>OX123188.2:86686879-89221152 GCA_944739405.2 Euclidia mi
GAACATGACTAGGTGTTGGGGCGAAATTTAACCCTTTCTCTAATATATTGAGTGCAGCTTCCGTCAACGTTTTATCGGATAGATTTATAACTGTGCGTTCAATATTTGACTTTTCTTGGTGGGAGGTAGATGGATTTTGTTTCATCATTAAGAATTCAAACTTACGGTCTTGTTTCAAGGCACTAAGTTCTCGCGAACGCTGTGCCTGTAGATAGGTGATGCGATCACAGTTATCAAAATCATCTATTGTCAACACTTCACTGCACTTCAGATGTATTTTATACAACTCCGCTTGTATTTTGTCAAGTTTATAACGGGTGTTGGTGATCAACTTACGCAATAGTTTAACACTCGCATTACGTAGAATGCCCGCGGAACCGTGAATATCATATGACGAAAAAATGCGTCATTTACTAAGTGACGTCAACACGTATAAAAAGGTAAATTATAACCCGACCGCTAGATTGAACCGTAGTACCCAAAGGCTGATCAAGGAGTGCCAGCACGCGATCGATGAAGATACGGTGACCCATTTATTGCGACCACGTAATGTTCTACCCCCCTAAACTGTATGGTTTGCCAAAGGTGCACAAAAACAACGTTCCCTTACGGCCTATAGTCAGTCAAGTGGATTCACCTACTTATGAACTAGCTAAACATGTAGCTAAGGTCCTGCGACCATTGGTGGGTAGAACAACATCGTATGTTAAAGACTCCCGACATTTCATTGAGATTCTACGGCAGGGTAACGTTAGTGATAAAGAAGTGATGGTCAGTTTCGACGTAGAATCGCTTTTCACAAACGTACCTATAACAGACTGCATGGAGGTAATTAGACGTAGGATCAGTGAGGACCATATTGCTGAGGTATATGCCGACCTGGTACATCATTGCCTGACCACCAATTACTTCTTATACAGAGGTGAGTACTACCTACAAATTGATGGCGTAGCGATGGGCAGCCCGGTAGCTCCAGTGGTAGCCAACCTATGGATGGAACATTTTGAAAACCAAGCCATTGCTACTGCCCCATTAAGTGTAAAAATTTGGAAACGGTACGTAGACGACATTTTCTGTGTTATGGAAGGCGATGAAGAGATGGTTCAAGAGTACTTGGCACATTTAAACAGCATCCACAGTAAAATGAGTTTTACCTATGAAATCGAAAGGGACAGAAGAATGGCGTTCCTCGATGTTATGATTGGCGTACGGGATGACGGTTCATTAAGCCACTCTGTATACAGAAAGCCAACACACACAGATCGCTATCTACACGCCGACTCACATCATCACCCACGTCAACTGAATTCCGTTATAACGTCGCTTACCGACCGGGCATACAGCTTGTGTGACGATGAACATTTGGGTAAGGAACTTTCACATTTAAGCGACGTTCTACACAAAAACGGATACAGTAGGCGAATCAGACCACCCAGACATACTAAAAAACACCTGGACTTCAAGGTTGAACGACACCCAGCGTACTTACCGTACGTCAAAGGAGTGACAGATAAGATCGCCAATATTCTTAACAAAGTTTCAGTAAAGACTATTTTCACTCCTTTTAAGAAACTGTCTCAATATATAAGAACGCCGAAAGACAGTCTTCCATTAGAAAAGCCAGGTGTATACAAAGTTGACTGCAGCTGTGGCAGTTCCTATATAGGACAAACGAAACGCACCATCTCTTGCCGGATAAAGGAACACATCAGGGCAGTCAAAAATAACGAGCCACATAAGTCAGCCATAGCTCAACACCTTTTAGACTCGGGTACCGACCACTGGATTGAGTTACACAACCCTCAGGTGCTTTCGACAGAACGCCACTACATACCTCGAATGGTTAGGGAGGCTATTGAAATCAAAAAGTTTAATAATTTCAATAGAGAGGATGGGTTTCAACTGTCGAGTATCTGGCATCCAGTGGTGCGTCTATGTAAAACCCGTGAAACGGAAAAATTCAAACCGCGAGCTGACGTAGTGAGTGTAGTATGTCGTGATCGGGTACAGTGCGATAGTGAAAACAGTGGCAGTGGTGTTGTACGCAAAAAACGAGTAAGAAAGCGCGTAGACCGTTATACTTGCTCGTAACATTCATCCACCCGCAATACCCTCAGTACATCCGTGAACATGGCGCTTGCAACAGTGCCGAAATATCGGTTACTCCAAACAAAGGTACGTGGTATATATCCCGAAAGACAATTTAAAGCAAGTTTAAATGACCACGAAAGTTTAAATTCCTATATTAATATGCATATGTATATAACGTATAAAGTTTTCTTCCATCTTCAAGACACGTGACACTTAATGAAGAAATTGTTAAGTGTCGTAATTACGTCACTAGCTCTGATTAATGTCCGGCAACAAACATGATTTATGTGGGTGTATAAGCTGACCATGTGAAGCCGCTTAATTAGATTGAGTATAGCTTTGAGCATAATTAACTATTATAAGTAGCCAGAGTGGCTGGCAGTGGCTGGACACGAAGAACCGAAAGTCGCGGTCAGTGGCGTGCCTTTGGAGAGGCATATATCCAATAGTGGACTTTAGCAAGCCAGCTCCAATCTGAAGATAATAGCAATGATAGAAGATCAGAAAAATCGTTGCAGACCGTAATGAGCTTGATACAAAATTAATCTGTAAGCATTGTCGTTTCTCAGGTTTTTTAGCTTAGCAAACACTGTGATTTGCCAAGCTAAAAAACCTACCTACAATTTTAAAACTACTAACTAACTTTGTAAATCAATCTGAAAGTCTACATTTTACCAGAGGAGACAAACCACCATGTTTGTCGGGTCATTTTGATAATATCGTAAGTTTTGTAACGTACAAAAAAGGTCTCACATTTTCATGAAATAATTTTTTTACTCATCCAATTCACCGATGTAAGATCGGTAGATGACAAATAACATCCTATTTGTTAGAGTGCTCACACTTGCTGGCGCTATTTTATTATTGAAACGAGAACTACATTTTTGGTTACTGGTACAAATATATTTCATAACGGAATATATTATATTGATGGAAACCTGTTGCTATACCAAATGTATTTTCATTATATTAAACGTTACAAAAACGTTAAAAGCAACGATAATCTAGTGGAAATACCCACACAGAGCTACGCAATATTAGATATGTGCGTATTAGATAGTTAATTATGTTTGCTAAGCAGTGAGGGAAAATTTCATATGGAAAGCTGCGTGTCTGAAAGATTATATATAGCTCTGTGCCTAGTTGTCGGGCATTTTGTACTCGGGGATGATGATGGTACTTTACAAAGCAGAAAGTTGGATAAAGAGCAGTGGAAAGGGGGTAAGCGGTTAAGACCGCTTCTCCGTCTACAAAAATCTGAATCCTTCCATGACAAATGACTTTTTCGTGTCTCACTTGAAAACAAGGTAAACCTTCACCAAAGTAAGGCGTTACTAAATACCTAGATTCACCACTGACTTCCGCAAAGCACCTTAGACCGCATTAGATTAGGCCCTCTATAAAAACCTAAAGACGGCAATAATCGTCCGCCGCAGCCTCCAATTTCAAGTAAAATCTGCCGCAAGCTATTCCTGAAGTGTAATGCCCGAACCTAATTGTTCTGCTTCCCGTTTTGTTGTATAGCAATATAATAAGAAACAGATAAACAATTACATTAACAGTTATTGCATGTGTGCCGACAAATGAAATATTTATGGGAACTCGTGTTTCTTAACCTGATTCTGAGCCGATATAGCTTAATCTAAGCTATATCGTGAAAATAATAATATATAACAATAGCAATTCTGCAAGAAATTCGCTTGTAATGTCCCAGTAATTGCGCTAACACTTAGTCTTAAGAAACACGTATGCTTATGTAATCTAGACAATAATCAAACTTTACACAAATTGGATGCTTGCTTAAAGCTGTTGAACTACATCTAAATCTTGTGAAGCTTTATCAGCCAAATATATTGACACTTCTGTACCTATCTGAGTATCTAAATTAGTTCCTGGATGGTTTGAAAATACTATTGGAAAGGGTTGGTGGCGCAGCAGATAGTATGACACCTAATTTGGTTTTGCAGGACAGGACCGATGAATGGTAACATCCACTATAACTATAAAACGATCGTCAAAAAATACCGATTATCAATATGGCAATAATTCTCAAAGAAGCTATGAATACTTAAAACTGACTAATTGTAAAGCTAATACGATTCTTGACGAATCAGTTTCAATAACCTTAAAACAACTAGAACTTTTTACGTTGCCAAACTTGAAGACCGTACTTGTTAAGAAGTGAAGCCTGTCTATCTACTTCAAAAACTTAACATTGTAAGTTACCTATTCTGCGGGATAATTATGTTTTTCAGCGGGCTACCCGCAAAATATTAATTAGTGGGAAATAATGTCGGTCACACCCGGGACATTATTTCTCACGCTAGCATTAGTCTTTCTGGACCATGGCCACTTCTAGTCGGCGGAAGCGTCGAAATAAAATAAGATTTATATCTGAAATTATTTAATTTACGCGATTAAGACGCATTAAATATTTGTATAAATTTCATTCACTGTTAAGTATGAAAGAAGGTAAGGCTGCAGGATATGATATGTAGTATTACAGTCGAAATGCTGCATTATTAATATATAATGTAACTTGTTGTGAACTTGCGGTTATATAACTTGTGCTGGAGCACCGGCCGAGCACCTAATGACTGGGACACCGCTGTAGTTGTGCCTCTTTATAAAGGAAAAGGCTCGCAACATGACTGCAAAAACTATAGAGGCATTCCAGCATTATTGGCAAATTGTATGCAACGGTACTGATTGAAAGACTTATGAAAGTAACCGACAAGAAAATATGGGATGTACAAGCGGGATTCCGGAAGGGTATGGGATGTACGGATTAGGATTTTTCCTTGGGAAGCATAGCCGAAAAGTTTTTGGTCAAAGGTCAAAAGGTCTATTGCGCATTCGTGGATTTGGAAAAAGCTTACGATAAATTAGTGAGGAATAAAATGTGGTCGGTGCTGTCAATGAATGGGGTTGACAGCAGCCTCATTCGAGCTCTGACATCCCTTAATGAGGATTCTAGAGCTTGTGTGAGGATAAACGGGGCATACACTGACTGGTTTACCATCGAGAAAGGTGTTAGACAGGGATGTGTAGCGCCGCCGTGACTGTTTAACCTCTTCATGGACAGTTGTTTGCAAGATTTAAAACATAGTGACTGCGGATTAAGGATGAATGGGTTACTCGTCAAATGCCTCCTTTATGCTTATGATCAGGTAATACTTGCATCTTCAGCGGAGGAGTTGCAGGAGATGGTAACAATCATGCATGGTGCGTTAGAGAGGAAAGGAATGAAAGTGAATGTAAGTAAAACGAAAGTTATGGTTTTTGAAAAGGAGGAATGCGTTACGGCTTGTAATGTTTTGATCGATTGACAACGAGTGGAGCAAAATGAGTTTGTACACTTAGGTACGTTGTTTACAAGAGATGATAAGAATGAAGAAGTTGTTGAAAGAAGAGTAAATGCAGGTAATAGAGTGAATGGAGCTCTGAAGGCGTTTATGAATAGCCAAAACGTGTCCAAAAAGGCACGTTTGGCTGTGCACAGTAAGTAGAATAAATGCTGTAGAAATGAGAGCACTGAGAAGAATGTGTGGTGTATGTTTGACCGACAGAGTAAAGAAATGTGTGATAAGAGAGTGTTGTGAGGTAAAAAAGAAGATGAAGTGAAAGGACATGGAGAGGATGGATGGCGATAGACTGACAAAGAAGATATATAAGGCAAGTGTGAATGGGACAGGATGAAGAGGAAGACCTAGGCAAACGTTCTCTGACCAGATTGGAGACATCCTAAAAAAAAAACAGGTCAGAAATACCCTAAACAGAAGAGCATGCATGAGAAACTTGATGGGAGTGAATGAAGCAAGACAGGTATGTCAGGATCGTTGCAAATGGCGTTCCGTAGTCTCTGCCTACCCCTCCGGGAAACAGGTGTGAGTCTATGTATGTATGTTCAATCAGTATTTATTGAATTTATATTGAATATTATTGTACTCAAGAAATATTTCTACAATATGCAATTCATATACATACGGCAGACTAGCAAATTCTATACAGCCGAGTCGTAAATGAAATTTGTATTTCTACTCCCAACGAATTTAAAAAATATAATTATACTGGGGAAAATGGGTTTTTTGACGAACATGAATAACGATTTAAGTGATCTGTAATTAGCAACGTGTCCGTTATTAACCACGACTTGTGAAAAGCAAAAAGACGAATCGTTCTTGTGTGAAAGCCCTTAAAATAAATTGAACATTATACTTACTCTGGATTTTCTTTTCGTGGTATATTTATGGAAAAAAATGAAATCTTTTTAATTGATCTCAATTAAAAAGATTTCCCAATCCGAACGCTAGAAGTCCGAAATTTCCATCAGATTTGGTATAATTTAGTGTCCTATTCGTCCGTGTGGTGACGGATTAAGAATACGAATTGTCACCACCCCATATCATCCCATGGGTGTCGTAAGAGCCGACAGAGGGAACATATTATGCAGAGAACAGCACTGTAAGAGAAGGAAAACTTGATACAAACCCTATACCAACCCGCTTGGCCAGCGTGGTATAGTAGGCCAATTCCTCCTTTCAAAGGAGAGGCCTAGTCCAGCAGTGGACTATTAAAGGCTGATGATGATGAGTGTCCTATTTTGAAGCAGATTGGTATACGAGGAATAAAGATACATTTCTGTATAATATCTTCTTCTTATTTGATCAAATTTAAAATCAATACAAATTCCTTTTAAACCCTAAAACTAAGTCTGATAATTATGATATTTAGTCTTCACTTTGTAATGGGTCCTTTAAAGTTTGAAAAATACTAGGAACGTTAATTTATATCACTTTCACACAGTCTTTGTGACGTCGTTTGATGTCTTATAAAGCGCGTCATTTCGACAGCGTATTGGTTTTAGACAAAGTGCATTGAGTGATATATTACAGAGTACCTGATGCAGTGTCATTGCATGCTAGTCACGTACCGCATCGAGGTTCAGTGTTTGACTGTGTCCTCCAAAGATGTGATGAGATGAGCGAGATACTAAGAACAATTTTCCGAAAGGAGTAAGTCGAATGTTTTGTACCACGACCGTTTGTCCAATTGGAACGAAGGATAGGAATTTAAAAAAGGTAGTATAATTTTTGTTCAAAATAACGAAAACAAGCTAACGGGGTGGGAAACACTGAATGAGAAATGAAATTTTTTTAATTCCTGTCTTTCTCCCCAATGGGTCGAACTGTCACGAGACGAAATACTAAACTACTCGTCAATAGTACCTCTTGCTCTGAGTGAGGAAAGAATATATGTACTGCTGTTTTTTTTAATCCCATCGCATAAGGAATAATTCTTGTGTGCTTAAACGTCACGACGCGGAGGAAGCTTAAACTATTACACCATTCCTGCAGTCAATATGATTGACGTTTTCGACCTACCCCGCTCTGTTCCCTCGCTCATTTTTGTTGAATATGCAGTCTTAGTCTCCACGTCGTTAATCTTGTTTACTAATACTAGGCTAAAGCTACCCTACATACTCTGATGATATAATTCAGTGTGCAAAGAAATATGGGAAGGTTTTATATTCATGTAAATGAGTACAAAAAGCGTCTACAATATACATGCTGGCTACTATTGTACTGATAATTATAACTTCTACAGCCTGTTACTTTCACCTATTGTCATTCACGTCTGTTAAGCAAAATAAATTATGAAAAAAAATATATATTTGCCTTCACGCTTAGGCTTGGTTGCCACCTGAAGTGACGGTCAGACTTATATGCTTTAGCGCCGTATTTAAAGTGCATCTTTTCCCACTGATTTAATTTTATTAAGAGTTAAGGCCACTTTGTAATGCCTCGCGAAACCGAGGACTGTGTCGGTTGGTAGCTAAGTTACAAGTGAAAGTAAATTGATATCGTTAGATTATAATTGAGAACTTGTGATGTGAACAAGTTTGGTGTTTACACAAGGGCATCGCCAGCCGATTGCCTAGGAAGGTAACCAGCCGATGGATGATTTGGAGCAAAGTATAGAGAAAAGTATGAGTTGTAGGGTTTTTTTAATCTCTACGCCTTGGTGACGCTCTTGTTTTTATAATAAACTCAGTTGATTTTACAAAGTGTGCATTCATTGTACAAGACCCAAGTTATTACTGTGTCTCAATTATCACAAGAACAGCCGACTTTTTGAAGTCATTGTATGTTATGGTGCTGATACATTTGAGCATTCACCTGTAATGAGCATTCTTGCTAACGTTACAAAACAGAAAGACAAACGAGTGTGTTTTAGCGTGCATTCTCACGAACACTCTGGCGAGCATTCTGGCGAAGTGACAATAAATTTGCTTTGACCCTTTTGCTGATTAGAGCGTTCACTGGAGATCGTGAAAATGTTCATAGCAATGTTCGGCTCTGTTCGGCTAAACAAAAACGGTGAATGCTCGCTTTTCTGTTACAAGTGAATGCTCAAGTGTATCCGCACCATAACATATCGTCAGGTAACTAGCTTGTAGTTGCCTGCCGATATGTAGCATATATTTATAATAACTCCAAAAAGTCGGCAGCGTGCTCGTTAGGTTTGAAATTACGAGTGACAATGACTTGAAATGACTTGAACAATAATTAGGTAAAAGGCTACCTCATTACATTATCTTTCAGGGTAGTTCTAATGATCTATGACTGTCAAACTGAGTCAATAAATGATTACATGGACCAACATACATACTTGCAGTTTAATTTTATAGTTGCACTTACTGACATGTCTGTACTTTAATACGGTTACATTCAGTCTTTTTAGAGCTCTTTTCTTCCTAATGGACTATTCCCAATCCAATTAGCGTCTGCTTTGAGGCAAACTAGATACGTGAAAAATTTAAAACTGAATGGAACTAGGTGCATCTCAATGTTGCTATGCTATTCAGTAGCTAGCTATCGGGCCTTTATAAGTCAAATGAATGGCCGTACTTTGAGATTGAATACAGCATTTTTTGTCTTCACTACCTTGAGAAGAAATGAAGTTAGGCGTATTCATAACACCGTAATACTTTTAGCCACACTTCAACTCGATTCATAACTTTGCAACGAGTAGGTATTATTATTATTATAATTTGGGCTACGCTGAAGCGTAATGTATTTATTCTAAATAAATATGTGTCCACCTCCAAAAGCAATATCTTCTAACCCACATTAGCCACGTACCAGCGATCTATTAACCTATTTACAGATCTGTAGAACTGCAACATATCAATTAGGTTTGCATCAACAATCTTGTTAAAACCAATTGTTGCGTTTGAGAGCAGGTTCCCATTCTTACACGACAGATTATCGTGTCGGTTCTGGTTTCTTGACTTGTGGCTTACTAATGTTACTGTTTCTTACCGATTCTTTGATAAGTTTGGGAAATCTCTTCTTAATACCAATATAAAGAAACTTCAGCTTCCTGCGCCTAATAGTTTGGCTGTGCGTTGTCAATCAGACAGTAATGGAAGATTTTTTGATATACAGGTAACAGCAAACTTCTATTGTATATATCCTTTCGTGTCCTCCAAAATATTAAAAGAGAAACAGCTAGAAAAGGACAGTCGCATAGTCGTCTAACGATAAATTTCTCCATACGAGATAAAGGACACACGCTCTAAGTGTTTTCTATAAACAATTCGTGTCTCGGTTATTGTAGAATCGATGTTTGCGTTAGTGATTGCTGAACCTATTTTTTTATGGTAATGTGTTATTTGGGTTTTCACTTCACAGCTAACACTCTGATTTGAAATTAGACAGTGAATTTGGAGTGATTTGAAGTCATATTGCTTCTTGTTATATAATTATTCAAGGCAGAAAATAAATTAGGTATTGCAATAAGGAGAGTTAGTTTTCACGGGATATTGATAGGCTAAAATAAATTACAAAACTTATTATATAAAAGCAGCGATCAGACCATCAGATTGCTATGCAGAGCAATCTTCGAATCCACGGCGAGCCTTAATTAGTTTAACTTTTGCACTTGGCTATAAATAAATACTTATATAGAAATAGATTCCAGTATAAATTAAAGGTGGCTCTAATGAGCTGTGAGCAACAATTTTATTGCGGCTTTGGTAGTCTCCAATGTCGCACATCAACTAAATAATACCGAATGTAATGAAATATTCAAATCATTAAATTAATGAGATCCCTTCCCTAAGGATCCGTTCTAATTTTAGACTAAATTAATAACAGTAGACAATGACGATTGACAATAATATAGCATAGTGGTTTAAGTAGCCGTTTCGATATTTAGAACTGCGCTGAGTCTCGTGGGTTCGACTCCTGCACGAGACAACACTTTTACAAACTTTTAATTTGTTCGAGACAAGGTGTATTCTTTGTTCATCGATTGAATTTTTAAAAAGGCTCTGGTTACACAGGATTTAGTTCTACTAGGTAATATAAATTATACAATTACAAAATATTATAAATTATTATTAAGATAAATATTTCAAATGTAAAAAAGTAAATTACATTATCAAAACGTATATCTGCATCTGCATAGGTCCTTAGGCTAAAGCTAAAGATTTATTATAATTAATTCAACCATGGACACGTAATACGAGTATTGTCGGAACAATAAAAGGCTACCAACAACTGGACTGAGATTTAATGAGCTTTTATTATTTTTGTAATATATCGTTCTGATGAAGCAAAAAATTAATTGGTAATAATGTGAAAAGCAAACTGGTGCTTCGATTATTTTTATTTATTATTCACTACACTCCTTTCTGTTTCGCACATACATTTTCCCTAAAAAATGTTCTCTCAGTAAGTGTCGAAGGGATAACAAATGTCATAAAACTAACAGCTACAACAATGTCAATGAAACAGGCTTTTCGAGAACAAAACGGTGAATTTGATAAATAACAAAAACAAATTTTAGACTTACTATTATATTTTTGGGCTTTATAGAAACAATATTGTGAGAAAAATTGTTAGCCCCGGTTTCACGCGTGATTCATCAAAGGCTTAGGATAAAGTTTATGCGGGGCAGCCATAAACAAGGTATATTGGATATATTGGATTCGATCATGCGTACTCTGATGTTAATGCTGATCAAGCTGGTGCGTCCACGGAGCACCACTTAATGGATGCGCCTTTATCCATATTTTACAAATCCAGCACAATAAAGGTTTCAATTTGTAAACTTTTTTTTTTGTTATATTATAAAAGCCTACGGTAAAATGCTTGAAACAATAAGTAGCATTTTAACGGGTAAATTTATTTATTTTCTTTGTTTTCAGAATCAGACATGGGCAATTTTTTGATACGAAAATAAGACTTTATACGGTTCATCATCGGCCCTGTATATAAACTGTCCCACTGATGGGCACGGGCCTCTTCTCACTATGAGAAGGGTAAGGCCATAGTCCACCACGCTGACCAAGTGCGAGTTGGCAGACTTCACATGTCTTTCGAGAACATTATGGAGAACACTCAGACATGCAGGTTTTCTCACGATGTTTTCTTTCACCGTTTAGCAAGCGATAGTTAACAATTTAATTCGCACATAACTTTGAAAAGTCATTGGTGCGCGCTGTGGATTCGAACCTGATACTCTCTGCGAGGCAGTCTGTCGGTCTCTCCATTAGGCTATCGCTGCTTTATAAAGTTATGAAATAGCAATGGTAAAAATGTTGTTTACATGAAGTTATTTTTCATTCATGGGGCGAGCTACGGGCGAGAACAGTTATTGAGTTGCCTTTAAGAATAAGCACATATTAAAAAAAAGTTATACTAAGCTACTTAGACCCCAAAACTGCACTAGTGCAGTGGTAGTATGTATCTACACGTATGATTGAGTGTAGCTTCTTTACTACAACAAAAACGTGAAAGCATAAACAAGGGGCTTTGTTTATGCTTCCACGTATATGCTTAACAATGCTACGCAATAAAATTGATAGCGATTGTACCATCTTCATACTTTCTTTCATCATCATCATCAGCCTGCCATAGTCCACTGCTGGATACAGGCCTCTGCAACTTACTTTCTTTACCAACTTCGAATCCTATAATCATTCTTGTATGTGTGAAAACCTTGTAATACCAATGAATACAGATTTACCGATACCGTATACCGTGTGCCGATCCCAACTGGCGTATTGACGGTTGTCAGTGTAGTACGTAGTTGGCGCCGTTGGCGGCGCTGGCGTCGTTTTCCGTCTCTCTTGCTCTCGTAGTTAAGATACATAGGAGAAACTATCGTCTCTCTTGCACTCGTAGAGTCAGCTGTCACAGCGCAACTGCCACGCCGCCAAGCGGCAATACGGGTCACACTGGTCACAGAAAGTTTGTCTACAGAGCGCCCATAAGAAATGTGCCTCTATTTAAATATCTATGCTCTATGGTTAACACATGTTACATATTAATAACGCATGGTGAAAACTTTATTGTCCTATTCAATAGCTTCATAACTCTCGACGAAGGATATTGATTTACTCTGAGAGAAGCAATCACGGCCCTATAGAATATTTACCGGTTTTTGATACAAGTATGTTATAATATAGTAATGTGATTAACTACGTATTTCGCTAATTTTAGTAAAAATGTATTGCTAAAGTTTAAACTTATCATACATAAGTTTATTAATAAATAAAAAAGTTTGAAAAGTATGATAAGTTATTATTGAATAAAAGCAAGACCATGTAAAACTAAAAATTAAAACTACGATTAATTATATTTCAGCTTTTATTTTTCTGCGCATTAGTACGAAGTTTCACGCTATGTTTGTTGATTCAATAAAACAATTGGTATGAATAACATTAAAATACAATACTAAATTATTTGGCAAATGAATAAGTATCCTAAATAATCAAATTAATAGTAACTTCATCACATTTTCGCAGTAAAACATCTGGTTGTAAGGATCTAATTAAAAGCCTTTTTTAATGTTAATTTTTAATATATGAGTAAAAGAGATAAGTTTTTTGACTAACGCCAAATATTAGTTTCAGAATATTGAATTATGGTGAAGCACGGTGTACAAACAAAATCTAGTTCTGAAATTTTCTACAAGTCTAACATATCAACGACTGTGTTGGTTTAGATACGGCTTGGAGAAGTTGATTTAATAGTTGATAGTTGGTAGTAGGTCGATACTAGTCTTGAGTACTAAGTGCCGAACTTGGGTACTAGGCAAAGTAAACATGCAGACATAGAGTATTTCACAAAGACTTATATAATCTGTGTATATTTATGTATATACAATTCTTGGGTTATTACCTGCCTAACAACGCGCAGCGAAAATATTGGGCGCAAGAAGCTTTGGGGACCGAAAGGGATTTCCCGAAATACCGACAGGATCGGGCAGCAACGCTCAAATGAAAATAGAATGACATGTGCAGGTGTAGCTGCAGACTCCTTTAGTTATAGTACAAGGAATGAGAAATACATACATAGACTCACGCCTGTTTCCCCGAAGGGGTAGGCAGAGGCATATTAAACGCCCACTTTTTGCCAGAGTTTTGATCCCACGTAATAGGTGGCGAGCCTATTGCCGCTTATCGGGATATTTTGTTTGCCAGAGCCTCATCCGTTGATCGGCAGGTGCATCACTTGCAGGTGAGATTGGCTTGGGACCCTAAGTTCTTGGTGGGAACCCTATGCATATAGGAATCAGAAATGATAAGAAAAAAAAATTGTTGATAGAAATTCCATCATCTGTGAGTCTTTACTATAAATAACATATTTACTACAAAATGTACCGAGTAATCGTTAGGTATGCTTGAGGTATCTTTTGGTATAACAAAAGTTTCCTACATTTAAGTGACGTTAGTATGTTTCAGAAGAGTTTTTTACGGACCCTGGGCTCCGGTAAGTCTTAGTTCGAGAACGGGACAGCGTTAAAATTCATACATACATAGACTCACGCCTGCTTTTTTTTTTAAGTAATAGGCGGCTAACGAGCAGACGGATTGCCTGATGGTAAGCAATTACCGCCGCCCATGGACACATGCAACACCACAAGAGTCACAAGTGCGTTGCCGCCCCTTGGGGTTGGGGAAAGGGATAGGATAAGGAGTGGGATGAGGGAGAAGGAATATGGGATAGGGCCTCCGGCACTCTCACTCACCGAACGAAACGCAACAGTTTAGGTACTGTTACTTCACTTCGATTTTCTGTGAGAGGGTAGTACTTCCCCGGTCGAGCCGGCCCATTCATGCTGAAATCAACAAGGCTCTACTTAACGTGTTTCCCGGAGGGGTAGGCAGAGACTACGGAACGCCATTTGCAACGATCCTGACATACCTCTCTTGCTTCATTCACTCCCATCAAGTTTCTCATGCATGCTCTTCTCTTTAGCGTACTTCTGACCTGTCCTTTTTTTAGGATGTCTCCAATCTGGTCAGAGAACGTCCACCTAGGTCTTCCCCTTCGTCCTGTCCCATTCACACTTGCCTTATATATCTTCTTTGTCAGTCTTTCGTCATCCATCCTCTTCATGTGCCCAAACCATCTTAACATGCCTTTCTCGATGCTTGTCACTTCATCTTCTTTTACCCCACACTACTCTCGTATCACACAATTCTTTACTCTGTCGGTCAAAGACACACCACACATACTTCTCAGTGCTCTCATTTCTACAGCATTTATTCGACTTTCAAGTCTCTTCTGCCATACATAAGGGTAGGCACTAACACCCCTCTATGCACAGCCAAACGCGCGTTTTTGGACACGTTTTGACTGTTCATAAAAACCTTCAGAGCTCCATTCACACTATTACCTGCATTAACCCTTCTTTCAATATCTTTTTCATTCTTACCATCTCTTGTAAACAACGTACCTAAGTAAACAAACTCATCCACTTGTTCCACTCGCTGTCCATCGATCAAAACATTACAAGCCGTAACGCATTCCTCCTTTTCAAAAACCATAACTTTCGTTTTACTTACATTCACTTTCATTCCTATCCTCTCTAACAAACCATGCATGATTGTTACCATCTCCTGCAACTCCTATGCTGAAGATGCAAGTATTACCTGATTATCAGCATAAAGGAGGCATTTAACGAGTAACCCATTCATCCTTAATCCGCAGTCACTATGTTTTAAATCTTGCAAACAACTGTCCATGAAGAGGTTAAACAGCCACGGCGACGCTACACATCCCTGTCTAACACCTTTCTCGATGGTTAACCAGTCAATGTATGCCCCGTTTATCCTCACATAAGCTGTAGAATCCTCATAAAGGGATTTCAGAGCTCGAATGAGACTGCTGCCGATTTTTTTAAGTTTGCACGTTTTTTTAAACCGCAATTAAAAGCGCGCGCCTGCAATGCTCGAAATACCTACTTATACATGGGGTCATAGGGCATCTAAAGAACATATTGGCGGGGTAAATGCATCGATTTCGTACCTAATTAGAAAAAATTCATACTAAATTTGAGGCTCAATATCTCCTGAACCAATAATTGCCCAGGTATGGTGCCGAAGTAAAAAATGTTTGTAGTGATTGTTACAACATGGGATTTCAGTTTTCGTTAAGGGTCATTTTACACCCTGTATAATCCCAAACATTTTGATATACTAAATACAAAAACACTTAGTAGATATTTTGTGCCATTTCAATGTTTATTGAGCGATTTCAATCGAAATTCGGACATTTGTTTTTAATTAATTATTTATTCGTTTTTGTTCGCAACTTTGCTCGCGCAAAATAGTTTTGCGTACAACTTTGTTACAAAATTAAAGAATGTTAATACTACTGTTGACCTTACATGTATGAAGTATGTGTGAAAAATTCAACGAAGATACTCGTAGTTTTATGACCTGAAAACGTAACAAAAAAATGCAATCACACTTCGCCATTTAGTAAAAAACAATCCAACATATTGCAATCCACCTGATGCACATCACGGGTCTGATGGCGTATATTGTGAATCCGCAGTCACATGGATTTTCAAATGCAACATACATTTTTTTGGTGATGGTTGATACCTTACTGTAGGGTATTATACTCTTTTAAAATAAATTATAGTCATTTAATAACAACAAAAAGGTTTAGAAATAATATTAAATTAAAAGTTCAAACTAAAGTCACAGATGAGCCTAACTTAATAGCCAATACCTTCAATGACTTCTTTGTTAAAGTCGGAGGTACACCTGGCACCCAACCTGGTCGCCCAGTCCAAACATGCTCAGAGAACTCCATATACATAGACCCCCTTGAAATCTTCTCCATAATATCCAGCCTTAAAAACAAACAAAGTTTCGGTCATGATGAACTTCCCCCCACACTAGTGAAAAAATGTGCTGAACAATTCGTGTTGCCACTGGTACACCTTATAAATCAATCATTCTCAGAAGGCATTGTCCCGGATTTACTAAAAATCTCAATTATAAAACCTATATATAAAAACGCGACCAAACTGATTGCATAAATTACCGCCCAATTGCCCTATTGCCAACCTTTTCAAACATAATAGAAACCGCAACGTCAATACGTCTCTATGCATTCTGTGAGAAATTTAACATCTTTGATGAAAACCAAAATGGTTTTAGGAAGAATAGATCTACCACCTATGCAGTATACCGTTATATCCAACAAGCTCTAAATTACATAAATGACAGGAAATACGCTATAGGAATTCTGCTCGATATGAATAAAGCATATGACAGGGTCTCATATAACATCTTGCTAAACAAACTGGAAGGTGTTGGGGTTCGAGGTCTTGCCCATGATTGGTTCTCCTCTTATCTCAACTCTCGCACGCAATATGTTGAAATTGAACATCTTAATCCACAAACCGGTGAAATATCACTTGTCTGTTCTAAAAAAAACTGATGTAAAGAACTCCATTCCACAGGGCAGCGTACTTGGCTGTCTACTATTCTTGCTATACATTAACGACCTTCCAAAAATCATAGACACAGTAAGTATCCTATTCGCTGATGATATATCGGTAATATTCCCCTGCAAAATCATCTTAGATTTAACCACTAAAATTAACAAAACCCTATCCGAAATTGTAGCATGGCTCGAAGACCACAACCTTAAAGTTAACTTTACCAAAACCAAAATGATGCTATTCAAACCAAATCAAAACCGTCCACTAGTTATCAACTATTCCCACCACAACACAACATTAGAATGCGTAGACTCTTTTAAGCTATTAGGCCTACACATAGATACCATCTTAAACTAACTAACATCTATAATATTAGCGGAAAACTATCTAGGTTCACATATGCATTACTTCAATTAAAAAAAACAACAGACTTAAAATCAGCAACTGCTGCCTACTATCCACTCAAGGTACCGCTTTAATTTGACATTTATCGCTAAAGCATCACGCGGTCGTTATCTGACCACCCGCGAAGCAAGGCCACTTGCCGTGCTACCTTAAACCTAAACTTACGACTCGTCACTCGGGTATTGATATTTGAAATGATGTTTTTATGAAAGTAGATTAAATAAGCTTTGTAGTAATGTTTGAATGGTGACTGAATGACGTAATGTTTAGTTTATGCGACCCGCCGAACTTGATCCTATTGTAAACAATGTCATCTATCGATGACCTACTCGCCATATTTGTTTGTCATGATAACAATATGGGTTATAAATTGCTTACTTTTATTATTTTGTATACCTGGTGGTATAAGCTTTACAAAAATATAAAATTAAAGCAATGCTTGCTTAGAAAATTATTTAAATGTCAGCATTTGAAATTTTTGTATATTTCACTGTCTTTGCATGTTGCGCGCGGGGCGTAATTATGGATTCAAAACATCATTGTAAACAAATAATATAATTATATTTGATATTTTTATGTTTTAATTGTGAATGGACTAATTAGTTATAAAATAACAGGAAAAAAAAAAACAAATATTGTGTAATAATTTAATTCAAGAGGCTATATTCATTCAATTACCGAAACAACGGCATTTATTTTTTATTGAATGAAAATATATAGATAACGTTACATTTATGCTATGAATTATTGTTTTATTATGAGTATATAAATAAACCTATCATGTGATATAAAATACTCCTATAATTCATGAGATATAGGCTTTCGAAAATTTTGGCGTTATTTTTTGCGGGCAAAAGTAAACAACTGTGCAAAGTCCAATAAGAATAATTCTTATCGGAATCTTATCAGATATGGTTTTTTAAATTGGTAATCTAGTTGAAAAGAAACTTATCTAGGTTTGAATCTGATATATAACAAAAAACATGTTAAAAAAAAGAAAATACGAAAATTGGCGGCAATGAACAATCATTTATATTTTTTTATGTTTAAAATTAAAATGTTTCTTTCCATTATATTTATTATCTCTGAAAGTAAATTAAATTACCTTTCTAACCATGTACAATACTTATATACCTCCTATAATAAAAAACGACGACAAATATGAATATGTTAGAAATATAATAGCGCGCTCGAAAAGGGCGGGAAAATATTATACCGGGCGCGCTTTATACCGCTCTTGCGTGGGCTTCAAGTAAATTATTTGGTGTTAATTAATATCATTTGAAAGCTTATTTAATTACGCGTCTTTTGATATACAATATTAACTTAATAAATAGAAATATCACCATTCTTTCAACGAAAATATTACGCGCCGTACTTAGCTTGAAATAGGCTTTCAAGCTAAGTACGTAATATTTTCGATAGCCTCGAAAGTGGCCAAAATACTTCTACGGGTGTCCTGAGATGCCTCGATGGTGGCCAAAATGCTTTGAGGTGCTATGCATGTGCACACTCTTGGCTTATGTATGGAATTATGCTATGGGGTAACAGACTAACAGTACGGACGCAGGTGTCCTTTTCAAATTACAAAAGAAATGTATAAGAATCCTAGCAAACATTGATGGAATGGAGAGCTGCAGGCCGCACTTCACTGAACTTGGCATACTAACACTACCTTCTATGTACGTCTTCGAAATCTGTCTGTTTGTCAAAAAACACATCCATCTATTTGCCCTAAATAGGGATCATTACACACAACCTCGTAACTTAAGAAATAAAAATTCACTTGCTCTACCAACATCAAACTTATCTATTTTCCATTCTGGACCATATGTAATGTGTGTTTAAATATTCAACAAAATACCACAACAATTAAAAGACTCATCCAGCTTCAATATATTTAAAATTATATTAAAAAATACTTGTCTCAAAAATTTTACTATAATTTAAAAGAGCTTTTCAAGGACAGAACTAAACTGAAACCTAATGTAAAATATGACTACAGTATAAAATATAATAATAAATAATGTGATAGTTAATTAAAATACGTATAATAATATTATATATAAATTTATAGCAATAACACTTATAAACTTAACATTGTAAATAATTTTATTTTTATTTAATAATTAATAAAATTATAACATAGTGTTGCTGCGCCCTAACAGGGTATCATGTATGAGCCTTTAACCATTGTAACATCTTATGTACTCATGATTGCAATAAACATTTAAAGTTTGAAGTTTATTTATCAGTAATAGCGTTACTTGACTTGCCTCACGTAATAAATCTGCAAATAAAAGCAATATTTGCAAATGCTACCACTTGTATGTATGAGCACTTGTTATGCAGTTATGCAGACCATTGAAATATAAGGGCTACTTTGCTTCTGAGGGCACGTGAAGCCTGTCTTGGTTATTGTCTCATAACAGGAACCGTTAGGCCCTGTCTATGTGGTGGTCTATAAACCCTGCCACCATATTTGCCATCACACTTAAAAGACAGAAAGAACTCTCGATTCAGTGTCGAGTTAAGCTCGCCTTTGTATACACTCATATTAACTTACTATTACATATTAACTTAACGATTATTTTTACTCCTTTCATGTATTTTGATTATTTTTTTGTGTACAATAAAGCATTAAAAAAGAATGTAACTTTATCATTTAATAGCATTTGCATAAAATTCGCTAAGGAATTCATGCACAAATGAAAATCTTTTAAACCAATTGTGCCGTTTTGAATAAATCCACACTAGACTCAAAGGTTTATTTACAGGTAGGTATTAGGTTTAGGTATTCACAACTTAGCAAAAGTTATTTACAGGTTTCAGTTAAGCCGAAACCAATATGCTTGAAGATTTACTTTATTAACTTAGAGATTTGTAGTTCAACAATTAATTTGCGTGGTATAGAACTCCGAAAGAAGTTTCTTGTTTGTAAGACTTGAATAATTTTAGATAGATAGATAGATAGAAAATGCTTTATACAATAGACATTAAATTTGTCTCGAAATACAAAGCTATTTATATTTTTTATAAAAAAGGACTAAGATCATTCTCTAAGATGTTGTACTTAAGTCTGGATTAGCAAATAATAATAATGTAAGTAATGTTTATAAGGATTTACTGTGCACTTTGAGCAGGGTTACTGCTGAATACTTTTAAACTTTCGCGATTTTCACACATTGTCATTTTTATGTAACGGGTATTTGAAAGGAAACGGTAAAATACTTTATATATTGGTCATCTCGTGTCCATTTTATACTTTTTATTTGATTTATTGGTATTTTACCTTTTATTTTCAAATAATCTCGACGTAAAGTAACAGTACCTAACCTGTTGCGTTTCTTTCATTGAGTAAGAGTGCCGGAGGCCCTATCTCCTAATCCTTCTCCCTCATCCCACTCCTCATCCTATCCCTTTTCCCAACCCCAAGGGGCGGCAACGCACTTGTGACTCCTGTGGTATTGCTGGTGTCCATGGCCTGCTCGTTTGCCGCCTATTAATATAAAATAATCACGCGATATAGACCCGTTACATATATATGTTGCAGTCAAAACTCTTAACCAGTCAAAAGTACTATTGACTAGCAAAGTCAATAATACTTTTGACTAAAATAACAGTTAAAAGTACTTTTGCCCAATGGAGCTGGTTAAAAGTACTTTTGACTAACCTACCTACTTATTATGAAAAGTTCTATCGCCCAATAAGCTAAGTAGACGGAGCCCTGCTTCGCAGGGCTCCTATTTTCGAGTGCGGGATCACAAGACAACCTAACATAACCTATTAGGTATTATGGAAAGTTCTCGTCCGCGCCGGATACTTAGTTATGTCTAGGTTCTTACCTAATAGGTTATGTTAGGTTCTCTTGTGACCCCGCACTTGAAAATAGGAGCCCTGCGAAGCAGGGCTCTGTCTACTTAGCTTATTGGGCGACTAAGTATTTTTTATTCACATCTAACGTGTTAATAGTACTGTTTTGCAGGGCTCCGTCTACAATAACCAATAATATAAATCTAATAATAATAAAATAAGTCTACTATAACCAATAATTTTAGTCAAAACCACTTTTGACCAACCTGTTCAGTCAAAAGTACTTTTGACTTATTTTGGTAGTCAATAGTACTTTTGACTAGTTAAGAGTTTTGTCTGCAACATGTATATTATTATAGGGTTACTGCAAAAAAAATACATTTATAACTGCACGTATGGCGTAGTAGTGTAAGCGGTCGCCTCGTCGTTTAACTTTAAGCAGCGAGTTCGATCTCCACACGGGACAACGTGTGTGTGAATCACAGAATGTTGTGAGTTTGGGTGTACTATTTGTCCGTTAATTGAGTGTTCGTAGACACCTACGAAAAGTGAATGTTACTATACCACTCTGGTATGATAGGCTGGTATAGGGCTTTAATGTCGAGATTTCCTTCTCTTCGCAAAGTCAATATTTGCTTTGTGTATTTTCCTGAGCCACTTCTTAATAATTTAAAATTATGACAGTCGCGGCTTTAAATGGTGTAATGTTCAAAAGACGCATTATATTAAGAAGATGGTCCTCTCAATATAATGTATTTTGAAAAATACAATATACTCACATGTACCAACCCAAAGATAATTAAAAAGTAAGATTTGGTCCTAGAGAAACTTCATATTGGTTTATGTATTTTGTATCATTCTCAAGAGAGATGTACCTGAGCCGGCACCCGCAATACGAACATTTAATTTGTAGACATGGAATGTCTGTGACATGTTTACAACCTGAGCAATAGGGGCTTATTACTCAGTAAATATCATTAAAATTTATCCCTTTAGGGGTCAGGTAGATATGTTGTACATAAATGTTGAATTAATAGCAAATATTGAGATTAAATTATATTTGAGAATTTTCTAGGCTCATTACATTATAAAAGAAGTATTCGTGAAAAGCTTTGACAGTAATATATTAAACCGACGTTAAAACATAAAGTAAGTGGTTAAAAAGAAGAGCTTTTGTGGCCATTAAAACATTTGTTTTAAATCATTATACGTCATATGTATCACTTACAATAATTATCTTTCCTCTGTGAAATTGTAAATGCAGTGTAATAGAGGATGAATTACCAACCATCTATTGGGTACTGTTCTAAACTTGTCTGGACCACTTGGATTTTCTCTGTATAAACTTAGACTGAGAATAAATTTCAATACGTTAAAATCAGCGTTTGCGAAGATATTACAGAATACAAGACGTATCAGAGAAATCTGCATACTTAAAGATAGCTTATCTTCAGGTTTCTGAATAATTTATGTTCATTTTAAACACTTTATCATCGTTTATGTCCACTTGCTTTGAGGCTACAAAAATATTTGAATCTAAATAATATCATCTCCTATCAGCGACCAATAGAATAAAGATAAAATAAGCTTGGAGTTATTTTATTCTGCTTAAGATCACGGGAAGCGGTTGAATGCGGTCGGCTCAAGATCGGTCTGGGTGGAGGCCTCTGTCCAGCAGTGGACGTCTCTAGGCTGCCATGATGATGATGAATTTTATTTTAACTTGTCATATAATAACATCAAGCAAAACATGTTATACAAAAAGAAACATGGAAGCACAGACAAGCCTTGTCCCTTTCCTAAACCCGTCAAACCAAGTCCTTTATTACATTACTAGCAAACAACGATAGTTAGATCTTAACTTTCTTTCACGCCCGCTTTCCGATACGTTTGATTAAATAAGGTTTCTGACAAAGGGTCACGTTTTTCTTTGAGTGTAATTCAAGACACTAATATCTCGCGACGATGCGTCACGTAGCTGGGAGAGGATTGAACCACATCGAGCTGAGTGAAACTATATAACCTACATTTCAGTTATTCTGCAAAGAATACAGTGGAAAAGTTCTCGAGTGGTGGCCAAGAGTTATTCACCTATCTACAAAGATAAGCTTCATTGAAGAACTCTTCATCGGACTAGAAGGTAAGAGTAAAAGAGACAAGAGTATAACAGCAGCTCAGCATGAATTGATAAATAAGAACTCGCGGTAAGACCAAACGAAAGTTGCGTCGTGAAGAGACAAAAGTGCGATTCCGGCCTGAATGGGCAAGTTTATTAAACCTTAATTTATATTCTGTGAGAGGATAGTAATTAATTGGTCAATTAGGCTCGTGTATGACAAAATCAGCAAGGGTCCTCCTACAGTCTTTAAAACTTCAATAGCTGTATACTCATTGGAAACAATTTTCATCTTTTTGTCTTCTAGCGTATGGTGAATGAATATTCAATCAAAATAAAGATACAATGGCCTCGCGAATCATCTGTGGAAAGATACTTGAAAGTAAATACTTTTGCGAAGCGATACGATTGCGCTATTCTTTGTCAAATCTTATGTTATGATTGGTTGCTTCTTGTGTGTATTAAAATACAACCGATTTTATATTTTTTGTGTCTTCGTGATGTCTTGAATGCGAATGATTTGCTTAATGTAAGAACGTCTAATTTCAATCTATTTTGTTGACCCTGCCGCTTGTAAGGGTAACTGAATGCTTTAAATATTTTTATTACTTATAGAGTTTAACTACCAGTTTAATATTCCTAGCTGTCGCTTATCTCAAAAAGAGTAACCGTCCAACTTTTAACAAAAGTTCCTTGAGTTAAAGTACGTAGTTTATTAACTTGAGTTAAAATAGTTTTATAAACTAATTTTAACTTTGGTTATTAGCAAAATTTTCCAGGTAAATATTTCAAATTGAAATGCTTTTCACCAATAATTCGGAACTGTACTGTCAAAAGAGTGAAAACGATTAATGTTTGTAAAGTATAACAGTCCATCATCAGCAATTGTACTATCCCAAAGCAAGCTCGCCTTGCTATACTGCAGGGAGTTTTGGCGCCAACACTGATGTATGTTAATAAATCATGGGTATGGCAGAAGAAGCATGAAAGTAGAATCAATGCTGTGGAGATGAGAGCTTTAAGGAGTATGTGCGGAGTAAGGCTGATTGATAAAGTGAAAAACAGTGTCGTACGAGAGAAGTGTGGTCTAAAAGAAGGTTATTGGTTGCATTGCGTAGCTTTTTATACGCTAAGGACTAAACTGAGCGAGGCAAAACATTTATCATTAAGAAAATATATCTAAGAGAATTGGGCTGTCGACGTCAGCATTCTACAGCAGGATAATTTTGCATGAGATTTGCCGCCATCTAGATGCCTAAACGCCCAATAAACAGCCCACTTACTGGGGAAAAGGTGGCCAGGTTACCTAGACAGGCAGCACATAAAACATCAGAGACACGCCAGCGGCTAGTAAAATATAAAAGACAATACATAAACTTAATTTCAAACAGGAATTTACATAGTTCCTGTTTTGAAAACTTATTGGGCCTTATAACAAAACAAGGTCTATAAATAATTCCAGGTTTTTACCTTAATAGAGTTTTTAAAAAGACTCTTTGATGTAAGTTGTTATTTATTTTTATACGATATTTGTTCCAACGAATTGTAGTGACCATAGTTTTAAAAAATGTGTAAATTTAACACAAATAATCGTGCTAGTGATAGCAAACATTTGTCCTGAGTGAGAATCGAAATCATGACTAGATAAGACACACTGTTCTCTGACAATATTCTCCCTATCAACAAAAATCCTATATTCAAAACAGCCTTCCTAGAGAAAAAGTAGGTATTCAGAAATATCCAATTAAATCCAGGTTTTACAGGTCTGGCCGAATGAAGCTTAGGAAAAGTTATTACAATCATTTTACTACCAATGTTATTCTGTCGGCAGGCAGATTAACCACGATGTTATAACATTACCGATGGACCACACTTTATACCTTAAATTAATTGATTACGGATTTTATTTGTGTTGGGATTACTTTTGCGGTTGAATACGTTTTTAATACCTTGTAGTTATTACCTATAATTACGCCAATTTGAAATATATATACAATAACCGCGTGTAACATTTTTGCGTTTTCGCGCCGTACAAACGTAGTGTAGGGCGCCCTGTTAACAGGTGGGTCGATGATTATACGTAGCAGGTAGGGACTGGAGGCCGAAAGCCGAAGACCAAGCTCATTGGCGTGCCATGTGCGAGCTCTACGTCCAGCAGTGGACTGATACAGGCTGTTGATGACTATGAATGTTTATGCAGTGGCTGCGCCGTTCAACACTGCCCGGTAGGCACAAATGATTGTTCCTGGTCTAAGTCTCTTTGTGTCTCTCGTGAGTCTCTTGCGATGCATAGTTTAAAAACTATTACAAAAGATGCTTAAAAAAAGATTTTTCTCAAATCAATAATTCTTTGCATTTTTGTTTTTTTTATACATCTCGCGCACTAGGAATAAATCCTGTGTCGCGGGCGATTTTACAAACATACCTACAACCAACGGACACAATGAACACCCAGACTCGAAACAACAATTTATGAATCACACAAAGTGTTGTCTCGTGTGGGAATCGAACCCACAACACTCGGTGCAGTGTCAAGCGGCGAGGCGGCCGCTTAATGGTTTAAGCGGCCGCCTCGCTGCTTGACTTGACATCTACGCCAACCGTGCAGTCATTCAATTTTACAGTACACATACGTGATAATATATATATACAAAAAACTAATTTAGTAAGTATTTCGAAATTTAAAAGCTCAGTCGAAATGTATTTCATTTAAAATCCCTTTAATCTAAGACTAAGTACACCTTAGCGTCGTAGGCTAAGTTTATTCATATACGATGTTAGTAAGAAGTTCATTACCTAATACGTAGCTAGTCAGTCGAAGTAATAATAATATTCATTTATTTGCAGTAGGTATTTACAATACGGTGGTTACATAAATGTTGAAGAATCCTTGTAAATTCTACCATTTTGGTATGCAAACATTGATGCAGCTCATCATTAGGTATACACATAAAAGCCCAACTAAAATGTATCAGCTTGAAAGTCCGATACGGAGTAGTAACACTTATTCAGTAAATGTAAAGCTAGTTTCTTTTTGAAACTTGTTACTGGTTCCTCTTTTGTAGAATCAGGAATGTGATAAAAAATAGCAGGTGACATACCAAAAACACTTTTCCTCAATAAAGCAGTTCTATATCTCCCAGGGCGTAACAAGTTTCGGTATTGAGATCGTAAAGTTACATCTCGGTGTCTGTTTTCCGATATAGATAAAAATAGGTTTCTATTACATTTAACAAAAAGAATAGCAAAGCAATTTCTAAAATATAAAGGCAAAGAAAAGTCAATAAACTATAGTTTTTAAAAATTGGAACACAGCTGTCAGTAACTTTTACACCAAATATTGCTCGAAAAACAGCGTTTTTGGGCTTTAAAAATACTCTCCCTTTCGGTCCAATTTCCCCGGAAAATAATTCCAAATCTTAAAATAGAAACAACAAGACCATGATATGCTAGTAATACTGTTTTGATATTAACTTTTTTCCTAAGGTTATAAAGTGCATATTATGCAGATGCACTGAGTTTTTTACAGATTGCTTCAGCCTGTGGCTTCCATGTCAGCTGACTGTCAATTAAGATTCCTAAAAATTTTGTAACCTCTACTCTGTCTACATCTTTTTTTTTTTTTTTTTTTTATTTATTTAGGACAACAAACAGTAACACTGATAGCTTAAGTTAATACATATAAACGACAAATTACTTACAGTGAAACCAGCGACATTGCCCGCAAATAATTTACAAGTAATTGTACCTTTACAGAAAATACTTTCCACTATCAATTATTACATGGTATACTTAGCATATAAGCAACAAATTCTCGCAGCATAGACAACTTTTTGGACAAAATGTAACTCTATTCAGAAGCAATTATATTTCTTATGTGTTTCTTAAAACTAGAGGGCAGACATGCAAATATATCAACGTCAGTAAAACTAGTGTTATACACATTCATTATTCTGCGCAAGGGGCAGCGGTCTCCTGCATTGGATTTACACTTATTTGGTGCAAACAGACAACATTTTCGTGTACTTCGAAGTGCCGTTGAACGATGAGGTATATGAATACTTATTTGATTTACAAGCTGATTACAGTTGAATCTATTGTGGCAGATGTCATATAGGAACATAATGTCTAAAAGCGTTCTTCTTGATTCTAATGTAGGCAAAGAAAACTTCAATAGTAGATTATCGTAGGAGGACTTAGAGCGATAACATCGGTAGTTCATGAATCGTAAAAATTTACGTTGCACTGTCTCAATCTGGTCTTTGTATTTAGTATAATAAGGATTCCAAACACACGTTGCATACTCTAACTGGGATTGTACCAAGGACTTATACAACAGAAGATAAGTAGACTGACGTTTGAAAGGTTTACAAGTGCGCATTACGAACCCATACATTTGGTACGCTTTATTTACGATGTGGTTAATGTGATCATCAAGATGGAGTTTGCTATCCAGATATACGCCTAAATCTTTCACGATCGTTACTTTTTCTAATTTACTCTCTGACAAGAAGTAATCTTGGACGAAATTATTATATTTTTTTGTGAACGTTATTGATTTACATTTTGGAATACTAAGGTGAAGTTTATTGACTAAACAGTAACTAGACAAGCGATTTAAATCGTCTTGAAGCTTATGACAATCATTTAAGCATGTGATTTCACGATAAACTTTTAAATCATCAGCATATAGTAAGAAATGTGAATTCTTAAAACATTCATTTATGTCATTAATAAATAATACAAAGAGCAGAGGACCTAAAATGGAGCCTTGCGCAACGCCTGAAGTTACCTTTATATTTTCGGAAGTAAAGCCATTGATAACAACTCTTTGCGAGCGATTTTTTATGTAGGAGGTGAACCATCGTAGCAAATTTCCTCTGATTCCGTTAAAAGCTAGCTTCTTAAGTAGCAAATCATGATCCACCTTATCAAAAGCCTTACAGAAGTCTGTATAAACGGCGTCTATTTGTACTCTTCTATCCATACCATCGAATAGAAAATTAACATACAATACTAAGTTGCTAATTGTTGATCGCTTTTTTACAAACCCGTGTTGCTCTGCAATTATTAAATTGTGTAAATAAGGATAGATGTGGTTGTGTATTAGACGTTCCAAGACTTTTGATAAGGTTGATAATAGTGAAATTGGACGGTAGTTGGTGACGTCATTCCTATTGCCACTTTTAAACACAGGTATCACATTAGCCAACTTCCAAATTTCAGGAACTAAACCTTCACGTAAACTATTGTTGTACAATATATGTAAAGGCAGTGCAATGGTATCAGCAGTGGACTTTAAGAAGAACGGCGTCAGACCATCTGGCCCTGGACCTTTAGTAACATCTAAAAGTTTAAGTTCTTTAACTATAAGTTCTTTCGAAATATAAAAATTAGATAAGATGAAATTACAATTGTCATTAATAGGTAAAGATTCAAGATCCACTCCAAACCCACCTTGTTCATAAACTGAACCAAAAAAGCTAGAGAAAAATTGAGCAATAACTTCCGGTTGATCAGATTCCCGGTCACTATATTTCATGGAAGATGGAACACCCGACTTCTTATCGATGTTTTTTATAAATGTCCAAAATTTGTTTACATCTTCCCTTAAGCTATCCTCTACAGATTGAATATAGTTTTCATAACATTGTTTACTCAAAAGTTTGAACCTGGCACGAAATAAAGAGAATTCTTCATAGTGCAATTTCGAGTTATATTTTTTCCATTTTGTCCACGCTCTTTGTTTGTCTTTAAATATGTGTTTAAGTGGAGTACTAAACCAAATGGGAAAATCACTTGATTTTATAACTCGAAGTGATATATACTGTTTAATTATTTCATAAATCTTTTCATAAAATACGTTGACCGCAGATTGTAAACAAAGACCGTTGAAAATATCATGCCAATTTGTATTACCAATACGCTCATTAATAAGTGTATAATTACCTTCTAAGTAACAATATTTAGATGTAGGTGTCGTTTTTAAGGGTTTAGTTGAAGCATTACATGTAATCAATACATAAAAAGGAATATGTAGTGGATCGATGGGCACTAATACGTTATGAACTGGTTCACATATACAATTTATGTCGTTGGTAATAAATAAATCCAAGATACGATTCATATTATTCTTTAAAGTATTACACTGCACACTTCTAGTAGTTTGAAAAAATGTATTAAAACGGTTATTGATGACACTATCTTGGGTACTATTAGAAGCCACATGCCAATTCATAAGAGGTAAGTTAAAATCACCTGCAATATAAAAAACATCTGATTTTCTAGCACGGGTCAACTCAATTTCTATAGCATTCAAAAATGTCACATAATTATGTGTCTTGATTCTGTTTGGGAGGTATATATACACCACAAATGAGTAGGCATGTTCCCATTAAATGTAATTTCAGCAAAACATAATCTATATTTGAAGACAACGACATACCTGGCAAATTATAACTGGAGTTCGAACCAAGGGTCCAACGTTCAACCGAAATACCAATGCGAACAGCCACCAGCACACCACCACCGTCACATTTACCTGTCGCTGCCCTATCTCGATCACAACGGTAAATTACATAACGGGAATCCATAATTTCGCTATCCAGGATGTTTGGCAATAACCACGTTTCCGAAAATATGATTATATCATAGGAATCAGCTAGAGTATTCATAAACAACGTATTAAGTTTCGTTCTAAGTCCCCTACAATTCTGATAATATATAGACAATTTATCTAACATTTATTACTACATTCTATAAAAAGTATTACTAAAACTGCAACACAAAAGTAGCAATCGCAATGAAAAATAACACATATGATTAAATTATTAACAGAGCAACTAGTTTTACCGACATTAACATAATATAGAAAAAATTTAAATAACATGTCGTTAAATATTTGTAACATTAATATTAACTGCTTAAATATGACTATTAATAATTGAAATAAGTAGGTATACATTGAACATATGTTGTTCAACCAGTGCGAAGTAACTAAAGAAAGTATAGAGTAGTTAGCAACACAGATACTGCACTTACTGATAACAAAAATGTTTAATATTTGGTTGATACATATTATACTAGTTATACACGATACTTCAGGTGCTAGATTTGATTGTAATTTTACACATATACTGTTTCGACCGTATAGCAATAACAGGCGAAGACTCGTTGGCTCTAACCAGAATGGTGCCATGTTTGACCCATACAAATCGATAGTTGTTCTGCTTTGCTCGCTGTCGGGCTTCTCGAAACAAATGCTTGTTTCTCAACGTCAAGTGTTCGTTAATATAGACCTTGTGAGGTAAACCAGCAATGCCTATATCTTCAGAGGTAATGCCCTTTTTTAGGCGTACAGCAGATATGAAATCATCACGTAGGGAGTGGCTTGAGAATTTGACGATAATATTTTTTGGTCTGGTATTATTACTGGCAGCTGGTACCCGGTGAATAGAAACTACATCCTGCTTGTTCAAGGGATGGTTAGCAAGGTTAGCAATATTCTCCAAAATGGTGTGAAGATTTTCGCCACGTTTTTCAGGTACGTTATGGACCTCTGCGTTACACATACGGGCTTGTTGCTCCATAACATCTATCTTCGATTCCAAAACAGCTATCTTGGATGAATCAACTATATACGATTGAGAGCGTTGTTCCAGTGCTTCGACCCGCGCTGTTACTCTTTCAGTCGCGACTTTTAATTCCTCAAAATGCGAATTTATAAAGCTCATTGAAGACTTTATTTCGCCGAACTCATCAGAGAATTTAGACATCATATTTTCTTGCTTTGAGAACCAGCCATCAAGTCTTGAAAAATTATATGACTGAAATGTTTGGAAATCATCTCGAAGAGATTGAATGTCCGAGTTGGATGTAACTTTCCGAAATGTTATTTGAGGTGGAGGTGTTTCATGTTCAATGAGTGAACCATCAATGCTCATTTCGCCAAGGTTAGCCAGTTCACTTGCTTCACACTGATTATAAGTACTATTCAAATTTTCCATAGTTTAAAAAGTCTCTGAATCGTCCACTACTCTGTGGAATTTTGCTCAGTTAAAAAGGCGGTACACGTAACACTCGATCAGCGACGCGCGGCGCGATGACGTATGGGTACGATATGCAAGACACGGCCGGCACTTACCGCGGAGCGAGACGGAATGATATCTTGGCTATTATAGTTGATGTTCAAGTCATTAATACGTAGTCTTTGATTAAAGTGCATTATTTTTGTTTTAAGTATGTTGATTTGTAAGTTGTTACTATTTAGCCAATTTATTATAACTTTAATGGTGTCGTTTATATTGTTTTCGAAATTTTCATTATTGACACATTTTAAGAGTGCTGTATTGTCGTCGGAAGTTTTGGCACAGTTCATCACTTGTCCCGAATTTCAAACTCGGGCATCACTCAATGGCACACAGGCCATTAAATGTCAGTAGCGTCTCGAGCTTTTGTGTGCAACACAAAAACGTGGCTGTCAAAATGTCGTTGATAACCATCTGCCTAGCTCTCGTTATAGTCATAGTAAAACGTGAAAGTTTGTGACGATGGATGGATTCATGTATATTATACTTTCACGGAAAACTACGCAACGGATTTTTATGTAACTTTGCAGTTATATAGTTTATACATAACTAAAAAAACGGAAAGGTCCGAAGCACCGGTGAGCGTCTATGAAAAGAGTAATGAATGTAGAGGAAACGGGTGCGGTTTGTAAAAAGACCGATTCCGACGGGAAAAAAGCGCACGCATAATATGTATGTATAGCTTGTGTCGACCTACTCTTTGTCTCGATTACCGACCCACGTGGGCAAAGCCGCCGGTAAAAGCTAATAAAACATTTTACTATAATAGGTATTTCCCACAATCTTCACATTGAGAGCGTTACTAATTAGTGTGAGTGTCTTGAATCAATGTTGAGACGTACACTATCTACATTTTCAGTGGCAGCTTTATAAAATTAAATAAAACATTTTCCTTGCATACATATCGATACCTTACGGCCAAAAGAGGCTAACCGCCACTTAACAAACTTTACAGGAGAGTAGTTTAAAGTTCAAATTAAGTGAAAAAAAATCATAGAAAATTTTCTGTAAGTTCCAAAAGTTTCAAAATTTAACCATATAGTTTTTGATTAGGTCTCTACGAAATGACATTATTAATTAAAACAAATCACACTCCTAACACTATTTACTGTCGCTTACCCTCAAATGGTCCTAATTATACTAACAGGAAAAAACGTCGTAAATGAAAACAACCCAATTAATGAGTTCCAACCCAAATGATTTAACTGCACCATTTATTTTATTTCTGTTGAAGAAAAAGAGCATACGTGTGCTTTTTGTGTTCATCAAGTGGAGCCAATATGACATAACCGGCTATTGGTTAATGGCAGAAGAACAAGGAAATTGTTATAAGTTAATTATCTATAAAAAATATTTTAAGCTCTTTTATACAACGCGAAAGCGCATTGTGATTAATTCTTATAAAATTATACATACATACTTACATACATACATTAGACTTTTATAAGTTTTTAAACTGGCTAACCGACTAAGGTATGAATTAAAAAAAAGAGAAATTGTGCTCGATCAGTCTTTAGTTTAGAAAATTAAACAAAACAATTGTTACTCGTTGTAAGTTAGTCTTGCATTATACATTCATGCTGACATTCTAGTTATGACAAAAAAATATAAACTTAAAATTTCGTACATAAGGACCACTTTTAGGTATAACGGTAGGCGTTTGGTCCTCGTCGTCCGCATGTCCGCGTTTACAGTTGTCGTAAATGACCTCGCGACATCCCTCGGTGGTCAATGAGCGGAAAAAAATCAATTTTGCAAAGTATGACTATTCGAATATGTCATACCAGTATTGGATACTACAAGCCTAAATAAACACAAACACATAATAATTTTATTTTTATTGCGATATCTTATTAGTTTAATAAAATTACAAAGATGAAGTTAAAAGGATATTGAATTTTCAGTTGAAAAAAGCCTTAAGTTAGTGGGTTGTATGTTCCAGTTTGTGGTGTTTTTTTAAATATACTTAAATTTTCTGTAATACTACACGTCTTAGAGAATCTACTAGATAATTAGTATTGTCAATAAAGTGATTGGTATGAGTGCAGGATAATTAGAGAAGAAAGCTTGTTTTTAAGTAAAATTCTTAGTCTAAACGGCCATATCTAGGTTGCGGCGGCTTCCGGCGGTTTCTCTTATAATTCAAATAATAGGCGCATTTGTGTAGATAATTAATAAATCACTTCCAGCTGGAAATACCTGCAAATCTCCATTTTTAAGCCATATTAGTTAATTAACTCATTATTACGCACATTAAGATGGTGCCACAGACACTAACTTGTTTCTAACAACATTAGTTCCTCTCCGTCTCAATGACCAATGAAAACAATCTTCGGTGTATTGGAAGAATGAATCTCCTTCTTCAACCAGGTACTGTAGACCAGTACAGTTTCAGTTCATGAAAGAAACCACAGACGCCAGTAACAACGAAATTGCGAGAATGGAAAGTGAAAAGCAAATCTTAACGAAACATATATATTATTATTACATAACCAAATATCGATGAAAAATATTTTGTTTTACTACTTTCTAAAGGAATAGACAACCTTCACAATTATTTCCGCTGCCCCATACAACATGTACTCCGTAGCCGGGGGAGTCCTTCACAGCAAAGAAACTACCCAAAACAACCGTGTCCGATGAAGACATGCGTCAGGTGGAAGGTGAGGACACCGTGGCGGCCTTCAGTCACTCCAAAAAGAGGGTTCTTACTATCGCTTTTGCCGTGTATCCATTCATTCGCACTCACCCATCCATTCACTCAATCGATAAAACAATGATGATGACACATGTTAAATCAGTCACGGTGACAAATCTTGAGGCAGAATAACAATTTGCAAAAGAGGGACCTACTAACGCTAATATATGTGCAAAACAAACGTGCAGTTTTTATTCTCTCACTCTCATAGTCCCATAGGCAATTCGACACAACAGAGTCATGTCAGTCGCAGGATTAACTCTTGACTGTTACTGAGAATTCATCAAAAAATCCAATAATTCCTTGCAGGCCCAACTTGGGATTCGAACCCTTGATTATGATCCTAAGCCAGGCCAGCCAACAAAAACTCTGTAGGTACCTATTTAACCATTCAGTATTGTCTTAATAAGATAGCAAAAGAATGACATCTTACCTATAAAACTTAAAATAACTAATTAGAATACACAATTATAGATGAATATAAAAGTCTATTAAAATAATCTTACCGTTTTATTTCCTTCGAAAAACTTCGCGCCAAACGGACTCGTAAGCGCGGAGGTGCTTATGCCCGTGGTGAATGTTCTCTCTGCAACGCTAACGACATTTTGTTCGAACGAAGGAGTGAGATAACCGACGCTGTTTGTCATTCTTCTGTAAGCTAACCGCCAAGTCTTTAATTTACCTTGTTATCTAACCACCATACCAGATGTTTTTTGGGGAGGGAAAAAAAAGGGTAATACGACAATGTAAGGCGACATTCGTTTGGATGAATTATCCTAAGCGCCTACGATGATTGATTTGGTGACTAGGGAAAATAAAAATAAACGCCAAATAAAGTCACGGAAATGAGACCTAAATGTAATAAATGACATATATTTTATCCAAAGGAACTGCCCTAATATCCTAACCGAAAGTTTGGTACACAAAGATTCAAGTAAAATTTGACTAATGTATTTTTTACAAAAAAGTATTTACAGCCCAAACTACTGAACGTTCAAGTAAAGAAAAAAATATTCAAAGCCAAAAATGCTTATCTCACAGTTTTGAAATATAATTTTTATCCAACCACCATAATACAAAATACACCAAAAATAACTGTCGTTTATGACGAAAAACTTAGTGCTAGAACCTCAATTTCTTTACCGCCTAAGCGACAAAAAGTTTGTCCTAGAGCCACGAAACTTAGACCATTAGACGCAGAAAAAAAAGCCGATTCTAACCATATATATAAGTCGATTTCTCAAAAAATGTCGCTTACCCCCTTTTGGCCGGAAGGCATCGATATTGTCTAGAATTACCGTAGGCAGGCAGGGATTTTCAAGGTGCGCAGTGGAAGCTGTAATACATCTACCTGACCACGATAGACAAGGATCCAGACACATGCACTGCGTTGCACAGCGAATCACAACCAATAATGATACGGACCATCCGGTTACCTCTCCCTTATGCGACATACACTCTGTTGAGGTAAGGGAAGAGGAGGTTCTTCGGTTACTGCAGCAGGTGGATCTTAATACGTCCGCTGGCCCAGATAACATATCACCAATATTCATTCGCAACTGTGCGAGTTGCATAGTTACGCCGTTAACAATATTATATAGAAGGTCTTTTTCATTGGGTGAGGTGCCATCGATTTGGAAATCAGTGTATATAACGCCGATTCATAAAAAGAGTCTGAAAAACTGCGATGAAAATTACAGGCCGATATCGAAGCTATGTGTATTTGCGAAAATTATGGAAAAAATTATACATAAACAACTATCTTCTACCCTCAAATTGAGTTTCACGGATCATCAGCATGGATTTTTAAAGGGTCGCTCCACGACCACAAATCTCGTTGTGTGTAGTGATTATCTAACGGAGTGTATGTCTATGAGGTCTAAGGTCGACGTTATATACACTGATTTCAGCAAATGTTTCGATCGTATAGATCATGTCTTACTATTATGCAAGCTTTTCGCGATTGGAATCAGAGGTAACTTGTACCGTTGGTTCACGTTCTATGTACAGAATAGGTGTCAAACAGTAGCTCTCAATGGTTACACCTCTCGAGCAGTGGTAATCCCGTCGGGAGTCCCTCAGGGATCCTTATTAGGTCCTCTCTTGTTCAATATTTTCATAAATGACGCATGCTTTCAGGATGCTAATGTCATATTGTACGCCGACGATATGAAAATATAGAGACAGGTGACAAAAGCCGAAGATGCTCAATCCTTGAAGGATGATTTGAACCGCTTCCTACACTATTGCTCTAGGAATAAATTAGATTTAAATTTCGCCAAATGTTACACGTGTACCTTTACCCGCAAACTAAACCCTATTAAAACCACATATAAGCTCTGTAACACACCGTTGGAAGGAGTCGACACCATCAGGGATCTTGGAGTAACATTTGATGCAAAGCTGTTATTTGATTCGCATATAAATAGTATTGTAAACAAAGCATCCAAAGCGTTAGGTTTTATATTTAGATTATCATCTGAATTTAGGAATGTCAAAACAATGAAAATACTATACTGTACGTTTGTTCGTAGTCATCTTGAATATGCATCGCAGGTTTGGAATCCAATCTATAATGTATACATTGACCGCCTTGGAGGTATCCAAAGGAAATTTTTAAGGTACATTCAATACCGATCCAATACCTACTTGCCGGACTACCTTAGTCGTTGCAGAAAGTTTCACATTCTCCCTCTATATGAACGCAGAAAAGCGGCTGATTTAACATTCTTATACGGCGTTATGAATGGTCTAGTCGACGTTCCGGATTTGTTTAACAAGATTGGACTACGCGTACCTACTGCAAACTTAAGAAGAACAAATCTTCTCGATGTACCTCTAGTGAGAACAACGTACAGGCAAAATTCATTTCTTGTTAGAGCATGTCGTACGTTTAACGGGGAGGGGAGTGTCGGAGAATTGACCTTGACCTGTTTGCATCTGGCATTGCCCATTTAAAAAAATCTATAAACATAAATTTCTTTGAATCTTAGTTCCTACCTCCATTTATTTTGTTCTTTTTTTGTATGTTTTTTAAGTTATGAATATAAGCTTAGTGTATGTATCTTATGTACTTAATATTTGTATAATTATTATAATATCACTGTGTACGTGCATGTTGCAATATTGGACTACTCATAGGTGAAAAGTTGTAATTGGCCTTCTGCTAATATTGTATTATTTAATATTCTGTTAGCTGTTAGTTTTCCTTATATGAATAAAATAAAATAAAATAAAATATTAATAAAATATTTCAACTCACCTGATATCTTCACTGGTGATATTCTTGAGTGGACCTATCAGATTAACTCATAATTTTGGCCAAAATAACAAGAGAATCGAATAGATACCAGTGAATCCAATTCGGCGAAGTCCTACTCCTCGGGTACCAATCAGGAATTCACACACGTGTTTTACAAAGTTCAATATTTCACAACTTTATTCTTTATCACAATTTACCGTTGCCAGCACTAGATCAGGCGGCATTCAAGGCGGTTTACAGCACGAATTCACTTCGACACCACTATGACTCGCGGAGCACCCATGTGCTTTCAAGGGGCGATAATTCAAGATACGGCTTGGTCAACTTTTTATACCGGGTTTTTTCACTGACCGCGGGAAACCAACAAACGTTCGCGAAGCTACCAGGATGTGCTGTTCAAAAGGCGATCAATTTATTTCAATTAGGTACAAGGGACGCGAGAGAGCAAACGGCGTGTTAATTTTTCAAGGCAGGAACGGAAGTGACAGTTCAGTGTGACCATTGTCAGAAATTTTCAATAGACTAAACAAAATGTTACTCAATCGATTTGACTTATAATAAAAACTAATTCTATTTCAAACACATATAATAATTAATAATCTCAATTAATTAAACATGGAAGATGTTTTCCTTGTATCTTTATAAATTAAGGTTACTTGTACTTTACTTTGAGCTTAATTATGATAATATAAAATATTATTTTTATTCTTGAATATTTTAGTGTGTATACTTTTATCATTAATTCAGCGTCTGGACAGTGTTGTGCTTTCCAACCAAAGACGAAATTATATATTCTTTTTCAATCAACCTACCTAATAATTTTCCCGTCTGTTAATATTCCATGCGTGTCATTAATAATGACTGCCTCGTCACGGTAATATAATCTAACAGTATTGTAACTCGGCCGTTTCCCCGAGTTATATGCCTACAGACGCGCCGGACGCAAACAAGCGATAGGGCCGCCCGCCCCAAGTATTTTAATTACGTCTACTTATTCGAAAATTTCTGGTTTTGTGACTGTTCATATTATTTATATTATTTTTTTCAAACATAAAAATCATGTAGGTATGTAAGGACCCTAGAAATGACCAATTGGTTACACTAAGTAGACTAAGGAGTTACATCAAGCAGATTCATATCCGCTTTCATTTTGAAAATAACTCATAAGGTACCTACTACTAATCATAGACTACAATGAAATAATACATTGTCCATAACGCAGGCAAAAGTGTTCTGCTCGTATACATTATTACTACAATCATGCTAATATGTTTTTAAAAATATCTACATAATAATAGATTAAGCTAATCAAATTTCGACTTAATCACGCATAAGTTAAGGATTAAACATTGCAACGTAGTAGGTACATTTTGAATTTGAAAAATCTTATCTTTAGGTGACTTAACGAAGAATTCAAAGAGTACAATATAGTCTACAACTCGTCGCCATAATTAATATTTAAATAAAGAACACTGCTACAAAAACCGTCACCGTCCGTTCGTGACTGCGGCACGATCGCAGCTGTTGTGTACTTTAGGGTGTACTTTGCTCGAGGCGCGTAGGTATAACTCAAGTTTCGTGCGTTTGTATGGAGTAAGAATACTGTTAGAAATTATTACCGTGGCCTCGTTGGTCTCGCGGCATAAATGTGCGCGTGGGATTGGGAGGTCTCGGATTCGATCCCCGGGTCGGGCAAAGCGTTATTGGGTTTTTCCGTTAAAAAATTCTCATTAGCAGCTCGGAGTCTGGTAATGTGCCCGGTACGGCAATAGGCTCACCCCCTATTACGTGGGACTAAAATAAATCTGGTGAAAAGTGAGTGTAGCAATATATCCTACCTCTTTGGGGATATAGGCGTGAGACTATGTATGTATGTATGTCATTAATAACAAAGTACAATATTTTGCGAGCGGGCAACTCCAACAAAAGAACATTGTTCATCACTAGAAACCTACATTTTCTACGACAAACTGAAATAAAATACTTCTACTTTACATTATCCCTAGGAAATTCTTTGATACAACGCAACATCTCGTTAAAATTTTCAGTATCATTACAAAACTATGTTTAAAGAAGCTATTTTATCCAAAAACCAGTAATTATTTTAATTCGGCTCACTTATTTCACAAAAGTTAATGAAGTAAATCCTTTATTACTTTCACTAAAACTGTACAGTTTTCTTCTCATTATGATTAGGGAATGCTAAGATCAAGTTCAAGGAATAAAATATAAGATTATCATCATTGACGATCTATCCGTAGAATAGAGTTCCATGTGATTATAGACCAAAATCGCGTTAATTAGCTAAATGGGATAAGGAATACGAACTCTATAAAACTGTGTTTTTAGAATTTTCCTATCTTATTTACTTTCGGAGATATAGAATCGAATAACGTCTCATCTGATATTTGTTCCGCACAACAACGCACGATGTATACAAGAGACGGCGCACGGGGAGTACGGGTGGCGCGAGCTCAGCGATCGATCATCAGTCCGGCCGTTATTCATTGGAAGAAGAAGAAAATTGGGGCATTTTCGTGTTCTATGCTTAATTTACATGATATTTAAGAAAATTCAATATATTCATTAAAAAGAATACTTTTAAAGATATCAGGATAACGCAAAATACTAAATATGATTCAAGTAGGTGCAGAAAAACCTGATCTTAGTTCGGCGTTTTCAAACTTACATACCGCGTTTGCAAATCAATATTTCAATTCTGGTAAGTGACGATGTTTTACAAGTATTACTTCACTATATACAACTTTAAGTTCCTAAATTAACACAAATTGTTGTATTTATTACTTTTTAACTCAGTTCATAGTTAATAGCGATCGATGATTATTTAGAATGTTTTTCGATGGAGTTGTTCAGAAACGCAACTCTGGCGCAAAAAGCCGATTACCGTAATTAGTATTCACAGAGTAATCGATTTTTATGCAATATTAAGCAACAAAAAGCAGAGGTCTTATGGAATATTAAGACGTTTTTTACGAACATTATTGAAGTTTTAAGCGTCTGAAGTTAAAAAAGGACGGTTTACGCCGGAGTCTGTGAAACAATTTGTGGGTTCAATGTTAAGATGGGACGTTGTTTCTCAAAATGTTGAATCAGTTAGGACGTTGTTCAATTGAAAAAATCTTTAATTATGAAGATTTTTTATTAGAAATAAGTTAAATTTATTGCAAAATTTATTGTTTCAAATAACGTCTTAAAATAGTTTAAATTATTTGTGCAAAATAATTTTTATATTTTAGTAACGAGTGAAGGATAAACGGGCTTGAATCGTCTTTGCCTCCTGGTACAAAGGAACCAGTCGTGAATTTGATATATTATGGGAAGAAATTCTATACAAACGTGATGGGACAAAGAAAAGAAAGGAATCTGTAATACCTCAATACCGGATAGTATGTCTATTTAGTCTACCAAAGGTGTCTACAGTAATCAACCTAGTTAATTTTCTTTGGAAATCCATTAAGTTTTTCAAATTCATCGTTAATACAGCTCTAACAGTAAGAAGTGTAACCACGGGTCTACCCTAGGTAGTTTAAGTACTAACTCCGATGCTGTTTCCTACTAATAAATAATGATAAAAATACTCTACCACATACACACAACATCATCTAATTCCAAAATAAGCAGAATTTGTATTATGGTTAGTGGAAAATGGATAAATGTAGTATTTTCGTAAACATATACATGCTCATTCAACATGCGATATTATATTATGCCCTAATAATACAAAATATTAAGACATACTTTTAATTAAGTAGTTTGCCATTTACTACAGCTGCCAGCGACAGTCACTGCGAGAAAATTGAAGTATGCCAAACTATGTTCCTGCTGATGCTGCTTTAACTCATTTTGGGTTATATTATTATGTTGTTGCTAGACTGCATATATGAGATATGTATGCATGGGTGAGACAGGATAAAAGTATAATTCTAGAGGAAGGGCAGGCGGAGCCGGTTTGACAGGCACAAGATCATTAAAGATGATGCAATGAAAAGTGTGTTTCAAATATATTAAGACCTTATGGTCATGTGCTGCTTAAGTTATTTATGTAGAGTAAGTACTGAAATGTGTCATTAAAATGGTCTCAACGTTATCCGGGTGGCAGCCACGACTTTATGCCTTAGAACCCAGGCTCTGCTTAGTAGACTAATAAGATTCGATAGAATAGTTTAGCTAAGTACTAAAATGAGTATGAGTACTCGATTTACAATTTTGTTAATGTTTAGTTGTATTTTATTTTTATTTAGTTAATATTATGCACCACGTCTAAGTAAAAACGATGTAAGATGGTTGTTATTCTTATACGAGGTGTAAAAAGACCCTTTACGAAAATTCTTTACTTCGGCACCATACCTTGGAAATTACTGCTTCAGGAAATATTGAGGCTCAAAGTTACCATACAATTTTTAATTAGGTACAAAATCCATTCATTTCACGCGCCAATTTGTTCTTTATAGGATACCTTTCCTTGTATGGGTAAGTATCTTGAGAATTGCACGCGCGTACTTTACATAGCAGCTTATAAAATGTGACTACTAAAAAAATCGTTTCCGAGGTATTGTTTTGCTAAATATGACTTAGCAAGATGTGTAAAACGAGTAGGCTTCGGCTTGGTGATGAGTCATTATCCACCGTGTATAATATAATAAAGAAGAAGATATTGGGTTAAGATCGCAGGAAGCGGTGGAATTCAGGCGGCACATGATTGGAGTTGTGTGGACAGCCTTTGGGGAGGCCATGTCCGGCAGTGGATGTCTTTAGGTTTAGGTGATGATAAAGATGTTTGTAGTCATAATTTTATTTTATATTAGGTAGGTCCTTATAAAATAACTTTGTGAGTGCTCGTGAAACCCGTGCTCCAGTGTAGATAGGTACGTAGTTGCAATTTTGTGATACAATATGTCATATATTGGCTATTAATTGTTCTATAATATACATACAAATTGATGACTTTTAAATAAGTATATACGAATATACGTAAAGTGAAATAAATATAAGTACATACGTACACAGTTGGTTTATTTTTAAATTAGTAAATATAATTACTCCGACTATTACACGACGTGTCTAGTTAGTAAAATTATAATTACTCATGCATGCAAGAAGTCTAATCTTTGCCGCCTTTTGTTCTGTCAACTATTTTAAGACCTTCCTATAAAAACAAATGACATAGGATTTAATTTTATGTTTTATATTATTCACAAAGGACGGATCACAAAGGAAGGAGGGATGAAAAATTCCAACAAAAATCAACCTTTGTTGACATAGAACGTCTTTTAAATCGAACATTTCCGCAAAACAACGCACGATGTTCACCACGGACTCTCGCTTTTCCGTCATAAAACGTCCTAGGTCGATATGTAACCCACTATCTCGTACAATGAAAGGACTAGAAATATACACTATAGAGCATTTAATTAGGCTGGGCTGTTATAGTAATATACCAAAAAATCTTTATTTTAAGTCTCTCGTTATAAGATTTATAAAGAGTTACACAAGTCAAGAACTTCTACAGCCTCTACTGAAAATTGCGATCCATGCAGATCGGACTTTGTTCTACGGACGAGTCGGAATGCTTAAACTTATATGGTGGTTAAAGTGCGATGCCAGTTCTTGCTGGTTACCTATCCTGAAGTACTTTAATGGCATTATTATATTTGATTGCGTCTGTGTAATCTAAATCTGCCTTTGCCATGTATATAATTGAAGCATCGTAAAGGTTTATCGAAAAAAGAATTACTTTTGCACCTTGTAACGGGTTCTGGTAGTAAAACGCAGAAAAGGTTCTATGCGTTTATTTGCCGAGTATTGTCTCACTTCCCTTGCACGAGTATGACCGACCAACAACACGACACTGGCCTGAACACTAAGGGCTGCAGTCTCCCACGCTGTTCCCTCCGGTAGTGTGCAGGGCAGGTTGCTCGAAGGGCTGCGCGTAGTGGCAGATCCTCGCAGGCCGTTGGCTCAGCTGGCAGGTGCCGGCGGTGTGTGTGCGATGAGCGGGGCAGGCCAGACTCTTCGGCAGAGGTGACGCCGAAGGCGGTGCAGCAGGTGTAGCGGTCTAGGTAGCGTAGCCCGGAGCTTAAGGTAAACCTGGAACCTGAAGGAAAGCAGCATTAGGAGAGCCACAACCAATAGAGTCAGGCAGGCGGCGTCAGCCGGCCTCAGCTAGCAGGTAGAGAGATGGGCAGTACGCTAACGCAGTAAATGTAGTGCTTACCCGTAGCTGGGACCAGGACACACGTAGATACGACGTAGGGTCAGTAGGTACGCTTAGTTATAGTAGGTAGGTAGTAGAAGCGACGTTAGAGTAGCGGTCCGGCCTCTCTGTCGGCCCCTTTATATACTGGGCCCTCCATCAGAGTTCGTGTCGGCGCATTACCAAATATGGGCAAAACTTACGAGCGCGGACGATGGCCTTCTCTGATTAGCCGAGCGTATGGGCGGTACTGTGACGCAAACGCGGTAAGTACCGGACATACGTTACAATACCGCCCGCCTTAAAGGAGGATTTTACGTGGCTAACAAGGAAAATCCGACTAGCTGCGTTAGGTCTATGAGTCCGCTACTGTCCAAGCTAAGACGGCATATAGAGAGAAGGAAGGGAAAGTCTTCTACGGTTTGTAACAAATAGTTAGGCACCATAGTGTATAAGTTTTAGGTCCTTAATGTGCCAAAACCCAATAGAATTTCCAGGCGCGTCCGACAACTCGTAAACGAGAGGCGACTTTTTATTAATCACTGTGCACTTCACGAATTTAGGGGCTAGTTTCTTACAGAAGGACTTATCCTTGTCGCTCTGATAAAAAGTCCTTTTCCACACAGTGTCTCCCACATTAAACTCAGCTGGTTTACGGCGTAAATTATACATTTGGGAATTCCTAGCATGAGCTTGAATGAGGAGTGCCTGAACTTTGTCAAATATGCCTGATAAGTGACCTATGTTTTCTGCGTAATCGTCCCTAGGTATATATACTATATCATCAGCGTCCGTGTCGACATAGTGTGAGCCGCATGGAACTAGTTCATGTCCGTAGACTAAAAAACTAGGTGTATAGCCCGTGACTTCATTAACTGCAGTATTTAATGCAAACTGCACCTTAGGTAGGAGAGTGTCCCATAATCTCTGGTCATTTCCTACAAACGCCGCTAAGGTAGAACCAATGGTTTTATTATAGTGTTTGACCGTATTGACATTTTGGGAATACTTAGGAGTATATAATGAAGATTAGGGATTTTGTACTTGCGCAACATAGCTTTTAAAGTAGCACTTACAAACTGTTTACCATTGTCCAATATAATTGTAGATGGTATACCATGAACTAAAACTATTTTTTCTTCCAAAATATTAGTTATTATTTCAGCAGTTGCGCGCCTGATAGGAAAAAGTAGACAGTATTTACTAAAACAGCAAGTTACTACAAAGATGTAGGCGTTTTGTTTTCTTGTGACGGGTAGTGGCCCCACCAAATCTACACTAATGGTTTGGAAGGGTCGTGAACACACTTTGGGTCGTCCCATGGTTCCCAATGGTGCATGGTTCTGATGTTTGTGCGCGATACAAGTGTCGCAAGAATTTATGAACTTAACTACGTCATCGCGCATTTTGGGCCAATAGTAACGCAGTGCTAAGCGCTTGTAAGTTTTAAATATACTGAAATGCCCCGAAGTGGGTTCGGCATGGTTCTCTAATATGGCATTATTTCGATCAGAAGAAGGTAGTACTTCTTTCCATTCGAACTCCTTACGTAGCATACACCTAGATTTAATCAAACGATACAATTTATTATTTTTAATAGAATAGTCTGGATAGTCATTAGGCGAAGAAAAACAACCATTGTAGGTGGCTGAATACCATTGATAAGTGTCAACATTAGGGTCATTCACGTTATTATTATTCGCGTTAATTATATTTACAGGTAGGGATCGTGATAACGCATCGGCTATAATATTATCTGCGCCGCGCCGATGCTTTATTTCGAAGTTAAAGGCTGACAGACGAACCGACCACCGAGCTAATCTACCAGTCGGGTTGCTCAAGTTTAGGAACCATTTCGGTGCGGAATGGTCAGTATACACAACAAACTTTAACCCGTTATCTAAATAACAGCGCCAATATTCGAGGGCTGTTAGAACTGCTAATGTCTCCCGTCCTGTTATACTGTAGTTTTGTTCCTGTGCATTTAGTGACCTACTCATGTAAGCGATAGGTAGTTCCACGCCATCTATTTCTTGTGTATGTAACCCACCGATGCCGCTCGCACTCGCATCTGTGTGAACTTGAAAAGGTTTCTCGTAATCGGGACACGATAATATTGGTGCGGAGCTTAACAATTGTTTTAGTTTACAAAACGAGTCATCAGCTTCCACCGACCACTGGAATGGTGCAGCTTTCTTACCGGTAGAAGTAAGTTTGTTCAAAGGACCGGCAATAGTACTAAAATTAGGTATAAATCGCCGATACCATGATGCAATGCCTAAGAACCTTTTGACTTCTTTTTTATTCTTAGGCGTAGCATATTGAAGAATGGCTTCCACCTTACATGGGTCTACTTGTAATCCTTTAGAGTTTACTACGTAGCCCAAGTACTTCAATTCATCACGGAAGAATTTAGATTTTTCTAAGTTTATTGTAAGGTTGGCCGATTATAATTTTTCGTATACTTTATTTAATAGTGACACATGAGCATTAAAAGATGGCGATATAAGCACGATATCATCTAAAAAAACGAATACAGAGTTTTCGAACTCAGGAATGTTTGTAAACAAGTGATCCACCAAACGCTGTTGTGTCGCAGGCGCATTCGTTAAACCAAACGGCATAGTCACAAATCTAAATGTTCCTCTAGTAGGCACATAGAACGCAGTCTTATCACGATCACATTCGCGAAGAGGCATCTGCCAAAAGGACTTAGATAAGTCTATTAGCTACGTGCGAAGTGCATGGAGGGGGTAGCTAAAACGATCGCAGCGCATGCCGTGGCAGAAATCCGTAACTATTCGGGAAGTCAATTTGATTTTTGATTTGAATTTTGTCCTAACAAATACATTATCTGATAATTTAATTCTTGATCATAAATATTATCATCCTTGAAATGGGTCATAATTGTTGTTGTGTTGTTGACTGCCAAAATAACGGCACAAATAGTCTGTGTGAATTCTATATTTTCCCAACAGTAGAGTGGAAATTAGATCAAAGACAGATTAGATACGATAAGTACTTAATAAATAAATTATTTTTATTTGTTCTGTATTTTATGTGATATTAAATAATGTTTTATTTTTCAGTTTTGATGGCTCGCCCTGGATTCCAAGACGTCACGACACAATTTGTAGTGAAGGTTTTATTGGAGGCAAAAAATCTGACGTGCAAACAAGTCATGTTCCTACGATATTCCCTCAAATATATCGACAAAATAATGTTAGAGAGTCACAGGTGTTAGCTAGATATACACGTTTTATAAAACGTAGTACCACAAAAGTCTTAGATATCACATCAAATCAAGTAAGAGTAAGAGTTGAAGATGAAAATGAATTTAATCAAATCGAACCTCGTGTGGCTGATCAAAGATGCCAAATCGATCTGTTTTCTGAATCGAATTCAAAAGAAACAACTATTATTTGTACTTAATAGATTCATTTACAGTGATCAATCTGATGCTGAAATCCAAGTGGATATAGGAACAACTTCAAAAATTGTAGCAATTAATAATGCAAGAATGAAAGATAAAAACTGTTGCACTGACAAAATATTGTATGATAATCAATGTACCGAAACAAAAAGCCAATAATTTGTTGGTATTTCATCAATAAAAATGATCAATAACTCCTAGATCTTGCTGGTGTGTCATTTAGCAATTTGCAATTTTAAGTAACAAGATTAACTAGGTACATATTATTATGTAAAAATGTACAGTTTCCATTAACTACCGACTTCTTATTTTTTATAAAAATGAAAGCTGGCTTGACATTTTCAGCATTGAATGTATTATTTGGTGTACAGCAGAACCACAATCTCACGAATATTTCATTTGATCTTACAAAATCTAGCTTGTGCAACTAGCAATTTAATCTTTTGGCCGAATAGAGCCACCGTAGAAGAAACAATGACCCAGTGTTTCAGTCCAGATTACATACAAGAGTTTTTATTGACTGTACTGAATTCCGAATTGAAATACCGACAGCAGTGGATGACCGTTGATAGTAAAAATATCACTTCGTCTTTTTATTTATCTTTAATTTACTATAATTACATACTAGAAAGCAATAAAATACTGATTTGTCATTATTTGGCATAATCCCGAATAGTTGCGCATGCTAGGTGGCGCTATGGTCGTGCACGGTCTCAATACTACTTAGATATCTAGCGTTCCTAAGGTTGTCTAAAATTTCGGATACGTAAGGTAGTTTGTACGCGTCTTTTTTAGTAATAGAATTAAGTTTCCGACTATCTAAACAAAACCTTAGTTTACCGTCCTTCTTAGGCGTTAGTAAAATCGGTGACGACCACGGACTTTCGCATTTTTCTACCACTCCCAATGCAAGCATTTCGTCTAATTCGTCAATAATTATTTTTAATTTCGCCGGCGGTAACCTATAATATCTTTGACGTATCGGCGCAGAATCGCCAGTGTCTATTGCATGTTCTATTAAGTGAGTTCGTCCTAACCCGGTTTTTTCATCGACTCGTATTGCTTTATAATTAACTTAGCCGTTCTTTGTTGTGACTCATTCAACTCACTAAAAGATTGCAATACGTTCGTGTTACTCGGCTTATTTTCACTTAATACACTACACGGCAATGTTTTAGACATGCATACGGATGCGATATGGTTAGGCAATAATTTAAATAGTTTCCAGAAATTGATGCCTAAAATTAAATTACTTGTAACTTCTGGAATAATATAAGCTTTCAATAAGTGGGTTTGATTATTAAAAGTAGTGGGTAAGTTGATAAAACCGCGCGGCAACAAGATATTTCCATTCGCGGTCCGAATGGAATTAGTGTTGTGACACTGCTGTATTTCTAACCCGGTTTTAGTAATTACCTCCAGATGGGAGTTGTTACCTAAAATTGTAATGGCTGAACCGGAATCGAGCAATCTACAAATAGGTAAACTGTTAATCGTTACGTTAACATAGGGCCGTAGGTCATTTTTAGGTTTAGTATCCAGGATCGAGGCGACGGAATAACTAGAGAAATACACTTTTAGAGTGTTTAGCCAATTTCTCCAATTATCTTTGTCAAAATTGGTTGAATAGGTTGTATAACCTAATTTAAATTTTGACACGCCCCGACCCTGACCAACTAGTTTTTTGGTTTCGTCGATTTACAGTTCGGGCAGTTAGAGAATGTCACATCCCTACGGCCGCACTTGAAGCAAATTGCGAACCGATCGCGTTTGCATTCATTCAAACTGTGATCGTTGATACGGCAGCGCGGGCAGTACTTGGACGTGACTAGAGCGACAGAGCTAGGTTTAGACTTAGGTTTGCTAGGTTCGTTGTTCTCAGTGTATTCGGGTTTTCCGGACATACCCTCTATAGTAGCAACGGGATAATTATTGTAGGAATTATTACGCGCTCGGTTATTAGGTTTGTGACTGTAAGCTAGGTCTGGTGCCAACGTGTCGTTACGTTGTAATACGGTTCGCGGAATTGAGAGTTCAAACATTTCATCCGTTCGTAGTTTAAACATAACGTCTGCAGTGTTGCTATACTGTCTATTGAAGATATTGACGGAGCTAGCACTAGTGAGTAGCATGGACGTATGTTATGCAATAGGATGTCTAACTTTTCGCGTTCGGACAATCGCTTTGACGGTGACCGCCTAGCGAACAGCTGATTCATTATCGAGAGATAAATAATTATAGTTTCGGTAGCACCTTGACTACGTCGGCGGATTTCATTTAATAACCGGTAGTCATAATCGTACGGTGTGAAATCGTCTATTAATTTAGTGGTGAGTTCTTCCCATGTAGTGAAATATTCTTTTAGGCCGCGGTACCAGTGAAGTGCGTTACCGGTGAATATTTCGGAGGCATATGATAAAATTTTAGTGGAAGGTAGATTACGCGCGTTTTGGAATTCGGTTACGCGTTGTAGGAACGCTCGGACGCATCCCGTACTGTCGTATTTTAGCTTAGACAGTTCGCTAACTCTCAAATGCTCGCAATGCAATACTGGGGCTAACCCTGCCTGCGTCGAGGTAGACGGCGCAGGTTGGAACTCTGCCACAGCATTAGCTAAGCGAACAGCTGATTGCTCAATGGCGGACAGCTCCGCCGAGAGCTTGTCGAACCGGCTGCACAATTCGGTAATTCGTTTTGAATACGCCGTAGGACGTTCCATCCTACGGAGTCTGTGGAATATGTGGTTGTGCAGTGCGGTAGACCTCCTAGCTAGGTTCGCGTCGTAAGAAATGGTTAATAAATTCACTCGCTTGGCCAGCTCAGAGATGGCCTCGCTAGCGCCCTCGAAGTCCACCGCTATGGCTAGACCCGACTCCAAAATGTCATCATTTGGAATAGCTTCCAGTAATTTAGGGAGCTGCTTCCGCAGACCTCGGACAGAGGTAGCCGGCTCCTCACCTCTAATCGCAACCTCGTAAGCTAACTCGCTTTTATTTAACAGAAAGTATTTTATGGGGTGTGAGCCCATTGTGTATGTAATAAATAAGCTGCGTAAGTATAAACTACACACTACACTTAGCGCGCAAGCGTTCCGCCCTTACAAATGGCCTACTTTACGATAAGGCGTGAAAGTTCGACCGTTAGGACTAATTAGAAAAACGTTAAGATTCAAATATGCGAACTAGTACGTAGTAGGTAGTTACACTAAAAGGTAGACAATTAGTACAACAATACGTACCGGTTCGCTGTAGCCGCACCTCCTCGCTTACAATGATGGAGACCTGCTAGAAGAGAACTCGAGCACGGAAACGAGACAATAACCCACGTAGGCGCCACAAAAGGTTCTATGCGTTTATTTGCCGAGTATTGTCTCACTTCCCTTGCACGAATATGACCGACCAACAACACGACACTGGCCTGAACACTAAGGGCTGCAGTCTCCCACGCTGTTCCCTCCGGTAGTGTGCAGGGCAGGTTGCTCGAAGGGCTGCGCGTAGCGGCAGATCCTCGCAGGCCCTTGGCTCAGCTGGCAGGTGCCGGCGGTGTGTGTGCGATGAGCGGGACAGGCCAGACTCTTCAGCAGAGGTGACGCCGAAGGCGGTGCAGCAGGTGTAGCGGTCTAGGTAGCGTAGCCCGGAGCTTAAGGTAAACCTGGAACCTGAAGGAAAGCAGCATTAGGAGAGCCACAACCAATAGAGTCAGGCAGGCGGCGTCAGCCGGCCTTAGCTAGCAGTTAGAGAGATGGGCAGTACGCTAACGCAGTAAATGTAGTGCTTACCCGTAGCTGGGACCAGTACACACGTAGATACGACGTAGGGTCAGTAGGTAAGCTTAGTTATAGTAGGTAGGTAGTAGAAGCGACGGTAGAGTAGCGGTCCGGCCTCTCTGTCGGCCCCTTTATATACCGGGCCCTCCATCAGAGTTCGTGTCGGCGCATTACCAAATATGGGCAAAACTTACGAGCGCGGACGATGGCCTTCTCTGATTGGCCGAGCGTATGGGCGGTACTGTGACGCAAACGCGGTAAGTACCGGACATACCTTTACAACACAATAGTGCCAGACTACGAATGCCCCTTTTTGTTGCCTATAAAATTGCGAAAAGGCCTAATAACTATATAATTCAATGTTCACAAGTGCTCGTACAGAAATGAATTAAATATCGGAAGTTTATTTAGTGGTACTTTGCGCCTAGATTATCCATATTGTATATAGTGTCCCGGCCATTAGATTAGTCACTAACTTGTTTACCATGTTAATAGGCAGAGTACGCAGTACCCTAGGAAAATAAAATGTACAAACTTTCATCATAAAATAAAAGGAGATTTCAAAGAAAATATAGGGCAACATGTCATTTGGAAACACTAAATAATTATATAGACAGATGCTATGATAATGCCATGCTAATTTTAACAGGGAAGAACCATCTTACTCTAAGACACTAATTCCTTCACACGATGTCGTCACAAACTGAAAGAGAGCATCCATAGGTGAGTGGTGCTCGCTGTGGCATGGTTTTAAACCTGACACCCTTTTTATGTCATTCTGTTGGTATCTCCACTAGATTCTTGCTGGTATATTGCAGCTCTTATTCGCTTCTTCTTAGGTGACGGTAGAATAGCAAAACAAAAGATTAAGCATCCGGTGTTAGAAAAGTAAGGAAACTCATATTAAAGTCTTGCAAGGTTACGTCTGTTCTCTATGCAAATCATGGCTATATCTAAGCACGACTCGTCCGTACTTCTTCAACCTAAACAAAGTACAAACAGACGCACTTTGTCGGTTACCGTCAGTATATTTACTTTTCAACCATCTTAGCATTCACAGGTTGACGTTATAAGTGTAATTTAAGTAATAAGTAGGTAAGAGCCCGCGTTTTAAAGCCATTTAACAACTACGTGCGTTTACAATCCTAGCTTTTATCTGACGAAAATGTACAAGAACTCGCCGCAAACTGGCTCATCAGCGGTATTCAGCATTTATTATTCTAGAAACTTTATTGCAAGAACAATAAAGTTTTGAATTTAAGCTCTGTGGGCCAAGTTTCAAATAAATTGAGCCGCTTAAGACCTTAAAGCATTTGAAATATTAGCAAGAAGGTTTAGTCTGCACAGAACATTTTCTTACGAGGAATAAGTCTTTAAGTGTCACATTCTAAGCATTAATATAAGTAAGTAATAAGACCACTAAACCACACACCATTATACGCCACCACGCCTAGCTCAGCAAAATTGTGCAAAAAATAATCTGGGGGCACGGCAGTGTCCCCGCTAAGTCGAGCGCGAAGTAACACTACCGCCACATTTTCAGGCCCCTATTTGAAAACCTCTGGTTGGGACTAGAACGCTGAAATTTTCGTAATTCATTAAGCTATAATCACACACTAGAAATCTAAACTTTCAAGTAGTTGGTAGATCTGTTAGTTCCGAAGCTAAGCCAAAGCAAAGTTTCGCATTTTCGACACCGACACACTGACTCATGACTCATGGATCATCAAAATAGAACTGGTACTTACCATTGACCTAGAGCGCTAAAATTGCGTACATAGTTTAACGCCCAAATAGAGGGAAAACTATAAAAACTAGGAAAATTGTAATAGGTAATGTTGGACTTAGAGTGGTATCAGCACACATCACCAGATGGCGCAGACTGTTTTAACACTAAAACAGTGGAACTGGAAGTACTAAGTACGCGTGGCATGCGTGCCACAATTATTAACAGTTGTTACGCTTAACTTAAGTCTTAACTGATCCCAAGTTGCTCGTCTCGTGACAAATTCACATTTCCCTAGCCGTATGTTTCCGTTCTGGTGTGTTAAAATGATATAAGAAGAAAAATCTTAAAAATGGAGGTACTTCGTACTACCGCTAAGTACGATTTTCATTGCTTAGTAATAAAATTCTTATTTTGTTTCAATTTAGCTATACTTAATAGAACGGTTAGTCAAAATCAACCTTATACAATTAAGATAAAGATTATTTTGGATTGATTATGTTCAATAGAACATTCTCAAAATAGGCTTGTGTCCAATAAGAATAAATCGATTTGATTGTAGTATCTATGGATTCATTATGATTTTAAGATGTCAATAAAGTTTATTATCTTAATATATAAAATCCTTGCGTTACTGACTGACTGACAGACACGCTACAGCCGAAATTATTGGGCGCAGGAAGCTGAAATTTGGCATGTATGTTCCGTGGGGACCGTAGGGGTGCACTAAGAAGGGATTTCCCGAAATTCCCACGGGATCGGCCAAAACGGGTAAATTAAAAAAAAATGCAGGCGTAGCTGCTGGCGTCCTCTAGTTCATTATAAAAAGATAAGATTAATGTTATCTTTAGAATTCTAAAATTAAAAATAATGTATTTATTCTTGTGACAGTGAACACCAATCAGAGAGCAATACGTCCAACAGTACGGCCGCCATTCATGTTGTTGACGTTTTAGTAGTAAATACAACTAAAACGTCAAACTTTCTATCTGTAAAATCGAATATAACGAAAAATTGAATATAAGGAATAAAAGTGGGTACATCAGACCAGACTTCAATCACGGTTTGTTTTGTTTTGCACTTTGTGATATCACTCGACCGCCATGATGTTTACAGCGTTTTCGTGTCAAATTCAAAAAGGTTTTTAAAAAGCCGTAAATAGTAATGTTGCTGATCGATTTTTGAAGAAAAAAATCAGGTATTTCAGTTTAACATCTAATAAAGCAGTACGCTAACGCAGTAAATGTAGTGCTTACCCGTAGCTGGGACCAGTACACACGTAGATACGACGTAGGGTCAGTAGGTACGCTTAGTTATAGTAGGTAGGTAGTAGAAGCGACGTTAGAGTAGCGGTCCGGCTTCTCTGTCGGCCCCTTTATATACCGGGCCCTCCATCAGAGTTCGTGTCGGCGCATTACCAAATATGGGCAAAACTTACGAGCGCGGACGATGGCCTTCTCTGATTGGCCGAGCGTATGGGCGGTACTGTGACGCAAACGCGGTAAGTACCGGACATACGTTACAACCCTTACAACACAATAGTGCCAGACTACGAATGCCCCTTTTTGTTGCCGATAAAATTGCGAAAAGGCCTAATAACTATATAATTCAATGTTCACAAGTGCTCGTACAGAAATGAATTAAATATCGGAAGTTTATTTAGTGGTACTTTGCGCCTAGATTATCCATATTGTATATAGTGTCCCGGCCATTAGATTAGTCACTAACTTGTTTACCATGTTAATAGGCAGAGTACGCAGTACCCTAGGAAAATAAAATGTACATACTTTCATCATAAAATAAAAGGAGATTTCAAAGAAAATATAGGGCAACATGTCATTTGGAAACACTAAATAATTATATAGACAGATGCTATGATAATGCCATGCTAATTTTAACAGGGAAGAACCATCTTACTCTAAGACACTAATTCCTTCACACGATGTCGTCACAAACTGAAAGAGAGCATCCATAGGTGAGTGGTGCTCGCTGTGGCATGGTTTTAAACCTGACACCCTTTTTATGTCATTCTGTTGGTACCTCCACTAGATTCTTGCTGGTATAATGCAGCTCTTATTTGCTTCTTCTTAGGTGACGGTAGAATAGCAAAACAAAAGATTAAGCATCCGGTGTGAGAAAAGTAAGGAAACTCATATTAAAGTCTTGCAAGGTTACGTCTGTTCTCTATGCAAATCATGGCTATATCTAAGCACGACTCGTCCGTACTTCTTCAACCTAAACAAAGTACAAACAGACGCACTTTGTCGGTTACCGTCAGTATATTTACTTTTCAACCATCTTAGCATTCACAGGTTGACGTTATAAGTGTAATTTAAGTAATAAGTAGGTAAGAGCCCGCGTTTTAAAGCCATTTAACAACTACGTGCGTTTACAATCCTAGCTTTTATCTGACGAAAATGTACAAGAACTCGCCGCAAACTGGCTCATCAGCGGTATTCAGCATTTATTATTCTAGAAACTTTATTGCAAGAACAATAAAGTTTTGAATTTAAGCTCTGTGGGCCAAGTTTCAAATAAATTGAGCCGCTTAAGACCTTAAAGCATTTGAAATATTAGCAAGAAGGTTTAGTCTGCACAGAACATTTTCTTACGAGGAATAAGTCTTTAAGTGTCACATTCTAAGCATTAATCATGGAAGAATAACTGAAGCATGGAAGGAACGATATTTTTATGAACAAATTGAATATAGCTACACTCTTCTCTCATATGATAAATTAGAGTTGCCAGAAGAAGATGGCACTATGTTTGTCAGTTAGGGCTAAAGACAATTTGAACACAAATATCGTAACTTTTTAATTTAATAGTGACTAAGCAAATCCGCTATCGATATCGATTAAAGTTTCAATATAGGTTCAAAATCAAACGGACTTGTAAAGTATATTATTTATATGTTATACATTTTAAATTCCGTAACTTTATGTCCACAGCAGTCAGAACGCTAGTTGATGGACAGTCTTTAAATAATTATTACACAAACTTGCATTTTTAAACTGAACTTATATATTTTTGTTTCAAATGGGTACTTAGTAGCACATAATCTTTCGAGGCGTTATTTTCTAATTTTCATGGTATTTTTCTTTACGCATCAACAGCCTTTTCAAGTCCACTGCTGGTCTTTAACCTTTCGTGGTGGAGGTTTGGCCTACTATAATACCACATTAGCCAGACGTATTCGTATAATGTTTTATTTCGAGATTTCCTTCTCTTGTTTCTCTTAGTCGCCTCATACGACACCCTCGGCATAAATGTTTATTTATACTTATTAATAGTTAGTTTTTCCGCTGTAATGAAAGCTGTAAGTGGAATTAATAAATATTAAATAAATAAATCATCACCTCCTACTCTCTCTCTAATCTCAATAACATATTTTTATTAGAGAAAGCAAATAATTAAGATAAAAGCAAAACTCATAGCTTAAGCATTATGATAACTGAGAATGGCATATCCAAATTAATTGTTTACAAGGATAGGAGATAGTCGACATGGATTTTATCAAGCAAAAAACATAAAAAATTACTTAAAATAGATAAATCAGACAAAACCTTGAATAGTGCCAAAAGGTTTGTTATTAACAATAATCACTTTATTGAATTGAAATTTGCTCATTACATAGTGTAGGTAATACAAATCTATGTGTAAAAAATGTATGTGCGGGATCGGACACTTTTCGGTCATACATGTGACACACAGATAGACAGATAATATTTAGAGAGAAAAAAATTGTGGCTAGACTAGCCCTTCGATTTTATCTTGGGATCGGCACATTATTAGTCCACTAGTCGAACAAGAACAACCAAGTTTTGGTCTCTGGGTAGATGACATTTAACAAAATTTCTTTCAAATGAAGATTCCCTTATTTTGATGCATATCCACTCAGTAGTCGTGACTATGAAAGCAGACAATTCTTATCAAACCTTCAAATTACTGTCCTTTAAATATTACTGTCTTTGTAAAGAAGGATCAGATTTTTTCTATAGGTGCATTATGTTTTTTTGTAATATGATGGATTCTAACAAGCTTCGGAATTCATTACTGTTGCTGATAGTTTAAATAATAGCAAGTAATTATTAAAGATAGACTGATATGTTTAGAAGGCAGGAGCCATCTGTCATTACTATAAAAACATTCCGCAGTAAAATGCTTGGAACAAATTCTATGGTGCTTTCTAGGCACCCAATTTTCTCCACGACATACTGCAGCAATCCACTTATTTTATAAATCTTTATCACGTGTACATAATAATATAATCTAAAAAATAACGAGGTAAAAATATACGGTGGATAGACATATCGATAAGATTTTTTACAACACTTGAAAAGTCGATATAAATATTATACGACTAAATTCAAAATCATGATAGAACTGTTATAAACGAAAAAATCACTAAGGTTATATAATTTGATGGCATTGGTAGCGCCATCTACCTTCCTATATATAACTAATCGTATCAACATGAATCGTTCCACGCATGTCTAGTGCGAGCGATATCATATTTCCGTCCCTCTCTTTCCCTCTCCCTGGAAGAGGCACTGCCTTGCGCCTGATTTCGTCGACGCGATCGTGAACGCGAGTGACAGTCTCGAACATTCCGCTCGCTAAGAACGCCGTCTCGATACCGCTCCGCGCCGCACCGCTGTATCGCCGTCTCGTTCGTACCGCGCCGCTCCCGTATGTGTTTATCACCGCTTCCACCAAGGAAAACCCGCTCGTGAGTGAAGTGAAAACAAGCAGCTGTATCACGAAACCACCAAGGCTGTATAAGGTAAGTGCCTTCCATCCTTAAAATAGCCTATACCCACTCAATCACCTCCTCCCGTATCCATCTCCTCTTCCCTTATTCCTCTCCTAGGCGGCTAAGAACCCGCTATCCTTTGTATACAGTCCATTTCCCTCCCAAGTCGCCTAGAACCTAACCGGTTTCGGCACCACGCCATACCATTTTTTTGATCCATACGAGTCGGATTCATTTACGTTTTATACGTTATACCGCTATACCTAGGCAGTTATAGCACCTAGCTATACTCCTAATATATTCATATAACCGTCACATGGTTATTTCCGCCCGCATTAGTAGGTAAACTTTTATGTCGCTACCTACTTATTAAATTATTATTTCTGCAACTATCATAGTTGTCTTATAAATCTCATATTTCAATCAACTTTTATTTCCTCAGCTCTTAAGTGTTGCCTAATTAGCCTACTTAGGTAAAATAATAGATACATTAGATATTCTTATTTTGTTTCGTTCTCATTAGCTTATACTTACGTAAGCATGTCACAACAAAAGAAGTCACGCGTGTCGGAAGACAAAGAGATGACAATCTTAGAAGCAAAACGCAATATTTTATTTGAGCGCATTCAAAATATCTATGAACGATCAAAAACCGCATCTATGTCTGACAGCAATAGCGAAGCATTTCTCAGTTATTGTATAACAGTAGATAGTATTCGAACAGATTTTCATAAGTTGTTAGACGATTATAACGCAAGATTACTTTCTATCAATCCTGATGAAAAACCGAACTATCAGGCGTATACCTCATTCGAAGATCTTTATTGTATTATTAAGCGTATACAATCGCAATTGGAGGGTAAATGTTCAGCAGAGCCCGTTGCCCGCAAACCGAGATTACCGCCAATCGAGATTATGTCGTTTGACGGAGATATACGAAATTGGCCGTTATTCTATGCGAGTTTTAAGTCTACAGTGCACGATAATGGTTCTCTGACAGATGCTGACAGGTTGTACTATTTAATAGGTAAACTGTCACCGAAGGCCCAGTCCGTATTTGCAGGTGTCACACCCAGTGCTGAGAATTATCAGGTCATATTTCAGTCACTACTTGACAGATATCAAGACACGCGCGTCCTAGCGTCTACGTACTTTGACCAAGCTTTAAATCTCAAACTGTCCGGCAACGCGTCTGTCTCGAATTTCCAGCTGTTTATTGATAACTTCGTAACCGCAGTTAATTCTCTTAGGAATTTAAAATTAGAAGATCTTTCCGACTTTATGTTGCTTCAACTCGCTTTAAAAAAGTTTGACACTGATACAATTCGCGCATTCGAGATGACGGAACGCAATAATAAAATACCTACACTAGATAGTTTTATTTCGTTCATCAAAGATCAGTGTCGAATATTTCATAATACGCAGTCTGGTTCACCTGGCCCGTCTAACACTAACAACAACAAACAAAGGTTGAATAAATCGCGAAATAGTAATAATAACTCAGTCCCTAATCCACAATCTTACGTAACATGTTCGGAATCTAATAGTAATAATTCACAGAAGTGTCTGTGCAGTGATGTAGTGCACGACCATTACTATAAGTGTCCTACCTTTAATGATTTAAATCCAATTGCTCGTTTTAAATGTGCAAAAGATAACAAAGCTTGCATTAATTGCTTAAGCATAAAACATAAAACGAGTAATTGTTCCAGTAGAACGAGACGTCGCTTGTGTAAACAAAAACATCATTCACTGTTACATTTAGATAAAAATAACCGGTTGTCAAATCAAGCCGCTGACCTTGACACACTCACGCAAGTGCAGACCACGGTGCCTTCGCCCTGCACGCCTCAGGGCGAAGTATCGTTGTGTACGACGTCCATTGCGCGGGCGACGCGCACGCGAGGACGGCACTCGCGCATCTATAATGATCCGCGCAGGGCCAAAACGCGATGTATGGCGTCTAAGACTGTTCTGTTAGCGACGGCGCAAGTTATCGTTTACGATGTTAATGGGTCGCCGCACATGGTACGTTGTCTGCTAGATAGCGCATCTCAGACCAATTTAATAACGTTAGAATTGTTCAAACGCCTCGGATTATGGAATAACTTTAAAAATACGAACTCAATAATCCGAGGGATAGGCGGATCAGAAAAACATTGCAAAGGTTCCGTAGATATTAAAATACATTCGCGTTTTAATAGGGACATTAATTTTAACATTTCTTCGCTTATCGTGGAGCGTATCACGGACCCATTGCCGAACGCTAATGTAGACGTAGCATCACTCACTCATCTCGAATCATTGCCGCTAGCCGACGCGGAGTTTGCGAATCCGGCAGGCATTGATCTTTTGATCGGAGCTTCAATATTTCCGCACTTGCTACTAACTAAAATAGTACGTAGTGAGCGATATGATTTACCGCCCGCTATTGAGACGGTACTTGGGTATGTGATTATGGGTACCGTACCTACGTTACATACTTCTCATTGTATTACGTCTTGTTGTTGTTCTGCTCTTCAAGAGATTAAGGTGGGTGCTAAAACTGTGTGTAAGATAAAGCACTAATTAGCTATGCTATGCTATGCTTTGCTGCGCCATGCTGCGCCATGCTTCGCTATGCTGCGCCATGCTGCGCCATGCTGCGATATGCTGCGCCATGCTGCGCTATGCTGCGCCATGCTGCGCTATGCTGCGCCATGCTGCGCCATGCTGCGCTATGCTGCGCTATGCTGCGCTATGCTGCGCTATGCTACGCTATGCTAAGCTACGCTACGCTACACTATACTATACTACACTTCCGCTTTGTACATGGATGACATTGCCTGTAGTGTCATATCCGCTCCGCTAGCAATTTCGCTTTGTGAAGAGCTTATTCAGTTTTTGAAGCGAGGCCAGTTTGATCTTGTCAAATGGACAAGCAACTCTAAGGAGGTTCTCGCACGCATACCAGATTCTCATAAAGCTTCTCCAGACATTAGGTTTGAGAAGTCTGTACCGAATAAGGTTCTCGGTTTACGCTGGGACAAATCCTGCGATAGTTTTCGGTTTGACGTCTCACCGCCAGATGATAAGTGCGCCAAGCGCACTATGCTATCCACAGTAGCTCGACTATGGGACATAATGGGTTTTGTGGCTCCCACAATTTTGTACGCCAAGCTCTTGATCAAAGAGCTTTGGCTATCAAAGTGTGAGTGGGATGAAACACCCCCTGACCATATTGTCGCCGCTTGGGGCCAGTTTTGTATTGAGCTTACCGCGCTCAATCAAGTTACTATTCCGCGTCATCTTGGGTTGGTAGATGGATGTACCATCAACTTGATAGGTTTCGCTGACGCCAGCGAGCGTGCTTACGGCGGAGTCGTATATCTGCAAGTCCGCATTGGTTCTAACTACTCGGTGCAGTTAGTTTGTGCCAAGTGTAAGGTCTCGCCTGTTAAAACCATTACGGTTGCGAGACTGGAGTTGTGCGCGGCCCTTCTGCTGTCTCAGTTGCTCCGCAAGGTTCAAGACACAGTTTTGCCCCACTACTCTATTAATAAATATACGCATTTTCCGACTCCAAGGTAGTGCTCGCTAGGATTTATTCTTCTCCTCATCGCTGGCAGACTTTTGTCGCCAACCGCGTTAGTAAATTGATTGAACTTGTTTCCGTTACTTGTTTCAATCACGTCGCGGGTTATCGTACTCGTCTTTAGGAAGAACGTTCCATAGATCATATTGACTGGAAGTTTATTCCACCAGCATCACCACATTTCGGTGGATGTTGGGAAAGCATGGTCAAAGTAATTAAAACGCATCTCTTCAAGGTTATAGGTCAACAGATCCTCTCTTACGAAGAGATTTTAACTGTCCTTGCACAAGTCGAGGCACTGATCAACTCGCGTCCGCTTCCAACTCAGTGAGATCTAGCCTGAAGTTGGACCTACCTCTTAGTTTAAGTATTTAGTTAGTAGTTTCCGCTATTATTGCGTTTGTAGTTTTCGCTAAAGTCAATTTAGATTAATTTTATTGTCATATCGCTGTCTTAGCCTATTGAGGGGTTATGCGGTAGTACACCCAACATAGCTAAGTTCAATTCTATTTTTTTTAAAGGCAACCCTTTAGGGCCGGGGGGATATGGTAGCGCCATCTACCTTCCTATATATAACTAATCGCATCAACATGAATCGTTCCACGCTTGTCTAGTGCGAGCGATATCATATTTCCGTCCCTCTCTTTCCCTCTCCCTGGAAGAGGCACTGCCTTGCGCCTGATTTCGTCGACGCGATCGTGAACGCGAGTGACAGTCTCGAACATTCCGCTCGCTAAGAACGCCGTCTCGATACCGCTCCGCGCCGCACCGCTGTATCGCCGTCTCGTTCGTACCGCGCCGCTCCCGTATGTGTTTATCACCGCTTCCACCAAGGAAAACCCGCTCGTGAGTGAAGTGAAAACAAGCAGCTGTATCACGAAACCACCAAGGCTGTATAAGGTAAGTGCCTTCCATCCTTAAAATAGCCTATACCCACTCAATCACCTCCTCCCGTATCCATCTCCTCTTCCCTTATTCCTCTCCTAGGCGGCTAAGAACCCGCTATCCTTTGTATACAGTCCATTTCCCTCCCAAGTCGCCTAGAACCTAACCGGTTTCGGCACCACGCCATACCAGGCATAATATTGTCTAAATTGTATCTTACACGTCAGTTGACTGTGTTCAATTTGGGAGTACTAGGATGGTCTCTATGTATATTATCCAATCTCTTTGGCATTAATATAAGTAAGTAATAAGACCACTAAACCACACACCATTATACGCCACCACGCCTAGCTCAGCAAAATTGTGCAAAAAATAATCTGGGGGCACGGCAGTGTCCCCGCTAAGTCGAGCGCGAAGTAACACTACCGCCACATTTTCAGGCCCCTATTTGAAAACCTCTGGTTGGGACTAGAACGCTGAAATTTTCGTAATTCATTAAGCTATAATCACACACTTGAAATCTAAACTTTCAAGTAGTTGGTAGATCTGTTAGTTCCGAAGCTAAGCCAAAGCAAAGTTTCGCATTTTCGACACCGACACACTGACTCATGACTCATGGATCATCAAAATAGAACTGGTACTTACCATTGACCTAGAGCGCTAAAATTACGTACATAGTTTAACGCCCAAATAGAGGGAAAACTACATTGAATTATTACCTACAGAAAGTCAGTATTCAAACAACGCGAGCTCAGAAGCTAAGCCGAAAATTCGCTATGTGTGCGGAACTGTGGTGTGTTTACTTGCTGCATCACGCACACTGACGCCATTATAGAGTTGCCAGTTACAACGTTTTTCCCCTAAAAATAGGGTAAATTCATAATTTTTGCATGAATATAAGTAATCGTATATTATAAATTCTAAAGTCACACTGTCTGCTTTTTAAGTTTTTACGACTGACTAACGATGGCTAAATCAATCTTGACGAAACTTACTCAAACGTGAGTACTAACAAGTGCCGAGTGATTTCCTAGTTAAATGCTCTTTATAGTACATACATACATACATATACTCACGCCTTTTTCCCGTCGGGGTAGGCAGAGACAACAGAACGCCATTTGCTCCTATCCTTACAAACCTCACGCGCTTCCTCTACACTCGTTCCTCTTCCTTTATAGTACATAAAAAAGTATTTATGTATATTTGTGAGAAAAAATTAACAAAAATCAACAGCGAGTACGATGTGTGCGCCGTTACGCTATTGTGACCAAAAAAGGCGACAAGTTTAAAAATTATAATATAATTCGGTCGGTAACGTCATTCGTTCAACCACGAAGTTAGTTACGCGTACCTACATTAAAAGACAATACGAGACTTCAGATACAAGCCTTTCAATACAAAAACGGAAAAATCGAGTGCTTTGAGACGATGTCGTCTTAGCCGACCTTGGCTAGAGCTTGACGTGACAAATTTGTCGTAACCGATTGGTATGTACCAGCCAGCGGTGTTTGAAAGGTTAAGTTTATATATGTAACTACCTACTTCCTTTTTTTAGTATTACTGTCAATAGAATAAATTTTGGTAAGGAATGTGTAAATTAAACTGGGACAATTTCACACCCAACTGGCAACACTCCGCTTGTACTTATTATGATTCACTGTATTTGTATTATTAGACAATCTACGTAATAGAATTTATGTCTGACCGGTGGAATGATACTCCAGCAACCTTATAATCTTTTTCTGAAGCACTGTGGCACAAAACACTGTACAATATGTCATAATTTCGATTATTTTGCGGGAAATGCTTACGCTACCGTGCGCCTCGGACCACAGACAACGCGGCCGCCGATTGGGTCAGATTCTGACCCAAATGAACGGCGCGTGTTACGTGCGCGTACTTGGTTTCTGTAGGTAATAATTCAATGGAAAACTATAAAAACTAGGAAAATTGTAATAGGTAATGTTGGACTTAGAGTGGTATCAGCACACATCACTAGATGGCGCAGACTGTTTTAACACTAAAACAGTGGAACTGGAAGTACTAAGTACGCGTGGCATGCGTGCCACAATTATTAACAGTTGTTACGCTTAACTTAAGTCTTAACTGATCCCAAGTTGCTCGTCTCGTGACAAATTCACATTTCCCTAGCCGTATGTTTCCGTTCTGGTGTGTTAAAATGATATAAGAAGAAAAATCTTAAAAATGGAGGTACTTCGTACTACCGCTAAGTACGATTTTCATTGCTTAGTAATAAAATTCTTATTTTGTTTCAATTTAGCTATACTTAATAGAACGGTTAGTCAAAATCAACCTTATACAATTAAGATAAAGATTATTTTGGATTGATTCTGTTCAATAGAACATTCTCAAAATAGGCTTGCGTCCAATAAGAACAAATCGATTTGATTGTAGTAGCTATGGATTCATTATGATTTTAAGATGTCAATAAAGTTTATTATTCATTATAAAAAGATAACATTAATGTTATCTTTAGAATTCTAAAATTAAAAATAATGTATTTATTCTTGTGACAGTGAACACCAATCAGAGAGCAATACGTCCAACAGTACGGCCGCCATTCATGTTGTTGACGTTTTAGTAGTAAATACAACTAAAACGTCAAACTTTCTATCTGTAAAATCGAATATAACGAAAAATTGAATATAAGGAATAAAAGTGGGTACATCAGACCAGACTTCAATCACGGTTTGTTTTGTTTTGCACTTTGTGATATCACTCAACCGCCATGATGTTTACAGCGTTTTCGTGTCAAATTAAAAAAGGTTTTTAAAAAGCCGTAAATAGTAATGTTGCTGATCGATTTTTGAAGAAAAAATCAGGTATTTCAGTTTAACATCTAATAAAGGAACGAATCCATCGCTAATTACATTTTAGGACACAAGCCTATTTCTTCGCTACTCAAGTAGTGATGTGGTCAAATCGAATATGGCTTTGACCGAGTAGGAGCAGAAATCGACCGATCACGCAAATGTCAACCATATCTCTAACGCAATTAACATTATAATTTCTACCACTGAGCATATTTTGTTATGGCGTTGATCACATTTTTTTCAGTATCTAGAGCGTGAAAAAATATTCAACCGGTGAACATTTTTACACGTTAGTGGTCAAGTGCCAAGTCATATAACATCTTATACTAATCTTAATATATAAAATCCTTGCGTTACTGACTGACTGACAGACACGCTACAGCCGAAACTATTGGGCGCAGGAAGCTGAAATTTGGTATGTATGTTCCTTGGGGACCGTAGGGCTGCACTAAGAAGGGATTTCCCGAAATTCGCACGGGATCGGCCAAAACGGGTAAATAAAAAAAAAATGCAGGCGTAGCTGCTGGCGTCCTCTAGTATAATATAAAGCTGAAGAGTTTGTTTGTTTGTTTGGTTGAACGCGCTAATCTCAGGAACTACTGGTCTGATTTGAAAAATTATTTCAGTGTTAGATAGCCCATTTATTGAAGAACGCTATAAGCTATATAACATTGCGCTATAAGCGACGGGAGCGGAGCAGCAGCCTTAAATAACACGGGTGTAACCGCGGGCATCCTCTAGTTAAATATAATAATAAAGAAATTGCAGTAAGGAACCTCAGACTTGGTTCATCTGTGTCTGGAGATTTCATTACTTTTTAGAGATAAACAAGCAGCTCCACTGAGACATGGCAATTTTTTTACAGAATGTTTTTGGTGGGATAGTACATTTATTAGATAAATCTTCGAAGAACATGTTCCTTTTACTAGAAGCTAAAAATATGTGCAGACTTAGCTCCGGTAAAGGTATCAATTTGTGTCAGTCACACCTCAATCGGTGATTACGGTGTGGCGAATAAAAAATTTTGCTTAATCAACTGATTCGATATTTAAATGGCTTAATAAATGTTGATGAACACGGCCTTTTGCCCAAAATTATGATATATTCAGAAACAAAAGATAAATGAAGCTGCGTTTACAGTTCTATCTCTTAAATATCGCTAAGCAGTGGCGTAGCTAGCTTGGGTGGCACCCGGGGCGGAAGTTGGCGGACGACATTTTTTTTTTTAGGCGATACCTAAAAATTACGGGCTAACTGTCGTAGTGCTGAGCTAGCTAGAGCCTATGTTGTTTTATATTTTTGTACATTGTTCTTAAATGTGAGTTCTGGGTGACCCTTTTTTTTGGATGGGTAGCACCCCAAAAAGGGTGCCCCCCCCCCTTCCTACGCCACTGTCACTAAGCAATTAACTTCAATTTTGACGTTCCTAAGCGTCACTGTGGCCTAGATGCATAAATGATGTTGTCTTTGATATCTCCAGATACTCTCTACACCTGTGTGATATTGTACTAAATACCTTTTGACTGCAATTATATAAAATGATACGAGAATATTATATATCAAATATTTTTATTGCTAAAGCTAAAGTTGCAAATGGATTGATGACGCTAGAAGACTTGGTGCCGAAAATGTAGACATGATATAATGTAATTTTGCAATGTGCGGTTACTCCATATATGATCGTAAAAAGTAAAATATGTATTTACTAATACCCTTAGTTACAAATCAAGCATACTTCCGTCTTGTCTAAGAATGGGTGGTCATTACCATATAAACCTTTACAATAAAGGGATATGAATCATGCTTTGCCGCGCCCAACAAATAGGATCACTCTTTAACTAGATATAAGGAGAATGACCCCTAAAAGCAGTCGAGGGACTACATTATAGAGCTCCTTTTGGGCTACAATGGCGACAAACAAGCACTCGCCTAGATACACTAACAATGGGTACAAGGATGTACTCGAACCCTTCTTCATTTCTTTTCTTCGTTTATCTATAATATATAATTATAAGTAGACCAAGGAATTTTGAGCCTCGGACGCGTTTCCCGTATGAACGCGATAGTAAATGTTACTTTATATTTAAATAGACTTCGCTTGTTTCTTGAAATGTCTTCAAGATTACCTTGTGAAATTCGTACAAAATGCGTTCGCCAGTTTTTGAGTTTAGCATGCTCATGTAGACATATACATGAGCATGCTAAACTCAAAAACATAATTTAAACTTGTTCCTCCAGTTTCGGAATATGGCTTTATTTTTTATATCTGTGAGTATTTACGATGGTAATATTGATGTCTTTTGCTGTACAACAAATCCTTCTGTTAATAACGACACCATAATATTATTTCAAGACGCCGGCGGAACTGATCTTTCTATCTTTATCTTTAGATCATTAGGCTTTCTTAACGTACTTCATTTACCCACTAATCGTTCTAATACCTATTGAAGGTCACACTCGAATGTTAGTAGGTAGTTGTTTACATAAAGATTTATACATATTTAAGAAGGATAACAAATATAGAATGTATTATGACATATATTTGAATATGAATGAAGGGTCATACAATGCCTCGTACTCTCTAGAAACGTGTAATAAGGTAGAAAACCCTTGAAAACTTTCCTCTACCTTATTATGCGTACTTTATATAAAGATACATTATGGAAAATCATCTTTATTGAATATCAAACGTAACTTTGAGAAAGATTTGTAGTGTAGCTAATGACGTGTAACAAATAAGAAAAGACACACTTGTATAATATATCGCGTATTGTTATGATAACAATATATTCACGATTACTTCCACATTTAGAATAAATGCTATATCTTGAGGAACATCACAAAGACTCACCTACTAGAAAACCCAGATTTGAAAAGACAGTTTAAGAGAATGATGATAGTAAGTGTTGTTCCGTGTAGAGATCAAACACACAATATTTGATGCAGTACTACATAGCCACTTAATTCACTGCGTCATAAGTGTACTCTAATACATAATTATGTATATGATCAATTTCAACTACAACATATTTCATGTTAATTATTTTAAAATTTTCTTTTTGACCTAAAAGCAAAAGTGCCATATTTTTTTATTTTTTTATTTACAGACTCACTCGCAGAGGTGTAATATTACACCCACATTTCGGCATGAATTTTTAGGTCCCACGTAATAGGGGGCGAGCCTATTGCCGTACCGGGAATCGAACCCGAGACCTCCCGATCCCACGCGCACATTTAAGCTGCGAGACCAACGAGACAGTCCAAATATTAATATTAATTTATTTATCTCAGCTGTACTGTGACTAAGACGAAGGTCTTGGATCAAACCGGGACAGCGAGCGGTAAGAAAATGATGTAGACTTTGTAAATAAATAATAATAAATTAAATAAACTTTTTCTTTCTCTTTTTTTCTTTTCTAAATTAAATAAAGTCAACATTTAACTACAACATATTTTTTATAGACAAAACCCAGACCGTAGTTAGATATTGATATAAACCATCCCAAATGTATGAGGTAAGTACCTACGTTTACAATAATATTATATTTATTAAACCGTTGTTCTTGGCTGTTATGAGTATCTTTGTCAGTTTTTATAGGGAGCATGGCTTGTAATACGACACCGAGGCCTTTTGATTCCACATTGACCTCGCTCACGCTACTACACGCATACACACATAAAATGTTGTGTGGGATAAAGCGTTTCTTCAAATTGCACGAAATGACACCGACATCGACATTGACGGACTCATAAAAGAACACAGACAAAACTTACATTTTCCACAAAACAACCGTTGAACTCCGTAACCTTTTGGTTACGGAGTTCAACTGTTTAGCGATATTTAACGGCTTAGTAAACTAAAGTCAACCCAAATTTGGCATAATGGTAGACTAAAATGTGAACCATAGAACACATACGAAACTAAATATTGAGATATTCTTCTTCCAGGAAATAACTAAATATTGTGACAAAATGTATGAGTAACAGATAACACTTATGTATAATATTTAATAATATAATAGTGTATTTAGAAAGATAAAAGAGATATATAATAAATTATATAAATTTCGCGTAGTTTCAATTTGGACGAAGTTGGCAGTGAACATTGATAAACGTATTTGAGGTCTATAATTATACAACATACTTGCTGGGTCAATTTTGAATTAAAATGAACGATATACCTAGTACGATGTACGATGTCACAAAATACTAACACTGTACATTTTTGGATGGCGCAACACCGAAAAGTGTAATAAAGTCGCACTTCACAATAATAATCATGTCTTTCGAGAGCATTACGATAAACCCTGAGACAGGTCTTCCCAACCATGTGATCCTTCATCGTTCAGGAAGCGATAATAATCCATTTAATACGACTTCAACCACAACTACATCCACAAAGTTTTGCGCGAAACAGAACCGTAAAGAAAAACAGTAGTCATAGTTTAGTTAACTTTCTAGGGAGTATATCCCTAGAAAGTAAGAAACTATGACTTCATACATTATGGGGCAAAACACTGAAGCAGAACAAACTATGACACGACATTATATTACAGAATATAATATTTATTGCAATTAATTATGACGTAGTGCAATTTCTGAGCTCTTATAATAAAGTATAAAACTCTTTTGTTACTTTTTGCGATCTGCTACATATTTTATATGATAATACACGGAAAGGACCGCGGACCTTTTGTGTGGCTTCGTCGCTAATACAATTAAGATTATGGTTTGTGTTTCATAATTGAAGGTCTCAGGTTTTAGTATTATACAATAAGTTTCTGTAAAGTAATGCCTAAAGCTCACATTTTTGATATTGTGGTTCGCCTTCTAATGATTTAAGATGAATAGGACTTTAATGATGCACTAACACCATAAATCAAACATTGGCTGAATCAAAACGTATACATTCATTCATATTGAGGAAAAAGTTTGTGTTGAACAGTAACGCCCTCAATGAATTTAAACCTTCTTGCTAAACAGTCTGTATTGTACTGAGAAATATTTAAGTTAGTATAGCTACGTATTGCGATGAATTTTCGTGCGGTAAGTAAATACTTGAGGTTTCTTTTATTTTTGTTAACGCGAGCAATTTTTGTTCTAATTTTGTACAACATCAAAGGCTTCCGTTTTCAATGAAAAGTGACTAACTCCATGAAATAATTAAGTTCGTAAACGTTCGTTCGTAAGACATCAAATCCTATACGACTGCCTCGTTGGTCTCGCGGCATAAATATGCGCGTGGGATCGGGAGGTCCCGGGTTCGATTCCTGGGTCGGGCAGTGTTATTAGGTTTTTCTGTCACGAAATTCTCAGTAGCAGCACGGAGTCTGGAAATGTGCCCGGTACGGCAATAGGCTCGCCTCTTATTACGTGGAACTAAAGTATATCTGGCGAAAAATGGGTGTAGAAATACACCTCTGCCTACTCCTTCGGGGATAAAAGGCGTGACGATATGTATGTATGTATGTATTTAAAAAATTCACGATACCTTTGACCGTCAGAAAAACTGACTAATTTGTATCAATATAACAATAAAATACCAAAATAGATAAAAGTTTTCTAAATAATTTGTAGATCATACAAAGTGTTCTCCAGTATGGGGACCGAACCCATTATACTCAACGCAGCACTAAACGACCAGGCAACCTCTTAAACCACTACGCTATTTGTAGTCATCCATAAGTTACTTACTAAATCTTGTAACGTGTGTCGCTTTAGTAACCATAGCAACACCGTCAAAAGACCTTACAGTGTTGTTGAAAAATACCTTTTTTAAACAAGGTACAAATCATGGTATAAACAAACCTTCCCGCTAGAGGAATCCGGTCATAATTACTCAGGTAAAATATGATGATCGCCATGACCTGGAACCTGAGTAGTGTCGAATTGGGGTTTCTGGATCTGTGATCCAGAAACCCCAATTCTACTTTTGAAATTGATCGATTAATATAAATGTGATCTGCATCACTCAGAACAAAGTGAGCTGACGCAGACGCTCCCAATAATACCGTTGTTATCTGCGATCCGTCTGATTCACGATATAATATTGTATTTCATTCACCAACATATCATTGTAGTAGGTACCAATGCAATGGGACAACTTACTGTCGTTTCTAGTTTGAGATGCTAATGTATAAACAACATTCACAAGTTCGACTGCTGTGTTCGGTCGACGCGATCAGTCCGATCGGTTGTTGTGTGTATCATAATCTGGTATGGTGTCGATCTGACATAGCCAAGCAAAAATTATCGCGCGCACTTAAATAAGTACAATAAACAACAATATCATGTTCGATCACGGCACATCGTTGCATCGAAACGATTTGGTGCACATCTTGTACTAATGAATGCATAGGCCTTCCGTATAATGAGAGGTTAGCTTTTACTAGCAACTATAACTCAATAATAGAGTTGTGGGCACTACCACAATGCAACAATATAGCTGAGTATGCACATATTTGTCACAGACTAATGTTACGCCTTGCAATGTTTTCTTTTATATGTAATACTTTTTCTGTGTCTGTGACAAATAAATAGTTTTTCTCTTTCTTTCTTTCTTAGTAAGTAGCCAACAGTATTATGGAGACACAATAATTGATTATAATACAAAAAAATAAAGTAAAAAAAACATAAAAACAAAATCCAAACCCGAACAATACCTACTCATTTGTTCGGTGCGGGAATCGAACCCGCAACACGTTGGTGCATTAGTTGCTGCGTCTATTAAACCTACTATTTACATTGTGATGCGAGTCATACTCTTAGCCAATGCGCCAAACGTGTCGTCAAAGATGTGATAAAATATTGGACCACTTTGTCCTAACATGACGTGTTTAGAATTATCCAAGATAATCAATAACTCAGTACAAACGTTTATTTTTTATAATTACGATAATAAAATCTTCTAATATATAATATATTTAAGTAGTAGACAATTAGAATTCTTGATGGATGATTTATATATCTTAGTCTTAAAACAAATAGCACTTTAAAATACAATAAATGTTAGATTAGGAATCACTTATTTCTTATAAGATTATTTAATTACTCTTTTAAAAAATCCATACATACATACATATCGTCACGCCTTTTATCCCCGAAGGGGTAGGCAGAAGTGTATTTCTACACCCACTTTTCGCCAGATATACTTTAGTCCCACGTAATAAGGGGCGAGCCTATTGCCGTACCGGGCACATTTCCAGACACCGTGCTGCTACTGAGAATTTCGTGACAGAAAAACCCAATAACACTGTCCGACCCAGGAATCGAACCCGGGACCTCCCGATCCCACGCGCACATTTATGCCGCGAGACCAACGAGGCAGTCGTATAGGGTTTGATGTCGAGTTTTCCGTCTCTATGCAAAGATGGTATTTGCATCGTGTTATCCCTTAGTCGCCTCTTACGACACGCACGGAAAGATAGGGGGTGGTGACACTTGTATTCTATGCCGTCAACCACACGGTATAATAATAATTATATATATAAAAAAAATCTGTTTGTTTCATTTCCCAACGTTCAATATTCACCCAGCCTAAACCTGTAAAATTGTAGAACGAGTTTTATAACAAAAATCTCTTTGAAATCCATTGTCATATCTTTAAATTAACATTAAAATGAGCAGGATAGCTATATCTTACACAGCGTTTGCGACTTGAGAGTTTAAAGAATAAGGCAAGATTTCTCAACATGGCAAATAACTACCAGAGACCTTATTTTTACTGGTTTCTTATATGTTTGTATGTATTCCACCAGAGTTAATTCTTTTACGACTTTCGTCTCAAGTTGTCTCCAAAACTCTAATATGGATAAAGTGCTGTGAAAACACTTTCCATATCTAGAGTATTCGAAAGCATTCACATTGCGAGTTCAGTATGAGAAATTAATAAAATAAAATCGACTTTATGTGCTCAGATGATAGAGATGAAATTCTAATCACAAATATTGTTTCAATTAAATCTTCGAAGTAATTATTGTTGGAAACTAACACTAAGGCTTTAGAATTGAGGTCTCTAAAATAAACATCTGAGATATTAGTCCCTATTTTCATCATTGTTGTGCTGAAGTGCATTTCACTGAACTGTGAGTTTAAATTTGTTTATGGTGGTTTACAAGTGTTGCAGAAAAAGTATGTGAGTATTATATTTTAATCAATTTTATTCAGTTATTTGTTTTACAACTGAAAATACTCAATTAAGTTTCGATTAGATATTATTTTAAGCCTAACACCTTCATCCGCCGCCAAGGGGTTTCGTTCGAGGCCCGCCGCATTCAATTCCTATGTCGTTTAAAGTTTTTCTTCTGATACTGTTATTCTATTTGATGAGATTTCTAAACATTTCTGTGAAAAGTAACAGCTAACAACCCACCAAGCCCTTTGAAGAATATGAGTCCTGTTGTTTCATATTGCTAGGAATGTTGGCAACAAAAAATACTTATTGCATTTTAATAATGTTTTCAGGGCTCATTTGGTAATTAACGCTTTTTGGGTTGAAGAAGAAGACTCCGTGCCTTCAACATCTCGAGCAACAAAACAAAAACCGGCGGCATCTCAAAAAACAAGGCTGTGAAGAGAGATAAAAAGTGTCTCAGAAGAAGAAGGCTTTCCTTTCTAAGAACCCCATCGCTTCAGAATCAGAGTCTGATAGTGATGGGCTGACAACAAACAGAGTGAAAACGGAATACCGTCGTTTCAGAGTCTGAGGTAAGATTTTTTCAAACAATATGTTAAATTTTAATTTCATTTAAAACATTAATTTTCAGTGTATGATTTTCTACATCTAATTATACTTATTTGACGATATAAGAGTTTAAATAGATTTTTCTAATAACATTGCTATAATATGTATACGATTTTTCAACAAATTGCCTCTTGAGGTAATGAATTTACCTATGCACAAATACAAACGGACAATTAGGAACTTTCTCTTACAAAGGGGTTATTACACTGTTAAGGAATTTTTAAATGATAAGACACCGTGGGGATAGGCTTAGGCTTGTTTAACTCACGATTATTTTATTTACATGTTAAGTGGAGGTGCCTCGTGAACACATGATTTTTGCAGGATTTGGATATTTTTATGATTTGTTAAATGTAGTTTAACATTATTTATCCCTGATCATATCATTGTTCACTTGTCACCTTCACAAAATTCTTTCTACATTTGGATTCCTTCACGCGTTCCACTAACTTATGTTAATAATAACGATCTGGAAAATGGAGGTAATTTACGGTCATGGTCAGTATACCAATAGATTATTTCTTACTGCTGGTTCGTATACCGTTATCGTCATGCTCACTAAAATGTCATTTCTTGTGGTGGCGTCGTGTGTCGGGTCATCCCTGTCCCTCTAATATAGCGAGAGGGATGATGGCTGGCACATGCGTCATACTCGTGAACGGGTGCTACTTGCGATGACTGGTCGATGACGGTCTTGCGGGCTGGTATTAGATTTTAATATTTAACTGCATCATTTCCATCATGGTTCTGATCACTTTCGCGGATTGCCTGCATTATTAGGTATATATAATGTAAGTGGATGCTCCTGTTTCACCATGTCTATTCTGAGGAGGCTAACCAAAAGTATTATGCTTGATTATTATGATGTACAGTAAATATATACAAGTGATATAGAAGGTGTAACAGTTGCAGCACCTTACAAAATGTAAATTTTGTATTATGCAAAACCTGGCGATGAAAAAGAGTGACCGTGAGTTTTATTGCCCGTTCTTTCTCATGGTACTACCTATTGCTTTGCGAACGTGGCAGTAAATGTAAATTTAGAAGCATACAGTTATAATGTTGTAAATTTCAGTATAAGTAATTATTTTATAAATTTATTATTTTGACGTTCATAAGCGTCACATTGTGACCCAAATGAATAAAGGATTTTGAATTTGAATTATCTATAGGTAATTATGGTAATGTATGCCATAACTATCTATAATTAATGGTAACGTAGATGAGACAATGTAGAAGTCGCAATATTCATCTATTTTTTAAATACTCTCACGTTTTATAGAATCTTTCAACACCAAATATATGAGAGCAGTTCCGAATACAGATATTTATAACATGTATTTTAAATGCTCTGAAAAATTAATATCTACATGTTTAGAGTTTGAACTTGCCGTATCTGGTTGGACTATTAATAGTATAAGTAATTTGGAAATAAACTAAAACAAGTACTCAGTACTAAGTCCTTTAAGAGCTGGGATATACTTAGAATTGCCTGCGGTTATAAAAAACACTAAGTCATGTTTGAATATACGCCACAATGACAATTTTGTACGCCACCACAAACAGATTAAAATTCACAGTTTAGTGAAATGCACTTGAGCACAACAGTGATGAAATTTCAATACTTTACTTTTGAGCATTATAGTTCAATACTTTTTTTTTTTTTTTGGTATCGGGTTGGAAAATCCTCATGGAGTCCCTCCGCCCTGGGGGAAGGACGAAGGGGACTGTCAGACTCTTACTGACTAAAAACCAACCCGTGTTCCTCACGTACCCGTGTGTCGGAGGGTCGGGTATCGCTGAAGCATTCCTCGCTACCCCCCGACGGGTATTGGCCCGCCAGATGGTCAGGCGGGCCCCGAACAGAACCCCCTTGGCGCACATAGGAGTATTTCCATCTAAAATCCGGTCAAAAGTCGAATTTACGAAGTTAAATAAAAACCTATTAAAGCCACACATTTTTACAGTTTAATAACCGGTCCATTGAAAAAAGGACACATTTGTAACTCAGGTAGTCGACCCTCCCCGCACATACAGTCGGAACCCAGCCGCTGTCTAAGTCGCATGAGTTTGTTCTTGGCACTTGTTATTTTCACTGCTTTAGAGTTTGAACTGTATGTTTGGTGTGATAAATAGTGAGAAAAACATTGTAAATATGGAAGTACAAGGTACGCAGATTATTATAAGATAATTATTCAATAGTTTACGTTTCATTTATGTGTTTAAAAACATTTTTAAGATAAACCGAAAATTTCAAATAAATTGTGTAAATAATTTTATTAAATCGTATTTTTGTTTACTTGTCAAGGCTTGTCAAACCTTTATTTTTTTATTAATAAATTGCCAAGAATATGTTTAAGTAAAATCTATTAAAAATTGTTGCGCCTACGCGCGCCATTTTTATTTTCAATTATTTGAAGATATAAGTATAAAATGGGGATAATTTTGACTATATATTATTTTATTTTTTATTTTTAGATAATGAAGAATCAAGGGTTTTACCAGAAAAGCTTTGTACGATATTGTGCGGGAGTGTAAAGGAAAAAAAATGAAGAAAGGTTATAGTTTTTGTGAACAAAATTAGTTGAAATCACCCAATGTCCTGATGATAAAAAAACTAATTTGGATCGTACTCTGAGATTTTTTAAGACTCAGTTCAAACAAAAATGGGATTAAAAAATTATTTAAATCGTATTACCTACAATTTTTTATTACTAAATAAGTCATTAAATAATTTTGTCCGGATTTTACATAACAATACTCCTATGTGTGGCGGCGGATGAAGGTGTTGGGCTCCGCCGCCAAAACACTCAGCGGCCGCAGAGGATAGGGAGGACGGTAACGCAACACCGCATCTCCTCTTCCTCTGCGGCCCCACCGCGACGCAACGATGGTGCGCCTCCATTTGGTCGCGGGAGATAGGGCGCGCGGCAACGCAACACCGACACGCCTCTCCTCCCGCGACCGCACCCGACTGCAAGGGACAGAAGAACTGTCCCTCGCACCCGCCCCTTTGGACGCATCCTGCGCAGGCCTCCGTCAAGCCCACGCGGAGCGTCCCCTCCTGGATCCCTCTTAGCTTCACCGCGGGTGACCAATCCACGGTTACTGAGCCCCCACACCACGACAAGGTGGAGACCCCACGGGGGGGATTATAGTTCAATACTTTTAGTACGTGTAAGATTTACTCTATTTGTTCTACTTATCTAAAACTAGAGGACGCCAGCAGCTACGCCTGCATTTTTTTTTAATTTACCCGTATTGGCCGATCCCGTGGGAATTTCAGGAAATCCCTTCTTAGTGCACCCCTACGGTCCCTAAGGAGCTTACATGCCAAATTTCAGCTTGCTGCGCCCAATAGTTTCGGCTGTAGCGTGTCTGTCAGTCAGTCAGTAACGCAAGGATTTTATATATTAAGATAACATTGTAAGATACCTACTTATAAAAGCTAATTACAATTGAATTAAATGTGTAAAAGTATATTATTATAATCAAATAAAAATATGTGTAATAAAGGAATGTAACTAAGTCATGTAATCTTAATATATAAAATCCTTGCGTTACTGACTGACTGACAGACACGCTACAGCCGAAACTATTGGGCGCAGGAAGCTGAAATTTGGCATGTATGTTCCTTAGGGACCGTAGGGGTGCATTAAGAAGGGATTTCCCGAAATTCCCACGGGATCGGACAAAACGGGTAAATTAAAATTGTAGGCGTAGCTGCTGGCGTCCTCTAGTAATCAATAAATGTATCCTGCGTATTTTTTTGTTTTTATTTGTTATGAATTAAGTTAAAAATGTTTTTATAAAATAAATATGTATTCAAATAAAGTTGTTTAAATTTACTATTCTTTACCTTATTTTCCATTTTTATTAATTAAAAATTTAATAACTTTTACATAAATATAAAGCATGCATACAAACATTGACTCATAACAATTACACATTTTTAAACAGATAACATTTATTTATTTTTAGAAATACAACTAAACTTAAATAAAAACATTATCTTAAGACTACTCAGTATCACACAATTTCTTACTTATTTTTTTTATTAATGTCTCTGTGATATCCATTACATCATCATAAGGCTCCTCAACCACATATTGTGCACTTAAGCAAGCCTCGTTTTTTTATTTTTGTCTACATAATCTAATTCACGAATATCTATCTTAATTAGAAGACGTCCTTGCTTAGGATGATTTCTTCAAACAATGTACGAATTTGCCGTTGACGTTAATAAATTTTGACGCTTTTAAGACAGTGACAATTTTTTTTTCTTTGTAGAAAAGTTTGGTTCAATGTATGTTATGCCATCGTCTTGAGTGGAGAAATATGGGCTAATAACCTGTAAAAAATAAATCACTCTCACGATGCTCTTCAAAACATTCATAATTTCCTTGAGAGTAAAAAAATGGCTTGTTATTTAACTGTCTACCATTCTCTGTCATGGCATTGTCCTGCAAAACAATAACATAAAAAATATAAATGAAAAGTTCATAACTATATGAATTTAACTATGAGGAATAAAATAATATTTACTAACCTCTTGTATTTTTGTCTGGTCAACTTCGTCCAAAGGACTTGGGATTTGAGAATCAACATTATCAAATACAAATCTGTTAAGTCCTCCAATGTCGAGAATGCTGGGGCTGTATGACATGATTCTGAAAATAAAACTAAAGTAAGATATCTAATTATTCATATAATAATATAATATAATATTGTAATAATTTATAACATTAAAAACTTACTTACCAATAAAACTTGATTTCTCTGCTAGCAACATAATAAATAAAATATAATATTGTAATACGAGAATACAAAATTCCTAACTTTCTAGGCCTGTACAAACATGTTAAATGCTGTTATTTATGCTATATGATATACCTATCTAATTTAGTGTTAAAGGTATAGCTACCTATAAATATGTGTATGTATCTCACGGCAAACCGAGAAACGGGTTACTATATGATAATATGGTTAAGAGCAGAAGGGCTTTTAAAACAAAGCTAAGACGGTGCCAGAATAACGAGATCCAGATTAAGATGGATGTTATAGCTAGCCATTATGATGCTAAAGACTTTTGCAGTTTTTGGAAGGCTACTAATAAACTTAGTTGTAATTCCAGTCTACCGGTGAGCATTGGAGGTGTAAGTGATCCAAAAATGATTGCGGATATGTTAAGGGAATCTTTCAAGGTTGAATCTCCCTTAAGCTCTGTTACTAATCAGTCGGCGACCCTGGAGAGGTCTAGTAGACCACCTACTAGGTTTACGGGAGAGGAAATAGCATCTCTAATAATGAGCTCAAAGAGAGGTAAGTCACCGGGCCATAACAGTTTAAGCATTGAACATCTTAGATACGCTGGCTTACATATATCAAGAGTTTTAGCGGTGCTATTTAATCTTTGCGTATGTCACTCATACTTACCGCAAGAGTTGATGCAAACCATTGTGGTGCCTATAATTAAAAACAGAATGGGTGATGTGAGTGACAAGAGTAATTATAGACCTATTTCATTGGCCACTGTTATTGCAAAGGTGTTGGATGGTTTGGTTGACCGACAGCTGGATAAGCATGTTATATTACATGACGCTCAGTTCGGATTTAGACCCAACTTATCCACGGAAACTGCTATCCTCTGTCTCAAACAGACCGTCCAATACTATGCAAACAGAAAAACCCCTGTATAAGCCTGTTTCTTAGACCTCTCCAGGGCCTTCGACTTGGTTTCATATGACTGCCTATGGCAAAAACTACGTCAGGAGACCAACCTTGAGAGTGAGTTCATAAACTTATTAAAATATTGGTATCACAACCAAAGCAATTATGTAAAATCGGGTAGCGCCATGTCGGGGCCGTATAGGCTGGAATGCGGTGTGAGACAAGGTGGCATAAGTTCACCTAGAGTTTTCAACCTATATGTAAACCGGTTAATATGTGAACTCAGCAGTACTAGTATAGGATGCTCGATTGACGGACAAATGGTCAACAATATAAGCTACGCGGACGATATGGTGCTACTGAGTCCATCTATTAGCGCTCTTAGGCGTTTACTTAGATTGTGTGAGGACTATGCGGCCGCCCATGGGCTCAAGTACAATGCAACAAAAAGCGAGCTGTTAGTTTTTAAAGCGGGTAATAAAATATACACAGATGTGCCACCAGTTACACTAGGAGGTAGACCGCTTAACAGAGTGACGCGTTTCAAGTACTTGGGTCACTGGGTGACCGATAATCTGTCGGATAACACCGACATGGAGAGGGAACACAGGGCGCTGTCGGTTCTGTGTAATATGCTGGCTCGAAGGTTTGCACGCTGTACAAGGGATGTTAAAATCACATTGTTCAGGGCGTACTGCCAATCCTTGTACACGTGTGCACTATGGGTCCGGTATGCACAGAATTCGTACAGCGCTCTGCGTATCCAATACAATAATGCCTTCAGGGTGATGTTGGGGTTGCCGCGATTCTGCAGCGCATCAGGAATGTTTGCCGAAGCAGCTGTACCTGATTTTTATGCAATCTTGCGGAATAGGATGGCATCCCTTATGCGGCGGGTGCGCGTAAGCTCCAACAGCTTAGTCAAAGTTGTGGCGAATAGGATTGATAGCCCTATTATGTGGCATTGGATGACGAGTCATCGACCGTCATTTAACTATGTAAAATAAAGTTAAGTTAGTTAAGTATTTGTTTTACCAACTATGGACTGTAAGGTCTGAAAATAAAGTATATATTATTATTATTTCTCCTAGTGAAGCTTTAACAAATTCTGTGTTTATTTTTGATGATGTTGCGTGTGAAAATCATGTAAATATTCGCAATTATTTTTGTATGGGTAGACATAAACAAATAGATTGTTTCTATCTATCTCAAACCTATTCCAAAATTCCAAAACAACTGTTGCGTGACAATGTGAATTTTCTTATTATATTCAAACAAGATGATGTGAATTTAAAACATATTGATGAAGAGCATGTTACTTCTGATTTACAGTGGAAAGAGTTTAGAAATATTTGTCAAACTGTTTGGAGTAAACCTTATAATTTTCTACTTATTAATAAAGAATCGTCATTAAATAATGGAAGGTACAGACAGAATTTTGATAGTATGTTTTTTAAATTTGACTGACTGTTTATATGTATATATAAGTAATTAACATGGCAAATCAAATTCATTATAATTTGTTCTTTAGCTGAATACAGTTGTTAATAAGTATAACATGGAGAAAAATATTAAAATAGAATTAATGAAGTCTGTAGACTCCATAAAGAATAAAATAAAACAAATGAAAAACCAGGAACACTCTACGAACTAGTCACTTGAAAAAATGTTAAAACCTGTCACAGATCCCCTTAAAACTCTAGTTGATTCAAATAAAACATTAGAAAAAATACAACATTTTGAAAATACACACTCTAATTTTGAAGACGTGGAATTGGGTGACATTAATACTAGCTCATCTACTAAGTTTGAAGAATGCTATGACCCAGAACTGAATTCTGTACTGAACGTTAAAAAGCCTCCCCAGACGGAATTACCGGATGATTTAGAAATATCATTAGAGGGTCGTGATATCCATGATATTTATGACCTAAACATACCATTTGGAATAAGGAGTGAAAACAAAAAAATATTAATGGGTAATTCAATAGTTTTGTTTTCTAAAATAGATAGTGCAAATAATGATAATACCATTTTAATTAAAGTTGGTGACAAAAGCTTCAATTTAACCCCTGGTTTAAAAGAACTTTTACTTCGAAGAAAACCTGATTTGAAACAAATATCGAGCAAAGATAAACTTGTCTATAAAGATATGTTGCATTATACAAATGCATATAAGAGAGATTTCAACCCTAATGGGCAAATTAGAGGCGATAAAGGTATAAAATATCGTGAAATAATCAAACCATAGGTGCATAGGGTTCCCACCAAGATCTTAGGGTCCCAAGCCAACCTCACCTGCAAGTGGTGCACCTGCCGATCAACGGACGAGGCTCTGGCAAACAAAATATCCCGAGAAGCGGCAATAGGCTCGCCAACTATTACGTGGGATCAAAACCCTGGCGAAAAGTGGGCGTTTGATATGCCTCTGCCTACCCCTTCGGGGAAACAGGCGTGAGTCTATGTATGTATGTATGTATGTAAATAATCAAACCATTGTTTTCTGAATCGTCAAACAATAATATTGTCACTAAATTTGGAGGAAGCTTACCAACGTTAAAGAAATATAAAAATAGCACTGACTTGGTATATTGGGACGATCCTAACGAACTGGTTGACAGATTAAAACTATTAATTGCTTCCCGAAATGCCGGTAATACAAATCATGATAATGAAATTTTATCAATAATCGAAGAGTTAAAAGAAGCTGACATAATTAAATAATAAATAGTCCTAATAATTTGCTTTTTATTCAGTATTATAGCTGAATTCGAGACAAATATACATACTCATGAGCAAAGCTGACGTGGTAAACGAAATTCATAAAAATGCGAGGGTGAACTATCCGCGAAGACATGTTGTCATGAGAGATATAGATGACTTGTGGCAAGCAGGCTTAATTGATATGCAATCAATTTCAAAAGAAAATAAAAATTACACATATATTCTTACTGTTATTGATTCATTTTCAAAATATGCTTGGGCCTTTCCTATGAGAAGTAAAAGCAAAGAAGATGTGTATAACTCTTTCAAAACTTTGTTGGATAAAGGGCGTGTTCCTAAAAATCTGCAAACCGATCATGGAACAGAATTTTTAATAACAAATTTCAGAAGCTTATGAAATCGTATCATATTAACCATTATTCACCTTCTCAACAAAAAAAGCTTCAATAGTCGAACGATTTATCAGAACATTGAAATCTAAAATCTATAAGAAATTTAGTTTAAAGGGCAATTACAATTTGGTAAATAATACCCTCAATGATGTTATTTACCAATACAATCACACTCACCATCGCACTATTAAAGAAATCCCTGCTAATGTGAACAATATTAACAAAAAACTGATATTAGAAAGGTATTTAAAGTTGCCAAAAAATGATAATTTAAAAAGCAAGTACAAAGTAGATGATTATGTGCGTATCAGTAAATACAAAGGTACATTTGAAAAAGGTTATACTCCCAACTGGTCAACAGAAATATTTAAAATTCGTAAAATACAAAATACAACTCCTATAACTTACTTAATTGAAGATACTATCAGAGATCGGCCTATTTTAGGGGCATTTTATACACAAGAACTTAAAAAAACAAAGCATCCCAATATATATCTAGTCGAGAAAGTTCTTAGAAGAAAAGGTAACAGGGTTTTAGTAAAATGGTTAGGTTTGTCTTCAGCTGAAAGCAGTTGGATTGATAAATCGAATGTAATATTATAAATAAAATAACGTTAACAAACTCGAATCACATAACTATTTATTAAAGTATTCAAACCGGAATCATCAGTCTTATAATGTGTTTTGGAGAGAGTAGTCTTCTCAATTGGCTTATTAATAATTTACCATTTGATCACTTACCAGGATATAATTACTGTGACCCAGGTACTAAATTAATAAAAAGACTAACAAAAGGAGATAACGGCGTAAATAAGTTGGACGAATACTGCAAAGATCACGATATTGCATATCACAAGTCATCAAACTTAAAGGATCGACATAAGGCTGATTTAATTTTGTTAAAAATGGCGAAAGAGCGAGCGGTTGCTTCCGATGCCAGTATAGCTGAAAAACTCGCGGCACGTTTAGTAAGTAAGGCTATGTCAGCAAAAATTAAAACTGGTTCTGGTTTGGACAAAAAGCATTCTCCAAAAATTACACATGAAAAGGGTTAAAAAGTAAATTAAAATCTGTTATTACAAAAGCAAAAAGGCATATCAAAAAATTAAAACCTAAGAGCAAGAAAATGGCAATAGAATTAGCTATTGCCGCTACTAGAGAATTGGCCGATGATTCACCGATTAAGCTCCCTCGCGTTATTCCTATTCCAAAAACTGGGGGAGTATTACCTTTGATTCCTATTTTTGCGGGATTATCAGCTGCGGGAGCTTTAGCAGGCGGTGCAGCTGGTATTGCTAAAACCATAAATGAATTCAAAATGGCTAAAAAGCTGTATGAAGAATCGAGAAGACATAATGAAAAAATGGAAGCTCTATGTATTGGGAAAGGACTACACCTTAAACCACATAAAGGCGGCCATGGAATTTTCGTATCAAAAGAAAAAAACTAAGATATCGGCTACCCAAACGGGCCTTAACTAACTTTGACATTTTAAAGTACGGGAATAGAATTCCTTATTTTAGAGGTGTCTTTATGAGAGATGAGCTCCCTAAATGTCCTTATAAAAAAGAAAGTGGAGTTATTAATTTGGATAGTTCAAAAAATCCTGGTTATCATTGGGTAGCCTATGCAAAATATAATGATTATGTTGAGTATTTTGACAGTTATGGAAATCTTAAATCTCCGAAGGAATTTATAAAATATGTAGGTTCTAACATTCAATATAATTATGAAAACATACAACATGATCACCCCTTCAATTGTGGATATTTATGTTTAAATTTCTTAAAGAATTTTTGGTATAATCATGAAATAAAATAAACAGGATCATCTAAAAGAGTTCAGTATGCAAGCATGTCTACTACGGTTACCATCTCTGGAAATAAATCGGAACTGATTTCGTATTTTCAACCACCCCTTCATTTATCTGATCAGTACGAGTGCGGTTTACTATACTTTTCAGTATTAAAAATAAGACCGAATGTGCCCGTTAATATCAGCAGTTTAACAGCTGTTATCAGAATTGAATGTGATCTTGTGCACGGTTCATACTGCAACGGATTACCGACTCATTTTATTCATGAATTTATATCTGATACTGCTCTAAGTCACGGCTACATAGAAATACCTCAGAACGTTATTTACTTTCCAGTTAACAAAAATATAATTTCATCCATAACTGTTAGGATTGTAGATCAGTTTGGTTACTGTATTGACTTTGGTGAAGAAAATATTCAATTACGTCTTCATTTAAGAAAAGCAAAATGATAGTATATTATAAAAACCCTTCAGTGAAAATAAAATGTCCTATTCCGTCAACGACCATTAAGGTGCACAGACGTAAGAAAAACGTGAAGAAATTGACTAAATCAAATAAAGATTTTCTTAAAGCTTTAGGGTTTAAAGTATGAGTATACTACAGATTACCGATATACCACTCTTTGATAGTTCAATCGAAAGTTATGAAATCCATTCATACAATCCCTACAATAACAGTTTTAGAGAAAACGATGAAATCAGAATCCCCATACACCAGCAAGATATATACGTGCTACCATCAGCCAGTTCCATCTACATCGAAGGTCAGGCAAAGCTGTTCGGTAAGGATGGGCATCAGATCAAGAAAGCTGTTACGTTTACTAATAACCCTGTTATGTACTTGTTCCAAGACATCAGGTACGAAATGAATGGAATTGAAATAGATCGTATAAAAAATTCTGGAATAACATCAACAATAAAGTCATACATCTCATTTAATGAAGCAGAAAGTAAAGTTTCTGCATTATGGGGTTGGAATTTAAACGGATTCCAAAGTGATGGACATTTTAGCGTTGTGGTGCCCTTAAATAAGATTTTAGGGTTTGCAGAGGATTACAATAAAATTGTGATAAATTGTAAACACGAACTTATATTGAATAGGAGTAATTCTAACTTAAATAGTATTATTCTTACTGATGAAGTCGTTCAGCTTCAAATATATATACAGAGAATTCAATGGTGAGTACCACATATAAAAGTTTCCGATTGAGAACGTTTAATACTTTTAAAGCACTTAGAAAGAGATAAACCTATTCAGATGGCCTTTAGAAATTGGGATTTATATGAGTATCCTTTACTACCTAAAACCACAAAGCATTCTTGGTCAGTAAAGACTGCTTCCCAATTAGAAAAGCCTCGGTATGTCATTTTTTGCTTGCAAACTAATAGAAAAAATAATAGAACTAAAGACAGTTCGGTATTTGATTATTGTGAGGTGACAAATGTTACACTCTTTCGTAATTCGCAATATTATCCTTATGAGCCATTATCTTTAAAGTTTTGTGAGAACAAATATAGTATATTATATGAAATGTATGTGAAATTTCGTCAGTCGTATTACAACTCTCCGGTAGACCCGTTGCTTGATCTGCAGGATTTCAAAGAAAAGGCCCCAGTCTTCATCTTAGACTGCTCGAGGCAAAACGATAGTTTAAAAACTGGTCCAGTGGATTTACGATTGGAATTTGAATGTTCAACACAAATACCAGATAAGACAACTGCATAATGTTTGATTATAAACGACCGACTTGTGGAATGCAAACCTCTGAGCAACATCGTGCGTAGATTATCATGACTGCTATTGTAGACATCCAAGGCTTTAAAACAGAAGCAAATGAATTTATAATAAAATAAATTGCTATATGGTGTAATCAAAGCCTGCAAGTGTTTTTAATCAAACCACCATTTCCTTTTTACGATTTGACTAAATCGGAAAGACAACAAGTTTGCTGGATTGAGCGTAATAGAAAAATATACTGGAGCGAAGGATTTATACCTTACTCAAATTATCAATATTTAGTTTTAGATATCTTAAAAGATAAGTGTGTTTTCGTTAAAGGTCTTGAAAAAGTGCCATGGTTGAAAAATATTTTAAATAGTGTTAATGTAATTAATTTAGAACATAAAGGTTGTCCTAATTTGTTAACCCTATATGATTGCTATAAATATTCCGGAGATTTGTACAATTGTATCTATCATGACTCAATATGTGCATTAAAAAATGTTATGTGCTTAAAAAAATGGTGCTTTGATAATAAACTTTTTAAAAACATACAATATGGATTGTTTCATTTTACTTAATCGTTTCTTATACTCACTAACATACCCATTTAGTTTTAATATATACTATGATTGGAATATTACATGAATTGATACACATTCATAAGTACAATAAAAAACTCAGCAAAGAGAACAGTTACATTGGTCACTAAGACAAGGAGTTAAATTCCTAACCTGAAAACATAATGTTAATAATCTATATCGTGAATAAAATGAATAGCAGATAACAAAAGTAGGGTATTATTGGAGGCGTCTGCGTCGCGAAACGAGCGAAGCGAGTTGAGTGACGCAGAAGTCAGAACACATTTATATTAATCGATCGAACACTACACGTGCAGTCAATCTGTTTTATCTCGATACGTCCGCATCACCTGGAATCCGAGTTACCGCGGGTTTAAGTTCCATGTCTACATAGAACTTGAACCTTGAAGATTATATAATTCATAAGTACATACATTCATAGTCTTATGCCTGTAACCCTGAAGAGGTAGGCAAATGTGTATTACTACACCCACTTTTTGCCAGATATATTTAAGTCCCACGTAATAGGGAGGCGAGCCCATTGCCGTACCGGGCACATTTCTAGACTTCATGCTGTTACTGAGAATTTCCTGACAGAAAACCCAATAACACTTTGGCCCACCCGGGAATCGAACCCGGGAGCCACCCGAGCCTACTTTCAACATTGTTAAGATTTTGCATTCATTCATTAAAATTATCAACGAGCTGTGCAAAGATAACAGTATGTACATATAAATTATTATGAATGCATCGCTGTGCCCGAGCCGCACTGAGCGCGTCGAACGAACTTGAGAATGTTGTTTATATTATGTCATCCCAAGTAAAAACATTGTTACTATGCTACCAGTATTACGATGCATCAATGAATGAAATAATATTATACTTCTAATGCCAACCGTCCGTATCGCAGATCATGTTAGTAGTGTGATTTTGGGGCGCTCTGCATTGCGAACGGAGCGAAGCGAGGTGAGTGATGCAGAAGCCCCAATATTACACTACTAACCTGATGTAAAGTTGTCTCTTTGCGCTCCCATGGGCATGACTTAACAAAAGCTTGCCAGCGACTTTTCCTTACGATTGTTTTTTATGTTTTGCGTCGAGATTTTTTATAACATACATACATAGACTCACGCCTGTTTCCCCGAAGCGGTAGGCAGAGGCATATTAAACGCCCACTTTTCGCCAGTTTTGATCCCACGTAATAGGTGGCGAGCCTATTGCCGCTTATCGGGATATTTTGTTTGCCAGAGCCTCGTCCGTTGATCGGCAGGTGCACCACTTGCAGGTGAGGTTGGCTTGGGACCCTAAGTTCTTGGTGGGAACCCTATGCACCCTATTTATAAAAAGAGGTAAAGAAACGTGCTAGTTCTGTTTGTAGTAAAACTTTCACACAAGTATCATGCCTCGAATTTATATACAGGTAGAAAAATGAAAGGGTGCACAAATGCAATAGTTTTATGATATTGATCAAAATACATTTTTGTTCCCATCAAGAAATAATTTATTTATTTTTATTTTAAAACTTTATGCACATGCGAACTTAGCGTCGGCACATATCTGACGGAAGATACGTCGAGTGTATTTTCGGTCGCGTCTATTCCGTCAGATGGGTCGGTACATATCTGACGGAAAATACGTCGAGCGTATCTACATCGGTCGCGTCTATTCCGTCAAATTAGACTTGCTACATTACGTGTCTAGTCAGTTTCTGCGTTCAGCAACTACAGTGCGGTTGCTTTGTATGAAATTTAATTTTAAAACGTCGCCCAACGCGTGAGTAAAAATACACGTGGTGCGTGGTGCGCGCGACGTCGACCGATAATGCGTTGACGGAAACGGAACAGACGCTGTACGCTCGACGTTATGTACGTCGAGCGTACAGGACAGTAACGGATCATCGGTCAGGTGTGAAAGGTTGAATGTTTTTATATATATTTGTATGTTTTGGCGTTACGCGACCGATATTACGCGACGCATCTTCCGTCAGATATGTTCCGACCCTTAAACCTCAACTGCAATATGCACCTCATAGGTGCATATAAGAAAACGCTCCAACTACATTATGCACCTCATAGGTGCATAACGGGACAGCTATCATTGTAGGTTGATATTTAACGGTATTTGCACTTGTAACACGATCTGGTTATATCATTCGATTTATCGATTTCCGCTTGACCAATTTTAATACTTTTATAAACTGGCAACGAGCAAGAATGAACGAAAATTAATTAAACAAAATACGTATGCTATTTAACTTTGCGACGACGCCATATTGGCCATTTTGATATTGAAATAAGTGTGCACGAGAAAGGAAAAATGTTTGTAATGAGAAAACATTGAGTAATCTTATAAGTATTATACTCAGAACTACTGTAAAATAAGTGTAGATTACATATTGAGTTATAGTTTATCGAAAAGTGATAAACATTGCAGTGAAAAAGTAACGGAACTTTTGTGATGCTCTTATTACGTTCCCAAAGAATGGCGGCCGTCATTTTTCGTCGCGTAAACAAAAACGTTTTATGGTGAAATTATGATTCTAAAGTAAAATGAGTTGAGTTATCTTTGCACATTGTATATGGTTTTAACGTAATAAAGTGTTCGTTTGGTGATTGTGTGTGGATATTCGATAAACTGTGATAAAGTTTACACGTTATACCAATGAAATTTCTCAAAATCAAAATATATTTCATCGCTGCGAGAACAGGTTAGTTTTATTTACTTATTGAAAGATACAACTAGTTAGATAAACTCGTAACAAAGCCAGGAAGGTATAATTCATACATACATTCATACATAGACTCACGCCTGTTTCCCCGAATGGGTAGGCAGAGGCATATTAAACGCCCACTTTTCGCCAGTGTTTTGATCCCACGTAATAGGTGGCGAGCCTATTGCTGCTTATCTGGATATTTTATTAGCCAGAGCCTCGTCCGTTGATCGGCAGGTGCACCACTTGCAGGTGAGGTTAGCTTGGGACCATTTTTTTTTTTTTTTTCTTTTTTTGGTGTCGGGTTGGAAAATCCTCATGGAGTCCCTCCGCCCTGGGGGAAGGGCGAAGGGGACTGTCAGACTCTTACTGACTAAAAACCAACCCGTATTCCTCACGTACCCGTATGTCGGAGGATCGGGTATCGCTGAAGCATTCCTCGCTACCCCCCGACGGGTATTGGCCCGCCAGATGGTCAGGCGGGCCCCGAACAAAACCCCCTTGGCGGCGGTTGAAGGTGTTGGGCTCCGCCGCCAAAACACTCAGCGGCCGCAGAGGATAGGGAGGACGGCAACGAAACACCGCATCTCATCTTCCTCTGCGGCCCCACCGCGACGCAACGATGGTGCGCCTCCATTTGGTCGCGGGAGATAGGGCGCGCGGCAACGCAACACCGACACGCCTCTCCTCCCGCGACCGCACCCGACTGCGAGGGACAGAAGAACTGTCCCTCGCACCCGCCCCTTTGGACGCATCCTGCGCAGGCCTCCGTCAAGCCCACGCGGAGCGTCCCCTCCTGGATCCCTCTTAGCTTCACCGCGGGTCACCAATCCACGCTTACTAAGCCCCCCCACCACGACAAGGTGGAGAACCCACGGGGGGGAGCTTGGGACCCTAAGTTCTTGGTGGGAACCCTATGCACCCTATGTATAATTCATGCCATATAATTATATTTTTAAAGACGCATTTTTAATTTTTCTGAAAGTCTACGTAAAAATTAACCGGGCCTTGCGCAGGATAGGGGTTAATGCCGAAGGCATTATCTACCAGTCATCCTTTGGGTGATGCAGAGAAACATGTAATTGGTGCAGTTTTAAATTAAAATGAAAAACAAAAGACAAACCTACTCATTAATGTAAAATATAAAATGATATACATATATCTAATATACATACTTACATACATGCCATCTATAGTATAATAAAACTCAAAGAGCCTTTTGTCTGTACATTAAATATTTTTGAGAAATTTCAATTGGATTGTGACATGTTATCGATATAGAACACAAAACAATTATTTTTGGAATTATTGTTTGTCGGTCTGTCTATCTGTCTGTCTGTTTGTTTAATCATCACGCAATAACCAGTGAACGGATTTTGATGCGGTTTTCACCAATATATTGCCTAAAGACCCGATTACAATCTTGGACAACAATCATCACGCTAACACCTATGGGAGCTTAGCAGTGTCATTCAATAATTTTAATAGACTTGAATTCAAGCAACACACTAAATTGTTTGTATCGAGATAGTGACAAACGCATAGTTTGTGTCTTTGGTTAACATTTAGTCTTTAGTTTATCAGAATCCGTTTATTCTATCAAAAGTTATCGCAATTTAAAATTTAAAATATACATATATCCGCATTGGTTATCAAGTGATTTGGACTCAATTTGGGCAGAGGTCTGCTTTAACTTCTTTTCTAATATTTATATTGTCAGCGCTGGCTCTTAACACCGACTTTTAATTTTGCCAGTGGTGCCATCTAAGGGTATATTATTTTAGCGGTACTTTTGCCGACTTGCTCACAACAAGAACTAGCTGGATTAAAACACACGATATTTTTATGTTGTGCCTATGTGTTGCATATTCTGAATTACTTGCCGTTCAGTAGTTTTTGCGTGTAAGAGATAAGTATATATTATAATAAACATCATACATTACCTACGTATTATAACAGCGAAAGTTTGTAATGATGTACCTACCTATTCCATCCTCACAGACTTTCACGTTTGTAATAGTAGTAGGAAAAAGGGCAGGGTAGTAGTAGGGTTTATAACTTTTATTTGATATTGCGTGGGTACGTACCTACTTTTATTTTATTCCATAGAATTTGATAATACCTTATTGAACTACCTTCATTACCTTCCATAGAATCGACATAGGTAGGTCGATTCAGCAGTCTTTATTTCATCAAAATCCCTTCATTCAATCGCATGTTAGTAGTAACATAATATAATTTAATGTGATATCATACAATAGCTAAGTAAGCTCTGTTAAATCTTTGTAAAAAATCAGGTAATAAAACTGATCTACCATTTCCTGGCAAATCAACGTATGGATTTATTCATAGCAACAAAAGTTTAAATTCTATTGTTCGCAATATTTATACTGTTTGTGGAAAACCTTTAAATCGACTTTTAAAAAATTACGTCATTTGGTCACTGCCATCTAGCGTTAATAATTAAAACCACTTAAAATTTACTTTCAATGATTGCTACTAGATGTTGTTGACTTAATGACTTCATTTTTTTCAAAGTCGCTGTTAAGAATCTCCGAGAGCAATATAAATAAGCTAAGAATTTAGGTGACAGGTAGTATGGATTTCATATGTGAGTGAGAGTTTGATCAATCCATCGTCATGTTATTTTACATTACCATATTATTTATTTATTTTATTACTTCATATACACAGAGTATATAGGCGGGCTTAATGCCATGGGCATTATCTACCAGTCTACCTTAGAGTGGTGCAGAGAGATAACCGCTGCGTCGTTTCGTGTAGGTACCTAAAAAAATCCCAAGTGCTTACGGCTCAACGCGCCGCCGAGCACTTGACGGGCGAGCTCAATAAATCAGTCATTGTTTATTCGTTTGTAGCGTGTAGGTGCTGAAGTGATGTTTTTGTTCAAATTAATGAATTATTTTTTCATATGATCCCAAACACACTACCTTTGAATCAAGTGTTTACTTTATGCGAGGGACCGAACCGGATGCTATGTAAACAATTACGACTTTTAGCGGCTTACTCGAAGCAATTGCTTATCGTGATAACAATACGAGTTGAACCTTGGTTCCTTTTGTTTTGTTATATACCTGGTGATATTATCTTAACAAATGTATAAAATTATAGCAATACTTGCTTGAAAAGTTATTTAGATATTAGCATGTGAAAAAAATATTATTTCACTGATGAAGATATATGCGCGCGGGGCGTAATTATGGATTAAAAACATCATTGTAATCAAATATTATAATTATATATGATATTTTTATGTTTTTATTGTGAATAAACTATTTAATTACGAAGTTACAGCAAAAAAAAAATATATTGTGTATTACTTTAATTTAGGAGATTTTTACAAACAATTATCGTAAAAACGGCATCTCTTTTTTATTGAATGTAAATACATAATAATATGTATGTTGAGAAGGTTACATTTATGCTTTGTGTTTGTTTGTTTGTATTCTGTTTTTATTAGGAGTATATAAATAAACCTATCATATGTTATATAATATTCATATTATTCATGAGATATTGATTATCGAAAAATTTTGCGGATATTCAGGTTATTTTTGGCGGGAAAACGTAAACAACTGTGCACATTCAAGTAAGAGTATTTCTTATCGGATTCTTATCGGAAATTGTTCTTTTGGTTGGAAATCTAATTGGTAAGACACTTATGTAGGTTTGAATCAGATATACACCACTATTTTTTAATAAGTACAAAAAATTTAACACAGCGCTAAGTATCTTTAACTGATCATATTTATGTAGTTAAAAAATAAAAACACTAAGTCCCAAAACTGTCCACAAAAATACGTGATAATTGGTAAATGCAATACTAATAGTATGACCGACCCGCGTACTATTATAGTAAAATGAACCATTGATAAATTAACCCCCCCCCCTCTGCGCCTACGCCACGCCCCGACGATGCGACAAACAGTACTAAATTGCTAGCGAAAGTGAGCGTATCTAATTTCGTTGCAAAAGTTAATTGTTTGTCTACGTTTGCCCGACGTTCATGGCCTATCATATCAGTTCATATCACGGGAGTATGTAGCTATGCTTCGTGCGTACTTTTTGAGTGCAAAAATCGTGAGTGCAGCTGTGTACCCATGGACATCTTATTGTGAGTGTACAAAAGTGATCCGGTCAGTGTCAAACAATTAAAACATTGCATATTGGATGCTTTTGACAACGGTGGTGGACATTTTGAAGGACAATGGAAATACTTGTAAGTTTAGTAAATAATACGTACTTAAGTAAATAATAATTTGATGCGGGCGGCTCAAAATTGGTCTGTGTTCTCCACACACCTTGAGGAAGGCCTTTGTCCAGCAGTGGACGTCTCTAGGCTGACATGATGATGATAAAATAATATTTGTAAATAGCAGGTGATTCTAACTTCATAAATACGCCAAAATTACTCTTTTCCTTTAGTCCAGAACACCTTCTTTTATTTTGGTATTTGTTTGCTTTCTCATTACATACCTACGTATTTAATTACTTGTTACACGATAAATTTTACCGGTCCTAAGCCCGAATGAAGTATGAAGGAGAGGGTAGAATTAACAAAATTAAAAAATAACTACCTACATTTATTATTTTTCTTCATTTTATTTTCTATGGCTACCTACATCATAAGTGCAACAGAGAGAATGCGAATGAGCAGGATGGAATATTATCAATGAATTAGTGAATGGATTGTAAAATATGACTATGATTTAAGTGAGATTTTCTACAATAAATAAATGATAATAACTTTGCTCTTTATTGATATTATGAAATTCTTACGTCACATATATGATAATAATATCTTCGCTAATCTGTCCTTAAAGTTTTTATACTAATTAAAAAATAGTGGTGTATAACATAAAAAGGTATGAAAAAAATAAAATACGGAAATTGGCAGCAATTAACAATCAATTCTTTGTTTTATTTTTTTATGTTTAAAATTAAAATGTTTCTTTTAATTGTATTTAGTTCCTCTGATAGTAAATTAAATAACCTTTCTAACCGTGTATAATACTTATATACCTCCCTTAATAAAAAACGACGAGAAAAAAGAATATGTCAGAAGTATAAAATCGCGCTCAAAAATGACGGGAAAATATTTCTAATTTTCACTTTATACTGCCCTTGCGTGGACTACATGTATATTATTTGATGTTATTTAGTATCATTCGAAAGCTCATTTTATTACGCGTCTATTGGTATATAATATAGCGAAATCCGTTAACTTACATCTTATCTCTTAAACAGAACTCAACTTGTTGCGCTTAGCGGGTACGAATCAGTTCCATTTTTAGCGACTTCTGGGGTCCCTCAGGGCTCAAATTTGGGGCCCTTATTGTTTCTCTTATTCGTCAATGATCTGCTGGGTAAAATTGATAGCGAATGTTTAGCATACGCTGATGATATTAAAATTTTTAGACGTATCTCTGATCCCCGAGATTGTGAGGTACTCCAAGTGGACTTAAATACTGTTGTCAAATGGTGCGACGAGAATTATATGTCGTTAAACATAAAAAAGTGTCAGGTAATATCCTTCACAAAAAATAAAAGTCCACGTAATTACAGCTATAACATCAATGGCTTTGAGTTAGATAGGGTAAAGATAATTCGCGACTTGGGGGTATTCTTCGAGTCGGCTATGTCTTTTAGACCACATTACGATCATATTTGCAATAAGGCAAACCGCATCTTATCTTTTGTGCTCCGCAATCCAAAACCTTTTAAACAAACTAGTTCTCTGATAACTCTATACTATGCCCTAGTGAGAAGTATTGTTGAGTATTGCTCACCTGTGTGGACGCCGATATATAAAAATCATATAGACAGGATAGAGTCTATACAGAGGCGGTTTGTAAGAGCTATATGCATGAAATGCGGGCTTAGGCGAAAACTACCTGGATATGAAGCTCGACTTCGGCACTTTGACATGGTTGGGTTGGAAAAGAGGAGATGGATAAGTGACTTGTCTACCCTGCACAAAATCGTGAATGGCTCATTTAATTGTGATCTTTTAAGACAATTGCATTTTAAGGTACCCACTCGATCTGTGCGTAATCCGCAACTGTTTCGAATACCCACTGCCAAGAATAATGTGTCCCAAAACAATCCGGTATTTCGAATGTGTAAACAATATAATGATATTTGCTCTCAAGTAGATATATTTGTGGATAGTCACAGTAGATTCAAAGAATCCTTGCGCAAATTGAATGCACTGTAACACATTTTTTTTTCACTTACTTGTTTTTGGCTATTCTTATATGTAATAATTTCCTTCTTTTATTATTTTTTTAAGTCAACTTATATATTTGAAGTTGTATAATATGGATGATGTGTACAGTTGTAATTGGAGTACAGGTTTAAAAATGTTGTATTGTAAAATTAGCTCTAAGTACTAACTAATCTGTAATCTGTCACTGTACCTGTAAATAAATAAATAAATAAACTTTTAATAAAAGGGACATTAGTTACTTGTGCGCAGTCTATGGCTTCAGACAAAAGGGATATTTGTCCCTTGGAGCAATCAATGGATTTGAAAAAAGGGAGTTTTGTCCCTTGAAACAGTCGACAAGATAAGCAGTAGGTGTATTATATGATGCATCGAAATAATCGTAATTGTCGAATTATTGCTAATAATAAACATACATATTTACATAAATATATAATATAAGAAAATACATAAACGAAATACATACACAATAAATACATAATATAATATAAATACGAATAAAATCACAGATAAATTATACTTAGACTTAAATACACTAATACATTATCATGTTTGACATTATCAAGGCATAGAAAGGGATACTTAGGATACCGACGCCCACGCGGGCGAAGCCGCGGGCACAGCTAGTAAATATATATTTATTAATAAACGCATAAATATATATTCTATAATTCTAATAAATATAATTATAATGTTCATTTACACATATCTATTTCTACAATTGAAACACAAAAATGGCTTTATTTTTGGACTGGGTTAAGATATAAGAATGTTTGTTAGACCAAAAGATGCGGCAAATTTTGGAATTTACGAATATGCTAAAAGGTCAATTTGGCCAAAATCTGAGTTATTTAGTTCTTCCATTATACCCACGATAAACATATATAAAATAATTAAACGATAATTAAGGTATAAACGTATAAACGTATGACGCATTAACTGAATGTTAGTGCGTCTAAATAATTCTGCCGAACTCTAGTTTTAAATGTAAAACCGTTAGTGGACAACCTGTTAACAAGAGGGAGAGCATTCCACAGAAGGATAGATTGTATAATAGAGGATGAATGTACTAGGGTGGAATTGTGAGAAGGACAAAGAAGCAGAAGATTATTAGAGGAACGAAGATTTTTCTCATGCCTATTACAGAGAAATTGATGATGGGAAGTTAAATAGACGGGCGCACATGGAGAGTGCAGTAAAGAATGAAGAGTACACAAAGTACGCAAGCTACGCCGTTGACGAATAGGTAACCATCGTAACTTTAATCGGTACTCAGAAATGTGGTTAAATTTGCGGAGATTAAAAACGAATCTAATGCAATTATTGAGAAGGCGATCGAGCTTATTGAGAAGATCTGCATTAGGGTCGAGATAGCACACGTCACCATAGTCAATGATGGGAAATATTCAAGTCTGTACTAGCATTGTCTTAGTCCTGAATGGCAGAAAGTTCTTCAGTCTATAAAGCGACAGCGGCAGCAGTGAGTTTACGACTCACATTCGCGATCTGGGTCCGCCAGTTAAGGTTGACATCAATATGTAAGCCAAGATCCTTGACGCTTGAACTAAACGGGATTATAGATCCATCAAAAGTGACAGCATGTAGTGACTGCAAGTCAACCCTATTTAAAATACGGGAACTACCAACGAGAATAGCCTGCCATTTATTATTTACAAACACGATTGTCATAAAATTATCGAAATGCTGGCCATATAGAAACAGCTATGAACGGAGATTGTATTGACCAAAGAATTATCCCGTTAGAAGATCAAAGCCATAATATTCGGCAGTATCAAGGTGGCCTCTTATTCCACTTCATTACCTTTTCAACAAAGTTTACTTCATTGTGATTTAGAAGCTAAAGGTAAAGGTAGCTGGAGACCGTAACGGAAACGTTTTTCAATTGAGATCTTTGGTGTTCTTGTGTGAAATATCTTAAAAATTTCACAAATCGATAGCAAGCATGCAGCTGAATATAACTACACACTAACATTCTTGCGTTACAGACTGACTATATAGACAAGCCACAGCCAAAACTATTCGTCGCAAGAAGCTGAAATTTGGCATGTATGTTTCTTTGGGACCGTAGAGATGCATTAAAAAGGGACTCCCTGAAATTTTATCGGGATCTGGTAGAAACAGTTAAATAAAAAAAGGGTGGGCATAACTGCGGGCATCCTCTAGTTTATTATATTTTAAGATATATGTTACTAGGCCATATAATCTAGCTTGTAATAATTGCTCTGGGTCAGTGCGGCCAAAATCCCAAAGCCGCACATAATCTGCTGACCTAATTAAGTTACCTAACTGACAGGGCTGAGAAGGCCGCTGCAATGTTTTGTTTGTTACCATACCAATTATCAAGTGGGCTAAAGCAAGTACTTTGTATAAAGTTGGGTGTATGTCGGTTAACGCGACAAAAGGTATATGTTATTCTGATGCATAATCTAATTTACTCTAGTTTTATGATAATTTATAAAGTAGTTTTTGCATGACAAAGTAACGCATCCATGCATATTTTGTTTACTGAAATCAGTAAAATAAAAATCGAGATGAATTAGGGTGGCCGCGTTCGAGTTGAACTGGATTTGACTGAATATTGGCTTTTCCTGCATTAGGCTTTGAACCTGATACCCTCCGTATAGCAGTCTGATGAAGCCCAAGGCTATTATTGCATGTAACCTACCCACTTATCAAATTATAATAATTCTGTTTTTACTGACGATTCCTTTCTAAATGACCTCCATCACCACTGCATGGTTTGTTTATCATCGTATTGTTCAGAAACGCTGTATTGATATTGACGTGGTGCTAATGAAATGTTATAGGTAGATATAGCATTGATGTACGTTCTTTCGTCATAAATCGAATGAATTATGTAAATGCTGTTGAGATGATACGAAGTGGAATTGCCGATCAAAACAAAGATCAATCGTATGTAATGAAGTGTAAATATTAAAATGATTTATGGTTACAAAACTTTAGGGTAAATATAAAAATAATATTTTGGTGGTTTTTAGTTGCTGAGTCAGCTAAAACGCAGGAAGGTCAATCACTTTCACTTGTATCCCATTTTTCTCAACAATAGGATATTTTATTAGAATTTTTTTAATAGTATCTTTATATTAGGATATTCTTTATTCAGGGTTACCATCTAACATGAAGTACTCCGCTAGCTTTTCTGAAGGTAAATCATCATCCTCCTAGCGTTATCCCAGTTATCAATTTGGGGTCCGCTTACTAGTTTTACCGGATTTGGCTGAATATTAGCTTTTCCACAGAGCGACTGCCTTTCTGAAGGTAAATGTTGGTAAATAAAAAAATATCCAAATATTAAATTGTACCCTTTTCACTAATTCAACAAGGAATTTCCTAAAAACCACTTGAAACTGTATCGCACTAACAAGCTTTGTGATAGCGGGTCTGAAGTAACTACACAGTCCGAATTACTGAGGCACAACAGGTTGTTTCAAAGCCATGTACATCCGCACGAGATTGCTTTGACTTACAAAAATCTCAATGACAGTTTACTTCAGCAGTAAGCTCTAGTTAGGCAGTGTTTGCATTAAAGATGTTCGAGGAAGCTGAGTAGTACATATACCGATAGTATCAGTGTATTTTTCGCGTTTCGCTCAATGCAAATCAAATGCATTATGCTGGTCTCAGATCAAATATAAGAAGGAAGACATGTGACGTCCTTTGTTGCGAGTGAAGCCATGCGCCATGCGAAAAAGACATGCGTCGACACATCACAGCTTAGCACGGCTTAGCACGCCAATACCTACCTCATATACCAATATCACATATATACAGGTCGAACTGATATCCTCCTTAGTTCATCATTGTCTTGCCCTGGTCCCAATTTATTTGGAGTCGGCGCAGTATGTCCTTCTCTTCCATACTTCTCTGTCGCCATTCATCCGATCATTTACCCTTTTCTCTTTCATATCCATCCACACACAGTCCATCCATCTTTTCCTTGGCCGTCCTCTTCCTTTTCGTCCTTCTACATGCATATTCATCACTCTTTTACCTACATACATCTCATCTCTCCGCATAACATGTCCATACCAGGCCAATCGACTCCCTTTTATCTTTTCATCAATGGGCGCCACTTTCATACTACCTCTAACGTAATCATTCCTAATTCTGTCCATTCTTGTCACTCCACACATCCATCGTAACATTCTCATCTCTGCCACATGCAATCGTTTCTCATCCATCTTCTTTGTAGCCCAACACTCAGCTCCATACAGTACGACAGGCCTTATAACCGACTTATGCATGCGGCCCTTTAATTTTACAGGCATTTTGTGATCGCATATTGTGCCTGAGACCTGTCGCCATTTCATCTATCCTGCGTTGATTCTTTGCCTAAGATCCCGATCAATTTCGCCGTCATCTTGCAGGAGTGAACCTAGGTAGCGGAAATCGGAGCTTACTGGTAGAAGTGTACCGCCGAGTGTTACCGGTATAGGACTGGAGAGACCCCCAAAGTCACAGAACATATATTCTGTTTTGGTTCTACTTATTCTCAGGCCTACATTCTCCAATCTCTGCCGGCACTCCTCCAGCTTGCTCTGCACCTTCTGTCCACCCTCTGCTACTAGAGCGATGTCGTCGGCAAACAGCATGCACCAGGGTGCCTCTTCCTGTGTGTCCGATGATATAGCATCCATAATTAACAGGAAGAGGTAGGGGCTAAGGGCCGACCCTTGGTGCAAGCCTACGGCCACATCGAATCTGGCTGTGATACCAGCTGCGGATCGGACTTGCGTTCGGCATTCAGCGTACATGGCTTGAATCAACGTCAGGTATTTCCCAGGCACTCCTTTCTTCTTCAGGGCCCACCACACGACTTCACGAGGCACTCGGTCATATGCCTTTTCAAGGTCGACGAACACCATGTGCAAGTTTTTATGCGCCTCCCTGTATTTTTCGCACATTTGGCGAAGTGCAAAAATGGCATCCAACGTACCTCGACCAGGCATAAAACCGAATTGGTTTCGTGAGATCTCACTCTCGTCACGCAGGCGTCGCTCAATTACTCTCTCTCATACTTTCATACTATGAGGCATTAACTTTATTCCCCGATAATTGTTGCACTCTTGGATATCACCCTTATTTTTAAAAATGGGTACCAAGTAACTGTTGCACCATTCCTCGGGTATGGTCTCCTCGTGCAACAGCTTATTGAAGAATAAAGTCAGCCACGCCCATCCATCATCTCCTAACGCTTTCCATGCTTCTACTGGTATTCCATCTGGTCCTTACGCTTTTCCATTCTTCATTCCACTAATAGCCTTTTTTACCTCGTCCTTATTTATTTCCTTCACTAAACCAATATTCATCACCTCATTCTCAAGGTTTCCGTTCCAATCGTTCTCCTCATTCATTAACTTTTCAAAATAGGTCCTCCATCTTTCTTTTATTCTGTCTTCATCCATAAGAATCTCTCCTGTTTCGTCTTTCATGCACTTAATATGGCATACATCCTTCGCCTTTCTCTCTCTAGCTTTAGCCATGCTGTATAAATATTTATGACCCTCGGGTTTTTCAAGTAACCCGTAAAAATGGTCTAGGGCTTTGGATCTAGCAATGGCTACGGCCTTTTTGGCTCTCTTTTTACATTCATTATATTCATTTTTCTTACTTTCTTCTAAAGATTCATTTCCTCCTTTCATCAGCTGCCATTCTTTAAACCTTGCTTTCTTTTCCTTAAGTGCATTCTGTACCTCTTTTGTCCACCATCACGTGTCCTTGTCTTTCATACGCTTCCCTTTCGACTCTCCTAACACATCCTTTGCTACACACTTAATACATCAACTCATCTCTTCCCAACACTCATTGACACTAATACCATTCATATCGCCCATTTCCAACATCTTATCTACCACTCTATCTCTGAAATTTTCTACACATTCATTCTTCTCTAACATATGCCATCTTATTCTTGGAGTCAGTTGCTGCTTGGTTTTTTGAGAGCGTATTCGAATCTTAAGTTCGACCATCAGGAGCCTGTGATGCGAGACTAAATCTTCTCCTGGTACCACTTTACAGTCTTTGACCCAGTTGAGTCGATTACGTCTTAGCAAGAAATAGTCGATCTGGGTCATGTGGTGGCCGCTGTTGTATGTGATCAGATGTTGCTCTTTTTTCTGGAACCAAGTATTTGCAACTGCTAGGTCAAAAGCGGCAGCAGCTTGGAGAATTGCTTCTCCCGCATAATTTCGGCTGCCGAGTCCCCAACCTCCATGTACTCTTTCATAATCTTCACTTGTTCGTCCCACATGTCCATTAAAATGTCCTCCCACAATAATCTCTTCATTCTCCGGTATATTCGTCATCATGCTATCGAAATCCATTCAAAACTTCTCTTTCTCACAATCATCACAGCCTACCTGAGGGGCATACACACTTATCACATTCAGAATAATACCTTGCCACACCACTTTCACAGCAATCAATCTGTCATTAACTCTATTTACACTTGTCACGCTATCTTTCAGATTTTCGTCTAACACAATTCCCACACCATTTCTTTTGCCATCACTTCCACAAGAATAAAACTTGTATCCTTCACCGATCTCCCTAGCTTTCGTACCTTTCCATCTTGTTTCCTGCAAACATGCCACATTTATTCGTCTTCTTTTCAAAACACTAGCTAACTCTCTAGCTCTTCCAGTCATCGTACCTACGTTCCAACTTGCATAACTCACCTTTACGTCACAGGCTCACTTCTTACGTTGCACTCGCCCGGAGTAGTGCAACAACCCTTGCATACTTCTCGCAGGAGCCGGGTGCTGCCCCTGCGCGTCGCCTGCGGGGAATCCCTAATCCTATCGCACTCATGTATACACTTGGCCATACTGCAGAAGGTTTTGGCATGTGTTTTACCAGCCGGCCGCCTGCCTGACGCCAACCCTCCTTGGGTATGTGACCGTTATAGAGGACGGTGATAGGAGATACGGGAAAATGGATAGGATGGAATGACGAGGAAGAAGGGGGTTGTAGGTACTGTAATCACTGGATGGATATGGGGTAGTGACTACAGTAGCTCGGAGAGCCGGGAGCGCGTACCCGAAGCCCTGTCTAATGGTCGGACAGACCAATAGACAGAAGCACCCCCTGATATCCTCCTTAGTTAAATATCACAAAAAAGCTTTACATTTTATTTACAGTAAGCAGTAAGTTATCTACATTATTTTACTTGATCTGAAATTATGAAAACGTGTATTTACTAGTAATCTTCCTTTTTTATCTCCCGCATCCCGTATTTAGAATCATGTGTCTACCTTTTATTATTTGTAGCGCTCATAGCGAGACTTGGTTTGTCGTTCGTAACAGATCGGCAAAGTTAAGCAACGCTTGCACAGTTCGCCACTAGGATGGGTGACCATGTGTGGCATTTACATCTGAGCGCTATCGTGCTTGCTGATGGCACGTAAAGCTGTCGGTCCCGGTTCTTGTCTAGGGATATGGATCGTTAGGCCATGTCGGAGTCCTTAGGGGGCGGTCTGAAAACTCCGACACACTCACACGAAAAACAAAACAAACCTTTTATTATTAATTTTTTTACTTAACTGAGCTTCTGATACCTTGGGAGCTCGCGCTCCCAGGATTATTCTCGCGAATAATCCTGACTAGATGAGACAGATGAGTCCCGCTCATCTTTAACAAATATGGAGCCTTACAAAACTAAGAAGCTTATCACAATACGAAATACATGCAGAGTTGCTATTACAGCGCCCCTTGCGAGTGCTATTAGAAAGGAGCTTTATCTAAAACGAGAAGAACCGGCTGAATTATATATAATGTACTCACTGTCTTCCAATGGATTCATAATAGCAGCCCCATGATATCATAAAATTGTCACGCGGTATACACATGCATCACAAAGACAGCTCAATAGAAAACCAGGAAGTGGCTCAAATTTATCTTGCGACGTTACATTACAGACACTGAAACAGGTGAAAGTAAATAAAATCTTGTAATTCATATTTTTCATTCACACATACATTATTTTTAGTGCGTCAGTTAGCCATAATAAATGTTAGTAATATACTACTAACTATATCTTGCCCATTTTACGTTATATTTTTATAAAATAAGGACGTAAAGAAAACGTAAGGAAATATGTATTTTCCTTTCGTTATTTTTTACTATAACGACGAACTACAAGTTACTCCACCTACAAAAATCATTATCCAGCAAATATGTTAACCTAAGGCTAGTACTAGTATATATTATAATAATTACAGTTATTATTAACTTCAGTAATTTTGTACAATAATGCCGCCTTAGTTTTATTGATTATAAATTGTATAACAGGATTTACATAATATGGTGCGCACGTTACATAATATATCTCTCAGGGAAACTTAGCTCAGCCGCTTATGCCATTAAGAAGGTTCGTAGGTTGACTGACGTCGATACGGCTAGATTGGTTTATTTTAGCTATTTTCATAGTGTTATGTCAAATGGCATATTATTATGGGGTAGGGCTGCTGACATAGAAAATATTTCTATATTATAAAACGAGCAGTTATATAATTAACCAGTTAAAGACAAGAGTCTCACTCAAAGGAAAAAATAAAAATATTGGTCTTCTTACTGTAGCATCACAATATATTTATGCCAGTGTTATGCATGAACGACTACATGTAAATTCTTACAAAATGAATAGTGACGTACTTTACATTAATACTAGGAACAGGCACAAATTATGTGTACCGTATTTCCGTTTACACAAAACGTATAGCTCTTTTATTGCGCTTAGTATAAGAATGTATTAAGTATTATGCTTGACTATTATTATGTACAGTAAATATATACAAGTGATATAGAAGGTGTAACAGTTGCAGCACCTTACAAAATGTAAACACATGTAAAACCTGGCGATGAAAAAGAGTGACCGTGAGTTTTATTGCCCGTTCTTTCTCATGGTTCTACGCCCTTGCTTTGCGAACGTGGCAGTAAATGTTAAAATCTTTAAGTAATTATTTTATAAATTTATTATTTTGACGTTCATAAGCGTCACATTGTGACCCAAATGAATAAAGGGTTTTGAATTTGAATTTGAATGTATAATAAAATACCACTTGCTCTAATGCTTTTTTAAAAGTTTTTAGAAGTAAAACAGTATTTATTTAGAGTGGTGTGTGAATAAGCAGTATATTTCCATATCTAGCGACATAGACGTAAAGGCATACGTTACAAAATATCTGCCAGATAAATAGAAAATTGAATCGAGGCTTGTATGAGCTATCATACAAATTAATATATCAGGAACTCATAAGGCAGCGGTGAAACTGTCCATAAATATAATAAAAGAGTGCGTTAATACATATTTTTGCCAAATAAAAGTTTTTCCATGAAATTGTTCATAAGTAACTTGCATATCTGCGTTAGTTGACTTATTTGTTTAATTATTTTCCCTAACAATAATCTATTATATGTATACAATATGTGGTTCGAAATAATTTCCACTTTAAAGCTAACCTAAAAGTTCAATCAATTTTCAGACGAACCTACCAAATATGCGTTATTATTGACATGATATAGAAAAGTTAAATACATATCTAACACGAGTTTGTAAATGTCGGAAGCAAAAGACGATATTTTTGTAACACAAGAAATAAATAAATGAACAGACTCAATACGTCAATAAAATATATTTCTGGCATCATGTAATTACGTGTACTATTTTTAACTTGAAAAGACCTACGAGAGTTCTTTCCAGAAGGTTCTTTGGTTATTTCTGCAAAACTAAGTTACTACCAATGTATGCAGTTTTATTGTTTCCGTAACATTATTTTATAAATTAGTGGTCATCATCATGGTCCAAATAAATGTTATTCCAGTTGCATCCAAGAGCATTGACTTGCAACCTGGGGTTCAATTTCTAGCTGAACCAGATTTGATATAATATTAGGCTTTTAGATCTGGTTAAACAAGATAGCAGATCCAGGCTCCAAACCTATAGCAGTCTCCATGAACGAACGTTATCTAGTTATGATAAACACTCCTAAAATAACTGCTTAATGCCATAAAAATAAATAATCGTATGAACAAAAGTAAACATATAATAGTATGATTGATTATGCGTTTGACTGACTTTAACGTGGTGAAAACGTTCCAGTATTGCGTCTACTTGCCAAGCCGCATCCTTGACTAAAGCGATTAGCGGAGCAGGACAATGGGCGAATATTTGATACTATGTAGGTTAGTAGACAAGGTAAGGTATACTACCTTACCTTGTCAAAATATACCTTTTTTGTAGACAATAAAAGCATTTAGGTATTCTGGTCTGCTATCTCTTTGAGTTCTATGATTCGCAGAATAGAAAAATAGGACGATACATAATTCTAAAGCCATGTATTCACTAGGGGACAAAGTCGCTCGACTTATCGCGAACAGTCGCAGGACATTTACGTGCGACTGTTCGCGATACATTTCGATAGACATTTCGCTCGTATACATACCGGCATTGTGATCAAGATGTCGCCTAAGTGTTAACACAGTTTCGTTGGTAGTGTGGACCAACGAAGTGTGCTATAATCGCGGGTAGTTGCGGAACAAATAGCAACACACGTCCTCACAAGTCAAATGCCGTCGCAAACTGTCGAGGGACACGAAGTCGCGCAAGGTCGACGCTATCGGACCGTCGACAAGCGACTTGTCCCCCGACACGTAGAGGTCGCATGCGATGTCGGGCGATGTCCCCGCGACGTCGCTCAACACGTAGAATTCGTGTCGGGCGACAAGGTCGCGGGACAAATGTCCCCTAATGAATACGAGGCTTAATGGTTCTTATTGCATGTTTTTGTCATAATTATTTTACAGGTTTTAAGAGAACTCGGTTCCTATCTTTCTGTCTATTAATATCTATGGCATGACCATGATCAAAAACAGCAGACGTCACGGCGAGTCAGCGAAATTCGCGGCAAACAAAATATGCTGTCTTCGCACCGCTCATCGCACCGCTTATCGCTCCGCGTATTACTCCCTTCACTGTCACTGTCGGGACTCGGCCAAATCCGATAACCGTCGTCAATGTCCAGTAGTGTGACTAATTTGTCAGCTGAACGCGTCCATTTCGTTATGTAAGCCTAGGCTTCAAGTTGGTTGCGTAGTTTTTGTTAAATCATTTATTTACATATTACATTTTGTAAAGGTTACTTTTCAAACTGGACTTAGGACGAAAGTGTATAAATAGTTATTTGGCAGAAAATATGGGGTTGCATTATTCCAACAAGTTTCATTCCAATATCTAATTTTGAGTGCTTTAATATTAGAAGGGTGCTTGCTTTCAATATTGATTACTTCAAGTTTATAAAAGGTTCTACTGCAAGTAAAACTTTTGTGTTAAGAGGGACTTGGTGTTTAAGTTTATTTAGTAATCAAATTACAATATTTAGCAATGTTGTTTAAGAGCATTTCAAATCTCTTTTATAAATACTCATTTTAGAATAATCTCACTTTCATCAGTACTTTCAAGAGCGGTACGGCCCAGCCTAAAAATACTAAACGAATCAAATGGAACAGTATACCAAAGTTAAAGAGTTCAATGGGTTGTAAAATTATTTTTTGCAAATGGACTTCCATCAAATCACTCGTCCTTTTACTTTGGACCGTTGTTTCATCCACCCACTTAAAACGAAGTAATCGGTATAACACTTGTCTTCATCAGATATTTTGTTACTTGGTTTTAAGAACGTTTCAGATTATTATTTTTATGATTTTTTTTTATAGAGTCACGCCAGTATCCGGAAAGGGTAGGCAGGGGTGTAATATTACATCCACATCTATGAAATTTTTGGTCCTAGCTAGTAGATGGTGAGTTTTGCGGGCACATTTCCAGACTCCATGCTGCTACAGAGAATTTGGTAAACTTCAAAGTTGAACCCAAATTATTTATTTCAAACATGTAGTGTCTGTTTTGGCACTCCTAGCTGCTTCATTAGCGTAATTTGAGTCAGGTTTATCAACGTAACTCGAACGAGTAGACTCAAGTTTAACTAACTAGTTATTTGGAATGTGGAAGTGTAAATGTTTGGGAAAACGATACCTACTTACGTACGTATTTTTGACTTACCTTTTACCTTCTTAATTTTTGACTTTTTAATGTAATACTAAGAATTATAACATTCAATACGCAAATATGAGAATGATAGAAAAAAAATAATTGTTTTTGATATGTAAATGTCAAGTTCAATCGAGTGACGATATACGGGTTACAGAAAACATGATGGCCAAAAATAAACTTATTGACATTTTGATCTTTTGATTTTCCATTTTGATTTTTTATCGTCATAATTTTTTATCGTATTAGTGTTATTGTTAAAATTTGATTATAAACATATTTGGCCATGTAATTTTGTATTAGTTTGTAGGTATATTATTTTGACATTTCACGCGTTTTGAACAATACGTACGTAAGGTATATTTTGTTCGTACTGCAGTTAACTCAATAAAAAATTTCTGCCATATAGCTTGAATGTGTTTCATCTTTTATCACCGGGATTTAAGTGGGTTAAAATATATAAGCATAAAATAGTTCGGGAAACTGCTGACTGAATATAATCGACAGCAACTGGCACAGAGGTATTAATAACTTTATTAATGGCATGAGCAATATTACAAAGATCAGGCAGCATAGTCTGATATTAATATTTATTAATGAATTTATTGTAATTATACGATCTCTGGTTATTTGATCGAGTGAGTGACAAAGTTAATTAATACCTGAAACTGTTTTAATATGTCATCATGCATCTCAGGCAACAGGCATAAATAATTGCGTTTGACGGAAGATGACACACTGGCATTACCAAAAATTATACTAGTAGAAACCACCGTAAAATATCAAGTTTAGATGTTCATAAGCTTATGGTATCAGAAATAGACATGGTTTGTTCATGCAATATTTAAACGCGAATATGTTTTGTTGATCAAGTAACCTAATACGGCCGCATTATGTGCTTGGCCTGATTAATGCATTTTGAACGGAAAACTTCATGCATTTGTGACTTTATACACCGCTATTTTTTAATTAGTCCAAAAAAATTAACAGAGCACTAAGTATCTTTAACTGATCATAATTATGTAGTTAAAAAATAAAAACACTAAGTCCCAAAACTGTCTCAAAACTGTCCACAAAAATACGTGATAATTGGTAAATGCAATACTAATACTATGACCGACCCGCGCACAATCATAGTAAAATGAACCATTGATAAATTTCCAAAGCCCTCCCCCACGTCCCTCTGCGCCTGCGCCACGCCCCGACGATGCGACAAACGGTGCTAAATTGCTAGCGAAAGTAAGCATATCTAATTTCGTTGCAAAAGTTAATTGTTTGTCTACGTTTGCCCGACGCGATTTCCTATAATATCAGTTCATATCACGGGAGTATGTAGCTATGCTTCGTGCGTTCTTTTTGAGTGGAAAAATCGCGAGTGCAGCTGTATACCCATGGACATCTTATTGTGAGTGTACAAAAGTAAGCCGGTCAGTGTCAAACAATTAAAGCAGTGCATATTGGATGCTTTTGACAACGGTGGTGGACATTTCGAAGGACAATGGAAATACTTGTAAGTTTAGTAAATAATACGTACTTAAGTAAATAATTATTTGATGCGGGCGGCTCAAAATCGGTCTGTGTTCTCCACACAACTTGAGGAAGGCCTTTGTCCAGCAGTGGACGTCTCTGGGCTGACATGATGATGAAACTGTTTTTATTGAAAGTGTAGTAGACATTTCAGCGATGTTACAATTACGTACTCGTAAACATGTCGGGCAGCTACTTGATGAATACTGGGTATTGTATCCAATGAATACAGAAACTTTTCCACTATTTAATGCTGAGTGAGAAGTCGGCGAGTTCTCAAACATAGATTATCACAAAAATCTTATCTTACTGTTCCGAATTTGCCTGGAAAGACTGGAAATTTTTTGCAGAGGGTAATGGAAGCATGATTGTATTCATCCAGTTGTTGTAAGCAAGACAAGATTCGAACATATATTACTGTCAATCTTCACTGATGTCAGGCCTGGAACTAAGTAAGACACACACACAGGGACTAAAATTGGCCAATTATTATTAGCTGGTGAATTATCTACTTAGCTTTACCAAACACACACTTTTTACTTTACATTTTTGGAATCAATCGTAGACGTCACAGTGAACAGACGTGCCTTGCTTACAATATTATGTTTACATGTTTAAATTTATTTAATAAATCAGTTACCTACATAAGATAACACAGTAATAACTATACGCTAAGTTTGCATTAATTAATATGAATAACAAGTGAGTGTTATCGATAATGGCTACCATAGAAGGTAGCCCTTTTAATAGGAGTACGAAGACGTACCGTAGCCCTCCCAGCACTCCTCAGCCACCACACCATGCCGCTGACGGCACTATAGAAGCCATGTCCCCCAGTGACATCAAACACTGGTTGTCCACTGTCGAACAAGCTCTCAACGAAGTGTGCCAAATTGCTGCAGATGGCAAACTCAACTTGGAACAGATACTCAACATCAATGCTCTTGCACGACGGGTCTTAACCGGAGCTTCTCAAATGGCTGTCAATTATACAACTTTGAAGCAAAGGGCTGTCGTGATTAAAACATCACTGGAAGCTCTTAGAGAAAAGGAAGACCTTGCTGGATGCCTTACTGACTTGAAAAAGTCTATTACGGAGACCATCCAGGAAAGCTCCAAGAAACCACTCGCCCAACCAGTGTCCTTCGCTGATATGGTCAAAACTAACAAAACCAGCCTGCTACGCCCTTCAAACCTTAGCTCGATCGCAATCTATTCTAGTGATAAAACAAAAACTAGTGACCATACGAAATCACTTGTGCAGAAAATAATTTGTCCTGAGCAGATGAAGCTCTGATGTAAGGGGATTGCGTAAGACCAGGGACGGAGGTGTCATCATTAGCACAGATACGAAGGATGACATTGAAAAACTCAGGAAGTCTACAGAACTGAACAGCTCTGGCCTGAAGGTGGAGGAGCCCCATAAAAGAAGACCGAGAATAATACTCGTAGGCGTACCTGCCGCTCTTCGTGACCAAGATGTCTATGACTGTCTCTATGCACAGAATATAGCCGAAAAAAAGATACCAAGTATGACACGAGAATCATTTTTGTCCTCAATCAAATTAAGCCATAAATCCGGCAAAAAAGATGCGCAAAGATGCAATTTTATTTTGGAAGTACCCGCTATCATCCGGAATGTACTCATTAATAAGGACAGAATATACATCAGCTGGATTGCTTGCAGAGCTTATGACTTCACGCTCGTGACCAGATGCTTCAAATGTCATCAATATGGACATGCGGCGAAGACCTGTCGGAAGACCATATCTACGTGTGGACATTGTGGAGAATTAGGTCATGAGACGAAAGACTGTACCAAGAAAAACGAGCCGCCGAAATGTGCATCATGCTTGCGGTACAAAAAACCGAGCAACCATAAAACCGGAGACCTGGAATGTCCAGCAAAAAAGATGGCAGAACAGAGGTACATAAATTCAATAGACTACAATGAGGGCGCCTAAGAGCGTCGCCTACTAATTTATCAATTAGAACTAATTTGTAAGTTTTATACTTTTTTTATTATCTATAGATTATAAAATAAACTATGGCTAATCACTTAATTAAGGACCTAGATAACAGCTTTACTTATTTTTCGGAAATTTGCGATACTGAGAATTGCAGACAATACCTATCCACTTATAATAGCCCGTTAACGATACTAACTCAAAACATTCGCAGTATATATAAAAACATAGATAGTTTAAGCATTTTCTTACAAAGACTTAATGCCGAGTGTGATGTAATAATCCTCACGGAGTGTTGGCTGTCACATAGAATTAGCAATGTCCCGGTATTACCGGGATACAACAGTTTTAAGACGGCGATAAATTTAAACCAAAACGATGGCATAGTGGTATACACAAAACAAACTTTGCATATTACAGTCGAAGAGCCAGATGTCCAGGAATGCAACTGTCTCATTATTAAAATCGGAACTAATATTGCCATTGTCTCTATTTATAGATCTCCTTCATTCAAAAATTTAGATGTGTTTCTTGATTCTTTAGATAATATCCTACAAACTCTGTCATCGTTTGATAGCATAATTATTACTGGTGACCTAAATAAAAACCTAAATTGTGAAAATTATGATGCAGGGACCCAAGAATATTTAAATCTTTGTGCATACCACGGAATTCTACCATCGCACACTTTCCCAACGCATCAGAGTGGGTCATGTTTAGATCACGTAATGGTAAAAACTAGGCTTCCTTGTTTAACACTTGTCACCAACTCATCAATAACCGATCACTGTGCTGTTTTGTTTACGCTTGAATTAACGCAATCTAAGCATAATGCCCGCCCGTTACAAAGGTCAAAACTAAACATGACTAATCTAGATCGCGATTTAAATAATATTGATTTTAAACCAATTTACGATACTGATAATGTTGACATATCTATGTCTTATGTTATTAATAAAGTACAAGAAGCTATTATGCGAAATACGAAATTTATTTATTTGAGTAATAAAAATAATAACATTAAGCCTTGGATAACCCCAGGCCTACTCAGATGCATTCGACATCGTGACAAATTGCATAAAAGAGCCAAGCAAGATTCCAATAACTTGTCGCTACAAATATCTTATAAAAGATACAGGAATTTTTGCAATAGTCTATTAAAAAGAATAAAAATAGAATATGACAAATCACAGATATATCAAGCTGGCAATAATACCAAACAACTTTGGAAGATCGTAAAATCCGTTACCTATATGTCAAACCAACATAAAACTGATACGAGCTTACTACAAACACATAACACCCCGCTATCTTCTGTTGATAATGTAAATAGCTTCTTTGTCAATATCGGTAAACAACTAGCTGAAAAAATCCAAGGTCAATTTAGCAGCGAACAAATTAACAACAGTACACCGATTGCGACCTGTCTTAAAAGTGGTAAATCTTTTGTGCTTCTCGAGCCTGATGAAAGTGAAGTAGAACGGATCATTCTATCATTAAAGAATAACACCGCGGCAGGGTGGGATAATGTCAGCACTAATATTTTGAAAACGTTTAGGCATATTTTAGTGCCTCCATTAACTCACATATTTCGAATTTGCCTTTCTAATGGCCTTTTCCCCAAATGTCTTAAAAAGGCGGTAGTGATTCCTATTCATAAATCTGGCAAAAAAGATCTTGTAACTAACTACCGATCGATCTCACTATTACCGTGTATCTCCAAAGTCTTGGAAAATATTATCAACAATCAACTAATCTCGTTTCTTGAACAAAACTCTCTGTTCTCGCCCAATCAATTTGGTTTTAGGCCTAAACTTTCAACAGCAGACGCTGTACACAAGTTGACCAATTATATATCAGAGGAACTTGGGCAAAGTAAATATGTCATTGGCATCTTCCTTGACTTGGCGAAAGCCTTTGACACTGTGTCAGTACCTTTACTTTTGAAGAAGTTGGATGCACTAGGAATAAGAGGAACACAGTTAAACCTATTCGAAGACTACTTACAGGATAGGTACCAATGTGTCAAAATAGACAACATCATCAGCTCCGATTTGAAATTACCGCAATACGGTATTCCACAAGGAAGTGTTCTCGGTGGTACTCTGTTCCTAGTGTATATCAATGACCTCTGCAACTTAAACCTTCAACAAGGAACCATATTTTCGTATGCAGATGATACTGCACTTCTGTTCTCCGCTAAATCCAATATGAAAGCCCAGGAGTATGCTCAACGTGGGTTTAATGTAGTAAATAACTGGCTTGGACAGAATCTTCTAACTCTTAATACTGAAAAGACGAAATTTATTCAATTTTGTATGCGCAAACCATTAACTCATTCATATCATACACATATTTATGCACATAACTGTTCTAATACTGCGAACAACTCTTGCACCTGTCCGGAGATTGACAACACTACTACCATAAAATATTTAGGGGTCATACTAGACGAAACACTTTCCTTTAAACAACATATTGTCGCTTTAACTGCAAGGGTACGTAAATTATTATATGTCTTCAAAAAATTACGCTTTATTGCAGATCATAAACTCATTATACAGATCTATAAGGCCTTGTGTCAATCTATAATCCTTTATTGTATAACTTCTTGGGGCGGTATTGGCAAATCAGTGATGCTAACTATTGAACGAGCACAACGAGCAGTCCTAAAAGTAGCCACGCGACGACCTTTCCGCTTTCCGAGCCTATTCCGAGCCTACTGTATGAGTCTTGTAATGTTCTAACAGTTCGTCAACTCTTTATACTATATACTGCACTAAAACAGCATACTGCACTTACGTATAACCCCAACCTTACTAACACTAAAAGACGGAAAGATATTGTCTGTACTTCAAGTTCTGAATCAAAGTTTGTATTTACTAATAGATTCTTTGCATTTTTAGGTACTTTTATATATAATAAAATAAACAAAGAAACATCGATATATGACCTGAATTACGCTAGAGCTAAATTACGTATCAATCAGTATTTACAAACATTGAATTATGAACAGACCGAGAAATTGCTGACTGTTATTAAATAAGGCAGCATAACTGTGTGTCATTCCACAAGTAATAGTTTTATATAAGAATTCTTTAAGTTTTATAGTAAGTAAGTATTTAAAACATGTATTTCTAGTATTGTTAAGTACGTAGACATTTATTTTTAGTGTCACCTAGATAGTTGTGAGTGCTCTTTATGCCTGTAGCACAGGTTTACCCTAGTACAGGCACCCTATACTAATTTTACCTAATTTAATTAAATATAAGACCATTATCATTTTGTAATTTCGGAAAATAAATAAATTATTATTATTAAACCTCCAAACGAAGTCTTCAGGACATGAGGGCACGAGGCACGTTGACACAATTTTTGCAAATGTTCAATATTTCACAAACTTATAATAACCCTTGCCACAAGTTTTTATACAACAATTCGCGAAGCCGGTCTTAACTATGTGCTTTTCAAAACGTGTTAAATTTTTTCAAGGGAAGAGCAAAGAGTCATGTGTCATCTTACAGTGTGACCAGAGTAAAAAAATTACAATAGACAAAATAAAATGTTACTAAACTGATATAATCGATTTGACTTATCATAGACAATATTTCTATTTCAAACACTTACAAAAACATCACCCACACTAGGAATAGACCCTGTGTCGCGGGAGATTTCAAAGACATTAAAAAAACAAGCACAAAGAATACGCAGACCTGTACCTCGAACCATTAGTTTGTGTAGATCCACAAAGTATTGTGACAGGTGGGGATCAAACCCACAACACTCGACACAGTGCCGGCTTCATCTCAAGCCACTAAGGTATACGTGCAGTCAAAATAAATAAGTAGTTGACCGATACTTGGTTTTTCATCATCAGCCTTATACAGTCCACTGCTGTACTAGGCCTCTCCTTTGAAAGGAGGAATTGGCCCACTATACCACGCTGGCCAAACGGGTTGCTATAGAGTTTGTATCAAGTTTTCCTACTCTTACAGTGCTGTTCTCTGCATAATATGCTCCCTCTGTCGGCTCTTACGACACCCATGGGATGATATGGGGTGGTAACATTCCGTATTCTTAATCCGTCACCACACGGACTTTGGTTTTTACTGTAATGTAATAACAACTTATTGACCAATACGTTGCGCTTAATTTTTTATTTCGTAGTATCAGGTCAACATAGGGAATTAGCCCATAAGTATTCATTATATATAATAAACAAACGGAATTTAAATTAGTGTCTTATTCGCACGCTCGAATTTAGTCAAAGAACGCCAAAACATGCATTTTATTAGTTTGTTTGTCGCGCAAGGAAGTAAAACTTCAATTCAATCAACATACTCTATAAAAAAGTTGTAAAATCGGGCTGATTTACAAAATGACAGTACACGCCCATGTTGTTAAAAGTTTTGCAATACTAAATTGGATTCCATTAGGCCTATATGAGCCTCATTTGGTAACAGAAATGATTTGTTTATGTAGAGTTTTACATGCTACTAAGCAACCTGATTACTAGAACTAATACGTAATTTACATACACCATTATCTCGATTCCAACGTTATCACAGTTGTATCCAAACCGAAAGTAAAGTGATCAAACTATTTCTAGACTAATCAGATTTGATAGAATATTAGCTTTTCTACGGAGCCATTACCATTTGACCTCCGCAACCCCAAAAATATGTCCATATTATACCACGTTGTTAACCCTAATTACTGGTTACGGACTCAGTGTAACGACTGGCGAAGATCTTCAAGCTAGCCGATACCGACGGCGCAACGTGCTCTATAGCATGCAAACATTTAGAACATAATCATCATCATCATATCAGCCGAAAGACGTCCACTACTGGACATAGGCCTCCACCAAGGCTCTCCACATGGACCGATCCTAAGCCAGCCGCATCCGCTGCCCGCGATCCCAACAAGACCGTCAGTGAGTATTATGTCCATAGAACATTATTTAAGCACATATAGAATTATTAATGTGTTTAAAGTCACTTTCTGGAGAAGATATTTCTGTCGATCTGGTTAGATTAGAAAGTGACATTAAAATCTTGGATCACAAATGAGACGAGGCAATTTTGCTTGAGATAATTGACATTTTCGTTAAAGCTTGCAAATATAGTGGAGATAGTGACTTTAATACTAATGCGAGAAATACATATAAAATCAAATAGACTGACAGTTTAAAATTAGATTGTTACATTAGTGAGCAAATCACCTGAAGTTCCAAAGACAAACTCACTTTACAAGCATTTAAATCATAAAGCTATCTTCAGTCGAAAAGTGATCCAAAACTAGCAAAACTCAATAAAAATAACTCGATTATACTATGGAGATGAAACTGATATTCCTAAAAACACGATATTAAAATGACATTACTGAAAAGATTGCTCAAGACATCATGTACGTACTGAATACGTCCCTTAAGGCTGCCTGAGTAGTGCGAGCGGAGAACTGAAATACAGTATTGAACTTCATATGACTTTGACAGTATTTTCTACTTTTTGAGTTTGAATTACGATAACCTAGTGTCTGAGTATCCTATATACGTTATCACGTCGATCGGGTTGTGACGGGAGCCAATGAAATACTAGTATAAAGTATAATATGCTTCTTAGCTATTATATTATAATAGCTACAAAGTAAAATAAGAATAACGTAAATAATAATGACTGCCTCCGTGGTCCAGTGGATAGTGTATGAGTCTGCTGACCTACTACTGAGTTTTCCGAATTCTCGGTAGGAACAATACGGTAATAGACTCGCCCCCTATTACGTGGGCACTAAATTCATATTATGGGTGTAATAATACATCTCTGCCTATCCCTTCGAGGATACAAGCGTAAGTCTATAAAAAAAGTGAAATAAAACATCGTACCGCATCGCCACGTATCCTTTTACGTCGCGTCGTATTGCTTCCAGTCAAACCGTATCGCGGTGCGTCGTGTCGAAATTCTGTGCCATCCCAAAGGCCTGTTTCGCATGGCATCGTATTACTTCACATCGCGCCTTACTGCACTGCGTCGCATCCTATAGGTTTGTTACGCACCGTATCGCATTTCATAACATCGCGTCATCGCGTAAACAGTATTTCATCGTGATGTATCTACTCGAATCGCATGGAAGCACAATGTTTTTTGTGGCTCGTATAGATTTGTTTATTTTTACAATAAGAAGCTAGTAAAATCTATTTCGTAATCAGTATATTATCTTGACCTAATTTAAACGAGGTATAAAACTTTACTGTTCTGTTCAGGAGCAATAAAAACAAACCGAGAAAAGAAGCACTGCACCGTCTGAAGACAAGAGGCATAAATGGAGGATAAACGGACTCTTGTTTCAGTCGTAAAGCACTAAAATGACATAAAATACTTAAATACACTTGAGTGTGCCAAGCAGACAGCCACGATGCTTTCGCCGGCTAAGTATCAGCCTTCATGGAATAAATACTTACTGCAGGCGTCTATAAAGGCGCTTATTCTAGCAACTAGAGGATGCCCGCAGCTACGGTCGCACATTTCTCCCGTTCCCGTGAGATTTTTTAAAATCCCTTCTTAGTGCACCTCTACGATCCTCAAGGAACATACATGCGAAATTTCAGCTACTTGCACTTACAAGTTTTTCTGTAGCTTATCTGTCAGTCAGTCAGTAATGCAAGAATTTTATATATGCGGATAAGGCTTTAATCACACGCACCACAACCACACCACACTCTCGCTGCAACATGCTGTCGAACATGGCTTATGTGTGAATGGTGTCGCGGCTGGTTCTTACAGCTGCGTTGTGGTTCCCGACCTATTTCTTTATTGTCAATTCTAACTGATCTACACATTTTCATTGCCATCCCACGAAAGTTCAAAAAAAAAGCTTATGCATGTTGTATTAGTTATATTTTCTCTTGAGAATATGTAAGTTATTTGTCCGTCATTGACAGAACAAACAACACTCAGACGATAGACAAGAGTCCATTCCCTAGAGTAGATGGTATAATTTATTCACATACGACATACTTGGTACTTGGTTATAAAAATCTTGTTATCAATATTATTATACTGTATTTGCTTTCTTGTTGGACTTTTGATATTTAGTTTTGTAGTCCCCTGTGGCTGCAAAACTAGATGTTTAAAAATGTAATAATAAAAACACATGATATTATTCCTTTCTACTCTTTTTCATAAAGAAAATTCTTGCACTAAGTATAAATTGTGTATCACGGTGGAATTCACAAACATTTTATCACGGAGGACTTAATACTGCAAATTAATAAGAGACACTAATACGCCAAGCATAGTGTAGCAAACATAGTTTACAACAGTTAACCCTTTTGCAATCATTATTCAACAAATTTAGAACATCTATAAATATAAACTTAATACGTTTATTCTAGTATCTTTCAATAAACATTCATAAGCTTTTAAAGGATCAGAGGCCATCAAAGAACTTCAAAAGCTTACAATAAATACCAAAAATAAACGGTAAGTTTCAAATACTTTCGGGTCAGTTGTTCGATGGTTTAAGCCACGAGAGGGCGTTGTTACACCAATCAAACCTATCAGCAGATACTTCTGCGTTAGATGTTCACCGGTCCAATCGAAAAGATGGCGCTGTACCCGGTAAAACTAACTCACCGCTAAGTCGCATTTTCAGGAAATCTCAGGTTTATGAACGGGGTATAAAGCTCAACTTCCTTACTGGTCGTTTTAATACTTAAGTCGGTAAGTTTACGACATGTCCTCGGAAAAGACAAATGCATTACTCATTTTACGGTGACAAGAAAATTTACAAGGGAATAAGAAATATGAGGATAACAAGTGAGCAAATACATCCGCGTTTACGACTATGCAATAACGATACCAATATAATCTATTTGTATAAAAATAGAATGGATCTAGGTACCATTAATCTTAATATATAAAATCCTTGCGTTACTGACAGACACGCTACAGCCGAAACTATTGGGCGCAGGAAGCTGAAATTTGGCATGTATGTTCCTTGGAGACCGTTGGGGTTCACTAAGAAGGGATTTCCCGAAATTCCCACGGGATCGGTCAAAACGGGTAAATTTAAAATAAATGCAGGCGTAGCTGCTGGCGTCCTCTAGTCGATTTTAAACTTTTGCGATTTGTATACATCATACATTTTTTTTTAAACGGCTCTTACTTGTACTGCTCTTACAGTTTAAGGTATAAATACCCTTGCTTTATCAACGTTTTGCCCGTGGATGTAGGATCCGGACATCCGGATGATCTACCAATTATGCAATTCAACCTTCATACTCGTCTTAAAAGTAGATTTTTTTTATTATTTATTTCGAACATGCTTTAATGTCACAATCTTATATTTTCACAAGATTGCGCCCGCGTCTCCGCCTCTGTTGATTCCCTACATTTTACCTCCCCTACATACGGCACGTAGTACATGCCATATTCCAGCTGCAGTAGTTTCGGTTGTGCCTTGTCTGTGAGTCAGTCAATAACGCAAGAATTTTATATATATTCAGATATATTGATTTCATAAGTATACATTATACAAGGTTATTTAGCGGGTCCTAGTCGCGATAACTAATATATTTAAGGCATAAATATCTCGGTATTCTGCCAACGTTTATATTTTTATGAACGTTGGATATGAGTACTTAGACTTACGAGAGAGTTGTTTCGAAATTTGATGTCGAACCTCGCATGGCTAAAGTTTTCATATAAGCCAAATAGAAAATCAAGATAAAATTATACTCATGTTGAATTTATGAATATTTAGCAAAGATGATTTACTGATGTTTGATGTAGTAAAATTGTAATTTTTTTTTTGAAAGAAGTGTCAAATGTTTTTATTCGTATAAACTAAATTGTAGTTTCGAAATAGTTATAGCTGCCTATATATATGCGCCGTGTGGCCTGTCCGTGTGGTGACGGATTAAGAATACGGAATGTCACCACCCCATATCATCCCATGGGTGTCACTATAATTATGGCCTACCACTTTCACTTGTATTTATACCATTCTTCATGCACGCTCATTCCTACTAATTGCGACTACTTATAACCCGATCTTCCTTCAATGGTTTGTTCCTGATCTATTCAGAAAGCATACCTCTCCTGCCAGCAGTCAATTCACCATGATTCGTATTAATTTTCTCATTGGGTGCAAATTCTTCCTAATCATTTTGGCCCAACTGCTACATAGAATGACTCAAGCGTTCATATTGTCCATCAAATTCTTGTGTCATGTCAATTTATAGGAAATTCTCCTAACCCATGGCCATCTCATCTACATAATAATTGCTTTGTATTTATGCCTCTATATTCGTGCTGTGGTTTATGATCCTATCCATATTAATTAGTTGGCCTTGCGTTAGAGGCTGTTTGCATAAATCAGATCTAAGCGACAATAGGTACAAAGAATATACCAATCTGCTGTGAGGGAGGGAATAATCAACATTTTGGTAACAGCAAAGCCTTTATGATTTCCGCAAAGTACCTAATAATGTTTTATATTGTAAGGCTGGTGGTGACGGATGAAGAATACGGTACGTCATCACCCCACATCATCCCATGGATGTCGTAAGAGCCGCCAGAAGAAGCATATTATGCAGAGAACAGCACTGTAAGAGAAGGAAGACTTGATACACACCCTATACCAACCCGTTTGGCCAGCGTGGTATAGTAGGCCAATTCCTCCTTTCAAAGGAGAGAGCCTAGTCCAGCAGTGGACTATTAAAGGCTGATGATGATGATGTTAGGCTTTTATTAGCAGATAACCAGATAAAGATTTTAAACACGGGTATAATTTGTACATTTGAGTTTTTAGTTAGTTGTTTTATTTGTATTGCAACACAAATCGCCTTTATGTACATCAAACATAATAAATATATCCTGTTAATATGTATTTGAATTATAATTATGATAGTTTGTACATTTGGTACTTACATAATATTTTCTGAAGAAATTTGCATGAAGTTTGGCTATCAAATGTGTATTGACACAAAAAATAATTATCAACATACGGGTGAAGCCGCGTGTGGAATCTAGTCAAAATTAGATTTTATTTACGCTGCAATACAAATAAATATAAAAATATCTTAAAGACGGTATTGATCTTAAAGAGCATTGTTTATTACAAAGTATGTTCCAATATTTATTTTTATCGGTAAATGTTTTAAATACCTTGAATATTTCAAACATCCAAAAACTTGCTAGGTATTTTCAATTTATTTGTAAAATAATACACATACATACATAGTCTCACGCCTAAAACCCCGAAGAGGTAGGCAGAGGTGTATTTCTACACACACTTTTCGCCAGATATACTTTAGTCCCACGTAATAAGGGGCGAGCCTATTGCCGTACCGGGCACATTTCCAGACTCCGTGCTGCTACTGAGAATTTCGTGACAGAAAAACCCAACTGCCCGACCCAGGAATCGAACCCGAACCCACGCGCACAATTATGCCGCGAGACCAACGAGGCAGTCGTATAGGGTTTGATGTCGAGTTTTCCGTCTCTACGCAAATATGGTATTTGCATCGTGTTATCCCTTAGTCGCCTCTTACGACACCCACGGGAAGATAGGGGGTGGTGACACTTGTATTCTATGCCGTCAACCACACGGCTAAAGCTAAGTTTTTAAAATAAAAGCATTGAATATTATATTCTTTACGAACTGGTACTTTCATCCATATTTACATCAAACACGATACCTTAAAACGAAACGTCTTCAAGAATGAAACACCACTCAATATCACACGACGCGCGACGTCACAATCCCGTATGTCGATACCATTTAACATATTCACAACACATTCGAGCCGCTCATTGATGTCCGAATGAACGGACAGACCGTACAAATAATTTATGATGTTGTATTTATATTTTACGCCAGACTAGCTGTTGCCGCGGTTTCACATGCGTTATATTCGGTATAAGAGCGCCACCTATCGGCGCAAATTAAAGCCTATATACAAGGTGTTGATTTGCATTTGCAAAATATGTTAAGGGGTGAATATACTACTATAACTGAATAAAATACGTCATGATAAAATAAGTCACTAAAAGTTAAAAAAAATGTTTCGTCATACACTTTGAAAATTAACTCGGTGTATTGACCGCCGCCGCCGCTCAGCTGATCGCCATGTGCCTAACACACACAAGCACACGGACCTACAGTGACTGTGCGATTCAGTCTTATTTTGCACGATTTAATAGTTTATTCTGATTTACTATCTAAGTAACATTTAATGAAAACAGGGTTTTATATCATCGCACACTGTTTAAAATACATATGTACATACATAGACTCACGCCTCTTCCCCGGAGGGGTAGGCAGAGACTTAGGAACGCCATTTGCAACGATCCTGACATATCTCTCGTGCTTCATTCACTCCCATCAAATTCCTCATGCATGCTCTTCTGTTTAGGGTACTTCAAACCTTTCCTGTTTTAAGGATGTCTCCGATCTGGTCAGAGAACGTCTGTCTTGATCTTCCCAAAATAAAAAAATCTTTTCAAGGCCAATGTGGGCGCTTTTACAAAAAAGTGCCAAGCAATGTACAAAATTTAAGTTTTAATAAATTCAAGAAGGTTATAAAACGTAAACTTTGTCAAAAAGGGTACTATTCGGTGCTAGATTATATTGAAGACAAAAATGCTTGGAATTAATTTGCTCGGTCCCACAGGCTACTTATGCTTGATTAGTGTTAAGTTTCATGTGAGTGTGAGTTATTGTGTCTATATTATGCTAGTTTAGTACTTTTATATTATTATAAAAAAGCCTTATTAATTGACAACAACATTATAGACACACCAGCTCATATACCTATGAAAAATGCAATGTAGTTACTAAGTTTTTAAATTGTGTAGAATCAAGACGAAGAAAAGAGTGGCCCGGAGTTTCTTGCCTGATTCTTGTCACAAGGCTCTACTTTCTGAACAGGCATTATTTTTTTCAATGCTCAATTATGTTAATATGCATTTAAAGTTACTTTTTTATTTGTATGACCTTCTGACGTGTCCAAAAAATTTGAACATTTTTATGGAAATAAACATATTTGAGTTTGAGTTCCCCTTCGTGCTCTCCCATTCACAATCGCCTTATATACCTATCTGCTTGGTTAGTCTTTCCTCATCCATTCTCTCCATGAACCCAAACAACCTTAGCATTCCTTTCTCGATGCTTGTCATTACATCTTCGTTTACACCACAACACTCTCTTATCACACAATTCTTTGCTCTGTCATTCAAAGACACACCACACATACTTCTTAGTGCTCTCATTTCTACAGCATTTATTCTACTTTCAAGTCCCTTCTGCCATACCTAACTTTCACTAACGTACATAAGTGTCGGTACTAACACCACTCTGTGCACAGCTAATCGTGCCTTTTTGGAAAGTGCCTGTGTAAAATAATTTTAGATTAATAAGTATACTGTCTGACTGCCTCCGTGGTGCAGTGGATAGCGTATGCGACTGCTGATCGGAGGTCCTCGGTTCAATTCCCAGGTCGGACAAAGGTGTTACTGGGTTTTTCGAATTCTCAGTAGCAGCACGGAGTATGGTGATGTGCCCGGCATGTTGTATTATTAAAATATTTTGCAAATGCATATCAACACCTTGTATAGTCCTACAAAGTCCTCTGTCATCGAATGAAAGTCATATTAAAACTGTTGAGTTATTCTAGAAATTACAACGGACAAACAAAAAGACAGACCGGGAGACAAACAAAAATTTTAATAAGGTTTGTTTATGATTTGATAACGTAACTAGCTATGTATATGCACTTGAAAAAACGTAGGTATTTATATCGAAATCGCAGACAGACACATAACATTTTATTTTTATGTATAGCTGTATAGAAGATATATACATGTATAGAAAAAATATCTGCGAGTATGAAATATAACGGAAGTAGAAGAAAAATGTTCAAAACTCAATACATTATATCAAGCTTACTTTGGTGAGTGAATCATACGAGTGATGGTAATAATTTATTGAGCAAACTCAAAGAAATAAAACAATGCAAACAGATAAATTATACCAATAACCGTGATAATAGCCAATGAGGAAATCGTTTTACCGGAATCGTATTTTCTTGACATATTACACGATTCATCACATAGAAATGGCTATGGTTGAATGCAATCAGAGATGATAACGAAGATTGCTATAATTTATTTGTTTAATGGTCATGCGATTAGATTTTAAACGTCGGAGTAACGTTATGTAGTAATCTTCATAATGTTGAGTTTGTGGCCAAATTTGGTGTCGAAGTTTTCTAGCGCCCAACGACCTGACATGGCCTAAAGATTCTTGTCCTAGAACAAGAACTTGGACCATGAAGCTAATAAGCTTCATGACTTGGACCAACATACGAACAAGCCAGCGCTGGACCAGTTTGAAAAAAAAAATCCTTTGGCTCGCTCATAGAGTCGAGGAACACTAGAAACTGGTTTTGTATACGAGTTTGTGCGTGTAAAGTAGCACTGCAAGCGACGATGTCTTGCTGAGCGATTCTCGCCCTTATGGTGGTCGAGCGGGAAGTTGTTTGACTGTACGTGCCCTACGACACACGGTAGCTGGCTAATCGGACTGGTACACACTTTGTCAAGTGTTTCATCTCTTCACAAATATACTATTTTTTCACTTTTTTTGAAATGCATTAACATAAGTTATTTAACCGCTTGACCGCGCACAAGTGACTATTCTCCCTTTTTCGAAATGCCGTAGACCGCGCACAAGTGACTATTTTCCCTTTTTGGTTACAGCGCTATACTCGGTCTGAATTTACTGTTTCTTTGTATTACGTAATGTTTTTAATTCTTTTTCTCTGTTCTATTCAAATCATTAAACATTTCTTTATGCTAAAAATACGAAGCGAGTCTTAAAATCGTTAACCCGGAACGAAAACATAATGTCAAATGCCACTCTTTGTTTCGCGCGCTCCGTGATTACGTGCTTATCGTATGCGTGTAATTAAATATTTTTATACTATGATACATGTTTTTTTTATTTAATTCGGTGTAGATAGAATCCCGCTACAGTGAAAACTCATAAAATATGTATGTCATCAATTTACTTTTTAAAATAATCCTGTTTAAAAACACAAAGTGTTTTTTTCAACGATAGTCAATGTTCGCTGCTAAGTATAATAAATTAGAAAGTAAATATCAACAAAGAATTCATACGACTTGAAAGAGTCATTTATAAGGTTGAAGACAAACATCACTTCAACTTACTCATGTTACCGACTTATCAACAATAAATGTTTATGTTAGCGCGCCCATCTGGCGAGCGGCAGCGCCACATTTTGTTTAGAACGTGAGCGGTCAAGTGAATTCGGCGAATTGGCGCTAGCGGTCAAGCGGGTAATTTTAAGTGTGGCACATGCAAATTAAATAGTTGAATAATTTATCTTCAGCTATTAAGATCTAGGTGACAAACTAAAGAAAAAGAAAACTTCTTCATATTGCCAGTTTGAATTTTATTTGCCCATTTGCTGAATAGAAAATTCATGAAATCTACATTATCGAAATATTATTCTGTTATACTCAGATTAGCACATATTGCAATAGATAAAGAGTATTAAAGAGTCTATAAAACATTATAGCCCTATTAAGATCTTTTATCCTAAAGCGACTCAGCCAAAAATCGACCAAGAAAACCGTTAGTTTTAAAGGTATCCAACTAATTAATAAGTTAAAAAGCTCGCAGAAGTTTTATTATTTTATTTAGGGTTCAGTTCCAGCACTAATAACTTCCGCCACTGCGATCGCCAATACGTCTGCCAAGCGTGGCGATTATGGCAAATTCCCCCATATATGAGCCACACCAATAAAATCCGGCCCCTAGTCCCCGGCGGCCCCGCTAGTCCTGGTTATGGTAGCGGCCATGGTAACGGCGGGGTAAGGGATGCGAAGAATCTCCGGAAGAGATTGGGCTACCACCACCAATGACAATTGGCCCTGGCAACACTGAACACGCGCACACTGCGGACCGACGAGAAGATTGTCGAGCTGGCAGAAGAACTGAGCAAGTTGCGATGGGATATCATAGGCCTATCTGAAGTCCGAAGACAGGGGGAGGACTCGATAGTTCTCAATTCCGGTAACTTGCTCTTCTACCGGGAGGGCGACCAACAGTCCCAAGGTGGTGTCGGGTTCATCGTCCACAAATCTCTCTTGACCAACGTGGTAAATATCGGGAGTGTGTCGAGCAGGGTAGCGTATCTTATACTCAGAATATCCAAGCGGTATTCGCTGAAGGTCATACAGGTATACGCTCCGACCTCGACGCACCCCGATGTGGCGGTGGAAGCCATGTACGAGGACATATCTCGGGCTATACATGGCTACAAAACCCATTACACCGTGGTCATGGGATATTTTAACGCGAAACTGGGCAAACGCGACGGTGATGAGCTGAGAGTGGGGCAATTTAATTATGGGAATCGGAAAACTTGCTGGCTAGCTTTATGGAGAAGGAAGGACTCTATATGATGAATTCCTTCTTCAAGAAGCGAGAATGCCGCAAGTGGACCTGGGTAAGTCCAGACGGTGCAATCAAAAATGAGATCGACTTTATCATGTCGACGAAGAGGCAGATATTCAATGATGTCTCCGTGATCAATTCACTTAAAGTGGGGAGCGATCACCGAATGGTAAGAGGCACATTGAATATCTGTACAAGCCTCGAACGGTCGAGGTTGATAAATTCCTCGCTCCGAAGGGCACCGGTTCATATCCAGATCTCTAAGTCTCTGACTGGCAATCTCCGCCAATACAACACAAAACGTGTTTGTAAGGCGATCGGGCAGAATAAGGGATCCAAAGTGTAGAGGGATCTGTCAGTTGGGCAGAGTCAGCTGACAAAACTGAAGACGGAGGATGGCAGAATCGTATCGTCCAAGCCTGAGCTCTTGGAGGAGATCGAAAGGTTCTATGGACAGCTATACACGACAACGCAACAACCCGCAAGCACTCCAGCGTCAGACCCTAAAGCTGGATCGACCCGACACTATACCGGAGATATCCCGGACGTCAGCATGCACGAGATTAGTGTGGCTCTCAAACAGCTCAAAAACAACAAGGCGCCGGGTGATGACGGAATTACGAGCGAACTTCCGAAGGCCGGCAGTGAACCCGCTAGAGAAGCCCTCCGGAAGCTATTTAATTCCGTCATTCTCGAGGGTAAAACGCCACAGGCGTGGTACAGAGGTATGGTGGTGCTTTTCTTTAAGAAAGGGGATACAACCCTCTTAAAGAACTACAGACCCATCACACTTCTGAGCCACGTCTACAAGCTGTTTTCGAGGGTCATCACGAATCGTCTCGAGAGCAAGCTAGACGACTTCCAGCCTCCTGAACAAGCCGGTTTCCGTAAAGGCTATAGTACCATAGACCACATACATACGCTGCGGCAGGTTATACAGAAGTCCGAGGAGTATAACCAGCCCCTATGCTTGGTGTTTGTGGACTGTGAGAAAGCCTTCGATTCGATCGAATCCTGGGCGGTGCTACAGTCTCTCCAACGGTGCCGGATTGACTACCGATATATCGAAGTGCTGAAGTGTTTGTATGAAAACGCCACTATGTCAGTCCGCCTCCAGGACCAGAGTTCGAAACCTATTCAACTCCAGCGAGGGGTGAGACAGGGGGATGTCATATCCCCGAAACTGTTTACCACTGCGCTGGAGGATGTTTTCAAGCTTCTGGACTGGAATGGACTCGGCATCAACATCAACGGCGAGTACATCACTCACCTTCGATTCACAGACGACATCGTAGTCATGGCTGAGACCATGGAAGACCTAGGCACAATGCTTGATGGCCTCTGTCTAAAGATGAACATGGACAAGACGAAAATCATGTCGAACGTCCATGTTGTACCTGCTCCTATTCAGGTTGGGAACTCTACGCTCGAAGTTGTCGACTAGTATATCTACCTGGGACAAGTAGTCCAATAAGGTAGGTCCAACTTCGAGAAGGAGGTCAATCGTCGAATCCAACTTGGTTGGGCAGCATTCGGGAAGCTACGACATATCTTCTCGTCCGATATCCCGCAGTGTCTCAAGACGAAAGTCTTTGACCAGTGTGTTTTTTTATTTTATTAAAAAGAACCTATCAAAATGACTTCACGCTGCCTGATGGTAAGCTGACAGTGAAGTCCTATTGGGAAGGCCATCATCCCCAATTGCTGGTTAGGCAATGTGACATGACGGCCCTCACTTTGACGGCCTTGAGAGATGCTTTTTCACGCCCCGCTTAAAGGACCCAGGATCAAGGGAGGAAGGAAACACGTGAGCTGGCAGTGAGTTCCACATCTTTATGGTACGGCAAAGATTAGATGTACCGAACCTTTTCGTACGTGACGGTATCAGCTGTTGTGTGTTGCCAGTGATGACTTATGGATCAGAGACATGGTCGCTCACTATGGGCCTTATCAGAAGGCTTAAGGACACTCAGAGGGCGATGGAGAGAGCTATGCTTGGAGTTTCCCTGCGAGACCGAATCAGAAATGAGGAGATCCACAGTAGAACCAAAGTCGCCGACATAGCTCTCCGGATAGCCAAGTTGAAGTGGCAGTGGGCAGGGCACATAGCTCGAAGAACTGATGGCCGTTGGGGCAGAAAGGTTCTGGAGTGGCAGCCACGTACCGGACGATGCAGCAGAGGTAGGCGCCCCGCAAGGTGGACCGACGATCTCGTCAAGATCGCGGGAGGCGGTTGGATGCGGGCGGCTCAAGACCGGTCTGTGTGGAGAACCTTGGGGGAGGCCTATGTCCAGCAGTGGACGTCATTTGGCTGATATGATGATTATTTTTGCACGGGTTAAATGATATATTTCACTGAAATGTTATATTTTTAGTTGCATTTTTCAGAGCGCGCAATTAAATTTTTTAGATTTGTCGAGATATAGGCCTCGTAACTTTAAATCAAAGTTTATGGACCGCATCCCTTGTCCCGCAACTGTCATCTACAAAAAGGATGTAGAGTTTCTCTGCCAAAATACCCTTGTAAAACACTTTTTGTTGCAAATTAAGTTCTCTACATCTTTTGGTCATAGACCCAAGAAACAAGCATAGGAAACTAAAATTAAAATGTTTGAACAAACAAATTTTATTTGATAGGTTTCGTTTTTTGGTGACACTAAACTCTAAAGAATAAGATACTCGTACATTGCAGTAAATTAGTAATGAAGCTGCTTTAATTTTTAAGATATTCGTAAGATATTCGGTAAAGCAATTTGACAGATTTTTATAGTATACTAGCTGACCCGGCAAACGTTGTTGAGTAATTTTTTTTTTTTAAATAGATGTTGGCCGATTCTCATAGATACCGGATAAGCACAAAAAATTTCATCAAAATCGGTCAAGCCGTTTCGGAGGAGTATGGGAACGAAAACTGTGACACGAGAATTTTATGTATTAGATTTTACTTTTATCGCTTTGTTATCTCATGGCCCCACTCAATATTTCCAAAAAGCTGTTTTCAATAATGGACAGCTATAATCAATCAACAAATCAAATGTAAAATAAATATTAACAAGGAAGCGTCAAGGAAGTTTTCTTGAAGCTTAGCATAGCATTTATTTTTGGTCAGTATATCAACTGGACGCTATCAAACATAAAGATCTTACGCATTTTTCGAGAAGTGTTGAAATACTTTTATCTTTCAAACTTATTGTAACAGTTTTAAAATAACTCGTGTATCTTTTTCGATATAGCCAACTTTAAAAGCTATTTATCATCCGTTTGAGCCAAATAAACATGACTAAGTTCAGATGCTTGTTTACAAAAGTTACATCTCAGATGTTTTGGCACTATGTTTTTGGTCTTGAACAGATTATATTATGTTTACTTCCCACTAGAGAATTTCACACGAAACGAGTGAAAATACAGGTATATAGATTGTAAATATAGTTATTTGTTTTTGAAAAAAATACTAATTAAAGTAATAATTTCATTATAGCTGCAATTATGTGTGATGTATATAAATCGCGAAAGTTTAAAATCGTGCAATTTTGTTAATATTACAGCTACAATTTGATAAATACATCAATTCGTGTATTATATTATTCTTTCATTTGGGTTGGAATCCTTAAACTATATTCCTTGGTACTCTGAAATATGTTATTTTAGTATTGTTAACATCTTAGACTGTTAATAAAATCGTGGATTTTATCTTAAACTTAATCTAATAATTATCTTCTACGTAACTTAAATGTATGTATTCAATAGCACCTACTTTTCGTGCTCTTTTCGTTTTCCAACTCATTTGATCTAAATGGCATAGATATTTCACATGTTGGTTTCAAATTACTGCAATGTTCGAGGGCGGTTTTACTGTCGTTAATCCTACTTCATAACTTTTTAATTATGTGTATAGAATGCCGCTTGCATGCACGTTTGAGCATCTTTTATGCAAAGTAATATTCTTACGAATGGATAAAGACAAGGACACGGCTCATTTTAAGGTAAGTTTTCAATTCCTGTAAGGTAACAGTGAATAAAATGACGCTACGTTAGAGATAATGGCTACGATAACTGAACAATTACTTACAACAAACATCTAAAACCTAGCTACTAATATGTGAATGTTATAATTATCGTATCTGCCTATTCTTCCTGCAACACAAATTCATTACTGATACCGTCAGTAATTTCAATCTTGTCACGTTAAAGTTATCTTTCTTTCACGCAGACTTTTATCGTGCCGATAAATGTCGCGTGTGTCTCCAATTACATCAATTTGTTATTTGTCTTGTTTATAGCGTATTTCCGTGCTCAATATTACATATTAAGATGGTTCGCATGATGTTATTGCAACAATAGCTTCCGTAACTTCCAAATGAGGAGGATTTGCATCATATATGAATGTATGTACCTCGTTGAAGTGACGGATTAAGAATACAAAATGTCAACATCCCATTTCATTACATGGGTGTTGTTAACGGCGATCTAAGAAAAATACACGAAGCATATAATACATTTGCGAAGACACGGACAACTCAACATCAAACCATTTTGCCAGCGAAAGCTGGTACAGTAGACGAAATCATCCTATTGATTCACAGTATTACCGAAAAGCAAATTAAGAGAAGCTTTATGCTGTTAAGGAATATGTGCATACTAGGGCATGCTTACAGCTACGCTCTCACATGTTATATGAAATTAAACTTTTCTTTGCGATCCCGTAGGAATTTCGGGCAATTCATTCTTAGTGTACTTATACTATCCCCAAGGAACATACATACATGTATGCAATTTCAGCTTCTAGCGCCCTATAGTTCTACCTGTGCGTTATCTGCCAGTCAGTCAGTAACGCAAGAATGTTATTTATTATGCTCTTTATAAAATCAATACTGGGGCCTAATTTTTTGCAAAAGTTAAACCGAATATCTTACTTATAGTAGTGGTGTTAAGCAATAATAGACAAGGCCGTATCTACTGCCTATCCTTTAAAGTACCACAGCCCCTAAATTGAAAGTAACTGCGTACTATAAATAATTTTGACTTTATATAGTAAAAAAGAAACCTCTATATAGTAAAAATATAGAGTGAGAGACAAAGTAAATAGTTGGGCATGATTTTTTAGAAGTGTTTAGTGTATCTTGTGTATGTGTATATGTTGATGGTTTTAGTGTAGTTGGTTCAGGAGCTCTTCAATAATACGAGTATATAGCACGACTATGGTATTTATTGTCCGACACAGATTATTTATAATTCACGGAAATTACACACCCGGTACACTTTGTTATGTCATGATGTGTTCGCACGCTGTGGTGTAAGCGACTGGCGAGCCCCGTGGCTGTTCAACGTTCTCGCTTTACAGTATGCGTTTTCAGCAAACGTGTCGCCGGGCCGCTACAAGTGTAATTATATACAGAATTACAGATCAACACCATCGTAAAAGACTATCTTCCACTAACTTATACAAATGTTTTTTTACACATTTTTGGTAATGATAATTTGACAGCTTTCAAATTAATGTTATGTTATCTACATATACAGGGTGTTACATATCCATCCGTCCGATCAATGAAGGGGTTGTAGAGTAGCGTAAAATGATGAGATATTTGTCATTATTTCACGGAAATTCAACATAAAATTTTCCCATGTAAATTTAATTAATTTTAAATAATATCATATCAGATTACCCATGGCAACACTAAAGACTCATAAATCGTATTAGCTAGGTATCTACCTAAAGTTCATAAAAATTTGACGGCAAAAGCGGCGCCTTTGAGTGCATAGGCCAACCGACCGCCTCCTTTGACAAAAGCCGCCGCCGCGCGTCATCGTCCTTTACACGTGCCAAGTATTATTTTAGGTATAAACAGATTTTATGCACTTGATGCAACAGCTGATCTTTTGCTTCGACGGTTTAGGCAAAACTCCGTAAAACAAAGTACAGTATTAAGGTTTTCTGTTTGTTTCGTGCGAGTGCGTGGCCAACTCTGGTGTCACTGTTTTCAAACTGCTCGAATACCTACGACATGGCCTAACGATTCTTGGATGCGGCTTTACGGGCCGTCGGAAGCCCGGAAGCGCTTTCATGTAATGTCACACGCGGTCACCCATCTAAGAGAAAATCGTCGCGCTATGACTACTGTTCAAGACCAATAGCTCAAAAAAGTAATAGAATAAAATGTATTGCAAAGTTGTCTTTTTTGTAACTAGATGGCGTTGGGATCGAGATAGATCGCGCTATGGTTTGGTTACCGGGCATACTATATAAGGTCAAGCAACATTGGATTTTTTGTCCTCCGACACCGATACAATAAACCAGTGGTCGAACCATTAGATCAGTACACAGTGGTATCATTTAGTGCATTCCTACTAGTGGTACACAATCGGTGTAATACCAACCTCGGTATTATACATGGTCCATCGAACCGGGTCGAGACCACACTTTTTAGGTCAATCGGTGTTACCGCTGGCCCGCTCCCCGTGTAACCCGCAGTGGATCGCTGCACAAGGGTACACGTCCGCCGCGCGCGCGCGAACTCCGCATCCGGAATAGTTCGAGTTGCCGCCACAGAGGGCGTGCGAGCTACAGATCAACGCAGGCGCAGACGCAGTCACAGGGCGAAACGTCACAAGGTGTTCGTCTGGCCGCCTGAGGAGGCGCCTGTTGCAGTTCAACCAGCCGCCACGAGAGGGCGCCACTTGGATGTCAATAAAGTGTTTGTGTCAAGTGCAATATTGTGAGTACAATCCATTTTATCAGTTCGTCAACAATAATAAAAACAAAACATTTTAGTGAAGCAATTTTGAACTTTATTTTCATCAACTATTTGACTTTGAAGATTTGGAAATAAATTATGGACTTGTAAAATTTTACGATACTTTTTAGACTTAGAATATTTTAGTTTGTTATTGTAGTCTCTTGTGCATGCTAGTACTTAAGGACTTAGTATAATTTATAGAAAACGGGGGAACGTGGACTCTGTGCCCGATTTCTACCAGATTTTTATGTTTCCAAAACACTTGAAAAATTTTACGCATCGATTAGGACTTAGAAAATTTTCGAGTGATTTTATCACACTTGTGTTTTTTCTAACTTTGATAAATTTTAACTTAATATTGGAACCTGTCGCTTATTTGTTTACATTATTTACTATCATTTTACACATTTTAACTTGTTTTATACAATATAACATAAACTTTTATACAATCAAATAAAATGGATAGGTCAGTTAATGTGTTAAAGGGCCTACAGAATACTATAAATAAAGGTTTAACTAACTTTAAAAAGAGTGGTAAAGATAGATTAACTGTAGAGTACATAGAAACAAGACAAGAATTATTGGAAAAAGATTGGGCTTCGTTTAAGGAGACTAATACTAAACTGTATGAGAATTTTAATATAGAGGATTTAGAAAAGCAGAACGTTGTTGATATTTACGATGCAACCGAAGACACTTACATAACTTATAAAAGTTTAATGAAAAAAATGCTAAGTAAAGTTAAAGGCAATGAACAGCAAAGTAGCGACACCTCATGTGCATCTAAATCCAATAGTTTATTAGTAAAATTGCCCAAAATAGCCATTCCTACATTTTCTGGCAAATATGGAGAGTGGACAACTTTTTATGATCTTTTTACATCATTAGTACATAAAAATGAGGCTCTTGATAATGTGCAAAAACTTCACTATTTAAAAAGTCACCTTTCTGGCGAAGCTGAGCAACTGATACGGCATACGCCTATAACTGGCTCTAATTATATTCACTGTTGGGCTCAGCTAGAGAAACGTTATAGCAATAAAAAATATTTAACCAATTGTATTATGAAAAGGTTATTCAGTCAAAAACGAATACTTGTCAAGTCGGCTACTTCTTTAAAAGAGCTGCTTGATACCACATGTGATTGTTTAAATGCGCTAACAAATTTAGGTATAGATATGACTACATGGGATGTCATCATCATTCACATAGTTACCTTCAAATTGGATAGCGAAACACGAAAACAGTGGGAACTTAGTGTGTCTAACGATTCCAATGACTTACCGACATTTGATCAATTTAAGGTTTTCCTCGAAAATCGTTTCCGCGCGTTAGAGTGCCTAGAGCCGAGTTCTAAAAAAGGTACAGTTCATCAGGGCAATAACAATAGTTTACATGCTCATAAGCCGAAAGCAATGCTAGCAACTAGTTCAACAAGTTTACGATGTGAGTACTGTTCGGAATCCCACAAATTATGCTTCTGCAAGCAATTTGCCAAACAGCCCATCGATACTAGACGTAGGTTTGTATTACAAAATAAAATCTGCTTTAATTGCCTAGGCAGCAATCACACAGTACCAGACTGCAAAAAATCGACCAACTGTAAAACTTGCCAGAAGCGTCATCATTCACTGCTGCATCTAAATGTAGAGCTAGAGAATAAAGGTCAATCCAGTTCGGCAAAACCTACTATCGATAGTATCGGTTCATCAACTGATTCTACTCCGATAGTGACATGTTTGTCTACTGGTAAGATCCCTAAGCCCAGACAGGTTTTATTAGCCACAGCGCTAATAAAAGCCGAGTCAAAGACGGGTGAATACCAGACAGTCCGCGCCTTGCTCGATCAGGGTTCGCAGGCTTGCTTCATAACCGAAGCTACAGTTCAATTTCTCAAGCTGAAAAAGATTCCTATTCACGGACTTATTTCAGGATTGGGCGATATTAGTTCAACCATAGCAAAGTATATGGTACATTTGCCTATACAATCGCGAGTAAACCCCGACTTTAAACTTATAATAAAGGCATATGTTCTAGGTAAAATAACGTCATATTTACCTGAACGTTGTTTGAACACAAACTTGGATTGGATAAGTACTTCAGGTCTATGTCTAGCAGATCCAGGATACAACACGCCAAATAAAATAGATGTATTACTAGGTGCCGATGTGTATAGCTGCATTATATTGGCAGACATAATTAAGAGTCCTTCTGATACTATGATTGCGCAGAACACGAACTTAGGATGGGTTCTCTCAGGTGCAGTTAGTACGGAAGATGAAAGATCAAATAGAATAAATGTTATGCATGCAGCTGTGACAGAGGATGAAATGTTAAGAAAGTTCTGGGAAATAGAAGAGGTTAACAGTTCAAAGAAAATGCTTACACTAGAAGAGGAGAAATGTGAGGAATTTTACCATAGGACAACCAAAAGAGATACCGATGGCAGGTATATTGTCAAACTACCCTTCAAAGACGAAGATCCTCCCTGCAAAGCGGGCAATTCACGTACTAACGCTGAGAAAAGGTTCAAGGCGTTAGAGAAAAGATTAGGAAAAAACACAGAGTTAAAAGAGGGGTACAAACAAGTAATAGATGAGTATTTAGCTTTGGGTCATATGAGAGAAGTAAGAAAGGACGATGTTAATAAAGAAATAGCCGTATACTTACCACATCACGCAGTCGTAAGACCCGACAAAACCACTACCAAGGTTCGTGTTGTTTTTAATGCCTCTGAGAAGAATAGCAACGGCATCTCATTAAATGACACGTTGATGGTAGGACCTACTTTGCAGTCAGATTTGAGACACACTGTTTTAAGATGGAGAATTCATTCCATAGCCCTTGTAGCCGACATAATCAAAATGTACCGCCAAGTCAGAATTGCTGAAGAAGACGCAATGTTCCAGCGTATACTTTGGCGAGACACTCCTGAAAAGGAAATTGTGGATTATGAGCTTGTGACCGTAACATTCGGTACAGCTTCTGCACCATACCAGGCTGTAAGAACCCTACATCAAGTGGCCTATGACGAAGGTGAAAATTACCCATTAGCCAGAGACAGGGTCCTCAATAACTATTACATGGATGACTTGATGACAACTTGTCAAAGCGTAGAAGAGGGAATTGAAATTTACAAAAAAATGACAGGATTATTAGGCAAGGGCGGCTTCAAATTACAAAAATGGAACAGTAATAATCAGGAAATAGTAGAAAGGATAAGAGCAATAGAAAGGAACGAAGGTGAAGGACAAACAGATCAAACAAGTACAAAGGAATATACAAACAAGGACAATATAAATGAAAACAAATTTATACAGTACACAAAACAAAACAAGAACGCAAATAAGCTAAAGAACAAAGAAGAAAAACAAATTGAAATCAAAATAGACAAGACAATTAAGATATTAGGTCTCACCTGGAACCGCAGTTGTGACACTTTCCAGTACTCGGCGAATCTCCCATCCTCGACGTCAGCGCCTGTAACTAAAAGATCAGTCGTTTCAGATATAGCCCGACTCTTCGACCCACTAGGATGGCTCGCTCCTAGTGTAGTTCTCGCAAAGGTCTTTATCCAAAAATTATGGCTTGCAGGCATTGGCTGGGACGAGGAGTTAAGCATGGCATTAAAAACTGAGTGGAGTACTTACAGCGATGAACTGTCATTACTTACCAGTATTAGGATACCTCGTTGGCTGGGTACAACATCGAACGATGTTCTGGAACTACACGGTTTTAGTGATGCCTCCAAGACAGCTTACTCAGCTGCCGTTTATTTGCGCATTGTCGAAGCAGAAGGCAAAATACATGTGTCATTAGTAGTTGCAAAAACCAGAGTAGCACCTGTTAAACAGATTAGTATTCCTCGTTTGGAACTATGTGGAGCACTTCTACTGTCACAACTTCTGTCAGAGACTTCGCAAGTCTTAAACATATCTGAAACCAAGATCAAAGCATGGACCGATTCTACTGTTGTGTTGGCTTGGATTAACAGCCATCCCAGTAGATGGAAGACATTTGTGGCCAATCGAACGTCTGAAATCTTGACCACAATGAAAGCGTCACAATGGTTCCATGTCTCCACACAAAACAACCCAGCAGATTGCGCTTCTAGGGGAGTGCTACCAAGTTCACTCGTAAACAACCATTTATGGTTTTACGGGCCATCATTTCTCAAGGAAAGATCTATTAAATACAAACCTTCAAACGAGTATCACGTTGATTTAGAACAGTCTGTAAAGACTCATGTGGCAGTTGTGCCAGACTCTTCAATTTTTGAAAAGTATTCTACACTGACTAGATTGGTTAGGGTTGTGGCATACTTAAGAAGGTTTCTAAAACAGAACAAACAATTTCATAATAAGTATTTACAGAAGAGTGAATTAGACGCCGCACTTGAATGTTGTATAAAAATGACACAAATAGAACTATTTACAACAGAGTATACACAATTGAAGGAAAAAGGCTATCTACAATTAAAATCATCAAACCTAAGATCACTCTGCCCTTATCTTGATGACAAAGGCGTAATGAAAGTTAGAGGTAGACTCGAAAAGGCACAATTAAGTGAACAGACAAAGCATCCAATAATTCTGCCTCACTCAGGACATCTGACTCAACTAATCATAGCTGATGCGCATTTTAAAACTTTACACGGAGGTCCTCAGCTAATGATAAATTATTTGAGAAGTGCCTATTGGATTATTGGCATCAGAAGTCTCGTGAAGCAGTGTGTTCGTAAGTGTGTCACTTGTGCCAAGCAAAGAGCTTGTGTTAGAAATCAAATGATGGGTTCACTGCCTGCTGTCAGGTGCACTCCAGCACGACCATTTTTACACAGTGGAGTGGATTATGCAGGTCCCATTAATATAAGAACCACGAAGGGCCGTGGACACCGCTCGTACAAAGGCTATATATGTCTTTTTGTATGTATGGCCACTCGCGCACTGCATTTAGAAGTGGTTAGTGATATGAGCACTCAGTCGTTTTTAGCTGCTTTTAAACGATTTGTGTCTAGGCGAGGGCACTGTGCCAGACTATACAGCGATAACGGTACCACATTCGTAGGTGCCTCCAGGGAATTAAGACAGCTAACGCTAATTCAGTCGTCAATAGCTGAACACCTGGAAGCTACTGGCACAGAGTGGCACTTTATCCCTCCTCACAGCCCAAACTTTGGCGGCTTGTGGGAGGCAGGGGTTAAATCCACAAAATTTCACCTCAAGAGGGTTATTGGTGATTCAACTCTCACATATGAGGAAATGACCACACTCCTCAATCAAGTTGAGGCTTGTTTAAATTCTCGACCTATGGGTATAATTAGTGTTGTTGACCCTGGCGAACCGTTACCACTAACTCCTGGACATTTTATAATCGGAGAACCTCTAGTCAATGTACCAGATCATAATTATGAGAGCGTAAATGTAAATCTTTTGACCCGTTGGCAACACGTTCAAAAAATGGTTCAGTCATTTTGGAAACGGTGGTCACACGAATATCTGTCCAATTTGATGAATCGCTACAAATGGTCTTCTCAAGTTCCAGAACCAAAAATTGGCGACGTTGTTCTAATCAAGGAAGACGATCTGCCACCCAGTCGTTGGTTACTAGGTCGCGTATTGGAGAAGCACCCGGGTGATGATGGCATCACACGCGTAGTCACAGTGCGCACGCAAAATTCAACTTTTAAAAGGCCAACATCCAAGATATGCATTTTACCCGTATTTGAATAAGGATTTTTATTGTTTTACTGAGGTTTTAAGGTTTTTACATACAACAAATGAATCTTGCTTTTATCATGTTTATATTTATGCTATTTTATTTTTTAAGTTTTAATTTAAGATTTTTATTGTCAGTTTGTCAAAAATTTTATGTTTGCAACTGCATTGTTTTTACTGGTGTTTTTTGCATTGTTTTTATTTTTATTTTAGATCAACTTGTGTATGTAGTACAAGTTATTCATTATTCATAAGATCAACTTATTTATTACAATGTATAAATTTCATTACGAAGGACATTCCGTCAGTAACGTCCTTGGTGGGCGGTATGTTCAAGACCAATAGCTCAAAAAAGTAATAGAATAAAATGTATTGCAAAGTTGTCTTTTTTGTAACTAGATGGCGTTGGGATCGAGATAGATCGCGCTATGGTTTGGTTACCGGGCATACTATATAAGGTCAAGCAACATTGGATTTTTTGTCCTCCGACACCGATACAATAAACCAGTGGTCGAACCATTAGATCAGTACACAGTGGTATCATTTAGTGCATTCCTACTAGTGGTACACAATCGGTGTAATACCAACCTCGGTATTATACAACTACGGTACTTACATTAATAACTACCTACTTTTTAATTGGTTTAATCTTACGTAACTAGGTACCTACCTTAATTGATAAAAATATCAACTTGCTGTAAGTTGCGACGGTCATTCTCCACATGTCCGCCGCCCACGTCCAGACACTTACGGCACCTTTGAACCATATCCGAACGCACACTTCTTAACACTCCTGGGTTTAAACTTCGGAAAGCAGAAACGATACGCGCACGCATTTCTTCTTCAGTGTCACACGGTTTTTGGTACACTATTTGTTTAACGTGTCCCCACAAGTAAAAGTCTAAAGGCGTTAGGTCCGGTGATCTTGGTGGCCACGAGATAGGCCCGCTTCGTCCAATCCACTTGCCAGGGAACTGTGCGTCAAGATACTCACGCACAGCTCGTAAAAAATGAGGTGGGGCACCGTCGTGCTGGAACCACAAGCTGCGGTGGAAGCTTAACGGCAACGAATCTAACTCGTCACTTAGAACTTCCCTCAAAAATCTTAAATAATTGGTACCGGTCATGGTTTCATTTAAAAAATGCGGACCAATAATACGGTCGCCGAGGATTCCCGCCCATACATTGATGCGCCAACGATGTTGAAAATGGCTTTCTTTCATCGCGTGTGGATTTTCAACAGCCCAGACGTGTTCATTGTGACAGTTGAAAACACCCGTCCGCACAAATGAACATTCGTCGGTAAATAACACGCGCTCCAAGAACGTAGCATCCTCTTCTACTTTGCCAAGTAGCCAGTTGCAGTATTGTCTTCTGTGGGCATAGTCCGACGGCATAAGTGAGTGAACACGTTGGTAGTGAAAAGGATGTTGTCCGTCTTCTTTTAATATCCTCCACACTCGCGCGTTACTGGTGCCCAGTTCACGTGCCGCACTCCTGGTACTCTGCGTGGGATCCTCAGCGAATAATTGTAAGACCTGTTCCACTACACCGTCGCTACTTTGTGGTCTGCCACCATGATTGCGATTCGAATCATCGCGAACACTGCCCGTGTTGTACACCCGGTGGTGAAGCCGTTGAAACGCGCGCTCCGACGGCACGGGTAGACCCCGTGGTCTGGCATACCGTTCCTCGTACTCTCTACGAGCACCTGCATAATTGCATTCACTCCTACCTAAGCACATCAACATGTTAAAGTATTCAGGGTTTGAATATGACATACCTAACGAATCTACTATTTCACGCGGAAGTCTAAACAAAAGGAAAGCTAGCGAAAGACTGAGTGTTCAAGTAGGCAAATAGTTAATTCGTAAATCAAATAGGTAAATAAATAGAGATGTAACAAATGGTATTCACTGGAGTACTGTTTCTATCGACATTTTATGTTATTGTTTACCTGATAGAATATCGGTAGCTAAACCCCTAAAACGTCAGCTTTGTGTAAATTTATGTTTTTATTTGCTGTTAATAAATAAAAACATTCCATGGTTTAGACTAGAATCAGTTTATTTAAGGGTACTGACTCCGCGTGACGACTGTCAAAGATCTTCATGACTGTTGCTCCGACGGTTTAACGTGCTCTCCGAGACACAGGGATATTAACTATTTATTACGCACGTAACTTGGAAAAGTCTTATTATCTTATTATGTATTTGATGCGCGCCGTGGATTCGAACCCGATACCCTCTGCACGGCAATCCGTTGGTATCATCACTAGGCTATCATTGGCCTAGTAGTCTAGCAGGCTATCATTCTAGTTTTAACATGTCATGTTAAAATTAAATAAATCGATATTATCTCTTGATCGTAAACATCACTAGAGCGGTCCCTTTGTGTACGGCGGCTCGCTTGACGGTAAAATTGCACTATTTTAAAAAGGCGGCATGCCCTTTGACACGGTAAGCGGCGAAAGCCGATAATTTTTAATAAATTTAAAGGCCTATCCACACGACACAATTTTACGTCCAACTTGACTAAATCACTTGATTAAATCGTGACGTGTAGACGCCAGTCGTCCAACTCAAGTTCATCGGGTGTGCGGACCACCAGATTTTAACCAATTGGGTGGACGGAATGAAATTCAGTCATTTGATTGTGTCGTGTAGACGGGCAAAGCCAATTCCATTGAAAATTTGATCAGTGGTAAAATTGTGCCGTGTGGATGGGCCTTAAGAATCATAAAGGATTCCGCTATTGAGGGGAGTGTTGTTAGTTTACAGAATTTTCGCTAATTTCGGGGTAATGTTTCTCGTTAGCACTGAGCTAAGGAAATTTATTCTGATGTTTTATGATGACCTAGATTTTTTTTATTATTTTTCCTGGTATGCCTGATAAGTCAGTAATATGACCTTTCGAGATCAGACGGGGGTTTATGAAACACACTGTATTGTTATAGATATTATAAAAAATTAAAACATTTCGTTCATTTTCATACCATGGGTGCCTACATTAACATTTATATCGTTAATAAATTATATATTTTCTCTCAATTTGCACACCAACTTGGCAACAAGTCAGTCGTGTTGTCTGAAACGACATTATGAATAAAACCAACGTAATGTATAGAGTAGGTAACAAAAAGACACGTCATCTTGTTTATGTTCATTAAGCCAGTAACATAATTAGACTATGTTTCCATCAGAGCTGAGCGAACGAGCTGAGCAGTGTGCACGATATACATTCATTCTTCTACACTTAATATTATAAAGCTGAAGAGTTCCTGTGGTTGAACGCGCTAGTTTTAGAAACTACTATCGCCCATTTATCGAGGAAGACTATAGGCTATATAACATCACGTTTTGAGCTACGGGTGTGAAGCAGTAGCCATAAATAACGCGGGTGTAGCCGCGGGCGCAACTAGTAAATAATAATAATAATATCAGCACTGTTTATTATAAGAGAAATACTGCGTACAGGTTTATTTTCACTATGAGAAGGATTGGGCCGTTGTCTAACGCCAGAGCCAAGTGTGGATTGACCACATGACTTTCGGTAACATTACGAAATATACTCAGACCTGCCAATATTCTTATCATGTCTACCTCCACAATTTATCAAGCGATGATTAACAGTTGAACACGCACATAACATGTAAACGTCAGTGGCGCGCGCTGTGTGGTTCCATCTTTTAGTCACTCTCATCATCATCATCGTCCTAGAGTTATTCCGGTTGCATCCAAGACTTATACGCTTTGGAGACCGGGGTCCACTTTCTAATCCAACGAAATAATTATTACAAAATATCAACTTTTAGTCTCTTACTCTCCCTATTAAAACCATTACTTTGTTTCCTAGCATCGCCTAATAATGAATGTTTTCCACAGACACTGCTGAGCTATCTTGCTCAGCTTAAGTGGATCCGCCCTTTAACAGGCTCATTTATAATTAGTGGCGCTTCGTGCCTGCCACTATTTCCTGAATATAACGGCCTAATGAATTCTCCTTAGTTTAAGATTGTGCTCGGGTAATAGTAGCTTTTGTATATAAATGTATTTTGTAACGCATGAAGCAAGAATAGCACGATTACTAATATTAACGCAAATTTTTAGACTGTTTTCACAACGCCGATCTATCTAGGTATAATTCTAAATTTCACTTTTTATATTTATAGAATTGAATTTAACAAATCTAGATATCCTACAGCTGATAGCAGCTTAAAAAATTGTTAGCTTAACTAGTGAAACCAATATAACGCGATAAATTCCGTAAACTGTAGTTTAATTTCAATGTTTCAGCTATATCTAATAAAGAGGAATATGAACCATTATTTCCCTCCATCCCCTTAGGAGGACCTAAGTGACTGTAAAGGTTAAAAGCTGTGACTATGAACATCTTTCCAGATTCGTACTACCAAGCGGTATTCCCATGGACCGGATCTTAGTTTTATTTAGCTACAAGGGAGGCAAGTTCCGAACAGATGACCATTGCTGCTTGGAGGACAGATACTGGGCTCTTATTGGGCATGTTTGAGAAATTCTTATGATGTTACAAAATAATCATTTCAGTTTTTTAATATATATAAAGTAAATATCTGAGATTAGGTTTATTTTCCAAACAAAATCAACAATTATATAATAAGCAGCTTAATTATGTCCTAAAATTAAAATAAGCCTATATAATATATACAATACGAAAAATAAAATAAATTAAAATTAAATTTAGAAGGCGTCATGGAAGTCATCCGCATCGCAGTCAATCGGAAGCGTGCCCAGAAGACTGGCGGCATTGCCTCGTTGTATAGCAATGCTTATCTTTTGTGCTAAATACGTGCCAGCCCTCTGGTCACCCGAGGCGTCGATCAGTCTCTTTGCGAGATCCCTAAAAAGGGATCTCGCACTTGGACCCCATGGTCCCAAGGTTTCGACCCCAAACGGCTCAAATACATAATCTCCTACAAGATTTACGTATTTGCGCCGTTTGAGGGTCTCTGCTGAAGCAGCAGCAGCGCCCGCACAACCTGCTGTGCTGGAAAGATGGGATGGCGCAAGGGTATCGACACATGTCGCGTCCCATACCAAAGGCCTACCCAGCTTCCACGGCAGTAAAGACATCCCGTCCGGTCTCTTGCCATCGTCGCGTGCCAAGCCCTGAGGTTCAAGTTGGGCTGGAACGCCAGCGGTGACAAGAGCACGGCGCATAATGTCGTTGAGGTTGGCGTGTCGTGACATACGACCCGCGCTCCTGCTGCATGACAGACCATGGTGACCAAGGCTATCGACAGCCTCTCCGCAGTGACAGCGATACGGAGAGACACATGACGCGCCTAAACGGAGGCAAGTGGCGAAGCGGAAGGTTGTATCGTCCAACATGGTACCTATATTGGACGATGGCAGTGCCTGAAGCCAGAGGCCCGATTCCCATTCTCCCACAGCCAACAGGCGAGCACGCTCCGCAGCGTTGGCCGATGTATTGAGGAGTTTTTCTCGTACCACGCTGCAAAGCGGCCCATCCCATTGCCTCTGGGAGAACAAGTTTCGGGGTAACTCAGTTCCTGGACAAGAATTTCTCCAAGCGTTCATGGCATCGGCCTTACACGGCACCTCAGAATCAACCAGTGTAGGTGCTAAGATTTTCCTGGTCAATTCTGCAGTGCTGTGGACCGATGACAAGAACGCTGGCAGGCTTACGTCAGAAATTTTGCGAACGCCGAGGCCGCCTAAGCGCACAGGTAAGGACGCCTGTTGCCACACTCGGTCGTTCAGAGCCACATTCAAAATTTTACTTAGAGTATTCTGTATAATTTTGTCAATTTTAATGAGTGGAGTCGGATTTTTCCAAAAAGGTGAAGACCGTAACGCGTGTGTAAATTTAGGGACAAAAAGACAATACCGAATAATAGTAAAAGCCGAATGTATATTAATTTTGAGTAGCCTGTCTGAAACATCATTAAAATTTTGAATTTTTTCCTGTATAAAGGAATCAAAACCGTCGTCTAAAATTGGGGACCCCAGGAGGCGAAGAGAACTTTTTTCAACTTGGGTGATATTGGGTGCCAGATATTGGAATTTTGAAAGAATAGAGGATTTATCTAAATTGTCATTAATAAAAATTTCGCATTTGCTTGTATTCAACTCTAAGCCTATGGATAAAACTTTCGATTTCAGGAATGCCAGATCTTGATATACAGTGTTTACGTCACCTCCCAGGGTTCCATCATCGAGGTACCAGATGTTTAATTTTGAATTTAGTTGGTTTATGACTGGATGGATGGCCAAACTAAAAATTAGTGGTCCAAGAGGGTCACCTTGTTGACAACCGACGGCAGATTCTAAAAGATGTTCCTTGTATATTAATTTAGAAGGGTGTCTGTAACATTGCCAAAGAAAATTGTAGATTTGGGGTGTTTCCAATTTAACTTGTGTCAACAAGGTGTCTCTATTGACTGAGTTAAAGGCATTCTTTAGGTCAACCTTCAAGATAACCTCACCTCCATTACAGTCAAGGTAAGTTGACAAGGCATGTACAGCAGCCTCGCAGCCTCCTTTAGAACCAAATCCCAGCTGTTGTGGCTGAAATTTATAAGAAAAGCTGGTGTTAAAATGGCGACAGCATATTTTAGCTGCCATACGCCTGTACGTGCACCCCACGGCAATGGGACGAATGCCACCATCCCGCTTTCGTAAGGCGCACAGATTAGCGCCATACAAAACGTCGACGATGGCATCGTTCACATTGCCGGAGAGCATGAGATTAGTTAATGCCGTTAGCCCACTCAAAAGCGAGTCGCCGGCCACCCCGGCGCTTGAACACACAAGATCCTTAAGATGTTGTGGTGTCAAGCCGTCGAGACCACCAGCAGACCCGCTCTGGAAGGAGCCAACGGCACCAACCACGTCCTTGGCTGTAATGCTGAGAAAGCCCGAGTCAGCGCTAGGTGGCTCAGGAAAGGAGAGGTTATCCCCTGGCGCTGGATGCTTGCTCTGCAGACTTGCGAGTGTGTCGGCAGAGCAAGGCGCCACCACATCGCTACTGAATAAGAGCCTGGACGCTCCCCTGATGTCACCTTCCCTTAGTTTCGACTCTACATGATGGAAGATGGTGCTGTTGCGGTGAGTTTTGGGAGGATGGTAATCTAATTTTGATGCCGAAATATTGCAGTTTTCTTTAATTTTTGTTGTTAAAGTTTTTTTTGTAAGCCGGTCTCCTTGAGCATGTAGAATTCTATAAGGGAAAGTGAGTAGCTGTTCCCAAGCCGTAATAGAATTCTCCCGGATGACAAGGCCTATGCAATGTGCTAGGTTTTGAGCCACCGAAGGCCTCGCACCACGGGGAATTCTCTTCAGGATCGGAATGGAATTTTTTAGCTGACTTAAATACTGCCAAAAGGGAATTTTAGGGGCGTCTGTGGGATTGTTCTGTGTAGTACTGGTGGAAGTAGTGGGGCCGGAAAGTACATTTTGGTTTTTGTGAATTTTTCCTAAATGTACTTTGAGGCCCCGCTAGTTTTATTATTATAGATTATATCTTTATAAAAATATCAATATCTTACGTAAAAATGATTTTGCATGACAGTAGTACTACGTATTTTTGCATGAAAAATAGTGCATGATTGATGGTATTTTAGTAGCCTTATATTTTAAGAAAAATTGCACTTTTCCTTAGTTGTGACAAGATTTTTAGAACAAAACATGTTGTGAAACTGATGTTTTCATTCCTTCGCTTACATTGCAGAATTTATATGAAAGCATAGTTATGTAAAACTAATAAAATCAAAATAGATTGGTCTAATATATTGCTAACATATTGTTATTGATAAATTATCTTATGATTTATTTACTAGTACATTCATTTGATATTGGTTTTAAATATTATATTAATTAATTATAAAAACCTGCCTCCGTGGTCCAGTGGATAGCGTATGCGACTGCTGATCGCAGGTCTCAGGTTCGATTCCCGGGTCGGGTAAAAGTGTTACTGAGTTTTTCCAAATTCTTAGTAGCACCACGGAGACTGGTGATGTGCCCGGTGACGGCAATAGGATCGCCCTCCAATTACGTGGGTCCTGAAAATTCATGGCGAAACGTGGGTGTAATATTACACCACTTCCTACCCTTTCGGAGAAACAGGCGTGAGTCTATAATTTTTTTTTTATAAAAGATATATTTTATAATGAATCAATGAACACAGACTGCCATGCAGAGGGTATCGGGTTCGAATCCTAAGCGCGCACCAATGACTTTTCGGAGTTATGTGCGTATTGAATTATTAATTATTGCTTGTCCCGTGCCTCGGAGAGCACGTTAAGCCGTCGGTCCCGGTTGTCATGAAGATGTTTGACAGTCGTTATAAGGAGTCACTCCGTGGAAAATCTAATATGTTAGACTAGTAAGCAGACCCCAGGTACCGGGAAACTGGGATAACGCTAGGAGAAAGAAAGAGAATGAATCAATGAAATGTTTGGTATTCAGTAGTATGCTCTTAATTACATTGTATTCTTTTAGGAATTAATTTTATCCCGCGATATTAGTTGTGCAATCAAAAACTGTAATAATATGTAATAATCTATTACTGACTCGTTGGTCTCGCGGCATAAATGTGCACGTGGGATTGGGAGGTCTCGGGTTCGATTCCCGGGTCGGGCAAAGTGTTATTGGGTTTTTCCGCTAGGAAATTCTCAGTAGCAGCACGGAGTCTGGTAATCTGCCCGGTACGGCAATAGGCTCGCTCCCTATTACGTGGTACTAAAATAAATCTAGCGAAATGTGGGTGTAATATTTACACCTCTGCCTACCCCTTCGGGGAAACAGGCTACTAACTATAAAAAATAATCTATTATGATTAACAGAAGTACGAAAGATACTTTTAAATATTAAAGCAACTAACTTACAGAATTAAGTAACTTTGAGAGCGCGTTAATCTGAAGAACTTATATTATATATAACTTAGGTACTATTTCTCTAATGAAGATCATTTTTTACCGTTGAAGTTTCAAAGATAACGTAAAGAAATTAAGTCTAAGTTTCATAAAATCAAACCTACAGTATAGCCACACTAGTCGTGGCCACATTATATGTAATCTACATACACACTGATATCATAAATTCGAAGATGTGTTTTTTCATCTTTCTAGCACGTCTGAACGGAGCGATGTTTTGGTATATTTGTGTGCACAAAGTCAAGTAAGATGTTGGCGACATAGGCTATTTTTACTGCGATAACCGACTCCCACGTGGGCGGAGCCACGGGCAAATCTAGAACTTTATAATTATGACATGCAATGACTCAACCAGGCCACCTACCATTCAAACACATGGCTTCCAAAAACTGACGGTTCAAAACCTTAGCTTTTGAACCTACCATACAAATACTCAGCTTTAAAAAGCTGACAGTTAAAAGCGTAGCTGTCGAGAGATTGATTCAAAGCTCTTCAAGTAGGCACTCATTAATCGTAACGAATACATTTCCTTTTCATTCCCTGATAAATAGGAAAAGCAACTTTAAGGAATAATGATTTCCTTATAGGCCACACATTACATGAAAGTTGCAGCGGCAAAATATAATTACCAATATTTATATAACGGATTTCTCTTGCTCAGGTAATTACTTAAAAATATAAAAAATGCGTGGACGTAAGACCATTGAGTGTGCTGTGAGTACTCTGTAGAAACTGTACAAATTGAATCCTTCCTAGGAATAAATTTATTATCTCGTGAACCTAATCTTAGTAATGTTATTTTGAGGTATAGTAACAATTTATAAAATTAACTTAAGATTCACCAGAACTTTCGCATGCCTACTAAGAGTGAGATAATATTATGCTAAGGACTATTAGGTATATACTTGTGTGATAAATGTATATGGTGTTAACACCATATACATTTATAGCCCGATCACCAATAAATAATTTATTTTATTTTATTTCATTTCAGACATTTGTCACTAATAATTTTAATTAGGCGCAGTTCAGTAAATTGATGACAGATTTCTTTCGTCTTATGACGACACTGTGGCTTACGAGAAAGCTTCTTACGATTCGAGGCTTAAAGCCAAATATATAAGACGTGAGCAACGAGAAGCTCACCTTTGCAATTTATTAAATTTATCAACAAATTGCTATATGAAGGAAAGACGAGAACCACAGGCGTTTTTGACAATATTTAAAACGAAGGTTATTAAAAAAAAAAACAATTTTGAGGTGTAATTTACTACCGTTATATTACTTTTGCTTTTACAATAATGCTATGATTTAAAACAATATGTTTGTTTTATTCCTACGAATAGTACAAAGTGAGTAATTTTAGTGTTAAAATAGCAAAATATCAAACCTCTTAAGTATACCTAATTGTATTTGGGTTTTCTTTTAAACTACTTAAGTGCAGGGATAATACTTCTGCAGTTGTCGCTTTTGACAGTATTGCAGCAAACCCGATATTTATCACGATAAAATTGGTGAGTTCATATCTATACAAGTTTAATTAAATATATATGTAGAGACACATATTAATCATGTATAACGAACACAATGACTAAGACAAGGTTAACCGACTCTACTACTCATTATGAACATAGTGGCAATATACACAAAGTACCTAAAGAACAATGGCCACTTCTCATACATTGAATGACCTGATAATGAATTATTGCGTATATAGATAAAATGTACGAAAACAAGTAGCTCTATGATCAAGAAATTATACTGTAAAGACAGTTTTTCTTATAAAGGTCTAGGACCTACATAATACACCGAAATTAGTTCGTATAAATTTAACAGATTCACCCATGTCCAATGTCACCGGCGGCGTCTAAACGTTAAAAACGTTCCGTTGCATCCTTATCCAATGTTTTCAACAGCAGAAATACATTTATATTTATCTTTTTATATCTTTTAACATAAAAAAACACATTAATTTATGATCAGCTTTTAACAACTTGATTCAATTTATATATAAAATTAAGTTTTCTCGAGGTTTTGACAAAACCAGTTACTAAAGATGTGGTGTATAAGTGAAATAGAACGTAGCTAAACATGGAAGTATTATCGGGCACAGATAATATAACAATGCAGCGAATAAAAAATATTTTGATAAGGATGCGTTCACGAGTTCTAGAATATCTTTACAACCCAAAACATTTATTTTTACCTAGGCTTCTATAAAATATAATTGCTAAAAAAAATTGTTATAAATTAAATCATTACACTAAAAAATAACCATAATTTTAAAATAAGTTTTATCTCTATACATGTTTAGGTCAAAAATGGCCATTCTTCTTTAGGAGTAGGTTAAGTAAGGCTAAGTTTCTGTGACAAATCTTATAAACCAATTGGTTCTGCTAATATTTAGGGACACATATTAATTATTATTTTACTGTTTTTTTGAAGAACCAATGCTAAATACAAAAAATAAATTGTGTCAAACACAAAATCTATTAATAGACAATATTGTATACGCCCCCCACGCGTTGAAAAGTGGGTGTACAAATGACATCTATTTTCGTAACTAGAAATAAAATTATACGTTTCGTATACACAGAATTTATATAAATATAATCGTAGATATTAGCTAGATAACTAATACATCTTACACTACTACTTACCTTCTCATATACTGGAACTTGATTACGATGAATATCAGCAATGTATTCGCAGAAAGCGAAGCAGTCAGTACCACCACATATAACACAATTATCACCACATCAGGACTATAAAACACATCCAAATCCAGCTGAGGCACCGCTCCCCATATATCAGATTCGTTCCAACCATGTTCGAAACTGGTGTTCAACTTTTTCAAAGACATTTTGCACTGCACTTTAGTTTTTAAGTGAACTCGTGAGATGACACTGTTGCTTGAATCATTTTTGGCTGCGCGCTGCGCGCTGTAATGAAAGAAATGCACCGTTAATATAGACACATAAACATAAATATAGAACAGAGATAACATTATAATGCTAGATGATAGAGTAGGCGATCTTCAAGCGTATATTATATTAACTAGACGTTGCCAGCGGCTTCGCCCGCGTCAATTATACATATTAACCTTCCTCTTGAATCATTCTATCTACTAAAAAAACCGCCTTAAAATCCGTTGCGTAGTTTTAAAGATTTAAGCATACATAGGGACAGACAGACAGAAGACAGACTGTTTTATACTATGTAGTGATGATGAAAATATCAATTTAATAGAAAGAGAGAGAACATAACTTTTGGTATACCTGTTTGTCCTTGTCATCGTATCGGATTAGTTACTTGATTGGCTGTTAATATGTCATTAAATTGAGAAACGAGAACATCATTAATATTTTTTCTCTCGCTCTATTCAACGACTTTTTGCTGGGATTGCCTACTCTATTTATATATTATCTGTATGACCGTGAATCGTTGTTTAATCGACGCTCCAGGCTAACTAATGTTTTGTTTATGAAATGTTCGGATAGTGTTATATAAGGCGATTGCGGAGTAGCTATTACATTTAATATATTAAGAACAGATTTTGTATTTGGTTGTATTTTATTGATGCGTTTTCGTCGACATTCCAAGAAGCATAGTACTTGCGTAGTTGTCACCAACAAGGTTCCGTTACCATAAAAATTCTTACCGTCATCTTTACTATTTCTCAGTAATATTGGCTAAGAGACCAAATAATATAAAATATATTATGTCTAAGGTGCCCAGCCAATTGTTTAAGACATGGTAAGCCATGTCTTAAACAATTTTATTGGCTGGGCACCTTTGGCAATTCTTGTACTTGCAAGTCGCAAAGGTGGTAGTGTCAAAACATTGCAACATAAGCCAGTAGACCATAGTACCTACCAGCAAAAAAGAAAGAATAAAGAAATCCTCCGTCATCCTTTGGTCGACGCAACTTATACGATAAACACACGAAACAAAAATGCAAATTAATTACTGACTGCTTCGTGTACGAATGAGGAGCTTGGCAGATAGCAGATATATTTAACCACTAAACTAAGTACATTGTTCATAGAAATAACAAAGTTATTACATATCTGGATTTCGAATCCGTTGTTTCTTAAAGAAGATATTCATAAAATTAGTCTAAGCAAAACAAAATTAAATCTGAATGGTTGATGTGCAACGAGTTATCTATAAAACGGAATATATATAAAATAAATGTGCAGGTGGGAAAACAGTATTAACGAAGCTATGATGCCACAAAGATTAACGAATCGGTTTCGGCCAATCACCGGGCGAATGACCGCTGAATGACTGAATGGTCTACAAATAGTCTACCCATTATTTTTTAATCGCATTCATAATTTTATAACATTGATTTGTTGGATGGAATTAAATTGATTACACGTATGGCGTAGTGGCTTGAGACGTCACGTTACTGTTTAGCACTGTGACGTGTGCTGCAGCTTCAATCTCCACTCCACACTGTGTGCTTCACAAATTGTCGTTTCGAGTCTAAGTGTTGTTTGTACTCATAGCCCTGTTATTTATTCAATCATCCAGTAGATTTTGTTTCTGACACTAAAGTTACCGACTACAAGTGTTAATTAGTTTGTGACCCAAATGAATAAATAACTGATTATGTAACAAAGGCCGGGCCCTTTTTCGGACCCGTTCCACAATATTTAAAACTGGGTACTGTGATACTGAACACCAACAACGAAGCAGGTTATTAAAATTTAATTAAATGTGCGTGCATGTATTTTTTTATTTACAGAAAGGCAGCTAAAATCTCAGTGTTACTAAAAAAAAGTCTTAACCTGCTGTTAAACAGTATTATAAAGATTAAATAAAGAATAATCAACATTAACAAAACAAAACAATATAGAACCAAAATAATATTTTGTATTGTACTTCATGTGCTATTAACAGAAGAGAAGTTGAACCCAAGAGACGTAGAAATCAAACGAATGAATTAATCAGTATCCAAAAAAATTAACGTGGAGGTAATTTTGTAAAAAGATTTAGGAGTCTTATCATATAATCTTATGTAGTCGAATAGGAATATCGTAATTTAGAGGTGACGATGCGTCATGTAATGACGTGTTAATAATACATGTAAGTATTCAGTGGCCCAAAAAAAAAAATGTCATCATTAACTTAATCGACTGCTGAACATCGGTCTACCTGTGGAACCCACTTCCTGCCCCACAATTTACCGTCTATATTCTAATTTGATAGAATATTTCAACAAGGAGCATATTTTTTCTACGTAAAATTGAATCCATGAAGTTGTTGAAATTGCGTGTAAGTTTTGAAACACGTGTATTAGTTTTAAAGAACTTGAAATTTAACTAGCAACATAAACAAAAATATTAAAGTTATATTTTGAGAACATCTTATTTCTTAAGCTTATTAAATTATTAATAACTAGTTTCTAGCGGCTTCACCCCCGTGGAGTCAGTTATCAGTACAGAGGGAAGTCCATGTATATATATACATATATATATATATATATCCCGTAATCTATTGTACGTCCACTATGGCCATTTTTGCATCTAATGTGGCGTCCACCTGCTTGAGTCGTCCGTATATCGGACGTCAAATAGGAGACTACGTGCAATGCTTGCGAAATGTCCCCCTGATACTAGAAAAGTCAAAATATGAAAAATAAATTGGACGTCATTTTTCTTCCAATCTTGCTGCACAGAATATTTTCGTAGTTCCGTTGATTTTCGTCGCAAAAACTAGTGGCGCTTTCGTCTTTATTCTATACGTTCATTGCTAGCCGTATGTGACGTCCAACGAAAGCTCTCAATGCTACGTTGCCACTTCGTGCACACAATAGCTATGAATTTGCAGGATTCTATTTATCGGTTATTTTATTCACTATTTGTGAGTAAGTATTTACACGTTTTCAGTTGATATGTGATGTAGCGTCTGCCTTTTTAAGCGAAATGTCTGGAAAAACAATCGAAGTGAAAAGAAACAGAATACCTAAGGATTACGTACACCCGTATATAAGATCTGTATTTTGCAAAATTCATTTTTTTTACCTTATTAAGCCGTATTTCTCATGTTTTTATATCACACGCATCTTATTTTATATTCATAGGTCTCAATTCTTCGTTGCCTCTACTGGAACTTCAAGGGAGTTAATTTATAAAAAAAAAACTTAATAACTTTATTAAACACGCAATAATGCATATATATATGGTATTGTGCCGCTGCCTTGGAAAACCCCTAAATTATTGTTTTCATCAAATCAATTCACGTCTGGAGTGTATTCGTCACTATTGTGATATATAAAATAGTTCAGTTTAATAGAGAGCTCGTCAATTCGTAACTATTGCTGACATTGTGATGTTAAATTTTGATTTGATTCTAAAGTGGAGGTTATTTATGTCGACACGTTTTTTAAACAAAAGTTTATTTTATCATATTTTGACAAACAACCTTAGATAGCCTTGAGATGAAACCCATTTTATTTTAATAACATTACTATTTATTTTCACCATCGACCGGCGCATATTGTTGCTGACATTAATGAACCTGAAAATTTGATTTATTTTCTTGAACTTTCCATGTTTTGGTGCCTTTATTGCGAATATTTTTATGTATGATCATTACCCCAAAGATGAATGTGATTTTGTTCCTAATTTTACACCAAAGCTGTTAGGTACATGGGTCAAATTACAAAAAAAACGAAATAATATTTTACAATCGGTGATTTAATTTGTGTTACATTTTATTTTTTGTTTATTGTTTAGCAGGATTTAAATAAACTAATCACTTGTGCGATTCACAGTTATTTAGACATACACTACCGCTCAAAAGTATTTGTTCACTTTGATTTGAGGATGTTTGAAGAATATTATTTTCTTCTAATTGTACTAATTTTATTATGACAATTCATTGCCGTATGTTATTAAATCTAATGAAGACAGCTTCCCCATCATGATTTAACTAAAAAAACTTAAATAACCAAAAAGCAGGCAACGATAGCCAGTAGACAGTAGGATATACCAACAGACTGCCGTGCGGGGAGTTCGAAACCACCGCGCGCGCTACTGACTTTTCGGAGTTATTTGGTATTTAATTGTTAATTATCGCTCGTCTCGTGCCTCGGCGAGCATGTTTAACCATCACTCTTGGCTCTCGTGAACAGTTGTTGACAGTCGCTACGCGGCGTCCCTGTACCAGTACCCTTAAATAACTGTTGTTATTGGTCTAAACCATGTAATACCGCTATCCCTTTGGGTTGCGTAGGTCAAACGGCAGTCACTCTGAGGAAAAGCTGATATTCGCTTGTCCGCTTATCTAGACCAGTATCAGTTTATTTAAGGGTACTGACTCCGCGTATGAACATGAGTGGGCGCGTATGAACAACGTGGAAATCAAAGGCGTTCCTCAACCAAACAACGAAAATTTGTTCAACATGCTCTCGAGTCTTGGTTATCAGATAAGCTACTAAGCTGTTAACAAGACCCAAGTGAACTTTATAACAAGAGTACCGACCCGTGAAAAGGAGCGTGCGAAACCGATTATAGTGAGTTTCTGTAATCGCTACGTGGGATTCTATTGCAGCAGCTAGACAAGCATCCAAAAGCAGTCCTTTGACAGTAAGACGCATAGGTTTGACGGGCAACCAGAAAATACATGTCAATGATCACCCCACACTTGAAAATGAATTGCTTTTATCGAAAACAAAGAAGGCAGTCGCAAATAAGGACTTTCGTTACGTCTGGGTCAAGCACGCTAAGAAAAAAAAAGAAAACCGATTCATCGCACGTGATTATAGTGAAGTCAGAAATGGACCTTGCAAGAATCGTATGATTATTTGTCAATTATATTACAATCTCTTAATAATGTTCTTGTGCGAGATACTATTGGTCAAGTTGTGCTATTCAAGTATTCCAACTAAGTCTATCGATGTACATACTGCCGTCTTATGTTTCTATTAAAAATATTTTACTAACTTTTTTAGTCAGATATAATTTAAGCCACATAGTGTATATAATTCTGCGCATCGTATTGCCCGTTATGACTAATCACTGTCCGGCCGTACCGGCTTTTTTCACTCTTCGTATTTGTATGATTGAAGTGCTCTGTGTTTGACTGTGTCCATTTAAAACTCGTATGTTTTTAAAGTTGCACTGATGCAAGTAAAGCTGAAAGGAAATCGTCTATCCTGGTATGGGCATGTAATGAGGAGGGATGAAAATCATGTGACTAGAAAGGTGATGAAGATGAGAGTTGAGGGATATAAGGCAAGAGGAAGACCAAAGAAAAGATGGATGGATTGTGTGAGAGGAGACATGGATGAAAAGGGAGTGAATGATGAGATGACGTCTGATTGGAGAGAATGGAAGAGAAAGACATTCTGCGCCGACCCCAAGTAATATGAGACCAGGGCAGGCAGAAGAAGATGTTTTTACTTAATACCCGCTATAGCGTAATAAGTGACTGCAATTATATTTTAATAAGTATATTTTAGCATTTATTAGTAAAACATTGTAATATTATTATAATGTGTAATAAAACAGTTGTGATTAACTTGATCTCTGACTTCATAAGCGTTGCGGAGTGCGATAACCCGTTGGTTATCCCCGTAGACCCGCACCATAAACCTTTGATTGTGGAGGTAGGTTTTGTAGAAATTCATCGGTTTGCAGACAAAATAACTTCAAAATATCTTGTCCATAAGGGTAACTACGATGCAATTAAATCTGCTCTTAATAAAACAGACTGACATTTATTGTTATGCACTGAGCCGTTGGAACAGTCAGTTAAACATTTTTATGACAGATTATAGTCTCTCAGAGATAAATTTATACCTATGAAATCTATCAGGCAAACTTCTCATCCGCGTTGGTATAGTTCAGGCCTTATAAAAGTGGTAAAAAAAATGTCAAAGTACCACCGGAGGTTTAAATTGTATGGTTACATGAGTGACTATCTAACGGTATCTTCATTACGCCGGCGAGCTGTGGACTTAGAACAAACTTGTTTTGACGAATACATTACTAACGTAGAATACACAAACCTAAATAACCCGAGGGCCTTTTGGTCTTTTATTAAAAGTAGAAAAAATACCTCCTCACTGCCTAGTACACTGTACTATTACTATATAATAAGTATGTATCAGCTAATATGGGTCTAGAAATTAGTAATTAATTCGCAATATATTTTAGATCAACTTTTCAGGAGCCAGAAGTAGACAATATGCCTTGTCTACTTGAGTATAGTACTTTAAATGGTAACAGCAGAAGCACAAATTACATCAGTACAATACATTTTTCCCCTGGAAAGGTTATGAAATATTTAAAAGGTTTGGATCTTACTAAATCTGGTGGGGCAGATTACATCCCTCCATTATTTATAACAAGTTTAGCCGATAGTTTGGTTTTACCGCTCTGCATGCTTTTTATAATAGGTCGGTAACAGAAGGTTAAGTTCCATTAAAATAAAATCAGCGTTCATTACACCAGTATTTAAAAAAGGTGATAAATCTAATGTAGAGAATTATCGTCCAATCTCAAAGTTATGTTTGTTTTCTAAAGTATTAGAACGTATTATTTATATTATCATTTGGTGCTGAACAACATGGGTTCTTATGCGGCCGATCCACTACATCAAATCTAATCCTATCTCATGATTTTATATCTAAAGGTTAGTTAGGTAGATTGTGTGTGTAGTGATCTATACAGATTAACAAAAATGTTTTGACCGAATTGACCACAAAATACTGTTACAGATTTTTTTTGCTGCCGGCATACATGGTAATTTGTACCGCTGGTTCAGCTCGTACATTGAAAATCGCTCCCAATTCTCACTTCTCGGTTGGTGTTCAATCCCATGTGGAATTCCTCAGGGTTCGCTTTTGACCCACTATTGTTTACTCTATTCACTGGAGATATAAATTCTTGTTTCCTAAATTCTTATATACTTCTATGTATATGCGGATGACATGAACATTCACAAAATTATTAACGATGCATCGGATGTAGGGAAACTCCAAAACGACCTTGATAAATTTGTAGCATACTGCACAGTTGCACACTTAACAAACTACAGTTAAATATCGCAAAGTGTTGTTACATAACATTTAGTCGTCAAAAACTTACCATAGGATCGGGTTACAAACTTCATGATAAGTTTATTAGGAAAGTTGACTACGTTAAAGACCTTGGTGTTATCATGGACTCAAAGCTTTTATTCGATATGCACATCAATCACATTACGAACACGGCGTCGAAGTCACTTGGTTTTGTGATAAGAATGTCTTCATGTTTTCGGTCTCTTAAGACAGTAAACGTTTTGTACTGTGCCTATGTACGTACGTAGCAATCTAGCATATGCGTCACAGGTGTGGGACCCTCAATACCAAGTATATATATCATGCATTGAAGGTGTATAAAGAAAGTTTTTGCGATACTTAGATTTTAAAGCGAATCAATATTCTATTGACTATGACGAGCGTTGTTACGGTATCATATTTTACTTCTGGAACTCAGAAGAACCATTATAAACATAGCCAATGACACGATTGATTGCCTTGAGTTGATGGGTAACATCAAGCTTGGAATGAATCAATTCGTTTTTCGACAACGTCCGATCTTACACGTTCCCTTTGCTACAACGAAATACAGACGGAACTCTTTTCTTTTACGTTGCGCCGAATCATTTAATCAAATGTCACGGAAATTAGATTTGGATTTATTCTGCACTAACTTGACCAAAAATAAAAAAAAAGTATAAATTGTGACTTCTTTAGCAGCGATCGGCATATATAGCCTAGATTGCGGTTTTTTTCCTGTGTACCTTTTCATTATTATTTTCTTGACTTTTTTTGTTATAATAATATATAATTATACTAACTTGTGTATTATGAATCTCATTTTTAGTTACTTTTTTATGGCGGAACATGGCTGCAACATTGTATTTATTGTATGATTGAGCAAGTAGGTATACATGCAACAGTAACTGATGTAATTAATCTTTGTTACATTGCATTTATATGTAGTAGCTTGTAATTAGCAACTTCTTTTTTATTTAATTAAATGTGTTGTTATTAGTCTGTAAGCTTTCCTAAATAAATAAATAAATATACGGACGTTATAATGTCTTAGAAGTTTCAAAATATCTATCATTTGACGTCCAAGATGTCAAATGATTAATAGTTTGTATCTAAATACCTGTAAAACTTGCAAATGATTACAGATATGGACGTTTGAGGCTAAGCGTATGCTTTTACGTAGATATGCGTATGACTTTGTAACTCAGTGCAGTTGATGCAGATACAGGTAGTCAGCTTCTGCCAGAGCAGAACAGACGCATGTCCACATTGCACCTGAGCCGCAGCATACGCAGCTGTCAGTATGTTCAGGTATTAAATAATCGTATCTACCCTGCGTGGCGTCACCCGAGTCTCAGCATACGCTTAGCTACAATAAAATTTCGTTACAAGTTTGACACTATGTATCATTTGACGTCCAGGGTGTTAAATGAAAAAGGGTTGTATTTAACTGTTAGTCAATTACTAATTGCACCACTAAGCTAAGTTGACGGATTCATGCTGCTTCGCAGGGCTCCTATTTTTGGGAGCAGGGTCACAAGAGAACCTAACATAACCTATTAAGTTTTCTGAGTGGATAAGTTTCCCGAGCGGACGAAACTTTTCATATCAAATGATATTTTGTAATAAGATCATCATATTTGGTGTACAAATAGTATTTTAGTGTGCAAGTCAGTATTTTAGTGAAATAATAAAGTTTTTTTGCGTAACTCACTTTAGTGTGTTACATAACATTTTTGATACGCTGTTAAAAATATCCCAATGAAAAATAGTTTGAAAATTTACGATATTGTAACGTCCGTATACTCGTAGTATACGACTACGAGTATACGACTACAAGTATACAGTCGTATACTAGTATACGAACATAATATAAAACTTCAAGTAAACGAACGTTACAATATCGTAAATTTTCATGATTTTAATTTTGTATGTCTAAATACGTATATAAAAATGTTGTTGGTTTATGATGCTTAATTATACATACATACATAGACTCACGCCTGTTTCCCCGAAGGGGTAGGCAGAGGCATATTAAACGCCCACTTTTCGCCAGTGTTTTGATCCCACGTAATAGGTAGCGAGCCTATTGCCGCTTATCGGGATATTTTGTTTGCCAGAGCCTCGTCCGTTGATCGGCAGGTGCACCACTTGCAGGTGAGGTTGGCTTGGGCCCTAAGATCTTGGTGGGAACCCTATGCACCCCTTAATTAGGCGATGCTTAATTAGGGTACTGCTAACCTAATGAGAGCCACCGTTTTCATGCTCTCCACGTAAAATGGTGTAATAATAATAACAGCTTTCAAACATCACCTTCATCGAGTAATATAAACAAAAAATGTATTACAAGATGAAAAGAAACCTTACAACCGCAGGGCAGCTTTGTGGCGAGCTGAATGTGTGTGGCGACACTGCGGTCCTGAATGCTTTGAGAGAGTCGGTCAGGGCCTCGTCTCCAGCTTGCCTTTACTGGCTGGTCGGAGTGGATTTCCAAGAGCACCCGCAGGACTCTCAACACTGGCTTGCCTTGGTCGGCCGGCCAGAGGGATCCGCAAGAGCTACCAGCTCGGGGGTGGAAGTGTCATTCTCAAGGGCGTAACTACGGGGAAACCCCCTCCGAGTCTCCGTTGTCACGAGACCTGCGATGGTGAAACCGGTGCCGCACCGCTCAACACCCCTAGCCACTCGCACCGGTGTTTCCCTCTGGCTGTCTCTATGGCAGAGTTTGTTTGCTTTTGAGCGGCTGTTAAGAGAGGGCCCATCCAGTGAGTTGGCGAGTCACCACCTGCCATCCGGACGGATACTATTTGAGTATTACTGGCAGGTGCCATTTTTCATCCATAAAAATTACAAGTCCATCAAACACCCAATCCCATAAACCAATTAAATAAGGCTCCACATATTACAATAGTCTTACATATGCTGCGGCTAGTCCATAGCTGTTCTCAGTAGTGCAGTTGTGGAGGCTCCGCTGCATGTGTCCCATCCCATTTTAGATTAAAGCTCTCTACGGGCCTCTGCGCGTTGGATCCATATCCCCGTGTAAGCCTCCCAAATTAAGTCCCAAAGTAAGTCCGGTTATTCTTTTAACACTAAATGTTAGAAGAATAGCCGTGTAACAGAGACACTTACGAATAATAATAATAATTCATTTATTCGCAAGAAAATGGTACATTAACAGGTGTTTATAAATGGTTGGTTACAGCATATTCTGCCCCTTGGGGCGTGCGAATTGAGTGCAGTAAACAGGTACTATATGGGAATATAAAGAACAAATATATTAGAAACATAACAATGAGTGGCACATGAAACAAAATGACATTTTACTAATATGCATCGGTGATAATATAAGTTGCCTAGGGCCTTATCTTCTAGATATTCCTTGACACTATTATAAGTTTTATTTAATAGTATATTAAAAAGTTGTTTTTTAAATTGGGATATAGGTAACATTTTGATACTTAGCGGAATATGGTTATATATTTTAATTGCCATACAGTATGCATTTCTTCTAAATAATTCCAATTTAATAGATGGCAGTTATGTATCATCAAATTTTAAAAACTATTCAGCATGATGTTTTACTAGTAAACCTATTTCTAATATGTATAAGCATGGAACAGGTAAAATCTTGTGTTTTTTAAATAGAGGTTTACAGCTTGTCAGTGTATCGACTCCACATACTGCTCGAATACACTTCTTTTGGATTATAAGAACTCTGTCAACTTCAACCGAGTTACCCCATACAACAATGCCGTATCTGATCAGGGAGGATACGTAAGCATGGTATGCAGATAGTGCAGCATTAATGTTTACTGTCAGTCTAACTTTTTTTTAAACATTTATAAATCGATCTATTTTATTGACTAGTTTTTCTAAATGAGGTTTCCAATTACAATATTTATCGACCCTGATACCTAAAAAAAATACGCAATTATCAACAACGTTTATGTGCGTGTCATTATGATTTAATTTAGATTTGTTGCATATGTTTGGAACTGAATAATATTTGTTTTTGTCATGTTTATCTTAAGGTTGTTTTAATTAAGCCAGCTTATGGCATTATTGAGTGTCGCTTTTATATTTATTTCTAGATTAAGTTTATGTTTATCTTTAATTATTATTGTTGTATCATCAGCAAATAGTATAATTTCCTGGTTGATTGCATCCGGGAAATCGTTAATGTATAACAGAAACAAAAGAGGGGCTAAAATACTCCCGTAGGGCGTACCATAATTGTTTATTTTGTACATCGATTTGTATTGCTTTTGTTTATTTTTATAACTTCTGTTTAATTCGACATATTTTATTCGATTTTCTAGATAACTCTCAATCCAGTTATAAACATTTCCACGTAACCCATAATTTGAGAGCTTTGAGAGCAGTTTTTGGTGACAGACGAAGTCAACAGCTTTTGTCATGTCTAGAAACAGACATGCGACTATAGATTTATTATTTAAGGTTTCTGTAATATGTTTTATTAAAGAAAAACATGCCAATGCAGTGGAGCTTTGTTTCCGAAAACCGAACGGTTTTTTATTTAAAATATTACAAGAAGTTAGAAATGTCTCTATTTTGATGTACATAACTTTCTCGAATATTTTTGATAGTATAGGTATGAGTGTAATTGGTCTGTAATAATTGATGTTAGTTTTGGCTCCTTTTTTGTGCATTGGCTTAACAATTGACAGTTAAAGACGATCAGGGAATTTACCTTCTACGAGTGACAGGTTAATGATATAGGTTAATGGTGCTACTAAAGAGTGTGCGCAGGTTTTTAATACCTTTGTACTTATATCATCATAGCCAGTAGAATGAGTATTTTTTAAGGAGTTTATTATCTTTAATGTGTCAGAGTTGTCTATTGGTGTGAGAAATAAGGGTCTTAGTATTTTGAGATATTTTGGTGATATGGTTAGGTGGGCCTGTATCTTCGTATTTTTTAACATTGCTGCACAGTGATACATAGTAATTGTTAAATAAATTACAAATTATAATAGGCTTGTTGTAAATCTTTTTGTTAAATTCTATTGATTCTATGTATGCGCTAGTTATTGCTTTATTATTGTTTTCTTTAATAATTTTCCATGCAGCTGAGCAGGCATTTTTTGCGTTTTTAATGAAGTTTAGATTGTTTATTTGTTGCGCTTTGTTGATACATTGTTTTAATATTGTTGTATAATTGTTATGCCTTGTCTTATTCTGTCTTTTATTGTGTCTATCAAGATGATATTTCAAGTATAGCATTCTTTTTCTTATACAACATCGTTTTATATTTTTAGTTAGTTTTCTATTTTTTACGTGTTTGACTACACTTACACTTTTTATCGTTATTTTGGGGAAACATAAAGTATAAAACATGGTGATAGTGTCATGGAAGGTGTTAAATGCTTCATTTGTACTTTGTTGTTCGTATACCTCAGTGAAGTGCAAATTATTAATGCAGTTTTTGAATTTGACCATGTTTTCCTGGCTAAGATCTCTAATGGTTTTGTATTGATAGTTATAAGATTTGTTATTTACACTGTAGGTCTCATTGTTGATAGTCAACGATTGGGCCGTTTCATGGTCAGATAATGCTAGGTAAAGAATATTAGATTTACCTTCGTGAACGTTACTTACGATTTGATCTAATCAAGATGATTTTCGCGTCAGTAATGTTATGTGGCTTTTTAAGTTATTGTTTTAAGTATGGATTGTAATTCACTGGATACCTTTTACCTACTTTTATGTATCAATGTTCCAATCTACACAGATAATAACGTTTTATTAGACTTTTTGCATAGCTTATCAGTGAGTTTTTCAAATTTATTTAAGAATATACTTGTGCTGGATGAGGGTGTTCTGTAAATGCATACTATTACAAGATTAAAAGTAGTAATTTCTTTAGCACTACATTCAAAATGAAGGGGGACTGAAGGTGGTAAGTTGCTAATATGTTTGTATGCCAGGTCATGCTTTATTAGTATGCATGAGCCTCCTCTGCGGGCGTGAGAAAAACAAAGCTAATTTGTAATTGCCTATTCTAAGGTTGGGTTCAGATCCTTGTTTTAAAAAGGTTTCTGTTAAGCAGATAATGTCAATATTACCTATATTATTCGATAAATCATTTATGGCTACCTCAATAAGCTCTTGTTTATTTATTACGCCTGCTATATTTTGGTGTATTATTGTAGTAGTTCTTGGCTTAATTTTATCTGCGAAAACAAATAGTATTTTGGGCCTTTTTTGGTGGTTGTATAGTTGTAAAATAATCAGTTATTTTAGTTTGTTTAGTTTTTGTATTAGCTGGTACATTTGTTTGTGTACAGTGTAGTGGTAAGAGAGAGTATACTCTACTTCCATCTTTGTGGATCATGTAAAATCTTATCTTGGTATATTTCATTGTGTTAATTCATATATTTTTTTTAAATTTATTCTTTATGCACAAAAATAGTACACAGGTGGACTTAATGCCTACTGGCATTTTCTGCCAGTCAACCTTTTGGTGGTGCAGAGATAGATGAGGTAGGTACATTAGCCATGTGGTGAAAATAGGATATCTATTAAATACATATTAATAATTTAGATACATGTTATTAACCATAAATATACAATAGATATATATGCTATAGCTGATGAGAGTGATGAGCCAATTCCTTCAACTTATCAAAGAGAAGATTCCGTAGTTTCGTTTTAAATGCAAAACGGTTGGTGGCAATTCTAACTTCAGGAGGGAGCCTGTTCCATAGCAGCGAGTATTGTGAACTTAAATATTATACGGATGTCAGATAGATAAAATATATTTAAATCGTGGGATATTCGACGTCCGTTTATAATTTGAGTCAAATTTGATTACTGACGTCCGTATATCCGTTTTATAAACGTAGTTTGGTGTAGGCCACTGTGTTCATTTTGAGTTTATTTGATATAATTTTGTATTTTCTCAAGTGACCTGGTTATTACTTAATAGTAACTATCATAACTACCTCATTAAAAGTGTTCCTAAATAATGATAATTTTAAAGTAGAAGTAAGTAGATAGGTAACTTTAATTTAAGTAACTATTTCTTGTGTCATGATTTATGTCCCTAATTTTACACCATAACAAAATGTCAAATGCGTCTAATTACAAAAAAACTACCTAAATGTTATTTTTCAATCGGCGCAGTGATTTAATTTGTGTTAGATTTTATTTTTTGTTTATTGTTTAGCAGGGTATTTATACAAATCACTTGTGCGAATCACAGTTATTTAGACATATATGTACTAATACGGACGTTATAATGTCGTAAAAGTTTCACAATATCTGTCATTTGACGTCCAAGACGTCAAAAGATTAATAATTTAAAACTTTTACAATATTGCCACGTCCGTATACCCGTATTTATCTAAATACCTGTAAAACTTGCAAATGATTACATATATGGACGTTTGAGGCTAAGCGTATGCTTTGACGTAGATATGCGTATGACTTTGTAACTCAGTGCAGTTGACGCAGACACAGGTAGTCAGCTTCTGCCAGAGCAGAACCTGAGCCGCAGCATATGCAGCTGTCAGTATGTTCCGGTATTAAATAATCGTAGCGTCACCCAAATCTCAGCATACGCTTAGCCACAATTTCGTTACAAGTTTGATACTATCTATCATTTGACGTCCAGGATGTTAAATGACAAATAGTTTGAAAATTTACGATATTGTAACGTCCGTATACTACGAGTATACGGACGTTACAATATCGTAAATTTTCACGATTTTAATTTCGTATATCTAAATAGGTATATAAAAATGTTGTTAGTGTAAGATGCTTAATTAGGGTTCTGCTAACCTACTAAGAGCCACCGTTTTTATGCTCACCACGTAAAATCGTGTAAAATCTTATCTTGGTATATTTCATTGTGTTAGTTAATATTGCGAACTTTAATATTATACGGATGTCAGATAATGGAAATATATTTAAATCGTGGGATATTCGGCGTCCGTTTATAATTTGAATCAAATTCGATTACTGACGTCTGTATATCTGTTTTATAAACGTAGGTTGGTAAAGCCCACTGTGTTCGACTTGAGTTTATTTGAGATAATTTACTTATCAGCACTTAACTATCATACCTACCTTATTAAAATTGTTCCTAAATAATAATAATTTGAAATTAGAAGTAAGTAGATACCTTCAATTTAAGCGACTATTTCTTGTGATTGTGATTTATATCCCTAATTTTACACCAAAACGAAATGTCAAATGCGCCTTATTACCAAAAAAAATCTAAATGTTATTTTTCAATCGGCGCGGCGATTTAATTTGTGTTATATTTTATTTTTCGTGAATTGTTTAAGAGGGTTTAAACTAAGCACTTGTGCGATTCACAGTTATTTAGACACATATTTGCTTATACGTACGTTATAATGTCGTAAAAGTTTCAAATAATCTGTCATTTGACGTCCAAGATGTCAAATGATTAATAGTTTGAAACTTTTACGATATTGCCAAGTCCGTATACTCGTATTTATCTTAATACCTGTAAAACTTGCAAATGTTTACATATATGAACGTTTGAGGCTAAGCGTATACTTTTGCGTAGATATGCGTATACTACGAGTATACGGATGTTACAATATCGTGAATTTTCATGATTTTAATTTCGTATATCTATATACGTATATAAAAAATGTTGTAAGTTTATGATGCTTAATTAGGGTACTGCTAACTTAATGAGAGCCACCGTTTTTATGTTCACCACGTAAAATCGTGTAAATCTTATCGTGGTATATTTCATTGTGTTAGTTAATATTGTAAACTTTAATATTATACGGATGTCAGGTCATTGAAATATATTTAAATCATGGGATTTTCAACGTCCGTTTATATCAAATTGGATTACTGACGTCCGTATATCCGTTTTATAAACGTAGGTTGGTATAGCCCACTGTGTTCGACTTGAGTTTATTTAAGATAATTTTGTATTTTAAGTGACCTGATTATTACTTATCAGTAAATATCATATCTACCTCATTAAAAGTGTTCCTAAATAATAATGATTTTAAATCAGAAGTAAGTAAACAAGTTATTTTTAATTTAAGTTACTATTTCTTTTGACTGTGATTTAAATCTAAATGTTATTTTTCAATCGGCGCGGCGATTTAATTTGGGTTAGATTTTATTTTTTGTTTATTGTTTAGCAGGGTTTAAACAAATCACTTGTGCGATTCACAGTTATTTACACATATATGTACTTAGACGGATGTTATAATATCGTAAAAGTTTCACAATATCTGTCATTTGACGTCCAAGATGTCAAATGATTAATAGTTTGAAACTTTTACGATATTGCCACGTCCGTATACTCGTATGTATCTAAATACCTGTAAAACTTGCAAATGATTACATATATGGACGTTTGAGGCTAAGCGTATGCTTAGATATGCGTATGATTCTCTCCAATACTACGTTAGTACTATTTTTTATATGTGCCAATACTTCTCATAATTTAGAAATAAGTAAATAGGTACTTTACATTTAAGTAAGTATTTCTTGTGATATTATCGTAATAAATTGCATTGATCTCAATATTTGTTTTATTTTACTAAACTTTAAACTTCACGTTTACGCTAGCATACCTGCACTATAACATAGAAATAATATTTATCCACCTACTTATTAAATATTAAAGAAAGAAGAGCGGCAACGTTGCACTGTTCATAGGAGTTGCGATAGATAGGAAAACGTAAATTAAATTATGTATATCACGGGAAGCCAGATAATTGATAGTGTTGGCTGGAGTCCTAATTGATTTCACTATGGTTGTTAATATACGTATATTTGTATATCAATATGTGTCAAAATTTCAGAAAAATAATATGCACACAGTATTTGACATTGCCTTAGCGACTAATATTCACTGTAATAGTTCATATTTTTTAAGTGGAACTGGTGGACGTCATAATAATGCGATGTAAAAGGGCGGCAAATAGATAGCGTGATGTAAATATATATATACATATATATATATATATATATATATATATATATATATATATATATATATATATATATATATACCTATATATATATACTGCTATATTACTGCAATTTTTTTGCAAAATCTGCTCAGTAGTTTTTGCGTGAAAGAGTAACAAACATACATCCACCCAGCCAGCCTTACACACTTTCTCATTTAGAATAGTAGTAAGACAGTTATTTTGCCCCAATACCTACCTGTAAGTTAGTGCTACAATCGTTTTCTTAGCATCAATTAAAATTTTCTACAGACTTTCGCAGTCCACTGTTGGACATAGGCCACTCCTTACTTGCATCACAATAGCATTGTCACTCAGGAGGTGGATTTAGCCTACTACACCACGCTGACGAGATGGTTTGGTATAGGGTTTCAAATCCAGTTTTCCGTCTTCTCGCAAAGATATTATAAATGTAATATCATATAATATCTTATCATAATAAGAAAATACTAGAAGCAAAATTGCTTCTAGTATTTTCTTTAGTCCCCTCTTACGGCACCCACAGAATTAAATGGGCTTCACAAACTTTGTATTCTTAATCCGTTACCACATGGAGAGTAGATAGTATTGAAATTAAACTACAGTTTACGGATTTTATCGCGATATATTGGTTTCACTAAAACTGTAGTTTAATTCCAATGTGTAACATTCGCGTAAACCAAAGAAGATACTAAGAGTAGATAGTACTTAGTAGCATGATCGTACGATAATAGGAGGTTTATTAGCGACACAAGTGGTTATAGAAACAAAATTAAACCTTCTAACTTCTAACCTATAATGACTGTCTCATGTAATAGGCGTCAACATAGATGGCGTTATTATAGGACATGAGCTAATTGTAGAACAAAGTTTATTCATGCCTTATCGATGTAAAAGCTATTACACGTATGTGACGTCACATCGCGCTCCTGCGCCGCGAGCCTCGCTACGAGTGACGCACAGCAATGGGCCGTTCCCTCGCGCCCCTCCGCGCCGGCCCTATATATACAGCGGTCACGAGGCTTCGGTCCTTTCCTTCGGCCAGCACCGCCAGTTGAGTACAAGACCATCCAAAGACCTGTGAAGTGCCAACGTCGACCACGCCCTGGATAATTGTCTCTTCTGTTAACCTTAATCGTCAGTTCTTTTTTTGTATCGAATAACTGGAATTATAACGCGAGTTTAAACTTTCCTGGTGATATTTTTTATTTATTTCCCGTAAGTCAACCTAATTATCTCTCTTTAATTGCTCGGCGAGTGATCGATCCCGGCTACCCCGTGGAAATCAATCACTCGTGCGACATTGGCGCCCAATAGAATTTTTAATTATATTATATATATAATTTTTAAAACGTAAGTTGGCACTTTACAGGTGAGTGAAATAATTTCTTTTTCTCTTGTATATTTTTCTCCTGTGTGTGCATATATTCTGGTGTGGTGAATTGCGTACAGGTACAGTTTCTATCTATTTTTGTTGGCCATAAGCAATTTAACTGTGTAAATAACATAACGGTGATTTAATTAACGTCGGTCTAAAATCACGTTTCCACCGCGGGCAGCGTGTTGAGCCGCCAACCGGTTCTAACCGCTTAGCCGTTGAACTAACGAGCCACGGGTTTGCGAAAGAATATTGTGATTCAACCTTTGAGTGACCTTTAAGAAATTTTTTCTTCCTTGACCAATCATCACACCATTGTATAATTTAGTGTATTTCAGCTTTTTTAGCACGGTATTCGATTTTCTGGCGATATAATTTTTTTTTCTAGTGCCAGCGTAAATACTTAGATTTTCTATTATTGTTTTGTAATAATGGCTTACATTATAAATTTCTCATTATTAACTAAAGCGGAATTAGAATATGAGACCACAATACGCGGCGTTTCAAAGCCTGACGATCCCCGCAAACAAATCGCTAAACTTTCAGTTAAAACTCCCTCAGAGGATATATTATCTTCACCCTTCCCACCAGAGGAGGATGTAGCAGAAGTGGAAAAGTTGCTATTAAGATCAACTAAACACTTATCTATGTTGGAAGCAAACTATACTTCCGAGCTTCAACAGAAGGTCGAAACCGTGCTGCACCATTGTTTGCATCGACTGAATAGGGTGGATACCGGCAGTCTTGATATCAAAAAAATTGAGTCTGTGTGGAATAAATATAATGACTTATATGCGAAATTACAATTAATCACGAGACGTAATTCGCGGTCGGATTGCTCAGTGGCAGAGGGAAACACTTCCTATAATTACGACCGTAAGCTTTTTTCGGAATTAGGTAAATTCAAATTTAACGGTAAATCATGTGTAAGATCCTTTATTGAAAAAATTGATGAATTTATGTCCTGTAGATCTATTCCTCTCGACAAGATGTTGTCTTTCGCTTTTGAAATATTTTCGAGTGACGCATTAGTTTGGTATCGTTCTGTTAAAAATAATGTAAAGACTTGGTTAGAACTTTGCGAACTTTTGAAACGAGATTTTAGTCCGCATAACTACGATTATCGGCTTATGACGGAGATTCGTCAGCCGGCGCTCACAGGGCAAAAACGAATCAATAACTATCTACGTGGCAAAAATGCACGGTCTGTTTTCGCGACTTAGTTCTCCTATCGCTGATTTGGAGAAGCTAGAAATTTTGCTAAATAATATTAGACCTTGTTACACTAATTGTCTGCTCACTGCAAAGGTTGTTGATGTTGATAGTCTGGTCGAAGTTTGTCGTCTTTTCGAAAATTACCAAAGTCGCAGTAAGCAATTTTCTGAACCCCCTAAAGTTTCAAAGAATACTGTAGCACCTGATCTAGCGTATAATTATCCGTTTTCAAATTTTTCTTCAAACAAAAATGTTTACAATCATAATCACTTCAATAAATATAACTCTGTCGCTGATACATCGAGATACAAGTCTGTACCACAAGTTAACGCCGTATCGAGCACTTCTAAAAATTTTTGCGTGCGTTGTAGATGCAATTCGCACTCATTACGTAATTGCCGTCAACCACACTACCTAATCTGTTTTAAGTGCGGTACAAAGGGTTTCAAGGTGTCAGACTGCCCCAATTGTAAATCTAAGTCGACCCCTACAGTTTCAAAAAACTAGTTAACAAGGATTGTGGAAAATCAAATTATACAACTAATTGTAATAAAACAGAGTGGAATAATTGGTTGGACTTTTAAAAAAAAATCTTTAGTAGCTATCATATATCCTCAATCCGTAATTCTAAAGTAGAATATTTACCTAACGTTACCCTAAAATTAAACGGAATACCTACCACTGGTCTTTTAGATTCTGGATCTTGCGTTACAATTTTAGGTAATAATTCGCTTAACTTATTTTTGAAAGACGATGTTTTGGATAAATCGAAACCTTTAAGGTTAATAACAGCTGGTGGCGAACGATTTGAGTCTTTGGGATCGGTGTTTCTACCCTTTGAGTTTCAGGATAAATTGATTAACTTAGAAGTTCATGTTGTACCTGGGATTCAAAATTCCCTTATCCTTGGCATGGATTTTTGGCGAAGCTTTGGCCTATTTCCTAACAAATTAGAGTCTGTTTTGATTGTGAACAAGTCTGACGCTCAAGTAATGGAGTTGCAGGCAGTTCCCCCTACACATCTTGTTTCTTATGATCATCTTACAGTCGACCAGAGAGCTACCGCTGACAACATTATTTCTAAATTTACCGATATTTCATACGAGAAGCGGGGTCTCGGTTGCACAAATATTATTTCTCATTCAATTGATACAGGTGATTGCCCCCCTATTCGGCAAAGATTTTATCGCATGTCTCCCGATAAACAAAGAATTTTAATAAAGCATCTTGATGACATGCTCTCAGAGGATGTTGTTGAACGATCTGAAAGCCCATGGTCAAACCCTGTCATTTTGACCCCTAAGAAGAATGGTGAACTGCGTTTCTGTTTGGACAGTCGTAAATTAAATTCCGTTACAAAAAAAGATGCTTATAGCTTGCCTTATATTTCGGAAATTTTAGATAATCTGAGAGATGCTAAATACTTGTCTAGTTTAAATTTGTCTAAATCTTTTTGGCAAACATTAATTAAAGAAGAGGACCGTTGCAAAACAGCCTTCTATATTCCTACGCGTGGCACATTTCAATTCAAAAGAATGCCCTTCGGTCTTACGAATGCGCCAGCTACTCAACAACGATTAGTTGATATTTTATTTTATGGTCCAGAATTTGAAAATAAGGTTTTCTGTTTTATCGATGACATAATCTGTATCACGTCCAGCTTCAACGAGCATATTACTCTTTTATTACGCATTCTTGATAAAAAGCGCTAATTTAACAATTAATCTCGAAAAATGTCAATTTTTTAGAGATAAACTAAAATATTTAGGCTATGTTGTCGACTCTAGTGGATTGCATCTCGATCCGGATAAAGTAAATTCAATGAAAAATTATCCCACTCCTTCTAATAGAAAAGAAGTACGTCGTTTTTTAGGCGCAGCCTCGTGGTACAGGCGTTTTATACCGAATTTAGCTCTATTGCTGCACCCTTAAATAAGTTAACATCTCAAAGTAAAAACGCACCTCCATTCTGTTGGACGACAGAGGCTAATGAGGCGTTTAATAACCTAAAGAATTGGTTGATTTCCTCCTCGGTGTTGGCTTGTCCTGACTACTCGCAACCTTTTGAAATACACTCAGATGCTAGTGATTTTGGACTTGGCGCGATCCTCTGTCAAAGGTTAAATGGTGAGGAAAGAGTCATAGCGTACTATAGCAAATCACTCACTAAGCAAGAAAAAAATTACAGTGCCACAGAGCGCGAAGCCCTGGCTGTTCTATCTGCTATAGAACACTGGCGTTGTTATGTTGAAAATGGTAAAAAGTTTATTGTTTACACAGATGACGCTGCTTTGAAATGGTTCTTGACCTTAAATAACCCTACTGGCCGGTTAACCAGATGGGGAGTTCACTTATCTTCCTATAATTTCGAAATACGTCATCGTCGGGGTTCTGATAACGTTTTACCTGATTTTCTGTCTCGCTCTTTACCCGTTTCTGCTATTGCTAATGATATAAATATAGATATTAATTCTAATCAGAATTTACCAGTTTCTACTAATGATCCTTGGTATTTAAATATCTATAAAGGCTGTTTAAGTTCTCCGACTTCCTTTGTTAACTATCAAGTAATAAACAATAAATTGTATTGTTTTAAAAAAATCATTAAACCCTCTCACTAGAGAATTTCAATGGAAAGAGGTTATTCCGTCTGACCAAAGAAATGACATTCTAAGGGAGAATCATTCTTCGCCCACTGCTGGACATCTGGGTATTTTTAAGACATACAAACGTCTCGCACTTAATTACTTTTGGCCTGGTATGTACACTGATGTTGTCAAGTTCGTCAGTTCATGTGAACCTTGTATCACCCATAAACACCAAAATCACCCAAATTAAGGTCTAATGGGAAAACCCAAATCATTTCAAAAGCCCTTTCAGACGATTAGTATTGATTGGTCCATTGCCTCCCAGCAGGAAACAAAACACTTTTATATTTGTGGTCAGTTGTTGTTTCTCTAAATATTGTTTACTTTTCCCCATTAAACGGGCAACTGCAGAAGTGATAACAAAAATTCTTGAGGAAAATGTATTTTTGGTGCATGGAATTCCATCTACTATTGTTTTGGATAACGGTAAACAATTTATTAGCGCAACCTTTAAAAGTATGTTGTCAAAATATAAAATTCCAAATTTGCATTTTACACCGTTGTATACTCCCCACGTTAACTCAGTTGAATGTTACAACAAAACCATTATGACAGCTATTTCAACTTTCATAGAATCTGATCATCGAATCTGGGACACTCTAATCACTAAAGTTCAATTCGCCCTTAACTGCGCAGTTAGTGAGGTTACTGGTTATTCTCCTCATTTCCTTGTTTTTGGTAGGGAGGTCATAACATGTTGTGGTTCTCAGTATATTGATAAGGAATTTGTAATGATCTTTCTAGTATTATATACGTATTCACTGTGTCTTGTTGTTGAAGGTCACTCTTCAATAAAAGGGGTTTTGAGTTAACCGAATTTATTTGCGCGGAATCGAATCAAGTATACAAGTTGTCGTTTAGACGGTAGGGAACTGACTGGGGGGAGTATGCAGGCGCGCTACCTCGTAATTAATATGATGCAATGCATTGTATTGTTGCGTCATACACTGCACATGTCCCAACAGTTAATTCCGATATGGTGCTTGAACCACGGGACGGCTATGCCGAAACTTTAGGCTATTTATCTTCTATTTTCGAGAAGGTACATTCAGCTCTGTTGTCGGCCCACCAACGAAATTGTTCATCTTATAATCTTCGCCGTAAACAGGCAGAATTCAATGTCGGTGATATAGTTTGGCGCAGAACGTTTCTTCTTAGTGATAAGGATAAATACTTTAGCAAGAAATTGGCGCCTAAATTTATTAAATGTAAGATTGCCTCAAAAAAATCACCTCTAGTATACAAACTTAACGACATGGCTGGAAAACCTTTAGGCGAATGGCACATCAAGGATTTAAAGTTGATTAATTACAAAGAATAATAAAAGTATAAAAACAACAATAAGAATACCTTCTACCTATTCATTGTTTAATTTTTTCAAACGAACGTTTCTAATTTATATTACCATTTGTAGTAGTGCCTACTATAAATTGATATTTTCTGTGGTGGGTAGCAAATATTTTTTTTCTCGTAAACAATACTATTTTTCAAATTGCTGCGCAATTGTGTACTCAAATGTTATGTTGAACATTGTTTTAAAAAATACTAACCATAAACTAAATATATTGTTTTTTTACCCTGTTGATCAGTGGTTAAAAGGTCGCTATTAGCTGAGCATACAAGTTCGATTCTCGCATGTGTATTTTCTTTCCGCAAATCTATTCGTTGAAATGCATCTTGATTGGCGTATTGTTTTTCGCCGTGCCTTGTTCTGAAGTTCTGTTGTTATTCTTAATTCTGTATAAATTCCATAATCAAATTGTTATTATAGGTACTTTATAAACGATCATGGTGATTAACCGTGCGTCGCCAGCTCGGAACAGTCGAATAGTACCTACCATTTAGATCGTACCTAGTTGTCGTTATGACGCACGCGCGTTCACTCAGCGACGTCCCGATAAATAGATGCCTAACTAATGATTCACCATTGTTTACATTCAAAAGGTGGTTACTGGTCGTGTTCTAGTTATTAATTAGAGCAAAATATTTATTAATTTCTTTCCTTTGACATTGAGCGGTCCGGTCGTGTCTGCGGCTTGTATTATTTTTGTTCATCTTTACGAAAAATCTGTTGTTATACCTAACTATATTCAAAAAGTTTACTTATCTAGTGGCAAAGGCCGAACCCAAGATTTATAAGTCGTAGGGCTAGATCAAGTTTCTTATATCTACAAATCATTATTACCTAATAATTACCCTAAGCGCTTCTCCATAGATTGTTATCTTTAATATTAGGCTATTACACTGGCCTCGGCATTTACATGTAGGTATGTGTGATGAATTATGAATGATAAATGTTTATGTTCAAATTCAGACTGCCGTTGTACGTGTGAAGAATGCAAGCGTGGGTCATTATTATTTAGGTATCCTAATTAGCGTATAGGGTTGTCACTTGTTCAAGGTACTCATGCCCTTGTTTTCTCTAATTTCAGGGAGTATCTTCAGGGCTGCTACGCCCGTTGGGCTAGGGAATTTTCCTTAGGGAAAATCCCGGCCTAACGGGGGGGGGTGTGTGAAGTCACATCGCGCTCCTGCGCCGCGAGCCTCGCTACGAGTGACGCACAGCAATGGGCCGTTCCCTCGCGCCCCTCCGCGCCGGCCCTATATATACAGCGGTCACGAGGCTTCGGTCCTTTCCTTCGGCCAGCACCGCCAGTTGAGTACAAGACCATCCGAAGACCTGTGAAGTGCCAACGTCGACCACGCTCTGGATAATTGTCTCTTCTGTTAACCTTAATCGTCAGTTCTTTTTTTGTATCGAATAACTGGAATTATAACGCGAGTTTAAACTTTCCTGGTGATATTTTTTATTTATTTCCCGTAAGTCAACCTAATTATCTCTCTTTAATTGCTCGGCGAGTGATCGATCCCGGCTACCCCGTGGAAATCAATCACTCGTGCGACACGTAGGCTAATTGAAATTAGTTTAAAGTATTTATCTCTTAAACTTCTTGCAATAAATTCAGTAGGTACTACCTAAATTAAGGTCATACTGATAATTATTATTTATAATTGTCTTCGTAATGTTTCATTTGTACCTATATATGTCATCAAAGCTTCTTAGACTCTTGAGTAAAAAGTTTTGCTGTCTATACTACCATTGTCTGGACAATCTTTGATGCCAATATATATATATACAAATTACAAATGGGTTAATATTTTTAAAGACCAAAAGGCCATTTTTAATATCCTACCTATCAATAATATATATATATATATATATATATATATATAGACCGCAATTAAAATTAAAATCCATAGAACATGTTGGCGGGGTAAATGTATCAATTTTGTACCTAATCACAAAAGTTGTATAGTAACTTTGAGCCTCAAGATCTCCTGAACCAGTAATTTCCCAGGTATGGTGTCGAAGGAAAATTTTAAAATTTCGTAATGATTGGTACAATATGGGGTTTCAGTTTTCGTTAAGGGTCTTTTTACAACCTGTATATATCTAAAATATTGAAAACGGGCGTAAAATAATCTTTTAAAGCTCTGCGCTTTACTCTCAACGTACCTAACCATTTTTAAAATTATGTTGTATGACGAAATGCACTACCACACTCAACTGAAAAAGGATAATCTGTCCTTGTTGTGTGTGCATCGCTTTTATCCCTTAAGCGCTGACCTTTTGAGGCTTTCAGCTTTTAGATATTTTAAAACATATACACATACTGTATGCACGGCAGTACACTTCGTATATGTTTGTTTATTGTTTGATGGGGAAAGACAAGCGGCCGCCTCGGCGTTTAGTACTACGTCGAATGTTTGCAGTTCGATCCCCGCACGAGAAAACACTGTGTGATTCACAAATTGTTGCTTCGAGTTTGAGATTTTTCTAGTGAGGGCGTGGTCTCTTAAAATAATGAAAAGTATTATACTTAACTACTATACTACTTACATACATAGTAGCTTATATTGTGTGTCCAGACTATGTATGTCAGCGACAAATTACGTCCGGACCAACATGCTTTCTAAAACTAGCAAGATACTGCTCAAAAACGTCCTTTTAATGGACCAAAACTCTGCAGCCATATTTATCCAAACACCAAACCCTGCACACATATACATAACGCTGCATAAAAATATTTGATGATCACATCAAAGCGATTACGATACGTAATGAAATCTCGGCACACGTTACCGCCACACCGCGACGGCTGCTGCGATCCAATTATACACGATTAAGGATACAATTTTGCCGGTTTAATCATTAATATAAGAGCTATAGGTAAATTCACGAAAGATGACCACTGCGCAGAAATCATTTTTTAGGTCCCCGTGGAGGTGCGGGGTGAGCGGAGCCACGCCATTGGCACTCCACCGCGCGGGTGGAGTGCCAATGGCGTGGCTCCGTTCTTGACGCATTCCCTAAATGCGTCAAGAATGGAGCAACGCCATTGGTGCACGAATGTACATATGCGCGACGGCCGCCATTTGTGGTCAACTTTCGTGAATTTACCTATACCACACATTGGGCGTTCGGCGTGCGGCAGGCGGTTATTCTGCGTACGCCTGGCGTTCACATTGTACTGTACCGTCTCGAATATGGTAGTATTCTTTATCATCGCAAAAGTCATTACATTTGGCCTTGTAAAATGACGCCAGTCATACAATTTCATCATCAGTATAGAGGAGTTTCAAAGCGATAACATGTCAAATTCATAAAACTATTTTATTTCAATTATTATTATACTTTTTTATTTGTGTCACTGCTAGCATTTCTTATTTATTTTAATTTTGACATTTAAATTTTTCATTAATAATAACTTTTTGGTTTCTCATGATTAATTTGTTATTTCTATTGTGAGGTTATGCTGGTGATCCATTTTTGTATAACATGTTGCTATTTTAGTATGTAAGTTTGTAATATTCTACACAATGTATATTGTATTGAATAAATGACTAATGACTTTACCTTACATCTCGCTGCATACACGCATATTGGAAATGACAACGAAACACTTCAGTACTTCAGTGTGAACGCCGAGTGCACGTCAGGCACACGCCGTAGATCCGCTTAAGAAACGTGCGCGCCCAATATGAGGTTAGCCTAACAGGATCACTGTAATGTATATCTAGAGGCATATGAAGCGAGTATGTAGACTGTACTTTATCGGTTTATACATAACATAACATAACAAATCGTCACGCCTTTTATCCCCGAAGGGGTAGGCAGAGGTTTATTACACCCCCACACTTCGCCAGATATGTTTCGGTCCCAATGTAATAGGGGGCGAGCCTATTGCCATCTACCGGGCACATTATTAAGCGAGCGATAATTAACATTTTTAATACACACATAACTTCGAAAAGTCAGAGGTGTGTGCCCGAGGTACCTGGGGATCGAACCCGAGACCAGCGTCTCGGCAGTCCGTTACGTACACCACTGGGCTACCGCCGCTTTTTCGTTTATATATCGTTTATACATCATTAAGATTTTAGGAGGTACCGGTGAAATGCATCGGGTATTTTGGGTGTAAGGCCTGAGGGAAGTGGTTGTGTTCAAGACTATTATTTATTTAGGAAATGCAGTAGATTGCGGAGGCTTGGAGTTAATGGAAAGCACATGTAATGATTGTATAGTTGTATACATCACTAATTAAGTTTAGCGATGGGAGCAATTCCAATAATATATAATAATTAAATATAATAGTTTGACTGACTACCGAGCCTCAGAACTCACAATTTCTACTCAAACTTATTTCACGGTATCATCATAGAGGCCTATATCCAGCAGTCGACTGCGACAGGCTGACTGTCGCAGTCGACTGCTGGATATAGGTCTCTCCGATAGTACGCCACTGAAGCTTGACTTTTGGCTCTTCATGTCCTTATACATTTTACGATATACGAAAGACATATTATTACAAAAGTCGTATAATATCGTCCGTATACTTTGATTCAATGCGTCATAGCTTTTCTATTACTTCGAATCTTAATATTTCAAGAATTCACTGAATAGGTTTCCGCTGCGTAAGCGTGCTCTATTGTTGGCCACGCAGTGAATTATATTCGCATTACATGACGTGGCAAAATAAATCCGTGATATTTATACCATTTATCATACTAAGGAAGAAAAAATCTGATAAAATAAACAGTAGCAAACGCTAATGTTTAAATCACTGGCACAAGAACAACAAAGAACTAAGTAGTACATTGGCACTCAAATAGTAATTTGAATTCTCTTTTTTTAAAGTGTTGATAAACACACACAACATACATATAACTTTTCATTATTATTTAATACAGACCTAAAACTCAAAACCCCCAAAAATATTTTTGGTTAAATGTTGAGGTTTTAGAATAAGCCGAAAACGTGCCCCTAAGCGATGTGTGCAAATATCGTGGCAAGAAACTAAATACAAGAAAAAGGTCGTTTGAAATCCGGGACAAAATGACACAGGTTCCACGTTAAGAAGGTTATACAACTATTTGCAACTACGATTCGGAGTTGAAAAGACGAATACACAAATTCGCTTCACTTCATGTCGAATAATGTGTTAGAAATTTTGCTGATTTTCTATATTTTCCTCAAGAGGTATGAAGGCTGCCTATATTTAGGAGGGATATTGCATACGTTTGCTTTTCACAGTCCACTGGGTTGCTTGACAATATCATTATGCGTCAATCGGAGAATGGGGTCTACTATACCACGCTGACTAGCACGGTTGGTTTCATGTTGAGTTTTCCGTCTCTTCACAAAGATATTGGCTTGGGCTTTGGCTGGCTGTACGGTTGGCGTAGTGGTTTAAGCGGCCGCCTCGCCGCTTAGCACTGCGCCAAGTGTTGTGGGTTCGATTCCCACACGAGACAACACTTAGTGCGATCCATAAATTGTTGTTTCGAGTCTGGGTGTTCATTGTGTCCGTTGGTTGTATGTTTGTAAAGTCCCCTGCGACACAGGATTTATACCTAGTGCGGGAGTTGTCTTTAAAAAAAAATTGCTTCCGCATCTCACACACACAAAACGCAATGGGCTAAGTAGTGTAATTTAAGCCCTATCTCCCGCGCCTAAATGGGGGCGCACCATTGGTTGCGTTGCGGTGGGGCCGCAGAGGAAGAGTAGATGCGGTGTTGTCGGGTTGCCGTCCTCCCTATCCTCTGCAGCCTGCGGAGGCTAGCGCTGCGACTGCTCCCAATCCGCCAAAAGGCAAGGAGGCGGCGTAGTGTCCGCGCCGCCTCCCAAGTTATAACGAGACGGGGCCCACTAACACCAACGGCGGGCCAAACCCGGGCAGGGTCACGGAAAAGTATGCTATCAGCGAATCGCGTGATCCCGCCACTACACGGCACCCGTAGGGACACCTCGGTGATTTTAGTGGGTATGCCCGCCCTCTAAAGGGAGAGCCTCCACACACCTCCTCCGCCAGTCCCAATCGATCACACTCTGATCGTGTTGACGTCGAGTCGACGTTAAGTAGGTAGGAGTAGGGATAGCCTCTTTCTCTCTTGCTATTTAGATGCAATACCAAGGACATATTTCCCTTCCCCCTCGGACCGCAGTAACTATTAGACGTGTCGATACTTCCATTTTCGAAATAAAAATTATTTATTTATTAATAAAATTACGAAATTAATAAAACATATAATCAACACGAAGTACCAGGCGCACATATCACTGGCGCAACCCTTCCAACGCTACAAGCGGCTAGAAGAAGACAGCAACAAGCGCGACAACACTAGCGGCGCGGGCGGCTACGATACGCGTGACTCACTACGCAGCGCTGACGGCACGGACTTGCAGAGCGGCGCGCGGTGTTTGTACCAACTCACAAGCGACAGCGAGTAGCGGGATAACTGTGAGATATTTGCTTTCCATACCTTTTTCGCATTTTGTTTTGTACCGCTGTACTAATAGCATGATTTATGTCAAATCATGCTATTAGTACAGCGGTCTCCAACTAAGACCCGCGCAGGGTCTGATTCTGACCTTACTAAGATGAATAAGCATAATAATGAAGATCCAACATTTGTGACACAGCGAGACAAGCGGCTTCGCCTATCTGGTGATTCCCATGACGATCTAACAGCATTTAGATTGGAGATGAAGAAAATGTTCTTGAAATTCTCTGTGGAGCAAAAAGTGCAATTACACTCGCTGACAAAACTAGTTAACGAGATAAAAGTGTCATCTTCTGATATGTCCGCTAAATACGCCGATATCGACAAAAATATTCAATTTGTTTCGGATCACATCAAGGAATTAGATAGTCGAATTGCAAACCTGGAACAAGATCGGAAAACCTTAGTCGCCGAGATGACTCATTTGCAAAATAAATGTGAGGAAATAGAGCATAATTCACTAAAGACAACGATCGAAATACGAAATATTCCTAAGCTTCTTGGTAGTAATACGACACAAAACTGCTATGAACTTATAACTAAACTCTCAGAAAAGCTGAATGTCAGTGTGGAACAAAATGATATTAAAGATGCTTACCGCATTCCAAGTAAGAAAGATAAAAATGTAGGCACCCTTTATGTGGAACTATCTAATACGTTACTCAAACACAAGATACTGAACAAAGCTAAACAACATAACAGAGACAATACAACCCAGAAATTAAAACGCCTCACACCTTGGATTCAAAGAGGAAACAAGACCGATTTATCTCTCAGAATGTTTAACATCAAAAACGAGGCGTCTCTTTTTCCTAGCCAGAGACTTTGCTTTGTCTTGCAACTATAAATTCTGCTGGACAGCAAATGGACGTGTTTTTTTAAGAGAAAAGGAAGGAACACCACATATCCTGATTAAATCAGAAGAACAGCTACAGTTACTAAGAAAAGGAGATTGACTAGTACTAAGTTCATTCAATTTCATTTTGATCTTATATAACATATGTTTCTTAACTAATTTCATGTTTTTTGCCTTAGTATGCATATACTTACACCAACATTACATTAACTCACTTCTTACAATACCTCACAACAGCTACTATCTAACACCTTGTACCACACTCCAATACCTCACTCACAGCCACACATTTTTCAATCATAAACGTTCACTTCTAAATCAACTAACGCACTACCCTCATTACACTCTTATAATATTAGACAAATTTGCAAACTTAAAGACCTTTATATTAAATGTTTCGGTTTTGAATATCAGACTATATTGACTAAATTTGCCACGCTGCGCTCAGTCTTGGCTCACAATATTGGTAATCCTTTGTTTACATATTCTTTTATCAATGGCTAATCTTACCCATATTGTTAATGATATTCACAATACAGTGGTGTCCAATACATCGCTATGCTCACCCGAAAACTTGCACCTCCCTGTTATTCGACAAACGTTCAACGTTTTACATATCGTGATCGAACCGGAGTTTAAAGACGCAAATTGCTTGATTATTAAATGTTGTATTGTTATGACTATACTAGCATGCTACCGACCACCTTCCTTTAAAAACATTACCAACTTTATTGATAGCCTAGACGCTACACTCACTTTGCTCTCTGCCTCTAATGTGCTGGCATTAATAGGTGACATAAACATTAATATCGCAAAACAAACTAACAATGCAGATTGCGACACCTACCTTAACACATTAGCATGTCATGGGCTTTTAGCGGCACATACTTACCCTACTCGCGATAACGCCTGTCTTGACCACGTTATGTTAAAAACAAACAAACTGTCGAACACCTTCATTCTAGATACACTGATAACAGATCACCATCCCACACTCTTCTGTTCTGATACAAAAGTCCAACGACACAAAGGCAAGCATACAGTCTCGCGTATTAATTACCAGGCAGTAGTGAACACGCTATCAGATACAGATTTTACTACGGTCGTAACCGCCACACATGCTAACGAGGCTGCTAATGACTTGGTGTCCAAAATCTCTATTGCCATAGCTATGCACACAAAGGTTACCAATATTCCCTTCCGAAAAAGGTGCATTAAGCCCTGGATCACGCCGGGACTGCTGCGATGCATTAGACACCGAGATTCTCTGCATAACAAGTCGAGACAGCATCCTGAAGATAGCGTAGCATTATTGATTTATAACAGATATAGGAACTTTTGTAACAATCTCTTAAAAAGCATTAGGTTGGAATACGATAGATCTGAAATAGAAAATAATAAAAACAATGTAAAAGCGATGTGGAAAACTGTGAAAAAAATTACTAACATTGGTCAGATTTGCCTACCACCTGTGGAACTACTTAATAGTTTAGAAAGTGAACAACAGTCTGTCGACCAGGTTATTGATTTCTTTGTCAGTGTAGGTGAGGGTCTTGCAACAAAAATACACCAGCATGACAATAGTAAGCAGGTTAAAACTACGTGTCTATCACCCATATAATCTATGGCTCTCCTAGATACGGATGTAGCTGAAGTTGAGCGTATCATCTTCAACTTACGCAGTAACTGTGCCACAGGGATTGATAAAATACCAGCATCAATCCTAAAACAGGCTCGACACATCCTAGTTGGTCCCATTACGGCCTTGTGTAATCTCTGCCTTGCGACAGGTGTCTTCCCCAATTGCCTAAAACAGGCTTTAGTAAATCCTATACACAAGAGCGGGGACAGACATAGTGTCAATAACTATAGACCAATATCTATTCTAACCGCGCTTTCAAAAGTTTTAGAAAGAATACTAAACAACAGACTCGTCAGTTATTTAGAATCAAATGCCCTAATTGCATCAAATCAATACGGGTTTCGAAAATCAAAATGGACTGAAGATGCAGTACTTGATGTGACGGAAAACATTGTTAAGAAGATAGATAATTAGCTTAAAGTTGTAGGTACATTTCTAGACCTCAGCAAGGCGTTTGACACTGTGTCTGTTCCGCTGCTTTTGGACAAAATGGAAGCCCTGGGAATAAGGGGAATAGCTCTGGACATATTCCGCGATTATTTAATTAACCGCACACAAATCGTAAGAATAGGAAATGTTACAAGCAACAGTGCTAGCCCGAAATTCGGTGTCCCTCAAGGTAGTGTTCTCAGTCCTACTCTGTTCCTCATCTACATGAATGATTTATGCTTACTTAAATTAAGAAACTGTAGAATCGTATCTTACGCGGATGATACGGCCTTAATAACGTACGGTTCAAACTGGGATCAACCTCGTAAATGCACCGAAGATGCTTTGTCAATAATTAAGACATGGCTCAACAATAACCTGCTAACCTTAAATCATGACAAAACTAAATACGTGACTTTCTCACCCAGAGAACACACTTAACCCCCAAATACGTTTAATATCAAAATACACTCTTGTGACACCACATATCATATTTTTTCGTGCCTTCCCCTCTCACGCACTAAGGAAATCAAGTATTTAGGTGTCGTCATAAACAGTACTTTCACTTGGCATAACCACATTAGCAATTTAGTGGGCCGAATCAGAAAACTGTTACCTTTATTTAAAAAGCTTAGTCGATGCGCTGACAGTAAAACAATTACTACCATATATTATGCACTCGCCCAATCACTTTTGCAATATTGTATCACTGCCTGGGGAGGAGCTGATACTACGTGCATGCTACGTCTCGAGCGTGCTCAACGTGCGATCTTGAAGGTCATGATGCGAAAGCATTGGAGATACCCCACTACCAAATTGTATAGCGAATGCAAGGTATTGACAGTGAGGCAGTTATATATAAAGCCGTCTTAAAAAAGAAAGCTACCTCTCAGAGCACTGCTACGGACAGGGGTAGGAGGACATATGTTTACAATATACCATCCCACCGTACAACTCTAGCAAGTAGACAATTTTACATCGCTTCAGCTCGTCTTTATAATAAAGTCAACAAATTTAAACGAATACACCCGCAAACATTAAAACAATGTAAATCTACAATCAAATCCTGGCTTCTCACATGTAACTATTCAACTACCGAAAAGTTACTACAATAATGAAAAATGCACACACACACAACACACGCACACACACACACACAAACACACACACACACACGAACAAACACACACACACACACACACACACACACACACGCACGCACACACACACACACACACACACCCAACATACCCTTGTTTATGCATAAGATCTCAAATTTTAGTTTATTTTATTAACCACACCTTTTTTTTTTTTCTTTTGCTTTTCTTTTTTTTTATCGACATATTATGTACTATTGTGTGTATATTTTCGGAGAAGGCGCTGTCTCCCGTAACACAGTTTTAACTACCACGGGAGGCAGAGTTATTGTAAATCTGTGTATAATATCTTATGTCAATAATAGTTTTTATTATTATTATTATATTTATATCTTAGCTTCTTCTATTTGCTGAAGGAAGAAACAGGAAGAATATGACTGGAGAAATAAGGTTACGGCCTGGGTATTCTCATCGATCCTACGAGGCAAAAATTCAGAGATCAGTTATGGTAAGAACTGATACGTCACATTTCTATGCCAGGACTGTTCTGGCAACTTACCAGCAATCAGCGTCAATTTGATCAGAATGGAAGAAGTAAAAAAAAATCTATGAATATAATGCGAGCAAGCGGGTCACCTGATGGTAAGTGATCACCGCCAGATATAAAACCTGCAATGCCCAAAGGCAAGCTAAATAAATATTTATATATCCAAAAATATACTTACGAATTGAAACGATCAAAGAATTGTGTTTGCCAATGAGCAGAAGCTGCGAATACATTATACCATTATTTATGTAAAGCTTTTATAGGATATTGACCAGCATAACGTACGGCGAATATAAATATGAAAACATTCGAATATATTTGTTTGCGATATTGTCACAAATAAATTAATTTTTGCTACTTTATTATGCTCAAAGGGTCAATGCGAATCAGTAAAGCAAAATGGGATGCGGCTCTTCAAAGCTGTCCAGATTTTTTCGACAAAAATGAAAACGTCACAGTAATAATAATGCTAGCCAACCAAGTCGCCGACAACTTGTTTTATGTAGATCCTGTAATTTGTTTTTTTTTTGCTTTCTTCGTAAAATCTTTTATTAAAATGTACATTTGGTTTTGCAGTTAACAAACTATTATTTTGTAGTTGAAAATTATGACTAGTCATGATCATAAGCCCTATATACTGTCCCACTGCTGGGCGCGGGCTTCCTCTCACTATGAGAAGGGTAAGGCCTTAGTCCACCACGCTGGCCAAGTGCGGGAAGGCAGACTTCACATGTTGCACATTCACATGTGTGAAGTATAGCCTGGCTGATTTCAACATGAATGGGCCGGCTCGACCGGGGAAGTACTAGCATCTCTCAGAAAATCGACGTTAAGTAACAGTACCTAAGCTGTTGCGTTTCGTTCGGTGAGTGAGAGTGCCGGAAGCCCTATCCCCTATTCCTTCTCCCTCATCCCACTCCTTATCCTATCCCTTTTCTCAAACCCAAGGGGCGACAACGCACTTGTGACTCCTGTAGTGCTACTTGTGTCCATGGGCGGCGGTAATTGCTTACCATCAGGCGATCCGTCTGCTCATTTGCCGCCTATTACTATAAAAAAAAATGTTATTTAGGCTTTACAACTTTATGAAGAACTCTCAGATATGCAGGTCTCCTTGCGATGTTTTCCTCCACCGATAAGCATTCGAAAATTAACAATTTAATACGCTCTTAACTTCAAAAAGTACCGACCGTGGACCGTGGATTCGAACCCAAAACCCCCTACGTAGCAGTCTTTCGGTCTCTTCACTCGGCTATCGCGAGTATATTATGTCTAGTACAGTCTAGCAAAAGCACAGATTCCTAAATAGTTACTACGTAAGCAAAAGAGCGATCAATCGAACGTTCGGTCCCGTGTATCAAATAGCGTTTATGTAAGAAAAATATCACATTACATACAGACTGTGTTAATAGTCTGACACTATAATCCAGGTTGACTTGCTACTCGTGTTCTCATCGGGTTGCAAATGTAGTACTCATATAGCGTTTCTTCTCTAATTTTGACAACCGGTTATAATTTTGACGCAGTCGGAGTGTAATCGACTGCTACGGCGAAGGCCGCGGGTTCGATTCCCGCTCAAGTCAAACATTTGTGTGCAATGACATGGATGTTTGTCTTGGTCTGGGTATTTCTATGTATATCCATTATCTAGTATCCATAGTTCATGCTCTGCTTAGTTTGGTACTAGATGGTGAGTTGTGTATGTGGTAGTATATATGTGGTAAAATATTTGTTTATTGTAGAAAATCTCACTTAAATCGTAGTCATATTTTACAATCCTTTCACTAATTCATTGACAATATTCCATCCTGCTCATTCGCATTCTCTCTGTCGCACTTATGATGTAGGTAACCTTAGACAATAAAATGAAACAAAAGAATAAGTGATGTACCTAGTTACTTACTTAATAAATTTTCTAAATTCTAACCTCTCCTTCATACTTCATCCGGGCTTAGAACTGGCAAAATTTACCTTTTTACAAGTAATTAAATACGTGGGTATGCAATTAGAAAGCAAACAAATATCAAAATAAAATAAGGTATTCTCTACTAAAAGAAAATAGTAATTTTGGCGTATTTATGAAGTTAGAATCAGCTGCTTTTTACAAATATTATTTCATCATCATCATGTCAGCCTAGAGACGTCCACAGCTGCAAAATTATATACTGGAAGTGCCTTTAACGCCTGTGGCACAGGTTTACCCTAGTACAGGCACCTCATTATTTTACCTAAATTACTTTTTAAGAACTGTATGTATATTTTTGTTATAAATTGAAAATTAATAAATTTTTATTATTATTATCTCTTTATGAATCAGTATTCACATAATCGATTTTTACATAATTAAGCCTTAGCATAAATCAATAAATTTAAGTATATAAAATGGGACCACGGGAACTTACCGGTGTCGGGTACAGGGACCAAGCCACCGGTGGTTAGGGCCTCAGAGAAAGGAACTTCCTCACAATACGTGCCGTATCGAGAAGAACCGCCTTCTAAATCAAGACCTTGATCCAGCTGCCCAGTGCGAGCCTCTTTAGATGCTGATCGAGGCTCCTGGCGATTAATCCATTCACTGAAACGACAATCGGAACAATGAATGCTGAATCTACATCCCACATGTCGACAATCTCGTGAGCTAGATCTAAATATTTAATATTTTTATCATTTTCCGCCTTCACGAGATTACTGTTATGTGGTATGGTGATATCAACAATCATTGCGAGACGCTCTGCTCGTCTGTCACTACAATATCAGGCTTATTGGCTACAATAGTTATGTCTGTAATGATAGACCGTTCCCAATACAACAATGCACGACCATTTTCGAGAACTGGGTCGGGCACATATCTGTAGTACGGTACCTCAGAACCAATGAGTTTATATTTAAGGTCTAGTTGCTGATAGATAATCCTAGCCACTTGGTTACGTCTGTGCAAATACAGACCATTAGCAAGACTCGAACAACCGGACACAACATGCCTGAGAGATTCCCCGGGCTGGTGACACGCCCGACATATGTCAACCATACTGTCCCTCAGGATATACTTGCGGTAGTTATTTGTCATGACAACTTCATCCATAATTGCACAGACAAAACCTTTCCTTTCTCCGAAAAGACCACCGAAGCGCAGCCAGGAAACGGATGCCTTAAAATCTATATCAGACCCGTGTAAGGCCTTACAGAAGCGTCCATGTAGCTCCTTGCCCTTCCATACTTCTATACGGTCCTCAATACTAAGCACTGCAGGTTAGCGCCAGTTCTTTTTAGCCAGAGCGAGTGGGGTAAGTCCAGTATCCACTGCAACCACATCTCGATGCATATCCACACTCATTTACAGAAAATATTCTCTGAGCTTATACACCTCGCGGTTATGGAGGGTCTTAAGACATAAAAATCCTCGACCACCTCATTTCCGCGGGATGTATAGCCTCATAACCGACGAGCGTGGATGATGCATCCGAGATGCAGTCAGCATTGAACGGACTTTTCTGTCCAGGACGTCAAGTTCAGTCTGAGTCCACCTGAGTATGCCGAAGGAATATATAAGGATTGGCATGGCCCATGCGTTGCAGGCCCGCACCTTGTTATCACCTGATAAAAGACTATTCAGTACTTTTTTCAGGTGGCCAGAGCCTGCAGCGACTGCTTCATGTCAGCCTCAGAGATATTCAAAGACTGCGACGTACCCAGGTATTTGTAAGTCTCCGTTAGGAGAGGGACCGACGTTGTATGGAATCTGAGAGTTGTATTCCTGCAGATGCCATAATCTCGCCTTTCTTCACATGCATGACCGCACATTTGTCCACACCAAATTCCATCCTGATAGAATTACTAAAGGTTTCAGTTACCTTAAGTAATGCAGTCAGTTGGAGATTGTTGAAGGCAAACAATTTCAGGTCATCCATGAAAAGGAGGTGAGATCCGTGGTAGGCAAAACCACAAAGGGTTATTATTATTATTATTACTGCTGGACATAGGCCTCCCCCAAGGTTCTCCACACAGAACGATTTTGAGCCGCCCGCATCAAATTAAGTAAAGTAAAGTAATAAATACCAAGGTAGGTAATTATTACTTTACTTACAAGTATTTCAATTGTCCTTCGAAATGTCCACCACATTATCAATACACAGACGGGCACGTTTTATTAAATTGTTTTTTAACGAGAGAAGTACGCTTCCCTGACTTCCCACTTCGTCAAAAGCGTCCAATATGCGCTGTTTTAATTGTTCAACACTAACCGGCTCACTTTTGTACACCCACAAAAAGAAGTCCATGTGTGTCTAGTGAGATCAGGTGAGCATGGAGGCCAAGCTACAGGCCCGCCTCGACCGATCCACTGGTTTCCAAACTCTTCCCTGTACAAACGCATAGCTGCACTCGCGTGATGTGAACTGACAAGCCATCGCGTTGGGCAAACGTAAACAAACAATTAACTGAATTACATTGCGGCAAAAAAATGGGATCCGCTCGCTTCCGCTAACAACTTAGCACTGCGGCGCGGGCGCAGAGGGACAGAGGGTGGCAAGCTTCGAGTTTGCCCGAATTTATCAATGGATCAGTGCCGCGTAAAATTACTACTGATAGTATTTAGTAATGCATTTATCAATTATTACGTATTTTTGAGGACAGTTTTGGGAGACTGCACGGTTGGCGTAGTGGTTTAAGCGGCCGCCTTACCGCTTGACACTGCGCCGAAGTGTTGTAGCTTCGATCCCCATACGAGACAACACTTAGGGTGATTCATAAATTGTTGTTTCTAGTCTGGGTGTTCATTGTGTCCGTTATTTGTGTGTTTGTAAAGTCCCCCGCACAAACACACAGGATTTAGTCCTAATGCGGGAGCTGCCTTTTTTTAAAAAAACTTTTGGGATTTAGTGTTTTTATTCTTTACATACATAAATGTGATCAGTTAAAGAGAACAGAGAGTCAGAGCCCCATTTAATTGTTTGTACTAATTCAAAAATAGTGGTGCATATAATACGTTTATGTATTTTTTGTTATTCCTGTATTAATTGTATACGTATTTATTATATATATTTAGTTTATACATTAATCTATTTTTAACTATTTATAATATATCTTTATGCAAGTATATCATGTCCTACATAATTATGTTACTAGTACATTCCCCTCACACTATATAATACACCTACTTCTTCCTCTCTACACCACTCAGTCAGGTATACTGGTAGATAATGCCCATGGCATTAACTTCGCCTACGTACTCTGTGTATGTAAAGTTTTAAATAAAGAACAAGTCACCCTGTACATTAATTCCAAAGTATATTGCTCAAAATTTTATGGATGCCGCCGTGGCATGACGTTATCCCTACTGCCTTCAGACTGAACACATTCAATCACATATTATTATGTGAAAAATAAATGTTCTATTTACAAATAATTACCAACGTCTAGACTCAGAATTTACTTACTATGTATGTTCTTTCAATATGTACACAAACTCACGCCTAGAATGACAATGCCTACAAGTGCCTACTAGAGAATTTTCTTGAAAAAAATTATAATGTAATATAATATTTGAGTTAAACCATACATTTTAAGGTATCTCTGTCTAGACATCTTATATTATGTAAGAAAATTTATTCATGAAGAATATGCCCATGGAGCAATTTAACAAAATAGGTCACTTATTATATATGTATCTATAAAAAATCTGTCTCGTAATATTCAAGAAATAAAATCATAGCAACGTTGTCTTTAAGCATAACGTAGGTACTAAAAGTTATCAGACAAAATACTTTTAAACTTTCTTACTCGGTCACTAAGCTTACTCATGTCTTGTACATTTAAAAGAATATCCAGCTATCATTTTAAATTGATAAATGAATAATTATAAATGTCTGTGAGAGCAGCGATAGCCGAGCGGAGAGACCGACAGCACTGCTACGCAGAGGGTCTCGGGTACTAATCCAGGGCACGCACCAATGACTTTTAGAAGTTAAGTGCGTATTAAATTGGTAATTATAGCTTGCTTATCGGTGAAGGAAAACATCTTGACGACCAGTTGGCGCAGTGGGAGTGTAAGCGACTGCTACGCCGAAGGTCGCGGGATCGATTCCCACTCAAGTCGAACACTTGTGTGCATGAACATGGATGTTTGTCTTGGTCTGGGTGTTTCTATGTATAATATGTATATATTTACAAAAAAAGTATATATGTATGTTTATCCATTGTCTAGTACCCATAGTACAAGCTCTGCTTAGTTTGGGACTAGACGGTGTTGTGTGAATGTCGTAGAATATTATTATTATTATTACCTTGAGGAAACTTGAATGTCTGAGAGTTCTCCATAATGTTCTCGAAAGACATATGAAGTCTGCCAAGCCGCACTTGACCAGCGTGGTCGACTATGGCCTTACACTTCTCATAGTGAGAACAGGCCCGTGCCCAGCAGTGGGACAGTATATAAGGCTAATGCCGGGTATCAGCCGGGTTCAATATTCGAGCTAGGTCCATATCCATGGATCACGTATCGATGTGGTGTCTCTCTGACTGACAGAGTAAAGAATTGTGTGATAAGAGAGTGTTGTGGGGTAAAAGAAGATGTAGTGACAAGCATCGAGAAAGGTATGCTAAGATGGTTTGGGCACGTGGAGAGGATGGATGACGAAAGACTGACCAAGCAGATATTATATAAGGCAAGCGTGGAAGGGACAGGACGAAAGGGAAGATCTAGGCGGACGTTCTCTGACCAGATTGGAGACATCCTAAAAACAGGACAGGTGAGAAGTACCCTGAACAGAAGAGCATGCATGAGGAATCTGATGGGAGTCAATGAAGCAAGAGAGATATGTCAGGATCGTTGCAAATAGTGTTCTGTAGTCTCTGCCTACCCCTCCGGGAAACAGGCGTGAGTCTATGTATGTATGTATGTACGTATCGATGTAAGAGTATCCATTTATTTTCAGGATTTGGAGATTCAAGATACAGGTTTGACATAATTATTTTGTATGGAGGTTATGCAAAATATGTATCTGAAAGCCAAAAAAATTGGTTTGATCGAATATTGAATTCAGCGGTTTAACAGCCTGGGTAACTTTGAATGTCAAGATGAAATCAAAAACGTTTTCTACGTTTATATTCTGGTGTTTACACATATTAGTAATATAAAAGTACTAGAGAATAACCGACCGCAGTTGAAAAGAATACATTTTCTTCCTAATCACATCGGAATTTCGGGAAATCCCTTCTTGATTTAAGTCTCGGCCGTTTCGGGCATGGCTTCCATGCGCGTCTTGTTGGAACATTTCACCCACTCATACTATATTAAAGATCGCTATCACAGGAAGACGATTAGTGCAATCTACGCTCCCCAAGGAACAATCAAACAACAAAATTTTCATTTTCTCACGCCCAGTAATTTCGGCTGTGCGTTGTCTTTCAGAAGGTCAGTAACGGAATAATGTTATATATATATATATACCTACACCGCTATTTTTTAATTAGTACAAAAACTTTAAGGACAGATTAGCGAAGATATTATTATCATATATGTGACGTAAGAATTTCATAATATCAATAAAGAGCAAAGTTATTATCATTCAAATTCAAATTCAAATTCGTTTATTAAACACCTTATACAGTTATACAAAGCTTAAACGGTAATGGCTACAGTAGTATAAACTGTGTCGTAGCCATTAACGCCCACATCCGAATACTTATAAAGGTATAACAAATTAACAAAGATAAGCAATTCACATTTAATATTTTAGTATTAATTGATGTTATCTATGAATAGTTGTATGATTTGTAACTAGATATTATTAGTATGAGTGGTGACTTGTGAGAGGCATGTGTATGGGTGTGTGAGTGACTGGGTGATAGTTATGTAAGTGTGTGTGATATGAGTGTGAAATGTTTATGTTTAATATTTCATGTAATGATGTCTTCACATTGGTCATAGTTTTGAGAAAGAAGCCATGCTGTGAGTTTGAGCTTGGCCATTGCAATAGTCAATGGATATATATTGAGTTATATTTGTTGCATTTGTTTATTGTAGAAAATCTCACTCAATCCATTCACTAATTCATTGATAATATTCCATCCTGCTCATTCGCATTCTCTCTGTCGCACTTCTGATGTAGGTAGCAATAGAAAATAAAATGAAGAAAAATAATAAATGTAGGTAGTTATTTTTTAATTTTGTTAGTTCTACCCTCTCCTTCATACTTCATTCGGGCGTAGGACCGGTAAAATTTATCGTTTAACAAGTAATTAAATACGGAGGTATGTAATTAGAAAGCAAACAAATATCAAAATAAAAGATGGTGTTCTGGACAAGAAAAGGGTAATTTTGGCGTATTTATGAAGTTAGAATCATCTGCTATTTACAAATTATTTTATCGTCATCATGTCAGCCTAGAGACGTCCACTGTTGGACTTAGGCCTTCCTCAAGGTGTGTGGAGAACACAGACCGATTTTGAGGCGCCTGCATCAAATTATTATTTACTTAAGTACGTATTATTTACTAAACTTACAAGTATTTCCATTGTCCTTCGAAATGTCCACCACCGTTGTCAAAAGCATCCAATATGCACTGTTTTAATTGTTTGACACTGACCCGGTCACTTTTGTACACTCACAATAAGATGTCCATGGGTACACAGCTGCACTCGCGATTTTTCCACTCAAAAAGTACGCACGAAGCATAGCTACATACTCCCGTGATATGAACTGATATGATAGGCCATCGCGTCGGGCAAACGTAGGCAAACAATTAAGTTTTGCAACGAAATTGGATACGCTGACTTTCGCTAGTAATTTAGTACTGTTTGCGGCATCGTCGGGGCGTGGCGCAGGCGCAGAGGGGCGGGGGGGGGCTAATTTATCAATGGTATGATAGTACACGGGTCGGTCATAGTATTAGTATTGCATTTACCAATTATCACGTATTTTTGTGGACAGTTTTGAGACAGTTTTGGGACTTAGTGTTTTTATTTTTCAACTACATAATTATGATCAGTTAAACATACTTAAAATATAGCGGTGTATATATATATATATATATATATATATATATTGATGATTATAAATATCTCAAAATATCTTAGAGTGTAAGTGAAGTAAATAATATAAATAATATAATAAACTTCTTAAATTTTCCCCTGACATTTAAAGTCACCCGACCTGACTGTACACACTTTACAGCACAATTACACAAAAGGTTTCCCAGCAAAATTCGCCGAACCTGAAGTATTTACGCGTTTTCAATAATGTAATCCTATCAACCTTAAAAGTTTCAGAGATTTTCGTGTTATAGAATGTTTACATGTTTTAAAATTATTTCAATTATTCGCTATTTTGTTTGTATCATGGTTATGACAAAATGGAATTTACAATCTGAACAATTTTTCAATGTGTGGTCAGGGAAAACGTCCAAATTTTGGGTAATTTTCCATAAAATAACAATACTTAAGCACCCTTGGTATTTTATTGGCTATCAAGAGTGCTTTTAGAAAATATATGGAAAAAGGTTCCCATCGACGCGAACGACTTGCGAAACTTTGGTGCACAAACTAGAGCCAGGTGGATTTTATCACTCATACGTTGACGTTATAGCATTTTGCAACCTTTCCCAGGCGATCTTATAATACGTAATTTCTTCAAAGAGACTAATAAATTCGCTTATAAACTGTGACATATAGAACGTACCTAACATACTTACGTAGGAAAAATACCAGTAGGTAACCTTAATATTGAACAAACAAACTTTTAGTAATTTCGTAAGTGTTTTCGCACGAACCTAAATTCAACATTTATGAAGTAACATTAGTGCTTATACTCGTGATATTACAGCCAGTGGTAAATATAGCGAAATATATTACAATGCTTTTTTTATAGTAATAGGTGGCAAACGAGCAGACGGCTTGCCTGATGGTAAGCAATTACCGCCGCCCATGGACACAAGCAACACCACAGGAGTCACAATTTCGTTGCCGCCCCTTCGGGTTCTGAAAAGAGATAGGATGAGGAGTGGGATGAGAGAGAAGGAATAGGCGATAGGGCCGGTACTCTCACTCATCGAACGAAACGCAACAGTTTAGGTACTGTTACTTTACGTCGATTTTCTGTGAGAGGGTAGTACTTCCCCGGTCGAGCCAGCCCATTCATGCTGAAATCAGCAAGGCTCTACTACCGTGAAATTTCCGTGTTAGTAATTTATTTTTTAGATATGGAATTACGCATGTATCTATACTATAAATTTATAAATGCGATAGTTAGCTTGTTTGTTTGTCCTTTTTTCAGGTCGTAAAAGAGCGATGTTACAATAAAATGTTTGATTTGCCAGTCGATATTTCAAGACGGCTGGCGTTTTTAAGCGAACAACGCCTTAAGTGGGATCAGACATATTGTCTGCGACATATACATTGTAAAGATGCCGAGCAGGTTGCTGGGACCTCCACCCTCATAAATAGAACAATCAAACAATTATGAAGCTACCTAAGGTTGACCGCACTCAAGAGAAAGGTACGGACTTAATGTAGGTTTGCCTACACTTAGCGACCATTTAGAAAAGCTTCCAAATGTATTTCTGTGGAGTTTTGAATTATTTGTGTGTGTTTATTTTGTAGAGTCTTACAATGCTATGCAGCGATAGCCCAGTGGTGTACGTAACGTACTACCGAGACGATGGTCTCGTGTTCGATCCCTAGTTAACCCGGGCACACACCTCTGACTTTGACTTTTCGAAGTTATGTGTGTATTAAAACATGTTAACTATCGCTTGCTTAATAACGTGCCCGGTAGATGGCAATAGGCTTGCCCCGTATTACATTGGGACAAAAACATAACTGGCGACGTGTGGGTGTGTAACACACCTCTGCTTACCCTTTCGGAGATAAATGGCGTGAAGTTTATGTAATATTACAATTCTCTCAGCTTTCTTAGTTTGCCTATCGAAATTTCAATCAACAGACATTGTAAATATTATTCTTTACTCGTTCTTCATCTTTCCTCGTAACCCTATGTGTGCAGTGGTCATATATGCTCACATCGGCTGGCTTCACACACAGGTTTCTACCAATCTTCTTCTTTGTGTCAATGATTTCTTTCAACTAAGTATATGACGCCCGCATGATACTCGGCCAGTAGCAATATTAATGCCATCAGTTATTTATTTGCACAAAATGTGTTTCAATACAATATTAAATTAAAACATATTTCTTATGTATATAATGTAAATTATAAAATACAATTACATTAACGAAAGGTACAGGAACAATAAAAACATTTTTCTTTCACTAAATGTCGCAAATAACAATAAAAGTTATGCATATGGCGGTAAATCTGTAATCAGGTAGGTACGGCAAATAGTTGAAAACTATAATTTCATTTAATTTTACACACCTGTGATTACCCGTAACCTAAACAAGCGTCAACAAGCTAATTCTGGTTTTCAAGCATTAGCGATGCATCCTAAACAAACTGTCAGACTATTTTTTCCCCTAAAGACCGAGCCTTCTCCCTAAAACCACCGCGGTGCCCCCACCCTCAACATATCGATTGACAATCGTCCCACAAACTGATACCTACATTACGACATAGTACACCTGTAGAAACCGCTGCTCTTTGATATTTCGTTATCTGTATTCACCCAGTTAACTTGAAATAATCTGTTTGGTAATCTTATGATCCTGGCCTAAACTCCATTCCAGGGTAGTGGCCGCGATCTTTAGATTTAGTGAGGTGAATAACGACCGAGATTTAGTGAATATTTCGTTTTCGACGATGCTTAAGATAACGCTATAATATTTTTCGGTGAAATGACTTATAGTAATAATAATGAGTATAGAAAATGAAAATTGCTTGTATTTTGTTTTAAATAAATAATTCAAGCGATTAAATATAACCTTCTGAGAGGTTAGCAATTGAAGTTAATGATAGAAAGAGGGTTAACCCCCCACGTGATTACAGCACGCACGGTCATGCTCTAATTTTGGTAGTCCGAAGTGTTGAGGCTTTGCTCAATTAAAAATCGTTCTATTGGTCGCGGTTTTTTCACGTTTTGTTTTACTTAAACTAAGAAACGAAAGTAGTAACTATTAGAATAGTTCATTTTCTATGCAACTAAATGGTTTTAGAAGGGTGAGGGAAACGAAACGCGCCAAAAAATATTGAAATATAATTATCTATGTCTCAGTTGCGAAAGCGTCCGCCATTGTTGTGTTTTGTTCCGTGATCTTTATAATAAAAGTTGTCTTGTGGAAGAAACCGGTGAATATTTTATAAAGATACTTATATAGATTTACTCAGAAAGAAATAAATATTAATTGTGAAGTGACATTATTCGTGACAAAGACAAGAAATACAGTGATAAAAGGCAACAACTTTTCAGAAGGGCTATTTCTACTCTTGAAACTCGCTATTTTCGTAAGTGTTTTATGATAAATATTCTTTTAATAGTTATGAAAGACATATAAGTACCCAGATTATTTATCTGAAAACATATTTTAGCAACTAAATACTACCATTGTTGTACATTTTCACTGTTATCGTGTTTCAAATGGTAAATAATTCACAGCCACAGTGTTCGTAACAGTAACATGGCTGCCTGGCACGGCGAACTTTTTGTTACGCGTTCGGATTATAATTTTTTTAGTGGCGTTAGATTCGTTTGTTACAAATAAATAATGTATTGTGTGAAAACCTAAAGATATATATTATGTGATAATGTTTTTGTGTTTATGAACCAAACAAGTAATGAAATTCATTAATATGTGATGAAATGTTTGTGTGAACGAGTGAAAAAAAACAAACCTCTAAGTTTGTAAGCTTGTTTTGCCAGAAAAGTGAGTATTTAGTAGTAATTCATGTTATTATTATGATAGCTGATTTTATAACCAACATAACGATATGCAATTTATGTGATATAATTATATTAAGGTGTCATAATTATTTTTTTTCCGGTAACCTATGCCAATGAAAATTTGCAGCAACGTGACCTTTCGCACTTGTGGCACTTTGCCTTTAGTTTGATCGCACTTCAAGGGTTAAAAGCGTTTAGAAAATTATTGTTTTTTATGTACTTAGTTATAAAAGTGATAAAGGAGATACAAATAACAAACACCACACTCGGCAATATTTAAACTATATATTTGAAATAAATTTGGATAATAAATTAATATGCTATCTGAAAGTTCCACAATACATCTATACGACCTTGAATGCCCGACAACTAGCAAAATACCCTACTCTATAGTTTATGTTTCAACGTTTATAGTCTTTAAAATTGTATATTTCCGAAACTATAAAATTTGAATCATTATAAAACGAAAAAAATATTATTTATAGCATTTTCAAAGCTTCATCATTAAACCAATTTGACGTTACCTGTTACAGAAAGCTTTTTAACATTCACTCTTTATCAACCCAACATCACGTGGGTATATCAGCGAAATTCTAGCGCCTGTATATTAAAAAAGTTGCTATTGCATCGGGTGTGTATACGCTTGCAATAAAAAAACACGAAACTCATGTACTCATGTCAACTAGTAAGTAATGACGTTATTTTACGAGTTTTATGGTCCTTGAGTGCACAATTGGTGCCATATTGCGCCCTCTTACTTATTTACCGACAGCCCAGGTTTGAGGACAGAGCATTGCGCTATAAAAAATTTGGGTGTGTCATATTGAAGAAGTTTGTGACACTGAAGTGACGTAAAAATGTGGACAGTAATTTTATCATGTGTTCTGAGGAGGATGTAGTGTATACCATACATAAATGTGACGCGTTTGTGGCCTAGACTTACTGGCTTTTGACAGATATTACATTAGTTAGCGAGCAGTTGTTTCCTAGGATGATGTATCTCTATAGAGTTGACAAGCAAATAATAATACCGTGACAGACCGAGATAATGACATACAGAAATACATAAGAGTAAAAGAGACATCGATAGCATTTTTTGTCTTTGTCAGAGTTTTCGTTTTTTTTGTTGGTCACAACTGAATATTGTGATCAACAAACGTTTGAGCTCTCGATAATTTCCGCGAAAAATTGTGTTATTATTGTTATTGCTTGTGATTTGTGAAAATATCATTGGTTCAGATTTAAGTATTATGGTGATTTGTTACATTTTAGGCTGTAAAAGCCATAGTGAGCGGAAATGTGAGAACATAACCATTTATTCGTAAGTACGATATTTTAGTTATAATATCTATTTATACGTGAAAATATTGATAGAATGATACAAATAGCGTATCATTACATAAGGAAATAATTTCTAAATTACATCAATAAACCAAAAAATGCTATTTTATTATCACCGCGATTTTAGTATTACACAATCGAATTCAATAGGTCGTTGAATGTTGAGCTAGCCAAAAGTCATCGATACTTTTTAATTTTACAGCGATAAATGTTTTTTAGGGATACCACTGAAACGTTTGGGAAATTACCCATATTTTGGGTAATTTGCCGTTACTTAGTTTCATATGAACCTAAGATTAATTATTTAATTTGTTTTCCGATTCTTTGTAGTAATGAAATTATTTGTTTATACATTCCCAAAGGACTGCACGATCCAAAAATAATTGTGGATACGTGCAACAGGAGGAGAAAACTGGGATCCGAATAAATATGCAAGAGTATGCTCTAAACACTTAGAACAAAAGTGTTTTAGGAAAACTCCCCGCAATAGGTACTTATTTGGAATCATTCTCGAATGATAAAGAAAAGAAAATAAGAAATTTGTATACAAAATTAATTTTGTTCAAAGGACAGTAAAGTTGAGTGTCAAATAATATAATAAAAGATATATAACTCTGAGTCTCGTGTTTATTTGGCGAGTGAAGCCAGTCCCACATATTCGACACTTTTGTTATACATAATAATATTAAGTATAAAAAATACTTATCGCACTCCTTATGGATGGATTTAAACCTCCTTGTAAGGTTAGCTATATTTTTATTGGGCTGTAAATTATATTATATAGATGTTTGTTACTATTCGTTGCAAAAGTACCTAAACGGATATTGATGGAACTTCTCGAGTTAGCTCATAAATTCATCGAAATACCAAATTGATTAAAAATTATAGGAGAACGCGGTCTCAGATGTCTGGTAAGGTATTCAATTCCGGAATGACCGGTTGGCGCAGCGGGAGTGTAAACGACTGCTAAGGTCGCGGGTTCGATTCCCACACAAGTCAAACATTTGTGTGCATGAACACGGATGTTTGTCTTGGTCTGGGTGTTTCAATGTATAATATGTATGTATTTACAAAAAAAAAGTTTATAAGAATGTTTCTCCATGATCTAGTACCCATAGTACAAGCTATGCTTAGTTTGGGACTAGATGGTGTTGTGTGAATGTGGTAGAATATTATTATTATTATAATTCAGGTTTGATACAATGTTACTTAAAAGTTAATATGTACTTCGTAGAATTGTAGGGGAAACATTTACCACATCTGGTAACACCAACTCAGGATGTACTCTATGTCCGTCCTTTACGGGTGTACGCAAATGTCGAGTCCATTTGATTCTTGGTCCTAGAGTTGTTTCACTTGTCTTAGATGTCATACATAAAACTTATTACAAAGTTTCGGTGACAGAACTTTTCGAGTCACTTTGTGTTTTAAACTTTCTCGAGTGTTCGAGAACTACTTTGCGTGGCGAAAAACGGTCACAATGGAAACTCAGATGTGACTATCTTGACTGAGTGACCTGTGATAATAATATTATATTAAGTATTCATTACTGGTATGCCATAAGTCGTGGGTTCGATTTCAATCCAGGATAAATCTAATTGTGTGTGATGAGAATGATTATTTGTCATGAATATATATATGCTGTATACAGGTATGCACCTATATAAGAATAAAGGAGCATTGTATTTTTATCAGTTACCTGGTTAATTATCGCTTGCCGCATCCCTCGGAGAGATCCCTACTTTTCTGGGTTAGTCTAGGCTAAACGAGTAAGTAGACCCCAGGTTGCAACTGGGATAAGCGTAAGAGGACGATGATGTTATAATACCGACTCTGCCTACTTTGCGATCAGATGGCAATGTGAATTATTCCAAAAAATATTTAAATAATAGCTTTAAATCAAATTGTTTGTCCCAAAACTAGAATACAATTTAGTATTTTTTTTAGTTACGCGCGGGATTTACAATAACTATGTGAATATACAACAAAACTTTTTGCCGGATGCGCCCAAGACAAAATCACCAACCCATCCTGATAACAATAATTTAGTAAGGATGCTTCTATTTTTAATAGAACCGATACAACTAATATGTTTACAATAACTTCGCCATTAAAACATCTGGTACGAGATGAAAGTAAAAATGCTACAGTAATAAAACTATAATACGCCATAGATCAGCGCAAATGTGCTCTTATTGGCAGATATTAATTTATTGGTTAGATATATATCTCGTTGTACAGCTATTCAGTTGTAAGAACAATATACACGCTCGGTTTGTAATAATAAACGGTCATGAATCAAAGTGTGGTATCAATGGTGATTGCAGTTTTACACGGAAAGAGATAAACACTTTTGCTCTGCAGTTATATTTACGGACATTTGGAACGGATGAATGCAAGAAGAAATACGAAAGAAAAGTATTGAGTAAGATGAATGGAGATGTCGCTAGAGGACGCTCAAGAAACTGGTGACGTACCTACTGCGAAAAGGCCAAATCAAAAATACCCATAGCCGACAAACGTGCATGACGAGATTAATATTCGAACCGGAGCATTTGGCATTCCATAGTCTCTGCCTACCCCGATGAAAGACAGGCGTGATGTTTAGACTAACAAATACTATGGTCTCTGATTGAAGAGATGTCGATATATCGATGTAAAAGTGTGACCGTACCTTATTAACACTGTATTTTTAAAAGGAAAAAATGATAAAACCGTTTATCCGGCTAAACCACAGCGATTATTAACAATTCAATATACATATACACATAAATCCGAAAAGTCACTGGAGCGTGCCAAACCCAATATTTGGCAACTCTGCATGGCAGTCTGTTGATATCTCCACTAGGCTATCGCTGCCTAGCCTGATGATAGTAATCATTATAAAATTATATTTATACTAGAGGATGCCAGCAGCTACGCCTGCATTTTTTTTTAATTTACCCGTTTTGACTGATCCCGTGGGAATTTCGGGAAATCCCTTCTTAGTGCACCCCTACGGTCCCCAAGAAACATACATGCCAAATTTCAGCTTCCTGCGCCCAATAGTTTCGGCTGTAGCGTGTCTGTCAGTCAGTCAGTAACGCAAGGATTTTATATATTAAGATGAGATGAAATTAGGATAACCGAATGCTAAATAAAATTCATGGCCTTATAATAGTTGTGGAAACATTAGCAAATCCAAACTTTGTGCTATTACTATTAAACCTTAATTCATTTTACTATTTCCTACCTTTCAACACACGTCCTGTGGTGGCTGATTGTGAGGTGCGACAAATAACAACAAGTATATGTCATGGCCACTTATTCGACCTCGTAGGAAATTCGTCGACCAAATTTTTGACGTTCTGAAAAGCGGTCCGAAACACCCGGAACCGGCGAGCATGTATGAAAAGAGTAATGAATGTAGAGGAAGCACGTAAGGTTTGTAAGGATAGAAGCAAGTGGCGTTCCGTTGTCTCTACCTACCCCGACGGGAGAAAGGTGTGAGTATATGTATGTATGTATGCACTTATACAAAAAAAAACTCACACTACTCGCGTACTTTCTAATTTAAACAATAGCTTTGATGGCGTAGTTACTCTCCGATATAAATTACAAGACTCAGATAGTGTTCAGTGAAATTCTATGCAAGCAAACACCTTTGAACTGCCACATCGTATCGTAGCGGTTTCCTCTTTAATCCCTACCTCTTGGTCTCTAATTTAGTGCTGTACATTTTTCCTCTCTTCTGAGTATTTTGGAGTATCCCACAGGGTTACATTTTAACGATTCGACACTGTAATTCTGTTTGAACAACCTCACACCAACACAAGCAAGACATGGCGAGGATAAGCAAGGCGAGGATAAGTACTGCAAAATTTCTATCCACGCTTGCTTATGTTTGATGTAAATTGTGTATATGAAATGGATGGGCATCGCGAGCATTGAAATATTTGATACTATAACATTGTATCCGATCTTCTTCTTATAGTGTGGATGGCAACACTTGTCATACGGTTTTAGCCCAGTACTCGGCAATGCGTATCGCATTTGGCCTTGCTTGATACATGTCGTCAAGTGTGCACGAGTCTGGGCTTGGTGCACGTCAGCATATAGCTCATTGTCTGTGGTGGATATAACCCCACCTTGACAGATTATCTTTAGATCTGCCGACCTTGGTCAGCATATAGCTCATTGTCTGTGGTGGATATAACCCCACCTGGACAGATTATCTTTAGATCTGCCGACCTTGGGCGCACCAAGTCTATTGAGTGCCCTCCAATTTGGCCAATATGTGTATCTTATTATTGAGCTAGCTTCAGCCGGTGGCTTGGCCGCCCACATGTTTTGTGGAGCCATGATGAATTATATACCTAAACCTTTCTCATGAATCACTGCGTCCATTGATTAAAACCGCATGAAAATCTGTTCAGTGGTGCCCGACGCGGGCCTTTGTTTTATGATATATGTTAGGCAATATCGAGTATCCATTGTAGAGAAACACAAGGGCCTTTTATCGATACAAACATAGTTCACTGTTTTCTCTCTGGATAATGCCAATAGAGCAATTATTTCTTTTCAAAAATATTAGTCTATTGGCGTGTCTCTATGTTATTGAAACGTTGATTTTGTACCTTTAATAGAGTTTTTTCTATTATCTCGGCCTGTTTTATGTTTTCTCTTAGTACTTTGTATAGCGCTACTTTATATTACACGAACAATCCAGTGCAATCTCGCTGTAAGTCGCTGATTTCAACAAGATTGCATTTGAGGTTTGGAAAGGTCAATGTGATTCAATTTATGCACATGAATTGAACGTGATTCTTACTTTTTCTGGCGTTATTTTGCTCATTTTGTCAGAAGTCGCGTTTAGACTGTACATATATTACTATATGCGAAAAATATACGAATGTATAAAAGAAAATTACAACTGATCAATTATGCTCCTTTCCGCTATAGCGATGGCATACGCAAAAGTTTAATAGTGGAATGCGTACAGTCAAATCAAGTCGATGTTTTCGCAATGTTGTACTACAGACGTGAATGATATAACGTTGCACGCCACGCTGGAGGTATAAAATTTAAACAGATATTGTTCATCTTCAATCTCACGTACACAGGATTAGGCTAAGTGAATGAAATATGGAGAAATGTTAAAATAAGACTAAATTTTGCCCACATTTTTATAGGACTGTGCTATCTTTAAAATACACGGATTTATAAACAAACTTTCAAGCCCCATTCTACTCCTTTAGGGATGAAATAGTAAACAATTTCTCCTTAGTGGGTACCTAGTGTCATAAACTAAACTCAATAATCAAATGTCATGTCTCTAGCCTCAATAGTTTAGGTGTGCCATAGTATGTCAGTCAGAACATGTCTTTTTTTCAATATTGAGATTTATTGCAAGTCATAAATTTTATACATAGATAGTAAGTGTCGTTTGCCCACTGCTTCTTTTAGGATCAAGAGATAAATTACTTGAAGAAGTAGTCTGCCTTCTACATAAATAGATTGATAGATACACTAAATTTAAAACGGTAAGTCATTAAAAGGGAAAACACAGAAGTATGGGCCTCATATGTCAACTGGTTTGTTTTAGTTTACATTGTAGTACCGAGCCCAATGCCTTTACAGGGCACACTTACGGGCTCCGTGACTAATGAATTTCTAAACGCCAACCTCAAAAACATTTTGCTTTTAGAATAAATTGGTCGGTTCGGCCAGAGTACAACTATCCTCTCACTGAATATTGAAAGAATACAGTACTTAGTATTCTTATGGTTGGCGTTTTATCCGTGGAGTAAAGTTTATGTACAGAAATTAAGTGTATAACCAGAGTTCACTCCTTGACCTCCTTATTACAAGTATTCTACTTAGTTTGAAGCTTCAGTGAACTTATTGACGACCGGTTGGCGTAGCGGGAGTATAAGCGACTGCTACGTCGAAGGTCGCGGGTTTGATTCCCGCTCAAGACAAACATTTGTGTGCATGAACATTGATGTTTGTTTTGGTCTGGGTGTTTCTATGTATAATATGTATGTATTTACAAAAAAAAGTATATAATAATATGTATGTTTATCCATTATCTAGTACCCATAGTACAAGCTCTGGTTAGTTTGGGACTAGATGGTGTTGTGTGAATGTGGTAGAATGTTATTATTATTATATTATTATTATTAAATCTTCTGTTATTCCTGCTTTTTATGTTCAAATGAATGTCCGTGTGGGGACGAATTAAGAATACGGCATGTCACCACACCATATCATCCCATGGGTGTCGTAAGAGCCGACAGAGGGAGCATATTATGCAGAGAACATCACTGTAAAAAAAGGAAAACTTGATACAAGCCCTATATCAACCCGTTTGGTCAGCGTGATATAGTAGGCCAATTCCTCCTTACAAAGGAGAGGCCTAGTCTAGCAGTGGACTGTTAAAGGTTGATAATGATGATGATATTCAAATAAATAGTGATAAATAAATAAGTCGGAAACTGTATACAAAGACTTTTCTAGTACTATTGCTATGTACAGACTTTTCTAGTATTATTGGCGCCTGCCAATAATACTAGAAAAGTCTGCCAAAAATACTAAAATACTTATCCATGGGGTCATAGGGCATCTAAAGAACATATTGGCGGGGTAAATGCATCGATTTTGTACCTAATTATAAAAATTCCATACTAACTTTGAGCCTTAATATCTCCTGAACAAGTAATTTCCCAGGTATGGTGCCGAAGTAAAAAATGTTCGCAATGATTGGTATAACATGGGACTTTAGTTTGCGTTAAGGGTCTTTTTACAGCCTGTATGTATGTGATAAATATAAACTAATAAATAATTGGATAAAACAATTTTACTCTTAGTACCTACAAACAATCTTTAATAAATTAGCTATTCTTATTACAAATAATTCTTAGCGAATTAAACACAACCAAAGCCTCATTCTTTGTGGACTATGAGAAGGCCTTTGACTCCATCGAAACCTGGTCTGTTCTGGAGTCTTTGCAACGGTGCCAAATCGATTGGCGGTACGTCCAAGTGCTGAGAGGTCTATTTGACGCCGCGACTATGACCGTCCAAGTACAGAACCAGCAGTCTAAACCTATCCACCTGCATCGAGGCGTGAGACAATTGTCTTATCTCCCCCAAATTGTTCACAAATGCAATGGAGGATATGTTCAAGACGCTGCACTGGAAAGGACGCGTTATTAACATAAACGGCGAGTACCTCTCACACTTAAGATTTGCAGACGATATCGTTATCGTGGCTGAAACCGTGCAAGACTTGCAGTATATGCTGAGCAGCCTGGCTGATTTTTTTGCTCGCATCGGTCGCCGGATTAACTTGTATAAAACCAAGATAATGTTCAATGAACATGTCTCTCCGGAACCGATTATCCTAAATGGAGTCCCTCTCGACGTTGTTCAGGAGTACATCTACCTTGGGCAAACCTTGCAGTTGGGTAGAAACAACTTCGAGAGGGAGGCTTGCAGAAGAATACAGCTCGGCTGGGCAGCATATAGGAAACTCCGTCGAGTCTTTTCGTCGTCCCTACCACAAAGCCTTAAGACAAAAGTCTTCAACGAGTGCGTCCTACCCGTTATGACTTACGGTGCCGAGACGTGGACACTGACGGTGCGACTAGTCCACCAATTTAAGGTCGCTCAGCGAGCTATGGAGAGGGCTATGCTCGGCGTGTCTCTGAAGGATCAAATTCTTAATGAAGTGATCCGACAGAGAACCAAGGTAATCGACATAGCTCAGAGAATTAGCTCGTTGAAGTGGCAGTGGGCTGGTCACATCTGTCGCAGAACCGATAACCGATGGAGTAGTCGTGTTCTAGAGTGGAGACCGCGCCTTGGCAAACGTAGTGTAGGACGCCCTCCGGCTAGGTGAAGTGACGATATATGCAAAGTGGCTGGCAGCGGCTGGACACGAAGAGTCGAAAATCGGGCTCAGTGGCGTGCCATTGGAGAAGCCTTTATCCAGCAGTGGAATACGGCAGGCTGATGATGATGAAAGCCTTATTGTGCGTTAAATAAGTAAATAAAATGTATCCATCCAAAAAATATCACTTATTTCTTTTCATCAAAAACCAGTCGGCCCTGAACTGAATTTTATTATACCCTCAATTGAATGTTCACAATAATAAAATATCTGAATATTTATGGAACGGTTGAGCCGTAAGTAAAACTTGAACAAAATACTTGAGAGTTATTTCCTTGTCACTTGAACTTCTCAATTAAATTAAGTGAACACTTCTGTTCGATTTTTCATGCATTTAACTCTGTTGTGTTTTTAAATGTTTTAAAATAAAGTGTCCTTATATTTATAGAGTACCGAACGTATTTCTTATTGCTTCGTGCTACTAGCTTTCGATCAAAACCTTTATAAATATTTAACGCTCAAACCTTTGGGAAAACACGCGTGATTTTATGTATGAATGTGTTTGTCACTTGTAATAGTTATTTCGTATTTCAGAAATGATGTCGACATACTCAAGTACTTTAGCATCGGGTTTGTCGTTACGAAATCAAATAACGTTGTTTAATTTTATTTTAAAACTGCCTTATTCCCAATACTCAGCCCAACATACAACTTAGGCATATCTCCTTTACTGAATGAATAATTTAAATGATCACCTTTCCTTGTAAGATACTAAAAATCTTACTAGTAAAATCAAAAACATACATTTTGTATAATATATGATTAACAACTCCGAATTTCTTCTCAGATCGTCACAAAGGGAAGCTCAACTTACGTTGTGTTTACATTGTATTCGTTTGTAAATTGATGAAGTATCGACAGAGTTGATAAACGAATCATATTTGTTGTCATAATAAAAATAATTACTTTATAAAAATACTAGAGGATGCCCGCAGCTATGCCCGCATATTTTACTCGATCTCGTGAGAATTTCGGAAAATCCCTTCTTAGTGCACTCCTACGTTCCACAAGGAACATGCGCCAAATAAAAATATAAAAATATAAAGCTTCTCGCGGCCATTAATTTTGGCTGTACGTTGTCTGTCACTCAGTTAGTAACATAAAAGTGTTATATAATCAGATGTGTTGGTAATGTAACGCTGTTGTTATTAGAACATTATTATGACACAGTGGTTTATGTTGTTATTTTCCTACTGTCAAAGCACCTAGTGTTCTGAATACGATTCGGAAACGAGACCACACTTTGAGAATGGGATATGAGCGTTGTAAAAAAACGACGAATACAAATTATGAAAGGCGAGGCGAGGAGATAATTGAAATTTGTATGGCAAATTTTCAATTCTCTCCCAGCGCATCTTTGGTGGAAACAGTGTGGATTGGCGAGAATATGCGAGGCGTGAATTGAAATATTTGTTTGTGTAAAAATGAACCGTATAGCTGCCGACATAGAGTATAAATTAACTTTACAACAGAAACACGCTTCTCGCGATAGAAATTGCGTGTGTATTGCAAGACGAACTCAAACAGCACTGTACCTATATCTTTATCTAATGAATCCTACGGGCGGCGCGGCGGTCACGCGCGAGCTCGCGATGGCAATTTTTAGTGGAAAAGGGTCAGTGCGATTTCAATTCTCTTCTCGCCTAGTTTCGTCTCGCCACTCTGGTGGAAAATCACCTTTATACTAATATTTTACTGACCGAGTGAGAGTTTCGACTTCATTATAGTTTATATGCGGGCGAGCATCATTAATTATTTTATGAATACAATAAATCAATCAACATTATAGCTAGCAATAAAAATATTATTATATAAATAATAATTATAAAACTTAGAAGAAAAAAATAGATGGAAGGAGAGTACGGGGTAGACCCAGAAGGACTTACATAGACCAAGGTAATTGCTTACCATCAGGCAATCCGTCTGCTCGTTTGCCGCCTATTACCATAAAAAAAATATAAACAAATAAAGCAAGATTATAATAAAATATCAAGCGGTCAAAGCGCTGGCTGAAGATAGGACTACATGGAAGAAGCTCCACCGACAAGGGCTAAGCACCTAAATTGAAAATTATAAATAAAAATCTTCTCTTTTTATTTATAATTTCAATTTTTAAAGACTTCTTCTTTCTCCATAGTAATATACACACCGGCACAATTAGGGGAACACAAAAGAAAGGTCGATTTTTTCAATTAATACCGTTTCTATATCTTTTTGCAGTTATAAAATAAATACATAGTCTTAAAATATCTTAAATTAAAGCAAAAGATGCTACGTATTGGCAAGTTTTTAGAAAATACACCTGAATTGCGAAAATTTGCAAAATAAAACATATTACGGTGAGATGTTAAATTTATTTTTTTCTTTTAATTACACAAAATTATTGAAATTAATATCGAGTATTGGCTCCGCGGGCTCTAAGCAGAGCTTGTATACGATTTCCCATGCTCTGAATAAGGCTGTCAATCATTTCTTGGAGTAAATTGTCCCACTCTTCCACCAAAGCCAGTTTCAGCTCTCCAACATTCCTGGGAGCTGGTTTTCACTGTAGAACTCTTCTTCCCAGAATGTCCCAAACGTGTTCTATTGGGTTCATGTCCGGTGATCGCGCTGGCCAGTCCATTTGATTGATACCAACCTCACGGAGGTAGCTATTCACTATACTCGCAGTGTGAGGGCATGCATTATCATGCATAAAAATGAATTTTTGGCCTATAAATGGGGCAAAAGGCATGACATGTGGTTCTAAGACCTCTGTTACGTATCGGTGCGCAGTGGGAGATCCATTTTCAATAAGCACTAACTCTGTGCTGGCTCCAAAACATATGCCATCCCATACCATTACTGACTCTCCACCATATGACACAGTTTCCGTGAAGTTAGTCTGGTTGTATCGTTCACCTCAATACCTCCACTTCCCTCCTATCCACGAAACTGACACAAAAGCGGCTCTCATCAGTGAATAAAACACGACCCCACTCACTTGTCCAATCTCGGTGCTCACGGGCGAAGGCTAATCTTGCTACACGATGAGCTACCTCCTAGAGTTTCAGTGCTTTCGCTGGAACGTAAGACCTTAATCCAACTTCGTTAAGACGTCTTCTAACCGTCCGTTCACTAACATTTACGTTACGGACCTCGGCCAGTTGATTTTGGGTCTAAACAGCGGTTTGTTGACGATTTCTCAAAGTTTCAATGGTGATAAATCGGTCGTCAACGGCACTTGTAGCACGATTTCTGCCCTGTCGTCGACTGCGCACGTAAGATCCCGTCTCCCTATAGTGGCGAACAATGCGGTGAATCACTGAAGTCGATACACCTAAGGCTCGGTTTACCGAGCGGTAAGTATGCCCTTCTCCGATCATGGTTAGAGCCCTAGCCACCGAAGTTGCTGGCAAATCACTCATTTTGTATCAAGAATGTGCACACAGTACAAAAATAAACAGTGGAATGACCCACAATCCTTTACACCGAACCAAAGAAAGATCTTATCAGAAGCTATTCTAACATTAAGTGTCAGCAAATTCTTCAAATTTCATAAAATCTTTTAACACACTTTTAAATGACAAATTTGCACTTAAGATAGCTTCCAAAGAAGGAATTAACACATAAATAATAAAAACTTGTCAAGATACCCGAAAGTTTGGAAAAAATCGACTTTTCTTTTGTGTTCCCCTAATTGTGCCGGTGTGTGTAGTACAGATATTGGACCGAAAATACCAATAGCCTTTGTGTGATGAAAAAATGAAAACAATGCATAGGTAAGGTAGCATGTATACAAAATTAAATACCTTTATTATTGCACGAAGCCATTGGCACCTCTTACTAATCCTTATGTAAACAGCAATTGACGCAGAGCAAGACCTATCAATCTGCGCATGTATCTAAATCTCGTGGTTTTTATCGCGAAATGATTAGGAATTACATACCTAGTAACTAACATGATAATCTGTATCATGATCATTTAATCTGTATCACTATCCCAGTTGCATCCAAAATGTATGCCTTACAGCCAGGGGTCCGCTTTCTAGTCTGACTAGATTTTGCAGAATATAAGGTATTCCATATAGCATTTGCCGTTTGACTGCCGCAACTCACAGATAAAGCTATACTCTAAAAATCTAAGATTTAGGCCAATGCAGGCTAAGACTAAAATAATGTCACAATAGTTGAGGGCACTGACGCCTCGTGACGACCATTAAAGAGTAATTTATCGAGAGAGAGCACTTAATTTATTAAGTAGTTTACTTTGTATAGACGAACGACGCGACGTACCTAACGCAAAGAAATTATACTTGCGTGTAGTCAAGAACATTTCCAAAATTCAAACAATAAACGTAGAGAAATTAATACTCAACTATTTATATACTTAACTTATTTGTATAACATATGAGATTAAATTATTTTTGTATGAAAAAAAATATTTGAGGCTTTTGAACTATAGGCATCGGCTCTTGGAGACAGCCCTTGTCCAACGCTAAAGACAACGATGAAACCACCAATAACAGGGCTATGGGCTAATAATACTGTTTCAGCAATACCCACTCTATTATACAATTCAAGATTATATTTTCTATTTATTTTCAGGACTTAGCAAAACAAGATGTGCCAAGTATTCGTTACCAAAATATTAGAAAATATGCAGGAAAAGATAATTAAGTACAGGGGATGAAAATATATTTGTTTCTTAAGTCAAAGAAGCGCAATAATAAGAATACTGCTACTAGATTGAGAAGCCTATATAAGCTAACTGCACCAGTTAACAAATCTTCTTCTTAAAATCGCTGTTTTAGGTTGTCTCATTAAGTACAGCCATTCCCTTACTGGTGTGGGTCCACCCTAGAAATTGGTGTTAAATTGCAGTGACTTTATAAAGAAAAAAAAAGAACACCTAGTCCTGAGATAAAATGTGGTTTACTTAAAGCATTGTCTCTGACGGAGATCTAACTCTCAGCGCCCAGCGCAGTGTTAAACACTGAGGCGACCATTTAAGCTGAGCGTCCACCGGATCGGAATCGGAGCGTACGGAGCGGAAGGATTTGTTGCTTTGTATTAATTTCTATGAAACTGCGTGCACTGGATCGGCATTTCTGCGCCTGAGACCGGTATTTGTGCTGATGACGTCATCCGCAGTGAACGCATCATACGGATTCCGAGCGTTTCAAGTTCTGACGTGTTTCCGACGTTAAACTGTAGGCAAAAATACTTATTCACGATGAACTACGATGTTTTAATGATTTTAGTGGAAAGGTATGAAGAACTTTATAATCTAAAACATGAACATTAACATAATCAACTTAGGAGAAACAATATTTGGGACGAAATTGGGCAAATAAAATCTATTTTCATCTTCTAATAAATCAGAATATAATATATGATATTCTTCGAAAATTAATCTAAATATAACAATATCCTCGTCACTATCCTCCTGCTTTAAAAATACCAAAATTGCCGATGCTGAATCCGAATGCAGTAGACGCACCCCATCGGCATTTTGTAAATGACGACGATCCGTCCGCTCCGTACGCACCGATTCCGATCCTGTGGACGCGCAGCTTTAAAGACCGTTTATAATATTGTATCTATCTATGATTGCCTCGTTGGTCTCGCGGCATAAATGTGCGCGTGGGATTGGGAGGTCTCGGGTTCGATTCCCGGGTCGGGCAAAGTGTTATTGGGTTTTTCCGTTAGGAAAATCTCAGTAGCAGCACGGAGTCTGGTAATGTGCCCGGTACGGCAATAGGCTCGCCCCCTATTACGTAGGACCAAAAAATTCATGGCGAAATGTGGGTGAAATATTCAACTCTGCCTACCGCTTCGGGGATACAGGCGTGAGTCTATAAAAAAAAATCTATCTATGGTTTTGGCTGCAAGTGATATAATAATATAGGTATTTAACATAAGCTTCATGCAAAATGTGTCAAATCAATAAACATTAAATTGTTGCGTTACTGACTGGCTGACAGACAACGCACACCCGAAACTACTGAGTGCACAAAAACTGAAACATAGCATTTAGTTCGGAGATCGTAGGGGTGCACTAAGAAGGGACTGCCCGAAATTCCCACGAGATCGGAAAGAAACGGTTTATTTAAATAACAATGTGCGGCTGTAGCTGTCCGCAGCTTCTAGTAGTATATTTTAGTAGACAAATCTATCGATATGTCTAATATTGGGAGCGGCCGTTAACCGGTACGCCGTCCTTACAGTGACTGGGTTTATTTTATTACTTGCCTCAAGCGTCACGATCTTTCGCGTATCTTGCGATTTTCTGGACAGACATATGTACTCTGACCCTTTTTTGAGAATTTTGCACGCGGTAGTAATATGGAAATTCGTGAACGAGACTATGACAAAGAGCCTTTTTTTTATAAAGTAATAAGCGGCAAACGGGCAGACAGATCGCCTGATGGTAAGCAATTACCGTCCCCATGGACACAAGTAACACCAGAGGAGTCACAAGTGCATTGCCGCCCCTTGGGGTTGGGAAAGAGATGGGATGAGGAGTGGGATGAGGCAGAAGGAATAGGGGATAGGGCCTCCGGCACTCTCACTCACCGAACGAAACGCAACAGTTTAAGTACTGACTTTACGTCGATATTCTGTGAGAGGGTTTCCGCGGTCGAGTCGGCCGATTCATGCTAAAATCAGCAAGGCTCTACTACCTTTAATCTATAGTCTAAAATGTAAATCATGCTATCCCGAGGTCTGACGAAACTTACTTCATTAACATAATTTTATTAGAACGTTCCATAAACGACCTACAGTTTGCCCACAAAGTGTTGACTTTATAATTATAATAATAATATTCTACTACATACACACATCACCATCTTATCCTAAACTAAGCAGAGCTTGTACTATGGGTACTAGACAATGGATAAACATACATATATACTTTTTTTTGTAAATACATACACATTATACATAGAAACACCCAGACCAAGACAAAAATCCACGTTCATGCACACAAATGTTTGACTTGAGCGGAAATCGAACCCGCAACCTTCGGCGTAGGAGTCGCTTACACTCCCGCTGCGCCAACCGGTCGACAAATATAAATATAATACTTCATATTAACTTAAGTGAGAATTGTAGCTGTTGTTCTTTCAGAGTGCTAACTTTAAAATCAGTGGCTTCTCCGACTAACTTTCACATCCTATAGTAGAGGTTAGGAGGAAAATCATCATCATCTTCTTGCCCTGGTCCCAATCTATTTGGGGTCGGCGCAGTACGTCCTTCGCTTCCATTCTTTTCTGTCGCCCGTCATCTGATCATTTACCCCTTTCTCTTTCATATCCATCCTCACACAGTCTATCCATCTTCTCCTTGGCCTCCCTCTCCCTATCCATCCCTCTACCTTCATATTCATCACTTGCTTACCTACATACATATCGTCTCTTCGCATAATATGTCCATACCAAGCCAAACGACTTCCTTTCACTTTCTCGTCTATAGGCGCCACTTTCAGACTACCTCTCACGTATTCATTCCTAATCTTATCCATTCTCGTAACTCCACACATCCATCGCAACATTCTCATCTCTGCCACATGTAATCGTTTTTCATCCATCTTCTTAGTAGCCCAACACTCAGCTCCATACAATACGACAGGCCTTATAACCGCCTTATATATGCGTCCCTTGAATTTCAAAGGCATTTTAGGATCGCATATTGTGCCCGAGACCTGTCGCCATTTCATCCATCCTGAGTTGATCCTTTGCCGAACATCTCGGTCAATTTCGCCGTTGTGTTGCAGGAGTGAACCGAGGTAGCGAAAGTCGGAGCATACTGGTAGGGGTATACCGCCGAGTGTAACCGGGCTTGGACTAGAGAGGCCGCCAAAGTCACAGAACATGTATTCAGTTTTGGTTCTGCTTATCCTAAGGCCTACGTTCTCCAGTCTCTGCCGCCACTCCTCCAGCTTGCTCTGCACCTCCTGTCCGCTTTCTGCTACCAGGACGATGTCATCGGCAAACAGCATGCACCAGGGTGCCTCTTCCTGTATGTCCGATGATATGGCATCCATAATCAACAAGAAGAGGTAAGGACTAAGAGCCGACCCTTGGTGCAAGCCTACAGCCACATCGAATCTGGCTGTGATTCCAGCTGCGGACCGGACTTGCGTGTGGCATTCTGCATACATAGCTTGGATCAACTTCAGGTACTTTTCAGGCACTCCTTTCTTCTTGAGGGCCCACCACAAGACTTCACGCGGTACCCGGTCATATGCCTTTTCGAGGTCAACGAATACCATATGCAGATTTTTGTGCGCCTCTCTGTATTTTTCACAAATTTGGCGAAGTGCAAAAATGGCATCCACCGTACCTCGACCAGGCATAAAACCGAATTGGTTACGTGAAATCTCACTCTCTGCTCGCAAACGTCGCTCAATTACTCTCTCCCATACCTTCATACTATGAGGCATTAACTTTATTCCCCGATAATTGTTGCATTCTTGGACATCTCCCTTATTTTTAAAATTGGGCACTAGGTAACTGCTGCACCATTCCTTGGGTACTGTCTCCTCATGCAACATCTTATTGAATAATAAAGTCAGCCACGCCCATCCATCCTCCCCTAACACCTTCCATGCTTCTACTGGTATTCCATCTGGTCCTAATGCTTTCCCATTCTTCATTCCACTCACAGCCCGTCTTACCTCATCCTTACTTATTACATTCACTAGTCCAATATTCTTTGCCTTGTTCTCAAGCATTTTGCACCAATCATTCTCTTCATTCATTAATTTTTCAAAATATGTTCTCCATCTTTCTTTAGAGGTTAGGAGGAAAATAATAATATAAAAAACCTTCCTTATTGAGTGTCTACATATTCAATTTTTTTTAAAGACGCAGTCAAACCCCCTACCGTCGTCGCATTATCAAGCGGCGAGGTAAATGTGCAGTCAAATATGTATTTATCAAAAATAGTCATTATCAAAAATATCATATGAAAGAAACACTTATATGAATGACTTTTTTTTTTAATTTGAGTTACAAAATGTGTGTTTAAATCACAAAGCATTTGAAAAAGCACAACGGAGTGAAAAATATGTCACGTGATTCCTTTGTATAATGATCTTCACATTACTGGTCTTTTCCATAACTTCATTCAATAATAGCAAATCATGAAAAACAACCTTTCTCTTCCAAACATATTCCTAAAAGCTGTTCTCTTAAAATTTCTCTCACATGACTTGCAAAGAAGCGCATATTTCTCATTTCATCCTAGTGTTCATTTTAATAGTATTTCGATGACGCGAAACGGAATCAATAAATCTTCTAATGTTTAATTGTTTAAACCAATGGCTAACACATGGAATGGTGATCGTACCTACATTAAGACTGCAATATAAATTTATTTAAAACAAAACTGTTTTACCTACAGATAGACAGTTTTATTACATATATATTTGTTTTACTATGCAACGGATAGATTATGTTGTATATGTCGGTGGAAAACATAAAACAAAAATAAAAGTAAATAATGTCGTGAAAACTCGTAAAAGTGACTGCTGATCGGAGGTCCCGGGTTCGATTCACCTCTGCCTACCCCTTCGGGGATATACAGATTTTATTATAATTTCTTTGTACACTTTACTTTTTACACTTGCACTAAACTTAAAAATGCCTACAACAACCATATCTGGACAACCCACGGAAACTCTGCGCTACCATAAAAAGTAAATGTATTTGCCGCGATAAAACCTCTATAAATTAGAAGAAAAACGTGTATGTAGAAATATTACCTAATATTTTATCTTGAGAGATATATAGAGAGATTCATATTCGAAATATATTGTATGAAGCTTATATCAAACACATATGTATCTAAAATCCACAAATTCAGGGACATATCGAGTATTGTAACCGGCCGTTAGTAAATGTGATTGTTTATTATTTTATATGTAAGTCAGAAAAGCTGCATTTGAGAAAATGTATACAATAACAACGATGAATAACAAAACCAATTTGCTTTACACGCTGTTTATATATTTGCGAATGTAACTTTTATAAAGGAATTATGTAACGCAGATCACAAATAAACATGTAACTCTCTTACAAGTATTGATGGTATAGACGGTGACTGGGCTACACTGAATCAGTTAGATTCTTACCTCGGCGTAGATATTTAAACTTAAATTCTTATAGCTTATCTGTAAGTCATTATCATCAATCATCCTATAACACTTTTTGGGTCCCCTTTCTGGTAAATAACCAGATTTGATTGACCATTTGATTTTACACCGATTGCCGTTTGACCTCTGGTTCCAAAAAGGTTAATAATTTTGTTTGGTTAAGACTTTTACCACTTTTACCACCATACTCTCAATAACAACTATAAAATATGGACAACCTGCGGCCAGTCCTAATATACGATCTATACATGTATTTGGTGATTTGAGATGCATAATTTAGCGGTTAATATGCCCTTTGCTTGTTAGTATGGTGCATGCATGTAACTTCTAAATGTCAGTAGTGCGCACTTTGACTCGCAACTAATTTCTTCTTCGTTACAGTCTATTAATCTCTATATTGGGCTATCGCGTTTTAAAATCAGATTTTGTATCACATACAAAGCTGTTTGACTTTGATACGTTCATATGTATTTAATATAAAACTTCCCGCATTTAAAGATTTTTTACTCGTGCACTGACGAATATACAAAAAGCTCGAAGTCCACGTAAATATTTTGACGACAAAAACGAATCTATTTTCAAAGTAACTTTTAGACTCCGGATTGCTGCAGAGAATTTAAAAGCTAAATATTCATATATAAAACTAGAGGACACCAGCAGCTACGCTCGCACATTTTTTAAACTTATCCGTTTTGACCGATCCCGTGGGAATTTCGGGACATCGCTTCTTAGTGCATCTCTACGGTCCCAAGGAACATACATGCAAAATTTCAGCTTCCTACGTCCAATAGTTTTGGCTGTAGCTTGTCTGTCAGTCAGTCAGTAACGCAAGGGTTTTATATATACAGATGTATGCTATAGAGATTTTGAAAGAACTTGTGGTGACTTCGAATCCAGAGAAAAGCCTGTTAGACCTGTGAGACTTTGATAGGATATGAATGATATGATTATACCATACCAGTTTTTCTAAATTGATTATCAATATATATTTTTTAAATATATTATTATCAATAAAAACTAAACTGAAACGAACAGTTGTAGGTAACATAATGGTTACTGTTAACAAACTGAAGTTCCAATTTTATAAATAATCAGAAATATTACTCTACTAATTACAAATTAATCATGATTTTAATTTTCAGTCATATTGATATCCTATTAAATACGTAGTATCTTAATATATATATTTCTTGAGTGCGTGTGTATGTCACTGAACTCCTCCTAAACGACTGGACCGATCGTAATGAAATTTTTTGTGTGTGTTCAAGGGGACTTGAGAATGGTTTAGATTCACAATTTAGTCCGATGGATAATGTTTTTTTACTTAATTTTTAATTTGTAAGTAGTTGTGGATATTAAAATGTTTCACATTGGAACCGACGGACTGCGCTTCTATCGCAGTGTCAAATCTTATATAAATAATTTCGTCAAGGAGTACATCGAAACCTTACCTGAATAATAAAACATTAAAAAATAAAGATTTCGAGTTAACAACATAGTATATCCGCAAAATTCGGACTGTCGAGTGTTTTGTTAAATTCTAATGGTTCTGACAGACAGATCACAGTCGCCATATTGGCCACTCTAGCGAAACGTCACAGATACCGGATAACATTTTGAGAACCTACTACTAAGTCTTAGTACTAAGTAGTTTACATGAGTAAATACTTTTTGCAGTTATATTTCTTAAACAGTTAAAACGGCATTGATAATAAAGGAGATTTGTGTTACCCCGAACATAGATGATATACTATAACTAGAGAACCCCGAATTTACGCGAGCGAAGCAGCGGGCAAAAGCTAGTATATCTATAAAATTTGGAACAAAGAGTTAATATTACGGAAATATATTTTTAATCAAAGTAGACACAAAGTTTTGTAACACGTTTCACGACTTAAATGAATATTCCAAACTAGTATACAAAAGTTTCATAAACAAAACAGAAGTCACTTCATAAGATGATTTAATAAATATCCATAAAACTAACTAATTTTACTTTAATTTTTTTAGTACATACCTTAACTCCGATAAATAATTTACAGTATTTACTAAAAACGTTTACTAATATTATATTATTACTTCTGCATTTTCAACTTCACTTTTAAACCACACAAAACAATAACTTTCTGTCTTACAATCACAACTGTAACTGTTTTAACTACATTCAAGAAAACTGCCAAAATTTTAATTTATTTATTCACAGCACAAGCATAAACTTTTCCATATATTTTTTCATATTCTTTTCACTTTGCTTCGTGAAACTTTATGATTCGGTGGTCACTCTCGAGGCGTCGCTACCGACGCAGACTTAGCGTGCGACTGAAAGCTCACCCCGAACTGAAAGTTGTGTACAATCATATCCATAGATGAACGTGTTTGTAATCAGTCTGATGTTACTAGCGTTTTCGAAAAGGATGGTTTTGGGATTGTTTTAAGAGCTTTTGTGTGCTTTTTAGTTTAGGTAGTCAACGATAAAATGAGGGATTTGTTTTAAAACTTAGGGATAGACAAGCCAAATAAAACCGGCCAAGTGCAAGACGGACTCGCGCAAGAAGGGTTCCGTACCATCATCTATAAAAGGAGTATTTATTTTTATAGTTAATATATTTCCAAACACTTACTCTTTTTTTGAAAATATACAATTTTCTACCTGCTTATTAAGATCGAGTAAAAAATTGCTTAAAAATTACGTTTGTTGTATGGGATCTCCCCTATATTTACTTAATTTTTAAGACCACCTCCGTGGTTGAGTGGATAGCGTATGCCACTGCTGATCGGAGGTTCGGGTTCGATTCTCGGGTCGGGCAAAAGTGTTACTGGGTTTTTCCGAATTCTCAGTAGCAGCACGGAGTCTGGTGAAGTGCCCGGTAGCGGCAATAGGCTCGCCCCCTATTACGTGGGACCTGAAAATTCGTGGCGAAATGTGGGTGTAATATTACACCACTGCCTATCCCTTCGGGGATACAGGCGTGAGTCTATAATAGTCTTTAATTAGTATATATTGAGTCCATTAATTTTTATTTAATTATTTATTTTGAAAGGTAATATACAACTTAATATTCTGTGAAAATTTTAAGCGTCTACCTTGCACCGTTAGTAATATTGAGCAAAACAATACTAGAAAAATCCGTTTATTGTATGGGAACCCCTTAAAATTCCTTTTTTTATTTTTAGTATTTGTTGTTTATAGCGCCAACGGAATTACATACTTTGTGAAAATTTCAGCTTTCTAGCTATCACGGTTTATAAGATACAGCCTGGTGACAGACAGACGGACAAACAGACCGACAGACAGCGGAGGCTTAGTAATATCTAAAAGGTACGGCACCCTAAAAAGTGATATACATGTGTCAATACTTATTTAAAACATAATTATTAATAGCGTTGGTCAGAATTTGATGTTACCTTATGATTGTAGTATTTATTTAGAACTACATCATAATATATACAATATGTTAACGTAGGTATAATTGCGGCAGCACGATCCCAGTGGACAGACTAACCGACCAGCGACTGCTACACAGCGTATCTCAAGTTGAAAGTCACGGCACACACCACTGACTTTTCCAAATTTATGTGTGTATTAAAATTTTGTCGGAAAACATTATGAGAAAACCTGCATGTCTAACAGTTCTACATAATTATCGTTACTGACATGACAAATTCTGCTAATACACAATTGCCCAACGGGGTGGACTATGCCTTAACGTTCTCATGGTGAGCAGCGGCCCATAGGCATGAGATCTAGCGAGAAGAATGATTATACAAGGACTGACGAGGACGATGGTTATATCTCACGCTCAAAATATTAAAAATACAGCGATGAAGTCCATATAAACAAACATCTATCACGTGAATATGCTGCTCAAAATCCTCACATAAACGCTTGCGTACTGCAAAAGCGACATCGCGCAAGGGCCCATCAATTTGGAGCCTTACTCTATTTTACGTCCCAGATATCGAATGCAAGCGACAAATTCGTGTATGCTTCCAACACTATGTCGTCAATGCAAACAGGATTTTGGATCCACTTCGCTTCAATCTAGACAGTCAAAGCTCGTGCTTGCTGGATGCAGAGTTTAGGTAGCGCATTCTCATATAAGCTTTGAACCTAACCCGTGTTCTGCGAAACAAGTTAAGCTGTTGGTATAACGTAACCCGTAGTGGATGGGTCTGTATGTTTAAAGCAACCGTTTCAGATGAACGAGATGAAGTAGACGGTTTAAAATTGATGGGAGTGAACCGTTGGGACATAGAGGCAAATACATAAATCTAGATATTCTGAAGGGAGATTAGTGAGGCTGTTGGCTTAGGTCATGTCTAGTCTATATAAATCAAAATTATCACAAAAATGTTTGTCCGCGCATAACTTATAAACGACTGCGCTAATGCCAGTTGAAGGATAGTTAAAAAATAATTTAAAAAAATGAAATTGGTTGATACCCGCGACCCACGGGTTAACAATAAACCGAAACAAAAGACCGTGTCTAAAGAAATAAAATATTTTGATATTATTATGTGTGTGTTCGCCGGTGTCTAATAGATGTAGGCAGTGTGTGCGTCTTCGTCATTCTACGAAAAATGCCATTAGTTGTATGCAGCTATCGTTACTCAATAATCGGAAAATTTCTCAGACCATATTTTTGTATTCCGTTCTTATTTTTATATTCCGTTATATCCATCTATTATCTGGTTTTAAATTCCAAGAGTTTAGTTCCTTGAGAAGAATTAAGTGTGTCTAATTGGGTACACGCGTTGCATCTGTAATACCAAGGCGGTTGCTCAGTGCACCAAGCGCAGAGCCTCGTGGGACGCGTCATGTGCTCTGAATAACTAATGCGCTATTATAGCTACAACAGCTTATTCTCGCATTTTCCTTGTTGTTACTAATATTTGTAACGTCAAGATGAAGATTCAAGGTTAAATGTTGAACACCGTAAAATGCATGTATAAGGATAAGATTGTACTAAAGGTCAGCCCCGGCCTTAAAAAAAGGCGAAACATTTATCAAAAAAGGCTTTGAAGGTACGGTAAAACTAAACGGCTATAATATGACCTCTATTTACTGCCGAGAAAAGTCTCGAGGAGGAGTCTGTATCTACACGCAAAAAGATGTGAAAATTAAAGACCTGTCATTTCTTAAAAACTTTTCTCTTAAAGAGAGTTTCGAATGTTGTGGCGTAGAGATGATAGATCATAAATTAACTATATATGCCTATATCGTACACCAACATCCAACACTGACATATTTTTTAAACAATTAGACTCATTATTACATAAACTGACTTCAGCTAAGAATAAAAAATATATTTTACTGGGTGACTTAAATATTAATACTCTTAAACATAATAAAATAGTTCAGCAACTAACTGACATAGTAAATAATTATAATCTGACTTTTTACATAAAGGAGCCGACTCGACAGCAATCATGCATAGATCACATTATAGGTAGCTATCTTAAAAACTCGTATGGTGAAGTTCTTAAACTAGGTTTATCAGACCATGACACAGCTCAAATGTTAAATATACCCGTCAAGGTAGTTTTGAAACAATCGCAAGCTCTATACATATTTAGAAGAAACTATGAACCTATAAACGTATCCAAGTTTTTAGACTGTATGAATAGCCTTAGCTTTAGCGAAGTACTCACCGAGCCAAATGTAAATACGGCATTTAATTTATTTCATGAGGATTTTCTTCTGTATTATAATTTGTGCTTTCCCATATTAAAACATAAAATTAATTCAAAAAACCGTGATCTTAAGTGGATATCAAAAGGACTAAGAATTAGCTGTAAGAAGAAAAGAACATTACGTTACAAATTCTATAAAGACAAAACAAGAGCAAGCAAAAATATTTACAAAAAATACGAAAACCTCTTAAAACGCTATATGTCCCTTTCGCAAAAGATATCCAACCACAAATTTATATCTAACTCACAAAATAGGTGTAAAGCAGCTTGGAGTATTATAAATAATTGTCGCAGAACGAACGTAGGCTGTATAGACGAAATAAGGATTGGCAGTCAGTCCGTAGTCGATCCAATTCAGATTGCTGCTAAGTTTAATGACTATTACATTGACATGACAAAAAATGCCAGATATGTTAAAAATACTAACAAAACCTGCGTGCAAAACAGTTTTTTTCTGGAACCACTAAGTGTCTTGGAAGTTCAGAAAATAATAATGGCATTAAATAACAGTAACTCGGTAGGATATGATGGGATTTGCACATTTATTCTTAAAAAGTGCTCATCTATTTTAGCCCCTGTAATAACGCACTTGATTAATGCCTCCTTCGAGCAAGGAGTTTTTCCAGAGCGTTTAAAAATGTCGTTAGTGAAACCCATTCATAAAACAAGTGAAAAAACTGATTTATCTTATTATCGACCGATAACATTGATCCCCATTTTTTCAAAAGTCTTTGAAAAAGCAATGCACGACAAAATGACCAGATATCTGAATAAATTCAATCTAATAAAACAAGAACAGTATGGATTTCAAAGAGGTAAATCAACTACACTGGCCGCTTTCACTTTAATGCATAATGTTATATCATATGTAGATAAAAATATACCTACTTTAATCTTGTTTTTCGATATGTCCAAGGCATTCGATTTTGAGTGCCATAAATTGCTCTTACTAAAACTCCAGGATTATGGAGTTAGAGTACCCGCTTTAGCTTGGATGGACTCTTATCTATCAAATAGACTCCAATGCGTGGAATTGTCTTGTGTAGATAAAAATTCTACCTTGACGCATATTAGATCTCCATACAAAATTAATAGCTGCGGTGTGCCACAAGGTAGTGTACTTGGACCTCTATTATTTTTATTATATATTAACGATCTTTCTGAAATAACTAATAATAAATGTATTTTATTTGCCGATGATATTTCTATAATATTAACATGTAAGGACTCCATGAATTATGACTATGAAATAAATATGACAATCCAATCAGTGATGCAATGGTTTGAATCTAATAATTTAAACGCAAATCTAAATAAAACAAATTTTATACAATTTCAAAGTAATAAGTCGAAACATACTCACAGGAATATCGTTTATAATAATAATATAATTAATGAAATAGACACCACAAAATTTTTGGGACTAAATTTAGACAAATGTATTGATTGGAAGTATCATGTGATAGTAACATGTAATAAAATTCATAAGTTTGTCTATGTGTTAAGTAGATTAAGTAAAACTTCGTCCTCGGAGACAACCTTGTTAGCTTATCATGGGTATGTAAGCTCTGTACTTAGATATGGCCTGATATTGTGGGGTAACTCCACCGATGCAACAAGAGCCTTTATTGCTCAAAAACGTTGCATCAGAGCAATAGTCGGCATACCACCCGATGTCTCTTGTAAGCCACATTTAAAAAAATGGGTATATTAACGTTACCAAGTATGTACATATATGAGATAGGCATCTTTGTTAAAACCAACCCAAATCTATTTTTAATGGCGAAGGATAAATTTCCCAGAAACTCGAGGAATCCTACCAGATTAGTTTTAGAGACAAAGCCAAAAACTACAATGTAACAAAATACCGGAACACATCAAATTACTTACATTAAGTAGATTTAAACTTCATTTGAAAAATTGGCTGCAGGATAAATGCTATTACACTGTAAATGAAATGCTTTCTATGTAATCAATCATATTTTTTGTGACATTGCATGCCCATTTTAATATTATATAAAGTATTGACATTTCTTCATTATTATTATTATTATATGAAATTTTGACATTTTCAACAATATATGTAATTTTCCTTATTTTATTTCATTTTATTATGTTTAATAATTTTATGTGTACTAGAAACTTTTACATGCCACTTGTGGCAAAAATAGAAGGACCGTGTACCAATCTGACCACCTTATTGTACTGTATTTTATGTGAAATAAATATCATTTCATTTCATTTCTTCTTTTACCCCCTCAACTTAATCTATCATCAGCCTTTAAAAGTCCACTGCTGGACTAGGCCTCTGCTTTGAAAGGAGGAATTGGCCTACTATACCACGCTGGCCAAACGGGTTGGTATAGGGTTTGTATCAAGTTTTCCTTCTCTCACAGTGCTGATCTCTGCGAAATATAATCCCTCTGTCGGCTCTTACGACACCCATGGGATGACATGGGGTGGTGACAATCCGTATTCTTAATCCGTCACCACACGGACAACTCCTCAACTTAATAATATTAGAAAAATCCTCTCTGGCCTACGTCGTAAAAGGAACCCGCTGTCCAAGTGTCATGTTGCCAGCTTCAGTAGTTTGGCTACACTGCACAACCTGTCGCACTGCATCAGGAGTCCCGTTCCAATGCAATGCGGTGCAATATACCCTACGACAATTTTAATCCCGAGAATACTGAACTCTGATTGTGTTTGGATTGCGTTTTATTATAGTGGTCAATGCCTACCTACTATAATATTAATCTTCATATACTTTATACCAGGTCGATCTTAAGAAAAACCTTATCTACTTAGTTTGATTGCACTGGTCGACCAGTACAGAACAAGCTCAATGCAATAATTAAAGCTGCACAGACTGCCAGGATTCAAAAACTTCGTCTTTGTAAATTGTGGTTAGTTCAATGAACGCTTTCGAATATTTTTATCTTTTATAATATATATATATATATATTATTTTTATAAATACACGCAAAGACAAACATCCATTCAGCGTTGCAATCTCACTCTCGCTACGCCACCGGGTCGCCCAAGAATTATTAAAATATTTAGTACTTTACGAATCATTCTTCAAAAATCTTTATTCAGACCATTTGACCATGTAACTTGGGTACAGGAATCCTTGAGACTAATTCAAAACAGACCAAATCAAAAGTAAGCTTAGCTTACCCCAAGAAAATTAGAACACCGATGAAAGCCAGACACCAGACTAATTCTCAAACAAGTCGCATGTTTTTCTGTCTGAACTAATTACTAAACTATACACGGTAAAGCTAAATTAATGTGATTTTTGGCAAACACGTGATCTGTTTTAGAATATAATTATAATAATTATATTCTACCACATACACACATCACCGTCTAGTCCCAAACTAAGCAGAACTTGTACTATGGGTACTAGATAATGAATAAAATAAACATAGGTACATATATACTTTTTATTGGTAAATACATACATATTATACATAGAAACACCCAGACCAAGACAAACATCCATGTTCATGCATGACTGCCCTTTTCTTTTATTTCTTTTAGACCTTTTTCAACACAGAATCTGATTATGAGCATATTCTTCCTGTCGCAAAAGCTATGTATGAAAATATGATGTAACTATTGTAATTATTTTTTGATAATCCAGTTGTTAGTCAGAGCAAATATTTTTTTGCGTTAGTTGCATCGTATGTTTTATATGTGATGGGAGCTAAACGATCAGACATTACCTATTGGAAAGCAATGACTGCTGCTCTTAGACACCTGCTTTACCAAAGGAGTCACAAGTGCGCTGTCGACGTGGATGGGAAAAGGAATAGGAGGAGAATCGGGATAAGGGAGAAGGAAGAGGGATGGTGCTTCGGGGACTCTTACTCTCCAAACGAAACGCAGCAGTATAGATATTGTTACCGCCGTTAATAGAAGACTATATTGCTTACTAGTTTACTATGTAGTACTTACCCGAATTCATTCATGCTGAAATCAGTGAAGCTCTACCTACGTATTCCCGATGATATGCGATAAACAAGCCCCCCCCCCCCTCCAATATGATATATTATTACGGATTTCATTGTCCCCGAAATTACACAGCAATATATTAAATTGAAGTAAATCTGATTATTGTAAGTGCTGGTATTTGTCAGAGTGACATTAATTTCGCTGTTGGGTTATTCTTCATCAGCTTAATACGTGTGGCCGATCTAAGCACTAATCACTATCCTGAATACAGTTTTGACTTGTATAAGTATTGTAAGCAACTGAAATACAGAAAAACTAAATATTAATGTATATTTAAGCAATATTTTTTTCGCCGTTATAACAGAAAAAATGCCAACGGCGCTGAAAATATTATATTCCAAATGCGTCTATGCGCTATCCACCCTCAGTAGTCCGATAGGACGACGACATGTCTAATACTCTCGGAGAAGGCTTGGGCTTCAGATCTATAGCTTAATGCACCTTCTGAAGCATGAAAGATATAACACTGTAATTTTCTTGCCTCTTTGCTAAAAGAAAACCCTCAAGGCAATTCATACAAGGCAACCATCAACAGGGAATAAAAATCAATATTTTTGGAGAAAATATTTCCATTTTCTGTATACATAAAATTATATAGAATTTTATGTATACAGAAAATGGAAATATTAATATTATGGCAAGGTACAGTCAATGAAACAAGTCATTCCAATCATATATATAAAATAAACAACCGTGTGACAATCATACCCGGTCTCCCATACTAACTTAGAGTCGTGTTAATATGAACATCAATCAGCATATTATTTATGTGAATTAGATTGTCTGAGAACGTAATAATTTATGTAGTTACTTATATGTGATAAAGATATAAGTAACTACATCAATCTCTATCTCGTTGTCTCTGCCTACTAGATGGGTAAAAGGCGTGACTATATGCTTATACGTAACTACATAAATCTGATAAAATTGATAAATCATTTTATGTTGATATTTTTAAATAGGAGATGTTTATTAAAACATTGAAATTGAAGGACATTCAACAAACCTAAAATTTTACCACTTATTTTTATTAAATCTCAAACGATTGCAATGTTGTGTGTTGGGAGGCGAATAAAAGATGTTAAGTGTTATAAATACAACGATGCAATGCTTAAACAAACACGGTTACATAGTCATATATGGGGAAGGCGTGTCATACACTACACGATGATCTCTTTGATTTTAAATCATGAATAATTCCTTGAATGTATTTAAATTTGGAATATTAAACAGCTTTGAAACGGATAGGCCAAAAAGTTCACTCTACTGATATTTACAAAACTGAATATAGATTTGCTATTTTTGTAAGAATAGTCCAATTCAAATGGAAATATGGGTATGTGTGCCAACAAAATTAACCAAAGAAATATGCCAGCAATATCAACCAAAAATATACTTCGAAGAATTAACCGTTTTATTCTCAGCCGTATTGAATGTATTTGATAACTAATGGACATGATTTGCAAATGTCTGGTTGTGTCAATTCTATTTACTCGCAGTTATTTATTCAGAACATGCTACGCCTACGTATTCCTTTTGTATTTCCTTTTTTCGGTTTTACTACTTCATGGTAGCTTTGAAGTAAAGGACCACTGTCGTATAACATAATTAAACATTATTATAATGAAACATACATAATGCCAATTTATTATATATAGACTCACGCCTGTATTCCCGAAGGAGTAGGCTGAGGTGTAATATTAGACGCACATGCCGCCATGTTATGAATTTTTAGGTAATAGGGACGAGCTCATTGCTACTGACAATTCCGAAAAACTCAGTAGCACTTTTACCCCATTCCGGGAATCTAACCCGAAACGTCCCGATCAACAGACGCATACGCTATCCACTGAACCACGGAGTCAGATTCCAATTCTTAACAGTGTATTACTAAATTTTCCTCTTTTATCTACTTCTATATAGGTGCTTTACTTACTTCTATGCACCGACAGGTTAAGAAAACCAGAATAAATAATGATTTTAATCATAATTATATAATAATAAAATAAAATAAAAATAATCTCTCTCGTCATCTTGCAAAAAGATTGTCTCAACATAATAATTTACTCAAAAAGTAGAGTAAGATAGTCATGATGACCCTTTAGGTTAAGTAAGATTGGTTCAGGCAGTCATCAGGCATAAACAGAGTGATGCGTATTCGAAAAAACATAAATAAATACCTTGAGTCACTGATTTTCAGAACAGCATCATATTCACTCAAATTCAGACTTAAAGATTAACGCTTTTCTAATTAATATTATATATTATAATGTTTTTCCAAAGTTTATTTTATACTCAACATACAGATAAGTCTTAATCTATTCAACTCAATCTCTGCTCTTAATTCAAAGTAAGCACGTTATGGAAAACTTCACACGTCTTTATTAAATTTATGGAAGCCTAAGATTCCACTACGCTAATTACCTTCACCCTCGAGTAATAAATATCTTTACGCACTTAATTACTATCCGGTAAATTCTGGCCCTACATTAGCAACATAAGGATTTGTTCCTATGCAATTAACTCTATATACTAAAAGTGGTACGTTTCATGCAGTGATCACATCGTAGTTTAGCACTACGTCGAGTGTTATGGATTCAGTCACCTCATAGAACAAAATATTTATATCGAAACCGGATGACATTATTGTCCGCTATTCTTAAAATATGAGTGATCTAACCATAGTATTAAGTTTAATATAGTATTATTAGTCTTTAAAAATCTCTTCTTTTTCAAAATAATTTACCTATTTATTTGCCAATACAGGAGTTTAAAAATCATCCAGGCAAAATCTATGCAAAATATAGGGATCAAATTATTATTTCAGCAAATGTTGATGTTTAATCATTAATTAATTATGCATAGGGTTCCCACCAAGAACTTAGGGTCCCAAGACAACCTCACCTGCAAGTGATGCACCTGCCGATCAACGGACGAGGCTCTGGCAAACAAAATATCCCGATAAGTGGCAATAGGCTCGCCACCTATTTTAATTGAGTATTTTATTTCCTGTGAAATTTGCACACCAGAAATGGACTGCCATTTCTGGTGTGCAAATTTCACAGGAAATACAAAATACATGTTAAGCTCTCTGTATACTAATACAGAGAGCTTAACATGTATTTTGTAACAACTAAATGTAACCTGTATTACGCAAATAAACGGTTTGATTTGATTTCACCTATTACGTGGGATCAAAACACTGGCGAAAAGTGGGCGTTTAATATGTCTCTGCCTACCCCTTCGGGGAAACAGGCGTGAGTCTATGTATGTATGTAATAAATTACCATGATTGCACTACAAGCAAGCTACAAACCTGCTTGTCGTTCAAAGGTACCATACAACATAATACGATACAAACTAAATAAGACCCCGAACCCTAAATCTTCTTATCACTAAGTAGATTTAGTTACCGAAAGGTTAGACAACTGCGTTCTCCTCATTTTGATGGACAACTCACTTTAGGGCGCTTGTACACGCTTAGAAAATCCACCGCGTCGGTTTCAGATAAGACCGAATCATCATGTAAACGACAAGAATTGCTTCGGATCTAGGCACGAATGTTTTTCAACGTTCACGCGTCGTGTCTAGCTCAAACAAAATGTTTTTCTTATTCAGCGCCGACGCATCGTGTGTAGAGACGACATGAATTCTTGCGTAGACCCGGCGAATTTTGTTAGCGTGTACAAGCGCTCTTACTTTACTCGATATTAAGGGGTTCTACTCGGTCAACCAAACTTAACAGTACCGTATTTTAAAGGGTCACATCCATAATATAAACCAGTTATTGGAATGTTATCGTGACTTGATCGTGAATTGAAAAATGTCTCAACGTCGAACTATAAAAGTCAAATAAGACGATAATGACATTAAATTAGCAGAATACAGATTCTGAGTCAATTCAAAATATGGTTTCATTTAGTTCAAAATATAATTTCGATTAGAATTGGCCTCCTGTATTTATTTACGCCCACGTATGCTTTTGCAACTGAAAAAAATGGCTTGAAAGCGATTGTCAGCAGAAAACAGATATTGGAATTCAAGTGTAAACTTTATCGAATATCAGAAATTGCAGCAAACATTAACTTTGGAACTGTGGCAAATTTTAAATTATGGCCATCTGTCCCAAGTTGAGACGTATACAATATTGGTATTACGATGCAATATGTTAACGGGAAACTTTTTTACTTAAAGCTTGTACAACAAACTACAACAGCTGTATTTTACACCAAGCAGCGTTGTACTTTTACAGAACATTATTACATTAAAAAAGTAGGCATTAAAAATACACGTTGCCTTAAAATAAAGTGACAGCTCAATTTATGAAATAGTTATGATGATGATGATAATCATAAATATATTTAATGAATTTATATGCGAAAGAAGCGGTGATAGCCCAGTGGTAAACGAAACAGACTGCCGAGACGATGGTCTCGGGTTCGATCCCCAGTCACCGCGGGCAGACCTCTGACTTTTCGAAGTTATGTGTGTATTAAAATATGTTAATTATCGCTCACTTAACTATGTGCCTGGTAGATGGCAATAGGCTCGCCCCCTATTACATTGAGACCGTAACATAACTGGCGAAGTGTGGGTGTGTAATGCACCTCTGCTTCCCGTTCGGGGATAAAGGCGTGAAGTTATGTTATGCTGAATTTATTTTCGTTGACTTTTTCTGCCCATTGCCTGTCTGTAATATTAACGCTATGTGGTCAAGAAGGTTTGCCTAACTAGGGTATATAAGAGTAACAATGCCGTCAAAAGCGACCTTCAGCCAAGGTGTTCAACACACCCCAATGTTTGCTACCTTATAGAACGTTAAGTTTATCGACTTAGCATTTTTGTACTCGACAGAACCTGCGAATATACGACGTCTTCATTTCGAAATTAATTTTGTCCGATCGAGTTACGTGTTATAAGTATACTAATCGGAATATTAATTCAGCATCGTTCACCATTTAATATGTACAGTCAAGTTATTGTGTTGTTAATATATGTCAGGGTTCTGTTTCAGTATTATTTAACTCTATCACCTTAGCACATTATTTCCTTTAGTTATTGCACACAGAATTCTCTATATAAATTCAGTGAATTAAAACTGATTTCGTTATGGTTCAAACGGCTGCCTAACAATGCGCTGAACGTTGCGAGTTCGGTTCTCTAACAGGACGATGTTTTTGTAATAAATAAAATGTTTTAAAAGTCTAGCTTTGTTTTTCTGTCCTTTACTTAAGTAAAGTCCCCCGCGACAGAGATTGGCTGTTTTTGTTTGCATGGAGTCGACGTTTTTAGACCGCCGGAAGGCATCCAACATGGTTTAACAATGTTTGTCCTGTGTCAAGGACTGGGATTGACAGCTTTATGTACCTTCCGACGCGCGGCAGCACTCTGTTGTAGATGCTTCACGCAATCATCCATCCAAGTGCAATCGTTGTTTTACTTTGCTGACCTGTTACAAAAAGCCAACTCTCACTATGAGCTCTATTATAGTATAATAATGTTAATAAATAAGATAGATTCATAAGCTATTAGATGAACCCGCGGTCACACTTGCGTTATTTAGGGCTACTGTATAGTACCCATGGCTCATAGCGTATTCTTACATAGCCTATAACCTTTCCCGACAAACGGCATATTCAACACAAAAATATTTATCCAAATCAGAGCAGTAGTTCCTGAGATTAGCACGGTCAACCAAACAAACAAGCTCTTCAGCTTTATCATCTTAATATATAAAATCCTTGCGTTACTGACTGACTGACAGACACGCTACAGCCCAAACTATTGGGCGCAGGATGCTGAAATTTGGCATGTATGTTCCTTGGGGAGCGTAGGGGTGCACTAAGAAGGGATTTCCCGAAATTCCCACGGGATCGGCCAAAACAGGCAAATTTAATTTGTCCTCTAGTATTAGTATAATAGTTATACATAATTATACATCTAAAAATACTTATGTGTCATTGAAGATAAAATGTTTCTTAACCTGCAATAAATTCACGAATTGCTCGCCTATAAAACAGCTATGACTACGCTGATGAGTATTTACGCAGACATGTTATGTTAATACTTCATTTGAGCTTTTACGACTTATGACGGCAACGTCACCGTGAGTGATTTCATCAATATTAAGTTTATGTAATTATGTATAGTTAACTTTCCTTACGCATATAATTGATTACCGTAGCTAAGTTTTATAATAAAGTCAACATCGTCATTAGCTTTTTATAATGAAAATGAAAATTCTTATTACTGCACAAAACAATACATAGTGTAAGGTCACTCATACAACAAAGACAAAGGGAGGTACAGATATCAAAACACAAAAAAAATAACACTATTAAAAAAAAAACAATAAACATTGTAGGGTGACTAAGTATGTGTCCCAAAGCTGTGCAGCAATCAGGACCCCAGTTTAGCATTTGCTAAGTCACAAAGACCGAGCGCTGATCTTCCACTGGGCCTGCTAGAAAATGCCGTACGGAAGCCAATAAGAGTAGCCAAAGTAGAAGTTTAAGGTTATTCCATCATATCTGTTTTTATCAATATAAAAATATTCTATTAATATATGTAAGCACATAAATACAATGTGGATAGGATAATAAATAAATGATAATTGTAGGTATCTCATATATACATAAAAAATCTTTATGGCCCGCAGCTGGATAGGCCTCTCCAAATTTACGTCAAAACAGTGTTGTGACGCAATAGGGGGATTTGGTATACTATAGCTCGCTGGCAGAGTTTGATGTTGAGTTTTCCGTCTCTTCTTCAAGACACTATTTCCTTCGTCTATGTTCCTTAGTCGCTTTCTACTAAATACGCCGGATAAAATGGGGTAGTGATACTTTATATTTTTTGACGCGCAGAAGGTCGCGGGTTCCATTCCCGCTCAAGTCACACATTTCTGTGCGTGAACATGGATGGTAGTCTTGATCTGGGTATTTCTATGTATAATATGTATATATTTACAAAAATAAAGTATATATGTATGTTATGTTTCATTATCTATGTAATACCCATAGTACAAGCTCTGCTTAGTTCGGGACTATATGATGATGTGTGTATGTGGTAGAATATACTTTTAATCTATCAGCACATTAAGATATATTATTCACGGCAGTATAAAAAATAATTGCATCTTTAAAATTGTCAGGGCGGCGTGATGTGACCATTTGGCTACAATGGCTGAAGCGGCCGCGTTGTTTAATAGTGCGCTGGGTGATGTGGCTTTGATGGCCATGGCCTTCGCCACGCAGGTTTTTTTTAATTTAGTGCATATTTAAATCCATTAAAAGAATATTACTGCAAATGTGAGTTTGTGGTACGTTAACTGTACTTTGAACGCGTGTTTACAGTGCTGTTAATAGAAAACACCAACAGTTCCCAGGAAATTTTTGAACAGTCCTAAGCTCCGGAACATGTATAATGAAACTATATAATACGTGGGTCACATCCGAACCAATAGTATAATCTAAAACATATTAATAATTCAAAATCATTGGAGTGAAATTCCACAGTTTAAATGATTTCCATTAACTGGTTTATATTATGGATGTGACCCTTTAAAATACGGTACTGTTAAGTTTGGTTGACCGAGTAGAACCCTCAATATCGAGTAAAGTAAGAGCGCTTGTACACGCTAACAAAATTCGCCGGGTCTACGCAAGAATTCATGTCGTCTCTACACACGATGCGTCGGCGCTGAATAAGAAAAACATTTTGTTTGAGCTAGACACGACGCGTGAACGTTGAAAAACATTCGTGCCTAGATCCGAAGCAATTCTTGTCGTTTACATGATGATTCGGTCTTATCTGAAACAGACGCGGTGGATTTTCTAAGTGTGTACAAGCGCCCTAAAGTGAGTTGTCCATCAAAATGAGGAGAACGCAGTTGTCTAACCTTTCGGTAACTAAATCTACTTAGTGATAAGAAGATTTAGGGTTCGGGGTCTTATTTAGTTTGTATCGTATTATGTTGTATGGTACCTTTGAACGACAAGCAGGTTTGTAGCTTGCTTGTAGTGCAATCATGGTAATTTATTACATACATACATAGACTCCTGTTTCCCCGAAGGGGTAGGCAGAGACATATTAAACGCCCACTTTTCGCCAGTGTTTTGATCCCACGTAATAGGTCAAATCAAATCAAACCGTTTATTTGCGTAATACAGGTTACATTTAGTTGTTACAAAATACATGTTAAGCTCTCTGTATTAGTATACAGAGAGCTTAACATGTATGTTGTATTTCCTGTGAAATTTGCACACAAGAAATGGCAGTCCATTTCTACACGCGTCGTGTCTAGCTCAAACAAAATGTTTTTCTTATTCAGCGCCGACGCATCGTGTGTAGAGACGACATGAATTCTTGCGTAGACCCGGCGAATTTTGTTAGCGTGTACAAGCGCTCTTACTTTACTCGATATTGAGGGTTCTACTCGGTCAACCAAACTTAACAGTACCGTATTTTAAAGGGTCACATCCATAATATAAACCAGTTAATGGAAATCATTTAAACTGTGGAATTTCACTCCAATGATTTTGAATTATTAATATGTTTTAGATTATACTATTGGTTCGGATGTGACCCACGTATTATATAGTTTCATTATACATGTTCCGGAGCTTAGGACTGTTCAAAAATTTCCTGGGAACTGTTGGTGTTTTCTATTAACAGCACTGTAAACACGCGTTCAAAGTACAGTTAACGTACCACAAACTCACATTTGCAGTAATATTCTTTTAATGGATTTAAATATGCACTAAATTAAAAAAAACCTGCATGGCGAAGGCCATGGCCATCAAAGCCACATCACCCAGCGCACTATTAAACAACGCGGCCGCTTCAGCCATTGTAGCCAAATGGTCACATCACGCCGCCCTGACAATTTTAAAGATGCAATTATTTTTTATACTTCCGTGAATAATATATCTTAATGTGCTGATAGATTAAAAGTATATTCTACCACATACACACATCATCATATAGTCCCGAACTAAGCAGAGCTTGTACTACGGGTATTACATAGATAATGAAACATAACATACATATATACTTTATTTTTGTAAATATATACATATTATACATAGAAATACCCAGATCAAGACTACCATCCATGTTCACGCACAGAAATTTGTGACTTGAGCGGGAATGGAACCCGCGACCTTCTGCGCGTCAAAAAATATAAAGTATCACTACCCCATTTTATCCGGCGTATTTAGTAGAAGGCGACTAAGGAACATAGACGAAGGAAATAGTGTCTTGAAGAAAAGACGGAAAACTCAACATCAAACTCTGCCAGCGAGCTATAATATACCAAATCCCCCTATTGCGTCACAACACTATTTTGACGTAAATTTGGAGAGGCCTATCCAGCTGCGGGCCATAAAGATTTTTTATGTATATATGAGATACCTACAATTATCATTTATTTATTATCCTATCCACATTGTATTTATGTGCTTACATATATTAATAGTATATTTTTATATTGATAAAAACAGATATGATGGAATAACCTTAAACTTCTACTTTGGCTACTCTTATTGGCTTCAGTACGGCATTTTCTAGCAGGCCCAGTGGAAGATCAGCGCTCGGTCTTTGTGACTTAGCAAATGCTGAACTGGGGTCCTGATTGCTGCACAGCTGTGGGACACATACTTAGTCACCCTACAATGTTTATTGTTTTTTTTTTAATAGTGTTATTTTTTTGTGTTTTGATATCTGTACCTCCCTTTGTCTTTGTTGTATGAGTGACCTTACACTATGTATTGTTTTGTGCAGTAAAAATAATTTTCATTTTCATTTTCATTATAAAAAGCTAATGACGATGTTGACTTTATTATAAAACTTAGCTACGGTAATCAATTATATGCGTAAGGAAAGTTAACTATACATAATTACATAAACTTAATATTGATGAAATCACTCACGGTGACGTTGCCGTCATAAGTCGTAAAAGCTCAAATGAAGTATTAACATAACATGTCTGCGTAAATACTCATCAGCGTAGTCATAGCTGTTTTATAAGCGGGCAATTCGTGAATTTATTGCAGGTTAAGAAACATTTTATCTTCAATGACACATAAGTATTTTTAGATGTATAATTATGTATAACTATTATACTAATATGATAAAGCTGAAGAGCTTGTTTGTTTGGTTGACCGTGCTAATCTCAGGAACTACTGCTCTGATTTGGATAAATATTTTTGTTTTGAATATGCCGTTTGTCGGGAAAGGTTATAGGCTATGTAAGAATACGCTATGAGCCATGGGTACTATACAGTAGCCCTAAATAACGCAAGTGTGACCGCGGGTTCATCTAATAGCTTATGAATCTATCTTATTTATTAACATTATTATACTATAATAGAGCTCATAGTGAGAGTTGGCTTTTTGTAACAGGTCAGCAAAGTAAAACAACGATTGCACTTGGATGGATGATTGCGTGAAGCATCTACAACAGAGTGCTGCCGCGCGTCGGAAGGTACATAAAGCTGTCAATCCCAGTCCTTGACACAGGACAAACATTGCTAAACCATGTTGGATGCCTTCCGGCGGTCTAAAAACGTCGACTCCATGCAAACAAAAACAGCCAATCTCTGTCGTGGGGGACTTTACTTAAGTAAAGGACAGAAAAACAAAGCTAGACTTTTAAAACATTTTATTTATTACAAAAACATCGTCCTGTTAGAGAACCGAACTCGCAACGTTCAGCGCATTGTTAGGCAGCCGTTTAAACCATAACGAAATCAGTTTTAATTCAGTGAATTTATATAGAGAACTCTGTGTGCAATAACTAAAGGAAATAATGTGCTAAGGTGATAGAGTTAAATAATACATAAACAGAACATTGACACATATTAACAACACAATAACTTGACTGTACATATTAGATGGTGAACGATGTCGAATTATTATTCCGATAAGTATACTTATAACACGTAACTCGATCGAACGAAATTAATTTCGAAATGAAGAAGTCGTATATTCGCAGGTACTGTCGGGTACAAAAGTGCTAAGTTAATAAATTTAACGTTCTATAAGGTAGCAAACATTGGGGTGTGTGACGCCTTAGCTGAAAGACGCTTTTGACGGCATTGTTACTCTTTTATATCCTTAAACCTTGGTGACCACGTAGCGTTAAAATTACAGACAGGCAATTGGCAGGAAAAGTCAACGAAAACAAATTCAGCATAACATAACTTTACGCCTTTATCCCCGAACGGGAAGCAGAGGTGCATTACACACCCACACTTCGCGAGTTATGTTTCGATTCCAATGTAATAGGGAGCGAGCCTATTGCCATCTACCGGGAACATAGTTAAGCGAGCGATAATTAACATTTTTTAATACACACATACCTTCGAAAAGTCAGAGGTGTGCCCGCGGTGACTGGGGATCGAACCCGAGACCATCGTCTCGGCGGTCTGTTATATTTACCACTGGGCTATCGCCGCTTCTTTCGCATATAAATTCATTAAATATATTTATGATTATCATCATCAGTATTTCATAAATTGTTCTGTCACTTTATATCTGGTATATAATCTGGGTTAACCCAGATTATGCGACCAGGTGTTATAAAGCCGCCAAAAAATATTTTAAAATACCCGCGTAAAAAAAATATTATAACCGAAAAATCCCCATTTTTGTTACTGTCATTTTGTTGTTTGCTAAGTTTGGCTCGATACGGTACAGAATTCGTGTCCAATTTCTTGTTATTTTAGTATTTTTGCATAATTTAAAGTGAACAGTGTTTATATTTTGGAGAATGACTTCCGAAAGGTAAGGTTTTAAGATATAATTATTTATTTTTACGTACCATTTTTATTCGAATTTAAAAACTAAGGACATTAAACAATAAAAATAGTAATTTTGATTCTAATGCTTAGTAATATTACGTGGTGTTTTTCGTGTTCGAATGTCACAGGTGTTATAACGCCTGGTCGCATAATCGGTGTCCAACTCATCTATTTCTTTATTTTTAGACTAAGACATGGAAAAACACTTAGACTTTATGAAATAATAGAGGAACTGGAACAATCGGATGATAACGATGACACACCCTACTCTGTGGCTATTTTACCACCCGAAAACGCTAATGCCGAAGTGACTGACGAAGACTCAGGCGACGAAGAAGTTGTAAACTTGCATAATCTACCAGGTATATAGACTCATTTTATTTTATGCATCTTGTTAAAATTGTTATTTATTTAAAAATTACAGGTGGAGTTCATCAATGATGAGTCATCCGATGAAGAAGATAACATTCCCCTGATAAATTTGGCTAAAAGATTACGCAACGAGGAAGCACTGGAGGGTAGCAACTTATCTGATGTATCTGAAACTAATATGCCGACTGTGCCTAAAAATCAACAATATACTTGGAGGAACCGTCATAATCCTAAAAACTTTCCCAAATGGCAAGATGTTCAAAATCCTAATAACTTACAATCTCCTTTATATTACTTTGATACAATGTTTGATGATAATATCATTCAATTACTAGTCCAGTATACAAATACATATGCAAGTCAAAAAAATAAAATAGGTAATATTTCTACAAGCGAAATGAAATGTTTTCTAGCCATTTTATTATACAGTGGATATGTTGTTGTCCCTCGCAGAAGTATGTACTGGGAGAAATCTTCAGATACTAATTTTGACTTGGTACATAATGCTATGTCTCGTGATAGGTTCAACTTTATAATGGCTCACGTGCACTGCTGTGATAACACAATGATACAACAAAGCAGTGACAAATTTTCAAAGTTGAGACCTTTATTTGATTTACTGAACAAAAACTTTATAGATATGGCTCCTCTCGAAGAAAAATACAGCGTGGATGAGGCCATGGTGCCGTACTATGGCGCTCACAGCTGTAAGCAGTTTATCAGAGGTAAACCTATACGATGGCGATATAAATTTTGTGGTTTGATCCCTACCAAGACCAGGCTGCAATGATACCCTCAGCGTATAAGCAGTTTGGTCTGGGTGGAAGTGTAATTCTACGGTTCGCCGACATCATACAGAAACGGGAACCGACACTGCATTTTCACCTATTTTTTGATAATTTCTTCACCTCTGTCCCTCTCATCCACGAACTAAGTAATCGTGGGTTGAAAGCGACAGGGACTATTCGAGAAAATCGTACAAGTAAATGTCCTCTGCCAACTAATAATGATTTCAAAAAGACTGAAAGAGGGACATATAAGAGCAAATCAAGTCGACCAGAAAATATCCTTGTTTGCAAATGGAATGACAACAGTGTTGTCACTGTTGCCTCAAACATTGATAAAGTCGAGCCAGTGTAAACTGCAAGGCGCTTTTCACAGCTACTCAAGAGATACGTCCAAATCAATCAACCGAACGTGATAAAGAATTATAATGCGAACATGGGCGGAGTGGATCGAGTTGACCAAAATATTGGATTGTATCGAACATCCGTAAGAGGGAAAAAATGGTATTTCCCTCTGATTGCTCACTCCCTAGATATGGCAACTCAAAACGCGTGGCAATTATATCGATCTAATGGAGGTGACCTGGACTATCTTAATTTTCGAAGAGCTGAGGTAAGGAGCTTACTAGAAACTTTTAAGAGAACCGAATCCCGTGGACCGTGCCCAACTCCCAGGACCCACAGAGAAACATCTCGTTTTGACAGGATCGACCATATTGTCGTATATAAAGATGCCCAACTTATATGCAAAGTTTGTAAGAAGAAAACAAATTTCATTTGCCAGAAATGTGGGCTACATTTACATCCTATATTCTGTTTTGCCACCTTCCATAGTCCTACTAATTAGAAGATTATTTTGTAATACGCTTGAAATGCTGATATGCTCTTGGTCTTTACAGTAAATTAAAAAATTGGTTGCCTGTAAAGTCGGTATACGGGCGAAAGTTTTACGTGACAACGACTTTGAGTGGTAAAATAATTTTAATGTGAATATTCATTCGTATAGTAGGAAGAAGGATGAAAGACGCGTGCCTTTCACTTTTTATGTCTGTCTCTCTCGCTCTTAGGCGGGACGCGTGCCTCTCACTCGCTCTCATTGTGAGCGCATAACGTGAGCGGAGCGTAACGCAGTTTCTTGAAGTGTCACCCGGCAAACCAATTTATAAGACGTTGTCACGTCAAAATATAAATCAATCATTTGTTTTTATTATTCTAAATTACTCCTAACTACCTATAGTTTTCTTTTTTACATATGATAGTACCATCATAATTATGTTATGTACGAATGAATATAAAATAATATGTTTTTTTAAGGTTACTCATAATAGTAGTAGATTATCCGACCAGGCGTTATAACGCCACCCATTTTCCGAGTTTTCCTTAGCTCTGGTACATTTTTAAATATTTTTCCAGGACTTTACGGGGGGTAAGTAGGAACATATAAAAAAATCACAAAGATCTGATATGTAAAAAAGTTTCAGGATAATCTGGGTGTCTTTTTAATGCCCACGTTTTTAATGTAATAATGTTCTCTCACTTGCAACACAACTCTCCTTGATGTAAAATACAGCTGTTGTAGTTTGTTGTACAAGCTTTAAGTAAAAAAGATTAAATGAAGACATATTGCATCGGAATACCAATACACGTCGTGTACACGTCTCAACTTGGGACAGATGGCCATAATTTAAAACTTGGCACAGTTCCAAAGTTAATGTTTGCTGCAATTTCTGATATTCGATAAAGTTTACACTTGAATTCCAATATCTGTTTTCTGCTGACAATCGCTTTCAAGCCATTTGTTTCAGTTGCAAAAAGCGTACGTGGGCGTAAATAAATACAGGAGGCCAATTCTAATCGAAATTATATTTTGAACGAAATGAGACCATATTTTAAATTGACTCAGAATCTGTATTCTGCTAATTTAATGTCATTATAGTCTTATTTGACTTCTATAGTTCGACGTTGAGACATATTTCAATTCACGATCTAGTCAGGATAACATTCCAATAACATTTTAATATTAGTCCATTGAAATGTTAAATTTTTTTGGGCTTAGCGTGCATTTGCCAGAAGACGCAATTTTATTTTATAGATGTCAAGAGAGGGTTAGTATAAAGTTAAAGCCAAGTTTGTGGGGTCGCAGCCCTTGTCCAGCGGCCGCCATCTTGAATAGAATGTCACAAATGGGTTTTCTAATTTATCTGGAAAACTATTAGGCGTACACAAAAATCTCAAAACATATTTTGTTTGAAATATCAGCAGGAGCGCAGGTCGTATGTCACGACACGGCAACCATAATGACATTCTCCGTCGGGCTCTTGTCACCGCTCGCTGGCGTTCCAGCCCACCTTGAACGTCATGGCCTGGTACGCGACGACGGCAAAAGACCAGACGGTATGTCTTTACTGCCATGGAAGTTGGGTAGGCCTTTGGTATGGGACGCAACGTGTGTCGATACCCTAGCGCCATCACATCTTCCTAGCACAGCGGGTTGTGCGGGCGCTGCTGCTGCTACAGTGGAGACCCTCAAACGGTGCAAATACGTAAACCTAGTAGGGGATTACGTATTTAAGCCGTTTGGGGTCGAAACGTTGTGGCCATGGGGTCCAAGTGCGAGATCTCTTTTTAGAGATCACGCAAAGAGATTGGTCGACGCCTCGCGTGGCCAGAAGGCTGGGGTGCATTTGGCCCAGAAATTAAGTATCACCATACAACGTGGCAATGCTGCCAGCGTTCTGGGCACGCTTCCAGTTGACGGCGATGTGGATGACTTTCATGACACCCTCTAAATTATTTCCTTTTCGTTTTGTATATATTTCTTTGTATTTTCTGTACATATTTCTTTGTATAGTATTTTAAGACTTAGACTTGTTAGTTTTTCTCTTCTACTGAAATAATGTTTGAAATTAAATTGTCTACGACTTTGATCCCGTAGCCTTTAGTCGTAAAATAAAAGCTAACAAAATTACAAACAAGAATGGAATGAAATTTGCAACAAATTTTCTTCTCAATGTATTATAATTTTTTTAGCGTCAGTATAAAAAAATACATTTAATATGTCTTTGTTTCATCCAAAACAAGACCCAGTTTTCCAAATTGAGGCTCTGCTATACCATAAGGTCCAATTTTCACTCATTACAACGAATCTAAAAACTGAAGTTGAAAAAAAGGCAAACTCTATTCTTAAGCATCTGAAATTGATAGTCTGCCCAGCCAGAGGATACTGTATTTTTTTTCTGCAGTGGCAAAATTTTTCAACATATCAAATTTCATTGAGGAAAATGATGATTTGCCGGTTAAAAGGCGACTTTTCTCCAATGTTCTTCTTAAAAAATTTAATACCGGTGCTTGATGAGACCCTGTGCCAAAACCTTGCTTATCTTAAAGACTGGGGACACAGTTATAATGGAAAACGATTAAATTACCAAAATACAACAATAATAAGAATATACATTTTTATGCATTGTTTTACGACAAAAGTTTTAGGACCAAAGTTCTAGAGAATTTAATTTTCCACAAAAAAACTCTTTCACATATTCTTTGTGCGGCCAATAGTTCACCAGATAATCAAGAAAAACCATCTGCAACTGCACTCTTTCCAAGATGGCGGCCGAGGGACATGAGGTACGACCCAACAAATTTGGAAAAATCTTTTCACTAGCCCTCCCTACACATCTGTAGAATAAAATTGCCTCCTCTGATTAATGCAACCCCAAATATAACTTTCCAACGGACTACAGTTAATTTAGGAGAAAACCATTTGTGACATGAGTATGACACTGTCATTAACTGCATTATGAACAAATATATTTAGGACAATAATTGGGCCTCAGATTCAATACCAATTCACTTAAAACTTTCATGTTTCAGAATAATGAAATGTATGAAACCTTGCTGGATGCAAAACTGACGAACGATGCACTAACGAATCCGAAAGCTACAACTATTTTAATCATCACCTTTTCCAACACTTTTTTTCTCCTTTTTTAACCTGAATAAAACTCCTAAATCAGTAACTAAATGCACTATAATAAATGCATATCCATTAAGTAGTAATACCTGGAATTACGGCAAAAATATAAAGAATAAACATTGATTAAAATATAAAACTCAAGTATTTTAAGACAAATGACAGGATGACAAATATAAGGCAACAGATGTAGTGATAAAACAAGTGCTGCAAGAAAAGGGAAGCGAAGAATATTTCCGCCGGCACGGCCTTTTTACTTACCACAGAATGCTTAAGTGCAACTGCAGTAAGACATTAATAATAAATAACATTATAAGACGTAAGTAGATGCTCCTGTTTCACCATATTTGCTTTAGGATGCTAACTAAATGAACATAAATAACTAATTGAGTATGATTTCAGTAAATATTAACTTTTTTACAAGCAGGCTATTGACAACGTGATACATCACAAACACAGCACACAAATCGCAGCTCCTTACAAAAATAAAATGCTTGTACATTACATGAGCGTTTAAAAAGGGTAGATCTATCCCGTGCATTGCAAACATGGCACTAAAAGAAAATACAAAAGAAGACAGCAAAATGTAGAATGATCAAGTAATAAATTTTAATTTTGAAGTTTTTAGGTAAGTGAATAAATGATTTTGACTTAACTTTGACAACTGCATTAATTTAGAAATGTACTGTACCACTGAAAACAGATTTACACAGAAGCGCATTTCTTAAGGATTTCGTGTGCCGGTTTCAAGTGGCGACTGTCGCCAGTGTAGCTCGTAGTTGGCGCCGTTGGCGGCGCTGGCGTCGTTCTCCGTCTCTCTTGCTCTCGTAGTTAAGATACATAGGAGGAACGTTCGTCTCTCTTGCACTCGTAGAGACAGCTGTCACAGTGCGACTGCCACGCCGTTTGTCTACAGAGCGCCCATAAGAAATGCGCCTCTATATAAATATCTGAGCTTTCGACTGTACGTAGTTATCATAAAAAGCCCTGAGACCTGTTGTGAATGTCTTTGGAAGATATGTACAAACGTCATGCTAAACACTCGACTTGAGGATGCCGGCAGCTACGCCCGCACATTTTTATTTATTTAGCCATTTCCACTCGATCCCGTGGCAATTTGGAAAAGCACTTAGAATTATGCACCCTTATGGTCCCCAAGGAATATACATGCAAACTTGGAGTAATAGTTTTGGCTGGTTCTCTGTCAGTCAGCCAGTAACGCAAGAATTTTATATATATAGACAGATATTAAATGAAACAGCTATGTACACGTCTGTACCTTAATACACGTGATGTTTGCCCCAACATATCACGGCGGTTTATGGTGATGAGCCCTCCCCAATTGTTTTGAGTCAACCATAACGTGCGCTTTTATCGACGCTTTACATATTTACGAGTCAATATCGCATCGCACGTGACAGACACGATAGACAAGCTAGTTAAACTGAAACGATTATTATCTAATACGTTCATTGCCAATTTAGTAAAGGTCAAATTATGTACGTATGTGTTTATGTCTGTGTCTGATTTACTGCCGAGGGAGAGAGCGATATTTGGATGTAAAATAAGTTAGCAACGTAGCAAATAAATAGAGAATGTAATTTGTGAAAATCAATTAAATATGGTTAAATTAGTAACTGAATCATAAGTCATGTAAAACAATTTAGCAACGTTGCGTCTATTAAAGAATATTTGGACAAATCAATTAAATCTGTTTAAATTAGTCCCTGAATCATAAGTCATGTTTATAGCCAAGCACATTCTTGTGATTGGACACATTTGAATAATTTGGATAGCACTATGTAGATAACATAGCTAGGTATGTAGCAGAAAGTAAAGCAATTCGTATTGTAGTTGTAAGTTATGGTCTTGAGATGAGAGTGGCTATGAGCTTAAGTCGGTTTACATGTTTTTTTATGGACTGATTACTCATAATTATCAATACAGATATAATGTCCTTGCTCAGACTTGAAAATTCGACACTTTATATCGCCTATTCACCGTTCTCGAAAGAATTATTTTGAAACTGGAATGGATGGCAGAAACAGATTAAACTTTTAGTAAATGCAGGAAATTCTAATTATTTTCTTTTCAATTCGCTTGTATATAAATACTTACTACATTTAAAAAACACAATCCAGATGCCGATGACTCCCTCCCGGGCATTCCCGTCCGTCAAATCAACTGATCGATCCCACAGCACAATGCCAACGGATTAACAACTACGTGTAATATCGCCGATAACAGTTTATACAATGGATTGATGATGGATGACAATAATAGTGAGCTATTGTCCCTCTGCTTTAGTTAATCTGTGGATAGATTGATATTAATGATCCTCGAATCAAATTGTTTACGGAAGTCTATTTTATAACGGTGTCGATGTCGGTTGAAATATTTGACAATATGCGAGCTATTTGTATTGTTGTGAATACTGAATTGCTTGGAGTCATGTTTATTAATAGATTTTAGTCTATGAGCTACAATAAGCTGTAGAAGCCGATACGTTGGTATTCGGACAATATGCTATTATTTTCTTTTGGAAAATACTATTGTATTCCATATTATATGATTTTTTTGCCATAGTTTAACTCTAGTCTGCTTTAAAATGTCAAGTATTCCCAATACAGTTAGTAATATCTTAAAATTTAATGACTAAACCCCATAAAGTTAAAACAGCGAACATTACGGTAGAAAGCTATAGAATTTATTTCGTAAACATACCGGTGATACCTTATAGTCCGATAAATCTGCAGTAAGCGATCTGTCAGAAGTGTTTCAGTTAAATTTTAATTTGTTCCATTAAGCATGTTCGAGTTGTTTGTGTGCCGAGGAATGTGAAGCTATTCGTTTAAGGTTTATGGTAATGCTTGTTATGCTCTTAGGCCTTTATTACTCGTATTTCAGGCCTGAGTTATTAGTGGATTGTGTGCACAGTTTTGCATACGGTACCACGCAGTATTGAAATTACAGCAACTTTGGAGGGAATAAATCGATGCAAATCAGCAAAAAAATTAGTGTTGTGTATTACGGCAAATTATGTTTGTAATAATAATATATATTCCAAAACTCAAGAACCGATGGATATGTATAAATTATCTACACTAATATTATAAAGAGGAAAAATTTGTATTTTTGTTTGTTTGTTTGTATGTTTGTAATGGATAAACTCAAAAACTACAGGACCGATTTAAAAAATTCTTTCACCATTAGCAAGCTACTTTATCTGTGAGTAACATAGACTATATTTTATTTTAGAAAAAATATGGTTCCGTAAGATATTTGGGGTTTTCGGACCCAAGGTGTACAAAATCATCCACAAAAGTTCGTTATTTGGCGTACGCTGCCTAAACTACAAAAGATAGAACCATAAAATGTTCTAATTAATTAAAGACCTTAAAAATATCTACAAAAAGGTCCGCGACACACTATACCTATTTCGAGTTAAGCACAACAACCATTTTTTTATTTAAAAAACTTGAATTTTTTTAAGACTTCATTTAAACGCATTTATTTTTAACATGTCATTTCTCCTTATCAAAATAAACTATTTTATCACAAAGTACTGTTTATGTAGATAATATTTAGTCTTTGATTAATTAAAATTGGATGTTTGGTTTGAAAGTTAGGGCGAAATCAATCTATACATACTCTATACAGATAAATAAAATGGAGTGTCTGTTTGTAATATTAAAATAACTGCTTTTAACTCAATGCATATGGATGTATACACGGTACATATACCGAAATGACATTTATAAAATTGTTTGTCTGTCTGTCTGTCGGTCTGTCTGTTTGTTCTCGCTAATGTCTGGAACGGCTCGACCGATTTTGACGAGACTTTCACTGGCGGATAGCTGATGTACCAAGGAGTAACTTAAGCTATAAATTTAACCGGGTACGCGAAGTAGTTCCCTCAGGACGCGAGTGAAACCGCGGGAAACAGCTAGTGAGGTATAATTTACAATTGAAATTACCAGCTACGTTTTCAATATATAACTTCTTGTTAGCGTGTCGATGGCAATCTAAATTGTGTCAGCCCAGAACTTAACTACAAGTATGGCATTTTCAGTAGGGTCCATAAGTTCCTGTAGCGTGCAGGTATTAATTAGAGCACGCAACGTCACCACACTTGCACTCCAGATTGGAATTAGATACCTATAAATCCTCACCTAAGCACGTTTTGTTTGCTTCTTCCAACCTGCGTCCTAAGTCTATTTAAAGACTTCCAGGTCAGCCAAGGCAGCCCATGTCCAGGTGGAGGGTTTTTAGCAAGCCGGACGAATGCAGTGGGTAGGGAAGCACTATCCTGCCACAATCTACGCCTTGCCTGTGTTCGCTCTTCATTAAGTGGAAGGACACGTCTGAGAAAGCTATTGCGGCTTTTTAGCCTTTGTCCATTCTCGTCCTTTCATTGGCGCTTGCCACAGCCCTGCGAACCTCTGGTGGTGCTATTCCTGCCAGAGGATACAGCATTGGAGCCGGAGTCAGTTTAAGGTTTCCGCTAATGATCCGGCACGTTTCGTTCAATGCTGTATCGACCAGTTAATATTTAACGAAATATTTAGAACAGTAGTCTGTATTATTATTGTTTGCTTAATAAACAAACCTCATATTCACTTATGATTAAATATTCTCAGGACTGAATCTGAGTTCGAGTATTTGTATCTGATCTGCAGTATGACAATTTAATAATGCGTCTCAAAAACAAAGATTAATGTGCGATTTTCATGATAACTACGTCTATATTGGAGATCAAAACAAATAATATATGAGAGGTTTCATATGAAAACAGTATCGATACGTTTAATTTTATCTATTATTTACTTGTCCAAAAATATAATAATAACTTCTATGAAAATGAATGTCATTGAGATTTCATTTGAAAGCGTTATTACCATATCACAGTAGAACAAGCAATTGTACAACAGGGAACGAAAAGGACATAAGACCATAAAATGAGAATAACCACATATATATATTCGTAACAATTCTTAAATAAACGATTATGAAAAAAGTACGAGTATTTAGTATCTATGAATGCTCAAAATGAAATAATATACTAAGGTGTTGAAACCACCAAAACGACAATAAATTAAGTTACTCTTTACTTTTAATGGATCAAGGGGCCGTCTGTCGGTGACGATACGAGATTTATGTTTGAACATATCCAATATATTATAAACAAATTCATCACAGACCATCAATCAATAGCTTTTAGACCAAATGTTCGTCCATTTAGTGTCCAGTTAGTTCGGACTAATGAATAAATATAAATAATAGCACTTTGTTAAATGACGTCTTTTCAAATCAATCATTTACAAAGATTACGCACGATTGCTGTCTATCAAATGTATGGATTCATTCAGTTTAAGATAAATGTAGACCAATTCATTAATGCCTAGGAATGTGTTATTTATAAGTGCGAAACTAGGCTATCCTCTGACTAAGATAATCTGAATTATAATGTTACTCTTTGCTTCAAAACTTCAAGGTTGTTTTCAGACGAAAAATACTTGTGACCCAATGAATCAATTCGACGACTGAGCTTAGGTGGTTAATCCACGGTGGGCAGGGTGCGTGGTGGGTTACTCTTTCCTGCCATTAGGTTATTCGATATTTATTTTATTAAATGGATGTATCGATTACTATTACGAGCTCTCAATAATTTCCACGATCCCGAAGTATTATACTAAATTGAATTAAATATTTTTGCTAATTTATGTTGTCTGACAATCATTGTAAATTATTGTACAATTCAATAGCGTCTATTCGGTTATGATAATGCAATGTATTCGTTTACAAAACCAACCATTTGACATGGGACTTCGGAAAAGAATCGGGTCCTCCGAAACCATTCAGGCACTGAACTATAGTTATTCAATACGCAGCCGTTCTCATCAGTAATTCGTGGATTAATGTAAAGGTCATCCTCAAAAGTAAGCTATCCGCTTTCGTCGCTACGTCCGGCAAACTATTTGTAATCGTAATAAATTGCTTTCTGATAAAGAGACAAACATTCTCGGGTAAGGGACATACTTTTATTTATATGTAGCTTGTCACTCAATGTCACGTAATAAATTTGGTAAATATTAAGCTGTAATGAACAAGGAAATTACTAGCCGCCAGTAAAACACTATAACAAATATTTGTCGCTATCTCTATATGATTATTATTTCGATTTACAATAAAATTTATGGCAAATGGTATAAAATATGCTCCTCTGATCTACACGTATGCAACGGTGCATGTGAGTACTGTCACTTTATTTTACTATAGACTGTACCCCCGAAGGGGCAGGCAGAGGTGTAATATTACACCCACATTTCGTCATGTTATGAATTTGTAGGTTTCACGTAACATAGGGCGGGCGTACTACCGTTACCGAGCACTTTCACAGATTGTACTGCTATTGAGAATTCGGCAAAACCCAGTAACACTTCTTGTCCAAAGTGTGTACTTTCACTCCATACAAATATCTATACTATAATAAAACTCAAAGAGCACTTTGTCTGTACATTAAATATTATAGCGAAATTTCAATTGGATTGTGACATGTTATCGATATAGAACACAATTTTTTTTTTTTAATTATTGTCTGTCTGTCTGTCTGTATGTTTGTTAAATCATCACGCAATAACCAGTGAACGGATTTTGACGCGGTTTTCACCAATTTATTGCCTGAAGACCCGATTGAAATCTTAGACATCAATCATCACGCTAGTGTGTGTGTGTGTGTGTGTAGTGGCACCAGTTTTGAGATTTGGAGTTATTTTCTGGGGTCACTCAACAGATCGTGATGTTGTATTTAAGATGCAAAAGAGAAGTATAAGGTCTATGTGTGGACTTAAACCAACAGATAGTTGTACAACGTATTTTAAATCTCTGAAGCTACTAACATTACCTTCGTTATATATACTCGAGACAGCACTTTTCGTATAAAGCAATAAACATTTATTTACAAAGGTATCTGAAGTACGAAAAGCCCCAATACGAGCTCAATATGAAAATAAACTTTGCCAAACCAGGTGTAAAACCGCTTTGATGCAGAAAAGCTTCTTTGGTATGGCACCCAAAATATTTAATAAAATACCCGACTCCTTAAAAAGTCTGCCTGTATTACAATTTAAAAGCAATTTAAATAAGCTCCTAATAGACAAGTGCTACTATACAATTGACGAGTTTGAATGAACAAATTTTTTTTTAAATGTATTATATTGTAATGGATGTATAATTTTCTTTGTTTCTTAATCATATTCTATTATTGTGACAATTTATAAATGAACAGATAATAAATTATACTTTTAAGCGGACATTAATAATTTATTGTAATATTTGAATTATTAATAATATTTGTATGTTCTGATGACAAAACATAGCGCACACTTAGTTCTAAGACCATCTGTATTATTATTACCTATGTTTTACAAATAAAATTCTGATTTCTGCTATCACCTATGGGAGCCTAGCAGTGTCATTCAATACATTTTATAGACTTGATTTCAAGCAACACACTAAATTGTTTGTATCGAGATAGTGACAAACGCATAGTTTATGTCTTTGGTTAAATATTAGTCTTTAGTTTATCAGAATCCGTTTATTGTATCAAAAGTTATCGCAATTTAAGATATACATATATCCGCACTGGTTAGTGATTCGGACTCAATTTGGGCAAAAATTTGTTTCAACTTCTTTTCTAAGATTTATATTGTCAGCGCCGGATCTAAACACCGACTTTTAATTTTGCCAGTGGTGCCATCTAGGGCTATTATTAAAAATTATTATTTTAGCGGAACTTTTGCCGTCTTGCTTACAAGGACTAGCTGGATTAAAACACACGATATTTTATGTTGTGCCTATGTGTTCCATATTCTGAATTACACTATTACTGCAAATTTTAACCAACAATTGGATCAGTTGCCGTTCAGTAGATTTTGCGTGTAAGAGATACTAATAATAAACATCCATCCATAGCTTCGTAATATAAAAGTCTTTATTTCATCAAAATCCCTTCATTTAATCGCATGTTAGTAGTAACATATAATTCAATGTGATATCATACAATAGCTAAGTATTAGCTCCGTTAACGGTGGTCTGTTTACGGTTTTCATATAAAATGGAAGCGGATTGCCTTAACGGCGGGCGCTACGCATCGGATTCCAACTGGTCGGTAGAGTAGAGTATTCTTTATTAAATAAAAATAATAAAATAAAATAAAAATCATTTATTATTTTTTGAATCCGACAGAGTCCATAGCACATAATATTACCTCACAATACCATAGATTGTACATATACCTACATATTTGAATTTATTTAGTGGAAATTGAATTAAATTATAGTTGTATTTCATTTTCAAATATATTAAAATAACTGAATTATCTACTATTATCTACTATCTTTTTATTTACATAATTATTTAATTTATGACAGTAGCACTGGATCCCAACACATGCAGCTCTGTAAATCTACTTAGCAATATCGTGCCAGTTCTATTACCAATCATTCTCAGCACACTGTTTCGACTGCCTCGCACACGCTTCATCACTGACGCAATTTTCTTGCGCATAATTGCGTAGAAATCCTCGACACTAGCATCAGCAAACATTATTTATTGCACACCATTACAGCTTATATTACATAGTAGAGCATCGTAGAATTCGAGTGTTACTTTTTGAGTGCAGAGATTCAAATTAGCTAATAATTATGTAATTCGGCCAGATAGTATTTATTAAAAGAAAGAGCTAAGAATTTAGGTGGCAGGTACAGGTTAGGTACTACTTTTCTAATACAGTAAGTAAGAAACGTAAATATGAGTGTGAGTTTCATCAACCGATCTTTATGTTATTTTACATTATCAAGGCCACAGAGAGGGATACTTAAGGAGATACCGACTTCCACGCGTGCGAAGCCGCTGGCACAGCTAGTTTTTAATAAAGTAGTACTATAATAACAATCCTTCTGGAACACTTGTGATTTTTATCACAAATTAAATACTGGCAGGTGTTACATTAAAATTACTTTGAGTAATACTATCACAATCATTCAAGATTGAAATGAAAATAGTCATAAATCTTAATAATCAACTGTTTTTGTTGAAAGGGGTAAATTACACTGCAGAATAATATTGTGGTGGCAGACAATGAAATGAAATATCACGGCTGTAACTTAGCTTTTAATAAATTATCTTCTTTCCTGTCTTACTTGGAATAAAATGTTTGTGTTATACTAGGTATTCTCGCAAATTAGTTTTTTTAATGAATTCCGTCGTCATAGTACGATACAACTTTTTGCAGTCCACTGGGTAACATATCCCTCTACTAATTTGTGTCACAAATGCATTGTGATTCAATAGGACGTTTAGGACTACTAAAACAAGGGTTTGATGTGAAGTTTTCCGTATCTTTACAAATTTAACCTATGGAGTCAAATGGGTATAGTGAGAATTTCTGTTCTTAATGCGTCACCACACGGATAATAATAGGTTAGGTAATTCCGTAGTTCGCTACAAAAAATCATAACGTTAGAGGAATTAAGATGGACATTAAGGACAGACATTTAGTCGTATGCCAAACTTTATCTGCTGAAAAAGTTTAGAAGCAGGACATTTTTTTTGCTGGTACTTTTTGTACAAGTACAACAGTTTCATTTAGAAAAACAACTACCTGACCTTTTGGGAGTCATATACGCGGACATGGATCCAATGTTTACAGGCCCTTAGAGGATTTACTTGGAATGAAATTGAACACGTAACGTAATGCTTTCTGATATCAACTAATAGGGACAAATATCGACAGCGATATAAGTGTTGATCTTCTTATACCTCCTTCTTGGAAAAGGGTTAACTCTAAAAAACCGTTTAACGCAAATTACTTATATACGCACTATACACGGGTAAACGGAGTCAGCGCATATATAACTCGTTTATGTTTATATTACTATCCCAACTGTTGAAAAAGATACACCAAATAATAATTTTGGAGCCAGTATCATAAAACCACATAAAACCAATTAATAAATTAAGAAAGCACTAACTTAACTAAACTATAAAAACATATTAACGAAAGAAGAGCTCACATGCGGTCTTGTTGATAAAAAATATCTCAAAAACTATTTTATTTTTTGTTCAAACCCATCATATAAAAGAAAGAGAGGTTTCTTTCTATTCATTTTCTTTTACAGCGTTTCTCAGTCCACCGCTTCACAATATCACCGTGAGTCAATTAATGGACTTGGCATAATATGCATGCCCAAACAGGTTGGTATAGGGTAGATCTCCGTCTCTTCGCAAAGATTTATATTTACTTTGTCTATTTGCCTCTTACGACACTCATTTTTATCGTCATTAAATGTGGGCTATTTACGGCTGTCAACCATCCAAATAATAGTGAAATTCTTTACATAGCTATATAAACAAATTGTCCTTCAAATTTTAAAGTTACTTCAACTACACCGGTTCAAATAAATCAGTATAATGACCCTTTTTGAATCTTCAGTACAATAAAATTAACTCAGTAATTAACATATAACGTCATGAATACATAATAGATTCATTAATTAATAATTACAGCCCGAGACAAATTGAATCAATGAAGCAAAACATACATATTGAAGTATTTTGATGCATCAAATAAATTCAATATACGCTTGGGAGAGTATTGGATACAGTCAATAGTCTCATGGACTATAATTAAAGGCTAACGATTGTAGTTCTAGTTTTGGCTGCATATTAAGGTGCTGATACACTTGAACAATCATTTGTGATGAGCATACTTTCGAATGTGACATTACAGAAAAACAAACAAGGGGTGTTTTAGCGAGAATTTTGTCAAGCGTACTGACGAGCATTCTAGCGAAAGGACAGTTAACTTCGAGCTTTTCCCCGATTACAGCGTTTGCTAAAGATTGTCAGTATGGTAGTAGCGATATTTGGCTCTATGCTTGAGTCTGTCCGTTAATGAGTTCGACAAATTAGAAAACAGTGAATGCTCGATGTTCTGTTACAAGTGAATGCTCAAGACTGTCAGCACCTTTTCATAGTCGAGGATTAAACCAAGTTAAACCAAGTCAAACATTCAGTGTATTTTTATTTACAATTTTTTTTTTATAGTAATAGGCGGTAAACAAGCAGACGAATCGGCTGATGGCAAGCAATTACCGCCGCCCATGGACACAAGCAACACCACAGAATTCACAAGTGCGTTGCCGCACGGGATTGGAAATGGGGATGGGAAATGGGATAGGATGAGGAGTGGGATGTGGGAGAAGGAATAGGAGATAAGGCCTCCGGCACTCTACGGCAATGTGGCTTTATTATTAAGAAGGTTACGTTCACATCATGTATCATGAATACAATCCTAGATAAAGAAAATAAAAAATCTATTTCAATTATTTATACGAAAACGAACAGCGTTTATTAATTAACTTGACGCTTTGATAAGATTGAAATCACAAAAATGTTAATTATAACTTCAAATTTAATTCGCCAATGTAATTTATCGGATCGGGTGATCTGCACGGCGTTTCTGAAAACAATGCTCTGAACTGGCAAAAGGACAACAAAAAACTGAAATCCGAAGAGCGAAAATAAACATCGTATATTCACATTTCACAACAGGCAAGCGGAATACTTTATGGATCATTGGGGAGGCTGCCAAAGACACTCGAGACAGGTATTAATTAACTCGACTAAGAATTTCATCTTATTATCTACTTGTCTTCTGCAATGGACTTGTGATATAATGGATATACATGGGCACTCCATGCATATGTGAATATATGATATTTAGTGCTGGTAAAAATATCCATCACGATTATTATAATATATAAACATAATATTATTATGTTAGCTGTATATAAAATACTACAGGACGCCAGCAGCTACGCCTGCAATTTTTTTAAATTTACCCGTTTTGACCGATTCCGTGGGAATTTCGGGAAATCCCTTCTTAGTGCACCCCTACGGTCCCCAAGCCTAATTTCAGCTTTTTGCGCCCAACAGTTGCGGCTGTAGCGTGTCTGTCAGTCAGTAAGTAACACAAGGATTTTATAAATTAAGATTTATTTAATGTTAACTGTGCCTGTATATTTATTTGTGTATTAACTTAAATAGCATTGCTTTTATATACCCACTTCAAATGTTACTGATATCTAAGGCGCTGTCCTATTGAGATCGCTCGCACGATAATGCGATGCGATTGCATCGTGCGATTAAACCGCTCGCACGATAAGAAATGGTGTGCTCTATTGTCATCGCTCGCGCGATAATGCGATGCTATTGATGTACGTGATGAAAACGCTTTTGAAGCGATGCGATCACACTCGAAATGGCTCTTAACAGAGATGCCCAGTTGTTGCTCTCGGGCAATATTTATTTAATATTTATCTTAATATATAAAATCCTTGCGTTACTGACTGACTGACAGACACGCTACAGCCGAAACTATTGGGCGCAGGAAGCTGAAATTTGGCATGTATGTTTCTTGGGGACCGTAGAGGTGCACTAAGAAGGGATTTCCCGAAATTCCCACGGGATCGGCCATAACGGGTAAATTTTAAAAAAATGCAGGCGTAGCTGCTGGCGTCCTCTAGTATAAAATAAAAAAGGAGACGAGAGGTGGACCACTTAATACACTTTATAAAAGTAGAAAGCAGCGCGATGAATTTTACAATCAGTATTTTAATGTTAACCGTGTAGGGTAAAAGTGGGAGAGATGCCATATTATTTATAAGTGTGGAGTTTTACTAGAAAAAATGCATTATAATCAAATGATTTATTATTTGTTGGCAAGTTACAGGTTTAGACATACTAAGAAAAATCTATTTTTAAAATAATATAAAGATATTTTATAGATAAAAATTAAAAAAAACACAAGTATCAATATGCCATCTCTCCCACGTACTATGGTAGAGATGCCATGGCATGAGGGAGAGTTCTCTCGTAAAACTATTTTTATTAATTTTACCTTTATCTTACTAATAACATAACTTGAGGTCCTAATCCAGGTTTGGTAGTATTTCCACTTTGAATTCTCCTAGACAAGGTACGAATCGGGATTCCATAACGCCTTTGCACTTCATTTTTGATATTTCGCCTTTTTTCACTTTTCCTACAGCCAACTTTAAATTTTCTTCAGTCCACAGTCTTCTGGATGTGTTTTGCTTCCTTATATATTTTCTGGGCATTCTGACAAAGAAAAAACTTCGTTTTAATTAAACACTAAAACACACACTATACAAGCTATGGCATCTCTCCTTGGTTTTGGAGGATAGATGCCATACGGATAAAATATCACTCAATATAAATGAGGGTAGAAAATTATTGTTTTATTATGTTAAAAACAAACCTAATCAAAGAATAAAATAAGTACTTACTTAAATGTATCGTCACTGCACTTAGGAGATTCAGTTAACTAAAACACGCACGAAATTTTTGCCATATAAATACCCAGAAGAAATATATATCTCTAAAACATGCAACGTATTCAAGCGCGGTTGAACAGGCACTCACTTGTTTCGATGGCAGTGGTAATGAGTTATTACGTTCAGTAGAATACATAGTGCTGTCTCACTCACATAGCGAGATAGCCAGTGTATGGCATCTCTCCTCATATGGCGTCTCTCCCACTTTTACCCTATATGTTTCATGTAAACCGTGGGAGTATAAGGGAGGGCCCTTGCCCCTCTTCCCCACTTGGTCGCGCGAGCGCAATAGGACATTCAGTACTCATCAGTATGTTTGATCGGACGATCTTCCGATTGATGCGATGCGTCAATGGTCGCGCGACAAAAATCGGTCAATTTGGTCGCATCGCACGATCGTGCGACCGTCAATAGGACATTCGATAATTATCAGTAGAGACCGGATAGTATGCATTTGCATATTTGCATATGCAAATGCATATTTAAGCCATTTCCAGCGCTAATAGCATATTTTTCCTAAGACCTAGTGATGATGCATACTATCGCTATAATTTACAGTATTTTGTAGCTTTATTAATGGGACGGCGGCAGTTTTGCCAGAAAATATTAGCGCTAACATAGCACCCAAGTTCAAATTCTGCCCAGTTACCTCAGTAGATGTGGAGCGATCGTTTTCGACGTATAAAAGTATTTTGAATGACCGAAGACATAATCTTACCACTGACCATTTAGAACAATATTGATTGCTAATGTTTACAAAAATATTAAATAATATAACATGTTACTGTATCGATTATCGTCTATCAATGGATAGTTTACTAAATGTATGCTGATTTTGTAATAAAAAATCTAAAACTTAATAGTATTTTTATTTGATTAAAAAGCAATAAATTATAAAGATACATACTTAATGAATTAAAACTTAAAACAAGTATTTACTACCCACTAATATGGTGAGGTTTATTTTTATCTTGAGTTAAAAAAATACATAGGATTCCCATCAAGAACTTAGGGTCCCAAGTCAACCTCACCTGCAAGTGGTGCACCTGCCGATCAACGGACGAGGCTCTGGCAAACAAAATATCCCGCTGAGCGGCAATAGGCTCGCCACCTATTACGTGGGATCAAAACACTGGCGAAACGTGGGCGTTTAATATGCCTCTGCCTACCCCTTCGGGGAAACAGGCGTGAGTCTATGTATGTATGTATGTATGTTAAAAAAATACCAAAGAAATTTTGATTTGAATATGTTTAATAGACAATGCCTTTAGTTCTATATGTCATATTGGTTTTACATTATGAATTCATTCTAATATAGACGACTCAGATGTTTTCATTCCAAAAAATACAATATCTTCTGATCTTAAACATCAACAGAAACGAAACTCTTAAATTCAGATCTAACAATTGTGTTGCAAATATTTCTTTCAAATACTTTATACGCTAAAAGATTCAAGAGTCCATGCGTAAAAGTTGATAGAATTCACATTGAAAACTTTTGTATTCGACTTGGAAAGCTAAAGTTACAAGAATCAAAATGTATGGAAAAGGATACGACTGGTGTGAAGGTTTTATAGCATCGATGTTTTATGCATATGTCGATATGCATAAAACATCTCATATTTTTTATACATATGTCGATGTTTTATAGATATAGATTTGACAACCAAAGCCGCCTGAGCTAACGCCATTGCTTCTTTCAATATGCTAAAAGCAAGCAATCGTACGTGTCGATTTGACTGATTTACAGTTACCTCACTTCCATAGCTTCGTTTCTTTAAAAATAGTAAACCATCAGAGAATTGGATGTTTACAAAGTTAAATAATTACAAAAATATACAATACATATTATGTTTTCGTATATTCAATATACTTAGATTTGAATTAGTGATTTAAAATTTTTTCTCATACTTATTGAGAATTGAAACAAAATTAAATCGGAACACTCGTATCAAATCATACAAATACTACGAAGTAGTTAATGGAAATACACAAAATGGTGAAAATATACAAAGGACACAAAATAAATTTCAAATTTAATTGGATTAAGTACATTATAATATAAAATATTGTATAGGGCGAACTGCGACCTTACTCCGCGGTTAAAAACATAGGAACTCTCAGTCAAAAGATGTTTAGACATGGCAAGGCATAAGTTCCAGGATATCCAGGATACTAAAACTTCTATATTATATACACAGGCCCGTATTTTACAGAAGTAGGTAAATAATGGAAACATAAAAGATGTAAAATACTTCATACTTACTTACTTATTCGTGTCGATGGCAACACATCAAATAGATTTGGCCCACAAGTCGGCCATTCGAATGGCATTTGGCGTTGCCTCATACAAGTCGTCGAGCGTACACGAACTCGGGCCTGCGGGGAACGAAAGCAAATGTCCCATCGTCTGTGTTGACGCGCCACCGCCGCATTTATTCGTGTTTGGGTCTATGAATCCCCACCTTGACAGATTGTCCTTGGATCTACCAATCTGGGTACGCAGCCTACTGAGCGCCTTCCAGGTTGTACACACAATACTTCATATATAATATAATTATGATAAACTGTTCTAAACACTCCACGGGTCACGGTGACTCTCCCTGAAAGACTAAACCTCGGCTTAATAGTTTCTACGTGCCAAAACTTTGCGTAAACCGTGTACTTAAATCACTGTATAAAACTCGCTAAGCAGGTACGAAGGGACTACTTCAGAATTTTAAATTAAACATAATAATGGCTGCAGTGATCACGTACTGTTACTATACAAAAAAATTTAAAGAGGTGTTAAAAATATGGTTGGCACTTTTTTTGTCGTAAAGGATTATACCATCGTATCAACTATTTTCGAAACTTTATTGGTTATAATACTCCAGCATTACTGCATATAATAATATAATAGTGTACAGAAAATTATTATTAAAAAAAACCTATAATAATTAATTTACTTTTCATTATTCGGAATTCACATATCTTTATATATATATTATACTTTTGTTTGAAATAGAATTAGTTTTTATTATAAGTCAAATCGATTATATCGATTAAGTAACATTTTGTTTAGTCTATTGAAAATTTCTGACAATGGTCACACTGAACTGTCACTTCCGTTCCCGCCTTGAAAAATTTAGACGCCGTTTGCTCTCTCGCGTGGAACATTGTAATAAAATTGGAAGTATTGGAACCCGTTTGAGTGCCGCTTCTTTAATCAGCTGGCATCGGTTTACTTGTGATAAAGGATAAGTTGTATCTTAATGAACATTTGTGAAATATTGAACTTTGTAAAACACGTGTGTGAATTCCTGATTGGTGCCCGAAGAGAAGGACTTCGCTGAATTGTACACTGGTATCTATTCGATTCTCTTGTTATTTTGGCCAAAATTATGACTTAATCTTATAGATCCACTCAAGAATATCACCAGTGAAGATATCAGGTGAGTTGAAACATTTTATTAATATAGGTTGTGATTCGCTGTGCAACGCAGTGCATGTGTCTGGATCCTTGTCTATCGTGGTCAGGTAGATGTATTACAGCTTCCACTGCGCACCTTGAAAATCCCTGCCTGCCTACGGTAATTCTAGACATAATATTTGGTGCAGAGCTGTAGTTGAAATTTAGCCGCTGTTGCATTACTGAGTACAAACCTCAGATTGGTATAAGCTTGTATCTTATCACCTTGTAGACAGTATTGTAGTGTTTGTCAGGTCAGTTATTGTCTAAAATACATAATATTTAATTGTATAAGTTGACCTAGATAATTTGAAACACATTGTCACACATAACCTCAATCAGTAATTGTTTGATTTAAATTGTTGAAATCTAGCATAGATTTGTTGCTGTTACTATTAATAAGTCACTTTGAATGGATACATATCAGTTATATGTATCAATTGATTAAGTTTATTGCATATATTGATATATTAAGTTTGAACCTTACATTGCTAAACCTTGTTATAATATAGATAATATTGCTAGGTAACACATATTCTGTGCTTACTTACTATTGTATATCTCAAATAACACAGCCAGTCTGTCTGTTGCAAGTAATAAGTTAATTTATTTGAATATTTAACTTTAATTAACTTATTTGAAGTTTCAACTTTTGATAACTTTGACTTTGTTTTGTGTCAATATATATTGAAACTATTTAGGCAGCGATAGCCAAGTGGATATACCAACAGACTGCCATGCAGAGGGTATCAGGTTCAAATCCACGGCGCACACCAATGACTTTTCGTAGTTATGTGCGTATTGAATTGTTAATTATCGCTTGACCCGTGCCTCGGAGAGCACGTTAAGCCGTCGGTCCCGGCTGTCATGAAGATCTTTGACAGTCGTTACAGGGCGTCAGTACCTTCTAAATAAACTGAAATTAGTCTAAACCATGGAATGGCGCTATCCCTTCGGGTTGTGGAGGTCAGACAGGCAGTAGCTCCGTGGAAAAGCTAATATTCAGCCAAATCCGGTTAGACAAGAAAGCAGACCCCAGACTGAAACTGGGATAACGCTAAGAGAAAGAAGATATATTGAAACTATTAATTTTGTTGGACAGTAGATACCTGTCACTTGCTTGTACCAGCAGTAAACAGGCTAATACTTTGTTGGTTTCAAAGAATTAAGAAAAAATAAGTTTTGATTGTTAATATTATTCAACGCTTATCCGGGCTCTTTTGAATTTTGATTATGTCAGCTATCAAGGACTTGCGTGCGGCTGCTGGTGCTATTGCATCAGATTTGCGCTGGTTTGCCTCGGCCAGTGCCTTAGTGAACCGGCCTGATCTCCAGCAGGCCTTACTACAAAGGTACGAGCGGATCGATGATCGCCTGGCAAGTGTGGAACAGCAGTTCCGCACTTTCAGCGCTTGCTGTCTCGAAGTGTCAGTCAATCAAATGATTTCACCGCTGACCAGCGAAATAAGGTCAGCGAAGACTATGCCCAGGTCTTAGACCTCTATGATGCTGTCTCCAATAGTGCGAGACAACTAGTTGCCGATAGGGAAGGGCAACCCAGCCTGCAGCAGGAGCTTCCTAGGTCAGCACCGGGGCTGGTGAGTAGGCTCCCTACTTTAGACCTCCCCCATTTTGATGGCTGCCTGGGAAGCTACCTGGGCTTCGTTAATTTGTTTAACAGCCTGGTCAATGATAGGGCTGATCTTCGGCCGGCACAAAAATTGGCCTATCTGATGTCGGTTCTGGATGGGGAGGCCAAGGGCCTCATCCAGCATCTGCCCGTGTCTGACGAGGCGTACCAGACGGCTCGGGATCTAATCACCCGTAGGTACCATAATAAGCGTGGCCTCACCGACACGCACATCGAGCAGATTTTGGGTTTGCCGACGCTCACCCGGGTCTCTGGGTTGCGCACCCAACTTTTGAACCCGCTTTTGGTGGCCATCAACGCACTTAAGTGCCTTGACCTGCCCGTGGACCAATGGTCCTATCTATTGGTGCACATTGTGCTGAAAAAGCTGCCTGCCGACCTGAGGTCGCGTTTTGAACAGCGCTTTGGTGGGGATAGCGCGACCCATCTGCCCCCCTTTGCTGACCTGGAGAGGTTCCTGGAGGATGAGTGCCGGGTCTTGGACAACTCCGGTGGTGACACGCCGGCTAAGATGCAGCCGCCCAAGGTCAAGGAGCAGGCTCGCGTTCACACCCGAGCCAATGTTGACCGGCGCCCTCCTCGCTTTGCGGTCACGCAGAGCCAAGCGGAGTGCTCCTACTGCAAGGTCACGGGGCACAGAACGGCCAGTTGTAGGGCATTTTTGGACCTGCATATCGCCTCTCGTAGGCGCATCGCGAATGCCCGCCGCCTTTGCTTCTCTTGTTTGGGGTCCCACTAACAGCGAGACTGCCCAAACTCTCGCCCAATTCCTCACTGTGGAGGACAGCGTTTGGACATTCTCTGCATGAATGCCAGAGAGGAAGGCCGCTTGTCCAACCGGCCGACGCCGCGCACGGGCGGGTGTTTTGAAGGTGGCAGCCGAGGCTCACCGGCGCGTAGCCGAGAGTCGCCTCGCTCAATTGATCGCCGCTCACCCCGCTTGGAGAACCGTAGCGTGCGCACGCCTCCTCTCTCTCGCGCACCTGAATGTGCTGTTCAGCGTCACCAGTACCATCACAGCTGCCCCAGGTATTTCCCTCCTTTGGCGGAGTGTCACCGCTTTGACTCGCGCCCACCTCATTTTGGGCGGGTGCGTCATTATGACCCCCCACAGATGGCGCGCGGATCAAGTCATCACGCCTTTGAGGACTTCAAGCCGCACCCTCGTTTTGACTTGCCAGGTCCTGGCCAACGGTTGCCGCCCAGGCAACAATAGGTCATTGACCCCTGCCCTATAACGCCAACCTCCCCCATTGAGACCGTTATCCTACCAACGGTTGCTGTTAGGGTCTGGGGACCCACGGGGACCTCTGTTGTTGTCCGTGCTATATTGGACACAGGTTCACATGGCTGTATTGTTTCCACTTATTTGGTAGGGCAGGTTAAATTAAATATGGGCTCTTTTCCAAATTGTATACGGGGCATAGGTGACGTAGCCTCTAATGTTGAAGGGCAAGTTAAGGTTTTGTTTGGCCCTGTTGAATCTTCACACCCGAGGATTAAAACTTCGGCTATTGTGCTGAAGAATATTTTGGGTATGCATCCACAGAAACAGCTACCCGCTGCTGTGGTGAATTTGACATCGGGATTGGAACTGGCAGACCCCAAATTTGACACACCGGGACAAATCGATTTGTTGATTGGCTCCGCTGTCCTCGGTGGAATTTTGATTGGTGGGAAACGGGTCTTGGTGCCAAATGGTTTGACTGCCATCCCGACAGTATTTGGATTTGCCTTGATGAGACCTGTACCAAGGGACCCCCCTCCACCCGAACTTGATAATTTGTTGGCTGTAGGCTCCGCTCTCTTTTTTTGGGAGGTAGAGGAGCCCCCTCAAGCTGCCCGTTTGAATCCAGAACATGAGGAGTGCGAGCTGTTCTTCCAGAACAACACTGGTCGACTCCGTTCTGGTCGGATTATTACGAGGCTACCCTTCTTGTCTGTTCGGCCTCCGCTTGGTGAGTCACGACCTTTAGCCGAAAAGAGATTGTTGGCTATGGAGCGCCGTATGGGTCGTGATCCGGAGCTCAGACAGAAATATATTGAGTTCATGAGAGAATATGAACAATTGGGACACATGTCTGCGTCAAATTTGGATTGGCGTTCGGTGGAGCACTACTTTCTCCCGCATCATGCGGTATTGAAGCCATCAACTGGCAAGCTGCGCACGGTGTTTGATGGTTCTGCGCAGACTTCAACAGGCGTATCCCTGAATCCCTGACCATTCTGGTCCCAAGTTGGTCAAGGACCTTTGTGACGTCATCACCAGCTTCCGACGACATCAGGTTGTGTTTGTGGCCGATATAAAAATGATGTTCAGGCAGACGATTATCCACCCTGATGACCGTCGCTTCCAGCTGATCCTTTGGAGAGAGTCTCCTCGTGATCCCATGGCCGTCTACGAGCTCAATACTAATACGTACGGGTTAAGGTCAAGCCCCTACTTGGCAATACGTTCTCTTTGGGAGCTCGCAGACCGTAAAGGCTTACGTTTCCCACGAGCCTCCGCCACCTTGAAGGACGATATTTACGTCGATGACATTTGCTCGGGCGCCTCCACAGCGGACGAGGCGATCCTCCTGCGGGACGAATTGATAGGTATTTTGGCCTCCGCTGGTTAAGAGTTGCGCAAATGGATTTCCAACTCACCAGCGCTTTTGGAAGGCTTGCCAGAGGATCATCAGCAGGATCCATATTTGTTTGAGATTGTTGACAACCCCGTCATGATGGCTGTTCTCGGCGTTCAGTACAGACCAGTCCAAGACATCTTTACGTACAACGTAGACTTGAAATTGCGACCTGGGACGAACCTCTACACGGCACTCTTGTTGAGGAATGGACCTCTTTTGTATCCTTACTTCCTGCCGTCACCGAGATCTCCTTGCCTCGTCCCATCCTTCCTCCCGGGAAGTACAAGGCCACCCTTCACGGGTTTTGTGACGCCTCGGAACGTGGTCACGCGGCCGTGGTGTACTTGCGCACAGTCAGTGCCTCATGTCAGGTGAGAGTTTCCCTGATCATGGCGAAGAGTAAGGTTGCACCCCTTCGGACATCTTTGACCATTCCGAAATTGGAGCTCTCGGGAGCAGCACTACTTGTACGCTTATTGAACCACGTGTCCAGTACTTTGGGTAAAAGCATTTGTATTAATGGGACCTACGCCTGGACAGACAGCCAAATTGTTCTTTGTTGGTTGAAGGCTTCTGTCCACACCTTGGAGGTATTTGTCGCTAATCACGTTTCCCAAATCCAGAAATCCGAAGTCAAACTTGTTTGGAGACACGTGCCAGGTGAGCTCAACCCCGCTGATTGTGCCTCGCGCGGATGCTTGACGCCTAGTTTGATAGGTCATTCGCTGTGGTGGGGTTCGGAATGGTTGAGTCGACCAGAAATTGATTGGCCTCGAACGCCAGTTTTGAATACTTCTAATTTGCCGGGTCTACGAACACTCGCTCTTGAGAAGGTGGAATGCGCCTTCGACCCCGATTTTTCTTTGAATCGTTACAGCTCCCTCGACAAGTTGTTAGGTGTCACTGCTTGGATAAAGCGTTTTGTTTTTAATTTTAGGCACCCACAACAGAAACGACTGACACCGTTTCTCTCACCAAAGGAACGACAGGAATCCCTCACCTTTTGGGTTCGTTCTGTGCAATTGGCGCATTTTGAGAAGGAGATTGCTATCTTTAAATCAGGGAGATTGAAATTGTCGGGAGCTGCCTCTAAATTGAACCCCTTTTTGGACTATACGGGTCTCTTGCGCGTTGGAGGGCGTCTCAAGAACGCCAACCTCCCTTACGGAGCACGTCACCCCCTGTTGTTACCCAAGGACGGTCATTTGGTACGCTTGTTAGTAACTGACCGTCACCTTAAAAATTCGCATGCTGGATGTAATGCGCTCATGGCCATTCTGCAACGCGAGTTTTGGATTTTGTCTGCCCGAAGAATTATTCGGAGTGTAGTCTTTCGCTGCATCCCTTGCTATAAGCTCAAGGCTTCTACCATGCAGCCGTTGATGGGAGACTTACCGGCAGATCGCGTAACTGAGAGCAGGACGTTTGACGGTGTTGGCACGGACTTCGCTGGTCCCTTTTTGGTGAAATCGTCGATACTTCGTAACAGCAAGTCTGTTAAGGCCTACTTGTGTGTTTTTGTTTGTCTTTCCACAAAGGCCGTTCACTTAGAACTGGTCTCCTCGCTTACGACCGAGGCGTTTCTAGCCACATTTGACAGATTTGTATCCCGCAGAGGGCTGCCTTCCTTGATCCGTTCTGACTGCGGCACTAACTTCAAGGGCACGTATAATTATTTGAATGATGTTGTTAATTTCCTTGAAACCAACAAGGCAAAGACATAGGCAATAGGCTTGCCCGACGTGGGATAAATTGGTTGTTTTCCCCACCAAATTGTCCACACTGGGGTGGTATTTTTGAGGCCGCTGTAAAATCGGCCAAAACACACTTGCGCAGGACAATCGGTGAATCTGACCTTACATTTGAGGAACTCGCAACTGTGTTTTGTAAGATTGAGGCCGTTTTGAACTCTCGGCCATTGTGCCCGATCTCCTCAGATCCGAATGATTTGGAGGCCCTTACGCAGGGCCATTTTTTGATTGGTCGCCCACTTATCGCTTTGCCTGAGTACCCCTATATTGATACGAGACCTGGTCGTCTCTCGCGTTTTGAATTGGTACGCCAGATTACTCAGAGCTTTTGGAAACGCTGGAATTTGGAATATTTGCACATACTCCAGCAACGCGTTAAGTGGACCGACAAGACCGATCCACCCAAGATTGGTGACCTCGTTTTGATCAAGGAGGCTAACCTTCCGCCACTCAGATGGCGCAGGGGGCGCATCCTTCGTTTGGTAACTGGGGCTGATGGAGTTCCCCGATTTGCTGAGGTCTTGGTGGACAATTCGATTCTGAGGAGAGCGGTTGCAACATTGTCACGTCTACCAACCGATTAGCGGACCGGTAAGCCGGTCCGGGGCGGGTGGATGTTTGAAATAGAATTAGTTTTTATTATAAGTCAAATCGATTATATCGATTAAGTAACATTTTGTTTAGTCTATTGAAAATTTCTGACAATGGTCACACTGAACTGTCACTTCCGTTCCCACCTTGAAAAATTAAGACGCCGTTTGCTCTCTCGCGTGGAATATTGTAATAAAATTGGAAGTATTGGAACCCTTTTGAGTGCCGCTTCTTTAATCAGCTGGCATCGGTTTACTTGTGATAAAGGAAAAGTTGTATCTTAATGAACATTTGTGAAATATTGAACTTTGTAAAACACGTGTGTGAATTCCTGATTGGTGCCCGAGGAGAAGGACTTCGCCGAATTGTACACTGGTATCTATTCGATTCTCTTGTTATTTTGGCCAAAATTATGAGTTAATCTTATAGGTCCACTAAAGAATATCACCAGTGAAGATATCAGGTGAGTTGAAACATTTTATTAATATTGGTTGTGATTCGCTATGCAACGCAGTGCATGTGTCTGGATCCTTGTCTATCGTGGTCAGGTAGATGTATTACAGCTTCCACTGCGCACTTTGAAAATCCCTGCGTGCCTACGGTAATTCTAGACAACTTTGTATATATATTCTATATAATTATATGTTGGAGAAGCATTGCTTTTAGCGACCTCGTCATTAGTGGTTGCGGACTTAGTGGGCGTCATTGGGGTCAAATGCGAGCACAAAACACAATCAGCTAAGCTGAGAAAACCACGTTGCGGCGGAGCCTTTCATAGCCTTACTTAGTATGAGAATCTTACTTCCCTGTAAACCTTGATCCGATAAGCAGACCGTCGCCAGCCAAGCCCGAGTGTAAGTATTTGCATCTTCCGGTTGCAATTTAGGCAGCCTGATGATCTTATCTTCGGTGTTCGGTGGGTTTGTTAGCGCCCCCACGAGCAGCCTCATACTGCTTTGTTGCGCTTCGAATAACGCTCGCCAACCATCATTTGCAATTGCCTGTTCGCCGCTTACGTTTATTGCCTGCCCCGATCACACTTCTGATGTCGGAGAAGCATTGCTTTTATCGACATCGTCACTAGTGCTTGCGGAAGTGGGCGTCATTGGGGTAAAATGAGAGTTTGACAATATTTTAATTAGAGTTGAACAATATTAATCAGTTTACACTGTTGCTGAATACAAATAAAATTATCAGACAAGACCGAGCAGCGGGTTCAGGGCAACAATTTTAATTTACTTTCTCTATACTCAATAAAATAATATTATAAATTCGAAAGTATGTATCTATGTGTGTGAAGTGAAAACGGCTGAACCGATTTTGTTGAAATTTATTATAGAGATATATGGGACCATGGAGACGGACATAGACTACCATAACTTGCAAAAATTAAACTGTGAGGGATTGTAGGGAGGATAGAAGTGTGTACGGTAGTAATTTTCCTCTGGGAAGTAAGAACGCATGCGCGAATAATTGAGTGCTGCGCATATGCTATCTGTCAGTACTGTTACATCATACATATTGTCATATTGTGCACGGTGATTACATTGTTCGCAAATTTAAACTAATAATTATATACTACGCTCAAACGGCTGAAACGATTTTCTCTGCCTACTAAAATTATAAATGCGTAAGTGTTTATAGATATATAATGGTCATATATTAAAACATGGCTTTGACATATGTCATGGATACTGACCGAGTTACTTTGTACCCTATAGCATAGAGCATATTGCCTATAGAGCTTCTGACTGTTAAAAATAATCAGGAGTGTCATCACACAACTTGATACTGAACGTAGATATGTGTTGCCCCGAATTTAACGCGCCCGAAGCCGTGGGCAAAAGCTAGTACTCAATAAGCCAACTCAATCTGCAGATTGCACTCAAAAGACAATGTCACCAGAAGCTGTCAGTTCTCCTTTTTATTAGATGGCGCCTCGACCCAAAGAGTATACAAATACTACGTAAGAAGAGGCGGATGTGCCATAGATCATGCGAGACTTTCAGCTTTGTATGAAACGTGCAGGGAGAACTCGTACCAACATAAAGATACTAATTGACATCGTTTTTATGTTGTCAGCATTGTCATATTCGTCAATATAGGGATGTACCCTCTAGTGATTAACGAAAAATCGATATCGATAATATTCGGTAAGAGAAATAATTATAATTATATTTCGACAACAAAAATTATACTTTTCCAACACAAATAAAAGATGTTTTTAATATATATGTGTTTATTCAAACAAATTAGCCTATTCTATAAATCTATTCTAGATTAGCGAAGAAAAATACGCAGAACTAAAAGATATAATATGTACATGTACATGTAATGGAAAGGTTTTCAACATTTCTTCTGTAATAGGATTTAAAGAAATGTCTATAGATACAATGCACAGCTGTTTTTCTGACTTAAGTTCCCTTTTTTAAAGTCTTTCGGCTTAAAATGCTTGCCACACACATAGTTCAACTGATGTAATTTTTCAATGGGCACATAAATCAAGTCTTGGTTTCCAGTTGCAGCTACTCATTTTTAACATCTAAAAAGAAAAAAAAAGAATAGAAGTTTTTGTCCTTGTGCCAATTTCGAATAACGGATTATCGATAACTGACAGACAACACTATTGTTTACCTACAAAGTACTAGGTAGAAACTTTAGAATATTTCCATATTTTTTTATGTTTCATTGAAATATATCACATTATATAACATTGTAAATATTCATTGATCTTTATCTAGGGACATTTTGCCATAAATACCCTTTTTTCATTGCTTGACCGGCATGTTGTTGTATGCCATATTTCGCACGTTATTTTGCTTGTTTTCATTGCGCTCCTTTCAATGCTAATCAAATAAATATAGTAACACTAACACTTGAAGTATAAGATCACATTTATTTGGCACACACAAAGCACTTTTACAGTATGTTTTTACGTTTGATAAACAAACTACATAACGCGGCAAAGTTCAATCTGGATAATAATGTGACAGTTGTGACATTTGATACTATTGACAGCTAGTATTGACAGCCATGGCGGTGTTGTACGTATAACCCGTCTAACTTTGAAAGAATACTGTTCCAAGGGTACATAGTGAAGGATGCTATCTTCACGTTTTATACATATAATAGTAGCCATTAAAAAGATAGCACATTTCATACTTTCGGTTTTTTCTTAGGAACTTGCGCCAAGCTGCCTCGACCCCGCTCGAGACACGCGTCCTGCTCTGATTAGTAATTACCTGAACTAGTACATTCATAACTTTTTAAATTACTAAGATTAATAAGGTTTTAATCTAAAGAAGTATTTGAACAAATAAAAAAAAATTAATAATTTTAAAGGTTATCAAAATATAAACAACATAATATTGTGAATTATTCATAAAAACTATCAATCAATTCGACTCATAGCTTCCTCCAACATAATATATATATATATATATATATATATATTTCGTTTCGCATTTTGTGTGCGTGTGTATGTCACTAAACGCCATCTTTACGAATGGACCGTTTTTGATGAACTTTTTGAATGTGTTCAAGGGGACTTGAGAATGGTTTAGATTCACAAAAAAATGCGAATATTAAAAAAATATATATGGCGATGCGAAGTTCGCCGGGTCAGCTAGCATACATAATTATGTATCAAGAAGCATTACAGTAAGGTACATTGTTTAATCGTTGAACACGAGAGCAATTTGCACAAAGTCAATAAAAAAAATGTTGACGAGTCTGAAATTAAATTAAATTCGGTACAAATGCGTAAATTGATACTCAAAACACGAAATTGGTAGAATCTTAAAACTAAAGTTTTAGAATTTTCACCACTTATTTAAAGAAGAATATTTCTATTGAAAATGCCGAGAAGTTTATAAATAGACTAACGAAGGGTATCTTATAACTATCATATTTTCTTTTAAGTAAAACACCTTCAAAACGTCTACGTAATAATATTAACGCTCCTTTTTTTTTCGCAATAAACAGAACCATTTTGGGATTAAGCATTTTTCAGTTATTTAGGTGACATCGTAAAGAGCACTGTGCCTCTGCCAGTTTGATAAAAGGAATAAAGCGAGCCTATTGTTTTATCACAATATGGTTTTTTTATTTGAATAAACCTGTGTTGGGCCTGCTTAGTAAACTGCCTACCTGCCGTATTACTTCTTATACGACAGTGAGAAATAACCGCTTATAACACAGTCGTAGACCACGCTCCATACGGTCGTATTTCTAGAATATTAGAGTCGATTTTATGAAAAATAAATATACCTATGTAGTTATAGCGTCACACCTGTATCCCCGCAGGGGCAGGTAGAGATGTAATATTACACTCACATTTCGTCTTGTTACCATTTGTAGGTCCCATGTGTGACGTCAATCGTCGTCGCATCTTTTGGCCGGCCGTCTTCACCTCCCGCGCCCCTCAAACGGACTATAAATACCGTGGCGCGGAGTGACCGGCCCTTTCTCACTGGCTGTGCGGTGACCAAGCTAAGTCTTCTTCCCTGAGCAACGCCGGAGATGCATTCCCAAGGGTCTACACCGAATCACACGACCCTGGTTCTATCTTTGTAACTAGTCAAATTGTTTAGAATCACTATTTTGCATTGAATTCCTTTGCTAAAGGCTATATAGATTCTTTTACAAAAATATACAAATTTTCTTTTGTAAACGAAATATAGATTTTTTATTTTACGTCACAGTGGCGCCCACGGGAATAAATAAGTAGGGTCCTTCGGGAATGCGTTTTCGGTAAGTTTTGTTTTACATTTTTTTACTGTGTATGTGTGAATTCGTTCCAAAGCAGTGTTAGATTATTTTAGTGGTATATATTTTTTCTTACTACTCTTGGTAAGCTTTTTTTGCATATTATAACTATTTTCTGTTGCCGCGTGTGATAATTAATTATTTATCAACCGCTTAAGTAACAAGTTATAATCCTTCGACTTACGGCCTCGTATATTTTAAAGACGCGCTAAGGTCACATTCGTCGATCGCATGCTTTGTCTTACGACTACGGCCTCGTGTCCTCTAAAGACGCGCTAAGGTCCCTTTCGTTGATCGCATGCTTTGCGATTAGCTTTTTTTAAATTACCTACGGTAATTAATTGCTACTGGTAATTATAGCTAATAACCACTGCTTTGTCTGACCTACCCTCCTCTTTAATTTTTTTTAACTTTTCTACTATTACCTTCTGCTTGTGATTTTGTACGGCGATATAATTATATTTTTTTATAGTCGATATTATTAAATGTTTTGTACTGCCTACTACGGCGGTGTCTTTCGAGATTAAATATTCCCCTTTTTTACTACGTAATTATCCTACCTAAAGATGCCAGCGTGTTAGATACTATAGTCGTATTTTTTATTAGACGAAGCTAACTGACGTTTACTGTGTTGTCAGTTTATGATGAAATAAAAATAGTATTGTGACGAAGTGAATGATTGAAAAAACTCTTGAATGAATGAAATTGCCTTTATTGTCAAGTGAATAGTATATAATAGTTAGTGTGCCGAACGGCCGATATCGGGTACGGTTTTCGAGTTTTCGAAGACTATGTTCCTATAGTATTTACCTATACTGAATACCGAGTGTTTTAAACATTAAGGAAAACATTGCGAGGAAACTTGTAAGACTGTCCTATTTTCAATACATCATGTAGTTGAAACTAGATGTATAAAATATAACAATTTATAGGTAGGTTATGAAAATAAAAACATCGCTTACTACATAATTTGCTTTTATTCATCATCAGATAAAAAACATCACTATCGCTTGCGGTGACATTAATTATAAATCTGTCTGAAACATTGTCGATCATGTGGTCGAGACCATACATTTTGTCTTTAATTATATGAGACACGCAGCTACTCCATTTTTCAGGAGTGACATGTTGAAGTCCTACTTCAAAAAGTTTTGTTACTTCTGTCATTTAGAAGGTTTTGTTATTTCTTGCAACATATCCTTTAGCCTGCGCCCATACCAACTCAATGGAATTGAGCTCACAGTGATATGGAGGCAGACGTAAAACAATTATCCCATGCTGCGCTGCCATCTCGTTCACAACATACATATGTACGAAACAATATAGTAACAAATAATCACAACAATTACCACAAACACAACGTAACGGAAAACTTAACAAAAACAGTAAGTAAATACTAAACAGCGTGAGCGCAGAAAAACCATTCTTGCTATCAGACCAGAGGTTAGAAGCTGAATGAATAACAAACAATATGGCGACCGACGCGCGCCGCGCTTTGTAATAAGCCGTCAATTCATTAATTCCCATCAAGTTTCTCATGCATGCTCTTCTGTTAAGGGTACTTCTGACCTATCCTGTTTTAAGGATGTCTCCAATCTGATCAGAGAACGTCCATCTAGGTCTTCCCCTTTGTCCTGTCCAATTCACACTTGCCTTATAGATCTTCTTTGTCAGTATTTCGCCATCCATTCTCTCCATGTGCACAAACCATCTTAACATGCCATTCTCGATGCTGGTCACTACATCTTATACCCCACACCACTCTCTTATCACACAATTCTTTACTCTGTCGGTCAAAGATACACCACACATACCTACTTCTCAGTACTCTCATTGCCGTCAATAAACTGATGTAACTACTTACATAACTATTAGTAACTTATATCAGAGCACTTTTATTGTAAAATAGAAATAATATTATTTTATAGTTTGAAATGATTAACTATTCACACTCATTGTTCGTTCATCTGATTGAACGAGAACTAAACGCATCACTAATGCTTTAAATATGACAACATTATTTTACAAAGTGACATTAGCTACTGTCAGTTGGCTTCGTCTAATTAAAAATACGACTATAGGTATTTGGCTAGATTTCCGCGGTCATTTGTTAATGAACAACCTTTGTGTGACACGTGTCCGACGTGTCACACAAAGGTTGTTCATTTAACAATCGAACAAATTTGGTGACTTTGTCTATTTTGTATAAAAATACGAATATTATCGTAGAATTATTGGTTGTTCTTTTTGTTAAATGTTTATTTTTCTATTGTTTAATTTTTAAGGGTATTAAATCGTTGTTTTTGGTCTTCGATCTGATCTTCTTGTTAATGCCTATCGGTATGTTATTTGCACATGCATCTATGTTTGAAATAGAGTTAGTTTTTATTATAAGTCAAATCGATTATATCGATTAAGTAACATTTTGTTTAGTCTATTGAAAATTTCTGACAATGGTCACACTGAACTGTCACTTCCGTTCCCGCCTTGAAAAATTAACACGCCGTTTGCTCTCTCTCGCGTGCCTTGTACCTAATTTAATAAATTGATCACATAAACCAGCTTCGCGAATTTGTAATTTGTATTGTGAATTCTTATAAACTGCCGCCTTTGGTTTGCCCCGCAAAAGTTGAGTTGAACATTGACATTTGCAAAACTGAATTGTGAATCCTGTGAACGTGCATCGTGCCCTCGTACCAACAGCTAGAAGGAACAGCTAGGTGGATAATTCATTCAATCTATCGTGGCCACCTTAGTTTTGTTTGTTTTTCCCTAACTTAGTTCCAGGCCTGACATCAGTGAAGATATAGGTAATTGTACATTGTTTAATTCTTAGCGCCAAGAAACTTGGTCCATGTGTTTAGATCCTTTGCCTTGGGCTAAGACTGGATGAATTAATCGCTTCCACTGATCTCTGTATAAAACTTACCCATTCATAGCCCGAACTCTAGACATAATTTTTTGGTAGCAGAGCGTGGTGGAAATTTAGCCGCTGTTGCATTACTGAGTACAAACCTCAGATTGGTATGAGCTTGTATCTTATCACCTTGTAGACAGTATTGTAGTGTTTGTCAGGTCAAATATTGACTAAAATCCATAATATTTAATTGTATAAGTTGACCTAGATCATTTGAAACACATTTTCACACATGATCAGTAATTGTTTGATTTAAATTGTTGAAATCTAGCATAGATTTGTTCCTGTTACTATTAATAAGTCACTTTGATTGGATACATATCAGTTATATGTATCAATTGATTTAGTTTATTGCATATATTGATATATTAAGTTTGAACCTTACATTGCTAAACCTTGTTATAATATATAGATAATATTGTTAGGTAACACATATTTTGTGCTTACTTCCTATTGTATATCTCAAATAACACAGCCAGTCTGTCTGTTGCAAGAAATAAATAGTTAATTTATTTGAATATATAACTTTAATTAACTTATTTGAAGTTTCAACTTTGATAACTTTGACTTTGTTTTGTGTCAATATATATTGAAACTATTAGTTTTGTTGGACAGTAGATACCTGTCACTTGCTTGTACCAGCAGTAAACAGGCTAATACTTTGTTAGTTTCAAAGAATTAAGAAAAAATAAGTTTTGATTGTTAATATTATTTAACGCTTGTCCGGGCTCTTTTGAATTTTGATTATGTCAGCTATCAAGGACTTGCGTGCGGCTGCTGGTGCTATTGCATCAGATTTGCGCTGGTTTGCCTCGGCCAGTGCCTTAGTGAACCGGCCTGATCGCCAGCAGGCCTTACTACAAAGGTACGAGGATTGACGATCGCCTGGCAAGTGTGGAACAGCAATTCCGCACTTTCAGCGCTTACTGTCTCGAAGTGTCAGTCAACGATTTCACCGCTGACCAGCGAAATGAGGTCAACGAAGACTATGCCCAGGTGTTAGACCTGTATGATGCTGTCTCCAATAGTGCGAGACAACTAGTTGCCGATAGGGAAGGGCAACCCGGCCTGAAGCAGGAGCTTCCTAGGTCAGCACCGGGGCTGGTGAGTAGGCTCCCTACTTTGGACCTCCCCCATTTTGATGGCTGCCTAGGAAGCTACCTGGGCTTCGTTAATTTGTTTGACAGCTTGGTCAATGACATGGCTGACCTTCGGCCGGCACAAAAGTTGGCATATTTGATGTCGGTTCTGGATGGGGAGGCCAAGGGCCTCATCCAGCATCTGCCCGTGTCTGACGAGGCGTACCAGACGGCTCGGGACTTAATTACCCGTAGGTACCATAATAAGCGTGGCCTCGCCGACACGCACATCGAGCAGATTTTGGGTTTGCCGACGCTCACCCGGGTCTCTGGGTTGCGCACCCAACTTTTGAACCCGCTTTTGGTGGCCATCAACGCACTTAAGTGCCTTGACCTGCCCGTGGACCAATGGTCCTATCTATTGGTGCACATTGTGCTGAAAAAGCTGCCTGCCGACCTGAGGTCGCGTTTGAACAGCGCTTTGGTGGGGATAGCGCGACCCATCTGCCCCCCTTTGCTGACCTGGAGAGGTTCCTGGAAGATGAGTGCCGGGTCTTGGACAACTCCGGTGGTGACACGCCGGCTAAGACGCAGCCGCCCAAGGTCAAGGAGCAGGCTCGCGTTCACACCCGAGCCAATGTTGACCGGTGCCCTCCTCGCTTTGCAGTCACGCAGAGCCCAGTGGAGTGCTCTTACTGCAAGGTCACAGGGCACAGAACGGCCAGTTGCAGGGCATTTTTGGACCTGCATGTCTTCTCTCGTAGGTGCATCGCAAATGCGCGCCGCGACGCCGTTCACGGGCGGGTGTTTTGAAGGTGGCAGCCGAGGCTCACCGGCGCGCAGCCGAGAGTCGCCTCGCTTAATTGATCGCCCCTCACCCCGCTTGGAGAACCGTAGCGTGCGCACGCCTCCTCTCTCTCTCGCGCACCTGAATGTGCTGTTCAGCGTCACCAGCACCATGACTGCTGCCCCAGGTAGTCCCCACCTTTGGCGGAGCGTCCCCGCCTTGACTCGCGCCCACCTCGTTTTGGGCGGGTGCGTCATTATGACCCCCCACAGATGGCGCGCGGATCGAGTCATCGCGCTTTTGAGGACTTCAAGCCGCACCCTCGTTTTGACTCGCCAGGTCCTGGCCAACGGTCGCCGCCCAGGCAACAATAGGTCATTGACCCCTGCCCTATAACTCCAACCTCCCCCATTGAGACCGTTATCCTACCAACGGTTGCTGTTAGGGTCTGGGGACCCACGGGGATCTCTGTTGTTGTTCGTGCTATATTGGACACAGGTTCACAAGGTTGCATTGTTTCCACTTATTTGGTAGGGCAGGTTAAATTAAATATGGGCTCTTTTCCAAATTGTATACGGGGCATAGGTGACGTAGCCTCTAATGTTGAAGGGCAAGTTAAGGTTTTGTTTGGCCCTGTTGAATCTTCACACCCGAGGATTAAAACCTCGGCTATTGTGTTGAAGAATATTTTGGGTATGCATCCACAGAAACAGCTACCCGCTGCTGTGGTGAATTTGACATCGGGATTGGAACTGGCAGACCCCAAATTTGACACACCGGGACAAATCGATTTGTTGATTGGCTCCGCTGTCCTCGGTGGAATTTTGATTGGTGGGAAACGGGTCTTGGTGCCAAATGGTTTGACTGCCATCCCGACCATATTTGGATTTGCTTTGATGGGACCTGTACCTAGTACTTTGGGTAAAAGCATTTGTATTAATGGGACCTACGCCTGGACAGACAGCCAAATTGTTCTTTGTTGGTTGAAGGCTTCTGTCCACACCTTGGAAGTATTTGTTGTTAATTGCGTTTCCCAAATCCAGAAATCCGAAGTCAAACTTGTTTGGAGACACGTGCCAGGTGATTGTGCCTCGCGCGGATGCTTGACGCCTAGTTTGATAGGTAATTCGCTGTGGTGGGGTCGGGAATGGTTGAGTCAACCGGAAATTAATTGGCCTCGAACGCCAGTTTTGAATACTACCAATTTGCCGGGTTTACGAACACTCGCTGTTGAGAAGGTGGAATCCGCCTTCGACCTCGATTTCCTGTTGAATCGCTACAGCTCCCTTGACAAGTTGTTAGGTGTTACTGCTTGGATAAAGCGTTTTGTTTTTAATTTTAGGCACCCACAACAGAAACGACTGACACCGTTACTCTCACCACTGGAACGACAGGAGTCTGTCACCTTTTGGGTTCGTTCTGTGCAATTGGCGCATTTTGAGAAGGAGATTGCTATCCTTAAATCAGGGAGATCGAAATTGTCGGGAGCTGTCTCTAAATTGAACCCCTTTTTGGACGAAACGGGTCTCTTGCGCGTTGGAGGGCGTCTCAAGAACGCCAACCTCCCTTACGGAGCATGTCACCCCCTTTTGTTACCCAAGGACGGTCATTTGGTACGTTTGTTGGTAACTGACCGTCACCTTAAAAATTCGCATGCTGGATGTAATGCGCTCATGGCCATTCTGCAACGCGAGTTTTGGATTTTGTCTGCCCGAAGAATTATTCGGAGTGTAGTCTTTCGCTGCATCCCTTGCTATAAGCTCAAGGCTTCTACCATGCAGCCGTTGATGGGGGACTTACCGGCAGATCGCGTAACTGAGAGCAGGACGTTTGACGGTGTTGGCACTTCGCTGGTCCCTTTTTGGTGAAATCGTCGACACTTCGAAACAGCAAGACTGTTAATGCCTACTTGTGTGTTTTTGTTTGTCTTTCCACAAAAGCCGTACACTTGGAACTGGTCTCCTCGCTTACGACCGAGGCGTTTGTAGCCACATTTGACAGATTTGTATCCCGCAGAGGGCTGCCTTCCTTGATCCGTTCTGATTGCGGCACTCACTTCAAGGGCACCTATAATTATTTGAATGACGTTGTTAATTTCCTTGAAACCAACAAAGCTGATATAGGTGATAGGCTTGCCCGACGTAGGATAAATTGGTTGTTTTCCCCACCAAATTGTCCACACTGGGGTGGTATTTTTGAGGCCGCTGTAAAATCGGCCAAAACACACTTGCGTAGGACAATCGGTGAGTCTGTCCTTACATTTGAGGAACTCGCAACTGTGTTTTGTAAGATTGAGGCCGTTTTGAACTCTCGGCCATTGTTTTTTTTTTTTTAAGACAGCTCCCGCATTAGGACTAAATCTTGTGTCGCAGGGGACTTTACAAACATACAACCAACGGACACAATGAACACCCAGACTCGAAACAACAATTTATGAATCACACAAAGTGTTGTCTCGTGTGGGGATCGAACCCACGACACATGACGCATTGTCAAGCGGCGTGGCGGCCGCTTAAACCACTACGCCAACCGTGCAGTCAAAATTGTGCCCGATCTCCTCAGATCTGAATGATTTGGAGGCCCTTACGCCGGGCCATTTTTTGATTGGTCGCCCACTTGTCGCCTTGCCTGAGTACCCCTATATTGATACGAGACCTGGTCGTCTCTCGCGTTTTGAATTAGTACGCCAGATTACTCAGAGCTTTTGGAAACGCTGGAATTTGGAATATTTGCACATACTCCAGCAACGCGTTAAGTGGACCGACAAGACCGATCCACCCAAGATTGGTGACCTCGTTTTGATCAAGGAGGCTAACCTTCCGCCACTCAGATGGCGCAGGGGGCGCATCCTTCGTTTGGTAACTGGGGCTCATGGAGTTCCCCGATTTGCTGAGGTCTTGGTGGACGGTTCGATTCTGAGGAGAGCGGTTGCAACATTGTCACGTCTACCAACTGATTAGCGGACCGGTAGGCCGGTCCGGGGCGGGTGGATATTTGAAATAGAATTAGTTTTTATTATAAGTCAAATCGATTATATCGATTAAGTAACATTTTGTTTAGTCTATATAAAGCCGTGTGGTTGACGGCATAGAATACAAGTGTCACCACCCCCTATCTTCCCGTGGGTGTCGTAAGAGGCGACTAAGGGATAACACGATGCAAATACCATCTTTGCGTAGAGACGGAAAACTCGACATCAAACCCTATACGACTGCCTCGTTGTTTTCGCGGCATGGGTGTGCGCGTGGGATCGGGAGGTCCCGGGTTCGATTCCTGGGTCGGGCAGTGTTATTGGGTTTTTCTGTCACGAAATTCTCAGTAGCAGCACGGAGTCTGGAAATGTGCCCGGTACGGCAATAGGCCTGCCCCTTATTACGTGGGACTAAAGTATATCTGGCGAAAAATGGGTGTAGAAATACACGAAATACACCTCTGCTTACCCCTTCGGGGATAAAAGGCGTGACGATATGTATGTATGTATGTTGTTTAGTCTATTGAAAATTTCTGACAATGGTCACACTGAACTGTCACTTCCGTTCCCGCCTTGAAAAATTAACACGCCGTTTGCTCTCTCTCGCGTGCCTTGTACCTAATTTAATAAATTGATCGCCTTTTGAAAGCACATAAACCAGCTTCGCGAATTTGTTATTTGTATTGTGAATTCTTATAAACTGCCGCTTTTGGTTTGCCCGAAAAAAGTTGAGTTGAACATTGACATTTGCAATACTGAATTGTGAATCCTGTGAACGTGCATCGTGCCCTCGTACCAACGGAGAGGACATCAAGTTGGAAGGAACAGCTAAGTGGATAATTCATTCAATCTATCGTGGCCACCTTAGTTTTTTTTTTCCCTAACTTGGTTCCAGGCCTGACATCAGTGTAGATACAGGTAATTGTACATTGTTTAATTCTTAGCGCCAAGAAACTTGGTCCATGTGTTTAGATCCTTTGCCTTGGGCTAAGACTGGATGAATTAATCGCTTCCACTGATCTCTGTATAAAACTTACCCATTCATAGCCCGAACTCTAGACTATCTATTTATGCATTTACTGTTCTTTGTGAACTCAAACATTTAAAATTCCTGCGGCGCAGTTACTGAATTATTTTTCTAATTTTTTGCTTTGCTAGTGATTGTTGTTGCAATGTCTGGTTTCTATTAAAATAAACAAACATATAAAGATAAATAAATGCCAAAATTAAACCGCTGACGGCCATAAGAATAATAATGAATATGTAACATTTTCTTTTTTTACAAAATGCTTTAAATCAGGTTATACATAACCATTTTAAGTAGTGCTGGCTTATAATAATTATATTCTTGTATTTACGCAAATGTCATAATATCAAACTCAACTATTGAAACATTTAATTACAGTTGAATTGAAACTAACTATAACTAGTGGCTATTTACACATAAATTAAATCAATAATTTATATACTTTAATAACTAAAGTAAATTAATGGATGTACAAGTTTAAGAAACTCCCCTTTTGATTTTCACTATCATCTATTTTAAATCTAAAAGCTGAATAAAATAGTTAAACTTATTCTATTCCAGCAAAAATATGTTTATAAACGATTGGGTAAAGAGTGTCATTAACGACAATGTAAGACGCATAATGTATACAAAGTTATAATTAACTACATATTTGTAAAAGCCAATAACAGTACTATGTTTCTGAGTTGGGAGTCACAAGATAACGCACTGTGTTATGTTAGTAATCTATATAAACATGCTAATACATGAATAAATATTACAATTAAAAATTGTCGCAGAAGTTTATTAAATGTAATATTGTTGCAAAAAATCTCCTCTTGTTTATCTAAACAAGTTGTATTCATGAGTTGTTAAATTACAAATTACAATTAAAATGGGTGAAGTACTGTATTCCTAAATAGGCTACAGATTAGCCTGTGATAAGGAAAAACAGTGCCGGTCCCCTTTTTGTTATTTACCTAAAAAAGGTTCGTATGTATACTAAAAGCAATGAATACTGATTCTAAAAGTAAAAATAATAAGGATTAATTTAATATTAGTGTGTGCGTGTGTGCGCATGTGTGTGTGTGTGTGTGTGTGTGTGTGTGTGTGTGTGTGTGTGTGTGTGTGTGTGTGTGTGTGTGTGTGTGTGTGTGTGTATGTATGTGTGTGTTTGCGTGCGCGCGCGTGTGCGTGTGTTTGTATGTGTGTGTATATTTGTTACTGTGTGTCAATAAGGTGTACTTGATTAAGTGCCTGATTTCGGTGTCATCATAATCCAGCTCTAGGAGAAAAGCCTGAACAGTTTTCATGCAATGATGCAATGATGAAATGCATTAAATCGGCATCTCGAAAACTCGGAGTCCTGAACAGAGTGAGGAGGTTTTTCACGCCGGAGCAGCTGTGTCTATTATACAAGACTCAGGTTCGCCCCTGCGTGGAATACTGCTCTCATCTCTGGAACGGCTCCGCTCAGTACCTGCTAGATGCCCTTGATAGGGTGCAGCGGCGTGCTGTCCGTATCATAGGTGACCTTGAGGCTACTAAGTCCCTTGAATCTCTGCAATTACGCAGGGACGTAGCCTCAATGGCTGTCTTTTACCGATTGTATCACGGTGAGTGTTCAGAAGAACTCTTTCAACTCATCCCACCCTCTCCTTTCCTATCCCGAACAACACGTGCCGGGTTAAGGTGCCACCCTTATACGGTAGATCAGATACCGTCACTTACGAAAAGGTTCGGTACGTCTTACCTTTGCCGTACCATAAAAATGTGGAACTCACTGCCAGCTCACGTGTTTCCTTCCTCCCTTGATCCTGGGTCCTTTAAGCGGGGCGTGAAAAAGCATCTCTCAAGGCCGTCAAAGTGAGGGCCATCATGTCACATTGCTTAACCAGCAATTGGGGATGGTGGCCTTCCCAATAGGACTTCACTGTCAGCTTACCATCAGGCAGCGTGAAGTCAATTTGACAGGTTCTTTCTAATAAAAAAAAAATAAAAAAAAAAATGCAGTTGTAGAGCGAGAGTCCGAAGATTGGAATTTTTTTATTCACTTTATTATAATATATGGATGGGGCAAGATAGACAGAGAATCTTTTTACAAAAGAGGTATGTGAAGGTGGAATCGTGCAAATTTTGGTTTTCCGCCGGTTGGTAATTTGACGATGTGGTGTTTTAGAGTGTTGAAGTAGAGTTATATGTAATAAATACTGTTGCCGTATATTTAGAACTTTCCAGGGTTTTTACAGTTCGGAGGTTGGAAAAAGAATCGGTTTAAATGTGGCTACTTTAAGTATGGGTCTATGAGCCATCTCTAATGGTTTCATCACTATTTTTGCAGCTCCACTTCAACAGGAGATACAATAAGTAATGAGTGATTGACAAAGAGCAAAATATACCCTCCGAATAATGGATGCGTTAGTTACATGTCGCAGTGTTTTAAAAATGTATATCACTTTTCTTACTCGGCCTGTGAGATTACTGACGTGTGCTTTGAAATTTAAGTACTTATCAATTACTACGCCGAGATATTTAATTTGGTCAACAGGTGTAAGTGACGGACACTGGCAGTTGAGTTGAGGCATTAGGGAGCATGAGTGAGCCTGGAGGGAGATTGGAACTACAGGTTGCGAAATAGGGCTCAGAGAATAGGTGACAAAGTGGGTGTTATCAGTATTTAGTGTCATGGTGTGTGTATAAAGCCATTTTAGTACCAAATTAGTAAAGTAAAGTAAAAAGCATTTATTGACACATTACAACAGCGTACAATTATTAAATAGGTACATAATAAACAAATAGGTACCTACATATGAACTTTATGTGAGCAGATAGGTAGGTACGTACAAAAACTTAAGAGTATGGGTTCACAATACCCAAGACAATTTTTTTACCCTACCCACATTCAGAAGAATATTAAAAATATAAGTTTAATACTGTACGCCGCCGATGTATTAAAGAGGCAGGCATTCAGCGTCGCGCCGTTCGTGACGTTAGCCGCGATACGACTTGCTGATTTTCAATGCCTGCCTCAAGTGACGTCAATGACGTAATTAACAAATATACTTATCTAATTTATACTTAAATACTAGTTTATAATAACACATAAAAAATAAAAAAAATTAAAGCCACTTTGTGCCTTCGACTGTAGTTCAAACCAAGAGTTGGCTGTAAATGTTATTGCAGTGTCATCAGCGTAGGATGTGGTTTTCGCGTGAGGAATATCGAGGTTGCAGAGGTCGTTGATAAACACGAGAAAGAGTGTAGGCTCTAAAATACTGCCTTGCACTGGGACTCCATATTGAATGTAGTCTACGTCACTGTTGTGACCACCCATAGTAAGAAATTGGGTTCGGTTTGTTAAATAGCTTTTAAAAAGCTCATATGAAATGCCCCTAACACCTATACGTTCAAGCTTGGGTAGAAGGGTTGGAATAGGAACCGTGTCAAAGGCATTGGCGAGATCTAAAACTATGGTCATAACCTTTTTGTTATTATCTAAGTTTCCCACAATGTGATCCACCAATTCGTGTACGGCTTCATTTGTAGATTTGTTTTTACAAAATCTGAATTGATGAGGAGATGAAAGGTTATAGTGCTCCAGATAAAACGTGAGTCTCTTTTTAATTAAACGTTCGAGTATCTTTGACAAATAAGAGAGTACCGCAATAGGACGGATATTATTGACTTGGCTCCCGTCACCACCCTTGAAAATAGGATGAATGGCTGCCTTCTTTAAGGAAGTAGGGAAAATAGCTGTATCAAAGCAAAGGTTGAATATGTGGCATAGTATAGGTGCAAGGATATAGGCATATCGTTCTAAGAACACGATAGAAATTCCGTCCCACCCGACAGCCGCGTTCGTTCGCAATGTATTTATAATTGACAAAATCTCGGTAGAGTCGGTATTTTCCAACACGAAACGAATTTTTAAAGTTGTTAGTATTGGGGAGTATAACGTTAGGTATTCTTAATGCATTGTTTATGTTGTTTGCGAGATTCTTGCCAACACCCACAAAAAAATATTTACTACATTGCAAGACCGTTTAGTTGACGATGATGTAGATAATATTTGTGTGTAAGAGTGTTTAGTTTTGGTTGTGTTTGTTATGGTTTTTATTGTGTCCCAAAGTTTCTTAGGGTTATTCATAGCCTTATTTAATTCTCGTTAGTCGAAATCTCTTTTAGCTTTTTTTAATATTGCTGAACAAAATTTTCTGTATCTTTTATAGGTAGTAATAGCTGTGAGGTTATCCGGTGCTTGTTTCACTTTTTTATGGAGAGAGTCACGGTTTCGAATACATCGGAGTAAACCCGGTGTTATCCATGGTTTCAGAGTTGAAATGAAATGAAATGATACTTTATTTCGTGTAAACTTTGTATAAAGTGCTTACGAAACGTCAATTTTAAATTTATCAGTTGTACAAGTTCTTTTTTTTGCTATGGTATAATGGTTTTCTTAGATAGCAATATAAAGTTTTCGATTGCAATATTAGGGTCCGTCATAGATAGCAAAGGTGTAAAGTCTAAACTAGCCATAACTGTATCAAGAGCGTCATAGTTTAGATTATTGGTAGTTTGTTTAGCGTTCGAGTGTATTTTAAGTTAAGGCATAACATAGTAGAACAGTGATCAGTTATAGTTGAGTCATAGATGAGTGTCAAAATTTTAGTCTTGGATCGAATTAAAAAGTGGTCTAGGCAATTATTCGCTCTTGTTAGCTTAGTGTGTGCAGGTAAAAATCCATTATAGGCTAGACTTTTAAGGTATTCATGAGAACATGTATCTGAAGAGTCGTGTTTGATGTCAATGTTAATGTCTCCTGTCATACTTACTGTTTTGAAGTTTACGAGTGACTGAAGTATATTGTTGAGTGCTAAGAGAAATATACTGATATTATCGTTTGAGGGTGACCGGTATATGCAAAGTATTGATATGTTTGCGTCTAATTTTATTATCAAACCCGAGGCTGATCCGTTAAAATCAGGTTTTTCGTAGGCTGATATAAGTGTGGATTTTACATATACGACGACACCATCGCTCTTGTTTATATGTTGCGTATATGCTATATAATTTAATAAAATAGGAGTGCGGTTGTTACTGGTACAATTTAGCCAACATTCAGTCAGAACCATAAGTTCACATTCAACATTAATACGGTGCAGTAAACTTTGAAGATCTAAAAAATTTGCATTTTTAGAACGTATATTTTGGGAAAGAAAGTTCTTTTACAAAATTTACGTTCTAGTGCTCGGTGCCTAGTTTGATGTAGTCATGGGTTTGTTCCGGGGTGCATGTGTGAGTATCCGATACAGCAAAATAGTCAATTGGATCAATTAACTCAATAATAATAATCATCATGTTTATTAAAATGTTCAAAGTATATAAATAACTGTGAATAAGGCAAAATATATATTATTGTGTGTATTAAGATGATTTTGTTGGATTGGTAAAGGCACAAATAAAGTGTGACGGTGGGCACGTTTTTATATACTCTGAGTGTATGTGAAATAAATATGTATAGGCTATGTTTGTATGTGTAGTATTCGTATGTTTTGTAGGTCGTGTGATTGTGTGTTTGTATGGTAAAGTGTATTGTTATAATGTTAGTATGACATAAAATACGATAATGAAATGCAGCGAAAACAAAAATAATGAACAACTATAAACTAATAAACAACTATCTAACTATTAGATAACTATCTAACTATCAGATATTTCTGGCAAGCCACTAGGTTATTTCCATATAAAAAATCTTAAATGAACGCACTACAAAGTTTTAAAAATAAAATAACCAATGCTTATCACCAATGATCTAATCACAAAAATAACTTCATATTTTTTTACAAACGTTATAAAAATATTTAACTTCAAATTCCAGCTTAAATATGTACGCAAATATCGTGTTACATATAGCTTTAGTAATGACTAATCGTAATCTAAAAAATATTATTTTTCCCTCATGGCTCAGTGGTTAAAAAGCTGTTGTCTGATCGGTCTGTTGGTTCGATTCTCGAATGTTTGTTTTTTAGCTACTGTTGTGTATACTAACTATGTCATCAATTGTCTCCTTCGGTGATATATTATTCACTTCAACCTATCCCGAATTGTGTATTTGCCGCTAATGGCTATTGTATCTTGTTTATGATTACAACTTGTAAATGAATAACCTTCGCCTATTCCACAAATACCTCAACATTTTCTTTCACTTAATACAGATATTGAGAGGTCCTCAGTGCCCCAACATCAGCAGGTTTTTAAAGTACGATGCGAATAATTAATGAGCTCCCAACTTGATCCAAGCGTCACCAATCAACTAAAACCATTTATCGGCCTATTGGTGCTTGTAGATTCCAAAACGAATAAGAGGATTAGAGGACATTTAATAATTTTGTAAGCATAAAATAGAGAAATGGAAAGTAGTTTTTATTTTACTGATTGGTTGCTAATACATCTATACTGCTGTCGCTATAGTGTTTTGTTGTTGTACTATTCACTTTTTTTTTCATATTCTTTTCGTTTTGGCTGTGTCAGCAATCATGGTACCACAAATTGTAAGATTAAGATTCTGATTTAAAAAAAGATTGTCATGGGTTTCTTCCAGGCTCTTCTCATAGCCCTACCATCCCGAACCTGGTTGTAAAAACAGAAATGACGTTCATAAGTGATGCTTTTGTAACCGATATGGAAAAATCAGTTTGAATTTGAATTTTATATAAGGGCGCTGCTGAGTTATTTGACGATTTTTATTTATGTTTATTACTTTTCAATGTCTTCCAAATCAATTCAAAATATTTATTGCTTAACAAAAGTACATAGTTGAATACATTGCAATATGCGTAGTTCGCTATGTGAGATTAATTTTATTATAGGGACACTGCTACACACTACTCTAGTAAAGATATGAGAAATATAATTTCATATACAGATATTTAATCAATCCGATTTAATTTCAAATATATAGTAAGCTGGCATACCCCGACCAACATGTATTTATAATATATTCAAATGCAAATTGCAAGTGAATCTTATTTTCAGCAAACAATTGTTTAAAGTATTATTTAAAGACACCGATGTACAAACTATTACAGTTTCAGGCTGTGAAATGGCGCTTGGACCCAACAGTTTCATGATTAATAGTGTAAGTTTCAAGCCGTACATTAATATAACAATCACTTGCACTAAACGAAACATTTTCACGAAATAAACACTATAGTAGTTTTTCTCACAAAGCTCATACGTCGGAATTAATTCTCACTTGAAGTACCTAATTTGATATTCCTGAGCACTTCGCTCGACGTCCTCGCTAGTATAAGTACCATTGACTATCTCTAAGGGCCTTTATTTCCTCGCGACGATGTGACATTATCACCTTGAACCGAGTTTTTATTCCACCAATATGATTAAGAATAAGATAGTCTTGTCGCGTCCTTTATTGCTGAATTAATAATATATTATGTAGTTTAGTTGTCGCGCAGCTAAATCTGTGTTTTATTTTGATACCCATTTATTAATAATAATATATACTTTATTTTCAGACATTAAAGTCCATAGTAGGTAAAACAAATATTTAACTTACTTTACATAATTAAATGACGGTCGATGACTCGTCATCCAACGCCACATAATATTATCATATTTGCCACAATTTTGACTAGGCTGTTGGAGCTTACGTGCACCTGGCTCATAAAGGATGCCATCCTATTCCGCAAGATTGCATAAAAGTCAGGTACAGCTGCTTCGGCAAACATTCCTGATGCGCTACAGAATCGTGGCAACCCCAACATCACCCTGCATTATTGTATTGGATGCGCAGAGCGCTGTACGAATTCTGTGTATACCAGACCCATAGTGCACACGTGTACAGGAACTGGCAGTAGGCCCTGAATAATGTGATTTTAACATCTCTTGTACAACGTGCAAACCTTCGAGCCAGCATGTTACACTGAACCGCCAGCGCCCTGCGTTCCCTCTCCATGTCAGTGTTATCCGTCAGATTATCGGTCACCCAGTGACCCAAGTACTGGAAACGCGTCTCTCTGTTAAGCGGTCTACCTCCTAGTGTAACTGGAGGCAGTAGAGGCACATGTGTGTATGTTTTATTACCCGCTTTACAAACTAACAGCTCGCTCTTTATTGCATTGTACTTGAGTCCGTGGGCGGCCGCATAGTCCTCACACAATCTGAGTAAACGCCTAAGAGTGCTAATAGATGGACTCAGCAGCACAATATCGACCGCGTAGCTTATGTTGCTGACCATTTGTCCATCAATCGAGCATCCTAGCAATACTAGATTGCTGCGCTCACATATTAACTGGTTCACATATAGGTTGAAAAGTCTAGGTGAACTTATTCCACCTTGTCTCACACCACATTCCAGTCTATAGCCCTATCCCATTTCACATAATTGTTTTGATTATGATACCAATATTTTAATAAGTTTATGAACTTGGTCTCAAGGTTGGTCTCCTGCCGTAGTTTTTGCCATAGACAGTCATATGAAACCAAGTCGAAGGCCCTGGAAAGGTCCAAGAAACAGGCGTATACAGGGATTCTTCTGTTTGCATAGTATTGGACGGTCTGTTTGAGACAGAGGATAGTTAGAGACGTTTTGATATCGAGATGGACTTTGATTTATGATAAATCGCGTGTCCTGTTTGTTCATCATCGGATATCATTATTTATTTATCGGCTGATGTGAGTTCTATTACATAACTGAAGGATATGTATTTTATGATAAGTACACAGTTACGCATCAGAGGTAGGAGTCCTGCAAAGAAGATCTATCTTGTTGGGATCACGAGGACCGGATGTATGTGGGCGGATCAAGATCATCTATGTGGAGAGCCTATGTTCAGCAATCAAGTGATCGTCTGATATGTTGATAGTGAAGCAATTACGTCCCATAAATTATGTTGATATCTAAGAGATCACATGAGATGATAATAACTGTACCTAAGTTATTTTATGTATGCTTCTGAAATACACAAGCATACATAAAATAACAAAGGTACGTAACACTGTTTGATGGGAAGAACAAAGAATATTTCGACCACTGTCAGCGGGCAACTATGTTATCAGTACACTAAAGCACAGTTTCACAACCTCTAGATAGACCACATCTTTCAGATAAATTCAAAAGTGAAACAAAAGTGTGAGTTATTTCATTTATTTATACATTTAAGGAAAACTTACAGGTAGAAAATCAGTTTATATAAAAATATAAAATGAATGTGTTCAACATATAATTTTACCAAGACTTATCAGACAGCGGTAAAATCCTAAGACTTTTGGAATTGTGTGGTCTGCAAGATGCAGATAATATTTACAGGTCCACCAAACAGCTGTATACAGTTAACCTCCATAAAACAAGTTTAAAAACTTTCAAACAAGCGATAAATCCAAGCGAATTAAACTTTTTATCCTAAGAAGAGGTATTTAAAACAAGTTGTCAAACTTTCACAAAAATGTTTACCAGATTTATTTTCTACCATAAACCATTATGATATAATATTCCTTGTTATATTTTTTGTAGTAATATGCTCTGGAGTCGAGAATACCATGGCACCTACTACAAAAAGGATCTAATCTTGTTACATTGTTTGGTGTGTGTGTGATGGGAATTAGAAAGCTTTCGTCTACTTGTAATAGCTCCTGTAGAGAGCCTTAAAGAAATTAAAGTAATAAGGATAATATGAAGGATCTCGTATCCCATATAGGAATGCAGTGTTCGAATTTTAGACTACAGTTCATGAGATCAATTCACATACACGCTAGAGGTCTAATGACCACGTAGCCCACTAGCACTTAGTCAATTACACCATTATAGCTTAAATATTATTTATCTCAATGAGTTCTTAATTAAGTAAAATTAAAGACATAAAGAGACATAAAGACATATTTATTACTTAATTTTGGTCGTTTACAACACTTATACAAGTCAAAACCCTATTCTAGATGATGCCTGCTTTTCCTAGCTAAATGACTTCTTGAGAAGAAAGGGCGAAACAAACTCAGAGTCATTGCTTTTTTTTGTCACTACAATTTCTTTCATCTTTTTTTTTTTAAAGTCCAGACATGAGATGGACTTAGTACGCAAGTACAATGCAGTATTTTAACTGACTCAAGCCCACTAATGGCCCGCATTCAACAGCCATCGTACGGCTTAACCTTGATTGAAGGAGCCAGCACGATCTGTATCACTATGCCTCCACGCCATCAGAAGGTGTATGCATAAGCATGTCAGCCTAAACCATCAGACAGGTTGCCACAATTAATTGTTTACATGTTTAATTATGCCCACATCGTACTCACAACTTTACATTTAATTATGGTTAACTCCTTGCAACAAAATATCTTAAAAAAAATAAAATTTAAACAATAAAATGTCATTCATTTCAAATGTCAGACAATATAATTGAATGTCAATTTGATAATGTCTACAAAATAAAGAATATCTAAGTAATTTTAAATCATTTTATGTCAAATAAAATGAACAAAATAACAAGTGTCAAAATAAAATAAATAAATTACAAATGTCAAGTAAAACAGTCAGAAAATAAGAATTTAAATAATGACAGAAAATAAAAATAAACAATATCAGAAAATAAAAATATACTTAATACAAATGTAAAAAAAAATCATATGTCAATCAATTTAAAATATCAAAGTTCATAGTTTATGCACTCAATTCCAGGCATTTTTGGTTTTTTTTTTGGTGTCTGGTTAGAAAATCCTTATGGAGTCACTCCGCCCTGGGGGAAGGGCGAAGGGAACTATCAGATTCTTACTGATTAAAAACCAACCCGTGTTCCTCATGTACCCGTGTGTCGGAGGGTCGGGTATCACCGAAGCATTCCTCGCTATCCCTCGACGGGTATTGGCCCGCCAGATAGTCAGGCGGGGAACAAAACCCCTTTAGCGGCGGATGAAGGTGTTGGGCTCCGCCACCGAAACACGCAGCGGCCGCAGAGGATAGGGAGGACGGCAACGTGACGACGACAACACCGAATATCCTCTTCCTCAGCGGCCCCACCGCAACGCAACAAATGGTGTGCCCCGATTTGGTCGCGGGAAATAGGGCGCGCGGCAACGCAACACTGACACGCCTCTCCTCCTGCCTCTCCAGGCCCGACTGCGAGTGACAGAAGAACTGTCCCCCGCACCCGCACCTTTGGACGCATGATGCACAGGCCTCCGTTAAGCCCACGCGGAGCTTCCACTCCCGGGATCTCGCTTAGCTTCACCGTGGGTGACCCAACCACGGCTACTGAGCTGGCTAGTGGAGCTCCCCCGGGGGGGGGGGGGGAGGCATTTTCGTCTGCTAAATAATCCTTTACTGTGTAATAAGCTTTAAAACACAAGCTCTGTTTAATAAATACTTTGAATTTATTTATACTTAATTCCTGAATATTGCCTGGAATTTTGTTGTAAAAACGTATGCTCTGACACTTGGACGAGTTACAATTTTTTTGTAGTCTTGTTGAAGGTAGAACAAATTTGTTTTTATTTCATGTGTTTATCTTATGAATGTCGCGGATTTTCAAAAACAAATTTATATTCTTCCTGACATATAATAAGTTCTCATAGATGTATTGAGATGCGACAGTCATTCTCCCAATTTCTATAAATTTTTCCTTCAGTGAATGCCTTGAATTAATTTTACTATTTAAGGAAATAAGATTCCAAATGAAGTAGTTTCGTAGATTATTCTGTCGTCGTAAGGTTTCGATAGGAATGCACCAAACTTCTGAGAGAATGCCAAAACTACGTAGGACGTCTTCAACTTGAGGGCCAAAGCAAATCGGCATTGGTTCGAAATATACTACAGCTTTCAATATGGATTTCATCTAGTTTTCATATTATTATTTGAATCATAAACTCCAAAGACAAAAGCTTATTTTCTTAAATATCATCCGACCAGTGTTTCCTTCTTGAATTCCAATAGGGATAAGCATACAACCCACTTTTAACATGACAGGCAATTTTGCGATTACAAACTGTGTCAAGTTCTGTTGACTTTGATTTGGATGGCTGCATCAATGAGGGACTCATTACAGACACATACATACTACTTTTCTGTATTCATATCTTGTTAGTTTGCTTATATGCGTACGGGGTACGTAAATAACACTTTGTATTCTTGATTCGGTATTAGCCAGCATTGAGTAAGAGGCAAAACACTTTACTTGTTCCGCGATCGACCGAGTCTATACATTTTTATATCGTTGACCGTTTTAGGTCAGTGATTTAAAAGTTGTTGTCGTTGGACGTTTTATTTATTACTAGAATCAGCATGAGAGGGAGCCATAAAGACCGATTATTTTTTTCTTTTCTGCCCGATCCCGTGGGAATTTCGGAAAATTCCTCATTAGTCCGCGTCGCCTGTCAACTAGTCAGTAACGGAAGAATTTAATACATACATAAGGTTATTAAACAAGTATTTTAAATGTTAATATTAAATTGATATACTGATAAAGTAAAATTTTTGAATAATACTCCCAAGTTTGCTTTGAATTCCTGTTTTAACTAAGTAATTAAAACTTGGTGAAACTGCATGCAGTAGGTAAACAAATCGCCAAATCGTGTGATCAGGTAATCAGCCAGTTTGATCTAGTAATGTACTACTGAATTATGAAAATCTAAACAGGAGTGAGGGCTCGTTGTATTTTAATGTGCTATGTAGTATGTGATGGTAGTTATGCGTACATTATTCATTTTGCATACTACGAGTAACTGTATAAATTGCCTGATATTTAGAGTAACCGCGTTATCGGTGGTACCGTAAGTTTCATCGAAAATCAAATACGAAAATATTTTTTGACATCGATTGAGTATCCATTCGTACAGAGTAGAGACAACTGTCTGAACATACCTGTAGTATTTTTAGAACTGCGCCGAGTATTGTGGGTTTGATCCCCACACGAGATAACACTTTTTGTGATCCACAAATTGTGGTTTCAAGTTTCAGTACGTAAAATCCTTTGATTAAATGTTTGTAAAATCCCTCGTGACACAAGATTTATGATTAATCCCACTATTGTATCACCTGGCTATACTGCAATAATGGAATTATGGTGAAATAAGCTGCATAAAAGGCATCTCTTGCCTGGTTGACTTGACTGCCTCGTTAGTCTTGCGGCATAAATGTGCGCGTGGGATTGGGAGGTCTCGGGTTCGATTCCCGGGTCGGGCAAAATGTTATTGGGGTTTTCCGTTAGGAAATTCTCAGTGGCAGCACGGAGTCTGGTAATGTGCGCGGTACGGCAATAGGCTCGTCCTCTATTACATGAGACCTAAACATTCATGGCGAAATGTGGGTGTAATATTTCACCTCTGTCTACCCCTTCGGGGATACAGGCGTGAGTCTATAAGAAAAGGCATCTCTTATTACATCTGGCTGTTCATGGAAGAAAATGTGTATCAACATTACCTTTACTCATAAATAGTTGGAGCGTAATATCTGTTCCACACCAAACATCGGTGCGCCGTAATACATGCGGTACAACTTTTCACATGACTGGACCAGAGCTAATGTAGCCTTTGTTGACACTTATTTGGGCTTAGTTTTTGTTCTATGAGACTGGACGTTCGTCCATGTGATGACGGATTAAGAACATAACATTTCACTAGTTTATCTAATTCTGTGGGTATTGTAATCTACTAGTGAAATACGCAATGATAATAGTACCTTTGCGAAGAGGCGGAAAATTCGACATCAAACCCTACCAACTCTGGCCAGCAGTAAGCCACATCCTCCTATCGATTTACAGTAAGATTTTAATACTTATTGCCTTCGTCATTAGAGCGGTTTAACGGTCAGAGTGTCTAGCTTCACTTGTAGCCGTGTGTACAAAACGTCAAGGACTTCGTAATGGTTTTAGTGACTATAAATAAAATAAAGTAATCTTTATTTCGGATAAGTAACATCCATATGGGTTAGTAAACAAAAATATTACTTATAACTATGTTAGTAAAAACTTAATATCTTTCAACTTATTATTTGGAGACCAGGTTGTTGTTGAAATTAATGCACCTTTTAACAACATCTCCTAACAAAGGATAGTCATACCTCCCCGAAATGGTCTTCAATGACTATGAGACTATGCCTTAAATGAAAAAAAAACCTGGTAATGAACCTTACTAAATTTTAGCAAACATTTTATTTAATTATGACACTAAAACTAATAAAACTAAAATTCATTACGAGTGAATTGTTAATAGTTTGTTTAATTTACTCGTAGGTGGTTAAATATTATATTAGACAACTCCAAAATTAAGCTGAAGTTACTTATTAAGTTTGACATTCATGTGCGTCACTTTACCTGACTTGACTGGTATGTTAGTCTAGGAGTTAGTAACCTTACTGCTGAGTTGGAGGTAGTGGGTTCAATTCCCTTTCGGGAAAAAATTGTGTGATGACCACGATTATTTGTTCAAATTAGAAAATTTACTGAATTGAGAAAGGTAATATCATTAAAATTTAAATAATGCATAGTATCTCTGACCTATAAATCTATATGACTTGTCTTTTCGAGCATACATTGTGTATTTTTTCAGCAGGCGGGTTGACCTAAACATTTCAGCCGATAGACGTCCACTGCTGAACCTAGGCCTTACGCAAAGTTAAACAACGACTATGTATGACTATAGTCTTTAAAAGGCAAATACCTAATATAGAATACGACATTTAAATATATTTAATGCACCTTCAAAAAGCTTATTTATGTAAAACGTGTACTCTTATGAGAGACTAGGGAATGCCCGCAGTTATAGCTGCGGGTATTCTCTAAAATCAAATTGCATTTCGTTTGCCTGTCAAATTACGAGCATCGGTCTTCTCGCTGTAATTGTTGTATATCCTTTCTGCTCGCCTTATCAAATATAGCTTTATCATTTACTTTAAAGTATTGCCATATTTGTCCGAGTGGTGACGGATTAAGAATACGGAATGTCACCATCCTATATCATCCCATGGGTGTCGCAAGAGCCGACAGAGGGAGCATATTATGCAGAGAACAGCACTGTAATAGAAGGAAAACTTGATACAAACCCTATACCAACCCGTTTGGCCAGCGTGGTATAGTACGCCAATTCCTCCTTTCAAAGGAGAAGCCTAGTCCAGCAGTGGATTGTTAAAGGCTGATGATAGATTGCCATATTTCAACATAGTCTGATAACAGCATTTTTATGTAATAGGTGGTAAACGAGTGAACCCATGAACACCAGAGAACTACAAGTGCGTTGCTACCCTTTGGATTGGGGAAAAGGATAGGAGGTGGGGTGGGATAAGGGATAAGGAATAGAACATGGGGCCTCCGGCACTCTCAACGTACGAAAGGCAACAGTTTAGGTACTGTTACTTTACATGGAATTTTTATGAGAGGGTAGTTCTTCCCCGGTCAAGTCAGCCCATTCATGCTGAAATCAGCAGGGCTCTACTAACTATAAATATTAGTTACTCGTAATAACAACATATTTCCCTGCCTCAAGACGCCAATCAATCCTCACAAACGACAATGTTATCCATCACAGCAATGAAACTCTAATACATCATGTCTTTACTGTAATTAAGTCGTATAATAAACACTTCAAGACTCTATCAAGTACTTCATAAATTAGACAAGTCCATTACGATTCTCAAGCAAAAAGCTACCTCATATTTAAAGCGATAAAGTTGAAAATGCATCGCATGTTTTAAGACTATATATTTTAAAGATGCTGCCCATAATACGAACAGTTATATCATTTGTAAGGAAATGTTAATTTAATTAACTAGGTAATCTTTTTATGGTTTTCGTAATATGTGTTGGTCATTTAAAACAATCTAAAGAGAACCTTATGCTTCATGATTTAAAGTTTAATTTTGTGTTTTCGTATGTGTCATGTTAGGTAAGTCATGTTATTTATTACCTTGTAATATGTATTGTTGCTGATTGTTCCACTGTTTCGGGGCAAGCGATTACTTGTATTATGGGATGCTGTGAATAAAACGTATTCAGTAGCCTTGAGAGTTTGGAGGATACTTAATTACCTTGTGTAAAGCAATCAAGCGCCATAATGGTTGAAACGGTGTATTAAATTGCTGTGACATACTATATCATGACGTACCAGAATAAGTTTGATGGCATTCACCGTCATTTCGCGAATTAGTCCTTTTGCGAATTAGGCATTTAGTGAATTATTCATTTTGAGACTAGGTAGCCATTTCGCGAATTAGGCATTTGGCGACTAAAAACTTGCTTCTATTCTTACAAACCTCATGCACTTCCACTATATTCATGATTATTTTCATACATGCTCGCCAGTTTTGAGCGACCAGTTTCTACACCATTAATCGGCTATCAATATTGGTTATCAAATTCCCTCAAAATTACATTTTGTTTTTATTATTATTTGTTTTTATTACTTTCACACATTATGTTATAAAAAATCCCTTGAATGCCTCACGCCTATCATGTACCCGAATTGACCTACACACAATAAGATTCCTATGGGAACCATTCAATTACAAAATGCTTATTTTCTAACAAAGATGGTTGTATTTTCTTTCTATTATAAAATTTTCCATTGAAACAATTTTGCAAACAAAATTTTTAACGTAAACAGTTTGTTTGCGTTGAGTCATCGTAGCTGCTGTATATTGTAGCAGCGTAGCACCGTAGAGGGCCATAGTGTTGTAATAGACCAAGAAGTGAATGCAATTTTTTATGAACCGTCAGTTTATCGAGTAAGGTCTGATTTTAGAATATAGTCGTTTTACTCTCGCAAAATCTGAATCATGAAAAAACAAAACGCATTATGTTGGCATTGTAAACTGGTAAATCTAGGTTAAAAATAAGTGTGAAGCAAATTGGTCTATCATTAATGACGCCACATTAAACATGCCGAAAAAAGAAATAATTGAAATACTGACTGATGATAATATTGTCATGATGACTGATCCATCTGCTATTGCTAATTATTTTAATGATTTCTTTATCGATCAGGCAAAGAGGCATACCACAAATAGCAATAATAAAAATCTTCCAAATTGCCTAATTTCTGTGAGATTCATAAAATAATAACTAATCTTAAAGATACCAGTAGTACAGGCTACGATGAAGTAACAACAAAAATTCTTAAAAGAGTATCTCTACAGGTCTCAAGTGTTTTAAGCCATATCATTAATTTGTCGATGATTCATGGCACTTTTCCAGAGGAACTGAAAATAACAATTATAAAACCATTGTTTAAAAAAGGAGACAGGAATAGTGTTAGTTGCTATCAACTAATAGCTTTGGTTCCAATAATATCGAAAGTCTATGAAAAAGTATTCTATGACAGAATTTACAACTATTTTGAAAAATATGATTTGTTTGCCCAAGAACAAACAGGATTTAGGAAAAATAAGTCAATTAACCAAACTGTCCACAATTTTCTAAGCAAAGTTATGTCTTGCATTGATGGTAGAGTTCCCATATGTGCTCTATATATGGACCTCAGTAAAGCATTTGATCATGTAGAGCACAGTATTCTCTTAGATAAGTTACATAGTTACGGCGTTCGAAGTAAGGCCTTAGAACTTATCAAATCATATCTGGAAAACCGTAAAAAATGTACTCAGGTCACTCGTGTATGCACAAACGCAAATAAAGAAATAACCTACACATCCGTTTACCGTGAAGTAAATATTCACGGCCTCCTTCAGGGTAATGTAATGGGACCCCTTCTATTTAATATTTATATCAATGATCTTCCAAGAATAATAAATCACCCAACATTTTTATTTGCTGATGACTGCACTGTAATTTTTACTGGTAAAAATAAATTATCAATGGAATCTGACATTAATAATACTTCAATTAATATGATTAATTGGTTAGAAAGTAACAATTTAAAAATTAACCTTAATAAAACAAATTTAATGATATTTAGAAATAGAGAAGCCCAATTCACGGACTTAAATATTGATTACCTTGGACACAAAATAAAAGAAGTAGAAACAACTAAGTTCCTAGGCTTAAACATAGACTGTAAAATGAATTGGAGGACCCACGTAGAAATCTTATCCCAAAAGTTATACCAACAGTCCAGCCAACATATCCACATTACTAAGAGCATACCACGGTAACATCGGTTCTTTAATTAGATATGGGGTTATATTCTGGGGAAATACAACATTAAAGAAATGACATTTATTGCACAGAAAAGGTTCATAAGAGCAATTTGCGGCATTAAACGGACTGACAGTTGTAAACCTCATTTTAAAAAGCTTGGTATTTTAACATTGCCTTATATTGATATATTGGAAATTGTAATGCATGTCAGAAATAATTTAAACCATTTTAAGAATTACAAAAGTAAGCGACATTGCTTAAGAATATGTTGTCCTCAAAAAAAACAGCATTGTTTAACAATAGCGTATTTTGTATGGCACCGCGTATTTACAACCATTTGCCAAAGGTAATATTAGAGACAATAAATTCTGAGTTTTTAAAGAGGAAGCTTAAAGAAATATTAAAGTGCTACTACACTATTCACGAATACTTAATGGACAAATTATTGATGCCGAAATAGTTTTACCTTTTGTCATTCTTTTGACGTAACTGTTATTTAATATATACAATAAATTAATTAATAATATTTGACAATGTTTTGTTCTACATTGACTGACATTTAAATTTAACTATTATATTTTTTCGACATTTGAGTTATTTAATTGACAATAAGTTATATTGGATTATGTAATGTGTGATTTTTATTACCGACACATCTTTTTACTACATACAATTTAAGGTATTTTTAAATTGTATTGATTGTGTACTTACCAACTTTGCATGCCTTACAGCAAAATATGGTGATACTTTGTTTTAGACTCCGTAAGATCTATGTACTGCTTACCCATATTTAAGCAAATAAAGATTTATTATTTATCTTGTGTGGGTGAAAGCAATTTTATATGTCTACGAAAATAATTCTGCTCGTAACCATTATCATTTTAATTTTCAAATATATCTCTCTTCAAGTAGTCTAATTAACAAACAGACGACTGCTTTTAGTTATTAACTTACATCTTTTGGGATTGCAGTCTCAAGTTCTCATTCAAACTCGACATAAAGTCTATTGAAGGTAGCGTAATCTCCATACGAAAAAAAAATACCTTTAGTGCAGATCTTTTACGGTTTTTCGACCGATAGCAACCTATACCTATACCAGACTATGTTGTTAACTAGTTTATAAAACTGGTAAATTTTTCCAACAATATTTGGAGAGCTTACGGTAAAAACATTTTTTATTAAAACCGTATCGTCTGTAACAACCTCCTAGACTAAGTCGCTCGTTTCTTAGTATTCGCGCGCCTTTTCATGTGCACCTTTATTTAACCACAATAGTTTTAGCAGGTTATTCGGTAAAAAAATAAGTTTCCGGAAAGTGTGAAAAATAAAATTGCAGAGTCTTTATTTCTGTTCTCTCAACACATACAGCGGTCAAAAAAATAGTTATTCAATTATATGCTGAGGTGAACCTAGATTTAAATGAGTCATTGACGACAGCCACGGCTAGTTGACAAGATGTTTTGTACATATTAATTACAGTAAAATGTATAAACTCTTATTAGTAAATACAATTTCCCCATATTTCACTGTGAACTTCAATATACATTCTTCATTCCTCCACACTTATAACTTTCTAACGAAATCTCTAAAAACATTTGTCCCAAATGAAAAAAATATGTAACTCAATAACAATGTTGTCGATTTGACAATGGAGTCTTAAACAACAAAGTATCGATTAGTTATAACGACTTGCCGTACTAAGTGCGGCGTCAATCTACACTAATATTATAAAGAAAAATTTTGTATTTTTGTTTGTAATGGATAAACTCAAAAACTACTGGACGGATTTTAAAATTCTTTCACCATTATAAAGCTTCATTATCTGCGAGTAACATAGGCTATATTTTATTTTACAAAAATTAGGGGTCGGTAAGATATTTGGGTTTTTCGGATACGCAAGGTAGTTCCCTTAAGACGCGGGTGAAACCGCGGGAAACAGCTAGTCAGAAAATATAATGAAACACACGGTAACAACTTTGCGAACTTCTACGTCCAATGTTTACATTAGTGACGCTCTTCGGTTTCACACGTGCGGTGCCTTGTGTACTCTTCTGTATAACTCGACTTGAAAAAATATATGAAAAATGAAAAAAATGGGCAAGTGCGAGTCGGAGTCGCGCACGAAGGGTTTCGTACCATCATCTATAAAAGAAAATCACGTTCGTTGTATGTATACTTAAATACTTTTTATGTTTCTACCTGTTTATTAAGATCGAGTAACAAATTGCTTAAAAATTACGTTTGTTGTATGGGAGCCCCCCTTTATTATTTACTTTTTTTATTTAATTATTTATTTTGAAAGGTAATATACAACTACATATTCTGTGAAAATTTAAAGCGTCCACCTGTTACAGTTAGTAATTTTGAGCAAAAAATACGAAAATATCCACGTTTTTTGTATGGGACTCCCCCTTAATATTTTCATTTTTTTATTTTTTGTGTTTGTTGTTATAGCGGCAACCGAAATACATAATTTGTGAAAATTTCAGCTTTCTAGCTATCACGGTTTATGAGATGCAGCCTGGTGACAGACAGACGGACAGACAGACAGACAGACACACAGCGGAGGCTTAGTAATAGGGTTCCGTATTTTACCTTTTAGGTACGAAACCCTAAAAATGAAACCCGCACTAAGCTAGCGTGGTGGACTGTGTAACCCAACCCTTCTCATAATAAGACACCGTGCCCAAAAGTAGGACAATCTATGAACTGGGTTGATATTAACATAAAATGTTTAAAGTGTCGCAGGTAAAATTCAAGTGATATTCACACAGAACTCCGTACAAAGAAAAAAAGACATATAATTGATTTACCGCCACTTGAATCAAAGAAGATAACATGATGTACCTTTATCTGTGATGTTTACAGTCAGCTTTGATTTAATGGATACTGGATTCAAGTCCCGGTAGAACCACACTGACGTAAATAAGGACCCTTATCAGCCGATCTATTTCGTAGTGAAGCGGTGCCGGAACATAATGTTATCAGATAAATCTTTTTCATCCTCAGGAAACCTTTAGACATTCAATGACAACCGTGATTTTTCAGAATCTTTATATACATTGCCGTGATGTAGACGATATTTTATTATAAATATACATAAAAAATTTGGTTTTTAGCGAAAACTCGATGAGTGCAAATGCTATGCTAATGCTAATTTGTCGTGGGATCTCGTACTACGATGGCTTGTGTCGTTTTATTACGGAGTTGCCATGTCAATCTTCCGATCCGATAACCAGATTATAAGAGAAATTGTCGCGCGACATACACGTGCAAAATTTCAGCTCAATAAAAAGCCGGGAAGTGGGTAAAATTTATCTTGCAAGATTTCACTGCAGATAACAGGTGAAAGTTAATAAAGCTTGTAAAACATACAGTCACTCCAAAAATAATTTTGTACAAGACCACAAATGAACGTTCATGAAGCAGTTACTAAGCAATTTTATTTTTTTATTTTATTTTTATTTTACCCATGTTCTAAAAATATTATAAACAAGGCACGTGAAACGACCCAATAATTATTAAGTAGATACAAATCCAGCACAAAACTTTATCAAAAACGTTTTTGAGAAACCAGCACATTTTTTTGCAATACATATCATAAGAAGAAAAAATACAAAAAAACGTGAGACAAAGTCAAGAAAACTTTACAAACTTCGACACAGTTTGCTTAATCATTCTACCTTATGGCGCTGATACACCTGAGCATTCAGTTGTAACAGAAAAACGAGCGTTTGCCGTTTTTTGTTTTGTCGAACTGAAGAACCAACAGAGCCAAACATTGCTAAGAACATTTCCACGATGTCTCTAGCGAACGCTCTTATCAGCAAAAAGGTCGAAAAACTGTCCATTCACTAGAATGCTCGCCAGAACCCTCGATGTAATGCTCGTTAAACACTCTCTTTTGTTTTTCTGCTATGTAAGATTCGCAAGAATGCTCATTACAACTAGTAAATGTAGATTATTAACTTTTTATGAAATAATTAACTTCAAAAATTAAAGTTCATAACCACTAACTAAGTACTAAGTCACTTTGTGACCTAAGTGAATAAATAATTTTGACTTTGACTTTGAGCTCAAGTATATCAGCACCATTAGAATGATTAAAGAGTACATTTCTTCACGTAACTCTTAACTTCATATTTTCGGCACAAGCAAATTTAATGTTCATTTCTAGTAAAAAATGCAACTAAAGAAAACATCCTCAATATTTCTCTCAAAACAGCTATTTAGGGAGAACTTGGATATACTCGTAAAGTTTTAAAACAAACGCAGAAGGTATATTACAGTGCAGCGATTGCTCTGCATGTTGTTTTGTTCACCACAATACAAAATGTGGACTCAACTGTATTGACTATGAATAAGAACGAACAGAAGTTCGTTCTTATTCATAGTCCATACATCATGTGCGTCAACATTGTGAGAGTAGAATAATATCTTTTGTTCAAGACAAACGCAGTGCGGTGTAATGAAAAATGTTTTTAGTGATAATATAAAACACCTTTTAGATAACTTTTTTGGTCTTCTTTCTTTAATTATTACCTACTTTTATAATGTTTGTCTGATGTCTTTTTTGGGAGGAACTATAGATTTTTCGTTTATTTACAAGTGGTTCCAATCACCGGAAGACCTTATTGAAAGTATCTGGTAACTGGATCTGCGGTCGAGTCGATTGTGGTCCCGGTCGCTGTAATCCTCCAACAAATATACATTAAGCGTGTTACCTGAGCCTGAATAAAGTAAATCAAAGTTATAAAATAGACCGATGACGCAAAGGAGCAGAGGTACAATAAAGAGGATTGAATTGATATTCCCTCATTATAATGCTCCACATCCACTCAGATGTTTAGCCAAGTGTTGCGAAAAAATTAAAGGAGGATATCTCGATTTTTGTGTATGAACTATGTATAGGTAAACCTTATATTGTTAAAATTTTCACTAAGCTAAATTACTTAGCTAAAATGGCACAGCTATGCCATGAACAAAAGGCTCAGAAGGGTTATGCCATAGTCCACCATGCTGGTAAATTCAGATTGGCCGACTCCACATGTCGTTACAGAGCATTATGGAGAACTCTCAAAGGTTTCCTGACCGTATTTTCCTTCAGACGATAATTAACAATGTAATACACACTTGTCTCAAAAAGTCGCTGGTCCGCGCCATGGATTTGATCCTGTAAACCTTTACATAGTAGTCTATTAGAGTAATTCAACTTCACTATTGCTGTCTTGTTATACTACGTACTTGAACTAAAATCAGATATAAGTTACGGCTTTAAATGTTGACCCCGTGGCAGTCGTATACTTTACAACCGGTATAAAATTACAAGACAGAACTGCACCACTATGAATACGGCACATTCGTTCGCTCAGTAAAACACTCATTATTTCAGAGCCAACGTGTAAACTTTACCTACAGTGCCGACCCCATTTCACCACAATATATTTTTCGAATAACAGAAACATTGCTTCTTATATTTTACGATTTGTATGTAGCAGTTAGAATGTAGAATTGTAATACGTCATTTTGAAACCTGTGTTGGATTAAAAGCGTGCCCATTATCGTCGCCAGGTGGTGTATTGTGTCTTGGCGTTAGTTTGGTGTGCTTCACAGAATCGTGATGGTTATTCTCTTGGATTTACGAAGCATACAGTGTTAAAATGTCCAAGTGTCGAAACTTCGTCAACGTGCGCGATCCAGCGGAGATTTGGATTCCGCTGACAACTGCACCTTTCACTGGGAGGCATACGTCGACCCAGCGCCTCCGTGCCCTATTGTTACTGGTTGGACGCCGAAGACTCCCGTTGTTTCACCGCTCGCATGCTACACCTTACTGTGGCCGAAGATTGTTACACGACATGCCTTGAATGGTTTGTAGAGGGCGGAGACGCTTCCTCTCACGCTCCTGACCTTAACTTAGTTGCGGAACTGCTGTGCCCAGAAAGGTGTGGGCACTTTTTCAACGTGTGCAGCGCTGTGTCTTCACAAACGTCACAACAATCGCCGCAGTGATGTCAATCGGGGGTACCCTTCCTACCAACTCTATGCAAATCCGAAACCCTGGCAAAACAACAGTGGCTAGTCAACACCTAGGTAAGCCGCAAGTGAAAACGCCTTAAATCCTCTACAGTCACTGTCTAATAACAGGTCTTCTCATCTCGACTCGGATTTGGGGCATGCCCGGTTGGTCATCAACCTAATTTTAACCGTTGAAATTCTACCGCACATCCAGTTGAATGCGGAAATATAATACAAATTGCTTTCCTTGAGGGCCGCTTGAAACGAGTGTAGTTATAGAATCAAGTTTATGTTTGTAATTTGGGTGAACAAACAGGCGCTCGTTTGACAGAAGTAAACACCTGTACTAATTTACTAATTTTCGACGTATCGAATATCAGAGGCGCACACAAATATTTGCAGTCGTACCGCTATGCTAGTCAAGTAATTAGTCGTATAATGACCTTTTTTAACGAGAAAAAGAAAGGGAAATAAAGAAGAGAATTTTACAAAATTTTTTTTGCTTACCTAGTTGCCAACTGAAAAATTAAAATAGCAGATTTAAAATCTATCAAATGTTATATAGAAAGGAAAACCTTACGTAAACACTGCTCTAATATGTCGTTTAAGTACAGCTTCTGCATTTCTAATAGATAAATCTTTTGGTGCGAGGGAGTTTACAAACATTGTTATTTTGGTCAATAGACACAAAGTTTTGTCTATTGTAAAAGGTGAGTGTGGGGATCGAACCCACACTCACCGTACTGTCGCACGGCGATGCCACTCTTAGGCTAAACTCACACACACGACATGTTTTCGAAACGTTCGCGAATCCACTCGACTCCAGCCGAGAATCGGAGCGCGAACCCGCACGCGCGCTTCGATATTTACATGGCACAAATTCGTACTTAAATAATAGAACTAACGATAAGGATTAACATGCTTTAGGCGGCCCAAATATAACGTGTCGCATCGCTTCAACTCTGCGCCGCGCCGGTGTGAGTTGAACCTTAATCCACTACGTGATACCTGCAGTCAGCGTTGGTGTCATGAACACAATAAGGTCGTAGTAATTTTAATAAACCACGAAAGTCATGCTTTAACTGCAACATGGACAAGTGCTCGTATTTCTGATTGGGTCGCTGATTAGCATCTTTTAACACAACTCTTCTTATGATTTATGTTTTGTTTCTACACTGAACTGCCACTACTTGTTTGTATACCGAGAATAACAGGTACTCTCTCAAAATGGAGAAAATCTCGTATGAAATCACTCTACTTAATTATACATAAAGAAATATGTCCAATCACGTATAAATCAGGTGCCAAAAATTATTAAGTATGAATAGATAAAAATTCATAGCGGAATGTGGGTGTAATATTTAAACTTCTGCCTACCCCTTCGGGTATACAGGCGTGAGACTATATCATATAGGTACATAATTTAGCTTTAACTTCTTTAGATCTATGGCATTATTTCTTTTGTCTAAAAGTAGTTCTAGGACTTACATTTAAATTATGTTAAAAAATAAGACATCAATTCTACAAGTGTTACGTTCCAAAATCACCCATGCATATAAAAAGATTCATAAAATATTCAATTTAATTTTTTCAGGTCTACAACACAAGTCCAGAACATCCAGCTTAGAAATTCGTAACGTACCAAACCAAGAAAAAGAGACTACGGCGGACTTGACTAGAATAATAACTGAAGTAGCGAAGGCAGTGGACATGCCCTTAACTCCTGCACACTTCCGAGATGTTTACCGCATATCAGGCAATCGCGGAACTAATAAAGCTATTGTCGCTGAATTTACAAGCGTCCAAACCAAACAAGATCTTCTATCACGAGTCCGCAGTTTCAACAGAAAACAGGCGAACAAAGAAAACAAATTAAACACAAAACTTATCGGCTTATCTGGCGATACGCAACCCATATATGTGGAAGAACACCTGTCGAATACATCAAAGAAGCTGTTCTACCTAGCAAGGGACTTTGCCCGTCGGAATGGCTATATGTTTTGTTGGTCATCAAATGGATATATATTCCTGCGGAGGCAGCCCGGCGACAAACAAGTTCTAATAAAAAGTGAGTCAACCCTCATTGAGCTACAAAAACCGACGGAATGACTATGCTATCATGTCTTCCCACCCAGTAAGATATTTAAAGACAACTACTATAGTATAATCTCTCTAATAATATGTAAAGCCCTACACACCTTAATACAAGTTATAAGGTACATGTATCACACAACACACAATAACACTTACAAAATATACCACTCACTCAAACATTACATAAATACAATACACGTAAACATAGAGTTATGCACAGTCAGTATAGGCCTAATACTCTTTACTGCTTATCGAAACAATCCATTATATCACTTTTGTTCCAATTGGCTTTTATATAGCTATGTAACATGTCACCGAAAATGTTCCACATCTTCATACATAACTAATGCGCATTTTTCCCATCATAAATGGCTACCACACTTAAAACTATTATCTCAGACTTAGATGATATAGAAATAGCGAAGGTAAACACGTGTATGCCGACGGACTGTTCCAATTATCTGTCAGGTTCTAAGAGCTCTCTCAAAATTTTGCATGTCAACATACGAAGTTTAAACAGAAACTTTAACGAACTTCTAGCTCTAATATTACAAACCAAAATATATTTCGACATATTAATTTTAACGGAGTGTTGGCTAAGTAAGGTTCCCTGTATGCCCGTGATAAATGGATATAAATCATACTACACAAAGCGGATACGCAATCAAAATGATGGTATCGTACTGTTTATTAGAAAAGAAATTAATTGTATAATTGATGAGCCTGACTTTAATAACGCGAACTGTATAACATGTCAAATAAAGAACAAACTAGCTATAATAGCCATATACCGGTCGCCATCGTTTAATACAAAACAAGAATTCGATGACTTTCTGACTAGTTTGGACAACGTTTTGTCAACACTAAATATTTATAAAAATATTAGCCTTATGGGCGATGTCAATATAGACATTAAGCCTTCCGGGACCGACGATAGGGCAGGAGAGTATCTAACACTTAACGCGATTCATGGTCTTTATCCCGCCCACCGAATCCCAACTCGTATGAACAATTGTATTGACCACATCATGCTAAAATCTAACCAAACAGCTAGCGCTCTTGTTATTGAGTCTCATATCACTGACCATATGCCAATAATATTAGAAATTGAAGATATCGAACCTTCACGACCGTTAGCGTCCGACCACAAAATCGCTAGAATTGACTACCCAAGCCTGACAAAACATATTGAGTCATGTGACTTTTCTACGGTGACAAATACATCTAACCCAAACACGGCCGCAAATAACCTTATTAACATACTACAGAATGCTATTGCTAAACATACTAAACAACTCTGCATCCCTAAAAGAAACAGAAATATCAAGCCCTGGATCACCCCGGGCCTGTTACGATGCATACGTCACCGTGATAAGCTTCACATAAAAGCCCGCAAATCACCGGACAACCATTTTCTACAGTTGACATATAAACGCTACAGAAATTTTTGTAATGCCCTTCTAAGAAAACTAAAAAGAATCCATGAACAACACGAACTAAATAAAGCTAAATCCAACCCTAAGACCTTATGGAACAAAATAAAGGATATCACACATACTAAAAAGCAAATACACCCTCCCTTGGATCTTCTTAAAATAGTACCTGAGCCGAAGAGAGCAGTTAGAGACGTGTGTAGTTTTTTTGCGAAACTTGGCGAAAATCTAGCGTCAAAGATTTCAAACCATCCACTCCCAAATATCTCTCATGGGCAGACGACAAATACAACTCCTATCCCTAACTAATTTGTTATGCTTGAAGTGGACAATACTAATGTAGATCAAACCATCATGACTCTAAGACAGGATTGTGCTACTGGATGGGATGGAATTTCCGTAAAACTAATAAAACTATGCCGGAAAACTCTAGTACCTTTAATTACACACATAATAAATAGTTCCATTGCTTGCGGGATATTCCCAGAACCATTCAAGAAAGCCATCGTTCATCCCATATATAAGAATGGGAACAGAGACTGTCTCAATAACTATCGACCAATTGCAGTGCTGCCTACTCTGTCAAAAATAATGGAAAATATTATAAATAAACAGCTAGTAAGTTACTTAAATCAGTATAATATTATAGCCAAGAATCAATACGGTTTTAAAAAAGGAGTATCAACTGAAGACGCAGTTATAGATCTGACAGAGTTTGTAGCTCGAAAACTTGATACACAGCAAAAGAGCATAGCTATGTTCCTAGACCTAAGCAAAGCGTTCGATACAGTCTCTGTTCCCATCTTGCTCTCCAAGCTAGATAAGATTGGCATAAGAGGTCACATATATCAATTATTTAAAACTTACCTTGAAAATCGCAAAATCTGTGTGAAAATAGGTTCTCACATCAGTGAAGATGAAACTATATCCTACGGTGTCCCGCAGGGCAGTGTCATCGGTCCCACGCTCTTTGTCATATATATAAATAGCTTATGTAACCTATCCCTATCAAGAGCTAAAATATTTACATATGCGGATGATACTGCCATCGTGGTATATGGCAAATCTTGGGCAGAGGTGCAATATAGTGCTGAAGAGTCACTGAGATCCGTCATGCGCTGGCTAGATAATAATCGCTTAACCTTAAACTTAACTAAGACCAGCTATATAGCTTTTTATATTAATGCGAAAATGAAACCAAACCTAGATTACACAATTAAGGCTCATACGTGTTCAAGTACCTCTACGTGCTCTTGCGAAAAACTACCTCAAATGACCTCAGTAAAATATCTTTGAGTGATGATCGATGATGGGCTGAAATGGTACCAACATCTGGACACAGTTTCCTGTAAGCTCAGAAGAACTATACACATCTTCAAATCACTGAGATACTGTGCAGATCTCAAAACATTGAAAATGGTATATACCGCAATCTGTCAGTCTATCATCAATTATTGTATCCCGGCTTGGGGTGGAGCAGCCAAACAAAAGTTTCTCCAGGTGGAACGTGCACAAAGAGCTGTTCTCAAGGTGATGCTAAATAAACCATTTAGATACCCTACCAAACAACTCTATGAGGAATGCAAAGTACTAACTGCCAGACAGCTCTTTGTACTACGAGCTGCAATCTGGAAACACCAACAAATGCCCCCACCTGACACAAATAAACGCAAAAATAGGCTTATATGCCCCACACAACCTCATCAAACCTCATTCGCCAGAAAACAACTTTATATAATTAGCTCTTTAATCTACAAGAATATCCATAAACAAATTCATTTCACAAATCTGAATAAGCAACAAGCTCAGAGGAAAATACAAACTTGGCTACTTGAACTAGACTATTCTCAAACTGAAGCATTACTTACATGCCTGTCATAACAACACGAACACACACACACACACACACACACACACACACCACCCACACATACACGCGCACACACATACACCCACACACATACACCCACACACACACATATACATGCGCACACACACACATACATGAACACACACATCATTCAAATTCATACGTCCCCAGGCAAGTATTTACAACCCACCAGGACCTATCTTCACTAATACGCAACATATAATGTAAAAGGTTTAATTGTATACAAGACACCAGCAGAACACTGTCTCCCATGTTACAGGTCACCCTAGTTTGGGAGGCAGGGTCCTATATTTGATGTACACATTAATGTTATAAGTAACTAAAAACACAGATGTTTGTAACAAAAAGGTTTTTTGGTTCAATAAATAATAATTATTATTATTTCATTTAAATTGAATATTTTGCTCCACACGAGTTATTTAAAAGTCAACACTATTCCCACATTACAGCTTTTACGATTGACTGGCTACTTGAAGTTCAAATTGAAACGTTAACCCTCTCTAAGTAGATGCTTATTGCTGTAAACTACAAAGGACCTAATAGAATAAATAGATAAAAATTCCACATTGGCTAGATAATTGACGTCAATGTGGCAGCCCCTTTTTTAATAAAACTCTTTTAATATTCGTGTGTGAATATGTAGATTTGGATGTGCCTAAGCAGCGCAGTTCTTAAGGATTTCGTGTGCCGATTCCATGTGGAGACTGTCTCCAGTTTAGTTTGTAGTTGGCGCCGTGGCGGCGCTGGCGTCGTTCACCGTCCCTCTTGCTCTCGTAGTTAAAATACACAGGAGGAACGTTCGTCTCTCTTGCTCTCGTAGATACAGCTGTTACAGCCCGACCACCACGCCGCCAAGCGGCAATTTGGATAACATGGACACAAGTTTGTCTTCAGAGCGCCCATAGGAAATGCGCCTCTATGTAAATATCTGAGCTCTTTGGCCTAAGCTTCATTGTGATTAATATGACAAATAGGTACGTATAAGGCTTTGAATTTCAGTCAGCGTATGATGCTTTCTAGAGTCATTGCCATTCTATTTTATATTAAAAATATGACACCAGCAGACATAAAGGATACCAAGACTCGAAACACACAAAGTTATGATCCAAAACCCACTCTTTGGTCACCTGTTCCTAACCTTAACAGATTTATGGAAAATTTACTTACTTTGCAATTTATTTACTTGGCAACTAGTGAAGTGATAATCGCAGTGAATATTGAGAAAGCGGAGCTACTTACCGCATTCTAAAGACATAAGCAGACATTTCAAAGCCCTACGTTTACGTTGAACCGTCATCCGATTTGGGCTTCTAGTCATCAATGTTCGTTCACCAGATTCGAGTTAATAAACAATTCAAAAAATATTTCTGCCTGGATTGGTTTACAAAACGGAATAAAACCTAATTATTGTCGTACACTAGCCAAAGCCATCAATCGTGTGACAATACCACATGTAAGTTACATCTAATGTACTAGAACGTGTCTACAAGGTATATTTCAACTCTAAGCCTGTCTTCTTTGACGAATGGCGCTTCAAATGGGGAGATTAATTAGACAATCTACGATGAAATCAAAATGAAACACATTCAAGTTCTTGACGCAATGTTTCGGGATTTTCAAAAGATAAATATTCAGACTGCCTCCGTGATCCAGTGGATAGCGTATGCGACTGCTGATCGATGGTCTCAGGTTCGATTCCCGGGTCGGGCAAAAGTGTTACTGGGTTTTGTCCGAATTCTCAGTGACAGCACGAAGACTGGTGATGTGCCCGGTAACAGCAATAGGCTCGTCCCCTATTACGTGGGACTTAAAAATTCATGGTGAAATGTGGGTATAATGTTACACCTCTGCCTACCCCTTCGGGGATATAGGCGTGAGTCTACAAAAAAAAAATAAAGAAGTCAAGAAGTACAAATATATTTAATACATTTATTCTTTTATTCTTATCTCATTTATTCTTATATTAACCGTACTTATGTTTGTTCTACTTATTTACAAGAACTGCGGTGATTTTTGGTATCTGTGGTCTTTCCACCCGTTATCTCTGAAGGAGGAATTCCTGCTCTGTTTTCTGTACTGCATGCTTGGCGTGCCACTCCGGCCAAGCTGGTTGTTACTGCTCCTGAACGTGACTGTAGTGCACGTTCGCATGCTAGACGTGTTGGATTTTTGACGTAAGCCTTGCATCTGAAATACGAAAAATAATTTTTTAGACCTTTGCGGTTTTCACGTAGGTACTTAATGTAAGGATAGGGAAAGGTATGAAGGAAAATATCTGATAAATAATGTTTGTTTCAACTTTATCATATTTTTCTGACCTTTTTAACGTATTTCTGGACTACGAACTTATTGGTAACTTTCATTTAACGCCTATCTTAAAAGTAAGCACAGCCTACATCGCTTTAGTTTATTGGTATTTTTCAAGAAAATATGCTCCGCGCGATGTTATCGAGCACCCTAAAGCCTTTTATCCACTTGAGCACACTCAGACGAATGAGCAGCTCATTTGGCTGAGCTGCTCAAGTGGAGACGCCTGAGCACGCTCGGCCCGAGGAAGTGCGAGCTATGTACCGAGTTATGTACACGCTCAAAGGCGCTCAGTATTCGCTTGGCGCTCAGTGTGGACGATTATTTTATGTTTGAATGGCTTGGCGAATGACGAGCGCGTCGAGGTCCCCGAGTTTGATATTATATTTCACGTGAAGACATGACGGAGCCGAGCATATACTGAGCACTCTGAGCACAGCTTTGTTTGTCTTGAGGCTAGTTTGACCAAAACGTTCATTTTGTGCCTCTGAGCACGCTCAAACGAATGAGCGGCTCATTCGCCTGAGCGTGCTCAAGTGGATAGAAAGCTTATCGTGGAAAATGGATAAAGATATATTTATTTATGCGTACGTATACAAGTCAAAACCCTATTCTAGATGATGGCGGACGAAGAAGATGTAACAGTTGCTGTAGAAAAATGCATTTCCTTCAGCTCTCTATATAACATAGTTTCATGAATATTATCTGCGTAAGCATAGAATACTAAGTAAGTACAACTTAATATTTCTTAAGTTTATTTCGTTACTTCAGAATAACAGATCTCTTAAATAATAATATAGTTCTCAATACGTATGAAATCAGAACAGCTAAGTATTTATTACGAAGTTGCTGGACATGTTTTGATTTTACTAATTAAACATTTAGGAGTAGATACTTTTATAGCAGTAGATTACTGCTCTTTTGACAGATATTGAAATTAATCCAAAGTGGATTAAATTTACTAGGTTTTATAAAAGTCTGGAAAGGTTATCACTGCATTAAAAGTTGTAATTGCAACCTATTTCTAATATTTTACCATGGCGACAGGAAAGCTAAAGTTTTGGCTTTCCCGGTCGTCAATTTAATAATTATATTTGTGTTTTATTTGTCAGCCCGTTCGGCTTATGCCGCTTTAAATGACCATTATTACAAAAGTTTAGAATGGTTAACTTTTTTTATTGAAATCTTTGGATGTGTTATCTGAAGATTTTCTACTCTCTTCGTGGTTTTATAAAAGGTCACTTTAAGGTGATAATATTAAATTGGTGTTTGGGCTACACTTTGCCTTATGTAATCCATGCAACTACATGTTTTTTCAAGTATACATACTTCTATAGTGGTGCCACAACATATAATGGATTAGCTCAGTTTTATTGTTATGAATGCATGTGCACAATAAAATGTAAATAAAAGAGAATATTAGAAAGAATAGAAAGGTCAACCCCATTAGACGCCTTTATTTATTTATTTATTTATTACCTTTATATACACATAAAGGTATAAAGGTAGACTTAATGCCTTAGGCATTTTCTGCCAGTCTACCTTAGAGTGGTGCAGAGATTAATATTTATTGTTCAATTGTTCAAATGTTCTCATAAATAGTAGGTATGGATAAACTGAAAGAGGTATATTATAAGTACTAAATACCAGGTATGAGGGATAGAGATTTAATTACGCAAAATTTAATCATTTTAGGTACCACTTTTTTCGGTATTCTATGAACAATAAGCAGTTTTTGTTGAAACTAAAACTAAACTAACCAACCCTGACTCTTAATATTGTATCATCTGTACAACCAACTTTATTAGCAGTGACCATTGACCACAATGAGTTTTAACACTTGTGACACCATGGGAAACACAGAGCTATTATTTATCGTTCAGTTATCCGTATTAATAATAACACAATTGCAAAAATATAATATCGATTAACAGCCATTTTCAATATTCGATCCACACATGGATTTTGAGATTCGAAATTCGTGTTTGACATATTTTGTATAGAGTCATGTCATGTCATGTTATGTCAAAACCGAATCTAAAATCTACAGATATATCTATAGTTCGAATATTGAATTTCGTAGTAAGAGAACACTGTATCGATGTTGCAAATTAAGCGAGATTTATATATTTTCTAGAAATTATAGTTTATATATGTTAGCACATATTAGTATGCATTAAATGGCGAATAAAATGGAAAATATAGTATGTCTACAAAATAAGGTCACGAGTTAGTGAATTGTAAGAATTACCACTCAGACAAAAATTTTCAAATTATAAAAGTAGGTAGGTATTATTCGACATTAAGTACTTTTTGATTTACCTCCTAACATGTTCTATACATTTTGAACAAATTTAAGTTTTAAACAAATACTGATCATAACAATATAAAGGTTTAATAAATTGCTGAAGAACTACTTTCAAAGAATAATATATAATATTATACACGATGCAAAATTACAATATTTTAAAAATAATGGCACTACTGACCTTGAAACAAGACTACAAGAGGATGAATGAATAAATCATCAATCAAATTTACGATTAGGTACTGATTTCTTATCAAGTCATTGAAATACAATGTAGATATGGATACTTATAAGAGTAGGTAAATGAAATTTTTCAATAGAATTAAATGAATCTGAATGGAAGCCTTAGAATGACTATTTATTTTTGTTTCTACTTGATATAATAAACTTTATTTCTTACCGAATATTCCTCATGACAGGCTTTCTGATACGCGAAAGAAAATGTTTGTAAAACATTATAATATTTTTCTTAATAAGAAATTCTCGAATAAAGAAGCGTTATTTCGAACTAGATATTGGTGACAAAAACTAGCTTGTTAAATTAATAATGATAGCCATGTACTGTGCTTAATAATTTGAACGAATGTAAGATGTAGAATAATATAAATAGCCAAATACACAAAAACTATTTTTCTGAATAGTAGGGAGTTTCTTATAGGTATAGTGTAGATATAACATGCAATTTTAAGTACTTTTTTTAGTCATTTAAATTACGAAATTAGTAAGAAAATCAAAATGTTTCTTATGCAAATAATATTAGACCAAGATTATTTAGTTAGTTAGATAAATAAGTTAATTTTCTATGATTTTACTGTGGTTTTCTGTAAACTTACATGGAAATGAGTACTAGAGTGTATGTTACCCGCATCGTGGCAGATCAGCTTGCGTAACGAGCGACGAAAGTTGCGCGTCATTAGGCAGTACACTATTGGGTTGATCGCTGAGTTTGTGTGACCTGGAACAGCCAAATAAAACAAATTTAAAATAAATATACTAGAGGACGACCGTAGCTATACCGGCACATTATTTTTCGCAGTTTCTTCCTGATCCTGAACCTCGGGAATACCTTTAAATCTTACGGTTCCAAAAAATATATCTACATGAGAAATTTCAGCTTTCTAGCGCCCAACAAACTTGGTTGTGCGTTGTCTAACATTCAGTCAGTAATGGAAGAATCTTATATTAACAGAATCCAAGTATTAATGCCTTCAACGTTTTACGTTGTGTGCATTGACTTAGGAAGGCATTTTGTTCCACACTAATCCAATGACATCAGCTTACGATATTTCGACTGTCTTACGGCCGGTCCCAATGTACAATAAAGATGTATATTTGATACATTTTGTATGGAGCTTATGTCAAATATGCATCTGTAATCTCCAAATCCATGGATAGGTCAGATATTGAATTCAGGTTTTAAGGTTTTCAAGGTTAGCTTATACAATTTTCCAACTACACTACAATACACCTAATAAGCTTCTGCCTTATCTCCATACACATACATACGTGGTAGATAGTTAAGCGGCTCTTGCTTCAGACATCACCTCTTTCAAAGGCATAATTAGCATACAACGCTGACTATAAGTTCGTTAGTAAACCTAACTTTACATATTCTATTGAAGGAATTGTGACTGAAATCTTTGTAAGATTTTGTAGACAAAATTTGATTTAAACTCGAAGAAAATGCAAAAATAGAACGAAAAGAGAAAACATACCTATTTTTATTTAACTCCTTACAAGTTAGTACAATTACATACATACAAACATACATATGCTCACGCCTTTTTCCCGTCGGGATAGGCAAAGACAACAGAGCGCCACTTGCTTCTATCCTTACAAACCTCATGCGTTTTCTCTATTGTCATAACTCTTTTCATACATGCTCGCCGATTACAGGTACTTCGGAATTTTCCGTTTTCAAGACGTCCACAATTGTGTCGAAATTACAACTATCGAATTGAAAATCAGACATGAATAGGGAGAACAAATAAGATACGTGCGTCAGCTATATGTTACAGTAATAGCAAATACTGCAATACTGGTATTCTCGTAGAACCCATATACTAATAATATATTTTAATTTTTATCGAGGATCCAATAGTTTGACATTGTATCAATCGCCATTATCACGGGTAGGTTAGTTTAGATAAACAAATAACGAAATGTCTGCCTTGTGAGACACATGATAGATATTACAAGAAACAATTAATTCGAAAGGTAATCAAAGTTTAAATCTTAAACTATCTACAATTAAAGTAATATAGTTAAAAATCAGAAAACGAATAAATCAAATTCGATGAAAACAAATCAGATCTCAGATATTAAAATCTGTGCATTTTCCATTTAATTGTATTTGAATTCACATCACGTAGATAATAGGATTCCTTCAGCCCTGCGTCGCGTAGTAATAATAATTCAATATCTATAATGCCGTCAATCATGCTTATGCATAATCCGCTTTGCAATCAATTTAACACCACTATTGATCGCGGAAATTTTAATTACTGTTGCGTTATAAATTACGTTTTCACTCGTATGCAGTGTACAATTTTACGGTCAATATTTACGGCCGGTTTTAATATTATTATTTAATTTGATATATTTTGTATGGATAAATCGAATATTAAAATAAGCAGAAATTTAGGCAGTATGAAATGAAATGAAATGAAAAATTGTTTTATTTGCAACTCCAATGCAATAGTAACAATATAGTGAGAAAAGGAAAAATAAAAACAGTTTTTGGATCGCAAATAAGGTACCTGCGTCAGTATAAGTTGCAGAATCCAGGTGTGACTGCAACACTGATATTCCCGCAGGACCTACTTACATACTTACAATCTCTTACAACTAGTCATAAATAATTATAAATAGTACATACACTGTGAATTAATATATAAATATACATACTTAGATTAAATAATCCAAATAAAAACATATACAGAATATAAATTTTTTATAAATAATGCTCAGATATCACAATAAATAGATATTTTTTATGCGTTTCCGAACGCTTAACAATCACGTCTTGTATCATGTTAATAATATTTTAGTTCCAATTTTAGAATTTTTTTGGCTTATAGATCAATTTTTAGTTTAATGGTATAGTTTGCTAAGAAGTTACTTTAAACTGATAATTAAATTTGAATCACTTGAGAGTTATATTTTAAATCAAATCAAATCAAATCATTTATTTTTGCAGGAAGCACTGTTACAATGGTGTTGTTAATTAGATAAAAAGTTCCAAGTGTTTCAACCAGTTCAAGGCATGCAAAATTTTGATGGCAGTAGATCGCTAACATCGAAATATCATAATTAATACAAATATTGAAAATAGTAATTACAGTGTCACCATGAATACATAATAAAATATGGAAGAAAAAAATAAATAAAATCTTAAAAATTATTGCAATATTGATTAAAATGTCATATTAAAATATCAGTAAATTCATATTATGTCAATTAGAGTCGATAAATTTAAAATGGCAAAAAATTAAAATGTCATAAAAGTAAAATGTCAATAAATTAAAATGTCATGAAATTAAAATGTCAATAAATTAAAATGTCAGAAAATAAAAAGTCGATATATTAAAATGACATTCATTATCTATTTATGTTGAAGTTATAATTTATATAATCATGTATGTCATAAAAACATCTGTCTATTAGCATAGCTTTCAGCTTTTTTTTAAACATATTTAGATTTAGTGTCTTAATATCTTTCGGTAATCTATTATATATTACTGGAGCCATGTGATATACACTTTTATGCATCAGTGCAGTATTTGTTTTACGCATACACAAGCGATACATATCTCGTTGTTGTCTATTGTACGTTTCAGAGGCTAAATCAAATAGGTTTAGGTTACGTCTCACAAACACTATAACCTCATAAATGTATAAACTGGGCACTGTTAAAATTTTGTATTTTTTAAAGTATGGTTCACATGATTCCGTTGTCTGTAGCCCAAACATAGCCCTTACGCATCGTTTCTGAGCCTTAAAAACTACTTCTCTGTCCGTTGAGTTTCCCCAGAAAATTACACCGTACCTAAGAACTGAAACTACTAGTCCATGATAAGCAGTGAGCATTGTTTGTTCATTAGCAATTTTTGACAATTCATGTAGAGCATAAACTGATTTGTTAATTTTTTTACATAAATGTTCAATATGTGACTTCCACGATAGGTTGCTGTCTATATTAAGTCCAAGGAATTTTGTGGTTTGGACTTCCATAATAGGCTCACATTTATAATTAATTTTAAGCACAGGGGCAGTAGTGCGTTGACGAAAGTGCATTAATTTTGTTTTTCCAATATTAACTTTTAAATTATTTACATCTAACCATTTAATAATAGCGCTCAAGGTAACATTTATGTTCTGCTCGTATGTTTTCAGATCTAGGCCTTTGATTGCAACAGTACTATCATCTGCAAAGAGAGTAATGGGATTCGACGTAGCTTTTGGAAGGTCATTTATATATATTATAAATAACAATGGTCCTAGAACACTTCCTTGTGGCACGCCATACAAAACTTTACGTCCGTAAGAGAGAAATGTGTCTTCCGTCTTTGTTTTGCTATTTATTTTAACCAGTTTTGTATACTGAACGCGGTTTTTTAAGTAAGTTTCTATTAGCTTTAATGTATTACCCCTTATGCCATAGGCTTCTAATTTATATAGCAATATATCATGGTCCACATAATCAAATGCTTGTGTCAAATCCATGAATATGGCACATATTGGCGTGCGGTGATCAACACAGGTCATTATTACGTCAAGAAATTCATAAATAGCAAGATTAATACTTTTATCTCTCCGAAAACCTTTTTGTTCACTTACTAATATATTATTACTTTCAAGATAATTATTAAGAGCGTTATATATGTATTTCTCAAAAATCTTAGAAAATATTGACACGAGGGCAATGGGTCTATAATTTTCAATGTTATACTTACATTCTTTTTTATGTACGGGTTTAATAATACCAATTTTTAGTTTTTCGGGGAATAGCCCGGTTTCTATGGATGCATTCAGTATATAACAAAGAGGGCTTTTAATATGCTCAGCGACATATTTAACAACTTTAGTGCTGACTTCATCATACCCAACGCTTTTAGTATTTTTTAGACTTATTATTATCTGTTTTATGTCATTCGGGATAGACGGTTGCATAAACATAGAATTAAGTTTTGGTGTGATATATTGCTTAAAGTGATGTTTATGATCAGTATTAATAGGAGTTATTTTATCTATATAGTAATTATTAAAAATGTTTGAGATGTCAAAAGGTTCATTTATAGTCAAATTATTTGATTTAATACATGTAATAGACTCTAAAGGTTTATTTTGTCTGGTATTATTTATAATCTGCCATATAGTTTTCGGTTTATTTATAGATGTTGATATATTATAATTATTTTGGGCTCGTTGTGTTAATTTTACTATCCTTTTAAACTTCTTACTGTATTGTTTGAGCTTTGATTTACTATCTCTAGTAGGACGTTTTCTGTAATTCCATAGGAGTTCGCGTTTTTTAGCACTACAGATCTTAATTCCCCGTGATACCCATTTTGGTTTTTTATGGACGTGTACAGTTATAATTTTGTAGGGAAAGCACAGATCATAGAACAGTTTAAATATTTCCAAAAAGTTGTTATATGCTAAATTTGGGTCACAGGTTTTGTATACATCTGTAAACGATAATTTGCTTAAACATGATTCAAATTTTTTTAGATTTTCAATACAATAATCACGTCGTTGTATTTTCCAACACTTGATCTTACATACACTTTTAACATGACATTTTAACAGTTGTGCTGTGTGATCAGATAAGGTTAGGTCAATCACTTCTGACTTACATTTATTTTTAAAATTGTGTGCGAAATTATCAATACATGTTTTACTAGTTAATCTTGTGGGCTCTTTTATTTGCAACTTTAAGTTATAGTTAAGAAGCAGACATTGTAATTCACTTGTTATACTGTTTTGCTTTAAAATGTTAATGTTAAAATCACCTGCCATGATTATTCTATGCTTGCGATAATTTTTATTAATGTAGATTAAAGCATTATTTAATTTACCAAAAAATACATTTAAATTACTAGGTAGAGGTACCCTGTATACACAGACAATTACAATATTATATTCTGGGAGTTCAATTGCACAGCATTCAAAAGCAGAACATATAGATATATCTATAAGATATGTGATACTTTTCCAGTTATATCCCTTTTTTACAAAGATACAGGAACCTCCTCTCTTAGAGTCAGTTCTGCAAAAACATGAAGCCAGATTATAGTTAGGAATTGTACAACAGTCTTCTTGTCCAGACATCATAAAATGTTCTGTTAGGCAAATAATGTCAACATCTATATTTTTATCTAAAAGTTCCTGTAAACATATTGTAAATATATTAGATTTTGATCTTAACCCCGCAATATTTTGGTGAAGAATGGTTAAATATTCAGTTGCGAAAAAGTTGTGATTCTTGGGATTCCTCTAGTTTTGACGTTTCTGGCGCAGTCTTGTTGCTAATCAAATTTTCTTTTGTAATTGCCTGCAGTAGGTAATACAAGTCCTTAAATATAATTTTCATGCCTTTGTCGTTCAAAGCACCAGAGTGTGTATACAGTGAATAATGGTAGCTTAAGTTTCTATTAGAGTCCAAGATATATGCATGTTCGTGGGTGGTTATGTCCAGATATAACATATTATTAAATGTCTCCAATCTTGAATTGTATAAAATATTATAATTATGTTTGAATGTCGGTAGTGCAATAATAATATTGGTATTTTTTAAGTCTGATAGAACATGTCTTATGTAGGTTATTATGTCATAGTAATTTTTTGTAGTCCTAAAATCTTCCTCGCCGATCATTATTATACAGAAATCTTTTAATGTGAAGTTTTTTACTTTAGCTTGTAAATTGTAAATGAGCTGTTTTATTCCCACATTTGGAGTTAAATAGTGACATATATTATAATTGTCAAGAAAATATTCCTCTGCCAAAGTCATAATATTCCTATTAATTTTATTAGAACTCAAAATGCAGATATTGTTTTTAGTTGTACTTTTTCTGTTTAAATTACTTTTTATTAACATATCTTTCTTCACAACATGTGGCTCCATCTGTCGTCTAGAATGCTGTATCGGAGTATTTAGTTTCATATAATTTTCTTGACCTATAGGACATTCAAGGATAATATCTGTCTGTGTTTGTTTATTTTTGCATTCGGTTTGATTTATAGACTTCACGACTTTTTTGGGTGTTTTGATAGGAGTGACAATTTGCTTATAAAGTGAATTTTTCCGAAGTAATTTTTGATTTTCTGTTTTGAGCTTATCATTTTCGAGTAATAATACATCTATTTCAGTATTCGCGCTACTTAGTTGCAACTTAAGCTCATTAATCTGTTTTTTTAATTCAGTAATCGTTTCGTTATCTTCATCTTCTGATATAGCCGGTAAACTGTGCATAGTGTCATCTAGTGTATGACTTGAGATACTTTCATTTAGAGTCACGTCCAAGTCGGAATGTGACAGCGCTCGCGCACGTCTGATGGTAATGTTTTCTGCATGATCCATAGTTTTTGGTAAGATAGCAGCGGACGTAGTAAGGCAATGCGACGCTAGATGTCGTTATTCCCAAATAATATGAGGATGACTTGTTTTATTCTTATATTCAAACTGATGAAAACTAGCGGTGTTTGGAATCGTAATTTTTAAAATATGAGGATTATTATGGAGTAAATTAACATGTACCTGTCGTGTTCACTGTTTTTTTATTTTAATATTAGGTTTTCTCTTGTTTCTGTTGTCAGTATTGGCTGTCAGATACATTCATTTACATTCTTATTTTGACGTCACGACATCATTGCGCATCCTTGTCTTTGACAGATTGGGTCTTTCTTAATACTCAAAGCAGTTGCAACGTAACTCTCCAATCAGAATGTTGCTTGCCTTTATAATGTGTAGCAAAAATAATAGCGTCTCTTGTGTTTAAATTCACTTTCGTCAGTTCCTTCTTATTGCACTTTGTTATTGACATTCACGTATTGACTAAACTGATAACATTTCCACTTAATAGTTGTAGGTTAAACTTTTATTTTGAACACTTTTTAACTTGATATTATTGGTATTACTATTTTATTAACATAAAGATATTACGGTCGGTGTTTACAAGGGCAGTGTTGCCAGGAGGGTTTAATTGCGCTTCACTTATTAAGGCCCACTTGCACAACGATTCTTAAATTGAATTAAGATGTATTTAACGAGAAATAAAATATTAAACACCACTAGCGCCTTGCACAACGAAAAATTTGTCGACCAATATGATTTAAGAACTATCAAGATTAATTACCGAAAATCGGCTGTTTCAGGCATCTTGTCATTAGCGATGAAAATTATCTATAATTATATAACTGGACCGGACGACGCAGCAGGGGGAGGCCTATGTCCAGCAGTGGACGTCCCTAGGCTGACATGATGATGATGATGATGATATAACTGATAACAATGTACTTGTGTTATTGTTAACCCTAGAATCCTACACTATTTGGCGCACATGTTATTCCTACACTGGGGTGCTGGAAGACCCCATACTAAAATGACTGTAATCCTTAAAAAAAAAAAAAAACAATTCATGAAAATACGTTTTATTAAACATAATTGGTAACTTGAGATCACAAATCAGCCTTATTACACAAAGTTAAATGTAGTTTGAGCAACAGCGCTTGTAGGATTTGGTCCTTTTTTGAGGATCACTGCAATGGACTAAGTTGGCATCCGGTAACGGTCCTCCAAATGTTCATGTATCAGTTCCAAACCTAATTTCAAAACTGTCTGCTGAAACTTTATATTTGGCTTATTATTTGATATTGAACACTTGTAAAGAACCTAGGAATTACAACTGGTCCCAACCTCTATTTCTTCTTTGCCAGATTTGTGGTCTAGAATAGAGCTTATTTCTTCGTAATTCAAACCTCTGAAAAAAATAAATAAACTTCATTGAATTTTACCTTCATAATATCTAAAACTATCTGTATTTAATTCAAATAAGACTATTTTAATAAATAATCAAATTTAATAACTTATTACATATAAATACATCAATTGTAATAAATAAATAATCTTACGATTTTACTACACTGGGGTACTGGCGTACCCCACAGCACTTATACAGGCGACCACACAACGCGGTCCCTCGTCACGGTATTGACGTAACGCGAGCGGTTGACACCAAACTAAAATACTCCGACGCGCGAATTCGTGGATATTAAAGAAATTATATTTAGAAAACAAAGCGGTGTGGTGTGCACCTGCACCCCATGTAGGGTTCTAGGGTTAATGGTCAAAAGTTTGTAGTTATTATTTGTCAATTGTCATTTCGTTGCTAGGCGACGACAATGCGTTTTGTTTTATGCTCAAAGTATATATAGTCTAAGGTTTTATGCGAAACCATACGCATAACATTGTTAAAATCGTAACAAAAAGGCTTCATGCCATGAAACAAAACGTAGAAACTACTTTACCGACCTCATAAAATGTTTAACTAAATCTAAGCGTTGTTGTCGTTGTGCAAGAGGACGCTAAATACTTTCAACTTAAATTATTTTATGCTGTTAATTCTGTTCAACAAATTTAAATTAAGGAGTGACTCAAATCAAACGTTACGCAAGTGGGCCTTAATGTCTGTTTGGAGTTTCCCTTTTTAAATTGCAGCGTAGACTATGCCGGGCCAGTATATATAGCTGATCGCAAAGGTCGGGGATGTAAGCTAATAAAGTCGTACCTGTGTATTTTTGTATGCCTTACAGTTAAAGCCGTCCATATCGAGCTCGTTACAGATCTCACCAAAGAAGCGTACATGGCAGCTTGAAATGGATTTATAGCTCGTCGCGGTAAACCTAAAAGTATTGTATCTGACAACGGCACTAATTTCGTAGGAACTTGTTATGAATTACAACAACTTTTGCAAGATTCCAACCTATCTTATGATATTGCCCAGCAAGGCATTGAATTTACTTTTGCTCCCCCTTATTCTCCACATTTTAACGGCATCGCTGAGGCTGCCGTTCGCTCTACAAAACACCATCTGAAACGACTACTACAATTAGCGCATTTTGTATACGAGGAAATGGCCACCTGTTTGACTCAAATAGAGGCAAATTTAAATTCACGTCCGCTCACCCCATTCTCCTCTGATCCTTTAGATTTTACAGCCCTCACACCTTCACACTTTCTAATTGGACGCTCACCGATGTCTGTTCCGCATCCACAGGTGGCTGACATTAATATTAATCGCTTGGAGCGATATAAAATAGTGGAACATATTAAGCAACATTTCTGGACCCGATTTCACTTAGAATATGTTTGTATGCTTCAGAACAAGACTAAGTGGACCTCTTCGACAGGACAGCTGACCGTTGGAACTTTAGTTCTTCTCAGGGAGAAGGGCCAACCACCATTGCTGTGGCCGCTGGGGCGTGTCACCAAGGTCTTTCCGGGCAGCGACGAATGTCTCGAGGGTGGCTGAGTTGAAAACAAAGAAAGGGACGGTTCTACGCGCCTACAACAACATCTGCCCTCTTCCTCTCTGTTGAATAGGTACTTCAAGCCGGGGAGGATGTTTGGACGTCGACGGGGTGAAGCAAGACGGCGACGGAGGGAGGGAGATGCGCGGGCGGCGCCGCGCTGCGACGAGCGGCCAAACCAGTCTCCAAACATATGCTAACGACGACACTCGCGCACTAGGTTCTTTGCCGTACTAATGTAATAGAATATTGTAAATAACCAGTAATCGTTTACCGTAAAATATACCTAGCGTTTACAGTCCGCTGTTTTATTACATAACCAGGGCTAGAATCCTCAACAATGTCCATTATGTATTTAACAGAACCCACAAGATATATTTAAGAAGTAAAAAGCTAGTAATAAGTTTGGCTAGAAAATTAAGCTTGCAAAGTATTTTAGTTGCACTTTCAAGAAAGACTTAGATGATTTCACATAAACCATGTGACATTTTTCTCGTGCCGCATCGTCTTGAACTAACGAAAGCAGTTCACAAAGCTAGAGTGGTATTAAAAAAGAATGAACTTGTTGATACAAGTTTAATAAAATAAGCTATGAAAAACGAATATTCAATATTCAATGATAAAACCCGTGAGCAAATAAAGGTAGCAATTCAACCACGGTTTGGGCCAGATTCTACACACAAAGTCAAATTAATATTGTTTGAAATAGGCGTCGTCCTTTGCAAATGGGAAGGGATTTATTTTGTGCCTAAAATTACATTATTTGTGTTTTGTTACAGACATAATTATAGTCATATTGTATAATGTAATGGTGTATTAAGTAGCTTTAGTGGCTGTTAATTTTTTTATATAATTTATCGTAGTGAAATTAAATCTCAAACTGTCTTAATCCCTTATCATCATGTACGTAAGGTTGGCGTATTATACTAATTTGATAAACATCAGGTCAACAATCTAAGGTAAAGTTGCTACATTCAAATCATGTTTTCGGTGTCCTAGTGCGTTGATAAAAGTATACCTGATATTACATATTATATAGAGGATAGTGTTATTCAATGGCTTAGATCAGTGTCATTACATTCAAGAGCACTGACTTCCCACAACAACTGCAAAATGATGTCTATGACAGCTGGGGCCCACGGTTTAAGGCAATAAGGTGCTTTACTAGTAAACAATATGCACATAACTTAATATTTAAGTTGTGTGAATCTGTCACCACACTGATCATAATATTAGTATAGATAAGTTTAAATATCTCACATACTAACCAAGTAACAAAGTGTAGGGCAGCATGATGGAGACGGACTCGACGTTGACGGCGTTGACGTCTATGAGCAGCTGCAGTATGTTGTAGGGGAGCCAGCACAGCGCGAACAGTACCGCTAGCAGCAGCAGTATCCACGCCACGCGCTTGCGCTCGCGGACGATGCGAAGGCGCTAGAAATATGTTAAACATGAATTAATAGACTGCAACCTCATGTGCTGCAACCGTGGTCCAGTGGATAGCGTATGTGTGTGTTGATCGGGAGGTCCCGAGTCGGTCAGAAGTGTTAATGGGATTTTCCGCTGTCTACCCCTTTAAATATTCATATCATCTTTATTTTCATTGTTTAAAAGATAAATTCTGCACAAGGAATAAATCTTATGTCGCATGGGACTTTACAAACAATCAATCAACGGATTCGAAGAACACATAAAACCAATAAATCATGATGTGGATCAAACAAAATGTTTTTCCGTGTGGGGATCGAACCGCAAAACTCAGCACAGTGCTAAGTGGTGTGTGGCCGTGTATCTCACTATTATAATAAATCTGAAAGTTTGTGAGGATGTAGGTACCTATGTGTGCATATATTGAAAGCTTTTCACACAAAGACCACCAAACTGATTCTTATAAAACTTTGCTAATATAGAGCTTATACATCAGAAAATCACCTGAGACCCAAGTGGTTGAAGCCGCAGGCACAACTAACACAATACATGGCAAACGTCTCTTTCTCCGTTTCATCTTGAATAAGCAAAACCATAGTACTCCTAGTGTGGATCCGTATAAATCACTTAATGTTTAATCAGCTCTGAATGGATGCTATTGTAACTTGAACATCGTACTATACGTACGGCGTCTAGATCTACTTGTATTAGACAAACGGCGATTAGTATTTGATGCTCTTGTGCCCTGAGTATATTGAATGTGTAGAACCTTTTTCATGTAAATTGGTATTTTCTCGTTATCATCATTATCAGCCCAGTTATAAACAGTCCCAGTGCACAGGTGCGGCTCAGCAGACTAAACATATCTTAAACGATTTTAAACATATATTTGAGAACATTATGAAGAATTCTTAGTCACACAGGTTTCTACGAGACGTTTTGTCGTATAGCAAACGATATTTTACAATTTAATACGCACACAATTTCGAAAAATCATTGGTGCGTTTGAATCCGACACCCACCGTGTAGCAGTATATCGGTCTTTCCACTAAGCTATCATAAGTATAAGCTGATCCTAAACATCCAACGATAATGATTAGACTTGGTAAGGCTTTGGGACCAAGATATCTCTAGGACTAGAGTTGTCCCAGTTGCATTCAAATCTTTAACATAGGAAAAGGAACGTGATATTGCGTGGCTTAGATTAGTGTCAGTATATTCTAGGGTACTGGCTTTCCATAACGATCGTTAAAGGTCTTCATGGCAGCAGGGACCAATGTATAAATAGTTGTATTGTATTTTATTAACCACTAGATATTCGTAATTTAATAATTTTGCAGCTATTGACGGTTGCCTTATTTTAAGTTCCATAGTATATTGCCAAATCATTATCATCGTTCTATCGTTATGCCAGTTGCATCCAAGACTTCGTCTTGGAGCCCGGGGTTCGCTCACTAGTCTAACCAGATATGGCAGAATATCGGCTGTTCTAGAGAGAGACTTCTTCTTCTTCTTGTCGTATCAATGGCGGTTTTAGATGACAGACGACCAGTATTCTGCTACAGCAATAGCGTTGTTTGTGGCCTTACACAGCTCAGCCAAAGAGCATTTAATCGGACAGGAGGGGCAAGAAAGCAAGTGTGGCATGTCCTGCCTTGTCGCTCCACAGTCGCACCGGACAGAGTCCTCAGCCACATAGCTCCATCTATACAGATTGTATCTGCAGCGACCCACTTGTGTTCGGAGTCGGTTTAGGGACTTTCAGGTGGACCAGGGCAGGTCCTGCCCTGGGGGAAGCTCCTCTGTAGGCGCAATGTAGGACTCAGGAGGAGCATGCTTTTCATGCCACAATTTACGGCGTGCCTCAGCTGGACTGTCTGCAAGAGGTTTCGTGTGGCTGAGGAAACTTTTGAGAACTTAGAGAGAGACTGTCGTCTGACCTTCGCAACACAAAGGGTTAGCCATATTCCATGGTTTAGACCAGTACCAGTTTATTTGAGGGTACTGACTCCCTGTAACGACTCAAAGGTCTTCATGACAGCCGGTTCCGACGGTTTACGTGCTCTCCGAGGCACGGGGCAAGCGATAATTAATAATTTATTACACGCATAACTTCGAAAAGTATGTGGTGCGCGCCGTGGATTCAAACCTCCCAACCATTCCTTTCAATGACAGTCTGTTAGTATCTTCCACTATGCTATCGCTGCCATATTCAAATGCTGTCATATTCAAACCAAATAAAAATATAAATCGGTACCACCTTTACCACGGCAGTTGCAAAGCGGCCGAAACGTCAAAAATATAATGAAATGAAATGAAATTGTTTATTTTGCGATACATGGGTAAATAGATGGATACAGGTAAGGTAGTGTGTCACCATAATCAACCGTGCTAGAGCGGCATGCAAAATGTATTACCCTATAAGGCATAAAATATACTATGAATTTAAAACAATGAAAAAAAAATACAATGCATTTGAAAACATAATAAAAATTATAATGACCAAATAACATAATTTTAGTCAGATTAATATGTATGTCAGTATATAGTAATTACAGGATATATATGTCAAAAATTTAAATTAAATTAAGAAATTAAATGTCAATACAAAATAATAATCAATGAATAATTGACGACATTAATATTAATATTTACCAACATTGGCATTCTCATGATTCTCACATTATAATTATCACAATTCAATGTCTTCGAAGTAACTTGCAATGGTATAATATGATTTTTCAATTAAGAATGCAAATAGTTCCTTTTTAAATTTGTTAATGCTCTCTGCTGTTCGTATGTATTTTGGAAGATTATTATAAACTTTTGGGGCCATTACAAAAATGCTTTTGTGAAAAAGGCTACTTTTACTCGGTACCAAGCGTAGTTTTTCAGCCCTTCTTTGGCTAGTAACTTTTATGAATTTACTCATATTGCGGCGCACGAACATGGCGGTTTCATATAAGTATAAGCAGGGCATAGTTAAAATTCTCAGCTTCTTGAAATATGGCTTACAAGTGTCATCCATTTGTAGGTTGCATATTGCCCTGATGCAGCGTTTCTGCGCAATAAAAACTCTTTCTTTACCCGTAGTTTGGAGAACTTTGGAGAATGAAGGTATGGTATGTAGAAATGATATTCTTGACTCCAGGATTTAGAATAATTTATTAGTAATTTAGTGCTGTTTATATACAAAATGTACAACTAGGCTGAGCCAATCCAAATGCAGATAAATAGAAATGTAAAATGATCAAAACAATCAACCAATTAATTTAAAGTACAATCGGCCAATAATATTTGAGTTGAGTTTACGTAAGTAATCCGCCAGGTGGTTCATACGTCGCGCGAGCGTTTTCCCGCGCAAACGGGAACATACTTATACTGGTGGCATAAGCGCGGCGGCTCCATTTGCCGGTCACTCGTCGAACGAAGACGTCGTGCGTTCGCGCGTCAGCGGGCACGGCGCGCGTCGACGCAATAATATTTGCAGAGCGAAGATTTCTTGAAATCGTCAGCGTGTGCATCTTTGAGTTCGCAAGAGAACTCTTCTTGTTTCTATTTAACGTTGCAAAAGTCTATAAAACTGTTCTTTTCAGAACAACAACAAAAGTCCTTGAACAGTCCTTGTCAGGACTATTATCACTGTTTCTATATAAACACTTAAGTCCTTTTCAGGGCTGTGTGTATCCATGTTTCTATTTACACATCACAAAAGTCACTGTAGGGACTGCTAGGTATAGGATAGCTACAGTACTCCCCTTCAAGCGAAGCGTACCGGCAGCTTGATGGTGCGACCGGAACGTGTTGTTTTGATGTCCGTTTGCGGCGGCGGCGTCGGCGTCGTAGAGTTCGCCGGCGCAGGTACTTGTTGTTTGGTAAGGTTATAATGCGGTAAGGTAACTTCGGTATCCCTGGTAACGGTAAGGTTATTGGTTTTCTGGGTAATGGTAATGTTGCTTGAAGGTAATATGTTGTTATGCTTTGCTGGTATATTATCACTATCTTCTAATACGACGTAAGCAGGTTTCAGTCGATCGATTGAAATGTTTGCTTGTCGGTCTGGTAATTGTACACAATACACTTTGTCTGTTCGGCTTATAACCTTGTAGGGTCCTTCGTAGGGTGTCTGTAGTGGCTTACGAACTGAATCTACTCGAACGAACACGTGACTGCAATTGAGTAGGTCTTTATGCACGAAAATATTTCTATTATTATTATGATGCTCGGTGAATGCTTGAGGTTTGTTGCTATGAATGATTTCACGTAGCTTCTCGACGTAGGTATAATCCATAGCTGTAGGTGTGTATGCGCTTGATGTGAAAAAATCTCCTGGTAGGCGTAAAATGCATCCGTAGGTTAATTCAGCGGGACTCACGCCGGTGTCAGTGCGCAGGGCGGCACGTAATCCCAATAATATTGTAGGTATTTCGTCGATCCACGAGCGCGTGTCGGTGAGCTTTGCGCGTAATGCATTTTTGAGTGAGCGATGCCAACGTTCGATGATTCCATTGCTTTGCGGGTGGTAAGGAGTAGTTCGATTTTTCTTGATACCCATTAGTTTCATGAGGTTTTGAAATAGTTGGCTCTCGAACTGTCGACCTTGATCTGATGTTAGTGTAGCCGGGCATCCGAAGCGAGATATCCAATGTTGATAGACGATGTTCGCTATTCGATCAGCTGTTATTTCCTCTGTAGGTACGGCCTCAGGCCATCTCGTAAAACGGTCAATCATAGTTACGAGATATCGATGACCTTGAACAGTTGTAGGTAGTGGTCCAACGATGTCTATGTGTACGTGTTGAAAACGATCGGTTGGCGGGAAAGATGCGATGCTTGAATGGGTGTGACGATGTATCTTGCCTTTCTGACATTGAATACAGGTTCGCGTCCAGCGGCTGATATCTGCATTCATTGAAGGCCAGAAGTATTTCTGTGTTGTGAGCTTGCGAGTTGTACGGGTACCAGGATGACTTATGTTGTGAACATTGTTGAAAACTTCTTTTCTGTATGGCTCGGGGATGTATGGGCGAATATGTGACGTAGATGTTTCACAATATAGTTCGATGTCAGTATTAGGTATTGTTATTTTCTTGAGCGCGATCTTGTTGCTATGTCGTTGTAGTTGATAGCGGACGGGCAAGTTATGGTTGCTATGCGACTAAGGGCGTCTGCGACGATATTTTGTTTACCGCTTACGTGCCTTATATCAGTGCAGAAAGCGGAAATGAATAATAATTGTCTCGTTCGCTTCGGTGTCTCGGTGGTGGAGTTGATCTTGCTCATTGCGAATGTTAGCGGCTTGTGATCGGTGAATATAATGAGATGACGTCCTTCGAAAATTTTTCGGAAATGTTTGACGGCCATGTAAATAGCTAGTAATTCTCGATCATAGGTAGAATACTTCAGTTGCGCGTCGTTGAATTTCTTAGAGAAGTATCCGAGCGGCTGCCATGTTTCGTTTAAGTATTGTTGAATTACGGCACCGGCTGATGTGTCCGATGCGTCACAGAATAGAGCGAGTGTTGCGTGGTGAGATGGATGAGCAAGTAAAGCTGCGGTGATGATGCTTGCTTTACATTGTACAAAGGCTTGTGTTGCTTCGTCGGACAATGTGATTGCAGTTTTATCTCGTTTCTTCACGTTGTGTAGGTATGAATTCAATGGTGCTTGTAGTGAGGCGGCGTTGGGAATGTGATCGCGGTAGAAATTTAACATTCCTAGGAATCTCCGTAGTTCTTCTATTGTCTTGGGTTTGGGGTAATCAGTGATAGCTTTGATCTTTTGCTCGGGAGGCTTGATACCATCTTTTGATACATGATAACCGAGGAACTGAACTTCGGACTTGCCTAGGTTGCATTTAGCGGGGTTGATGGTGATACCATGTTCTTCTAATCTCTTCAGGACGGTGTGGAGGTGTTCTCGATGCTGGGTCTCGTGTTCCGAAGCGATTAGTATATCATCTATGAATGGATATACAAAATCTAGTCCTCGCAGTACTTCGTGAATGTAACGTTGAAACGTTTGTCCTGCGTTCTTCAAACCGGGACACATTCGCGGGAATTCAAATAAACCCATTGGTGTGATAATAGCGGTTTTCTCGATGTCCTCTTCTCTTATGCTCAGTTGTTGGTAGGCTCGGTTGAGGTCTATTGTTGAGAAGATAGTCTTGCCTGAGAGATGATGTGTGAAATCTTTGACGCGTGGAACGGGATAGCGATCGGGTTTTGTGATAGCGTTGAGTCGCCGATAGTCTCCGCAGACTCGAATGTCACCATTCTTCTTCGGGACGATGTGAAGCGGTGATGACCATGGACTCTTGCTTGGCCTGCATAACCCTTGTTCAATCATATTTTCAAACTCTTTCTTCACGATTTCATATCGGTGCGGTGGTATGGGGCGAGCGCGGCTATGTATTGGTGGGCCTTCTGTTTCAATGTAGTGTTGCACGTTGATAGAAGAGCTTAACTGCATTGAAGTGAGACGTGTGATGCCGGGATATTGCGCTAAAATGTCGTGATACGACTGTGACTTGTCGATGGTGTACACTGTAGGCATGTTTGAAATGCGAACTGGGGCGTTTACCTTGAGATTCGTGACGCCGTCGATCAATCTCTTGTTTTTCAAATCGACGATAAGTTGGTGATGTTTGAGAAAGTCAACGCCGAGTATAGGTCTTGAAACGTCGGCGACAAAGAACTTCCATTTGTATGGGCGTCGTAGGTTGAAGTCGAGCGTTAATGTTTTCTCACCGTACGTAGCTATAGTTGTGTTGTTAGCCGCATATAGTTGGAACGATAGTGGCGTTGCGACTTGTCCTTTCTTTCTAGGTAGTACGGATATGTTCGCACCCGTGTCGACCAGGAAAGATATGTTGGAGTTACGATCTGTTATGTATAGGCGGTGTGAGTTTTCGTGAACGCCAGAGTCCGCCTCCGCTAACGTTCGGCCTAGTTTTCCGACTTCTTATTGAATGTGCAAGGTGACGTGCAGCGTCGAGCTTGTTCTTTGAAACGTCGATGATAATAGCAGAAAGGTGATGGTGATGAGTCTCGACTGCGTTGTTGCGATGGACTTCGGTTGTAAGACGGGTAGCGGTTGCGGCGGTAACCGTTGTATTGGCTGTGCGGTGGTCTTGATTTCAATTCGGCTATTTCTAATGATAACTTGCGTAGTTCGGTGACAAGGAATTGTAGGTCGGCTGTCTGAGTTGGTGGTGATGTCGGTGAGGTTATCGTTTGGACGGCTGAGATGTGAGGTGCAGCTGGTGGCGTCTGTTCCATCATTTTGTCGGCGAGTAACGCTAACTCTTCTAACGACGACTTAGTTGCGAAGGTCTCGCTGACGGCAAGCACAGAACGTATGTGTGGTGGAAGGTGGTTGGTCCACATGAGTCGCAGCGTACTGTCTGGAACTTTGTCTGTAGCGAGGTTTCTCATACGCCGGAGTAGTTGGGTCGGCTTCTGATCGCCGAGTTCCATCTCTGACAGCAGTTTTAGGAACTGGCGGCTGTCGGACTCCTCATAGGCAGATATGAGACGTTCTTTAATCGCCTTGTACTGGTCTTGCTCTGGTGGGTTGTATAGAAGGTCGGTGATCTGCTCGATGTCTTGGCGTTCCAGCTGTGCGATTACCATCTGAGCGAGCTGGGCTTGGCTTTTCTTCAGGTCGTTGGTGGCGGCTTCGAAACTGATAAACCACAGACGTGGTCGATCGCGCCAGAATGGTGGGATACGCATGGTTAGCGATATGCCACCAATTTCAGTGACGGTGTTGATTGATGTAGAGTTGAGTGAGCTGGCCGGGATAGAATTTTCTTGTTGAGACATGACTGAAACTGTAGAGACTTGTAGAGCAGGGATTCGTTGACTATGCTGGTACTATGGTTGAATGTAGGATGTTGCGGTTTTTCGGTGGCTTGATGGGCAGAGCTTTTCCGTTCTTGATTTGTATTTCTTGTGTTCCGGAGAGGGTCACCACTTTGGAGAACTTTGGAGAATGAAGGTATGGTATGTAGAAATGATATTCTTGACTCCAGGATTCAGAATAATTTATTAGTAATTTAGTGCTGTTTATATACAAAATGTACAACTAGGCTGAGCCAATCCAAATGCAGATAAATAGAAATGTAAAATGATCAAAACAATCAACCAATTAATTTAAAGTACAATCGGCCAATAATATTTGAGTTGAGTTTACGTAAGTAATCCGCCAGGTGGTTCATACGTCGCGCGAGCGTTTTCCCGCGCAAACGGGAACATACTTATACTGGTGGCATAAGCGCGGCGGCTCCATTTGCCGGTCACTCGTCGAACGAAGACGTCGTGCGTTCGCGCGTCAGCGGGCACGGCGCGCGTCGACGCAATAATATTTGCAGAGCGAAGATTTCTTGAAATCGTCAGCGTGTGCATCTTTGAGTTCGCAAGAGAACTCTTCTTGTTTCTATTTAACGTTGCAAAAGTCTATAAAACTGTTCTTTTCAGAACAACAACAAAAGTCCTTGAACAGTCCTTGTCAGGACTATTATCACTGTTTCTATATAAACACTTAAGTCCTTTTCAGGGCTGTGTGTATCCATGTTTCTATTTACACATCACAAAAGTCACTGTAGGGACTGCTAGGTATAGGATAGCTACAGTAGCATTACCCCAAAATATTATGCCATACCTAAGAGATGAGGAAACTAAGCCATGATATGCAGTCAATAATACCGACTGATCCACAGTTTTGCTTAACCTGTGCTTTTCTTTTTGCTTAACCATTTGACTGCTGATGTAATTTAGTACATACCTTGTCAATTTGCTCATGCCATTTTAATGTATTGTCAATATAAAGTCCTAGAAATTTTGTTATGTCAGTTTCATTAATTCTTGTACCCTTATAATTAATATTTAAATTATTACAATTTAATTGATGTCCATAATATACGTCTTGTCAAAGTTTATTCTAAGATTATTCAATATCAGCCAAGTTACTACAGAGTCAATACTTTGATTTATATCATTTTCTAGGGCTGGTATAATGTCACTATTAAATACCAATGTACTATAGTCAGCAAACATAATCATAGGATATTTTGTAGCTGATGGAAAATCATTAATATAAGTAATGAATAATAAAGGCCCCAAGACACTGCCCTGTGGTACACCATATTTTAATTGTTTCTGGCTTGATGCATATGTAATATTCGTTTTTTTATGGTTGATTCTATTTATGACAGTTATTTGTTGACGATTATTCAGATACGATTTTATTAATTTTGATATATTTCCCCTAATACCATATGAATACAGCTTTTTTATTAATAAATTGTGATCCACATGATCAAAAGCACGCGTCATATCCATGTATAGTCCTAAAACAGGTAGCCTTTTATCAACTCTAGCATAAATAAGATTCAAAAAATCATACACCGCTACATCAATTGACTTATTCTGTCTAAACCCTTTCTGATTGTCAACCAACAGATTCATTTTTTCCAAATATCCATATAGACTACTGTATATTACCTTCTCAAATATTTTTGAAATGATAGAAACCAGTGCAATAGGCCTGTAACAGGCCATATTGTCCCGATCACCTTTTTTGAATAAGGGCTTAATAATTGAAATTTTTAATCTGTCAGGGAAAATGCCCTCAGTTATACATTGATTGATAACGTAGCTTAGGACTGGTGATATTAATTCGGATACTAATTTTAAGATTTTTGTGGAAATATCATCATAACCAGTGCTATTTGTATTTCTAAGTCCCATTATTATTCTAAAGATATCTTGTGGAGTGGTTGCAGGCATAAACATGGAATTAGTTGTACTAGCTATAGTGTTACTAATACTTATATTCAGTATTGCATAGGGGTTGCACCTGATCTATGAAGAAATTGTTGAAAGCTTCTGCTATTTCACTCGGTTGGTGTATAACTTTCCCACCTACGTTTATTTGGAATATACTCTCATTTGGAAGAGAGCTTTTACAATCATTTATTACTTTCCAAGTTGCCTTTGATTTGTTCTTGGCAGTTTTTATAGAATGATTATTTTGTGACTTTTGTGTAAGTCTTATAATCTTTCTAAATTTCATGTTAAAATTCTTAAAGTTATTTTTATTGTCCTTACTAGGTACAAGCCTATACTGCTATAATAACATACGCTATCTTTTGCTACAAATCCTTATACCACGACTTAACCACTTGGGTTTTGGTTTCGTGTTTATTTTAACTCCAATATTCGGAAAACAGAGATTGTGAAGTAGTACAAAAGAGTCATAGAAACTACTAAAACAATTCAAAGCATCTTTCTCTTGGTATACTTCACTAAAACTGATACTTGATAAGTATTCTCTAAATTTTTGTACATTTTCTTTTGAGTAGTCTTTTTAGTGGTGTACCAGTAGCTAAGACAACATGTTTTCTTAACAGGACACTTTAATATTTGTGCCGTGTGATCTGACACCGCAAGCTCTAAAATATCGCCTTGATATCCGAGTATATTATGAATTATGTTGTCAATGCAAGTGCCACTACACAAACGAGTTGGTTGGTCTAATTGAAATTTAAGGTTAAAACCTCTGATTAAATGCTTAAAATTGTCTGAATACCTCGTCTTTTTCATTAAATCTATATTAAAATCGCCGCATATGATAACTTTTTTAGCATGTTAATAACAGTATAAATAGAGAATGTCATATAATTTATTATAAAAAATGACAAATTTACTTTTAGCGTCAATACATTGTGGGCTCCTATAAATAGAAATAATGATAATATTATGGTCTGACAACTCGACAGCACAAGCTTCAAATACTGATGGCACGCAGTATTTTATTAAAGAATCAAGTAATTTGAATTTTAAACCAACCTTTACCATTATGCAAGTTCCTCCATGCCTTGTTTCTCTCGTAAAATATGTATGCTGCTAAATTATAATTAGGAATATGTAACATGTGTATATCAGACGCAATCATATTGTGTTCTGAGAAGCAAATAACATCCACTGTCTTATATTTCTCGATAACATCATACAAAGCAACAATAAAAGCATCCAATTTATTTAACAACCCATTAATGTTTTGATGTAAGATATTAAGACTATTATACACGAAAAAACTCCTTAGTTGTAGTACTAGGCATTTAAGTTGGTAGTATTTCTTTAGCAGATGGTAGTAGTATTATTTCCTCCTCAGTTTGAGTGGTCTTGTCAATAAATTTATTACAATGCTTATGTTTAATTTCCATGTCAAAAGCGTATTTAATTGATTTCTTTAGATAGTCTATTTTTTAAATATCTCTCAGAATATGTCGACATATGTAATTGGATCTATGTGTTTTATACGGCAAATGCATACTATAGTTCATGTCAATAAAAGTTACACTGTCAAATTTACTACACATGAAACGCAATTCATAATTTAATGTTTTTTCATTGAGCGATTTATTATATGGTATTTCACTTACCAAAATTTGAGGACACCGTATTAAAAAAATTTGAAATTGCCATTTGAATTCTGGATTTGTATCGTTTATACCACCTAGTACTATAATTTAATCGTCTTTCGTTAAGGAAGACACTTCTGTTGAACGCAGCACTTCAGAAATGGTCGCATTGGGTTTCCAGAAACAGCTTACATTGTAGGTTGATCCAAGCAAATTTTGTAGTATCCTTTGAAGATATTTACCCTGTTGGTCAGCAAATATGGCTATTTTTATTTTAGTTGATGGACTTGTGTTCGTTACTATATTGTCAACGTTTTGTATCTGCTTTGGAGGACAGACTACTTCTTCAGTTCTGCATTCCTTATCGTCTTGATTAGCATTTGTTAGTAGTTGTTGCGAGGCTTTTTTGACGCTGTTTGTTGTTGACAGGATTGCAGATTTTGGACTTTTAGTCACTGTAACTTTTGAAGATTTCTTTATTGGCGTCGATGTTAGACTGCTTACTTTTTTCTGGACTTTGCGCTTGGTTCCTGGCGTAGTAATTCTTGGAGAACCTTGTTAAATTTTTTTATACAACTCGATTACCTTAGTTGCTTTTTCTAATTCTGATCGCAGATGGGTGTTCTCACTGTGTAGATTATCGACCTCGTGATGGGCGCTTTGCAGCTCAGTAGATAATTTCTTAATTTGTTCTTTAAGGGCAGCAATTTTTTCCTCGTCATACAGTGTATCATTTGACAAACTCATACTAGCTTCAAATAACGATGATTCTGATACCGCGGTGGATAATTGATGCCTTCTGAATGTTATATTATCGTTCTGCACTTAATCGATTTGTTTTCTACCAGGTTATACGTATCTTTATGTATGGCAACACTAGTAATGTCAAAGATATTGAGTGTGAAGTTGTGAACTGGAACGCGCCCTTGTTTGATGGGCTTAAGTTGGTAGCAATGTGATGTTAATATTTAAATAAAAATTTGTCACTAACGATTTTTATGCGTTTATGTTGATAAATTTTTGAATATGGGTATTTAAAACACTCTTTTGTCAATTATGCACATTATCGTTCCATAAAATTTCACTGATAGTTCAGTGGTGTCACTGTTAATTACGTTGTTTTAGTTTTAATAGTCACTTCTGTTTACGGTGATTTAAGTTTACAACTTGTTTAAATCTTTATCAAAATAACAGCAAACGTTACCACTGAATTATAACATGAATTAGAGTTCACTTATACGGTTTTAAAGGATTATAACTTATTTATTCTCATAAAATACAATTTTAAATACTGCGCCAATGTTTACGTTGCCGGTGTTGCCAGCGTTCAATCGGTAGGTACAAATACCTATATTTTTGACGTTTCGGCCGCTTTGCAACATGTTAATTTACGCGGTAAATTAACAAATTAAAGGAAGAATTGTATCAATGAAACTAATTTTCCAAATATTCGAACAGGCGGGGTATTTCATTTCTTATTATTACACAATATAATAATATATTATTATGAAGTAGCTTGGGGATGAGACAATAATTGATTAGATATTAATGAGATTAGGTAATATCCACGACATGTATTGTGTATGATTGTAATATAATAACGTCTCAATTAAGGAGAACATTGATATTATACGATTAAGTAATCTCACTACTATCATAAATACGAATGTTTATTAGCATGGATAGATCCGTTTATTTTGGTTACTCTTCACGCAAAACTGCTGAATCGATTTTGATGAAGTCACTTATTATTGTTTATTGTGATTTTTATTGTGGATCATAGGTTGGTACATAATACAGATGTTATAGCTTCAATTCTAGTTCAGCTATGTCCCGCCCATTGGACATACAATGGTTGCAATCAATTACGTAGGTACATTCATTTTAAAATATGGATAATAGTGTCACAAAATTATATTCAGGCAATAATAATAATTGTATTAATGTAAAAGTAGATAATACTGAACACATCATGACTGAGGCACAGAGTAACTGAGTAGAGATTTGTCAGATAAGTAATCAGTTACTGTATACTTTATAACATTTGTTTATTAGCAAGTCATGTAGTTTATTTTAAATGTATTTATTTTTGTTATCATTCTAATCTCTTTAAGAATATCGTTGAATATGCGTGGAGCTGTACAGAATATACTTTCGTGCATAAAATGTGTCTTAAAAGCGACTACGTATAGTTGATCCTTATATCTTACACGTTTTCGAAAGTTGAATAGATCAGAATTATTTTTTACAAATAGAGCAACCTCCGAAATGTATAGACTTGGCAAAGGTAAGATTTTAAGTTCTTTAAAATATGGTACACACGTGTCGGTTTGGTGCAGATTAAACATAGCCCGTATACAGCGTTTTTGTGCTATTAATGCCCGGCCTTTATCTGTATTAGATAATTCATCTCGTACGTTCATCTATTAAAACCATTTACTGAATGTACATCAAAATGTATTAGAACCATATATTTTTATGAAATTTACTCCGTTAGAAACAATTTGTGGTTAGCGTTCAGTCCCTTTAGTGCTCACAAATATTGAGTCTCTAAATTGAATTTCACGTTATCCACATACTTCAGAATTGGTTATGCATCATTCATAATGTTACCTCAGGGTATCTTAAATAAAATGTACGGCAAATTATACTTGCAGAAAATTACTTTACTACATATGAAACGTGCTTCATTTTATCATTTATACATATACTTATTCATTGAAAAACGCAAATATTTATAAAACACACATACCTGTAGGGATCGAATTAACAACACTCGATGCAGTTAGTTGTAAACGGTGAAGAGACTGCTTTAACCACTACGCCAGAATGCGGTCTTATATTTATTACAATATCAATAACTTTTGTGAGTCCCTCGAAAAGTTTATGCAGTCATGTGACATCCCTAATTGTGCCATATTGGGGGATATTAATATTGACATTTCCCAAAATTCTAAAGATAACCGTGCTTGTGAATATCTAGATCTGACAGGACACTACGGCTACCTTCCAGGCCATTTATATCCCACTCACGACCGTACGTGCTTAGACCATGCTATGCTAAAAACAAAAAAAACCGGCTAAGGTTGTGATATGTAGTTCAGGAATTACTGATCATGACACTGTAATTTTGAGCATGTCAGACACAACAACACGAGACCAGTCCGAACAGAAACATAAAATTAAAATTGACTATTTAAACCTTACCAGATCTATCGAAAACATTAATTGGAACTTCATGTATGCACATAATAATATCACGGAAGCAATTACGGATTTCACAGACATATTAACGAAAACAATACAAAACTTCACTCTTGTAGAAAACATTAGGAATTCCAAATCAAACAAAAAGCCTTGGATGACCAAGGGATTAGTTAAATGTATCCGTAAAAGAGACCTTATGCATATCGAAGCTGGTAAACAGGAAAATAGGGATAACCCCATAATGCAACAGGGCTATAAAAATTATAGGAACCTATGCAATAACTTAATACAGAACATTAAAAATGCGTATGACATCAGTACTATAAAAGCGGCAAACGGAGACAGCAAAAAGACGAGGACAGCGATAAAGAGTATCTGTAATATAAAAAAAGGGATTCTAACACCTCGGATCTCTTGCGCGCTTGCTCAAACCCCATAGAGTCCATAGAAAAAGCGAATTTGTTTTTCACAAGCGTAGGAGAACATCTCGCCACAAAATCTCTTTCATTGCTTAACAAATCCGAATCCGAACTGGCAGCTATCTCTGGCTCTTTGTACCAAAACCCTTCCCCCTGCGACTCTTTCTCTGCAAAACCGACAGATATCTTTGAGGTTGACAAGATAATTTCTAATCTGAAGGAAAATTCAGCGGCGGGATGGGACGGCATTACTAACAAGATACTCAAATTAAATAAGACCTACTTAGCTGCTCCAATTGCGTTTTGGTGTAATTTAAGCATCACCACTGGGGAAGTACCAACTGCTATGAAAATATCCAATGTTTGTCCAATCTTCAAGGCAGGTGACAGGAGAGTTGCGTCTAATTATCGACCTATTTCCCTTCTTAGATCGCTGTCTAAAATACTCGAAAAGATTTTGAATAATAGGCTCGTAAATTATCTAGAAAAACATCACTTGATATATGACAATCAATTCGGCTTTCGCAACAACAGGTCGTCAGAAGATTCAGTGTCGAACCTAGTCGACTTCATAGTCACTAAATTAGATAATGGTTACAAATGCACTGGCATCTTTCTAGACCTGGCGAAAGCCTTTGATACTGTTTCGAGAAGTTTAGTATTCTGTTTAGGAAGCTTGAAGGTATTGGAATACGTGGCACAAACCTTCAGTGGTTTCAATCCTACCTTACTGATCGTAAACAACGAATTTGCATCGGCGAACACTACAGCTCCTTTGCTGGACTTAACTACGGCGTTCCACAAGGCAGCGTACTAGGCCCAACACTCTTTTTGATATACATCGTTACCTTTACACAATGCCAGAATATTTGCCTATGCAGATGATACTGCCATAATCTTTTATGAGAGAACATTGGAGGCAGTTTATCAGGCAGCTGAGTTGGGATTCAACTAAGTTGCCAGTTGGCTAAATTATAACTTGCTGACACTTAATGTGGACAAGACTAAAGTTGTGAATTTCAGCGTCACTACGAACAATCCGTGTCCAGCAGAAATGTCTGTTAAACTGCACACCTGTTATACAGGTGGAAGCTCTATTTGCTTATGCCCTAGCTTAGAACAGGTGGCTAATATGAAATATCTCGGCCTTTACATAGACAAACGTCTCACCTGGACTAAGCAGCTGCAGTATGTCAGTGGGCGTGTAAGAAAACTGATGCACATCTTTAAAATAATGGGTCAAATTGCTAGCGAGCAAATACTTAAGATGTTATATTTCGCTCTGTGTGAATCGATTCTTAAGTACTGTATCACCACATGGGGATCGGCACAAAAGACAACTTTTTTAATGGTAGAACGCTCGCAACGGGCAATCTTGAAGGCAACTTACAAAAAACCAATGCGATACTCCACCAACATGCTGTATCAAGAAACCTGCGTCCTACGCGTTAGACAATTATGTATCATGGCTGTGGCACTTAAATTTCATAAAACATCCTATAAAAGTCTAGAAACACACTCACACGCACGTAGAAAACCTAAATTTCATAAACCTAAAACTAGACTCGATTTCGGTAAACGATGTTTCCACTTAATGGGCCCTTTTATCTACAATAAATTAAACAAAGATCTTAATTTACTCCACTGCACAAGATCGTAATGTAAGACTCGCATAAAAACGTATTTACAAGTTATGGACTACGACACCACGGAACATTTATTAAAAACCATGCAGTAACACATACATATTTTATTTATTTAGAAAAAGCGCACGCACACACACACATACACACGCACAAACACACACACGCACATACGCACACACGAACACGCACACACGCGCACACACACACACACACACACACAACACACACACACACACACACTACACATACACACTCTACCCACGGTTTATGAACAAATGTAAGACATTTCCAATATTATTTTGTGTACTTACCTCCTATATTCCTTTTTATTTTATTATTGTTTACTTTGCTCAAAGATGAAAGAGACTAGCCTCCACGACACAGGGAATCCTAGTGTGGAGACTAGTGTTCTCAAAATGAATGTAATTATTATTATTCATATGCATCTTTAATATAATCTCATAATAAATAAGTACATTTTTAAATATATTGATTATAAAAATACATTTAAAAATATAAAAATCATTACGGGAAACCACCAGTATCGGGCACAGGGTCCAAGCTACTGGTGGTTAGGGCCCCAGAGACAGGAACCGCCTCACTATGCGTGCCGTGTCCAAAAGTCCCGCCTTCTGTATCAGGTCCTTGACCCAAGGATCCAACGCTAGCTTCTTAAGATGGTGGTCGAGGCTCTTGGCTATAAGACCATTCACAGTGACGGTTATCGGCACAATAATTGCTGAATCGACATTCCACATGTCGACAATCTCGTAAGCCAAGTCCAGATATTTAATCTGCTTATCTTTCTCAGCCTTCACGAGATTCTCGTCATGAGGGATGGCAACATCAACAATTATTGCGCGGCGCTCTGATCGATCTACCACCACAATATCAGGTTTGTTGGCTACAACAGTCCTGTCTGTGATGATAGATCGATCCCAGTACAATGTGATATGACCATTTTCCAGAACAGGTTCCGCCACATACCCGTAGTATGGCACCTCAACATCTACAAGCCTGTATTTCAGAGCAAGTTGCTGGTGAATGATCCTGGCTACTTGGTTATGCCTGTGCAAGTACTCGCCGTTAGCAAGACGCGAACAGCCCGAAACTATAATATGTCTGAGGGATTCACCAGGCTGGTGACAAGCACGACAAATGTCCGTGGTGCCATCCCTCAGAATATATTTCCGGTAGTTATTCGTCTTGATAATTTCATCAGCAATTGCACAAACAAACCCTTCGGTTTCCCCAAAAAGGTCACCGAAGCGTAGCCAGTTCACCGAGGCTAAAAAGTCTACTTCTGGCCCATGGAGAGCCCGGTAGAACCTGCCATGAAGCTCCTTTGCTCTGCCATACAAGCCTGCGATCATCAGTGCCAAGTACCACAGGTCTGCGCCAGTTGTCCTTAGAAAGACTGAGCGGGGTAAACCCGGCGTCCACTGCTACAACATCGCGATGCACATCCACGTTCGCGTTGAGAAAATATTCTCTGAGGTTGCATACCTCGCGGTTGTGCAGGGATTTGACATTTAGAAAGCCACGACCCCCACACTTCCGCGGAATATACAACCTCATTACGGATGAGCGTGAATGATGCATCCGGTGTGCCGTCAGCAGTGAACGGACCATTCGGTCTAAGGTGTCCAGTTCAGTCTGAGTCCACTTGAGTATGCCAAAGGAGTACATGAGAACCGGCATGATCCAACCGTTGCAAGCTCGAACCTTATTGCCACCTGATAAAAAACTATTCAGTACCTTTTTCAGGCGGCCAAAGAACCGCTCTTGCAACGATTGTTTCATGTCAGCCTCATTAATACTTAAAGCCTGTGACATACCCAAGTATTTGTAGGTGTCGGTTTGGAGAAGTGATCTTAGGTTAATGGAATCTGAGAGTTGAATCCCTTCAGATTCCACCATCTTTCCTTGCTTTACATGAATCACGGCACATTTATCCACACCAAATTTCATGTTGATAGAATTACTAAAACTTTCAGTTATTTTTAGTAAACTTATCAATTGAGGGTTGGTGTGGGCAAACAGTTTTAAGTCATCCATGAACAGCAAGTGGGACACTACCCGACCACTTCTTCGTAACCTGTAACCTAGCCCTGAACCCTCCAGCAAGGTACTGAGAGGATTCAGCGTTAAGCAAAACCATAATGGACTCAGACTATCACCCTGGAAGATACCTCGCTCAATCTTTACAAGTTCACCATTCTCCTGGATTCGTCGGCACCCTGGATAGCCAAGAACCGTTTTCCATTGCCCCATACATGACTTTAAGAAGGTGCGTAGAGTTGTATTTATTTTATACAACTCCAACACCCTCAAAAGCCACGTATGAGGCACAGAATCGTACGCTTTCTTGTAATCTATCCAACATGCCGCCAGATCCTTTCGGTTACGACGAACTTGCTGGGTAATGGTCATATCAATAAGGAGGAGCTCCTTAGTACCACGAGCCCCCTTCCTACATCCATTCTGAGTGTCTGACATAATTGAATTCGATTTAACATGTTTTGATATTTTAGCATTCAGAATAGATGTAAGAAGTTTATAGACCGATGGCAAACATGTAATCGGTCTATAATTACCGGGCTCTGTGGTACTACCTGTCTTGTGGAGCAAGTGGGTTACTCCAGTTGTCATAAAATCTGGGATCGAACCAGATTCTAGGGATGATTGAAACTGGGATGCTAAGCAGCCATGTGAACTACGTAGCCATTTCAGCCAGAAATTGTGCAGTCCATCCGGTCCTGGAGCTTTCCAATTTGATAACGAACGGACTGACATATTCGCTGGAAATGACTACGTTTTCCATTTCTGGAATGTGTTCACAGGACCGCTCAACATCCCGCATCCAACCACCCTCTGTGTGGCCAATAGGCGCCGACCATATGCTACGCCAAAATTTGTTAGTGGCGTCTGCATCCGGCAGCTGCCCATTAGCCACATCTTGGGCTGGTCGGTCCCAGTTTCTATAAACCCACTTTTGGTCCCTTTGAAATGTACGATTCAAGGTATATCGGTCCACGCGTTTTTTATATCTGCGTATCCGGTTTGCCCATGCATAGACTTTCTGCTTTAGGAAGTCGATGCGCTCCGTGAGCCGAGATGTATAGTCAGCAGGACTGATACCTGTCCTCAAGAAAGCTCGGTGCACAAAGCGCATGACCCTGGGACGTGTATTCCCAGACCTAAAGCAGATTAGCTTACCGATAAGTGCCCTTGTCTCAGTAATACGCCGTTCAATTCTGTACTGCCACGCCGGGATAGCAGATCTTTGTCGCATGCCAGTATCACGTTCTTGAAACTTGACACCTGCACTACGACAAGCTGCTACAGGGGCGCAGTACAAAATTGAGTGCGTATCACCAAGATTCTCGCTATTTTCTAGAAAACTAGGTAATAGCGAGTCAAGGGCACCTACCAGCGCTATATTACGCCTATGCATAGGCAACCGGGGCAGGCGCGGCCTAATTGTTGGTGACATGTACCGATATTCTTCAATCGCACATTTCAAAGCATCCATAACCTCCTCATTGCACTGAATACTTACGTTACAAACCATATCATCCACATCCACGAAGGCATTATTACCCATCCGCGATGAATCTGTGTTACTGGTAGCAGTTACGGGTTGGACGTGAACAGCCCGGCTTGTAGGTAAGTATTCTGAGCGTAGCCTATCAAGTACGACGTTATCCAGCTTGTTCCTGCGCTGGATAACTCGCACCTGATCCGATAATCGTTGAGCCGTAACGTTGATACTTGGTTCTAAGGCCTGAAACAGAACGAGATGCGACTGCGATACGCAGTGAGGTTAGTTCCCCCCTCTGTAGCCCCAAAATATGCGCGCATGACATTTTCATTGATGGATTCCGTCCATCGCATGCGCTGCACATTACCACCAGCAGCGAGGACCCTGTTTGAGAGCGGTGGGTCTCGTGGTCCCAGGCAGGCTGGCGGCCGGCCTCTGCCTCTCCGACGTACAGATGACGGTGACGACGGGGGCGAGAAGTATTCGTCGCTTGAGCTCGACGCAACTGCAGCTGCTGATGTTGGCGCAGGCCTCGGCGGCTGCGAGGCGGAGCTCAGCGACGAGTCCGGGGTTGTTAATTGTGCTCGAAGTTTCCTTATGCATTGCATTTCTTGTCAACATTTTGTGTAAATAATCGAAATTTTTATAATTGCTCCTTGTTTTCTTGCGTGTTTTGACATTTTGAATGTCACCGTATTTATTTTTCGAAATGCTGGATTTATGGTGTTTGTACACATATTTTACTCAATTAAGTATTAATTTGATCTTCTCTGGTATTAGAATTGGTATATATTATACTAGAGGACGCCAGCAGCTACGCCTGCATTTTTTTAAATTTACCCGTTTTGGCCGATCCCGTGGGAATTTCGGGAAATCCCTTCTTAGTGCACCCCTACCGTCCCCAAGGAACATACATGCCAAATGTCAGCTTCCTGCGCCCAATAGTTTCGGCTGTATCGTGTCTGTCAGTCAGTCAGTAATGCAAGGATTTTATATATTAAGAAGATTAATACTGATAAATTATATAATTAATTTCATAACTATTTACTAGAAAGTCTTGACCGGTGTTGACAGTTGGGGTTGCTACATTATTATTATTATTATTATATTTCATATTTCACGAAATATGCTGTGAACATCTGAGATAGTCTATTAATCATTTTTTTCCGACGCTATCGCTACGCTTGAAGAAAATTAATGTACTAGTTTTTATCTCCGAGGAATGTAAAACCGAACCAGTCCACTCGATCAATAAATCGAATACTTCGTTGAGAGAAGGGACAAATTCCAAAGTACTAATATTTGCACCGAGTGCAAACTGTAGGTCTTTTTGCGTACGTGACACAAACCTTTTTGACTAAGAGATTTTCTTGATGACCAGCCTTTGTTATCGTAATCATTGGGTATAGGAAATTGAAATATTGTTTATAGCTTTGTTTTGGTCAAGAAAAGATTACTGCTACATTAAAATTTTGAGAACTTATTTGATATGTAATAAATACCATTGTAGCGATATACATATCACAACATAGTATAAAACAAAGTCTGTCTTCTGTCTGTCTGTCCCTATGTACCTATGTTTAAATCTTAAAAACTACGCAACGGATTTTAATGCGGCTTTTTTTATAGATAGAATGATTCAAGAGGAAGGTTTGTATGTATAATTGACGCGGGCGAAGTCATTGGCGACGTCTTGTGTAATTATAACTCTTTTTATTGCAGTCCAAAAAATAATTTTCCGATTCGGTTTATACCTAAATGACGGAATTTTGAGGTAACAACTATAAAAAAACAACCGATTTGACAACCTTCTCCGTTTCTTTGAAGTGGGTTAAAAAAAGCTTTCACTATACAATATTAAATATGTAATTTAGAGTCATAAAACCACCTATATACAAAATAATGACTAGCGACAGCTAACATAATCATTACAACTTGTAAACAATAACCCAGAGATCAAAAAAGAGTTTACGATCGTCATCATCTACAATTTTAAATCTGATTTACACGAATAACGGATAGCGTTATTTCGCGAAAAAATACCGAAACAAAGTGTTTATGGGTCATTAAGTCAAGAATAAAGTTTATTAGAATTCCACACTAAAATATATTTTAGTCACCGTTGGTTTAACACCGGTACGTATTTCGGGATACAGTAGGAACGTAAAGTAACACAAATAACTTATGTTGTTATGCGAACGAATATTCTTTACCTCTCTTTTGCTGGTGGTTGGTATAATCTGTATATATAAAATTCTTTCTTTACTGTCTGACAGACAAAATTGGGCTCAAGACGTAGATATTTGGTATGTATGTTTCTTGGGGACCGTAGGAGTGCACTAAGCGAAGCAGTTATTGCAGAAGATTGTGAGCTATATTACATCACGCTATGAGCTACGGGTGCGGAGTAGTAGCCCTACATAACACGGGTGTAACCGCACGCTAGGGTTCTCAAGTCTTAGAATCATACCTTCAATAAACTAGTTTTGTGATCATGGATCTGTTCCTAAATATAAGTATGATATAGAGGGGTCAAATCTATATCAAACTTGACCCATATAATCTACCTGTTGCATCTCTAAGTTCGGCATTTCATAGCCGCTATTAACAGCGGGATATACCGGCTGTATAAAGAAATGTTTTATGGACTGCCTAACTACTGTCTCGGAAATCTTCTGTCTTTTGTCGATGACAGTCATCATCATCATCATCATCATCATCATCATCATCAGCCTGCCGTAGTCCACTGCTGGATGTAGGCCTCTCCAATGGCACGCCACTGAGCCCGATTTTCGGCTCTTCGTGTCCAGCCGCTGCCAGCCACTTTGCGTATATCGTCACTCCACCTAGCCGGAGGGCGTCCTACACTACGTTTGCCAAGGTGCGGTCTCCACTCTAGAACACGGCTACTCCATCGATTATCGGTTCTGCGACAGATGTGACCAGCCCACTGCCACTTCAACGTGCTAATTCTCTGAGCTATGTCGATTACCTTGGTTCTTTGTCGGATCACTTCATTACGAATTCGATCCTTCAGAGAAACTCCGAGCATAGCCCTCTCCATAGCTCGCTGAGCGACCTTAAATTGGTGGACTAGTCGCACCGTCAGTGTCCACTTCTCGGCACCGTAGTTCATAACGGGTAGGACGCACTCGTTGAAGACTTTAGTCTTAAGGCTTTGCGGTAGGGATGACGAAAACACTCGACAGAGTTTCCTATATTCGATGACAGTAACAGCATATTATTATTGCTTTCAGGTGATAAAGTTCTTTTTTTAATTATGAGTAGGTTTTTTCTATTTGTGCTGTAGTATTTTGTAGTGTAGAGAGTGTGAAAGTTATATATATATATATATATATATATATATTGAATTCTTTTTTTGCGAGGTGGAAAGTCCCTTCGGATCTCCAACTCATGGGGGAAATGAGAGCCGGTGTATGTGGTGTTACCACAAAAAATCACCTCGACTTTCTCATGTACCCGTGTGTCGGAGGGTCGGGTATCGCCGAAGCATTCGTCGCAACCCCCCGACGGGTATTGGCCCGCCAGATGGTCAGGCGGGCCCCGAACAAGAAGAACCCCTTGGCGGCGGATGAAGGTGTTGGGCTCCGCCGCCAAAACACCCAGCGGCCGCAGAGGATAGGGAGGACGGCAACGCAACACCGCATCTCCTCTTCCTCTGCTGCCCCACCGCGACGCAACAATGGTGCGCCCCCATTTGGTCGCGGGAGATAGGGCGCGCGGCAACGCAAAACCGACACGCCTCTCCTCCCGCGACCGCACCCGACTGCGAGGGACAGACATAACTGTCCCCCGCACCCGCACTTTGGACGCATCCTACGCAGGCCTCACCCAAGTCTCCTCCCGGGAACCCGCTTAGCTTCACCGTGGGTGTACCTCAAACCCACGGTTACTGAGCTCCCCTACCACGACAAGGTGGAGATCCCACGGGGGGGACATATTGAAATTATAAAATGTACCACAACAAATTTCAACTTTAGTTTTAAAGAAAATTTAAACGAAACTTAATTATCCGTACTTATAATTAATTCCATTACAAACATTTTATTTTGTAAGAATAAGGTCACGCTATTTTAATACATAATGTACTGTTGGACTTTACAAACAACCACTCAGCGGTCTAAAGAAACAGACTAAAAACAACAATGTATAAGCGGCTCAAATTGAATTCCCGTGTGGTGATCGAATATTGCGAAATGCTCAACTGCGCAATTGTCACTTAAACCACCAAACCATCAGTGCATTAATTATTTTTTCACAAATTGAAATTAATACTCGGTGAAATTAATGACTGTACTTATCAAAACATATAACCAACGGAGACAAAGTACAAACAGACCCGCAACAACAATTTGTCAATCACACAAAGTGTTGTCTCTTCTGGGCATCGAACTCGAAACACTCAGCGCAATACTAAGCAGCCGCTTAAACCACTACACTAGCCGTTCATTCATATTCATTACACCTCTTATCCTAATCATAAAACATATCATAAACTTTGTGTGACAAAAGTTTTATGACCATTGAAATTGTTATTAAGGGAGACATCTAGTACTCAGATAGTGGCAGTTTTATGGCCTTCGTATTAAAGGTCAACACCTTCCCTACCTTTATCCAAAAATAATTTTGTTTCAAATGTAAGAACATTTTGTAACATAGGTAATTATGGCTTTTGTACTACTGGCTATATATAATATTCTGCGCGACGATGTAAGTGTAACAACCAAAATGAACTTTGAATTTTATTATAGTTTAGAAGATAGATAGATAGAAGATATATAGATAGAAGAAAATATATAGATAGATGACGTAAACAAAAACCTACGATTTAAAAGTTACCAGAGTTATAATCTAGTTTCAATCGTTTTCAGGCTTTGCGATGATTTATTTCAGTCAGGGCAAGTAATTTTATACTCGAATAATATGGATGATTATGTTAATAACCGCACGACCGTTGTAAGTTGCTCGAAAAGTCAGATACAAGAGATGTAATTATCATTAAATTAATATAATAATAATAACTAACTTGCTTTTGGAAACTACAAGTACTACTAATCTTCAATAAAGTATGTTTCTTCTGAAGGCCATAAATACAATGAAACAACGACATTACTTATTATCTGCAAGTATTAAATTCTTGCGTAACTGACTGACAGACAAACCACGGGCCAAATGAGTGGGCGTAAGAAACTGAAATTTGACGTGAACTCGTGGTCTCCAAGGAACGACCTTGTGAGAGCACTAAGAAGGTTTTTTTTACAATTCTCAGAGGATTGGAAGGAATCGGCTAAATAAAAAAAATGAGCGGGCCTAGCCGCGTGCATTCTCTAGTGCTGTATAGTATAAAGACTGCGACAACTTTAACGGTAGTGTGATGACTATAAGCTGCATAAACATGACATATTACGACGGGTCTCCCTTGTTTGACCGAAAGGAATTTGACAAATTTTCACTTCCCAAAAAATATTTCGCATAATTTCATTTGCCAAATTATTACAAAATTTTTTAACGCAAACCTAATGTTTGGGAAATGAACGTTTAAACTATAACTTGTTTACCAACTAGTACTTTTGACATTTTTTATTTAGTCTAATATTTCAGTTGGAATAACAGTTATTACGAAAAATTAATAATTATCCTAATCTAAATAGTTCAGTTCCGGCTAACCTACTAAAAACGATCGCTTTTTTCTATTAATGCAAGTCGTCTGTTAAGGAAATAAACGATTTTTACTTTCTTTTTCTGTGAGAGAATCAAACCTATAATATAATATTATGTCCCACGTATTTAAACTAGAACCACCACCATCATTCTTGCGCTATGACTTTTTAAATCCCACGTCATATGCCATAAGCCCCGACGACTTAAACCAAAGTGTAGTCATAAAATAAAAGCACACTGGCTGAGCCCTAGATTACTCCCACGTTATTTTGATTACTGCTCCCCTCCCGTGGCTCATAGCATAATGTAATATAGCCTATAGCCTGCCTCGATAAACGGACTTGCCAAGACAAAAGTAATTTTTCAAATCACACCGTTCCTAATATTAGGGCGTACAGCCATACAAACAAACAAACAATCTCTTCAGCTTAATAACATCGTATAGCATTATTGACATGTCTAAGAGGCAAATATTCGAACTCGAATACGAAGACTTGTTTTATTAGCCTTATTACAAGATTTATTTTGTTGACAGAGAATTTCTCGGTCCATTGACTCGGTATAACGTCATGTTCACTGTTATTATGATTACTTTGTGTCTTTGTGTATTAATGTGGCTTTGATATAATGCCAAACATCAGCTTCACGTATCATGAAGATTTTTGACGGTCGTTGAAGAGAGTCAGTACCTCTTAATGAACTGACACTAGTCTAAAAATTGGAGTAGAGGCAGTTGCTCTGCGGAAAAGCTAATATTCAGTCAAATCCGATTAGAATAGTAAGCAGACTCCGGGTTGCAACCGTAATAACGCTTGCTTGATGTTTAAACTTCTACGTAAGTATTTCTTTGCAAAAAGGATCTTTCAATAGGAATAAAGCCTATATCCAGGATACTTAACAAACATTAAGTTTTCCTCGAAACAACACTGTATCTGTCTTTAAGGCCTAAAGTAGTTCTACTTAATAAGTACAACTTTTTATAACAAAACAGTGTAAAAGCTTGACGTTACTTCACACTATAAGACGCGTCTCGAAAGTTCAGACAACTAACGTCTGAGAGGTGTAATGGTGGTCCTTTAGACCAATAAGCCTGACTTCATTCATGCTTAAAGCCTTGGAAAGACTTTGCGAGAGGGAACTAAGAAGTGGGGCTCTTAAGCACCTACCCCTACATGCCAACCAATATGCATACAGCTCAAGGAAATTGACGGAATCGGCCTTACATCAGGTCGTAAACCAGATAAAAGCTGCTATACAACAAAAAAGCATCTGCCTGGGCACTTTCATCGACATAGAAGGAGCCTTCGATAAGACAAACTTCTCCAGCATAAGCAATGCCCTAACCAGACATGGTGTGAATCAGATGCTCATACAGTGGATCCAAAACATGCTCAGCAAAAGGGTAGTACACGTGCGCGGTGACAACCAGACAGCCTTGATAACTAAAGGTTGCCCGCAGGGAGGTGTTCTCTCCCCGCTATTGTGAAACTTAGTCATCAATTAACTCATAGACAAACTCAATGCGAGGTATTTTACACAATAAGTTATGCAGATGATCTGACCATTCTCACTTCAGGTAAGGTAACTAGTACAGTGTACGACCTTACCCAACAAGCCCTACGCATAGTAGAATGGTGGTGTAATGAGTACGAACTCTCTGTAAACCCAACCAAAACTGAACTAGTCATGTTCACACATAAACGCACTCTGGGTCCCAACAAACTGCCCAGGTTATTTAATACAGAGCTTAAGCGGTCTACCGAGGTCAAGTACCTGGGTGTGACTCTCGACAGCAAATTAACCTGAAACAGCCACTTGGAAAATAAGCTCAATAAAGCCAGCATCGTCTTCTGGCAGTGCAAGAAGATGATAGGCAAACGCTGGGGCCTATCCCCCAAAATTGTCTTGTGGCTCTATAAGACAATAATACATCCAATGGTAAGCTACGGCGCAGTAGTTTGGTGACCTCGGACTAACCTAATAATGGCCGCCAACAAGCTTCAAAGACTTGCATGCCTAGCGGCCACGGGCTGCATGAAAACCACGCCTACAGCGGCACTCGAAGTGTTGCTGTACCTGTCTCCATTGCACCTGTTCATACAACAGGAAGGATGTCGGTGGTCCGGCTAAGAGCTCTGAAGCTCTGGAAAGACACCAACACACCGCACATTAGCAACTTAAATACACTCTTTAAAGAAGTTCCTCTCACACAAGCCATTGGCGACCGAATACCGAAACAATTTGTGTTCGACAAGAAATACAAAATCCAACTGTACGAAGATCTACACGAAAGTGCAGTTAACCACAACGAGCTCACAATCTTCACAGATGGGTCTAAGTCGGATACAGGTACGGGTTCAGGAGTATTCTCCGAGGACCTAAATATCAACATCGCAGCACCGCTGGGAGCCTACAACACGGTCTACCAGGCCGAATGTTTTGGCATAATCCTAGCTGCCACAGCAATCATGGCACGTGAGGTAAGGGAACGATCCATTAGGATTCTCTCAGATAGTATGGCTGTCCTCTTAGCCCTCAAAAGCTATACCATCACCTCGGCACTCACACTTGAATGCCACCAGGAACTAACAGAGATAGGTAAACAAAACAAATTAACACTGCAATGGATCAAGGGCCACAGTGGCTCAAGAGGGAATGACGCAGCCGATGTACTTGCCAGAAGATTGTAGATTTCTTTAGAGGTGGTGGGACCCGAGCCTATTATTCCCCTCCCTTCTGGTTTTTATCGCAACCTGGTAAGAAATAGGGCCAGAACCCAGCACAACCAGTCCTGGATTGGTATTGAAAAGATAGAAAAAATTCAGACAGGCCAAGGAGGCTCTTCCCGCAGCAGACGGTAAGATAGCCAAACAAGTCCTCCGGCTGTCCAAATAACAACTGCGGACAGTCACGGCCGCCTACACAGGCCACGGATTCTTTAATAAACACCTATTTACTATAGGTATCACCGACAGCCCGCTGTGCAGGACCTGTATGGCAGCAGACGAGACGGCAGTCCACCTGCTCCTCGACTGCCCTGAGGTCGCACAGTACAGGCAGCAGTACCTGACCAGATACAGCACCCTGAGGGAAGCAGTGGGCCACATCAAGAGTCTGCTGGCCTTCCTCGAAAAACTAGGGTGGCTCGAATGACAACACCATTCCCACCCGCACGCAAAATACACGCCAGGACGTGGAGTTGCGGAAACAGCCCGTGCCACCAAGTACCAAGAGGTGTAGTGCAGCATTCTACATGAGCGACTCAGCGCTAAAGCGATTGTGAACCAATCCGTCGCGAATGAAATGCGGCGCGGTGTGATGCGGCGACTCTATCCTACGTGCGAATCGTCCTAGACTGCATACTAACTGTATGTCGTCAAAATATCAAGCTAACTAATCGCGTTCGATTCACTTCGTACCGCGTCGCTTTTGGTCACCAAACGTGCGTTTGGTCACGTAGGCCACTTGAAATAGGTATCTGCTGCTTGTTTTTCCGCGCCGCGCCGCATCGCCTCGCGTTTGTATCCAGACCGCTCACGTAGGACGCCGCATAACCGTTCAGCTGAGTACAAAAATCATAACAAACATAAAATATTGTAAACTAGCGACGCTGATATGAACTCCATAATAGAAAATTACTTTTGTTGTTGTGCTGTATAGAATTTAATAAGGTATGGAGTTCGCGTTACTAATACTGTTAAATGAATCTCTGAGGGAAAATTGCAGTCCAAACTTGAACCTGTTCACTTGGACATAACAATCACGGTCGTATAGACTGCGGGTAAGGCAGGTTTCACGTGGTAAGACTAATGGATTTGTGTCTGTAAAATTGTTTAAATGGAGAGGCCGTCTATTATAATGGAAGTATTTAAGTAGTTGCAAAATATATACAGAGAAGAAACATACATATGTACATACATAGTAGCACGCCTATATCCCCGAAGAGGTAGGCAGAGATATATTGCTACACTCACTTTTCGCCAGATTTATTTTAGTCCCACGTAATAGGGGGCGAGCCTATTGCCCTACCGGGCACATTACCAGACTCCGTGCTGCTACTGAGAATATCCTAACGGAAAATCCCAATAACACTTTGCCCGACCCGGGGATCGAACCCGAGACCTCCCAATCCCACGCGCACATTTATGCCGCAAGACCAACGAGGCAATTTTGAAATCTACCAATTAAATTAATACCTCGAACAAACGACTCACATTTTGCATTAATATTATAAGTGACGTTTTTATGACTGATACACTTTTATTTGCATTAAATAATTACGAGAGTAATAAATATTCATATTCTCGTAACTGCATATACGAATAAAAGCGTGATAACGAAATAATGAGAAGGTTAGTATAAAAAATAAAATATATTTTTAACATAACAGCCTAAAGAGATTATTTTAATCTAGTTTTCATCTTAGCGGTGAGTACTAGGCTCTGTAGTATTTTGAATAGAGCTAATTAACAAAGACTTCAAAGATTCTGATTTTAATCACAAGGATTATACTTTGAAAGCATTGTGGTATTTAATAAAGAAGATAAGAGTAAAAAAAATAATTAGGCCTTAAGACAGAAGTTTGAATATTTAGATAATATTTATTCATTTTTATTTAACAAAGTTTGATTGAATAAATTGCAGTGGTTTCAGCGTTCGCCTCACCGTTTTGATATTGTGTTGCTTGTCGTGGGATCGATTCCTACACATGATAATACTTTAAGTACTCCTCAAATTACTGTTTTAATTCTGATTGTTCTCTGTGCCCGTTTATTGATTGTTTCTCAATTTCTTCGTGACACAGGCTTTCGGCTTAATGTGGGAGTTGTCGGAAAAAATAATAACTTCATCCACATGTATCTGATAATTATTTTCTGAATCCTCCAATACATTTCTGATTAAATTCGTTGCAAGTTCCAATACGGGTTGACTCTGCCCGGTAGATTTAGTTTATGGTTAATGCTGCTAAGCCCGGCTACACAGATGACACAATACCGGGATTGGGACTATATAAAAACAAGATGGCAATAAAAATAAATGAGGTGCAGACCGTAAACTGGACTTATAAAACTTTAGTCCCATGTGTCATGTGGCATGGGAAACTTGGTATTAAGTTGGTGATTGAAGGAGCAAACTTTCGTTTTTGTGTAACAATATAAGATTGCAGAAAAAAATGGGTACTTGTTGAGTTGGGTAACCAAGTAGATTTCTTTGGATAAGTGTTGAATATGGCCTGGAAGACTCAGTGTCCTTTGACCACGGCAGATGGTCGATGGCACGTCGTAAGATCATAACGCCAAAATAATTGTACTCTTAAAATTACTTACATGATTAAAATCTTCTGGGAGTAAATATTCTATCATTATACATATATTTTATTATAAAAAAATCTTCCGTTCCTAGTCCTAGAAGTTTCAGTTCTGGCTTGTTTATCAGTTGACTGATCAACTGATAAACAACGCAGAACTGAAACTTCTGAAGGCAGTAAGCTGAATTTGGCATGTATGTTCTTTTGGGAGTATAGGGGAGCACTAAGAGAGGATTTTGGAAAACTCTCACCCTAAGTGGGGTAAAAAGGGGATCCAATTTGTATGAAACACTTTATCTAAGTAGCGATGACGCGGGCGAAGAAATAGGCAATGCTGGTATTGTATTAAGGTTTTCGCTAGTAAAAGGAATGCAACATTCCTAGAAAAATTATAATCAAGCGAACGAAATAACGAGATTTCTTTCCACATTTCCGAGAAGTCTTCTATGTAATATTTCACAACAAACGTTATGGGTGTTTGTGAATAGCTAACGTTTTTGTAACGTCGTTTTTGTGCGTATTTAAATGGTCTGTTGTATAACTTTTGTTACATTTTTTCGTTGTGTGATAAACAAAATTAAAAAACATTTGCTAGTAAGGAATTTTACTTAATGTGTAGTTTTATGTTGTTTTAATTTTCTTTTGTAAACGGTGCGTAATCAAATCACACTTAAAGTTATATTTAGTTTTTTTTATAGACTCACGCCTGTATCGCCGAAGGGGTAGGCAGAGGTGTATAAATATTACACCCACATTTCGCCATGAATTTTTCGGTCCCACGTAATAGGGGACGAACCTATTGCCATACCGGGCACATTACCAGACTCCGTGCTGCTACTGAGAATTTCCTAACGGCAAAACCCAATAACACTTTGCCCGACCCGGCAATCGAACCCGAGACCTCCCAATCCCACGCGCATATTTATGCTGCGAGACCAACGAGGCAGTCTTTTGTCAGAGTTTTGTTTTTTAATTTTATAAAAATCGCAGCAATCAGATAGTCCAGCGAGGAGACAAAATGACTGCTACCCAGGAGGTCTCGTGATTAAACCTCGGCGCGCACTGCTGACTTTTCCAAGTTATGTATGTATTAAATTGTTATTTGTTTGCTGACTTTAATTTAAAAGAATACAACGTGTATGGCGCAATGTTTTAAGTGGTCACCTCCCTGTTGAGAACTACGGTTGGTGTTGTGGGTTCGATTCCTACACGAGGCAACACTTTGTGTGATCCCCTATTTGACGTGCGTCAAGGTGAACTTTTTGTCTGATGATTGAATGTTTGTAAAGTACCTCGTGACACAAATTTAAAATTGGGTTAGAGTTGCCCCTAAAAATATATCATCAAATTTTCGAGCGGCGTTTTTAATTTTCGATCCGTTGTGGTCTATCACCTTACCTTTCTCACCAAAGAGGCCTATGGCCAGCAGTGGAACAATATACCTATAGAAAGGGCAGATGATGATATTTTCAAGGGACATTGGATATTTTCTTACCTGTTGACTATTCGCGCTGCCTTCCGTCTGGTCGAACGGCGGCAGAACGAAGCACAGCCTTCGCCCCATCAGGGAATATGACACCACTACTATACAACCTGAAAAGACGAAAAGGTAATTATTGATGACTAGCTTCCTCTCGTAGCTGGGGTTGTGGGATAAAGTGATGACTTTTTCACATTCATACTTCGTTAAGTAATTTTGAGAAAGCGTGACAAAGAAACAAATGAATTCACATTATGGGTTTTAAAGTAATTATTACAATTAGTTTTTATCATACATTTATTTGTGTATTCATAATATTGATATTTAGCACATTATTTCAATATGCGTGAAAAAGTAGGGACCTTGCAAAAACAGTGCACGAAGCCGTATATACTGTTTATGAGGCCCTGCAAAAACATTACTGTTCTTATGCGGTGTTTATAAATTTTGTACTATCGTTACGACACCAAAGATAAGCACATATTATTTGTAATTTACAATCAAAATAGGTACCTACATTATTTCGTATATATTTATGTTATAGCAACAACGTTAATACCTTGTTCGATGTAAACCTTAATACAAACTACATGTATGTTCTGTGAAACGGATTACATCGCACAAAATATAAATCTTATTTCGGTATAATAAGGCTATGTATCCACTTAAGACGAGCGAGACAACTAAACGAAGTACAAGGAAAATATTCAGCACTACTCCAGCACAGAGGAAAATCGAGTGGTAATATTAGTATATGCGTTTGTACACAGTCCACCTAGTCACCTCCAAAAGCGATATACACTAGCCTATATCGCGACGCATTGCTTAGCGACACAAGACGGAAATATCATTACTTGTTTAAATGATACCGATTTTAATTTACTGGACGTATGACATAGTAGTTTAAGCGGTCGCATCACCTACTAAAGATTATGTAACGGGTCTGAATCGTGTTAATGAATGAAAAGAAAGATGAAATACCTTTCTATTTTTCTTTTTTTTCCGCCGACGTTTCGGCATGGGTTACACCAGCCGTGGTCACGGGATGACTGATGTTTGTCAGCGCTGCCTCCGAGAAGTGCGGGTTTTGGAAACTACCCTCACTTGGTCTTCACAATTACTAACATTTATATGTTCGGAACAGTCGGTACTTCGACACACAACACTAATGGTATCTACACACTGGCGCGTAATGTCACCTCGTCGGTGTCTACATTTGCTGATGACAGGATTCCAAGATGTCGATAAACGGTAACCATCCTCCCGGTTGAAATTTGCGTGCTTTTTGATTTCAACCGCTTCCCGTGCTATTCTTGAAAAATAGTGACGGTCTGTGGAGAGAACCTGGGGCCGATGTAGCTCAATCCAGTGATTGGATCCTGACTCCAACAAATGCTCAGCTATGGCCGACTTAGTGGTTTGTCGGTTTTCGACGGCCGTGATGTGTTCCTTAACTCGTTCGGCGATGGTCCTTTTTGTTTGCCCGATGTAGGAACTACCACAGTTGCAATCCACCTTGTACACGCCTGTTGTTTGAAAAGGGATGACATCCTTTGGAGTACGCAGGTGATTTGCTACTTTGGAATACGGACTATATACAGTCTTGATGGAGTATTTTTGTAGTACTGTTCCAACTTTATCCGTTACTCCTTTTATGTAGGGCATGAACGCTGGCGCTCTGTTCACTTCAGTCAGTCTCAACCTTTTCCTTGACCTTCGCATATTGTGTTTGTAACCGTTTTGCTTGAGTACCTCCCGAACATGTGTGAGCTCACTATTTAAGTGTTCGGGGTCGCAAAGGTCATATGCTCTGTTTGTCAATGAAGCAATAACGGAATGAAAATGTCGCGGGTGATGATGTGAATTTGCGTGTAAGTACCTGTCCGTGTGTGTGGGCTTCCTGTAAACAGTGTGTGACAGGTTTCCATTTTCTCTCACCTTGATCTTCACATCGAGGAAGGCCAACGATCTGTCTGTCTCCATTTCATAAGTGAACCTTATATTAGGGTGTATGGAGTTCAAGTGATCTGCTAATTGTTCTACAACATGTCTGTTACCCTTTATAATACAGAACACGTCATCGACGTATCTTTTCCATATCTTTACGTGGAACGCTTGTAGTTGGATCCTTTCTTCAAAATGTTTCATCCAGATGTTGGCCATTACCAGTGCGACTGGGCTACCCATGGCCACTCCGTCGATCTGGAGGTAATATTGTCCACGATATAGAAAATAATTCCCGTCTAGGCAGTGTTTCAGTAGAACAATGTATTTATCAGACAGACCGTTTAACCTCAGTTTACTCTCGACCACATCAAGGCAGTCTTGAATTGGAACGCTTGTGAATAGTGACTCGACATCAAAGCTCACCATCACTTCATCGGGTTCTACTTTCATGCTCTTGATGACGTCTTCAAAATGGCGAGAATCCTTTACAAACGACGATGTCTTACCTACTAATGGTTGCAGTACCGCTGCCATGTGTTTCGCTAGGTCGTAAGTGGGTGAATTGATCTGACTTACGATCGGGCGTAGAGGCACGTTATTCTTGTGAATTTTCGGCAAACCATATATTTTCGGCGGTTGAACGGTCTTAGGTCTATAGAGGCGTTCAAACACATCGTCCGTGAAAAGGTCTTGGTAGTCCTTGACTAGCGCTCGTATACGTTTTGTGACTCTGGCAGTGGGATTATATGACACCATCTTGTATGTGGACACTTTGCTTAATAGATCCCGCATTTTATCATCATAATCACCGGAATTCATTACTACGGTAGCTTTTCCCTTATCGGCCTTAAGCACTAAAATATCCGTGTTTTCACGTAGCGCTTTCAGTGCTTGACGCTCTTCCGTAGTAACTTTCGGTCTCGGTAGCTTCGACTTTCGCAAGATAACTGCAACATTCTGTCTCAGTGTGTCCGCGTCGTTGGATGGTAATTTGTTGCGCATTATAACTACCTCGATGCCACTTAAATATGATATTTTCATACGGAATCCGTTTGGGTGTCATAGCGTAATTTTATCCTTTAGCCAATATGTTCTGTGTGGCTGTGTCTATGTTTGAGCTCGATAGATTAATAACCGTGTCGCTTTGGTTACGCACTTCACTTTTGTGAACATACCTGTCGCGCTGACGTAGCAATTTTGTGTATTTCGCCTCATGTTTGATGCAACACAATTCATGAATACGGCTCACTTGGTTGTATGTTACACGGTCGCACAGATCAAAATCATCGCGTGATAACACAGCACTACACTCCACATGTAAACTGTATAGTTCACACTGCACACTATTTACATTGTACCTACAGTTCCGAATTAATTGTCTCAGGAGACGAACACTCGCGTTTTTTAAAATTCCTTCTGAGTGTGGTATGTCTTTTCGCGGTTTAATACGCACTCCCGAGGGTACTACACCAGCATCGCGACATTTTACCAAGAAAACTAACGATGATTCTAAACGCACACGTTTTACGCGAAACCCATGCCGAAACGTCGGGAAAAAAAAGAAAAATAGTTAGGTATTTCATCTTTCTTTTCATTCATTAACACGATTCAAACCCGTTACATAATCTTTAGTATGTGTGCAAATCGTGGTAGTTTAAAAGTGGTCGCATCACCGTTTTGCACGACGCCGAGTAGCACATAACACATGCGCTACATCGTAAAACAAGGTAAGAATGTGCTACTTAGGTACCCATGCAATTTAGTAAAACGTATGATAGGTAGTACTAGCGACTAGACTAGCGACTAGGTACCTAATTAGGTACCTAGTCGCTAGTCGCGTTTTAAAACGACGCTCTTTGTAGCTTTTCTCCCAGCAGTATAGCGAATTAGCTACGTAGTACATCTTTGTTGGATTCGTAGCCTAAGAATCGCGACTGCAGGCGATAATGCAGTGATCCTACGGAACGTAGCGAGTAATCCCGCGGCGGCCGATACATTGCTTGCTTTGTTAATTCATGGTTTCCAGGAATATTAAGTGTCTGCAGCATTTCCTGGATTCCGATGCAAATACCAGATTACGTCGGGATAAGCCTTTTGTTATTTAGCTTATAATAATAATAATAATAATATAATATTCTACCACATACACACATCACCATCTAGTCCCGAGCTAAGCAGAGCTTGTGTTATGGGTACTAGATAATGGATAAACATACATATATACTTTTTTTGTATAGTAGTGTTGTATAGTAGTAGTAGTAAATACATACATATTATATATAGAAACACCCAGACCAAGACAAACATCCATGTTCATGCACACAAATGTTTGACTTGTTCGGGAATCGAACCCGCGACCTTCGGTGTAGCAGTCGCTTAGGTACACTTCCGCTGCGCCAACCGGTCGTCGTGCTTATCTGATGTGTTTTCATTTTGTTAAAGAATGTAGAAGATAGTCAGGTGGGGCGGTAATATTTAATGTAATGTTTTGAATCATTTATTTTATGCAATTGTTGAAATTTAAGTGAATGTATCTATCCATAAAAGTCGTGATATTGTTGGTAAGTTAGTAAAAAGTTAACGTTTTCTTCTTACAATTTTTTTCTATATTATAGAGGCCAAGACAAAAAAATAGCATTACCACTATTTTCATACACTGCTCAAAATTATCTGGCTGAGCATTTATAACTTCACTTTGTTCATTAGTTATCGTCTTTCCGGAACATCTACGAGTCTCTTTCTTGGCGATGCAATGTCATTAATATAATGCAAACGCGTTACAACACTTTATTATTATCATACATAATACACTGTATTATCACTTTGTTTCTAAGAGATAAATATAAACGAAAATTCACTATTCCTTTTATATTCTGCAAGCATTGGTATTCTTTATAAGCATTTCTTATATTTATTGTAGAATATAAGTTATCTGTATCATGAGCTATGTTTACAAAAATCATTAATTACTGGGGAAATTAAGGTGACTGCAACAATTTAACAAACAAATTCATAGCGGGTTTAAATGTAACTAATAACGATGATGATACGATTATACTGGTATTTTTATTACTAAATTACTTTACTCGTTTTGCAAATTGAAACAAAATATTGTTTGTTTTCGAAAAATCGAACTCACAATACTTACTCAGCACGGTGTTAAGTAGGGTTTTAGCTGCTAAGACAGCTGTGCCATTTGTGCAGTCATCAGGAATTCAGAACTCACATGGCAAAATAAATAACAGCTATAACAAGAAACTTTCTATAAAATAAATATTCATATAAAAGTGCTTTGAATAGTTAATACAAAATATTTCCTATAGCAACATTAATTTATTCTTTTTATACGAACCCATATAACTTGGCCGGTTCTACTTCAATAGCTCGTTACAAGTACAGAGGTCGAAGTAAATTGAAAACAAATAGAGTCCTTTGTATTGCGTCACTTGTGATGTTATGAGTGGGTCCTTTATGAGTGCGGAACATGTTCCAACGTAATTGACTTTATGTTATGTATGTATGGAAATATTCTAATATAATATTTTCTAGTTACTTATTTATTGAATGTTAAGCCGTATACAGATTTTGCGAGGCATGCGCTGCGCACGGCGCACAGCGCATGCCTCGCAAGGTGTGTACCTTTATATTCGTGGCGAGGCATGTGCTACGCACGTGCGAGGGCGAGCCAACGAGTGTCGGCAAATGCTACAAGATCAAAGTGCCTCAGTGCGAGCATTACATTAGTTGTGGACGTAGCCGCGCATGCATGTTCGAGGTGTGCACTGCGTAAAATATCCACGTACGCCTCGACTGTGAAAATGAAACTGCGTTTATTCGGGCCAAACAGCTCGCAGCGCAAGCTCGGGCCGATCCAACCCACACAGCAGCAGTCAAGATGGCCTTTGCATCGCGTGCGCGTATCCGCTGCTGCTTTTATAATTATTAATTCAATTATTGAAAAAAAAAGGAAAGAAAAAAGTCGTCGTCGTTGGTGGGTTAAAAAGTTCTTCCGCCTACGTTATGAATGCGGAAATAAGCTGTAATAAAATTTCTTTGTCGTCCATAATGCGTGCGAACATCACAGCACGCGGACACAACCGTCCAAACGCAACGCACTGCTCGCAATGAGCCGGCTGCCGCACTGCGCACACGCGCGGCTTGCACGCGCGCGTCTGTGCGTAGCACATGTCTCGCAACAAACATGAAGACAGACAAACGAGGCGTTTGCTTCGTACGCGATGGCTTGACCCGAGCATATGTTGGTATAGTTTTTCAACACGCACGCCTCAAACAGAGGCACTCGTTGTGCGCCGTTCGTAGTGCATGCCTCGCAAAGTCTGTATCCACCTTTAGAAGTTCGATGCCCTGGCGTAATATTGGTATTGTGTAAGGTTCTTTGGCATGAGGACATTTTTGCTGTATTATAAGAGTAGAACTAATATGAGTAATATTGAATATGCCTGAAAAAGTCGCAATGTAATATACAGGGTGTTTCATAACCCTCCGTCCGATCAATGAAGTGGTTGTAGAGTAGCGTAAAATGATGAGGTATTTGTCATTATTTCCCGGAAATTCAAGATAAAATTTTCCCTTTTAAATTTAATTAATTTTAAATAATATCATATCAGATTATCCATGGCAACACTGAAAAGACTCATAAATCGTTATTGCTAGGTATCTACTTAAAGTTCATAAAGATTTGACCGCAAAAGCGGCGCCTTTGACTGCATAGGCCACCCGACCGTCTCCTGTGACAAAAGCCGCCGCCGCGAGTCATCGTCCTTTACCCGTGCCAAGTATTATTTTAGGTATAACAGATTTTATGCACTTGATGCAACAGCTGATCTCTTGCTTTGATGGTTTAGGTGAAACAAAAGGCAGTATTTAGGTCAGTTGTCTGTTTGTTTCGTGCGAGTGCGTGGCCAACTCTGGTGTCAGTGTTTTCAGACTGCCCGAAGGCCTATGACATGGCCTAACGATTCTTGGATTCGGCTTTGCGTGCCGTCGGAAGCCCGGTAGCGCTCTCATGTAATGTTACACGCGGTCACTCATCTAAGAGAAGACTTGTGGAAGCGTTGCTTAACTTTGTCGACCTATTATGATCGGCAAGCCAAGTCGCGCTATGGCTATAACGCTACGGTACTTACGTTAATAACTACTTTTTAATTGGTTTAATCTTACGTAAGTAGGTGCCTACCTTAAATTGATAAAAATATCAACTTTTTGTAAGTTGTGACGGTCATTCTCCACATGTCCGCCGCCCACATCCAGACACTTACGGCACCTTTGCACCATCTCTGAATACACACTACTTAACACTCCTGGGCTTAACACTCCTGGCACTTTGAAAAGCTGCAACGATGCGCGCACCACATTGAAGCCGTTGAAACGCGCGTTCCGACGGCACGGGTAGACCCCGTGGTCTAAGATACCGTTCCTAGTACTCCCTACGAGCTCCTGCATAATAACATTCACTTCTACCTAAACACATCCACATGTAAAAATATTCAGGGGTTGAATACGACATACCTAACGAATTTACTATTTCACAATTTAAAGAGATCCGGAAGTCTAAACAAAAGGAATTCTAGAGAAAGACTGAGTGGTCAAGTAGGCAAAAAGTTAATGCGTAAATCAAATAGGTAAATAATTAGAGATGTAACCAATGATATTCACTGAAGTAATGTTTTTATCGATATTTTATGTTATTGTTTACCTGATACAATATCAGTAGGTAAACCCCTAAAATGGTACCTTTGTGTAATTGCATGTTTGTATGTATTGTTATTAAATAAAAATATTCCATGGTTTAGACCAGTATCAGTTTATTTGAGGGTACTGACTCCCCGTAACAACTGTGAACGATCTTCATGACTGTTGGTTCGGCAGTTTGACGTCCTCTTTCGGGACACGGGGCAAGCGTTTATTAACAATTTATTACGGACGTAACTTCGAAAAGTCTTATTAACTTATTATGTATTATTATTATTATTGATGCGCACCGTGGATTCGAACCCGATACCCTCTGCATGGCAGTTCGTTGGTATCGACACTAAGCTATCGTTACCAGTTTGTAACATGTCATGTTAAAATTAAATAAATCGATATCATCTGTTGATCGTAAACATCACTAGAGCAGTCCCTTTGTGTTAGGCGGCTTGCTTGACGGTAAAATTGCACTATTTTAAAAAGGCGGCATGCCCTTTGACACGGAAAGCGGCGAAAGTCGACGGTATTTTAATAGAATCAATAGAATCATAAAGGATACCGCTGTTGAGGGGAGTGTTGTTAGCTTAAAGAATTTTCCCCAATTTCGAGGTAATGTTTCTCCTTAGTACTGTGCTAAGGGAATAAATTTTGATGCTTTATGATGACCTAGATTTTTTATTATTTTTTCGGGTATGCCTGGCAAGTAAGTAATATGTTCTTTCAGGATCGGACAGGGGGTTATGAAACACACTGTATAGATGCACGAGCACAGTAAAAAACATTTATTTTAATTCAGCATGTACAATAGCATAAAAGAAACTTACATAGAAACCACCGACCAAACGACGTGATCACATCATACTCAAAGTCAAACATTCATTTCTTTATAGGTTTCATTAAAACACATTAGCAAAATTTTTAGGCTTAGTTTTTTTGACTTACGAAGAAGAATTCAGATCGAACTCACTGGTCTGTGTTAAAGTCCATAGCTGCTTAAAACGAGTGTATTAAGTACAGCAGGTGTACATATGTCATTATTTAGCATAGCTTACACATAACAAAATACAAGGGGAGCAAATTAGAATTAACGATTAAAGCAAATTCTTTCGATGAATACATAAAAAGTGTTAAGGCATGCCTGTTATGCTTCTGTAACACGTATTTGACGATACTACTTTTGCTTGGTATGAACTATTATGAGAAAGTATATTAGTTATACAGTGTAAGACGCATAGTCAAATATCAAATTTCAGCTCATCATCATCGGCCCTTAATATAAACTGCCCCACTGCTGGGCATGGGCCTCTTCTCACCATGAGAAGGGTAAGGCCATTAGTCCACCACACTGGCCAAGTGCGGGTGGGCAGACTTCACATACCTTTCGAGAACATTATGAAGAAATCGCAGACATGCAGGTTTCCTTCCGTTAAGCTAGTGTGGAGGATAAAGGTATAGTGTTCCTCCAACTAGAGGGAGGAGCCTCCAACCAAGTTGAGTGATCATGCTTGGTGGCCTGCAGGCCGACGGACATACTTTGGAAGTTGTGACTATAAATGCGTCGTAGCGCGCGAAAGTTGTTTTTTTTGTGGAGCGCCTGATGGTAAGCAATTACCACCGTCCATGGCCACAATCAACACCAGAGGAGTCACAAGTGCGTTGCCGCCCCTTGGGGTTGGGAAAAGGGATGGGATAAGGAGTGGGAAGAGGGAGAACGAATAGGGGATAGGGCCTCCGGCACTCTCACTCACCGAACGAAACGCAACAGTTGAGGTACTGTTACTTTACGTCGATTTTCTGTGAGAGGGTAGTACTTCCCCGGTCGAGCCGGCCCATTCATGCTGAAATCAGCAACGCTCTACTACCGTTAAAAACCACTTGCGCGGTTCAGGATTTTTTAATTTGGCGCGTCGGCTTCGATCGCTGGGTCCTGTCGTAGAAGTTCCGTCGTCCTGGGTAGATGGCGCCGTGTTATGTAGTTGATCACTTATGCACTAGCGATAATTAACAATTTTATACGCACATAACAACGAAGAGTCCTTTCAGCTCTATAGTGCTTATAGTAGTCGAGTCAAACCATAAACAGATGATATGGAAATCTATTATATAAGGGTCCCTAGATTTCATTACGTACCCTTAAAAGTTGCCAGATACCATATCAGAGATACATACATACATATCGTCACGCCTTTTAGCAACTTTTAATACCAAATTAGCAGCAGTCAAATCATCCATTAAATGTTAGGGTTACTATGCGTCTGCACGATAAAGAACGGAACTGCCGAATATATTATTGTAATGTCTCTTGCGCACGCATGCACCTCGGCGCGTGTAGACGTTACTACAACCCATTTAAATTAACAACCTTGTGTAGGTCGTCCACCTCCGTGCGCAAGAGTGCAACGGTGTCTTGGGATGCCTGTAGCTTCTTTCCGCTAAACTTGCCTTCAGAAACACAATGTCTTTCATAAGGCTTGAGACATCGACATGGTCGAAAGTGACGGGAGGCAACTTGTTCAAGTCCCTCGCCACAAACGTCGGCACGTCATCAGGATCGGTCTCCTTCAGCAGCGTGATAATATCCTGCAACTTTTTCTTTGTCCCGTCACGTCTGCGGGACACCATATGGTCGCATTTGTTTAGCGACCTGTACAGAAGCAGCTTGGCAGCCGCTATGTCCTCCTCGCTGCAGTTGCTGGAATTATAGCCGCGGGCATCCTCTAGTAGGATACATATATTGTACCAAAAGAGGCGAGTGACTAAATTATCACTCCTCCATGGTGCAGTGGAGTCGGGAATGAGCAACATTAATAACGCGCTTGCGTACAGTTCTTCAAGGATATAGAGCACTTCAAATTTTGGAAGCAATTAACCCGTGTCAGAATAAATACAACGTCACGACCACAACACTTTGATTCAAGGCTTTTGTAACGAGGTTTCAGGCAAACTTTTTTGTAGGCTCTTATAACAATATTAAGCTATACCTTTGAAGTGACCATTTGATATTGAACTCAATATTTTCATATTTTCGACTTTTGACTTAGAATTATAAAAGCAAAATATGATGAAAATAACAAATCAAATGTTTTCATATAATAAGACTTGACTGGCCTGTTAGTTTTGTACTCACCTGGAGATATTGTTCGGTTGCTACCGAACACAAAGCTTTGCCTGTGGTGATCACGATTCTGTGTCTGGGTGTTTATTTTTTCTGTCACTCAATGTATAGTATATTTGTATAAGGTATGTGCTAAAGAGCTCCGTACATTTAAGAAAAAAATGGAACCTTTATAGGATCACTTTGTTGTCCGTCTGTCAAGACCCTTTTTTTCAGAAAAACGTGAAGGTATTAAACTGAAATTCATATCAAATACTCCAGTCTATTGTCCCTTAGAGCTGTGAAAAAATTACGCTTCAAAGCCAAAGATACAGCCGTTTATAATGTAAATTTCGGCATTTTTTTAAATCTCGCAATGGAATCAATATCTCGACACCTTTTACATACAATATCGTAACTGCATTTTATCAACTTTACAGTATCGCCATTGAAAGGTACGGAAACAGATTATTGATGTTTGTGAAGTCAAATAAGCTAATTTAAGAACCAAAATTGGCATACTGACATATTTTTAGGCTTAGTTTATGACCTCTAGTAACATTTCTTGTTATTTTTGCTAGAATTCCTTAAAAGTCACATACGATTTTCTACTTGGAAAATATCAGCCGTATTTCATTGTATGTAGTACTTACTATCTTTTACGTTGACATTTATCTAGAATTAAGTAATGTATGTTGTATATGAGATAACTTACATTGGAACTAATAGTATAAAAATGTGTCGTAAGTTACAATTATCATAATAAATAAAATATCTTCCATCGCGTTAAATATATGTATTTCATAATCAAATCAGTCAAAATAAACATTCCTTTAGGAAAAAGAACTCAAAATACTATCCAATGGCCTTGCCATTCATTATTACAGCAGTTTTGAGAACGTGATATGAGATCTTTATTATTAGATTTATTTTATTGTTTTATTCATTTTAAGAGCAATCAGTACTAGGAATAAAATGTTATTGAAAGTTTGTCCGAATCCAGTTTCTGGTAGACGTCAAAATAAATCGTGATGAGAACTGAGTATTATTTGAGACTTGCACATGTTCATCAAATAATATTTTTTTTCGGCCTTAGGTATCGGCTGCCTACTTGCACAGAGCGCAACATTATCAGGTATACATTATCTTTTAGTAGACGCTTAGATAACATAAAGTGATAGCCTAGCGGAAAAGGCAGTGAGTGGAGATGCCAACAGACTGCCATGCAGAGGGTAACGGTTTCGAATTCACGGCACGCACCAATGACTTTTCAGAGTTATGTTAGTATTGAATTGAAAATTAACATTTGCGCCGTGCCTCGGCGAGCACATTAAGCCTTCGGTCACGGCTGTTATGAAGATCTTTGACAGTCATTTTAGGGACTCAGTACGTATGCATAAACTGACACTAGTCTAAACCGTAGAATAAAGCTATCTATTTGGATTACGGGGAAGTCAGACAGGCAGTCGCTCTGTGTAAAAGCTAGTATTCAGTCAAATTCGATTAAACTTCAAAGCAGACACTGGGATAGCGCTAAAAGGATGATATAAGGATCTTCAAGCTTATTTGGCGAGTCTCATGAGATTCTACTAGTTAAAAACATTTTATATGATCGCATACATATCTTACATAACATTATGCTTTTCACAGTTCCTTAAATGCTCAAACCTATTGAAAATCTATTACTAAGTTTCAAGAAACTATTTAGTATGCTACAATGCCTTACAGCAACATCGCTACTCATAAACTCATAGCCTAAGTTTCTTAGCATTTTCCGTTTGTTGTCTTTCGATTCGGCAGCATGTCGACGTCCGATCGGTATTCTTGCCTTTCCGAGGTTTAGCGTTCTTTTTCCTGGAATTCTGTTCGCTAGCTGAGTATTAATTAAATCAGTGAAACTTAAGAGGGTTGTAGTGACAAAATAACTTTTTCAACAAGCCAAGAACAAAAGTGGTTTTCATAATCTAAATATATATTTTATTTTATATTTCGATTTATTGTGCAATTAATGAATGGCGTGTTATATTCTCAGCAGTTATCCGAGAATCTTCACTGTTGTCAAAAGAAAGAAAAAAGTATGATTATAGCTCTTTTCAGTTTCGTACGCGTGATAATATCATAATCGTAACTTTCCCTTGGGTTAGTACCTTCCACAACATGACGTTTATATCCTATACTGTGTTTGAGTTGTAAACCGTACAGAGAGTTGGATACATAGATAGAAAGGAGAGAGAGGGAGAAAAAAATAGAAACTTTGACATTATTTTGTATAATTGGTATAGTTATTTTACTACTTATAATTTTAAATTAAGTTAAATTTGAAATAATGTTTCAAATTATCTTGAACCTTTAAAGTTAGGGTATAAATGTAAGACACGTGCTATTATTATTCCAAGTCATTATTACTTACACTGAGGAGGGGGAGCTTATACTATGGTGTGTTTCTTCGGAATCAGTTAAAATATCCACCGTTCCTTTTATCTCATCAATATCTACGTTAAAGGAGTAGGTGATTTTCTAAAACAAACACAACATTAATCATTTTATTGAGGTTTTTTCAAGCGACTACTATAATAACTTATGCTTTGTTTCGATGTAAAATATCTTAAGTATAACTTAGGATATAAAAAGACTAACAAAATCTGGCGTAAATAATCGTAAGTCATTACTTACGATAGTTGAAAAGTATCTAAAACCAAGTATACTATAGTAAATCCAGCTTATGAGATTTTAGTGTGGGTATTATGTTATTCAGACAATTATTTTGTTTCTTTGTAATTAATATTTTAAGACATTCCACTTACCTTGCACGTTCGTACAACGGCCATAAAAGAGTTAATCCCGCGTATTCTATCGGTACTTACACTTACCATTGGGTCGCACGGCTCACAGGTATCCCGCTCCCCACGTACTGTATCGTAATTGCGCTATACGATATATTACTACGCTAAAGATGAAGATATGATTATATGCAGTCTTCATATCTTTGGTTCTATTGTAAATAATATTGTTTTTATTAGATGAAACGATAGTCCAAGTTACAAAGTAAATGAAAATCGAAAAAATGACATGTTCGTCATTTTGTCAGTTACGATGTTATACGTAGGAGGTGTCGATCTACAGGTTACTTACTGTGAACTCAGACTCTTGAAATTTGGTACGAAGTAACGTGCTATAGCAGAGACAAATAAAAAGAGCAGACTGTAGAAGCTTATTAGAAATTCTTGATATAAATCTACCTACTTATTTGCAGTCTCATTTTTCGACTATTAAAAAGAGAAATAATCACAGTAATTAAGAAATTAATAAGTAATACCAAAGAACTACACTACCATAACACAAACAGTTCATAATCAACAGACAAATAAATTCTTTTGCAAAATAAAAGGGACAAGAGAAGAAATTAAGAATTATTTAGAGTCTGTTTATAATATTATAATATATATAAACGATTTGCCACTATGCACTACCTACGATATGACATTATTTGCAGATGATAGCACTATACTTTTTACGAATAAATCCATGACATATTTTGAAACGGACATTAACAACTCTATTAGACTAATTATCCTCCTCATTGCGTCGTATTCCTTAGTGCTGAGGGTCATGACCCTTCTTCATCAATTTCTCACGAACGATTTTCCTCCATCTAATCCTGTCTCTGGCGGTGTGAAGGGCGTCGTGGACTGTGAAGTCAAGAGTGGTGCGGATCTGGTAGGACCATCGTATTGGGCTGCGTCCACGAGGTCTTTTCCCCTCTGGTTTACCGATCACAATGAGCTTCTCAAGGTTACCACCGTCTTTTCTTGTAATGTGACCGAAGTATTCCAGAATTTTGCGTAAACACTCGGACGACAACCGCGAGGAGATGTTGAGTTCTCGCAATATAGAGATGTTGGTCCGAAATGCTGTCCAGAGGATACGGAGCATCTTTCTCCAGCACCAATCTCAAAGGCGTCAATGCGCTTACGTAATAAGACTAATTATAGAACGGCTAGAAATCAACAACTTAAAAATTAATTTAGTTAAAACGAAAGTACTAGATTTAAAAAATAATAATAATAATACCGATAATGAATTAGATATTAATTATAATGGCTATAAATTCGAAGTCACTGAGTCCACGAAATTTTAGGGTTAAAATAGATAATAAGTTAAACTGGAAAACGCATATAGAACATGTTTGTACCAAAGTAAGTCAATATGCATATGGTTTATATAAATTACGAAACATAGCAAATATACGTTACGGGATTATATTTCGGGGCAACTCCACTTACTGGCCCTTAGTATTTAAAGCTCAGAAACGCTGCATTACAACAATTTTAATATAAATATACCCGATAGCTGCAAACCTTACTTTATGAAATACCTATAAACTAATGACTTTGTCTTGCATATAAATACGTATAAGTGAATGTGCTTTTTTTAAATTCTTTATTGTTTAAGGAGTTTTGTCCAAAATTGGCACGTCCACTCCATTGTGCCTGATTCCAGTTATCGGACAAAAGAACGACTACAAATTAAATAATCAGATATAATGCTACATAATTTCCTACATAATACATAGTGAATGTGCTATTTTTATAAAACAAAATTTACATTTATTTGAAAAAAGGTCAAGGGCCTGCCATGCTGACAAGTTATGTGTGTTACACCGTAAAACTGCTCTAATGCACAAAAGCTTTTTCTGTATTGCAACTCACAATTATAATAAACTGCCAAAGGATATTACAAACACTGAGAATATACAAATATTCAAAAGGCTCTTCAAAAACTGCTTCTTGCCAAATGCTACTATTCACTTTAAGAGGTCTTGGAGGATAAGAATATTGGAAATTAATAGAAAGGATGTATGTCTTAAATTTGCACTAATTTAATTAATAGCTAATTTTTCATTTTAACATTAGAATTTCTTAATATTATTGTTTGACTATACCTCCAATACTATTTGACATCACATTATTGTTATTATTTTGTGACATCTGTTTGCTGTTTCCCTAATCATTAATTGTTAATTATTCTGAAATTCAAACTAAGTCAAGTGAAATGTAATAATTAATGAATTGATAACACTTAATCTTGCATGCCTAATGGTGAAATGTGGAGAACATAAATGTTTTAGCCATAAGATCTGCAAATGTACCCATATGTACCCATTTGCAAAGGAATAAATGAATTATGATTTTTTCTGAGATTCTTAGATAGACTTTATTGTTAGAAGAATCCAGCGCTTCGTGTACTTGTGTCAAAATATTTATACGTCACCAATAGCCTACTAATCAATCAGTAACTGGTTTTAAATGATGATGAGAGCTTTATGCCCTTGAGAACAAACAACAACTCAATTCCAAACTTTCTCATCCTCTTAGCGTTATCCCAGTTTCAACATTGGGTCCGCTTACTAGTCTAACTGGATTTGGCTGAATTTTAGCTTTTCCACAGAGCGGCTGCCGACCTCCGCAACCCGAAGGGGCAGCGATATTCCATGGTTTAGACTCGTGTCAGTTTTTTATTAGAGGTACGGTCGCCCTATAATATCTTCATGACAATCGGGACCGACCGGCTTAACGTGCTCTCCGAGGCACGGCACAAGCGATAATTAACGATTCAATACGCACATAATTCCGAAAATTCATTTGTGCGCGCCGCGAATTCGAACCCGATACCCTCTGCAAGGCAATCTGTTAGTATACCCACGAGGCTATCGCTGCCTCAGCTCAATTCCAAACTTTAATGGAATTAAATGCAAAACGATTGGTACTTGAACTTCATTGCTTGCAATACAATAACTCTTGAGATAACGAGGCACTTATCATGACTACAGGGATGAATGTCAAAGCCGAATATTTTTAAACATTTTTTATATGATTTAATTTTCAAGAATACTTACTCTCTGCTCAGAAATACGAATGAATATCAACGAGAGATTTACATGTTCATATTTTCATAATTACATTAATTTTGAGATAAGTAAGAAAAAAAAAATAAGATATTTAGAAAAGCCGAGATCAAGATGAATTTCAACATATATGCTAGTCGCTGAACGTTAAATGATGGCTATGTAATCTCTTTTTAAAGACTTGTTTAGACACAATTATGCTCTCACTGAAAGACCTTAAAATAAAATACAATCTAGAAAAATCTAATTCTAGCATAGGGGTTTATAAGGTAACTGAAGGCCTCTGACATGGTATTACAAGCCTTGTCCTGAAATAAGAACCGCGACCGCTTGATGACCCCTCTATAGCTGGTTAGTGCTCCGATGTAAATAATAAGTAATCACTCTTCCAAGTGCTGATCTCTGCCAACGTTGCTTTACTTTCCCAATCTATAACAAAGGGCAAGACAAAACTTTAAAGATAAAACCTCTTGTAATATCGTTCTACAAAATTTCACTCGATGCATATTATTTATAACTCTACCTAAAGTAAAAACTGCAAGCGCTTAAAACACACCATTGTCTCTAAAATATTGGTCATGGCACCTCCCTTTTATGATTCAGCCTTTCTAGTTATTAGGCTAATACGATATAAAGACGCAATATTTCCTCCCTTTACGAAGGAAATTAAATGCTTCCGGCGATATCACAGCAAAACCCGTCCATGCGTCTTAAACCTTGCCTACTAGTTTGATCTTCGTGATAAATTACAACTATATTTAACGAATAAAAGATAAGTAAATTTTATAAAAGTAAGTGAATTGTCGGGCGACTTATTTCTATACTGGGATAGTCGGTGGTCGGAATCATAATTCAATTTAACAAATAGTTACGAACTATCTCTGAGCAAAAAATATATCGTCCAAACTAATTTTTATCCAGAGTCGAAAAAAAATCATCTATCTCAAATAAGTTTTGTCTACAACATTGTATTCAAAACTAATTATCTATTAATGATTTACAAGAGGTTTCTTCTTTAGTTTAATTTACAAACAATTCATAAAAATAAACAGCTTTTATATTTTGTAACTATTTTTCGTGTATTTATTTAAAAAAAAAATACAATTTTGTTTTTTTATTTATTATAAAAGCGAATGGTCTTATCAACTAGATTAAAGAGAAAATATATATTTTTCTTTTTTATATATATTAATAGGCAGCAAATGAGCAGACGGATCGCCTGATGGTAAGCAATTAAGACACAAGCAACATAGGAGTCACAAGTGCTTTGCCGCCCCTTGGGTTTGGGAAACGGGATAGGAGGAGGAGCGGGATGAGGGAGGGAGAAGGAATAGGGGATGGGGCCTCCGGCACTCGCACTCACCGATCGCAACGCAACAGCTTAGGTACTGTTACTTTACGTCGATTTTCTGTGAGAGGGTAGTACTTCGCCGGTCGAGCCGGCCGTTGAATCTAAAATCAGCAAGGCTCTACTACCTGCAAATATTTTTTTCTTTCAAGTATTCACATTTGCGTGTCTGCAGAGCAAGAAACAGACATATGAATGAGTATGTGTAGCTCCGATGCTGAGGTTTTAAGGAATTCGGATTCTAGTCCTATGGTAAGAAGCAGAACGATGGCTTTATAGGTCATTTGAAGCATTTTAGTGTTTCGTTTTAAATGCCACAACAAGTGGTCACCCATCGCAGTGGTCAGCCCTGCACACATTGCTTAACTTTGTCGAAGTATTATTTGCATAAAACTCGGTATATGAGTATGTTAAAATATACATACCGTTCACATGTTTTGCTTTAGTACTATGAACAAGTCAAGTTACGTTACGAACTTAACCATTTCATCTATCTAATTACAGAATAGGCTTAGAACGCAGTGATGTGAACAGATCAGACGGAAATTACCCACGAGTAGATACTCGTTCCGTTATGTAAGATGTATTTTCAGTTCATTAGTTAACTGTCAATTAATTAAGTATGTAGGCGTGAACACGGATGCCCTTTAATATAGCTAATACAGTGTAGACAAGATTCGTAACTTAGTTCTAGTTTCTGTTATTGCGATGATCGAAATCCAACCTATTTGAGCTACAATTGGTGCTTTCAAACTCGAATGTAAATTGTTCTTAAGAAAGCAAATGAATACTTTTAAAATAAAATCAATATTCTTTTACGGGCTGTTAATCGTCAGTTATATTTTTGAGCTTCCGCCGGTGGCCTCACAGCTCGTATCTTAATATATATATATTTGTTGTGTGCGTGTGAATGTCACTGAACTACTCCTAGACGACTGGACCGATCTTGATGAAATTATTTGTGTGTGTTCAAGGGGACTTCAGCATGGTTTAGATTCACAATTTAGTCCACTGGAAAATGTTTTATTTCCTTAATTTTTAATTTGTAAGTAGTTGTGGATTTTGATGGTTTCACATTGGAACCGACGGACTGCGCTGCTATCGCAGTGTCAAATCTTATATTAATAATTTCGTCAAGGAATACATCGACACCTTACCTGAATAATAAAACATTAAAAATAAAGATTTCGAGTCGACAACATATATCCGCTAAATTCGGATTGTCGAGTATTTAGTTAAATTCTAATGATTCTGACAGACAAATCACAGTCGCCATGTTGTCCAATCTAGAGAAACGTCACAGATACCGGATAACATTTTGAGTACTACTGAGCTACTGAGTCTTAGTACTAACCAAGTACTAACATAGAGCATAGATATTTATGTACTAAGTAGTTTGTATGTGTAAATACTTTTTACAGTTATATAGTAACCGCCCAATAAAGGATATTTGTGTTACCCCGAATATAGATGATATACATATAATATATATATATTATTTGGGTCGTAATAAATTATACCTGCCCTTCAACCTACATTAATTACTTCGTCCAATGGTAAAAACCACATTAAAATCCGTTCAATAGTTTTTGACTTCATCGCAAACTGATGGATTAAATATATATATTTTACAATATTTATAGACTAAGGGCCGATTTTTCAATCCTCAGATAAACAACCAGATAGTATTTATTCTGAGGATAGCGTAATATTGCGTTTTTCAATGGTCAGATAGGGTTTATTCGTCGAATAAATCATCAAACTAAGGAATAAATTTAACTGCCCGATCCTCGATCAGATAACCGCTTATTTGACTGTTAAGTTGACGTTGAGATACATTTGGTTGGATTTAGGGATACATTTGGGCGGGGCATATATTACGAAAAATGGTCATTTTTCATATTTTTGACGACGCAACAATCGAAGAGGAGACTATTTTAAACGAATAGGTATATTAATCGACCTAGAAGGTGATAAAGAATTGTAAGACTGCGGGGCGATCATTCTAATACCTATATTGAATTCAATGGAGAGCTGATCTTATGAAATAGTGAAACAAATCAGATAGCATGTATTTCAGACATTTATTATACCTAATACACACATTTATGGCATAAAATACAGACTTATATTTTCAAAAACTAATTAAAACTTAAATACCTAGGTACTAACTCACTATTTCACTAAAGACTAATTTACAATTATTCAACTACCAAAATTTACATCATAATACTATTTAACAGTAATGTATTATTACGTTCATAAGTCTTAAATGGTACCTAAATATAAAGGTGTCCTGTTATGTTAAAACAGATGCACAAAATTCTTTCTTTGTTCATGCTGGGAGCGTTGGCTCGTTTTTGAAGAGACGATTTCTTAGACTTATTGTTATTTCTAGAGACACCATATGAATAGGAAGCACTTTCTATCTTTCCACGCACATTCCTTGTCCTGATTAGTTATCGCATCAGTCGTTGTAATTTCTATAATATACTTGTATTTTTCTATTAAACTTACTAGTAGTTGAATGTCTTTAATAACGCATTCAAATTTGAGGAACGCTGGCATTGTTATTATAATATAATTTGATTCAAAACGAACAGCACAACACTCACAAATTCCGCGAAAATATGTACCACAATCCAAACATATATAAACAAACAGAACCCCGAAATAATGACAACCATCATTTTGACAGTTAGAGCAAGACAGGCAATAAAGCTTCTGTTTCCTGTCCTGCTCTAATTTCCTGTTCTGCTCTTACATGCACTTTTCTGATATATTTGTTTCACCTCTCTGAAGTTAGTGACGGGTACGATGATGTTATTCGGTCAGATAGTTGCCCACGGAATAAAAGACTATTGAAAAATTGACACAAGTTTAACGGACTGTTATACAGCCCAATAAATTTATCAGTGGAATAGTTATTCATCTCTTTATCTGAGGATTGAAAAATTGGCCCTAAATGAAATAAATTTTGAGAAGTAGACTCGAAATTCAAACCAGAAAACGAAACATACTTTTTGTAAATAATATCAAATTCTAGTTCATTATCCGTAGGCGAAATATGTAGACAAGTACCACAAAATTAATTAGGTCCACATTGTTTAAAATCCAAGTTAATTAAGTCTCATAGTAATTAATTAAAATACTTAACATACTTAATTCAAAGGATGTCGCGAAGGTGGATGAGATACAAACGATACCTTCAAACATGACAGAACAATTATTTCAGTACCGAAAAGGTAAGAGGGAATTGGGACATACGTTTGTAAAGATGAGAAACGAGTAGAGTTGTTATCGAAGTTGATGAATGGGGTAGTATGAATGAATTTGTAAGTTTTTTTTACCTGTATCCCCGAAGGGGTAGGCAGAGGTGTAACATTACACCCACATTTCGCCATAAATTTTTAGGTCCCACGTAATAGGGGGCGAGCCTATTGCCGTTACCGGGCACATCACCAGACTCCGTGCTGCTACTGAGAATTCGGAAAAACCCAGTAATACTTTTGCCCGACCCGGGAATCGAACCCGGGACCTCCGATCAGCAGTCGCATACGCTATCCACTGGACCACGGAGGCAGATTTGTAAGTTTAAGGTTGATTTTACAACATAAAATAAACCTAACAGCTAATAAAAACTATTTTAATAGGGTTACCAACGCACTTTTATCAATAAATTATACATACATACATAGACTAACACCTGTTTCCCCGAAGGGGTAGGCAGAGGCATATTAAACGCCCACTTTTCGCCAGTGTTATGATCCCACATCGTCAAACTATGGCAGATGCATTACGTGGAAATGGAGAATTTCAACAGCAAAAACCGGATGAAAACTGGATTCTTGTGCAAAAGAGGAGGTTGCGCAATCGTTTTGTTGGGCAGTTAGGCAAAGCAAATACAGAACCATTGAGTAAATTCAAGGCAGCGGATACTAAAATACCCTTGTTTATCTCAAATGTTCATAAAGACACTTCAGAGAATGATATTGTTGAGTACATACAATCAAAAACTCAAGAAAGTGTTAGCCTAACAAAAATAAATATGAAACGCGATAAAGGGTACAATTCCTTCAAGTTGTTTGTGTCGCAATACAGGCTGCATTTGTATCTGGACAACAAACTGTGGCCGGATGGAATTACTTTTCGTCGCTTTGTGGATACAAGAAGGGCTCCATGAATAGTATTATATAAATAAATATGGATCACACTGTGTTATTGAGTTATAATTGTAAAAATATAAAGCGGAGCATGGATTGTGTGAGGAAGTTGTGTAAAACAGCCGATGTAGTTGGCCTGCAAGAAACGTGGCTCTTGTCACATGATTTACATAATATAGTCGGCAGCATTGATGACAACTTTAACTACACGGCAAAGTCAGCAGTAGACCTGAGCACTGGAATTCTGCGCGGCAGACCTCATGGTGGGGTTGCGCTCCTATGGCGAAAAAGTGTGTTTAGCTGTGTTACGGTGGTGAAGTGTCAAAATGATCGCATTGTAGCTATAAAAGCAAAGATAGGTGATAATCGTGAAGTGCTCATTATGTGTGTTTATATGCCAACGGACCAGGCTGAGAACCTACCGGTGTTTACACAATGTTTGGGTGACTTGAATGCAATTGCTTAGGACACCAGCGCTGAGGAAGTATATGTTTTTGGAGACTACAACTCTCATCCTGGTACGCCTTTTTGTAATGAGCTTCTTGAATTTTGTGCGGAAAATGAATGGGTATGTGTAGACCTCGATAAACTTGGGATATCATCGGATACATATACTTTTCAAAGTGAGGTATATGGGTGCAAGCGTTGGCTTGACCACTGTTTAGTATCTAAGTCAGCTGTAAAGTCAGTTGTGAATGTCACCGTCCGTAATGACGTGTACTGGTCTGACCATTTTCCAATAGAGATAACATGTAATTTTGATGTAATTAAATCAAAAATAGTAGTTAGTAATCGAAGCCTGTGTAACAAAGTACAGTGGGGGGTTAGAAATTTGGATGAAATAAATCAGTACCATGAAATGTGCAATAGCCTACTTAAAAACATTCATTTTCCGCAGGAATTCCACGAATGCGCCGATTTCATGTGTCAAAATGTAAATCATAGATATGTTATTGACAAGTTATATAATAATATTGTTAACATAACTTGTCGGGCATCGCTAGACAGCCGACGTTACATACCAAAGAGCAGAAATAATGTCAAATGTGTTTATGGGTGGAATAAGTATGTGAAAGAAGCGCATGGGCAGGCTAGACAGGACTATTTATTGTATGTTTCGGAGGGCAAGCCTGCAAATGGCCCTGTGTATCAGAGAATGTGTGAAAGCCGCAAGATTTTTAAATCAAAGCTAAAATAATAATAACCAGGAGCAAATCAGAATGGATACACTTGCTTCACAACATTCCTCAAAACAGTTCCGCAAGTTCTGGAAAGGGACTAAACAACTAAATGGTCGGGTCAGCTTGCCTGTGAGTGTGGATGGTGTTAGTGATCCTAAATTGATAGCAAACTCATTTATGAGGCAATCTCGGATGAGTTCCGGCTTGCTGCAGGTGTTGGAATCTGAGCATACGTCAGTACAGCAGCCCGTACGTTTTGCTAGTAAGGATGTTGAAGAAATTATAAAAAACATGAAAAAGGGAAAGTCGCCTGGTCACGACGGGCTCAGCATCGAACACCTGCAGCATGCAGGGGTTCATCTGTATAGGGTCTTGGCCATGCTGTTTACTTTCTGCATTCGGCATACATATTTACCCTCTGCTCTTATGAAAACAATTGTAGTACCTATTATTAAGAATACTATGGCTGATACATCTGATAAGGGCAATTACAGGCCAATTTCCTTGGCAACTGTAATAGCAAAAGTTTTTGACGGGTTACTGGATAAACAGCTTGATAGCTATGTGAGACTACAGGATACACAGTTCGGGTTTAGACCGGGGTTGTCCACCGAGAGCGCAATACTTGCCCTAAAGCACACTGTAAATTACTATGTAAATAGAAAGACACCTGTATACGCATGTTTCTTGGACTTGTCCAGGGCTTTTGATCTAGTGTCATACGACAAGCTCTGGACGAAGCTAAGAGGCATGGGTATCCCAAATGACATAGTAAACATGTTCACCTACTGGTACCGCAACCAACTGAATCTAGTACGGTGGGGAGGAGTGTATTCTGATGAATACTCATTGGAATGCGGAGTACGACAAGGGGGGCTGACGTCTCCGCGGCTATTTAATATATATGTTAACCACCTGATTGAGGAGCTCAGTAGCACGCATGTCGGATGCCATATTGACAATGTGTGTGTAAATAATTTAAGTTATGCTGATGATATGGTGTTGCTGAGCCCCTCAATTGGGGGGTTAAGGCAATTGTTGAGGATATGTGAACAGTATGCTGTGGAACACGGTCTCAAATATAACGAGAAGAAAAGTGAGTTTATGTTATTTAAATGGAATAAGAAGGAACCCAACTTTATACCACCATTACTACTGAACGGGGTGCCTTTGGGCCGTGTATCACAGTTTAAATATCTTGGTCACATAGTGACTGAGACGTTACACGATGATATGGATATTGAAAGGGAGCGCAGGGCACTGTCGGTGCGTGGTAATATGTTGGCACACAGGTTCGCTCGGTGTACAGCTCAAGTTAAAATAACATTATTTAAAGCTTTTTGCCAGACATTCTACACCAGTGGCCTGTGGGCGAACTTTACGAAGCGGGCCTACAGTGCCTTGCGAATCCAATACAATAATGTGTTCAGGGCACTGTTCCGACTCCCTCGATATTGCAGCGCTTCCGGCATGTTTGCTGATGCTAGTGTCGAGGATTTCTACGCAATTATGCGCAAGAAAATTGCGTCAGTGATGAAGCGTGTTCGAGGCAGTCGAAACAGTGTGCTGAAAATGATTGAACTGACACGATATTGCTAAGTAGATTTACAGAGCTGCATGTGTTGGGATCCAGTGCACCTGTCATAAATTAAATAATTATGTAAATAAAAATATAGTAGATAATAATAGATAATTCAGCTATTTTAATATATTTGAAAATGAAATACTTACAACAATAATTTAATAATTTAATTCAATTTCCACTTAATAAATTGTAACAATATGTACTCTCTATGTTATTGTGAGGTATTATTATGTGCTATGGACTCTGTCTGATAATAAATGATTTTTATTTTTATTTATTTTTATTATTAATAGGTGGCGAGCCTATTGCCGCTTATCGGGATATTTTGTTTGCCAGAGCCTCGTCCGTTGATCGGCAGGTGCACCACTTGCAGGTGAGGTTGGCTTGGGACCCTAAGTTCTTGGTGGGAACCCTATGCACCCTATTAATAAATTATATTGCTCTTTTTATAAGTACTTTTCTGTCACCACATTTGTATTTGTCAGTGAATAACTTTAAATAGGTGTTAATGAAATATCTTATTCATCTCCTTAAATTAAGACATACCTAAACATTACCCTGACGACATACATGTTACTTCCAAAATGTTTTACTTTAGAGCCCGTTGCCGCAATTATGCGAACCAAATTTGAGAAAATATTAGCTTTTCCACGACAATTCAAATAGGATATTCCATGATTTAGACCAGTGTCAGTTTTTCCAGGGATACTGATGCCATTGGCCGAAACCTTCTTGACAGCCGGGCCTGACAGCTAAATGTGCCCTTCAAGAACAGTAATAAAGTCACGCAAGTGATCAAAGCCACAGTGATAGGTGACCACTTTAAACTCTTTACCGTCGATGCAATCAGAGAATAATTGACAAAAAGTACAGAAAGGATGGCCTACATAATTATTACACATTAGCTGTCCAGGCGAACTTTCTACCGCCTAACAGTCGATTCTTTTTTTTTCTCCCCTTAGGAACCATCCTCGTACTTCAAGGAATATTATAAAAAAAGAATTAGCGGATTCGGTTCAGCTGCTTTCGAGATTTGCGGTTAGCAACACATTTAGCGATTCATTTTTATATTATAGAATTATTTGTAACTACTACTATGGTTTATTTTGCTTGAAAATAACATAATCTTCCTCTAGATAATTACATATTTTTATGACCTATTTCACAGCAGAGACTTGTCTACCGGCGAAGATTAATTAACAGTGATAAAGCTAGTTTCGTCAACGTCATTAATTAGACTTAACCAAAATACACAGGAATATCAAAATAGTTGTGTCTTGTCACAATAAATCTTAAGGCGTTTAAATAAAGATAAGACACGATTTTTATTATTAATATTTTTATATCGGTCTGCTCCTATAATCTTTACTTAGAATATCATAAGTTTGATATACATATGTTTATTACATTCTAGTTATGGAAGAGTGTGGTCTTCTGACACAAGTATTTCAATACTTAATAGAAGGTCTCCAAAACGCTTTTGTAAGAATTGTTGATGGAAATAAAAGTACGATTAAAAAAGTAAAAAAAAGCCATTGCTAACAAAAACACATTTTTTTGGGTACAATTTATAGCAGTCATTATAATTTATTTTTTAATTCCCGTTAAAGATCAATGAGAGCCTAGTGGAGCTACCAATATACTGCCATGCAGAAATTCTTGAGTCAAACCAAAGACGCACCACTGAGACATTCAGAGCAAAATACATATTTAACTATTAATTACGGCTTGCCTCGTGACTCAGAGAGTACATTGCGTCGTCAATCTCGACTGTCATGAAGATCTTTGACCGTAATTATGGGGTCTAAAATGGTCCAAACTGTGCAATAAAACTAGCACTAGGATTCAGCGTGCAGGATTTGACTCTGTACTTAAATATCTAGGTTTCTAGGCGCAAGTCTTGGATGCAACTGTGGTAACGCTAGGACGATGATGATGAGTCACCTTAATATGAAAATATTAAATTCATATACATTAGCTACGGCTGAAAAAGTTTTATGTATTTTGTATTTTATCTAAAACCGACTTAAAATATACATTCGTCTTAACAGACTTTTTATACAAATGAGTCAACTTTATACTAACAGGTCAAATAATTACAGCTTGTATTAAATTACAATACTTGTAGAAAGCTAATTTTGTATTATCTTGACTTATTTTACATACATACATACATAGACTCACGCCTGTTTCCCGGAGGGGTAGGCAGAGACTACGGAACGCCATTTGCAACGATCCTGACATACCTCTCTTTCTTCACTCACTCCCATCAAGTTTCTCATGCATGCTCTTCTGTTAAGGGTACTTCTGACTTGTCCTTTTTTCAGGATGTCTCCAATCTGGTCAGAGAACGTCCGCCTAGGTCTTCCCCTTTGTCCTGTCCCATTCACACTTGCCTTATATATCTTCTTTGTCAGTCTATCGTCATCCATCCTCTCCATGTGCCCAAACCATCTAAACATGCCTTTCTCAATGCTTGTCACTACATCTTCTTTTACCCCACAACACTCTCTTATCACACAATTCTTTACTCTGTCGGTCAAAGATACACCACACACACTTCTCAGTGCTCTCATTTCTACAGCATTTATTCTACTTTCAAAACTCTTCTGCCATACCCAACTTTACTACAGTACATAAGGTTAGGCAATAATACCCCTCTATGCACAGCCAAACGTGTTTTTTGGACACGTTTTGGCTACTCATAAAAGCATTCAGAGCTCCATTCATTCTATTACCTGCATTAACTCTTCTTTCAATATCTTATTCATTATTACCATCTCTTGTAAACAACGTACCTAAGTATACAAACTCAGTCACTTGCTCTACTCGTTGTCCATCGATGAAGACATTGCAAGCCGTAACGCATTCTTCCTTTTCAAAAACCACAACTTTCGTTTTACTTACATTCACTTTCATTCCTTTCCTCTCTAACGCACCATGCATGATTGTTACCATCTCCTGCAATTCCTCCGCTGAAGACGCAAAGATTATCTGATCATCAGCATAAAGGAGGCATTTGACGAGTAACCCATTCATCCTTAATCCGCAGTCACTATGTTTTAGATCTTGCAAACAACTGTCCATACAGCGGTTAAACAGCCACGGCGACGCTATACATCCCTGTCTAACACCTGTCTCGATGGTAAACCAGTCAGTGTACGACCCGTTTATCCTCACACAAGCTCTAGAATCCTCATAAAGGGATTTCAGAGCTCGAATGAGGCTGCTGTCCACCCCATTCATTGACAGCACCGACCACATTTCATTCCTCACCACTTTATCGTAAGCCTTTTCCAAATCCACGAATGCGCAATAGACTAGAAACTATATAGACTAGAAAGCCGTGAAATTACCAAACCTTGAGGCACAGTTTCATTATTGCCCGCTATGTTTCAGTTGAATTATTTGATGACCAGATAACATCATACAAATTTATTTCCAGTGTTAGATACACTTAAGAACAATTTATCTCTGGACCTTTGAAACTGGGCTTTAATACTTCAGCCATCAGTAGAAGTAACTACTTATCAACCGATTTCAGTTCACCGCTGAACATAGGCCTACCATAGAGTACGCCATAAGTCCATCTTCATGCGTCAATCAATGTCATGACTATTAAATCGTTTTCGCCATCTAGCCTCTACCAGCTACCCATCTCAAGGCCAGATGTCCATCCCTGGTACCCATTACTCAACTTTGATCTACCAAAGTTCAATCTACATTTATATAGACGGAAACTTTATTTTGTAATATTGCTACGGTAAAACTTTTGTAAATGTATGTGAGTGTGGCGCTGATACACCTGAGCATTAACTTGTTACAGAACAGCGAGCATTCGCCGTTTTTTGTTTTGTCGAACCGAACATTTTCACGATAATTCTAGCGAACATTCGAAATTCAAAGAGTCCGTAGAATTTAGAAAAAATATAGAAATCGCACTACAGCAGCAGTTTTACCCAATATGTTTACTTCAGTTTCACTTATGAATTATTTCTTGAGTAAGAGTAAGATACATAAACAAATGACGTTTCTAAATAATAAAATGCAGATCTTAATTTAAACAGGTTTAATAAATCACACAAGTGTCTGTTCCTCCGTTCAAATTTATTAATCGATATCGAGAGTTTATCAACATTCTATTGAAATGAATTCTGAGTAAACGAAATCTAAGGATCTATTGTAAACATTATCGATATTATTCTGAGTAAGCTCATCACTAGTCAAGTAAAAATTAGTGACAAACTACGAAGATTTTTCCCTAAATTAAAATCATAAGTCAATCGGAGATAAGGCGTGTGTCTATATAAAAAAAAGAAAATAAAAAATATGAACAATTACTTACCAGGAATGGCGTACACGAGAACAAAACTGAACGCTCCAAACAGTTCCTTTTTGATGGAGTCCGGCCATTTCTCGGTACAGAACTCGATGCTTCGCTCTACCCACACCTGCAATGCAATTGTACGTAAATAAGTTACCCTGTTGAACCTGTGGGAACTATTAAATGCAAACGAAGTTGTGTTTGCTGCGGTTTCAATAAATTTGCTGTGTTTATTCTAGTCAGTAACAGTGAAGTTATATTCTTGCTTATATAAATAAAATGCCACAAAATATATGTGGTTCATAGTCTGCAGCTATGGTATTTTGAAAAAATGCAGCAAATGCGGTTGACGGTCTACCACTCGACACAGCTTCACTATTGTGGGTTTTATTTTTACACTAGACAACACTTTGTGTGATCCATAAATTTTGAGTCTGTGTGTTTATTGTGTCTGTTAATTGGGCATTTATAAAGTCCCCTCAGAATTTATTATTAGTGCGGGAGGTATCTTTAAAAAAGAAAGAAATAATACACTGAAAGCACCCAACAATTTGAGAATATTGATAATTCAGATTCAGAATGCCTCCAAAAGATAATCTATTCAGAAAAGTGTGAGATATAAATCAAAGTGAGAATATGTCCATGTTAACGTCTGATTCCATCACTTCGATGACAACGAATGTTTTATCACTAGATTTGTCTATACTTACAATAATTGTCTCAGAAGTAAGGTTTATTTATGCTTTAAGTAATTATTACGCGTAAAAATTGTGTAATAACTGTTGATAGGGAGACATTTTTTATTTTAAGGCCGATTCTCGTATTTTAAGGAACACCAATACCGTATTTTTTTGGAATGAACTGTGATATGATTTTGAATTGACTCACAATTTTATTGCTATTCTGCTACACTTAATGTCATTATGACACATAGATATCGACGTCAATACTTGTTTGACATTTTGTTAAATTTACGATGTAGTCGCGATATCGTTCAAGTGTCAGTTTATTTACGTGAATACCATTTATGACACCGAGACAAGATCGAAACTGCATTTTGAATAAATATATGTAGTTAAGAGAATCTGTATGTAAACTACAAACCACTTGTACTCTATTGATTGATTGATTTGATTGATCAAGTTCTTTATTAGTACATAAATGATTACATTGTTTACAAATGAGCTTATTCTATTTGTATACAATCATTAATTATATTAGTTACACAGACTTTAGCGCCTTTATAAACATTATGCAGGAAGGAGATATCATTTTGTTACATCAGGTATTAGCTTAAAATATATAGAATTAATAATTATTATGTGTAAGTTTTAGTGTTAACCACATACCTAATTATGTTAGTGATAGTTAAATAATAAGGCACTCATAATTTTAATATGAGTGGATAAAAAATAATTGCGGGTAGAATTGCGGCATAAAAATCATACGACCGGTCTAGCGGCGTCGGCTGGTAAGCGAACCTGTACTCTATTACTATTATCTTCTTGATGACATCAAATATTCAATGCTTTGCGAAGCAGAAAATTGACACTCAGACCACAAAATAAAACAGACTTTAGTAAACAACAACAAAATAAAAATAAATACGTTTCAGTTCTGTAAACTGGCATTTTTAGTACACTTTGCACATGCTATAAAGTATTAATGTAAATGTCTAAAAGTAATAATGCTCGTGGCGGAAAATAATTAAAATAAATTCTTGCTATAAAATCAATTTGTGCTTTATTATTTCCTAGTTTTAATTTTATACTGCCTCTCTAAATACGAACTGAAACTTAAATACTTAACGGACTGCTGAGACGATGGTCTCGAGTTCGATCGCCAGGTACCCCGGGTACACACCTCTGACTTTTCGAAGTTATGTGTGTATTAAAAATGTTAAATATTACTCGCTTAATAATGTGCCCGGTAGATGGCAATAGGCTCGCCCCCTATTACATTGGGACCTAAACATAATTGGCGAAATGTGGGTGTGTTTACACCTCTGCCTACCCCTTCGAGGATGAAAAGGCGTGAAGTTATGTTATGTGTTATGTTATGTAGTATCAATTAGTTAATTCTCACGTTCGCTTTTAATTTTTTGTATATTGATTATATAAAGTGAATTACTGTTTTGAATCACTTATTCACCTTAGTGGTAAATGTTAACCGTTCTTTGTAAACTTGGGAATTGTCAGCCCTTTATCATTGTAATGTTAAAATATTGTTACATCACAAATACTAAACAGGTCTCAAAAATACCTTTATTGTATAAAAAAATTACATAATATATCATGTCATTGTGGACAGAGTGCGCAGATTTATTACGAGATCTGGATGTAAATGGAATAAATTACCGTTGAAACCGTTCCTGGTTGACAAAAACGTTTCTATGTAGAACGGGTGAAAAATTCTGTGTTGAGTCCAGATAGCGGAATGGAGTCGCTGGTGACAAATCAATATTTCAACATTTTAGAACCCTGTTCGACATTAAAATTAACATAACTTTTTTCATATATCAGTTTGCTATAGATAGTATACTAGAGCTATATTTAAAAAATATTTTTAAAAGCAAACAACTTCTATATCAAATCAATCATTTCACCATCCATCTATAATGCAGCAATATTTACCAAAGATTTTTTAAACTTATAAATCAAACTTATGAACCCGCAAAGCAAGCAATAATAGAACATGATAGGCGAATATTAACCAAGGGAATTTTTACCAATGTTGCAAACGATAAAAGAGCTTTAAAGAACATCCACTTTTTAAATTAGTATATTGATAACTATCAATAACATGTGTGAAAGGTTGGAGAGTAATGAACTATTTATATGTTACAAATACCTTTTAACACAATAACGCACATCAAGTATACTTAGGTTAAACTAGTAACTTGTAGGTATACAAATTGCCAAAGTTTCAGAACGTTTTATTCAGGAAGATAAAGAGTTAAAGTCTATATAAAAATGAAAGTAAACTTTTAACTATAGACACTGATCATAACAGTTTCACAACTTTCTAGCTCCACGTTACAAGATACGGTAGTACAAATCGATGACTACCTCCAAGTCATTTTCCCTAAGGTAATGTGCCGACTGCCTGAAGCATGACCGTTAAGCTATGTTATATGGCAGCAAACTTCTCAGGTTACGATTACTGGTGTCATGATGATAAGGGAATGGGTTTGGGACAAATAATGTTGTTCGTGCTTTTTGCTATAGGTTTGCCGTAGCTGCGTTATATGATCATTTACAATTTTGTTGAAGGTTGGTTGGTTGCTGAACCAATGTAATAGACACTTCAGAGGTAGATTTGATCGATGTCGCTGTTGTCGAGATACTGAAAATAACGCGGGCGTAACCGTGGGGAACAGCTAGTTTATAATAAAAGGGTCAATTACCAAATTCGTTTGTACCGAAATACCACGATATCAATATTTTGGTACAAACGAACATTGCAAATAATAATAAAATATATTTTAATTTATAAGCTAATAATATTCTAAATAATTAAACAACTTGTTCAAAATAATGTTTGATCATAATACATAGACAAGCAATGAACCAATTGAGATCATAATAACAATGATACGTTTACGATGGTATAATAATATCATAGATTTTCTTGTAGCAGAATGTCATACAGATTATTTAGAGGTACTTAATATTGTAGACAATATACGTATTATACGAGATTTCCAAAACACAAACACAGCCATATATAGCGTTAATATTGCAAAATACAGATAATTTAGAAAAGTTCCAAACTAAAGTTGTTATATCTAATGATAGCTGTAATCGTTACAAACTTTTTACAACAAATATTTACTAAAACATTAATTTGAAACCTTGAAAAGAAATTCTTGAATGCTAACGAGGCAGCGATAGCCGATATACAGAGGGTATCGAGTTCAAAACTAACGTGTGTAACAGTGACTTTCGAAATGATGTGTAGGTAATTGTTCTTTGTTGTCCCGTGCCTCGGAGAGTGCCTTATGTCATCGGTAGTCATGAATATCTTTAACAGTTGTTATGCGGAGTTCCAACTTGAATATACTGACACTGAACGATTTTAAATTTTCGTGATTTGTAAACATTATACATGTTTATTTATCTTGGTATTTTTCGACGTTTCAAACGACTTTCATCAGTCGTGGTCGCGGAGGGCAGGTGTATAATTTATTAGATATCTTAGTTATCGCGAGTAAAAGGCAGCGATATCCTAGTGTTGATACCAACAGACTGCCATCCAGAGGAGATCGGGTTCAAATCCAAGGCGCGCACCAGTGACTTTTCGGAGTTACGTGCGTATTGAATTGTTAATTATCTTATATTGTTATTTTTTTTCCGTTTTGATTATAAGACAATTATCGTATAAAATTGCAGCCAAACCGTTAATTGTACATGAGACTGCTAATCTGTATATATAAAATCCTTACGTTACTGACTGACTGACAGACAACCTACAGCAAAAACTATTAGGCGCAGGAAACTGAAATTTGGCATGTACATATGTTCCTTGGGGACGGGAGGCGGGCAATAAAAAAGGGTTTCCTGAAATGCCGACGGGAACGGGCAGAAACGGTTAAATAATACAACAATTAAATGAAATGATTAATAAAATGATGACTCAGTATTATCACATTTTATTTTGAGTCCTCTAAAATTCCGAACACAGTCGTGAAATAATCAAGTGAAACGCTGACTACACATGGTTGGATTCCAATTCAATAAAAACAACCTTAGGCAGCAATAGCCTAGTGGAGATACCAACAGACTGCCATGCAGAGAGTATCGGGTTCGAATCCACGGCGCGCACCAATGACTTTTTGGAGTTATGTGCGTTTTGAATTATTAATTATCGCTTGTCCCGTGCCTCGGAGAGCACGTTAAGCCGTGGCCCGGTTGTCATGAAGATACTTGACAGTCGTTACAGGGCGTCAGTATCTTCTTAAATAAACCGACACTAGTCTAAACCATGGAATGTCGCTATCCCTTCGGGTTGCAGAGGTCAGACAGGCAGTTGCTCTGTGGAAGAGCTAATATTCAGCTAAATCCGGTTAGACTAGGAAGCGGACCCTAGATTGGGACTGGGATAACGCTAAAAGAATGATGATGATGATGATGAAAATAGTATAAGAATGCAAGTTAGGGACATTTTTAAGTTAGTTAACATATTGTTATGTTGTAAATAGCTTACAATACTACCTATACTTGATAATATAGGAGCTCCTGGTATACAGATGGCGAAGTGGTATAAACGGTCTCCTCACCTTTCAGCACCGACTGTCGTGGGTTTAATCCTCACTAGCGACAACAAATCGTTTTATTAAGAAGTTATGTTTTCGGGCCTGGGTATTTGTGACCTTAATGTAAAATACGCTGGGACCAGTTGCGGCAACTTACTTCTCTGTTCCTCGAAGAGCACGTAAAACTGTGGATCATAGAATTATGCCATAAAAATTATAACACCTACAGGAGGTCAGTACCCTCAATCAGTTGTTATACCTATATTTAATGTAAATTCTGTTATATAATATTTAATAGATGTGATGTGGAACAGACAAAATTCAATGTGTCGAAATGGAAATGAAATGGAAAATGGAATATCATGAACTTTAATATTAATTTCATCTATAGTATATTCCAACGTATTCTTTTTCTGTCTTCCATGGAACATAGGTACCTATTACGAAACATAAATCCTACTCTAGCTGCAATTCAAATATATGCAATTAACAATGTTGACGACAAAATCTAGGGCACACTTATTAAGTCTAGCTCGTCAGTTGAGAGAAAACTCTTAAGAAAAGGTGTCTTCCTGGAGTTAAAGTAATGCATTACTCAAAGACAGTATGCAGACTGCGTTTCTATTGAAGCAAAGACTCTGTGAGATACTGCCTGATTAATATTAAAAGCTCAGATGATAGTAAAAGTAAGTTAGTTGGACAAAGTGAAAAACAAGTTAAGGATATAATTCTAGTGAAATCGCCATGTTAACGGAAAATGGATTTGTGATATGCTTTTGTCGAAAACCACCAAGTGGCTAATTAGCTTGGCAAAGTTTGGCACATTTTTTATACTTTAATTATTTCTGGTAAAATATCATTTTATTCCGAAGTTCATGATTATAGATATGACAATATTAGAGCTAGAAACAAACATAAAACTGTAGCTCCAATTTGTAAAACTAAATGCACTTCATACAACATTTAAATAAACCGTTCTCATATTGCGGCTACGGCGTAGCAACGTCTACGGAATCGTCGTAGCACCGCATACAAATAGAAAGCGTTTACGAGCTAAAATAAAAATATGTAAATGAACCTCGGCACAGAATATTCAGGAGGTTCTTATTGTCATGCAGATATACAAAACTAGTGATTTGGTTGCTAGCACTATCGGGTATCAGGCACAAAGCAAAAATAAACGAAATGTTTATAAGCAACCGCATTGTCTGAATACATTTTTGATTGGCTAGTTGGAATAGCCTTGCCTGATAATCAGATTGAATATAAAGTATCGATGTTTTCTATTTATTAATAAGTCTGAAGGCAAAGGCTAACCGTGGCCTTCGCTTAGAAAAGCGATCAAAAGACGACCCCGGGCCTAGCTCAAAACAAAAAATATAGCAGTAATACAAGTATTTTACAGCGTGTTTCTAGGCAAGGATATTCGGGTTTAAGTGGCCTGATTTAATAGAAAGTTTGATTATTTAATATTTCGTATAAGTGTGCCGACTGTGTTGTCGGAGTTTAAAGACCTCCCATCGACATAGCCTAACGACACTTGTCCTGAGACAAGAGATCCTCCAACGGATTATAGACCTTATAGATGGCATGGATTCAAATGTAATACAAGCACTCATGCATCCAAGTGCATTCAAATGGAGGAACATTATCAATGTATTATATTCTCGCATCAACATCATTATCAGCTTTTACCAGTCCACTGCTGGACTAGGCCTCTCCTTTGGAAGGAGGAATTGGCCTACTATACCACGCTGGCCAAACGGGTTGGTATAGGGTTTATATCAAGTTTTCCTTCTCTTACAGTGCTGTTCTCTGCATAATATGCTCCCTCTGTCGGCTCTTACGACACCCATGGGATGATATGGGGTGGTGACATTCCGTATTCTTAATCCGTCACCACACGGATCATCGCATCAACAACCTCAACCTAAATCTAAACGCACTCCGTCCAACAGAGTGCATCAACAGAATATATACCGATTATACATCGTTTACATCCCCATGAGTAACGGTGTAAAAATATCATCGTTCAATTTGGAGAGTTGCCACGGACGTAATGTGACAATGGAGCCTTAGGATGCTTCTCGCGTATCTATTTTTTAGAGATCGGACGCGCAACTTGCAAGTGTCGCTTAAAGCGGGCTGTTTGAAATATTTATGTTACGTATGGCAATTGGCAGGTTATGTATAAGTTTTTATGAAATTTGTTGATAAATCAAACTCTTAAATATTTGTTTCTGTTACATTTTGTGAGCACGTATTTATTCAGCTCAACTATATCATTCAATATTATTTAACGGGTCTTACTCTTGACAATTAACTTATTTAAAGGTATAAATACCTCTGTTATTCGCCTGCGTTTCAACCAGTTGGAACGGTTTGAACGGAAAGTTTAAAATCGATTATAGCTTAACTATACTTTTCAGAATATTCTCTTATTAGACTCATAATGTTGTTTATATGAGCAAACTGTAAAATTATATAAATTATTTTTGCTTTTATATGTGCCTTCCTTTTATTGTTGTTAATTCACGGAGATTGTTATATAACTTTTTTGGCATTTGGAATGTTTATTGTTTTGTAAAATATTTCAACAAGCTTTCTTGACTTGTATGCATTATGTGAAATTTATTAAAGGTTGTTAAGAACATAAATGTACTTGATATGGTTGATTGAATCACTCGCTACAGGCGTGTTTTTCGCCTTTGCACGAAACGAAACACGTGTCAAAGCATAGTCGGCGCATACAGCGGGATACTGCAAGTCAAGTATCTTCCTGGAGCCTATACCATTCCTATATATCACTTGTCCTCTCACATCAGACGAGTATTAGTCAAATTTTATCTAATGCAATAGTTTGGGTTCCTCTTTCTTTCCCTGTTGTCCCAATAATATAGTAAGTATACTTTGGTATAGTTACTTACTTCAATGGCTCCTCGACCCAAAATGTGCCTTGGTCTCCAATGCGAGAGAATGTCCCATTCCATTAGTATACATAGTACAAGCTTCTGCTTAGTTTGTGACTAGATGGTGTTGTGTAAATGTGGTACAATATTATTATTATTATACATAGGAACTTATTTTACGGCTATATAATAATATATTTTGTTTGGCCACTTTATAAAAATTGTCGACACAAGAAGTCGGACGTTTTGAATAAAAATTACCTAAAATTTAGAACGCCTCTACCATTTCTAGCACGTGCGTTACGTACGTGAGTAGCAAAACTGCGTCTTTATAATTTATTTATTGGATGTCTGATTTGATTGATTTTGATATTTTCGAAAACACCATAGGTTTTTATACATTATACTAAATCTTATATTATTTAGTACTAAAATGATACAGACCGTATACCATCCGTGTGGTGATGGAATAAGAATACGAAGTGTCACCACCCCGTATCATCACATGGGTATCGTAAGAGCCGACAGAGCGAGCATATTATGCAGAAAACAGCACTGTAAGAGAAGGAAAACTCGATACAAACCCTGTACCAACCCGTTTGGCCAGCGTGGTATAGTAGGCCAATTCCTCCTTTCAAATGAGAGGCCTAGTCCAGCAGGGGACTTTTAAAGGCTGATGTGATGATGAAAATGATACAATACTATTGTAAAAATTTACGTTATAAATAGCTTCTCGCCTCTCCCTAAAACGTATCTGCTTAGTATTCCGGAGCTTTTTCATTTTCCATACAGAACAATACAAATACAATATTTGTAGCGATATTTGCACGATTTACTTCATTCAGATGACACCATTCGGCGTCACACTCAATTCGTTCCTACCTTTCTATTATACAAAACCTTTCTATTCAATCTGTCATTTGCAGGACTTACGACGATTGTGTACATGAATTCGTTTTGTGTAGGTACATTGTTGGATGAATAGAGTTCTATTATTGTAGTAATTATAGTGAACCAACTGAGATGGGATATTGTTGCTGTATAGATTTTTATTTATTTTAAAATCCTATAGTTGTTCCTCAGCCGTGTACTAGTGGGGTAAAGGAATCAGAATACAAAGTGTTACTATTCCATTTCATTCCACGGGCATCTTAAGAGGCGACTAAGAGAAATATGCTCAATTTCTGCCTGTAATTTAATTTGATATCGATCACTGTAAGAGTGTAAGCGACTCCTACGCCGAAGATTGCGGGTTCGATTCCCGCTCAAGTCAAACATTTGTGGGCATGAACATGGATGTTTATCTTGGTCTGGGTGTTTCTATGTATAATATGGATGTATTTTCTAGTACCCATAGTACAAGCTATGCTTCGTTTGGGACTAGATGGTGATGTGTGTATGGTGTAGAATATGACATTTTATATTTGTTTCTCTTTTACGCGTATTTTTCCAACATATGATGTTAAAAAAGTACACGGCCCTTTGGCAGACGTGAACGGAGACATAGGTCCAACGTGCAGACGCCCTTTGAGAATTTTAATCTAGGATGAGGTGGGACACCTACTAAGGAGCCTCCGTAACTGCAATATGAAGTACAGCCATGGATTAGCTGCAGCAGGACTATTGTTACTTGTATGGAAACTAATTACTCTGGGCTATTGTGATGGGTATTCAATGGATGAGTGAATATGGAAACTATGGATGAAAAACGGCGTCTGCACTAAGTACTCTTATAGTACGTCGAAAAGGGGCAGACGGTGACTCGCCAACTCTCTAAATAGCCACCACGGTAAACGAAGTCTACCATAAAGGTAGCCAGAGGGCAACACTGGTGCGAGTGGCTAGGGGTGTAGAGCGGTGCGGCACCGGTTTCGCCATCGTGGGTCGTGACCCGGTGCGGGTTTCCTCGTAGTTTTCCTCTTGAAAATGACACTTCCACCCCCGAGAAAATAACTCTTGCGACTTTCATCTGGCCAGTCAGAGTTGAGAGTCCTGCAGGCGCTTTTGGTCATCAACTCCAACCAGCCAATAAAGGCAAGCCGGAGATGAGCCCCTGACCGACTCTCTGAAGCATTCGGGACCGCAGTGTCGCCACACACATTCAGCTCGCCACAAAGCTGCCCTGCGGTTGGAAAGCTTTCTATTCATCTTGCAATACATTTTTTGTTTATATCACAAGATGAAGGCTGTTACTCTGCCCTCCGAGATTGCGTTAGTCTCATGATGAGATAACGGCTGCCCCAGAGGGGTTATATTATATTATTATTACTGTTAGAAGGTGTGTATATAACATAACCCCTGTTACTTGTCACTATGTTTGAAAGGCTGATTGATTGATTACAATCTTTAAAATTATATCTTTGTTAGGTTTGTAGATTGTGACAATCAAGTAATCGCTTAATAAATAAACTAGCATAAACACCAAGAAATAATATCAGCCAAAAGCAGTCGTAGTAACAAGATCACTGTATGTTATTAAGACAAGTCATAGCACATAATCGTAACACATATAACTTTCGTTGCATCCAGTACATTTTTAAGTCACTTTAATGAATTTAGAATAATATATAATACTCATACTATAAATAAACTAGAATAAAAAAGTCTCACTGCATAACATTTACTCAAATTAAAAAGATTCCTCCATAAAACATGGCTACCGTTTCCTGAACCTTATGTAATACAATGTCGTCGTAAGCTATCACGAATGCGTAGAAAGCTAAGAATAGAATAGTATACTACCCTCCGTTGATGTCGTAAAACAAGGATGGATATTGTAGTAAGTGCATATGCACTTACTATCATATGATAGCAACAGGGTTCTATAACAACGGGGAAATTGGAGTCAAGGAATAAAGATGGATAAGATTACTTTCCAAACTTCGAAAAAGTTAGAGAAGCCTAAAATAAAACAACACAATACAAAATAAACCATCATGTTATTTCACACGTAATATATTTTATGTAAAAATGCACAGATAAAATAATAATATTCTACCACATTCACACAACACCATCTAGTCCCAAACTAAGCAGAGCTTGTACTATGGGTACTAGATAATGGATAAACATACATATATACTTTTTTTTTGTAAATACATACATATTATGCATAGAAACACCCAAACTAAGACAAACATCCATGTTGATGCACACAAATGTTTGACTTGAAAAATAAAGATAAAGGATTGATTTATTTAATTAATACCTTGGTATCCATAGTAGCACGAGTATTTTATCATCTGAGTGGTTTCTGTTTTTGTTTTTATGAGACTGAGTCGTACGAGAACTGTAGACGTTAAATTTCAAAAAGAAATCTCGTAATTCTGTTATTTACTTATTTTCACCGAAATAGAAGCAATTTATTTTTTTTATTTTACAATAAAACACATTTTAAAACATAGGATGTAAGAAGACCTTTAACGAAAACTGAAATCCCCTATTGTACCAATAATTATGAACATTTTTACTCCGGCACCATACCAGAGAATTTACTGATTGAAGAGATATTGAGGCTCAAATGCACTATAAAATGTTTCTTATTAGTAATAAAATCAATGAATTTACTGTGCCTATGTGTTCTGTAGATGTCCTATGCATCCACGGATAAGTAGGTATTTCGAGCATTACACGCGTGCACTTTTAATTGCGGCTTAACCCTTTACTTGGCAAAGGTTTTGTTTGTATATATTCATTATTTTTTTCACATATATCGCGTCTAATACGTGTCAAATACATCTAAAAAATGCAAAAAAAAATCATACATATATAGTTTTGGAAATATAGCATGTGCATTTAAATGCACATTGCCAGCTTAGTCGAAAAAAAACGTGTGCATTTAAATGCACATTGCCATGTGTAGATAAAATTGAAACGTGACTTATTTAAGATGAAACAACGGTTTATTAAAAAAAAACTACTAGTAACGAGATCAAATATGAGCAATAAAGACAACAACATAATTGTCTATGACCTTTTAGGTCCTTTTAAACACTAAAAAACATCTTTAAGTACAAATGTTGTAAACACACAAAATACTATTAATAATGAGAGATCAGTAATCAGACATGTCAACAATGAAATTTATTATTATTATTTTGTATGATAATCATAAAAACAATAACGACCATATACCAAACAAAGCCTCACGTTGCATTTTACACATATTAATTTAGTCTGACTTTTATGCAATAGGGTATTTGACTAAAAAAATCTAATTAGTCCGTCAGTTACATTATCGAAAAATATTGGACACGTATATTTTCTTTAGTCACGTAAACAAAAAATGAAGCCTACAAACTTCGCTGAAAACTCGTGTGACGTCACTTGCCAGTACACTTTTTACTGGCAAGTGACGTTACAAGCCCCCACTCTTAGACGTTTCTCCATCTTTGATGCGGTTTATCTTCGTAATTTTTTACTGATTTGATAAAACAAAAAATACGTATCCAATATTTTTTGATAATCTAACTGACGGACTAATTCGATTTTTTTAGTCAAATACCCTATTCTTGCATCTGCCTTTATTTGTAATGATGGCAAGTGTCCAAAGTGGTCATATCTGCCGTAGTCAGACGTCTGCGATGTAACAAATTTCAAACCTCTGGACGTATTCGAAAACTTCTTAGTTCTTTGAAAGGTGGTGAGATCATTACTTATGGCACATCGAAAGTCTTTTAGTTTCATTCGCTTTACATCTTTGGTTTCGAAACGACTTGGGCAAAAGATCCACGATCTTTTTTTTAGGTTTTTATCAGTAGGTAGGTAGTTTGGCTGCAGCTCCTGTTTTGCCTGATAGTCCCTAAGGCAAAAATACCGAATATAGATAAACATTTCTCAAATGTTCCAGAAATTTTACTGAAGTGAATAAATTGTCGAAGTATGGCACTGAACATGCATAATGAAGTTCATTTTTCAAAGAACTACCTACTTTTTTCTATGTCGGAACTAGCTGCAGACTTAGGTACCGACGCCAAAATTCTCGAAGTCCTTGTAGAAGGCTAGAAAATAAAGAAATATAAAAAATAAACAGCTAATAGAAAGAAATAATTTAATTGAAATTCATAATGTTCTTTTAAAAGCAATGTCCTTCAAACTGGCAATGTATCTATAAATGCACACAGCCTAGTGTTGGTAGGTCTGTTAATAGTTGGCAATGTGCATTTAAAGACACATGCAAGATCAAATGAAAAAATTCCGAATAAACTATTTCAAATTGACAAAATCTATATTTAATTCACAAGACTGTATATTTAGGTACTGTTTTTATCACTTTTTTATTCAATTTCGTTAATAAATAATATGATTTCAATCGATTTTTACCTTATAGGCAGTAGACGCAAGCGCACGCTCCACTATCTTGCGATATACTGCGTACACCAAGTGTCGCCAGTGCTCAGTAATATTTTTTTATGTTAAATAAGGGCATTTCATGGGTGAATGAGTAGTAAATAAATAAAAAATGTACTTAATTTTGCTTGTAGAATATTTAAAAAAAAGTGTGCATTTAAATGCACATCGTCAAGTATAGGGTTAAAAATGTGTCAACTTAAAAAAAATCGTTTCCTAGGTATTATTTTTGCTTAGTATAGCTTGGCATGATGTCCAAAACGGGTAGACTTCGACTTGGTGATGGGTGTTGTGACATCCTGTATAAATAAAACTAACTACGTTAAAAATAACCGACTTCAAAAACTAAAAAGTTAAAATAATAAAGATTTAATAATAATTAAATACCTTAATAGGTTAATAATAATAGGTTTACAGTTGGTGCCAAGCCATATTGAGATTTAATTACCCTTTATTAGGTTTATTTACGTATCTCAATCTTTAAAGTAGGCATTTCATTGTATTAATTTGCTCGTATTCATTTAAGTGAATAAAATATTATTATTTAAGGCTTGGCACCGACTTTAAACCTTTTAGTAAATAGAACATATAAATAATTGGTAGTATTTAATTAATAATAAATCTTTATTAGTTTTTACTTTCTAGTTTTTGAAGTCGGTTATTTTTAACGTAGTTATTTTTATTTAATACTTTTAGTGTATTGTTGTATTGTCAACTAGTTATGGGTAGAACTACAAAAGGTGCAGCGCGCCTTAAAAAATATAGATCTCAGAAAACGGGAATGGATAAAAGTAGTCGTCTTCGCAAAAATGCTCTTTGAAACACAATTTGACATTCTTGTGAGACTATTAAAGATCGTGAAAAACGTTTGTTGGCCATGAACGCATATATTAAATCACGTTTACGTCAAGAAACTTTTTTTTTTATAATAATACATCACGTGTGTGTCATCAAGTCAATCTCTTTCGTTCTGGGAAGTGGCTTAAGGTCCCCTAACGAACGCATAAAAAACACTACAACTTACTTTAAAATTACCTATTGTTGTACAATATCGTGTAAATATTTGATTCTGTTAGTTACAGTTACTTTGTTAATAAAACACGAATAACAAACACAAAATATTCTAAAATCCAAATAACCACAATGATCATTTGAATCACGACAATTAAAATTTAAAACTTTTAGATTCTGCGAATCGTCCCCTTTTCATCCTTTTATGTATGACGTATGTACCACGTTTTAAGGCCTTACTACCGACAGGAAGCTAAAAAAAGATACGTATATAATAGGAAATGATCTCCCAAAAATGAACGACTAGAATATCATTCAACCTTTTCTGAGAACTGGTAAGAGTACTTTGGCAGGCATTATAGATAAGCTGGTCGAACAAATTTGCTTAAACTGACTTCTATGAAGTATTCAATGAGTTACCAAATATCGATACTTATAACTGGGTATATATAAAAACTAAATGACTTCAAAGAGATGGTGTGGGATGGGGAAAGAAGTATCAAAACCGAAATGGAGAACGTTTCCATGATGAAAGGAATCAAGCGTCCGGTCTCCATGGCAAGCAGTTGATGTTACTTAACGTCATAAAAATAATGTACCTGTTTCACATTACAACAAATAACAAATTTATGGTACAAATACCTTTTTTGTGCCAACGCGACGTTTTGACAGTGAAAACCGTATAACGTAATGTATTCAAATTGTGGGAGTGATTTGATTCTTACTCACGACCCTTTATGTGATTTATAAACTGAAGTTTTGGGGTGTCTTTCATATCCGTTGATTGAATGTTTGTAAAGTTACCTGCGACAAAGGATGTATTGCAAAACCACGAAGAAAAAATAATAAAGACTAGGAGAGAACGAAAAGCTTGTCAAGTAACTTCAAATCTTTTTGATTAGTGTTAATCTCACCTTCGGGAACATCCTTAAAATCACTAATGTCCAGTACTAAACAAAAATGCTTCAGGCCTTGCTTCGTCCATTATTCACGAAACAAGCATGACTGAAAATCCAATAACCTGCTTTGCGGCAGAAAATTTCCGTGTGTTTCTGCTGTGTTCAAGTTCAACTGTGAAGGCAATTTCCGGAGACAAGCACTGAGGTTGATAAATGAAATAATTATGGGCTAGCATTACTCATATTACACAATAATTGCATAATTATACATTTTTCAAATGATAAGTAAGAAGCACATTTATTGGATTTGAATAAACATTAATTATTTAAATCCGAAAATTGTGAGATCCCGAGGAGTGTAATTTATAATTAAGAAAATATTTCGTAACGGATTTTCTCACGATAACTAAGTTAGGGTTTCACCCCTGTCTTCATCGTCATTTCGACCATCGATTTAGAAAACCCTGATAATCTTGTTTGATGTAGACCGATCACTATCTCTCAGCTTTATATTATAATTTTAGAATCAACTTACTTTATAAAAGATGTTCGTAGAAGAGCAAAGCCGTTTCTCAAAATGGTAAAGTATTATGTTTAATTGTATAGCTATTATTCACCACAGAATAATAAATAAGTACGTCAAAAGCCTTTGAAAATTATCGGATATTATTCACAGCATTGAGGTATACTCAATATTAATAAATAATTACGATATGGTTTGATGATATGAATTAAGATTTAAGTACAGATAATTTGCAGAGTGGCTTGGCTATGGCTTTACACTCGAAACCAATAACTGCCGAAGAAAGACATTCTTCACTTACACAAATTATCTCCGAAAATATTCGAGAAATAAATGAAGGCAACTGCCCCTATAATAACTGCAATCAGTCTACATCTAAAAAAGCAGAAAGTTTAACATTTTCTTTGTATTTTTTGGTTCAAACTTTGTCAAACTTCTTCTTTTCCTGTCAGTACGTATAAAGCCAACTCTGGCGTTATAGTTTCTATGATACTGGGAAGCAACCGACTAACCACGAGCCCACCGAATCACGGTAGCGATCTGATATAAATGCCACAACAAGTGGTCATCCAACTGTTGACCTCTGCCAGCGTTGCTTTACTTTGTAGATTTGTTACGAACGGCAAGTTAAGACACGCTTTCAGCGCTACATTATTAAACAAATCTGAAGGCACGGTAGTGCCCCCGCCAAGTCGAGCGCGAAGCAACACTGCCGTACCATCTTTTTCTGGAACCATTTCGCCGCATTTTCAGGACCCTATATTTTTAAAAACCTCTAGATGAAATTGGAACTGAAATTGTCATCTAGTGAGTTTTAATCACACACTTGAAAGCCAACATTTCAAGTCCGTAGATCATTTAGTTCCGAAGCTAAGCGAAAGCAAAGTTTCGCATTTTAGACACCGACAAACTGACTCGCTGATCATCAAACTAGAACTAGTACTTCCCATTGACCTAGGGCGCTGAAATTTGGTTAAGAGGTGCCCACATAGAAAAAAACTATCACAACTAGGATCATAGAAGATCTGGACTACCTGGTGACCCTGATGAGAAACCGTAAGAGCACACCCAAACTGTTAGCGTTATCGACCGACTGTCTTTGCAAAATTTATTTCTGCAAAAAGAAGTGAAATCCCAGGAAAACCATTCTGTAAAAAAATTGCTGAGTCTCGATGGAGCTGCTTGTTTATCTTTATAAAGTAATGAAATCTCTGGACAAAGTTAAGCCTATGTTTTAACATAATGTTATTGATGCGATAGTATTTAATCATTCCTGTCAGTGCCAACTTGTGTCATATTAAACACCAGATTGTGTTCTTTCACACCTGGTGCTTGAACGGCACTTTTGTCCGAAAATGTCACGTTAAATCCTTTAGTCTATTTTTGGCATTGTAGCTGACGAATATATCAGACCAGCACAATGGAATATTTAACAAGATTCATGGAACGGTATTGTCCAAATTGGAATATTTTTAATTTTTAATCTAGCCTTACTAAAATAATAGGAAAGCACAGATTTCAAATCTCCTTAAGTATATATACCTGATCAAATATGTACGTTGTAAAAGCTTTACCTATATTGTATACCACGTGTACAAAGTTAAAAGAAAAACTAGCCATAAATATCAACATCGTCTCTCGATGACACGTAATCTATTATTCAAGATAAATAGAAATTATTGGAGAATTAAACTAATACGTATTACCATATTATGTGACGCACCTCTCTGCCGTCACAATTTTATGATCAAACATCATATTTTTCTTATATATTATTTGTGTACGGCATGTGTACGGTAACGCAATTAATGTAGTATTGACTTTTGTATGTCAATGTAATAATTTTCTTGTCAATCGTGTAACATCAAAGAAAGTATTTTGCTGTAAAACAGGGTTTTAAATAATTAGATGTGCTTCCGTGGTCGAGTGGATAGTGTATGCGACTGCTGATCGGAGGTCCCGGGTTGCAAAAGTGTTACTGGGTTTTTCCGAATTCTCAGTAGTAGCGCGGGTCTGCTGGTGTGCCCGGTAACGACAGTAGGTTTGCTCGGCAGGCCCTATTACGTGGGACCTAAAATAATTCATGGAAAAATATGGGTGTAATATCCTCTATCTACCCCTCCGAGTATACAGGATATAAAAAAGATATGACCTGCGCTTACATAATCTGTTCACGTATTCGGTTCGCACCTAACAATGCACGCGTAGTACTTGGTACGCAAGGTACTACGACGGGAGAGCGAGCTCACTCTTCCCAACAATGGGTACATCTAGCGATGTAAAATGCTGTAAAAGTATTCATTTCTTTATCGAAAAAACATACATATACTCACGACTTTTTCCCATCGGAGTAGGCAGAGACACCGTAACTCCACTTGCTTCTATCCGAACAAACCTCACACGCTTCCTCTACATTCATACATGCTCGCACGTTCCGGGTGCTTCATAAAAACGTCAAACCTATATACGAATAGATACGTAAGTTTGGAAACAAAACGATTCCTCATTGCCACTGTTATGTTGCCAACTTACGCTGGCCAATTTGGTAGCCATCATTTATTATTTTACTCAATAATATTTGTAGCAGCAATTTAAACGAAAATAGACCTTTTTAGGGAGGTAGGTTACCATTTTATAATAATAATAATATATCATTTATTTCGGAAAAGTTTCCATAATCATGAAATACAAATTACACTCACATAACAAAATCTTAAAATTAAAATTAGCAATCAGAGATCCAATTCTCCCCAAAAAACCTAACATCGTTGAACTATATAAGTTAAATTACGATTATTTTATTATTATTATTATAATATTATGTCTTTTGCACACTAAAATATAAGTGTGAAACTTATGTTTTGTTTTCAGACTAAATCGTTTGACTTTTTGAGAAGGGTTGCTTTAGAAAACTGTTAAGCTTAGACATTACTTACAATTTACTTTGTATGGTTGAATAATATTTGCGACTTTGGCGGTCTCTCCAGTTCTATACCGGTTACACTCGGCGGTACACCTTTACCAGTATGCTCCGATTTTCGCTACCTAGGTTCACTCATTGATCGGGATATTAGGCAACGAATTAACGCAAGATGGATGAAATGGCAACAGGTCTCAGGCACAGTATGCGATCACAACATGCCTGCGAAGTTAAAAGGCCGCATGTATAAGGCAGTTACAAGGCCTGTCGTACTGTATAGATCTGAGTGTTCGGCTACAAAGAAGATGGATGAGAAACGATTGCATGTTGCTGAGATGAGAATGTTACGATGGATGTATGGAGTGACAAGAATGGACAGAATTAGGAATGATTACATAAGAGGTAGTATGAAAGCGGCGCCCATTGATGAAAAGATAAAAGGGAGTCGATTGGCCTGGTATGGACATGTTATGCGAAGAGATGAGATGTACGTAGGTAAGAAAGTGATGAGTATGCACGTAGAAGGACGAAAAGGGAGAGGGCGGCCAAGGAAAAGATGGACGGACTGTGTAAGGATGGATATGAAAGAGAAAGGAAAAACGATCGGATGACTGGTGACAGAGTAGTATGGAAGCGAAGGACATACTGCGCCGACCCCAAATAAATTGGGTTCAGGGCAAGACAATGATGATGGCTGAGTAATATTTGCGAGAACTAGAAATATTAGAGGCAAGAAACTGTTTGACTTAAAACATAATAAAACCAGTTTTATAACGTCAACATAATCATATTTTCAACGAATTTCTTTTTTTTTTTTGGTTGTATAATATTAACAAGAACTAGCAAAGTGAAAGGTAAAAAATTGTTTGAAGTAAAACTCTGCTAACATCCACAAAACAATATTCATAAAATAAGCCATTTTTTTACAATTATTTTTATACATTTTTTAATTAATACCTTGGTATCCATAGTAGCACGAGTATTTTATCATCTGAGTGGTTTCTGTTTTTGTTTTTATGAGACTGAGTCGTACGAGAACTGTAGACGTTGAATTTCAAAAAGAAATCTCGTAATTCTGTTATTTACTTATTTTCACCGAAATAGAAGCAATTTATTTTTTTTATTTTACAATAAAACACATTTTAAAACATAGGATGTAAGAAGACCTTTAACGAAAACTGAAATCCCCTATTGTACCAATAATTATGAACATTTTTACTCCGGCACCATACCAGAGAATTTACTGATTGAAGAGATATTGAGGCTCAAATGCACTATAAAATGTTTCTTATTAGTAATAAAATCAATGAATTTACTGTGCCTATGTGTTCTGTAGATGTCCTATGCATCCACGGATAAGTAGGTATTTCGAGCATTACACGCGTGCACTTTTAATTGCGGCTTAACCCTTTACTTGGCAAAGGTTTTGTTTGTATATATTCATTATTTTTTTCACATATATCGCGTCTAATACGTGTCAAATACATCTAAAAAATGCAAAAAAAAATCATACATATATAGTTTTGGAAATATAGCATGTGCATTTAAATGCACATTGCCAGCTTAGTCGAAAAAAAACGTGTGCATTTAAATGCACATTGCCATGTGTAGATAAAATTGAAACGTGACTTATTTAAGATGAAACAACGGTTTATTAAAAAAAAACTACTAGTAACGAGATCAAATATGAGCAATAAAGACAACAACATAATTGTCTATGACCTTTTAGGTCCTTTTAAACACTAAAAAACATCTTTAAGTACAAATGTTGTAAACACACAAAATACTATTAATAATGAGAGATCAGTAATCAGACATGTCAACAATGAAATTTATTATTATTATTTTGTATGATAATCATAAAAACAATAACGACCATATACCAAACAAAGCCTCACGTTGCATTTTACACATATTAATTTAGTCTGACTTTTATGCAATAGGGTATTTGACTAAAAAAATCTAATTAGTCCGTCAGTTACATTATCGAAAAATATTGGACACGTATATTTTCTTTAGTCACGTAAACAAAAAATGAAGCCTACAAACTTCGCTGAAAACTCGTGTGACGTCACTTGCCAGTACACTTTTTACTGGCAAGTGACGTTACAAGCCCCCACTCTTAGACGTTTCTCCATCTTTGATGCGGTTTATCTTCGTAATTTTTTACTGATTTGATAAAACAAAAAATACGTATCCAATATTTTTTGATAATCTAACTGACGGACTAATTCGATTTTTTTAGTCAAATACCCTATTCTTGCATCTGCCTTTATTTGTAATGATGGCAAGTGTCCAAAGTGGTCATATCTGCCGTAGTCAGACGTCTGCGATGTAACAAATTTCAAACCTCTGGACGTATTCGAAAACTTCTTAGTTCTTTGAAAGGTGGTGAGATCATTACTTATGGCACATCGAAAGTCTTTTAGTTTCATTCGCTTTACATCTTTGGTTTCGAAACGACTTGGGCAAAAGATCCACGATCTTTTTTTTAGGTTTTTATCAGTAGGTAGGTAGTTTGGCTGCAGCTCCTGTTTTGCCTGATAGTCCCTAAGGCAAAAATACCGAATATAGATAAACATTTCTCAAATGTTCCAGAAATTTTACTGAAGTGAATAAATTGTCGAAGTATGGCACTGAACATGCATAATGAAGTTCATTTTTCAAAGAACTACCTACTTTTTTCTATGTCGGAACTAGCTGCAGACTTAGGTACCGACGCCAAAATTCTCGAAGTCCTTGTAGAAGGCTAGAAAATAAAGAAATATAAAAAATAAACAGCTAATAGAAAGAAATAATTTAATTGAAATTCATAATGTTCTTTTAAAAGCAATGTCCTTCAAACTGGCAATGTATCTATAAATGCACACAGCCTAGTGTTGGTAGGTCTGTTAATAGTTGGCAATGTGCATTTAAAGACACATGCAAGATCAAATGAAAAAATTCCGAATAAACTATTTCAAATTGACAAAATCTATATTTAATTCACAAGACTGTATATTTAGGTACTGTTTTTATCACTTTTTATTCAATTTCGTTAATAAATAATATGATTTCAATCGATTTTTACCTTATAGGCAGTAGACGCAAGCGCACGCTCCACTATCTTGCGATATACTGCGTACACCAAGTGTCGCCAGTGCTCAGTAATATTTTTTTATGTTAAATAAGGGCATTTCATGGGTGAATGAGTAGTAAATAAATAAAAAATGTACTTAATTTTGCTTGTAGAATATTTAAAAAAAAGTGTGCATTTAAATGCACATCGTCAAGTATAGGGTTAAAAATGTGTCAACTTAAAAAAAATCGTTTCCTAGGTATTATTTTTGCTTAGTATAGCTTGGCATGATGTCCAAAACGGGTAGACTTCGACTTGGTGATGGGTCTTGTGACATCCTGTATAAATAAAACTAACTACGTTATAAATAACCGACTTCAAAAACTAAAAAGTTAAAATAATAAAGATTTAATAATAATTAAATACCTTAATAGGTTAATAATAATAGGTTTACAGTTGGTGCCAAGCCATATTGAGATTTAATTACCCTTTATTAGGTTTATTTACGTATCTCAATCTTTAAAGTAGGCATTTCATTGTATTAATTTGCTCGTATTCATTTAAGTGAATAAAATATTATTATTTAAGGCTTGGCACCGACTTTAAACCTTTTAGTAAATAGAACATATAAATAATTGGTAGTATTTAATTAATAATAAATCTTTATTAGTTTTTACTTTCTAGTTTTTGAAGTCGGTTATTTTTAACGTAGTTATTTTTATTTAATACTTTTAGTGTATTGTTGTATTGTCAACTAGTTATGGGTAGAACTACAAAAGGTGCAGCGCGCCTTAAAAAATATAGATCTCAGAAAACGGGAATGGATAAAAGTAGTCGTCTTCGCAAAAATGCTCTTTGAAACACAATTTGACATTCTTGTGAGACTATTAAAGATCGTGAAAAACGTTTGTTGGCCATGAACGCATATATTAAATCACGTTTACGTCAAGAAACTTTTTTTTTTATAATAATACATCACGTGTGTGTCATCAAGTCAATCTCTTTCGTTCTGGGAAGTGGCTTAAGGTCCCCTAACGAACGCATAAAAAACACTACAACTTACTTTAAAATTACCTATTGTTGTACAATATCGTGTAAATATTTGATTCTGTTAGTTACAGTTACTTTGTTAATAAAACACGAATAACAAACACAAAATATTCTAAAATCCAAATAACCACAATGATCATTTGAATCACGACAATTAAAATTTAAAACTTTTAGATTCTGCGAATCGTCCCCTTTTCATCCTTTTATGTATGACGTATGTACCACGTTTTAAGGCCTTACTACCGACAGGAAGCTAAAAAAAGATACGTATATAATAGGAAATGATCTCCCAAAAATGAACGACTAGAATATCATTCAACCTTTTCTGAGAACTGGTAAGAGTACTTTGGCAGGCATTATAGATAAGCTGGTCGAACAAATTTGCTTAAACTGACTTCTATGAAGTATTCAATGAGTTACCAAATATCGATACTTATAACTGGGTATATATAAAAACTAAATGACTTCAAAGAGATGGTGTGGGATGGGGAAAGAAGTATCAAAACCGAAATGGAGAACGTTTCCATGATGAAAGGAATCAAGCGTCCGGTCTCCATGGCAAGCAGTTGATGTTACTTAACGTCATAAAAATAATGTACCTGTTTCACATTACAACAAATAACAAATTTATGGTACAAATACCTTTTTTGTGCCAACGCGACGTTTTGACAGTGAAAACCGTATAACGTAATGTATTCAAATTGTGGGAGTGATTTGATTCTTACTCACGACCCTTTATGTGATTTATAAACTGAAGTTTTGGGGTGTCTTTCATATCCGTTGATTGAATGTTTGTAAAGTTACCTGCGACAAAGGATGTATTGCAAAACCACGAAGAAAAAATAATAAAGACTAGGAGAGAACGAAAAGCTTGTCAAGTAACTTCAAATCTTTTTGATTAGTGTTAATCTCACCTTCGGGAACATCCTTAAAATCACTAATGTCCAGTACTAAACAAAAATGCTTCAGGCCTTGCTTCGTCCATTATTCACGAAACAAGCATGACTGAAAATCCAATAACCTGCTTTGCGGCAGAAAATTTCCGTGTGTTTCTGCTGTGTTCAAGTTCAACTGTGAAGGCAATTTCCGGAGACAAGCACTGAGGTTGATAAATGAAATAATTATGGGCTAGCATTACTCATATTACACAATAATTGCATAATTATACATTTTTCAAATGATAAGTAAGAAGCACATTTATTGGATTTGAATAAACATTAATTATTTAAATCCGAAAATTGTGAGATCCCGAGGAGTGTAATTTATAATTAAGAAAATATTTCGTAACGGATTTTCTCACGATAACTAAGTTAGGGTTTCACCCCTGTCTTCATCGTCATTTCGACCATCGATTTAGAAAACCCTGATAATCTTGTTTGATGTAGACCGATCACTATCTCTCAGCTTTATATTATAATTTTAGAATCAACTTACTTTATAAAAGATGTTCGTAGAAGAGCAAAGCCGTTTCTCAAAATGGTAAAGTATTATGTTTAATTGTATAGCTATTATTCACCACAGAATAATAAATAAGTACGTCAAAAGCCTTTGAAAATTATCGGATATTATTCACAGCATTGAGGTATACTCAATATTAATAAATAATTACGATATGGTTTGATGATATGAATTAAGATTTAAGTACAGATAATTTGCAGAGTGGCTTGGCTATGGCTTTACACTCGAAACCAATAACTGCCGAAGAAAGACATTCTTCACTTACACAAATTATCTCCGAAAATATTCGAGAAATAAATGAAGGCAACTGCCCCTATAATAACTGCAATCAGTCTACATCTAAAAAAGCAGAAAGTTTAACATTTTCTTTGTATTTTTTGGTTCAAACTTTGTCAAACTTCTTCTTTTCCTGTCAGTACGTATAAAGCCAACTCTGGCGTTATAGTTTCTATGATACTGGGAAGCAACCGACTAACCACGAGCCCACCGAATCACGGTAGCGATCTGATATAAATGCCACAACAAGTGGTCATCCAACTGTTGACCTCTGCCAGCGTTGCTTTACTTTGTAGATTTGTTACGAACGGCAAGTTAAGACACGCTTTCAGCGCTACATTATTAAACAAATCTGAAGGCACGGTAGTGCCCCCGCCAAGTCGAGCGCGAAGCAACACTGCCGTACCATCTTTTTCTGGAACCATTTCGCCGCATTTTCAGGACCCTATATTTTTAAAAACCTCTAGATGAAATTGGAACTGAAATTGTCATCTAGTGAGTTTTAATCACACACTTGAAAGCCAACATTTCAAGTCCGTAGATCATTTAGTTCCGAAGCTAAGCGAAAGCAAAGTTTCGCATTTTAGACACCGACAAACTGACTCGCTGATCATCAAACTAGAACTAGTACTTCCCATTGACCTAGGGCGCTGAAATTTGGTTAAGAGGTGCCCACATAGAAAAAAACTATCACAACTAGGATCATAGAAGATCTGGACTACCTGGTGACCCTGATGAGAAACCGTAAGAGCACACCCAAACTGTTAGCGTTATCGACCGACTGTCTTTGCAAAATTTATTTCTGCAAAAAGAAGTGAAATCCCAGGAAAACCATTCTGTAAAAAAATTGCTGAGTCTCGATGGAGCTGCTTGTTTATCTTTATAAAGTAATGAAATCTCTGGACAAAGTTAAGCCTATGTTTTAACATAATGTTATTGATGCGATAGTATTTAATCATTCCTGTCAGTGCCAACTTGTGTCATATTAAACACCAGATTGTGTTCTTTCACACCTGGTGCTTGAACGGCACTTTTGTCCGAAAATGTCACGTTAAATCCTTTAGTCTATTTTTGGCATTGTAGCTGACGAATATATCAGACCAGCACAATGGAATATTTAACAAGATTCATGGAACGGTATTGTCCAAATTGGAATATTTTTAATTTTTAATCTAGCCTTACTAAAATAATAGGAAAGCACAGATTTCAAATCTCCTTAAGTATATATACCTGATCAAATATGTACGTTGTAAAAGCTTTACCTATATTGTATACCACGTGTACAAAGTTAAAAGAAAAACTAGCCATAAATATCAACATCGTCTCTCGATGACACGTAATCTATTATTCAAGATAAATAGAAATTATTGGAGAATTAAACTAATACGTATTACCATATTATGTGACGCACCTCTCTGCCGTCACAATTTTATGATCAAACATCATATTTTTCTTATATATTATTTGTGTACGGCATGTGTACGGTAACGCAATTAATGTAGTATTGACTTTTGTATGTCAATGTAATAATTTTCTTGTCAATCGTGTAACATCAAAGAAAGTATTTTGCTGTAAAACAGGGTTTTAAATAATTAGATGTGCTTCCGTGGTCGAGTGGATAGTGTATGCGACTGCTGATCGGAGGTCCCGGGTTGCAAAAGTGTTACTGGGTTTTTCCGAATTCTCAGTAGTAGCGCGGGTCTGCTGGTGTGCCCGGTAACGACAGTAGGTTTGCTCGGCAGGCCCTATTACGTGGGACCTAAAATAATTCATGGAAAAATATGGGTGTAATATCCTCTATCTACCCCTCCGAGTATACAGGATATAAAAAAGATATGACCTGCGCTTACATAATCTGTTCACGTATTCGGTTCGCACCTAACAATGCACGCGTAGTACTTGGTACGCAAGGTACTACGACGGGAGAGCGAGCTCACTCTTCCCAACAATGGGTACATCTAGCGATGTAAAATGCTGTAAAAGTATTCATTTCTTTATCGAAAAAACATACATATACTCACGACTTTTTCCCATCGGAGTAGGCAGAGACACCGTAACTCCACTTGCTTCTATCCGAACAAACCTCACACGCTTCCTCTACATTCATACATGCTCGCACGTTCCGGGTGCTTCATAAAAACGTCAAACCTATATCCGAATAGATACGTAAGTTTGGAAACAAAACGATTCCTCATTGCCACTGTTATGTTGCCAACTTACGCTGGCCAATTTGGTAGCCATCATTTATTATTTTACTCAATAATATTTGTAGCAGCAATTTAAACGAAAATAGACCTTTTTAGGGAGGTAGGTTACCATTTTATAATAATAATAATATATCATTTATTTCGGAAAAGTTTCCATAATCATGAAATACAAATTACACTCACATAACAAAATCTTAAAATTAAAATTAGCAATCAGAGATCCAATTCTCCCCAAAAAACCTAACATCGTTGAACTATATAAGTTAAATTACGATTATTTTATTATTATTATTATAATATTATGTCTTTTGCACACTAAAATATAAGTGTGAAACTTATGTTTTGTTTTCAGACTAAATCGTTTGACTTTTTGAGAAGGGTTGCTTTAGAAAACTGTTAAGCTTAGACATTACTTACAATTTACTTTGTATGGTTGAATAATATTTGCGACTTTGGCGGTCTCTCCAGTTCTATACCGGTTACACTCGGCGGTACACCTTTACCAGTATGCTCCGATTTTCGCTACCTAGGTTCACTCATTGATCGGGATATTAGGCAACGAATTAACGCAAGATGGATGAAATGGCAACAGGTCTCAGGCACAATATGCGATCACAACATGCCTGCGAAGTTAAAAGGCCGCATGTATAAGGCAGTTACAAGGCCTGTCGTACTGTATAGATCTGAGTGTTCGGCTACAAAGAAGATGGATGAGAAACGATTGCATGTTGCTGAGATGAGAATGTTACGATGGATGTATGGAGTGACAAGAATGGACAGAATTAGGAATGATTACATAAGAGGTAGTATGAAAGCGGCGCCCATTGATGAAAAGATAAAAGGGAGTCGATTGGCCTGGTATGGACATGTTATGCGAAGAGATGAGATGTACGTAGGTAAGAAAGTGATGAGTATGCACGTAGAAGGACGAAAAGGGAGAGGGCGGCCAAGGAAAAGATGGACGGACTGTGTAAGGATGGATATGAAAGAGAAAGGAAAAACGATCGGATGACTGGTGACAGAGTAGTATGGAAGCGAAGGACATACTGCGCCGACCCCAAATAAATTGGGTTCAGGGCAAGACAATGATGATGGCTGAGTAATATTTGCGAGAACTAGAAATATTAGAGGCAAGAAACTGTTTGACTTAAAACATAATAAAACCAGTTTTATAACGTCAACATAATCATATTTTCAACGAATTTCTTTTTTTTTTTGGTTGTATAATATTAACAAGAACTAGCAAAGTGAAAGGTAAAAAATTGTTTGAAGTAAAACTCTGCTAACATCCACAAAACAATATTCATAAAATAAGCCATTTTAATGCTATTGCGTTCTATCACAAATCAAACATTATGACAGCTGTCGTAAAATTGAAATTCACTTGATTAAATAGGAGAATATACTAATTTTGAGAACTCTCCACAATAGACGTTATTCGATTAAGTTCTAGTATCGCCTCGTGTCTGACGTATTTTTTGTATTTCAAAAGCATCCTTTCTCGCCTTGTTCTAGTCTGCCTACTGCCCTAACTACGCAATACGCAATTCATTTTAATTGTCAATTAAGAATGATAAAGGAAATCTCTGTTGCTATGATGTATTTTATCAGTAGACAGAATCTGTCACTGCTAAATTTGAATAGATTTATTAACTGAGCTCGCAATTACACCCACGTTATTTTGAGCTACTGCTTCGCACCCATAACTTATGGTTTGATGTTATATAGACTTTAGCCTTCCCCGATAATTGAGCAATTGCAAATCCAAGACAGAAACAATTTAATTCCAAATTGTCTTTCGTGATATATTCCCCTTACCTTTGTTTCGAGTATCCGATATTTCGGCACTGTTGCCAGCGCCGTGGTCACGGATTTACTGAAGTGTTGCGAGTAAATGAATGTTACGAGCAAGTAAATCAGTGGAGCCGGCTTCTTACTTGTTTATAACGAAATATCCCAAAAGGCAATTTGGAACCAACCAAACAAACAAATAAACTCTTCAGCTTTATTATATTAGTGTAGATAAAGTAAATGTTACATTTTCGATCGGCGAATCTTCCAGAAAAGATGTTTGAATCGTTACGAAATCTTGTTCAGTTTTAGTAACAAGTGGGTGAACTATTACAACGATATTTTTATAAATACATTGCTAGATTCTGATATTCCTTGGAAAACTTTTGTATTATTTAAAAGGTAACCTTTAAAAAAAACTGTACAAACTACGATTGAAATTTAAATATTGATAACATTTACATAAAACCAATTTTAAAATACAAAAAGATCAGCAATAAAAGCAATAGGTATTGGACGAATAACGGCAAACAATAAAACTTTCAAAAGAAGGATCAAGCCTGGGCATGATTTTCCTGTATTACATTTGATACATACTCACGCCTGTCTCCCGAAGGCAAAGACTACTGATCGCCATTTTCAAACATCCAGACATATCTCTCTTGCTTTATTGACGCTTAGCTTACGTTTCAAAATAATCAAATAACTAATACTGTGTTATTAGAACCTTTATAAATATTTGTCTTATCCATATATTATAATATATTAAATAAGCAATACAGTTAAAATTTTACGTGTAGGAGCTCGCACCTCGATATACTCAGGACACTGTTCTTGCAGACCTGCCGATCCACATTCACACTAAAAAGAAACGTGGTCCCGTTGCCAAATCACGACTTAAGAATAAACCTAACAACCAACCATTGTTACAGGATACCTCTGATGCTACTGATCCATCTAACCTACGCGGACGACGTATTACTTGACTCATTGGAAGACGGACCAGGACTTCTCCCTTTTAAGCTAGGACGGACAAAATTAATATACCATTACCATTCATTTCTGCTTGACATTGATTTAGACGATATTCAGACTAAAATTGACTTAGTAAAATCTCAATTAGATGAATTTAAACCTCAAGTTAATAATAGAACCTTAGCTGTATTTGAACCGCACATGAGTTATCTTAGAAATAAGCTAGATGAAACGTCTTCATTGTTGGATAGTTTTAAACCAAGCCGTAGTAGGCGTGGACTCATTGATGGTTTAGGTTCTGTAATCAAAAGCATTTCAGGCAACCTAGATTATACCGACGCTATTAAATATAATAAAGCTCTACGAATGTTACAGGAAAATGATAATAAATTAGAGACAGAATTTAACGATCACATAAGTTTAAGTAAGCAATGGATGTTTAAATATACTGAAATATTAAATAAAATAGTTGAAAATCAGAAAAGTTTAAGTAACACATTAACTTACACTATAACAAATTATACAAGAGATTTTGTCGGTTATGCACACTTGGCACAGTACTTGTTAATTTTAAATGATAAAATAGATACTCTCTTTGAGGAGTTACATAAAATAGAATATATGTTAGCCTTTATTCGAGCATCGAGCTCAATGCATTCTATGATAAGTTTAGGTAATCTTAAGGAAATGTTAAATAAAATCAAAACGTTGTATTCTACCAACCAGATTATAAAAGTTGAGCTTAGAGAATACTATAATATTTTAAAGTTAGGTTCTTACTATAACAACAGGAAAATAGTAATAGTTATAAAAATTCCCATTGCCACTCCCGAAACTTTCACCTTATACAAATTATCCGTTGTACCTAACAAAGATAATCTGGCCCTTATACCCAGTCTACCCTTTATAGCAATTCATGGAACATATTCTTTGTACATGGAGGCTGAATGCCCGAAGTTTGATTCATGGTATCTCTGCGAGGAGAAACTCAACAATGGGCTACGAACCACACCGCACTGCATCCAACAGCTCATTACAGAACAGCAAGTAGATTCCTGCAAACTAACACCAATCGTCTTAATCTCGGAAGCGCTGGAACAATTGGACGAAAAACATTACACACTCAGCTTCCCAAAGCCTACAAAAATTCAAATCTCTTGTGGTCAAGATCAATACCGGATTCTCCATAGTAGTTATCTCGCTGTAATACCGCACAATTGCTTCATAAGAACTCCAAAGTTTACAGTTACTAATACTGATAACCGCATCAAAGGCAATGCTCTGAAAATTCTACAACCATCTTTACCTCAATCTGACTTAGAAGAAACATCAATCAGGCTAAACTCCGTCAACCTTGAAAACCTTCATGACAGCTACAGGAAAATCTCCCTGCAATCACCAGTCAAGCTTACACAGGTTGAAAGTTGGAGTATCTATCACACTTCGATACCTATCTACCTAATAATATTCGGTGCAACTGCACTGAGTATTGTACTCGTATGGAAATGACGTCAACTGAAAAGGACAGGGATGATATCCAATCCTTCAGGAGCTAATGAAGAACATCAAACCCAAGAAATGGAATCGGAAGGTCGCATTCATCCCTCTGAAATGAAGATTATTCCCAGCAGCATCACAGCAACATTTTCAACGGCTGCTGACAAATAGTTGCTGATCTACGGGGGGAGGTGTTACGCTACGGTGTAGCAGGCGGATCGCTGACTATACCACTATGGTGTAATAGGCAGATTGCTGACTACGCGACATCGTTAACTGCGTATTGCAACAGCACGAAGACACGAGGCGCCGATTCAGCATAGACGTCATTGTCGATCATCCTAGTTAGATTTCGCAATCATTTCCGTTGTAAATGTAAATTAATTATAGGATTACCTATGGCACTTTTGGTTCTAACATTGACCAATAGACATCTCTTTTAGTAGTAATAATTAGACTTAGAAAATTTCTCTGTAATTCATTATTTTAATAAAATCTTATTTGGAAATCGGTTTTTTTTGCAACCTCCGTCTGCAGTCGACGTAATTCACTAGTTTAAACTGTATTGAAAATACTACAATATTGTAATTTTTTATCATCATCATCATCATCAGCCTTTAACAGTCCACTGCTGGACTAGGCCTCTCCTTTGAAAGGAGGAATTGGCCTACTGTACCACGCTGGCCAAACGGGTTGGTATAGGGTTTGTATCAAGTTTTCCTTCTCTTACAGTGCTGTTCTCTGCATAGTATGCTCCCTTTGTCGGCTCTTACGACACCAATGGGATGATATGGGGTGATGACATTCCGTATTCTTAATCCGTCACCACACGGAAACGTATTTTTTATGCAAACGAAATAATAAAGTACCTACTAGTTTCGTTTTTATAATAGTACTAGAGGACGCCAGCAGCTACACATGCATTTTTTTAATTTACCCGTTTTGACCGATCCCGTGGGAATTTTGGGAAATCCCTTCTTAGTGCACCCCTACGGTCCCCAAGGAATATACATGCCAAATTTCAGTAGTTTCGGCTGTAGCGTGTCTGTCAGTCAGTCAGTAACTTAAGGATTTTATATATTAAGATTCAATATTTTGGATAAATGGATTTCACCTTTTCTTACTGTCCGGTCGGTATGAACGCGACAAACTCGAAAACTACGAAAGGGATTTTTGAACGGTTCATTAATAGAAACGGTGATTCATGAGTAAGGATTAGGTGTATATTCACGCGAGTGGAGCCGCAGTCTAGTTTAAAATAAATTTTAATTACAAAAACCGTCGTACAAGTAACAAGCAAAGTTTACATAATAATTAAATACAAAGAATAATAAAAAACATAGCAATATAAATAAACAGCTCAAAAACCGCACTAACTAAAGTTTACTAAAGCTCTTGAGCTGTAGCAACCGTGAGCCTAAGCGTACTTAAAGTTGTAGAAACTCGGTCGTTCATCATCAATCGAATGATACCCTTGTGAATACCCTTAAACTTCTTCTTTTTTTTTTTAATCCTTTATTCATTTAAATCACAAAGTGATACTTATGAATGTCAAATTTAAATAAATAATTACTTAAAGCTTCTACATTTACATTTACTGCCACGTTCGCAAAGCAAGGGCGTAGAACCATGAGAAAGAACGGGCAATAAAACTCAAGGTCACTCTTTTTCATCGCCAGGTTTTGCATAATACATAAAAAATTAAATTTTGTAAGGTGCTGCATATGTCATTTGTATATATTTACTCTACATAATACTCAAGCATAATCTAGTAAAATTTTGATGTTCATTTAATTAGCCTCCCGAAAATTGACATGGTGAAACAGGAGCATCCACTCACATTAAGTACCTAATAATGCAGGCAATCCGCGCAAATGTTCAGAACCATGATAGAAATGATACAGTTTAATATTAAAAATGTAATACCAGCCCGTAAGACCGACATCGACCAGTCATCGCAAGTAGCACCCGTTCACGAGTATGACGCATGGGCCAGCCATCATCCCTCTCGCCATATCAGAGGGACAGGGATGACCCGACACACGACGCCACCACAAGGAATGACATTTTAGTGAGCATGACGACGACGGTACACGAACCGGCAGTAATTAACAATCTGTTGGTACACGTTGGTGCCTTTCCAACCGATGGACGTAATCTTAATATTTGCATGTTTAACTTAGCTCGTACGGTTATTTAGGCTTCATGAAGCTTAAAAAAATAGTAAAAAAATCCCATACCCCCCCTTTTCCCACCAAAGTACCCTCACGATCGTGACGATTAGGAATAAGTTGACATCCGCACGATCGTGACTTTTCAGGTAGTAGTAGTGTAAATTAAATAAAAAGTCGCGTTTAATCAGCATATATTATGTTTTAATCATAATCGTTGTGTAACATCTTAGAATCAGTCAATCTGGGAATATTAACATTCTTCTAGGAGTTGATTTGCTGTCCCATCGTTTAACAAAGTCAATTTGATTGGCATCAGTACAATTGGAAGCCATTAGAGCCGCTTTGTTATCTATTTGATGATTTGACCAAGGATACTGGATCTCTTACAAACTGATGATGTTTTCAACAGTACATTTTGCTGCCCTTCTTAAATTTAGTGCTGCTAGTCCAGGGATTCGATTCACCATAATGGTTAATTTCCTCAATCAAAGGGATAGTAGTGAAAAAGTGATAATGGTAAATACAACAACCGGGCGGGATAGTTTTTATTAAATGCAAGACCCGCCACATGGACCTACACCAAACATAGTATTTCCAAACATTGTTTTGGCGCCTTTGTAAATTTAAAAATCGACCATAAGGCCGTTGCTGGTAGTTGTGACGAAGTTCTTTAATCCTGTAGGTCGTAGTTTATTTCTAACGACTTGCCTCAATGCACATCGGCCTGTGATGGGTATCATCTGCTAGTCAATACTATAATAGCCAGGAACCCTTTATATTTTGTAACAGGCTACTTGTAGTCGGTCAACGATTGGTTGTACTTTGCACCGAGGATTAGGCGGTGTATTTTATGGTGGTGATTCTTCATCGACCACATGTAACGAATGTCTGACTTGTAGGAACCGTTCTCGGCTCATATTATTACTGATAAGAAGCAATCTGGTAGATTCTCTCCAGTACATAGGTAATCGTGGATACGGGATTACTCCCATAATCAAAACAATAGAAAATAATTTTCTAATTTCTATAGGGGTTGTTTTTAGTTCCGTTTCATATTAACACAGGTAAATATTTGAACAACGAGCAGCAATTTCAAAGAACTCCCCGTCAAAATAGTTCTGAACGTATTCACTGTGTCCTTACTGGCTGCGAGGGAAGACTTGGATAGTCAATGCTTTTATCAGTACAAGTTGATTGTCTCCACATACCAGATCGATGAGTTATCAGTGATTACCGCATTTGAAGATACTGGAGGAATCCAAGGCGGTGCAGATGTGCGGTGCGGAGGAGTTGCTTCGGAATCTCATACGGTACTTTCATGGATTTCCTCCTCAAGCAGACTATTAAAAAATACTGGATCAAATTGGTCACCCTCGTCTTCCAAATCTTCAATGTTAAAGATATGCCTGTCTTGCAACAGATCCAAAACGACTTGCGTCTCTCAAAACTGCGCCTAAATAAAGGAAAAACACTGCTCAAACTTCGCTGAAATACAAAAAAACAGCATTGAGAAATATGCGTTCTAGGGTTTTATAAATGCATTAAAACCCGGATCGTCACAATCGTGATAATGTGAGTTTAACTGATCACACACGGAGATATTGCTATGTTATTACTATAAAAATTGCACATTCGTACTGATTGGTATATCTTCTTTACTTTAAAAACAAAAAGCTATTATAATATTATAAAAATGTGGAAATAAATATAGTTAAAGGCCATCTTTAACGGTGGTTGTCCGACGACTGACGACTCGAAACGAGTCCTTTTATTTTTTTAAGTAAGCGCTTATATCAACACGATCATTCGAGGCCGGTCGCGTTCACAAAAGCAAATGTAATTTTGATGTAGATTTTTTTTATCGATCGTCACGCTCGTATAGAGTCGGTTGGAAAAGGATACTGACCATGAACCCGAATTACCTGCATTTTCCAGATCGTTAATATTATCATAAATATGTGGAACGCGTGCAAAATGCAAATGTAGTACCTATATTTGATTGACATGATACTTTTTGAAATATAACCACCGATCGAACTGATTGGCTACACGATTATAATACATTATAAAAAAAAAACAAATAAAAAGTATCTAACAAGATGAGTGACATTTAGTAATGTGGTGGCGATTCCAAAAACTATCATTTACATGATTTTAATTGGAATGGAATAATATTTAATTACATGTCATGAAAGTTATCATCTACCTATTTACTATATAATCTAATATGAATTATGAAACATTATTTCCAAGCGCATTTGTCATTCAGATATTCATTTAAATTATAATATGCCTTTTGCATTAGGTCATTTTTAGGGTTCCGTACCTAAAAGGTAAAAAATGGAACCCTATTACTAAGCCTCCGCTGTCTGTCTGTCTGTCTGTCCGTCTGTCCGTCTGTCTGTCACCAGGCTGTATCTCATAAACCATGATAGCTCAAAAGCTGAAATTTTTACAAATTATGTATTTCGGTTGCCGCTATAATAACAAATACTAAAAATAAAAAATTAAGGGGGGGTCCCATACAAAAAAGGTGTTTTTTTCGTATTTTTGCTCAAAATTACTAACTGTTACAGGTAGATGCTTTAAATTTTTACAGAATATGTAGCTGTATATTAACTTTCAAAATAAATAATGAAATTAAAAAAAAGTAAATAATAAAGGGGGGCTCCCATACAACAAACGTAATTTTTAAGCAATTTGTTACTCGATCTTAATGAATAGGTAGAAACTTAAAAAGTATTTAAGTATACATACAACGAACGTGATTTTGTTTTATAGATGATGGTACGGAACCCTTCGTGCGCGAGTCCGACTCGCATTTGCCCAATTTTTAATCTTTATCTGAAATGCGTTAAAAGGCAAGTCCAAAATACTTATCGGTATCTTGTTGTAGATACGTATACTAAGTCCGATAAAAGAACTATGAGTTTTGCACAAACGAAAATACGGAACACATAATTTATGTCTATTTCTTGTATTTATAGAGTGTATATCACTATTCTTTGAATATGAATTTATATTTTTACGTACATGCATAACACTAGCATAAATATACTGAGACGCTACTGTTCGAATGCCGATTTCCTTGAATCTTTCTTTGAGCGAAACTCTTGTTCGTAATTGGTAAATGGCCCAAACTGCCCTTTTTTGCAATACAAAAATACTTTCGGCATCAGCAGCTCTACCCCAAAGTAATATGCTATAAGACATAACACTATGAAAATAGCCAAAATATACTAATCTAGCCGTATCGACATCTGTTAAATTACGCACCTTCTTAATGGTATAAGCAGCCGAACTAAGTTTTGCTGACAGATATGTAATGTGTGCGCCCCATTGTAACTTCGAATCAAGTGTTATTCCTAGAAACAATGTAGATTCAGTTGTTTCCAGTACATCACCATTTAAAACTATGTTAGGACCAAGGTTTCTGACGTTGGGCAAAGCAAACTTAACACATTTGGTTTTTCTGGCGTTCAGTACTAAGTTGTTTATAGTAAACCATTTAGCCACCTGAATAAGAGCACTGTTTATTTCGGTTAAGTTTTCCTTATTTCTATCTACTTTAAATATCAATGAAGTATCGTCAGCAAACAATACCACGTCACAAATATTTCTCAGGTAAAATGGCAAATCATTTATGTAAACTAGAAACAGGAAAGGCCCTAGGATACTACCCTGCGGCACTCCCAATTGTACTGGTACGCCACTGGATTTTGAGCCATTTACTTCTACACATTGGATTCTGTTATTTAAATATGCCTTAATAACATCCAATGCTTTAGTCTGGACGCCGTAATGTTTAAGTTTGCATAAGAGCGTATCATGGCAGACACAATCGAATGTTTTCGAAAGGTCGCAAAACACACCAATAGCATGGGAGAACTCTCAGTTCTCCCATGCATTGTAGATGTGTTTGAGTAAAGCTACTCCTGCATCCGTCGTCGAGTGACCCTTAGTAAAACCATGTTGCTCAGTATGAAGGAGGCTGTTTAAATTAAAGTGCTTCAGAAGTTGCTTGAGTATTATCTTCTCAAAGATTTTACTAAAAGTAGGTAGTATTGAAATTGGTTGGATCAGTCTTACTGCCGGATTTAAACAGAGGTATTATCCTACTATGTTTCATTAAATCTGGTATATCGCCTGATTTTATACACTTATTGAACAAGTTACTTAGATAAGGTGCTACTATATCTACTATACTTTTCAGAATATTCACAGATATTCCCCAGAGATCACCCGTATTCTTAGATTCTAGAGATTGGAAAGTGTTTATAATGTCAGTAGAACTAATAAGACTGAATTTAAATATTACATTACATTTTTCTACACTAGATTCTAATAAATTTACTGCGACTGAAGCTGATGAGCTGATGAGAGACCTATAGTAGTAGCAATAGGTATGCTAGCAAAAAAATTATTGAATGCGAGTGCGACTTCCTCGTCATTATTAATCATTTTATTATTATCTAGCAAGTTAAAATTCGTATTCCTAAAGGTTGACTTGCCCGTTGTTTCGTTAATAGCTTGTCATGTGGCCTTAACTTTACTAGAAGAGTTTCTAATTTTATCACTTACATAACGTGCCTTAGCTATATTGCATAACTTTTTAAATAGTTTCTACGAAATCCTATCTGCGTTATACAGACTAAACGTCAGTTAATTTTGTGCAACTCAGGCATTCATCTGACAAACGTCGCAGTAGCATTATTGAAACCAAAACATTTTAACGCCAAATAAATCTTCAATAGCGTGGCATTGTTATGTTTCTTATTTTCTGCTATGAAAACGAAACCCATGAAATACCAACCTACAATAGTTATAATAATTCAGTTTGGGATTGGGACGCAGTCTAGATTTTCTTTTATATTCAGGTACAAAAAAAGCTATTGTAGGTATTACATTTTATCTAAACGTACATACAGGGTGTAAAAAGATCCTTAACGAAAATTGAAATGCCATATCCGTACCAATCATTACGAATATTTTATACTTCGGCACCATGCCTGCTAAATTACTTCTTTGACTGTCTTCTTTCTGTTCAGGACATATTGTGGCTCAAAGTGACCATACAATTTTTATAATTAGGTACAAAATCGATGCATTTAGCCTGCTAATATTTTTTGTAGATGTCCTATGACCCCATGAATACATAGGTATTTCACGCAGTACACGCGCGCACGTTTAAAAATGAGCACTGTATTACTTGGCATGATGTTGAAAGCGAGTAGACATTTTTTTTTTTGGTATCGGGTTGGAAGGACGAAGGGGACTGTCAGACTTTTACTGCCTAAAAACCAACCCGTGCTCCTCATGTACATGGGTAATGCTTCGGTGAAACCCTACCCTCCGACACATGGGTGTCGGAGGGTAGGGTTTCACCGAAGCATTCATCACTACCCCCTGACGGGTATTGGCCCGCCAGATGGTCAGGCGGGCCCCGAACGAAACCCCTTTCGCGGCGGATGAAGGTGTTGGGCTCCGCCGCCAAAACACCCAGCGGCCGCAGAGGATAGGGAGGACGGCAACGCAACACCGCATCTCCTCTTCCTCTGCGGCCCCACCGCGACGCAACGATGGTGCGCCCCCATTTGGTCGCGGGAGATAGGGCTCTCGGCAACGCAACACCGACACGCCTCTCCTCCTGCGACCGCACCGGACTGCGAGGGTCAGACAGAACCGTCCCCCGCACCCGCACCTTGGGACGCATACTACGCAGGCCTCATGCAAGCCCACGTGGAGCGTGCCCTCCCGGGATCCCGCTTAGCTTCACCGTGAGTGTACCTCAAACCCACGGTTACTGAGCCCCCCCACCACGACAAGATGGAGATCCTACGGGGGGGGGGACACTCTGTATATCTAACAACAATATGATAACATTGTATAATTTCAATGGATTTTTTACATAACTGATAACGTAACAAAAACGCAATATATATTATTTGTTATGAAAGGCAATCCTCTTTTTTATTGACTCACACTTGTATCCCAAAGGGTAGACAGGGACATAATATTACACCTACATCGTGTAACTTTATGCGTTTTTGGGTCCCACGTAATAGCCTACTGCAGGACGAGCCTATTGCCGTTATTAGGCACACTGAGGTTTCGGAAATATTCAGTAACACTTTTCACCTGGGACCTCCCCCGATCAGTAGACACATATACTATACACTGGAATACGAATGCAGTCTTTATCGATCTGTATTTAGGGATACTGACTCCCTATAACTTTTCACAAAGATCTTCATGATATAGACAGAAGTGCTCTCCAATGTACGGGTCTAATTCTTAATTAAATATTATGAATTAGAACGTGTACATAACTATGAAAAATCAGTCTATTGGGCTTTCTACTAAGCTATTGCTGTCTGACTTTACCTTTCAACAAACCACAGTAATGTTCACAGCCTGCGAAACAGCTTCGCTTGTAATTAAACTGCAAACTTATGAGAACTTTTCAACACGCGTCGTTGATACACTTATTACTTTCTGCTGGGTATTGCTCTAGAGGCAACTCGGTTTTATAATGTTGCATCTAGAAATTTTGATATATCATGGACGAATTTCAGAATACATGTGTCATTCAAAGTTTTTTGTAATATATTTATTAGTTGTCTGGTTACCATAGTACAGGTTTCACTGAATGCTTGCCTTTTTGATTCCAATAGGATAATATTGCAATATTATAAAAAAGATAAGCAATTAAAAATATACATCGTAAAAATAATAACTATACAAAGCATTGGCAAAAAGATACAAAAATGGTTTAAAATTGATTCTATTACCATTTTGTATCCATCGTAGAGTGCTTCGTAGGTCAAACCTATTACGGGTCCTCAAAAATTTGGATGAAGGATGAATATCAGATAAAATGTAAATAAACAATTGGTTCTTAGATTTGTGATTTATATCACGCTTATGTCAGTCTCATTATAAGTCGCGTACTTACCGCGTATCATCTGTACATACACAGTTGTAAATAAAATTTAAGTGTCTGTCCGTGATTTCAAAACAACTATGTTTTTCAAAGTACAAATAGTTAGTTACATGATAACAAGTCATAAACAAACATAATTTTTTTGTGTTTGCTTTTCTGTCCGTCCGGGGTAATCTCTGGGATGGTTCAACCGATTTAAATACCTAGTGCTTTAACTAAAACATCGAGGATTTTGTAGGCATTAATATAGGCTGATTTGACTAGGTAGGTGAAGCTATTGTAAAACATAATATACCAAAGATAACGGCTGACACCTTGGGGAACAAATACTGAGAAATAATATCATAAGTGACATTTTTGTATCACCCTAACCAATTTTTGTTCTTTTGAAGGCAATAATATAACGTGAACTTCGATTCTAAGAAGCACGTTGTTGTGAAGTGACTTTTTTCCTGGAATCAGTTTTTTTTATTTCAAGCAAATCGTCTCACTTTCCAATCCCAAGGACTTGTCGATATTTTTGAACATAAATAAGAGCAAGGGAAATTTATTCCAATCGCATCGAGTCGAATTTCAAACTAAACGGTATGTGATTATAGATACCAACTTTCTTTTTGTTTTCGGGTTAAAGTGTAATTGGATCGTTGATATGTTTTTGATGAAAGGAGAAATTGCGTGTATGCCATTATGCCTTTTTAACTGTATGTGTTGATTTAATTTGCTCTATAAAGTTATTTATGCCTTTGAATAGTAAATATTTGAACTAGATTTATTGATATTTTTTCCAATAAATCTTGTTACATGCGAAAATGAATGCGACGCTTCTGTAGTAATTGTAAGCATGAAGATAAGTGGGATTTAAACAGTGTTACTCAGTTTTCTTTCTGTTAATCTCGACATTTTACACTCCCTCAATTAAGGTTGAGCCGTACGATTGCTGTTGAATGCGGGCCATCAGTGGGCCGAGTCAGTCAAAAGCGTCAGATAATTTCCTGCATTGTACTTGCATACTAAACCCTTTTTTGTCTGGACTTTAAAAGATGAAGAAAAGACTAAAGAAATTGAAGTGACAAAAAAAACAATGACTCTGAGTTTGTTTCGGCCTTTCTTCTCAAGAAGTCATTTAGCTAGGAAAAGCCGGCTTCATCTAGAATAGGGTTTTGACATGTATAAGTGTTGTAAACAACCAAAATGCAGAAATAAATATGTCTTTATGTCTTTATCACATATTTTTGGTTTTTGTTATTAGCTTCTGATGCTCACATAAATTTATTTCACCTCTGTTGCAAATAAATTACGTGATGGAGATAATAAATTAGTTTGAATTATAACAATGGCTAATGAGTGTCATAAAAATAGTTTACAACAATTCTCAATCGATATCTTCATCTATTTAAAAAATATAAACACAACAAAAAACAATGAACATCAAAAAATTAGCAACTTAAGCGTTAAATTTAAAAAGCAATTAGTTTGACGAACCGCCTGTCTATTTGATAAGCCTTCGATCAGACTTACAAATTATCGAGCATTTGTAAAATTGAAGGTTAAGGTAAGATTGCATTAATAATGAAGGCATTTGTATTTATTTGAAATAGCTGTCTGGTATAAATATATAATTAGTATTCATCGGTGAACAAGATTTTCGAGTGCCATCCAACGACTTTACTTATATTTTAAAAGCTGAAAAGTTTGTTTGTATTAACGCGATAATCTTATTAACTACAAGTTGGATTTAAATAATCTTTTTGAAGTTGATAGCCGAGTTATCAAGATAGGTGAAAAGCTATATAAAATCACGCTAAAGGCACGGTAATATAATCTAACAGTATTGTAACTCGGCCGTCTTCCCGAGTTATATGCCTATATACGCGCCTTACGCAAGTTTCAGTTTTAGTTGATATCATAATTGGGCAGCGATAGCCTAGGTAGTGGAGATACCAACAGACTACCATGCAGAGGGTATCGGGTTCGAATCCACGGCGCGCACTTTTTGGAGTTATGTGCGTATTGAATTGTTAATTATCGCTTGTCCCGTGCCTCGGAGAGCACGTTAAGCCGTCGGTCCCGGTTGTCATGAAGATCTTTGACAATCGTTACAGGGCGTCAGTACCTTCTAACATAAACTGAAACTAGTCTAAACCATGGAATATCGCTATCCCTTCGGGTTGCGGAGGTCAGACAGGCAGTCGCTCCGTGGAAAAGCTAATATTCAGCCAAATCCGGTTAGACTAGTAAGCGGACCCCAGATTGAAACTGGGATAACGCTAGGAGGATGATGAGACGCGCCGTACGCAAACGAGCGATAGGGCTGCTCTACAACTCTCTATTCTGAATACATTTTAAGCAGGTAAGTTTAGGGCTAAACCTCGATTTATATTAAGTCTATGTTTTATAAAAAGGCTGATTTATTAGAAGCTACACTAAGAAATTTTATATAATAAAAAAAATTACCCGTGTGGTTGACGGCATAGAATACAAGTGTCACCACCCCCTATCTTCCCGTGGGTGTCGTAAGAGGCGACTAAGGGATAACACGATGCAAATACCATCTTTGCGTAGAGACGGAAAACTCGACATCAAACCCTATACGACTGCCTCGTTGGTCTCGCGGCATAAATGTGCGCGTGGGTTCGGGAGGTCCCGGGTTCGATTCCTGGGTCGGGCAGTATTCTTGGGTTTTTCTGTTACGAAATTCTCAGTAGCAGCACGGAGTCCAGGAAATGTACCCGGTACGGCAATAGGCTCACCCCTTATTACGTGGGACTAAATTATATCTGGCGAAAAGTGGATGTAGAAATACACCTCTGCCTACCTCTTCGGGGTTATAGGCGTGAGACTATGTATGTATGTACACTAAGAAATATATTATTACCGAATTATTTAGAACGTCATATCGATATCCTAAGTAATCCCGATCGGTACGGTACTATGCTATGCTAAAGCTTCAATAACAATTTTAAGATCTCTATTTTTATACAGAAAAGTAGAACTTTCATAAGCCTTAAACTGCGCCTCTTAACCCAAGACCGTACCAACTTTACTTTCATAAAACGTTTTCCAGGCCAACTGAGTAGCAGTACAGATAGGATACTTTTTCTTCACTTGATAACAGGCATGTGAAGAAAAAGTAGTAGAAGAAGTAAAATAAAGACAAGATAAGACTTTTAGATTTTATTTAGATATACATATTTAATAGTAGTTTATAAAATAACAGAATTCCTTTTTAATCATAACGAGTGGATGCGCGCAGCTACACGCGCATATTTTGTTACGAACCAAGTCAATTTTAGAAAATTCCTTCTTATTGCACCTCTACGGTCCCCAAGGTACAATATATACAAGTCAAGCAGCTTCTTGCAGCCAATAATTTTGACTATACGTTGTCTGTCAGTCAGTCAGTAAAGCAAAAATGTTGTATATGCAGATAATAATAGGCATGTATTTAATGCGGCGACTAAGTAAAGCGAATACAAGTTTCAAAAATAATTAGAGTGGGTACCATATAATTATAATGGGTTGGCAGCTACTAAGGAGTATCGTAATAAGTAAAATGTAGCATATTAATATGTCAGTAATAAGCTTCGTTTTAATTTAAACTAGCAGCATTTTATTTTTTTGGGAACTGAATTAGTATCTAAGTGGAAACTTGATGATGAATAGAAAATGGACATTCATAAATAATACAAATTTCAATATTTGCCAAATGATTTTGTCTTAAATGAAGTGTTTCGTATCTTAATATATAAAATCCTTGCGTTACTGACTGACTGACAGACACGCTACAGCCAAAACTATTGGGCGCAGGAAGCTGAAATTTGGCACGTATGTTCCTTGGGGACCGTAAGGGTGCACTAAGAAGGGATTTCCCGAAATTCCCACGGGATCGGCCAAAACGGGTAAATTTAAAAAACATGCAGGCGTAGCTGCTGGCATCCTCTAGTAAGTAAATAAGACGCTTCAGTCTTTTAAGGCAAGTTGACGGAGCCCTGCTTCGCAGGGTTCCTATTTTTGGGTACAGGGTCACAAGAAAACCTAACATAACCTACCTACAAACATTATTAGTCGCCAAGTCATTATTTATAGCTCTCAGCTATTATTTCAATTGACTTGTATAGTTTATTTGCTACCTAAACGCAGCTGCTAATTTTAAGTTTTTATAACACCCTTAGTTTTGAATCTTATTTAATATAATAGTCGCTAAAATATTTAATTGCTAGCAACTTATTTTATTAGTTGCAAACATTTAGTCATCTTTTAAGTTATTGGTCACTCGGAAAATAATAAGCTTTTAAATACAGGCGAAAATTGGAAATACTTTTTTTTTATGAGCCTGTAACGTCCCACTGCATGGCAAAGGCCTCCCCATTCTTCTTCCACAAGTCCCTATCTTCTCCCTCCTGAAACCAATCCATTTTGAAGGAGTCTAGTTCATCCCGCCATCGCCGTCTTGGCCTGCCGCGATGTCGTCTGCAGTTTGAGGGGGTCCATACAGTTGTTAATTTGGCCCATTTGTCATCTGACATGCGACAGATATGTCCTGCCCAGCTCCATTTTAGCGTGGCAGCTTTTCGAGTGGCATCCGCGATGTTTGTGATGGAACGGATAGTTGTATTCCTTATCCGGGCTGTCAATTTGAGACCCAGAATACTCCGTTCCATCGCTCTTTGGCACACCTCGAGCGTGGATCTCTGTTCTTTTGTTAAGGACCAAGTTTGACAGCCATATGTGAGGATGAGGAGAATGCACACGTCTATGATCTGCCTCTTAAGGGAAAGAGGAAGATTGCCTTTCATCAGATCTTTCATGGCCCAATAGCTCCTCCAGGCATTTTCAGTGCGTTTAGCGACTTCTTTGTTTTGTCTTGCCTGGAAAGAGACTATTTGACCAAGATAGACATATTCATCGACGTATGCAACCTCCGCACCTCTCACTACGATTCTACGATGTATGGTGTTCGTCATCAGCTTGGTCTTTGCCATATTCATTTGGAGTCCAACGTCTAGGCTAGCCATACAAAGGTCTTCCAGCATTTGTGTCATCTCGAAAGCTGTTGACGAAAAGAGGACAATATCGTCGGCAAATCGGAGATTGGACAATCTTTTGTCACCAACCATAACACCCTTTTCCGCCCAGCCTGTTGCCAGCTTTTGGAACACATCCTCTAGTACAGCCGTAAATAATTTAGGGGATAGTGGGTCTCCTTGCTTGACTCCTTTTCTGATGCGGAAGGATGGTCCAGTCAATGAACCAATTTTAATAGCGGCGGTGCTGGTTTGATAAATATTTTGCAGCAGTCGTATATAAGGGAGATCGATTTCTTGTTTATAAAGGGCAGTAAGAATTGAGCTGTGAGTAATGCTATCGAAGGCCTTTGTATAATCCACGAATGCTATATACAGTGGGAGTCGGAATTCTATATGTTTTTCAATGACTTGGTTGACAGAATGAAGGTGATCAATAGTAGAAAAGCTACGGCGGAAACCGGCTTGTTCCGAAGGCTGATGTTGGTCGAGTGTGCGCGATATTCTCATCTCGATTACTTTAATAAAAGCTTTGTACATATGTGAGACCAAACTAATAGGGCGGTAGTTGTTTATGTCCGACTTATCACCTTTTTTGTGGAGAAGGATGATTTGTGAGTGGCAAAATGATTGAGGAAGAATTCCAGTTTTCAAAATACTATTGAAGAAGTTGGTTATATGCGGCAGAAGAACTGGTTCTCCCATTTTTAAAGTTTCAGCTGTTACGCCATCTTCACCCGGGCTCTTGCTATATTTCATACTTCTTAAGGCCACGCGTACTTCCCAATGAGTAAAAGGAGGAATGCGATCAGAATCCGAAAATGGGGGAATGTTAGAGAACGAAGTTGATGTTTCGCTATAAAGACTTTTGTAGTATTCAGTGCAAATATTTAAAACCTTGCTCTTATCCGTCTGTCTTACACCCATATGATCCCTTAAGGAGGCAATCGTTGGTCGGCCTTTCTGTAAAATCCCTTGTCGTGCTGATCTTAAAGATAGATTTTGTTCTAAAGCAATCTTGATGAGATATGTATTGCGGTTTCTCAAATCTCGACGAATGTTACGCTTGACGAGTCGATCTAAAACTTTGTATGCTTGTGTGTACATAGTAAGTTTCTGTCTTTCTTCAATCATCTGTTTGGTTTGCTGGCTAATTTGGTTTTCTTTGTGCTTTTTAGTTTTGATTTTGTTGCTGGCTTTTTAATAACATTTTGTATATAAGAGTACTGGTTTTGTGCATTATCTTCCTCAAAAGTATCGAGTAAACAAAAACTGTTTTTTAAGTCTAAAAGAAATTGGTCTTGGTTTGCTATGATTGTAGATTTATTTATTCTTTTAATTGAGTTACTTTTTATTTTAGCTTGGTCTATTTTCTGACAGAATTTAAGAGTGGTGCGTAAAGGTCTATGGTCAGAACTGAATTTTAAATAATTAAGAACTTCTACGTTTGGATGTGTAGTATAGATGACATTGCCTGTAATGTCATACCCGCTCCGCTAGCAATTTCGCTTTGTGAAGAGCTTATTCAGCTTTTCGAGCATCTCTCAGCGTCAGCGTCCCTCAGGCACCCTTGGCTGATCCAATCAGCCTTGTGCACTGAACTTCACGTCACCAAGTCTAAGGTAAAGCCAAAAAAAAATGGATATTTCCCTCCCAAGTCGCCTAGAACCTACCTACGGTTTCGGTGTATCGCCGAACCATTTTTTTTCTAATTTAGTTAAGTAGGTACATTATTTTCTAATCGTTGTGCGAAAAGTGCAAGATTCAAGAGCTCCCCATACAGCCTAGCAAAAACTGGAAATTAATACTATTTTTTTTTTTATAGATGCAACAAAATTTATTAATCACCATAAAAATTTCGTTCACAATAAAATGTCTTTATGTGTTTGTAATTTTAATGAGATATTAAATGCAATTTATAACGTACGACTTATGATAAACACAATTTAGATATCAAAACAAGATCGTTGGTAATATCTGGCAATAATAACTCGGTCCCTAATCCACAATCTTACGTAACATGTTCGGAATCTAATGGATTGATAGAAAGTACTCTTGCGTTATAATCGTCTAACAACTTATGAAAATCTGTTCGAATACTATCTACTGTTATACAATAACTGAGAAATGCTTCGCTATTACTGTCAGACATAGATGCGGTTTTTGATCGTTCATAGATGTTTTGAATGCGCTCAAATAGAATATTGCGTTTTGCTTCTAAGATTGTCATCTCTTTGTCTTCCGACACGCGTGACTTCTTTTGTTGTGACATGCTTACGTAAGTATAAGCTAATGAGAACGAAACAAAATAAGAATATCTAATGTAACTATTATTTTACCTAAGTAGGCTAAGTAGGCAACACTTTAGAGCTGTTTATATATGCGGTAATAATCACATACAGAGACGCGTCCGCGATATCGTACCGCGCCGCATCGCTGTATGTGATTATTACCGCATATATAAACCGCTCGCAAGTGGGAGTGACGGTGAAGTGAAGTGAAAACAACGCGACGCGAAGGTTGTATAAGTAAATATGCCAGCCTTCGTGTACGGATCCAGTATAGGATGGATGTCTCCTATGACGCTGTTACTGCAGTCAAAGAATTCGCCTAAAGAAGTTCCATTAACAGATTTTGAGGTATCATGTATGGCTGCAGTGGCATACATAATCTGCGTGCCCGCCAACTTCTTTATGGCCGCGTTAGGCGATAGGATCGGCAGAAAGAACGCCTTGTTCATCTTATCGGCTACTGGTTTTGCCTGCTGGGCAATAAAGTTATTATCTATGGAGACCTGGGCACTTGTTCTTGCTCGAGCGTTGGTCGGAGTTCTAATGGCAGGCTGCTATGTCACTTGTCCTATGTACACGAAGGAGATAAGTGAAGACAGTGTGCGAGGAATGCTTGGATCAATGATAATCATATTTCACACAACAGGTAATTTATTCCTATACGTAATTGGAGACATCCTGAGCTATCGAACCATTCTGTGGGTTTGCCTGTCGATACCCGCCGTGCATATGGTGCTGTTCATGATGATGCCTGAATCTCCGTCGTATCTGGTGAAAATGGGTGACTTTGACGAAGCAGCCAGATGTATAGCTTGGCTCAGATGCAGAAAAGAAGATGACGTTATTGTTCTTAATGAGCTGCAGCAAATCAAAAAGGAACAGATAAAAGATCTGGCCAGCAACAAATTTGTTATCAAGGCCATCGTGTCAGACAAACTACTCTTCCGCGCCTTCAGAATTGCCATAGCAGTGGCATTAGCACGAGAGTTCTGTGGTGCCATACCAGTGCTGAACTTTGCAGGAGAAATCTTCCAAGGATATGGTAGCGCCATCTACCTTCCTATCTATAACTAATCGCATCAACATCAATCGTTCCACGTACAAGTGTTAGCGATACCATATTTCCGTCTCCCTCTACCCCACTCCCTGGAAGAGGCACTGCCTTTCGCCTGCTTCGTCGCCGCGATCGTCGACGCGAGGACAGTCCAGAACATTCCGCTCGCTGAGAACGTGCCCGCTATATTGTATCGCGCCGCATCGCTGTATGTGATTATTACCGAATATATAAACCGCTCGCAAGTGGGAGTGACGGTGAAGTGAAGTGAAAACAAGCAGCTGCATCACGAAACCACCAGGAGACTGCCCTTCGGCAACGAAGAAGGTTGTATAAGGTAAGTGCCCTCCATCCTTGAAATATCCTATACCCACTCACAATCACCACTTCCCGTATCCATCTCCTAGGCGGCTAAGAACCCGCTATCCTTTGTATACAGTCCATTTCCCTCCCAAGTCGCCTAGAACCTACCTACGGTTTCGGTGTATCGCCGAACCATTTTTTTGATCCATACGAGTCGGATTCATTTACCTTTTTATACGTTATATCGCTATACCTAGGCAGTTATAGCACCTAGCTATACTCCTAATATGTTCACATAACCGTCACACGGTTATTTCCGCCCGCATCAGTAGGTAAACTTTTATGTAGCTACCTACTTATTAAATTATTAATTCTGGAACTATCATAGTTGTCTTATAAATCTCATATTTCAATTAACTTTTATTTCCTCAGCTCTAAAGTGTTGCCTACTTAGGTAAAAGAATAGATACATTAGATATTCTTATTTTGTTTCGGTCTCATTAGCTTATAGTTACGTAAGCATGTCACAACAAAAGAAGTCACGCGTGTCGGAAGACAAAGAGATGACAATCTTAGAAGCAAAACGCAATATTTTATTTGAGCGCATTCAAAACATCTATGAATGCTCAAAAACCGCATCTATGTCTGACAGTAATAGCGAAGTATTTCTCAGTTATTGTATGACATTAGATAGTATTCGAACAGATTTTCATAAGTTGTTAGACGATTATAACGCAAGATTACTTTCTATCAATCCTGATGAAAAACCGAACTATCAGGCGTATACCTCATTCGAAGATCTTTATTGCATTATTAAGCGTATACAATCGCAATTGGAGGGTAAATGTTCGGCAGAGCCCGTTGCCCGCAAACCGAGATTACCGCCAATCGAGATTATGTCGTTTGACGGAGATATACGAAATTGGCCGTTATTCTATGCGAGTTTCAAGTCTACAGTGCACGATAATGGTTCTCTGACAGATGCTGATAGGTTGTACTATTTAATAGGTAAACTGTCACCGAAAGCCCAGTCCGTATTTGCAGGTGTCACACCCAGTGCTGAGAATTATCAGGTCATATTTCAGTCACTACTTGACAGATATCAGGACACGCGCGTCCTAGCGTCTACGTACTTTGACCAAGCTTTAAATCTCAAACTGTCCGGCAACGGGTCTGTCTCGAATTTCCAGCTGTTTATAGACAACTTTGTTACCGCAGTTAATTCTCTTAAAAACTTAAAAATAGATCTATTCGATATCTTTCCGACTTTATGTTGCTTCAACTCGCTTTAAAAACGTTTGACACTGATACAATTCGCGCATTCGAGATGACGGAACGCAATAATAAAATACCTACACTAGATAGTTTTATTTCGTTCATCAAAGATCAGTGTCGAATATTTCATAATACGCAGTCTGGTTCACCTGGCCCGTCTAACACTAACAGCAACAAACAAAGGTTGAATAAATCGCGAAATAGTGGTAATAACTCGGTCCCTAATCCACAATCCTACGTTACATGTTCGGAATCTAATAATAATAATTTACAGAAGTGTCTGTGCAGTAATATAGTGCACGACCACTTATACAAGTGTCCCGCCTTCGATAATTTACATGCAACTGCTCGTTTTAAATGCGTAAAAGATAACAAAGCTTGCATTAACGGCTTAAGCATAAAACATAAAACAAGTAATTGTTCTAGTAAGACAAAGTGTCGATCATGTAATCAAAAACATCATACACTGTTACATTTCGATAAAGATAACCAGTTGTCAAGCCAAGCCGCTAACCTTGACACACTTGCGCCGCAGGTGCAGACCACGGTAGCTGCGCCTTCCGCGTCTGAGGGCGAAGTATCGTTGTGTATGACATCCATTGCGCGGGCGACGCGCACGCGAGGACGGCACTCGCGCATCTATAATGATCCGCGCAGGGCCAAAACGCAGTGTACGGAGTCTAAGACGGTACTGTTAGCGATAGCGCAAGTTATCGTATATGATGTTAATGGGTCGCCGCACATGGTACGTTGTCTGCTAGATAGCGCATCTCAGACCAATCTAATAACATCGGAATGCTTCAAACGCCTCGGATTATGGAATAACTTTAAAAATACTAACTCAACCGTCAAAGGGATAGGCGGATCAGAAAAGCATTGCAGGGGTTCCGTAGATAAAGTAAATACATTCGCGTTTTGATAGGAATATTAATTTTAACATTTCTTTGCTTATCGTGGAGCGTATCACGGACGCATTGCCGAACGCTAATGTAGACGTAGCATCACTCACTCATCTCGAGTCATTGCCGCTAGCCGACGCGGAGTTTGCGAATCCGGCAGGCATTGATCTTTTGATCGGAGCTTCAATATTTCCGCACTTGCTACTAACTAAAATAGTACGTAGTGAGCGATATGATTTACCGCCCGCTATTGAGACGGTAATTGGGTATGTGATTATGGGTACCGTACCTACGTTACATACTTCTCATTGTATTACATCTTGTTGTTGTTCTGCTCTTCAAGAGATCAAGGTGGGTGCTAAAACTGTGTGTAAGATAAAGCAATAATTAGCTATGCTACGCTATGCTACGTTATGCTACGCTATGCTACGCTATGCTATGCTATGCTATGCTATGCTATGCTATGCTACGCTATGCTATGCTAAGCTACGCTACGCTACACTATACTATACTACACATCCGCTTTGTATATAGATGACATTGCCTGTAATGCATACCCGCTCCGCTAGCAATTTTGCTTTGTGAAGAGCTTATTCAGCTTTTCAAGCGAGGCCAGTTTGATCTTGTCAAATGGACAAGCAACTCTAAGGAGGTTCTCGCACGCATACCAGATTCTCATAAAGCTTCTCCAGACATTGAGTTTGAGAGGTCTGTACCGCATAAGGTTCTCGGTTTACGCTGGGACAAATCCTGTGATAGTTTTCGGTTTGACGTCTCACCACCGGATGATAAGTGCACCAAACGCACTATGCTGTCCACAGTGGCTCGACTATGGGACGTAATGGGTTTTGTGGCTCCCACAGTTTTGTACGCCAAGCTCTTGATCAAAGAGCTTTGGCTATCAAAGTGTGAGTGGGATGAAACACCCCCTGACCATATTGTCGCCGCTTGGGCCAGTTTGTATTGAGCTTACCGCGCTCAATCAAATTACTATTCCGCGTCATCTTGGGTTGGTAGATGGATGTACCATCAACTTAATAGGTTTTGCTGACGCCAGCGAGCGTGCTTACGGCGGAGTCGTATATCTGCAAGTCCGCATTGGTTCTAACTACTCGGTGCAGTTAGTTTGTGCCAAGTCTAAGGTCTCGCCTGTTAAAACCATTTCGGTTGCGAGACTGGAGTTGTGCGCGGCCCTTCTGCTGTCTCAGTTGCTCCACAAGGTTCAAGACACAGTTTTGCCCCAATACTCTATTAATAAATATACGCATTTGCCGACTCCAAAGTAGTGCTCGCTTGGATTCATTCTTCTCCTCATCGCTGGCAGACTTTTGTCGCCAACCGCGTTAGTAAATTGATTGAACTTGTTCCCGCTACTTGTTTCAATCACGTCGCGGGTTATCGTACTCGTCTTTAGGAAGAACGTTCCATAGATCATATTGACACGAAGTTTATTCCACCAGCATCACCACATTTCGGTGGATGTTGGGAAAGCATGGTCAAAGTAATTAAGACGCATCTCTTCAAGGTTATAGGTCAACAGATCCTCTCTTACGAAGAGCTTTTAATTGTCCTTGCACAAGTCGAGGCACTGATCAACTCGCGTCCGCTTCCAACTCAGTGAGATCTAGCCTGAAGTTGGACCTACCTCTTAGTTTAAGTATTTAGTTAGTAGTTTTCGCTATTATTGCGTTTTTAGTTTTCGCTAAAGTTAATTTAGATTAATTTTATTGTCATATCGCTGTCTTAGCCTATTGATGGGTTATGCGGTAGTACACCCAACATAGCTAAGTTCAATTCTATTTTTTTTTAAAGGCTACCCTTTAGGGCCGGGGGGATATGGTAGCGCCATCTACCTTCCTATCTATAACTAATCGCATCAACATCAATCGTTCCACGTACAAGTGTGAGCGATACCATATTTCCGTCTCCCTCTACCCCACTCCCTGGAAGAGGCACTGCCTTTCGCCTGATTCGTCGCCGCGATCGTCGACGCGAGGACAGTCCAGAACATTCCGCTCGCTGAGAACGTGCCCGCTATATCGTATCGCGCCGCATCGCTGTTTGTGATTATTACCGCATATATAAACCGCTCGCAAGTAGGTAGAACCTACCTACGGTTTCGGTGTATCGCCGAACCATTTTGTTTTCGCGACGATCGCGGCGACGAATCAGGCGAAAGGCAGTGCCTCTTCCAGGGAGAGGGATAGAGTGGAACGGAAATATGGTATCGCTCGCACTAGACGTGGAACGATTGATCTTGATGCGATTAAATATAGATAGGAAGGTAGATGGCGCTACCAACGTTAGTGATATTGTTCCTATGTGAAAAAAGGCAGAAATCAATCTCGATTACTTTAATAAAAGCTTTGTACATATGTGAGACCAAACTAATAGGGCGGTAGTTGTTTATGTCCGACTTATCACCTTTTTTGTGGAGAAGGATGATTTGTGAGTGGCAAAATGATTGAGGAAGAATTCCAGTTTTCAAAATACTATTGAAGAAGTTGGTTATATGCGGCAGAAGAACTGGTTCTCCCATTTTTAAAGTTTCAGCTGTTACGCCATCTTCACCCGGGCTCTTGCTATATTTCATACTTCTTAAGGCCATGCGTACTTCCCAATGAGTAAAAGGAGGAATGCGATCAGAATCCGAAAATGGGGGAATGTTAGAGAACGAAGTTGATGTTTCGCTATAAAGACTTTTGTAGTATTCAGTGCAAATATTTAAAACCTTGCTCTTATCCGTCTGTCTTACACCCATATGATCCCTTAAGGAGGCAATCGTTGGTCGGCCTTTCTGTAAAATCCCTTGTCGTGCTGATCTTAAAGATAGATTTTGTTCTAAAGCAATCTTGATGAGATATGTGTTGCGGTTTCTCAAATCTCGACGAATGTTACGCTTGACGAGTCGATCTAAAACTTTGTATGCTTGTGTGTACATAGTAAGTTTCTGTCTTTCTTCAATCATCTGTTTGGTTTGCTGGCTAAGTTGGTTTTCTTTGTGCTTTTTAGTTTTGATTTTGTTGCTGGCTTTTTTAATAACATTTTGTATATAAGAGTACTGGTTTTGTGCATTATCTTCCTCAAAAGTATCGAGTAAACTAAAACTGTTTTTTAAGTCTAAAAGAAATTGGTCTTGGTTTGCTATGATTGTAGATTTATTTATTCTTTTAATTGAGTTACTTTTTATTTTAGCTCGGTCTATTTTCTGACAGAATTTAAGAGTAGTGCGTAAAGGTCTATGGTCAGAACTGAATTTTAAATAATTAAGAACTTCTACGTTAGTGATATTGTTCCTATGTGAAGAAAGGCAGAAATCAATTTCGTTTTTGGTAATTTTATCTGGGGATAGCCAGGTCCAACGACGATGAAGCTTTTTATAGAAGTAACTGTTGCTAAGACTTAGGTTTTGACCGTGTGCAAATTGAAGAAGTCTTGTACCGCGTTTATTTCTTATACCTAATCCGTATGGACCGACTACGTGGCTATTGTCAAGTTCCTGTCTAGCACCAACTTTGGCGTTGAAGTCTCCCTGTACTATTGTCCAGGTGCCACGATTTTCGGAACAAGCTTCGTCTAAGAGGTCGTAAAATGCTTCCACTTCGTCGTCAGGATGGTCTGATGTTGGCGCATAAACTTGAACCACCGTTAGAGATCTTTTGTCGGATATCCGGAATCTAAGTACTGCTATTCTGTCTGAGTAAGCCTTAAATTCTAAAATGTTGTCTTTCCATTTTTTGGACACTAGAAAGCCTACACCGTATTTGCTGTTCGTTCCACCGCTGTAGTAAAATATGTTCGAGCTTCTCTCCACGTTGTCTTCTCCATCCCGCCTCACTTCAGCTAAACCGATCACATCCCACCTTATAGCTTCTAAGGCATTTTCCAATTCTACAATCCTTTCTTCCGTTCTTAGTGTTCTAGTGTTTAAAGTTAGTATATAAAAATGATCTGAGTCCTTTAAGCGTGATCTAGTCGTCTGACAAGGGAATCCCACCCGGGGTTTTTTAGGCCCCTTGATTCCAGAGAGAGTTTGCCTCATGTAAGTGTCAGCGTCGGCTCTACTGGAACCGATGCCGGGTACTTGGGGCGCATTTTTATTTTTGTGTGTCATGAGAAAAAAGTGGGGGATTTGACAGTTAACCTACCGCGCTTGTCTAATGCGGGTTGGTAGGTGCGTAGTGAACCGCCTAACTGGGTCCATGAGTACCACCTTTGACGTGCGAGACGTTCATCAGCCGCCACTCTGAGTCGACATCCTACACTAATGCCGACTATACCATCCAGGTCTACTTTGGGAATTTTTCCCATAGCCCTTAGATGGCGAAACTGCATTTAGCGCAATACTAAATGTAGTTTATGTAGTATTATGTAGTTTCAATCAACGTTATTATTTATTACTAGAGGACGCCAGCAGCTACGCTTGCATTTTTTTTAAATTTACCAGTTTTGGCCGATCCCGTGGGAATTTCGGGAAATCCCTTCTTAGTGCACCCCTACGGTCCCCAAGGAACATACATGCCAAATTTCAGCTTCCTGCGCCCAATAGTTTCGGCTGTAGCGTGTCTGTCAGTCAGTCAGTAACGCAAGGATTTTATATAATAAGAAGAAGATATGAAAGACAAGGCACACACCGGGAATCCATTTTCCTGTTTCACAAGAAAATTCATATACAATTAACTAATACCAAAAGCAGGCAGACTTAAAACAACGATTAGTGCAACGAACTAACTTCTTCTTCTTAGCGTATCGCTGGCAAACACTTATATTTTGAGGCCCAGAAAGTAGCCACGCTGACTTATTACTTTTGAAGTACTTATTACTTTTAAAAATATTTGAGTGACGCCGTGCATGGCCTCTGTTAAAATAGTAGCACTTAAGATAAATAAATATTGTTTCAAGAGGCTTTGAGATATTAGAAACAACTTATACTAAGTTTGACCAATTTCAAAAATCTGCTAATATGTGCAACATTAGGTAGAATTAGATTACACATTAGGTGAAATATTGTAAATTCTGTTGATAGTACACATTGTAACTCAAGACTTATAAACCCTTCTAACCAATTTCTTAAAAGGCTGTGTCTTGTCTACGAACAATGCAAAGCAAAAGCATGAGGTATAGAGGTCACTGAACTTTTGTTGGCACAACGCTTCTGTAGTAGACTGGAAACCCTACTCACTGCGGAAACGAGATAAAATACTGTTTATTTTACTACATGGTGTGGAAGCTGAAATTTGTCCATTGAGAAACTAAAAAAAGGATTAATAGAAAAAATACTCTCGTATAGTTATTTATTTATTTGCACGAAATAGGAAATGATAACAATCGCGTTTAAAAGGAGCCAAAAACGTACGTAACCATGTTAATATTTGTTATGCTTAAGTTTTATTATTTGTTATTATAGCGGCAAACATTATACCTACACTTGTAAACATTTTAATTCTGCCTGAATGCAAAGCAGGATCTAATTAATAGGATCACGTGGGCACCCTTGGGGTAGGATTCCATAGAAATATTTATAAATATTATATTTAATTATGCTTCCTGAAACACAAATAGCTCCGTAATGAGCTTAATTTAATAAAGTCGGCTTAAAAATATGTAGCAGATAGCGTCCGTAGTATGACACGACTTGCCGTTCGTAAAAGCTTGGCAAACTTAAGCAACGGCTGAACATGTCATGATTCGAATGGGTGATCACTTGTGGTATTTACAACACTGCGATCCCGTCCGTGGAAGGTCACGTAAAGACGTTGATTCTGGATCTTATCTCAGACACATGACAGTTGTAGCTCTCATGAATCATTAGATCACGATGAAGTCCTTGGAGTAGTCTAAAAACTCCAACATAAGGGTCACACACCCGAAATACTACGCATAATAATTATATTTTATGAATAAATAAATATAATAATTATATATGAACCCCTTTTGGGGCAGCCGTTATCTTTTCATGAGATTAATGCAATCTCGGAGGGCAGAGTAACAACTTTCAAACATCACCTTCATCTTGTGATATGAACAAAAAATGTATTTACAGGATGAAAGCTTACAAACCGCAGGGCAGATTTGTAGCGAGCTGAATGTGTATGGCGACACTGCGGTCCCGAATGCTTCAGAGAATCGGTCAGGGCCTCGCCTACAGCTTGCCTTTATTGGCTGGTTGGAGTGGATGGCCAAGAGCACTCCCAGGACTTTCAACTCTGGCTTGCCTTGGTCGGCCGGCCAGAGAGAAGCCGCAAGAGCTACTAGCTCGGGGGTGGAAGTGTCATTCTCAAGTGCGTAACTACAGGGAAACCAGCTCCGGGTCTCCGTTGTCACGAGACCCGCGATGGCGAAACCGGTGCCCAACCGCTCGACACATCTAGCCACTCGCACCGGTGTTGCCCTCTGTCTGCCTTTATGGCAGAGTTTGTTTGCTTTGGGCGGCTGTTTAGAGAGGGCTCATCCAGTGAGTTGGCGAGTCACCAACTGCCATGCAGACGTATAGAGTATTACTGTCAGGTGCCAATTTTCATCCATAGTCATCATATCACCAGTCCATTTAACACCCATACCCATAACTTAATTAAATTAGTCTCCAAATCATAGCAATAGTCCTACATGTACTGCGGCTAGTCCATAGCTGTACTCAGTAGTGCAGTTGTGGAGGCTCCGCGGCGCGTGTCCCATCCCATTTTAGATTAAAACTCTCTATGGTCACGTTGGATCCATATCCCCGTTTAAGCCTCCTAAAGGACCGGTTATTCTTCTAACACCACATGTTAGAAGAATAGCCATGAAAAAGAGGAATATTATGATGTGGTTGGTACGTTCGTGTTTATAAATTGAAACATATAAAATCATACAGTTTCTATCCAAACGTAAATATCTACTACTATGCACGAAGAAATAGATTAGTGACATTAATATTAATGCAAATGCACTACAGTGGCTAATGACTCGAATAAATAGTATTGGATTTTACTCGGAGTTATGCGTTCTCCGTGCAAGTTTGACTCAGCAAATACATTAAATATAGTTTCAACATACGCTGTTTCCACGAAAATGCTATTTGTTTGACCACTGTCAAACTATAAAGGTAAGCTATTTATAGGCCATTGTTTTCCTATTTGTTGCTGCCCACATACTTATTTATGAAGTGAAATAGTTACGTTCTGCAACCGCGCCTTGGCATTCGTAATGTAGGACGCCCTCCGCCTGACCTCTACAATCCATCTTTGGGTTGTGGAGGTCAGACTGCAGGCACTGTGGAAAAGCAACTTGGTCCAAAGAAAGTAGATCCTGGCGACCAGGTCAAAATCATTTGATGGAACCGAGATTATGATAGGAGACGATGATGGTTAGATACTTTGTTGACTTTTTTCGAACAGGATTTTCGGCTGTTTAAGTCTTTTTACGCTTTTTTTCAATTATATAAATATGAAACATATATTGAACACGCCTTGTATAACCGATGCCAAAATGTCGAGATAGATATAAGGTATATCATCTTTATTTTCAAATTACGAGAATCCTTTCATAAATATTACTATAAATATCAGTATTCAACGACTGAATATAAAAAAATCTCTTTGTGAATCTATATTGAATAGCTACTTAAGCTTAGCTGAGCTTAGTTTTATGAATTTTCAAAGCTGTTTATTACTTTCAATGAGATAGAAAGCGAGAGAAGTACCCATTGTACTATATTATGTATAGTACCACGGGTACTTACCTAAAATGGCTAAAATGTTGTTACAAAAAAATAGAAAAGCTGTGCGGTATTTTATTTGCTACCTAATAAAAGATAAAATTGGCTTTTTGGTACACTGGTCAATGATCCTACCAGAGTTCATTGCCATTCAAAACAGGAACAAAAAATATTTAAATTATTAGCACGATCAGCTGTTCTTTGTCTGGGTGTAATTTACATAAGTATAATAAGTTAGTTGGTTATCATAGTACAGGTTCTGCCAAGTTTGGGATTGGTTAATCATGTGTAAGTTGTTGTTGTTATGCCCTGAGATATTGTATCAATTATATTAAAAGTAAAATCACAATTATGATAATAGATTTTAATAACATTATATTATAAAAACAAACCATAAGGCTTAGCCACTTTTCAATCAAAATTTCACGCTGGCCACAAATTAATTTCAATCCCCAAGAATAAAAATACATAGGTAACTACATATTTATGACGTTATTCATTTTCATAGTAATTTCATCATACATCCTCTCCCGTGACAACAACGACAAGTTAGCAGATTCTTGGACATATATTATTCACATATTCGCTCGCCAGACTTTCACGACTCATCCATCAGAAATTTTACTGAAAATCTTTCTAATATTACCAGCAAGAGACAGACAATAAAGCTGCACAATATATCAGAGCACATCTAATATTACAGCAAAAGCGACTTTTTTGGGTTCCGTAGTCCACAAGGAACCCTTATAGTTTTGTCATGTCCGTCCGTCTGTCCGTCCGCAGCCTAGCTCAAAGACGCCTGGTGCTAGAAAGCTGATATTTGACGTGAATATAAACATAAGATATTGCAACAAAACTGTAGAATAAGATATAAGAAAATATTTTTAAGGGTCCCCTACATATATAGTGGGGTAGAATTTTTTTTTGGTTGAGTACCCCATCATGTGGGGTATCACTGGATAGGTTTTAAAAAATATTATTAGTTTGCTCAAATAATTTTTCAATCAAGTGATTGGTTTGTCAAATATCAAGCTTTGAAGTGAAACAAATTGTTAGACTCAAGTGTCCTCCCCCTCTGCCGGCTAAACTATTAATTTGGAAGAGATGAAAAAAATCACAAATGTAGTACATATAACGAATTTAAAAGGAACACTATCACGGCTAAGTAGATATCACTAGTTTACGAGTAATCGTCGGTTTACTTATAAATACCTAATTCTGTGAGTTTACATTGGGCGCGCTGGCTTAATCTTAAAGATATACGTACTTTGGTATGTAATGTACTACGGTAGTACGATACTACGTATGTATAGTAGTAGTATATCTTGGAAACCACATTTTATGTTTACAATACATAACTGGATACATACCTAGTATTTTTCTAAACAAAACTTAGGTTCTTATAATAGTATTATTAAAATTATTTTTTCAGCAAAATAAACAGTCGGATTTGTTGTACATTAATACCCTTTGCAGCAAGTCATTATGGGCAACTACGAAACCCTACATTGCGCGTGGCCCGACGCGCACTTGGCCGGTTTTTATTTTATGGAGACTTAAGCCTTCTATTGAAAATGAAAAATATTTTTACTTATAATTTATTTTTATATAATTCACAACTAAACAAAAAAACAAATTATTGTCTCAGTTATATAACTTAATATTATTATGATCTTATAAAAGCCACGCAGTGCTTGCATGTTGTCTTTGTAAACCCAATCACGTTTTGAATATAACAATTTACGAAAATAGTAAGTGAAATGTACTTACGAGGCATTTCTGTTTAGTTTACATAAGTTATTTGCACATATTTAGTAGCACAACATACAAGTAGATGTAATATTTAATTATAATGATGTGTTGAAATTAATTAGCGTTAATAGTGTTTATTGCTAGATAAACCGATATCTACATTCACAATTTTGGACAATTATCTCGTACGCTTTAAAATAATGTTGTTAAACTTTCACGATTTGTACAATTATAATGTTTTTAATAAATGTGTCAACCCCTGAGTTGCATAATGTACATAAATAATATATGTATAGCATGCATGGCTGATGAACGAAAGAAACAGTATGAGAGTCGTTGCAGCACCTTTATTCACAACCATTCAATAGGTTGCCGAGTCGAATCGGATACAGAAACGTCAAACCGCTCCATATTTCGGTACGGAAGCGGTTTGATGTTTCTCACAGAATTAATAAATAGCGCTACAATCGACACATTATTATTTTGGTAATTTAAATATAGTGATTAACGTCGGGGATAGTACAAATACGCGTAACTAGCATTGGATAATACCGCCTATCTGCATTCGATCAAATTTTACAGGGGAGAGTTAAAACTTTTTAATATCGTTAATTTAAGTCCAGTTGATTTCATATTTACATAGTGAGTAAAAATTGATGTTTTCTATATATTTTCATTATAAACTATGCGATACAATGATTAATATACCCGCTATGCTACTTACGCGGTTTTTATTTAACCACAATCTTATCAAAATGGAAACTAACAGTCAGATACGCGGTTTTTAAATCAAACTGGGAGTTAATTTTACAAATAATATTTAATAAATAAAAGCAAAATACAACCTACAAAATCAGATCTTTATCAGCTTTTAAGCGCTGTTTACAAAGAGAACTTTTATTTATTAATCAAAATATTTTTGAACAGTTATTTAATGTTTTTCATCTTTTAATTCCCATTTTCATAATGCAGTTTTGTTTGGAAAGGAGGATGACCAAATTTGTATGGAAGATGGGCTAAGTTTGCTTCTCGATGATTTGTCCAGTAAAATATAGTAAACATACTCCTAATTAAATTAGGAAAAAATTAATATGATATTTGGCGGCAGTTCTTAGCTATCGGACATTAAAGATTTCAAATATTTTGAGGTTAAGTATTGTGATAGTTACATGAATTACATCATATAAATAGTAGTAAATTAGTTAATTATCGCCAGTGCTTCGAAGAGTACTTACGTTAAGCCGTCGGTCCCAGTTGTCATGAAGATCTTTCACCATCGTACGTCGTTACGGGGAGTCAGTACCCTCCAATAAACCGATACTTACTGGTCTAAACCATACAATATCGCTTTCGCTTTGGGTTATGGCGGTCAGACTATGAAAAAGCAATATTCTGCCATATCTGGTTATACTAGTATGCGGAGTTGCGGACCCAGGGCTCCTAGGCGTTGAAGTCTTGGATGCAACCGACATAACTCTAGGACGGTGATGATATGATTAATCATATTACCGGAATTTATTAGAAGCCTCTATGTATATTATACAATATAGAAAATAGTTTTAAAAAGAAGTGGAGCTAAGAAAAAACCCTTGTACATTATATTAGTTTGCGTTTTTTTCAATCTGATATATTTCTTACTGAGAATTCTCAATACCATGTGGTTCAATTAATGAGAAATTCAGTGAGGCTAGTTCGCAAAAGATAAGCTCATTCCATTGGACCTTATTACAAAGTTGGCATTAAAACAACACTGTTTTGTAAATGAAACTCAGTTTTTATGTTATTCTTCATTTTATTTGTTATTATACCTAAATCTTCTTCAAAGAAATCACCTCAAAATGAAGCAGGAGCTTGTATATCGTATACCATAATGTGGTGCAGGTACCTCATAAGTTACAACAGCTTCAATTAATGTGTAGCATTCTAAACATAAGACTCCGTTCAATTCCTGAAACAAACAATTAAAGTAGTTTGAATATTCGGCGAGGAGAGCACGAGAGAATTATAGGAATTGAGAAGAGAAGTAAACAACACTTACACAGACTGGCGCTATCTATGATGTCAAAATATTGAGCTCCGAATCAGATAGCTTGTCCAAAGAACGGACACGTGTTGCTGCCGAGGTACCGCAAAGGGAGAGTTAACATAACTGCAATTCTCACCACGGCAAGTTGTTCTAAGTCCAGACATACTAATGTTACCAATAAAGACTGTACCTATCATACTTAAGTCAACCCACGAGTCTTGATAACACGAAATAAACTTGTTTGGTCCACAAAGGATTGTTCAAGTCAATATAAACAACAGTAAATTACTAATTTTCCAATAAAGAGATATGAGCATAGGGCAAAAAGCAATTTGACTGTTTTCATGTCAAAATAACTGACTACGTGACTACTCTGTGTAACTGACGTAAGACTAGAGAGGTTGGACTAGTAATAAGGTTATATTTCTTTGCGTAAGACATTACAGATGCCAGTATAATAAAAATATGTTCCCATATTTTCGATAAGTACAAAACATTATTTCGTGGGTAATATGTTGCAAAAAGGATAAACATATTATTTATAGAAAATATTTCACCACAATACATACAATACATTTTTTAAAATATCATAAGATTTTGGTGTTATTTTGCTTATTAGAACTTTTGTTATGTCACCCTGTTTTCACTATGAATGTATTTTTTTCCTATTATAAGGGGTTTGCAAGAAACTGTACACATTTGCCTAAATATGCAAAATGAGTTTTGAATATGAAATGGCGATATCACGACCGGAACAACGCAGATACTATTAATTTTGAACTTAAAATCCCCGTTTTGCTTTAAATTAAAATTAATGTATATAAAATTATAAAATATAAGAAGATTTTCTAGATATGAATGGCTTAGAAGCAAACGTGCCACAAAATAGCCCAGCTTTGGTCATACTCCTTTGCAAGTTGATTGACTTGTTCGGTTCCACAGGATGGGCCTGGCGATCTGTACCTACTACAGGCTTACGCCTATCTCAGACACCAGTCTTCACTGTCTGAGTTACAACTATGTTCAATGTTTTACTTCTATGTAAATGTATCTATAAAGCATGTGTAATTGTGAGCAAAATAAAGATTAATGTATGTCTGTTACACCGCTATTCTTCTAACATTTGGTGTTAAAAGAATAACCGGACCTTTGGGAGGCTTACACGGGGATATGGATCCAAAGTGCAGAGGCCCATAGAGAGTTTTAATCTAAAATAGGATGTGACACATGCCGCGGTGCCTCCACAACTGCACTACTGAGTACAGCTATGGACTAGCCGCAGCATGTGTAGGACTATTACTATGATGTAGAGACTAAATTAATTTAATTAGGTTATGGGAATGGGTGTTCAATGGATTGGTAATATGATGACTATGGATGAAAAGCGGTACCTACCAGTAATACTCTGGTATCCGTCTGCATGGCAGGTGGAGACTCGCCAACTCACTGGATAGGCCCTCTCTAAACAGCCAAAGCAAACAAACTCTACCATAAAGGCAACACCGGTGCGAGTGGCTAGGAGTGTCGAGCGGTGCGGCTCCGGTTTCGCCTTTCGTGACAACAGAGACCCCGGAGCGGGTTTCCCCGTAGTTACGCCCTTGATAATGACAATTCCACCCCCAAGCTAGTAGCTCTTGCGGCTTCCCTCCAGCCGGCCGACCAAGGCAAGCCGAGGTTGAAAGTCCTGCGGGCGCTCTTGGGCATCCACTCCAACCAGCCAATAAAGGAAAACCGGTGACGAGGCCCGATTCTCCGAGGACCTAAACATCAACATCGCAGCACCGATGGGAGCCTATAACACGGTCTACCAGGCCAAATGTTTTGGCATAATCCTAGCTGCCACAGCAATCATGGCACGTGAGGTAAGAGAACGATCCATTAGGATCCTCTCAGATAGAATGGCTGTCCTTTCAGCCTCACCTCGGTACTCATACTAGAATGCCACCAGAAACTAACAGAGGTAGGTAAACTAAACAAATTAACACTGCAATGGATCAAGGGCCCCAGTGACTCAAGAGAGAATGACGCAGCCGACGTACTTGCCAGAAGAGGGACCACTTTAGAGGTGGTGGGACCCGAGCCCATTATTTCCCTTCCTTCTGGTTTTTATCGCAACCTGGTAAGAAATAGAACCAGGACCCAGCACAACCAGTCCTGGATTGGTATCAAAACATGCAGGCAGGCCAAGGAGGCTCTTACTGCAGTAGACGGTAAGATAGCCAAACAAGTCCTCCGGCTGTCCAAGCAACAACTTCGGACGGTCGCTGCCGCCTATACAGGACATGGATCCTTTAATAAGCACCTATTCACTATAGGAATCACCGACAGCCCGCTGTGCAGAGCCTGTATGGCAGCAGACAAGACGGCAGCCCACCTGCTCCTCGAATGCCCTGAGGTCTCACAGTACAGGCAGCAGAACCAGACCAGACACAGCACCCTGAGGGAAGCTGGAGGTCACACTAAGAGGCTTCTGGCCTTCCTCGAAGAGCTGGGGTGGCTCGAATGACAAGACCATTCCCACCGGTACGCAAAATACACGCCAAGACGTGGAGTTGTGGAAACAACCTGTGCCATTAAGTATCAAGTCAAGTATCAAGAGGCCCTGACGGACTCTCTGAAGCATTCGGGACCTTAGTGTTGCCACACACATTCAGCTCGCAACAAAGCTGCCCTGCAGTTTGTAAGCTTTCTATTCATCCTGTAATACAATTTTTGTTTATATCACAAGATGAAGGTGATGTTTGAAAACTGATGAGATAACGACTGCCCAGGGGTTAGATTATTATTATTATACCAAAACTTAACCACTAAACACGTTCTCAATGAAACCTCGGGACGTACGCGGTATTGCAAATTGCTGGCTGTAGATACGCGGTATTGTTATTCGGCGAATTCTAGCCTTTTATTGGTCGAATGAAGGTCATGTCTTTGACAAGGCTGCCAATCAGCATGTTACATGGAATGCCTGCGAAATTTAAAATTGGCTACATTTGTTAGATACGCGGTATTATCCAATGCTAGTTACGCGGATTTGCACTATCCCCGACACTACCTATTATTTTTCACATTGTATTTATTGCACTTCACTCAAAGTGTCCGGCCAGCGGAATTGACGTCACAGCGTGTCGTCTCATCACTACTGTGGCGCACAGAGTACCGTAAAGGGATTCCACGTTAAGGATGCGCGAGAGTTGCCATAAAATTATCGATTTGCAATTATTTCGTCATAAGTTCTTAATAAATATTTAGTTTTATTATACATTGAGATTAATATTTCAGCTGTTATAAAATGTAGCACACGAGATACAATTTTCACCATTTAGGAAGTTTATCAATTTGTTTTCATAAAATATTTCATAAACCTTTTATCGTAATTGTTTTCCTTACCCATCACTACCTGTCGTCTCATGACGACCATGGCGTGTATGTATGTAAGAACACCACGCCAAATTGCACATTTAGCATGGTGTTCTTACATCGTGCTTTTTTCCATTATGGAATGGCTAATTGTTATGTGTCTTTGTGTAATAATGTAGTAAATATGTCTAAGGAATGATAATAGAAAAAAGAATACTAAAAATGTGTTCATTTTATTTTATAGAAAGTGGCATTTTTGTTTTGCATAGACGTCGAAAGCGTCGGGCACGTTTTGGTTAGTCGTCCGTAGACGTGACCGTGGCAGTCAAAGGGCTAACTACGCAATATCGCTGTGGAATAAGATTGGACTTCTCTATCCAACACATTTCATTCGTTTCTCATCTATAAGCATGGAAAAGTTTGTATAGATACGTGTAATAGAACTTATACTATTCAAACTTTTTATATGTATGTGAAGTCTCGTTGGCATAATTATTGCAAGGAATCGTAGTCCGTGGATAAGGATAAGGATGTGAATTTACTGTTTGAGGTCAATAAAGAAGTCAAATATCTTGCTTGCAACTTTTGAAGACCCAATTGTTACTCAAGGTCTTCTGGCAAGGTATTAATATAATTCAAAGAAATTTGAAATAATTAAAGCATTACTTGTTTTGTAAGGTATAGTGGTCCAAATTTTATAATTTGGAAACCCCGGGATGTTGGGAGTTAGCTTGCATCACAGCAAATCTATTGAGGTATGCTGGAGTGGATTACTTTTCATCATGACCTATTTAGGTGGCAAATTAGACTTTAGATTTCGTAGCGATATTATAGGTTTGTAAAGAAGTTTCTTATATTCATGCAATATAATTTTAATTAATTCGCGTTTATCTTTGATGAACGTAGTTGAATATTCACAGTGCCCAACTCGTGTTAATTTTTGCCTTGCTCCTTTACTTCTTGTCCTTCAAATAGCTACGTATAAACATAACATAGATACATAGTATAGAAAACTACGCTTCACGGTTTGTTGTTCGAGGATATTTTGAGGAGTTTTTGCATGAAAGATTAACAAACAACCACACATTCATCTGGCCATTCTCCGAAACTTTCGCATTCATAATAAGTAAAATTATTATAATATTAAAAGAAAGTAGCAAGTACCAAGTACGGTTATTCAAATGGAGGTGAGACCGTAACTTTATGCGATTATATCTCGTCAGCTGGCTTCAAAGAGACTTTTATCTATTTTTAAAGACTTCGGAAAACAAACAGCGCTATTTTAGAGAAGAATTCTCAACTTATCATTAAGTATAATAGGATGAGATACTGTTTGTGGATTGAGGCAACTATAATCTTCAGATATAATTATATTATTTGGCTTTGAAGTAATTACGAAAGTAACGTTGCCATTTCTGCTTAGAGTATATAGGCAGGATATTATCAGACTTTTATTTTAGAATAAACGCGGAAACAGAAATGTGTTAATTATAAATTGTTTTTCGGAATGTGTACCTTATTATTACTTATTCTTGGTATTTATATAAGCAGTGAGGTGTAAAATAAAAAGGGAGGAAATTATATAAACTATTTATTTGCTCGTAAAATCCACCCGCAATACTTCAGTGTATCCATAGTTACGGAATTTTCAACTTAAACTACCGAAATATTGGATACTCAGAACCAAAGTACGTGGTATCTATGTATATCCCGTAAAAACAAGTAAATATATGAAATCAGCAGAGGAGCAATCCTGGGGATCGTAAGAGGTTCTACTTTAATCACGATCGAAACAATAAGTTGGTGAATTAAGAAATTGAATAAATGGCAGGCACTTAACAAGGCATTCGATCTCTGACTCTTACAAAAATGTATTGATATATTTTACCAGTTTTCTTCATCAATTTCGATAGTAAGTTCAACTGATACCCAAAAATGACGAACATTAATTTGCATTCACAAAAGCCCGTGTCAGCGTGTCATTTATGTCAGCCTAGAGACGTCCACTGCTGGACATAGGCCTCCCCCAAGGTTCTCCACACTAATCGCTTTTAAGCCACCCGTAGACAACCACTTCACGCGATCTTCACCAGATCGTCGGTCCACCTTGCGGGAGGCCTACCCCTGCTGTTTCAACTAGGTTTCAATTATGCAATCAGCGAGCACAGCATGAATCGAATAATTTAAACCAAAAATGTAACCGAACCAAGCCGATAGTAGTCCATGGGAATGCAAAATCAAATGCTTATTTATGCGATCTCATGGTTAAACTCTCCTAAATCGATTCTTTAATCGTCTGGAGTATACGCTCGTAAAATATTCTCTTTTACCGAATATTTTAGTACTTTGAAACGTGAGCGATGTCCAACTACTACTTTACGCTTTTCAAGTTTGTAAGAGATAAAATGTAAGCAAATCATAAAATAGTACTTTGGATGTCACTTTTGCTAAGCAGGTACTTAGACGATTTTCTATAATAGACTATAACTATTCCAATACTTTATTGCTTTTTCAAATAAAGTATTGCCTGTGATGCAATAACACCATCGAGTATTAAATTTTAATATCAAAAGGCTTTGGCCATTCTGCACTGGCTGATCACAAGTATAATCATCATCCATTAAGTATTATCCCAGTTTCATCCCGCGGTCCACTTACTAGTCTAACCAGATATGACTAAATATTAGATTTGCCACAAAGCGACTGCCACATGACCTCCATAAATGGATAGCAATATATCATGATTTAGACTAGTGTAAGTTTACAATATTTGGATCAGATATAGGGAGTCAGTAACTCTATACTGACTTCATATAACTATAAAATGTTTAATAACATCAATTATGCAGATGACATGGTCTTGCTGAGTCTATCGATCAGCGGCCTGAACAAGCTGATAAAAGTGTGTGAATCATAATTATGCCGTAGCCCATAGACTCAGGTATAACACTATTAAAAGTGTTGTAATGCTCACTGGGTTGCAGATAATCTGTGTGATGACGTAGATGTGGAAAGGGACCGTAGGGCATTGTCGGTAAGATGCAATATGGTGGCTCGCAGGTTCGCACGTTGTACTGCACCAGTAAAAATAACGTTGTTCAGGTCATTCTGCCAGACCTTTTACTCATGCAGCCTGTGGGCTACATATACGCAAAAGACCTACAATGCCCTACGAGTCCAGTATAATAACGGCTTTAGGGTACTGTTGGGGCTGCCCCGGTTCTGTAGCGCGTCAGGGATGTTCGCTGATGCACACATAGATGACTTCTATGCAATCATGCGCAAAAAAACTGCGTCCCTGATGCGCCGCGTGCGGGATAGCGCCAATAGTCTCCTGGCCGTTATAGCCACAGACATGAGCGGCAAGTTATGGAGACACTGGCTTAACGTACACAAGTCAGTTGCACGTTCTGTTTTTAATTAATGGTGATGTACTTTCATATGTTTTACAAAAACGAAATAAATGATTATTATTATTATTAGAACGACGGTCAAAGGTGTTCATAATAGCCGGTGCCGACGGCTTAGCGTATTCTACAAGGCACAGGCAAACAATAATTAACAATTTAATACACAATACTTCCATAATACAGTGTTGCACGCCATGGATTCGAATCCAATACCCTCTGGATAGTTAGTATTTTCACTAAGCTTTTGCTACCTCAAACGTCTGCTGGTCACAAGTAGAATATGCAGAAAGGTTTCAAATCCAGATGCAACCGTAAAGTCACCAATATATTTGAAAAAGCGTGCGGTGGTCGAGAAATAATTATCGTACAGCGACACGGCAAGACGTACTTCTAAATATGAAACAGGAGGCACGATGAGCCTCAAGGCACGAAAATAGTACCTACTTATGGATTCAACATATTTTATGACCGAAGTAAATACATATTCTCTTACAGACAATAATTTACTGCACAGTGCATAACCAACTACTGACTGCATTCATTCAGACATTATGCATGCAAACGTCGATCTGTTCAGCCCTGTATTATTACCTATTGCACATTTCCTACGTACTCATTGATCCAGGATTTGTCACACGTACTCACTACGTTTAGGCTGCATATGGAACCGAAATGTGCGCAGTAGCGGAGAAAAACCCAATATTGAAATGAATACAACTTTTTTGTAGATTTTCTCGCATTTATATTTTGATTTAGAACAATTTAAAATATTAAAACTTTACTAATTGAACCAGAATTACATTTTTCCTAGACGTTTCGGTTGCTTGGCAGGAACTGTGATCATGGCAAGAATATCTTATTTATCGAATTTTAATGTATCGCAAGTCATATAACCGTGACTATATCAGAAGCTCGGGTACACTAAGAGAGTGTCTGGATGAATTATACTGCTACTGTTCTATATATTACACTTATGTAAATATTATACTCTAGATGGACTGGACTGGTATACATATATGCTAGAATGCTGGGATGGACTGCATTCTCGTACACCGCTTTGCCTCGCTCGTCTCTGCTGGATACGCAACCTAACATCGCTGGTTTACTTACAAGTCACGAATAACTCAGTACATTTACAAATCGGAATATATATTTATAGAAGACGTCAATACACGATTCAGAAAGTTCTCCAGAGTAATAAAGTATTTGTGTCATCAAATATGTCACTGCTTCAATATATAATCGAAATACTCGACAGCTTTTGGAGAACTAGAAAAATTATCTTGACATATTCAGTGGATAACATTTCCAAAGTTTCTTAGCGTAATTTTTTTTTTATACCCTGGTCCACATATCTTTTCTATTCCGATACAAAAACAAAAATATAATATAATAAAAGACAAACTTATGAATATGGAATGATCGGAATAAAGTTAGGAAATAAATTATTTAAATATAGTTTAGCATTCTAGGCAATCCCGATATAATCAAGGGCATGAATAAGAGATAGAATAAACTTAAAAGGCTTCTGATTTTTAAAAAATATAAACGTAAAGGCAGTTCAGTAAAATTTTCTCAACCCGGGTCGTGTGTTCGAAACCCGCTGTTCTACCTATTTTGACGTTCAATCACACTCCTTTGCAATATCTCTATCACACTGACTTGGAATCAATCGCCTCATAAACAAATAACTTATGCACGAACAATGCATACATAATATTATTTTATAAAGTTCAATTCAAAACCTTCTTTATTTATTTGGTTAGTTAAGAAACACAGTCGAATCTTTTCATCTTTCAGTTTCAAATGTTCAAAAGCTCCCAATCTTAGCAGATAAACGCAATATACGCAAATATTAACGCAAATAGCTTTATAAACTCAGGCTTATCTTTTAACTAAGTCTAGATTATAATCATCACACAAACATTTGGTAGGCATTTTATTATAACTACAACCGACCTCTGGACAGCAACAGCGGTTTAACACAAACAAACAATTATTTTGAAACAACATTAACCCTATAAACATGCGAAAAATACTGATATTAAACTCATGGTTAGAAAATACAGTAACCCTTAATAATAATGTTAAAACAACAGCACTGAGCTTTTGTTGTATACTTTAATATTACAATTTTAATCAGGGTGTATTTTGTTTATAGTTTATTGACAATAAAGGTACATACATTTATTAAACGGATGTTTAAGGATATGTTTATAAAACATAAACCTTCGCGTAAATTAAAACATTTTTACATCGCTTTCCTCGTTTGTTTTATGAGTTTAAAGCAACAACAAGCATCGAGGATAATAAACAGTATCTTAAATTGTATGTAGGTACATGCTCAATATCTATACATATTACTCTGTCAAGAAAGTACCCGAAAAAGATCAATACACAAACTGTTTGTTATTCATCCAAATTTATTTTATCACCTTCAAAGTATGCTCCTTCAGAAACAATACACGTACACCAACGAATAATCCAATCATCAAAACATTTTTTAAACGCTGTTTCCGGAATTGAGTTCAGTTCTCACCTCGTTCTCCTTTACCTATATCTTCTACCGATTGAAAATGGGTGTAAGGAAGTGGTAATTTGAGTTTAGGAAAAAGAAAGAAGTCGGCAAGAGCCATATCTGGTGAATATGGTGGTTGCTTATTGGTATTTGTTGAGTGTTTGGTCAAAAATTTGTTCACAATGATGGCCTTGTGCGAAGGCGCATTATCGTGGTGCAAAATTCATGAATATTCTTTCCACAAATCTGGCCTTTTTCGTCGTGTTTGCTCTCTTAAACGTCGCATTACACTTAAATAATAATCCTTATTTATCGTTTGACCTGCCGGCAAGAATTCCAAGTGCACAACACCGCGATAGTCAAAGAAAACACTCAACATGACTTTGACTTTTGAACGAGTTTGGCGTGGTTTTTTCGGATTCAGTTCAGTTGGAGGGCGCCACTCCGAAGCTTGTTGACTAGCTTGCATGTGTAACTCCTAAACCCACGTCTCGTCACCAGTAACAATGCGTTTCATGAATGTGGAGTCGGAATTGACTCGTTCTAGCATGTCCTCAGTGACTCTCATGCGATTGAGTTTTTGAAAAAAACTAAATTCAGGTCTTTTAGGACTAGGCGAGCGGCAAATATGTTTCATATCCAAATAATTAGTTAAAATGGCACGGAACGACTCTTGAGATACAGAAAGTTCGGCGGCTATCTCTCTCAAAGTTGAATGAGGATTGCGATGATAACTTCAGTTGCAGACGTTGATGGCCTACCAGAGCGAGGCAAATCTTTCATCATATCTCGACCAATTTTGAACACTTTGTACCACTCATAAGCACGAGTTTTTGATAAAATCGATTCACTGTAAGCCTTCTGTAACATTTTAATTGATTCCGAACACGAATTTTCATTAGCGATGCAAAATTTAAGACAAACTCTATGTTCGATGTTTTTGTCAATTATGAAATTCGCAAAACACACTAGCAGCAATAGCCTAGTGGAGAGACCGACAAACTGCTACGCCGAAGGGTCGGGGTTCGAATCCACGGCACGCATTAATGACTTTTTGGAGTTATTTGCGTATTAAATTGTTAATTATCGCTTGCTAAACGGTGAGGGTAAAAAGAGAGTTCTCCATAATGTTCTCGAAAAATATGTGAAGTCTGCCAACCCGCACTAGGCCAGCGTGGTGGACTATGGCCTTACCCTACTCAGGACAGGGACAGTTTATATATAGGGCTGATTTTCAATACACGCTAGATATGATATAACTAAAAACAGCACTGTATTTAATATAAATAACAGATGCAACTCAAACTCCGCGCCAAAATGGAAAACAGTTGTGCCAATCTAACAACAACAAAAAAAGCAATAATTTAAATTTGTAATCATAAACATGCATTCCCGATGCTTTTTTGACTGAATATATTATATGAAATCCTTGCGTTACTGACTGACTGACAGACAATAAGCTACAGCCAAAACTATTAGCTGCAGGAAGTTGTATGTTGCTTGGGGACCGTAGAGTTGCACTAAGGAGAGATTTCCTGAAATTTCCATAGTAGAGGAGACGTGGAAGATCGACCTTCACCGATCTGATAACCAGATGAGACGTATTTTTTATGTCATATAATTTATAAACAAATATGCCTTTGATAACTTGCCTATCGAAAAGTGCTCATAGCTATTTTAAATTTAAGTAATTTCAATCAACTGCAAATATAACTGTGTCGTTTATACAAACACTATGGAAACAAAGTTATTTTTGGAGATGAAAAAGGGATAGTGATATTTGGATAGGTGAAGATAAAGGGTACGTTAAGTGTTAAGGCTGATGCTAGTAATGAATTAACAAACAATCTTGAAGTGGAAGCAATATAATTATGTAGCAACAAAGATCAAATAATTAGATTAAGTGCGTCGGACTCGCCCATGAAGGGTCCCTTAGTTCAGGTATCCACTGAATATACCCTTTATCTTCACTTAACCAAACATTACGATCACTTTGTCATCACCAAAAATAACTTTGTTTTCCATAGAGTTTGTATTAACGACAAAGTTATATTTGCGGTCAATTAAAATTAATTAAATTTAAGATAAGGCAAGTTATCATAGGGCGGTTTCAGATTAGCGTTTTATACGCGCGTATAAGCTCGTTTTTGGGAGCGCATGTAGGCGCGTATAGGCACGCCGTTTAGCACACGCGTAACTTGCACGAGCGTTGACGCGACGAATCGTCAGAATCCATGTTGACACTCTTCGAGTGAAGACGCCGAAATATCAAATACGCGAATCCGGTTTTTTGAAGCGCGTAATGTAGCGCGCGTGTATGTGCGCTGAAACGACCGTATAGAATACATACACATACATACATAGACTCACGCCTGTTTCCCCGAAGGGGTAGGCAGAGGCATATTAAACGCCCACTTTTCGCCAGTGTTTTGATCCCACGTAATAGGTGGCGAGCCTATTGCCTCTTATCGGGATGTATTGTTTGCCAGAGCCTCGTCCGTTGATTGGCAGGTACACCACTTGCAGGTGAGGTTGGCTTGGGACCCTAAGTTCTTGGTAGAAATCCTATGCACCCATATAGAATAATATAGAAAAATACGCTAATCTGAAACCGCCCATAGGCATGTTTGTAAATAAGTTATATTTGATAAAAATTATTACTCATCTGGTTATCAGATCGGTGAAGGTCGATCTTCCACGTCTCCTCTATTACCACGGGAACGAGAAAAACAGAAATAATCTGCGGGCGTACATACCTGCAGGAATTCATGTTAGGTATAAATGTATATTATGTTAACCTGTAGATTCCGTCCGTGTGGTGACGGATTAAGAATACGGAATGTCACCACCCCATATCATCCCATGGGTGTCGTAAGAGCCGACAGAGGGAGCATATTATGCAGAGAACAGCACTGTATGAGAAGGAAAACTTGATATAAACCCTATACCAACCCGTTTGGCCAGCGTGGTATAGTAGGCCAGTTCCTCCTTTCAAAGGAGAGGCCTAGTCCAGCAGTGGACTGTTAAAGGCTGATTATGTTGTAGATTCTTGCAAAGATTTATGTTGTTGTCATATGTTACAAAATGTTAATTATTATTAATTTTAGAATGAATTATCGACTTACCCTTCACTGTTTTTACTCTTATAGTCAACCTTTTCCAATAACTTCTGAGTGCTTTTTAGAGAGTGTATACGGTTATATTTAAATTGCTTATAAATAAAATTCAATGCGCCGCGATGTCCGAGTTTAGTATTAAATACGAGGGTTTCAATAAGAAAACTAAGGCCCACTTGCACAACGATTCTCAAATTGAATTAAGATGTATTTAACGAGAAAAAAAATATTAAACACCACTAGCGTCTTGCACAACGAAAAATTTGTCGAGTAATATGATTTAAGAACTGTCAAAATTAATCACCGAAAATCGGCTGTTTAGTGGCTAATTTCATTTAAGAACTGTCACACTGATGTTGGCATCTTGTCATTAGCGACGAAAATTATCAATAATTATATAACTGGACCGGACGACGCAGCAGGGGGAGGCCTATGTCCAGCAGTGGACGTCCCTAGGCTGACATGATTATGATGATGATATAACTGATAACAATGTACCTACTTGTGTTATTGTTAACCCTAGAATTCTACACTATTTGGCGCACATGTTATTCCTACACTGGGGTGCTGGAACACCCCATACTACAATGACTGTAATCCTTAAAATAAAAAAAACAATTCATGAAAATACGTTTTACTAAACAGAATCGGTAACTTGAGATCACAAATCAGCCTTATTACACAAAGGTAAATGTAGTTTGAGCAACAGCGCTTGTAGGATTTGGTCCTTTTTTGAGGATCACTGCAATGGACTAAGTTGGCATCCGGTGACGGTCCTCCAAATGTTCATGTACCAGTTCCAAACCTAATTTCAAAACTGTCTGCTGAAATGTTATATTTGGCTTGTTATTTGATCTTGAACACTTGTAAAGAACCCAGGAATTACAACTGGTCCCAACTTCTATTTCTTCCTCGCCAGATTTGTGGTCTAGAATAGAGCTTATTCCTTCGTATTTCAAAGCTCTGACAGCCATCCGAAACAAAAAAAATAAACTTCATTGAATTTTACCTTCATAATATCTAAAAATATCTGTATTTAATTCATATAAGACTATTGTTTTAATAAATAATCAAATTTAATAACTTATTACATATAAATGCATCAATCGTAATAAATAAATAATCTTACGATTTTACTACACTGGGGTACTGGCGTACCCCACAGCACTTATACAGGCGACAACACAACGCGGTCCTTCGTCACGGTATTGACGTAACGCGACCGGTTGACACCAAACAAAAATACTCCGACGCGCGAATTCGTGGATATTAAAGAAATTGAGATATTTAGAAAACAAATCGGTGTGGGGTGCACCTGCACCCCATGTAGGGTTCTAGGGTTAATGCTCAAAAGTTTCTAGTTATTATTTGTCAATTGTCATTTCGTTGCTAGGCGACGACAATGCGTTATGTTTTATGCTCAAAGTATATATAATCTAAGGTTTTATGCGAAACCATACGCATAACAACGTTAAAATCGTAACAATAAGGCTTCATGCCATGAAACAAAACGTAGAAACTACTTTACCGACCTCATAAAATGTTTAACTAAATCTAAGCGTTGTTGTCGTTGTGCAAGAGGACGCTAAATACTTTTAAGTTAAACTATTTTATGCTGTTAATTCTGTTCAAAAAATTTAAATTAAGGAGTGACTTAAATCAAACGTTACGCAAGTGGGCCTAAGGCCCACTTGCGTAACGTTTGATTTAAGTCACTCCTTAATTTAAATTCGTTGAACAGAATTAACAGCATAAAATAATTTAAGTTAAAAGTATTTAGCGTCCTCTTGCACAACGACAACAACGCTTAGATTTAGTTAAACATTTTATGAGGTCGGTAAAGTAGTTTCTACGTTTTGTTTCATGGCATGAAGCCTTTTTGTTACGATTTTAACGATGTTATGCGTATGGTTTCGCATAAAACCTTAGACTATATATACTTTGAGCATAAAACAAAACGCATTGTCGTCGCCTAGCAACGAAATGCCAATTGACAAATAATAACTAGAAACTTTTGAGCATCAACCCTAGAACCCTACATGGGGTGCAGGTGCACCCCACACCGATTTGTTTTCTAAATATCTCAATTTATTTAATGTCCACGAATTCACGCGTCAGAGTATTTTAGTTTGGTGTCAACCTCTTGCCAATACCGTGACGACAGCTGCGTCATGTAGTCGCCTATGTAAGTGCTGTGGGGTATGCCAGTACCCCATTGTAGTAAAATCGTAAGTTATTTTATTTATTACGATTGATGGATTTGTATGTAATATCTTATTTAATTTGATTATTTATTAAAACAATACTCTTATATGAATTAAATACTGATATTTTTAGATGTTATGTGGAGCATCAGGTACAAGTTTGTGCAAAGTGCTCAAACTAAGTTTAACTTAATTGATTGTTTATAATTAAACTTATTATTATTGTTTCTTTTTATTTTTAGAATTACAGTCATTATAGTATGGGGTGTTCCAGCACCCCAGTGTAGGAATAATATGTGCGCCAGATAGTGTAGGATTCTCGGGTTAACAAGTACACAAGTAGCTACATTGTTATCAGTTATATCATCATCGTCATCATTTCAGCCTCTTCACCAGATCGTCGGTCTACCTTGTGGCAGGCCTACCCCTGATGCGTCGTCCGGTCCAGTTATACATATAATTATAGTTAATTTTCGTCGTTAATGACAAGTTGCCAACGTCAGTGTGACAATTTTTAAATAAAATTAGCCACTAAACAGCCGATTTTCGGTAATTAATTTTGACAGTTCTTAAATCATATTAGTCGACAAACTTTTCGTTGTGCAAGACGCTAGTGGCGTTTAATAGTTTTTTTCTCGTTAAATACATCTTAATTCAATTTAAGAACCGTTGTGCAAGTGGGCCTAAATATTATAATATTTGGTTAAACGTAAATGCAATTTACGTCTGTTCTACTCTTTGTTTAACCCGGGCTTATTTTTTCAGTAAAAGTATAGTACTTAGGTGGTGGGGTCCCCAGAGCATATAAAATAAGAGATATGGCACTAGTAACACCTCATGTAAACACACGCGCTTATATGTCAGATGAAGTAAACTGTAGCCGTAGGGGTCAATAGATGATGTGTGAAGAGAGAAATAATCCATAGGTCGAAAAATATACTTTACTGTGGTACCACAAAATAATTATAAATAAACTACATAGCTACGACCCAACTATACGAGTGCGGGGACACGACTGCTGGGCTTACACAATAGTTTGCCTTGTATATAATTTGTAGCTTTAGCAGCCGCTACAAAACTTTGATAAATAGCTTACTGTAAATAAAAAGTTAAGCCGGTTTTGTATGTATCTGTAATGGTGCATACTCACCGCAGTTACTTTTTGATGAGAAACATTTTCGAATATCCAAGCACAAAATAATAAACAAAAATTGGGCAAGTGCGAGTCGGACTCGCGCACAAAGGGTTCCGTACCATCATCTATAAAAGAAAATCACGTTCGTTGTATGTATACTTAAATACTTTATAAGTTTCTACATGTTTATTAAGATCGAGTAACAAATTGCTTAAAAATTACGTTTGTTGTATGGGAGCCCCCCTTTATTATTTACTTTTTTAAAATTTAATTATTTATTTTGAAAGGTAATATACAACTAGATATTCTGTGAAAATTTAAAGCGTCTACCTGTCACAGTTAGTAATTTAGAGCAAAAAATACGAAAAAAAACACGTTTTTTGTATGGGACCCCCCTTAATATTTTTATTTTTAGTATTTGTTGTTATAGCGGCAACCGAAATACATAATTTGTGCAAAATTTCAGCTTTCTAGCTATCATGGTTTATGAGATACAGCCTGGTGACAGACAGACAGACAGCGGAGGCTTAGTAATAGGGTTCCGTTTTTTACCTTTTAGGTACGGAACCCTAAAAAACAATCAATATTTCATGAGAAAATTTTCCTAAGTAAATGTTTTTCAATGTGAGCAAATGTTGCAGTTATTTTTAATGTTTCATAACAAAATCTAACTGTAGTGTGGATGCACCATAAATAAATGAAGTGTTGCTGTGCCGTGTTCTGCTATATGTAAGTCGATCTTGAAAAGGATGACTGACATTTGCGGGGCTATAGACGTGTGTACTTATTTGAAGCCTATCTCGTTGTAATTATTTTAGGATCATAAAATAAAACTCATTTATTTACATTTACACAATTGGAGAAAATTCTGAAAATTCATTGTATAATTTAGAGTTCGTGATCAAATCTTGTAAGAACGGCTTAAGCTGATAAATGAACGGTGATTCATCAAATTTACTTCTAAACGATTAGTCGTGATTTACACAAAGCTGATACTCAGGTATTATATTCCCAGAATAAGAATTAAGAAAAATTCTTTAGTCTTCTGTTCCAACCATTCTGTTTGCTTGTTTTTTGGGTCAAAAGTCAAGAAAGGTAACTTTGTATAATATTTTCGCTCCAGTCGCCAAATAGGTCAAAATCTAACTAGATAGCTAGTTTTAATGTACACATATTTTTTTTCTATACGTGAAGGCTTATGACAGAATTGCTGTTGCATGGCTGGATCGATACTGATTATTTTTATAATATACCTAGATAAAGCCGTTTTACGAAATAAGACAAGAGGAATAAAACGCGGTTTAAACCTCAAGGTAAGTTGGTAATATTTAAATTGAGACAAGAGTTCTCCCTTTGTTACAAGCTTGCAAGATGAACCGAGAAAGTAAACTAATTTAATTATTCTAGACCGAAAATCGAATTAAGAAATTTAGAGGAAAATATTTTAGTTTGTTCAAGGTGCTCAGAAAGCAGTAGATACTAGAAGCAGCTAACTGATTTGATACGATGCGAGGGGAGATGTTTTGTGACTAAACAGATAAATGCTTAGCTTTTTGCAAAAATAAATAAAATTATGATTACTCTGTGCACGACTCCAACACAAGATGACCAGGGACAAAAAAAGAAGAAAAAAATAGTCTTTATCTTTTAGTAGGTATCTTATTTTTTCTTCCCACCTACAGCGTTAATTATATGAATCCATTTTTAATGGAATATTTTTTTTAAATGTGCCTATTATTCATTCATAATATAAGTTTGATAGTAACATACTTAATTTAAAAATATTCTAAATTTAGAGAATGGTAATTAGTACCAGCTTTTCACTTTTCCTCAATAGTTCTTTTGTGGAAAGCTTAATCGTTAAATGAGTAAAATCATTCATGCAATTATTTAAATAGGCAGCTTTGGTAGTATTCAATTCTTTGTAAAATTTTACGTTCTAGCGAAATGTAAAAAAGCGGTCTGCCCGAGGCAATGTCATGGTTGGATTTAAATCACATTTTTTATGATTATATTTTACTGTGAGGGGTGTGGTTGGATCCACAAAATGAGGCCTATGTCATTTTACTGACCGAGACAATAATCGTAAAAAAGGAATAGCTCGCTCTTCCAACTGATAAACAAGGGACTGGGCGGTATCGGGTTACTAAGTTTGTCTATTGATTACTACACACAAAAAATCCAAATATCCAAGTTGTGTACACTACCTTTGGACTACCGTCTAGCTTATAAATTAAGTTCATACTAGTTCATTATCACGCTTAGCCTGTAATCTGTTAGTGTACCTATCATAAATAAATAAAATGGGCCTATGTCTTCTAGACGATAACACATCAAAAGGTGCCTATCTTGGCCACATTTACTTAATCTAATTTAATGATTTTCTGCGAAACTAAATATGATGTAAGGATTGCATAACATCAGGAAGCAGACGGGCATCAAGACCGAAACCTGAAACAGCTGTTCAGACTCTTGCTCTGGACAAGAAAACCTTTAAGCAGCTAACAGCCGACCTTCAACAGTGGAGTGGAACTAAAAGAAGAGTATTACTACTGCACGGTTGGCGTAGGGGTTTAAGCGGCTGCCTCACCGTCTGTCACTGCGCCGAGTGTTATGGGTTCGATTCCCTCACGAGACCGCACTCTGTATGATCCATAAATTGTTGTTTACAGTCTGGGCGTTCATCGTATCCATTGATTGTACGTTTGTAAAGTCCTCACACAGGAATTAATCCAAGCGCAGTAGTTGCCTATTTAAAAAGAAAAATAAAAGACACGCTCAAACACTCACCGATCCATTCCTCGTTCTGCTAAGCGAGGGTACGTACTCCCTCTCAACCGTGGCCACTGCCAGCAGCGGCGCGAAGATTGCGAAGGCGACGAGCCACAGTCCCGCTAGGAGACTGCAGGCCCCTCGTCTCGACGGCATCCACGGCTGACGCAGTGACTGTGTGATGGCCAGGTACCTGTCCACTGACATGGCTGTGATGGTGAACACGCTGGAGGCTACTGCCACACCTGCAACAATAATGAACGTTTAAATTTTCACTGCTACTATTTTTGCCGACGCAAAAAAAAGCAGTGTTATAAGTTTGACATGTCTGTTTCATCGTAGATTTAAACAATTTTGAAAGCTCATGTGGTTGAGATGGTTCTTAGGTTATATGAAGATCTTTTTCGGTAGTTACGCACATTTAAAGTTTGATGTGTTATTAAGATATTAGGAGAAAAATTCATAAAGATTTTTTTAATGAATGAAGTGTGAAGTTAAGAATGAAGTATTCAGGCATAATTCTATACTAATATAATAAAGTTGAAGTTTGTTTGTATGGTTGAACGCGCGAATCATCGCTATGAAAGCAATTACACGTGATAACACTCATATAAGTACTGTTTACAAATTCATGAAGCCTTAGCAAACGCCGAGACAAAGGACATATAGTTTCAAAGCATAGGAATGACTTGTATTAAGATTCTTGGACGGAGAAAATAGGACAATTATTGTGACACTAAATAAAGACCGAGATTATCTAGCTTTCCAGTTTGTCTATTTATTATTTAGTGGATGACCTTTAGAGGTCACCATGTTGAAAATTCATACAACAATAAATAGTGAGCCTCTTTGATGTCAAGATAATTAAAATACTTGGAGAAATCCGTGAGTTTAACCCATTGTTCTTTATCTTTATTGTGATGTGACATTTAAACAACAAAATAAAACTATGTGAACCATGTCGGATTAAACGCGAAGGAACAATAAGTCTTTAACGACTTAAAGTAACAATATTACCTGTTGAATTTAATTTATTCATTTATTCGAGGGACATGATTAATTTATTACGGAATAAACTACCTATTAATTATTAATTTATTACAGAATAAACCTTTGAAATGTTTATCTAAATCCGTTACCCATAACATTTCAAGAGAACGTAACAGTCTTAAAGTGTAATCGCTGCTGTTAACAGTGCTATTAAGTGTTACCGGTAAAACAGTGTAACACGTAGCACCAGTGCGCGTTGCGTGTTCAAAAATACGTGTTTAAGTAAAACGTTTACAAAATCCCTTATTTTGGTATCAGACAATTCCCTGTTACTAAACTTGCGCTCGCATCTTATTCATATAACTTTTGTACAATTCATATATCTATATACACACATATTTAAGACATTTCTCAGCGCTTAAAAATTCTCCAAAAACGTACTAACCTTTCCACCAATTGCCTCATACAAATTTAATCAACGCCCTATTTTGTAAAACCGCGTTCCAACATCCTTTGTGTTATTGCACAAATTAAGGCCCTTCAAATTGACGGCGGTAGCTTTAATCTTCATTAAAGTCATTTATGTCAGATGCCTTTAAGTAGAAGAGATTAATTTGACATCTTAGATAGAAGGAAATCGAAGTTGAAAGGATACAATTTAAGAAATTTCGCTGCACACCTGGACTTTTATGAGCCACTAAATTTTAACCATATCATCGTTCGCGAATACTATGGCTTGCAAACTTAATTTTTTCATAGGTAAACCTTTAATGTACCAAAAATAAATTTTATAAAGACTGCCTGTGGAATGCGTACCCACTTTGAAAGATATCGGTGTAGAAAAAATCTAGTGTCTAGTTCACATTGTTTGCGCTGTATGCTGATATTACGCTCGAGGTAACCATTTTGCTTGAGTACTCTAATTTAATAGCATAGCCGTTCAACGGGATCATCATCGTCCTAGCGTTATCCCGGTTGCATCCAAGGCGTACGCCCCTTGAAGCCCGAAAATTTTGTTTAAACATAAGCAAAATTTTCAATATTTGGAAGAAAGTTTACATATATCATTCAAAACACGATTTTGGAATAATTAGAAAAAAAAAATGTCGTCACTTGGAGCCTCAATATCTCTTGAACCAGGAATTTACCAGGTATGGTGCCGAAGTAGTACGAACATTTTTTATGTTCGTAATGATTGGTACAATATGGGGTTTCAGTTTTCGTTAAGGGTCTTTTTACATTAAGGGTATTTTTTTGTATATATAAAATAACAACGATATGTGGAGAAAATACCATCGAATACGTCCTAATACTGCAAAGCGTTTTGGTAGCTGTCTATTTTCATTCAGTCCCTCGAGCTTATTCAGAGAGTCGTACGTTCAAGAAGCGATATTTATGTTGGAGCTGAAGCATTTGAACGTCAAACTGCCGAATATGTGTACGAGACATACATCTATAGTATCACTTGCGCAAATAGAACTTGGGAAAATACACTCATGATATTAGAAAGTTTTTCTTGGTTGTCATCATCAATCATGTTTTTACCCCGTTTATCTCGTAGACTTTAGGCGGATAGACTAGTTAAATCACTTTTGTAAGCTTGATGTACTTTGATTGACCACAATATTATTCAAAACAAACTTATAATTATTATCTTAATATATAAAATCCTTGCGTTACCGACTGACTGACAGACACGCTACAGCCGAAACTATTGGGCGCAGGAAGCTGAAATTTGGCATGTATGTTCCTTGGGGACCGTAAGGGTGCACTAAGAAGGGATTTCCCGAAATTCCCACGGGATCGGACAAAACGGGTAAATTTTAAAAAAATGCAGGCGTAGCTGCTGGCTTCCTCTAGTATTGAATAAGAATGCTATGCTAAAAAACCCGTGGGAATTGTGGGAAATCTTCTTCTACGACCTAAAAAAAAACACATGCGTTGCCTTTCAGTCAGTCTGGAAAGAAAGAATTTGATGACGTTTATAAAATGCAGAAGATAAAATCGATTGTAACTTCTAATCAGAAATCGTTACTTTCGTCGTAAGCGGTACACCAAATAATTTCGATCCCACTAAAAAGTTTGCAGGTACTAAATGATATAGACATTAGTACGTCTCACCGTTAAATAAACTATATTTTAAAATTTCTTAGAAAATTTTACTACGTATATTTTATGATGAAACGCATCGTAAACAAACCAAATAAGTTGGAAACTTTTATAAAACAACGCTGGCTACACGCAGGGAGTCCGCAACTGCATATTACTGGGTTCCTACAAGCATTGAAGCAAAAGTGATGTGGTCGCTATTCTTTAGTTAGGTCTTTGGAAACAACTATACGGTGTTTGCGGGGAGATATCAATTGAAAGCTTTGTGGATTTTTATCCACACATGTAAGCAACAGTACAAAATAGAATGCTATTAGTAGTAATTTAGCTTAAAATCTAGAAATCGTTCAGTGGTCATCGCTTAAAGGTTAGCGATAAAGTTATTTTATATCATGTGTTTTTCGTCACTGCGTGCAAGCCCGAAAATTCCTGAAATCTTATTTCATTAATATCTCAAGTAATAATCATTATAGAGACAATTCTTATTTACATTTACTAATTAAGTAGCTCTTTTTACGGTGAGTAGTAATTTCAAGGTGACAAGTTTCAAGTATTATTTAAAATATTTAGAATAATATTTAGGGAAAGCAAGTTTTTCAATATCAATTTCAAAAATTCTATCAAGCAAATATCTTTCAATAATAATTGTTATCAAAACTCCGGACGGCAATCGTTCAAAAATCACGTGCATGGACGGCTTAAATTCAGTGATAGCAAAGTACCCAGAACGATTGGATGGCTCTTCGTCTGCTGCTGGAACCACTGGCGGTGCTGGAAGTGGAAGTTCGTCCGGGGCAGCAAACAAGAACTCCCGTAAAAACTGAGGTGACACCAGCGTTGTATTCTTGTTATATTTGACTTCATAAGTAAGTTTATTGGCTCCATAATTCATAAGAGATTCTCTTATTCTTATCGGCTTAACCATTTTGTTTACTTCTCGTTTATAAAGTTCTGTTTACCCACTAATTTATTTTCAAATTTGTATATGGTTACTACTAGTCTACAAACATGAACATTTTTTGTAATTTGCCAGGTTATTACATTGACAGTTGACATGTGTCAATCTTGTCAGATTGTAACATAACGTTTTGGGTGCGTTCGTATTTTTTCTTTTCTCTTGATGCTAAATGTGTCATATTATGTTAGTTTTAATTATACAGTATATGTTTCAACACTAATTTTGTTCTCATATTTAAGTTTATGTTATTTTTATGTTTAGTGTTTATTGTGTGAATTAAGCTGGCGGGTGGTGCAGTAATGATAATATTTTGAGGTAAATTAATAACTTGATATATTTTATTTTACTTTATTTATATATTTATATTATATTATTATATATATATTAATTAATCTATGAATATTAATGATGACATATTTATATCTGCTAACAATTCTTTGGTTTCGTCTGCTGATGATAGTTTCTCCTCGATTGCTGACGTATCACTTGGTGATTTTGTACGTGAGACATTCAACAGAAATTCAAATTGTTCAAATAGATTACTGAATGTGTGTCACATAAATGCTCAAAGTGTGGCAAGTCACTACAGTGACCTCCTTGAGGCATTTTCTGATGCAAATGTTCATGCCGTCCTAATTTCGGAGAGCTGGCTCAAACCTCAACTTCTTTCAACCACTTATCCTTTACCGGGATATGTTCTCATTCGCAACGACCGTGTAGAGAAAAGAGGCGGCGGTGTCGCAATTTACTTGCGAAGCGACTTTTCTTATAAAATTCTTGCCTCTTCCCCTTGTAAATCTTCTGCTGAATTTCTTTTCCTAGAGGTTTGGGTTAGGAGGACTAAAATTGTCCTTGGAGTAGTATATTGTCCCCCAGCAATTGATTATTTCACCGACTTAGAACTGGTATTAGAATCTTTAGGGTCTGAGTACGAACATCACGTCATTATGGGAGATTTCAATACCAACCTCCTCTCTACCCAGTCTCCTCGTGCACAAAAACTCCTACACATCGTCGAGTCAGCCAGTCTTAGTGTATTACCACTGCAAGCCACTCACCACAACAATAATGGCGACGACACCTGGCTTGACTTGATGTTAACCTCTAGTCCGTCCTTAGTATCTTCCCATGGTCAGTATCCTGCTCCCGGCTTTTCCCACCATGACCTCATTTTCCTTGCCTACGACCTCAATCCTCCCAAACCTCAACCTAAAGTATTGTACAAGCGTTGCTTTGCTAGGATGAATGTAGAGATGCTCTCTTCTGATGCCTCCTTGATCGACTGGGAACCTCTGATGGTGGCAGTCACTATCGATCAGAAGCTTGACCTCTTTAATACAGCTGTTATGCAGCTTTACGACGATCATGCCCCTATTAAGAAGGTTAGGTTGAAACGTCCACCAGCACCATGGATGTCTAGGTTAGTTCTGATGGCGATGAGGAGACGTGACCGTGCATTCAGGGCATTCAAACGGAATCGCTCGGATGATAGCTGGGCCTATTATAAGGCTGCAAGAAATCGCTGCAACCAGATGATACGCAATGCCAAACGCCGACACATCATAAGCAATATCGACTGTGGATCTCCAGGTGATATCTGGCGATTTCTAGGGACGTTGGGGATAGGCAGATTGAGGCAGTGCAGTCTACCGGAGACTATTGGGTTAGACGATATCAATACTCATTTCATTACCTCGAATACTCTGGATCGTCTAACCATGCGTCAAACGATTGACTTCATTGCGGGACTGCCTACACTTAATTTAGATCCTTTTAATTTTTCTCCCGTCACCTTAGATGAAGTTAAAAAGTCCATCCTCTCCATTAAGTCAAGGGCAGTCGGGTACGATAATATCAGTCGTCGCATGATTACCACTGTCCTTGACCAACTCCTTCCTGTTATCACTCACATAATCAACTTTTCCCTCTCCTCGGGTCAATATCCTGCCGTCTGGCGAAAAGCCTACGTTCGGCCTCTCCCTAAAATTTCAAATCCTACTATGCCGAACCACTTTAGACCCATTTCCATTCTCCCATTCCTATCCAAAGTCCTAGAGGCTTGTGTACACAAGCAGTTATCCCAATTCATCCTACCCAATAATATCCTTAGTCCATTCCAATCCGGATTCCGGCCTGGTCATAGTACTGTTTCCGCTCTGCTGAAGGTGACTGGCGATATTAGGGCGGGCGTGGAGAAAGCCGAGATAACTGTGTTAGTCTTGGTGGACTTCTCAAACGCCTTTAATACCGTCAGCCACGATGTACTTTTGGCCATCCTTTCCCACCTTAATATTTCATCTGAGGCTCGGGATTGGTTCTCTTCATATCTTCGTGGTCGCCAGCAATCGGTTCGCATTGATGACTCATCGTCGAATTGGTGTGATCTGGACGCTGGGGTTCCACAAGGCGGAATTCTCTCTCCACTTCTATTCTCACTATTCATTAACCTCATCACTCATGAACTTCAGTGTGCGTATCATCTATATGCTGACGACTTGCAGCTTTACGCTCAGGCAAGGGTAGACAAGCTGCCCGTTTTAATTGCAGATGTTAATCGAGATTTACAGGCTATAGGAGTGTGGTCGGACAGATTTGGCCTTTGCGTTAATCCAACAAAATGCCAGGCTATCGTGGTGGGAAGTTCGCGTATGATTAATAGAATAGATTTCTCAAGCCTGTCGCCTGTAATTTTTAACGGGTGTGCTATACCATTCTCGACATCTGTGAAAAATCTTGGTCTACACATAGATAGCAACCTTGACTGGCGGACTCAGATTTCAGTCGTCAGCCAAAAAGTATTTGGGACTCTGCGCTCACTGTACCGTCTCAAAAATTTTCTTCCATCCAAAACTAAGGCAATGCTTGTGCAAACTTTAATCTTCCCTATAATTGACTATGGTGACGTATGTTATCTCGACCTGAATGCAGATCTGCTCAACAAACTTGACCGACTTCTCAATTATTGCATTCGGTTCGTTTTTAATCTGCGTAAGTTCGATCACGTTTCTAAATTTCGCAAAGAATTAAAATGGTTGCCGATTCGTCAGCGACGAAATTTGCGTACTTTGACGACTTTATACTCTTTTCTTCACTCTCCTAACGGTCCGTCATATCTAGTACCTTATTTTCAATATCTTTGCTCCAACCATGATAAGAACTTGCGATCTACTAATAACCTTCTTCTTCTCTGTCCATCTCACACTTCTACTTTAGTACATTCTTCTTTCAATATCCAATCTATCCTTCTTTGGAATGCTCTCCCTCCCGAAGTTAGGACGTCCAGTAGCCGTGCCACGTTCAAATTTAGAGTTCGCCAGCTTTTGTATAGCAAATTGTCGGAAGCTTCTCAATAGCACTTTATAACTTACTTGTTAGCAGTCTATCTTAAAAAAAATATTTTTATGTGTATATATATGTATTATATATATGTGTATGTATATATTATATATATGTATATATACCTATATTTATATATGTATTTATTTTATATGTATGTATGGATATTTTATGTATTAAAATTTAAATTATAAGTATGTATTATGTTGCGTATTCTCTTTAATTTTACTCTGTTGTAGTAGACACCTGCCATGATCATCTCTGCATCACCTAAAGGTTGACTGGGAGAAAATGCCTATAGGCATTAAGTCCGCCTTGTGCAATGTATTTTGCAGGAAGTTTTTAAATAAATAAATAAATAAATAAATAAATAATAATAAATAATAATAATAATAATTAATTTATTTTCTCTTCACAAAGATTACACATAAAAACCAAAATTACATATTATTATATTGCCACAACTTTGTGTGAGAGACTGGTGCCCATGATAGGTAATGGAATTACCTGTGTTACGGGTCACCAGGCCCCACCTTATACATTAAGAAAAACAAGACAGTCGTACACCTGTAATTTTAAACATTGCAAAAGAGAAAACAAAAAATATCATAAAAGTGAAAAAAAAAAACAATTAAAATTAATGATTGTAGAAAATATACAGAGCAATGTTGGATTTTAAAATATGTGTGGTGAATGCATGTTATGGGTATGGAGTTTGTGAGCGGACAAATATTTGAGTTTTGCTAAAGTCAGTGAGTGTATGTAGATGCAGAACTTAGCCAATGTTAATCTTAATATATATATTTCTTGTGTGCGTGTGTATGTCACTGAACTCCTCCTAAACGACTGGACCGATCTTGATGAAATTTTTTTTGTGCGTGTTCAAGCGGACTTAAGAATGGTCTAGATTCACAATTTAGTCCACTGGAGAATGTTTTTTTATTTAATTTTTAATTTGTAAGTAGTTGTGGATTTGGGAATGTTTCACATTGGAACCGACGGACTACGCTGCTATCGCAGTGTCAAATCTTATATTAATAATTTCGTCAAAGTCATCGAAACCTTACCTTAATAATAAAACATTAAAAGACAAAGATTTCGAGTCGACAAAATATATCCGCAATATCCGCAATGGTTCTGACAGACAAATCACAGTCGCCATATTGGCCACTCTAGCGAAACGTCACAGACTATACCGGATAACATTTTGAGAACTACTAAGTCTTAGTACTAAGTAGTTTGTATGTGTAAATACTTTTTCAGTTATATTACAAAAACAGTTCTGTTAAAACGACAATTATAGAAGTATCCGCCCAATAAAGGAGATTTGTGTTATCCGGAACATAGATGATATACTATAACTAGAGAACCCCGAATTTACGCGAGCGAAGCCGCGGGCTAAAGCTAGTTATTTTATATATTTTGGTGTAACAGTGACTCAGTTTCGTCATAATCCAATTGTTTTAACCAACATGACACATTTTTTGTACAAGTTGATTTATTTTGCGGATAAATAAAAAGTTAATTTCTTATGGAGATCTTTGGTGGGATAGCGGAACGGTAACGCGACAGCAACTTTAAGAATAGCTCGCTGTGCCTTTTCTACTTCAATAAGGTGGGTTTTAGCAGCTCCACCCCATGAGGTAATGCAGTCAATCACGTATCTGTATTTAGCTTTACTAGATAAAAATTTCATAAATAATAATGTATTGGAGTTTCAATTAAATACTGTTTTCCGCGGTTTCACCCGAGTCTTGAGGAAAATACTTCGCGTACCTGTAAGTTACTCCTTGGTAAATTAGCTATCCGCCAGTGAAAGTCCCGTCAAAATCGGTCCAGCCGTTCCAGAGATTAACGAGAACAAACAGACAGACAGAGAGACAAAAATTGTAAAAAATGGCATTTCAGTATATTTACCGTGTATACATCCATATGCATTTAGTAAAAAGCGGTTATTCTAATATTACAAACATACACTCCAATTTTATTTATCTGTATAGATGCAAACTAATAAATCTAATGTTGTTATTACAAATAGTTGCAGTACCAAGGCGGAGTACACTTAGAGCGATGGAACAATGAAAGTTATTTGTTAGCTTCGTGTAAATGTTCGTTTTGCATAGTGGAACAGTTTTTTGTAATACCTTAAAATGAAAGTGTTATTTTTATATAAACCCAGTTTTAGTAAGGCACAGATAAAAATTGAACTGTACCATAAAACAGTAAAAAAAGTATAACAAATACATAACAGTCCTGAGTGAATCTAAACTTTTTCATTTCTAAAAGAAATTCGTGTCCCTTATGATGCTGAAACCGGCAAAAGTTACTTTTACCAATCAAAAGAGCGGCAACGCACTTGTGGCTCCACTAGCGTTGCTTGTGTCCACGTCCCTATTACGTAAATAAATCAAATCTTACCTTGTAGAAAATTAACAGTCTTGCACATAACTTCGCCGAAATACCAGAGCAGCGTAACCGACTTGGCGATCTGCACCGGCATGCAGAACAATGTCACCAGGAGATCTGCTACTGACAGGTTCACCAAGAATATGTTCGTTACACTGTAACAAAAGAAACATAAGGTTAGACAAGTTTAATTTTTTTATAGTCTCGCGCTTCTGTCCTTGGAGGGGTGAGCAGTATGGTAAGTCCAGTAAAAGTAATATAACACCCACATTTCACCATATTATGTTTTTATAGTTTCCACGTAATAGGGGGCGAGCATATAACCGATACCGGGAACTTTGCCAGACTTCGAGCTGCTACTGAGAATTTGCAAAAAATCTGTAACACTTTTGCCCGATTCGTTAATCGAAACTCGGGACCTTCTGATCAGCAAACGCATGCGTTATCCGCGACAGCTGTATCGTCGACTCGTGTAGAGAGAGTGCATGTATGCAGGCTATTCACGGACTAGGAGTGCGAAAAGAGTCACAGCAGAGCACACTGAGTAATTTTAAGTTAGCAAGCTAGAATTTATTTTGAGTATTATCCATAATGACCATAATGTTTTCGAAACAAATGTTAAGTCTGCCAACCTGCACTTGGCCAGCGTGGTGGTCTAGGGCCTACCCCTTCTCACAATGAGGAGAGTCCTATGCACAGTTAAGTAGTTGGATAGTTTACATAAAGCTGTTGTGACATAGAAACTCGAATTGAGTTGGGTATACCTGTGATCCTGCCTAGGGCCAAGGAATGATTTGTTTACGTTTTTTATATGCAACCAGCAATATTATCGAGGCATTCCTAGTTTCTGATTTGGCTTAGCAGCCTTACGGATAAACTTCTTAAACACTGTCTTATACAAGGTTGATACGACGGTATGACTTTATTTTAAACCCCATATAGTACGTGACATATACAAGCTCTATACCAAATTTCAGTTTATTACAATGAAAATTGAGAACCTCTCTTTTTCAAACAAATTTAATTTATTTTAATACGCAAACGCCATGTATAATATTTACACTAACCTGGGATCACCATGAATGACAACGTTCTATTCGTTCATTACGACTGTGGATACATATGTATATTATAGTACATACATATCTAGGGACGGGCGGCGGCACGGCACAGACGTAAGTAGGTACATAATTATGACAAACTATTTAGGGTTCCGTACCTAAAAGGTAAAAATCGGAACCCTATTACTAAGCCTCCGCTGTCCGTCTGTCTGTCTGTCTGTCACCAGGCTGTATCTCATAAACCGTGATAGCTAGAAAGCTGAAATTATCAGAAATTACGTATTTTGGTTGGCGCTATAACAACAAAAACTAAAAATAAAAGAATGAAAATATTAGGGGGGGTCCCATACAAAAAACGTGTTTTTTTTCGTATTTTATGCTCAAAATTACGAACTTTAACAGGTACACGCTTTTAATTTTCACAGAATATGTAGTTGTATTTTACCTTTCAAAATAAATAATTAAATTAAAAAAAGTAAATAATAAAGGGGGGCTCCCATACAACAAACGTAATTTTTAAGCAATTTGTTACTCGATCTTAATAAACAGGTAGAAACTTAAAAAGTATTTAAGTGTACATACAACAAACGTGATTTTCTTTTATAGATGATGGTACGGAACCCTTCGTGCGCGAGTCCGACTCGCACTTGCCCAATTTTTCTTTTTCTCATTTACTCACAACTAGGCCGTACGATATTGATTTGTAGTTTTACAACGAACTCACTGTCGGCTACCAAGCTTTTTAATTGATTAAATGCTAAAATACTTCTAAACAAATACCTACTATCACTAAATTGAAAATATTTGCGTAAGTATATATGTTGTGTTTCGTTTTATTTGTGATAATAATATTATCACAAATAAAACGAAACACAAACACTTCTTTTAGTCATCCAAACATCGGTGCCCTGTCACACAAAGAATAGCACTTTCACTTCACATCAGTTGCTTTTTGAACACCTAAAGCTATCCAGATCAATGGTTAATTCCAATATGGCGGGTGCGCACCGCGCAATAAACTCAACTAATTGCGCCATATTTTTCGCAATCGCGTGACGAGTATCACATTTATGAATAAAGAACTCCGTAACCAATAGCCATCAAGTTGCCATGGCAACGCAACATTGTGTACAAGTGACCTGTCGTTCTTTCTCTTACTATTATCACGAATAAGAGTAAGATTGCATACAAGGTAAAAGTGTGCGACTTCGTAGTGAGATCTCATGCTTATTCGTCCTTATTGCGATAGCCTAGTGAGTGAATTTGGCTAAATTTTAAGCAGATTCTGTAATTTTAACACGTAAACGCATATTTTTAAGTGTTTTAAGGTGAATGACCTTTACTACGGGCGCGGAACAGCTGGCGAAAGAGTTACGACCTGTTCCAGTTTAGTCAAAACTAAACATTTGTCTAGTGATTAAACTACTGCTCGTATTGAACTGAAATTTGGTGTAGAGTTTGAATATAACATAATATATGTGGTTTGAAAAAATGTCATACCGTCGTATCAACCCTGTATATACGGCAGCTAAAGTCAAAGGACTTACGAAAGCTTACCGATATACAGGAAAGTGACGGGATAGATTGAACTTGCCTCTGGCGAACAGTTTTCTTTTTTACCCGACTACGGCGAAGCCAAAAGGAAGGGTAATGTTTTTGGCAGTCTATGTATGTATGTTTGTATGTTCCACCGTAGCACCTAAACTAGAGAACCGATTTTAAGAAATGGGGTGTCAAAAGATTCGTAATAATAGCGCGGGTGACATAGGCTAAATACATTTTTGCGAAATTTTCTGCTGCGGAATTAATATCTCAGATTCCAACTTCAAAAAGAAAAAAACAATTAGATAATCATTAACAGTCTTATTAATAAACTAGGATTAGCGTCAGAACAACTTTACCCCAAGACTTAAGCAAAGATTAGGCAATAATGGTATTAATAAACTAGGAGTAAGGACGGAGTTAACTATTCATTATTTACTCCGGGAGTAAAAGTTACTCCGCGGAGGCCCATGGTTTAACGCTGGAGTAAGCAAGGAGTAAGCATAGTATATTAATAATTTTGTCACGGGGTACGGTAGACTAGATCGAAACTTTACCCGAATACTAAAACATAAAAAAATAAAGATTTCGAGTCGACAACATAAATCCGCAAAATTCGGATTATCGAGTACTTTGTTAATTACTAATGCTTCTGATAGTATTAGAAATTTTAATAATAAAAAAAGACAGAAAAGTCACTGTCACCGAATAACACAGTCATGTTGAGTACCTACTATGTAGTTTGTATGCCATGTGTAAATACTTCTTGCAGTTATATTTCTTATCGCTATAAACAGTTTGTTTAAACGACAATGATTATTAAAGTATCCGTCTATTATGAGAGAATTGTGTTACTTCGAATTTACGCGAGCGAAGCCGCGGGCTTTATATTGCAGCTCGTAGATTTATATTGTATTTCCAACTTTCATTGAGATTTATATACATAACCCAAATATATATTCACATTTGTTTGGTGTTCGTTAGAGTACATCTGATTTTGTAATTTTATTATTGTGGATTAAAATTAATAGAGATTATTATATATATTTATTGAAGATTTAAGAATTATAGAAGTAATTGAAAAATGTTACCATTAATAAGGCATGTGAAATTGTATAAACCTCGCAATAACCCTTTTGAAGACCTTGAAGAAGATGAGTTTAAATTATCACAACTTAAACTCATCTTCTTCAAGGTCTTCTATCTTTTTTGTGCCAAAAAACCGACACCGATCACGTTTGCCACAAGCGCTTGCAAACCAATACAAACCAAGCCAAATACCTTATCCGAACGTTTTGTTACGCGGGACCGGGAAAGTGTCTTTTTAAAAAAAGATATTTGAACTAGCTGAAATTATTTATTGGAACACCGTACACACACGTAATATTAGATACTAGAGGGCGCCAGCAGCTACGCCTGCATTTTTTTTTATTTACCCGCTTTGGCCGATCCCGTGGGAATTTCAGGAAATCCCTCCTTAGTGCACTCCTACGGTCTCCAAGGAACACACATGCCAAATTTCAGCTTCCTGCGCCCAAAAGTTTCGGCTGTAGCGTGTCTGTCAGTCAGTCAATAACGCAAGGATTTTATATATTAAGAAAGTATTTACTAGATTTAGGAATAGAACTTTAGCACTGGTACAAAGATTTAGAAAGTACTGAGACTGGCACACTAAGGATATAGTAGAACTGTTCGCGTTAGATGATGGATGCAGACTGAGGTTGAAAGGGACTGACTGAATGAGGAATGCAAAAGTACTGACACGGAGATTTAGGCATTGGTAGGGATTTGTGATGAGTAGTATGGATAGGCAACTATGTTAGCATTTTAGGGTTCAAGAGGCGTTTGTAACAGCCAGATTAAGAGTAAACTTCACGGTAAAAATGAAGTTTACGGGAAAGGAAGGAAATAGCAAGGATTATGAGTTGCGAATACGAAGAGTAGGTGATGTTATAGTGGGAAGTTCAACTTCATCATTTTCGGGTTCAGGGATAGGAGTTTCGCGAGATTTTAAAATTTTCCTGAGTATGCTAGTTTTACAAATTAAGAAAATAGTACAAATTAAGACTAGAATTAGAATTACATAGATTGTGGAAGTATAGTACTTCTCATAGAGTACAATATGCGGTTTTGCAATAAATTCGTTTAATTCTTTAAGTAGTTTAGGATTTTCAAAAGCAATGGAATCTAGATTTACATTTTTCAAGTTAACAGGAGGTAAGTTGGATACAATTTTAGTATATTTATTGAAATTACAGCAGGAATAGTTAAGGATATTTAATTTAGCGATTATAGGTTTTAATATAATATTAATATTATTCTTAGAGACTAGCCGTGTGTCTTTACAATAGGCGACACACCCTTGGGGTAAGTACAATAATCCGCTACCACTTACATCTAGGTCTACAATAGAGGTATTACATTCTATACTTAGCTTACTTTTATCGGACATGACAAACAACCATTTGTTGTTTTGTAAATGTTGCCAAATGTTTACAGTTCCAGTGAAAAACTTAGTGTTACATAATTCGGGAATTTCGGTAAGTACTTTAGTGATAATCTCTGTTTCACAGGATGTAGTTACGACAGTAGAATAAGATATTGGAGTGTTACACAGGTAATGTTCATGGTTTATCATTTTACAATCATTTAGATTATTAAGCTTACAATAAGTGGACTTATCTTTACTTATACCTATATACTTAGTAGAAGGAACAATAGTAGTATAAGATACAGGGTTACGAGGTTCATAGGGTACTGGATAGGGTAAATTATGGTACAAGTGGAAAGTAGTGGGATTGACTAGTGGAATGTCTAGGACGAACACTATTTTGTTTTCGTTTTCATAACAAGATATAGAAGACGTATTTATAATGATTTGTATATTACTTAGGCTTAGAAGGACTGGAAGGCGTTTAGAATTTGGTATGTATCTATAGTTATTAATCAACTCAGTATAGAGTTCTTTAGGCGTTAGAATAGAAGGGTAAAGTATGTTTGATTTACTAAACATTATTGAGCTTATAATATCTTCAACTTTGAGGGATAGTGTTAAGAGACTATTCTCTATCATGGAAATTAATTCTAGGATACGTGATCTTATTCCTAATTCTCTGGTGATATAAGTTAGATTTTTAATGTCTTGGTTAAGACCGTCGATGGCGACATTTAATTCATGCTCGTTATGAATTACAGTATAAATGGTTTCGTTAAAGGCTTTGTGGGTTGAGGTAGTAATGAGGATATTCTGTTCTAATAATGACGCCAGTTTCTTTTGATCGGACTCAACTTCTTGGATGGCATTATTATACCTAATAGCGTCATCTTCGTCCATGGTTCCGAATAACTTTTTCGAAATAGATCCTATGATAGATAGGGGTGCGCCTCTCCGAGATTGGTAAGGGACATGATAAAGGATAGATTCAGTGTTATGATATAGGTCTTCAAAGCGAGTAATTAGGGGTTGAAAGAGATCGAAACATTCTACGTTATCTAATGCATTATCATTTTCACAAAGTGATTTAGAAATGTTAAGAATATAGTATAAATTATCTATATGTGGGAACAGGTAAGATATATCTACTGGTATAACTACGCTAAGGTAACTATCAACTAAATTTAACAATCCTAAGGGGTCGAAATATATTCCTGAACTGTTTGTCAGGGGTTCGACGAATTCTTGACCCGTTGAAGGGTTGCTGTAAGAGAATAGAATAATGATATAGTGAACTAATCTTCAGTATTAGATCTAGAAGCGAGTTTCACCTCATCATCGTGATGGGTGACGTGCCTACGGTTTATTAGAAGGGTTAGTGTATTTCTGCCGTTTATCTTCACGACTTTGTAAGGGCCTTTCTACACTGGCGATAGGGCTTTGCGCAGTCTTACATGATTTTTCAGGTAAAAGTGATCGCCTACTTTATATTGAATGGGACGTGAGTGATTGTCATAATATTCCTTGGATCTTTCTTTCGACTTTTGAATATTTTCGAGAGCTTTGTCTCTTGAGAGTTTGAGTCTATGATGTAGGAATTTTACATATTCGGGGTATGTTAGTTCTGGACGTAGTTCGTAGATAGAGTCAGGGATGAAGGCTTTGTGGCCGAATAGGAGTTTGTAAGGGGTAAAATTGGTTGACGCATGAACAGAGGTATTATAGGCTAACATTGCCGTGAAGACGAATTTGTGCCAATCGGTATGGTTCTCATTGACGTAGGATTTGAGGTACTCCTTAAGGGTAGAATGACTACGCTCTAAGGCGCTTTGAGTTTGAGGATGATACGGGGATGACCATATTTGTTTTATTTTGAGAAATTCGCAGGTTCTCTTGAACATCTCTGCGGTAAAGTTGGTACCTTGGTCGGTTAGGATAGTTTTAGGGATGCCGAATAGAGAAATAAAGTGTACTAGGCACTCGCATGTATCTTCTGAGGTAGCATTAGCGATAGGATAGGCAAAAGAGAATTTTGTGAGGTCATCCTGCATAGTGAGTATGAATTTTAATTGTTTTAACCCTGCTTTTGGCAGAGGGTTGGAAATATGAGAGTATTGTAATAGACATTGATGTTTATATTAGTGTTATTAAAGATATAGCAGAACATATTGTATATTCTTGACCAAATATGTTTATCGAAAGGATCGCGGAAATCAGTGATAGCTATTTGTAAGCTTTCGTTGGTTAGAGATAAGGATATAGCAAAGAATTGATTTTTAAGGTAGGTTAGGCTTTTGTAAATAGATTCATAAGAGCAGTTGTCGAAATGGTATACTTTGGTAAATAGGAAGTATATAGTGGATCCTTTGTGCTCAAAGGATATAAACGTATATAGAGTTATTTCCCTATTTAGGAATTCGCTAGGATCTGCGATGTTGCTTAGGATTTCTTCGATATACGGGTTAGAAGTATCAAGGTCGATTGAGGTAGGAATAACGATGTGTTTGCTAGGAGTTTCAAGAATACTTTCGTTAAATTCAAGGATTTTAGTATTACTATTAAATTGTTTTTCTGACATGATTTTCAGGAATTTGCTGTAGTTTTCATCAGAAGGAGGAACGGAATTAGCAGGAAAAGCAGTGGAATCAGAAGGTGAGTGAGGATTTAGAACGGGTTCAGTGGATTCAGCGGGATCAGCGGATTCGGCGGGAGGAAGCAGAGGATTGGAATTGTCAGGTGAGTGATTAATGCTTTCAGGATTTAGGATATCTGATAAACCGTCGTCGTTTTCCAACAGGTCTATCGAAGGGACTTCGTTAGAGCCTAGAGGAACAGAGGGTATCTGGATATCGAGGTCGTCAAGAGTTATAGGGCTAAACGCAGGTGATGGATATTGAATATCTTGACGGGAGGTAGAAGAAATAGGATTATCGTATGGATTTTCTATTGAGTCTTGAGTTGGTTGTACAGGATTCACTGGGAATCTGGATAGAGCATAAGGATTGCTGTTGATTACGCCTTTCTTGTATTCGATTTTGTAATAAAACTCTTCTAGTTTTAGACGCCATCTGACTAAACGGGAACCTGGGTCTTTACAATTGAAAAGCCATTTTAATGGCCTATGATCAGTGACAATAGTGAATTTATGACCATATAGATAGGGACGGAAGGTTTTTGTTCCGAATACGATAGCTAAGCATTCTTTTTCGGTTGTGGAATAGTTAGTTTCGGCTTTATTTAGTGTTCTCGAAGCATAAGCTATAGGGCAGTCTTTACCTATATCCCCTTGAGATAGGATAGCGGAGATAGCATAGTTAGACGCGTCGCAGGTTAGGACAAAAGGTTCAGTGAAATCAGGGTAAATAAGGATAGGAGCAGAAACGAGTTTTTCTTTTAATTCGTCAAACGCTTGTTGTTGCTCGTTTGACCAGGAGAAAGTGATGTCCTTTTTTCGTAAAGCAGTTAGGGGTTTGGCGATTTTGGAGAATTCAGGGATAAAACGACGATAGTAAGAGACTAGACCTAGGAAGGATTTGGTATCTTTTGGACATTTAGGAATAAGAAACTGTATTACAGCCTTGATTTTGTCTGGATTTGGGCTTATGCCTTTGTCACTAATAATGTGAACAAGATAGCCGACTTCTTTGCGTAGAAATTCGCATTTGTCGGGCTGGAGTTTGAGGTTATGTTTACGTAATCTTTCGAAGATTTTAGAGAGCTTTTTGCAGTGATTAGGGAGGTCGTGTGAATAGATAACAATATCGTCGAGGTAAATGTAGCAGTGAATGCCTTGAAGGCCAGCTAGGGCTGTGTTCATGAGACGTTGGAAAGTCTCGGGAGCATTTTTAAGTCCAAACGGCATGCGTTTGAAATGTCCTTGCGGAACGGTTAATGCAGTTTTAAGAGCGTCCTTTTTTGATATGGAAATTTTGTGAAAACCAGAACAGAGATCGAAAGTGGAAAAATATTTGCTTTGACCTAATTGGTCTAGGATTTCGTGAATTTGTGGAATTGGGTAACTTTCCCCGATGGTAATATCGTTAAGCTTTCTGTAGTCTATAAGGACGCGCCATTTCTTTTGGCCGGAAGAGTCAATTTACTTTGGGACTACCCATATAGGGAATGACCATGGAGAAGTAGAAGGTTGGATAATGTCTTGAGATAGCATTTTTGAGATTTGGGTTTCAACTTTCTTTTTGTGGATTTCTGGGAATCTGTAGGATTTGACGTTGATAGGCTCAGAGGGATTAGTATTTATCTCATACTCTAATAAGTCGGTGGTAGTAAGTTTGTCGTTAGGTAATTGGAATATGTCTGAATATTGGGAACATATGTCGAGGAGTCGAGATTATTCTTCGTCGTTTAAATGTTCTGTTCTAAGCATGTTTAGGACTTGATTTCTGGGGGATGTAGAAGATTTAGTATTATAGGGTTCGGAGTTATAGATAAAGGAGGAATTAGCATTGAAGAGTTGGAGATTTATTTTAATATCGGAATTGATTTCGACTGTGTCTTCAGATGTATTTAATACAGATACGTTTACTCTGTTGTTGTCTTTTACAGTGACAAGGGAATTAGCAATTAGGAGAGAGTCGGAGATATGTTGATCTAGAATGAGTCCTACACGATATTCGGGGTTAGTAACTGCACATTCAATTATTGTTTCGGTGCGAGGCGGAATTTTGTAGGTTAGCTCGTAATATTTTAATGTAACCATGAAATGTCTGATTTGTAATGTACCGGAATTGTAATCAATAATGCCATCTAAGTCATTGAGAAGATCGGTGCCGATGATGCCATCGTAATTCAAGTCTATTTCTTCAATTACGTGGAATTTATAAGTAAGATCGGAATGAGCATCTGTGAATAATTTTTATTGGAAGTGGCCTATAGTAGACACGGTTTCGTCACTGGTATTAATACCTTTTAATTGAATGGTTTCATTTTTCAGAGCTGGCATCACGTTCATTGAAGATCGCTTTACTAGACTGACACAGGAACCGGTGTCAACTAAGAACGAGAGGTCGCGGTTATTGACTTGGGTTCGGATATTGACGTGAGGTAGGTATAGTTTATTAGAGCTGATTTCGTATATAGTAGGGGTTGGAATGGAATTGGCTGAATTAGTAGGTACAGAGGATGTAGTAGATGCAGTGAATTTAGGGGAGTTGGTAGTCGCAACGGATTTGGTAGGTCTATTGGTAATTGGAGGTTTAGCAGGTATAAAGCAAGATTCAGTGGACTTGGTAAGTGAATGGTAAGGTTTTGAGGATACAGCGGATGCAGTGGGAACAGTGGATCTGGTATGTATATAACGAGACGTAGAAGATGCAGCGGGGACAGAGAATACAGTGGATGTACGAGGCACAGTGGATGCAGAGGATCTGGTAGGTATTTTATGGGATACAGAGGGAGCAGAGGATACAGTGGATGTAGGAGGTCTAGGAGATTTGGTAGGATTATCTCGGGATGCAGTGGATACAGAGGATGCAGTGGATGTACGGGGCACAGCAGATGCAGAGGATTTGGTAAGTATTTTATGAGATGCAGAGGATACAGTGGATATAGAAGGTTTAGAGGATCTAGTAAGACTATCTCGGGATGCAGTGGTGGAGTTTCGCGGTCGAACTCCTGATACGGCGGATGCGTAGGATTTAGTAGGAACAGCGGATACAAAGGATACAGAGATAGAGCTTTCCTTATGGGGCTGGTTACCCTGCGATGTAGCTCTGGATACAGAGGATTTAGTAGATACAGTGACTGAGCTTCCCTTTTGGGGCTGGTTACCCTGCGGTGTAGCTCTGGATACAGAGGATTTAGTAGATATAGTGACTGAGCTTCCCTTTTGGGGCTGGTTACCCTGCGGTGTAGCTCTGGATACAGAGGATTTAGTAGATACAGTGACTGAGCTTCCCTTTTTGGGGCTGGTTACCCTGCGGTGTAGCTCTTGATACAGTGGATTTAGAAATGATTGAGCTTCCCTTCTGGGGCTGCTTACCCTGTGGTGTAGCTCTTGATACAGTGGATTTAGAAAGGGTGTCATTATGAAAGGATTGAGACGATTTTGAATGGTTTTGGGGTCTCACGAGACACCGTCGTAAGCCCTCTATTCGTTTAAAGGAAGGTCTTCCTCGTAGGTAGAGTTGTCTTGGGTGTAGTGGACCCGATTTTGGAAGTTTGGACGTTGGGGAGGACGAGTCGTGTTAGGGTTAGAGCGTTGGGGGTAGGTGTTGTTATTCTTAGCCCTATTGTTGTTATATTCGCGTTTCCGACAGACATCTATGGTATGCCCTACGTTCTTGCAATACCGACACGTAGGTGGTGTAGAGTTGGACGATTGACCAACGTTGTGGACCATTGGTTTAGGACGATCTTGGGAATTAGAAGGTTTTTGTGAGTATCGATTTTGATAAGGGTTACGTTTTGATAGTAGCATTTGTATTTTTTCCTCTGATATAGCATAGTTAATAGCTTCGTTGAGCGTAGAAGGACTTTTCATGTGAACTAGATTGCCGATTTTGGGTATAAGACCCATTAGGAAAGAGTTTAAGGCTAGATCTACCATAGCGGAAGTCTTCCCTGACAGTTCTGCTTTTTTCTTATTTGAAAGAGTGATTTCTGTAAGAATTTGAGCGAGACACTTTTCAATTTTGATTGAGTATTGGCTGACCGACTCACCCGGCGATTGGTGAGTTTCTTGTAATTCACTGAGTAAGTGAGCGTAATGTTTACGCTCGCCAAATTGCGTTTGTAAGAAAGAGCTAAGTGACTCCCAACTGTCGAAGTCTTTTATAGAAGCAGCGGATTCAGCCTTGCCTTCAAGCCGGCAAAGAATGAAATTTAAAAGGATTGGTTTTTGAGTTGTTGAAGCCAATCGATATGCGTTTTCGCAGTTATTTATAAAAGAATTTAGTTTATCGCAAGACCCATCGTAGGGTTTAATGAATTTGAATAGTGTATTAATATCGATACGGTCAAGGACAACGGTTTCTTCCTTCTTTGTCGTCATTGTTCACAGCTAAAAATAGTACAAAGAAACACAGAAATACACAAAGGCAACGGAAAGATATAGAACTTATAGTAAGAATTAGAACAAAGGGTTACTTAGATAGTACAAAGCTTGACTAAGATTTGGTATAGTGTTACAATGTAAGTAACAATGGGGTTTGTTGTAGCTCGATGCGGCGACGGTCGGACGGCCGGAACTGATAACGATGTAGTACCAGGCCTCCTTCACTCGGCCGTACCTACAGCGATAAGTGGCGCTTTGGCGCGGCTTCCAAGCCCGCGTCTGACGCGTCACGCAAGGGTTGTCGACTTGAAAATTTGATTTTATTTATTTTACGAGAGCAACTTGAAAATTAGATTTTTTGTTTGTTGAGATATCCCAACGATTATGGTATCAAATTAAAGATCTAGTTCAAAAACCATTTTATCTGTTTGCATCATGTAAATTGGTCCACGCGTTTAGGAAATAACTAAGAATTAGTATAGTGAAAATATAAACAACCAGATTTTTTGTGGTTTTTGTTATACGAGCTCAAATAGTTGGATAGGATACTTATAGGATGATTATGTATTATTAGGTACGTGGTCAAGTAGGTAGATAGACGATGAATAAATATTATAGTAGCAAAGGCAACCCTAGCGCGACAGCTAGCGCGTCACTCCGCACCAGACAGCGACCGCGTTATATGTTAGAAAAGAGCGGGAACGGTTAGGTGAAAATCGCATTAGGCAATGAGTGCTTATGCGAGCTGAATTGCACTTTGTTGCTTAGTAGCAAGAGTCGCAATTTTAATGAATTGGTTTGAGAAGTGGTGCTTCTGTACGAAAGTACTGTTTATTCTGTGGTAGTACTGAGAATGTGGGATTGTAACGCACTGTGTGGACTTTGTTCACTTTATGAATTTGGGCACTTTCGATTTTGAAATGGAATAATATAGCACTGCACTGGATAAAAATGTTTGCACTTACAGGACGCTGGCGACGATGATGAGGAGAATGAACATGGTCACCTCGTGTAGAGTTGGTATGTCCCTTCCTAGGAACCTGGAGCACGGCGGCCGGTCTGCGGGCCACTCGGGGACTGGAACTCGGGAACTCGGGTGTTGTTCACCGCGCAGTATGCGGCGGATGGACGGTTCGAGAGATAGCGCGATTCTCGAACTACGGCGAATGCGATGCAGAGACGAATGCGAGACGGCGGAGTATTACCGGAGCGAGATACGGAGACGGACCGGGGATTTCTGAGGAATCCCTTTACGCTGCCACCAAATGTTACGCGGGACCGGGAAAGTGTCTTTTTAAAAAAAGATATTTGAACTAGCTGAAATTATTTATTGGAACACGGTACACACACGTAATATTAGATATAGTATTTACTAGATTTAGGAATAGAACTTTAGCACTGGTACAAAGATTTAGAAAGTACTGAGACTGGCACACTAATTATATAGTAGAACTGTTCACGTTAGATAATGGATGCAGACTGAGGTTGAAAGGGACTGAATGAATGAGGAAGGCAAAGGTGCTGACACGGAGATTTAGGCATTGGTAGGGATTTGTGATGAGTAGTATGGATAGGTAACTATGTTAGCATTTTAGGGTTCAAGAGGCGTTTGTAACAGTTTGCGTTACGCATTACATATGTGTTTTGTGTCTTATATTCGCTTGGGATACATGTGATCAAATAAATCTAACCTTAACCTAGTCCAACCTCTTTGGTTGTGATTGTCAAATAAAAGTAGGTATTTAATAAAAAGTTTTTATTCGACCAGGTCATTTTGTTTATTCTTTTTACTTTTAATATCAGTGGGTTGCCATAACATATACCTTAATCTCAGTGTAAGAATGGTATTGTTACTCCGAACTTACTCCGTATTTATTAATACCGCTATTAACACGTAACTATCCCATATCTAATCTAGAATTAACTACTCCCGGTATTACTTTGGAGTAAGAGAAGAATAAGCAATTTTTATTAATAAGACTGTAAGTGTTTGGTATCAAACTATAAGTATTGGTGAGTACATTACAAATATACATACATATCGTCACGCCTTTTATCCCCGAAGGGGTAGGCAGAGGTGTATTTCAAAACCCACTTTTCGCCAGATATACTTTAGTCCCACGTAATAAGGGGCGAGCCTATTGCCATACCGGGCACATTTCCAGACTCCGTGCTGCTACTGAGAATTTCGTGACAGAAAAACCCAATAACACTGCCCGGCCCAGGAATCGAACCCGGGACCTACCGATCCCACGCGCACATTTATGCCGCGAGACCAACGAGGCAGTCAGTTACAAATATGTACAAATATGTACATATTTCTTACTGTTTCTGTAAAAATATAAGTTTTAAACGTGGTTGTACTTACAATTCGCGCGGTTTATACGCATTGAGTTACCTATTTTTCTTTCTTTCTTGCATTAAATGTGACAATGTAAATATTGCATTAATTTACAAGCCCATGCCCGGGATACGCAAAAGGATTAAATAAAAAAATAAGTTGAAAAACTATAACCCGACTACGTAAAAATGGAGGTCTAAAAAGGACGAAAAAATAAAAGTATAAGTACAGTAATGCTCAAGCTAGAGCCGTGGTCGCACCTATAATATACTAGTGTAGATGTAGTTCCCTGCCATGTCTGTTTTATGCAGGTAAGTGTTTGGCATCCACATTAGGTGTTACACACAACAGGTGCGACACGGCTCTAGCTTGAGCTTTACTGTACTTATACTTTTATTTTTTCGTCCTTTTTAGACCCCCATTTTTACGTAGTCGGGTTATAGTTGTTAAACTTATTTTTTTTATTTACAAAAATGTTTCTCACAACGTTTACTAGTGAGAAAATCTGCGTAAGACAATGTAGCCATACCTACGGGTACAATAAACTTGCCCTATTTTCGGATCACCCTTTATCCCATAAATATTGCCTGGCCATCTTTTATGTAGGTACTTTAACACTTTCAAAAGCTTTGCGGAATCTTTATTTATCTATACTAATATTATGAAGCTGAAGAGCTTATTTGTATGTTTGTTTGGTTGAACGCGCGCAATCTCAGAAACTAATTTTTCGATTTAAAAAATATTTTTTTATTGAATAGCCCATTCATCGACGAGGGCTACAGGCTTAATTACGCAGATGTAAACGCTCTTGAGAATAGCGCGTTCAAACAAGCTAACTCAGCATTATAAAATTACCTATAGATTAGCAATAAAACTGAGTTCAATCCTCGTTAAAGTTAATATGGCTAGAAATTATTATTTGAACTTTACGCTAAATGTACGATAAATTTAAATACATATCTAAACATTTGGATATCTACAACTAGTCTAACTTTACGACAAACTATTACAGATAACAATTTTGTGAACTTACTATAATATATAAATACTTATCTCTACTATATCTAAACTGAAATTACAACAGATGTAACTAATCAAGTACCCACAAGTAGTCTACATATTTGTTTCCTACTATTAATATTGTCTCGCACGGATTAATTTAAGTAACCTGTTATAATAGCGATTTTATCTCATGACGATAGCCACGAAAATATATCATTTTATTTCTGTATTTCTAAGAATAAGTAGATACTTTTTGAAGAGGTTATAAATCTATTGATCGATTTTTTTAATGTATGTTTTATGCAATTAATAATTTAAAGACCAATATGTTTTTTCATCAGCATATAGAAAATCATATAATAATATATAGCTTGTCTGCCTTTATGTACTTACTGTACAGCAAAAAAAGGACTTATATGTGCAAAATCAGCTTTTATGCTACAAACAAATTATACATTATATAGATAAATGTAAAAAAAACGCTTTAGAAGAGTGAGATGAATCCTGTTTTTTTTTCTCATAGCTAAATAGCTCTACTATCTATCCAAATCTATTGAAACAAATAAAAGAGCATAAAGAAAAATAACCTATTATAATTTTATTTATTTATAGTCTCACGCCTGTATCCCCGAGGGGGTAGGCAGAGGTGTAATATTACACCCACACCTATTATAAATTAAACGTTTATAGTAAATATTACTTTGCCTTTGACCTAAATGTAATAGTTACTTTGAACTAATATAATTGGCAACAAACACACTATCTTCTAATAAATTCATGAATTTCTTGTAAATACATATTTAGTAGCCATTAATATAATAGCTTATCGCCTACTAACACCGTATTTATTGCGGCACTTATTAACCTAAAACGATTATACAACCTATACTTAAATACGTACAAATAAAATAAAATATTCATCTGTCTTTTCATGCATGCATGCATAAAGCATGTTTTAAGAATTGCTTACAGTTAATTAAAAGATTGCAAAATGAAACAAACGATATTTTATTAAAAATGTTGACTGTCGATATATTTCTGCTTGTCATAAGTAATTTTTGAAGTGCCTTAACCAGTTTACCTTAATGAGATTGTAGTAAAAGTTCCATTAAAATCTACTAGCCCTACAAACCCAAATCAACCAGCAACCTACATTTTATAATAATAATAATATTCTACCACATTCACACAACACCATCTAGTTCCAAACTAAGCATAGCTTGTACTATGGGTACTAAACAATGGATAAACATACATATATACTTTTTTTTGTAAATACATACATATTATACATAGAAACACCCAGACCAAGACAAACATCCATGTTCATGCACACAAATGTTTGACTTGAGCGGGAATCGAACCCGCGACCTTCGGCGTAGCAGTCGCTTACACTCCCGCTGCGCCAACCAGTCGTGATATACCAGAGACTATGAATTTTCAGCCCAAAAATATAAAATAGTTATCTCTATCTAAACGTATGAGACACGTCACAGTACAAAAGAAAACGCGAATGTAACCGCGGGTAACAACTAGTCACAAAACACTCAATATTCTAATGTACATACGAAGTTACTAATGAACCAAGTCATCCAATATCTTGTGAATACACTTCGTATTCGTGTGGTTTAATAATGTCTCGTCCTAAACCAACTTTCATCAATAATATGTTATGTCTAAAATTGCGAGAAGATAGATGATGACATTATTACTATGCCAAGTCTTGACTTGGCCGCCAAGATGGTGACAAACTGCGAAGCAATATAGTTCGACAGCCAAGAATACACGGTCATATTTTAAAATAAAACCCTTGAAGTATGTAAGTGTAATATTATGTTATTGACTGCATAAACAGCATAGTTATTGGACTCTTGCTTAGAAGTATGTAAACCTCTTAGTAAATTCGATTATGTGGTATTATTGTGTGGCAATAATGACAAAAATTCCTTTCATACTCAATAAATTTTATACTATTACATAAACAAGCTTATGCATACCAATGTTTTAGTCTGCAATATTAAACAAAATAGATTCTCAATATTGAACAAAATGAGCTATATCAATATATATGTTCTCAATTTGCTCATAGTACTTTTGTTAGCTTAGATTACTCAGTATCTTTTAGATAATATAACTATGTTATCTGTAAGTATATAATAAGAAACATATTACACCTGTACTACAAACATTCATACCAGCAATATATCAGTAATAATGTTAAAGTAAAAATAAGTAATAAGTGTGTAAAATTTGTATCAACTAGTACTCAAACAGAACAGACCTTAATAGCAAACACATCAGTAGACCCCATCCAAAGTGAACTTAGTTTTTCGAGCCGAACATCAGTAATATACTCACCATACTCCACCTAAATGTTCAAGGTATGAGATCAAAATTAAATGAATTAGAAATTGTATTACATAATTCAAATATTGATGTCTTTTGTATAAGTGAGACCTTTTTTCAAAACAATAACGCAGAAATATTGCAATTGCCCGGCTATAAGACTGCTAATTACTACTCAAGAAGCAAACGCAGAGGAGGAGTATGTATATATGTCAGAAATTCTATTAGCTGTTGGTAGCGCCATCTACCTTCCTATCTACAACTAATCGCATCAACATGAATCGTTCCACGCTTGTCTAGTGCGAGCGATATCATATTTCCGTCCCTCTCTTCCCTGGAAGAGGCACTGCCTTGCGCCTGATTTCGTCGCCGCGAACGTCGACGCGAGTGACAGTCTCGAACATTCCGCTCGCTAAGAACGCCGTCTCGATACCGCTCCGCGCCGCGCCGCTGTAGGTGATTTACCGCTTCCACCAAGGAAAACCCGCTCGTGAGTGCTAGTGAAAACAAGCAGCTGCATCGCGAAACCACCAGGAGGACAAGAAACGAAGAAGGCTGAATAAGGTAGGTGCCTTCCATCCTTGAAGTATCCTATGCCCACTCAATCACCTCCTTCCGCAACCATCTCCTCTTCCCTTAATTCCTTTCTAGGCGGCGAAGAACCGCTATCCTCTGAATACAGTCCATTTCCTTCTCCAAGTCGCCTAGAACCCTCCGGTTTCGGCACCACGCCATACCAGCTGTAATAAATTAGATTGGATATCAGAACTGTCAACCGAGCTTAATTTTAAATGCTGTGGTATTTATGTACCAAATACAAACTGGTATATAATATGCCTGTATAGAACACCCACCAGTAATTTTGATATATTTATTGTGAAACTTAAAGTGTTACTGTATAAACTAACTTTTCACTCTAGAAGCTTACGCAAGAAAAATTTCATATTAGGTGATTTCAATATAGACACTCTTCAAAATAGCACAAAAAGTAAGAAGTTTTTAGATACAGTACATAAATTTAACTTAAAATTATTAATTCAAGAACCCACAAGAATAACTTCTCATTCTACAACATGCATTGATAACATAATAACAAATTACAATACATGTAAAACTGAAGTTCTTGATTTAGGGATATCAGATCATACTGGCCAAATTATTAAAATACCCTGCAGTATAAGCTTTAAAGAAGGGTTTTGGTTTGTAAATAGAAGAAACATAAAAGAAAATACAGAAATATTTTTAAAATACATATCATATATCAAATTCCATGATATTGTTACATGGAGTTAATGTTTACATGGAGTCTGATGCAAATTTGGCTTAAAATATATTTATTGAACTTTTTAAACTCATATTTGACTTATGTTTTCCTATTAAAAAAATATAATAAGTCACATTAGAAAAAAACAGTGGAAATCTCCGTGTATTGTCATCTCAAGTAAAATTAAAAGGTTGATCTATTTACAAATCAAGAAAATTAATTACAAAAATAGTTCTTATATAAAGAGTTCTATAGAATATAATTAATATTGTGGAATTATGAATTGTATTATAATATCTATATATATATATATATATATATATATATATATATATATATATATATATATATATATATATATATATATATATATATATATATATATATATATATAAATACAATGAAAAATATATATAAGATAGCGCCAACATAACAAAAGCTACATGGAACTTAATTAAGCAACAAACTCAATGCACAAACACATTGAAACCTAATATTGATTATATAATTCATAATAACACTAGAATTAATTCACCTAGAAAAAAAGTATACTCATTTAATAATCACTATATTACACAAAACAACAATCCATGTCAGCTATCAAACCTCAGGTTTATTTCAGAAAAAATATCATATTCCATATTTCTTTACCCCACATATAGATGCGAAATAATAAATGTTACAAAATCCCTTAAAAGTAAAACTAGTTGCGGAATCGATAACATACCAGTACTAATTGTAAAGGACAGCATTAAATTTACTGCTGATGCCCTCGTCCATATAATAAATCTTATGTTGGAAACCGGTGTATTTCCTGATAACTTAAAAACGGCTAAAATTAAACCCTTATTCAAAAAAAGCACTAAGATAACATGAATAACTACCGGCCCATTGCCTTACTGCCGAGTTTTTCAAAAATATTTGAGAAAATTATACACAGAAGATTAACATCATCCTGAATAAAAATAATGTACTAAACCCCAATCAGTTTGGTTTTCAAAAAAACAAAACTACTTCGTTTGCAATTTACAAACTTTTTAAAAACATATGGGAAAATATGAATAATAAAAATAAATGTACTGCCCTTTTCTTAGGTATGTCAAAGGCATTCGACTGTGTAAAACATGACATACTGCTAAGTCAACTTGACAATATAGGTATACGAGGTATAGGACAAAAATTAATCTAATCCTATTTAAATAACAGGATGCAAGCCACTGAAATATAAAGTTTCGATAAAGCAACTAAAACAATAGCCCGTGTACAGTCCACATTTAAAAAAAATCTTCTAGGCGTCCCACAGGGGAGTATATTAGGTCCGCTTTTGTTTTTAAGTTACATAAATGAGCTCATTTATGTAAATTAAAAAGAAAATTAGGAGGCTTCCTAATTTCATTAATCATCTGTGTGTTATGTATGCAGATGATGCAACAATTTTCATATGTAATGATGGTTTAAATGACGTTGAATATAAAATAGAAATAAATAGTACACTTAAATATGTAACAAACTGGTTAAAATCCATTAACTTAAGTGTAAACTTCTCCAAAACAAAGCTCATGCAATTTAGGAATTATAAAAATAAGCCATCACCGCTTAATATATGTGAATGAAATACAAATATTGAAGAGGTGGAGCAAATAAATTTTCTTGGTATTACAATTGATCACAATCTAAATTGGAAAAGTCACATAGCAAAAGTAAACAAGAAAATTTCAAGTTACACATAATAAAATATGTATTATCTATACTTGTAGAAACTACATCTGTATGTACCGCAAAAGCCACTTATTTTGGTTATGTGTATCCGTTGCTGACCTATGGAATTAGAAACACTAACACAATTATTAGCAAACATTTTTAATAAGTGAAAAGTGCAAAAAATAGCAAAAACCAAATACTCTGTTACAACTTGATTAGGAATCTAAATACAGTGTAAAAGAGTAAAAAAACGACAAAACAGAACACCAAATAACAATAACATCGTAAACCTATGTGTAAAACTATAATTACAGTGATTATTTCAAAATTATCATTTTTGATTACAAATCAAATTATGCAAATCACTGCGCTGTTAAAGGTTTTTTTAAAAAGCGACATCTATTACTTTCACCCGAAAGTATTACGGATAGTGACATCTGCTGATAACCTACTTAACTTCTTCATAATAACAATTATTGATCATCCCAACTTATCAATAAGTACGCTCATAAAATAAAGAGGGCGCTACGCGTTGATAATATGGACCAAAAGAGTAATATCACTTTCAGACGACAACATACCAGTCGTGCGAGATTGTATGAAAATCTAAGTAGAAATAGTTCAATGGATATGAGTATCACCGAAGACTGCTTGGAAAATAAAAGCCTAGATTTAACATCACAAATAAATCCAACCATTATCGAAGATTTGAAAAAAGTGATTGAATCGCTCAAAACAAATTTAGAGTCAACACAGAATGAATTAGAAAACGTTATATTAGAAAATAATGACCTAAAAAAACATATCAATCATTTAAGCCAAGAAATAGATGTACTAAAACAAATATGCAAAAGTCCGACATCATCATTACGAAAAACCTTCTTGCGAAAAAATACAACGAGTAGACGTCGTTTAATGGATAGCTTTAACAACAGTCCAGCAGAAAACTTTTCGAGCTACCAATCAGCTACTCCTAACGACGACAAAAACCTTCAATGCCCTGAAATATTACCAGTACCAGCAGATCAAGTTACACCACGTAAGAATGATTTACCCAGCCCGATAGTGCACAATATACCTAATACTCCACATCAGGCCATAGAAAATACCAAAAACAGTAGGAGAAGAATATGTATAATAAGTAATAACAAAAGGAATAACATACTGTCTATTGCCAAGAACACATTTTATGATGATCAGATATGCCACTACCTTTTACCATACTGTGGAATACGTCAACTCATAAGTAACATCCATCAAAAAATTACAGGCTATACCAAAACCGACCATTGTGTGATTTTAATTGGCGAAACAGACTTCTTACAGACAAGTAACTATTTCGATATTATTATAGAACTAAGGAATGCATTAAAACCATTACAACACACGAATATAACCTTATGCCTGCCAACGTATAAATGCACCAATTATTCTTCAATGTTCAACTACCGAATAGAGACTTTCAATTATCTTCTGTATTTAGACATCCACACACACAAATATGCAGAGATCCTCGACTCTAACTTGAATTTACACTACGTCACTAAGTCTCGCTATGAGCGCTACAAAGGTAGGCGTAAGTTAGGCGTAATGAATCAGTATTGTACATAATTATTATAGATTATACGTAAATACCTTTTTTGTAAAATAAATGTTGATTGGATGTCACAAGAGTTTCCCCAGTAAGTAATTCAATACTCAATACTTTATTTGCATTTCACAATGTTTACTTAGGTGGTAAAAAAGTACAATTCTGATCATTGTGAACCCTGTCGGGCACAGCAAGTGTAGAAGAGAGGAAGAAATGAAGAAAAGTAATGTCTATTATTAAGAATGTAAATTATAGTTATATTCCATTTGTTTTATGATTATATAATGGTAAGCGTCTTATCAGTTAAATAATCATTAATTGAATAATAGCATTTGCCCAATAAAATGTTTTTAACTATCTTTGTAAATATATGTATTTTATTTTATGATTTTATTGTATCTGGTAATTTATTATATATCTTAATAGACATTACATATGGGCTAGACGAGTGCATGGTTAAGTTAGACGTCGGTAGATTTAATCTATTTTTATGGCGGAATGTATATTTTACTTGTATGTCTTCTCGTTTTGTATAAAATTCTTGGTGTTTTTGTACAAATTTGTATGTTTCTAAAATGTATATGCTTGGCAGGGTTAGGATTTTATAGTGCTTAAAATAGTGTCGACAACTTTCTGTATCTTCAGTATTTGCTATTATTCTTATAAGTTTCTCTTGGAGTATGAGGAGTACAGATGCGTCTGTGCCCACATGGTGACCAAGTGTGGTATTTACATCTGAGCGCTACCGTGCTTCGGAGGGCACGTAAAGCTGTCGGTCCCGGTTCTTGTCTCAGGATAAGAATCGTTAGGCCACGTCGGAGGCCTTCGGGCGGTCCGAAAACTCCGACACCAGAGTTGGCCACACACTCACACGAAAAACAAAAAAAAGCAAACAAACGCCTAACTTTTAAAGAAAAGGGTTTCCTTACTCTCACATGTATTTATGTATTAGAGATATGTATTTTTGTTAAAAATAACATGCAGTTCTATAATCGAAAGTGCGATTCTAAGCCAAATGTACGAAGTAAATATAAACACAATCTAGACTTGCTACGAATACACAATATGATTTTTTATAAAAGTACATATTATATTTCGGCAATAAGAATATGTAATCACTTGCCGGTCGATATAAAAAAACTGGATGCAATTTCATTCAAGAGAGTACTAAAAAAATGGTTAATGGAAAATGCATTTTACTATGTAAATGAATACTTTGCTAAAAATAGATAGTTTGATGTTGTTATACTTTTTGCAACGCCTGAATGGGAAAAAGTCCTGAAAGACTGTAGTGACTGAAAGTTTATAGCCAACACAGGATTACTAGTGCAGGATTTGTGTTTCTGCTACTAAGAAAACGTTAAAAATGTAATATAAATTTTGCAAACTCATAACGAAATATTCTTAAACGATCAGAGCATTCAAACCAGCAAAGCTATGCTTTCAAAATATATTCCTGAAAAAACACCCCTAATCCTCCTAGTTTTATGTAAAAACGAAAATCTGAAAAATAGCACTTTGTGCAAGGGACGATCCGATTTTCCCCTCTTTGCTCACTTATGAAATTCGGCGTCAATGAAAGGTCAGGTTAACTTATAAAAACGCATCGTATTTTCCTTTGGTGTTTGTTAGAGCGAAACGTGTAGAGTGTACCAGATGTATTGATAGTCAGAGGAATTTTATGATTTACCGTTTCCGTTTGCAAAGGTATATCTTTAGTGTTAGGCATCAGTCTATGATGTGTTGCGGTATATTAAAATGTAATATTCCTTACGTCAAATTTTACTTATAATATAAAGTAACATTATGACCGGCGAGTATGAAATGTATGAAAAGAGTAATAAATGAAGAGGAAGCGCGTGAGGTTTTTAATTATAGCAAGAAGTAAGTAGCGTTCTGTTGTCTCTGCCTAACCCGACGGGAAAAAGCCGTGTATGTATAAGTATCTAGATCAATATAATTATGGTATAATTTGATCTGTTTTTCGGCATGGATCTTGTAGCCACAAAAATGTATTGCCATTGCGTTATTTATAAAGAAATACTGTTCCTTTGCTCTCTAGATATTCTTGTTAGTTTGCCAAAGAAAATCGTCGTACGTTTGTCTTTACATAACATATCTGAGGGTCGCTGTCTAGATACGCAGAAAATTGCCTTGAACTTCGATACTGGATCAAAAGTACTTTATTATTGCTTTGAAACGAAAATGCATAGGGAATATTATTTGACATCGCTCTCAGCTCACTCTAAGCGAATATAAGTATCTACTACATGTCTGTTAAAGTCAAGTGCGACTGTCGATGTTCAGGATTTTATTCACAGATGTCGACAAATGTTGGATTCAAGTAGTTTATTGCACATATAGGTAATAACAGTTGATATTTACATAAGTTTATCATTGAATTACAAACTTTAGTGAAGCTAAGCTTTATTCTGCCATTTGGCATGCAAAATATATAAGGTATACCTATTTTATAAGATAAATAAGGAAATAAAAAGAAAAATTAAAGAAGTTTTTCAAATAAAAATTACACTTTCAAATTATACACACATATGGATTTTCAATGTCTTAAATTTTTACTTACAGTTGAACTATACATCTGCGTAATTTGTAGTATTTGTGAAAACTATATTGTGTATTACTTTTTATAATACTTGCATAAAATGGTAGAAAATTACTTGTAACGTAATACTACACGTATTGCGTTATAATATCTCGCAGGCGCTTAACGCCAGCTTAGCCAGACATCGTTCGCAATATTACCAAATATGGTCATATTCACTAGCCAAAGGCAGTTGTGAGTCATAGATTTATGCCTATATAAGATGGGTGCGCGTCGTAGAATGGTCACTTTTCCCTAGGCATCGGAACGCTGCCGCTACACCTCGCGATTATTCTACATTCTACTTCCTATCTACTGTCCCGCTGGGGTTCACCCTACGGGCTACGTTCTTCCTACGGGCTACGTTCTTCCTACGGCTACACGCCACGAGCTGCTGGCGCCGTGCCGCTACTAGCCAGCTGCCACCCAAGCCTCCGTTCCTGCCTACGAGCTCCTACAGCCAGGCCACGGACGCCTGAGCCTGACCGCTCGACCCACATCGGCTGCACCGCCTGAGACCGCTCAGCCTGAACATCGACCACAGAGCTGCCTGCGCAGCGCACCGTGGCCAGCTCATCGACGACCCTTCGAGCAGCTACCCTGCGAGCTTCGGACAGCAGCAGGAGTCTACACTCCAGCCAGCTCAGGCCAGTGCTTACCTAGTTCGGTCATACTGTATGTGAGCGGTAGTGAGACATAATAAAGAACCTGTTCAGCCTAGCAGTGTTTCTCTCGAACCCCGACATCCTACCTGAGATCCTCCGTCTCAGTGGCGCCCAACTCTATTTGTCTCACTTCCAATTACTGCAGTTGTTCTTGTTTAGGAGGTCAGTCTTTGTAAACGAGGAGGTGCAGACATCAGCGAACCGGTACGTACTATTAAACTTGTGTATATCTGTGTTTTGCTGTCTATCTTTAATTTCTATTCTTGTATAACTATTATGTGTTATCTTACTATTGTCTAATTCAAATTTCAACTACCGATTCCCTACGTAACTGTTCGTAATTTGAAATAACCGTTTTTTTATTTTTGCAAGTCACTATCTATTGTCTACATTTTTACACCGAATCGTCGTAGTTTCTTTGTAAAGCAGAACTATTGCACACGGAGGGCTGTAATATACTTACGTTCTTTTCTATCATACTTATTTTATATCATCATGAGCACTAACCCTATCAAGTACTTCCTACTTAATAAAAATGAATTGGCCTACGAGGTCGCTATTCGCGGAGAGGAGCCGGCTACCTCTGTTTTAGGTTTACGGAAGCAGCTACCTAAACTACTCGAGCTGATTCCGAATGACGAAATCCTAGAGTCAGGCCTAGACATAGCAGACGACTTCAAGGGAGCTAGCCTGTCAGTTACCGATTTAGATTCGCGAATCTCTTCCCTTAAGGAATTATACGACCACAACTTGGCGAAGCGAACTACGGCTTTGCACAACCAGGTCTACCACAGATTGGGCAGATTAGACAAATCCGAACCTAAATACGGCAAGAAAATATCCGACCTGACTGAACGCTTTCGGATGCTGTCGGCAGAGCTATCTAAGATAGAACACTCGAATGTTCCGTAGGCGGAAGTCGGAGTCACGATGACTTGCACGGATTCAACCCCTGCACAGGCAGCGTCGACTCCGGTAACTGTCCACTGTGAGCATTTGAGGGTTGGCGAACTATCGAAACTCAAATTCGACGGAACAGGCTGCGTTCGCGAATTTCTACAACGCGTGACGGAATTTAGGACGGTTAGAAATCTACCTGCCAATAGATTATTCGATTACGCGTCCGAAATTTTTACTGGTAATGCGTTACACTGGTTTCGCGGTGTTAAAAATTCCATTTCTACATGGGACGAACTAGCTAGTAAACTCACAGCTGATTTTACACCGTACGACTATGATTATAAACTTTTAGCCGAGATTCGTAATCGTACTCAAGGGCAAACTGAGGGTATAATCATCTACTTATCAATTATGTTCCAACTTTTTGCGCGATTGTTACCGAACACGGTACTAACCGAACATGAAAAATTAAATATATTGCTTCACAATATTAGACCGTGTTATTCTACAGTACTAGCTTCATGTACTACGGCTATAGACACTATAGACACTCTAAAAACACTATGTCTAAACTATGAGAGGTTCCAGTGTTTAAGTGCACAATTTCACGAACCTAGTTACCCTACGTCTAACACAGTAGCACCTGATTTAGCTTACATAAATAAAAAGGACACGCACGGTCACTATAATAATTCACAGTACTATAAACCGTCTAAACTAAAAAACTACGCTTCTGTCGCATCTATAAATGTCGAACCGAACGATACACCTGTGCCTAACCCGCAACACTATAATGTCAACATGATATCTAAATCAGCTGTTCCTACAAAAATAACTAATAAGAGGTGTGTATTTTGCCCGCGCTGCCGTTCAACTGATCACTCACTAGGGACGTGCAAGCGAGAACGTTATCCGATATGTTTTAAGTGTGGCCTTAGGGATGTCACATTCGTAAATTGTCCTACCTGTAAAAATAAATCATTTTCAAAAAAACTAATTTATTCGGATCGTCGTTCGTCAAATAAGATGACAAACCCTACCGTTTGTACATCTTCTAAACCTAAATATTTTGACAAGGAAGACTGGAAAAATTGGCTGAACACTCTAAAAGTGTATTTTTCTAGTCATTCTGTGGCTGCGACCCGAGATCAAAAACCTAATACTGATTTTAGACCCTATGTTAATGTAACCATTAAGAATCTACCCCTTACTGGTTTACTTGACTCAGGTTCTGCCGTGACTATATTGGGCAATAATTCTCATATAAAACTTATTTCTAAAACTAATCTCCCTTTGAATAAGTGTGACAACCCTACTATATTTTTTCGATCGGCGGGTGGTCATCGTTTGACACCGATCGGCTATATCAATCTACCCACCACTTTTGAAAATAAAACTTATAACTTAAAAGCGTACGTAATTCCAGAAGTCACTAGTTCGCTAATTTTAGGTATTGACTTCTGGAAAAGATTTAAATTGTTACCAAACTATATCAACTCTGTTTCTTTATCTAATAATTACTCTCGTAGTAATTCCTTGCCTAATAAAGTTAATGCTACCGTGTCAGCTATTGATACTAACACTGATAACGAGACTACTATAACCTCGGATCAGTGGTATACTACAATCTACAATGGCTGTAAAAACTCACCTACATCTTTCCCTAATTATTCTATCAGGAATGATAAATTGTACAGATGTATGGTATCTAAATGTACATTACGTAAAGTATTCGATTGGAAAGAGGTCCTACATACCTCGGATAGAACTACCGCCATTAAAGAATACCATTCGGAACTCGCTGCGGGTCATTTAGGTATTTTTAAAACGTATAAACGTTTAGCGCAGCGTTATTATTGGCCTGGTATGCACGCTGACATTATTAAGTTTATATCTTCGTGTGATACTTGCGTCGCACGTAAACACCAAAACAATGATACTTTATATACACACACATACAACCTACGTCGTAAACCGGCTGGGTTTAACGTGGATGATACTGTGTGGAAAAGAACCTACGACAAATCATTTGGCAAAAAACTAGCTCCTAAGTTTACCAAGTGTACTATTATTGCTAAAAAGTCACCACTAGTATACGAATTAGCGGATTCGTCGGGTAAATCTATTGGCAGTTGGCACATTAAAGATTTAAAACTAATTAACTACACTGATTCCTAACCTAACTAGATTCTTTCATTGTACCTACCTGCAGTTTGAGTTTCATAGTCACTCTCTACTTAGCACTGTCTACAGAGGTTCGGAGGACTTAGTTAGACGGATTTTTCTTGTCTAGACACGAAAATCCTGCTGTACAGAGCGGGGTATTGTAACGTAATACTACACGTATTGCGTTATAATATCTCGCAGGCGCTTAACGCCAGCTTAGCCAGATATCGTTCGCAATATTACCAAATATGGTCATATTCAATAGCCAAAGGCAGTTGTGAGTCATAGATTTATGCCTATATAAGATGGGTGCGCGTCGTAGAATGGTCACTTTTCCCTAGACATCGGAACGCTGCCGCTACACCTCGCGATTATTCTACATTCTACTTCCTATCTACTGTCCCGCTGGGGTTCACCCTACGGGCTACGTTCTTCCTACGGGCTACGTTCTTCCTACGGCTACAAGCCACGAGCTGCTGGCGCCGTGCCGCTACTAGCCAGCTGCCACCCAAGCCTCCGTTCCTGCCTACGAGCTCCTACAGCCAGGCCACGGACGCCTGAGCCTGACCGCTCGACCCACATCGGCTGCACCGCCTGAGACCGCTCAGCCTGAACATCGACCACAGAGCTGCCTGCGCAGCGCACCTTGGCCAGCTCATCGACGACCCTTCGAGCAGCTACCCTGCGAGCGTCGGAGAGCAGCAGTAGTCTACACTCCAGCCAGCTCAGGCCAGTGCTTACCTAGTTCGGTCATACTGTATGTGAGCGGTAGTGAGACATAATAAAGAACCTGTACAGCCTAGCAGTGTTTCTCTCGAACCCCGACATCCTACCTGAGATCCTCCGTCTCATACTTTAAAACGAACACTGATTGCCTTCTTTATGGGTTGAAGGGCGGCGGGGTAACTTACGAACAAATACCAGAAGTGGGATAACCTAAACTATCGGAAGGATAATTCTGGTTTTAATTCAACAAATCTTTATAGCTTTTCGCAGTCCTTTGCCTCTTTAGAGTCACTGACTTAAGGCTCTCATAATTTAGTTCACTGGAACAATGTGAGTCAATAAGAGGATTTGGCCTACTTGACTATCACGCTGGCCAGTCGGATTGGCAACAGGTGTGATGCCAACTTTGCCGTCTCTCCGCAAAGATTCTTTAGTCGCCTTACGACACCCAGAGATTAAAATGGGGTAGCGACATTTTATATTCTTACGGTCAGTTCCAATATTTGTTCAATCGAAGGATTTGGCTACTAGTGATACATATTTGACGTAAGCTCTGTTCAAAATATGTATCTGTAATCACTAATTCCATGGATAGATCGAATGTTGGGACTGACCGTTAATCCGTCTACACGGGATCCTACAAATATCACTCAATTAACCCGGCGAGCATGAGGTGAAAAAAGTTTCATCAACAATGAGGCAGGGTGTGACATACCCAGAACATAAAGTACCATAAAACTGATCCTATTATGTGTCATATGATTGTATTAATCATATAGTGTAGTATATAGGATCACTTTAATGAAATTAAACACAAAAGTTTTAAATTATGACATTATTATTTCTTATTCATTGTTTTCTTATACAGTCTAATTAAAGGAAAAATATTTTAGAGATTGAGAAAAATCAACACTCATAAAAAGAAAATCGTTTTTAACATTTTAAATCAACATAAACATAAAGATTATAAGATCTTCCATCAGAAAAAACAAAAGTGATATTTTTTTACAAACATAAGTTACTAGTCACTACTCTCAAAATCAGTACAATTTTTACATCCGAACTTAGCATACTCCATACATATAGGCTTGGCGAAAATGTTGCAGGAATACTTAGTTTTTCTATCTTTCTTGTTTGGGCATTCAGTACTGACATTTGACATATCGTCCAGTCATATTTGCAGGTTCAGGTGATGGTTCACCAAGCTGATTTATGATTCGCTGGCGTATAAAAACTGGAATATTTTTCTTGCACTCTGTACCATCTGAATGACTTAAAAACAAATAAAATAATAAGTCGTTAAACTAAAAAACCACGAGACATTACCTGATTTTAAAAACACACAAAATTGAACAAAAACAAAGACAAAATAATATAAAACAATAAAAATACATAAGACGCCAAACTGCGATCACGCCACTATCCCCTCCCGCAGTCCCCTGGCTCCAGCTATTCAGTGCGCTAGTGTTGTCAGACGTATATTTTAAAAAATACACATCTTTAGGATTGCACCCGGGTGTGACATACCCTGCCTCATGCTCGCCGGGTTAAAAGGAAAAAATGGATAATTGATTTGAAATCAATGTAAACACAAAGGCTGTATCTTTGATAAGAGCGATGAGACTAGATAATCGCTTTCATGAAGACCGCAGCCTTACAGCAATAAATGAAAATTGACTAAGCGTAAAATGAGCTCACGTCATTTTGTTCCTTCCATACAAGAATCCAAGTCGTATTTGGCAGATTTTTATAATTTAATAAATTCTGAAAGTCTGTTCATTAATAACTGGAATAAAATCGTGACATCTAAACTTTTTAATACGGAACCTTGAAAAACACATTACTGTAAAATATTAAAACGTGCAACTCACTGTGACTTTCGATTTGTATAATATATTGGCTTGTCACTTGTAATTAGATAAGTTGGATTGAGTCGCAATGAAAATAAATACAATAAATACTAGGTCACAATGTTTGTTGCTATTCAGGTTATTGTAAAAGATTACTGGAATTTTGGTAAATCATTGTAGTGCCCTGGTTGTGGGTAGCAAATTATGGCATTCTTACTAAACTGAACATAGTAATATTTCTGACTAGAGGATGCTCGTAGCTGAGCCCGCATCTTTTATTTTAATTTAACAGTTTCTGACCAATATTATGAGCTTTTCGGGAAATTCCTTCTCAGACTTGCCCTGCGACTCCTAAGTAACATACATGCCAAATTTCAACTTCTTGCGCACAATAGTTTTAACGGTGCATTGTCTGTCAGTATCTATTTCTATATAAAGACAACTATATAAAGATAGAACTATATATCGCAAGAATTTTATGCATACAGATTGAATAGAACAATTCTGGCATATAAAAATGTTAAGTAGTCGTAAAGATATGATTTTTAAGATAATCTATAAAATAAACCAAATAAACAAATGTCAACAATTGCATGATTTATGATATCTAATAAATTACACAAAGATTATGGCATCACAGTATTAATCAAATTAATTTGTAAGTGTGTCAGTTAATTCGTCATCAGCACCAATCACAATAAGACTTTCCTGGCTGGAAATCTAACCCACGTCATCCAGCTTAGCAGTCAGGTTTACTATCTATTAGACCAACAGGCAATGAAACCCTGAAAATATCTGCACAATTTAATTTCTCAAACATTTAATTTTGTAAGAAACATGCATGTTTTTCAAACAAACTTTCATTTCACACATTCCAGAAAGTTCTAACAATTTCTCAATCTTTATGAATGTGTATCGCCTTATCAGCAGAACCCAAACGTCCAAATCCCCTTACTACGCGACTATTTCAAATCTCCAACACCTGATATGATTTTACTGCGCGAAGGAAAGATTTTATACTAAAATATGAAGGTCACAAAAAGCTACTTGTAGGTTTTAGTTTTCGTCGAGAAATGAATAGGACGATTTATTACAGGAAATGTCCTGATAAAACCCGCAATAAATATTCTTACCATAGTATTACAATAATGAAAATATAGCAATCTCAATTCGAACAGTATCATCATACAAATTGATTTGCCGTAGCTGATATAATTTTCCTCGCAAAGCCTGCTACTGAAGCTAGAAGTATGACATTTAGACGTAAGGTTTATTTTACGATGAAGGCATTCACTATCATTTTTTGATATCCCACACCTAAGATGGTAAAATCGGTGTTGAAAGCTTGTCTGTATTATTAAAGGAAAGAGGTGTTTTTGTCCAACTAGAGGAAAGTTCCTCTGACCAGAGTGTGTGATCATCTGAGAGGGTAGTAAATGACCAGACCAGTGCCGAATACACGTTTCAAAATCTTGTACTATAATAAAATTATATAGTAATCACGAGCGAAGCTTTTAATAGCGCCATTCACGATATTCAATCGTGTCTCTTTGTATCGGCGACCGTTAAAAGTCGCGAGTAATTTGGGCCACCTCGTATTACAATATACAGGGTGTCACAAGATCATCGCCTCATCCTCAGCCATCACCATCATCAAGCCAAAGTCTACTCATTTTGGACATCATGCCAAGTAGCAAAAATAATACCCGGGAAACGAAATCTTTTTTTAAGTAGGCACATTTTTTAAACCGCAATTGAAAGTGTGCGCGTACAATTATCGAAATACCTACTTATCCATGGGTGCATAGGACATCTATAAAACAAATTGTCAGAGTAAATTCATCGATTTTGTACCTAATTAGAAAAATTGAATAGTGAATTTTAGCCTCAATATCTCCTGAACCAGTAATTTTCCAGGTATGGTACCGAAGTAAAAAAATGTTCGTAATGATTGGTACAAGATGTGATTTCAGTTTTCGTTAAGGTTCTTTTTACACCCTGTATAAATGACACTAGTTATTCGTATCCTCAACAACTATCACAATATCAACTTTTGACTAAAACTCTGAACAAATTATGCACTTGTACATGCATATTAGCTCAAAATCGCCTCCTATTCACGAACATTCCGAACTAACTCGATACCCAGTATTGAAGTTAATACGTTGGCTGCTGCTGTATGTTAGTGTTCCAAACTAATATTAGCTAATAAATTTGTTTTATTGGACGCGTAGCATCCCACTTTGGATTCATAGCAACTATTAAATATATCTACTTGTAGAAACGCTAAATAAAACGTTTGACAATATTTATGAGACTAAAGTAAATGTATTAGAAAACGTTGTTTTATATTACAAAATTATTTAATTGCAAACCTTTATTATAGTTGAAATAAGCTTCAAGATTTATATTCCATAGGCAAGTAACAGTACACAAACCATTTGGAAAAACTGATCCTAAACATACATCTCATAGATTTTGTCCTCTTTAGAAACCAGTTTTTATTTCAAGATCAGTTAGGTTGAAGTTTCGTTGGGCATTTGTAATATTTGACATTCAATACTAAAACGGCAATTTATGTTTTGCAGATGTTGTGTATATCATAGATGTGTAACGAATAATATAAGGGATTGTCTGATTTATTCAAATGGAATCCATTGAAGCAGGCTTACGTGTCGGCACGATTTACATAAAGATTTTATCGTTGATTTTTGATAATAAATAATCAATATTTCTACTTCGCAGCAATCCAGATTGAGTTTCAGAATGATTAATGCCAACATTTTCGGTTTATTGCGTAGGAAAAGGAAATGTTGGCATTACTTCAAAAAAAGAGGAGCCGTTTTTGATGGAAATTTAACTTTCAGTATTTTAACATACATAAATACATTTTTTTAATATAAATTAAAATATACAATAAGATTTTACATTAATCGAATTAAAACGTCATAAAATTAAATATATCTTTGTTACAGAGATAAAATGGATAAAGCTTACACGTAGATATGGAGCCAACACTCACTGGTTCATTGAGAATTCGGGACTAAACTGGAACTTTACATAAGTTACACTACTACACTATTTACTATAAGTTTTCCTTACCATCCAAATTTAAAGCCAGTTCGCGGAGTTTGCCGCGTGAAGAAAATGAAAGAATTTCGGAGTCAGAGAGCTGAGTGGTGTGCCACTGGGGCGTATATCAGTGGCCTATGGCAGATCGATGATCATGATGATGATAGAGCGACGAAATGATAAGAGATAATTTATTTTCTATAATATGCCGCTTTTCGCTTCTGCAATATGGTGTCATCGTTTACGTCATCGATATTAAGGATCACCTAAATATTTTTCTGTTGTATAAGCGATTATCTCTTAAGAAAATAATTCTTAAAACAATAGTATAAGACCAATGAAAAAACATTTTAACGTAAAGCTATTCTCGTAGATGCTAAAAAAGTTTAAATGAATTTCGCCTTTAGATTTTTGGACCACGTACGTTTTTAAGAAAAGCCCCTGAGATATCGACGTAAGTCCACTTAGATAATGTTGCTATTTGGCACCTTTTGTTATGAAATGTAGGTCGTAACAATATCCCAAGGGAAGCAAAAGCTATATTTTCGTTTGTCCTAAATTCTCTACGGAAAATCTTTTCTACTATGACTTTTGTTCTAAGAAGAAGAAAGGATGCTGATAATATTAAATCATGAGGTCCACATTTTGTATTAAATGAGGAAGGACGACCTGGAAAAAACGAGCATGATCGGGTTTCACGTACATTTTTATCCTCTGATTGAGGTTTCTTTATTTTTTTTTCAAATTATACGATAATAACATTAGGTTATCAGAATACCACTTCTGAGTCAATTCAAAATATAATATCAATGTCATATAAAAATAGGAGAATTGGCCTAATCTTACAATACTGATAAGAAAGGCAATAATAATATAATAATAATATTATAATAATATAATTCTGCTTTTACTTTTTTTTTTATGTATTTCCTTTTATTTGTTAGTTATTTAAGTATAGAAATTATTGTTTTAATTTATGTGTAAATAGCCACTTAGTTATAGTTAGTTTTAACAACATTTATATTTATTATCCGTTAAATTCATACAACAAACAAAAATTGATACGTTAATAAAATAATAATATTCTACCACATTCACACAACACCATCTAGTTCCAAACTAAGCAGAAGCTTGTACTATGGGTACTAGATAATGAATAAACATACATAACATATACTCTTTTTTTTGTAAATACATACATATTATACATAGAAACCATAACCACGGATATTCTGCGGTAGCAATTGAATACAATTATACCGTGTGATACAACTGATACTGAACAAATTACATTTCAAAAAGGTAAACTTAAACTCATCTAATATTCTTAAACTATATTAAATCAAGTACGTCCAATATCTTTAAAATTAGTAGCATTCTTGGCACTTAGCCACATGAACTAGGCTGATGCTAACAAAACCTTGACCAGTGTTTCAGCTGCATTAAACAGATACATTAAGTAACTTGAAGCATATGTTTTTGTACCCACTGAACGTTTTTGCATAGTAGGTATTTTTATTCTACTCATGAAAGTAGTAGTTGGAGCAAAAAAAAGCCAAGATAAGGTGGCCTTGTGTTAAAGGAGAAGAAAAAACGCAAAGTTGCTGATAACCATAAAGAAAGCTGACCTAGCTAGCTTGTAAGATATATAGCTAGGAACTGCACGGTTGGTGCAGTAGTTTAAGTAGCCGCTTCGCCGCTTGACACTGTGCCGAGGGTTGTGAGTTTGATCCCTACACGAGACAGCACTTTGTGGGATTCATACATTTTTGTTTTGAATCTGGGTGTACTTTTTGTCAATTGGTTTTATGTTTGTATTACAAGAGGTGACAGTCTTGAAGAAAGGAGTTGTAGTAGTCAGCTTAAGAATATCAACGATAAGTATATCATGTATACTCAGTATATTAATGTTATTATATTTTGTAGGTACCTACAGTTTTTATTAGTAATTTGTAAATTAGTTAAGCATATTCAGAAGTTCCTGACGTTGGAGTGACGATACACGCAAATTGGCTGGCAGCGGCTGGACTAGATAAGCCGAAAATTGGGCTCAGTGAAGCGTGCCATTGGAGAGGCCTATATCCAGCAGTGGTCTATGTCAGGCTGATGATGAAGACTAGTTCTTGAAAATGTTATCATCTTTTAAATAGGTAAGTATATTTGTGCCACAAAATAGTAATATTCCAATCTTACACTATTTTGTCTCTGTTTTCACATACATAGTTTAGCCAACATCGAAAGATATTAATATCAGCTGCTAGTTGTAGTTTAAATTTGCAACTAGCTAATATCCAACAAAGTATCAAAGCAAATTTCTATAAAATATGTATTAAAAGTACGTCTAGTGGCATTTTGGCACATTAATTTTCGTCATTTGCTCAGTATTCCAACAACAATCAGTATATGTAGAACAGTTGTATAAACGTGACTACGAATAATAGAATGAACGTGTTTGAAATTGTTTAATTTAATGTCGCCAAGCATTTTGCATTCAAATCGCAAAAAAACACTAATTTAGATCTTCTTATTCTATGAGTGTATGTTGCGTTTATCATTTTATCAGTTATTTATATTTAACTTTTGTTTTTATGATATTATATTTAAAATTTGACCACAGTAGTTAATACAAATAACATTATTTTAACAGGTTTGAACACAATAATGCCAATTCGAAATTACTGTTTTATTCTTAACAAAACGACAATAATTAGGTATTATGAAAGTGATTATTTATAACAATAAAAAATAAGTTTGAAAACTAACACCCGACTACGACAAAATGGAGACTAAAAAGAACGAAACAAGAAAATAGCTCATTCAGAGACAAATCCAGAAAAGTATAAGTACAGAAATGCTCAAGCTAGAGCCGTGGTCGCACCAATTTTATTCTAGTGTACATGTAGTTACCTGCCATGTTTGTTTAATGCAGGTGAGTGTTCCTGGCACCCCCAATAGGTATACAATAGGTGCGCCCACGGCTCTAGCTTGAGCATTTCTGTACTTATACTTTTCTGGATTTGTATCTGAATGAGCTATTTTCTTGTTTCGTTCTTTTTAGTCTCCATTTTGACGTAGTCGGGTGTTAGTTTTCAAACTTATTTTTTTATTTAATCCTTTTCCGTATCCCAATAGGGTATGTAAACAAATTCACCGTGCAATATTTACATTGTCATATTTATAAGAAGAAAGAAAGAAAAATAGGTAACGCGAAGCGCCTGAACCGCGTGAATTGTAAGTACAACCGCGTTTTAAAGTTATATTTTGCCTGAAGCAGTTATTATATATGTACATATTTGTAATGTGCTCACCAATACCTTTCTTTTGATACCAAACACGTAATGATTATCGCAGTTATTTTTTTTTTGAGGTTGGAATCTGAGCTATTAATTCCGTAATAGAAAATGTTGATAAAGTGTATATAGCCTATGTCACTCGGGTCATTATTACAAATCTATTGACACCCCATTTATTAAAATCGGTTCAGTAATTTGAGCGCTACGGTGGAGCATACAAACATACATACATAGACTGCCAAAAACATAACCCTTCCTTTTGGCTTCGCCGTAGTCGGGTAAAAAACAGCTTCAAAGAATTATTATGTACCAGACAAAGTATTTATAAAACGATTGCTCTAAAGTTATTTTATTTGCTAGCAAGATACATCTCTTGAAGTTTAATTAAATGTCCAATCCAGAATAAACGATACCAACTTCTCTGTTTAGTCTAATTTTATATTTATACTCCTACTATTTATATGGAACTTGATATCTACGCCCAGTTGATTTAAATTATGTATTTAATCTGAAAAAAATTTGTTCGCCTTTCACTGCAGAATTATGATAAAAAAATAAAAGACGTATCTGACAACGCGACGCACAGTGTTTTATGAAGATCATTTTTCGGACACCGTCTTTTTATTAAAGAAGCTAATAGATATATTCAATAAAAAGAAATATTTCGTATCCCCATTAAGCTAGCATCTCTAGTTTTTTAGAAAAACTTTTTTGAAAATCATCATATTTTGAAGCGGATATTTAGAAAAAAAGATATTCCTCTTAAACTAAGCATGATACGCAATAATAATGTTACAAGCACCGATAGCGTCTCTTTCACTGCACATTTTACAGTTAAAATGAACCTCTTAACTTGACCAGATTCAAATTTAAGCGAGATTTTGGATTTTTAGATTTTCTTACTTTTCCCGAAGATTCTACCAAATGTGGAAAAGTTATATATACAGAAAGGATGCTCTTTACTTTCCTCATATACTCAATAAATTTCAGACCCCAAATCCATGGAATCTAGAAGTTCTCAATGCGGCCCGTATATTTTTTTTTCGATGTATGTAAACCGATTTCTCCGAGGTTTCTGAACCGTTTTACATGATTCTTTTTTTGTTTGATGCAGAATAGTTTCGAATTGGTCACATAAAAATTTGATTCAGGTAGACCTAGTAGTTTTTATTTTATTAGCATTTTTTATTTACCTTCACCTATCCCGATGTCTGAAATAAAATCTTGCAAGTAAATTTGATCTACTTCCCGGTTACCGATTGAGCTGAATTTCTGTATATGTATGTAAAATGGATGATAATGAAAAATGATTATGACATAGAGCTGATCTGATGATGAAATCGAAAGGTGGCCATAGGAACTCAGTAAATAAATGACAAAACTTTATCGAGTTTGGGCTCGTTACATTTGTCTTAGAGCGGTTACCATAACTATCATTTGACCTTATTTGTTTTAGTGTATTTTGGATTAGCATCATTTTACAAGCCCTTAAACTTATCCATAAAAAATAATGTGTCATAGTTTAATCTCACATAACCAGGGAAAATTACTTGTATAATGTTGTGTAAGTAGCAAACAGCGCATAACTACACTATATGTTGTCATGTTATGCACATCATTTTCAATTGCAGTCTTATTCTCTCCAAAAATAAATATTAAGTAACAAGAAATTTGCTTTAAGATTACATTTTATACGATGGCATTTCGATTCGATATTGGATATAAGTACGTTTGGTATTTGAGATGTTTTCGATAAAAATACACAGATCTTATACAAACATGATGCAAAAGCATTATTGTTTCGATACACAAGTGTAACTACATATATTATACACGAATGTTTATACGGACAGACACATGTAAACTCACTATGGTTCGTCTAGAACAAGCTAGCTAGACAAAATTATTTTATTTGATTTTTATGTCTAGATGCGGTTAATAAGCAAAGATATAAGGTTTTTGGTACTTTTTTCAAGGCAGTTTGTCATTTGAGCTGGTATCATGAAAAAAAAAACATTTATCGGGCATATGTGTATAATATATTTTTTGAACATTTTATAAAGTGATTTATCCCTCGACGTCGCTATAAAATCTAATAACAGATGCATAAAATATCTAAGAACTAAATCTATTACTCATTATCATCACTATCATCAGATGAATCATCCATTGAATAGTCATGATCGTGAGGGGCAGAACTATGAAAAGTAGAAATCATATTAACATTTTGTTCCTTACAGCTAGGTGGGACAATTAAATCTAATACTTCAGTTGGAAGCGTACCTATTTTCTTCCGAGGAACTTCTCGTAAACCGTTTATTACAGGGTCAGATGTTATCAATAACATATTAAGTAAATCTCTATTCGTAGCCTCCCGTGATCGCTTTCGTGTGTTGTGCTCACGAAATCTTCTGCAGTCCTTATTCCGAGCTTCCTGTGCTTCCTCGGAAAGCTGGCCTATAGGTAGAAGGGACGATCTAATTACTTCGCCACTGTGCAAAAGTATTTTGTGGACAGTAGCGGGCATGTAATACCATGAATAGAGATTTACATAAAGTTGTCTAGTTTCTTGAGCTAAGTTAACGAATTTTTCAATATTTATATCATATCCCGATGATAAAGTGCGAAGTAGTATGCCAAATTTTTGTATTAGTGAAACATCTAACCCTGTAATATCGGCACTAGCCTCGGGATTTCCAAAAAATCTTCGCGCGGTGTTCCCGTCATTAGTGTTACCGAACCCTGGTTTTGGTTTGTCTACAATCAAGCCCATTTCGCTTTTAAATCGTTTTTTAATGTCATCTGAACGTTGTTTCACACTAGCTTTGTCTTCGGCTGTTCTTAACTGCCATTTTTTTATATTTAGTCGATAGCTAATGTGAAGCAAGCATTCAAAGCACCTTATCCAAGCGTGCAACGTAGACAAACCAAAACCAAGATTATCTTTGTCCGCAGCAAACTCTTTTGACAGATCATTCATCATTGTTGGAGTTGCCCTACAAATAAAACATTTTTGTGAGGAAGAAGTTTCGGTCAGAGCATTGCAAACTTTTCCGTCAATCATTGTTAAAAGCATAACATGTGTGACAGATACTTCGGTCTCCATCACCTTGCAGGTTGTCGGCAATAAAGCGTTTATCTCTTCTAAAACCTTATTGGTTTCCGAAATCGTAAAATCTTTCGTTTCCTTAGAAAAGATAAACTTTATTGGCCGACAATACATTGTAGAACAGGGCCGAGGATTCTGCCACACAATATTACCACTTTCATCTTTCAATTGAAGAGGAACGAAAGAAAATACAAATAAAAACTCGTCACTATCGTCACAATTAGTGAATTTTTGTTTGTACATACTATGACCGGAACTTCCATCACAACCCCATTTACTGATTAATGTGAATGACGTGCAAGGTAACAGACTATGAACAACTTCTTGTTGTGCTGAAACTAAACGTTCGGCAGTCTTATCAAGAATTGCCTGAACTTTGATTTCAGCATGCGTTTCATTGACTGTAATTTGTTCACCTGACGGGTAGCAGGCTATTTTAGCCTTTCTAACACTGTACATTGACGGAAACACCTTATGTCCAGCTTTAATACTCCACTTCCGAGTCTGCTTATAGCTATGGCTACTTGATTTACTATCAACGTAGTACGCTAAAGCTTCCTCACTTGTTAAACTCCTGGGGGCACTTTCTTCACTCGTGGTCTTGGTTATTGAAGGATCACTAGTCACATCTTTAATTTGACGTGCTACACTTCTCTGACCCGAGATTCGAGCTGACACTTCAGCGGCGTAAATTAATTCACTAGCACTTCTGGACTGTAATAGATCGTCTACACGTCGTCTCTTCGTTTTGAGACTAGAATGTTCAAAATCTTTAGTAGGTCTTCCGGGTCCCGGTTCTCCAGATGTAGTTGGCAGAGATAAATAAACGGACACATCGAAAGATATGTCAAGACCCTCCAGCCACGTCGAATACTTTTGTAGGAATCGCTCTCGATTTCTTCCACAGCTGCTCCACTTTTCAGCAAATTTCGTTGAATATCTTGAGATTAGTACTTTAATATCTCGCAGAGACTGCTCCGTAACACCATCAAAATTATATCTCAAAGATATAAACCGAAAGAGCTCCTCATTCCGCGTTTCCTTCGGGTGTTTCAGCCATTCTTCGAAAAAATCCATTCTTGAGACGGTAAAAACTGTTGAAAGAAAAAAATAAATAAAAATTAGTTGTGCAAATATATCGCAATGAATTTTTTTACGTATAACTACTAGACACTTATGAGAATCGTATATGATAGGTTCTACGGTGGGGACAAGTGGGGACATGTTATTATTTGACCGATGAATTTGAAAAAATGAGTAAAAAAGTGGGTGAAAATTCAAACATTTCATTTTATAAGACTAAAGAATGAAGTTCCCATGTTGAAAATGAAATAAAATATAACTACTTACCCTTACGTATACAATCCATCACAAAAATACTTTCACAAATTTCTTTTAGTGACATAAACAATGCTATCAAATATGATGTAAAAATGCAAATGAATGCCCTTTAAATAGTCAACATCTTATAAACATACCTTAATGACGCTCTTAATGAGGGTAGTATTGATAATTAATAGGTGTAATTCTCAATGTATAGGGGTAATGAGTTCGTAATAGTAATTAACTTCCAGGAATTTAAGAGTTGTTTTTGTCTAGCTAGCTTGTTCTAGACGAACCATAGTGAAACTGTCTGAAAAGTGTTTATGCGACAAGCGATTTATTGCGTATTAAAGAAAGAGCGTTTATTAAATTCACATACTGAAGCTTTTTTATATTCAACTAGAGAGTGTACGCAGTTACGCCAGCATGTATATATTTTTTATTTAACCGATTCTTTACAATCCCGCAGGAGTTTCGGGAAGTCGATCTCAGTGCACCTTTACGCGCCTTTTAAAGTACAAATGTCATGTTTTTAACTTAGCAGTTGTTCTGCGATGATATGTCAGTCGAGACAAGTAATTTCAATATATCTCAGAATTGTCGTAGGGTTAGCAGGCACATACATATAGCATAAAAGCTTGTTCCAACTTTATATATAAACTAGCTTTTGCCCGCGGCTTTGCTCGCGAAAATTTGGGGTTCTCTAGTTATAGTGTATCATCTATACCCATAGTACAAGCTTTTGCTTAGTTTGGGACTAGGTGGTGTTCTGTGAATGTGGTAGAATATTATTATTATTATTCACATACATCTTTAATATATTCTCATAGTAAATAAATACATTTTTAAATATATCAATTATAAAAATATATTTAAAAATATAAAAATAATTATGGGGACCCACCAGTATCGGGCACAGGGTCCAAGCTACTGGTGGTTAGGGCTCCAGAGACAGGAACCGCCTCACTATGCGTGCCGTGTCCAAAAGTACCGCCTTCTGTATCAGACCCTTGACCCAAGGATCCAACGCGAGCCTCTTAAGATGGTGGTCGAGGCTCTTGGCTATAAGACCATTCACTGTGACGATTATCGGCACAATAATTGCTGAATCAACATCCCACATGTCGACAATCTCGTGCGCCAAGTCCAGATATTTAATCTGCTTATCTTTTTCAGCCTTCACGAGATTCTCGTCATGAGGGATGGCAACATCAACAATTATTGCGCGGCGCTCTGATCGATCTACCACTACAATATCAGGTTTGTTGGCTACAACAGTCCTGTCTGTGATGATAGATCGATCCCAGTACAATGTGATATGACCATTTTCCAGAACAGGTTCCGCCACATACCTGTACGGCACCTCAACATCTACAAGCCTGTATTTCAGAGCAAGTTGCTGGTGAATGATCCTGGCTACTTGGTTATGCCTGTGCAAGTACTCGCCGTTAGCAAGACGCGAACAGCCGGAAACTATATGTCTGAGGGATTCAACAGGCTGGTGACACGCACGACAAATGTCCGTGGTGCCATCCCTCAGAATATATTTCCGGTAGTTATTCGTCTTGATAACTTCATCAGCAATTGCACAAACAAACCCTTCGGTTTCCCCAAAAAGGTCACCGAAGCGTAGCCAGTTCACCGAGGCTAAAAAGTCTACATCTGGCCCATGCAGGGTCCGGTAGAACCTGCCATGAAGCTGCTTGCTCTGCCATACAAGCCTGCGATCATCAGTGCTAAGTACTACAGGTCTGCGCCAGCTGTCCTTAGAAAGACTGAGCGGGGTAAACCCGGCGTCAACTACTACAACATCGCGATGCACATCCACGTTCTTGTTGAGAAAATAATCTCTGAGGTTGCATACCTCGCGGTTGTGCAGGGATTTGACATTTAGAAAGCCACGACCCCCACACTTCCGCGGAATATACAACCTCATTACGGATGAGCGTGGATGATGCATCCGGTGTGCCGTCAGCAGTGTACGGACCTTTCGGTCTAAGGTGTCCAGTTCAGTCTGAGTTCACTTGAGTATGCCAAAGGAGTACATGAGAACCGGCATGACCCAACCGTTGCAAGCTCGAACCTCATTGCCACCTGATAAAAAACTATTCAGTACCTTTTTCAGGCGGCCAAAGAACCGCTCTTGCAACGATTGTTTCATGTCAGCCTCATTATTATTATTCCGTTTATTTCTTTTCTTTCTCATACATCCGTGCCGTGTAGTTGACGGCATAGAATACAAGTGTCACCACCCCCTATCTTCCCGTGGGTGTCGTAAGAGGCGACTAAGGGATAACACGATGCAAATACCATCTTTGCGTAGAGATGGAAAACTCGACATCAAACCCTATACGACTGCCTCGCTGGTCTCGCAGCATAAATGTGCGCGTGGGATCGGTAGGTCCCGGGTTCGATTCCTGGGTCGGGCAGTGTTATTGAGTTTTTCTGTCACGAAATTCTCAGTAGTAGCACGGAGTCTGGCAATGTGCCCGGTACGGCAATAGGCTCGCCCCTTATTACGTGGGACTAAAGTATATCTGGCGAAAAGCGGGTGTAGAAATACACCTCTGCCTACCCCTTCGGGGATAAAAGGCGTGACGTTATGTATGTATGTATGTATGTCTCATACATCTCATTTTATATACGTAATCTTAATATATAAAATCCTTGCGTTACTGACTGACTGACAGACACGCTACAGCCGAAACTATTGGGCGCAGGAAGCTGAAATTTGGCACGTATGTTCCTTGGGGACCATAGGGGTGCACTAAGAAGGGATTTCCCGAAGTTCCCACGGGATCGTCCAAAACGGGTAAATTTAAAAAAAATGCAGGCGTAGCTGCTGGCGTCGACTAGTAAATAATAAAAATATAAAACTAAATATATAAAATGGGACCTCGGAGACCCACCGGCATTGGGCACAGGGACCAAGCTACCGGTGGTTAGGGCTCCAGAGAAAGGAACCTCCGTACGATACGTATCGTGTCCAGCAATACTGTTTTCTGTATATAGGACTTGATCCAGCCGTCTAACGAGAGCCTCTTGAGGTGGTGGTCGAGGCTCTTGGCAATAAGACCATTTACGGTCACGACTATCGGTACAATGATCGCCGAGTCAACATCCAACATGTCGACAATCTCGTGAGCCAGGTCCAAATACTTAATTTGTTTATCTTTTTCGGCTTTCACGAGATTCGAATTCGAAGACGGGCATGGCCCAACCGTTACAAGCACGCACCTTATTCCCGCCCGATAAAAAGCTTTCTAAGACTTTCTTCAGGCGGCCAAAGAAACGTGCCTGCAACGCCTGTTTCATGCCAGCGTCATCAATGCCTAATGCCTGCGACATACCCAGATATTTATAGGTTTCTGTTGCAGAGAGAGATCTAAGTTGTGTGAAATCTGAGAGCTCTATACCATCAGATTCCACACTCCTGCCTCGCTTTACATGCATGACCGCACATTTATCCACACCGAACTCCATCATAATTAAATTACTAAAGCTTTCAGTTATCTTTAGTAACTCAGTTAATGTCATCCATGAAAAGGAGGTGAGATATACCCTGACCTCTAGTCTGCAACCGATAGCCTAGCCATGAACTTTCGAGCAAAGTACTCAGCGGGTTCAGTGCTAGGCAAAACCATAGTGGACTCAAACTGTCGCCTTGGAAAATACCCCGTTTGATCTTTATAGGTACGCCATACCCGCAAGGCTGTCGACACCCTGGGTAGCGAAGCACCGTACTCCACTGCCCCATATATGCCCTCAAGAGGGTGCATAGAGTTGCGTCTACTTTGTACAACTCTAGCACCCTCAAAAGCCACGTATGTGGCACAGAGTCATAGGCCTTCTTATAGTCTATCCAGCATGTCGCCAGATTCTTTCGACTACGGCCTGTACCTGTACCTGTTGGCTAATGGCCATGTCAATAAGGAGTAGCTCCTTAGTACCACGTGCCCGGCTTCTACATCCATTTTGAGACTCAGATAAGATATTATTGTTGAATATGTGTAGTGCCAATTTTGTTCTCAAAATGGATGTAAAAACTTTATAAACTGTAGGCAGGCAAATTATAGGCCTATAGTTCGTAGGCTCCGTGGTACTACCAGACTTAAAGAGCAGGTGAGTTACGCCAGTTGTCATAAAACTTGGCAGCGATCCTGAGTCCAGAGATGATTGGAATTGGGATGCCAAGCGAACATGTGCACTGCGTAGCCATTTTAACCAGAAATTGTGCAACCCGTCCGGGCCCGCAGATTTCCAATTGGCTAACGGACGGACTGCACAATTTACATCGCTGGCATCTATGGCTACAGGCTCCATGTGAGGTATTACCTCACATGATCGCTCAATATCCCTAATCCAGTCACCCTCTGTATGGCTGACGGGAGTCGACCATATATTGCGCCAGAACGCAATCGTGTTTGCATCATCTGGTCAACGCCCATCATCCACACCTGGCTCAGGTCGTTCCCAATTCCTATAAACCAGCTTCTCATCTCTTTGGAATGCGCGATTTTGGGAATATTGGTCAATCCTTTTTTTGTACCGCCTAATGCGATTCGCCCACGCATAGATTTTCTGCTTCAGGAAGTCGATGCGTTCTGTGACCCGTGACGGATATTCTTGAGGACAAAGTCCTGTCCCCTTAAACGCCCGACTCACAAAACGCATCACTCTCGGGCGAGTATTGCCCGACCTGAAGCAGATTAGCTTGCCTATGAGTGCCCTGGTCTCAGCAATACGACGCTCAATTCTACGCTGCCACGCCGGAACGGCATCTCGAGGAGCAATAGTAATACTGCTTGGTATTTTAATATTAGCAACTCGACACGCCGCTTCGGCAGCGCAGTATAGAATTGAGTGTGTATCACTAAGATTTTCACTAGTGTCTAGGTAAGTAGGCAATAGTGAATCCAGGGCACACACAAGCGCTATATTTTTCCTATGTGTGGGTAAACGCGGCAGCCGGGGTCTGCTTTCTAATGTAGCATACCGATATTCCCCAATGGCGCACTCCAAAGTACTCATTATCTTATCAATGCATTGGGTACTTACTTGTATATCCCTGTCCACCTTCTTCTTGGGCCCTGAGTGAGGCGTGCACTATTGGAGCCTCATTGCGTGTGGAGGGTGTGATTTTAGGGATACCTCGCAAGTCTGAGCGTAGCCTCTCAAGTGCGTCGTCATCCAACAGGCGGCAGCGTTGAATGGCTCGCACTTGATCCGACAGTCGCTGTGCCGAAACGTTAACAGCTGGTTCCAAGGCCTGAAACAGAGGCAGTAAGCGGTCACGGTACGCCGTAATGTTGGTTTCTCCCTCTGTAGCCACAAAATATGCCCGCATGACGTTCTCATTCATCGATTGAGTCCATCTCATGCGGCGCACATCACCACCGGCAGCAGGGGCCCTGTTCGAAACTGGTGGGTCTCGGGGTCCCAAGCGTGACGGTGGCCGGCCTCTTCCCCGGCGGCGCGCTGGTGTTGGTGTCGTCGGCGGGGAGAAATACTCATCATTCGATGAGCTCGACGCCTCAGCAATGGCCGGCACTGCTGGCGCCGGCGGCTGCGAGGCGGAGCTGAGTGACGAGTCCGGGGGTCTTATTTGTGCCGCTGCTCTGGCTCTAGCCAATATTTTTATTATTATTATTATTATCTATGTTCGGAGCAAAACAAATCTACTTTATTGGGCGGATACTTCTATAATTTCGTTTTAACTGTTTATGAAATATAACTGCAAAAAGTATTTACACATACAAACTACTTAGTACTAAGACTGAGTAGTAGGTACTCAAAATGTTATCGGGTATCAGTGACGTTTCGCTTAGACTATATATTATCTCTAGAGTGACCAATATGGCGACTGCGATTTGTCTGTCAGAACATGGTCAGAACCTTTAGAATTTAACAAAATACTCGACAATCCGAATTTTGCCGATATTTATGTTGTCGACTCGAAATTTTTATTCTTTAATGTTTTATTATTCAGGTAAAGTTTCGATCGAGTCTACCGTACCCCTTGAAAAAATGATTAATATAGATTTGACACTGAGATGGTAGCGCTGTCGGTCGGTTCCAATGTGAAACATTCCAAAATCAACAACTTATTACAAATTAAATAAAAAAACATTTTCCAGTGGACTAAATTGTGAATCTAAACCATTCTCAAGTCCCCTTGAACACACACAAAACAAATCATCAAAATCGGTCCAGTCGTTTAGGAAGAGTTCAGTGACATACACACGCACACAAGAAAAATATATATAAAAATGTTTGTATCTTTATACACAGCTAACAGAGTTACTAGCTTATCTGCTGTCTCTGATCCCAAGATGATACTTCAACATTGTCGTAGGGTTAGCACGCATATACATAATCACACACTCAATATAAACACTAAAACACACACACACACACACACACACACACACACACACACACATACACACACACGTGTGTGCTGTCATACAGGTTCTCTTAGTTCAGATACCAGTCTCTCACACAGGTTCACCTACTTGATTCTGTAACACTTAGATTAAGACCTGATTGTAACTATTCTGTGTGAGAGAGAAATTAATAAACCATTTTATTTATTTATTATTTTATTTTATTTACCTATTTAATAGAGGATGCCCGTAGCCACAACCGTACATTTTATTTTATTTATTTATTTATTTTTAAGGAAAGCTTACGGACTAATTAAAGTGTTAATAAAGTAAACAACTATATCTATCGCCAATTATAAGCTTCCGCATATTACTAGCTACATATATTATGCGTTCATTTAGATCAGCAACATCTTAATACTAGAATAATATTCAAACAAAGTGCAAGAGTAAAGGTTAAGAGAGATGATCATTACCTACCTTCAAACAGTTATTGTTAATGTGAGTGAAGTTATTATAAATTTTACCTATAAAAATGTTTATTATTAGATTTTGAAATAGAAGAGAAACTACACGGGGAAGCAATATTTAGTATTTTTTTACATTTGGTTTGTCGATTGAATGTTGTTACATTTAATGTAATTTTACCTTATATTGTAAATGAAGAAATATAGTTAAAACTAGTACATAGCTTACATCTCTAATGTTTTGTTAATTAACTTCTATTTTCCTTCCAATACACATTAATAATTATTATCTTCTAGATATATCTACTAATTATATTCTAAATATACCTACTGTATTATGACAATCATTCCATAAGGCAACAAACAAGTTATTCTGAGCTAGTTATTGCAATATAAAGAAAAATATTTTATGCTGGTTCGACGATAAATTATAACTCACTATGCCACTTAACTGAACTTTATTCACTAACACAATAACACTAGATACACACACTTAATTCGAACAACACTAAACACTTCCGACTTACTTCCTTTGCTTCTTGTATTTCGCTCCGATATTCAGTTGTAACTGCCCTGACTCGCGCTGGTATTTATACCGGCCGGAACACATAACTAGACTTTTCGAGATGACTCACGAAATTTCTGGAAACGTGTAATGTGTTTCTAGATTTACGTAATTGTTCTATTTACACCAACGCCATCTATTAGAGGATAGATGAAACAGCTTTAAACAACCGATACATCTAATCTCATCTAGTTTTCCCATTCACTGATAGATGGCGTTATTTTCAATTCGTAACAATATATAGCTTACATGTTGCTAATTAACTATTTAAGCTAATAAATTTATGATATAAGTATAATTAATTAAGTACCTATCCTTAATTTTCCTTTATCTTTTCTAGATATTACACTGTATTATGCCAGACGTTGCATAAGGCAACAAACAAAGCAAATTCAATGTTGCGTGAAGTACGTACTCCCATGTGTGTATACGCATTTCTACATATTGTGTATGTACGTGTGTATGGATTTCAACCGCCCAGCCCTGCGACAATGTCTTGGGATCAGATCTATATGATTTTAATTTAACTGTTTCTGCCCGATCATCCGAATCCCGTTTTTGCGAACCTCTACGGTCCCCAAGGCACATATTATAGGCCAAAGTTCAGGTTCTTGCGCACAGTATAAAGTGTATAGTATATTACCCAGTATAATATAGTAGTTTTGGCTGTGCGTTGTCTGTCGGTGATGAAAGTATATATTATATAGATTTCTTATTATCTTATATAATAATTATCAACTTAACATAATGTTCACTTCCATAGTGAATAGTGACTAACAACTAACCCAATGCTTTAACCGCTCCAATTTTGTCCTGACAATAATATACTACTTTATTAATCTAAAATGAAAAATATTTTAGGATTCATCAGATGAGATTGAGGAAGGTTTATCTCTTGGTTACCATATTACCAGTTCTGCTTATTTTGGCATTAGATGTGCAAGTTGTCCTAGGGCACTGTAATGATTTTGTTATGAATATTCTTAATAAGTACATAGTAAATAAAATATTACGATCATTCAGGATTTGTTTTCTTACTTGCTACTCTTCTAAACTTCTTTATTGAGCCGGTGCCATAAGTTTGGAAGTTTGTGACGCTCTCGGCTTTACAAAAGTTGTGTCGAAAATAACTGCTTAAAATATTTGAGAAGGAATATAACAAATATTTGGAACTGTGACTAACTGGCATCTAGTTGCCAAGCCTTATTGTTTTATTATTGACTTCATTATGTTGTGCAGTCATCGATCTTCCGACTATATTAAGGGTTTTAATGGGCAAATCATACTATATAAAATCCTTGCGTTACTGACTGACTGACAGACAAGCTACAGCCGAAACTATTGGGCGCAGGAAGCTGAAATTTGGCATGTATGTTCCTTGGGGATCGTAGGGGTGCACCAAGAAGGGATTGCCCGAAATACCCACGGGATCGGTCAAAACAGATAGGTAAATTTAAAAAAATGTGCAGGCGTAGCTGCTGGCGTCCTCTAGTCTTAATATATATAAATCTCCTGTCACGATGTTTGTTCGCGATGGATTCCTAAATTACTTAACCGATTTTAAATTAAATTGGCACATCGTGTGCAGTCTGGTCCAACTTGAGAGATAGGATAGCTTAGATCTTTAATTATAGTCGCAATTTTATTTTATTGCAAATTATTTGTCTATAATTAATTGACAGTCACAATTATCAGTTAACTCCAAAAGATTCTAACAGATGTCGATAATCCTATATTAATAATTTCGTCAAGGAGTACATCGAAACCTTACTTGAATAATAAAACATTAAAAAATAAAGATTTCGAGTCGACAACATATATCCGCAAAATTCGGATTGTCGAGTATTTTGTTAAATTCTAATGGTTCTGACAGACAAATCACAGTCGCCATATTGGCTCTATGATATTGGCCCAAGTTTGCTTTGTACTAAGTAGTTTGTATGTGTAAATACTTTTTACAGTTATATAGTATCCGCCCAATAAAGGAGATTTGTGTTACCCTGAATATCTATCTATCTATACAATAATATAATAAAGCGGAAGAGTTTGTTTGTTTGTTTGAACGCGCTAATCTCAGAACCTACCGGTCGGATCTGAAAAATAATTTTTGTATACGATAGCCCTGTTATTCCGGAAGGCTATAGGCTATATAACATAACGCTTCGACCCTTTGAGGCCGGGCAAAAGGCTAAAAAGGCTTAAAGATAATGTCGGCTAATCTCAGTAACTAGCAGTTGGATTTTAAAAATTGCTATGCTTATGATAGCCCAATTATTCCGAAAGGCTATAGGCTATATAAAATTACGCCACAACTTTTAGGGGCTGGACAAAAATAAGAAAATGGTCACACGAGAAGGGGGAGGGTTGGGTCAAAGGCAAAAAAAGGCTAAAAGAATAGGATACAATCTATATGGGTATCGTTTTCGAGATTTTCGGGACGCTGATTAATAATATGAAATTTATTTAGTGATCCAAGATGGCGGACGGGCAATCAAAGATGGCGGATGTGAAAATTTTAAAAATCAATATGAGCATCGCCTTCGATACTTTAAGGGGTGGGGAATCAAAATACAACATCTATTTCGTGATCAAAGATGGCGGATGGGAAATCAAAGATGGCGGATGGGAAAATTTAAAAAAGTCAATATTGGTATCGTCTGCGATGTTAAAAGGTATGGGGAATCCAAATACGACATCTGTTTCGTGATTCAAGATGGTGGATGGGAAATCAAAGATGGCGGATGGGAAAATTTTTAAAAATCAATATGGGTATCGTCTCTGATGACTTAAGGGATGGAGAATCCAAATACAACATCTATTTCGTGATCAAAGATGGCGGATAGGAAATCAAAGACGGCGGACGGGATTTTTATTAAAGTCGATATGGGTATCGTCTCCGATATTTTAAGGAATGGGGAATTCAAAAACACCATCTGTTTCGTGATCAAAGATGGCGGTTGGGAAATTAAAAAATAATTAATATGGGTATCGTCTCCGATGTTTAAAGAGATGGGGAATCCAAATACAACATCTATTTCGTGATTCAAGATGGTGGATGGGAAATCAAAGATAGCCGATGGAAAAAAATTAAAAAATCAATATGGGTATCGTCTCTGATGATTTCAGGCATGGTGAATCCAAATACAACATCTATTTTGTGATCAAAGATGGCGGATTGGAAATCAAAGATGGCGGACGGGAGTTTTTTTAAAGTCGATATGAAATTCCTTAAAATATCGGAGACGATACCGTCTCCGATATTTTAAGGAATGGGGAATTCAATATTAGGTATATAAATCTATGTTTGTTTGTTCATCATTTATAGACTCTGAAATGATAAGAGATTAAGCGCTAAGTCAATGGTAACTTTGGAAAAGGGGCTTGGAAAAAAGGGAATTGAATAAAAACTCTTAAAAAGGCGATACGAAGTTCGCTGGGTCAGCTAGTATTATATATGTTGAAGAATGAATGCACTTAAAATTAATTCTGTTGAAGCAATCCATCTAGCTTATTGTCAATTTACACACATAGCTTTGTCTCATATGAGGTTCGAACCCCCAACACTCTCTGCATAAATTGTTATAAACGGTGACGCGACCGCTTAAACCACTGCACCAATACTCAATTCGCGCGTGCAGTCAATACTGTATTGATTGTTGCTTCAGATTTTTTTATTTAATAATTTTTATTTCTTTTATTTTCAAAACCAATAGCTAAAAGCTGCAAACCGCACAAATTATGTCGTTAAAAATTAGATTACTACACAGTATGTAACATGCTTGCACGATATACAATACCACTCACCAAACGATACCTTCAAAACCCTCCACAGAATATTTTTTATTAAATATTTTGATTATTGTATCAGAACAAATATATAGGACTGCCTCTTTGGTCTCGCGGCATAAATGTGCGCGTGGGATTGGGCGGTCTCGGGTTCGATTCCCGGGTCGGGCAAAGTGTTACTGGGATTTTCCGTTAGGAAATTCTCAGTAGCAGCACGGAGTCTGGTAATGTGCCCGGTACGGCAATAGCCTCGCCCCCTATTACGTGGGACCTAAAAAATTCATGGCGAAATGTGGGTGTAATATTACACCTCTGCCTACCCCTTCGGGGATACAGGCGTGAGACTATAAATAAAAAATAAAATAAAAACAAATATAAACAATGCATCCTGTTCAATTTTCACTGAAAATGTGAGGGAATACGTTAGCGATTTGAAGAATTTGGCGAACTTAAATAAGGGAATTTTTGTGTTACAGTTTAAATTGAATAATCCGGCAAATAAAAGTGATTATTGAATTACTCGTGTAATTAAAATAGGAAGGAATTATCTTTCTATACATATTATTATTGTAAAATGAAGTCCCCGTCGCATTTCCTATATGAGTATGCGATGAACTCAAAAACTACCGAACGGATTTTTGTACGGTTTTCATCAATAGAAAGCAGGGTGTTCACGCCTGAACATAAGAACTTTCTAGAGCCTGCCCCGGAGAGGCGCTAGAATGTTCACGCCGGAACATAACCTTCCTGAAGCCTATCCCGGAGAGACGCCAGAATGTTCAAACATGAACATGACATTCTTGGCATTCCAACACACATCCAACTTATCACCGAGGAAGATGCGTGATATTTTAAGATCATGTAATTTATCACGTACGGCGGTCGGCTCAGACATGCTGCATCGGCACAATACACCGACGGCACACAACTAAATACGTGTATATGTGTACATAGAATAAGTTTAGTATATAAGATTATAGTTTTAAGAAATAAACCAGTCATTAGCTCACTCCCGGCTTTGACTCATACCCTACCCCTCACCTCTCACTGCGGCCAAGACACCCTTAGCCGTCACCATGATCGGTCTTGTGAGTCTGCTCGACCGGCAGTGAGAAAACCCACTTCACTACACCCTAATCCTACCCACTTTCCGTCTGTCGCCTTAGGTCTCCCGGCGACAGATATCCCGGCCTAGGGATCCCAGGGACTGCTAGGAAACTAGGGATTAGGGTTGTATACGCGACAGTCTGTGTGACCACAGTGTACACGGCCTCGCTATACACTATACCTAACAGGGCTAGGGTGGACTAGGGAGTTAGGTTAGAGTTAGATCTAAAATAGGGATAGGTATATCATAAGATAGGTTAGGCTAGAATTAGGATAAGTCTAGGTTTAGGTACGTGCAAGCTTAGGGCTATACTTAAGAGCTATCGAAGGTTAGGCCCTAACTTGTACACAGGGAGATGAGCAGATTGGTGATTAAGAAACGTTTATTTTCTTATAAAACTTAGTCGAAGTATTCCTAACATATTCAAAACAGTGAAATATTGTCCTACGGTTTTAGGATACAGGTATAAGGAAAATATTTAGATAATATTCTGAAAAGAAAAACGACACTTGTTGTAACGCAAATACCTAAACAGAAACGGGCCTAATATAACAAATATAATTTTGGGCACACCTACTATTATTATTCTCAAAAGCTTTTATTAACTTAGTTATTATACTTGCCGTGTGGTTGACGGCATAGAATACAAGTGTCACTACCCCCCTATCTTCCCGTGGGTGTCGTAAGAGTCGACTAAGGGATAAGACGATGTAAATACCATCTTTGCGTAGAGACGGAAAACTCGACATCAAACCTTATACGACTGCCTTCTTGGTCACGCGGCATAAATTTGCGCGTGGGATCGGGAGGTCCCGGGTTCGATTCCTGGGTCGGGCAGTGTTATTGGGTTTTTCTGTCACGAAATTCTCAGTAGCAGCACGGAGTCTGGAAATGTGCCCGGTACGGCAATAGGCTCGCCCCTTATTACGTGGGACTAAAGTATATCTGGCGAAAAGTGGGTGTAGAAATACACCTCTGCCTACCCCTTCGGGGATAAAAGGCGTGACGATATGTATGTATGTATGTTATTATACTTAAAAGTTGGTGGTTTACAGCGTGACAATTTGTATACAGGATTTATTGTACTGCCTATAACATTACTATTGTAGTAGTAGTACTTCTGTTCTTTTGTTGATATCTTGCTGAAATAAACAGACGTGCGTCATGAGACTTGTTATAATAAAGAGGTACCTTCAATTTGGTATGATCTGCCGTTGCTTGCAAAATATTCTGTTAATAACATGTCCTCCAAATACAATCGGCAGATTTGGCACGAATTGACTTAACCTTTAAGTATGTGCGTGTAGCCTCACAGGCTTTGGACGAATGTTTGTTTCTAAGTTTTGTGAACTTCCACTTACTCCCCATACCTGAGCTGCTCAGTAGCTGCAGTTTTAGTAACGAAACGATCAGTAAAGGAAGAGGTTGCGTCATTCGATGAAAAACACGTGAGTAAGCTTAATTTAATAATCACCTGTAACCTGTTCAGGCTACACGTCCATAACTAAGGTATAAAATATGTACAACAGGTAATATGGTAACAGTGGATGACCAGTCACTGCCACTCATAAAAAGGACAGGAAATTAATGTAGAATTTGTCTTGAAAAGAAGCATAGAATAACAACCTACATTTGTGTCCCATGCTACAAGTCAGTGTGCTTCCAACGTTCTCAATCATTAAGCGTCAATAATAAAGCGTAAACAGCAGTTGCCAGAATTTTTTATTATATTTTTTGAGTTCCTTATTTTAGAATATATAGTTAGAATTTAGTAAAAAGAAGTTTAATTTTGTTTTCTTTTATTATTTAATTGCTTAACTGCAAAAACATAGCTACACATAAAACTACCCAAAGACTGTCCCGATGTTTTGATTTTGTATGTCCCTAGATATTTAATAACATTTCGGGCAGCCACGTTTATTCTTTTCTTGAGGATTCCAGTCTAGGTATATTTGCCTTGGTATATGTTCAGGGTCCCTTCGGAGCGTGTGGCCTATTCACTTCCACTTGTGGCTTTGATCGATCTGTCTTCTCTGATTGATCTGTCTCACCGCAGTGTTCCCACAGCACTATGTTAGACATTTTCTCGGGCCAGTAAACACCGAGAATACGGCGAAGGCAGTGGTTGACGACGACCTGAAGGTGATGCGTTATTTTAAGTTCTGAGTGTACTTTATGTCCGTTGATTTTTTTTCCAAAATGTTCTTCATCAGCTGTGATCACCTATGAGCACGTATATGGTACATGGCGGAGTCGTGAGCCACGGTTGATATTTAAAAATAATACTTAAATACATGTGTATGGGCAATGGGCATGCTAGTTACAGATTCGTATTACACTTCTTTACATCAACTTTATATAAGTACATTTTTCTAAACGTTGTAACAAAGCTACTAAACTTATCAGTATACATTAATTAAACTTGAGCGACTCCAAAATTTTTGTATAAGATTCACATACGGTTTACGCAAATATGATCATATTTCTGAATTTCGCATGAAGCTCAAGTGGCTGCTAATCCGCCTTCGCCGGAATACTCACATTCTCTGTCTTATAATATTCTTTCATCTCTGTCTTATAATATTCTTTAGTCTTAAAATATTTTTTGTCTCTATAATATTCTTTACAATCCTGCTTTTCCCATGTATCTCAAAACACGCTTTGAATTAATAAAACGTAATTAATGTAGGTACGTGCATAGGTACACATCAGCTGACGGCGAGTCTGCACCACAGTTTGGCGCGCTTCTGTAATTATATTATGTAACTATATCATTCATAGGTATTTTTACAACAATAATACGTCCGATGATAAGCTACGGCGCAGTAGTGTGGTGGCCTCGGACCAACCTAACAACGGCCGCCAACAAGCTTCAAAAGCTACAAAGACTTGCGTGCCTAGCGGCCACGGGCTGCATGAAAACTACACCTACAGCGGCACTCGAAGTGTTGCTGGACCTGCCCCCATTGCACCTGTTTATACAACAAGAAGCAACGATGTCGGCGGTCCGGCTAAGAGCTCTGAAGCTCTGGAAAGACACCAACACACCGCACACTAGCAACTTAAATACACTCTTTAAAGAAGTTCCTCTCACACAAGCCATTGGCGACCAAATACCGAAACAATTTGTGTTCGACAAGAAATACAAAATCCAACTGTACGAGGATCTACACGAAGGAGCGGTTAATCACAACGAGCTCACGATCTTCACAGATGGGTCTAAGACGGATACAGGTACGGGTTCAGGAGTATTCTCCGAGGACCTAAATATCAACATCGCAGCACCGCTGGGAGCCTACAACACGGTCTACCAGGCCGAATGTTTTGGCATAATCCTAGCTGCCACAGCAATCATGGCACGTGAGGTAAGGGAACGATCCATTAGGATCCTCTCAGATAGTAAGGCAGTCCTCTCAGCCCTCAAAAGCCATACTATCACCTCGGCGCTCACGCTTGAATGCCACCAGAAACTAACAGAGGTAGGTAAACAAAACAAATTAACACTGCAATGGATCAAGGGCCACAGTGGCTCTAGAGGGAATGACGCAGCCGACGTACTTGCCAGAAGAGGGGCCACTTTAGAGGTGGTGGGACCCGAGCCCATTATTCCCCTCCCTTCTGGATTTTATCGCAACCTGGTAAGAAATAGGACCAGGACCCAACACAACCAGTCCTGGATTGGTATTGAAACATGTAGGCAGGCCAAGGAGGCTCTTCCCGCAGTAGACGGTAAGATAGCTAAACAAATCCTCCGGCTGTCCAAACAACAACTGCGGACAGTCACGGCCGCCTACACAGGACACGGATTCCTTAATAAACACCTATTTACTATAGGTATCACCGACAGCCCGCTGTGCAGGGCCTGTATGGCAGCAGACGAGACGGCAGCCCACCTGCTCCTCGACTGCCCTGAGGTCGCACAGTACAGGCAGCAGTACCTGACAAGACACAGCACCCTGAGGGAAGCAGTGGGCCACATCAAGAGTCTGCTGGCCTTCCTCGAAGAGCTGGGGTGGCTGGAATGACGACACCATTCCCACCCGCACGCAAAATACACGCCAAGACGTGGAGTTGCGGAAACAGCCCGTGCCATCAAGTAGGTATTTTTATTTATTTTATTTTATTTATGCAACTAAGTATGTGTGTATATTTTCACTAATTAGATAATCTATATATATATAAATCACTACACATCACACAATACACATTCACTGAAACACCTCACACGGATTGCATGTTGTGATCGGCACGGCGATGGTTGAGCATCCGGGATATCCGGAAGGGGCTGGAAGAATATCAGCGTCCGGTATGCACTAGCATCATTGGACATAGTGCTGATCCAGCCACCTTTTTTGGCCAGCGATGGGACACATACCTCACAATATTCTATTGTAATTGTTTTTTGTTTCTTTTTTGTTTTTTTTGGTTTTTATTTATTTATTTTCTTTTATATAAATGTTCTATGTTTACTAATTGTTGTATATGTACCTACCTACTTGCTTTCTATTATGTGTCCTATGTGCTGTTTCAAAATAATTTTTTCTTTTCTTTTCTTTTCTTCTTTTCAAAAAATACCTTCACGACACACATACGAAGTGCTTGAGATCATCGGAGAATCTTGGATTGAAAGTTTCTGCACACTCTACGGTTTTCTACGGCAAATCTTTTACTGTATAGGCTGTACGATTATAGAATTCGTTGCCAGAGACAATCAGACAGGCTCAATCCTTGACAGTATTTAAAAAACTCGTCACCCAACACTACTTGGCAAATATTCCATGACTACTCTTTTTAACTTGCACTGATATTGTATATATTTATGGTATCTATTTATATGTATATTTTATAATATTTATACCTATGTATGTAGTAATATTAGTATCCCTATCCCTATTAATATTATAAATTCGAAAGTGTGTATGTATGTTGGTATGTATGTAAGTGCCGTTTTCACGCTAAAACGGCTGAACAGATTTTGTTGAAATTTGATATAGAGATATACTGGACCATGGAGACGGACATAGGCTACCATAAGATGTAAAAAATAAACTAGGAGGGATTGTAGCGAGGCTAGAAGTTTGTTCGGCACAAATTTACCTCTTGGATGTAAGAACGCATGCGCTATAATTGAGTGCGCATGTGCGTATATCTATCAGTACTGACACATCATACATACATAATGTCATATTGTGCACGGTAATTACATTGTTCGCGTATGTAAACTAATAATTATATACAACGCTTAAACGGCTGAAACGATTTTCTCTACTAATATTATAAATGCGAAAGTGTTTATAGATATACATTGGACATGTATTGGAACATGGCTTTGGCATTTGACTGTATGCAAGGCGATGTTAGTAGGTATGTACCTTTCGGTAGATATAATGGTAGGTATATAGTGCCATGAATACTGGCCGACCTACTTTGTACTCTATAGAGTTTCTGAAGTATTTAGAATAATCACGAGTGTCTTCACACAACTTGAGACTGAATTGTGTTACCCAGAATTAAACGCGCGCGAAGCCGCGGGCAAAAGCTAGTGTAAGGATATAAGTATTATTATTAGTTCTGTTGAGCTGATAACAATTCACTATTCCATGAAGTACACCATAACCTACCCATTCTCTCTGTAACTTAACCATTTATTCCATTCTTGGATGTCTGAAAGAAATCGCATTTTGCGATAAGACCGCCCTTGTACCACTAGTTTTAAGTTCTTTATTTGATCATTGTATTTGTATTTATGTTTTTCTGGTGTACAATAAAGAATTTTTATGTTATGTTATGTTAATACTTATAATATTATCACTTTACGTACCGCAATTTTATTATAAACCCAACTTAATACAATAAAACGTAGCACTTATCAAGAATTCATGAAGAGAATTCAAGTCTAGAATATAGATCACCGTTCTGGGATTATCTTTTAACCCTTGTAGCATGTGAGTGTTTACTAATCCAATAATAGGTATCTCGAATAAAAACATTAACTTTATCTCTTACTATCATTTATATCGCACATTTAAATATGACAAAAGTATACGACTACTAGACTTTTCCCGTGACACCACTTACGTTGGTTTATGGTAAAAGATCCCATGTCACTCTCCAGCTGTAGAGCGCTTGTACATGCTAAGAAAATTCGCCAGGCATGTAAGAATTCGTGTCGTCTCTACACAAGACCCGTATACACTACTTTGACGCTGAAAAGATAAATACCTTGTTTGAGCTAGACACGACGCGTAAAAATATTCGTGTCTGGATCGAAATAATTCTTGTCGTCTCCATGATGATTCGGTTTTATCTGAAGCAGACACGACGAACTTTCGCGTGTACAAGCGTCCTTACTATCTCGTACCATAACATCGCTCTATTGCGACGTGAAAGAAGGACAAACTAATACACTTTCATATTTATAATAGAGTATGTATTCCCTATAAATTTCTTCTCGTACTTAAGTTCTGATATTTATAATTTGATTTACTAAAATACCGCAAACTATTATCTTATTCATAAAGGACTACCGCACTACAAAATTACACTCGTATATCGTAAGCACTTCGTAAAGTTTCTAACACTTACAGCGAGGTGTATTAGAATAACTTAGTAATATTCGAAAAATGTTAGAATTAAGTAAACTTGTATTTTCTTCTACTTCCACTTTTTATACCTACTGCTGAGATGAAAACCAATCTACTTGTTAGATAAAACGCTTTTTGCTTTTTTACTGTATTTTACAGTACAACCTCAAGATAGTTTAGATGTGATGCAATGTTTTAATATTTTCATTTGTCCCATTATGAGCAAGGGAAACCCAGAGTGGAATTTGTGAACCATTCAAACTGGAAACAATCAGAACATTCAAGAAATACCTTAGTAATATGGAAAAGAATCACATCACGAAAATTGTATTTTTCAACTTTTGTTTTGTAAAGGTAAGCGTCCCCATGTTTACCTAGTCTAGTTGCATAGGTATCCCTTTACGTAGAAAGTCGATTTTTTCTAAGTAAGAAGACAGCAAATTATAGAAGTAGTAGAGCCTTAATACAAATCTGATAACAGTGGCCATAACAACAAACAGATCACTTAGGATAGCGAGACAGGGAATGGGTAAAGGCAAATCGTGGATCACAAACCATACAGATGAAAACGGAACTTTACGAAGCAATCGAGATGAAATTAATAACATATGCACAAAATATTTTTCTTCTCTCTATTTAGACAATTCCAAAATTAATAATATCGAAAATTACGCTCATAATGATACAATTACACCAATAACAGAAGACGAAGTCAATAAGCTCTAAAAACCTTAAAGTTACGTAAAAGTCCAGGCACCGATGGTATAAGCACAGCAACCTTAATATTTGGAAAATGAACCCTCTTGCCATATATGTATTACACAAGTTTTTAATACCGTACTACACAAATGCCAAATTCCAACAAAATTTTGCCATTCCAATATAGTTCTTCTGCACAAAAAAGGCGAAAAATGCAACATCGGCAACTACCGACCCATAAGTTTAATCTCCCATATTTACAAAACATTTATAAAGGTTATAGAAAATCAAATCGCTGACCAATTAGACCAACATCAACCCGTCGAGCAAGCAGCCTTCCGACCCGGTTTCTCCACTATAGACCACCTCCACACCGTGAACCAAATCATAGAAAAACATTACGAATTTAACAAACCTCTGTACCTAGGATTCGTGGATTATTCCAAAGCCTTTGACAGCATTACTCATAGTGCAATAGAAGATGCCTTACGGAAACAATATATAGAACAGCCCTACATAAATCTTATTAAAGCCATTTACAATAATAGGACAGCAGATGTCAAGCTCCAACTTTCTGGTCAGTCATTTAAAATAGAGAGAGGCGTGAAACAGGGTGACCCGTTGTCTCCTAAACTTTTTAATAGTGTCCTGCAACAGGTTTTCGGCAGTCTAACGAATTTGTGGCAATCCAGAGGCATTGTGGTCGGCGGCAAAAGATTAACAAATCTTCGGTTCGCCGACGACATTGTTCTTTTTTCCTCATCAGCCTCGGAACTCGAGCTAATGCTTAAAGACCTCAGCTCTGCAAGTCTTCAAGTTGGACTTCAGATGAACCGGGCCAAAACTCAAGTAATGACCAACAGCACGAAACGTAGGGTCACGGTAGACGGGCAGACTATACATTATGTCGACGAGTATATATACTTGGGCCAGATTGTCTCTTTCAGCAACAGGCAAGACAAAGAAGTAGGACGGCGAGTCGAAAATGCCTGGAAGAGCTTCTGGTCAATGAAAGAGCTACTGAAGGGCAACCCTCCACTGGCACTCAAGCGAAAGCTCGTCGATATGTGTATATTACCCGTCCTAACCTACGGTGCACAAACATGGTCCTTGACGGAAATCCAGAAGTCCAAACTGAAGATTTGCCAAAGGGCTATGGAACGTAGCATTCTTGGGGTAAAAAGGACCGACCGTGTCCGGAACACCACGCTACGTTCCCAAACACGCATAGCCGATGTTGGTTTAAAATCTGCCAGGCTGAAGTGGGACTGGGCTGGTCACCTCTGCCGTATGCACCCAGAAAGGTGGGCTTATTTAATAACCAGTTGGGTGCCTCATAATAGTCGACGACGACGCGGCAGACCTAAACGGAGATGGCGGGACGACTTAGATGCATTCGACAGCGACTAGCCGAACATAGCACAGGACAGGGATGAATGGCGGTCCAAGGGAGAGGCCTTTGCCCAGCAGTGGGACACATGTACAGGCTAAATAAAAAAAATAAAATAAAAAAAGAGCCTTGTTAATTTCAGCATTAATAATGTGTTTTCGCCGTGTGGTTGACGATAGATATAATACAAGTGTCACCACCCCCTATCTTCCCGTGGGTGTCGTAAGAGGGGACTAAGGGATAACACGATGCAAATACCATCTTTGCGTAGAGACGGAAAACTCGACATCAAACCCTATACGACTGCCTCGTTGGTCTCGCGGCATAAATGTGCGCGTGGGATCGGGAGGTCCCGAGTTCGATTCCCGGGTCGGGCAGTGTTATTGGGTTTTTCTGTCACGAAATTCTCAGTAGCCGTACGGAGTCTGGAAATGTGCCCGGTACGGCAATAGGCTCACCCCTTATTACGTGAGACTAAAGTATATCTGGCGAAAAGTGGGTGTAGAAATACACCTCTGCCTACCCCTTCGGGGATAAAAAGCGTGACGTTATGTATGTATGTAACTAAGTAATATTAGAAAAATATTAGAATTTTTCACCCATTACGTGGGATCAAATCACAGGCGAAAAGTGGGTATTTAATATGCCTCTGCCTACCCCTTTGGGGAAACAGGCGTGAGTCTATGTATGTATGTCTGTATTAGAATTTAAGTAAACTTGTATTTTCTTCTACTGCCACTTTTTATACCTACTGCTTTGATGAAAACCAATCTACTTGTTAGATAAAACGCTTTTTGCTTTTTTACTGTATTTTACATTACAACCTCAAGATAGTTTAGATGTGATGCAATGTTTTTATATTTTCCTTTGTCCCATTATAAGCAAGGGAAACCCAGAGTAGAATTTGTAAACCAAATTCAAAGTGGACACAATCAGAACATTCAAGAAATACCTTAGTAATATGGACAAAAATTACATCACAATAATGGTATTTTCCAACTTTTGTTTTGTAAAGGTACGCGTCCCCATGTTTACCTAGTCTAGTTGCAGAGGTATCCCTTTACGTAGAAAGTCGTTTTTTTTTCTAAGTAAGTAGACAACGATTTATAGAGGTAGTAGAGTCTTTTTAATTTCAGTATTAATAATGTGCCAGCTCGACCGGGGCAGTAGGAAGGTCCTTCTCACAGAAAATCGACCTAAAGTAACGGTGCCTATACTGTTGCGTTTCGTTCGGTGAGCGAGAGTGCTAGATGCCATTCCCTACATCTTCTCTCTGTTTCTGTTCCACCTTTTCTCATTCCAAACCCAAAGGACGGCAATGCACCTGGAATACTCTGTGTTGAGTGTATCCACGGGCGGCAGTAATTGTTTATCATGAGGTGGTTCGGTTGCACGTTTGCCACCTATAGCATAAAAATACAGTGAAAACAGGTATAAAAGCGCTGGATGTATAAATAATGACGCAGTAATAATGCACCTGCATATGAGTACACGAATAGTATAGTGCTATGAAGAGTTGTGTGTTTAGCGGCCGACTCGCCGCTTTGCATAATCCTAACGCACCATACTTTGTTTGATACACACATACTACACTGTCTGTACTACCGTTATAAGAGATTTAGTCAACTGAAGATTATAAATAGTATGTTTTTTGTGTATCTTAAGTAGGTTTCAGTCTTATGTTATTTTTCAGTCCATCTAGTGATACATTTAATGAAATTAAAATGTGAGGCCGTAGCTGCATTCTCTAGTCTTAATATATAAAATCCTTGCGTTACTGACTGACTGACAGACACGCTACAGCCGAAACTATTGGCCGTAGGAAGCTGAAAATTGGCATGTATGTTCCTTGGGGACCGTAGGGGTGCACTAAGAACGGATTTTCCGAAATTCCCACGGGATCGGCCAAAACGGGTAAATTAAAAAAATGCAGGCGTAGCTGCTGGCGTCCTCTAGTAATTTATATGACAAAGCAACCTTTGTCGTGACCGCTAATTCTAATTATTGTATTGTCTTAATAAAGTCCGTCTTGTTATAGTTTTCAATATTCTATTCAGCAAGCAATACCGACTACTCTATTTTCGTACGGCTAGCCTCTTAAATAATATACATAGCTTCCGTATACTTTTATCGTACGCACTTCCTGCTCCAAAATACATAATACCGTATTAAGACCGAGCTTAATGTCTAAATGTCTCTGACCAAGTATCCTGTGGTCACTAAAGATCTTGGGCGTCCTAGAAGCTCTGACCACAATTGACAAGACTAACGACTTTCGGGACAACATCACAAGCGGTGGCTATGTTATACGTACTTAGCATTTGATACCTTGTTCTTTTGACTATTTGTCCAACGATCCTAAAGATGATGTGGTGACGGGTTAAGAATACAAAGTGTTTCTACTCTGTATTTCCCTACAAACGTGGCTTAAGAGACGATTAAAGGAAACACATAGCAAATAGTATTTTTGGAAATAGACAGAAAACTCGACATGAAATCCTACTCTTACTCCCGACCGGGGGCAGCGTGGCATAGCGCTATGTTATTGTGATGAAAATTAGGGAGTTGCCTACCCTCCTGTTATACAAAGGTACTCTGTGTGCTTAATGGCCGCGTGCGGCTGCTTGATGATTCAATGTAACATACGTCGACCCGTTGAGACCTTGTATTTACAAGGTATTTCACCTTTACTTTTGAATAATAAAATTACTGTAATGAGATCCGTTATATCAGTAGTAGTAGGTTTTAAAGTCTTAAAAATAGATGTACAGCCTACATTAACTTCGCTTCGCTATCTAACATTTTCTCCCTATCGCTATGTACATCGTTTCAAGTATTTCGAAGCCAATTTCGTCAATAATCTTATCACGTCAGCGAAAGACTCATGTACATGCGGTTTAATCTCATCATCACCGCATAATCCTTATGATCATATATTATGTAAAATTATTTGTCCTGACTGACATACGTATCATTGCAGCCCAAACTACTGCAGGTTATATGAAAGGACAACGCCTCCCTTTTGTAACGTAAACGTACGCAAACTACGCATTTTTTTTTTAATTTCGTCCCAAAGGGGATCAAATACGGGTAAGGATTGGAAGGAATAAATATTCTTTACTTCGCTTTTCTGTAGCATAGGTCATTTCCTCACTTTTCTTTATGTCTATTTTTATCATTTTGAATAAGATTTCTACTACACTTTTCTTAGGTTTTCACAACTCCAAAGCTATCACTCTATCATTAGCTCCTTAAAGCTGAATCTATTTTTATATGTGCTATAGTAAAGTAATGTGACGTCGAGAATTATTCTTCTTCTAAACTGTTGAAACAAGCAAAAACAACACACAACGTTCCAACCACGGCCCAATTATACATGGATGTATCTGTGACTATTCACACAACAAATGGGCCCTTCGTAACTTGGTACTTTAGCCCAACATTCCTAATAGTAAGGGCTTGACATGAACTAGCTCATTTATCTAAACAAATGGGTTCTGCATTTCAGTGTTTGGTGAACAATGTCTATTTTACGCCCTTTGGGTTCAATAGAAAGGCACAAAGCAGGGTGTCAACTTTTCTTTTAAATTAATTAAAATCTGACTTTTGTACGGGATCGGACCTTGTTGCCATTTCAAAGAGAGGTCTCGTGTAAAAAGATACCCGATGAGCACTCACAGCAATTGCTCTCAGTAACAAAATTCCAATAAGTAAATTGATTTTCAGGTATTGGAATAATGAAATAATATTATTTAATTAGTTACTATTTAATTCTAAAACGATACAATGACTTTTAGCTTAGACGCTTTGACTTTGTAAATATTTTTATCGATAATAATCATAATCGTATCTACCTGCAACAAACTAAATGTTTAACTTAAACTCTGGATTTTGATAACTTAAGTGCATCGTTTATTTATGGGCAAACATAACAGGTAAGTACACAGTATAACTATAATTGAATCAAAATATACTGTGTGTAAGGAATGGCGTATCGGAACATGATCCTGAGACCCTTGGCGGTTTTCCGGAAAGCCTCACACCCAGTAATTAAATCAGCATCTCTGTACAAACTGGAAATGTGTGTGGATAGCAAGAAAGTAAATAAAAGCCTATAAAAGAGCACAATTACATCAGATTTCATCTCTTTTTATTTTAATACACTATCACAAAAATAAAAGTGATAGATCGCCCAGTTTTATCTGAAGTGTAGTCGGTGGGCAAGTACGATTTATCTACACAATTCAACCGTACTATTAAATCATTCACATCAAATTGAATGCTGTAAAGTGATCAATAGAAATGATTTCATCTTGATTAAATACGTATCCGATCTGCCCGAAGAAGCGTAGGCTCACTAACGTAATGGAAAATGAAAGAATATTAGTACTTTGTTTTATTCGGATACATTTTTTTATCTATTATCATGCCTAAAGACGTCCACAGCTGGTCATAGGCCTCCCTCAAGGTTCTCCGCGATCATAATCGGATTGTCGAAAAAATAATTAATTATCCATACTGCCATAGTAATGTTGAAAATTAGACAGTGTGTTTTTCGGTCCTTTTTCACGTCGCAATGGAGAGATGTTATTGTATGATTTTGTGTCTGGCAGGAGAGTAACATCTTTTTTATGGCGCTAACCGAAAGTGAATCACGTGGGCGAAGTCTTGTAATTATTGTATGGTATCTTTAAGTAGGAGGTTACTGACAACGCAATAAACACGTGTACCGGGTTAGGCTGTCCAGTTCATTTCACCAAGTGTCTGCAAATAATCTTATTCGCACACGATAATGTATTGGAAAGTTCATCGATCAGTGCCCTTAGGCGCTTAACTTTATGTAGGTACAACGTACTACGTATCTTTGATTGTAGATTTATTGAAGTTAGACTTCGCCGGTGGCTTGGCCCGCGTGAATTATACCCACAAACTTTATTTTTGAGTTTATCGCATTCGTACAGACATAAAGGCTGGCTGGGGGGCTTCATTATATATGTATATTATTATGTAGACTTGGAGATACAAGACAATATTGTTCAGGATTTTATAAAAAAATCCTTAGTGGATTTGTAGGTATCACAAAATAAATCCAATATACAAATGACATGTCTCAAGTTTTAGTCGTTGTAGACTCTGCCTAGTTTGAATTCAGTTGACCGACCTACATACTTGGCAATGGCTACGAAGATGGATTACATACATCACAAATCTGCATACATAACCTTGTGTCAGTATAAACGATTACGTTTATAGGGAATATAATTAATTAATTGTAAAATATGCGTGACTATTTGAAATGGCATTTCAAACAATAAATTATAATTACTGTATTACGTTGTAGAAAGCAGTGAAATATAACAATATAATATCGTCTCGTTTCTTTCACAAAGTCAACGCAGACAGTTTTTGCACCCGGTCCCCATCTTCTAAACGCAATTTATTTTCGACAAATGAAGAGTTATTTTCTTTCTTAAGTTAAAAAAATAAATGAACTTTGATGAACTACTTTACAGAAGAATACTAGTAGTAGTTGGTGCCACGAGAAGATAGACTTTTTGTAAACACACATTCAGGGCTTCACAACCTTTTTCCAAACAGTTGTGTTTTAGATTTGATACTTTTTGAACATATTTTTTTTTATGCCTAATTATGCCACTATGTTTTAAAATTTATATTGTTAACTTTTACTGAAATTGTAATATTTGATTTTGTGTTTGAAGGAATCAAATGTTCATAAATTTGCCGATTTTTTTGTCGTTTTACACGTAATTTATTCTGTAAATTAAGGAAAAATAGAGTACCATGTATGTTAATGATAGAGTACATATATGTTACTCTATTATTGATAAGATTTTTTTTTAAATCATAGACAATAAATCATTTGCTCAAAGTAGCCTACCTATCTTAAAATATTAAATTATTGACCAACAATGAATAATATTACAGAAAACTAGCTCGTACATTGTATAAAAATTTCTAGGTATGGAGATTTTACGTTGTCTGTGAATGAAATCGTCAGAATGACATACATACATAGACTTACGCCTGCTTCCCCGAAGGGGTAGGCAGAGGGATATTAAACACCCACTTTTCGCCAGTGTTTTGATCCCACGTAATAGGTGGCGAGCCTATTGCCGCTTATCGGGATATTTTGTTTGCCAGAGCCTCGTCCGTTGATCGTCAGAATGAACTTAAACAAAATCCATTACAAGTTACGGTAGTCTGAAAACGCAATTTCTTTTTTAGGTATAAATAATTTCTGCGCAACTAATAGTTTGCCATCTGCTATTCTGCACCCGCTTTTTCGAGATGCCGGCAGCGGGAACAGCGTTGCGATCCTATAAACTTGTATTTAACTTTACATTTATCCCTTCTTGACAACTAAAAATAATAATTTTGTCCTCTAATAAATGCATGTTAAGGCCAAGAATGTAACATTTCAATGAACTAACGCCAAATGTTGACATTTTAGGCGTACCTCACAACATTAAAAGATCCTGTTGACAGTACATAATATCGATAAAAACCCGATCCATTGACATATTTATTATTTTATTTATTTATATAAGTTTCCAATGACACGTACCTATGTACCGTTGCGCTCATTGGATTTGACATTATTTGTTTTTGACAGAACTATCGCTAAGTCACTTAGTAGAAATTCTTTGTTTACAAAAAGTCTATATTCTCGTGGCACGGACTATAGATTCTTTAGTGTTTTGTTTATTTATAAATTCCAATCAGATTTTTTTAATTTAAATAAGTTCAAGTGTCAATGTTAAAAGGGTCAATGTCTGAAACTTACTTAATCGTTTTAACACTAGAGTACACGCGCGCTCTACTATAGGAGATGGGTTGCGATTACTACCGTGCCATTTCTTTAATTTTTTATCTATCTTCTCGCCCCTTTAGATAAGCCTCGGCGACTAAATTACGCAACAAATTAGTGTGACGCCTAACCACGGCGTCTGCACATGGTCCTGTAAATTCCCGCCAAATACCATATTCTACTATATATATATATTCCATGCGACTATTTGCGTAAAAATAAAAGGTAAGTGTAGCTTATCTTTTTGTATTGATTCTATTACTATAATAAGCACGTTATTTACTTTTAATCTTTGTATTTAATATATTTTTTGCTTTTGTTCGTTTTCTAGTGAAAATAGTATAACCAATGGATCCTGATGCCAAAAATCGTGTGCTGAGATAGCTGCAGAAGGAACATGATTGTAATGCGGGCCTTTCTGTTCAACTTATCTTTTGATTTGGTCAAACCACTTATGACAAGCAGATTATGTATTGAAAATCTTCCACGTGAGCTGAAGAGTACAACGAAATGGCTTTTAGGAGTCAAAGATGAGACCAGCAACCGTCTAATCCCCAAAGAATGGGCAGCGTAGGCAAAGGTTACTAATGTCCTCGAGCTCAAAATCAATCCACAAAAAAGTGGTGTAAGCGCTGTGCGAGGTGGATGTGCCCTGATCATCAAGTCGTATTATGTTTGGAATGTGACGAAAATGATGAATAAATAATCCGAAACATTGTGTACTATCATGTTTTGTAACTTGATCTACCTATAATATTATGCCAAATCTGTTGATTTAATTATTGATCTCAATGAACAGTTCCTAAGCTAAGCTTAGCCCTTAGAAGTGTTTATTTTTGTTATTTTTCTATTTTATAATAAATATATTTGCGAAGTAACTCATTGCTTTTATTGTAATACAATTTTTTTACAAAAATAAAACCATTTTGATCTTTCTACCATAGTAGCACACGCGAGCAAACTTGCAAAAAAACAGGGCGCGTGTACTGTAGTGTTAAAAGTCATATTATATTAAATAGTGCACACATATATAAAAGTAAATAAAAGCCTTACGTCAGATTTCATCTCTTTTTAATACACTATCACAAAAAAAAGTGATAGATCGCCCAGTTTTATCTGAAGTGTACTCGGTGTGCACGTACGATTTATCTACACAATTCAACCGTACTATTAAATCATTCACATCAAATTGAATGCTATAAAGTGACCAATAGAAATAATTTCATCTTGATTATTACTTATCCGATCTGCCCGAAGAAGCTTAGGCTCACTAACGTAATGGAAAATGAAACAATATTAGTGCTTTGTTTTATTCAGATACACTTTTTTTATCCATTATCATGCCTAAAGACTTGCACAGCTGGACATAGGCCTCCCTCAAGGTTCTCCGCGATCATAACCGGATTGTCGAAAAAATTATTAATTCTACTATAATGTCTAATTTTCAACATTACTGCCATAGTAATGTTGAAAATTAGACAGTGTGTTTTTCGGTCCTTTTTTCACGTCGCAATGGGGAGATGTTATTGTAAGATTTTGCAGGAGAGTGACATCTTTTTTATCGCGCTAACCGAAAGCGACTAACGTGGGCGAAGTTGCGAGCGAAGTCTTGTAATTATTGTATGGCATCTTTAAGTAGGAGGTGACTGACCTCACAATAAACGCGTGTACCTGGTTAGGTTGTCCAGTTCATTTCACCAAGTGTCTGCAAATAATCTTATTCGCACACGATAATGTATTAGAGAGTTCATCGATCAGTGCTCTTAGGCGTTTATGTAGGTACAACGTACTACGTTTCTTTGATTGTAGATTTATTGAAGTTAATCATAATCAATCATAATCATAATATTTATTTGATAAAACATGTGTTATGCGTACAGGTGTTGAATGTTAAATAGTTACAACATGTTTTGCCTTGATAGGCGTACAAATATTAACGTCAGATCAGATAACAAGCAGGTCTTCAGAAACAAAGTAATACCTACAATAATGATTGAATTATGACCAATATTTAAAGCAATAATAGTATCTGGTTAAATCATGCTAATTATAATATGATACAATGTCAAAAGTAAAAGTTAGACTTCGCCGTTGGCTTGGCCCGGGTGTATTATACCCACAAACTTTATTTTTGAGTTTATCGCATTCGTACAGACATAAAGGCTGGCTGGGGGGCTTCATTATATATGTATATTATTATGTAGACTTGGAGATAAAAGACAATATTGTTCAGGATTTTATAAGAAAATCCTTAGTGGATTTGTAGGTATCACAAAATGAATCCAATATACAAATGACATGTCTCAAGTGTTAGTCGTTGTAGACTCTGCCTAGTTTGAATTCAGTTGACCTACCTACATTCTTGGCAATGGCTACGAAGATGGTTTACATACATCACAAGTCTGCATACATAACCTTGTGACAGTATAAACGATAACGTTTATAGGGAATATAATTAATTAATTGTAAAATATGCGTGTCTATTTGAAATAGCATTTCAAACAGTAAATTATAATTACTGTATTACGTTGTAGAAAGCAGTGAAATATAACAATATAATATCGTCTCGTTTCTTTCACAAAGTCAACGCAGATAGTTTTTGCACCCGGTCCCCATCTTCTAAACGCAATTTATTTTCGACAAATGAAGAGTTATTTTCTTTCTCAAGTAAAAAAAATAAATGAACTTTGATGAACTACTTTACAGAAGAGAACTAGATTCGTAAGTGTTTTGTTTCTTCATAAATTCCAATCAGATTTTTTTTCGATTTAAGTAAGTTCAACAGTCAATGTTAAAAGGGTCAATGTCTGAAACTTACTCAATTGTTTTAAAAGTCACTTCATATAAAGTTCTGCACGTAGCAGATTTTCATTTATTTGTGATGTTTTCTATGTTGTTTCAACCTTTAATTTTATTAAAAAGGGCAAGTATTGTATTGCATTTAACAATAAAATTGTATTGTAACGTTGAAGTTACGAGTGCTAGGGGTGACAGTTGTATTAAAATGCTGTTGTTAACGTAACTTCTGCGACGTCTGAGTATCAGCTGCTTTACTTTACAGATTGTTTTCAAACTTGCTTTTAAATTTTACATAACTGGACTCCACCCTCAGCGTCGCTTGCATGGGTAACTGTTATCATTCGCAATGCAAAGAGGTAGCGATGTGCCATAGTTTTGACTAATGTCAGTTTATTACGACTGTCAAAAAGATGCGCACCACGGATACCCACAGCATGGCAGTCTGTTGGTATCTCCACTGGGCTATCGCTGCCTTAATATACAATTATTCATACATATTTATCTGTATACAGTGTGTTTCATAAACCCCCGTCTGATCTCGAAAGGTCATATTACTGACTTATCAGGCATACCAGGAAAAATAATAAAAAAAATCTAGGTCATCATAAAACATCAGAATAAATTTCCTTAGCTCAGTGCTAACGAGAAACATTACCCCGAAATTAGCGAAAATTCTGTAAACTAACAACACTCCCCTCAATAGCGGAATCCTTTATGATTCTTAAGGCCCATCCACACGGCACAATTTTGCCACTGATCAAATTTTCAATGGAATTGGCTTTTTCCGTCTACACGACACAATCAAATGACTGAATTTCATTCCGTCCACCCAATTGGTTAAAATCTGGTGGTCCGCACACCCGATGAACTTGAGTTGGACGACTGGCGTCTACACGTCACGATTTAATCAAGTGATTTAGTCAAGTTGGACGTAAAATTGTGTCGTGTGGATAGGCCTTTAAATTTATTAAAAATTGTCGGCTTTCGCCGCTTACCGTGTCAAAGGGCATGCCGCCTTTTTAAAATAGTGCAATTTTACCGTCAAGCGAGCCGCCGTACACAAAGGGACCGCTCTAGTGATGTTTACGATCAAGAGATAATATCGATTTATTTAATTTTAACATGACATGTTAAAACTAGAATGATAGCCTGCTAGACTACTAGGCCAATGATAGCCTAGTGATGATACCAACGGATTGCCGTGCAGAGGGTATCGGGTTCGAATCCACGGCGCGCATCAAATACATAATAAGATAATAAGACTTTTCCAAGTTACGTGCGTAATAAATAGTTAATATCCCTGTGTCTCGGAGAGCACGTTAAACCGTCGGAGCAACAGTCATGAAGATCTTTGACAGTCGTCACGCGGAGTCAGTACCCTTAAATAAACTGATTCTAGTCTAAACCATGGAATGTTTTTATTTATTAACAGCAAATAAAAACATAAATTTACACAAAGCTGACGTTTTAGGGGTTTAGCTACCGATATTCTATCAGGTAAACAATAACATAAAATGTCGATAGAAACAGTACTCCAGTGAATACCATTTGTTACATCTCTATTTATTTACCTATTTGATTTACGAATTAACTATTTGCCTACTTGAACACTCAGTCTTTCGCTAGCTTTCCTTTTGTTTAGACTTCCGCGTGAAATAGTAGATTCGTTAGGTATGTCATATTCAAACCCTGAATACTTTAACATGTTGATGTGCTTAGGTAGGAGTGAATGCAATTATGCAGGTGCTCGTAGAGAGTACGAGGAACGGTATGCCAGACCACGGGGTCTACCCGTGCCGTCGGAGCGCGCGTTTCAACGGCTTCACCACCGGGTGTACAACACGGGCAGTGTTCGCGATGATTCGAATCGCAATCATGGTGGCAGACCACAAAGTAGCGACGGTGTAGTGGAACAGGTCTTACAATTATTCGCTGAGGATCCCACGCAGAGTACCAGGAGTGCGGCACGTGAACTGGGCACCAGTAACGCGCGAGTGTGGAGGATATTAAAAGAAGACGGACAACATCCTTTTCACTACCAACGTGTTCACTCACTTATGCCGTCGGACTATGCCCACAGAAGACAATACTGCAACTGGCTACTTGGCAAAGTAGAAGAGGATGCTACGTTCTTGGAGCGCGTGTTATTTACCGACGAATGTTCATTTGTGCGGACGGGTGTTTTCAACTGTCACAATGACACGTCTGGGCTGTTGAAAATCCACACGCGATGAAAGAAAGCCATTTTCAACATCGTTGGCGCATCAATGTGTGGGCGGGAATCCTCGGCGACCGTATTATTGGTCCGCATTTTTTAAATGAAACCATGAACGGTACCAATTATTTAAGATTTTTGAGGGAAGTTCTAAGTGACGAGTTAGATTCGTTGCCGTTAAGCTTCCACCGCAGCTTGTGGTTCCAGCACGACGGTGCCCCACCTCATTTTTTACGAGCTGTGCGTGAGTATCTTGACGCACAGTTCCCTGGCAAGTGGATTGGACGAAGCGGGCCTATCTCGTGGCCACCAAGATCACCGGACCTAACGCCTTTAGACTTTTACTTGTGGGGACACGTTAAACAAATAGTGTACCAAAAACCGTGTGACACTGAAGAAGAAATGCGTGCGCGTATCGTTTCTGCTTTCCGAAGTTTAAACCCAGGAGTGTTAAGAAGTGTGCGTTCGGATATGGTGCAAAGGTGCCGTAAGTGTCTGGACGTGGGCGGCGGACATGTGGAGAATGACCGTCGCAACTTACAGCAAGTTGATATTTTTATCAATTAAGGTAGGTACCTAGTTACGTAAGATTAAACCAATTAAAAAGTAGGTAGTTATTAATGTAAGTACCGTAGTCATAGCGCGACGATTTTCTCTTAGATGGGTGACCGCGTGTGACATTACATGAAAGCGCTTCCGGGCTTCCGACGGCCCGTAAAGCCGCATCCAAGAATCGTTAGGCCATGTCGTAGGTATTCGAGCAGTTTGAAAACAGTGACACCAGAGTTGGCCACGCACTCGCACGAAACAAACAGAAAACCTTAATACTGTACTTTGTTTTACGGAGTTTTGCCTAAACCGTCGAAGCAAAAGATCAGCTGTTGCATCAAGTGCATAAAATCTGTTTATACCTAAAATAATACTTGGCACGTGTAAAGGACGATGACGCGCGGCGGCGGCTTTTGTCAAAGGAGGCGGTCGGTTGGCCTATGCACTCAAAGGCGCCGCTTTTGCCGTCAAATTTTTATGAACTTTAGGTAGATACCTAGCTAATACGATTTATGAGTCTTTAGTGTTGCCATGGGTAATCTGATATGATATTATTTAAAATTAATTAAATTTACATGGGAAAATTTTATGTTGAATTTCCGTGAAATAATGACAAATATCTCATCATTTTACGCTACTCTACAACCCCTTCATTGATCGGACGGATGGATATGTAACACCCTGTATTTATTTCTATATAAATTTCTCGGTTTAAATTTCTCAAATACGCTGCATTTAGCGATAGGGCAGCGATAGCCGAGTGGATATACCAACAGACTGCCATGTAGAGGGTATCGGGTTCGAATCCACGGCACGCACCAATGACTTTCGGAGTTATGTGCGTATTGAATTGTTAATTATCGCTTGTCCCGTGCCTCGGAGAGCACGTTAAGCCGTCGGGTCCGGTTGTCATGAAGATCTTTGACAGTCGTTATAGGGCGTCAGTACATTCTAAATTAACTGACACTAGTCTTAACCATGGAATATAGCTATCCCTTCGGGTTGCGGAGGTCAGACAGGCAGTCGCTCTGTGGAAAAGCTAATATTCAGCCAAATCCGGTTAGACTAGAAAGCGGACGAAACTGGGATAACGCTAAGAGGATGATGATGATGACGCTGCATTTAAACAGCGAGGAAAAGTTTCAAATTCAAAACGTATTACCCATTCTTACTTGAATTGTTAAACTTCAGCAATCGATCAACTAGCGACAGTGAGCGTCTTCAGTCCCTCTGCGATACATTAAAATATTGTCAATGAAAACTTTCTACTTGGTCAACTAGTTGAACGACTTTAATCAAACTTGTTGCTAAGTTTTTTATGCGACGTCTAAATCCACTGTACGCGTTGTCAGTCTTACGAAATGTTGAACTGAATGATGTTTCTTAATCACGTGATTGTTATTTTATTTGAAGTTGGAAAACTGTACTGAATTTTTATATTTATTATGAATAATTTATGTAGGTTTATCAAGAAGATAGCCAAGCAAGTCATCCCGGGGTCGTGGAAAAATATGCTATCGGGTGGGCTTACCGCTACGAGATGTCGCCAGACATGGTGGCAATTTTAGTATGTACGCGCCAAATGGCTCTGATGGCGCTGATACACCTGAGCATTCACTTGTAATAACGACGCTGAGGAAACCATGCATGTCTGAGAGTTCTCCATAAAGTTCTCGAAAGACATATGAAGTCCGCCAAACCGCACTAGGCCAGCGTGGTGGACTATAGCCTTACCCTTCTCATAGTGAGATGAGGCCCGTGTCCAGCAGTGGGATAGTTTATACTCAGGACTGATAATGATGATGATGAATTCTGGGTAAATTAAATCTAATTATTGATTGTAAACATAATCCATATTTTATCGATATTCATTGTGAGTAAGCCCATCACCAATCAAGTTAAAATTAGTGAGAAACTACAAAGATTCGAAACTGCATTTCAATATTTATCCTTCTCTTACATTATATAAATATAAAAAGTTAAAGTGAAGTAAATGGGTTTAACTGCCGTTGTAGCGCGGTTTCTATGGATTTTCTATATTGTGAGCCTCGCTAGAATGTTTGTAAGAATGCTAGCTGATACACACTCGTTTATTTTTCTGTTTTGCAACATTCGCACGAATGCTCATTACAGGTGAATGCTCAAGTGTATCAGCACCATAAGGAATAGTCAATGATAGATAGGACGGCGGATAGATAGGATAGAAAGCGAGGAGGGCCCTTAATTTGAGTCTTAACTGAAAAAAAAACAAAAGCAAAATTGCTCCTATACATGCTTTAAAAAATAAGTCCATCAAAAAATAAAATACAAGCTTGATGAATATCAAGATCATAAAAACACAACAAAATCTATCGCCGTGATCTTCTGTAAAGTAAAAGCAGTAACGCTGTAAAACAACTCCAATTCCCAATTTGAGTGATATCACCGTTCAAATATAATCTGAGTCTTATCGTAAAATAAATGTAGTGTATAGCTATAAAACTGGTCGTAACACAGTACTTTAAACTTTTATCTTTGATACAGAGACATATTATTATCATTCGTTCAGAAACTTATAAACTCTGTTGAACAGAGGTCAATGTCCTCAATTTCTCGTTATGGCGCTGATACATCTGAACACAAGTACTTGTAATAGAACAACTAGTATTCACCGTTTTTTGTTTTGTCGAACTGAAAAACGAACAGAGCCGACCATGGCTACGAACATTTTCACGATCTTATTAGCGAACGCTCTAATCTGCAGGCCAATTCTCGTATTTTTATGTAACATTGAAATTATATTTTGAATTGACTCAGAAGCGGTATTCTGGTAACCTAATGTCATTATCGTATAATTTGAAATAAATAGTTGTAACGGGTTCTGGTATCGAAACGCAGAAGCGGAGGTTCTGTGCGTTTATTGCCGAGTATTGTCTCATTTCCCTTGCACGAGTATAACCAACCAACAACACGACAATAGCTTGAACACTAAGGGCTGCAGTCTCCCACGCTGTTCCTTCCGGTAGTGACGCCGAAGACGACGTAGGGAAGTGTAGCGACTGGGGTAGCCTAGCCCGGAGCTTCAAGGTAGACCTGAAACCTAAAGGAACGCAGCATTAAGAGAGCCACAACCAATTGAGTCAGGCAGGCGGCGTCAGCCGGGCTCAGCTAGCAGGTAGAGAGATGGGCAGTACGCTGGTGCAGTAAATGTAGTAGCTTACCGACAGCTGCGACCAGGATACACGTACAACGTAGATGTGGCACAAAGTTAGGCACGGTAACAATCAGTAGCGGTGCCAGCCTCTCTGTCGGCCCCTTTATATATCGGGCCCTCCATCAGAGTTCGTGTCGGCGTATTACCAAATATGGGCAAAACTCACGGGCGCGGACGATGGCCTTCTCTGATTGGCCGAGCGTATGGACGGGATTATGACGTACACTCGGTAGATACCGGACATACGTTACGCAGTTCGTCGTTGAAATATATTTTGACACTTGTTTCAATTTACGATCTCGATACAATTTTATTCAAATATCTGATAATTTTTAAGAATACGATTTTTGTGACGTAAGTATGACACTGACATTATATCGAAACTGTATTTATTTAGGAAAATTGGGCCCATGGTTTCAGATTAGTGTGTTTTTCTGCACGTATACGGTCGTTTCAGAATAACCGCTTACACGCGCGTGAGAGATATGTAATAATATCTAGGCTTTGGGCTGAAATTACTGATATCCAAGTGTTTATACATAATATATAAGAGGATAGTGGCAATTAAATGACACTGACATGACGTGTAAATAAGGTGTACCTATATAAGTCGACAGGCTCGGCTAGCTCGTCCTATTCTCCTTCGACGACTGCTCAGGTACGATATGGTTCTGACTGTTTAACTGCCACTGTGTTTTAATATTCTGTGTTGCTTGTTCTTTTGTTTCATCATCTAGGAAACAATGTAAGATGGTGTAATCATTATCTTATTGATATTGTGGGTAGTTTGATAGTTTGTGAGATATTAGTAATATAGGATAGAATAATATACCTACTGTGGATCAAGTTGTATCAATGAGATTCATTATATACCTGTGGTATACATTTAGTAGATTGTGTTGATGCTACATAATACTTATTATGTTCTGTTGTAAGATAGACCTTTCTAGTAATATAAAACTACCCACAACATTGATATTTGATATAAATTGGCTGTATAGTTGTTTGTTAATTATTAGGTACTTATTGAAAAGAATGATCAAGAGTTTTATTGCCCGTTCTTTCTCTTGGTTCTATGCATTTGCTTTGCGAACTGGGCTCTAAATGTAAATGTAGAATCACGACGTAATCTAAAGATATATCCTTGTGGCAAACTGAATAAATGAAAGTATGATTTGATAGTCGTCTCTTTTATTTATCAAAACTGTCTCTACACTATAGGGAGCTTTCCTGATTCTGACATCAGAAGTGTGATAAATTTGCGTCCACAATACTAATACATCCAATTGCAAGTTCCAGAGTCTCCTCATCGTGATGCCGTGATTCTGCCTAAGCCCGTCACTGCACCGTTCAGCTGACGACGGAGAACGATTGCCATACGATCCAGTAGCAACTTTGCCGAGAGCAAGCCGGTGGATGAGTACCGACTACATATCTTAACGATCTGCAACAGTATGCTGAAGCCAACAGCAACAACAAACTGCAAACGCTGGTAATGTACTTCCACCAAGATTATAGCCATGAATGGTAGAAAAAATATGACTATTGTGTTTATGTGGTACCAGGTTATTTTAACATGTTCATCAAAAATGTATCTGAGTATAAAACTATGTAGGTAATAGCAAAAAAGTTACAGAAAATGTATAATAGATTTTTAAAGTAGCCGATATTGTTCTAATTTGTTGGAATTTAAATAGGCAACATTTGTAGTAATTGACCGAGACTCGGTATGAGCATTGGCTGTGTTGTGCTTTGATGATAACTCTTTCTAGTGTAAGTACTGATTAGCGTAATCGTCCTGCATATTTGAATTCCAAGAATGAAGTACTCTGACGAATCTTTTCATTACAAGTCGAATATGAAATGATGGTAGGTAGAATACATTTCAGAGATTTCTTCATTAATTTTGTTGGCTGTGTATTCATTACCTACAGACCAATATTTCGGTGTAGGAATTATAGATGCTGGTGGGAAAAATTCCGAATCATTCCCATCGAATAAATACTTCAGAAGTATTCCGAAATATTCCGAAACTTTGGGAATATTTTAACTTTCAACAAAAATACCAGGAAAATCGACCTTACTATTTCGCACTTGGAAGTTGTAAATTATATTATCTTTGTTGGCTTGCAAGGTTTGCCTTTATTTGTTTTTTACCTATGCGACTCGCAAATACCTACTCGCGATGCGTACAGAGCTACATACAAACCAACCAAAAACCTAGGTGACCCTTTTCCAAAAAACAAATCAAATATGCTAGGCCTTGTTTTTTATTCCACAACTAACATTTCTAAAAATAGCATTCGATTTCGAAATAATTAGGTACCTACCTAAAAACAAAATTGTAAAAATCCTGTTAATCGCAGGCTAACATATCTACCTATAAAAACATCAACATAATATACTTATTCAATCCCATTTATAATAAAAACCCACCACAAACAAACACGTTTATTCCCATTGAATTATTCGGGCGAAATATTCGGCGGAAACATTCGATTGCGGGGTATGAATCTTTCTCGCGCGGGGGAAAACTTCTCAGGGGAGCATCTACCCTCTTACCGCACCCCGCACAGCCATCGCCTGCACGCGCGGCTGCACCGGCCGGCGCACAGAGGGGGCGGCGGCGATCGACGATCGATGCAAAATACGATTTTCAGCAAAAAAAATAAACATCTTAATTAAATTCATTTTGAATAATTCTGATTTAAAGAAACTTTCCTAGAAGTATTCCGGAATTATTCTGAATTTTTCAGAAGTTTTGCAACTATAGTAGGAATGTACCTTAGCTCTGTTCCATAAGCTGTAGTTAAATTTTCGCCACAATTACCAAATTAATCAGTTCATGCCATATAGTTTTATTAAATCGGATCCAAACTATAACGAAAGAAAAAAAAAAGAATATTTTAATGTTAAGCTCTTGAATGTGTTGCCCTGGAGATAAGACTACGAAACTGTGTATTATCTTCAACATATCTTTGAAATATACTCGTATTTTTAACTGGTTAATAATTGTTTATGGCACAAAAAAATTGTGTATCGAATTACAAATAATGCACTTTCTATAATTGTGTAGTGAGTAATTGTCATGTACCCAGATAATTTCCACCAGTTTACTTGCAATAGACATACTTATGATTTTGTCATTTTGATTTCTATTGGAAGAACAAAACCAAATAGCTTCCATTTGTCTCAGAGGCACCACATTTGAATGACATTTCCACATCCACAGTTTTGTATAAATATTACTACAAGCGAACTTTTGTGTAGGTACAGAAATATTCTATATTATATCAAGCGGGTCTGTGTCTAGCTAGATCATATCCGTAAAATGATAGTTTCGTTTAGTAACTATTTTCCTTTTATTTTTTAAACATACCTCATCCTCCTGAGGCCTGAGGGGTCATATATGCGACGTCTAAATATATAGCTCAAGGTATTTTTATTCAAAAGTAGTTATTGAAGAATGTTTATATATTACATAGGATTAAATTGACTTGTTAAAGAAAGTGACATCATTTTGCTTATGTCTGGCACTATTAGATGGCAGTGTATCCAATATTTTCAAGTTGTGTTATTTTGGTTGATAATTTCCTGTTATTTATAACGATAATAGCAGATATAATAGTTAAAATGAAATGTATAATAAATGCAGACATCTGTCTAATTAAATGGATCTGAAATAAGCTATTCAACTAAATTGATTCAATTTGAAAATAGTTCCAAATTACATCATTGATTTTTTTTTCGAAAACATTCTCATAGTTTATTTATCCATTCTCGGAAATAATACAAATAAATTCAATAAATTAATAAAATATGAGACGGTATTTATTTTTATCTGCTTTTATTCATTGAAATTATGTATTTTTATTATGAAGTGCCATGTATTAAACTGTAAACCTATTTAGACCATATAGTAATAGTCAATCTTAGGATTAGCTCTCGGTAATGAACTATCTTATCAATTTAGTATCTCTGGTATAAACACTACGATAGATAAGCTATTTAGAGATATTTTATGCAAAGATCTACATGTGTACATGTACTTGTGGTGGTTTCAATTGTAGGAGACCATGGCAATAATGATTAAAATGGGATTTAATCATTCTAGGTGCATGAAGGGTTTTGTGTATTTATTTTAAACAATACTTACATGTAAGCTTACTATTTTTATACCAAACCTCTTACGAATCGTCAAATCTTAATTATAATGAAACTGAATGAACCAGATACCTAACGTAAAATACGTAAAAAAAAACTAATTAAAAACGATGTCAGTGCAGTGTTCTGATTGTGTAAATGGAATGAAAATAGCCACAATCACATGATACAATTGATAAATTAAACTGAAATTGATGAAATTAAATAAGATATTCTGCTTAATATAATTAGTATTTGTATAAGTACATTGATGTTTTTAAGTGTTGCGACCTAAATGAATAAATCTAGGTATGTATATTTGACTTATAGATATTGAAATATTAACCGACTGGTCTGAATTTAAACTTATTTTAACTAGTGTCTGGTTTGACTTTCTACACGACTATTTATTATACCGTTTCTTACCAAGAGAACTTTTACTGGCATTGGCGTCTAGTTTAACTTTAGGCAGTTCACTGACTGTTGTTAACATAAATAAGCTTTTAACTAAATTGGTTCATTCTTGATTACTGTTTATTTATTTATACTTTTGTACTGTTTGTAACTGCAATACATTCAGGTCAATTCAGTTTATAGCATTCCATACTGTACATTTACGGGTGGTAGACTTACAATTAGGAAACAATTATTATGGAACACTATTAGGAGAGAGGAGCAGTTTAGTAATATACTATAATAGTCTATATATTATACCTAGGTGCATTTGATATATTATAGTTAAAAGATGTATTATAGTAACATGCTTTAATAGGGTCTGCTGCATTTATTATTCTAAATTGATAACATTTTAGTGTGTTATTAATATAGATATCAATTTTGATTATGATAAGCTACATTTATAGTTTTTCCTACAGTTAGCTTTTGTGGAATATAATAAAAAACTTTGTACTTTTAGATAGCTACGATTTATACATTAATAACGTTTAGATATTCTTTGATGACATAGTAGCTTTTACAGATAACATTTTTTTTTGTTTTCTTACTAAGGTATTTAAGTTAAATTTTAAAATACATATACAAAGAAAGTAAAAGGGCGGTCTTACTATAGGTTAGAGGTTCTGATAACCATACACAGCATTACATATAAACTTCTTCTAAACAAGGATCGATAATGTAGGTAGCAGTGATGATATAAAGGTATCTGTAAATATGTATAATAATGTGATAACATCGATTTATTCATTGATGATTAAATAGTTGACGATGATTGAATTATTATTGATGATTAACTTACCGAAGGTTAAGAACTTGATGATAATGCTGGCAATGATGACGATGTTGATGATAATGATTTTGATAATGATTTCATAATGATTTTGATAATGATTTCATAATGATTTTGATATTGATTTTGATCATCATTTTGATGTTGATGATATTGATAATCATTTTGATGTTGATGATATTGATAATCATTTTGATGTTGATGATATTGATGATATTGATAATAATTTTGATGTTGATGATATTGATCATATTGCCTACGAACTGCTGAAGTCTTTCGCCTTGTTCTAGCCTGGACTCATGTGCAGCAGGTGTGGGGCTAGATAGTATCAAGGAGATTGACCGTTGTTACTTGATTATTTAATGTGAAAGGAAGGGCAATGGCAATGACAGTGTATTAGAATAAAATATTGTCCTAGTATTACACTACTGTTATCATACAAGTACCTGTATACTTGTAAATCAGTGAAAACAAATTTAACTATTTACGTCAGTTGTGAATTTCAATTATTTATTTTATTTCAATTATTTATCAGCCATAAGCAGAATTACCTAAATTTTTTTAATTTTAATTCTTAAAAACGTAACTTAAATTTTTATGATGCTTCGAGGGGGCTCCTTTTATACTAAATTATTTTTATCATTTTGTGGATGGATGACGCATTTAAGCGACGTTCTACACAAAAACGGATACAGTAGACGAATCAGACCACCCAGACATACTAAAAAACACCTGGACTTCAAGGTTGAACGACACCCAGCGTACTTACCGTACGTCAAAGGAGTGACAGATAAGATCGCCAATATTCTTAACAAAGTTTCAGTAAAGACTATTTTCACTCCTTTTAAGAAACTGTCTCAATATATAAGAACGCCGAAAGACAGTCTTCCATTAGAAAAGCCAGGTCTTTACAAAGTTGACTGCAGCTGTGGGAGTTCCTATATAGGACAAACGAAACGCACCATCTCTTGCCGGATAAAGGAACACATCAGGGCAGTCAAAAATAACGAGCCACATAAGTCAGCCATAGCTCAACACCTTTTAGACTCGGGTACCGACCACTGGATTGAGTTACACAACCCTCAGGTGCTTTCGACAGAACGCCACTACATATCTCGAATGGTTAGGGAGGCTATTGAAATCAAAAAGTTTAATAATTTCAATAGAGAGGATGGGTTTCAACTGTCGAGTATCTGGCTTCCAGTGGTGCGTCTATGTAAAACCCGTGAAACGGAAAAACTCAAGCCGCGAGCTGACGTAGTGAGTGTAGTATGTCGTGATCGGGTACAGTGCGATAGTGAAATCAGTGGCAGTGGTATTGTACGCAAAAAACGAGTAAGAAAGCGGGTAGACCGTTATACTTGCTCGTAACATTCATCCACCCGCAATACCCTCAGTACATCCGTGAACATGGCGCTTGCAACAGTGCCGAAATATCGGTTACTCCAAACAAAGGTACGTGGTATATATCCCGAAAGACAATTTAAATGACCACGAAAGTTTAAATTCCTATATGGATGACGCAGTGGTGTAATATTCTAAAATTAAAGCTGTACTTCTATATAACATGTGTATTGTGAATGTTATCATTAACATTCACCTTCATAGAATAGTAAATACAATTTGTAACAATGGTATCAAAGCAGCTGATACAGAAAACTTATTTCTAGATTCACAAAATGAAACCGTAATTACTGTAAATATGAGTCCAGTTTGTTTTTGTGTAATTGTTTCGTACAAATGGATTGTTGTTGTGATACTATTCTTTTAATTGAACTTACTTAGATGACGACGTAAGTCAGTATAGCCGTAGCGGACGTAACGATAAAGACATAAAGAGACATAAAGACATATTTATTTCTGCATTTTGGTTGTTTACAACACTTATACATGTCAAAACCCTATTCTAGATGATGCCGGCTTTTCCTAGCTAAATGACTTCTTGAGAAGAAAGGCCGAAACAAACTCAGAGTCATTGCTTTTTTGTCACTTCAATTTCTTTAGTCTTTTCTTCATCTTTTAAAGTCCAGACAAAAAAGGGCTATAGTTTTTAGATGGCTTTAATCAATATGGTAAGAATTCATTGTTACATAATACAGGGCGCCAGTCGGGAGATTGTTTAGTAAAGTGTTATTTAATTTATTGTACTTCGAGGACGAAGTAATTGTCAGTCTGGCCGTGAGAGATATGTAATAATATCTAGGCTTTGGGCTGAAATTACTGATATCCAAGTGTTTATACATAATATGTAAGAGGATAGTGGCAATTAAATGACACTGACATGGCGTGTAAATAAGGTGTACCTATATAAGTCGACGGCTCGGCTAGCTCGTCCTATTCTCCTTCGACGACTGCTCAGGTACGATATGGTTCTGACTGTTTAACTGCCACTGTGTTTTAATATTCTGTGTTGCTTGTTCTTTTGTTTCATCATCTAGGAAACAATGTAAGATGGTGTAATCATTATCTTATTGATATTGTGGGTAGTTTGATAGTTTGTGAGATATTAGTAATATAGGATAGAATAATATACCTACTGTGGATCAAGTTGTATCAATGAGATTCATTACATACCTGTGGTATACATTTAGTAGATTGTGTTGATGCTACATAATGCTTATTATGTTCTGTTGTAAGATAGACCTTTCTAGTAATGTAAAACTACCCACAACATTGATATTTGATATAAATTGGCTGTATAGTTGTTTGTTAATTATTAGGGACTTATTGAAAAGAATGATCAAGAGTTTTATTGCCCGTTCTTTCTCTTGGTTCTATGCATTTGCTTTGCGAACTGGGCTCTAAATGTAAATGTAGAATCACGACGTAATCTAAAGATATATCCTTGTGCCAAACTGAATAAGTGAAAGTATGATTTGATAGTTGTCTCTTTTATATATCAAAACTGTCTCTACACTATAGGGAGCTTTCCTGATTCTGACACGCGATACATAACGCGCTTCAAGAAAACCGGACTTGCGTAAACGGGCATAATATTTTGGCGTGTTCGCTCGAAACAGTAGTGATATCTTGTCAGTGTTAACAGTGGATTCTGACGGGTTGAGCTTATACGAGCTTTAAAGCGCGGCAACGCACATACGAGTTGCGCGTGTGCCAAAAGGAGCGCCTACACGCGCCTGCATGCGCTGCCAAAAACGAGTTTATACGCGCGTATAAAACGCTAATCTGAAACCGGCCCAAGCGAAAAGGTCGATTTACTGTCCACTCGCTAGCCAGATCGCTCGGCAGAATGCTCTCTGCAATACTCTCGTTTGTTTTACTGCTATGTAACATTCGCAGGAATGCTCATTATTGACGAATGCTCAAGTGTATCAGCACCATTAAATATTATATATTATACTAATATAATAATTATAAAGCTAAGAGTTTGTTTGTTTACTTGAACGCGCTAATCTCAGGAGCTACTTGTCCAATTTGAAAAATTCTTTCACTGGTAGACAGCCCATTTATCGAGGAAGGCTATAGGCTATATGACATCACGCTATGGACTACAAGAGCGGAGCCGTAGCCTTAAATAACGGGGGTATAACCGCGGGCTCATCTAATATACTTATAAGTAAGAATCTTCGCGATACCACATTTATTTAAGCGTCTTTCTGGAACTTGTGCTTATTAGTAAAGAAATGTAATTAAACTAGAGTTCGTTGAAGCTGGAACTGCACCACAAAAACTATCGGAGTTGAGTCTCTGTTTTTTTATATTATGGTATTCTTGTAAATGTTTACGTTGTTTTATAGAATAAATATTAGTTTTGACCTGCTTTTTTACAGTACTTACTGCAAAATTAATTTATAAACAAAAGGTCAAGCCATTTTTACCACTGGTTAGAGTATTTAAAAATTCTTCATTAATGGGTGCTTACAGGTCTTTAATAAAAATATATCAAGCAAATCCAAAATACATGTTTTTCATCTGCAGTAATTTACACTCTTGTGCTAATAATAATACGTCAGTCCGAACAAGAGATTTGAACGGATGATCAGAATATTATTTATGTTTGTCCAAACAATTTTTAACTTATAATAATAATTTTATTTATGTTCTCTTTACAAATGGTTAACTTAAACACTAATACTACGTACTACTTACAGTGCAATTATTTTGAAAGGAAGGTAGGATACGACATGAGTAACAGGCGTAGTCACGCATTGACTGTCCCGTCGGTAAAACCTTCATATTATTATTTTCTTTCAAGATTCATTAATTGCCTCCGTGATCCAGTGGAGCATCGCCGCTTGACACTGCGCCGAGTGTTGTGGGTTCGATTCCCACACGAGACAACACTTTGTGTTATCCATAAATTGTTGTTTCGAGTCTGGGTGTTAATTGTCCTCGTTAGATGTATGTTTGTAAAGTCCCCCTCGATACAGGATTTAGTCCTATTGCGGGAGTTGTCTTTTTAAAAGATGAAGAAGAATCCTGAGTGCTGGGTAACGGCAATAGGCTCGCTTTCTATTACGTGGGACTTAAAAATTCATAGCGAAATTTGGATGTAGTATTACACCTCTACCTACCCCTTCGGGGATATAGGCGTGAGTGTATACGAAAACCGTGCCGTTGCCGTGTGGTTGACGGCATAGAATACAAGTGTCACCACCCCCTATCTCCCTGTGGGTGTTGTAAGAGGCGACTAAGGGATAACGCGATGCAAATACCATCTTTGCGTAGAGATGGAAAACTCGACATCAAACCCTATACGACTGCCTCGTTGGTCTCGCGGCATAAATGTGCGCGTGGGATCGGGAGGTCCCGGGTTCGATTTCTGGGTCGGGCATGTCAAGCTATGTACAAGTCACGAAATGTTTTAAGTATTTAGAAACCTGTTTTATAATTCTAAGGTATATTGACGTTGGAAATAGCAACAATATGTTCAACAATCGAAGTTGTGTCGTGAAACTTATAAAGTAAGTCAGTTTGTAGAGAAAGCACTGCAACAACGCTGCACTTTGTTTGAAATATTAATCAAGTTTCAAAGTAACATCCACTCAGGAAAATTGGCTTGTTTCTCTAGCTATGTCATTGAAAGTAATACTTATTGTTGTTTCATTGTGTTAATAAAGTGCTATCTTATTTAGTTGTTATTTGAATGATACGTTCTAGTCTTCGTGGTCCAGTAGATAGCGTATGCGTCTGCTGATCGGAGGTCCCGGGTTCGATCGGGTCGGGCAAAGTGCTTCTGGGTTTTTCCAAATTCTCAGTAGCAGCACGGAGTCTGGTGATGTGCCCGGTAGCGGCAATAGGCTCGCCCCTATTACGTGGGATGTAAAAATTCATGGCAAAATTTGGGTGTTATATTACACCTCTGCCTACCCCCTTGCGGCTAAGGCGTGAGTCTATAAAGACAAAACGAACGTTCTTGTCTGTTAGTCTATTCTGATGATGATCGACACCAACCCAAATCAATATTGTATGAACAGTAGCATAACTTGCTTTGTGCCTGGATGAATCTTTTTGTGTATAGATTTTTTTAAATATAATTATAATCATGCTAAAGGATGTTCACAACTACGCCCGTAAATAACTATTTGTTTGTTCGAATTCGGGATTTCTAGAAATGCCTTCTTAATCCGCTATAAGCTTTATATTTTTTACCCGAGGTTATTTCGGTTGTACTTTGTCTGTCAGTCAGTCAGTCAGTAACGCAAGAATTTTATACAAAATTCATTCATAATTATATTATTTTCTATATTAGCAGCAGATACCTCTATTCATCTCCAACATGATTAAGACTGCCATTGAAAAACCGTCGTCAACGACACAAGAGAAATATTTTCTTAGCAAAAAATACAAGTAGGTATACAGTATAACCTCAAGTGACATCTCAGTAGATGATTCACAAGGACTCTCGCAGACTATCTACTATACATGTCTGGTGCACGAGACTGAACGTCATTCATCAAGCTTTATTGCAAAAACGCTGGAGCCACTGATACTTTGGATACTATGGAGTAATGAAACAGCATTACAATGGACGTGGTATATAATATTAATGTATAAAGCTGAAGAGTTTGTTTGTTTGTTTGCTTGGACGCGCTAATCTCTGGAACTACTGGTCCGATTTGAAAAATTCTTTCAGTGTTAGATAGTCCATTTATCGAGGAAGGCTATAGGCTACCCTTAAAAAACGCGGGTGTGACCGTGGGCTCATCTAATTCTATATAAATGTGTGTATGCAATTTAAGTATATTTAGATAGCCGAAGTAAGACATAATAAAATTATTAATTTTATATCGTCATTTCGACTCCAATAAACCTACTATTTGTCGCATTTTATAAGACTGTGACAGTTTAATTATAAGATTTGGTCATATGATCGACATTTTGAATTGGCAACTATAATAAAGAAAATAGATAGATGATACACGCAATAATTATAGCAACTGCTAAAATAAAAAATCTCGTAATCAAATAAAGTTAGTAAAATAAAGTATTTGAGACACTATGAATGGAAAGTGAAGACACTTTTATATACGTAGTATTGGCATTCCGTATCTCATTGTCGATACTTGGACTTACTAGCTTTTGTTTTCTTTTAGCTTCCGCAACATAGATAGTGCTGTATATTTTTTTCCTTTATTTAAGCTTGAGATTAGCTACCATATCCATAGTGCCCACATTAGATAGATAGATAGATAATTGCTTTATTGTGCAAATGTTTGTACAAATTTGGTGTAAATAACTTAAATGTAGATACATATCAAATGCACAAGGGCGGCCTTATCGCTGAGTGAGATCTCTTACAGGCAACCTTAAATAACAGACAGACTGTAAATGACAAAAAGCTTTGATGTGTAGCGACTAAAAGTATCTGATTACTAGAAATTGTTACATACAATAGATATGATAGGTGCTGAACATATAAATAAATACATTATATACATATGATACATAATATATATATACACCGCTATTTTTTAATTAGTACAAAAAATTTAACAGGGCACTAAGTATCTTTAACTGATCATAATTATGTAGTTGAAAAATAAAAACACTAAGTCCCAAAACTGTCTCAAAACTGTCCACAAAAATACGTGATAATTGGTAAATGCAATACTAATACTATGACCGACCCGTGTACTATCATACCATTGATAAATTACCGCCCCCCCCCGCCCCTCTGCGCCTGCGCCACGCCCCGACGGTGCGCCTTACAACAGTACTAAATTACTAGCGAAAGTCAGCGTCTCTAATTTCGTTGCAAAACTTAATTGTTTGTCTACGTTTGCCCGACGCGATGGCCTATCATATCAGTTCATATCACGGGAGTATGTAGCTATGCTTCGTGCGTACTTTTTGAGTGGAAAAATCGCGAGTGCAGCTGTGTACCCATGGACATCGTATTGTGAGTGTACGAAAGTGACCGGGTCAGTGTCAAACAATTAAAACAGTGCATATTGGATGCTTTTGACAACGGTGGTGGACATTTCGAAGGACAATGGAAATACTTGTAAGTTTAGTAAATAATACGTACTTAAGTAAATAATAATTAGATGCAGGCGCCTCAAAATCGGTCTGTGTTCTCCACACACCTTGAGGAAGGCCTATGTCCAACAGTGGACGTCTCTAGGCTGACATGATGATGATAAAATAATTTGTAAATAGCAGATGATTCTAACTTCATAAATACGCCAAAATTACTCTTTTCTTTTAGTCCAGAACACCATCTTTTATTTTGATATTTGTTTGCTTTCTAATTACATACCTCCGTATTTAATTTCTTGTTAAACGATAAATTTTACCGGTCCTACGCCCGAATGAAGTATGAAGGAGAGGGTAGAACTAACAAAATTAAAAAATAACTACCTACATTTATTATTTTTCTTCATTTTATTTTCTATTGCTACCTACATCATAAGTGCGACAGAGAGAATGCGAATGAGCAGGATGGAATATTATCAATGAATTAGTGAATGGATTGTAAAATATGACTATGATTTAAGTGAGATTTTCTACAATAAACAAATGATAATAACTTTGCTCTTTATTGATATTATGAAACTCTTACGTCACATATATGATAATAATATCTTCGCTAATCTGTCCTCAAAGTTTTTGTACTAATAAAAAAATAGCGGTGTATATTATATATATATATATATGTACAATTTACGTATAATAAATATACATACATATAATAATATAAACACAATATACAGTGATACAATTTGTTTACAATGTCAAATAGTGCTTCTTTAGTGCATTTTTAAATATTTTCAATGATTTAGCTTGCCTAATTTCGACCGGCAGCGCATTCCACAGACGTACAGCTTGAACAGCAAAGGATTTATGGTAGTAGTAGACATTGTTGTCTAATCCGCAAGAAATGCACTCAGAACGGTCATTTTGCTGAGTGCGGTACATATTTACGTGAGAAAAAAATCAGTGGCACTAGTCAATGTAGACTGGGGCGACGTACTAGCAGTTCATACTTGCATATGAAGGGACGATGGAATGTATCCACATCGTTTACACTTTTGGATAAAGATTCTATGTAGCTGAACTTTAGTCACTGTGCATTTATAATTTGCAGATCTACCGCGTACAGGCAATGGTACTTCTGCAGTTACAAATAGTTATGAGCATAGAGTTTGTTCCTCGTCATCAGGCAAAACATTGGATGCGAAGTAGTATTTATACCTAACCCCGTTTGTAAAACCTAATCAGGTGAGAAACAAATACATTGATTGGTCATGGTAGATAATATAGAAATGGACATGCGATGTCTGCATTTTCTGTGTCTCACGACCATGGAAAAATTGTTATGGCATCAGACAAAATCCTTACATAACAAAAAAGATATAAATGTCATGCGAAAGGTTTCTCCAGTGGACTTCAGGCAGTAGGTTTAATTGTAATTTATCACGATTTGCCATACTATGCGGTCAGCGAAGCCACCAAGTTGGGAAAAGAAATTAACTTGCCTAATAAAATAAAAATTATATCCAAGTAAGAAAAACAAAATAATCCCAATTTGATATTCTTATTTTAGAAATATCTTCAACAAATTTCCTCTTTTCATCAAATAAAATGTATAACAAAATTCAGCGTGAAATTTTCTACATTTAAGTAGACATTCACTTCTCCCTCTAATAGCTTTTTAAGTGTTATACCGATTAACTTAGGCACTTTTGTTCCTTGCCTTCGTTAACGTACTGAGATATATATTTGATCTTCACGATTATTTTGCTCAGAGCTACGTAATGGCTTCCTTCCTATCTATGTATATAAATAAAATTGGACCATCTGCCTGTGATTTCAAAATAACTGTTTTGTTAATGCGAATTCTTAGGTATTTACGTGAAATTAACTTTCTTTCTACTTTTCTGGAAAATATTGGAATTTTTGACTGCCTCGTTGGTCTCGCGGCATAAATGTGCACGTGGGATTGGGAGGTCTCGGGTTCGATTTCCGGGTCGGGCAACGTGTTATTGGGTTTTTCGGTTACGAAATTCTCAGTAGCCCCCTATTACGTGGGTCCTAAAAAAATCATGGCGAAATGTGGGTGTAATATTACACCTCTGCCTACTACTTTGGGGATACAGGCGTGTGTCTATAAATAAAAAATAAATAAAAAAATGGAATTTACATGGTACAGGTAGGCTGCATTTTATCTTAAGAAAATTTAAGCTGTAAACACATGTACGACACCCCACGCCACCCTACGCGTATTGTACCAATCAAACCAATCTATAGTAAACCATCAAAATCAAAAATCTAAATCAAAATCATTTATTCGTTTGCTGAACAAAGGTAAGGTAGATGTTACATACATTGTTGAAATTTTAGTTCTCTTTGCTCGGCCATACAGGCATGCAAAACACCCATTGTATAAAATCAATTCATTAAAGTTAAATATCAAACATGTAAGGAAATAATCACCGAAAATGTCATTATTAATAGGGATATTATTAATTGCACATCAAATAAATAATCACATATCAATATATTTTCATCATTTATATGCTTTTTTATATCAAATAAATTACTCCACCTACTACAAATAAACTGAATCTTTAACAAAACTATTACTGCAGAAAAAAATAAAAAATACATCAGCATGACATTACTTTTATCCTCATAATGCGATACAAATAAAATTATTTAAGTACAAAAATTCTAAATGTTTATCAAAAATACTAACTGCACAGCAAATTAACTAGTGCGCATGTAGAAGATACTCACTGTAAAAGCAAAATATCTATCAAAGTAAACTTATCCACTCAGAAAACTTAATAGGTTATGTTAGGTTCTCTTGTGACCCTTCTCTCAAAAATAAGAGCCCTGCGAAGCAGGGCTCCGTCAACTTAGCTTAGCGGTGCACTTAGTATTTTTGATGGAAAATTAGTATTTTTGACTAACAGTTAAATACAACCCATAAGGGATATTAGTCATTATACGCAGTGCATTAATAAAATTGCTTTGCATTAAGATAAACAGCCGTACGTTACGTAAATAAATTGTAGTGTGTTTTCTAATACTTTGAGTTGTGTATTCTGCTGTGCAATCAGTAATTTTGATGGAAATTTGGATTATTATTTCATAAAAAATAAAAAATATGGCAATAATGAATAAGAAAAAATAATAGTTAACAATGTCAAAAATGTCAATGATTCATGAATATAATAGTTACAAAATGTCAAATATGTCAATGATTCATGAATATAAATTGAATAATGTCAAATATGTCAATAATTAATAAGGAAAATTATATGTAGTTACAGTCATCTGTCAGCAAAAAAATCACTAATTGTATAATAACATTTGTTAACTAAAAATTCATGTAGACGTTTCTTAAAAGTATTTATGCTTAAACTTTTGATTTCATTAGGCAATTTATTAAAGACAACAGGTGCCATACAAAATATGCTTTGGTGCATCAAAGCTGTGCTTGCCTTACGTATGCGAAGTCTTTCACTCATATTCTCCCTCCTATTACGCGTAACTTTGTCTGATAGTTTCTCAAAAAGATCAGGATTTGACTTTACAAAGTTTGCTGTTTCATATATATATATAAACATGCTAAGGTTAAGATTTTATATTTTCTAAAATATGAGCACTGTCTGTAGATTTTAAGTTAAACATCGCTCTTATGCATCTTTTTTGAGCTTTAAAGACCATTTCTTTGTTCGTTGAGTTGCCCAGAAAATTATTCCATAACGCTGTTTAGAGGCAGTTGATCCATGGTAAGCCATGAGTAATGCTTCATGGTTTACCGAAGGTCTTAGCTTTTATAGTGCGTAGGCTGTAGAGCTAATTTTCTTGCATAAGTCTTCAGTATGCGCTTTCCAATTCATTTTACTGTCAATAGTTAAACCTAAAAATTTTGCCATGTCAATATCATTAATCTCAGTATTCATGTTATTAATGTCCAAATTTATTATTTTATTTCGTTGTGAAAATTGTATTAAATTGGTTTTACCGATATTAATTTTTAAATTATTATTATCCATCCATTTTATAATTTCTAATAATGTAGTATTAATGTCAGCTTCATACGAGTCATTATGTTTATAGTCAATTACAACTGTACTGTCGTCTGCAAATAAGGTAATTGGGTGAGAGGTCACTTTTGGCAAATCATTTATGTACAGGATAAATAATAACGGTCCTATCACACTACCCTGACCCACGCTATAGCTGACTGTACGCATATTCTATTTGTGTCTAATAGCAATTCTTAGTAATATTAACAGTTTTATTTCTTTCATGTAAAATATAACACGATAAACTCATATTGTCATTGGAAAACTTACTTGTTTAGCTTACAAACTTCGTAAGTTACTTGACCTGCCCAACACTCAACTTAGTAGTTTTGTATGCATGCATGCATAGACATCTGCATAACGCCTGTTTCCCCGAAGGGGTAGGCAGAGGCATATTAAATGCCCACTTTTCGCTAGTGTTTTGATCCCACGTAATAGGTGGCGAGCCTATTGCCGCTTATCGGAATATTTTGTTTGCCAGAGCCTCGTCCGTTGATCGGCAGGTGCACCACTTGCAGGTGAGGTTGGCTTGGGACCCTAAGTTCTTGATGGGAACCTAATGCACCCATTAGCTTTGTGAAATGAAAAAAAGTTTTCTTTCAAGAATTAATAAATAAAATCTTTTTGTGAATTGCTTTTATTTACCTATAGAGCGATTTATAATTAAGCACCGTTATTCAAACTTTTGAATAAGCAATATTATTTTATAATCTAGAAAATAAAGCTCGCAAAAATGCCGACTCGCACTAAACTGATATAACTTTTGTATCGTGTGGGATTTTACAGACAATCTAGTTGATTGACTGACTGATACAAAATCAACTAACCTCATAACAGTAATTCGTGGACCAAGCAAAGTGTTGTTAAGTAAGTCTCTTAAAAAATATACCAATAAAGTTTCGCTGTTTCATCTAATCTTCATATTTGATGGAAAATATAGAGTAACATACTTACTCCTACCCTAATGTTATACATAGTATCATATTTCACTGTTTTGTCTGTGTAGGTTAAGTTTTAGTAATTTAAAAACAATTTTTGTCGCAATCATTGTTTTTGGGGCTGGTAGATATGTTTCTATAGCTTTCTTTTACATGACAACATCTTTCTGCAATTACTTCGCCCATAAATAATTGTAAACACTAAAGTCGTTGGTCATAAAAATCTTTAAAAAGATGTCAGATTTGACAATCACGACACGTCACTTCGTGACTCTCTCTCTCTCTCTCTCTCCCTTTCTCTCTGAGTGCTCTTGTTTATTTTTCAGTAATGTAACATTCAATGCAAGAATACTCATTCAAAGTGAATGCTCAAGTGTATCCGATCAGCGTCATAGCATTTGGCAACTTTTAAAGCGAGTCTGTAACATCAACCCGTCCTAATAAACATTTCGCATGCATAAAAGTATTAGGATCTAATATTAACTTCTTACTATCGCTTTGTGTACATAAACTTAGAAACAAGTCGAAATCCTTGCTTATAATAAAGTAATCACTCAAAATTAACTTTTTCATTCCCTACCTATACCTTTTTCATCTAAACTTACAGAAAGTTTGCAATTGAAATTTAATATAAGTATAATTATTTATATCAAAGCAGATTTTGATGAGAAGATATTTTGGTCTAAATCTCTAAATACCCTGAGTACTACATTAATGTCAACAGAATAGAAGTAAATGGAGGATATTTCTATAAGTGTATAAGAAGGATATAATACATAATGTCATGTATTATGTATTATATCCTTCTTATACACTTATAGAAATATCCTCCATTTACTATCAAGTATATATGGGCGCAAATTAATATATAATGATTATATTGTTACGAAAATGTTAATAATATTTAAGATTGATATTTAAATAACTATTTGTGAACACAGAACTGAGAACTTCACTATTTTAGAATATTAGACACTGTATTGACTAATTCACCGTTTTATAAATATTGGGAATTTAATTTATCGCTTAATAATTAAGATAACTCCAAAAACTTTCAAAGTAAAATCAATTAGTATTAAATAACATTATTCTGATACTTTTATGTTAACGGTAATAAATAACCTGCTTGCGCTTATATTTACATCCTGTTGATAGCGCCATCTGTTGCGAATGTTGTAAAGCAGCGTTTGATTATTACAATAGATTTGTTATTCGTATAAAATAAATCATATGGTGTTGTGCAATATTCATAACAATATTAATGTTGATTTTTGATAATTAATTGTACAGTAATTTCAATTATATGTTGAAAAGGAAGTGGCAGTTGTTAACATTAAGTGTAATGACGGTTAGTTTATAAAAAGGACTGTAGGTCACATTTTAATTCAATTCTGTGCTAGAAATCGTCTGAAAATAAACCAAGTAATATTACGTGAGTCTTTTTATTATAATGGAGTCTGGACTGGACACGATAACCCTGGCGTATCGCCGACATATACGTGAATTCATAGCAATGTTCTTTTTCATCAGACGTTTAGAACGTTGTCTTAAATAGGTCATTAATTTTTAACAAACGTCTTTTAACAAGCTGCTCAAGGTGAAAAAGTTCTTTTTGTAGTTTTTCTATTGTACGTAAGTGTTTAGCGCACACGATTTTCATCGCTTCTGTACCTACTGGCGGAGAAATTGTTACTAACGTAGGCGCTTTAGTGCTGGTTGTCGGAGAAACAGAAGATGTCTAATTTATGGAAGGCGCACGCGTACACTAAAGAAAGAAAAAAACCACGTTTTAATGCAAAGCAGTATATTAAAATAAATAAGCATACCCTTTGTGTTTGCCACCCTAGCAATCACTGATGATACCTGAAGCTTGATTTATAGGCCAAAGCCGATTGATAAAAAGTACCTTACACCTTTTTCTGTACTCCCATTACTCCCAGCAACGTGCATTGAACTTTTTATGATCGATTGAGTAGTCAAAATGTGAAAGCTTAACAAATAAATAAATTCACTCACATTTATAATAGGTATTAGTAAGGATATAGTAAAATTATGAAATGAGTGGATGTCATCTAACAGCCTGGCCACGAACGGCCGCGACACGCTGAGCGACAAGCGATTTCAATGTTCATGCCGCTCTCTATTCTGCCGCCGGCGCTGCCACCTCAGTGCAGAACTAAACTGCACAAATAAACATCGAAATCGCTTGTCGCTTAGCGTGTCGTGGCTTTTCGTGGCAACAGTGTAACTGCAGGTAGCTGGCTGAATATTGTTTATAATATACATACATAGGCTCACGCCTGTTTCCCCGAAGGGGTAGACAGAGGCATATTAAACGCCCACTTTTTGCCAGACTTTTGATCCCACGTAATAGGTGGCGAGCCTAATGTTTTGTTTGCCAGAGCCTCATCCGTTGATAAGCAGGTACACCACTTGCAGGTGAGGTTGGCTTGGGACCCTAGGTTCTTGGTGGGAACCCTATGCACTGATAATAAAATTGTAGAAAATATTAAAATTAAGTTATTCCTTTGGTCGAGACATCGAATGGAGCCCAAGATCCGACTCCTGTTTAGCGCTGCTACCCTAATAAAAGTAAAAGCAAGTAATTATTTAAACACTCACACTGATACGTTTAGAATAGAGGAGTAATGTTGGCACAGAATTATCTTTTAGTCTGCGCCATCTGTCATTACTATAAAAACATTCCGCAATAAAATGCTTGGAACAAATTCTATGGTGCTTTCTAGGCACCCAATTTTCTCCACGACATACTGCAGCAATCCACTTATTTTATAAATCTTTATCACGTGCACAAAGAATCTAAAAAATAACGAGATAAAAATATACGGTGGATAGACATATCGATAAGATTTCTTACAACACTTGAAAAGTCGATATAAATATTATACGGCTAAATTCAAAATCATGATAGAACTGTCATAAAAGATGAATCACTAAAGTTATATAATTTGATGACATTAAATTGTCTAAATTGTATCTTACACGTCAGTTGACTGTTTTCAATTTTTCAGTACTAGGGCTACCTCTATGTATTATATATCCAATCTCTTTGTTAATATCGCAGGCGGCCGAAAGTCACATTGACTTTCGGCCGCGTGCAATATTAAGCATATTACAGAAATGTCATTCTGCTGACAAATTCAAAAGTCACGTGCTCAATTAAGTCAGTCAAGTTTATATTTACACATTTACATTTTTATATGATAGTAAAGGTTTTGCGTGATAAGGTTAAATTTAATAAAATATAACTGAAACTGGCCTGAACATAAGCGTTATTATGAATCGGTTAGAAGCGGTGCCGATCGGGAGAACTAGACTGAACCAGTTCGGATCGATTCATTAATTTCATATATTTTTTTTTATGAGTCAACAATGCCGTCTGTCACTCGCTGTGCTGGCACGTCAACTTGTAGAATGATCTAGACTTAGATTGCGTAGCAGCTAAAGGTTGCTCCGCCGTTGTTTAGCTCTGCACAAAGGTTTCATTTACATACGACATTACACTTTGTTCTGGGTGTCCTTCGTGAATGTTTTTGGAAAATTTGTAAAGACCCCTGCAATACCGATTCTACGTAATGTACCCAGTGTGCGAATAATTGTTTTTAAAAAAAGAGTGGTATAGAAAAAATATTCATGGAATTAAGGTTCCGTAAATTTGTATCAGTAATATAAATTAATGTGCTTCCACTTTTCTTACTAGTTCACCCTTTCTTTAAGATATAATCAATCATCAGCCTTTAACAGTCCACTGCTGGACTGCCTCTCCTTTGAAAGGAGGAATTGGCCTATTATACCACGCTGGCCAAACGGATTGGTATAGGGTTTGTATCAAGTTTTCCTTCTTTTACAGTGCTGTTATCTGCATAATATGCTCCCTCTTTCGGCTCTTACGGCACCCTTGGTATGATATGGGTATAATCAAACAATAAGATATATTTAATTTATAAAAAATACAAAAAATACATTTTTACGACATGTGCGAAAAAGACTTAGGTAGTATTATATTTCTCTGGTATTCAGCTCAGTAGCACCAGACACGTGAATACACAATGCAATCTTATTCTGCATAAGAATCACGATCCAGCAAACAATATCGCACTATTAAGTGCGGGCACACCAAGTACTTACGAGATAGAAAGAAACGATTTTCATAACAATATCTGTCGCTCAGCTGACATTGGCGGTAGACGCGAAATGCCTTTTAATACACTACAATAGTTTTTGAACATTGAAATCGCTTGTCGCTCAGCGTGTCGCGGCCGTTCGTGGCCAGGCTGTTAGATGACATCCACTCATTTCATAATTTTACTATATCCTTACTAATACCTATTATAAATGTGAGTGAATTTATTTATTTGTTAAGCTTTCACATTTTGACTACTCAATCGATCATAAAAAGTTCAATGCACGTTGCTGGGAGTAATGGGAGTACAGAAAAAGGTGTAAGGTACTTTTTATCAATCGGCTTTGGCCTATAAATCAAGCTTCAGGTATCATCAGTGATTGCTAGGGTGGCAAACACAAAGGGTATGCTTATTTATTTTAATATACTGCTTTGCATTAAAACGTGGTTTTTTTCTTTCTTTAGTGTACGCGTGCGCCTTCCATAAATTAGACATCTTCTGTTTCTCCGACAACCAGCACTAAAGCGCCTACGTTAGTAACAATTTCTCCGCCAGTAGGTACAGAAGCGATGAAAATCGTGTGCGCTAAACACTTACGTACAATAGAAAAACTACAAAAAGAACTTTTTCACCTTGAGCAGCTTGTTAAAAGACGTTTGTTAAAAATTAATGACCTATTTAAGACAACGTTCTAAACGTCTGATGAAAAAGAACATTGCTATGAATTCACGTATATGTCGGCGATACGCCAGGGTTATCGTGTCCAGTCCAGACTCCATTATAATAAAAAGACTCACGTAATATTACTTGGTTTATTTTCAGACGATTTCTAGCACAGAATTGAATTAAAATGTGACCTACAGTCCTTTTTATAAACTAACCGTCATTACACTTAATGTTAACAACTGCCACTTCCTTTTCAACATATAATTGAAATTACTGTACAATTAATTATCAAAAATCAACATTAATATTGTTATGAATATTGCACAACACCATATGATTTATTTTATACGAATAACAAATCTATTGTAATAATCAAACGCTGCTTTACAACATTCGCAACAGATGGCGCTATCAACAGGATGTAAATATAAGCGCAAGCAGGTTATTTATTACCGTTAACATAAAAGTATCAGAATAATGTTATTTAATACTAATTGATTTTACTTTGAAAGTTTTTGGAGTTATCTTAATTATTAAGCGATAAATTAAATTCCCAATATTTATAAAACGGTGAATTAGTCAATACAGTGTCTAATATTCTAAAATAGTGAAGTTCTCAGTTCTGTGTTCACAAATAGTTATTTAAATATCAATCTTAAATATTATTAACATTTTCGTAACAATATAATCATTATATATTAATTTGCGCCCATATATACTTGATAGTTTGCAAAACGAAAATATCGTGAAGAAGGATTTGATAATTTTAGATCACGTGAAAAATAACAGTGTTATTAAAAATACCTTTCACGCGCGGCTGGTGACAAAACACATGAGATTAGCTTGAAGTTAAAAAAAATGCTGTGACGCTTCATTATTATGTGCTACTGAGTACCCATTTGAAACAAAAAAATATAGATTCCGTTTAAAATGCAAGTTTGTGTAATAATTATATAAATACTATCCATTAACTAGCGTTCTGTAACTCGCCGTGTGGTTGACGGCATAGAATACAAGTGTCACCACCCCCTATCTTCCCGTGGGTGTCGTAAGAGGCGACTAAGGGATAACACGATGCAAATACCATCAAACTCAAAAACTCAAACTCAAAATCATTTATTCATTTAGGTCACAGAGTGACGCTTATGAACGTCAAAGATTAAAGTTAATTACTTGATGATTCTACATTTACATTTACTACCACGTTCGCAATGCAATAGGTAGAACCACGAGAAAGAACGGGCAATAAAACTCGTGGCCACTCTTTTTAACTGCCAGTATAATTCTTTTACATGTTATATTTGTAAGGAGCTGCAACTGTTTCACATTGTGAGTTATCTACTATTGCAAAGGTTAATAGTTATTGATATCATACTCAAGCAATAAATTATGTTCATTTAGTAAGCCTCCCAAAGTGAATATGGTGAAACAGGAGCATCCACTTACGTCTTTTGATGTAAGCAACTCGCGAACATGACTGTTCTGATCTATGGTGGAACAGTATGTTTCGAAAAGTAATGGTATATGAACCTGCAGCAATTTACAATCTATTAGTTAGCAGTTCATGACCACGAGTTACCCTCACCTTACAAATCCGATAAATTATAATAAAAAGAGTAGAACAAGAATGCAAATGTAGTATAAAAGAGAATACGGTAATTAACTACACTATAAAACTGCCTATTGACCTAATAATAAAAAGAAATTGACCTAATAAAATAATATTTATTTCCAAGCGTACTTGTCGTCAAGATACTCATTTAAACTATAATATGCCTTCAGCAAAAGATTATTTTTAACAATTGTCTGAAACGACCTTAAAGGCAAGTCCAAAATATGACTCGGTATCTTATTATACATTCTTATACTAAGCCCAATAAAAGAGCTATGCGTTTTGTGTAAACGGAAATATGGTACACATAATTTGTGCCTGTTCCTAGTATTAATATTGTGTATGTCACTATTCATTTTGTAAGAATTTATATGTAGTCGTACATGCATAACACTGGCATAAATATATTGTGATGCTACAGTAAGAATACCAATATTTTTAAATTTTTCTTTAAGTGAGACACTTGTCTTTAACTGGTAAATGGCCCTAACTGCCCGTTTTTGTAATATAAAAATATTTTCGATGTCAGCGGCCCTACCCCATAATAATATGCCATATGACATAACACTATGAAAATAGCTAAAATAAACCAATCTAGCCGTATCGACATCAGTCAACCTACGAACCTTTTTTAATGGCATAAGCAGCTGAGCTAAGTTTCCCTGAGAGATATGTAAGGTGCGCACCCCACTGTAATTTCGAATCAAGTGTTATTCCTAGAAATAATTTAGATTCAGATGTTTCGAGAACATCGTCATTTAGAGCTATACTAGGACCAAGGTTTCTGACATTAGGCAGAGCAAACTTAATACATTTTGTTTTTTTGGCGTTCAGTACTAGATTGTTTACATTAAACCATTTAGTTACTTGAATGAGCGCACTGTTTATTTCGTTAAAATGTTCCTTATTTCTATCTACTTTGAATATCAAAGAAGTATCGTCAGCAAACAGTACAACGTCACAAATGTTTTTCAAGTAAAAAGGTAAATCGTTTATGTAAACAAGAAACAAGAAAGGCCCTAGGATGCTGCCTTGCGGCACTCCTAAATCAACAGGTAAGCCACTGGATTTTGAGCCGTTTATTTCAACAAATTGGATTCTGTCACTTAAGTATGACTTAATGACTTCCAATGCTTTAGTCTGTACGCCGTAATGTCTAAGTTTGCATAAGAGCGTTTCATGGCAGATACAATAGAATGCTTTCGAAAGTTCGCAAAACACACCAATAGCATTTTGGGCATTCTCCCATGCACTGAATATGTGTTTAAGTAACGCTACTCCTGCATCTGTTGTCGAGTGACCCTTGGTAAATCCATATTGCTCACTATGAAGGAGGCTATTTAGATTAACATGTCTAAGTAATTGCTTGAGTATGATCTTTTCAAAAATCTTACTAAAGGCAGGTAGTATCGATATTGGCCTATAATTACTAGGATCAGTCTTACTGCCGGATTTGAAAAGAGGTATTATCCTACTGTGTTTCATAAGATCGGGAAAAACACCTGATTCAATACACTTATTAAATAAGTTGCTTAAATAAGGAGCTACTACATCAATTATACTTTTTAAAACCTTAACAGAAATGCCCCAGAGATCACCTGTATTCTTAGACTCTAGAGATTGAAAAGTACTTATAATGTCGGTAGAATTAATACAATGGAACTTAAATAATACATCACATTTTCCTACACTAGATTCTAATTGGTTTTCTGCGACTATAGCTGATGATTTTAATTCTCTAGTAGTTGTAATCGGTATGCTAGCAAAGAATTTATTAAATGTGTGTGCGACTTCTTTGTCATTATGAATTAATCTGTCACTATCAAATAAACTAAAACTATTACCTCTTAGTGTTGTCTTACCTGTTGCTTCATTAATACCTCGCCAGGGTGCCTTAATTTTATTCGAGGATTGTTCAATTTTGTTCCTAACGAATAATGCCTTAGCTGTATTGCACACTCTTTTAAATATCTTGAAATAATTCCTAACATACTCAGTGAAGTTCGAATCAGAATTGTATCTCTTCAAACCGTACAACTCGTACATCTTAGCTCTGCTTTTGTAAATACCTGCAGTAGCCCACTCACTAAAAGCTCGAGATTCCTTAACTACTTTCTCCTTAGTCCTAAAAGTATTCTGAAATTCCTTGTTAACTACATTAAATAAATTATTGAAATTTTCATTTGGCGAATCAATCTCCATTAAATCAGGACTTATAGCATTCATTCCAATCAAAATTTTATTCCGGAATTCATTAAACTTATGCCTAGGTAATGGCCTAACTAACACTTTCTGTACGATGCTATCACTATAATACGGAAACCTTGCTAATTGACCACAGTGATCCGAAGTTAATTCAGAACTAACTAATTTATTCGAAACTGTACAATTACTAAATATATTGTCAAGACAGGTGGATGATGTTGCTGTAATCCTAGTTGGTTAAAGGAACAAATTTTTTAAATTACTTTTTATTTAATTATTTAAATAGATTTAAAAATCTAGTTAAATAAATTTAATTTAAATTTATTTAAATAGATTTAAAAATCTAGTAGTCATTACTGAATGATCAAGAATATTTACATTAAAATCACCACAAACTTTCCATTCCACCACAACCTTTCTTATTGCTCCTAATTTTAGTAATTGCATTTTCAATAACTGATTCAAACAAGCTAAAGTTACTTAACGGTGGACGATATACACATATGATAATATGCTGCTCAAGTTCTACACATGACAGTTCCACAGTGCGTTCTATAGACAAACTTGCTATGTCTTTCCGTTCTTTACATGTTAAGCTATTTGAAACAATAATCAAGGATCCACCATGAATAGCGTGTTTCCTAGAGAAGGCACTGTGTACCGTGTATTGCGAGTTATTTAAGAATTTAATTTGGTATTCTTTTAGCCAGTGTTCTGTAATACACATAACTTGTATACTGTGATTTTCTAAATATAAACTTAATTCTAAATCCTTGCCAGATAGACCTTGTATGTTTTGATGTGCTACATTCAGTTGAATTTGTCTACCCTTTGTCCTAGTCTTAAGTTTAAAGAACTTGTGTCAGTATATTCAATAGAAGAATTATAAAGATAGGAACTATTTACAGAAGCTAAATTCTTGGATACCCTACATGTACCTGTGTCATTTTGTAAATTAAATGCTAGTAATTTAGCAACTTGTCTTCTATAAAATAGTGGCAGATACATAGTATCTTTGGTCAATGTAAAATTACTAATAAATTTATTTATGTCAAATAATAAAATAAAATCTTTATATTGCCATGTCAAATTGTATAAGCACAAGTTGAGTTCATGAATATAACTATTCATTGTTTCATTTAAGCTATAAGAATAAGGCAAAGCAAGAGTTATAAATTTGCATTCAAATTTGCTATGAAGCGATAACATAACTTCTATCAAATTAAATATATCCTTTTTAGTCCCCGTTGGGCTATCACCATATGTGATAATTATTGTAGACTGCCTATCAAATATTGTTGTATTTAATGTATTAATTAGATATGTAAACGAAGACCCTGGATAACAATAATTGATAGTATTGTGTTGTGTCAGCTCACAATTTATTAAACTATCTAAACCTACACCAAGCCTATCTGAGAATATATAAACTTTATTTGTGCCAGAATTCTTACCTAAAGAAGACTTACCTGTTCTTTTATTCTCTGAACAAGTACTTTTGTCACTATCGCAAATAATCTGGGACTCACAAGTGGGTAATGTTGGTTTTATGATATTCAAACAACTATTAGTATTTGTTAAGGCCTTTACATATTCTAAATTTTGTCTCCCCACTTGTGCAATGTCATCATATTTCCTAATATATTCCTGAACCTCATTTTCATATTGTGTGTTTATTCTACTTATTTGAGATTGTAAGGAACTAATTTGACTTTTAAGATCCCTAGCATGTTTGTCATATAACATTTTGCCATTATTCAACTCTGCATTGTATTTGTCTAACTCTATTAACAAATCTGAACGCTCAGAAACTAAACATTTATATTGCTGAGATGTTATCTTAGTTTTCCTATATTGCTTTAGACTAAGAATGAGTTTCCTAATATGTTTATTTAATTTATTATACTTTATATGCTGTTTCAGACAATTCATGTTTATTTTTAATTGTTTTGAATCTAAGCCTAATCTATTACCTACAACCTCTGAGTAAAGGTTCTGAGTTTTATTACTGTTTAATATCTCTACAGTTTGTTCTAGTGATTTAATCTTAGTGAATGAGTGTTCTAAACAGCATTCTAGTTCCCTAATGCGACTCATAGACCATGAATGGTCATCATTGCTAGCGGTCAATAAATGGATTTCTTCCTGTAACCTATCTCGCTGGGCCAGTGTGTCCATATACTCAATATGGAGTTCTGCGAGTTGAGCCTTCAGGTTGGAAACCCTATTGTTGACAATCCTGATGTCCTCTTCACAGTCTGCACGCTCCCTCAGTAGATGATTATTCTCCTCCTGGCACTTCTTTAATGCCACCAAGGTTACTCTCAGCTTGTTTTCTAGATCCTTCGCTGTGGCCTTCCTGGTCATCATAGTGCTCATTGTAGAATGGCTCATAGCCAAGGATATGCCAAACACCTATGTACAGAAAAAAAAATGAAGATGTTAGAGAAGAGATAAAGCAGTAATGAGTAGTAGTTTATAGATAATAAGTAAATAAATATATATAAAAATTAATTATATTATAGCTAGAAGGACAGTAGATAAACAACAGAAAGGGAAAATATTATTTAAAGGAAAGAAATTAAAGGTGCTATTCAATTTTTTATTAAGTAGGCAAAATATGTATGTAGGTAGAAAAAAGAAAAATATAATCTTGACAAATTTTATACTAATTTTTATATTAAATTCTGAAGATATTATATATATGGGCAAGATATTATATGATATGTGCGTATTGAATTGTTCAAGATATAAACACTTGAATAAATGTGAAGTGTAAGTGTAGTAGGTGTTTGTATGGGGCGTTTGTTCAGTCTTCGATTTTGCTTCCACGTTTTTGTCAAGCAAAAAGAGACAGAAACTGTGCCAGTGTGTGATGGACGAAGCTCACGTTTGTGTGAGCCGAGTAAATGTGTGATGAGGAGTGTAAGTTAATAAGTAAAATACTCCCCGGGTTTAAAGATGATTTCAAATCCGTCCGTTGACAGCTGGTAGTAGATCTGTCCGCCAAAAACTGTTTGTATTGAGGTTTCAAACACCAAACTGAATGACTTTCACACTTTACTTTACTATTTACTTTCTATTTAACAACAATAATGAGATATAAGCATTAAATATTCATTTAAAATTAAATAAAACTTTTAAAAATTACGGAGCTACGTAATTTTACGTCTGACGTTTCCAGTGTTGCCAGTGTTTATCCCATCATCTTTGCGTATAGACGGAAAACTCGACATCAAACCCTATACGACTGCCTCGTTGGTCTCGCGGCATAAATGTGCGCGTGGGATCGGGAGGTCCCGGGTTCGATTCCTGAGTCGGGCAGTGTTATTGGGTTTTTCTGTCACAAAAATCTCAGTAGCAGCACGGAGTCTGGAAATGTGCCCGGTACGGCAATAGGCTCGCCCCTTATTACGTGGGACTAAAGTATATCTGGCGAAAAGTGGGTGTAGAAATACACCTCTGCCTACCCCTTCGGGGATAAAAGGTGTGACGTTATGTATGTATGTATGTAACTAGCGTTCTGACTGCTGTGGACACAAACTTACGGAATGTATAACATGTACATACTTGCTTTTACAAGTCTGTTTGATTTTGAACCTATATTATTGAAACTTTGATCGATATCAATAGCGGATTTGCTCAATCACTAAAAAATTAAAAAGTTACGAAATTTGTGTTCAAATTGTCTTTAGCCCTAACTGACAAACATAGTGCCATCTTCTTCTGGCAACTCTAATTTGTCATATGAGTGAAGAGTGTAGCTATATTCAATTTGTTCATAAAAATATCGTTCATTCCATGCTTTAGTTATTCTTCCATGGATATTAACGAAATATTATCTCAACTGTCTGTCAAATTAAAAAAGTAAAAATAATGTCTGGAAGTTAAAAAAGACGTAAAAGGGTTACTTTACGTTGAAATGTCAAGGTGACCGTCCGGCGGTTAACTTACACTAGATGAGCCCGCGATTACGCCCGCACTATTTCAGGCTACTGCTCTGCTCCCGTGGCTCAGAGCGTGATGTTATATAACCTTTAGCCTTCCTCGATAAATGGGATATCCAACACTGAAATAATTTTTGAAATCGGACCAGAAGCTCTTGAGATTAGCGCGTTCAAGCAAACAAACAAACTGTTCAGCCTTATATATTAGTATAAGGTTGATCTTTTTAGCGTTCCGTGGTAAACTATCACAGCGACGGTATTACGTGAAGGACATACTTTGCTTTAATCTTGCCAACATGGAACGCCAGCAATGCAAATCTACGCCCTCAAAACACATCTTTGTTCATAAAAATATTTCAGAAAATGCTTGTTCTTCTTATTAGATTCCACTAAACTAAGTACAAAAAATTTCTTTGTCTCACAAATATTTTTTTTGTACTTAGTTTAGTGGAATCTAACAAGAAAAACAATATTGGAGGAATTTATAAAAAATGGTTTATTGTTGTAATTTTAACAAAACAGTTTATTCCGAAGGTTTGTATTGAATTCTAGAATTCTGAGTAGCAATTTAATCACGAAAGTTAGGAAGGCAAGATTCCTAGTGTCAAAAATAAAATACTACTAAGAAATATAACAAAGAGAACGAATGTTAGTCAAAGTGTGAAAAACAGGAACATAAGGAAACGTGTTCCAACGATCTCATTTCTTATCAGCCTTTATCGAAAGCAGAGAAGATACTAAGTACAGTTATATTTTAGCAGTATATATTTTCCTCTTTCCGTTACCAAATTAAAGGACTCTCAAATGATTCGACCCATTTTTACCGACCAAAATAATATTTAATGTTTAAGAAATTGTTTCCTTTTTTACGAAAGTGAAATCGGCTCGCTACAAAACATAGATAGGTTTTATGTAAGGCACCATAAAACTCGTTTCTAAAACTGTATCTTACCGTATTGGGTTAAAATTTATTGCACAGAAATGTATTGATATTTACTACTGTACATTTATTCCAATAACGTTTTTCTTCTAACGTCTAGTTCTCTTTGAAAGCGGTCTCTTGAAATTGAACGCTTCAATAGTTAAAGTGATATTTAACAAACAAAACCTCGAGCTTCGTTGACTATTAATTATCATAAATATAACATTAGACATGTTGGCTTTAGAAATGATCAACGTGAATATTTTAAAGTTAGTTGCTATTAATTTAAAAGTTGGTCTAGTCGTTTATGTAAATTGAATCCCGCCAAGGTCACGCATGCCATACCACATTGTGTACAATTACCGTGATACACCAATAAGGGAAGTTGAAAACAACGCAATGTTTTTTAGTGCGTAGGCCCATCATCTTTTGGGAATCATATCAGTATATACGATATATATTACTTATATAATTATATCTCCACATACTATTGGTTGAATATCAATTGAATGTTGATAAATCCCTCAGATAAAGTAAAATATGTGAATAAATCCAGCTTATACTTACACACTAATAAATTATTTACGACAAAAAAATATTTTAAAATTACCTTTTTAAGGTGAATAAAGCAAAGGACAACAGGCAGCGATAGCCGAGTGGATATACCAACAGACTGCCATGCAGAGGGTATCGGGTTCGAATCCTCGGCACGCACCAATGACTTTTCGGAGTTATGTGCGTATTGAATTGTTAATTATCGCTTGTGCCGTGCCTCGGAGAGCACGCTAAGCCGTCGGTCCCGGTTGTCATGAAGATCTTTGACGGTCGTTACAGGGCGTCAGTACCTTTCCCGTAGCTTATAGCGTGATGTTATATAGCCTATAGCCTTCGTCGATAAATGGGCTATCTAACACTGAAATATTTTTTTAAATCGAACCAGTAGTTCCTGAGATTAGCGCGTTCAACCAAACAAACAAACGAACTCTTCAGCTTTATATATTAGTACTAGCTGACCCAGCGAACTCCATATCGCCTTTTTAAGAGTTTTTATTTAATTTCCTATTTTCTAAGTTACCATTGACTTAGCGCTTAATCTCTTATCATTTCAGAGTCTATAAATGATGAACAAACAAACATAGATTTTATATAATATTGAATTCCCCATTCCTTACAATATCGGAGACGATACCCATATCGACTTGAAAAAAAATCCCGTCCGCCATCTTTGATTTCCTATCCGCCATCTTTGATCACGAAATAGATGTTGTATTTGGATTCACCATCCCTTAAATCATCAGAGACGATACCCATATTGATTTTTTTTAATTTTTCCCATCCGCCATCTTAGATTTCCCATCCGCCATTTTGATCACGAAATAGATATTGTATTTGGATTCACCATCTCTTAAATCATCAGAGACGATACCCATATTGTTTTTTTTTATTTTTCCCATCCGCCATCTTAGATTTCCCATCCGCCATTTTTGATCACTAAATAAATTTCATATTATTAATCAGCGTCCCGAAAATCTCGAAAACGATACCCATATAGATTTGTATCCTATTCGTTTAGCCTTTTTTTGCCTTTGACCCAACCCTCCCCCTTCTCGTTTGAACATTTTATTATTTTTGTCTGGCCCCTAAAAGTTGTGGCGTAATTTTATATAGCCTATTGCCTTTCGGAATAATTGGGCTATCATAGGCAATAACAATTTTTTAAATCCGACTGCTAGTTCCTGAGATTAGCCGATATTATCTTTTAGCCCTTTTAGCCTTTTGCCCAGCCCAAAAGGGTCGAAGCGTTATGTTATATAGCCTATAGCCTTCCGGAATAACTGGGCTATCATAGGCAATAACAATTTTTAAAATCCGACTGCTAGTTCCTGAGATTAGCCGACATTATCTTTTAGCCTTTTTAGCCTTTTGCCCATCCCCAAAGGGTCGAAGCGCTATGTTATATAGCCTTCGGGAATAACTGGGCTATCGTATACAAAAAGATTTTTTCATATCTGACCGGTAGTTCCTGAGATTAGCGCGTTCAAACAAACAAACAAATAAACAAACAAACAAATAAACGAACAAACAAACTCTTCTGCTTTATTATATTAGTATAGATATTAGTATAAGATTGACCCTGAAGTTAAATTTTATTTCTAATCTATTAGTTAACTCACATATTACTGCAGCCTTTCAGTCTCTGACAGTGTCATTGGCTTAGTTAGAAAAAAAACTCAAATCTTTAAAAAATCATATTATATTATACAGGTCAAATTAATTACGCTCTTATAGATACGCCTAGGTCTAAAATAAGTGAGAAATAAAATAATTTAAATGAATTAAATCAGGAGCCCGCATGGTGAGTAAGAAAGAAAATAAAATTGTGTGCGTACTTCTAACTGGCACCGAACTCAAAAAGTCTTGTTGTTAAAAATATTAGTTTTTCCGCTGCCTAGTGCGAGCATCTTTAGATGTTGGTAAAGGCTCTTGGCGATTAGTCCATTTACTGACACAACTATCGGCACAATGATCGCCGAGTTCACATCCCACATATCGACAATCTCATGAGCTGGGCCCAAATATTTGAACTCCTTCTCTTTCTCTGCTTTTACGAGATTGCTGTCATGCGATATGGTAATAACGTCTATCAATGCGAGTCGCTCTGCTCGATCCATCACTACAATATCACGCTTAATGGCCACAATAAACCTGTCTGTAATGATAGACCTATACCAGGACAACAACGTACGACCATTTTTTCGAGAACTGGGTCGGGCACAATCTTAATCTTAATCTTAATATATTTTATTCAGAAAGAAACAAAATTAAATATTACATTTTGATACACACAAAAGTACAGCTTATTACACTATTAATTGAACATCTGTGTCTAAACTAGATAAATAAATTATCTGTGCTTCAGACAGCAGCGCTCTTCCTAAAGTAATAACATATTCATAAGCTAACACATGTTAATCAATAATAACATAACATAAAGAGAATAATAATTGTAACAAAAATATATTTGTGTAGTGTAAGCCTCACTGTGTGTAATATGATGATGAGTGTGTGTATGTTGGGAGGATGAGTGTAATAATATCTTTTACTGTGGTATATTAAGTAACTTTTCGGTTTCATCATAGTTTAATTTCTGTATATATTCATTTAATTTGAATTTACATTCCTTTCTACATAGATTGTATATGTTAATCATTTTATTAATTTTATTATATAAATAAGGGTCTAAAAAGGAGAAATATTTAGTAGCATATTGATGTTTAAATATAGGTCTGTCGTAGAAAGTAATATTCTTACGTCGCCTGGAGGTTATGACAGTTTTATCATAGATAAGTTTTGAGTGTTGCTTCATGACAGTGAGTACGATAAATAGTTGGCGGATTGAGAGGACTTCACACGATTGGTAAAGCTGAAATGTTGGAAATCTATATGGGCGGAAAGTGCTAACTTTGAGAATAGCTCTTTGTGCTATTTCTAGAGGTTTTATGACAGTTTTAGGGGCGCCTCCCCAAACAGTGATGCAATAGCTCATTACACTCTGAGCAAGAGTTAGGTAGACATGTTTAATTAAAGTGGTATCTGCTATATGCCTAAGATTTTTGAAAACATATACCAGTTTTCTTAAACGAGATGACACTAAATTAATATGTGGTTGAAATGAGAGGTTGTTATCTATCATTACGCCTAGATACTTCACTACATTGGTTGCATTTAATTTAGGGCAGAGACAGGTATCGCTATTGCAGCAGTCGTGAGCGACCAAGGTGTAAGACGTAATAGAGGAGATGGTATTACGCATTGAGAATGGTATATAGACAGTCTTCTTTGCATTTAATGTTAGGACATTACTTTTTAGCCAGTGACATACAGTGTCAAAACCAGCCTGAGCAGACTTATAAACTTCTGCCCAGTTTTCGTTAGAAAACAGTAAAACAGTGTCATCTACGTAAGATATAATTTTTCCAACCCCTAAATTGAGGTCACAAAGGTCGTTTAAATATACTAGAAAGAGAGTTGGGCCTAGTATACTCCCCTGAGGGACACCGTATGTAATAGGTGAGTCGTCACTAACGTAATTATCAATTTTGGTACATTGATAGCGATTGGAAAGATAATCACCTATTAGCTTTAGTTGTTTTCCTCTAATGCCCAACTTATCTAATTTATTGAGAAGCAGTGACGTAGAGACCGTGTCGAAGGCCTTGGCTAGGTCTAGAAATATACCTATTGTTTTTTTACCATCGTCAATATTACCAACCACATAGTCTACAAGCTCATGGACAGCATCACACGTGGATTTTCCAGCTCTAAATCCGAATTGATTGTTAGACAGTAATTTGTTTACCTCCAGATATTTTACAAGTCTACTGTTAATGATGCGTTCCAGAAGCTTGGAGACCGAGAGGAGGATGGAGATCGGCCTATAGTTAGTAACACGGTTCTTATCGCCCGATTTATAGATAGGTATTACCACAGACTTCTTTAACACTGAAGGAAATGTACCGTCTCGCAAGCAATGGTTAAAATCTGTATCTGTAGTACGGTGAACTCATCATCATATCAGCCAAACGACGTCCACTGCTGGACATAGGCCTCCCCCAAGGTTCTCCACACAGACCGGTCTTGAGCCGCCCGCATCCAACCTCCTCCCGCGATCTTGACAAGATCGTCGGTCCACCTTGCGGGGGGCCTACCTCTGCTGCATCGTCCGGTACGTGGCCGCCACTCCAGAACTTTTCTGCCCCAACGGCCATCGGTTCCTCGAGCTATGTGCCCTGCCCACTGCCACTTCAGCTTGGCTATCCGGAGAGCTATGTCAGCGACTTTGTTTCTACTGCGGATCTCCTCATTTCTGATTCGATCTCGCAGGGAAACTCCAAGCATAGCTCTCTCCATCGCCCTCTGAGTGACCTTGAGCCTTCTGATAAGGCCCATAGTGAGCGACCACGTCTCTGATCCGTAAATCATCACTGGCAACACACACTGGTCAAAGACTTTCGTCTTGAGACACTGCGGGATATCGGACGAGAAGATATGTCGTAGCTTCCCGAACGCTGCCCAACCGAGTTGGATTCGACGATTGACCTCCTTCTCGAAGTTGGACCTACCTAATTGGACTACTTGTCCCAGGTAGATATACTTGTCGACAACTTCGAGCGTAGAGTTCCCAACCTGAATAGGAGCAGGTACAACATGGACGTTCGACATGATTTTCGTCTTGTCCATGTTCATCTTAAGACTTACTTGTTGGGAGACTCTACAGAGGCCATCGAGCATTGTGCCTAGGTCTTCCATGGTCTCAGCCATGACTACGATATCGTCTGCGAATCGAAGGTGAGTGATGTACTCGCCGTTGATGTTGATGCCGAGTCCATTCCAGTCCAGAAGCTTGAAAACATCCTCCAGCGCAGTGGTAAACAGTTTCGGGGATATGACATCCTCCTGTCTCACCCCTCGCTGGAGTTGAATAGGTTTCGAACTCTGGTCCTGGAGGCGGACTGACATAGTGGCGTTTTCATACAAACACTTCAGCACTTCGATATATCGGTAGTCAATCCGGCACCGTTGGAGAGACTGTAGCACCGCCCAGGTTTCGATCGAATCGAAGGCTTTCTCATAGTCCACAAACGCCAAGCAAAGGGGCTGGTTATACTCCTCGGACTTCTGTATAACCTGCCGCAGCGTATGTATGTGGTCTATGGTACTATAGCCTTTACGGAAACCGGCTTGTTCGGGAGGCTGGAAGTCGTCTAGCTTGCTCTCGAGACGATTCGTGATGACCCTCGAAAACAGTTTGTAGACGTGGCTCAGAAGTGTGATGGGTCTGTAGTTCTTCAAGAGGGTTTTATCCCCTTTCTTAAAGAAAAGCACCACCACACCTCTGTGCCACGCCTGTGGCGTTTTACCCTCGAGAATGACGGAATTAAATAGCTTCCGGAGGGCTTCTCTAGCGGGCGCACCGCCGGCCTTCAGAAGCTCACTCGTAATTCCGTCATCTCCCGGCGCCTTGTTGTTTTTAAGCTGTTTGAGAGCCACACTAATCTCGTGCATGCTGACGTCCGGGATATCTTCGGTATAGTGTCGGGTCAATCCAGCTCTAGGGTCTGACGCTGGAGTGCTTGCGGGTTGTTGCGTTGTCGTGTCCATAGAACCTTTCGATCTCCTCCAAGAGCTCAGGCTTGGACGATACGATTCTGCCATCCTCCGTCTTCAGCTTTGACAGCTGACTCTGCCTAACAGACAGATCCCTCTGGAACACTTTGGATCCCTTATTCCGCTCGATCGCCTCACGAACACATTTTGTGTTGTATTGGCGGAGATCGCGAGTCAGAGACTTAGAGATCTGTCTGTTGAGGTGCCGATATTTCGGCATGTCGTCGGAGGATAGCAGAACCATCTTGCGCCTTTCCTCTAACAGCTCGAGGGTCGGATCCGAGATCTTTTTGGTTCTCTGGCTTTTCTGGGGCTTAAAAAATTTAGCCCCTGTTGTATGGACAGCATCCACGAACCCGTTACTGTACACGTCCACATCTACGCATTCACCCAGGCATTCGAAACGGTTCTTGAGTTCGAGCTGAAAGCTCTCGGGGTTTTGGATATGAACCGGTGCCGGTCGGAGCGTGGACTTTATCAACCTCGACCGTTCGAGGCTTGTACAGATATTCAATGTGCCTCTTACCATTCGGTGATCGCTCCCCACTTTAAGTGAATTGATCACGGAGACATCATTGAATACCTGCCTCTTCGTCGACATGATAAAGTCGATCTCATTTTTGGTTGCACCGTCTGGACTTACCCAGGTCCACTTGCGGCATTCTCGCTTCTTGAAGAAGGAATTCATCATATAGAGTCCTTCCTTCTCCATAAAGCTAGCCAGCAAGTGACCCCGGGAATTCCGATGCCCATAACCAAATGGCCCTACTCTCAGCTCATCACCGTCGCGTTTGCCCAGTTTCGCGTTAAAATCTCCCATGACCACGGTGTATTGGGTTTTGTAGCCATGTATAGCCCGAGATATGTCCTCGTACATGGCTTCCACCTCCTCATCGGGGTGCGACGAGGTCGGAGCGTATACCTGTATGACCTTCAGCGAATACCGCTTGGATATTCTGAGTATAAGGTACGCTACCCTGCTCGACACACTCCCGATATTTACCACGTTGGTCACGAGAGATTTGTGGACGATGAACCCGACACCACCTTGGGACTGTTGGTCGCCCTCCCGGTAGAAGAGCAAGTTACCGGAATTGAGAACTATCGAGTCCTCCCCCTGTCTTCGGACTTCAGATAGGCCTATGATATCCCATCGCAACTTGCTCAATTCTTCTTCCAGCTCGACAATCTTCTCGTCGGTCCGCAGTGTGCGCGTGTTCAGTGTTGCCAGGGCCAATTGTCGTTGGTGGTGGTAGCCCGATCTCTTCCGGAGATTCTTCGCACCCCTTGCCCTGCCGTTACCATGGCCGCTACCATAACCAGGACTAGCGGGGCCGCCGGGGACTAGGGGCCGGTTTTTAATGGTGTAATTCATAATTGGGGGGATATGCCATAATCGCCACGCTTGGCAGGCGTATTGGCGATCGCAGTGGCGGAAGTTCTTAGTGCTGGACGCTGCTGCCCATCTAGCATCTCGGGATTTCCTTCCGCCAGGTTCGGATGGTTTGACCGCCATCTTTCGGTTGACTGCTTGCGCTGGGGGAGATATTATGACGAGTATCTACTCGTCAGAGTAACTCCTCCAGTGGGCGGTGGGGTCGTCCCGTCCCGACGCCGAAACGGTGAACTAATGAGATTATATTTTAAGGACTAGTTGCTGATGGATTATCTTGGCCACTTGATTGTGTCTGTGCAAATACTTGCCAAGTGCAAAACTCGAACAACCGGATACTATATGTCTGAGAGATTCCCCGGGCTGGTGACATGCCCGCCATATGTCAATCGCACAGTCCCTCAGTATATACTATCGGTAGTTTTTTGTTATGACAATTCGTCCATAATTATGCAGACAAATCCTTTGGTTTCACTGAAGAGAATAATAGAAATAAGAGAATAAAATATTAATAAAAATTATTACACAAACCTGCAGTACTGCAGGATTATGTAATTATTTTTATAAAAGTAAAAGTCAGAGAAGGATTAGTCTAACCATCAAAATATGTATTACATATTTTTTTAGTTACAGTAAAGGTTGTACGTGAAGGCAGCGATAGCCTGTGTGCGATAGCTGAAAGTTTGTGATGATCGATGAAAACACTTTTCTTGAGATATATAATTGTATTCAATTAATACTTATTTTTCAAAGAAATATGCAGTATAGCTTCTACATCACAATAGTGCAAAAGCTACCTTTTTTTGCAATAACTGTCACCCACATCGGCGAATACGTGAGCCGAAGCTAGTCTGTAAAATAAAAGTATCGATAAAGTTATAACGTCACTATGTTTATGCGTCACAACCTTTATACGAATAAATCAAAATGTCTATGAACGAAGTATCAAAGTTTCAAATGAAGTTCTATTAAATTTTGACGGGTAATGGGGCCCAACACGGTGACCTATGTCAGACCTTTGAGTGATGGGATCCCTCCGTCTATAAATTAATATATTTATATAGTCTAAGATATTATTATATTGTAATATGGTGATATTTATTTCCTCTGAGTGTCATAGCCGGTGGGCTATGACACTCAGAGGAAATAAAGTTTGTGCAATGCTACAACTTATTTTGTAGCGTCATGAGAAATGGAGACATATTTTGTTGAGCGAGATTTCTAGCTACATAAGTCAAAGTCAACGAGCGATTACTTAAGAAATTCAATATGAAAACGTAATTTGGAGGCTTTTGTAATCTACGCTTGAAAACTTTTTTCAACGAAACTTCGTTGAAAAGTCAACGGATCATCAGTGATAGTAATTGGCCTTTTGTTCTTTGATCGTTGACCTCAGAGTCAATGTTTATTTGTAATGAAATTTAAGACAAATTCATTAATTGGACGCACTTGATTCGCAAGCAATATTGTTGGACAATTTAGTTTAGGAGGCGAAATTGTTCGAAAGAGTTCATTCAAATACTACAACTTGTTGAGAGGCTAAGTAAATTTGGTTTTCATTAGCCAGCCGTTCAACGAATATATTATTGAGTTTTGCGGATCAATACATACATATTATATCAAGACATTGTGATCAAAATTAAATATGTTGGAATGACAACTTGGCCAAGAATATTTTTGTGACTTTAGTGTTTTATAATTATTTCATTGCGTATTGTGGAAATATTATAATAATAAATTGAATCTAGTGGTTAGACACACATAAATTAAGAGGGCTCCTCAGTCTGCATTTGGCTTGGAACATAACTCAATTGTCATCCAGACGATTGAAAGTGAGAAAAAAGATGGCAAGCACATGTGGAGCGTTTAATTTGTTTTCTTAGGCTGAATCACAAAATTTTGGTGTTATTTTCTGTGTGAGTTTCGTGTCTGTGATTGTTTTTTTTGTTGTGTGATTATTTGTTACCTGTTTGGTAAGTTTATTTGTGTTTTATGGCTGTATGTGGGGAGGTCGCGACCATGGAAGTTGATTTTGAACTCCATGGTCGTCCGCCCGATCCTGGCACGTCGCAAAATAACTCCAACCTACCCCAACAAATTCTTACTACAAATCCTTCCCAGGACCTATTCCCGTATTCCCCAGGCTTATCCGTGCCGTTATCGTCCTTTGAGGACATTGAAAACCAGGCCCGTAAGCGCATTGTTGACAGTGATGGCCCTCCCCCTCCAAAAAAAACAAATAACAATGACCAGACCCTAGCGTCCCCTTCTTCCTACAGTCGGTCTCGATATTCGACCAGGGACTCAGCTCCATTTGTAGTACATGCCTTATTTAAGTCTGATGATACTTCCTCTGGTACCACCATCCACCCGGTGATGTTTGGCCAGCTGTTGCTGAAACTGAACATTAAAAATATACTCCCCGATGGAGTCAAAAAAGTAGGCCGAAACAAGATCTCTGTATAGTTTAAAACTCCAGAAGATGCAAATTCATTTCTAAATAACTCTGAGATACTCGCTAAAGGTTATGCTACCTCAATTCCAAGCTACAACATAACAAGAATGGGTGTGGTAAAAGGGGTCCCTATTAAGTGGACTGAAGAGGAGATTGCTAAGAACCTAAAATCCCCCTGTCCAATTCTTAAGGTTAGGCGACTCAACCACAAGGTTATAACTGAAGGATCTGCAGAATGGAAACCGACTCCCTCGGTAGTCATCACTTTTGATGGTCAATCCCTGCCCAAGCGTATTTTCTGTTGTTACAACTCCCTTCCGGTGGATTTATACCAATTCCCTACCATTCAATGTTACGGGTGTTGTAGATTTGGGCATACCAGATCCAAATGTCGTTCCAAACCTCGGTGTTTCCGCTGTGGTGAGGAATACTTTGGTGATGGTTGCTTTGTGGAGGACATTGTCTGTCTGTATTGCACTGGTCCACATTTTGCTACCAGTAAGGATTGTCCAGAATTCATAAGACAGAAGAATATTAAGCTTTGTATGGCTGAGGAGTGCTTGTCTTATGAAGAAGCTTCCAAAAAGTTTTCCCCCTCTTATAAGTCATATGCTGCTGTTTCCTCATCACTCCCCCCTACTCTTTCTCAGTCTCCTAATTTCAATAATCTCACTCAATTACCTTCCAGCCTTAAATCTCTTCACCAATCCCCTAATGTTATTTCCTACAGAAAAACCACTTTCTCCAAACCCAAGCCCCGTCCTCAACTTTCGCCTGGTTATGACCGCAGAGCTCATAAAAGCATTCTTAACAATTATTCGTTTAATCCTTCCACCAATGGTTGTGCTCTCAATAACCCCTCCCAATTAACTGTTTCTTCTAATGACCCTGTTTCCATAGAAATTAATAATTTATACTCTTCTCTTTCCTCTTTTCTTTTAAAAAATAGTTTACCGGACAACGTTGCCAATGAATTTGTAAACCTCATTAAATTTCGTAATTATGGCCCTACATTGCCTACAATGGAATGTCAGGAGCGCCATACCAAAAAGACATGAGATTTCCCATCTTATTAATACTTATAAACCTGCAATTATTGCCTTAGCTGAGACTTGGCTTCGGCCAACCCAAACTTTTAATTTTTCAGGATACAGCACATTCCGTCATGACCGTCCTGATGGTTATGGTGGGGCTGCTATCCTTGTTAGCAACTTATTCCCTTCCTCTCTACTTTCCTTACCTAGTCATGGGAATGAGATTGATGCTGTTGGAGTTAACATCCTCGGTATCAATTTTATTTCCATTTATATTCCTTCCCCAAATACTACAAGTTTTCAGTTTCTCCACAACATCTGTGTTCTTTTTAATCCTATTATTCTGCTAGGAGACTTTAACTGCCACCACAGTCTATGGGGCTCTGTTCACAGTGACAGTGCAGGTAATTAATTGGTTGACTTAATAGATGACAGAGGATTATTTTGTCCTGAATGATGGGTCGGCAACACGCATACCAAGAATTGGTCAAGTTAAGAGTAGTGTTGATTTGTCTCTATGTTCCTCCAATCTTTCTGCCCAGCTGGACTGGAAGCGTCTAAATTTATGTTATGGTAGTGACCACTATCCTATTAGCATTACTTTAGTTAGTAGGTCCCTACCCCAGAGAGTAATAATCCCATTTTGAAATACAGATTGGCAGATGCTGACTGGGATTTGTATAATCAAATCATGCAGGACAAAATTCCCTCCCTTCCTAGTGTTTCTAATACCAACATTGATGACTGTTTATTGCAATTTTCCGAGTGTATTTCTTCCGCAGCCGAGGCTAGCATTCCTCATAAGAATGCAGCTACAGGTAAGTTAGCCTCTCCCCCCTGGTGGGACCGGGATTGTACTCAAATCATCAAAGCCCGAAATGCTGCTGAACTAACTTATGTTAACAACATGACATTCCAAAATTTGATTGAGTACAATTGGACGGTTGCTCGATCCAGACGCCTTAAAGGAAAAAACGTGAGGGCTGGAAAAAGTTTTGTGCATCCCTTTCTCCAACAACCCCTTCTACCTTTGTGTGGCAGAATTTTAAGAAGTTTAGTCGCGGCTGCTCCCCTGTGAAATATTCTCCAATCTCTCCAGATTTGGCTTCTCTCTTCTTTTATAAACTTGCTCCTTTCTTTGCCCCTTTACAGGATGAACTCCCGCTCTCTACAGATACTGCCTCCATTGACCCTTTAGATGCTCCTTTTACCTTACAGGAGTTGGATGCCGTCCTCAAGTATGTTCGTGATTCCGCCCCTGGAGTCGATGGTTTCCTTTTCTCATTTTATAAAAGGGTTAGCCCTCAGAGCCGCGAATTCCTTTTAAACTTAATTAATACCTGCTTCACTCTTAGTTATATTCCGGACAAATGGAAGACACAGCTGATCATTCCCATTTTAAAACCCGGTAAATCTCCTAATTCCCCAGACCATTTCCGGCCAGTCGCGCTGTCGCCCGTGCTTTGTAAAATTTTCGAGCATCTTATTAAAAACAGACTAGAGTGGTATGTTGAAAACCAAGGCCTCCTAGCTAATTCTCAATATGGTTTTCGTAGGGGTTCTAGTACCATGGATAGTATCAGCATCCTGATGACAGATATTCGAATTGCATTTAGCAAGAATGAATCGGTGCTTGCGGTCCTTTTGGATATTACAGCAGCTTACGACAATGTCCTTCTTGCTGTACTCAGAAGTAAGCTACGTCAGCTGAGTATACCGCCAAGAATGCTAAATTGTATTTGCAACCTCCTTTCAGACCGTAAAGTCAAGTTACACTGTTCAGGAGATAATATTGGACCGAGAACTGTTTGGCGCGGTCTTCCACAAGGTTCGGTATTGAGCCCTCTACTATATCGTATTTACACGTCAGATTTACATAGGTCTCTCAACATCGACTGTCAAATACTTCAATACGCCGATGACACATGTTTATATTTACAGAAAGCGTCAATTGCGGATGCTCAGGAATCCATGCAGATATCCCTCAACTCCCTAAACCATTGGCTCAACTCCCATGCACTCTGCCTTTCACCTGCTAAAAGCTCGGCTGTAGTCTTCTCTCATAAGAGAATACTTCCAAGGCTTCATCTTGAGATTGAAGGTTCTCCCATAAAGTTCGAGGACAATGTCAAATTTTTAGGTATTATCTTAGACTCAAAATTATCTGGCGCTTCTCATATTAATTATGTTGTAAGCAAATTAGAGAAAAATCTAAACATGCTTCGTGCGCTTGCGAGTGTTTGGTGGGGAGCACATCCTTTCACCCTTAAACTCATTTACAATGCAACTATCAGAAGTTTATTAGATTATGGTACATTTTTGCTGGAACCCTGCAGTAAAGTTGCAATGGCTAAACTAGACTCCATTCAGTCGAAGAGTCTACGCATAGTTTTAGGCTGCATGAGATCCACACCAATTAATGGTCTTCAAGTAGAGAGTGGTGATCCCCCCCTTTACCTGCGCAGGCAATAACTTGCAGACAAATTTGTTTTTAAAAGATTTTTTATAAACAACCACAATATTCTTCCCAAACTTGCCCACTTAGATAATCTTCTGGACCAGAGTGATTACTGGAGACACAAGGACCCCCTCTTATTTTTAAACTCCTATAGAAAGATCCGGCTAGAACAAGAAGCTGTTAATATTCAACAGTGTTCCAAAATTCCTCTGTATTATTCTCCATATAAAGCCTTAATTTACTATCCAAATTATTTCATCACTGCCCTGAATAAAGATTCTCATCAAGTCAATGCTCAATTTTCTACCCTGGTTGAAGCTCATTGGAGCGAATATCATAAATTTTTCACGGATGCCTCAAAGTTCTCTCCAGATAATAAAACAGGCATTTCAGTATTCTATGAAAACTCCAAAATTATCCTCCAGTTTCAATGTCCACCTTAATCTTCTGTGTTTACTGGCGAGTGTATAGGCATTCTTGAAGCATGTTTATTTATCCTTTCTCATGATGTCATTTCTAAGGCTGTAATTTTTTCAGACTGTAAAGTGCCCTGGAGGCTATCATTAAAAATCCTTTCAGGAATAACATTCATAGCCCTATTATCATGGCAATTAGGAACTACTTGCATTCATGTGTTGAGAAGAATATTGAGGTTGTACTGGTATGGATTCCTGGTCATTCTGGCATTACTGGCAATGAATGTGCAGATGAGTATGCCAAAGAGGCTGTTAATAGTAGCTTGGTTGATCTTAAATACTACTCCATCCAAGTTTATGATTTACTGCATACATGCAAGGTAGATTTGCACAACTCCTGGCAGTTTTTGTGGTCTGAGTCAAATAAAACAAAGGGCTCTTTGTATGCCTCAATCCAACCTGACATTCCAATTAAGCCTTGGTTTTATAAATTCAAAAAGACTCCTAAAATTGTAACCTCCGTTATTTGCAGAATCCGCCTTGGCCATTGCTGCTCCCCTGTTTTCCTACATAAGATCAGAGTTCGTGACAATTCTTTGTGTGAATGTGGCCTAGATGAGGGTACCCCGGACCATATATTTCTTAATTGCCCATTAAAAAAAGCCTTCCCATTAGAACAACTTGTATCCAAATTAAATATTCAGTACCCAGTTAATGTACGCCACCTCTTATCCTTCTTTCCAAATCCTATAATAATTTGTGCTTTTATTAAATTTATCTCTATTAACACAATAAAACTATAATATGTATTAGAATTTTAATTTTTTGTCTTATTGTATATCAATTATTGTATTAACTAACATCTGTAACTGTGATCGACTTTTGTTTCAGGCTCGAATCTAACACCACAATAATTTGTATGGTATATCTATACTGCCTGATGCTTCGTTGCCCATAAGTGTTCCTAGTTATTACACGACACTGGCAGAAATTGTCGAAAAGTTGTCGACAGATTGCCATTAAAAAAAAAGTGAGAAAAAAAACACATGTCTTAAGTAATATACTAAATAATACGATATTTTTATGTCATACTAGGAAAATTTAAGCCAGTTTATTCTAAAAACTTCATAGTGACCCAAAACTTTGACTCTGATGAGCGATAAAACTAAAAATGTTTTGGGCTTCTTCGCGGTACTAACCGGAAAACTAATAACGTTCATTCAGTACCTACGATATTATACAACTTTACCGATATTTCAATTTTATATAACCGTAACTTGTGAAAGCCCTGCATCTTGGTAGCATATTTACTGTTCAAGTGTAATTTGTAAATGGAAAAACTACGGACGATGCAAAACATACAAATATGCCACATTAAAAACACTAGAAGTGCCGTAATATTTTAATAGCGCAGACATTTTTGGTCTGTTACACATGTTGGGCCGCAAATGTAGTTAAAGATATAATATTTCAGCCGCTGTGGCAAAAATAATGCTCACATAAGCTTGGAGGGTTTCTGTATCTGTCTGTACATCATATCTTCTAAAATTACGGTGCGGTTTTTTGTTTGAACGCTGTTGTGATCGAAATTATTCTTAGGTACAGTTTATAAAGGTCTTTGTTGCGGGTATTCATAAAAGCTTTCAAGCCTACACCTCTATTCCCATTCATATTTACCTAGATCCCAATGGCTAGGAAACAAGCTAAGTTATTCGAAATTTCCTACTGAACAATGTCGTTTAGTTATTTGTTGTCAGACTACAGTATAAAAATAACATTTTGTCGTTCAAGGCTAAAGTAATAATCTATCATACGACTTAATAACACAAATTTTAACAAGACACTAGGTTATAACGTATTACTCTTATCGAGTCACTTAGTTTTAATATCTCAAAAGTGATGGATCATTTTAGTAGGCAAAATATAAAATGTGATTTAGGAACAGTGTATAAAAATATATCAAAATACTTAAATTTATGAAGATTTTTAGCTTTGTGACATTATTACTCTTATCGTTATATGCAATTTCTACCTATATATTTAGAGATCAGTAACTGGACTTTGTGACTAAAACTAACATAAACCCGTCAGAAAAAAATTGAAATACACGCAAAAATCTGTTAATTTGTTATTAATAAATGCACATCTGTGAGAGTAAAATTACGGCCATCAATATAAAAAATATGTTTTTTTCAAACACAACGACGGGCGCTTTTCAACGTTTTGATGTTCTATCAAAAATATAGTCAAATAAATCCATATAGTTCACTCTGCTGTCCACAATTTTTACGTTTATGAATATATTTTTAATAATATTTAGATTTGTATTTTAAATAATAAAATTTAATATTGTGAATTTTCTCGAAAATTTTAATTTATTTAAGCTACATGATTACGTGCCATCTGTTTGCGAATAGCGCATAATAATATCTACTGTGCTTTTTTTCTAGTAACCTAAAAATAAATCCAGTAACATTAAAACCTCGCTTGCAAATTAAAAAAGAAAGCCTTATGTTAAAAACTTTCCACGTTTCCCCTTACTCGAAACATTTCAAAACAAAATACCACCTATAAACTATTAAAAATCAACACGGCAATGCTAGTGAGTACTATAAAAATCAAATTACTAAAAGCCATTTACAGGACAAAGGTTTATTAACAGTCAATAAAACCGCTCACACATTTTTATTTACATTTGAAAAAGCCAACCCCTCATACACTTTCCATATCCATTTATCAACACGAACCTTTCACGATGTCTTTTCTAATAGAAATAATTTATCTGACTCGTGTATACTGTCTTTTTAATGATTTCGTCGGTAAAAGGTTTGAAGGTTAGATTTGGTACCTAAATAAATTGATATGCCTCACATTAATATTCTTCTTTAATAACGATCACCATATCCTGCTTTGGCGACAGACTTCTTGGTGCCGAATAGTCTTAATTTTCTTAGATTGTCAAAGTAAATATAATTTGTTTGTTTCAACAATAATTTATTGTATCTTGATTTCAATGTAGCTCGTTACTTTGTTTTTTTTTTAATTTGTGTAGGTATTCAATAGCAGATTTCATCAACTTTTGTTTAGAGAACAATATTATCATCTGATTTTTTGGCTGTTTTGATTATTCAGCATCTATCATCGTAGAGAAATCGAAGCTTATCAAAGTTGTTAGATAATATAAAATATAACTAAATGATGGCGTGAAATGTAAGAAACCAAATTTATATTTGTAGCAACATAGTTAGTTATTCTGAAATCATTATGAGAAGGGTTTGGGCATAGTTCACCAAACTGGCCAAGTGCGGGTGGCCAGATTTTACATTTCAACAACACTATTGTAGTAAAACTCCAGTTGTATTCCAATACAATTTATATTTCGGACACACCTTTACACTGTACAGATATTATAATATTTCCTAAGAGCCACCGTCCGTTCAGTACCGTCGCCCGGAATGGAATGCCCGCTCTCGCCAACCGCCATTTTGAATTATTTCGATAGTGATGTGACTCGGACGAGTCAATCGACTGCAAATTATTAAATTCCAATCGATATTAATTTTAATAAAAATGGGGACCTTACACTCGTCCATCCTGACCTCGTGTATGTCCCCATACACGCAATCAAGCAAACTTAACATAAACCTTACACTCGGCGAGAGGGGGCACTTACAATCACATTAAAGAATCCTGTAAACCCATCCAATTCTCACCAATACATTTTATAAACCGCTTATAAAAGCTTACAATCCTGGTCAACCCATCCAATTCTGACTAACACATTTTATAAATCGCTTATAAAAGCTTACAATCCTGATCAACCCATCAATTCTGACCAATACATTTTATAAATTGCTTATAAAAGCTTACAATCCTGGTCAACCCATCAATTCTGACCAATACATTTTATAAATCGCTTATAAAAGCTTACAATCCTGGCCAACCCATTAATTCTGACCGATACATTTTATAAATCGCTTATAAAAGCTTACAATCCTGGTCAACCCATCCAATTCTGACCAATACATTTTATAAATCGCTTGTAAAAGCTTACAATCCTGGTCAACCCATCCAATTCTGACCAATACATTTTATAAATCGCTTATAAAAGCTTAGACATGTTTATAAATGCAATGCTTGCTAACCCATCCAATTCTAGCAAGATTGACATTCACCAACAATACCTACATGTTATAAATGCCATTTACCAACAATCCCATGTTATAAATGACATTTACCAACAATACCTACCAGTTATAAATGCAATGCTTGCTAACCCATCTAATTCTAGCAAGATTGACATTTACTAACAATACCTACGTGTTATAAGTGCCATTTACCAACAATCCCATGTTATAAATGACACTTACCAACAATACCTACATGTTATAAATGCCATTTACCAACAATCCCATGTTATAAATGACATTTACCAACAATACCTACGTGTTATAAATGCAATGCTTGCTAACCCATCCAATTCTAGCAAGATTGACATTTACCAACAATACCTACATGTTATAAATGCCATTTACCAACAATCCCATGTTATAAATGACATTTACCAACAATACCTACGTGTTATAAATGCAATGCTTGCTAACCCATCTAATTCTAGCAAGATTGACATTTACCAACAATACCTACGTGTTATAAATGCAATGCTTGCTAACCCATCCAATTCTAGCAAGATTGACATTTACCAACAATACCAACATGCAGTTCGTGCTAACCCATCCAATTCTAGCAGGAACTGCTACACTGCTTATAATAGCTTATAATTCTAGTCAACCCATCCAATTCTGACCAGAATTTTCACATAACAAAATAGACATTTAATAAATAAAATCATGGCTATATTAACAATTGTATCGTAATTTAGTTAATACGCTTTTACAACCAACAGTGCAATATATCAGCTCATACAATAGTTAGCGCAACATGTGTAAAACACCACTATTACTAACCATTTAATTTTTAGCACAAGTTAACAACATATTATTATCATAGCGACATAATATACACAAGGAATTAATATAAATTAGAATGATAGGCTGTTTTATCACTGCTACAAAAGTAAGCCTGTAACAATACAGCTCTGGACTGTACCATTAATACCTAGGTACATTAATATTATTTTAAATTAATAATTTTTGGGAGGGGGGTGAAGTAACTCGCGTCAGTAGGAACTACCATCCTTTCCTAGACCCACCCTACACGTGCCCCCAAAAAAAATAACTGTTATCCGGTCAAATGGGCTATCGGCTATTCACCCCAAAGGACAATAAAAGCTACCGCTTAGTCATTAAAAACCTCCACCATAGACAACAACCACCAAAGATTGTGAACTACAACAGAGATCCCATGCAGGTGTGGTAGCCGTCGAGACCGTAACACAGTCAAAATCTACACCAGCTTCTGATAACACCACTGATATTACTGACAATCAACGAAATCTGACTCTTGAAAGCATACTCATAAAACAAAGTGAGACGATCGATCTCCTAATTCAACAAATGTGCTCCATGTTGGACCGTATCACAACTCTCATTATAGAACAACAAATTACTTCTCTAAACCTTGCAACGTGGAATATTAATGGCCTTGCACCTAACTCTCATGAACTTGAAGCATTCCTCCACTCCAACAAACTTGATGCATGCCTTATATCCGAAGCACATACAAACAATCGAATCTAAGCCGAATTTGCATCACCGGATATAGCGTGTATTTTACCTGCCACCCGAATGGCGGAGCTCATGCTGGTTCTGCGATTGTTATTAAAAATAGCATAAAACACTGCCTACCGCAGCCGTACGCGACTAATCACCTACAAGCTACCACAGTGCGCATAGAAGACGGCTATGGTCATATGAACCTCTCGGCCATATATTGCCCACCGCGACATTGCATAAAAGAAGTCATGTTCACAGAATATTTCCAGTCTCTGGGGAATCGCTTCATAGCTGGTGGGGTCTGGAATGCTAAGCACACCTACTGGGGATCACGAGTAACCGTTACAAGAGGTCGAGAACTAAAAAGGAGCGTCGATTCCAATCGACTTATACTATTATCTACTGGTGAACCGACATACTGGCCCACAGACGGCAACAAGATACCAGATTTGTTGGACTTTTATATCACCAAAAATATTCAACCCCTTTACGTTCACATAGTATTAAGCCTCGACGTCTCCTCGGACCATAGTCTAGTGATACTGATGATAAGCACAACAATCATTTACTGTGTACTCTATAATGAGAACCTGTAAAATGCAAAAACAGACTAGGATAATTTTCGTGAATTTCTGGAATCCAATATAATTCTTAAACTTCCACTGAAGAATCCCGAAAACATTGACCACGCGTGCCCATACATCACCAACCTGATACAAGTAGCGGCTTGGAAAAATACTCCCACTCTAGAAACACCCAATCGTAGAAAACTATTTCCAGTTGATATCCGCAGCAAGATATTTGAAAAGCGCAGACTTCGTAGAGTGTGGCAACATTCACGCAATAGAGAAGACAAAACACGACTCAACCGGGTGATCACTGAACTAAGGACTGCTCTCGCACAGGTTGCAAATGCATAGAGTCTACCAAAAGATAAGACAGTCTCGAAAATAAGGAGTACTGCTCAGCAGCAATTCTCGATGTCCAACATGCTTTCGATCGGGTTTGGAACAAAAGCCTATTGTGCAAAATAAAGAGGACCCTGCCCCACACGTTCTACCTTCTTTGGCATCATATTTAAAGGATAGAACCCTCCAAGTCAAGCAACGCGGCTCCAGATCCCCTCCGCACACTTGCGATTCAGGAGCGCCTCAAGGCTCGGTCCTTGGCCCAGATATGTATAACATATTTACTCACGACCTACCGCAAGCCCCTAAACGTAATTATTGCGACGCCTGCGGATGACGCTGCATTTCTGATATCTAGTAGTGACCCAGATGAAGCCAGGGGGCCCTTACAAATCCAACCAGACCAAACCTATAGCTGGTTGCAAAAATGGCGAATTAGAGCAAGTGCCCCCAAATCGCACCACATCACTTTCATGCCGCTAAAGAAACTATGCCCAACAGCAAATCCCGGTCACGTACCGCTACCTCAATCTACATGTGTGAAGCCCCCGGGCCTCCACTTGGATCAACGTATGACCTGGAAGGAGCATGTAAAACATAAACGGAACGAAGTCAACTTTCGTTTTAAAAAAAAACCTATTGTGGTTACTCGGTAAACAATCCGCTCCGTCCCTGAGTAACAAACCCAGAGTCTACAGCTCAGTTATAAAACCCATATGGACTTATGGATTCCAACTGTGGTCCTCAGCCTGCAAATCAAACATCCAATGCCTCCAGAGCCCAAAATAACATCCTCAGGACTACAAGTGGCGCCGCCCGGCCCACTCGCAACTCTGAGATCCATAAGTACTTGGAGACGAAAACTTCTGGAGGGGTCATGAGGCAGCTCTTTGTCGTCCCGTTCAAGACGGCATCGCTGTTCACCTCGGCTGTCCTTTCGAAAAGACCGCATCTCATCCTGTCTCAATGATGTCGGTCTATGCGACGATAACGGCATCGTCATCAAGTCAGAGAAAACCAAACTGCTAATAACACACTATACATATTTGCGACCATCAGTAGAACCAGTATTGTATACACACAACCATTCAAGCTTTCATAAATTATCAAACCGTCAATGTAAAAGTAAACTGTTTTAAATACTTAGGCATGAAAATAGATGAACATTTTTCATGGTCCCATCATTTAGATTACCTTTGTGACAAACAGAGTATTCATCATACAATTTAAACAGATGTAAAACAGAGTATTACTTGGAAAATTCTATCATTTAAGCTTTAAAGTACCTAAAGGAACATTGAAATCCTTATATAAGTCACTCTAGGAGTCTATTCTCGGTATGCTTTAGATTGCCATGGTCTTACATTCAAAACATATATAAATAAATTAGAATCAATCCAAACAAAGTTTCTTAAACTTCTTGTCAATAATAAAACTAGAAATCAGCATAAAAATGTCTACACAAAATTATTTAAAACTTGTAAAATACTACCAATTTCCCTAAAACATAAATACTTATTGGCTGTAAACAACCATGGCAGTCTTGGGCATAACTTGGAACCAGTTACAAATAATCATAACACCCGATCGATGGCCTCTGGCAAATATATTGTACCAAGAGTGTTTAATTATTACGGTGGTAGAACTTTAAAAACGTTTGCCATATCCGCCAAACAATGTCCCAGAAGACATAAGGAACGAAAATGATGAAACTATATTTAAAAGGAGACTTAAGCAATATTACTTAGATAAGTGCTAGAATTTAAGAGTGAAGTTAGCTATAAGTAGTTATTGTAATTTTATCTATGTAAACGTTCTAATTTACTGTGCGGAGACTGGATCCCACAGTCAAACCGATGACACGGTTTTGTGGGACACTGCACTATTTCTGCATGAACGTGTGAATGACAAATAATTAAATAAATAACAAATATGCGACGCATTAGGGTCGCCGCGACGAGAGCCATGCCGTCGGGAACCCGGTCGATGACGACTCCGTTGCAAGCCGATTTCCTCTTCCAAGCGCCCGACTCCGTCTCGTTACTCTCGTAAAGTTCGGTTTGAATTTGTATTTTTAAATAGACGGTAAATTATTATTTTTTTTGAAAAATATCGTCTATCTCGAAAACGGTGCGCGTTAGCGCAAAAATAATGAAAAATTCATACCCCTTTATAAAACCGCGGAGCATATTTCTTAGAACCCTTTTCTGACCTTAACATGACCTTGACCCTGGTCCTCCGAACCACTACCAATGATACACTTTATTTAATAGACGGTCTTGGAGCTTTCTCCTCAAGACCATGGTTGCACCTTAATGTGACCTTGACCATACGTTCACGGCACAAGCTAACCATAATCAAGTAGTATTCTTTTCGTAATTATCCGTTACATACATACACAGTCTCCCTTCTATATCCTCGAAGAGCTAGGCAGAGCTAGATATTGCTATACTCACTTTTGACCAGACCAAAGAAATCCCAACAATACATTGCCCGATCCGGGCATCGAACCCGGGATATGTCCCACGAGAAAATTTATGCCACGAGACCAACGAGACAGTAATAATCCGTTAGACAATTTTTACACTATGAAGAGGGTAATTTTAAATTTGTTAGCGTTGTTACATTGTACGCTGGTAACTAGTTTTCTATTCCAATATATATCTAACAAAAGTTCAAAACTAGGACGAATACAAAATACCCCCATACGCGCACACGTAAAATCATAATTTGAACTAAAACGAATATAAATTAATGTGAGCATGTACATCCCACTTCTGATTTGTAGTAAAACTCCAGTTGTATTCCAATACAATTTATATTTCGGACACACCTTTATAATTATAATATTTCCTAAGAGCCACCGTCCGTTCAGTACCGTCGCCCGGAATGGAATTTCCGCTCTCGCCAATCGCCATTTTGAATTATTTCGATAGTGATGTGACTCGGACGAGTCAATCGACTACAAATTATTAAATTCCAATCGATATTAATTTTAATAAAAATGGGGACCTTACACTATGAAGATCCCTCAGACATGCAGGTTTCCTTAAGATGTTTTCTTTCACTGTATAGCAAGCAATAATTAATAATGTAATATCATTCATCACATCAAGGGAAAAGGTTCTAACCGGCCGTGCGCACCACTGGGACTTAACCTAAGACCTACTGGATAGCAGTCTGTTACGCCTTTTACATAGACTTGTATTCATTTTAAAAGTGTCTGGCAGGGGTCTCTGCTAACATACCTATTTATATTTCAATATGGTCTTATAACGACTTCTAAGAAAGCATGTATCAATCAAGCCATAATACCTAATAATAAGGTAGTGCTAGCTCTTAAAGTAATTACTTAATACACAGCGACACAATAACTAGGATCATTTATCAATCTCGAAAAATACATACGAAAGTGTCAACACACTGATACCTACTCCAATATTTTGAGAGGCTATCAATCTTCATTTTTAAGTTCTCAGGTTACGTTCGAATAATTTGCGATTTAACAGAGGAAGCAGAAAAATGGCAGACGTCTTTCAAGGCAGATAAAGCTTTTTTAAACATTAATATTACCTTAATGAATATAGGTGATAAATTTTTACGTACTATAGACCTTTCATTTTCTGAACGAATCTAAGAATCAGCGTATTAATCCGCAATCATATAGGTTTTGATGTCAACTCATCAAATGTGTACTCTTCTATATGATATTTTATTTAATAAAATTGATATACCTTGGAATTCTCTAGATTACTTATATATCTTGAATGATATTATTATTTACTTGAGTAAAAATAGATTCTTGACAAAGTATAATGCACTTGTTTACAAAAACAAGTGGAATGTTTTGATCTAGTTTGAACAGCTTTAATAGAACATGTGTTATTCTTAAAATAATTTAAATATTTGATCTCAGAGCTATACATATTTGAGATATTTTGTATGGAACTTATTCCAATATAGCATAGTATCTCTAGTCGCTAAATCAAAGGGTAGATCGAATATTGAAACCATCTGCAAAACGAAACGTAGATACTCTTAATTGATGAAATCCAATTTGCCTAATAGTAGTTACTCGAAAAGTTTAAGTTCACAGTACAACGTTTAACTCACTAAAGCAAAGCTGCTACCTTCAAATCAAATTTGTTATTTTATCATCTAGTTCCTTCTCAACTATCTATATATAAATACTAGCTGGGTCTATATTTATTCTGTTCAATTATGTTTTAGGTTCTTAATCGGATTATTAAGTTGTGAACAATGGCATTTTGGAGTATTTCAATATGCTTCTTCATCGGTATACCTATATAAAATTCTCCAATTTTTTTTTAAATTCAACATTAATCCAAACGAATATGAATGCTTGATGCTGCCTACAAAATGTTATTTTTTTAGGACATGTATAAAATATGTAGGTAAGGACTTTAAAAAATTAAAAAAAAGTCTCAAAAACTGAGCAAGGGTCCCTAAAAACAGGGAATGTTTCACTTCGTTTTGTTATTAAGGTATGATGGACGCAGCCCTTTTTTAAAAGTAAGGGCACATAGTATTTAATTAAGTTTTGCCCTCATCTTTTAATATTTTACGCGTGAGAAATTTTAATGTAACGGGATTTGGTGTAAAATCCGCCGCCGCTTTATGAAACGTAATAATTTATAGAAGAGCTAGTTATATAATGAGTACACTGTAGGTCCCAGTAGGTTGCTATATACGTTTATACATCGCGTATTTTAAATTAATATTTTCCTAAAAAAATGTACTCATACTGAAACAAGCTGCCTAGAATATTTATTTTACAAAATATTACCTAATAAATAATTTTAAATGTAGCGCTTTCTTTATTTCACAGCACGGTAGTGTGAATGGGCCCCAAGCATCCAGGCTTTTGGACATCTACCGATCATACTTCAGATAGTGACGTACACTCGTTAGTTTACTTACCAAGAAAAACAAGCATTTATCCCTATTCCCTGAGTGCCAATCTCTTCAAGATCATCCCATCGTCCTTCAAGTGTACCATTGGTATAAAACGGTGACATGGCACTAAAGAGTTCTCTACTAAAATATTGATAGTAATACAACAAAAATGGAGATAGACAATAAAATTTCCGCCGTCTGAAGGGTCTCATTTCTTCCCAAGAGAGACGTACCTAATAAGCCGATAGAGTATTACGCCGCTGAAATAGAAAGAATGTTAACCCACCTCCTTATAAAACGTTGGTGATCTGATGAAACCCTAATTTTTAACCGACTTCATTATGGTATCTACGATGCAAATATATATTATATACACTTATTGAATAAAACGAGCAGCTTGTTCACGATAATCAAGTATATTTGAAATATTATTATATTAGAATAATTATTATGCAGAGAACAGCAGTGTAAGAGAAGGAAAATTTGATACAAACCCTCCAGTGTTGTGGGTTCAGTTCAATGCTTTATGTGATCCACAAATTATTTTTTTAAACAATGGGAAAAAAATGTGAATGACGGTGATACAACGAGTTTTTTATATATTTTTCATTTAGCGAAATAATAAAAATGTATTTTAGTGTTCAATCAAGGCGATCGTCTGTGTAACTACTTAAATTAAGGATTTTTTTGTAAAATAAAGATTTTTTGACTTTTTAACCGCCATTTTTACTTTAACAAACATAAAAGCAACGAAAAACTTTGGAGTCGCCAATTAGTAGCCCTTCGGCTACTTATAATTAGTAACAATAAACTTCAAGAGAATAAGCGCGCTAATACGCACTTTGAAATAATTTTCTAACCATATTTTATTTTCTTTGTTCAAATCTTCTACGACATAGGCGGCAAAAAGCAGAATGATCGCCTGATGGTTAGCGATTACCACTACCTACGGACACCAGCAACACCAGAGGAATCACACAAGTGGAGGAGCGGGGTGAAAAAGAATGAAAAGGAATGGGGGCACCAGCACCTTTACTCACTGAGCGAAATGCAACAGTATAGATACTATTACCACAGTCAAATAATCCACACAGTCGTTCGACGAACGCGTCTAGACGGGTCAATCGTGCGGGGGGCAAGAGAGACGCGGGAAGAGCGGTACCTAGTTACGTATATCGCCTTAGTTCGTAACTAGGTACAAGTTTTTGGGGGCTGGCACGTGCTTGTTTTTTGTTCGGTACTTATTTTATTTGCTTATGAATATTAATTAAGATGATGCATACGACTTGTGCTGTGAGACATTTAAATTTTTTATGCTGTTTAAAGATATAAATAAATAAAGATTTAAAAAATCTGCGATTTCATCAATTTACTTATACCAAAAAAGAAAATTTAATTAATTATAATTATTTATATTATTTTGAAATGTATGTACCTATAACTACTTAAAATAATGTGCACGTTCCTACTAATCTACTAATTTTTACAATATCTCATGTCTGGCAATGACGTATTATAATAGTTTTTATATATCTTTGATGTCTGGCCAAATCACAGAATAAAGTAGTAATCATTGTACGTAAACAACATGGCAGACGTAAGAAAATATGCGTTGTAAGGTAATATTCGATTAAAGTGTGATTTTAATTGCATGCAATAGTACCTAGTACTATATCGTATAGTTAAGTATATCGTATTAGTTAAGTACCTACCACATATTATTATGTATCTTGGTAACGGCGCATCCTAGCTCGAAAATAACCATATTTTGGCCCCCTTTTATAAAGCCCACACATGTTCTCCGTAATCTCATAGCCCGGTCACCCATCCATAAAATGACCGTGATTTCTATTGCTTTACCTTAACGTAGTTTGCACGAAAACATCTGCAAAATACTTCATATCGATAACATAGAGTCTGCAAGCTGATCCCATGGTTACCCATACATTAAACGACCGCTATGTCAATCGCTTTATTTTAACATGGTTTGTACGATAACGATATCTGAAAAATGCTTTATATTCTTAACCGCCTTTCACGACATCTGCGGGATGAAATAGGTGCTGACTGACACTTTCTATGCAAATCTGTCACCGCACGAAAAATGCAAACTGTTTTATAATACATATATAGTTTTATCGTTAATTATTGTAATATAATAAACTAGCTGTTTCCCACGGTTTCACCCGCTTCCTGAGGGAACTATATCGCGTACCCAGTTAATTTTTAGCCCAAGTTACTCCTTGGTACATCAGCTATCCGCCAATCAACGTCTCGTCAAAATGGGTCCAGCCGTTCCAGACATTAGTGAAAACAAACAGACAGACAAAAATGGTAAAAATGTCATTTCGGGATATGTACCGAGTATACATCATTATGCATACACATACATACATAACGTCACGCCTTTTATCCCCGAAGGGGTAGGCAGAGGTGTATTTCTACACCCACTTTTCGCCAGATATACTTTAGTCCCACGTAATAAGGGGCGAGCCTATTGCCGTACCGGGCACATTTCCAGACTCCGTGCTGCTACTGAGAATTTCGTGACAGAAAAACCCAATAACACTGCCCGACCCAGGAATCGAACCCGGGACCTCCTGATCCCACGCGCACATTTATGCCGCGAGACCAACGAGGCAGTCGTATAGGGTTTGATGTCGAGTTTTCCGTCTCTACGCAAAGGTGGTATTTGCATCGTGTTATCCCTTAGTCGCCTCTTACGACACCCACGGGAAGATAGGGGGTGGTGACACTTGTATTCTATGCCGTCAACCACACACACATCCATATGCATTTAGCAAAAAGCGGTTATTTTAATATTACAAACAGACACTCCAATTTTATTTATGTGTATAGATGTAATTATATGTATAGATAAGTGATTTACACTATAATATTCATGTAGCGTCGCAATTGTAATATTTTTCTAAAATAAATAGACAGTGTTTGAATGAGTAGATGTTTACATGTGGCAGCCCTAACCTCCTTACCCTTGTCTAGACGTTGTCGGCTTTTTCTACGAGATCACAGGCGTCAAACTACTGTATACTTTACGTCTATATTTTGTGAGGGGGTAGTACTTCCCCGGTTCAGGCGGCTGAAATCGGCAAGGCCCTTCTATTTTCAACTACTTGACTTTTTCTTAAGATCTTAATATTATCATGGGATAATATAAAGCTCTTCAGATAAAAGATCAAGCAAGATTTATATAATTATCAACTTTTCCTGTTTGCTGTTTTTACGTTGTTAAGATTAAGTTGAGAAGATTTCCCTGTTTATTATTTTCGTTTTAATTTCTAAGAAAATTATTCTTAACGAGCTCAAGTTTATTGCGACTATATTTATAGGTATAATAAATAACCTGTATTAGTAAAACCTAAACATACACCTTCCACGCGCGCGGCCCTATTTAAGGACCAGAGTCGAGGTGCGCGGGAGGCGAAGACGGCCGGCTGGACAGGAGCGTGGCGATGGACCTGCCAAGATTAGTGGGAGGAGGGCGTCCGCTACGACGTCACATACTTACGCAAGTTATCATGTGATATGGAAAAATATTTGTAACCATGTCCTTGTAAAATGTATGCACATCTTTAGATTAGTTTATTTTCTTTTCCGTACTAACAATTAATTCTGTGTCGCTGGAACTTTCGACTTCATACAAGGGTTACAAAAAAACGGAGTCAAAACAACAATTTGAGAATCACACAGTATTGTCCCATGTGGGAAGGCACCTACGATACTTAGCGCAGTGCTAAATGGTAAGGCGACCCCTTAAGTGTGGCTTTTAAGCCACTAAGCTAATCATGCAGTCAATAAATTAATAAGTGTCTTTCAACGTAAACATTAAATTTTCCTTGATGGAAAATTTATTCAACGTACGTATTTATCATACGAAATAAACCTTATAAACATAAATTGGCCGGGTCAACTATACCCAAATATATACAGGGCTTTGGTTCGAGATAGGAAATAAAATCAGTTCGAGTTTGTTACTCGGTAAACACTCGATGTTAAGTGAGGTTACCGGCGGTTCTTTGTAGTGGAAGCTTATGTGTAACGTAACTACAGATCTGCGGAGAATTTCAGGTTCAAGTATAAGAAGTTATTTTCAGGTACTTTCAGTGCTTGTACTACCCACTCATTTAATGCTTATATTTTATACACTTAAGATTGAAATTTTGACGGATTCAACTTAGTTGATGTCTTATGATTTGCATACTATAGTAATTTGACGAACAAAATCAGTGCGATAGTTCTACAACTACCCCTGCAATTTCTTCATTAAACACGAGGAAATTTACTACCCAATAAATGAAGTCTGAGATAGAAAGCAAGGCATAATGTTGACAAGGGAATGGGAGAAGGGAAAGGCTTAATAAGGAATAGTTTGAATCTACATACCTATAGTACAGTAGGCTTGTATTTGAACAAAGACCTTATTATGCGTAAGTCGATAACTAACTACGACTTGCAAATTAAATACATAATTATAGTACGGATAAGAAGAAAATTTTGAAATTATGGTGCAAAAGAAACACTAAGGGCTAGTTTGTATTTATTTTCTATAACATGGTTTCCTTGTATAACTTTTTGCTGAATGAAGTAACGGTTGACATCGAAATCTATAAATAAATGTTTTAGTACCAAATTCATTGCATTTTCATTTTCTTTCTTTTAATTTTTCTTTTGTTAAGACGTCGCCCGCGCTATAAATAAATAGGCGTGAACTTACAAAAATACATGACGTAATTTGAGATAGTTATTTCTGCATCACGCAAAAAACTTATTATTTCGTGTGAGAGTCAAACTCATGACAACCAACTTAGTGCCAAACGGCGAAGTGACCGCTGCCGCCACCCATGCAGTAAAAAAGATCTACCTACGGTACGTGAAAGCCAGGCTTTTTTTTGCTCTGGCAACTGTAACCGCCAGACGTCAATAATTTTAGCTCCGTAATTAAAAAAGTTTTAATATAATTTTAATTGATTATTTAACATATAAGTTAGTATATATTGATAAAATAGTGACAAGAAGTTATTGTTAAAATTGTGTTTGTAAAAAGTATAATAACTACACGGCCAAAGTTCGAGCGAACAGAACGGAGACTTGGTGTCAACGGACGGATTTGAATTTACATCTGCTACGACTTAAACCCGGGGAGTATAATACTTATTAAAACTTATTCAACACTCCACAACACCGAATGACTCGGCTCACCACCGTGTGAGCTACGTCCAACACACATCTGGCTCAGTTCTGTCTCCTTTTGCTTGACTATATGTGGAAGCAAAATCGAGGACTAAACAACAGCCCCAGACAAACACAATCTACAGATACACTTCACAATTACTACACTGTTTATTCTTGTCTGTACTTCATATATTTGTGTACTTATCTGTATTAGCTATTATTGGTTTAAACCTGTAACTTGTATACCTACTTACATTTTATTAATAAGTTGATTAAGTTCATCAGCTGAGATATTTCAATAGAAACCTTGTAAAAGTATTAGATAATTACTCTAAAGTATTCAAATTACCTAAATTGTTCTCAATTTCTTAGTTTCTACAATTAATTAATTTAATATATTTTTTATTCATATACCCCCCTTTTCTTTTGTAACTTTTCTTATTTATTCTGTCTATACAATAATACTCAAGCCCCATCACATCTCTTCTCTTCTTTGACTTTGCTCAGCTATTTTCTTATTTTTTAGGTAATTTGTAATCCTTGGCAATGTCTACCCATATGATGACTCGGAAGGCAACGGCCAAGGAGGTGGAAAATAAATTAAGAATAACTCTGCTCGAGTTAAAGAAATACAAGGATGACAACAGTCAACTATTAAGGGAACGCGTTGACTGTGAAGAAGAAATTAAAATTGTAAATGACCGTATATCTGAGCTGAAGACACAACTCACGGAGCTGCATATAGAGCATATGGATGTCTTGGATCAACGGGACAGACTACGAGAAGAAGTTAGGTGTTTCAGCAGCTGCGACGAAATTTACTCCAGACAACTTAGCCGCAATGCGGAGTTAGAAGCAAGTCTCAATGAGGCTTATGGCAGAATTTCAACTCTAGAAGACACAATTGCGGCCTTTAACAGTACTGCTACTCACAACTTATTCTCTGAGCTCCTGGGTGACAAAATTAATGTGCTAAAAGCTCTTAAATGTAACTGTTTCAAAAAATGCCTTAGTAAGAATACATTTAGAAAATTGTTTAAGTTAAATAAATTAATTAAGAAACTTAGATCTGGTCCTAAGTGGTCTACCAAATTGAGTCAGTATGCACAAGATAACTGTAAATTGAATAAAGAGTGTGAGTCTCTTTTATTAAAGCTTGAGGAAACAAATGAAGAATTAGTTTCTGGTAGGTTGTTATATGAACAACACACAAGTGAGTTGCAAGCACAAATATCAAATCTACAAACTCAACTCACTAGAACTATAATGGAACACCAGAATGAGACTCATGAATACATCTTAAAATATGAAGAAATTTCAAGAGATGGTCGAGAAAATTTAAAACAACTTATCTCATTATCCAACTCTAATAATTACTGTTCCAGTTGTACAACTAAGTGTGCGACTACACCTGCTGAATCAATAGAATTGAATGCACATGGATGTCAGTATAATACACAAAACAAACTGCATCCAGTAAAGACTGACAGTAAGAGTGTAATAATTTTTTCAGACCAACTGGGAGTGGGTTTAGGGAGCTTAATTGATCATTACACTGAGCAACCAGTACAGAACTTTTGTTCACCTGGAGCTCAGTCTTGTACCCTAGTTGATAAGATTAAGAATGCCGACTTGAATGCACAAACTACTGTCATCATATTGTATGGTGACAGCTCATTAGTCTCCAAAAACAGTCTCATAGAATTAACAGACTTAATGATAGATGTTAGCACAAAAATAGGATGTAGCTTTATTATTTGTGCATTGCCTTATTCATATGCTCTCACAGATGACCAAAACAGGCAGATAGGCAAATTAAATCTATTATTGTACAATAGGACATGTCATAGTGACAGTATTTTATTTTTTGACACTAATATTTTTATTAGTAATTTCTTTTTAACAAAAGATACTATGTATCTTTCTTATGTACATAGGCGACAACTTGCTAAATTATTAGCATTTAATTTATATACTGACAGGAGTACTACTAGAGTACTTAGGAATTTGGTAGATAATAGTTATACCAATAGTAGTATTGACACATCTATTAGTTTAAACTATTAGATGAGACAACAGATAGGCATTCATGTGTTTTAAACTTAGTTCATCAAAACATACAAGGCCTATCTGGCAAAGAATTAGAAATAGATTTATTTTTAAATAAACATAAGATTGATATCTTATGTATTACAGAACATTGGTTGCGAGGTGACCAATTAATATTTAACAATCAACATTACTCAGTTATAAGTGCATTCGTAAGAAAGAAGGCTATTCGTGGTGGCTCTCTAATATATGTATGTAATAGTTTGAAATGTAAAGAACGTAAGGATATAGCTAAACTTTCTATCGAGCGCACTGCTGAGATTTCTTGTATTGAGCTTGAACAACATATTATAGTGTGTGTGTATCGACCACCACAAAGCGACTTTACTCAGTTTGAAAGCATTATTGAGGATGTCTTAAAACACATAATTTCTAGTAGGAAGTCTATAATCGTATGCGGCGATTTTAATGTCAATTTGTTAGAAAAATCACCAATTTGTACTAGGTTAGTTAGCTTATTTAGGTCATTTAATTTAAATGTTTTGTTCTCTGAACCAACTAGAATTACCTCACATTCGTCTACATGCTTAGATAATGTTTTTTGCAATTGTCTTTATTTAAGTAAGGCTGTTTTAACTGACTTGACATCGGATCACTGCGGGCAAAAGGTTGTAATTCCAACTAATACAACCCCTAAAGTACAAGAAATTACATGTAGGCCAATGACCTCTGCTCGCCTAAAACACTTTAGTAATGATGTTGCTGCCAAGATCGCCAGTATTGACTTAACCGTTGATGATCCTGATGAATTATATAAATGCTTATTTAAAATTGTTAATGATGAGTACAATAAAAATTTTAAACTGAAGACATTTGCAAGGAGCATAAAAGTAAATTTTTGTGATTGGGCAACAGTAGGTATATACAAAAGTAGAGCTAGGTTGTATGATCTATATGGTATGAATAAATACAATTTTAATCCTGAATTTATTCAATATGTTAGAAATTATTCAAAGGTTTTTAAGAGGACATGTGCTTTAGCCAAATCCTTATATTTAAGCAATAAAATCAAAGAATCCAAGAACAAAATTAAAACTACTTGGAGCATTATTAACAATGAGACTGGTCGAGCTAAATTGGTAGATAACAATTATGAATTAAAATTTAATGGTGAAATTATTACTAGGAAAATTGATGTTGCTCAGACATTTAACAATTTCTTCATAAACATACCAGTGAACACAACCAGCTGTCTAGATTCATGTCCAAACAAAGCAGAAATGTTGGTTAGGGGCAATGTGAATGAGTGTGATGTGCTTTTTAATTTTAAATATATTGACACCAATGACATACTGAAGGTATTCAAGACGCTCAATAATAAAAAATCTGTTGACTTATGGGGCATTTCTGTTAAACTTGTGCGACAAATTATTTCTAGCTTAGCTCCATATTTAGCTGCAATATTCAACAGATGCATAGATACAGGAGTATTTCCTGATCTAATGAAACACAGTAAAGTAATACCATTATTCAAAAAGGGATCCAAGAGCGACCCTAGTAATTTTCGGCCAATTTCTATCTTGCCTGCTATTAGTAAAATTTTTGAAAAGATTATTTTGCATCAACTAGAGAGCCACTTTCACACAAATAATTTATTTCACAGTGAACAGTATGGCTTTACTAAGGGTCGCTCCACCGTTGATGCCGGTGTAACTTTGTTAAAGCATATTTTCAATGCTTGGGAAAACTCGAAGGACGCCATTGGTGTTTTTTGTGACCTATCAAAGGCCTTTGACTGTGTGGAACATAATACGCTTTTACTTAAATTGAAACTTTATGGTATTAGAGATACCGCACTCAATCTTGTTGCCAGCTACCTTAGTGATAGAATTCAGTATGTAGATGTTAATGGGAGTAGGTCTCTAGGTTTGCCAGTAGGAATGGGCGTTCCACAGGGCTCTATTCTCGGTCCATTTCTTTTTGTAATATATATTAATGATTTGCCGTTCTTTGTACAAAATTTATGTGATATTGTTTTGTTTGCCGACGATACGTCACTAATTTTTAAAGTTGATCGTAATTTAAGTAACTTTGATACCGTCAATAACACTCTTGCACAAGTATTAGATTGGTTTTCGACAAATAATTTGGTACTCAACTCAAGCAAAACCAAATGTGTTAAATTCTCTTTGCCTAATGTGAAAAGTGTTCCTACTAATATAATTTTAAATAAGGAAACAATTGAACTAGTCGAATCAACCGTATTCTTAGGTGTAACTTTAGATTGTAAGCTTCAGTGGGGCGCCCAAATATCCTGTCTTGCAGTAAAACTTAGTTCTGCAGCGTTTGCAGTTAGAAAAGTTAGGGAATTCACAGATATAGATACTGCTAGACTAGTTTACTTTAGTTATTTTCACAGCGTAATGTCTTACGGAATAATGTTATGGGGTACAGCTGCTGATATACAGACTATTTTTGTCATTCAAAAAAGGGCCATACGTGCAATTTATAAGTTAGGTGCTAGAGATTCTTTGCGTGATAAATTTAAAGAAGTAGACATATTGACAGTTGCATCGCAATATATATATGCTAACTTAATGTACATTAAGAAAAACTTAATTCTATATCGCAAAAATAGTGATTTGCACAACGTGAACACAAGGAATAAGCATAAACTGGTGGGAACTAACTACCGTCTACATAAAGTTCAGAACTCATTTGCGGGGATTGGTATACGATTTTTCAACAAATTGCCTCTTGAAATAATGAATTTACCCATGCACAAATACAAACGGACAATTAGGAACTTTCTTTTACAAAGGGGTTATTACACTATTAAGGAATTTTTAAATGATAAGAAACCGTGGGGATAGGCTTAGGCTTGTTTAACTCACGATTATTTTATTTACATGTTAAGTGGAGGTGCCTCGTGAACACATGATTTTTGCAGGATTTCGTTATTATTATGATTTGTTGAATGTAGTTTAACATTATTTATCTCTGATCATATCATTGTTCACTTGTCACCTTCACAAAATTCTTTCTACATTTGCATTCCTTCACGCGTTCCACTAACTTATGTTAATAATAACGATCTGGAAAATGGAGGTAATTGGCGGTCATGGTCAGTATACCAATAGATTGTTTCTTACTGCTGGTTCGTATACCGTTGTCGTCATGCTCACTAAAATGTCATTTCTTGTGGTGGCGTCGTGTGTCGGGTCATCCCTGTCCCTCTAATATGGCGAGAGGGATGATGGCTGGCACATGCGTCATACTCGTGAACGGGTGCTACTTGCGATGACTGGTCGATGACGGTCTTGCGGGCTGGTATTAGATTTTAATATTTAACTGCAACATTTCCATCATGGTTCTGATCACTTTCGCGGATTGCCTGCATTATTAGGTATATATAATGTAAGTGGATGCTCCTGTTTCACCATGTCTATTCTGAGGAGGCTAACCAAATGAACATCAAAAGAATTATGCTTGAGTATTATGATGTACAGTAAATATATACAAGTGATATAGAAGGTGTAACAGTTGCAGCACCTTACAAAATGTAAATTGTGTATTATGCAAAACCTGGCGATGAAAAAGAGTGACCGTGAGTTTTATTGCCCGTTCTTTCTCATGGTTCTACCTATTGCTTTGCGAACGTGGCAGTAAATGTAAATGTAGAAGCATACAGTAATGTTTTAAATTTGAGTATAAGTAATTATTTTATAAATTTATTATTTTGACGTTCATAAGCGTCACATTGTGACCCAAATGAATAAAGGATTTTGAATTTGAATTTGAATTTGATTACGTTTGTCTCACGTGTTGTTTCGTGACGCATCAGAGTGACATCGGTTTCATACATATAATATATGCCGTAACAAAATATTCTATCAGGTAAATGTGAATGTCTTCTTTCTCTTAGCGTTGTCCCAGTTTCAATCTGGGGTCCGCTTACTAGTCTAACCGGATTCGGCTGAATATTAGCTTTTCCACAGAGCGACTGCCTGTCTGACCTCCGCAACCCGAAGGGATAGCGATATTCGATGGTTTAGACTAGTGTCAGTTTATGTAGAAGGTACTGACGCCCTGTAACGACTGTCAAAGATCTTCATGATAACTGGGACCGACGGCTTAACGTGCTCTCCGAGGCACGGGACAAGCGATAATTAACAATTCAATTCAATACGCACATAACTCCGAAAAGTCATTGGTGCGCGCCGTGGATTCGAACCCGATACCCTCTGCATGGTAGTCTGTTGGTATATCCACTCGGCTATCGCTGCCTTGGTAAATGTGAACGTAACCATATTAAATGTATTAAACCGATACCGCTATGACGCGTCACGACACAACACCTCAGACAAATGTAAACCTGCTTAAGTATGGATAGCCTTAGTACCACAATTTTGTTAAATGAAATGTATTCGAATGTGTTTCTTTAATATGTTGGGTTATACTTGTCGTTGTTTTAGGATATGATGGCAACAGACATTTATTTTCGTAACTGTAATATGCCTTGGCAGATGGCATTGTACTTGTAAAGAAATCATCCGAATACCTAAAGAAATATTTACTATGCCCTTTGGCAAATGAGCTAGTAGATTGACATCAACTTACCAAATAAATATACAGTTTTATTATATATTTTTTAAATCTTGCGGCGAAGGCAATGGGTTATGACGAAACATAACAAAGCAACGAAAAAACACAAACACAAAACGAAAAGTTAGCGCGGCAAATTTTAACTTGTCTTTTTGTTTTTATTTCTACAGTTTACTCTTTAAAATATAAACTTCTGCGGTTAGCGGATCATGAGCCACTTTCTATAATTGCGGTTTTTTGTGGGTACAGATCGACTTATCTTAGTCAAAATCAACACAAAGTGGCGCGTATGATGGTCAAATGTGCAGATTAATTATATATTGAGTCTAGAATTACATGAAATGCCACGTCTACAATGCAATGTCGAACAAATCTCACAAATACTTTTTAATCGCAATATTTTTAATGTTCTATAATGATCAAATTAGAAATACAATCGTGCAACGATTTCTGCCCCTGTAGTGTCAATCAATCTACCAGGTAGTCGACTGAAACGTATTCGCCCACACCTAAATCCCAGGAGTAATGATTTATGGCGCCATTTTCCCCAATGTCGATTACCCGGGTAGTAATGGGTAATGACCGGTAAAATAAACCCGTTATAAACGTAATGCTGTAACCGTAAAATAAGTAAAAAAAAGGATGTTGAACCGGTAACGCCCATTAGTTCTATTCAAATAGGTGCCAGATAAATCATAAAAAAATGTATGGCATACCTTTTGTCTGTTATTATAATTCAATTGATGACTATTGTGTACTGACACACAAGCAATATTTGGTCTCTTTGCTCGGCTGGTTTCTCCTGACTTAATTTTCCATCATGTCACACAAGCTAACAAACAATTCAATTCACATATAACTTTGACAGTTAGTACGCGCCGTTGACTTGAACCCGATATTTAATCTGAGAGCCTGCATCACAGTATGTTGGTATTTCTACTAGGATATCGCTGCCGTGCAAGTCATAATAAACTTAATATGCATGTGTGTATAACGTATTAAATTTTCTGCCATCATCAAGACACGTGATACTTAATGAAGAAATTGTTAAGTGTCGTAAATACGTCACTATCTCTGATTAATGTCTGGCAACGCATATTATTTATATGGGTGTATGACACATGTACAGCCGAATTGATGATGATAATAAAGTACTAATATAAAATTGAAATGCAAAGCGAAAGTGGCTCTAAACCTATAACCATTAAGTTATAAGCTTAGCAAAAGCGTTTAGTATAACAAACCAAAAAATTGACTACAGATTGAAGAAAAGAAATTATTTCCTTGTTAGCTTGTCAATCAAACTGAAAGGCTACATAGTTTTGCCTTCGATTTGTATTAAGTAAATCTTCGTAAGTTCTATAACTTACAAAAAATACTACGTCAATCAAATATTTATCAAATATATCAATCAAATACTAGATTCGCTAAGCACCTTAGAACCCATTAGATTAGGCCCTCAATAAAAACCTAAAAGCCATAATCGTCCGCCACAACCTCCAATTTCAAATAAAATCTTCCGCAAGCCCATTCCTGAAGTGTAATGCCTTAACCTAACTGTTCTTCTTCCCATTTTGTTGTATAGTAATATAATAAGAAACCGATAAACGATTACATTATCGGTTATTGCATGTGTGCCGAAAAATGAAGTCTTATTTGGGATTTCTTGTTTTTTAACCTGATACTGAGCCTTGTAGTCTAAGCAATAGCGTGACAATAATAATAATATATAACAATAACAATTCGCTTGTAGTGTCCCAGTAATTGCGCTAACACTTAGTAGTAAGAAGCACGTATGCTTATGTAATCTATACAATAATCAAACTTTACACAATTTGTACGTTTGCCTTATGCTTTTGAGCTACATCCAGATCTTAGATTCACTGGAAAATATATTGACACTATATCTATTCCTACCTGATGATGATGAATAGTCAGCCGAAACGATAAGGATTTTCAGCTGGCAACCGCCATAATGTACTATTCGAGAGTAGAATTAACACTCCAGTTCAAGGCTGCCAAAACGTCGAACAATATTAATATAATACATATCATAGCTATTTACACCTTAAATTTTTTGTCAATTTATGCGATTATATTTAATATCTTAATATATAAAATCCTTGCGTTACTGACTGACTGACAGACACGCTACAGCCGAAACTATTGGGCGCAGGAAGCTGAAATTTGGCATGTACGTTCCTTGGGGACCGTAGGGGTGCACTAAGAAGGGATTTCCCGAAATTCCCACGGGATCGGCCAAAACGGATAAATTTAAAAAAAATGCAGGCGTAGCTGCTGGCGTCTTCGAGATATTATAAATATCGATTGAAATTCAAATAATTTTTGTTTGAATTTCAATCGATATTTATTGAATGAATTTTGTATAGTATACACACAGACTGACATTTTGTATTATGATCATAATGAATGGTATTTGTATTTATAACCAACGAAATTAAAAATATGTACTAGAAGGGAATATAAAAGAAACTTAATTTTTTAAAGAAAAGTTTAGTTTTAAATTTAAAGTAATCTAATCTTAGTGCCCTGTACTCTGTCTAGTTATTTTTATTGTGGTTGCAGTAGAGTGTAAGTAGCTAAGGGCTCATTCACATGGAATCCGTCCAAGACGTTTCGTCCAAAAATACAATTATTGTCATGACCATGATGGATGGATGATGAAATGACATTCGTTTCGTGATTCAGATATAAATTTTAGAAGAATTAACGCTTTCCGAAAAATGAACCTGTGTTTTTTGACAAATGGAATTTAAGATCTATCCATCATTATACATGACTCATGGTGCATGATAACATGGCCTTATCAGAAGCAACAACATGCCATCGTAAACAATTATGAAAATAGTCAACTTGTCAAGAAATAGTGGTTATCCTCGTGTAAATGGGCCAAGCGGGTCACCTCATGATAGTAAGTGATCACCGCCGCCCAGAGATACCTACAATGCCTTATAAAAAGACGACGCTTGGACGTCTTTTAAAGGTTCCAATGATCAGAATTGACGAAATAAGATTGCTGAAAACGGTTTAAGCATTGTACTTAGTCTGGATTTCTTTTTCGCGTTCTGTGTTCCAGCTGAGCAATATTCAAATCAATTTATACTAGAGTCATGCAGAAAAATCTCTGTAATTTTCATTTGCCATTTTTGTGTGTAGTTAGACAGCAAAATGTATAAAAAATCTTCAGTTACTGAACCACGAAATATTGAGAAACATACCTATGTTGTACAATTGTACCACTCCACTTTTGAGGCACCTTTGATCAAAGGTTAATATTTAGTGTATATAAATATTATATTACGAGTAAATTTTACGTGTATATTAAGGTTCGCAAATTTTAGATTTCACACCGTCTTTGGTACGTAATTCGGTGCCTTGAAAACTACGTCATTCAAACAGCGTTTTGCCACGGTAATAATATCTAACAGTATTCTAACTCCATACAAACGCACGAAACTCGAGTTATATCTACGCGTCTCGAGCGCAGTACACATGACTGTGCCTATAACACAACAGCCGCGATCGTGCCGTAGTTGTGAACGGAAGGACGGTTTTTGTAGCAGTGTTCTTTATTTAAATTATAATTATGGCGACGAATGTTTTATGTTACAAATGACGAATATGTGTTATAGTACTAGTTCTAGTACTTAATCACATTTTAAAATTATAACCATACTTTAATACCTTCGTACTGATTTACAACTTATATAACAATACGTATAACGGTGCGTATAACAAATCAATTTTCATTAAAATAAAATGTAAGTTAACAGCATAGTACAAAAAGAATAGTAAGATAGCTTCATACAAATCGGCCGCCGCCGGTTTGAATGTACGTGTGAGTCGCCGGCGCTGTGTACACACGCACACATCGAGGTCCACCGAGGCCTCTGTACGGGATGCCCCGCTCGTTTGATCGCACACATTTATGTACTACGCTCGAATTCTCTGGTCTCATTGGCCACTAAACGTTATTATGAATTCAAATAACTTCAAAATATATTGTAGTGTCTTCGGGTGTCTCAATAACAATTCCTCAAACCCAGTCTTATCATTCTTCCAAATACCTATTGAACGAGTAACGTACCTAAGTACCAACCTAAGCATTTTCTAATTAAATTAGGTATGTGTATGTACGCTAATAGACTACCTTGGGTTTCTGAATTGAGCATTTGAGTTCACAAATATGTAATTGTTAAGTCTGGATGTACTTTGTTATAAGTATGTAGTTATGTATTTACAAACAAAACGTATACCTAATACAATGTGTTGAATGACAGTAAATTAAACTACATAGTTACTACTTCCTCGTCATAAAAGGTGTTTAGGTACCTACATAGTTATACCGTGATATATAACGCTGAGTCAGTATTTGAAAAAAAAAACATATTCAAGCTTAAACTGCGAATTAATCAGCGCGATCACTTATAAAAGCGGCGAAAAAGCGCTCGCGCCGTCAAACCCAGGGCGAACGCCGCGCCGCCGCAGAGTAACCAAGTGACAACCCGTGCGTCAACGCAAGAGTAGACAATTAACTCGCCGATCGACCTTAGCTAACCTACTATTCTTTTTGCACTACGTCAACAGTCACCTACTAGGACATAGCGACTGACTTAATAAATTTCGTTAACATTGGCGTTCGCGCACCGTGTTCAAAATGTACCTACTACGTAAAAATAAATGTATATTTATTATAGTATACTAATGTATATTAATGACCTTCCGAATGCGACTTCTAATCCTATGACACTCTTTGCTGATGACAGCACCGTTGCAATTAAATGCAATGATAAAGTAACATATGAACGTGATATAAATAGAACATTAAGTGACATAATTAAATGGTTAGATGCTAATAACTTAAAGGCCAACGTACGCAAAACCAAACTAATCCACTTTAGACAACGTATAAACCCTGCTATGAATATGGTCAACTATAAAGGTGAACAAGTTTGCACAACTGAATCGACAAAATTTCTTGGACTTATTGTAGATGACAAAATAACATGGAAGGCTCACATTGAAACACTGTGCAAAAAGATTAATAAATCAGTATATGCTCTTCACGAATTAGCAAAAATATCAAGTGTTAACACTCTCCTAGTGGCATATCATGGGTTGGTAGCTTCAGTCCTAAGATATGGGATAGTTTTCTGGGGAAACTCGACGGACAGGGGCATAATATTTAAGGCACAGAAAAGGTGCATCAGAGCTATGTTTGGGCTACAAGCAACTGACTCTTGTAAGCCATTTTTCCTAAAATATAAGTTACTTACAATGCCATGCCTATATATTTATGAAGTATGTAATTTTGTTAAAGCGAACCCAAACTTATATAATTTAGCGTCAACAACTTATAACAGAAAGCAACGTGACATATATCGCCTTTGTATGCGGCAGACCAGTACAGCCTTAATGCACAAAAGCATTTTTCATATGGCACCTGTAATCTATAATAAATTACCAACTGACATAAAAGCAATGAATCTTAAATTATTCAAGAAAAAACTTAAAGTCTTATTACTAAATAAATGTTACTATGATTTAGATGATTATTTGAATGATAAATAAATTACAATAATTAATTATGTTTGACTAGGTTTGACTTTAATTAATGATTAAATATACAATGAATTTATGTTAATAATGTGTTGAACGAATTTATTTTAGTATTGTGTTTTTAAATATGTAGGTAATGAATTTGTTTTAATGAAGTGTTATTTCTAAATATGTAATTAATTCAATTTATTTTATATTCTTAGTACATGTTAAATCCATAACAATTTTGCATGCCACCAGGCCGAAACACTTGAGACTTAGATATGTACTTGTTAACATCATTGTAACAGTGTTTTCTGCGAAAATAAATCATTTCATTTCATTTCATTTCATTACGTTGCATTGTTGCAATGACAGTTTGATTAGCTTAATCTATTATTTTGTTGATATTTTTAAAACATGTTGCATATACCTGTTTACTGTTATTGCACTGATAATTATAATCTATACTGCTTATAACTTTAAAGCTAATGAATGACAATTAATTCACGCCAGTGTAGGAAAACGTTTTAGCCTTGGTGCCACCCGAAGTTACGGTAAGGCAAGAAGTACTTACGCTATGCTTTCACTGGTATTATTTTACTGAGAGCTAAGGCTGCTCCAAATCTATATCTGTATATATAAAATCCTTGCGTTACTGACTGTTTGACAGACAAGCTACAGCCAAAACTATTAGGCGTAGGAAGCTGAAATTTAGCATGTATGTTCCTTGAGGACCGTAGGGGTGCAATAAGACGGGATTTCCCGAACTTCCCACGTGAACGGACAGAATTGGTTAAATTTAAAAAATGTGCGGGCGTAGCTGCGTGCGTCATCTAGTACTATATAATCTTCATACTTGTGCATATGATCACTTCAATAATACCTCGCGAAGCCGAGGATAGTATCCTTAGTTTATAACTAAGTTACAAATGAAAGTAAAGTGATATCATTAGACAGAAGACAGAGAATTTAATTGAGCAGTGAACTTGTGAAGAGAAAAACTTTGTTCTTTACAATAAACTTAGTTTATTGTACAAAATGTGTATTTGTTGCACAAGATACAACTACTTATCAAAAGAACGAAAGCTAGTAACCTGTCCTGACCTGAAGTACTGAAGTCACAGTAGGTTCTACATATAATTATCTTCAGAAAGACAACAGCTTGCTCCCTAGGTCAGACCATAAGCCTTTTAAGTGTTGCAAAAGAATTTCGTTCATTAGAATATATTTGCTCTTTACCTTAAAAGTTTTGCCAACACCTAAATAATGGAAAAGTTACCTTAGTATCTCCTAGAATATTATCTAATAGAGAATTCCATAAGGAATTCTCTATTAGATCATAAGATCTATGACTGTCACACTGAGTCAATAATAATTACATGAACAACATTCACACTTACATACTAGTAGATAAATCAAATCCACGGCGCGCCTTTATTACTTTAACGTTTGCCCTTGACTAAAAATAAATATATAGAAATAGATTCCAGTATAAATTAATACTGATAGTCCAGTCACTTTAGGCAAAAAACGGGGTCAATCAAAAAAACGGGGAAACCCTAAAATGACTGGACTATGAGCAACAATTTTAATACAGCTTTGGTATTCTCCAATGACCCACATCAACTAAATAATACCGAATGAAATGAAATATTCAAATCATAATAATAACAGTAGACAATGATGATTGCCAATAATATAGCATAGTGGCTTAAGTGGTCGTTTCGCAATTTAGAACTGCGCTGAGTCTCGTGGGTTCGACTCCTTCACGAGACAACACTTTTACAAACTTTTAATTTGTTCGAGACAAGGTGTATTCTTTGTTCATCGATTGAACTTTTAAAAAGGGTTCTAGTAACACAGGATTTATTTCTACTAGGTAATATAATTTATACAATTACAAAATATTATATATTATTATTTAGATAAATATTTCAAATGTAAAATAGTAAATTACATTATCAAAACATATATCTACATCTGCATAGGTCCTTAGGCTAAAGCTAAAGATTTAAAATTAATTCAACCATGGACACGTAATCGGCATATAGTCTGAACAATGAAACGCTACCAACAACTGGACTGAGGTTTAATGAGCTTTTATTATTTTTCTCATATATTATATCGTTCTGATGAAGCAAAAAATTAATTCTTAATAATGTAAAAAGCAAACTGGTGCTTCAATTATTTTTATTTATAATTCACTACACTCCTTTCTGTTTCGCACATACATTTTCCCAAAAAAATATTCGTTCACTAAGTGTCGAAGGGATAACACATTACATAAAACACAAACTAACAGCTACAACAATGTCAATGAAACAGGCTTTTCGAGAACAAAACGGTGAATTTGATGAATAACAAAAACAAATTATGGCTGGTTTTAGACTAACTGATATATTTTTGGGCTTTATAGAAACAATATTGTGAGAAAAATTGTTAGCCCCAGTTTCAAGCGTGATTCATCAAAGGCTTAGGATAAAGTTTATGCGGGGCAGCCATAAAGAAGGTTTATATTGGATTCGATCATGCGTAATCTGATGTGAATGCTGATAAAGCTGGTGCGTCCACGGAGCACCACTTAATGGATGCGCCTTTATTTAATTCTACAAATCCAGCACAATAAAGGTTTCAATTTGTAAACATTATTTTTTTTGTTATATTATAAAAGCCTTCGATAAAATGCTTGAAACAATAAGTAGCATTTTAACGGGTAAATTTGTTTATTTTCTTTATTTTCAGAATCGGACATGGGCAACTTTTTGACACGAAAATAAGACTTTATAAAGTTCATCATCGGCCCTGTATATAAACTGTCCCATTGATGGGCACGGGCCTCTTCTCACTATGAGAAGGGTAAGGCCATAGTCCACCATGCTGGCCAAGTGGGAGTCGGCAGACTTCACATGTCTTTCGAGAACATTATGGAGTACTCTCAGACATGCAGGTTTTCTCACGATGTTTTCCTTCACCGTTTAGCAAGCGATAGTTAACAATTTAATACGCACATAACTTTGAAAAGTCATTGGTGCGCGCTGTGGATTCGAACCTGATACGCTCTGCGAGGTAGTCCGTCGGTCTCTCCATCAAGCTATCGCTGCTTTATTAAGTTATGAAATAGCAATGGTAAAAGTCTTGTTTACATGAACTTATTTTTCAATCATGGGGCGAGCTACGGGCGAGAACAGTTATTGAGTTGCCTTTTAGAATAAGCACATATTTAAAAAGAGTTATACTTAGCAACTTAGACCCCAAAACTGCACTAGAGCAGTAGTAGTATTTATCTACACGTATGAGTGAGCGTAGCTTCTGTACTACAACAAAAACGTGAAAGCATAAACAAGGGGCTTTGTTTATGCTTCCACGTATATGCTTAACAATGCTACGCAATAAAATTAATAGCGATTGTACCATCTTCATACTTTCTTTCATCATCATCATCACCCTGCCATAGTCCACTGCTGGATATAGGCCTCTGCAACTTACTTTCTTTACTAACTTTGAATCTCATAATCATTCTTGAATGTGTGAAAACCTTATAATACACAAGTTACATATTAATATCGTATGGTGAAAACTTTATTGTCCTATTCACTAGCTTCATAACTCTCGACGAAGGATATTAATTTACTCTGCGAGAAGCAATTACGACCCTCTGGCAGATTTTCCGCTTTTTACACTAGTATGTACATACATACATACATATCGTCACGCCTTTTATCCCCGAAGGGGTAGGCAGAGGTGTATTTCTACACCCACTTTTCGCCAGATATACTTTAGTCCCACGTAATAAGGGGCAAGCCTATTGCCGTACCGGGCACATTTCCAGACTCCGTGCTGCTACTGAGAATTTCGTGACAGAAAAACCCAATAACACTGCCCGACCCAGGAATCGAACCCAGGACCTCCCGATCCCACGCGCAAATTTATGCCGCGAGACCAACGAGGCAGTCGTATAGGGTTTGATGTCGAGTTTTCCGTCTCTACGCAAAGATGGTATTTGCATCGTGTTATCCCTTAGTCGCCTCTTACGACACCCACGGGAAGATAGGGGGTGGTGACACTTGTATTCTATGCCGTCAACCACACGGCCACGGCCAAGTATGTAATAATATAGTAATATGATTAAAAACGTATGTCGATTGTCTAGAATTACCGTAGCCAGGCAGGAAGGTGTATCAGAAGTGCGCAGTGGAAGATGTAATACATCTACCTGACCACGATAGACAATGATCCAGACACAATGCACTGCGTTGCGCAGTGATGAATTGAAATCAATCAATATCAATATTGTGTTTCACTTACCCGCTATCCTTGCTGATGTCAGGCTTGAGCTAAATTAGACACATTCATACAAGTATATTGGCCAAAATAAATGAATGAAGTATCTTATACTTAGCTATTAAGCTTCAAACGCGACGTTTTCAGGACACGTTGGCACGTGGAAGTCGATACCAGATTCACAGTTTTCACAAATGTCAATCAATAGTTCACAATCAATTTACCGTTGCCAGCACTAGATCAGGCGGCGTTCAAAGCGGTTTACTCAATTTAATTCAATTCGCGTTAATTCAAAAGGCGATATTTTACGTACGAGACGACAACGTGGTAATTTCTCAACGGGAAGCGAACGGAAGTGAAAGTTCAGTGTGACCATTGTCAGAAATTTTCAATAGACTAAACAAAATGTTACTCAATCGATCTAATCGATTTGACTTATAATAAAAACTAATTCTATTTCAAACATTCACCCGCCCCGGACCGGCCTATCGGTCCGCTAATCGGTTGGTAGACGTGACAATGTTGCAACCGCTCTCCTCAGAATCGAACCGTCCACCAAGACCTCAGCAAATCGGGGAACTCCATCAGCCCCAGTTACCAAACGAAGGATGCGCCCCCTGCGCCATCTGAGTGGCGGAAGGTTAGCCTCCTTTATCAAAACGAGGTCACCAATCTTGGGTGGATCGGTCTTGTCGGTCCACTTAACGCGTTGCTGGAGTATGTGCAAATATTCCAAGTTCCAGCGTTTCCAAAAGCTCTGAGTAATCTGGCGTACCAATTCAAAACGCGAGAGACGACCAGGTCTCGTATCAATATAGGGGTACTCAGGCAAGGCGACAAGTGGGCGACCAATCAAAAAATGGCCCGGCGTAATGGCCTCCAAATCATTCGGATCTGAGGAGATCGGGCACAATGGCCGAGAGTTCAAAACGGCCTCAATCTTACAAAACACAGTTGCGAGTTCCTCAAATGTAAGGACAGACTCACCGATTGTCCTACGCAAGTGTGTTTTGGCCGATTTTACGGCGGCCTCAAATATACCACCCCAGTGTGGACAATTTGGTGGGGAAAACAACCAATTTATCCCACGTCGGGCAAGCCTATCACCTATATCAGCTTTGTTGGTTTCAAGGAAATTAACAACATCATTCAAATAATTATAGGTGCCCTTGAAGTTAGTGCCGCAGTCAGAACGGATCAAGGAAGGCATCCCTCTGCGGGATACAAATCTGTCAAATGTGGCTACAAACGCCTCGGTCGTAAGCGAGGAGACCAGTTCTAAGTGTACGGCCTTTGTGGAGAGACAAACAAAAACACACAAGTAGGCCTTAACAGTCTTGCTGTTTCGAAGTGTCGACGTTTTCACCAAAAAGGGACCAGCGAAGTCCGTGCCAACACCGTCAAATGTCCTGCTCTCAGTTACGCGATCTGCCGGTAAGTCCCCCATCAACGGCTGCATGGTAGAAGCCTTGAGCTTATAGCAAGGGATGCAGCGAAAGACTACACTCCGAATAATTCTTCGGGCAGACAAGATCCAAAATTCGCGTTGCAAAATGGCCAAGAGCGCATTACAACCAGCATGCGAATTTTTAAGGTGACGGTTAGTTACCAACAAGCGTACCAAATGACCGTCCTTAGGTAACAAAAGGGGGTGACGTGCTCCGTAAGGGAGGTTGGCGTTCTTGAGACGCCCTCCAACGCGCAAGAAACCCGTATCGTCCAAAAAGGGGTTCAATTTAGAGACAGCTCCCGACAATTTCGATCTCCCTGATTTAAGGATAGCAATCTCTTTTTCAAAATGCGCCAATTGCACAGAACGAACCCAAAAGGTAAGGGACTCCTGTCGTTCCTGTGGTGAGATAAACGGTGTCAGTCGTTTCTGTTGTGGGTGCCTAAAATTAAAAACAAAACGCTTTATCCAAGCAGTAACACCTAACAACTTGTCGAGGGAGCTGTAACGATTCAACAAAAAATCGGGGTCGAAGGCGCATTCCACCTTCTCAAGAGCGAGTGTTCGTAGACCCGGCAAATTAGAAGTATTCAAAACTGGCGTTCGAGGCCAATCAATTTCTGGTCGACTCAACCATTCCGGACCCCACCACAGCGAATGACCTATCAAACTAGGCGTCAAGCATCCGCGCGAGGCACAATCAGCGGGGTTGAGCTCACCTGGCACGTGTCTCCAAACAAGTTTGACTTCGGATTTCTGGATTTGGGAAACGCGATTAGCGACAAATACCTCCAAGGTGTGGACAGAAGCCTTCAACCAACAAAGAACAATTTGGCTGTCTGTCCAGGCGTAGGTCCCATTAATGCAAATGCTTTTACCCAAAGTACTAGACACGTGGTTCAATAAGCGTACAAGTAGTTCTGCTCCCGAGAGCTCCAATTTCGGAATGGTCAAAGATGTCCGAAGGGGTGCAACCTTGCTCTTCGCCATGATCAGGGAAACTCTCACCTGACCTGAGGCACTGATTGTGCGCAAGTACACCACGGCCGCGTGACCACGTTCCGAGGCATCACAAAACCCGTGAAGGGTGGCCTTGTACTTCCCGGGAGGAAGGATGGGACGAGGCAAGGAGATCTCGTTGACGGCAGGAAGTGAGGATACAAAGGAGGTCCATTCCTCAACAAGAGTGCCGTGTAGAGGTTCATCCCAAGTCAATCCTGCTATCCAAAGCTTCTGCAAGAAGCATTTTGCCCAAAATATAATTGGACAGATCCAACCGTTCGGATCAAAGGTTCTGGCGACAGTAGACAATACGAGACGTTTAGTCCAAGAACACGGCAATTTCAAGTCTACGTTATATGTAAAGATGTCTTGGACTGGTCTGTACTGAACGCCGAGAACAGCCATCATGGCGGGGTTGTCAACAATCTCAAACAAATGTGGATCTTGCTGATGATCCTCTGGCAAGCCTTCTAAAAGCGCTGGTGAGTTGGAAATCCATTTGCGCAACTCATAACCAGCGGAGGCCAAAATACCTATCAATTCGTCCCGCAGGAGGATCGCCTCTTCCACTGTGGAGGCGCCCGAGCAAATGTCATCGACGTAAATATCGTCTTTCAAGATGGCGGAGGCTCTTGGGAAACGTAAGCCTTCGCGGTCTGCGAGCTCCCAAAGAGAACGTATTGCCAAGTAGGGGCTTGACCTTAACCCGTACGTATTAGTATTGAGCTCGTAGACGACCATGGGATCGCGAGGAGACTCTCTCCAAAGGATCAGCTGGAAGCGACGGTCATCAGGGTGGATAATAGTCTGCCTGAACATCATTTTTATGTCGGCCACAAAGACAACCTGATGTCGTCGGAAGCTGGTGATGACGTCACAAAGGTCCTTGACCAACTTGGGACCAGAATGCAAGCACTGGTTCAAGGATACGCCTGTTGAAGTCTGCGCAGAACCATCAAATACTGTGCGCAGCTTCCCAGTCAATGGCTTCAATACCGCATGATGCGGGAGAAAGTAGTGCTCCACCGAACGCCAATCCAAATTTGACACAGACATGTGTCCCAACTGTTCATATTCCCTCATGAACTCAATGTACTTCTGTCTGAGCTCCGGATCACGACCCATGCGGCGCTCCATGGCCAACAACCTCTTTTCGGCTAAAGGTCGTGACTCACCAAGCGGAGGCCGAACAGACAGGAAGGGTAGCCTCGTAATGAGCCGACCAGAACGGAGTCGACCAGTGTTGTTCTGGAAGAACAGCTCGCACTCCTCATGTTCTGGATTCAAACGGGCAGCTTGAGGGGGCTCCTCTACCTCCCAAAACCTCTGAACCGCATCAGAGAGAGCGGAGCCTACAGCCAACAAATTATCAAGTTCGGGTGGAGGGGGGTCCCTAGGTATAGGTCCCATCAAAGCAAATCCAAATATTGTCGGGATGGCAGTCAAACCATTTGGCACCAAGACCCGTTTTCCACCAATCAAAATTCCACCGAGGACGTCAGAGCCAATCAACAAATCGATTTGTCCCGGTGTGTCAAATTTGGGGTCCGCCAGTTCCAATCCAGATGTCAAATTCACCACAGCAGCAGGTAGCTGCTTCTGTGGATGCATACCCAAAATATTCTTCAACACAATAGCCGAGGTTTTAATCCTCGGGTGTGAAGATCCAACAGGGCCAAACAAAACCTTAACTTGCCCTTCAACATTAGAGGCTACGTCCCCTATGCCCCGTATACAATTTGGAAAAGAGCCCATATTTAATTTAACCTGCCCTACCAAATAAGTGGAAACAATGCAACCTTGTGAACCTGTGTCCAATATAGCACGGACAACAACAGAGGTCCCCGTGGGTCCCCAGACCCTAACAGCAACCGTTGGTAGGATAACGGTCTCAATGGGGGAGGTTGGCGTTATTGGGCAGGGGTCAATGACCTATTGTTGCCTGGGCGGCGACCGTTGGCCAGGACCAGGCAAGTCAAAATGAGGGTGCGGCTTGAAGTCCTCAAAAGCGCGATGACTCGATCCGCGCGCCATCTGTGGGGGGTCATAATGACGCACCCGCCCAAAACGAGGTGGGCGCGAGTCAAGGCGGGGACGCTCCGCCAAAGGAGGGGAATACCTGGGGCAGCAGTCATGGTGCTGGTGACGCTGAACAGCACATTCAGGTGCGCGAGAGAGAGGAGGCGTGCGTACGCTACGGTTCTCCAAATGGGGCGAGTGGCGATCAATTGAGCGAGGCGACTCTCGGCTACGCGCCGGTGAGCCTCGGCTGCCACCTTCAAAACACCCGCCCGTGCGCGGCGTCGGCTAGTTGGACAAGCGGCCAACCTCTCTGGCATTCATACAGAGAATGTCCAAATGCTGTCCTCCACAGTGAGGACAGGGGCGAGAGTTTGGGCAGTCTCGCTGGTAGTGGGACCCCAAACAAGAGAAGCAAAGGCGGCGGGCATTCGCGATGCGCCTACGAGAGGCGACATGAAGGTCCAAGAATGCCCTACAACTGGCCGTTCTGTGCCCCGTGACCTTGCAGGAGGAGCACTCCGCTGGGCTCTGCGTGACCGCAAAGCGAGGAGGGCGCCGGTCAACATTGGCTCGGGTGTGAACGCGAGCCTGCTCCTTAACCTTGGGCGGCTGCGACTTAGCCGGCGTGTCACCACCGGAGTTGTCCAAGACCCGGCACTCATCCTCCAGGAACCTCTCCAGGTCAGCAAAGGGGGGCAGATGGGTCGCGCTATCCCCACCAAAGCGCTGCTCAAAACGCGACCTCAGGTCGGCAGGCAGCTTCTTCAGCACAATGTGCACCAATAGATAGGACCATTGGTCCACGGGCAGGTCAAGGCACTTAAGTGCGTTGATGGCCACCAATAGCGGGTTCAAAAGTTGGGTGCGCAACCCAGAGACCCGGGTGAGCGTCGGCAAACCCAAAATCTGCTCGATGTGCGTGTCGGCGAGGCCACGCTTATTATGGTACCTACGGGTAATTAGGTCCCGAGCCGTCTGGTACGCCTCGTCAGACACGGGCAGATGCTGGATGAGGCCCTTAGCCTCCCCATCCAGAACCGACATTAAATATGCCAATTTTTGTGCTGGCCGAAGGTCAGCCCTGTCATTGACCAGGCTGTCGAACAAGTTAATGAAGCCCAGGTAGCTTCCTAGGCAGCCATCAAAATGGGGGAGGTCCAAAGTAGGGAGCCTACTCACCAGCCCCGGTGCTAACCTAGGAAGCTCCTGCTTCAGGCCAGGTTGCCCTTCCCTATCGGCAACTAGTTGTCTCGCAGTATTGGAGACAGCATCATACAGGTCTAAGACCTGGGCATAGTCTTCGCTGACCTTATTTCGCTGGTCAGCGGTGAAATCTTTGATTGACACTTCAAGACAGCAAGTGCTGAAAGTGCGGAATTGCTGTTCCACACTTGCCAGGCGATCGTCAATCCGCTCGTACCTCTGAAGTAAGGCCTGCTGGCGATCAGGCCGGTTCACTAAAGCATTGGCCGAGGCAAACCAGCGCAAATCTGATGCAATAGCACCAGCAGCCGCACGCAAGTCCTTGATAGCTGACATAATCAAAATTCAAAAGGGCCCGGACAAGCGCTAAATAAAATTAACAATCAAAACTTAATTTTTCTTAATTCTTTGAAACCAACAAAATATTAGCCTGTTTACTGCAAGTGCAGGCAAGTGACAGGTATCTACTGTCCAACAAAATTAATAGTTTCAATATATATTGACACAAAACAAAGTCAAAGTTATCAAAGTTGAACCTTCGAATAAGTTAATTAAAGTTAAATATTCAAATAAATTAACTAATTACTTGCAACAGACAGACTGGCTGTGTTATTTGAGATATACAATAGGAAGTAAGCACAGAATATGTGTTACCTAGCAATATTATCTATATTATAACAAAACAAAGTTTATTAATGTGACCCGCCCAAGTGGCAAGGTCAAGTTTGATTATTACAATGTTTATGAATATATGCAATGAACTAAATTTATAAATTTATTGATACATACAGCTGTTATGTATCCAAACAAACTGACTTATTAATGCAACAACAAATTTAAGTTAGATTTTTCAACAATACAAATCAACAATTACTGATTGAGGTTATGTGACAATGTGTTTCAAATTATCTAGGTCAACTTATACAATTAAATATTATGTATTTTAGACAATAACTGACCTGACAAACACTACAATACTGTCTACAAGATGATAAGATACAAGCTCATACCAATCTGAGTTTATACTCAGTAATGCAACAGCGGCTAAGATACAAGTTTACAATATAGGCACAGTTAACCACGCTCTGCTACCAAAATTATGTCTAGAATTACCGTAGCCAGGCAGGAAGGTGTATCAGAAGTGCGCAGTGGAAGATGTAATACATCTACCTGACCAAGATAGACAAAGATCCAGACACAATGCACTGCGTTGCGCAGTGATGAATTGAAATCAATCAATATCAATATTGTGTTTCACTTACCCGCTATCCTTGCTGATGTCAGGCTTGAGCTAAATTAGACACATTCATACAAGTATATTGGCCAAAATAAATGAATGAAGTATCTTATACTTAGCTATTAAGCTTCAAACGCGACGTTTTCAGGACACGTTGGCACGTGGAAGTCGATACCAGATTCACAGTTTTCACAAATGTCAATCAATAGTTCACAATCAATTTACCGTTGCCAGCACTAGATCAGGCGGCGTTCAAAGCGGTTTACTCAATTTAATTCAATTCGCGTTAATTCAAAAGGCGATATTTTACGTACGAGACGACAACGTGGTAATTTCTCAACGGGAAGCGAACGGAAGTGACAGTTCAGTGTAACCATTGTCAGAAATTTTTAATAGACTAAACAAAATGTTACTCAATCGATCTAATCGATTTGACTTATAATAAAAACTAATTCTATTTCAAACATCGATAATTTTAGTATTTTAGTATAAATGTATTGCTAAAGTTGAATAAAAGGAAGATCATTTAAAATTTGCAATTAAATTGAAGACCAATTTAATTTCAGCAAATTTATTTTCTGTAAATTAATATGAATTTCCAGGCTAAGTTTGTTTGACTTTAATTTTAATACTTTCAAGAAACAATCGCTTTTCAAAGGTAAACTTGTTTAATATACAAAAAATATTTCAAAATTTTAATCCTTCAATTATATTATTGCGTTACTGACTGGCAGAGGGCGCACGACAGCCGAAATTATTGGGCGCAAGATACTGATATTCGGGAATTCAGGTATCTGCATGAATAGTAACGACTTAAGAATATTAAATTAAATCATTCGTCAAAGACCAAGTATTCTAAATATATAGTCAAATTCATAGTAATCTCATCTCACCTTTGTAGTGAAACATCTGGCTACACAGATCAAATAAAAGGCTTTTCTATTCGCTGTCTCTTTCTTACTTAAATAGTTTAATATATGAGTAAAAAAGATAAGCACTGATTCCGAATATTAGTTTCAGAATATCGAATTACGGTATTTCTATACAAACAAAAGTCTAGTCCCTAAAGTTTCTACGAGTCTTCATGTCAACAACTGTGTTGGTTTAGATATGGCTTGGAGAAGTTCAGTTTATTGAATAGTTTACTAATCTTGAGTACTAAGTGCTGAACTTGGGTACTAGGTAAAGTAAACATGCAGACATAGAGTATTTTATAAAGACAAATGTAATCTATGTACTACACATCGCACTATTGGGAGAAGACTCAGACTAAGAAGCTGACATTTGGCATTTATGTTCCTTGGAAACCGTAGGCACCAAGAAGACATTGCTCGAAATTCCTATCAAGATCGGATCCGAGACTTACCATACCTCAGGCTCTGGCAAGTATTGGATCGAAACCGGGACAACACTATAATGAATATGTTTTAAAACATTTATATTGTTCAAATATTTAAACATGGCTTAGATCTGTTTATTCAAAAGTTCGATTCTCTCTGACGCGTACTAAAAGTGAAGCTAAGCGTAACATGGTAACATTTTCATTTCACTCATTTGCGCGTATTCGTTTGAGGTCGGATTACAAATATAAAATTGGTGTTGTCGCTTGAAACTGTGAATTGGTTAGGTTTAAAATCCTTCACTGTCTAGTATACCTACTACTTACAGAAACACTAACATTAGACACGCTGTGTCAATTTCAATGCTTATCGAGCAATTAAAATTTATATCCAGACATGCTTACCATAGTTATTAATTTTATTCATTTTTGTTCGCAGCTTTGCTCTTGAAAAATTAATCATTATTGCTTTTTCTTGTGATTGAAAAACAATAATAATTATTACTACCGTTGACATTACCTACGTATATGTGTACAAAACTCAACGAATAGCAGTTTTTATGACCCGAAAAGGTAACAAAAAGCAATCACACTTTGCCATTTAGTAACAAAAATAACAATCGAACATATTTCAATCCACCTGATGCACATCACTGTTCTTATTGCGTATTGTAATTCTGCATCCATTTTGTTTCTGATAGTTGCTACTTACCTGTAGGGTATTATACTCTTTTAGATTAAATTATAGCAATTTAGGTACCAGCATGACATGCCCTGCCGCATGTAATAAATCGTAAAATAAAAGCAACAGTTGCAAAGGCTACCACTTGCATGGGTGAGTTCTTGTTGTGGCATTGAAAGATAAGTGCTATTGTGCTGCTGAGGGTACGTGAAGGCGTCGGGCTTGGTTATTGTCTCATAACAAGAATCGTTAGGCCCTGTCTATGGCGCGTGGTCTATAAAATCTGCTACCAGCCATCACACTTGCTCTTTCTTCCTATTCAATGTTGACTTGAAGGCTTTGTATACATAATAACTTAGACTATTTTTACTACTTTCTATTATAACTATTTTTAATAAGTAATTAAAAAAGCATTTGATAGAATACTTGTTAAGAATTTGCCATAAAAATTGCTGACAAATTAAATAAATGCACATATGAAAATCCTTTAAACCAACTATGCCGATTTCAATAAATTCACACTAGACTCAAAGGCGTATTTCGTTTAAAACTTCGATTCTCAACTTGGCAGAAGTTATTTACGCATTTCAGTTAAGCCGAAACTACAATGCTTGAAGATTTACTTTATGAACTTAGAGATTTGTAGTTCAACAAAAAATGTGCGTAATGTAGAACTTCGAAATAGTTTTCTTGTAAGACTTGAAGTTATACAATACTTTTGTCTCGAATTACATAGCCATTTATCATTTTTGTAAAAAAAGGCGAAGATCATTCTCTAAGACGTTGTACTTAAGTCTGGATTAGTATAATGTAAGTAAGGTTTATAAGGATTTACTCGTACTGTACTTTTAGGAGGACTACTCCTAAAAAGATCATAGATAAGTCTGCACATATGACGTAGTGGTTTAAGCTGTTGCCTCGCAATTGAACATTGCGTCAAGTGGTATGGATTCGATCTCCACACTGGATAACGCTATGTGTAAGTTACAAATTGTTGTTTCGAGTCTGAGAGAACTTTGCATGTTAATGGAACGTTCGAAGACTGATGCAGGATTTATTCCCAGTGCGCGATAAGCCCTTTTACCCGACTACGGCGAAGCCAAAAGCAAGGGTTATATTTTACAATGTAACTTGTGACGTCAATCCTTGACGCATCACTCGGTCGGTTGACCCCGCTGCCCGCGCCCTGCAACGGACGATAAATACGGCCGCGCGGCGATGAGGAGTCCCCTTCTGGCCGCCTCAGCACAACAGCTAAGTGCATCACTCGACGCCGAAAACGGATCCCCAAGAAGACTCCTTACTACGTCGAATCACGCGACCCTGGTTCTATAGAATTTCCTTAATATTTTTTTAAATTGGTGTTTTGTTAAAGGATGTGTTAAATTCTTTACAGAATTAAACTAATTTTTTAATTGTAACAGTAATAACGATTTTCATTTAATCACACCAAAAGTACCTAACAACGTTACAGTGGCGCCCACGGGAATATATAAATAGGGTTTTGTTGGGAATTTTTCGGTAAGTCCTTTTTATTTTTTTTACTGTGTATGTGTGAATTCGTTCCAAAGCAGTGTGTGATTATCTTGGTGGCATATATTTTTCTTAATAATCTTGGTAAGCCTTTTTATATTATAACTATTTTCTGTTGCCGCGTGTGATAATTAATTGTATATCAACCGCATAAGTAACAAGTTATAATTGTTCGACTGCGGCCACGTGTCCTCTAAAGACGCGCTATCACAGAATAGATAGTACTAACGTACAGAAGCATCACTCCTCAAACCAATTTATTGAAATTGCGACTCTTGCTACTAAGCAACAAAGTGCAATTCAGCTCGCATAAGCACTCAGTGCCTAACGCGATATTCACCTAACCTTTCCCGCTCTTTTCTAATACATAACGATAAAAAAAATTTGATATAATATAAATTTGATAACCATAATTGTTGGTATATCTCAACAAACAAAAAATCAAATTTTCAAGTTGCTCTCGTAAAATAAATAAAATCAAATTTTCAAGTTCCTTTCGACGCGTCGTTAGTTGGCTGTCACCGCTCGCGCGCAGAGCTTGCTAATAACGTGAATTTTAATAGTGAACAACAAAAATGTCTCATCACAAGTCTGGCGCAAAGTATTGCTCATTTAACGGATGTGTGTCGAAAGCAACTTGAAAATTTGATTTTATTTAAGTTTTATTCAAATTAAAGATCTAGTTCAAAAACCATTTTATCTGTTTGAATCATGTAAATCGGTCCACGCGTTTAGGAAATAACTAAGAATTAGTATAGTGAAAATGTAAACAACTAGAATTTTTGTGGTTTTTGTTCTACGAGCTCAGATAGTGGGATAGGATCCTTATAGGATAATTATTTATTATTATGTACGTGGTCAAGTAGGTAGAAAGACGATCAATAAATATTATAGTAGCAGCGGCAAGTCGACAACCCTAGCGCGACGCGTCGGACGCGGGCTTGGAAGCCGCGAGAACGTGTAGGCACTTATCGCTGTAGGTACGGCCGAGTGGAGGAGGCCTGGCGCTATGGTCACATTCGTCGATCGCATTCTTTGTCTTACGATTTAAGGCCTCGGGTCCTCTAAGGACGTGCTAAGGTCACTTTCGTTGATAGTAAGCTTTTTATTAATTACCGTAGTACGGTAATTACTTGCTACTAGTAATTATTGCTAATAATTACTCCTTTGGCTGACTTAAGGAACGAATTCACAATTTCACACCCTTCTCTTTTCCATTTCTTTTAATTTTTCTACTATAACCTTCTGCTTGTGGTTTTGTACGGCGATACAATTATATTTCTATATAGTCGGTATTATTAAATACTTTTACCGCCTACTGCGGCGATTATCTTTTAAAATTAAATATTCTTTTCTTTCTTACTAAGAAAGTATCATCTTTATTATACCACGTGTACCTACTATAGTTGGACTGGCTGAAAATGAACGTACCTAAAGATGCTAGCTTGTTCCATACTATATATATACTACTCCATACTATATATATACTACTATATATATAGCTAGTTTTCCGCGGTCGTTTGTTAATCAAACGTACACGTGTCACACTCACACGCAGGTTGCTCACTGAAAATAATGAACAAATTTAATCCTTGCCTATCTTAATATATAAAATCCTTGCATTACTGACTGACTGACAGACACGCTACAGCCGAAACTATTGGGCGCAGGAAGCTGGGGATCGTAGGGGTGCACTAAGAAGGGATTTCCCGAAATTCCCACGGGATCAGCCAAAACGTGTAAATTTAAAAAATGCAGGCGTAGCTGCTGGCGTCCTCTAGTTTTGTATAAAAGTACGAATATTATCGTAGAATTATTGGTTATTCGTTTTGTTAAATGTTTATTTTTCTACAATCGTTGTTTTTGGTCTTCGATCTTATTTTCTTGTTACTGCCTATCGGTATGTTATTTGCAAATGCATATATATATGCATTTACTGTTCCTTGAGAACTCAAACGTTAAAAATTCCTGCGTCGCTGTTGTTGATTTTTTTTGTAAGTTTTTGCTTAGCTAGTGATTGTCTTTTTTTAATGTCTGGTATCTATTAAAATATACAAAACATGTAATGATAAATAAATGATAAACTCAAGCCGCCGACAGTCGTAAAAATTCTTAATTATCAATATGTAACATGTTCCTTTTTTACAAAATGCTATACATCAGGTTATACTTAACCATTTTAAATAGTGCTGGCTTATAACAAATTCTTGTATTTATGCAAATGTTATACTATCAAACTAGAATTATTCGCGGCATTTAAGCGCAATTGAATTATAACAAAGTGGCTCTTTACACACAAATTAAATCAATAATTTCAATACTTAAATAGCTAATGTGGGTATTTATACATAAATCAATAATTTATATACTTTAATTACTAAAGCAAATTAATGGTTGTACAAGTTTTCAAAATCCCATTTTGTATTTCACCATCGTCTATTTTAAACCTAAAAGCTGAATAAAATAATTAAATCTTATATTATTAGAGCAAAAATATGTTTATAAACGATTGGGTACAGTTTAATTTACAACAATGTAAGACGCATTTGTATACGAAGTTATAATTACCTACATATTTGTAAAAGCCAACAATAGTGCTATTGTTTCTGAGTTGGAGCTCACAAGATAACGCATTGTGTTGTGTTAACGATTTTTATAAACATGCTAACATAAAACATGAATAAATATTTCAGTTAAAATTGTCGCAGAAGTTTGTTAATTGTGATATTGTTGCGAAAGAATCTCTTGTTTATCTAATTAATTATCTAAATATCAGATAACTATCTAAATATCAAACAACTTTAATGATTATTTCATAGACTTTGTTCAACCTAATGCAAACTTTCAAGCTTATAATAATACGAATGTTTTAGAATCACACAAATCTATGTTCATGGAACCAATATTCCCAAAAGAAATGGTAACTATAATAAATAACCTCAAAAATACAAACAGTACAGGGTATGATGATATTAAAACAAGCGTGATCAAATCAGTGGCTCCTATAGTGGCACCAGTAGCAAGTGACATAACAAATAGTTGTAAAGAAAATGGGGTTTTTCCAGAGGCTCTGAAAATATCAATAACTAAGCCATTACACAAAAAAGGAGATAAAACAAAAATGTGTAATTATAGACCGGTGGCATTAATTCCGATATTTCCAAAAATTCTCGAGAAGGTAATTTATAATAGACTTAACAATGATTTAAAAAAACAACATATTTTGTAACGAACAAATGGGGTTCAGACAAAATAAAACAATTAATAATGCAGTGTACCATTTTCTTAGAAAAATCCACCATAACATGGACAACAAATTACGTCGACCATAAAATATTATTAAAAAAACTCTACAGTTATGGCATTAGAGGTAATGTTCTCGAGCTTATACGATCGTATTTGGAAGGCAGAAAACAGTTTATTCAAATCAGCCAAGTAAATATGAAGTTAAAAACTGAAACTGTATACTCCTCAAGTACGAGAGAAATTTCGTATGGTGTGCCACAAGGGTCGGTGCTAGGTCCATTACTTTTTATCTGCTACATTAACGATTTACCTAAAGTAACCAGTCATCAGATGTGCTTATTTGCAGATGATAGCACAGTTGTTTTCGACGAGGGTAATTTTAAAGAAATACAAGACGACATAAATAAAAACCTAGTTTCACTTATAGAATAGTTAAATGGCAATAACCTTAAAATTAATTTAACTAAAACTAGGATAATGGACTTCAAACTCCGACAAAGAAAACAAACACAGTACCAAATTCAATACAAAGGAGACGCAGTACTGGAAACGAATACGACAAAGTTCTTAGGACTGCACATCGATAGTGATATGACATGGAAAACCCAAATTGACAGTGTATGTTTAAGACTTTACCGATTTTCTTACGCTTTATATATGCTAGGTAAAATTGCAAATAAAATACTTTCCTTACAGCATACCACGGATATGTAGCCTTCACATTAAGGTATGGACTAATATTCTGGGGCAATGCTACTAATATATCCGCCATATTATTGGCACAAAAAAGATGCGTCCGAGCCATCTGCAAACTAAAACAAACGGATACTTGTATACCACACTTCAGGGACTTAAAGATTTTGACAGTACCGTCGCTGTATGTCTATGAGGTTTTGATATTCGTAAGAACCAATATTCACTTGTTTAGACATGTAGAAAGTCAACGTCGCTCAGATAACTTAAAAACATTATTCACCTGAACTACTTTCGCTTACAAAAGTATCTATGCTATGGCACCAAAGCTGTATAATAAACTACCTTGTCATATTAAAAACAGTAAGAATATTAATGAATACAAAAACAAACTATTTAAGCTACTCAATGACAAAGTAAAAGAGTATCTGGATGACTAATTTTTATAAATTTTATTATTTTCACATTGTTATTATTACTTAATGTATTTTATGTTATGAAATCGATTGACATTCTGTATTTTTATTTTATTCTGTTGTGACATTTTCCCTATTTTATTGACATTTTTTTTATTACTTTTTCAATTTATTTGACCTAATTTTGTATGCCTATCGGCAAAACATGGACTGTACAATCGACATATGTATATTGAATACACCTGTAATGACCTGTGTTCACTAAATAAATAATTTGAATTTGAATTTGAACTATCAAACTATCAGATATGGCTTGCCAGACAAATACCTCTAGGTTATTTCCTTATAAAAGATCTTAAATTAACGCACTACAAAGTTTAAATATGAAATGATTAATGCTTATCACTAAAAATCTAATCACAAAAATAACTTAACATTTTGTTTCAAATATTATAAAAATCTTTAACTCCAAATTACAGCTTAAATATGTACGCAAATATCTTGTTACATAAAGCTTTAGTAATGACTGATCATAATGTATTTTTTTTCCTTATGGCTCAGTGGTTAAAAGGTTGTTGTCTGATCAGTCTGTGGTTCGATTCTCGCCTGTGTTTTTTTTTGTTTTTTTTTTTAGCTATGGTTGTGTATACTATATCATTGATTGTCTCCTGCGGTGTATTTGCCGTTAATGACTTTGTATCATGTTTAGAAACTTGTTAATTGTTGCTGGATCGCGACAATAGAATGCGGCGTGGCACCACGCGCGCGGTGATGACTTATTTGTTTACCTGAGCCGCTCGCTCGGCACAAAACTTTCCATCACCATAATTATTGTTTATTTTAATCATAATGAACGTGTTTTTCTTCTATGGTTCGCATCGAGCGTGTTAATGAGCAATTTGCTTGTGATATTGCCAACTGATCGTAATATTATTAGTTTACAATATATACATTTTCAATTTACTTTTCACTTATCAAACCCGTGTTGTCAGGTAGTGCCTAGCAACCTAGGCTTGGTGGCTACTTACTCTAAACCTCACGTATAGTACCTCTTTGCGCGTCCTATATTATTTAGAATACGACTCGCATCGGGAATGAATGCTAGCTTGTTCACACGTATGACTGTGTGTAGGCTTTTTGAATGTGATGAATGTCAGGTAATAGGAACGTTCAATGCTTGGTGACGTATGAATGGTCGAGGGGTTTTTTCTTTCAAGGTTAGTGGTTGCCTTGTATTTAACCTACTGACACCACCACCACTCACCTGTTTCAGAGTTCTGGAATGCAGTTGCCGCCTACCAGCCACAGAATTTACGCGCATCATTCGGCCGGTCGACCCCGCCGCCCGCGCCCTGCAACGGACGATAAATACGGCTGCGCGGCGATGAGGAGTCCCTTTCTAGCCGCCTCAGCACAACAGCTAAGTGCATCACTGCTCCTGATCGACGCCGAAAACGGTTCCCCAACAAGACTCCTTACTGCGTCGAATCACGCGACCCTGGTTCTATAGAATTTCCTTAATCATTTTTGAAATTGGTGTTTTGCTAAAGGATGTGTTAAATTCTTTACAGAATTAAACTGATTTTTTGATTGTACCTAACAGCAATAATGATTTTCTTTTAACCACACCCAAGTAGTAACAACGTTACAGACGTCTGAATAATACTAAGTTCTCACTTGTACCTTTCTTTCATTCCTCAAGTTTATCAAAAGTAAGTCGTATAAAATAGTAAGTCGTGTAAAAGGAGATCTGGCCCTAGCGAAATTTCATATTTGTTTATGTATTTTGTATTATTCTCAAGAGAGATGTACCGGCAACAGCAATATAAACATTTAATTTGTAGACTCGGAATGTCTGTGACATGTTTACAACCTGAGCTATAGGGGCTTGTTATTAACTAGATATCATTAAAATTTATCCCTTTAGGGGCCCGGTAAAAATGTATTACATTAATCTTTAATGGATAGCAAATATTGAGAATGGAAATATATCAGTGAATTACCTAGGCTCACTTCATTGATCTAATGACATATTGGAGAAAGGCTTTGCCAGCAATATTTTAGACCGACGTTAAAACATAAATGATGTGGTAAGAAATATGAGCTTTTGTGACTATAAAATTGGTTTTAAATCATTTTCGTCATATTTCCTCTATCACAATGTAGATGTAATGTGATAGAGAACAAAATAACGACCATCTATTGGGAACTATTCGAAGCTTATCTGGACCACTTGGAATTTCTCTGTATAAACTTTGTCTGAGAATAAATTTCAATACGTTAAGATTAGCCTTATGCGAAGATATTACAGAATACAAGACGTATCAGACGACTGTGCATAGTTAAGCTATCTTCAAGATTGTGAATAATTTATGTTCATTTTAAACAATTTATCATCATTTATGTCCACTTGCTTTGAGGTTTCAAATAATATTTGAATCTAAATAATATTATTATCATCTACTATCAACGAGGAATAGAATAAAGGTAAAATAAGCTTTTGGAGTTATTTTATTCTGAATAAGATCGCGGGAATCCGTTAATTGCGGGCTGTCAAGATCGGTCTTTGTGGAGAATCTTGGGGGAGGCCTATGACCAGGAGTAGACATCTCTAAGCTGACATGATGATGATGAATTTTATTCTAACTTGTCATCTAATAATAACAGGCAAAACAAGTTAAACAAAAGGGTTTCCTTTTGTGTCCAAAAGGAAACCCTTTTGTTTAACTTGTTTTGGAAACTCAGTCATCCCTTCCCCTTACCGAAAACCGTCAAACCAAGTCCTTAATTATATTACTTGCAAACAGCGATAATTAGATCTTCCATCTCTTTCATGCTTACCGATACGTTAAATTAAATAAGGTTTCTGACAAAGGGTCACGTTTTTCTTTGAGTGTGCTTCAAGACACTAATATCTCGCGACGTTACGTCACGTAGCTAAGCGAGGATTGAACCACATCGAGTTGAGTAAAACTATTTTAACTAACATTTCAATTATTCTGCCAAGAATACAGAGGAAAAGTTCTCGAGTGGTGGATGAGAGTTATTCGACTATTTTTATTTTTATACTTTTTTTCTCCCGCACTAGGATTAAATTCTGTGTACCGGGGGACTTTACAAACATACAACCAACGGACACAATGAACACCCAAGCTCGAAACAACAACTTATGGATCACACAAAGTTTTGTCTCGCGTGGGAATTAAACCCACAACACTCGGCGCAGTGTCAAGACTGTCAAGCGGCGCAGCGACCTCTTAAACCACTGTGCCAACCGTGCAGACTACATTTACCTATCTACAAAGATAAGCTTAATTTAAGAACTCTTCGCCGGACGGCAAGATGATAGTAGAAAAGACAAGACTAATACCATTAGTTCAGTATCAATTGAGTTAGTTGAGAGTAATAAGAACTCGCGCTAAGACGAAGCAAAATTGGCGTCGTGACTTTCTTACGTGTGAAGTGTGTGGAAAGAATAACTCGTTATAACTATCTTCCAATTCAAGCTGTTCCACTTTTTCAACAGTTTCGAAACAAACACTTAAAGTACACATTTTATTAGTAAAAAACTGTCTTTTGATTGTTTATAACCACTATTATTGTCCAATATATAACGAGTTAATCGTAACACACACTTAGGTGATGATCATTTATAAAAGTTTTGCCTTTATACCACTGAAATCAGACCCATTTTTGTAACATATAATTTCGAGTGACTGGGATCACTCCGACTACCTGTAAATAAAAGAGGATAGCGTCACAATGAGTTGATTTGAGTTTTCAAAATTTACAAAGATAACGGAGAACTAACCATTAAATGCAAATATCAAAGACAGAGAGCGGTACCTAGCGGAACTTTTTTTGTAAGTCTAAGAAAACATAAATTTTAAAGGGAAATTTGTTTAAATCCGCAATATCATATTTTAATACCTAGGATTACATTATCATTTATTATAATACATTAATAAAATGTACATACTTGTAGATTCCATATTCTCCGCCACTGTTAATATTTAAACACGAGACGAACGAAAATATGCGTGATGTTACTTGACGGTATAGAAAGCAACTAACCGTACCATCAATTCGCTTGCCTGCCGGACCCTGGCACTCTTTGGTTATGAACATAACAAAGGCGACTTAGGTGCTTTGTAATGGCACGGCTATCTAACTCAAAAAATACAAGCTAATTTAGACTCTATCTTAATATTTATAAATAGCTTTTTGGCCGCCTAAAGTAGTTATTTTGCCGTGTGTGCGGCGTAAGGATACAATGACCTTGCGATTCATCTGTAGAAAGATCCTTGAAAGTAATACTTTTGCGAGTATCTGTGATTTGTCAAATCTTATGTTATGGTTGGTAGCTTTTACGTGTATTCAAATACAGCCGATTTTGTTATTTTTGAAATGTTTTATGCGAGTGTTGTATTTTTTTTATACTAATGCTTTGATTCATATTAGAAAATTCAAATTTCAATCTATTTTGTAGGTCCTGTCTCTTGTAAACCTTATTACTAATTTCTTTAAATATTTTTATTTCTTTAAATATACTTATAAGAAGTAGACAGTACAAAATGTTTGGGTATAACTATAGATAAAAATTGTACTTGGAAGACACACTTTTACTTTATTTTATATAATTAGGTACTAAGGTGCAGAGATTTGTATTTGTTTTAAACAGAATAACCCGTGTAGCTGATATTGAAGCTGCATTTTTGCCTATCACTGTTCACTTACTTGAACTTGTACTTGAACAGTCCACTGCTGGACTAGGCCTTTCCTTTGAAAGGAGGAATTGGCCTACTATACCACGCTGGCCAAATGGGTTGATATAGTGTTTGTATCAAGTTTTCCTTCTCTTACAGTGCTGTTCTCTGCATAGTATGCTACCTCTGTCCACTCTTAAGACAACCATGGGATGAAATGGGGTGGTGACATTGCGTATTCTTAATCCGTCACCACAGGGACAACACAACACGATCACGGTTATTTATCGTCAATTTTACTTTATGGAATTATAATATGGGGTAATTCTGTTGACATCATTAATGTTTACAGGACTCAAAAAAAAATTATTCGTTCTATATGCAAAGCTCATCCAAGGGACAGATGCGTTCCTCTTTTTAAAAAACTTAAAGTAAGAGATATGCATCTTCGTTCATAAACATACAAGCTTGTTCAAGACCTATAATGAAACTTTAACTAGACAAAATCGTAAAATCCATAAATTATATGAATCTCAACAAAGATTAAAACTTTATTCCAGAAATGTTTATTGTATGGCAATGCGTATTTATAATAAATTACCAGATGCATTTAAAAACCTTAACATGCCCGTATTCAAAAGCAAAGTTTTTAAGTTTTTATTAGACAAATGCTATCCCATAAAAAAAACAATACTTGTCAAAAAACCAAGTCTCGCTATTCAGTTCTTCTACCGTAAAAAGTTGTGAGATCCATGTATCCAATACCAAGTTGGTTATTAATTTATTCAGTCTCTACTTAACTCAAACTCAAACTCAAAATCCTTTATTCATTTAGATCACAAAGTGACACTTATGAACGTCAAATTTAAACATTATTACTGTATGCTTCTACATTTACATTTACTGCCACGTTCGCAAAGCAAGGGCGTAGAACCATGAGAAACATCGGGCAATAAAACTCACGGTCACTCTTTTTCATCGCCAGGTTTTTAATAATACATAACAATTAAACTTTTGTAAGGTGCTGCAACTGTTATACCTTCTATGTTACTTGTATATATTTACTTTACATGATACTCAAGCATAATCAAGTTAAATTTTGATGTTCATTTAGTTAGCCTCCTGAACATAGACATGGTGAAACAGGAGCATCCACTTACATTATGCGCACATGTTCAGAACCATGATGGAAATTATGAAGTTAAATATAAATAAAAAATTATACCAGCCCATAAGCCCGCCATCGACCAGTCATCGCAAGTAGGGCCCGTTCACGAGTATGACGCATGTGCCAGCCATCATCCCTCTCGCCATATCAGAGGGGTCTTAAATGAATTAAGGGTCCTTAAATGAATTGATTGACTCGGCCATCGCATGCAAACCCAATATATCTCACAAGTAATACATATAGATATAAACTAGATTGTTTAGTGCGGTTGCCAAGTCAATCTATTTATTTAAGATTCCTTAAGTAGAGACTGAATAAATAAATAACCGACTTGGTATTAGGTACATGGATCTCACAACTTTTCACGGTAGAAGAACTGAGTAGCGAGACTTGGTTTTTTGACAAGTATAATTTTTTTTTTATGGGATCTTATTTCTTTTTGTAGATATTCCTACTTTTTTTCCTTTCCAGTACCTTCTCCTTCTTGCATACCAACAACGAATTTTTTTAAAGCTCTAACTGCAAATGTAACTTTGTAATCCTATATATTTATATGGGATTACAAAGTTATATATTTAATTTATTTCGAAAACTGGACCCAAATTGAAAAATGTTTTAGTTCTTCCTTTATTCAAACACTAAACACTAACTGTATTCTAAATTAAAAAGCTTCTATGTCTGCTAGAAGTGCCTTAGACTTTTGATGATCGGTCAGTGAGTGACAAAAAGCGAAACTTTGACTTGTTATAATCCTTAAACTACTGATTCAATTTCAATGATATTTGAAAAATACTTACGTTTTATACAATGCTTGCTTGGTAACTGAACATTCAGGCGTCTAGTTTTATCTACAGCGGAGTTATGGGGAGTCGAAAATCGCCTGAATGACTTAGAGAAAAGGATGGTACGGCCGTGCCGGTTTTTTGCTTGACTTGGTGGGGACACTCACCGTGCCCCCAGATTACTCCACTAATGACTCAACGATAATTGAAAAAAAAAAAAATAATTTACCCATTTACAATCACCAAATTTTAATTTAATATTCTAAAGTATTACTGTTTGACATAATTATATATTGGGATTTATGTGTATTTATTTTAAAACCAACCAAACATTTGTACGCTGGAAACGGTAGAATATTATGGACATATTATTATTATAACATCCTAGTAACAACAATATTCTCACAAGTAAATGATTTTATTTATTATTATTATTTATTTTTACTTTTATAGTTTAACTACGAGTTTAATTCTCTTATCTCAAATATACTACGTACTAGGAACCGTCCAACTTCTTATAAAAGTTCCTTAAGTTTAAATTTTGCTAACAACACGTAAATAAACTACGTAATTGCGTAGTTTATTTACTTGTTGTTAGCAAAATTTGCCAGCTAAAATTACTAGCTATACACCAATAATTCAGGAATGTACTGTCAAAATAGTGAAAACTATTAATGTTTGTAAAGTAATAAAGCCCTAAGCAAATTGAGTTAAATTCTAAATTGATTGCGTTGGATGTGCTTTGTATTGCGGTTACGATTTGTATTAGGCTATTCATTGGGTATGGATTCGAAATCTGTAAATTATTGGTTGCATTACGTAGCTGGTTATATGCTAAGGACTAAACTGAGCGAGGCAAAACATTTATCATTAAGAAAAAATATCTGTGAGGATTGGACTGTCGACGTCAACGATCAACAGCAGGATACTTTGACACGAGATTTGCAAGGCAGCACGTAAAACATCAGGGAGACACCAGCGGCTAGTAGATATAATAAACAAAAAGTTTATTTCAAATACGAATTTACATAATACTAGTAGATACTATTTGAAAACTTAACGACTTTAGCACGGTTCTAATATTCCATGGAATATAAACTACAAGAAGCACCTTGTATACTCTTTTCGTCTTACAGGTGTCAAAATAATAATATCATGGGGCAACTCATACACGATCAATTGAACCTGAATGTCTTTTCCATGGTCATCAAAAAGCAGATAAACATACTCATAAATAGAATACATAAATAATCTTAGACACAAATAATCGTGCTAGTGATAGCAAAGATTTGTCCTGAGTGAAGATCGAAGTCATGACTAGATAAGCTACATTTTTTTCTGACGATATTCTCCATATCAACAAAGTCGTATATTCAAAACAGTTTTCCCAGAGAAAAAAATCACCGTTTTGGTAGTCAGCCATAACCAATAAAATCCAGGTTTCACGGCTCTGACCGAATGAAGCTTAGCAAAAGTTATTACAACCGTTTTACTACCAGTTTTATTCTGTCGGCAGGCAGATTATTTATGGACCTAGCTGTTATAATATTTCCGACGGACCACAGATTATACTTTTAATGTTTTGATAACTGATTTTATTTTTGTAAGGGTTACTTTTGCGGCGTAAACATATTTTTACTAACTTTGTTTTGATAAGCTTTGCAATTTAGACACACAATAAATGCACGTTTTGTTCATGCGACTCGGCAAAAGTAGTGTAAGGCGCTCTGTATCCAGGTGGGGCAATGATACTCGTAGTGGGCTGGGGCTGGAGGAGGAAAGCCGAAGACCAAGCTCATTGGCGTGCTATAGGAGAAGCCTCCGTCTAGCAGTGGACTGACACAGGGTGATGATGATGGTAATGAATATTCATACGGCAGCCGCGCCGATCAACACTGCCCGATAGTTGTGGGTTCAATCCACACATAAGGCAAAACATTGTCACACATTACTGTTTCAGATGTGAGTTTCTTTGTGTTCGTTGGTTAACGGTACGTAAAGTCTTACGCGATACATAGTTTAAAACGATTAAAAAAGATTTTCTCGAATCAATAATTATGCAGCACACGTACGTTATATAAAATAAAAGATGTAGTACGTTATTTTTTTTAATAGACTCACGCCTGTACCCCCGAAGGGGTAGGCAGAGGTGTAATCTTACACCCACATTTCGCCATGATTTTTTAGGTCCCACGTAATAGGGGGCGAGCCAATTGCTGTACCGGGCACATTACCAGACTCCGTGTTGCTACTGAGAATTTCCTATCGGAAAAACCCAATAACATGTTGCCCGACCAGGGAATCGAACCCGCGACCTCCTAATCCCACGCGCACATTTATGCCGCGAGACCAACGAGGCAGTCTGTACTACGTATATCTATCTAAACGTTTTAGCTTATTCGAATCGTATCTACGAGTATTTAATTTAACATCCCTTTAATCTAAGATTAAGTACACCTAAGCTTCGTAGGCTAAGTTTCTTCATATACTTACGAAGTTAGTTCATTATCTACTAGGTAGTCTGTCAGGCCAAGTTTTGGGACAGTTTATCACTCGACCTGGATTTCAAAGTTTATTGGATTGGATTGTAATTTTTGCGCGTGGGATTAGGAGGTCGCGGGTTCGATTCCCGGGTCGGGCAACATGTTATTGGGTTTTTCCGATAGGAAATTCTCAGTAGCAACACGGAGTCTGGTAATGTGCCCGGTACAGCAATTGGCTCGCCCCTATTACGTGGGACTAAAATAAATCTGGCGAAAAGTGGGTGTAGCAATAAACCTCTGCCTACCTCTTCGGGGATATAGGCGTGAGACTATGTATGTATGTATGTCATTAATAACAACGTACAATATTTTGCGAGCGGGCAACACCAACAAAAGAACATTGTTTATCACTAGTAACCTACATTTTCTACGACAAACTGAAATAAAATACTTCTACTTTACATTATCCCTAGAAACTTCGTTGATACAACGCAACATCTCGTTAAAATTTTCAGTATCATTACAAAACTATGTTTAAAGAAGCTATTTTATCCAAAAACCAGTAATTATTTTAATTCGGCTCACTTATTTCACAAAAGTTAATGAAGTAAATCCTTTATTACTTTCACTAAAACTGTACAGTTTTCTTCTCATTATGATTAGGCAATGCCAATATCACGTTCAAGGAATTTAATATAAGATTATCACCATTAAAGCAACGTAAAGGTTTATCGAAAAAAAGAATTACTTTTGCACCTTTACAACACAATAGTGCCAGACTACGAATGCCCCTTTTTGTTGCCTATAAAATTGCGAATAGGCCAAATAACTATATAATTCAATGTTCACAAGTGCTCGTACAGGAATGAATAAAATATCGGAAGTTTATTTAGTAGTACTTTGCGCCTAGATAATCCGTATTGTATATAGTGTCCCGGCCATTAGATTAGTCATTAACTTGTTTACCATGTTAATAGGTAGAGTACGCAGTACCCTAGGAAAATAAAATCTATATACTTTCATCATAAAATTAAAGGAGATTTCACAGAAAATATAGGCCAACATGTCATTTGGAAACACTATATAATTTAATAGACAGATGCTACGATAATGCCATGATAACTTTAACAGGAAAGAACCATCTTACTCTAAGGCACTTATTCCTTCACACAATATTAATATGTCGTCACAAACTGAAAGATGATCCATATATCAGTGGGCCCGCTGTCGCATGGGTTTAAACCTGACACCCTTTCTATGGCATTCTGTTGGTATCTCCACTAGATTGTTGCTGGTTTATTGCAGCTCTTATTCGCTGCTTCTAATGTAACGATAAAATAGCAAAAAAAGCTGTAAGCATCCGGTGTTAGGAAAGTAAGGAAACACATAATAAAGTCTTGCAAGATTAACGTCTGTTCTCTATGCAAATCATGGCTATATCTAAGCACAACTCGTCCGTACTTCTGCAACCTAAACAAAGTAAAAACAGACGCACTTGCTTGGTTCTGGTCAGTATATTTACTTTTCAACAATTTTGGCATTCACAGGTTGACAATATAAGTGTAATTTAAGTACTAATTACTTAAATTACACTTATATTGTCAACCTCGTCCGTATTTCTGCAACCTAAACAAAGTAAAAACAGACGCACTTGCTCGGTTCTGGTCAGTATATTTACTTTTCAACAATTTTGGCATTCACAGGTTGACAATATAAGTGTAATTTAAGTAATTAGTAGGTAAGAGGCCGCGTTTTAAAGCCATTTAAAAACTACGTGCGGTTACAATCCTCGCTTTTATCTGACGAAAATGTACAAAAACTCGCCGCAAACTGGCTCATCAGTGGTATTCAGCATTCATTATTCTAGAAACTTTATTACAAGAACTATAAAATGTTGAGTTTAAGCTCTGTGGTCCAATTTTCTAGTAAATTGAGTCACTCAAGACCTTAAAACATTTGAAATATAAGGCAATAAGGTTTAGTCTTCGCAGAATATTAATTTAGGTGGAGCAAGTCTTTTAGTATCACATTCTAAGCATTAATATAATTAATAGGCCCACTAAACCACACGCCATTGAAAGCCACCACCGGTTTTTTGATCCCTAGTTAAGTGAACCAATGGTTAAAAATATTGACAAATGGTTAAATTTCCGTAAAACCCGTTTTTTGATCCCTAGTTAAGATAACTAATGGTCAAATAAGTAACCATTGGTCAAAATATTTAACAACTGCTCCATCGAGGGTTTAGCAAGATGGCGGATAGTTAACTTTGCTATGCCATTGTTTCGTGTGATTTTATTTGAAGTTGTGTGAAAAAAAATAATATGGATTTAAAGGTACCTAGAATATCAAGTTACTTTGATATGTTGGAGAGTTCATCAGATGATAAAAAAATTATGGAATATATCCTTATGAGAAGGCTGAAGGTATTTAGACCACTGGAACAGTGACTAATAACTTTACGCTTTTACGCCACTGGGAATATGCAACAATGTTCTGGTGATCTGTCTGGGGTATCCAAATCCACCGTATGCAAAGCTATTCACACCATATTAAGACAAATTTGTTTGAAATTAAAACGATTTATTGAGATGCCAAATTCGATTGAAGAAATAAGAGAAGTGATAGGTGCTATTTATAGAATTGCCAAATTTCCTAGTGTGATAGGAGCAATCAATTGCCCGCATATACGGATAGCGAGCCATGGAGGTGACAATGCAGAGCTGTACAGAAATAGAAAAAATGTATTTACTATCAACACCCAAGTTGTGGCAGATCCAAACCTAAAAATAAGAAACATTGTTGCTAGATGGCCAGGATCTGTGCACGACAGTACAATTTTTAATAGCAGCAATGTGAAAGATATAATGCAATCACAACGATATGGCAGATGCTGTCTTTTGGGTGACCGTGGCTATGCCTTAAAAAAGTCCTTGCTTACTCCGCTGGCAAACCCATAGACAGCTGCTGAGAAACTATACAATGAGAGTCAAATACGGACGAGAAATGTGGTTGAAAGGACTTTTGTTGTGTGGAAGCGGAGGTTCCCATGTGTAGGTTCAAAACTAAGAGTTAAATTAGAAAATGTTCAACCTTTGAAAACCCGAGATAACTTTAAATACTTTATCTTTTGACAAGTTACAAATAATGACAACTTTGAAGTTAATTTTGGCACTATGTGTCAAAATGTACAAGTATTACCATGTAAAAATAATTACCCCCTACTCTACTATCGGTAGAGCAGTGTTCATTGAAATGGCAACATAGATAACTATAGTCAATTCTAACCATAGTTAAAATGTGTATCAAAAAACGTAAACATGAGTTAACCATTAGGTAAAGACTTAACTATAGTTAGATTAACAAATGATAAGCTTGACTTTTACTAGGGATCAAAAAACCGGCCCTTGGTAGGTTTCAGTAAAGGTAACCACCTAATTTGCGTCAGTAATCGGGTATTAAGGTGTGGTGTATACAACATTTGGCTTAATCAACTGATTTGATATTTAAATGGCTTATTAAATGTTGATGAACACGGTTAAGTCCAAAATTATGATATTTTCAAAAACAAAAAAGAAAAGAAGCTGGGCTTACAGTTCTATCTCTTGAATATAACTAACGGCCATTTTCGATATGCGATCCATACATGGATTATGAGATTCGACATTCGTTTTTGACATATTTTTCATGGAAGCTCCATATGTCAAAAATAAATCTAAAATCTACAGATCTATCTATAGCTCGAATATTGAATTCCGTAGTAAGTAATTAACTTCAATTTTGTCGTTCTTAACCGTCAATTTGAGGCCTAGATGCATAAATGATTTTGACTTTGACTTAGATCTTTGATATCTCTGCTAGACTGCCTCGTTGGTCTCGCGGCATAAATGTGCGTGTGTGTTATTGGGTTTTGCTGTTAGGAAATTCTCAGTAACAGCACGGAGTCTGGTAATGTGCCCGGTACGGCAATAGGCTCGCCACTATAACGTGGGACCTAAAAATTCATGGCGAAATGTGGGTGTAATATTACACCTCTGCCTACCCCTTCGGGGATACAGGCGTGAGTCTATAAAAAAATATATAATATTTGATATCTCCAGATAATTCTACACCTGTGTGATATTGTACTAAATACCTTTTGACTGCAGTGATATAAAATGATACGAGAATATATATCAAATATTTTTATTACTAAAGCTAAAGTTGCAAATAGATTGATGACGCTAGAAGACTTAGTCAAAGAATAATTAGTACTTACGAACAGAAGCATCACTTCTCAAACCAATTTATTGAAATTGCGACTCTTGCTACTAAGCAACAAAGTGCAATTCACCTATCATAAGCACTCAGTGCCTAATGCGATATTCCCCTAACCGTTCCCGCTGTTTTCTAACATATAACGCTGTCGCTGTCTGGCTCGGAGTGACGCGCTAGCTGCCGCGCTAGGGTTGTCGACTCGCCGCTGCTACTATAATATTAATTCATCGTCTATCTACCTACTTGACCACGTATCTCATAATAAATAATCATCATATAAGTATCCTATCCCACTATTTTAGCTCGTAGAACAAAAAACACAAAAAATCTGGTCGTTTACATTTTCACTATACTAATTCTTAGTTATTTCCTAAACGCGTGGACCGATTTACATGATTCAAACAGATGAAATGGTTTTTAAACTAGATCTTTAATTTGACACCATAATCGTTGGGATATCTCAACAAACAAAAAACCTACTTTTCAATTTGCTCTGGTTAAATAAATAAAATCAAATTTTCAAGTCGACAACCCTTGCGCGACGCGTCGGACGCGGGCTTGGAAGCCGCGCGAAAGTGTAGGCACTTATCGCTGTAAGTACGGCCGAGTGAAGGAGGCCTGACTTAGTGCAGAAAATGTAGACATGATATTAATGTAGTTTTGCATTGGCGGTTGCTTCATATGATCGTAAAAAGTAAAACATGTATTTACTAATTACCCTTAGTTACAAATCAAGCATACTTCCGTCTTGTCTAAGAATAGGCGGTCATTACCATATAAACTTTTACAATGAAGGGATATCAATCATGCTTTGCCGCGCCCAACAAATAGGATCACTCCTTAACTAGGTATAAGGAGAATGACCCCTAAAAGCTGTCGAGGGACTACAATATAAAGTTCCTTTCGGGTTACAATGGCGGCAAACAAGCACTCGCCTAGATACACTAACAATGGGTACAAAGATGTACTCGAACCTTTTTTCATTTCTTTTTTCGTTTATCTATAACATATACAAGTGAATGAAGGAGTTTTGTGTCTCGGACGCGTTACTCATAAGAACGCTATAGTAAATGTTACTTTATATTTGAATAGACTTCGCTTGTTTCTTGAAGTGTCTTCAAGATTACCTTGTGAAAATCGTACGAAAATCCTTTCGGTAGTTTTTGAGTTTATCATGCTCATGTAGACAAATATACGTATTATAATATAAACATGTTCCTCCAGTTTCAGAATATGGCTTTATTATTTATATCTGTAAGTATTTACGATGGTAATATTGATGTCTTCTGCTGTACAACAAATCCTTCTGTTAATAACGACATCATAATATTATTTTAAGACGCTGGTGGAACAGATCTTTCTATCTCTTTAGATCATTAGGCTTTCTTGACGTACTTCATTTACACACAAATCGTTATTATACCTATTGAAGGTCACACTCGAATCCCCAGTTGTTTACATAACAATCTATACATACAAGCAGGGTAACAAATATAGAATGTATTATGACATAATTATATTTGAATATGAATGAAGGGTCGTACAATGCTTTCTCCTCTCTAGAAACGTGTAATAAAGTAGGAAAACCTTGAAAACTTTCCTCTACCATATTATGTGTACTTTATGTAAAGATTCTCTCCATCATATTATGGAAAATGCCCTTTAAAAAATATCAAATGTAACTTGAGAAGGATTTGTTGTGAGGCTAATGACGTGTAACACAGGAAGGAAAAATATATACTTGCGAACACACTTGTATAATAAATCGCGTATTGTTATGATAACAATATATTCACGATAACTTTCACATTTGGAATAAATCCTATATCGTGAGGAACATTACAATCACTCACATACTAGAAAACCCAGATTTGAAAAGACAGTTTAAGAGAACGATGATAGAAAGTGTTGTCTCGTGTAGAGATCAAACACACAATACTCGTCGCAGTGCTATATGGGCGCTTGATTCACTGCGTCATGAGTGTACTCGAATACATAAGTATAATAATATAACAGTTAGATTAAACTATTTAATAAGTACTTTGTAAAAAAAAATGGTTGACCCAGAAAAAAGTTGGATATATCTGTCAAAAAAGACTTTGTCAAAGGTTGATCACAACCGGGATAATGCTACCGGGCGATAAGATAATGAGGTTGACTCTATAAATTAATAATAATTAAAAATATAAACTCTAAATGTAATCGTAAAATATTTTTATAGGCAAAACACAGCCCGTGGTAAGATTTTGATATATCATCCCAAATGTAAGAAGTTCGTACGTTTACCACCTATACTTTTTCAAATGTTCGAATTGGACTGACATTTTGGTAAATAGCTTCGTGCATTTCAATTCAAGAACGTGATATAGACATTGGATACAATTCTCATCGTCCTCTTAGGGCGATGAGCCAAAATTCTGAAACTAAACTATCATTAACACTAATAATTATGTTTGCACATTATTGGTATTAATAGGAACATTAAGAAAACATTTAACTTGGTAAGAAGAGCGGTTATAGACCTATAAAGTTTGATTGAGAAAGCCTTAGATTTATTTTGTGCCTTACGTCTCACGCATTTCAAATACTGTGACATTATAAATAATAAAGAAGGTTGCAATTCAATGTTTTAAGCCATTGTCTTACTGAGCTTTTCAGAAAAGTTTCTTACACATGTAAGGATGATGTATTTTTATGATTACATATAATTTTCTGGACATGCGGTTCTATTTAAAATTCTCTTAAAGTATTTAAGAGTTTCGTAGTGTTACGCCGTAAATTTTTGTCTCATATGAGGATAATAATAAGAGCGTTTATCAGCGTTCCATTTCTTATAATTTTGATGTACCTCACATTAACATAATAAATAATAGTAATATATTGCTATCAAGAGCGAATAAGCCGTAGCCGCGACGAGCGAGTAAATCTCGCTCTAAATTTCTCTAAGTTTCCATCTTAGAAAGAAAATTATTATAAATACAATGTTTCATAAAAAACTAAGTGTAATGTGAAAAACGGGTGCTTGAATGAATTAAAATACCTGTGGTAGGTACTAATCACCAGGTATCCACCCAACGTCAACGTACGACGTACATATGACGTACATATTTATTTATAATAATAATAAATAATAATAATAAGTAAATTCTTTATTGGCACAAAAGTACAAGTAGGTATAATACAGTAGAGGACTAATGTAGGTACAGAGAATATCAATTATAATGTTCTGCTGGTACTTAAAATAGGAAATTCTGAGCTATAAGTACCAGCAACCTTCCAGTTTCCTATTATTTGATGGTCCTGAGTAAGTGAGTACTGCGGTACCCTTTATATCTTACAAAGAGCAAGGCATATTATTCCATTAAGATAAAATTATTAATTCACATAAAATTATTCAATAATTTTATGTGAATTAATAATTTATATAAGAAGCTGAAATTTGAAATGTATGTTTCTTTGGGACCGTAAAAGTGCATTAAAAAGGAATCCTCCGAAATTCTATCGGGATCGGGTAGAAACAGTTAAATTATAAAAAAGGGTGGGCGTAACTGCGGGTATCCTTTAGTTTATTATATTTTAAGATATATGTTACTAGGCCATATAATCTAGCTTGTAATCATTGCTCTGGGTCAATGCGGCCAAAATCCCAAAGCCGCAACATAATCTGCTGATCTAATTAAGTTACCTAATTGGCAGGGCTGAGAAGGCCGCTGCAATGTTTTGTTTTTATGATTTCGGTGCCAAAGCCAATTATCAGGTGGGCTAAAGCAAGTACTTTGTATAAAGTTGGGTGTAAGTCGGTTAACGCGACAAAATGTATAATATGTTATTCTGATGCATAATCTAATTTACTGTAGTTTTATGATAATTTATTAAGTAGTTTTTGCATGACAAAGTAACATGCATCCATGCATATTTTATTTACTGAAATCAGTAAAATAAAAATCGAGATCAATCGAGATCAAAAAAAAAATTCCGCGTTCGAGTCCAACCGGATTTGACTGAATATTGGCTTTTCCTGCATTAGGCTTTGAACCTGATACCCTCCGTATAGCAGTCTGTTGGAGCCCAAGGCTACAATTGTATGTGAGTACCTATCTTATTATAATAATTCTGTTTTTACTGACAATTCCTTTCCAAATTACCTCCATCACCAATTCAATTCTCATCGTCCTCTTAGGGCGATGAGCCAAAATTCTGAAACTAAACTATCATTAACACTAATAATTATGTTTGCACATTATTGGTATTAATAGGAACATTAAGAAAACATTTAACTTGGTAAGAAGAGCGGTTATAGACCTATTGAGAAAGCCTTAGATTTATTTTGTGCCTTACGTCTCACGCATTTCAAATAAAAAAATTCCGCGTTCGAGTCCAACCGGATTTGACTGAATATTGGCTTTTCCTGCATTAGGCTTTGAACCTGATACCCTCCGTATAGCAGTCTGTTGGAGCCCAAGGCTACAATTGTATGTGAGTACCTATCTTATTATAATAATTCTGTTTTTACTGACAATTCCTTTCCAAATTACCTCCATCACCAATGCATGGTTTTTTTAGCATCGTATTGTTCAATACTCATATTAATTTAGTGCTAATGAAAAGTTATAGATATAGCACTGATGTACGTTCTTTCGTCATAAATCGAATGAATTATGTTAATGCTGTTGAGATGATGCGAAGCGGAATCGCCGATCAAAACAAATATCAATCGTATGAAATGAAGTGTAAATATTAAAATGATTTAAGGTTACGACATTTTTGTGAAAATATAAAAATATTGTTCCGTTGTTTTTTCAGTTGGTGAGTCAGCTAAAACGCTGAGAGGCCAATCACTTTCACTTGTATTCCATTTCTCTTATCAATAGGATATTTTTCATTGCATTATTATAAAGGCATCTTTCAGTTGGACTATGTTGTTGTTACCATCTACCATGCAGTACTGCGCAAGCTTTTCTGGTGGTAAATAAAAATATCCTAAGTCATAATTATTTTGATTCCATGTCGTATGGCGCTGCGGTTTAGGCGGTTGCCTCGCCGCTTCGCACTACGCCAAGTGACGTGGGTTCGGTTTCCAGACGAGACAACACTTTGTGTATGATCCATAAATTGTTGTTTCGAGTCTGAGAATGCTTTGAGTCCGCAGATTGAAAGTTTGTAACGTCTCCTGCAAAACAGGACCTACTCCTAATGCGGGCGTTATCAATGTAAAAATAAACAAACTTTTTTTTATCTCTTTGTCATGTTTACCGTCTAACATTAAAGTGAACTGCTGGTTTTCTGGTGGTAAAATACAATTATCCAACTTGAATTAAGGTAAACCTTATTGCTACTTCATTATCTAAAACCCACTTAAATTGTATTGTTCTATCATATTGAGATGAACCTTTTCCACAACTTCAACAAGCCATTTTCTAAAAACATTACAAATCGTATCGTTCTAACAAGTTTTGTGATTTTGGATCTACAGTTACTACACAGTCGCAATTACTGAGGCACAACAGATTGTTCCGAGGCCTATACATGTAATCAGCACGAGATTGCTTCGACTTACAAAAATCTCAATGACAGTTTACTTCAGCAGTAAGGTACTTAGGCAGTATTTCCACTAAAGATGAACGAGATAGTTGTCTAGCATTAATATGGTTAGTATCGCTGTGTTTTCGCTCAGTGCAAATCAAATGCAATATGCTGGTCTCAGACCAAATGCAAGAAGGAAAACACATGACGCCCTTTGTTGTCACTGAAACCAAAAAGGCACTCGTCAACACATCACGGTTCAGCACGGCCGAGGACGTCAATACTTCATATAATAATGTCACATACATACAGGTCTAACTAATAACTTCTTTTTTAAAAGTCGCTAAAAATACTTTTTATTACCAGTGTATTTGAGCGTCACACCTAAGTAAATGAACTAAATTTACTTTGACTGCGAATTTATCTGTGACCTTCTCCTATTTTTTGGCCTCACTCGTTATTTGAAGAGTCATGTGTGTACCGTTTATTATTTATTTTTATTAAGCCTCTGGTACGTAACTGGCTGGGCCGAAAATGCCTACCAGATGAGGTAGCTGAAGCCCGCTCATCTTTAACGAATACGCCGCCTTACAAAACTAAGAAGCTTATCTACAATACGATATACATGCAGAGTTGGCATTACAGCGCCATCTTGCGAGTGCTATTAGAAACGAGCTTTATCTAAAACTAGAAGAAATTGCTGAATTATATATTATTATAATGTACTCACTGTCTACCAATGGATTCATAATAGCACTAGTGTTGCAAGATAGAAGCCTGTTTCACTTGTATTGTCTCATATTATAATACTCTTGTTGGCACGTGTATAGTGAAGAATGGATGACTCAAATATTTCTGAAGTATTTTCTAAGCTCTACTGTTTTTATTCCTAAACAGTTCATGTTATTCTCATAGTAATTGTTTTAGTGCATCAGTTAGCCTTAATAAATCAAGTTAAAACTTACAAAACAACTTTATAGGACCAAGTATTCGTCAAAACAAACCACTAACTCCATAGAGTTGTGTCGTATTATTGCGACCTTCCAGCTCCATCGTCATATCAGGTCCATGTCATCATAAAATTGCATTGTCACGCGATATTCACTTGAATGCAAAATACAGCTCAATAGCAAACCGGGCAGTCTTGTTCCTTTTTTTTTCTTTGGTATCGGGTTGGAAAATCCTCATGGATTCCCTCCGCCCTGGGGGAAAGGACGAAGGGGACTGTCAGACTCTTACTGACTAAAAACTAACCCGTGCTCCTCATGTACCCATGTGTCGGAGGGTAGGGTTTCACCGAAGCATTCCTCGCTACTCCCCGATGGGTATTGGCCCGCCAGATGGTCAGGTGAGCCCCGAAGGAAACCCCTTTGGCGGCGGATGAAGGTGTTGGGCTCCGCCGCCAAAACACCCAGCGGCCGTAGAGGATAGGGAGGACGGCAACGCATCACCGCATCTCCTCTTCCTGAGGCTCCACCGCGACGCAACGGTGCAGGTGCAGGCAAGGTGCGCCCTCATTTGGTCGCGGGAGATAGGGCGCGCGGCAACGCAACACTGACACGCCTCTCCTCCCGCGACCGCACCCGACTGCGAGGGACAGACAGAACTGTCTCCCGCACCCGCACCTTGGGACGCATCCTACGCAGGCCTCACGCAAGCCCACGTGGAGCGTCCCCTCCCGGGATCCCGCTTAGCTTCACCGTGGGTGTTGTACCTCAAACCCACGGTTACTGAGCCCCCCCACCACGACAAGGTGGAGATCCCACAGGGGGGAAACCGGGCAGTCTGTTAAATTTATCTCATTTATCTAAATTATCGCTGCCTTGTATCTGTAGGTACCAAAATTTTAAAGAGGTTGTATGGTTTTTTTTATCTACGCTGTGACTATGCCTATATACAATAATACACCTTCTCTTCTTTTCTCATCAAATCTATGTTGACACAACTGGATCAAGAAGAATTTTCATAATGAATATGTACGGTATTACCTGATAAACTTGCCCTGATTATTTGCTCAGCTGTATTGGCATAGATTAAATAAGTAGATTAGGCCCACTTTATTTCTTTTTCGGAACGATATTAGATAGATAGATTGTAGTCATCATATTCAAGATAAACTAAGCAGTACAACAGTCAGCTAGTAATAAAAATAATAAAAATAATAAGTAACCTTTCTTTCATAGGTAGTATGCCTTAAGCTTCATTTTACAGAAATTTGAAGTCTTGAGAATAATTTAACCTTTTTAATGCCGAAGTTGTTTAAAAATGACAAATGTAACAAAGTTAAATCATAATGAGGCCAACATAATGGTTCATTTTGGCCTATACATGACTATGGCGTAATAAAGTTCAAATACTAAATGACTAGCCCGGATAGAGGATTGGTATATTAATCTTACTAAACAATTTGCTTCGCAGTTACAAATAATGCGGATTACAAATAAGTTACTGGTGAAGTGAAATTTTAAAGTAGGCATTAAATGTTTGTAAGCACGGCTTCATAGTTTGACTTGGATCGCAATAATAGATTGCCAAAGTAAAGCAACATTGTCAGAGGTCACTACTTGGGTAGATGAACATTTGTGTGCTATTTATATCAGAGAGCTACTGGAGTACAGTATTTTGGAGGACAGGTAAAGCCTTTGTGCGTCTAAACTTTAGAATTATGATCATTATTATTTATGATCGTAGCAGTCGCTCTGTAGATAGGCTGATAGTTTGTTATCACTGATTTGACTAGAAAGAGATCTCTTGCGGCTAAAAGTAAAAAGCCCTTTGGTAATATCATTATCCTCCCAGCGCTATCCCAAATGCATCCAACACCCTCGTTTTGGAGCCCGGGGTCCGTTTACCAGTCTAACTAGATGAGAGAGCTGAGTGGAGAGACCGACAGACTGCTACGCAAAGGGTCTTGGGTTCGAATCCACGGCAAGAACCAATGACTTTTCGGAGTTAAGGCGCTGTTATACCTCCGAAGCCGTGAAACACCTAATTTTTCGTAGCGCATCTAGCCATAACGGTACATATTACAAACTAGCAAAAATTAGAGCTTAAAGTCAAAAGTCTGAACAAAAGACTTTTGAAAGAATTTTTCATGTACGTAAAATAGTATCACGGTAGAAAAATCACAAAATCGAGGCAGAAAATAATCTTTCGTCTCACTGTTTGCAATATTTTGATCGTAAGCTGTCATATTTTTTTTGATAATATTGTAGGAAATTTAATGAACTAAAGAATTACCCTATTTATTTTCATATTATACGTGTATATTTTGTAAAATTAAATAAAATCTGCCAAACGTCTATGATTTTGACGCTCGGTAGTTCCCATCAATATCAAACGCTTCAGCAATTTAAACCTTATTAGCATAAGCGGTGTACTGAGTGTCAGTTGCTAGTTTACGCCCCGCCCAGACCTCATCATTCGGCTATGAGCCCTGTGAGAGATAGGTCATGTCGCTTGCGTCTCCGCTGCACGAAATTTTACGTAAACCTGTTTGTTATTATAATACGCCGATTTGAGTTCGTAATTTCATGTTTTATGTTATAGACTGAATACTTTGAATCAAATAGGCTTTTCATGTAACTATGGGCACATATAATTAAGACCTAAGTTTATACTCTTGTTGCGTTTAATGTGTTATTGTTTCTGTGCTTATAAATATATAATTAGAAGAATAAAATATGGACAATTAGAGAAATGAAGTTCTACGAAGGATTTGTACAAGAAAGCGTCGTAATAAAATAGAAATTCATCCATAGCCAAGTGATTATGAAATATGTAACATTTCTACACAAATTACTTTCATAAGAGTCTTTTATTACTAACTATGTTACTTATATATTATCGATTATGCATAATATAATTATATAAATTATTCTCACAATACATAGCTGCCACAGTTTTAAATTTTTGAAAGAGTAATAACATAAAATCGAATCATTTTATGTACCTATATTTCCGTATATTTCAAATTCATTAGCTTGTCAGAGCGCCTGGAGCGCTAAGATGCCGCCACGGCGAACAATAATGATGACAGCGCTAATATGGCGCTCCGCAATCCGCACACAAACGGTAACGAATGTTGTATTATTGTGTTTTGAACATAAACCTTTTTAGGTACATCGGGTAAAACTTTGATTATTCATAAACTATTAGATATGTCTCAGTACATCTAATATCTTTTTAATTTCTAAAATCAATCATTTATAAGTAAGAAGGTAACTTCTCTGTTTGCTATAATATTTTTTTAATAATAAAGTACGTAACTAATTATCATTATTGTAATTACAGTGAAGTTAAAGATAACAGTTCTGCAACGTCTTACACACATTTGACTTCAGTCATTCCTAACACGATCTGTTCAAGAGCTAGCCAAGAAATGCCAAACAATTTTTTTAACAAATTTGACTCAAATTCCGTAGTGATAAGCAAAAATTACAAGAGGGATAGCAGTGACTGGTTCGAATTGCGTAAGAATATGTTGACAGATTGAAATATTTGTATAGTGGTAAAAAGAAGAGATAACAGCAGTAAAGCCAACTTAGTAAAAAATATTTTGTACAAATAAAATATTTGCAATGTAAAATCAGTTGCGCATGGAATCTAAAATGAACAACTGGCTTTGCAACAACTGGCGAAGCAAGAAAATGTAACAATCGAGCCTTGTGGATTATTCGATTATTGGTGCCACGCCAGATGGATTAATAGGTCCAAACACGATTGAGGACATTTAATGTTCTAAAGTTGCCTATAAGAATGGCCTGGAGAAAAGTATAAGAGCAAATAAAATACAAATATGGAAACATGATAAAAAAGTGAACTGACTAGTCTAAACAAATATTGTAATTGTTATTACCAAATTCAGGGGCAACGCCACGTTACACGCAAACAAAAGTGTTTATTTGCTGTGTGGAGTGGCGAAAGTATACCACTAAAAATAGAAATTATAGAAAGAGATGATGTTTTCTGGGAGAAGCTTGTGGCGTTTTATATGAATTGGCAGTTGCCTGAAATTGTTGATTCTCGTCAAGCTCAAGGGATGGCATTGCGAGATCACGGAGAGGAAAATGTTTCATCAGTGCTTGAAATTTCTACAATACCAAGCCGTAAAAGGAAAGTAAATGAAACTGTGCCTCGTGAACAACAGCAAATAATAAGTATTGAAGCCTTATCACCTCACACACTGCCTTTAACTTTCGATGAGAATAAAGAAAACCTGCCGGGTTGTAGCAGACAGCTAACTTTTGATGAGCTGTAAACTCTGTATTTCGATAATAAATTATAAATGAATATAAATAACTATCTTTTAATATTTATTTTCTTTGAAACAACACATATTTGAAGCGAAAGAATTTTTTTATATTTTTCCATAAAAACATGTATGACGAGAGCTAACGAAAAAGCAGTAACTCAAATTCTAATTCTATAATTTTCTTAGCGAAATAGCTGTATCTCATGAATAAGGTATATCCACATATATTTTTGATGTTTCATCTTTTTTGAAAAATAATAATGGGTTGGGTTTCGAAACGAGTTGCCTGAATTTGAGGGTATTGGTTGTGTAGGGGGCTTAAGGTAGTTCGTTTTAATTCCCTAAAAGTAATTTTGGCTGCCGGAGTTGCGTCTAAATATTTTTAAACAATTTCATAAATACTTCGGCAATTATGCAAAACGGAACATAGTTTTTATACTTTAGTACAGTTTTGCAAATGTAATTTTTAGGTTTTATGTGAAAAACGTGAAACGAAACGCAAAACTGCCATCTTGGAATGATCATATTGACAGCTAATGTCAAATTTGTGCGTCATTGCTTTCGAGTGCCTTGGGTTAGATGCGACTGTAATAAGTAAATAAATAGGTTATGTTAGGTTCTCTTTTGACCCTTAATCCGAAAAAAGGAGCCCTTCGCAGGGCTCCGACAACCTTAGTTTATTAAACTAGTGTGATGAATGTGGAAGTTGGCAGTGCCATACACACCGATGTTTGGAGTTTTTTTTTTCAGAGGAAACCAAGTATTTCCGGCAAGTGAAAATTGTGAGGGGGGTCTCAAGACCTCCCCTGCTCACTCTCCAATCACTCACAACCCCTAAAAACGGCGACGTATTTCGAAACCCTTGCCATAATAATTATACCTATAATAACAATAAACATCCATAAATAAATAAAAGAAATCAACTTTTACTAAACTTAAATTATCTCGTAACTCGCTTTAGTTGAGATACGGCTTTTGCGCTTAGTAGAGCAGTATTGTGTTTTTTAGGGTACCGTAGCCAAAAATTGTAAAAACGGAACCCTTATAGATTCGCAATGTCTGTCTGTCTGTCCGCCCGTATGTTACAGCCAATTTATTGCAAAACAGATTTGAAAACTGTCAGGAATGGAATTAGATGTAGGTATTATATGAACTGCTTCACTATTTTTATACAAAAACAAAACAAACATAATAATGGCCTCTCCATACATGGAACTGACTTAATTATTTTTATCATCTTACGGCACGTAGGTATTTACCTACTTTCGTCAACATTTAATACCTATAACGTCTAATGTAAACCAGTTTTGCTCATGGCTGCACTGAGAACAAAAATTGCGCTATGCCTATATTGTACAAACAGATTGATGCATGTAATATAAATTTTAATATTAGTATCTCAATTCAATATGCTAAAACGTTTTGCTTGCGATTTTGAAATATTGGAATACGGATGTCGCCAGAATACGGCCGCACGCGACGAGAATGAAGGGGGGCGCCCCGCAGTAGACGGAACTAACCTCCCTTCACCTCCCCTGCTTCACCCCCTCATTTACCAAAACAGTCGCTTAGGACAGCGCCTTAAGTGCGTATTAAATTGTTAATTATCGCTTGCTTAACGGTGAAGGAAAACATCGTGAGGAAACCTGCATGTCTGAGAGTTCTCCATAATGTTCTTGAAAGACATGTAAAGTCTGCCAACCCGCACTTGGCCAGCGTGGTGGACTATGGCCTTACCCTTCTCATAGTGAGAAGAGACCCGTGCCTAGCAGTCGGACAGTATAAAAGGCTGATGATGATTTCCACAGAGCGACTGCTGCGTAGTAAAACTGCCCTATTAGGTATATTCGTTAATAATTATATCCACCTTAAGGTCGGCAAGGGGTAGTTTCTTAAGTCTAACTTACATTGAAAGGCGACGTAAAATATTTTTTCTTGCCCCGTTAATTGGACCTCGTTGAATAGGGACTGTAACATGCTCTAATGCTTTTTTATAAGGCTTAAAAAGTAAAGCAGTACTTATTTAGAGTGGTGTGTGAATAAGCAGTATATTTCCATCTCCAGCGACATAGACGTTGTAAAGGCATACGTTACAAAATATCTGCCAGATAAATAGAAAATAAATTCGAGGCTTGTATGAGGTATCATCATCATCATCATCATCAGCCATTTATATTGTCCCACTGCTGGGCACGGGCCTCTTCTCACTATGAGAAGCGTAAGGCCATAGTCCACCACGCTGGCCAACTGCGGGTTGGCAGACTTCACATGTCTTTCAAGAACATTATGGAGATCTCTCAGACATGCAGGTTTCCTAACGATGTTTTCCTTCACCGTTAAGCAAGCGATAATTGACAATTTAATACGCACCTAACCTCGAAAAGTCATTGGTGCGTGCCATGGATTCGAACCCAAGACCCTTTGCTTAGCAGTCTGTTGGTCTCTCCACTCGGCTATCGCTGCTTCTGATGTATGAGGTATCATACAAATTAATATATCAGGAACTTATAAGGCAGCGGTGAAACTGTCCATAAATATAATAACAGAGTACTTTAATACATTCCCGCTCAAGTCAAACATTTGTGTGCATGAACATGGATGTTTGTCTTGGTCTGGGTGTTTCTTTGTATAATATGTATGTATTTACAAAAAAAAAGTATATATGTATGTTTATTCATTATCTAGTACCCATAGTACAAGCTTCTGCTTAGTTTGGGACTAGATTGTGTTGTGTGAATGTGGTAGAATATTATTATAACAAAAAAGAAAATATTTTTGTCAAATAAAAGTTCTTCCATGAAATTTTTCATAAGTAACTTGCATATCTGCGGGTTAGTTAACTTATTTATTTAGTTATTTTTCCTAACAATAATTTATTATATACAATATGTAGTTCGAAATATTTTTCACTTTAAAGTTAACCTAAAAGTTCAATCTATTTTCAGAGAACCTACCAAATATAAGTTATTATTGCCATGATAAAGAAAAGTTAAAGACAAATCTAACACGAGTTTGTAAATTTCGGAAGCAAAAGACGATATTTTTAGAACACAAGAAATAAATAAATGAACAGACTCAATACGGCAATCTTAATATATATATTTCTTGTGTGCGTGTGTATGTCACTGAACTCCTCCTAAGCGACTGGACCGATCTCGATGAAATTATTTGTGTGTGTTCAAGGGGACTTGAGAATGGTTTAGATTCACAATTTAGTCCACATTATTTTTTCAAATTACTTTTTTACTTAATTTTTAATTTGTAAGTAGTTGTGGCTTTTGGAATGTTTTACATTAGAACCGACGGACTGCGCTGCTATTGCAGTATCAAATCTTATATTAATAATTTCATCAAGGAGTACACCGAAACCTTACCTGAATAAAAAACATTAAAAAATAAAGATTTCGAGTCGACAACATATATCCGCAAAATTCGGATTGTCGAGTATTTTGTTAAATTCTAATGGTTTTGACAAACAAATCACAATCGTCATATTGGCCACTCTAGCGAAACGTCACAGATACCGGATAACATTTTGAGTACTACTTAGTCTTAGTACTAAGTAGGTAGTTTGTATGTGTAAATACTTTTTGCAGTTATATTTATTAAACAGTTAAAACGACAATTATAGAAGTATCCGCGCAATAAAGGAGATTTGTGTTACCCTTAACATAGATGATGAAGATACTAGAACTAGAGAACCCCGAATTTACGCGAGCGAAGCCGTGGGCAAAAGCTAGTAAAATATATTTCTGGCACCATGTAATATGTGTACTATTTTTAACTTGAAAAGACCTACGAGAGTTCTTTCCAGAAGGTTCGTTGGTTATTTCTACAAAACTAAGTTACTACCAATGTATTCAGTTTTATCGTTTCTAATGTGTATTCGGGTAACTCCGAAAATCGGGATATTCCAATAATTGCAAATATCTCCCTACTACAGTCCTGTATTTTGCTCCAGCCATATTTACCGAGCCTGCATTCTAATCCCCTCCCGCCCTTCAGCTGGCTCCTGGAGCTATGAGCGAGCGTTCGTGTGTAACGTGACGTTTTTGTGAACATTATCTATTTCGCGCGTTTTTGCTGTTATCGGATTTACCCGAAGATCTATAATTACGAAATCTGGTCAGTTATTTAGCTGGTTGTTTTTTTATTCGATACTTTTTGTTGTGACCTATGAAATGGACCGTGGTTCCCAATCTCAAAGTTATTATTTTCAGAAATAGATTATATTGTTTCCATATTCGAATTTTAAAGTGTCACCTGATTAATATAGGCACATTAAGCTCTGTTTCTAATTTTCTACTAAGTAGTTAAATAAAATAATCTGTTGAGTATGATGAAATATAAATTATAAATGATAGTGCATTGTCGCCCCTTGGGGATGGGAAAAAGGATAGGATGAGGAGTGGGATGAGGGAGAAGGAATAATAATATAGGGCCTCCGGCACTCTCACTCACTGAACGAAACGCAACAGTTTAAGTAATGTTACTTTACGTCGATTTTCTGTGAGAGGGTAGTACTTCCCCGTTCGAGTCGGCCCATTCATGCTAAAATCATCAAGGCTCTACTACTGTCGATATTAAATTGTCGCGATTTGTATACATCATAAAATTTTATGGAAACGGGTTTTACTCGCAATATATAATTAATTATTACTTCAGGTACATGCCCAATAAATATTTAAAAAGGAAAATACCCGGTACACGCAAGATTCAAATTCAAACTCATTTATTCATATAGGTTATAAAAGCAACACTTTTGAACGTCATAAAGAAGACTTATTCAATGCCGTTCAAGCAGTTAATAGTGGGTTATCTATGTACGCTGCGGCGAAAAGGAATAGAATACCCTTTATGATAAAATAAAAGTAAATTATAGCACGGATGTCGTAGGTAGACCATTAGCTATTCCACTGCAAGAAGAACATCAATTGGCCGACGTTTTAAAAACTCTTTCAAAGGAAGAGGTGGTGAATATGTTGCCTACCTCAGCTTAATTAAACTTAGTTATTTTACTTTTATTTCAAACGCCTCAACTCGCGTAAGTTAGTGGGTTAAAGTTTGACTACCGTAGACCGTATGTCGGCTAATTCCGAAATACAAATTTAGCACAAATACGTTTAGCTCACTCAGAGGCCAAATTTGACAAATATTTTTACTTACGGTAAAGATGAATGAAAAAGAAGTATGTTCCTTATGATTGAATTACGTAAAGCTCACTTTTGAAAGTGATTCGGAATTATCCGAACATACTTCGGAATTGCACTCATACAATAAAATATTAACTTGGGTTTGAAACAGTTACAAACAATGATATTTAAGAAATTCTTTGATGTAGGATGTTAGGCTGTATATTGAAGTAAATAAAGTGACCCAAGTTAATATCATAAGAACTACTAATTTTGAATAATTTTATTAATGATAATTCGAACATCCCTTTAACTCTTCATAAATCCATTCGTAATTATTGCATTAACATTATTTTACAAATAAGTGATCATCATCATGGTCCAAATGTTATTCCTGTTGCATCCAAGAGCATTGACTTGCAACCTGGGGTTCACTTTCTAGCCGAACCAGATTTGATATAATATTAGGCTTTTAGATCTGGTTAAACAAGATAGCAGATCCAGGCTCCAAACCTATAGTAGTCTCCATGAACTAACGTTATCTAGTTATGATAAACACTCCTAACATAACTGCTTAATGCCATAATAATAAATAATCGTATTAACAAAAGTAAATATATAGTATGATTGATTATGCATTTGACTGACTTTAACGTGGTGAAAATGATGAATTTTTGAACGAAGTGGACGCAATACTGGAATATTGCGTCTACTTGCCAAGCCGCACCCTTGACTAAAGCGATTAGCGGAGCCGGAGCGTCAGCGACAATGGGCGATTATTCGATACTATGTATTGTATACATTTTATTAACTTATACATCGGGCTTCGCGATACTTTGACAAAATATACCTTTTTTGTAGACAATAAACAAAGCATCTAGGTACTCTGGTTTGCTATCTCTGTGCGTTCTACAATGGGCAGAATAGAAAAAAAAACGATTCATAATTCTATTGGCGATTTTTGCATTGTTTTATCATAATTTTATTATTTTACAGTTTTTAAAAGATAACTCAGTTCATGCTTCTCTGTCAATGAATGTCTGTGCCAAGACCATGATCGGCAACAGCGGTCATGGTAATCAAAATGTATTGTGCACGTAGGGCTCATGGCTCCGCTTGCCGCGTCGCTTATCTCTCCATTCTCTGCTACTGTCGAGGACTCGGCCGAGTCCGATAACCATCGTCAATGTCTAGTGGTGTAACTACTTTGTTAGCTGTACGCGTCCATTTCGTTATTTCAGCCTAGGATTAAAGTTGGTTACGTACGTTTTGTTAAATCATTTATTTTCATCTAGTTGTTTCCATATTACATTTTGTAAAGGTTACTTTTCAAACTGGACGTTGGACGGAAGTTTATAAATAGTTATTTGGCAGAAAATATGGTGTTGTATTATTCCAACAAGTTTTATTCCAATATCTGATTTAGAGTGCCTTAATATTAGAAGGGTGCTTGCTTTCAATATTGATTACTTAAAGTTTGTAAAAGGTTAAACTGCAGGTAAAACTTTTGTGTTAAGAGGGAGTTGGTGTTTAAGTACTCGATCTTAATAAACAGATAGAAAATTGAATATTTTCAAAAAAATAATTGTGTTTGGAAATATATTAACTGAAAAAATAAATACTTTTTTTATAGATGATGGTACTGAACCCTTCGCGCGCGAGTCTGACTCGCACTTGGCCGGTTTTATTTCCCTTGTCTATCCCTAGGTTTTAAAACAAATCCCTCATTTTACCATTGACTATCTAAACTAAAAAGCATACAAAAGCTCTTAAAACAATCCCAAAAGCATCCTTTTCGAAAATGCTAGTAATATCAGTATGATTACAAATACGTTCATCTATAGATATGATTGTATACAACTTTCAGTAATCAAATTATAATATTTAGTAATTGCTGTTTAAGAGCATTTCAAATCTCGTTTATAAATATCTACGCATTTAAAAATAAACTCACTTTCATCAGCACTTTCAAGAGCGATACGGCCCAGCCTTTATATACTATACGAATAAAATCAAACGGTATAGGTATACCGAAGTTAAAGAGTTCAGTGGGTTGTAAAATTATTTTTTGCAAATGTAATTCCATTAAATCACTCGTCCTTTTACTTTAGGCCGTTGTTTCATCCACCCACTCAAATCGAAGTACTCGATACAACATTTTATAACATATTTTGGTACTTCGGTTTTCAAGAACATTTCAGATGATTATTTTTATGATTTTTATATTTTATAGACTCACGCCAGTATCTGGAAAGAGTAGGCAGAGGTGTAAAATTACATCCTCATTTATCAATTTTTTGGTACAATTTAATAGAAAGCAAGGTTTTTGCCGATACCGGGACCATTTCCAGACTCCGTACTGCTACTGAGAATTTAGAAAAATTCAGTAACAGTCCGCCATCCTGGGAATCGAGCCCGGAACTTTCTGATCAGTAAATACATACGCTTTCCACTGGACTACGGAGGTAATTTCAATTGCTGTATTAGTATTTTCATTTGCTGGCATTTTGCCTGTATGCCATAGTTCAAAGTTGAACCCATATTATTTATTTGAAACACGTAGTGTCTGTTTCGGGACTCCCTGCTGCTTCATCAGCGTAATTTGAGTCAGGTTAATACGTATTTGAAATGTCGTGCCAAGAAGAAAATGTTTAGGAAAACGATACCTACTTACGTAATTATTTTAACTTACATATTGCCTTCGTATTTTATGAGCTCTTAATGAAAGGAACGATAACATTCAATACGTAAATATGAGAATAAGAAATAAATTGATTTCGATACATATGTAAAGGAAATTGGGCACTTATAGTCTCATTTTTTGACGCGTATAACCATTGGAGTTAATGTATAAGTCATGATTTTATTTTTAATGTTTTTTTACCTAAATTCATTGAAATCATTTGTGGGGGTTTCTATTTTAAGTTTAATTAGTATTTATTAAAATAAATACGTCATTTGTTGCATAATAGTGAAGCGACTCCTTTTTCAATTATAATCGATTGATTAAACGTTAACATTAATCGTGGAACAACAAAATAATCTACATTCGCAACTAAAAAGTATTAAGAGTTGTCATTATTATTATTTTTCGATTATGTTACTATTTCTTTCGTTAAAAAGCAATTTCTAGGCAAAAATAAAACAATTAAGATATAATCTATAGTGTAACAATTATGCCTCCGTAATCTTGTTTTTTCACATTTTTGTTTGGTCACAACACTATTCGATGAAATGTCAAACATTACAAAATGGTGTTTTCTGTTTACGTGTTTTTTAAATTGTGTTGTGGATTTACACTTGACAGATAAATTGTTAGAAATGTGGTTTTTCTGAGAAGTACATAAGTAACACTCAATTATTATGTACCAAATTATGTAAAATATGTGCCAGTTTTGAAACTCAGTTTTGAAACTATTGGTTTCAAAACGAATCGTTTTGAAATGTAACATAAACTCAACAGGTACTCAACTTATGTTTTTTTTTCAAAAACCCCACAATATTTAATTTTGAATTTAACCATGTTTAAAAGTATGACACTAACCCTTTTTGTGGTTAATTTTCATTACTTTACTGTGTCAAAAGTTGGGCAACCAAGTGCCATAGTACGTTGCTCATTCTCCTTTCAAGTACAGTACTCGCCAATCTTTATGGCCGCTCTGAATGTAGCCATCGGCACGGTAATAATATCTAACAGTATTGTAACTCCATACAAACGCACGAAACTCGAGTTATACCTACGCGCCTCGAGCAAAGTACCCACTATAGTACCCAACAGCCGCGATCGTGCCGCGGTGACGAACGGACGGTGACGGTTTTTGTAGCAGTGGTCTTTATTTAAATTATAATTATAGCGACGCGTTGTAGACTAATGTCGTGCTGTTTGAATTCTTCGTTAAGTCACATAAAGATAAGATTTTTTAAAATCAAAATGTACCAATTGTAGTATTAATGTAAACTAGCAGAACAATTTTATCTGCGTTAGGGACAATGTATTACATATTTCATTGAAGTCTATGATTAGTAGTACCTTAAGGGTAATTTAAAAAATGGAAGTGAATATGAATCTGCTTTGTGTAGGTTACTGCTTAGTCTACTACAAAATAAAACAGTAGACAGTGCAACCAATAGGTTATTTCCTAGAGTGCTTACATACTTACATGATTTTTATTTGTTTGAATAAAAAAAAAGTCATATTTACAATCACAAAACTAAAAAAAACTTCGAGTAGGTAGATGTAGCTAAAATAGTTGAGGCGAGCAACCCTATCGCTGTGTTGTGCCCGGTGCGTCTGTAGGCATATAATTCGGGACGAGGGCTGAGTTACAATACTGTTACATTATATTACCGTGCCATCGGTACGAACTTGCGCATGGTACAGTCAGGTGGACATGTCATAACCAAGAAAATATATTTGTAATTATTGAAAATTAAAATCTTCAGTTACGTTGTTAGATTAGCTATATTATATTGTTTAAATACATATTCAATCAAATTCGAGTAATGTAAATTCAGTTAGGTGAAGGGATTTTTAAGCTTAGACTTCTTTCCTTCTTCATAAACGTTAATAAGTCAAACACCATTTTCCGTGTTTGGCGACGTAAAACATTAAAACGACCGCAAGGTACCACCAATGAAAATGGTAACTATATCAGTACAAATAACAACAAGAAACAACGATAGCAACGAGAAACAATAAAGAAGTAACACTATGAAACTATTCTAAACGCGACGATACTGTCAGAGCTCAGCGAATATGTGAGTCGTGTACGAACGTAGCACACTCACAATAACGCGCGGGAGGCGAGGACGCTAGCGGGTGGAAGTCAGCGCGCGCGGGCGTGCCCTGCATCCACGCCCCGCGTACGTCCCGCTGATACCTAATTTTGTGATCTGCGCAACGCAATGCGGCTAGGTTCGGAGCGGCCATAAAGTTTGGCGAGTACTGTATACAACGTGTAACGGAAATAACGCACATCCTCAGACACCCCAATTAGAAAACCTTGTTATAATCATAATGCATGCATTGAAATATTTTTTTATTAGCCTAAACATTGTTTTTTATCGAAAGTATTAACTTGATTATAAGTAAAACGCGTGGTCACTACAAACCTGCGCACGCACACAATCACACGAAACGTTTGCTGTGGTAAACAAACGACAGCGACATACGATACGGTCTATCATTTTTTAACATCGTTAGCGGCTATTTTGACTACCTTAATTTAAAAATAATAATCATACCTAGTTAGCATTATTAATACATTTGAAATTAAAGTAAAAGGTTATCAATGAGAGAATTAAAGAAGAACGGCGTGTTTAAAGTTGTGAATCATAATTTTTTTACAATAATAGAATAACCAAATGACTCACGGGCTTATTGTCGCTTGTTCGGCGTCCTCTTTTTAAAATGCTGACATCAGGTGTCCACCACCTGGCTCAAATACCTATTCCTTTAGTTCACACACACAATGTTTCTTTTCACTGTTTCAAAAGCAGCTGATATCTTATTTTAACTCCCCGGCACTTGTTGTCTCGTCACAATTAAATAGTGGTTTAATAGGTATGTCCCCATAAAGCAAAAGTCCAGGGGCGTCAAGTCAGGCAACCTAGGAGGCTACTGGACAGGACCGCCGCGATCGATCCAGCGCTCCTTGTATTCGACTTCACGACGATCTCGAACGTTCTACGTAAAATGCGCGGAGCACCATCATGTTGATAATACACATTTTGTAAATAAACAAGTAAACTTGTTAAACATTTTTTTTCACTACACTCACAGAGAATCCAGGTAGATGACTAATTTTATTTATCTAAGCGCAACAACGGCCGCCCGGCCGGCGCTGTACCTACCAGAGCGGGCGACCGACGCGACGGTGACAAGTGAGACACATTACGTCTCACTCTTTCCCGCTGTTAATACGTAAGCGAAAGAAAGATGATAGATATTTTGGTGGCCAATTGTGTGTTATTGTCTTGTACCGACTGTTATGTTGTATTAATGTGTGCGTTCCTATACGTGGAACCATTAAACATATGCATTTAAAAAGAAGCCGTTCTACGTTGACTTAAGGTTTATTTTCGTACATTTCGACTTTTCAAAGCAATGAGTGACTATAATTTACGTAATTTTAATTATTTTAGGATTAAAAAATAATGATATTAAAAACGTCAGAAATGGATTCAGTAGCCGATTCTGAACAAAGTACTTTCAGGATGTGCATTAAACTTGTTACATGTTGTATATTGTGAATCGAGTGACGTTATACGTGTTACAGAAAACATGTTTCGTTAAAAGAAACTTATTGACATTTTGATATTTTGAATTGCTATTTTGATTTTTTCGTCGTCATAAGCCTTGTTATAGTGTTATTATTAAATTTTGATTACAAACGTATTAGGCCTTGCTGTTTTGTAAAGTAACTTTTCTAAGTTATTATATTATTTTGACATTTGAAATGTTTTGAACAATACTTACTGCAGTTAACGCAATTAACACATTAGCGGCCCATCCACTAACGTTCATTCCTGCCGGAATCTACTATCCTTACGGAATGAACGCCAGTGGATTTGCAAGAGCAAGAAAGAATCACGGTATTAAAACACCGCCATCCCTCCCGTCGCGAAGGACGCGACGCGCGATGTGATCAAGTTAGTGCCTGTTTATTTGTCCGGCGTGATTGACTGCTCGTTTGTTATCATTTTGTGTTCGTCTTCGTCCCGGAAGTATAAAATGGATTCCCAAGAAATAGACGATAAAGATGATATTAGAAATGTTTTTTTTTTATATATTCTACCACATACACACATCACCATCTATATGGTCCCAAACTAAGCAGAGCTTGTACTATGGGTACTAGATACTGGATGAACATATATATATACTTTTTTTTTGTAAATACATACATATACATAGAAACACCCAGATCAAGACAAACATCCATGTTCATGCACACAAATTTTTGACTTGAGCGTGAATCGAACCCGCAACCTTCGGTGTTGCAGTCGCTTATACTCCCGCTGCGCCAACCGGCCGTCAAATCAAGATATTAGATATCGCATGCCAGATCTTTTATTAGTCTTATAACACTAGATTTCTCCTTTTCTAATAATCACTTTTTAACCCACATTCTATGTCTTCTTTTAGGTTTAATAATAATAATAATGTCCTCCCGACGGATTTCGCCCACGGCGGCTTGTCTATACATGAGACTTGCCATCTGCGCGGGACATATTATAGTGCATAAGTGTGTGCGCCATCACAAGTGCACTCTCTAATCCCTTACTCTCATAGTCCGATGGGACGCCACATGCGACACGACCGGAGAGAGATCGGGCGCAGGACCAACGGCTTAACGTGCTTTCCAAGGCACGGGGGTGTGACACCGCCAACTCCCTGACTCCGAACTTCTGTTGGATAATTCCTAACAGAAAAACCATCAGTTTTGTTCGACCCGAGAATCGAACCTGAGACCTCATGATCCGCAGTCACTTACACTACAGCAGGACCACAGAGGCAGTTGAATTTTTGGTTTAGGTAAATAGATATTCACTCGCAATAAAACTCATAGCAATACATTGATCTGTTTGGTGACGGACTATCCGTGTGGTGACGGATTAAGAATACGGATTGTCACCACCCCATATCATCCCATGGGTGTCGTAAGAGCCGACAGAGGGAGCATATTATGCAGAAAACAGCACTGTAAGAGAAGGAATACTTGATATAAACCCTATACCAACCCGTTTGGCCAGCGTGGTATAGTAGGCCAATTCCTCCTTTCAAAGGAGAGGCCTAGTCCAGCAGTGGACTGATAAAGGCTGATGATGATGATGATGATGATCTGGTCTATGTAGCAATAGCAATCTCTTGCTTACGGGTACACATGTTGTTGCAAAATTAAAATAATCCATAAAGATAATTCAAAATGACGAGCATTCCTTTTAAATGACAACAATCTTCATAAAATTATAGGACTATAACCATCCACAGACACGCAATCCCTCGGTAGGACTGACAAGATGCAAACTGACAGGAATGTACCTAAACGTGTGTATGGTCATTGAAGGATTGTTTTTCCTGTCGGACTGGCGTGTCGTGATAAAGTCAGGGGAAAGAACGTAGGATTGTGGTTCGATTAGTGGCTTCAACGGTTTTATTTTATCCCGTCGCTTTTCTGTACGGATTGCACAACGGGACAAGTCAGAAGAAATGAACGTTAGTGGATGGCCCGCTATTAAAGCCGGTGTTCACCCACACTTTAACAGATGTTTAAATTTGTAACCAACTGTTTAGTTCAATTTTCATGTTCACCATACCTTATACGTCAGTTAAAATGCTAAATCGGGCGGTTATTTAAACCGAGCCTCGCATCCATGTTTAACGCGTTTAAACGTTGGTTATCGCTGTCAATGTGACATTTTGTTTACTAGTTACATTTATTTGTCAACAGAACAGTTTCATATCATAGAGGTATCATTACAGTACTACTGTAATGATACCTCATCTTTCTTTCATATAAAGACAAAAGGATGTCCGTGTTTAATTTTTTTATGGATGGTGAATATAATCACTCAAAATATTTCTTTCGTTAAGGCTCAAATTGCTGGTACGGTTCAGCCATTTTTTTCTTAAGGTTCCTTATGAAATCAGAAAGTAATAGTTTGATGTGCTCAGCGGTTACTTTTCACGTATTAAAACCTCTTTTGAAATGGTTATGGCATTTCATGGCATTTCTACACAATAAACAATACCAATGACAAATGTCATAAAATTAATCCTGCCAAAAAATGTCGTGATACTCCTAAAAAGAAAAATAACGAAAAATACAACGTCTGAACTTAACTGCATTATAATATTATACGATTGTTTAAAAGAGTTGTACAAAACCTATTCCAGTCCACGGAGAGCTAAAGCCATAATAATAACAAAATTTAGTACACGTATCACGCTCTATCCTTAAAAGCAGTGAAGTAGTGTTCATGTATATATAGATACACTACAGCATAGATATACTAGTATTGTAAAGCTAAAGAATTGCTTTGTTTGTTTGTATGTTTGTTTGCTTAAACGCGCTAATCGCAGGAACTACTACTTCGATTTGAACCAATATTTTTGTGTTGGATTCTCCATTAATCCGGAAAAGCTATGTGTGCTATAAAACATCACGCTATGAGGCTCGAATGCGCAGCAGTAGCCGTAAATAACGCGAGTGTAACCGCGGGCTTAGCAAGTATAATAGCAAAGAGAAAACCTGCTATAAAAAGGAGACAATAAGGTCATAATGAATACACGCCAAATTATGTATTTTGTTAAGTTCATAAACCACTATAAAATAAGCAAAATTCTGAAAATGAATAAAATTTCTTTTACGAAAAATTTTAGTCCGGTCGTGTCCAAAATATTTTGTGACAAAACCCCTATTAGGTTTACAAGGATTTAAACATGAAACCGCAAACCGCCCGGAACCCTATTTGGGACACCTTCATATCTCTTAACGACATTCAGTATTGTAACACCCCTTATCAAAATATATTTTATTAATGGTCTGGATTGGAATTGGACTCGTACAGGAAGGACTGGCCTGTGCTGGCACAAAATAGAGACCCGTGGAAGAAGGAGAGGGAGACCTTTGCCCTGCAGTGGGACGCTACAGGCTGAAAATAAATAAATAAAATAATGGTCTGCTATTATTAAATGTAGGTATATTATAATATTATGATAGGGAAGCTCCACTACGCTGGACAAATTCGAGTTGGCAATCTTCACTTACCTTTCCAGAATATTATGGAGAACTACCTATCTGTCATGTAGTGTTGCTAAATTGTAAAGGAAAACAGTGTGTGGAAAGCTTTTACCATGATGTTTTCCTTTATCCTTTCGCAATCTATCCTATAATATTATAAAAACAAACAATTGTTTGCTTGAACGCGCTAATCTCAGGAACTATTCGCCCGATTTGAAAAAATCCCTAAGGAATTAGATAGCCCATTTATCGAGGAAGGCTATAGGTTATATAACATCACGCTATGAGCCACGAGAGCGGAGCAGTAGCCTTAAACAATGCGGGTGTAACCGCGGGCTCCTCTAGAAGATGTTTAATTTCTAAAGAGGTTGTTAGTGTGTGCAGTGAGTACGAACTTAATACATCCTGTGTAGCTGTCTAATAAGCTAATCTTTTTATTTTCATATTTTGTACAAAATAAATAAAGTCACGAATGCACGAGGTTTGCAGTTCAAAACGCATTAATGAGGCCAAGCACACAATGCGGCCATATCAGGTTTCTAGATCAACAAAACATTAATTATTGCATCAAACAAACAATGTCTATTTCTAGTCTCATAAGCTTATGAATATCTAAACTTGATATTATACTGTGGTTTCAGTCTGGTGAAAATTTTTGGTAATGCCAGTGTGTCATCTTCCGTCATAGCGAGACTTGGCTTACCGTTCGTAAGAGATCGCCAAAGTTAAGCAACGCTTGCACAGGTCGCCACTTGGGCGGGTGACCAAGTGTGGCATTTACATCTGAGCGCTACCGTGCTTCGGAGGGCACGTAAAGCTGTCGATCGCGTTTCTTGTCTCAGGATAAGAATCGTTAGGCCATGTCGGAGGCCTTTGGGCGGTCTGAAAACTCGGACACTGTTGGCCACACACTCACACGAAAAACAAACAAATCTTTCGTCAAAGATAATCATTTATGTCTGTTGCCTGAGCAGCTGCACTTGATGACATATTAAAACAGTTCCAGGTAAATTCATTAATAAATATTGATATCAGACTTTGTTTCCCGATCATTGTGATATTCTTCATGACATTAATAAAGTTATTAATACAATTAACGCTGTGCCCACTATTACGACAATTGTGTACGGCCACTGCTATGGATTAAATTCAGTTAGCAGCATTTTCCCGTACTGTTTTATTACTGTATGTTAAAACACTTAAATCCCGTAGGTGAAGGATGAAAATTTGTCGAACTATATGGCAGTAAGACCCAAGTTCATCGACAGTGATATAACGGTCGATTGCAAAAACAACTGTTTAAAGTTAAACATCAAGATAAACAGAGATCGTTTTTTTACTGTTCATCAGTGCTGTTTGGGTGCCGGTTAGAAAACCGGACGTTTTTGAATGAAATGAGTGAAAAATGTAACATTGCTAAATGAAAATGTACCATTACAACATCAAATGACGTTTACTTGTACAACTCTTGGGTTTAGGCGAATGTTACACATTGAAATTAAACTACAGTTTACGGATTTTATCGCGTTATATTGGTTTCACTTGTTTTTACATTTAAACCGAATGATCTAGAAACTACATTTTTATTACAGCCGACGTTTCGAATTCTTTACAGGATTCATGTTCACGGCAGACTGAGGTGGTATTTGTCTTTGTCTTGAATTTAAAAGTTATCTCAAAGTACCCGAACATTTTTCAACTATTGGTGTTACTATCTACGCAGAATGTGCTCACTGTGTCTTGATGTCTTCTGGTGACTTTGTCCTTCTTGGGTTTCATTAGCCTGATAACAGGGTCCCAAGCTGGAGGAACATTCCAACCATCTTCCCTATTGAAATTAGGATGTTTTTTAATTTCAATAGCTTCTCGTATCATTCTTGGAATAAAGCGGTGTTCTTTTGCGAGTATCTGTGGTTTATCAAATCGCAGGTAATGGTTGGTTCCTTGTTCTACATGTTCACACACAGCAGACTTCGTCGAGCGTTTGTGTTTAATGTCAGCTATACGTTCCTTTAGTCGAATGCCTATGCTTCTCTTGGTTTGTCCAATGTATGAGAGCCCACACTCACAGTCTATCTTGTAAACCCCGGCCTCTAGTAAGGGTAACTGACTCTTGACAGATGGTAATAATTGGCTTATCTTCGTTGGCGGCTTGTAGAAAGTTTTGATTGAAGCTCGCTTCAAGATGTAGCCAATCTTGTCGGTCACGCCCTTGATGTATGGGAGGACAGCAGGTTGTCTCTCTACTGTGGCTGGCTTGTTCTTCGGGGATCTGTGACGTTGGCGCGGCGGTCGGAGCTTGTTGTCTTGCAAAACTTGCTTGACATGTTGAAGCTCGGCGTCCAGGTGTCTCTTGTCACAGATCCCCCGGGCTCTCTGAAACAAAGACATTCCTACGGTAGCTAACTGTTTAGGATGGTGGTGAGATTCACCGTTTAAGTACCTATTTATATGTGTCTTTTTCCTATACACAGTGTGGCTCAAAGAGTTGTCATGAGCAAACATACCTACATAGCGAATAAAAAAATATCCATTAAAATCAAACTGAGTGCATGCATAGTTATGTTTTAACCATCGGCACTTTGATAATGCGGCATCAAAGGTTTTGTACTTACTTCTCAAAGAAATTTGCCGCTTTTCGGAAGTACATGGTTATGATACACGCGCCGGCGGCTTCTTTTGAAATCATATACAACAATCGTTGCCGCCGCGCCGAAATCACAACATTTGACACTATTTGATTGCCGCCACAGGGCGTAGGTAGACTCATGCAAAATAATTTCGAATTTTAAGAGTACCTACGGGTGTTCCAATGAATAAATAAGTTTCAGAGTGCTTAGAATGAAAATGAATACATTATACTGATCACGCAAGCAGTATTATGATTAGGATAAAATGGTAAGGATAGGTAGTAGATGTCATAATAATTTATTCTAGTAAGTATACAGGGTGTCCGAGTTAGGCCCAACAATATTTAAAGGTGTTTATCTATATCAAGTTTGGAATCGTATGCGTAAATGTTAATAATGAAAGCGAAACTTTTTTTTCCATACAAAACTAAAAAAAATATTTTTTTGTGTTTTTTTCGACAACCCTAACAACTCTATAGTCGTGGTTGTGGCACGCACACACGTATACTATCACCCGTCATCCCCGCTCCTCCACGCCACCCGCGCCACGTTCAGCGCACGTGCACCTACTTAAAAAAAACTTTCTGTAAGTTATGCAATTAATCGCATGATGTAATAACTTGCATAGGTACACATTTTAACTAGTTTAATTATTATCATCATCCTAACCTTATCTGTGGTCTAATTAGTATCTAACTAAACCTAACTGGATAACCTACCTGCCTATGATTAGGTACAATTATTGATGAATAGGAAAATAAATTGCGATTATTTTAAATCGAAATGTAACAGGTGCCTAGATAGAACCTGACACATTACAAGTAATTCGCTTATCTTAATTCTAATCTAAAAATTTAATTATCTGAATTAAAATACAATACTAAATTTATTTACCTATCATATCACCAAATAATGTCAAGGTGCATTGCTTACCTTAGGGTACCTAAACCAAGGGAGTGAGAGTGATTAAAAATACCATTACTAATTTAAATAGTAATAGACTGATAGGTAATTGCAAGACTTGCAAGACTCTTGCTGCAAGACCAAGACCAAGACCAAGACTGGGAGCGCAATACCAAGACCAAGACCAAGACCAGGTGTATTGGCGCAAGACCAAGACCAAGACTGGCTAAGTCTCGTCTTGTTCTTGCATTTGGGCAACACTAAGGCCAATGGAATGGCGATGACTCGGCATAGTTTAATGAATACGTAAACAAGAATTTTCTGATAGTAATCACATTTATACTAAATACAAATAAGCAGATATTTGGTATGTACAATGACCATTTTGTTTTTATACTACCAGTATATATGAATCATATTTTTTTTTTGTTATTTAAGTGTTGTGGTCTGGAAATCGTCAAATACATAATAATATATTTTGTAGTTTTCTACTATGTCAATGATAAATTTGATGTTTTCAGAGAGTGATCAGTGTTTTATTATAAATTTATGTGCTTTGTATTTAATGAAGGAAAACTGATTGATTACTTACTGCTGAAGTCATTCATTTTGTTCTGGCCTGGTCTCACGTGCAGCAGGTGTGGGGCTAGATAGTATCAAAGTGACTGACTGTTGTTATTCATCTTTAATGTGAGAAATAAGACGAATAACAATAATAAAATTTGTCTTAGATGTTCCTCCCACTATTATAGTTTTAAGTAGTAGTAATATAATACTAAATTTATTTACCTATCATATCACCAAATAATGTCAAGGTGCATTGCTTACCTTAGGGTACCTAAACCGAGGGAGTGAGAGTGATTAAAAATACCATTACTAATTAATTAATCAATGCTTGTTTATTGTTACATACACTTTGGTTTATTATTCACATTTATTCGTAACAAAATTACGATTAACATTTTACTTTCAATGTACTTTACGTACAACGGACGGGTCGTTAGTTTACCTACTTTTCTTTACTCACGACGCATTAAAGAAAAGTTTCGAAGTGCTGGCCTCCCTTCTCAATACACAGCCGGGCGCGCCGAGAAATCGAACTCATGACTTTTTTCAACATTTGTGGGGTTATGTTGTTGAATGCCGCTGTAATGCGCGGTATCATATCTTCTCTCGTGTTACACGGCTCCGAATACACAATATTCTTTATGTAACCCCACAAAAAGAAATCCAAGGGCGTCAGGTCCGGGGAGCGTGGAGGTCATGACCTCGGCGCATCTTCGCCGCGACCGATCCAACGGCCGGGAAAACGAGTATGTAGGTATTGGCGGACGCGACGTGCGAAATGCGCTGGCGCTCCGTCGTGTTGAAACCACATGTTATGCCCCACGGCCAACGGCAAGTTGTCAATTTCATCTTCCAGCTCACCCTGCAGATGCTCCTAGTAGCCTGCAGCAGTCAAGCTGGCAGGCAAGAAGATAGAGCCGATTAAGCAGTCTCCGATTATGCCCGCCCAGACATTAATCCGCCACTGATGCTGAAAACTGCTTTCGGTAGACGCGTGCGGATTGACGTGTACCCATACGTGGTCATTGTGCAGGTTGGCAAGTCCACTTCGTGTAAATGTTGCTTCGTCAGTCCATAACACTTTTTCCACGAACGAAGAATCCACAGCAATTTGTTCAATTAACCACTCACAAAAATCAACTCTAGCACTGTAGTCTGCCCGAAGTAGTTCCTGTGTTCTGCGGAAATGATAAGGGTGCTGGCCGTCTTCATGAAGAGTCCTCCACACTACCCTGTGATCGACGCGAAGCCGCGCACCCGCTCGACGAGTGCTAGTACGTGGATCGTCGGCAAAATGCTCCAGTATCTGAGTTTCCACATTACCGCTGATGGTTCGGCCGGCCCTGTTAGTTGGTGCATCATGAAAACTTCCGGTGCTGTGCAGACGTAAACAAAGTCCGCGGAAGCTGGAATATGAAGGGAGACGCCTTTGTGACGCTAGCGGCCTGCCGTCGACGAATCGTTGACGGTACAGCTCGCGACCCCCGCTCCAGGACCCGTTCCCAGCTCCGACGCAAAGTAGCATATCGTAATACTCTGCGTTTGAATTAGACATCGTCTGTATGATAAAAAAATAAAATAAAACAAACGTGAAAAAATACAACCTCAAACCTCTAATGACGAAAGCCGAGTGAAGATTTTTAAAATAAAAGCGGCATTTTCAAAGCGGCTCCGTTTAGGGTTCCGTTTTTATTTTTTAATATTCGAAGATAAGCGTTACACTTGACCGTCAACTCGCCTGATGTCAAGCGGATGTTGCTGTCTACGATGGAGCACGCTTTAATGTAATTCTTTAATGCAATACTGTAATGTAATAGTCATTTGTTTTATTCGAAGATAAACTTTGCTCTTGACCGTCAACTCGCCTGATGCCAAGCGGCTGTTGCTATGATGGAGCACGCTTTAATGTAATTCTTTAATGCAATGCTGTAAGTAATACTCATTTTTGCACTTGACCGTTAACTCGCCTGATGTCAAGCGGCTTTTGATGAGCTTCAACCTCGGCCACACCGTCGCTTAATACGTTAGGCAAATTGGTGGTCAATCGGATCTATCTTGCGTAAAAAAACACAATTTTCAAAAATAATTATGACGGAACCCGCAGGGCGATAAATAAGTGTATTTTGTGGGTGTGATTTTCTAAGCGAATTGATTTAGGGTTCCGTTTTTTATTTTTAAAATAATTTCAACATTTTTACTCAAATTTTTATTCGAAGATACTTTGCACTTGACCGTCAACTCGTCTGATGTCAAGCGACTGTTGCGGTTTACGATGGAGCACGCTTTAATAGATTCCATTAAAAAGTTTCAATTTCAGTTTAGTCATTTGGTTTATTCGAAGATAAGCTTTGCACACTCTGAGTTTCCGGCAGTCTAGTCGGGAGACCGCATGACTTGCGATCTGCAGGTCATGCGTTCGAATCCCGCGGCACGCACCTCTGTGTTTTCGAAGTTATTTGCGTATTGTTGATTGCCGCCAACTTTAAGCGGTGAAGGAAAACATCGTGAGGAAACCTACATGTCTGAGAGTTCTCAATGATTTGAAGATGTGTAAAGTCAGCCAACACGCACTTGGCCAGCGTGGTAGACTATGGCCTTATCCTTCTCACAATGAGCTTCATTAAAATTTTATCAATTTCAATCTAGCAATTTTTTTTATTTAACTAACCAGACCTGTTTTTTATTATATCAGTATTCATTCAAACTTTGATTTTCAAGGCAAGAGTGAATAGATATCTTCTAGATTGACGAGCTTCATCCTCGGCCACGCTTTCGCTTAACACATCAGGCAAATTATTGGTCAATCCTACGAGTAACCACCAACTACTTTACTTTTTTTATGCAAGATAGATCTACATCTATCTTGCGTTAAAAAAAAGTAAACACAATTATCAAAAATAATTATGACGGAACCCGCAGGGTGAAAAATAAATGTATTTTGTGGGTGTGGCTTAATTGCCGAAAGGTCTGCGATTGCCCGCTATTGGCAGGCGGCTTTTATTTTAAGCCGGCGGCTAAGCTACGATTGGTGGTCGGCTAGTCTTTTATTTCTCTGTCGGCTTAGTCGGTTTTCTTTGGCGGCACCAGCCGCAGCCGCGGTCGGCTACTCCGTAATCAAAGAATAAATAATCAGATGTGTCAATCATTGTCAACCTTTTGGGTTTATTGAAAGTTATACGAAATTTGCCTACCTAATTTACAATACAGGTATTGAATCTTTTTAATTTATGTACTACCTCGATCAGTTAAAATAACAAGATCTATTGTTTTTGAGTTGAGCTGAGCTGACTTTATTCGCCATCTTGTCATTAAACGCGTTTGCCTAGATAAATATACGATTCAATCGCAATGTTCCCATGATCATAAATTTCCCGAAATTGGTCGTATAATTGTCGTAGTAGTTTAGAGAGAAAATGAAATAATAGGGTTCGAAACATTGGACCAATGTCGCTGTTGATGTACATAAATAAAAACCAACTTCAGGGAGTAGTAGTAGGCATACTGAGTAGAAACATATCCTTGATAAATATTGTAGCCACTTTTTAATATACTTGAAAAGTGTAAAAAAATTCTACAAAACTAATAAAATAATATAAAAAGCGTAGGTACTTACCTACTAATAAAATAAAAAGCCTGCGATAAGAGTTTTGTATTGCTTACCAGCCCAAATATCTCTGAGAGAGATGATGAGAGTAAGTATTTACTAGCAGTGCCCGCGACTTCGTCCACGAGGAATAGTAACTTTGGAGGTATAGTGACGTTCAGGATTTATTTATTTATTTTTAAACTTCTGTCATCAAACATACAAACAAACTCTTCAGCTTTATAATATTAGTATAGATGTACGCCAAAACATTCACTTATATGTAAAGAATAGTGATTGGCACTAATTCTTTACATATATTTTATTCACGCGTCGCGTCTGTACAAGTAGGTAATAATCTGTGTTTGTACGCCGCAGGCGGCATCGTTTGATTTGCGGCCGCATCCTTTTAATAGAGCCGGCACGTGGCGAGGCGGCGCGGTAGAAAGCAAGGAAACGTAGGTACTATAAATAAAGGAATTATTTTAATTCCAGTCATTTCCAATTGAGCTGTGCTTCGAGTCTAACTTAATAATTGTTTTTACTAATTCTTGTTGTTTTCTAAAAACGTATCACGTGTACAATTTAATATGAGTGATGAAGATTCAAATTATTCTAGTCCGAGTAACGAGAGTTTGAGTCACAGATCTAAAAGACCCAAAAGCAAATTTGAGGAGTTTTTCGAAATAATTCATGCATCCCAAACTGCCTTGTGTAAATTGTGCCAACATAAAAAGATTGACATAAAAATGAAAAACAGAAACACTTCAGGCTTAAGGAAACATCTAAATCTTTCCACAAAAAGGAATCACAAATATTTCTTCCTGTTAAACCAAAATTAAGTGGAGAAGGAGATATCACAAGCTTTTTAGTAACCGCTGGAAGAAGTGGACAGGTAAGAATATTTTTTAACAACGGTCGAAGTTGTCGCTACGGAAATTTTAACTCCGCGTAGCTATTCATGCGATACTTTCAAAAACGCCATTAACTTACGTAAGTATTTTTGAGTTAGTGGTGTTTTCATCTAGGGGTGCGACATATTAAGTATGTAATTATCGTCTTAAATATTTTTTATAAACACCCATATTTTCATTTGTTTTCATAATCGGCCAGTAACAACTAAGTACTTTATTTTGGTAAATTACAGTACAGTGCAACCTTAATATAACAAATGTCAATTTAACGATTTTCTCGATTTAACAACAACAAACCTCCTCCTCCTAAACGCTCAAACCTAGTATGTTTTAAATAATAACAGAAGATTTATTGTTTTATTTCAGTCGGAAAACAGCAGTGACAACATCACGACAGCTACAGTTGATTGGGTGGTGAAAAAATATCTTCCCTTCTCATTTTTCGATGACGAAGCTACACAAGTATATTTTCGACGTATTTGCCCTAATATGGTGTTTCCTAAAAGGTCTACACTTAGAAGGAAAGTCAAAGAGAGATTTGAAGAGCTCCAATTGAATCTCAAGGAACAACTTCAACAATTATCATCTAAAATGTCGTTTACCATTGATGGGTGGACGTCAATTGCTGGTAGGAGTTACTACGGGGTTACTATGCATTATATAGACAACGAATGGAAGTATCGATCTGTAGTTCTTGATTTTATACCATCACGCGGTCGACATACTGGGGAAGATATTGCAACGATTTTCTATGAATGTTTATTGGAATATGACATAATTGATAAAATACAAGGTATCACGGTCGACAACGCAACTGCAAATACCAAATTTATGTATGAACTGGGCAAACAGCTGCCGCCACACTTTGATTCAGATAATCAACATTTCCGGTGCTTTGCTCACATTTTAAACCTTGGTGTACAAGATTTATTAAAGACCTTAGCATTACACTGTGAGTCTGACACTAACGCGCAAGATCAGCAGTATGAAGACTATGCAGACGAAACTGAGGATGAGGAAGATAAAGAATATGCACCAAATATTGCTGATTCGCGTACATCTGTAACAAAGTTACGCAGTATTTCCAGTAAAATAAAAAGAAGTGAGATAGTGAAGAAGAAGTTTCAGTCTGCTTGTGAAGCAGCTGGCGTGCCATCAAATCTAAATGCCATTCTTGACTGTCCAACGAGATGGTATTCCACACATGATATGATTGGATTTGGTTTAAAAGTGAGAGCGGGCATTAACATATTGTGCAGTTCTGTCACCGAATTGAATGATTTTCAAATCACAGCTAGTGAATGGCAGGTACTCGAAAAATTACATAAATTCCTAATAAACTTTAAACTTTTAAGTACAAAACTTGGTGGAGACAAATATGATACTTTACCGCTAGTCATTGTATCATTCAATCTCTTGCTAGATAAAATTGAATCCATGGTAAAACAGTTAGATGAGAAACCTAATCGATCTGAAGTGGATGAAAGGCTCATTCTAGCTTTCCAAGCAGCTCGAGACAAAATGCTTAAACATTATAAGAAGAGCAACTGGATTTATTGTACTTCTTTAATTTTAGACCCAAGGCATAAGGCTCAGACTTTTGACCTGACAATGTGGGGGAAGCAACTTAAAACAGAAAGTCTGCGCAAGTTCAATGAACTTTATGAAGAATATAAAAGTCTACACTCACTGAACAAATCTCTGGAATTACCAAAAAAAGAAAATAAAGTATGTGATGAAGATGAAGACGTAATAGACTTTGATAAACTCTATGAATGTCCCTCGACGTCATCTGGATCTTGTCTTCAAGGCTTAGTGATAGACGAGTTGGAGGAGTACCTGAGAAAACCAAGAACTGCCAGCTCGGAAGACATTTTAGATTGGTGGAGGACGCATGAGACAGAGTATCCGACTTTATCGAAGATGGCCCGTGATTTTCTCTCAATACCTGCAACTTCAGTACCTGCTGAGAGATTATTTTCTAAAGCATCATTAGTAATTAGAAAACATAGAAATAGGTTAAGTGATGAGTCAGCCAGATGGTTACTTTGTATTAATTCTTGGTCAAAAGAATTGATATAAAGTACCATAACCTAATGATAAAGCTGTTGTGTACTGTTATGTTTGATTTGTGTTGTATTTTATTTTTTATTGAAATAAATGATAAATCGTAAAACTCTTTTATTAAATTTCATATAAGTTGAGGGTTCAATCTCTTTCTAGACAGATATTGTTCTTTAAAATACAGTCAAGTTATTGTAATTAATTTGTTTTTTTTTACATGTTTTAGCAAATGTAAGCTTATAAATCATAAATGTTTATTAAGAAACAGTTACTTCCATGGAAAACGACATATAGGTCAGTTGATTTTTCGAATTTCTTATCAAATCTTCAGTTATTTAATAATCTGCTTGATCTTTACTATGGCTGTGTTAATTCAAGCTCACAATGTTCCAATTCTAATACGTTTTTCTAAGATTTAAAAACTTTAATAAATAGTAATAGACTGATAGGTAATTGCAAGACTTGCAAGACTCTTGCTGCAAGACCAAGACCAAGACTGGGAGCGCAATACCAAGACCAAGACCAAGACCAGGTGTATTGGCGCAAGACCAAGACCAAGACTGGCTAAGTCTCGTCTTGTTCTTGCATTTGGGCAACACTAAATTCCTTAGGGATTTTTTCAAATCGGGCGAATAGTTCCTGAGATTAGCGCGTTCAAGCAAACAATTGTTTGTTTTTATAATATTATAGGATAGATTGCGAAAGGATAAAGGAAAACATCATGGTAAAAGCTTTCCACACACTGTTTTCCTTTACAATTTAGCAACACTACATGACAGATAGGTAGTTCTCCATAATATTCTGGAAAGGTAAGTGAAGATTGCCAACCCGAATTTGTCCAGCGTAGTGGAACTTCCCTATCATAATATTATAATATACCTACATTTAATAATAGCAGACCATTATTTTATTTATTTATTTTCAGCCTGTAGCGTCCCACTGCAGGGCAAAGGCCTCCCTCTCCTTCTTCCACGGGTCTCTATTTTGTGCCAGCACAGGCCAGTCCTTCCTGTACGAGTCCAATTCCAATCCAGACCATTAATAAAGAGATATGAAGGTGTCCCAAATAGGGTTCCGGGCGGTTTGCGGTTTCATGTTTAAATCCTTGTAAACCTAATAGGGGTTTTGTCACAAAATATTTTGGACACGACCGGACTAAAATTTTTCGTAAAAGAAATTTTATTCATTTTCAGAATTTTGCTTATTGTATAGTGGTTTATGAACTTAACAAAATACATAATTTGGCGTGTATTCATTATGACCTTATTGTCTCCTTTTTAAAGCAGGTTTTCTCTTTGCTATTATACTTGCTAAGCCCGCGGTTACAGTCGCGTTATTTACGGCTACTGCTCCACATTCGAGCCTCAAAGCGTGATGTTTTATAGCACACATAGCTTTTCCGGATTAATGGAGAATCCAACACAAAAATATTGGTTCAAATCGAAGTAGTAGTTCCTGCGATTAGCGCGTTTAAGCAAACAAACATACAAACAAACAAAGCAATTCTTTAGCTTTACAATACTAGTATATCTATGCTGTAGTGTATCTATATATACATGAACACTACTTCACTGCTTTTAAGGATAGAGCGTGATACGTGTACTAAATTTTGTTATTATTATGGCTTTAGCTCTCCGTGGACTGGAATAGGTTTTCTGTTTTGTTAGCTGCACGAGAGAATTTCAAAAATGCGGTTAATGTCTTTATATTTAAAATCTTAACTTTCATAACATGCTTCAACTTGAGTACAAATTTAAATTCTACTAAGCTCACAATTGTATACCACAGCATTTTTAACTTTAATATTTCTAAAGGCGTATTATCCTTAGACCTTATCCTCAGATATCCTCAGATTTAAGTATAGGTTGTGGCATTAAAATTATATGGTAACACTGCACTTGGCGTTATGGTCTTAGCAAGCAGCCGTCTGATACTGCACCGAGTGTTATGGATGCGATCCCCGTACGAGACTACACTTTGTGTGATCCATAAAATATTGTTTCGAGTCTGGCTGTTCAATGTGTTCATCGTGTCCATTGATTGCATATTTATAAAGTCGTCTGCGACACATGATTTATTCCTATTACGGGATGTGTATTTTGAAAGTTTCGGTGTGTTCCTTCGAACTAAATCAAATTGTCATCAGTTGCTCATCTCGAGGCTCTCCACCACTGACGACTATGGATGAAGAACGGAGTCTGTACTAAATACTCTTATAGTACGTCGAAAAGGGGCAGACGGTGACTCGCCAACTCACTGGATGTGCCCTCTCTAAATAGCCGCCATGGCAAGCAAACTCGGCCATAAAGGCAACAAGAGAGCAACACAGATGTGAGCGGCTAGGGGTGTCGAGCGGTGACCCGGAGCGGGTGTTACCGTAGTTACGCCCTTGACAATGACACTTCCACCCCCGAGCAAATAGTTCTTGCGACTTATTATAATTATTATTTAGAAAAAAAAAACTTAAAAAAAGAAGCACAACAGCAATGATGGCGTCGTGCTCTATTGAACTAAATCAAATTGTCATCAGTCGCTCATTTTGCCGCTCTCGATACCGCTCCGCGTATCGCCTAAAAGTGGACGCAGCCTTACATTTATCAGACTTCGACAATGCGTTAATGGTTTCACATATTATTATTTGCAAAAGCAATTACGTCAAACGATGTTATTCAAAATCAACTGTTCGAATAAAATTAAATGAGAAATTGTGTTTGATTGAAAGTGTAGAGATTTTGGCGATGTTAGACTACGTATTTGTATTACGTAGTCACAAAAATGACGGTTTGCTACTTGATAACTAATGGCTACTGTAATATATAATAAAAACAGTTATTTCCCAGTATTCATTTTGGAAAGAATAAGTGGCTACGTTGGTGATACAATGGTTTGAATGGAAACCGCTTACTAAAAAGTGGTCACGAGTTCTCAATAAGTAATCTAAAACTATTTCATCTAACAAAAATATCTGCTGTACTAGGAACTGATCCTGTGTAGCGGGTGACTGAGTCAAAAACAATGTTAACAGATTAAAAACAATCAGACCTAGAACAATAATTTGTAGATCCCACAAGGTATTTAGCACATGTGGGGATCAAACGCACAACACTCGACGTGGTGTCAATTGGCGAGACAGCCACATGAACCATATACGTGCATCAAAAGCAAAACTAATTAAGCAGTAGACCGATATTTGGTTTATACTGCAATTTACACAACAACAACTGTGCATAGGGTTCCCACCAAGCACTTAGGGTCCCAAGCCAACCTCACCTGCAAGTGGTGCACCTGCCGATCAACGGACGAGGCTCTGGCAAACAAAATATCCCGATAAGCGGCAATAGGCTCGCCACCTATTACGTGGGATGAAAACACTGGCGAAAAGTGGGCGTTTAATATGCCTTTGCCTACCCCTTCGGGGAAACAGGCGTGAGTCTATGTATGTATGTATGTATGTTATTTACAACTAGCTGTGCCCGCGACTCCGTTCGCGCGGAATTTGTTTTAGGGTTCTTTATCCAAAAATGGCAAACATCGGAACCCTGATAGATTCGCCATATCTGTCTGTTTGTCTGTACTTCCGCATGTCACAGCCATCTTATACTTAAGCCATTAAGACTACATCATTGAATATTTTTAGAAAGATGTATTCTGTGAACCGATGCCCGACTTTTATACAAATATAAAATAGGAATGACAATTAAGGGGTCCTCTCCATACATGGATCTGACGTGAAAATATTTTTACGATGCGGCATTTCTAGGTATTTAAAAATAATTTTAGGGTACCTGAAATTATCCATTTCTCAAAGTCAATCGTTTGAAAGGTAGACGCTTCCAAAGTGGTAAAATGAGTATCGTTCCCCCGTCCCTCCGTCCTCAAAGTTTTGAAGTAAGAGAGTGACAAATCAAAAAAAAAAAGATATGCTGTAGATCGTAATAAAAACTTCCAACGAAAATTAGTTTGAACGATATGTGGTCAGCAGCCTTTACATTCAAAAACCGCAAATGTAACTTGGTAGTTAATACAAACAATATGAAAAACAAAGTTATTTGTACCGGTGAAAAAGTGATAGTGGTATATGGTTAGGTGAAGATAATGGGTATGTTTAGTGTATACCTCTAGCACAGAGCCCTTCATGGGCGAGTCCCACTCGCTCTTGATTTAATTATTCATCTTTGCAACAATGTGGCTGTTTCCTGTCTGTATATATTAAATCATTGCGTTACTGATTGACTGACCGACAATGCGCAGCCAAAACAACCTATTGGTTGCAAGAAGACAACATTTCCTATTTTTTTTATTTTAAGTTGACATATATTTTCCTTGGCGACCAGCCGCTTGTACTATGAAAGGATTTCTCAAAATTCCTATGGAAAAGCAAGCGCAATCTTACTTGTCTTGTCTTGTGCCGAAGTCACCTTGGTAGGAAAAGTCTTCCCGTTCCACCCGGAGCATCTACAAAAAGTATTTTTTCCAAATCACTATCCACGCTACGACACACCGGATCATAATTATATTAAACGTTGTTCTTCAGTAGGTCTCGAGACATCATTTTGCAGGCTTTCGGCTAGTTCTAATTCTAATGGGTAATAGTTTATTTAGTGTATGGCGTAATCTTTATTCATACATACACCAGCAAATGATGGTTCGGGCAGGCCATATTGAGTTATAGGATAGATATATATATCTACTGTCAAGCAACGTTTTATTAGATTGTTGAGGGAATCTAAAAATATCCTCGGCCAATTTGTCTTCATATTTATGCCATAACTATGCAGCATCTAAAACCCATGGCTTAATAGATGGGGACTTTTACTTATACTTGCTTCAGATAATATCATCCCAGTGTTTATCCCCATCCGGTAAAATGCGCCACTCTGCGAGCTGTTTACATATACGTGTGCGAATACGTCCAGCCTAAGCTGAACCCTATTTAATACTAGAGAACGCCAGCAGCTACGCCTGCAATTTTTTTTAATTTACCCGTTTTGGCCGATCCCGTGGGAATTTCGGGAAATCCCATCTTAGTGCACCCCTACGGTTCCCAAAGAACACAAATGTCAAATTTCCTCTTCCTGCGCCCAATAGTTTCGGCTGTAGCGTGTCTGTCAGTCAGTCAGTAACGCAAGGATTTTATATATTAAGATAATTAATCATACAGATTTAAGCTCAATTTAGATTAGGCAGTTAAAACAAAAATCAACCATATAGCCGTACCCATACTGGCGCGGCGAGATTTCTGTATTTTTTTATAGAATACATATTAAAGTGTACTTTTTGAATATGGGAGTTTGATAAAGATATATCTATGTGAAATACAATATATTTATATATTTAGTACACTTTGAAGAAATGCCTAACGATTAAACACGTTATTGTAGCTAATTTATAAAAGATAGATATATACTATTCAGGACTTTTTTGTAGATCTTTTGAAGACCATCATCTTTGTAGTACATATTTTTGGTGTATGATCAACGTATGTGAGGATAAGAGCTCGAAAGCGGATTTTTATCCGACTTGCTTCAAATTTATCGCCACTGGTCAGCTCCTATGTGTCTTAGGAGCTGACCAGTGGCGATAAATTTGAAGGAGTATGGACTACAATCGTACCGTAATCGTTTTGTTAAAATCCCTTCAGTCGTTTTTTACCCATGCGTGCACATACAGACAGACAGACAGACAAAAAATTTACTGATTGCATTTTTGGCATCAGTATCGATCACCATTCATCCTCCAGTATTAATTTTGAATATATATTCAATGTACAGAATTGCCTCTCTATAGTTTTATTATAAGTAGGTATAGATGATATGCCCTATACTAGGACTATTTTCTCATTATATTAATAAATATATAAATAATAATCAAACAGAATGTAAATATTTTGTTTCTTACTTTGCACGCACGAATTTAGTCAAAGAACACAAAAACATGCATTTTATTAGTTTGTTTGCCACGCAGGGAAGTAAAACTTTAATTCAATCAACATAATCTATAAAAAGTTATAAAATCGGGCTGATTTACAAAATGACAGTACAAGCCCATGTTGTAAAAAGTTTAACAATACTAAATTGGATTCCATTAGGCCTATATGAGCCTTATTTGGTAACGGAAACGTTTTGTCTATAGATACCTACTTTTACATGTTACCAAGTAACCTGATTACTAGAACGCATATGTTAGTTACATACACCATTATCTCCATTCTACTGTCATTCCATTTGTATCCAAGCCAAAAAAAATAAATTAAAATATTTCGAGCCTGACCAGATTTGAATTCCGCAACCTCAAAATATACTACCATAACTGAATACAAATATTTGAAAAAATAAGTCAATAAAAGTAATAAGTCTCTAAAAAAAATAAGTCACCATTGCATGTGCCTAAAAGACACAAGCACACGTACCTACCGCGATACAGTCTTATTTAGCACTATTCAACAGTTTATTCTGATTTACTATCTACATAAGTAACATTTAATGATAATAGGGTCGTATATCATCGCACACTGTTTGAAATAATTTTAGGTTAATAAGTCTATGTTGTTTTATTAAAATATTTTGCAAATGCAGATAAACCTATTGTATACCGCGGTGTGAAACGTAATTATTAGGTCCGGACTCAGTGTAAGACCGACGTTGTAACGTGCTCTAGTATTATATTATTTAAACGTTTATATGCTCTATGCCTCATAAAGCTTACAAACGTTTAAATATAATATACTCACTTGAATTCGTAAGCTCTGAATTAAGCGCCGTGGGTAGGAACGATAGACGTTTAAGAACATTTACAGGGTGTAACAAGACCCTTAACGAAAACTGAAAACCCATGTTGTACCAATCAATACGAACATTTTTTACTTCGGCACCATACCTGGGAAATTACTGGTTCAGGAGAAATTGAGGCTCAAAGTTAGTATAGAATTTTTCTAATTAGGTACAAAAGCCATGCATTTACGCCGCCAATATGTTCCTTAGATGCCCTATAACCCCATGGATAAGTAGGTATTTCGAGCATTGCACGCGCGCGCTTTTTATTGCGATTAAAAAAATGTGAAAACTCAAAAAAAAATCGTTTCCCATGTATTATTTTTGGTTAGTATGACTTGGCATGATGTCCACAACGAGTAGACTTCGGCTTGGTGATGGGTCTTGTGACACTCTGTATAATTATAAATAGCTTTATAGTCGCTGTCTGGAAAATACTATTTCTGTCAGTCTGGTAATACTAGAAAGCTACATTAAAGTCTTGAATTACAATTGAGACGACCTAATTTTGCTTTAGATATTTCACATTTTCGTTAAAGCTTGCAAATATAGTGGCGATAGAGACTTTATAGACCAGTGCAGATACGTTAGAAAACGGTACAAAGTAAAATAAAATTATAGTAGGATGAAACCCATTGGAGAAGGAAGAGAATATAGCGATCATTAAAGGAAAAATAAATTACGGGCGATCTGAGGTCGGGAAGTGGATGGGGTTGCGATTTTAAGGGTAAAAAAGGGTTTATCTCGATTGCCAGCAAAACTACAGGAAAAACGTCAATGGCAAAAATGTAGGTAATAAAAAGATCTGCAACTTTTGTATTTACACTTTATTAACACAACGTCATAATTTATGTGAAAAATTCAAATAACCAAGTTTTTGGTCTTTTATTTTTAACTTTTACAATAGTTTTTTCTTTTACACGAAATTTGGTGAAAACTTGCCTTTTTATATTCCAAACACACTGCTAATGTTGTTTATTTAAAATATTTATTTTTACGCCTTATTTTGACTTAATATCGAAATAAAACCATAATTTTCAATTGAAAATTCTCACGTCAATATATCAGTTTTTTTTTTTAATTGTTCGGCGTTTTGTTCGTTGAAATCTCTTCTTTCTGATGGTTTGAATAAAATATACATTACTAAGGTAAACGTTATCAGAAAATGCAAAGAAAGGAAACAACCTTGAGACCGATTTTTTAATCATAGTGTACAATTTTGAGATATTTATTAAAATTAACACTTTAATTACTCGAAAAACGTAAGATTCCATGCTACATTGAAAAATAAAACTTAAAAATCGATATTTACAACTAAAATTAGCTATATTTTGAGAAAGTTATAAAATCTTCTTTAAATTATAGCGTAGACTTCTATTTATTGCTATTTAAAGATAATGTATATACCTGAGTGACCCACAGAAAATTTTAGCCCATCATTCGTTATTTTATAAAGAAAAGAGGAAGGGCTAGGTGAATCTTTGCCTTACTGCCTGTTATTTCATATCAGCTGTAAAAACAGTTAGTCAGTATTCGAAATACAGAACAGTGAACAACATTATTCATGTAGAAAAAAATACATGTCAGGGCTGGGATCCACCTACCCCTTCCCTACTTCTCTATAAAATAACTATTGATGGGCTCAAATTGTCTGTGGGTCTCTCAGGTATATAAATTATCTTAAAATAGCAATAAATAGGAGTCTACGCTATAATTTAAAGAGGATTCTATAACTTTCTCAAAGTATTGTAGATGTGTTATTAAATATTAACTTATTTGGTTGCTAATTTTAGTTGTATATATCGATTATTAAGTTCTTATTTATCAATGTAGCATGGAATCTTACGTTTTTCGAGTAATTGAAGTGTTAATTTTAATAAATATCTCAAAATTGTACATTATGATTAAAAAAATCGGTCTCGAGGTTGTTTCATTTCTTTGCATTTTCTGAGAACGTTTACCTTAGTAATGTATATTTTATTCACACCATCAGAAAGTAGAGATTTCAACGAACAAAACACCGAACAATAAAAAAAAACTGATATATTGACGTGAGAATTTTCAATTGAAAATTAGGGTTTCATTTCAATATTAAGTCAAAATAAGGCGTAAAAATAAATATTTTAAATAAACAACATTAACAGTGTGTTTGGAATATAAAAAGGCAAGTTTTCACTAAATTTCGTGTAAAAGAAAAAACTATTGTAAAAGTTAAAAATAAAAACCAAAAACTTGGTTATTTGAATTTTTCACATAAATTATGACGTTGTGTGAATAAAGTGTTAATACAAAAGTTGTAGATCTTTTTATTACCTACAACTTTGCCATTGACGTTTTTCCCGTAGGACTTGTAGTTTTTCTGGCAATCGAGATAAACCCTTTTTTACCTTTAAAATGGCAACCCCATCCACTTCCCGTCCTCAGATCGCCCGTAATTTATTTTTCCTTAAATTTTTGCTATATTTTCTTACTTTTCCAATGGGTTTCATTCTACTATAATTTTTAGGCATGGGCGTTTTCCGATTTTTACGCAAACCGATAAATATCCGATTTCAGATTTTGAAATCGATTTCAAAAACCGATTTTAGAAATCGATTTCAGTAGCGGATGTCGGAGCATCGCTCCGACATCCGCTACTGAAATCGTTTTCGAGCGTAGTTGCTAGTTGCGTAGACAAACGCAAACAATCGAATTCTTATTCTATTGTCATTTGTTTGTTTATTAGTTTTGTGTGTTTATATTTTTTTATTTATTTATTTATTTAACTTTTTGCACAGCACAAAAAATGTGGTACATAGGCGGACTTAATGCCTTAGGCATTCTCTACCAGTCAACCTAGGGTGATGCAGAGATAGAAGATAGTAGGTGCGTGACTATAAGAAAGTTATTATTTGGAATTGGATAATAATTACTATATATGAAAATTACTACTTAAATTATAGATAAATATTTAAAATATATAAATATATTTATATAGATATACACGTATTAAATATATATAAATACATATATATGTATATGAATAAATACTTGCAGATTATAAATATATATACATAATAATATAAGTCAGTAAATACAGTCATTATGATATTATTCTGCCATTTTACTCCGAACAAACTCTCGAGCCTTTAGTTTGAACGTGAGCCGATTGTTTGCCATCCTGGCTTCGAGAGGGAGCGTATTCCATAATGAGACAGCTTGGACGAAGAAAGAAGAGTTAACAAACCCAGAACTATGGGAGGGACACAAAAGGAGACGATTATTAGATGACCGTAAATTTTTGTCGTGATTGGAGCCTAAATATTGTAGAACAGGACTTAGATAAGAGGGAAGACAGGGAGAGTTAAGAAAAGAGAAAAGAGTAGTGAGAGCACGCAAACTACGGCGTTGACGAATAGTTAGCCATTTGAGTTGGGAACGGTATTCAGAGACATGGTCATATTTTCGAAGGTTGTAAACAAATCGAATGCAGTTATTGAGAAGCCGGTCTAGTTTGTTGAGAAGGTCTGCATTCAGGTCAAAATAGCACACATCACCATAGTCGATAATAGGGAAAATTAAAGTCTGCATGAGCATTACCTTAGTGCTAGGAGGGAGGAAGTTCTTCAAACGGTACAACGATCGCAAGCATCCTGTCACTCTCTGACTAATAGATGTAACTTGAGCCCGCCAGTTGAGGTGGCTATCCATGTATAAGCCAAGATTTTTAACGACTGGGCTGAAGGGTATTGCTATATGGTTGTACATGACAGATGGAAGCGTTGAAAGATCAACTTTGCTCATGTTGCGTTGACTACCTATGATGATGGCCTGGCATTTAGCGGGGTTCACTGCCACACCAAATCGTTTTGACCAGTCATGTACAACAGTCAGAGCTTGATTTACCCCATCGATAGCTGAAGCGACATTGTTAACTCCTGCCTGTGCATATAGTTGCAAGTCGTCAGCGTACAAGTGATACGAACACCGAAGATTCTGGGTCAGGAGATTTATAAAAATAGAAAATAATAATGGAGAGAGAATGCCACCTTGAGGAACGCCAGACTCGAGGTTACACCATGACGACGAAGACTCATCGTGGCGAACCGACTGCTGACGTCCCATGAGATATTTGGAGAACCATTCAAGCGCCTCTGGAGAGATCTGAAGACTAGTAAGGATGGATAATAGGATTTCGTGATTGACCGTGTTAAAGGCGTTCGTGAAATCGACCAAAGCTAGCACCGTAACTTTAGTGTCTTCCATTCCCGCCCTAACATCACCAGTCACCTTCAAAAGGGCGGTCAATGTGCTGTGTCCAGGTCTGAATCCAGATTGAAATCGGTCCAGTAGGTTATTCTGACTGATGAATTTTGAGAGTTGTCTGTGGACACAAGCCTCAAGCACCTTGGAGAGGAAAGGAAGGATTGATATGGGGCGGAAGTGGCTGGGGAGGGAAGGGTTAGGGATCTTAGGCAAAGGAGTTACTAAAGCTTTCCGCCATAGTAAGGGAAACGCACCGGTGTCGAGGGAAAAGTTAAAAATATGCGTGATGGCTGGTAACAATTGATCAATGATAGGGACGATCATTTTACGACTAATATTGTCACAGCCAGTAGCGTTGGATTTGATGGACAGGATAGCCTTCTTGATTTCCCCCGGGGTCACTGAAGAAAATTTAAAAAGGTCTATGTTAAGACGGGGGAGGTTACGTAAGTAATTCACCGTGTGACACTTGGTAGGATGATTCAAATAATTGGACGTGGAGAAATGTTTATTGATTTCATCCAAACCAATTGTCCACTGGAGATCAAAACTATGCTGTTTGCCAATACCTATAGTTCTGAGGAACTTCCAGATATTGGCAGGGGAGGATGAGTTAATATTACTGAGAATATGGCGGCGTTTAGCGTTACGTATCACCTGATTACACCGATTTCTTGCAACTTTATAAAGAGACCAAAAATCTTCACTTTTGTGCTTCTTAAATTTCCTAAAGGCACAATCTCTACGCCTCATAGCCGTTTTGACCGCCTTCGTCATCCATGGAGCAGGTGGATGCTTCAGTTTTACCCTTCTGACGGGTGCATGCACATTGTACAGCTCAAGAACAGCGTTATTAAATATCTCGACCTTTTCATCAACAGTTGCAGCAGCGGGTAGGCGATCCCAATTCATTGTAGCTGCATCTCTTTCTAGTTGATTAACATCCATGCGCCCAAAGCAACGCACATGCAGAACCTTAAGGGGAGGACGGGGAGGCTTAAGGATGTATGAGAGGAAGATGAGGTCGTGATGGGAGAAACCTGGGGCAGGGCTTTGACCATGTTTCGAGACAAGATCAGGGGAAGAGGTGCAAATTAAATCGAGCCATGTATCCTCCCCATCGACATTGTGATGAGTAGCTTGCAATGGTAGAATGTGGAGACTACATGACTCGACAATTTGAAGGAGCTTGCAGGATCTAGTGGACTGTTGAGCAAGGAGGTTGGTATTAAAATCGCCCATGATGATGTGGTGGTCGTATTCTGACCCTAAAGATTCCAGTATCGATTCGATACTGGAGAAGTAATCGACTGAGGGGGGACAATACACAACGCCTATAACAATCTTTACTCGTTTGACCCAAACCTCAAGGAAAAGATATTCGGCAGACGTAGAAATGTCAGAAGAGGAGACAGCGAGGATTTTGTAAGGAAAATCGGAACGGAGATAGATGGCAACACCACCTCCTCTCCTGTTAATTCGATCATTTCGGATCAAAATGAAGCCTGGAAGAGGATAAGTGGTAGAAGGAAGGTGAGGCTTGAGCCAACTCTCTGAAACCAGGACGGCGTGAACATTGGCATCCGAAAAGGCTTCAAGCAGATCACCATAATGGCTTGGCACACTTTGCGCGTTTATATGGCACACGTTTATCAGATTATCTGTTCGTTGATCGAAAGTGTGTTGCAAGAAATCACCTAATGTACAGCTTGAGGAGCAAAAGCTATCATCATGAAGAGACTCATTAGCAGAATGAAAGGAATCATCTGATGACATAATAAAATATAACTAATATATAATAAAATAATATAATAAAATAAAATATGATAACTTAATAAGTATACTTTAGATAAGTAAATAAATTAAATATAATAAATAAAATATAATAAATAAATGCGTATAAGACTACCAATTTATACTCACGTTTATACGTTTTTCTCTCTGCACCACCCGCCAGCCAACTCACAATAAACAAATAGGGAAAATTACATAAATTTAAAACTAAAATTACCGAACCGTTTTGAAGCCAAAAGGAAAGAATAATCATACAACATTTTGTGTAAATTGAATGCACAAACAAAACGCAAAACTTATGAATCTGACAGTGTAGAAACAAAACGAGCTGTCAGTTATGTCACATAACAATCATAGTCATCTGTCATCTGTCTAGAAAATAACAAATAATAATATTATATGTTGTGCGTGCGCATGTTGTGGGTAATACGAATAAGACTCAAGAACTATTAATGGGTCACTGACACAAAACATAAACGAATATGTAAACACGACATTAGGGGACCTGAATAGAACGCGAAACAAGTATGATATAGTCAACACAGTTGGTCAATTCTTGCGATGCACAGTTTTTGCACTGCCAGCGCCGTTCTTTGCTGCGGAAGATGTATCGCCTGCTGTCTTCGGGTGTTTATCTAGCAAGTCCTTCAGATCATGAGTGGAGATGATCTTGGAGCGTGTCCCATCCGGAGCTTTTACAACAATAGTGCCGTCCTGAGTCCAGCATGAACGCATACCGAAGTGCTGGCGAGCCCTGGCAAATAGTGACTGTCGGGTTTTGGTTAGAAACTCCTTAACCGCGATCTTCGTGCCCTTCAGTGCTGTCTTCGCCCTCCATACTGCAGTCCTGGTGCTCACACTCGAAAACCTCACCAAGATAGGCCTGTGCCGCTCCTTGCTGGGTGCCCCAAGCCGGTGACAAGTTGAGATGGAGCTCTCCCCAACATCCTTGACAGACATTCTAGAACGAATGATATCTAGGATCAAAGCGCTGCAGTTGTCTTTCTCTGCTTCAGCTACTCCCATGAAGATAAGATCCTTCCGCCTGTGTCTTGTCTCCATAGCGTCAAGCATGCTCGAACATTCGTCTATCTGCCTGCGAAGTAGGCCAAGCATGCTGAACATCAGCTCCCGGAATGTCCTAAACTCCTCCGCTACTTTTGCCACGGTATCTTTTGCAGGCCCTGCAGACTGAATTTGGCCTTCAAGCTCAGCCATTCGTCGTGCAAAGCACTCCTCCAAACTCTTCTGCGCCAACTGGATGTTCTCAAGCTGTGACATACTTAGTGTATTTTTTACAGCCGGTAGTAATTTTATGTGATGTGCTGGCAGGTGGTATATAATTGAGTGATGCTTGTGTTACATTAGCAATCCACTGTAAGTACTAGTAGTTTTATAGTTTATATACAGACTTAGGGCAAAACTTGTACTTAAACTAGTATTTTATTAATTAAATTCAAATGGATGAATTTAAACACGTCTAATTGTTTTTAGCACCTACCGCCGAAAACTGTTTATAGTACCTACGTAGCATCTGCTGGTGGTTTTTAGTTAGTAATGGTTATGGTTGTAATTATGACGATTTTCCCTCATGCTTTACCTAGGCTTGGGACTAGCATAAAGTTCTGTAAGCTCGTACGTTTTACGTTGCGATTAGTCATACTCATGGATATAAAACTTTATGGCACATTTAAAAATCGTCATATTTACAATGATTTCATGATTTATTTATATTTTTGTTATTTCTTGTTCTTCATCATTCTGTTTACATACATTATTTACATTTCATAAATTTACTTATCAAATCTTTTCGCGCTTAAATTTGCGTTTAAAAACGCGAGCTGCTCGACTTTCTTGGGTTTTAGGCGACACCTTTTTTCGTTTATTATTAGCCCAGTCTTAGAGAAAAGTCGCTCACACGGGACTGAAGTTGCAACAATGTTGCATTTTGTGCGATATAGTTCCGACAAGTGTGGGTATATAATTTTATGATCCCGCCACCACTGCGATGGGCTATTCCAATTACCATCAGAATCTTTACGGGGCAGCATATCATCATCGAGGTACATTTGTAGCTCTCGTTTAGCCCTGGCCTCAGCGCTCCCTTGAGGCTTATTTTTTTTTAAAAGCTCGTCAAATCTATCCCATGCACTGAGGTTTACTTGAGGTTTTAGTTGTATCCGGTCTTTATCGATAGTCATCTCTGTCGGTCTGTTATGATTTATAAGACCTACTATTAAGGAATGCACATGTTTTTTTAAATCAGAGACCGCATTTTCATTTTTAAACGACACAAGTTTGAAACGAGGATCCAATAATGTGCATAATCCAAAGGCCTCGTTATACTCTACGCTAAGAAATCTGTCAATCAACCCATTTTTTAAGCTTGTGGCCACTTCGAGCACATTTGAATTGAATTCTTTGTATTCTTCTGTTTCTTAAAAATCTTCACAAATGTCCTTTAAACAGTTTGTCATAACTATCACCATACTTCCTGTGAGGTATTGATCCCCACTAATGGAAGAAGTAACTTCCTCAAAGGGCTGTAATATCTTACACGTCTCTTCCATGATAACCCAGTCCTCCGAACTTAAATAAGGCCAGTCTCGTTCAATAAGTGCCATACAGTGTTTTACAGCTTCTTTGAGTAAGACAAAGCGGCGAAGCATAAAAAATGTAGAGTTCCACCTCGTAGGCACTTGTTGGATAAGTCGTATTGGTTCTCTAAATTCCGACATGTTTTTAATTTGATAGCTAAGTAGCATGTCTGTTGCATTAGTGCTCCGTTTAAAGAAAGTTACAATTTTTTTTACATTCTCTATCAACTCTTCGATTGGTCGTAGTGCGGTCGACACGACGAGATTTAGGGAGTGGGCAATACAGCCGTAATGCTTCCGTCCCAATTCATATTCAATAGCTTTTACTATATTTCTTGCATTGTCCGAAATAGCGAAGTTAACTTTGTTTGTCAAATTATATTCGTCAGTCACTCTTTTCAACTCCTTCGCTAAATTGACGCTTGTGTGACTCTCGGTCATTGATTTGCACTCTAAAAGTATTTGTTTTGGTTCAAAATCATCGTCAATATAATGGACTGTCACGCCAATATAGCTCTCTGTCTGTGACGAGGTCCAACAATCAGTGGTCAGGCACACAGATTTAACATCTCGAGAAACCCTCATCTTGACGTCAGTAAATGTCGTCTGGTATAAGGCAGGAATCATAGCTGAAGAAATATTTTTCCTACTTGGTAATGTGTATCCTGGAATATTCCTTTCGAAATTTTTGAAGCCTTTGTCTTCGACTATTCTAAAAGGTTGGTAATCTGTGATAAACAATTCTAACAAATCACGATCAATCTTTTTTCGTTCTTCTGGAGTAATTGTCTTAACCATAAAATTTTGCAAAGTTCTTTGCCTTTTTCGAGGCGGTTGAATTCTAGAATTTGGTATGTAGTTACTGGTCATAATATCAGTGGAAGCAGCAGCGACGGCAGTAGTAGCGGCACAAGAGGAGCCGGCGGCAGCGTCGGTGGCGGCATTGGCACCACCGGTGCTGACATTGGCTGTGATGGCAGATGTGCTCGGATTATTCTGTTCAATGGTCCCCGTTTCCTCATTACTCTTTTGAGCCAGGTATATTGATGGATGCGATCTTTTTAAATGAGCACCTAAGTTACCCGTTGTAGACTTATAAGAAATATTTTGTTTACAGTAATTACACACTGCAAGCACATTACTATTGTCTTTTTTTTGAAAATGCGTCCATATTTCGCTTGGTTTACGCGACATATTGAATAAGAAACCTACTAACTACCTAAAATTAATTGTATAAAATCTCCGTCGCCAAACAAACTAAAATTACACGACACGAATTGCTTCTATTTATATTTACACTTTACAATCCTAACCAACTAACTTAACTAACTACCTAAAACTAATTATTAAAAAACTCAGTCGCGAACAAACTAAAACTACACAACACGAATTGTTTCTATTTATTTATTAACACTTTACAATCCTAACAATGTATTATGTAACAAAACTTTTTAAATCCTATTATTTTAACTTTCACGAAAACCAAATATAGGTACTTAATTATTATTACGCGCGCACCACACTGCACGTGTCACTTAGGTCAAGTGAACAAATAAACATCGATCAAGTTAAAACTCTCCAAACATAAATCCCTAATAACTATTAAAACTATTTGCAATTTTCAAAATAAACATTAAAAAGTTGCAATCTGAATTAGATCTTATCGCCTCGATGTTTAGTTTTATTTTTTCTATTCAATCTGCTATTCATAAAACCGCCAAATCCATAACGCACGGCTTGCTTGGCAACGATTTCTCGATTCGCTTCATCTCTTTTGCTCTTTAAACGGATCACTAAGTAAGAAAGAAATGGATATGAAATTCGCTCTCTCTCATTCTAACTAAGTAGTCGTTGGGTAGAGTGAAAGAGAACGAACGAATATGAAAACTATCGAAATCGTAAGCTTGTAGTAGTTTGGTTGCGTTTGCACCGTTTTGTTCGGATTAGATCGTTTGCGATATTGTGGTATTGTTTTGCGTTTTCTAAAATCGGTTTTCATATATTGGAATATCGATACGATACGATTTCTGACTGCAATCGGATTTCAGTTTCGTTTTGATATATCGGTCTCATGCCTAATAATTTTCTATCGTTTCAAAAATTATCTACCCTGGTCTATTAATTATAACACGAGAGTTGACAATAAATATAAAATCAAATAGACTTGACGGTTTAAAATAACATTCTTACTTTATTATTGAGCAACTACGTCAATTTCATAAGACTCACATTCAAATCATAAAGCTATCAACAAGCGAAAAGTGATTCAAAACTAGCAAAACTCAATAAAAATAACTTGATTATATAATGGAGATGAAACTGATATGTCTAGTAACACGATATTAAAATGACATTACTGAGAAGATTGCTCTAGACATCATATGCGTACTGAACACGTCCCTTAAGACTGCCAGAGCAGTGCGAGCGGTGAACTGAAATGAAGTATCGAACTTCATTTGACCTTGACAGTATTTTCTGTTTATTGAGTTTGAAATACGATAGTAACCTACCCCAATGACCTATTTGCCAGATGGTTATGGCAATAAAATTAACGAGACAAGGTGTTATAAGTTCTGATTTATTTTGGGTACAATATGGCATATATACTACTAGAGGACGCCAGCAGCTATGCCTGCATTTTTTTTAATTCACCCATTTTGGCCGATCCCGTGGGAATTTCGGGCAATCCCTTCTTAGTGCACCCCTACGATCCCCAAGGAACATACATGCCAAATTTCAGCTTCCTGCGCCCGATAGTTTCGGCTGTAGCGTGTCTGTCAGTCAGTCAGTAACGCAAGGATTTTATATATTAAGATGATAATGCGTGCCTATTACAATCTTAACTTATCGATGAACAGTGTGCTTAATCTAGCTACGTGAAAAGATACAGTCGATACGTGCGTACGTTGCGTATGTAGTCGCTACATATACATCCCCTTTAAAAAAATTATACGTTATCGCGTCGATTGGTTTGTGACGGGAGCCAATGACATATACCTACTAGTAAAGTATATAATAGCTACAAAGTCAAATGAAAATAACGTAAATAATAATGACTGCCTCCGTGGTCCAGTGGATAGCGTGTGCGTCTACTGATCTACTACTGAATTTTCCGAATTGTCAGTAGGAGCACGGAGTGCCTATTACAATGTGCCCAGTAACGGTAATAGGATCGCCCCCTATTACGTGGGTCCTAAAATTCATAATATAGCAAAATTTGAGTTTAATACTACATCTCTGCCTACCCATTCGGGGATACAGGCAAGAGTCTATAAAAATACATCGAACCGCGTTGCCACGTATCTGACGTATCCCATGGCGTTGCGTCGTATTGCTTTCTGTCGAACCGTAGCGCGTTGCATCGCGTCGAAATTCTTTGCACCGCATCCCATAGGCCTATTTCGCATGGCATCGTATTACGTCACATCGCATCTTACTGCATTGCGTCGCATCCTATAATCGGTCTGTTACGCACCGTAACGCATCTCATAACATCGCGTCATCGCGTAAACAGTATTTCATCGTAATGTATCTACTCGAATCGCATGGAAGCACAATGATTTTTGTCGCTCATATAGACTAGTTTATTTTACAATAAGAAGCTAGTAAAATCTATTTCGTAATCAGTATATTATCTTGACCTAATTTAAACGAGGTTTTAATACTTTACTGTTATGTTCAGGAGCAATAAAACAAACCGAGAAAAGAAGCACGGCACCATCTAAAGACAAGAGGCATAAATGGAGGATAAATGGAGTCTGGTTTCAGTCGTAAAGCACAAAAACAACTCAAAATATTTAAATGCACTTGCGTGTGCGAAGCAGACAGCCACGATGCTTTCGCCGGCTAAGTGTCAGCCTTCGTGGAATAAATACTTACTACAGGTGTCTATAAAGTCGCTTATTCTAGCAACTAGAGGATGACCGCAGCTACGTCCGCACATTTCTCCCATCCCCGTGAGATATTTTAAAAATCCATTCTTAGTGCACCCCTAAGATCCTCAAGGAACATACACACATCAACAAAGTCTAGGGATATTTTATATTTCATCAAATATCTAAAAATCTATGAAGAATTTTCTGATACAGTAAATAGAAGAATCATAGATTATTTTATGGTCTTTAATAAAAATAAAAAACATTTCGTGTTTTTTTTTTGTTTTAAATAAAAAAAATAATTTTTTTAATCATCATGGAAAATTAGTATGATAACAACAAACATTTCTTCTTAAAAAACTATTAATTTTAATAAAAATGGAAAAAATCTTGTAAATTCTATTCATTAATAATCAGTGTTGCCACCTCTTACATTGATTACACATCGACATCGATTGTTAATACTTAAAATTAAATTGTCAATGTCTTGCTGCGGTATGAGGTCCCATGTCCTTTGCAAGTGTTCGTAAAGTTGTTGTTCAGTCGTCAAATTTGGTGGAAAATCTCTCAAAGCTTTTCGTTGTAACATGTCCCAGGCATGCTCGATAGGATTTAAGTCGGGCGACTGTGCAGGCCAATCCAAAACTTGAATATCGTGCTCTCGGAGAGCGGTCGATACCAGCCGCGCCGTATGGCAAGGAGCATTATCGTGCATGAGTAGAAATTCATGGCCTATTTGAGTTCTGTGTGGGACAATAACGGGCTCTACTACCTCCTCGTGGTATTTTTGTGCAGTCATGCTGCCTTGGATCCAAACGAGTTGGGTTCGTCCGCCAAGACGAATTCCTGCCCACACCATGATTGTCCCGCCTTGGTATGGGTGGACCTCCTGAGGGTGCCGTAGACGGCTAACTCTCCCTGGAGCTCTCCAAACGCGTGTTCTTCGTGAATCCGGGTGAAACACAAACCGGGACTCATCGGTGAACAGCACCAAAGACCATTGTTCGTCACTCCATGGTAAATGCTCCCGAGCCCACGAAAGCCGCCGACCGCGATTGCCACGTCGCAATGCTGGAACACGCAATGGTCTTCGAGCATGAAGATCAACTTCATGTAACCTTCTTCGCACGGTTTGGTCGCTTACCAGCAGCTGGTGGTCCTCCTGGAGCCTTTGCACTAGTTGCAGCGCTGTGATATTGGGTTGTCTTCTGGCGGTCATTTGGAGAAATCGATCCTGTCTCTGCGTAGTAACACGATATCTACCTGTGTGCTGTTCGGCCACATCTCCAGTACTGCGATATCGTGACCACAACCTTGATATCACATTTTGACTGGTATGTAGGGCCTCAGCAACGACGCGTTGAATTGCACCATTTTCTAACATGCCCACGGCTCGTAACATTTCATCTCGACTCAAATGACGACGTGACATGACTTTTAAAGTTCGTACGTCACGTTAAATTAAAAAAGAAAAACAATTAAAAACCCTTTTCATTAATAATTATAATAAAACAGTTTTAACTTTCTTTAATGTAACGAATTACTAGCAAATTTGCCGCCATATTTTGTTTATTATTTTGTTTTTTTTCTTTCCATGTTCAAATTTTGAAAATAGAATAAAAGAGGTTTTAATCTGTATATAAACTTTTTGTGGAAACTAACAAGGTTCTAAACTATAAACTCGTAAATAATTTAGGATTAAGATATCCCTAGACTTTGTTGATGTGTGTACATGTGAAATTTCAGCTACTTGCACTTTAAAAAATTGCTTTAGCTTATCTGTCAGTCAGTCAGTAACGCAAGAATTTTATATATGCAGATAAGGCTTTAATCACACGTACCAAAACCACACCACACTCTCGCTACAACATGCTGTCGAACATGGCTTATAAGTGAATGGCGTCGCGGCTGGTTCTTACAGCTGCATTGTGGTCCCCGACCTCTTCCTTTATTGTCAATTCTGACTTATCTACACATTTTCATTGTCATCACACGAAAATGCAAACAAAAAAGCTTATGCATGTTGTATTAGTTATATTTTCTCTTGAGAATATGTAAGTTATTTGTCTGTCATTGACAGAACAAACAACACTCAGATGGTCCTGGAGGCGGACTGATATAGTGGCGTTTTCATACAAACACTTAAGCACTTCGATATATCGGTAGTCAATCCGGCACCGTTGGAGAGACTGTAGCACCGCCCAGGTTTCGATCGAATTGAAGGCTTTCTCATAGTCCACAAACGCCAAGCATAGGGGCTGGTTATACTCCTCGGACTTCTGTATAACCTGCCGCAGCGTATGTATGTGGTCTATGGTACTATATATAGCCTTTACGGAAACCGGCTTGTTCGGGAGGCTGGAAGTCGTCTAGCTTGCTCTCGAGACGATTCGTGATGACCCTCGAAAACAGCTTGTAGACGTGGCTCAGAAGTGTAATGGGTCTGTAGTTCTTTAAGAGGGTTTTATCCCCTTTCTTAAAGAAAAGCACCACCACACCTCTGTGCCACGCCTGTGGCGTTACGCCACAGGAATAAAGATATGCGTCAGTAAAAATTGTCATTAAAGTTTTCTAAAGCACCCCTTAAGCCTTTCGATACACAGACGTCAATAAAAATTGTCACGAAACTTTTCCAAAGCCCCTTTCTATTTCTTTTTAATGAATGCAAATACAAGAAAACGTGTTGAGTGCAGCTGTGTTTGTCATAAACAGCTGTATGTTTAAAACTTTCTTTGACACGAGTCTGTAAGGACATCCATGGTCGAAACGTGCACAATATCGAGTAACTTGAAGGAATAAAATGAGAAGGTTTTGGTTAGATGTTTAAAAGAAACTAGAGGTTTCTTGTTTAAACATGAGATTTTAATTTAGATGTAGGTAGGTAACAGGTTTATAGGTGGCTCAGTAAAAATGCGAAATCGCATGACCAAATTGCTACAGCATGCTTTAGCTACTTATAATAATTATGCGCCTAAGATTACTAAAGCTAGAATAACTAATTTTCCTTTTTTAGTGTTAGTCACAGGTGTTAGTACCGTATAACCGTCAATGTGATAAAAATATTGCTTTGACAAATAAAAGCATCTAAGTGTGAGCGAAGACTGAACACATGTGACAAAACAAAACGCTACCGAGCAGCAGATTTCATATAATTTAATATCGACTCGCTGCACTTAGTGCCGTCACGGATGTCATAATACATGTTTATGTACGTATAGGCATTGCAACTGAAGTTATTACTATCTGTAAATCGTGTGAAAATAATGCAGCCACGTGAATGTACTAAGCCATATCTAACGGATACAGTTCTATTTTGCAGGTTAGGTATATCTTCTGCAAGTTAGATTATAATAATATAATATTTTCTTACCATCAGTAGCTTTTTAATTTAATTTTCACTTTTCATTTGAGTGTGTCCACAGTGTGTGGCCCACTCGGGTGTCGGGATTTTCAGACCGCCCGAAGGCCTCCGACTCAAACTAACAATAAAATTCTTGTCCCTGTCCTTGTTGTGATACGAAAACCGGTACCGACGGCTTTACACACTAGAGTGCTAACGTGCTTCGGAGACGTTAGCACTCTAGTGTAAATTCAACAACGAGCGGTGCGGTCACCTGTTCCATTAGTGATTCCATCTATTCTTAACGGTAAGTCAAGGTACGCTATGAGCAAAAAGCAGCTGCTTTTTGCTCAAAGCGTACCTTGACTTACCGTACCGTACCTACAGCTGTACAAGAGAAAAATATCAGGTAGCTAAGGTTTGATTACGAATAAATAAATTCAGATCCAGCAACATAAATTACACGACTGATGGGCAACATAAAAGTTGACACATTAGTACGTAAGTAATAAGGATCTCGCACGTTTCCAATACATATCCCGTTGGGAATTTAAGAAATGGAAGGAGATATTAATATATATGACTCACGCACAAATTTCGCGCAATTGGATGATTGAATGAATTTTCCAAAGGCCACTTTGTATATGACATGTAGACTTGAGAGCCACTTTGTAAGCGGCAGAAATGTTATATACTTGTAGACGTCTAAAACGTAGAAATCCTTTTTAATGTTTCTATTAATACTTCTATATCTGTCACTAACATGATCTTAAGCATATTTAACAATTAGAAATAATTTATCACACCTCATTTGTTAAAGAAATATAAAATACGAAAGTCTTAGAAAAGTGTGTGTTATTAGTGATGATCTACGGAGCCGAGACGTGGTAACTAACTGTTACGAGCTGGGGTTGGTGATAAATTATATACACTATGCCAGAAAAACTGCACTTTATTTATACACAAACACTAGATACACACACTATTCACACCACTAGAACAACACTAAACACTTCCGACTTATTTCCTTCGCTTCTTGTTGATCGCTTCGATATTCAGTTGTAACTGTGTCCGTTCGGTTCGCTCGTGCTCTATTTATACTGGCCGGATAACATCACTAGCGCATTCTAGATGCTTCTACAAAACTGTCGAAATAATCTCGAACAGTCCATTACTCGATACAGCAACGCCATCTAGTACAGAGTAGCTGAATTACCTTTAAACCACCAATACATTCAATCTCTTCTAGTACCCCCATTCACCGATAGATGGCGTAACACTGCCCCCCTCTTAAACGTGTTCGTCTCGAACATCGTTGGACCCATGGTAACGAGCCAACCGGTCCACATGAACTATCTTCGGTGCACCTCGCGATCCCTTCTGGATTCGATAGGTGACGTCGTTCATCCTGGTAATTATGCGATATGGCCCGTCCCATCTGGCTTGTAACTTAGGCGATTTGCCTTTGCTTCGTACTGGGTTATGAAGCCACACCAATGATCCCTCATCGAAGCCTTTGTTGTTTGCCTTCCGGTCGTAGCGAGTCTTCATCTTTTCAGACATCTGTTGTCCTGACTCCCTGATGTGCTCGTATACGTCGTTCATCTTGTTGCGTAGCTCGGTCGCGTAATCCGTTATATTGCGTCTGGCGGAATACCGGTGATTAAGTCTGCTGGTAAACGTAATTCTCTGCCGAAATTGGCAAAAGCTGGTGTTACTCCTGTGGTTTCGTGGACCGCACTGCGATATGACAGGAGAAATGGTTGGATGTGCTTGTCCCAATCTCTTTGTTTGCTCTCCACGACCTTCGCCAGGTACCTTTCCAGTGATTGGTTAAACCGTTCAACCATGCCATCTGATTGCGGATGATAAGCCGTGGTCCTGGTTTTATGCGCACCCATTACGCGACAAGTCTCCTTGAACACCTCAGATTCAAAGTTCCGGCCTTGATCGCTGTGGATTTCCAAGGGCACCCCGAACCGACAAAAGACTTCATGCACCAGCTTATCGGCCACTGTGGTAGCTTGATTTGGGATTGCAAACACTTCAGGCCACTTCGTGAAGTAATCCATCACAACCAAGAAGTATTTGTTTCCATCCTGGCTTTCGGGAAACGGCCCAGCGACATCCAAGGCTATGCGCTCCCATGGGGCTCCCACATTGTACACCTTTAACCTCTTCTATGCCGGAATACCAGACACAATTAAAAAGCTATTGTGTCTCGCGTAGATCTGCGTTCCGGCATACAAGGGGTTAATGCACCTCTGCTTCGAGTATGTGGCCCCTTGACAGCCGCACAACTTGTGCATTTGCGGCACCAATCCTCGACGTCATCCCGACAGTGGAGCCAATAAAACCGCTCCCGGATCTTAGTAAGGGTCTTCTTAACTCCCATGTGACCTCCCGAAGCACCATTGTGATAGAGCTGCAAGACTTCCGGCACCTTAGTTTTGGGCACTACCATTTGCAAATGGCACTGGTTACCGCGAGCGTTTTCCCATTTGCGGCACAGAACTCCATCCTGGACGACCAAGCTTTCCCACTGTGCCCAATAACTCTTGATGTTAGGGCTCATTGCTGCGATATCACTCCATTTGGGCCTAGGAGCGCCTGATCTCTTCCATTCAAGAATCGGCTGTACATCCTTGTCATCTTGCTGAGCACTCTGCAAAGCTTCTCTCCATTCGTCGCTTTGATCCGTCTTTAACATCCTTACTAGCGCTGCCTGCTTTGCTTCCTGTCGGCTACAGTGCTTGCACTGGTCGGGACACGGCCTACGCGATAGGGCATCTGCGTTACCATGGGACTTGCCGCTGCGATGTTGTATTACAAAATCAAACTCTTGCAGTAGTTCAATCCATCTGGCTACTCGTCCTTCTGGGTCCTTAAATTGAAGTAGCCATTTTAGCGCAGCGTGGTCGGTTCACAGGTGGAATTTACGCCCCAACAAATATTTGTTGAAATGCTGCAATGTCTTTACTACAGCCAAGAGTTCCCGCCGGGTGACGCAGTAGTTTCTTTCGGGTTTGGATAAGGCCTTGCTGAAGTATGCCATAACAACTTCTTGGTCACCCTTTCTCTGTGACAGCACGCCGCCAATTCCGGTGTTACTGGCATCTGTGTCAACTATGAATTCATGCTCATTGTCAGGGTACCCTAGAATAGGTGCAGTACACAGATGTTCCTTGAGCTTCTGGAATGCAACGTCACAGCTCTCATTCCAACAGAACTGTACTCTGTTTTCGGTGAGCTTATGAAGAGGTCGAGCAATGTCAGCAAAGTTCTTCACAAACCGTCTATAGTAGGAGCATAATCCAAGGAATGCTCTGACCTGCGTTTTGTTCTCTGGAACTGGCCATTCCTTCACGGCAATGATCTTATCTGGGTCGGTTTGAATACCGTTCTCCGAGACCACATGTCCTAGAAAGTTCACTTGCCGTCTGAATAACGCGCATTTCTTCGGACTCAGCTTCAAATTAGCTCCTCGTATCTTTGACAGCACTTGCTCCAAGTTTCGAAGGTGATCCTGAAAGGTGCGCCCCACGATGATGATGTCATCCAAGTAGACCAGGCAGGCATCTCCAATCAGTCCCATGAGCACTCGCTCCATCAGTCTCTCAAAAGTAGCCGGAGCGTTGCACAATCCAAAGGGCATGACGTTAAATTGCCATAATCTTTTCCCTGTGGAGAATGCCGTCTTCTCCTTGTCTCGAGGATCTATGTCCACCTGCCAGTAGCCACTTTTTAGGTCTAAGGTAGAAAACCACTTCATCCCCGTCAGCGTATCCAGTGTGTCATCGATCCTTGGCAGCGGGTAGCTGTCCTTCTTAGTGATGTCGTTTAATCGGCGGTAGTCTACACAGAAGCGCATGCTGCCATCTTTCTTCTTAACTAGCACCACCGGAGAACACCACGGGCTGGATGAAGGCTCGATTACGCCTTCCTTCACCATACCGTCGATCATAGCTTCCACTTCACGTTCCCGTGCCACTGGCACACGTCTTGGTCGCTGGCGAATTGGAGCTTCACTTCCCGTGTTTATTTTGTGCTGGACTAGTGCTGTCTTCCCTATGTCGGCATCACTGGTCGAGAAAATATCGGCGCACCGGTTCAACATCTTCTTAGCCTTGGTCTTCTCTTCTTCTGACAGGGTACTTTGGCAGTCCTCCAAAAGTGAAGACACGTCGAATCGTGCAGCCTGAACCTTGGCGCTGGTAGGTTGCTCCTGACATCTACGCATCCAAGCCGCTCCTTCATAGGTGCCCAATTCCGTCCCTTTCTTGAGCAACACTTCCTTGTCACTTGCATTTAGTGCGCGTACTGATGAAACTTTGGTACCCCTTACCAAGGTTCGTGCAATCTTCCACGATGCCTCTTTCTCTAGGCCTTCGATAAGTACGCAGCAGTTCCCTCGACCAGAACTCTCAGGTAAACAAACCGGTACAACCGTTTCCGACCGCGGTTGAAGCGTGACATTCTTCAGGCAGTACACTTTTCCTGAAGTTGCACCTTCCATGAAGACTTCTTCCGAGCCACATTTCAACACTCCCTGGTTAACATCGATCTAGCAGCGATACTCCCGCATGAAGTCTAGGCCCAGGATGCAGTCGTCCACAATATCGGCCACGATGACTTTGTGACGGTAAACTTTGTTGCCTAGCTTCAGATCCACCCCTATTTCACCTCGGACGGTTATGTGCTGACCGGTAGCTGTTCTCAGATTCACACATTCATTGTTCCTGAAGCAGCCCCGAAGAACCCGTCTTGCCAGATGGAAACCGACGACTGTCCGAGAAGCACCCGTGTCTAATGTCAGCTTGCATGGTATTCTGTTAATTTCGTCTTCGATGATCAGGCTGTTCCCGTCGCATGATTGCGAAATCGAGATACTTGGGGCTCTTCCATTACCAGCCAGCACCCGCCCCGCAGTCCTGGCTTCTACTCGTTTCCCTGCTCTCGCTGCCTGGCAGGCACATCAGGCGACCCCTTTGGTGGAGACAGGGTGTCACCAGGCTGCCTACGCTTTGGGCAGCTCAAGCGGATATGGCCTCTTTCTCCGCAGTTGTAGCACCGAGGTGACGACAAAACTTGCCTGATGCGGTGACCTCGGTCGTCGCGTCGCATTGCTTCCACCTCCAGAGCGTGGGCTAAGGCGTCCTTGAGGTCCTTAAGTGCCCAAGCCTCACTGCTGCTCTTACCTCCAGGTCCCGGATCCCATCTGTAAACGCCTGTACGAGATTCCCGTCAATAAGCGCAGGAGACGACTGGTATGCCTTCCTGACCAGCTTTTCCACCTCTAGAGCCCACTGCTGCAGAGTTTCTCCGGTGCGCTGTGTCCTGTCCTTCAGCTGAGCACGATACACATGTTCAAGGTGCGCGTCACCGTATCTTGCCTCCAGCGCCTCCAGGAGCTTTTCGTAGGTGACGTCTTGCCCGAGTGCCTCCAACACTGTCAAGGCCCTATCACGAAGGCCCAAGGTTAGGGCGGTTAAGGCCTGTTCTTTGGTCCACCCATTCGATCGCATCACAGCCTCAAACTGGATCTTGTATGCAGACCATGATGACGAGCCATCAAATGGTGGAACCTTAAACCCACGGGGCGAGGGCGCTACAACCGCTGATGTCACTTCCAGCCCACGCAATTTCTTCTCCACTTCAGCAACACAGGTCTCTTGGTGGTCATGTACGCGCTTCTCAATGTCGCTGATACGGGCCTCGTGCTGCTGGAGTTCCTCCTTGACCGCGTTCAAGTCCTTCCCCACTGCGGCGCTGAGGTCCTTCATGAGCACCAACTGCTCCTCTAGGCGGCGCGCGTGCTCCTCCTTGTCGCGCTGGAGCTGTTCTTCTAGGCGGCGCGCGTGCTCCTCTTGACGGCGAGCCTGCTCCTCCTTGTCGCGCTGTAGCTGTTCCTCCAGGCGGTGCGCATGCTCCTCTTGACGGCGAGCCTGCTTCTGTTGACGGCGAGCCTGCTCCTCCTTGTCGCGCTGTTGCTGTTCCTCCAGGTGGCGCGCGTGCTCCTCTTGACGGCGAGCCTGCTCCTCCTTGTCGCGCTGTAGCTGTTCCTCCAGGCGGCGCACGTGCTCCTCTTGACGGCGAGCTTGCTCCTCCTGACGCCGAGCCTGCTCCTCCTGACGGCGGGCCTGCTCCTCCTGACGGCGGGCCTGCTCCTGCATGAACGCCATCAGAGCCGCGATGTCGGGCACCGTCACGGAGTGTGTAGCGCTTGCAGGCTCCACTGCAGCCGCGGAGTCGCCTGGTCCACCAGGCGATGGAGAAGGAACGTCTCCGAAGCGTCTCTGGTCCAGGTCTTGCTGGCGCTGGTTCCTGGTACGCACACCTTCAGTTTCTTCCTTCGGCATAACCGGCATAATTTATCCCTTTCTTCTGACACCAATTTGTTACGAGCTGGGGTTCGTGATAAATTATATACACTATGCCAGAAAAACTGCACTTTATTTATACATAAACACTAGATACACACACTTAATTTTCACTTCACTAATAAAACACACTATTCACACCACTAGAACAACACTAAACACTTCCGACTTATTTCCTTCGCTTCTTGTTGATCGCTTCGATATTCAATTGTAACTGTGTCCGTTCCGTTCGCTCGTGCTCTATTTATACTGGCCGGATAACATCACTAGCGCATTCTAGATGCTTCTACAAAACTGTCGAAATAATCTCGAATAGTCCATTACTCGATACAGCAACGCCATCTAGTACAGAGTAGCTGAATTACCTTTAAACCACCGATACATTCAATCTCTTCTAGTATCCCCATTCACCGATAGATGGCGTAACATAACTATGGGGCTTATGCGACAGCTTAGGGTCACTTACGGCCGGTCTCAATAACCTACCAATGGTTAAAAGTTAAACCTGCCAGAGTTTAACTGTAACATTTTATCTATCTATTACTGTCGTTTCAATAACAAAATTGGCGCATAGCTATCTACAGTTAAAGGTAGATAGCTCGCTTGTCCTTAGATAACGCCTTCCTCCGAAGCGTTTTACTTTTGCATTTCAACTAAATTGTATCTTGTTTTTTAATGTAAAACAATAATTTGTTTTACCGATGCAATAATAACATAAGTAGTATTTTACTTATTTTAAACCTTTCTTTCATAATAATACGTAGACAGTCAGTTATGTTATTAATGATTGTATTATTGACACACACACCCAAAGTAATAAAACGCAATTTGACAACAGATGTCACAGATGACGCTAACGGTTGTGCCACCTTCACTAATTGTATTGTTGTTTCTTTCATTGTTCGTATCCATACAATTGAATTATAAGTTATAAGAAAGATCCAGCAGAAAGTAAGTAAAGTTGTAAAAGGCATGCTGGGTATTGTCTAAAACTTTGACATATTCAGGATACAGTCCAACTATCGCACGAGACACATTCGACACAAATCTGCTTGCTGTAGATTTTTAGACTCCAATGAAGTGTGCAACAGACAATGAGGTATTATTGGCAACAGACACAAGCATTGTGCTTATGCCTAATGCATAGAATTTTAGGATGTACTCGTGTTGTGAAGCATTTTACTCACCGAGAAGTGGTAACGTTTAGAGATGATAATATTTTAATAAATAATTCGTTATCACTCGTTTTATTTTATCAAAATCTGAAAGTAAATTCAGCATTCAGACTGTAAGTTCACTTTCATTTGATACGAATAGTTATAATCTTTGCGTTATTCACGATCCTGCAATTACCGCAGAATCAAATAAACCGCCTTCAAATAGTTCATTATCTCTTTAATCACTAAACAGAACCATTATTTGTTTTAAAACTAATGTTTAATCTTTTATCTACGGTGCTTAACGCCCGATTTCGAGTATTTGGAGATGAATGAAACGGACTATATTATATCCAAACAGTATATTCAGGATAGCCGAGCGGTAGCGGTTACAATAATTATATTATCTTAACCATGCGCGCGCACTCGGTCCTTGTCGTCGTCCGAATGGCCGGCTGGCCGCGCTGGCCGCTGGCGTGGTGACGCTCGCCGTCCCCGCTTCCGCAGTCCCCTGGCTGGCCCCTGATTGGGTTGCGAGCCTAATGCGCGGTACCCCGCGCGTTGGGTAATAAGGCTCATGCGTGTACATCCTCCCAGCCTTGAAAGAGCTAACTTTCAAAGGATTCTTCTTCGCCCGGCAGCCGAACGATGTAGTGGATGGCTCGACGGATTGTTCCCTTAGCTGTATAAATATCTACCACACGGCAAGTATTGTCTGCGCCCATGTGTAGACGTGTGATGCGGCCGAGCCGCCACCGTTGCGGAGGCAGATTCTGATCCTTTATTAGGACCATGTCTCCAATTTCAGGACCGGCAGACTCGGTTCTCCATTTAGATCGCTGCTGGAGTTCCGCTATGAACTCTTGAGACCATCTCTTCCAGAAGTCGAGGCGGAGCTTGCAGATGAGATGGTACTTCGGTCTGGAGTCTTCTGCTGCAAAAGAGGGCACCGACGTCAGTGGCCGTCCGATAAGGAAGTGCCCGGGGGTTAAAGGGTTTAAATCTAAGGGATCAGATGACAAAGGGGAGAGAGGGCGAGAATTAAGGATTGCTTCTATTTGTGTAAAAAGAGTCGACAGCTCCTCAAAAGTAAGGGAAACATTGGCTGCTGTTCTCTTTAAATGATATTTGGCTGCCTTTACGCCTGCCTCCCATAGCCCACCAAAATGTGGTGAATAAGCCGGGCTAAATTTAAATTAAATGCCTTCATCACTAGAATAATCCATGACAGAGTCACGGCTGGAGCGTAACACCTTACCTAGTTCATTGTTTGCCCCCACAAAGTTAGTGCCATTGTCACACCAGATTTCAGAGGGTTTACCTCTGCGCGACACGAATCGTCGTAAACATAAAATAAAGGCAGATGTAGTAAGATCACTCACTAGCTCTAGGTGAACTGCTCTCGTACTTAGGCAAACAAATAGACAGAGGTAGCATTTAGTTATTCGATTACCTCTTCCCTTTTTACTAGAGATTTGAAACGGTCCTGCAAAGTCAGTACCAGTCGATTGGAAAGGGAAAGTAGGCCTCAACCTAGCCGCTGGTAATGGGCCCATTAAAGGCTGTATTGTCTTACCACGAAATCTTGTGCATATAATGCATTGTTTATATATCTTGCGTGCTAGAGCCCTCCCACCTACAGGCCAGTACATTTCTCTCACCGAAGATAATAACAGCTGCGGACCTGCATGAAATAAGCGTTGGTGTTCACTTCGCATTAATAAATGGGTAAATCTATGTTTACAATCTAGTATTCTTGGATGTTTCTTATTATAATCAAAACTAGAATTGTCAAGACGGCCTCTTACTCTTAACAAGCCTTCAGAATCAAAAAAGGGATTTAAATTAAATATCTTGGAATTCTTAGGTATTCCTAAACCTTTATGTAGAGATTTTAACTCTACCTCAAATGACTCATTTTGACATAATTTAAAGAGAATAATATGAGACTTATTTATTTCACTAGTTTGTAATGAATTATATAATTTAGTTTTGTTCCTACAATTATGCACAAACCGCAATACATATGCAAACGCGCGACTTAAGCGATTAAACTTGGAATAATTATTAAAATTAATGATAGAGCTATGACTGTCATTTTGAGTCACCTTTATTTGTAAATGCACCTTTAGTTCAGGTAATTCCACTGATTTATGAGGTTGTTGTGGCCAAGCAGCTGAACCCTCCTTTAAGAAGGAGGGTCCTTCCCACCACAAGGGTTCAATCTGTAGACGCTGAGGAACTACACCTCTGGAAGCTAGATCTGCAGGGTTGAGGTGAGTGGGAACATGCCTCCACGTAAAACCTTGTGACAACTCATTAATTTCTATTATTCGATTGGCTACAAATGCCTTTAAAAGGTTTGGTTGTGCATTTATCCAGCCAAGCACTACTGTTGAGTCTGTCCATATTACCTTCTGTGTAATCTTATGATATCTAATGGACTGTATTACCTTAGTGGACAACTGCGCACCGAGAAGTGCACCACACAATTCAAGGCGAGGTATGGTCATGGCTTTTAAAGGTGCAACCCGCGCCTTCGCACACAACAATTTAACATTTACAACATTTTTATTATTAATTGAACGTAAATAGACACAAGCTCCGTACGCTTCCTGTGAAGCATCAACAAAGCAATGTAATTCAACTGACATGGGAAATTCACATATTATATTTCTAGGCAAACTAATTTTAGATATATTATTTATATTCTCTGATATCTTTACCCACTTTTTCTCAATATGGGGTGGCACAGGATCATCCCAGCCTAACGTTTCTTTCCATAACTGCTGTAAAATGATTTTAGCTTTAATTATGCATGCACATAGCAGCCCTAATGGGTCAAATATTTTACATGTTAATGATATAATAGTACGTTTCGTAAGTTTCCTACTCATATCCTTGTCAACCTTAAATTGCAATGTGTCTAGTGTAGGTGACCAGTTTAGTCCTAAAACTGTGGCATGTTTACTCAAATCAAGAGTTTTAGAAGTGCTCTCTGTGTGTAACACCTTGGGACAGTTTGTACGTAATTTATGAAGAGGGAAACAAGCTGAGGATAAAACTCTAGTGATCCCATTATATATTTCTTTAATTTCTTTCTCTGATTGCCCACCCGTATTTAAATCATCTATAAATACATCATGTTGAAAATATATATACATACATCATACATATATGTATACATCATCAAATGAAGGGATTAGAACATTCACGAGCTAACTGAGTAAGGCACCTGTGCTTAAAAAAGGTGCAGATGCTGTCCCATATGTGACAGTGTTAAGCTGCAAGACCTTTATAGGCTGAGAACAATCTACACCAGCTTCAGGCTAGATCCAAGTGGAATAGTCCTGCATCCCCTATACAGGAGGGTACGTTAGTCGTCATAATACATGATAATGCTCCGCCGCTTTCATGGCCGTTAGCCATCGTAGAGAAATTGCATACTTCCAAGGACGGTACAACCCGCGTTGTTACCGTGAAAACCGCTAAGGGGAGCTACGTGCACCCTGTTGTACGTCTCTGTCCGCTTCCAACTCAGTGCGATCTAGCCTGAAGTTGGATCTACCTCTTAGTTTAAGTATTTAGTTAGTAGTACATACATACATACATACATAGACTCACGCCTGTTTCCCGGAGGGGTAGGCAGAGACTACGGAACGCCTCACTTGCTTCACTCACTCCCATCAAGTTTCTCATGCATGCTCTTCTGTTAAGGGTACTTCTGACTTGTCCTTTTTTCAGGATGTCTCCAATCTGGTCAGAGAACGTTCTCCTAGGTCTTCCCCTTTGTCCTGTCCCATTCACACTAGCCTGATATATCTTCTTTGTCAGTCTATCGTTATCCATCCTCTCCATGTGCCCAAACCATCTTAACATGCCTTTCTCAATGCTTGTCACTACATCTTCTTTTACCCCACACCACTCTCGTATCACACAATTCTTTACTCTGTCGATCAAAGACACACCACACATACTTCTCAGGGCTCTCATTTTTACAGCATTTATTCTACTTTCAAATCTCTTCTGCCATACCCAACTTTCACTACCATACATAAGGGTAGGCACTAACACACCTCTATGTACAGCCAAACGTGCCTTTTTGGACACGTTTTGACTGTTCATAAACGCCTTCAGAGCTCCATTCACACAATTACCTGCATTAACTCTCCTTTCAATATCTGCTTCATTCTTACCATCTCTTGTAAACAACGTTCCTAAGTAAACGAACTCATTCACTTGTTCCACTCGCTGTCCATCGAACAAAACATTACAAGCCGTAACGCATTCCTCCTTTTCAAAAACCATAACTTTCATTTTACTTACATTCACTTTCATTCCTTTCCTTTCTAACGCACGATGCATGATTGTTACCATCTCCTGCAACTCCTCCGTTGAAGATGCAAGTATAACCTGATCATCAGCATAAAGGAGGCATTTGACGAGTAACCCATTCATCCTTAATCCGCAGTCACTATGTTTTAAATCTTGCAAACAACTGTCCATGAAGAGGTTAAACAGCCACGGCGACGCTACACATCCCTGTCTAACACCTTTATCGATGGTAAACCAGTCAGTGTATGCCCCGTTTATCCTCACACAAGCTCTAGAATCCTCATAAAGTGATTTCAGAGCTCGAATGAGGCTGCTGTCCACCCCATTCATTGACAGCACCGACCACATTTCATTCCTCACCACTTTATCGTAAGCCTTTTCCAAATCCACGAATGCGCAATAGACCTTTTGACCTTTGGCCAAAAATTTTCCGGCTATGCTTCGCAAAGAAAAAACCTGAGCCGTGCATCCCATACCCTTTCGGAATCCCGCTTGTACATCCCATATTTTCTTGTCGGTCACTTCCATAACTCTTTCAATAAGTACCTTTGCATACAATTTGCCAACAATGCTGAGAAGGCTAATGCCTCTATAGTTTTTGCAGTCTTGTTGCGAGCCTTTTCCTTTATAAAGAGGCACAACTACAGCTGTGGTCCAGTCATTAGGTACTCGGCCGGTGTTCCAACACAAGTTATATAACCGCTGCAACTGACCAACTATGATGCCCTGTCCAGCCTTCAGCATTTCGACTGTAATCCTATCATATCCTGCAGCCTTACCTACTTTCATACTTCCCAGTGCCTTCACGATCTCATCCACGCCAATAACGCTTTCATCATTGCTATCATTACAATTCACTTCAGCTATCGGTGTCTCTATCGCCGTTCTTTCGAATAAACTTTCAAAATACTCTTTTCATCTCTTCAGCACGCACAATTCACCATATACTATACTTCCATTCTCGTCTCTGATGGATGTGTGTTCTGAGGATTGAGTTCTTCCTCGAACTGCACGAACGGATTTCCAGAAAAACTTAATGTTCCTCTGGAAATCGTCAGATAATCTGCTATCAAACTCATCTTTCTTTTCCTCTTTTTTCCTTTTAACCATTTCTTTCACTTTTCTTTTTGACCTAACAAACTCCTTTTTTGCTTCATCTATGTCTACACTCGTTGCTTTTCCCATTCTTTCATTTGCTCTGGCAGCCAACCAATCTGACCAAGCTTTCTTCTTCTCTGACACTGCTGATTGTACATCCTTGTCCCACCATGTATTCTTAACCTTTCGTATTTTCCTTCTCTTGATCATACCACATACTTCAGACGCTACACATACTACCTCTTCTTTAAAGGCCTGCCATAATTCTTCCAAATCATTTATGCCATCGAATCTCTCAAATCTTGCTATCAATCTTCGTTTATACTCATCTTTCACATCTTTCCCTTGTAGATTTTCAACTTTTATTCTTTCCAAGACCCTATTTTCATTATGCTCTCGGTGTCGCCATCCTTTAAAGAGCCCACTTACCCGGCTCAACACCAAGAAGTGGTCTGTGTGGATGCCGATCCCTCGATATACTCTTGTATCCAACACATTCTTTCTCAATCGTTCATCTACTATCACAAAATCAATCATACTTCTTCTAACATTTTTCGCCTCTCGCGTATACATATGTATCCTTTTATGATCAAACATGGTGTTTGTCACACAAAGGCTCCACTCCAAACAAATCTCAAGCAGTGCTTTTCCATTTTCGTTCACACTCTCATCACCAAATGCACCTAACACCCTTTCAAATCCATCTCGCTTTACTCCCACCCATCCATTGAAATCCCCTAACAAGATCAATCTATCATTATCCTTGCAGTTCCTCAAAATCTCTCTTAAACTCTCCCAAAACTCCTGCCTTTCGTCTTGCTCATGTTGTGACATACCCGTAACTATATTGACCGGGGCGTACACCCCCATAATAAAGAGACGAGTAAGTCCTACTTTCATTCTCATCCACAGTAGCCTAGCATTTACACATTCAAACTCTTTCACGCACTCATTCATTCGCGCAGACAGTACTACACCAACTCCCTTACAGGCTCTGGTGGTACTATCTACCCCAGACCAATACGCCGTATATGCACCATGCTTGGTGGTGTCACACCCTTTTCTTTTTGTTTCATTCACACAAAGAACATCAATCTTTCTATCATCCATCATCTGACATACTTCATCCAATTTGCCGTTCATTCCTCCACCAACATTCAATGTCGCAAACCTGCTTTCCGTAGGCCGCTTTTCGCCCTCGCGGGAAACGAGACGTGACGGGTTGCGAACCGCGTCGCCGCCGTATGAAGAAGAATAAGTTTTTGTTCCCATAGCGTTCCCACGAGATATAGGGATCTAGACGGTCCATCCCCGCAGAGCCCTTTACGGGGGTAAGGCGGAATATCAGCTGTGCCCTGTGACCACCAACACAGGCACCCTCCGTTTACGACCAGCTTGCCCTCTGGCCACGAATCCCTCGGCACGGGTCGGTTCACACCTTAGATCGGGGTTTTGTTTCGGGTATGCTCCCTGAAAGTTGGTTTAAATTCGGAGTTTTCCTTCTCCTAGACAGGTTGCCAACCAAGGCTAACGAGGCCCATCTCCCCGATGTTACGACGATAGTTAGTAGTTTTCGCTATTATTGCGTTTGTAGTTTTCGCTAAAGTTAATTTAGATTAATTTTATTGTCATATCACTGTCTTAGCCTATTGATGGGTTATGCGGTAGTATACTCAACATAGCTAAGTTAAATTCTATTTTTTTTAAAGGCAACCCTTTAGGGCCGGGGGGATATGGTAGCGCCATCTACCTTCCTATCTATAACTAATCGCATCAACGTCAATCGTTCCACGCTTGCTTGTCTAGTGCGAGCGATACCATATTTCCGTCCCTGTCTCCCATTCCCTAGGAGGAGCACGCCTTTCGCGGATTGGTCGCCGCAAAACGTCGACGCAAGAGACAGTCCAGAACTTTCGAGAACATTGGATTCGCTAAAATACGTGTCCGCCATACCGTACCGCTCCGCGCCGCTCCCGAATAGTCCTGCATCCCCTATACAGGAGGGTACGTTAGTCGTCATAATACATGATAATGCTCCGCCGCTTTCATGGCCGTTAGCCATCGTAGAGAAATTGCATACTTCCAAGGACGGTACAACCCGCGTTGTTACCGTGAATACCGCTAAGAGGAGCTACGTGCACCCTGTTGTACGTCTCTGTCCGCTTCCAACTCAGTGCGATCTAGCCTGAAGTTGGATCTACCTCTTAGTTTAAGTATTTAGTTAGTAGTACATACATACATACATAGACTCACGCCTGTTTCCCGGAGGGGTAGGCAGAGACTACGGAACGCCTCACTTGCTTCACTCACTCCCATCAAGTTTCTCATGCATGCTCTTCTGTTAAGGGTACTTCTGACTTGTCCTTTTTTCAGGATGTCTCCAATCTGGTCAGAGAACGTTCTCCTAGGTCTTCCCCTTTGTCCTGTCCCATTCACACTAGCCTGATATATCTTCTTTGTCAGTCTATCGTTATCCATCCTCTCCATGTGCCCAAACCATCTTAACATGCCTTTCTCAATGCTTGTCACTACATCTTCTTTTACCCCACACCACTCTCGTATCACACAATTCTTTACTCTGTCGGTCAAAGACACACCACACATACTTCTCAGTGCTCTCATTTCTACAGCATTTATTCTACTATCAAATCTCTTCTGCCATACCCAACTTTCACTACCATACATAAGGGTAGGTACTAACACACCTCTATGTACAGCCAAACGTGCCTTTTTGGACACGTTTTGACTGTTCATAAACGCCTTCAGAGCTCCATTCACACAATTACCTGCATTAACTCTCCTTTCAATATCTGCTTCATTCTTACCATTTCTTGTAAACAACGTACCTAAGTAAACGAACTCATTCACTTGTTCCACTCGCTGTCCATCGAACAAAACATTACAAGCCGTAACGCATTCCTCCTTTTCAAAAACCATAACTTTCATTTTACTTACATTCACTTTCATTCCTTTCCTTTCTAACGCACGATGCATGATTATTACCATCTCCTGCAACTCCTCCGTTGAAGATGCAAGTATAACCTGATCATCAGCATAAAGGAGGCATTTGACGAGTAACCCATTCATCCTTAATCCGCAGTCACTATGTTTTAAATCTTGCAAACAACTGTCCATGAAGAGGTTAAACAGCCACGGCGACGCTACACATCCCTGTCTAACACCTTTATCGATGGTAAACCAGTCAGTGTATGCCCCGTTTATCCTCACACAAGCTCTAGAATCCTCATAAAGTGATTTCAGAGCTCGAATGAGGCTGCTGTCCACCCCATTCATTGACAGCACCGACCACATTTCATTCCTCACCACTTTATCGTAAGCCTTTTCCAAATCCACAAATGCGCAATAGACCTTTTGACCTTTGGCCAATAATTTTCCGGCTATGCTTCGCAAGGAAAAAACCTGATCCGTGCATCCCATACCCTTTCGGAATCCCGCTTGTACATCCCATATTTTCTTGTCGGTCACTTCCATAACTCTTTCAATAAGTACCTTTGCATACAATTTGCCAACAATGCTGAGAAGGCTAATGCCTCTATAGTTTTTGCAGTCTTGTTGCGAGCCTTTTCCTTTATAAAGAGGCACAACTACAGCTGTGGTCCAGTCATTAGGTACTCGGCCGGTGTTCCAACACAAGTTATATAACCGCTGCAACTGACCAACTATGATGCCCTGTCCAGCCTTCAGCATTTCGACTGTAATCCTATCATATCCCGCAGCCTTACCTCTTTTCATACTTTCCAGTGCCTTCACGATCTCATCCACGCCAATAACGCTTTCATCATTGCTATCATTACAATTCACTTCAGCTATCGGTGTCTCTATCGCCGTTCTTTCGAATAAACTTTCAAAATACTCTTTTCATCTCTTCAGCACGCACAATTCACCATTTACTATAGTTCCATTCTCGTCTCTGATGGATGTGTGTTCTGAGGATTGAGTTCTTCCTCGAACTGCACGAACGGATTTCCAGAAAAACTTAATGTTCCTCTGGAAATCGTCAGATAATCTGCTATCAAACTCATCTTTCTTTTCCTCTTTTTTCCTTTTAACCATTTCTTTCACTGTCCTTTTTGACCTAACAAACTCCTTTTTTGCTTCATCTATGTCTACACTCGTTGCTTTTCCCATTCTTTCATTTGCTCTGGCAGCCAACCAATCTGACCAAGCTTTCTTCTTCTCTGACACTGCTGATTGTACATCCTTGTCCCACCATGTATTCTTAACCTTTCGTATTTTCCTTCTCTTGATCATACCACATACTTCAGACGCTACACATACTACCTCTTCTTTAAAGGCCTGCCATAATTCTTCCAAATCATTTATGCCATCGAATCTCTCAAATCTTGCTATCAATCTTCGTTTATACTCATCTTTCACATCTTTCCCTTGTAGATTTTCAACTTTTATTCTTTCCAAGACCCTATTTTCATTATGCTCTCGGTGTCGCCATCCTTTAAAGAGCCCACTTATCTGGCTCAACACCAAGAAGTGGTCTGTGTGGATGCCGATCCCTCGATATACTCTTGTATCCAACACATTCTTTCTCAATCGTTCATCTACTATCACAAAATCAATCATACTTCTTCTAACATTTTTCGCCTCTCGCGTATACATATGTATCCTTTTATGATCAAACATGGTGTTTGTCACACAAAGGCTCCACTCCAAACAAATCTCAAGCAGTGCTTTTCCATTTTCGTTCACACTCTCATCACCAAATGCACCTAACACCCTTTCAAATCCATCTCGCTTTACTCCCACCCATCCATTGAAATCCCCTAACAAGATCAATCTATCATTATCCTTGCAGTTCCTCAAAATCTCTCTTAAACTCTCCCAAAACTCCTGCCTTTCGTCTTGCTCATGTTGTGACATACCCGTAACTATATTGACCGGGGCGTACACCCCCACAATAAAGAGACGAGTAAGTCCTACTTTCATTCTCATCCACAGTAGCCTAGCATTTACACATTCAAACTCTTTTACGCACTCATTCATTCGCGCAGACAGTACTAAACCAACTCCCTTACAGGCTCTGGTGGTACTATCTACCCCAGACCAATACGCCGTATATGCACCATGCTTGGTGGTGTCACACCCTTTTCTTTTTGTTTCATTCACACAAAGAACATCAATCTTTCTATCATCCATCATCTGACATACTTCATCCAATTTGCCGTTCATTCCTCCACCAACATTCAATGTCGCAAACCTGCTTTCCGTAGGCCGCTTTTCGCCCTCGCGGGAAACGAGACGTGACGGGTTGCGAACCGCGTCGCCACCGTATGAAGAAGAATAAGTTTTTGTTCCCATAGCGTTCCCACGAGATATAGGGATCTAGACGGTCCATCCCCGCAGAGCCCTTTACGGGAGTAAGGCGGAATATCAGCTGTGCCCTGTGACCACCAACACAGGCACCCTCCGTTTACGACCAGCTTGCCCTCTGGCCACGAATCCCTCGGCACGGGTCGGTTCACACCTTAGATCGGGGTTTCGTTTCGGGTATGCCCCCTGAAAGTTGGTTTAAATTCGGAGTTTTCCTTCTCCTAGACAGGTTGCCAACCAAGGCTAACGAGGCCCATCTCCCCGATGTTACGACGATAGTTAGTAGTTTTCGCTATTATTGCGTTTGTAGTTTTTGCTAAAGTTAATTTAGATTAATTTTATTGTCATATCACTGTCTTAGCCTATTGATGGGTTATGCGGTAGTATACTCAACATAGCTAAGTTAAATTCTATTTTTTTTAAAGGCAACCCTTTAGGGCCGGGGGGATATGGTAGCGCCATCTACCTTCCTATCTATAACTAATCGCATCAACGTCAATCGTTCCACGCTTGCTTGTCTAGTGCGAGCGATACCATATTTCCGTCCCTGTCTCCCATTCCCTAGGAGGGGCACGCCTTTCGCGGATTGATCGCCGCAAAACGTCGACGCAAGAGACAGTCCAGAACTTTCGAGAACATTGGATTCGCTAAAATACGTGTCCGCCATACCGTACCGCTCCGCGCCGCTCCCGAATATTCCTGCATCCCCTATACAGGAGGGTACGTTAGTCGTCATAATACATGATAATGATCCGCCGCTTTCATGGCCGTTAGCCATCGTAGAGAAATTGCATACTTCCAAGGACGGTACAACCCGCGTTGTTACCGTGTATACCGCTAAGGGGAGCTACGTGCACCCTGTTGTACGTCTCTGTCCGCTTCCAACTCAGTGCGATCTAGCCTGAAGTTGGATCTACCTCTTAGTTTAAGTATTTAGTTAGTAGTACATACATACATACATAAATAGACTCACGCCTGTTTCCCGGAGGGGTAGGCAGAGACTACGGAACGCCATTTGCAACGAGCCTGACATACCTCACTTGCTTCACTCACTCCCATCAAGTTTCTCATGCATGCTCTTCTGTTAAGGGTACTTCTGACTTGTCCTTTTTTCAGGATGTCTCCAATCTGGTCAGAGAACGTTCTCCTAGGTCTTCCCCTTTGTCCTGTCCCATTCACACTAGCCTGATATATCTTCTTTGTCAGTCTATCGTCATCCATCCTCTCCATGTGCCCAAACCATCTTAACATGCCTTTCTCAATGCTTGTCACTACATCTTCTTTTACCCCACACCACTCTCGTATCACACAATTCTTTACTCTGTCGGTCCAAGACACACCACACATACTTCTCAGTGCTCTCATTTCTACAGCATTTATTCTACTTTCAAATCTCTTCTGCCATACCCAACTTTCACTACCATACATAAGGGTAGGCACTAACACACCTCTATGTACAGCCAAACGTGCCTTTTTGGACACGTTTTGACTGTTCATAAACGCCTTCAGAGCTCCATTCACACAATTACCTGCATTAACTCTCCTTTCAATATCTGCTTCATTCTTACCATCTCTTGTAAACAACGTACCTAAGTAAACGAACTCATTCACTTGTTCCACTCGCTGTCCATCGAACAAAACATTACAAGCCGTAACGCATTCCTCCTTTTCAAAAACCATAACTTTCATTTTACTTACATTCACTTTCATTCCTTTCCTTTCTAACGCACGATGCATGATTGTTACCATCTCCTGCAACTCCTCCGTTGAAGATGCAAGTATAACCTGATCATCAGCATAAAGGAGGCATTTGACGAGTAACCCATTCATCCTTAATCCGCAGTCACTATGTTTTAAATCTTGCAAACAACTGTCCATGAAGAGGTTAAACAGCCACGGCGACGCTACACATCCCTGTCTAACACCTTTATCGATGGTAAACCAGTCAGTGTATGCCCCGTTTATCCTCACACAAGCTCTAGAATCCTCATAAAGTGATTTCAGAGCTCGAATGAGGCTGCTGTCCACCCCATTCATTGACAGCACCGACCACATTTCATTCCTCACCACTTTATCGTAAGCCTTTTCCAAATCCACGAATGCGCAATAGACCTTTTGACCTTTGGCCAAAATTTTTCCGGCTATGCTTCACAAGGAAAAAACCTGATCCGTGCATCCCATACCCTTTCGGAATCCCGCTTGTACATCCCATATTTTCTTGTCGGTCACTTCCATAACTCTTTCAATAAGTACCTTTGCATACAATTTGCCAACAATGCTGAGAAGGCTAATGCCTCTATAGTTTTTGCAGTCTTGTTGCGAGCCTTTTCCTTTATAAAGAGGCACAACTACAGCTGTGGTCCAGTCATTAGGTACTCGGCCGGTGTTCCAACACAAGTTATATAACCGCTGCAACTGACCAACTATGATGCCCTGTCCAGCCTTCAGCATTTCGACTGTAATCCTATCATATCCCGCAGCCTTACCTCTTTTCATACTTTCCAGTGCCTTCACGATCTCATCCACGCCAATAACGCTTTCATCATTGCTATCATTACAATTCACTTCAGCTATCGGTGTCTCTATCGCCGTTCTTTCAAATAAACTTTCAAAATACTCTTTTCATCTCTTCAGCACGCACAATTCACCATATACTATACTTCCATTCTCGTCTCTGATGGATGTGTGTTCTGAGGATTGAGTTCTTCCTCGAACTGCACGAACGGATTTCCAGAAAAACTTAATGTTCCTCTGGAAATCGTCAGATAATCTGCTATCAAACTCATCTTTCTTTTCCTCTTTTTTCCTTTTAACCATTTCTTTCACTATTCTTTTTGACCTAACAAACTCCTTTTTTGCTTCATCTATGTCTACACTCGTTGCTTTTCCCATTCTTTCATTTGCTCTGGCAGCCAACCAATCTGACCAAGCTTTCTTCTTCTCTGACACTGCTGATTGTACATCCTTGTCCCACCATGTATTCTTAACCTTTCGTATTTTCCTTCTCTTGATCATACCACATACTTCAGACGCTACACATACTACCTCTTCTTTAAAGGCCTGCCATAATTCTTCCAAATCATTTATGCCATCGAATCTCTCAAATCTTGCTATCAATCTTCGTTTATACTCATCTTTCACATCTTTCCCTTGTAGATTTTCAACTTTTATTCTTTCCAAGACCCTATTTTCATTATGCTCTCGGTGTCGCCATCCTTTAAAGAGCCCACTTATCCGGTTCAACACCAAGAAGTAGTCTGTGTGGATGCCAATCCCTCGATATACTCTTGTATCCAACACATTCTTTCTCAATCGTTCATCTTCTATCACAAAATCAATCATACTTCTTCTAACATTTTTCGCCTCTCGCGTATACATATGTATCCTTTTATGATCAAACATGGTGTTTGTCACACAAAGGCTCCACTCCAAACAAATCTCAAGCAGTGCTTTTCCATTTTCGTTCACACTCTCATCACCAAATGCACCTAACACCCTTTCAAATCCATCTCGCTTTACTCCCACCCATCCATTGAAATCCCCTAACAAGATCAATCTTTCATTATCCTTGCAGTTCCTCAAAATCTCTCTTAAACTCTCCCAAAACTCCTGCCTTTCGTCTTGCTCATGTTGTGACATACATGTAACTATATTGACCGGGGCGTACACCCCCACATTAAAGAGACGAGTAAGTCCTACTTTCATTCTCATCCACAGTAGCCTAGCATTTACACATTCAAACTCTTTTACGCACTCATTCATTCGCGCAGACAGTACTACACCAACTCCCTTACAGGCTCTGGTGGTACTATCTACCCCAGACCAATACGCCGTATATGCACCATGCTTGGTGGTGTCACACCCTTTTCTTTTTGTTTCATTCACACAAAGAACATCAATCTTTCTATCATCCATCATCTGACATACTTCATCCAATTTGCCGTTCATTCCTCCACCAACATTCAATGTCGCAAACCTGCTTTCCGTAGGCCGCTTTTCGCCCTCGCGGGAAACGAGACGTGACGGGTTGCGAACCGCATCGCCGCCGTATGGAGAAGAATAAGTTTTTGTTCCCATAGCGTTCCCACGAGATATAGGGATCTAGACGGTCCATCCCCGCAGAGCCCTTTACGGGGGTAAGGCGGAATATCAGCTGTGCCCTGTGACCACCAACACAGGCACCCTCCGTTTACGACCAGCTTGCCCTCTGGCCACGAATCCCTCGGCACGGGTCGGTTCACACCTTAGATCGGGGTTTTGTTTCGGGTATGCTCCCTGAAAGTTGGTTTAAATTCGGAGTTTTCCTTCTCCTAGACAGGATGCCAACCAAGGCTAACGAGGCCCATCTCCCCGATGTTACGACGTGTAACGTTTATTGATGTGTGTAGAGAGAAATCAAAGAAGCGTAGCGTTCGTTACAAAATATATTAGCTAAGAAGCGTTACACAATTATATAACCCGGAAGCAAACGGTATGAGCTAAGACCTAGACTCAGGGCAGGGTAGATAGGCAGGCTGACTAGGCTTCGGTCCTCCAGAAGAGAAGTATAACTTATCTCAGCAGCCAGGATCTAAGAGGGACGATTCGCTGTCGCGCCGCTGTTTTTATTTGCCGGTCGGAGGGGAGCGACCGGCAGGAGAAGTGGTAGGGGCCAGCGCTGTAGTGTGCATCGCTCGATGCGACGTCACACACTCCCCCCTTTAGGCCGGAATTTTTCCTGGGGGAAAATTTCCCTGGCCCCCTGCCGCCGACAGCGCCTGGAACAGAGAAGGCGAAGTGGTGTTAGTCTTTTAAGTTGCAAACACCACCTAAAAGAAATTTGGTTATGTATAACCCCCCAACCATTCATACATCACGCATTCAATGGACCCCTTTAACAACAAAAAAAAATCCTTCATATCTCGCACACATGCCAGACACACTCACAACCAGTGCACTAGCCATCATTCAAACCAATCCGGTTCCTGCTTGAATGCAAAACACGTCGAGGATTACACATAAGCATAACTGAGATAGTCTTGAATAAATAGTTAATATTTATTAGTGACACTTCAAAACAATAGTTTAGAATTCTTATATATAAGTTAAGTTAAATAAAATACAAAAGAGCTGCTCAGTTTATGGAATATCTGTTATAATATTACTGCATAAAACAATTAAAACAAAAAGATCAACTCGACAACAAAAGAGTGAGTGACAGGTCATAAAACTCAACGCAGGTAGTCGAGACGGATGTAGACGAGAGTAGGCCTTATGTGCGCGGGATAAGGTATTATTTAGAAAGCGCGCTAGCGGTTCGCTAAATAGAATGGGTTAATATTAATAACTCCGAGTATAGGTACTTTATAACATAACGTAAACAAGGTGATTAGCACAACACACAGATTCAAGAAACTTCGAACCCGTGAGACGCAGTTGATTACAGTTTTAACCACTGAGTCAAAACAAAAAGGATTTTAAAGCTAAAAAAAATTCGGTATTACTATAACGACCATTATGGACTGTGGGTGAGCAGAAGTAATTATAAAAACAAATTTGACGAGATTTTTGTATGAGATTAATAATTATTGTTTGTAATTAATTAATTTTAAATCTTTAATATGCCATTCGCCAACTGGCTTGCCAGTCATATCAGACAATTTGTAAACTAAAGGAGACTTTTTAGCTACAACTTTGCATTTAATAAATTTAGGAGCGAGTTTTTTATTGAAATATTTATCTTTATCGCTTAAATAGTAAGTACGCCGCCACACAATATCGCCGACATTGAATTCGGCCGGTTTGCGACGAAGATTATAAGAATTACAATTACGTTGGTGAGCGGCTATCAAAGCGGCCTGTACCTTTTCGAAGATAGGAGACAAATGGCCGAGGGCCTCCGCATATGTATCACGCGGTTCGAAGACAATATTAGGGTCAGATTTGTTGACCACATAGTGTGACCCACAAGTAACCAATTCACGACCAAAGACCAGAAAAGATGGAGAATAGCCAGTTACCTCGTTTACTGCGCAATTTATTGCAAACTGAATCTTAGGAACGACTAGATCCCAAACGCGCTGATCTCGTTCGATAAAAGTAGAAATAGCCGTCATAATAGTTTTATTATAACGTTCGACTGAGTTTACATGGGGTGTATACAGCGGCGTATAATGCAAATTAGGAATTTTGTATTTAGTTATCAAATTTTTAAATGTGGAACTAATGAACTGCTTACCATTATCGAGAACAATAGTCGACGGAATACCATGGACCAAAAAAACATTTTCTTCTAAAATTTTAGTAATTATTTCGGCAGTAGCTCGTTTAATGGAAAAAAGCATACAATATTTGGAAAAACAACAAGAAACAACAAAAATAAAATTGTTTAGCCTTCTAGAAGTAGGTAGTGGACCAATTAGATCAATGCTTAACATCTGGAATGGTTTATAACAAGACTTAGATCTACCCATATGACCTAAGGTTGAATGGTTTTGATGTTTGTGAGCTATACAAACATCACACGAATTCACAGCCTTAACAACGTCGGAATACATATTCGGCCAGTAATAATTTAATGCCAAGCGCTTGTAGGTTTTAAAAATACCTAGGTGACCAGTCGTGGGCAGCGAATGGTTCTCAGCAATAATATTAGATCTTTGTTCCGACGGAATAACCTCCTTCCATTTAAAATCTCGAGTTAAAGGATTTAGACACTTTTTAAAACGATATAATTTATTATTAATAATTTGGTAGTCCACGAAAGATGTGGGATTGCTTAGACAACCTTTAAAAATGTTTAGATACCACGAGTCGTTAGTAGACATTGGGAGTGTTAGGTTTAAATTAGGAGTAATGTCATTATCATTGATAATGGCTGCAACGGGAACAGAACGAGACAGGAGGTCGGGCAATATGTTGTCTGAACCACGACGATGTCGAATCTCGAAATTGTACGACGAAAGACGAACACCCCATCTGGCCAAACGACCAGTAGGATTATTAAGTTTTAGAAACCATTTGAGCGCAGCGTGGTCAGTGTAAACAATTAACTTTTTACCGTTATCGACATAACAACGCCAGTGCTCGATGGCAGATAACACAGCGAGTGCCTCGCGCTCAGTAGCGCTGTAATTTTTTTCAGCATCAGACAAAGAGTTACTGTAATAGGCTATGATTTTTTCTTCGCCTTTCATAACCTGGCAGAGGACAGCGCCTACGCCGTAGTCGCTGGCGTCCGTGTGTATCTCAAAAGGTTCGGAGTAGTCCGGACAAGATAAAATAGAAGGAGAGGACAAGCAGTCTTTCAACTTGATAAAAGCCTGGTCCGCCTCTTTAGACCAACAAAAAGGGGGAGCCTTTTAACCTTGAGAGGTTAATTTGTTTAGAGGTGACGATATACGACTAAAGTTTGGAATAAATCGCCTATACCATGAAGCCACGCCCAGAAAACGACGTAGTTCCTTTTTATTAGAAGGGGTAGGGTAATTAATTATGGCATCAATTTTATCAGGATCCGCATGGAGACCTTGCGAATCGACAACGTAACCTAAATATTTTATTTTATCCCGAAAGAAATTACACTTATCTAAGTTTATAGTGAGATTTGCCATTTTCAATTTTTCGAAAATACGTAATAAAAGCGTAATATGTTCTTCAAACGTTGACGATATACATACAATGTCGTCGATAAAACAGAAGACCTTGTTTTCAAATTCAGGACCGTAAAACAGAGTATCGACTAAACGTTGCTGAGTTGCGGGTGCGTTTGTTAGACCAAACGCCATTCTTTTAAAATGAAACGTGCCACAAGTAGGTACATAGAAAGCGGTCTTAAAACGATCCTCCTCTTTAATTAACGTCTGCCAGAAACATTTAGAAATATCTAAACTAGATAGGTATTTAGCATCTCTCAAGTTATCTAGAATTTCCGAAATGTAGGGCAAATTATAAGCATCTTTTCTAGTAACAGAATTCAATTTACGACTATCTAAGCAAAATCTTAGTTCGCCGTTCTTTTTAGGGGTTAAAATAACCGGGTTAGACCACGGACTTTCAGAGGGTTCAACGACATCTTCCTTCAACATTTCGTCTAGTTGTTGTATCAAAATGCGTTGTTTATCGGGAGACATACGATAATAACGCTGACGAATAGGTGGGCTATCGCCTGTGTCAATAGAGTGAGTAATGAGAGTTGTACAACCGAGACCCCGCTTTTTATAAGAAATATCGGAAAATTTAGAAATAATATTATCAGCGGCAGCTCTCTGTTCAATAGATAAATTATTATAAGACACAAGGTGCGGTGAGTCATCGGTCCGTAGCTCAGTAACTTGTAAGTCAGTTTCATTCAATAACAACACCGACTCTAAATGGTTAGGAAATAAATTAAAAATTCGCCAAAAATCCATACCGAGAATTAAACTATTTTTAATCCCTGGCACTACATGAAAATTTAGGGAAAGTGTTTTATTTTGAAATTCAATAGGAAGAGAGATAGACCCTAAAGAACACAATTTTTCACCACCAGCGGTTACCAAACTCAAAGGCTGAGAACAATCCAACTGATACTCATTATTTAAAAAGAAATTATGAGAATTGTTACCCAAGATTGTAACACATGAGCCAGAATCCAACAGGCCGACTACAGGTTTACCATTTACAATAACAGAAATATAAGGCGAGTATTCTATATTAGAATTGCGGATTGAGGATAGACTATAACAGTTAAAAAAATTTTTTAGATAATTTAACCAATTATTCCACTCGGTTTTATTGAAATTATTTGATTTATTTCTTCCCCAATCCACGCTTATTAGTTTTTTGGGTTATTAGCTTTAGGATTACATTTAGGACAATCAGACACACGAAAACCTTTTAGACCGCATTTAAAACAAATTAAAAAGTGTGGTTGGCGACAATTATACAAACTATGAGAATTGGATCGACACCTGGGACAGAACCGGTTGTCGTTTTTATTAGTGGTGGGTAATTTGATAGCGTTTATCTGTGGTGGAGCGTTAAAGTTTTTATTAGAGTTATTATAATAATTTTTTGGTTTGTAATTAGAAAAATTAGGTTTTTGAGGTTGGTGGGCAAACTCGGACAACAAGATATTGGGTGTGGCTTTGGAAGATTCCCGATGGTCTTTAGTTCGTTTATGAAAGGTCTCAAATTCACGACAGACACTAACGAGACTAGGGATATCGGCCACCTTAGCCGTTAAAATAGTTTGATTGTAACATGGCAGGACATTACGCAACAAAATATCTAATTTTTCAGACTCACTAATAGGCACATCAAGACGAGAAAACATACCCTGCATTTTACCAACAAAAAGTGTTATATTTTCGTCCTCGGCTTGAAGGCGAAACCTAATTTCGTTTAAAATTTTAAAATCATAGTCAGTCGGGCTAAAATCACGCTTTAAAAGACAACACAATTCACTCCAACTAGAAACCTGTTCTTTGAGCAAACGATACCAGAACAATGCATCGCCCGTAAATATCTCAAAAGCAAATAGTAACATTTTATTTTCGGGAATACACCTAGCCTGCATAAACTCATTAATTCTTTCAATGAACCCGCGAACACAAGACTTGCCATTATATTTAAATTTAGCGAGTTCGGGAAACAATTTACGTTCGTACTTAAAGTCGTCAGAAACGACGGGGGTAGATACAGAGCAGTCCTTTTGTACTACGTGCGAAGTTGGTTCAGATGTACCCGACATCAAAGATTTAAAAATAGCTAACTGATTGCGGTAATTGCTCGAAACTATCTCAGCCGAGTCGGTATCAGAAAGGCGGTCCAGATCCAGTCTATTCAATCTTAAATAAATATGGTTGAGAATAGATTCTGTGCGCGAATACAGGTTTTGTTCAAATTGTGATCTAAGCAGAGAAATATTATTTGTAGCCCTAATTAAGGAGTTCCGGATAGCCGAAATTTCCTCTTCGGGGTCTAAATCCGAATCCAAAATAGTTTCAGAAGGAAACTGAGACGCTAGTGTCGCTATCTGCTGGCGCAGCTCGGCTACGGAACCAGACTTGTCACCCCCCCGAATAATTAGTTCATAAACCAGCTCCGATTTTACTAAATGATTAAAGTTAATTTTAAAAGACATTGCTAAGTTACTTAGAAAAAGATTAAGCAGATAAAAGATTAACCTAACAGCACCAAAAGTCACTCACACAGGGGTTATACTTATAATATAACAATAAAATAAAAGGTAATGTAAATATGTTCACAGTGGGTCGTTTAAAGAGAAAGATATTTATTATGTAGCAAGTAAACAAGTTACGTTCGCAATGCGTAAGAATAATGCGAAGCGGAATCTACCCTCACATAAAAAATGTAATTGTACAATTAAAATAATTCCCAAAACCGTTACTTAGTCTAACGAATTTGGGTTAGAAAAGAAGTTATAAAAGTACATAAGATGTGGCGCAAGCCTTTAGTCGACTATATTGCCCGATTTATATAAGCTTTAATGCGTTATAATTTATCTAACACTTTTAGAAACGAAAAATCAACGACTTACCGACTGTGAACACACTTACACATAGAAACACAGAAAAACACAGAAAAAGGAAGCGACCAGAAGCCGAGTCAGATGCCTGAGCCCTTAAAATTGTTTGGCGCCAGTGTAACGTTTATTGATGTGTGTAGAGAGAAATCAAAGAAGCATAGCGTTCGTTACAAAATATATTAGCTAAGAAGCGTTACACAATTATATAACCCGGAAGCAAACGGTATGAGCTAAGACCTAGACTCAGGGCAGGGTAGATAGGCAGGCTGACTAGGCTTCGGTCCTCCAGAAGAGAAGTATAACTTATCTCAGCGGCCAGGATCTAAGAGGGACGATTCGCTGTCGCGCCGCTGTTTTTATTTGCCGGTCGGAGGGGAGCGGCCGGCAGGAGAAGTGGTAGGGGCCAGCGCTGTAGTGTGCATCGCTCGATGCGACGTCACAGACGATAGTTAGTAGTTTTCGCTATTATTGCGTTTGTAGTTTTCGCTAAAGTTAATTTAGATTAATTTTATTGTCATATCACTGTCTTAGCCTATTGATGGGTTATGCGGTAGTATACTCAACATAGCTAAGTTAAATTCTATTTTTTTTAAAGGCAATCCTTTAGGGCCGGGGGGATATGGTAGCGCCATCTACCTTCCTATCTATAACTAATCGCATCAACGTCAATCGTTCCACGCTTGCTTGTCTAGTGCGAGCGATACCATATTTCCGTCCCTGTCTCCCATTCCCTAGGAGGGGCACGCCTTTCGCGGATTGGTCGCCGCAAAACGTCGACGCAAGAGACAGTCCAGAACTTTCGAGAACATTGGATTCGCTAAAATACGTGTCCGCCATACCGTACCGCTCCGCGCCGCTCCCGAATAGTCCTGCATCCCCTATACAGGAGGGTACGTTAGTCGTCATAATACATGATAATGCTCCGCCGCTTTCATGGCCGTTAGCCATCGTAGAGAAATTGCATACTTCCAAGGACGGTACAACCCGCGTTGTTACCGTGAATACCGCTAAGGGGAGCTACGTGCACCCTGTTGTACGTCTCTGTCCGCTTCCAACTCAGTGCGATCTAGCCTGAAGTTGGATCTACCTCTTAGTTTAAGTATTTAGTTAGTAGTACATACATACATACATACATACATAGACTCACGCCTGTTTCCCGGAGGGGTAGGCAGAGACTACGGAACGCCATTTGCAACGATCCTGACATACCTCACTTGCTTCACTCACTCCCATCAAGTTTCTCATGCATGCTCTTCTGTTAAGGGTACTTCTGACTTGTCCTTTTTTCAGGATGTTTCCAATCTGGTCAGAAAACGTTCTCCTAGGTCTTCCCCTTTGTCCTGTCCCATTCACACTAGCCTGATATATCTTCTTTGTCAGTCTATCGTCATCCATCCTCTCCATGTGCCCAAACCATCTTAACATGCCTTTCTCAATGCTTGTCACTACATCTTCTTTTACCCCACACCACTCTCGTATCACACAATTCTTTACTCTGTCGGTCAAAGACACACCACACATACTTCTCAGTGCTCTCATTTCTACAGCATTTATTCTACTTTCAAATCTCTTCTGCCATACCCAACTTTCACTACCATACATAAGGGTAGGCACTAACACACCTCTATGTACAGCCAAACGTGCCTTTTTGGACACGTTTTGACTGTTCATAAACGCCTTCAGAGCTCCATTCACACAATTACCTGCATTAACTCTCCTTTCAATATCTGCTTCATTCTTACCATCTCTTGTAAACAACGTACCTAAGTAAACGAACTCATTCACTTGTTCCACTCGCTGTCCATCGAACAAAACATTACAAGCCGTAACGCATTCCTCCTTTTCAAAAACCATAACTTTCATTTTACTTACATTCACTTTCATTCCTTTCCTTTCTAACGCACGATGCATGATTGTTACCATCTCCTGCAACTCCTCCGTTGAAGATGCAAGTATAACCTGATCATCAGCATAAAGGAGGCATTTGACGAGTAACCCATTCATCCTTAATCCGCAGTCACTATGTTTTAAATCTTGCAAACAACTGTCCATGAAGAGGTTAAACAGCCACGGCGACGCTACACATCCCTGTCTAACACCTTTATCGATGGTAAACCAGTCAGTGTATGCCCCGTTTATCCTCACACAAGCTCTAGAATCCTCATAAAGTGATTTCAGAGCTCGAATGAGGCTGCTGTCCACCCCATTCATTGACAGCACCGACCACATTTCATTCCTCACCACTTTATCGTAAGCCTTTTCCAAATCCACGAATGCGCAATAGACCTTTTGACCTTTGGCCAAAATTTTTCCGGCTATGCTTCACAAGGAAAAAACCTGATCCGTGCATCCCATACCCTTTCGGAATCCCGCTTGTACATCCCATATTTTCTTGTCGGTCACTTCCATAACTCTTTCAATAAGTACCTTTGCATACAATTTGCCAACAATGCTGAGAAGGCTAATGCCTCTATAGTTTTTGCAGTCTTGTTGCGAGCCTTTTCCTTTATAAAGAGGCACAACTACAGCTGTGGTCCAGTCATTAGGTACTCGGCCGGTGTTCCAACACAAGTTATATAACCGCTGCAACTGACCAACTATGATGCCCTGTCCAGCCTTCAGCATTTCGACTGTAATCCTATCATATCCCGCAGCCTTACCTCTTTTCATACTTTCCAGTGCCTTCACGATCTCATCCACGCCAATAACGCTTTCATCATTGCTATCATTACAATTCACTTCAGCTATCGGTGTCTCTATCGCCGTTCTTTCAAATAAACTTTCAAAATACTCTTTTCATCTCTTCAGCACGCACAATTCACCATATACTATACTTCCATTCTCGTCTCTGATGGATGTGTGTTCTGAGGATTGAGTTCTTCCTCGAACTGCACGAACGGATTTCCAGAAAAACTTAATGTTCCTCTGGAAATCGTCAGATCATCTGCTATCAAACTCATCTTTCTTTTCCTCTTTTTTCCTTTTAACCATTTCTTTCACTATTCTTTTTGACCTAACAAACTCCTTTTTTGCTTCATCTATGTCTACACTCGTTGCTTTTCCCATTCTTTCATTTGCTCTGGCAACCAACCAATCTGACCAAGCTTTCTTCTTCTCTGACACTGCTGATTGTACATCCTTGTCCCACCATGTATTCTTAACCTTTCGTATTTTCCTTCTCTTGATCATACCACATACTTCAGACGCTACACATACTACCTCTTCTTTAAAGGCCTGCCATAATTCTTCCAAATCATTTATGCCATCGAATCTCTCAAATCTTGCTATCAATCTTCGTTTATACTCATCTTTCACATCTTTCCCTTGTAGATTTTCAACTTTTATTCTTTCCAAGACCCTATTTTCATTATGCTCTCGGTGTCGCCATCCTTTAAAGAGCCCACTTATCCGGTTCAACACCAAGAAGTAGTCTGTGTGGATGCCAATCCCTCGATATACTCTTGTATCCAACACATTCTTTCTCAATCGTTCATCTTCTATCACAAAATCAATCATACTTCTTCTAACATTTTTCGCCTCTCGCGTATACATATGTATCCTTTTATGATCAAACATGGTGTTTGTCACACAAAGGCTCCACTCCAAACAAATCTCAAGCAGTGCTTTTCCATTTTCGTTCACACTCTCATCACCAAATGCACCTAACACCCTTTCAAATCCATCTCGCTTTACTCCCACCCATCCATTGAAATCCCCTAACAAGATCAATCTTTTATCCTTGCAGTTCCTCAAAATCTCTCTTAAACTCTCCCAAAACTCCTGCCTTTCGTCTTGCTCATGTTGTGACATACCCCTAACTATATTGACCGGGGCGTACACCCCCACAATAAAGAGACGAGTAAATCCTACTTTCATTCTCATCCACAGTAGCCTAGCATTTACACATTCAAACTCTTTTACGCACTCATTCATTCGCGCAGACAGTACTACACCAACTCCCTTACAGGCTCTGGTGGTACTATCTACCCCAGACCAATACGCCATATATGCACCATGCTTGGTGGTGTCACACCCTTTTCTTTTTGTTTCATTCACACAAAGAACATCAATCTTTCTATCATCCATCATCTGACATACTTCATCCAATTTGCCGTTCATTCCTCCACCAACATTCAATGTCGCAAACCTGCTTTCCGTAGGCCGCTTTTCGCCCTCGCGGGAAACGAGACGTGACGGGTTGCGAACCGCGTCGCCACCGTATGAAGAAGAATAAGTTTTTGTTCCCATAGCGTTCCCACGAGATATAGGGATCTAGACGGTCCATCCCCGCAGAGCCCTTTACGGGAGTAAGGCGGAATATCAGCTGTGCCCTGTGACCACCAACACAGGCACCCTCCGTTTACGACCAGCTTGCCCTCTGGCCACGAATCCCTCGGCACGGGTCGGTTCACACCTTAGATCGGGGTTTCGTTTCGGGTATGCTCCCTGATAGTTGGTTTAAATTCGGAGTTTTCCTTCTCCTAGACAGGTTGCCAACCAAGGCTAACGAGGCCCATCTCCCCGATGTTACGACGATAGTTAGTAGTTTTCGCTATTATTGCGTTTGTAGTTTTTGCTAAAGTTAATTTAGATTAATTTTATTGTCATATCACTGTCTTAGCCTATTGATGGGTTATGCGGTAGTATACTCAACATAGCTAAGTTAAATTCTATTTTTTTTAAAGGCAACCCTTTAGGGCCGGGGGGATATGGTAGCGCCATCTACCTTCCTATCTATAACTAATCGCATCAACGTCAATCGTTCCACGCTTGCTTGTCTAGTGCGAGCGATACCATATTTCCGTCCCTGTCTCCCATTCCCTAGGAGGAGCACGCCTTTCGCGGATTGGTCGCCGCAAAACGTCGACGCAAGAGACAGTCCAGAACTTTCGAGAACATTGGATTCGCTAAAATACGTGTCCGCCATACCGTACCGCTCCGCGCCGCTCCGCGCCGCTCCCGCTATAATTATTACCGCTTATACAAAACCGCTCGCAAGTGAAAGTGATTTGTGTAGTGGAGTGAATCAAGCAACTTCATCCCGAAAGCACCAGGAGGCTGCCATTTGCAAGGAAGGAGGACTGACGTACAAGGTAAGTGCCCCTCATCATTAGAATATCCTATACCCACTCACAATCCTTTTCCACATCCTCTTCCTTTATCCAATCCTAGGCGACTAAAACCCGCTATCCTTTGTATACAGTCCATTTCCTTCTCCAAGTCGCCTAGAACCTACGGTTTCGGTGTATCGCCGAACCAGTCTATAAAATATCAAATTATAAAGCTCATTATTAATAATAATACGGTAGGTTATTAAATGAATGAGGCGAGTCTTAAAATAGCACTGTAGAATTGCGGTAAGAGAATATTCCCAAAATAGCCCTTATTATTTGGTTATTTGCTTTGGAACAACATATATTGAGCTTAGTTTAATAATTATAAAATTAGAAAGATAACCATCAATTTGCCGTGTGGTTGACGGCATAGAATACAAGTGTCACCACCCCCTATCTTCCCGTGGGTGTCTTAAGAGGCGACTAAGGGATAACACGATGCAAATACCATCTTTGCGCAGAGACGGAAAACTCGACATCAAACCCTATACGACTGCCTCGTTGGTCTCGCGGCATAAATGTGCGCGTGGGTTTGGGAGGTCCCGGGTTCGATTCCTGGGTCGGGCAGTGTTATTGGATTTTTCTGTCACGAAATTCTCAGTAGCAGCACGGAGTCTGGAAATGTGCCCGGTATGGCAATAAGCTCGCCCCTTATTACGTGGGACTAAAGTATATCTGGCGAAAATTGGGTATAGAAATACACCTCTGCCTACCCCTTCGGGGATAAAAGGCGTGACGATATGTATATGTATGTATGTGTATAACCATCAATGTAATTTAATTTTATATTTTAAACCTACCCATCTTAAGTTAAACAAAGAAACGACTTTCAAAATCAAAAATACTAAAACTAAAAGGCCTTATTAAAAGGCAAGTACTAGAGCAGTAGCAGAGGCAAGTATTAGAATACCAGACCTGATTTAGATCTTCTTAATTATTTCTAAAGAATATACTTTTCAACAACTATTATAAACTAAAATTATTTAATACTAGAGGACTCCAGCAGCTACGCCTGCATTTTTTTAAATCTACCCGTTTTGGCCGATCTCGTGGGAATTTCGGGAAATCCCTTCTTGATGCACCCCTACGGTCCCCAAGGAACATACATGCCAAATTTCAGCTGCCTGCGCCCAATAGTTTCGGCTGTAGCGTGTCTGTCAGTTAGTCAGTAACGCAAGGATTTTATATATTAAGATTATATTAATTAATATTATAATTTTGTGATATCTAGGCTAAGCTGAGACTTATTTTCGTACTACACTATACTTTATTTTTTACTAGACGTTGCTGGCGGGGCCGCCCCTGTGGGAGTCGATATTCACGGTTGAAAGTAGCTTATATCACTCCCCAGCCTCCTAACTGTCGCTCTTTTTCTTCACCAGCCTTTAACAGTCCACTGGTGGACTAGGCCCCTCCTTTTAAAGGAGGAGTCACTCTACTGTTACATAAATGATACGAAAAGAGAAACAAACAAACAACCACGCTTGTTTAAGCGTGGTTTAAGCGGTCGCCTCGCCGCTTGGTACTGCGCTGCGTGTCGTGGGTTAGTTTCCTACACGAGACAACACTTTGTGTAATCCAAACATTGTTGTCTCGAGTCTGGGTGTCCTTTGATTGAATGTTTGTGAAGTCGCCCGCGACACAGGAATTTCTGCCTAGTGCAGGAGCTGTCTTTAAAAAAAAAGTACTGTCATGTTCCTGATCAAAGTATTGTACAAGCAAGATGATATAGTACCTCTAATTAATTATTCTCCCGGCCAAATTCCAGAGATAGTTACATATTTGACAAAAGTTCTATACAAAATATGTCAACCATGTATCTCTCATCGCCAAATCTATGGCTAGATCGAATATTGAAACCAGTCGTTAAACACTAAAGTTATCTGACACTCTCCTGACAAATTCATCAAAAAATTGGAACGATCTAAATAAATAAAAAATATATCTTACAAAGTACTAAAACAGAACTGCCTTAAATATAAAAATGTCGTAAGCCTACGTGCACGAATTGTAGGCTTACAAAATTACACAAAGTACTATATATAATCGTATAAACAGCAACCATAAAACACCTGATAAGCCGAATTAACGACTTACCTACACTTACCTTAGAAGCAAAACTTCTGTACCTACTAATGTAACCGAAATGTCCCCTAAATACTCCAACTGCGTCGCTAATGCATCGCTAGTTATTTTATCAGATTATGTAATAATGTAAGTTTGTACGACCATTTCTTATAATAGTGGACAGTACTTAATTTCTTTTTGGCTCTTATATGCAAAGAAACAAAACAGAGGCATATTATAAACATGTTATTGGCTTATGGTTCGGCGTTACACCGAAACCGAAGACCACAGAAACCGGGTTCTAGGCGACATGGAGAAGGATTAATATTGTGGACTGTATTAGGGCGAGTTCTGCTCGCCTAGAAAGGATAAGGGAAGAGGATTGTGAGTGGGTATAGGATATTCTAAGGATGCTGAAGGATGAGGGCACACCACCTTGGACGTCAGTCCTCTTTCCTTGCAAATGGCAGCCTCCTGGTATCTTCGAGAATCCTGAAGCTGTTTCAATCACTCCACTACACAAATCACTTTCACTCGCGGGCGGTTTTGTTGAGTTTTATATAAAGCGGGAGCGGTAAAATTATGGCGGTGCGGTACAATTCGTCGCGACGCGGATTATTCTAGACTGTCTCTCGCGTCGATGATCGCGGCGACCAATCCGCGAAAGGCGTGCCCCTTCTAGGAATGGGATAGACAGGGACGGAAACAAAAGGCATTGCTCGCATTGGACAAGCAAGCGTGGAACGATTGACGTTGATGTGATTAGTTTTCGATGGAAAGGTAGATGGCGCTACCATATCCCCCCGGCCCTAAAGGGTTGCCTTTAAAAGAAATAGAATTGAACTTAGCTATGTTGGGTGTACTACCGCATAACCCATCAATAGGCTAAGACAGCGATATGATAATAAAATTAATCTAAATTAACTTTAGCGAAAACTACAAACTAAATACTTAAACTAAGAGGTAGATCCAACTTCAGTCAATTTACTAACGCGGTTGGCGACAAAAGTCTGCCAGCGGTGAGGAGATGAATAAATCCAAGCGAGCACTACTTTGGAGTTAGAAAATGCGTATATTTTATTAATAGGGTAGTGGGGCAAAACTGTGTCTTGAACCTTGCGGAGCAACTGAGACAGCAGAAGGGCCGCGCACAACTCCAGTCTCGCAACCGAAATGGTTTTAATTGGTAGCATAGCGTAGCATAGCGTAGCATAGCGTAGCATAGCGTAGCATAGCGTAGCATAGCGTAGCATAGCGTAGCATAGCGTAGCGTAGCGTAGCGTAGCATAGCGTAGCGTAGCGTAGCATAGCATAGCGTAGCATAGCATAGCATGGCATAGCATAGCATGGCGTAGCATAGCATAGCATGGCATAGCATAGCGTAGCATAGCATGGCATAGCATAGCGTAGCATAGCGTAGCATAGCGTAGCATAGCGTAGCATAGCGTAGCATAGCGTAGCATAGCGTAGCATAGCGTAGCATAGCGTAGCATAGCGTAGCATAGCGTAGCATAGCATACCGTAGCATAGCATACCGTAGCATAGCATACCGTAGCATAGCATAGCGTAGCATAGCATAGCATAGCATAGCATGGCTAATTAGTGCTTTATCTTACACACAGTTTTAGAATCCACCTTGATTTCGTGAAGAACAGAACAACAACAAGACGTAATACCATGAGAAGTATGTAACGTAGGTACGGTACCCACAATCACATACCCAAATACCGTCTCAATAGCGGGCGGTAAATCATATCGCTCACTACGTACTATTTTATTTAGTAGCAAGTGCGAAAATATTGAAGCTCCGATCAAAAGATCAGGCCGTTATTCTATGCGAGTTTTAAGTTTACAGTGCACGATAATGGTTCTCTGACAGATGCTGACAGGTTGTTCTATTTAATAGGTAAACTGCCACCGAAGGCCCAGTCCGTATTTGCAGGTGTCACACCTAGTGCTGAGAATTATCAGGTCATATTTCAGTCACTACTTGATAGATATCAAGACACGCGCATCCTAGCGTCTACCTACTATGACCAAGCTTTAAATCTTAAACTGTCCGGTGCCGCATCTGTCTCGAATTTCCAGCTGTTTATTGATAACTTCGTAACCGCGGTTAATTCTCTTAGGAACTTAAAATTAGAAGATCTTTCCGACTTTATATTGCTTCAACTCGCTTTAACCCTTGACGTGCGATCAAACTAAAGGCAAAGTGCCACAAGTGCAAAGGGTCACGTTGCTGCAAATTTTCATTGGCATAGGTTACCGGAAAAAAAATAATTATGACACCTTAATATAATTATATCACATAAATTGCATATCATTGTGTTCGTTATAAAATCAGCTATGATAATAATAACATAAATTACTACTAAATACTCACCTTTCCGGCAAAACAAGCTTACAAACTTAGAAGTTTGTTATTTTTCACTGGTTCGCACAAACATTTCATCACATATTAATGAATTTCATTACTTGTTTGGTTCATAAACACAAAAATATTATCACATATACCTTTAGGTTTTCACACAATACATTATTTATTTGTAACAAATGAATCTAACGCCACTAAAAAAATTATAATCCGAACGCGTAACAAAAAGTTCGCCGTACCGGGCCGCCATGTTACTGTAGCGAACACTGTGGCTGTGAATTATTTACCATTTGAAACACGATAACAGTGAAAACGTACAACAATACTAGTATTTAATTGCTAAAATATGTTTTCAGATAAATAATCTGGGTACTTTTATGTCTTTCATAACTATTAAAAGAGTATTTATCATAAAACTATTACGAAAATAGCAAGTTTCAAGAGTAGAAATAGCCGTTCTTAAAAGTTTTTGCCTTTTATCACTGTATTTCTTGTCTCTGTCACGAATAATGTCACTTCACAATTAATATTTATTTATTTCTGAGTAAATCTATATAAGTATCTTTATAAAATATTCACCGGTTTCTTCCACAAGACAACTTTTATTATAAAGATCGCGGAACAAAACACAACAATGGCGGACGCTTTCGCAACTGAGACACAGATCATTATATTTCAATATTTTTTGGCACGTTTCGTTTCCCTCACCCTTCTAAAACGATTTAGTTGCATAGAATATGAACTATTCTAATAGTTACTACTTGTAATAGAGATAAGACTAGGGCAACACTAGTTCCGGTCAAGACGCCAATAAAAAATGTAAAGGTCACTTCCGGTGGGGAGGCATTAGGTTATAAGAGGATTATAACAATAAACTCATCATATTAATTTAATCAGTGTTTATTATTAACATCCAAACATTACATGGCGCAGTCGGTAAAGGCCTGACATCAAATAGTGAAAAATACTTGTACTAAGAACATATTTCAACTTAATTCTAAAAGTGGCTATGAGCACGACTAAAACAAACTTGGACACCGCGACCGAAACAGACATTATAAAAGAAGAAAACATAATGACAGGAGTGGAGTACAGGATGCCACAACCTTTAAAACTTGATACAACGGAAGATCTTCTCCCTAAATGGAGATTATTCAAACAACAATTAAAATTTTTTGTCTCAGCGGCCGGATTGGAAAGGCTGAGTGAAACAAGAAAAGCAGCCATCTTGCTCAATTGTGCCGGGCATGAAGTACAAGAATTGTACTTTAATGTGCTTAAAACAGAGGAAACCGTCAAGTACGACCAACTATTAGAGAGTTTGGACGAGTACTTTGAACCGAAACAAAATGAACTTATTTCAACATTCACATTTCACAAAAGATGTCAGGAAGAGGGGGAGAATTTTGACTTGTTCTACACAGATCTAAGAAAACTCGTTAAAACATGTAATTATAAAGATCAAGAAGAAAGAATGCTGAGGGATCGGATTGTTTTGGGTGTTCACGATAAAAAATTACAACGAAAATTGCTGGAAGTCAATGACCTAAATCTACAGAAAACCGTTGACATGTGCAGAGCCTCGGAGTTATCTCAAAACCATATCAAGATGATGTATCAGCAGCAGCCTCCAGTAGCGGTGGATGCAGTACAGGCTTCACAATTCAAGGACACAGGAGACAAATCAAAAGTTAAGTATAACGCTAGTAGTAAAGGGGATGTTTTGTATAATTGTAAAAAATGTGGGACACGGCACAAGGCCAGAAATTGCCCAGCGTTTGGCAAAATATGTCATAACTGTAACAAGCCAAATCATTATAAAAAGGGATGTAAACTCATTAATGAAATAAGTACAAGTAATAACATGGAATCTGTGAACACAGTTTCTGAAAACAATAATGTGCATGACTTATGACTTTTAAAAGTATGTCATGGTATTGGAAATACTCAAATAAAATGTAATGAGTGGATTTTGACACTAAGAGTACAAAATAAAAGGGTTGATTTCAAGTGTGATACAGGTGCTCAGGTTAATGTATTGTCAATAAAAGACTTAATGAAAATAGTCGATGATGAAACACCTAAATGGTCTGAGACTAAAGTAATCTTAGAAGCATTTGGGGGGGCACAAATTTATCCGGTAGGTAAGACATCTTTAAAAATAATAAAAGATAACCAAGTATGTATCACTGATTTCTATATAATTAAAAATAATGTAAAGCCGATTCTGGGACTAAGCACCTTAAGAGAATTAGGAATATTACTAAATATAAGTAGCATTCAGAATAAAGATATAATTATTAATAAGCATTGTGAACTGTTTCAGGGAATAGGACAGTTTGAGGAACCTTTGGAACTTTGTATCCAGCCTGGGACTACACCAGTGGTAAAACCTCCTCGCAGAGTTCCACACGCCTTAAAAACTCGGTTAGAAGAAAAACTGAGGAGCCTGGAGACTCACCAAATTATAAGTAAGGTACCACACCCAAAAAGTTTTGTTAGTAATTTAGTAATAATAGAAAAAAAAGATAAATCACTCCGCATATGTTTAGATCCTAAGGACCTTAATAAAGCTCTGATAAAAAATCACTACTTGATACCTACATATGAAGAAATTGTGTCAAAACTAACTAATAAGACTGTATTTTCAGTATTAGACTTATCTGATGGATTTTATAATATTAAGCTTACCGAAGAGTCTTCTGATCTGTGCACTTTCAGTACACCTTTTGGAAATTATAAATTTTTAAGATTACCTTTTGGAATATCAGTTGCTCCGGAGATTTTCCAAAGGTATAGTGAAAGAACTTTTGGAGATATTCCAGGTGTAATAATTTATTGCGATGACTTGCTCATAGCTGCATCATCTGAAGAGCAACATGATGCAATACTTAATAAAGTTTTTGAGCGTGCTAGAAAGTGTAATGTAAATTTTAATAAAAATAAGTTTCAGTTTAAGTTAAGGGAAGTCAAGTATTTTGGTCATATATTCTCCAAGGAAGGTATTAAAATTGACCCTGATAGGACAGACTCAATTGTTAACATGAAAAGTCCAACAAATAAAAAGGAATTGCAAATTTTTTTAGGCATGGTTAATTATCTGCGTAAGTTTATTCCTAATTTAGCTAAGATGATGTCACCACTAACAGAATTGTTAAAAAAGAATGTAGGTTGGTTGTGGACGGAAGTTCATGAAAAAATATTTAAGGAAATTAAAGAATTTATTACCAAAGCCCCTGTTCTTCAAAACTTTAATAGTAATTTACCAGTAGTGATACAGTGTGATGCATCTAAGGATGGTCTGGGTGGTTGTTTGCTACAGAATGGAAAGCCAGTAAGTTTTATTTCTAGAAATCTAACACCTGCGGAACAAAGATTTTCACAAATTGAAAAAGAGTTGTTAAGTGTAGTCTGGGCAACTAAAAAGTTTCATTATTTTATCTATGGTACTAAATGTATAGTTTTAAATGATCACAAGCCATTGGAGACATTATTAAGGAAAAGTATTCATGAGATTCCATCACCAAGACTCCAAAGACTAAAACTAAAACTATTGAAGTATGACCTAGAATACAAGTATTTAAAAGGAAAATTTATGTTTATATCTGATTTACTTTCGAGATCATACTTATCAAATTCGCAGATTGATGAGTCATACATGTATGAGGTCATTCATTGCGTAGGGTTATCTCAGTACTTGCAGTGTTCAGAAGAACAAAAAATACAATTAATTACTGAAACTAGTAAAGATGAAGAATTGTTAAGTTATAAAATACACAAAAGAAGGGTGGCCAGAAAATATTAAAAATGTTCCAGATTCACTTTGCTATTATTATAAATTTAGAACAAATATCACAGTTGAGGAAAGTTTAGTATTTATGAATCATAGGATAATAATACCTAAGAGTCTTAGATTGTTGTACATGAAGATTTTGCATGAAGGTCATATAGGAATGACAAAAATGAAACAACTAGCGAGAGAATTGTATTATTGGCCAAAGATGGATTCACATCTCGATAAGTATGTTAGAGAATGTGTTATATGTCAAACATATCAGAACAATAATGTAAAAGAACCTTTGTTACCACATAATGTGCCTGAATTACCTTTTTCAAAGTTGGGAATTGATATCATGGATTTCAGAAAACACAGCTATTTGGTAATTTATGACTATTATTCTAAATGGTTGGAAATTAAATTAATACATAACAAGACTGCTAATAGTGTAATAAATGTATTATTAGATCTATTTTGCAATTTTGGGGTGCCCTCTGAAATTGTCTCTGACCATGTACCATTTGATTCTAAAGAGTGTAGGCATTTTTCACATGAATGGAATTTCAAATTTACTTTCTCTAGTCCCAAATACCCCCAGTCAAATGGAATGGCAGAGCGGGCGGTGCAGATAGCTAAGAAAATTTTGTTTAAATGTAAGGATGATAATATAAATTATAGAATTGCTTTATTACAGTATAGAAATACACCTGTTGCTGGCACAAAATTTTCCCCAGCACAATTATTAATGAACAGGAATTTAAAAACAAAACTACCAGTAACATGTCAATATTTAAAACCAAGACTGAATGAAAATATAAAGACTGAAATGCAAAAGTCGATAAATAGGAACACAAGAAATTATAATGTAAAAACTAGAAATAAATCCGAATTTGTATTAGGACAAAATGTTTGGTTTAAGAAAGATGTTAATGATAGGAAGTGGTTACCAGGTACTATAATAAGAAAAAATAACTTTAGATCATATAATGTAGTGGATAAGGATGGTGTCAGTTATTGTAGAACATCGTACCACATTCGTGGTTGATTTGGTGGTTCTCCAGGTATGGTGTGGGGTTTCAGAGATTCCTCAAACTGAGAAATATTATTTGATATTAGTAGGTCAGTATATTGTTAACAAATAGGTCAGCTGTAAGTCAACATTATTTTGTAAGATTTAAGTACCTATATATGCATTGTGAGAAGTTTAATATTGTTGTACTTTGGTATGTAACAAATTTTAGTTTAATTTTAATATAAGTATTGTCAAGGTTTTCAGTACCTATTTATAAGTAGGTTGGTCAACAACCTACTATAAGTATTGCTTTGTAAAACGTATAAGCACATTAGTACCTATGTAAGTAATTCAGTTTGTTTAATGCTAATAACAAAGGCAGTTATATTCTTTTTATTTTATTTTTCTTTTTCTTCCTATTGTTTTCTTTATTCGTGGTATAAAAAGAGATAGATAGAATTAAGAGACTATACCTATGTAATAATTTCTATTTTTTTTTGTTTAAAAAGAGGGAGATGTAATAGAGATAAGACTAGGGCAACACTAGTTCCGGTCAAGACGCCAATAAAAAATGTAAAGGTCACTTCCGGTGGGGAGGCATTAGGTTATAAGAGGATTATAACAATAAACTCATCATATTAATTTAATCAGTGTTTATTATTAACATCCAAACATTACACTACTTTCGTTTCTTGGTTTAAGTAAAACAAAACGTAAAAAATCCGCAACCAATAGGACGACTTTTTTAGAGCACGACCGTGCGTGCTGTAATCACGTGGGGGGTTAAAAAAGTTTGACACTGAAACAATTCGTGCTTTCGAGATGACGGAACGCAATAATAAAATACCTACACTAGATAGTTTTATTTCGTTCATCAAAGATCAGTATCGAATATTTCATAATACGTAGTCTGGTTCACCTTGCCCGTCTAACACTGGCAGCAGCAAACAAAGGTCGAATAAAGCGCGAAGTAGTAACAATAACTCGGTCCCTAATCCACAATCTAATAAAATTAATTCACAGAAGTATCTGTGCAGTAATATAGTGCACGACCATTTCGATAAATGTCCCGCTTTCAATAATTTAAATCCGACCGCTCGTTTCAAATGTGTTAAAGAAAACAAAGCTTGCGTTAATTGTTTAAGTATAAAACATAAAACGGGTGATTGTTCTAGTAAGACGAAGCGTCGTTCATGTAATCAACGACATCACTCATTATTACATTTAGATAAAAGTTATCCGTTGTCAAGCCAAGCCGCTAACCTTGCCACACTTACGTCGCAGGTGCAGGCTACGATAACTGCCCCTCCCACGATTCAGAATGAAATATCGTTGTGTACGACATCCATCGCGCGGCCGACGCGCACGCGAGGACGGCACTCGCGCATCTATAATGATCCGCGCAGGGCCAAAACGCAGTGTACGACGTCTAAGACGGTACTGTTAGCGACAGCGCAAGTTACCGTTTATGATGTTAATGGGTCGCCGCACATGGTACGTTGTCTACTCGATAGCGCGTCTCAGACCAATCTCATAACATTGGAATGCTTCAAACGCCTCGGATTGTGGAATAACTTTAGAAATACTAGTTCCGTGGTCAAAGGGATAGGCGGATCAGAAAAACATTGCAAGGGTTCCGTAGATATTAGAATACATTCGCGTTTTGATAGGAATATTAATTTTAACATTTCTTCGCTTATCATGGAGTGTATTACGGACGTATTGCCAAACGCTAATGTAGACGTAGCATCACTCACTCACCTCGAGTCATTGCCGCTGGCAGACGCGGAGTTTGCGAATCAGGCAGGCATTGATCTTTTGATCGGAGCTTCAATATTTACGCACTTGCTACTAACTAAAATAGTTCGTAATGAGCGATATGATTTACCGCCCGCTATTGAGACGGTATTTGGGTATGTGATTATGGGTACCGTACCTACGTTACATACTTCTCATTGTATTATGTCTTGTTGTTGTTCTGTTCTTCAGGAGATCAAGGTGGGTGCTAAAACTGTGTGTAAGATAAAGGACTAATTAGCTATGCCACGCTATGCTACGCTACGCTATGCTATGCTATGCTATGCTATGCTACGCTATGCTACGCTATGCTACGCTATGCTACGCCATGCTACGCTATGCTATGCTATGCCATGCTATGCTATGCTATGCTATGCCACGCTATGCTACGCTATGCTATGCTATGCTATGGCATGCTTTGCTATGCTACGCTATGCTACGCCATGCTATGCTACGCCATGCTACGCTATGTCATGCTATGCTATGCTAAGCTATGCCATGCTATGCTATGCTATGCTACGCTATGCTACGCTATGCTACGCTATGCTATGCTATGCTACGCTATGCTATGCTATGCTAAGCCACGCTACGCTACACTATACTATACTACACTTTCGCTTTGTATATGGATGACATTGCCTGTAGTGTCATATCCGCTCCGCCAGCAATTTCGCTTTGTGAAGAGCTTATTCAGCTTTTCAAGAGAGGCCAGTTTGATCTTGTCAAATGGACAAGCATTTTTTTTTTGGTCCTTCGAGCCGGATATGGCGCTACCAGCTTGTTTGACTGTGTAGTTGGTGTAGTTACTAGAGTACTAGAATTATTACAAAGCATTACGTATCTTTGACTTATTTATTATTCCTATGAAAAGAATATTCAACTCTCAGTATTGACTTTTTAAAAATACATTTATTTATTTTTATTTATTTGATTTTGGACTACCAGTAGTTGTTACATTATTCTTACATCTAAATATACATATTTGCAGTAACAAAGGTAAATGTACAACATTTTAAGGTGACACAGCTTGCATAGTATTAGCGATTAACATTCAGCATCAATCAATAACTGCTTATTTGATATTTTGCTGTCATTTTTTAGGGTTCCGTACCTAAAAGGTAAAAAACGGGACCCTAGTACTTAGCCTCCGCTATCTGTCTGTCACCAGGCTGTATCTCATAAACCGTGATAGCTAGAAATCTGAAATTTTCACAAACTATGTATTTTGGTTGCCGCTATAACAACAAATACTAAAAATAAAGAAAATGAAAATATTAAGGGGGGTCCCATACAATAAACGTGTTTTTTTTTTCGTATTTTTGCTTAAAATTACTAACGGTAAGAGGTAGACGCTTATAATTTTCACAGAATATGTAGTTGTATATTACCTTTCAAAATAAATAATTTAATTAAAAAAGTAAATGATAAAGGGGGGCTCCCATACAACAAACTTAAAATTTCAGCTCTCAAGCTATCACGGTTTATGAAAAACAGCCTGGTGACAGACAGACAGACAGGCAGATAGCGGAGGGTTAGTAATAGGGTCCCGTTTTTTACCTTTTAGGTACGGAACCCTAAAAAAATAACAAAACATTCTGTTTTTATCTGTCCAGTCTTGTTAGGTCAGTTTAGGTAGCAAGACCCATCATGCTACCTAAGCTGGGAAGTCTGGGAAGTCTAAGAACTTAAACTTCCTTGGTCATTCAAATTTGCTTTAAATGGTATTTCCAGATTTAGACAAGTATCTTTGCTTTGGAGTATCTGATATTTAAGTTATGATATAACGGTTATATGATAACTTAAATATCGTATAAACGTTTATATCGTTTAATATATATTATATACTACTCGAAACAAAATAAGGGCCACTACATAGACTAATGATTGGTCTCGCTCTGCTCTACTAGACGGAGCCCTCATACTTGTAAAATGAGGCAGAAAAAACCATGCCAACTGGCATGGTTGAGCCTGTCACACTGACAGCCGTGTGTCAGGTGCATATATCCACCAAATTAATTACGGAAATAATTCGCTGTACAATGCCAAGTAGCGCTTTTATTCCATGTAAAAATAACTCAGCCAAAAATAAGAAGGACTCTAGAATCACATACCCTCTGTAAGATAACAATAAATTTGAAATTTCTCCCTAAAATTACAAAAAAACGAAAACGCCATTCAGTGTTGCTGCTGGTACAAGAATCAACTTCCCCACATTTGAGATTTTTATTATGTGAATCTATAGTTATTGTATTTCGTTAAATTTTACTATTTCGTTTATCTAACCTATTTAGTATATATTTTACCTATTTCTATATTATTTTATGTTTATACCTTTACAAATAAGGTGAAAAATGTTAGTTGTTAGAAACTGAACATCTTTCCCAAGAAACATGGTTTACCTAATTATATGTGTAATTAAGTGTGTAAGATTATTGTTATATTAAAAGTAGTTTTAACGACTATTCCTGTTAAATTAAGAATGTGTAACTAAATTAATATGGACTAGTAGCATGTAGCATGGAAAAAGAAAGCACTGTTTTGGAAACACCTTATTTCCTCTATGGTTATTTCGATTAATAATTTGCAAAATAATAGAAGTACATAAAACAAACCATCATAATAAAATGAAACCTAATCATTGGATAATATACCCACGATTTTTCTCATAAAGAAACTTACACGGTACGCCTAACCTATAAACAGATATATTGATGTTTTTAATGAATTGTAATTTTGAGACCAATAACTTATCCACTAGACCACAAGATAAAATATTTTCCCATTTACTCTGGTAACTGTTGAGAAGCTGACAACACAATTCTTCACGCATGCATCTTGTTGCTTTTGTTTGACACACACTGTCATAATGAGTTGCCTCATTTATGGACGTATTTTTCTTAGGCAGCGCGGTGTCTAGTATAGCAAAGCGATACCAATCATTTGTCTAGGGGCCACTAGTTTATTTACATTTAAATGCACTTTAGTAACCTGAAAGTAACTGATAAGTAGCATTATATTGATATTACGAACTCTTTGGTGTTTGATTTCTTTTATGCTGGTGTTCATGTTCCTAATTTGAAAAGTATTGGCCATCATTTTAAGAAAAAACTAATTGGTTGTAATTCTTATGTTTTTCTTCGATTGTCTTCTTAATTTGTTTCGGTTATTTTAGGAAAAATGTTTTACTTTTTCAATTTAATTGATTCATTTATCATCTCGCGTTATTCATGCCACCAGTATGAAGGCACATGGATATAATTACAGCAACCAGAGCCATAACTATGATCCAAGAAGGACGATCTCAGCGTTACGTGGGTTTGCAGTTAGTGTTTTCTCGAAGAGCTGTCCAAAATGTACGGAATCGCTTCCAAGAGACCGGCAGTGTTGCCAGGAGATCCGGTTCAGGAAGAGTTTGTGTAACAACGGCGCACGAGGATGGGTACGTCCATCTAAGTGCTCGTCGTGATCGTACAGATATATGTATAGTTACCCGTGTCAGTGATCAAACTATATGTAATCAATTGCACGAAGACCAGCAAATGTCAAGACGACGAGTTGTTCGAATTCCTCTGACCAGGGTTCAACGTGAAAACCGTTTAAGATTCTCTCGTCAGAATTTGAACTGGCGGATTAATCAGTGGGGCAAGGTGCTTTTTACAGACGATACATTACATAAGCCAGGGTGTGCTTTCGCTCTACTGATCTGTCCGATCGTAGAGAAGAGGCATTCGGGTCCGCGCTCCCGGATCGCTCGAGCAGTCGCAATCACCACCAATATCCCTTCCGTGATTGCGGCATCCTTTGCTACCTTTGACATCCTTTCCAAACACCTGTAATACAGTAATTAACTAGCTCAGGAGTCAGGGATACAAAATTATTGTAAACGAAATTAATGTCAATGTCAATAAAGTTATGTAAGTTATGTTTGTTCAATAAACGATCATGTTTGTTCAATAAACCACCAACCTCCTTTAACACTCTCTTATCCTATCCTGTATTTCCCTTCCGTTCCTTATCCGAAGTAGAGATGAAGAAGATGGCGCAATGACATTTAGGGGATTCAATATTACTTTACCGGAGGAGCGGATAGTAAGATCGATGAATTGTGTGATATGATGGATATAAGGAAAATTGATATACTAGGAGTAAGTGAAACGAAGAAGATAGGATGCTCAACGACTACTCATGGCCGGTATCATGCATACTGGTCTGGACTTGTTGAGTCTGAAAGAGCTAGCTGAGGAGTTGGAATGATTCTGTCGGATAGGATGAATGAGTGTGTGAAAGAATATGAATATATCAACTCCAGGCTTCTTTGGATGCGATTAAAGCTTGGTTTAATGAAAGTCTTTGTTGTGTGTGTTTATGCTCCGGACATGTCCAAACCAGTGAATGTCAGAGAGGAATTCTGAGACAAGGTCAGAGATGTGCTCGCTAGGTGTGAGAATAATGAAAGAATAATTATGTTAGGCGACTTTAGTGGATGGGTGGGTGTGTCTCGTGATGGATGTGAAAGGGTTCTAGGGCAATTTGGCGACGAGAGAGTGAATGAAAATGGTGAGAGTTTGCTGGACGTTTGTATGGAGAGAAAACTTGTGGTGACAAACACTTCGTTTAGTCACAAGTTGATTCATATGTATACATGGCAAAAGCAAACAGAAAGAAGTATGATAGATTTTGTGGTAGATGAACGTTTGAAAGGAAAAGTGAAAGATACTAGAGTGTACCGAGGCTTAAATGTGGGTACTGACCATTTTTTGGTAGTTAGCCGCATAGCGGTACTAACCACTAAATGGCGCCATCGTCCTCGCATACGATCACCTGCCATAGAAAGAGTGAAAGTTGAAAGATTTGAAGAAGAGGATGTACGTAGTCAGTATAAAGAGGCATTGGAAGAAAGGTTTAAAGAGTTGCTTGAGGAAGATGATTGCGAGATAGAAGAATTTTGGAAAGAGTTTAAGAATGGAGTAATAGGGACAGCTACACAAATATGTGGCGTAAGCAAGAGGAAGCATGTTAAAAAGATTTGTAATGAATGGTGGGATCAGGAAGTAAGTGGTGTGGTTGCAGAATAGTTCAAAGCATGGATGGACTTGCTGGCCATAAGAGCCAACAAAAGGGTACAAAGTAGTGTCACTGACAATGAGAGGATAGTGAAAGAAAAGTATGATAGATTGAAATATAAAGTAAAAGAGACGGTAAGAAGAAAGAAAGAAGAATGTAAGGATAAATTTGATAGAAAGTTTTCTCAGCATTTTCGGGGCAATATAAAATTATTCTGGCACTTGGTTAGAACAGCCCGAGGCAAAGCAGGTGATTCGAAAGTTGGTGTGATGAGGGATGTAAATGGAAATATTATAAGAGAGTATGGGGATGTTTTGGATCAGTGGAAGGCGTATTTTGAGAATTTGTTTGAACGAGGAGAAAGTGACACTAGGAATATAGTAGCGAATGAGGAAGATAATTGTGAAAGTAATATAAGTACGGAAGAGATTACGGTATGCAATGAAAAGTATGAAAACGGGTAAAGCTGCGGGATATGATAGAATATCTGTTGAAATGTTAAGGTAGGCGAAGGCGTCACCGCAAGCCTGCTGTACCTACTTTTCAATAAATGTTGGCGGTCCGGTCGTGCACCAGGTGACTGGAACAAGGCCATCATTGTGCCCCTGTACAAGGGAAAAGGGTCACAGCAGGAATGCAAAAATTATCGCGGTATACGCCTCCTGAGTGTTGTTGGCAAATTGTATGCAAAGAAACTGATTGAAAGAGTGATCTCTGAAACAGACAGTAAAATTTGGGATGTGCAAGCGGGATTCAGAAAGGGGAATGGGATGTTCGGATCAAGTCTTTTCCTCAAGGTGCATTTCAGAAAAAACCTTAAGTAAACACCAGAAGGTTTTCTGCGCCTTTATTGACCTGGAAAAGGCTTACGATCGAGTGGTGAGGGATTAACTTTGGTCAACATTTTCTGTGTATGGAGTGGGCAGCAATCTGGTACGGGCACTTGAATCCTTAGATAGGGATTCAAGTGCCTGTGTCAGAGTAAACGGGGCCTACACGGACTGGTAACATTGATCGTGGTGTTAGACAGGGATGTTTAGCGTCTCCTTGGCTGTTCAATCTATTCATGGACAGTTGTTTGACCGATCTGAAAGGGTCTGAATGTGGATTAAGAATGGTTGAATCTGTGTTTAAGACCTTGCTATACGCTGACGACCAGGTTCTTTTTGCGTTGTCAGCGTCTGATTTACAGCATATGGTTGTCACCACCCCCTATCTTCCCGTGGGTGTCGTAAGAGGCGTCTAAGGGATATCACGATGCAAATACCATCTTTGCGTAGAGACGGAAAACTCGACATCAAACCCTATACGACTGCCTCGTTGGTCTCGCGGTATAAATGTGCGCGTGGGATCGGGAGGTCCCAGGTTTGATTCCTGGGTCGGGCAGTGTTTTTGGGTTTTTCTGTCACGAAATTCTCAGTAGCAGCATGGAGTCTGGAAATGTGCCCGGTACGGCAATAGGCTCGCCCCTTATTACGTGGGACTAAAGTATATCTGGCGAAAAGTGGGTTTAGAAATACACCTCTGCCTACCTCTTCGGGGCTATAGGCGTGAGACTATGTATGTATGTATAACGTATAATGGACTAGATATATTTAATAGGATATTACTAACATTTATTATGGCTAACTTACGCACTAAATATAATTTATGTGAGAATAAAAAAAGTGTCTGTAATTAAATCTTGCATGATGAATTTGACCCACTTTCTGGTTTTCTATTGAGCTGTAATTGGCACGCATTTGCATAACGCGTGTCAATTTTATGATGTCATGGAGCTGATCTAATGATGGAGCTCGGTGGCCATAGAAACTCTGCAATAAAACGACGCAACCTCTTCGAGTTTGGGCTCGTTTGGTCCGTATTGATGAGTGCTTTGTCCTATAAAGTTGTTTTCAAGCTTTTACTTCATTTATTAAGGGCAACTGATGCATACCTAACATTTTGAGAATATACTGAGCTAAGACGGAACAAAAACAGCAGACCTTAGAAATTATTCAGAAATATGTTAGTCGTCCGTTCTTCACTATACACGTGCCAGCAAAGAGTATTCTAATATGAAACAATAAAAGTGAAGTAGGCTCCTATCTTGCAACACTAGTGCTATTATGAATCCATTGGAAGACAGTGAGTACATTATATATAATTCAGCAGTTTCTTGTAGTCTAATCTAATACTAATATATAAAGCTGAAGAGTTTGTTTGTTTTGTTGAATGCGCTAATCTCAGGAACTACTGGTCCGATTTGAAAAATTATTTCAGTGTTAGATAGGTCATTTATCGAGGAAGGCTATAGGCTTTATAACATCACGCTAAGGCTACTACTCCACTCCCGTGGCTCAACAGGAGCGGAGCAGTAGCCTTAAATAATGCAGGTGTAACCGCGGGCATTATCTATTTTAGATAAAGCTCGTTTCTTATAGTACCGCAAGGGGGCGCTGTAATAGCAAATCTGCATGTATTTCGCTTTGGAGGTAAGCTTCTTAGTTTTGTAAGGCTGCGTATTTGTTAAAGATGTGCGGGCCTTAGCTGCCTCATCTAGTAGGCATTTTTCTCGCGCTCCTAACGTACCAGAAGCTTAGATTAAATAAAAATAATAATAATGAGAGGTAGACTTATAACTCTAAATATTGTGCGGGAGATAAAAAATAAGATACTTGTAAATACACGCCTCCATATTTCAGAGGAAGTAAAATATGTAGATAACTCACTGTAAATAAAAAGCTTTTTAGCGACTTCTAGAAAAGAAGTTACCAGTTTGACCTGTATGTATGTGACATATGAAGTACTGACGTCCTGGGCCGTGCTAAACCGTGATGTGTCCACGTGTGCCTTTTGTGTTTCAGTGACCACAAAGGGCGTCATGTATTTTCCTTGTAACATTTGGTCTGAGACCAGCATATTTCATTCGATTTGCACTGAGCGAAAATACACAGATACTATCAGTGTATAATTGTATATACTAGACAACTACCTCGTTCATCTTTAATTCAAACACTGCCACTGAGCTTACTGCTGATGTAAGCTGTCATTGAGATTTTTGTAAGTCAAAGCAATCTTGTGCGGATTATGTGTATAGGCCTCGGCACAATCTGTTATGCCTCAGTAATTGGGACTGTGTAGTTACTTCAGACCCGCAATCACAAAGCGTTTTTACCCGACTACGGCTGAGGCTAAAGGAAGGGTAATTTTTTAGAAAATGCCTTGTTGAACTTGTGGAAAAGATTCATCTCAATATGATAGAACAATATAATTGAAGTGGTTTTTTTTAAATGAAGTAGAAATAAGGTTTATCTTAATACGAGTTGGATATTTGTATATTAATATAAGTTAGACCATTGTTTATTTACCATCAGAAAAACCAGCAGTGCCCTTAATGGTAGATGGTAAACACGAAGGGAAGAGACTTTAAAAAATAAAAATCAGTTTGTTTTTATATACACAGATAACTTTCACGTTAGGAGTACGTCCTGTATTGCGTTGATTGAAAGCTTGTATGGTCCCCTACAAGCTTTCAATCAACGAACACAACGGGACACAAAAGAGTTCTCGTTTGGATACCGAACCCACGTCACTTGGCCTAGTGCGAAAAAGCTATCTAGATCGGTCTCACTGTACCTATTGTCATCCAACCGGCTAGCGAAGCATTTAATTATCCAACTCCAAGGCCAGTTGTTTGTGAGTATTGGGATTTTCTTTCACTCGGCTCAAAACTGTGATATGTACTCCCATATAATAATAATGTCCTGACGCATGGCAGACACACAAAACGGATATGCTGATATATATAATATGTATATTGTAATTGTTCATATGTTTCACACGTGAGGAATTTGAAATGTTCTCCAAATTTCTGTTTGCTTGTTTGTTTATAGTTTTCACCATTGTTACTTACGGCGCGGCGTCTGTTTGCAACTTTTAAACTCCGCGCGATCAGCGTGTACACAGATAACTTATATACAATAGCCATAGACAAGTGACCATGGTGGCAGCTCACAGATTGTCCATTATTGTTTGTATAATTAGTTTTCTAAGATTTCACTCACTTGCATATAGATATTTTTTGCTCGTGTCCGTAATATATTTATTATAAATTTATTTATAAAAACAGTCCCAATAGAATACCAGCGCCATCTTGTGTCACAAGATGGCAATATGCTGAGTTGGACCATAGTCTAAGGTTGGGACCGATTCTATTTAGGTTATGTTAGTTTTTAAGTTTTTATGTTACTTTCTGTTAAAAACCTAAGCAGAATAATTATCTTCTTTTTAAAAGGCGAGGCGACTACCGAAATCCCAATGCCATACAACGTGAAGTCCAAGTAATTATGAGTTGAGGTATTTTTATTTACCACCATAAAAGCTACCGGAGTACTGCAAGGTAAATAATCACCCTAAACGAAAGATACCATTAAAATAATTTTAAGAAAATATCCTATTGTTGAGAAAAATGAAATACAAGTGAAAGTGATTGACCTACCAGCGTTTTAGCTGACTCAGCATTTATAGACCACCAAAATATTATTTTTATAATTCCCCTAAAGTTTTGTAACCATAAATCATTTTAATATTTACACTTCATTCCATACGATTGATCTTTGTTTTGATCGGCGATTCCGCTTCGCATCATCTCAACAGCATTTACATAATCCATTGGATTTATGACGACAGAACGTAAATCAATGCGATATCTATAACATTTCATTAGCACCACATTAATATCGGTACAGCGTTTCTGAACAATATTATGCTAAACACAACAGAAAGCAGCGATGAAGGTCGTTTGGAAAGGAATTGTCAGCGAAAACATACTTATAGTAATATCATAGGTCATCTCCCATCTGCCTAGTGAAGATACCAACAGACTGCTATGCAGAGGGTATCAGGTTTGAAAACGGTGAGCATCACAGATTTTTTTAATAAAAATATTCTGTGCCTCGAACAGGATACTGTTCTTTTTCGTTGAATAAACCGTTGGTTCCAGCGGTCCTGAAGATCTTTATCAGTCGGTTTGAGGTATCAGTGTTGGGCAGTTCCTCTAAATATGTGAGGATCAAACCTAAAACGTCTAACTCAGAAGACACGTTTTGAAGAAACGAGACTAACGGTTTATGAAACTTTTAACCTGGATGTTACCACCCGGGCACATTAATTATACTCTTTGAATTCTTAATTTCATCTAGAAAAAATATCACCTAGTTGATATCTTCCAGGTTAAATAATTCGACTTATACGGAGGCCTTTGTTCCCCTTGGAACTAATTGGAATAAACCAGACTAACGGCCAGTCTAGGACATTTATAAAGTGTATGATATTATATATTATGTATACCTGCTAATCTCCTTAGCTGGGTATAGCCCTAAGTGTTATGTATGTCACCCCCTACGCACAATGACCCAGTTTGGAAGCAAAGCACTCGTGACTTAGTCTTACTAAGTTTGTACACTTGTTGGCTTACAAACGATCGTAAGATGTGACTTGAGGAACAGACAATTGTGACTGGTATGGTGTTTAATAACTTCTGTTTGACATTTTCGGCTTTTACTTTACTGATTTCACTTATATGAGTGTGCACGGTTGTAGCTATGTTACTTTTTCATGCAAAGGAAAATAAATTATGACTGCATGTGTGGTGTAGTCGTTTAGGCGACCCTTGACACTGCGCCGAATGTTGTGAGTTGGATTCCCACACGAGACAACAGTTTTTGTGACCCATAAATTGTTTTTCCGAGTCTGGAAGTTCATTGTGTTCGTTAGTTGTATGTTTGTAAAGTGCCCCATTATACAGGATTTAGGTGCGGGTGTTATCTTTTTAAGTTAAGAATTTTGAAAAAAACTGCTGTAAATTAGTTTCTACATCAGAATAATACATAGGCTACCTTTTGTCGCGAAACACCCAGTATTATACAAAGTACTTGTTTTGGCGAACCTGTTTATTACATTTGGCACCGAATTCATAAAGTTTCAATTATAATATTTATAATGTAGTTTGCAACATTTCTATTGTAACAAGCAAAACATTTGCATCGGCTTTCTCTTGCCTGCCAATTAGATGACGTAATAATAAGTTCGGCAGATTATGTTGCGGCTTTGGGATTATGGCAGCACTGACCTAGAGCAGCCGTGTGGTTGACGGCATAGAATACAAGTGTCACCACCCCCTATCTTCCCATAGGTGTCGTAAAAGGTGACTAAGGGATAACACGATGCAAATACCATCTTTGCGTTGAGACGGAAAACTCGACATCAAACCCTATACGGCTGCCTCGTTGAATCGGGAGTTCCCGGGTTCGATTCCTGGGTCGAGCAGTGTTATAGGGTTTTTCTGTCACGAAATTCTCAGTAGCAGCACGGAGTCTGGAAATGTGCCCGGTACGGCAATAGGCTCGCCCCTTATTACGTGGGACTAGAGTATATCTGGCGAAAAGTGGGTATAGAAATACACCTCTGCCTACCTCTTCGGGGTTATAGGCGTGAGACTATATATGTATGTATGTATGTATGACCTAGAGCAATGATTATAACCTACATAAGATGGACTACTAACATCTATCTATCTATCATCACGCCTGTCTCCCATTGGGGTAGGCAGAGACTATGGAATGCCATATGCTCCGGTTCAAACATGCCTCCTTCGCTTGCTCGACATTCATTAACCTCATCATACATGCTCGCCGGTCATGGGTACTTTTAATTTGGCCCTTTTTTAGTACGTCACCTATTTGGTCGGCGTACGTCCATCTTGGGCGTCCCCTACCGACATCTCCATTCATTCTTACACGTTACACTTCTTTCGTATTTCTTCTTTCATCCATGCGTTCCAAATGTCCAAACCATCGCAACATTCCTTTTTCAATCTTTATCACTGCATCTTCTTTTAGTCCACACTTCTCTCGTATCGCACTGTTTTTCGCTTTATCTATCAGCATTACTCCGCACGTACTCCTCAAAGCTCTCATCTCCACAGCATTTATTCTATTTTCATGCTTCTTCTGCCATACCCATGATTCGCTACCATACATCAGCGTTGGCGCCAACTACTAACATCTATTATGAAATATAATAAACTAGAAGATGCACGCAGCTCCGCTCACCCTTTTTTATTTAACTGTTTCTCCCCGATCCCGTTGACATTTCGGGAAATCCCTTTTTAGTGCACCCTGACGGTCGCCAAGGAACATACATGCCAAATTTCAGCTTCTTGCGACCAATAGTTTTGGCTTTTGCTTGTCTTTCAGCCAGTCTGTAACGCAGAGCTTTATATACCTACACAGATAAGTTAGCTTGCCATCGATTTAAGAATTTTTAAAGATGTTTTACACAAAACCATAAAAAAACTCAAGTTAAAAACGTTTCCGTTACGTCCCCATTGTCTCTTGTCTAAATCACAATACAGTACTTAAAATTACAGTACTTAAAATTTCCTAAAACAAAGTGAAGTGGTATAAGAGGCCACCTCGCCACTTAGATACTGCCGAATACCATGACCTTGATCTTCTTATGGGACAATTCTTTGGTCCGTACAATCCCCGTTCATAGCTGTTTCTTATGTGGGTGGCATTTCGGTCCTTTTATTACAATCATGTTTGTCAATTATTTCTTGATGGAAAAATCAACTTCGTTATGTAATAAATATTGTGAAGAAACAAAATTTATTTTGATGAATAGCATAAAACTATGGAATTCATGCAGCCTTACAATTTTCTACCTGTATATAAATTTGAGGCATGATAGTTTTCTAAAACCTATTTTACAAACAAAACTACGTACACGCTTCTTTATAAAAATCTCGGCGCAAAACATACAAAACATTTGTTTGAAAAAGTCGCTGGCAAGCTTTTGTTAAGTCATGCCCATGGAAGCGGAATGAGACAACTTTGTATCAGGTTCAAGGTCACGGTGATTATTATATTTTATCTGTCTCATTATGACCGGATTCCTCTATGGGGAAGCTTTGTTTATACCAAGATTTGTGCCTTGTTTATAGCAGGTTTGTTTAACAACACTGTAATGTCTTTCGACGGCGTTGCCATGGTTACCAAGATAACAAATCTTAGTAGGCAACTTATGGATGACTACGAATGGCGTAGTGGTTCGACTGCGTTGAGTATTGCAGGTTCGATTGCCACACTAGACAACGCTTTGTATAATCTACAAATTATTTACAAATCTATTTACTATTTTGATAACTTACTGTTATAATGATATAACTTAAATAATAACTAATTACTTTTATAATATAATGTAAATTATAAATTATAGCAATATTTAAGCATACTGAATTAAATAAAACAGATGTACTGTTACAAAAACGTTAATACAGAAAACAGTATAGGTATATAAGCTTTAAATATGAAACTATAAGAAGTTTTAAAAGTAACACGAATTTCAATTCCAATTAATTATACGGAGTAATAATATGTGTTTAGGAAATATACAAGAAAAACTATGAAATGTAAAAGCAAAATATCAAAAAGCCTACTGCATTGTTAAATATAGTACAGCAATTATTAGTAAGTGCATTAACCCATTTGCTTATGTACTTTTCAGTCTATGCAGTGCTTTAAAAACGAAAAGCTTTTCTATGAATGAAAGGTAGGAAATCCTTTCTATTGCCGGCTTCCGAATGGAATTGTATAGTTAACTTAGATTAACTTTGTTTTGTAAGTAGATTTTATCAGAGAGCTCAGTAAACTCATTTCGTTTAATTTGGTTTGGTGTTCACTTTTGCAGCAGTGACTTGCATAGTTTAATATTGTGTAAGGTGACTGTCCTTATCATATTAGCGGATTTGTTTAGCAAGAACGCTCTTACGATATCATCTAGGTGCACTCGGGTTATAAAGTGAAATAAGTAAAGAAAACTCAACGGAACAGTAAGTCGCCTTATAAATCACTACGAAAAAGAGTCTTATAGTGATGTGCAGATGAGAGTATCAGTGCTTCATGAAGAAAAGCGTGCTAAAAGTGTGGGTAAACTTTTATGCAATCTCTTTGGAAATAATATGTCTGTCTATCTATCTAAATATATCGCCACGCCTGTCTTCCATTGGGGTAGGCAGAGTATGGCATACCACATGCTTCGGTTCAATGATACCTCTTAAATAATATGTATGACGGCGGATTGCTTGATTCTTGGCCGGTATCAACACTTCACATCATAGTTTGTTTATAAGTTCACACCAAATCAAATAAAACAAAACTGACTATTACTGAACACGAAACTAGTGACAGTTTCTAGGTACTTGTTGCCCGCCCGGAGTCTCCAAGAGTTGCTCCGTTGAACGTCAACCGTCACCCCCCTTTTCGACTGTAGCGAACGTGACGCGTAGACTCTGTCGAAGCGCGCAATCTTCGCACTTCCGTTTCGTAGTCGATTGACGTCCTGTACTGATGGCTATTCCGATATGTAAATTATTTATTCTCATTGATACAAAAAGGCTCTTGTCTATTATTTTCTTGTTAGTGCAGACCAGGCCGGTCTTTAGCAATAATAATATGCACACAAATACATTTTAATTTTATCAATGCTAAAATCCAAAATTACTGATGGTGCGCATATTCTAAGTAAGTACTTAAATAACAATTTTTGCCTATCATCGATTTAGTCGTTGGCCATGGATTGGGTTCGCTTAAAACTACCTATGACAAGGCGATAACATTTGAAGGGCCATCTTGTTTGCACAAATGCATACAATAGTAACTGAAATATCCGAAATCATCATCATCAAGCATCAACGACCAGCAGTGAACAAATGCAGGCTCATTTGTTCACTGCTGGCCGTAGGCCTCTCCTATGGCGCGCCAATGAGTTCGGTCTTCGGCTTCCCTCTTCCAGTCCCTTCCCGCTGCCCCACGAATATCATCGCCCCACGTGGCTACAGGACGCCCAAACTACGTTTGCCGCGACCTTATTGTACAGTAAATAGATATAACATGTTTTGCGTGAATGGATGTTCGATTGCAACGTTTTGCCTAGCGCTTAGTTACAATGCCTCACTATAGAATCAGGATGTAAAGGCTAAATAAAACGAGACATCTTAACCAAAAATCACTAAGTAAAATATTTACGTAACATAACTTCACATATTTTGACCCCGAAGGGGTAGGCAGAGGTGTATTACACACCCACACATCGCTAGTTATATTTCGGCCCCAATGTAATAGGGGGCGGGCCTATTGCCATCTACTGGGCACATTATTAAGCAAGTGATAACGAACATTTTTAATACACACATAATTTCAAATAGAGTTGTGTGCGCGCGGTACCTGGGGATTGAACCTGAAACCATCGTCCGTTACGTAAACCACTTGGCTATGGCCGCTAAATCGCGGTTAAATATTTGAAATATATTAACACCGACCAAAACAAATATAGGCTTAGTCTAGAAATCTTAGGTTATTGATATCAGCATTAATGTTAACACAACGCTAATATTTTTTATACTGTGCGGAGGATAATACCATTTAGGTATTTGTACTCGATGTATTTCATTAGCAAAGATAGCGCTTCGAGTTCCTTCATGATACACATAACCGATATTTAAGGTCATCAGAAAATTTACGACTGAAAATGCCGGCACATTCCACTGCATTCCATGATAAATCCTTTTCTGTAACGGCTGTTCGCTTATGGAATGCATTACCTCTAAACATAAGGCAGGCACAGACGGTTACTTCATTCAAAGCTTTATATGAATGTGCATGTTTATAATATAAATATTAAAACTGGTACACCTACAACTACCACTTCTTTTCCTACCAATATATCCATCCAAAGGTTGCCTGGTAGAGATCGCTTTAAGCGATAAGGCCGCCCTTTGTACTTTACCTATTATATAAGATTTATATAATGTTGATACTGGTGTACAATAAAGTTTAAATAAATAAATAAAATAAACGCAAGGAAATTACCGACATCGACTTGGCATGGATTTGTGGTAATAGGATGTTTAATCGTATTGATGATCATCAGCTATAATAATTAATTACGTAGCTGCGTATTTATCTCTACGAAAGCGGTTGGATGTGGACGGCTCAAGAACCTTGGGGGAGACCTATATCCAGCAATGGCCGTCTCTAGTGATGATGACATGCTGATGATTTATCAGCTGAAATTTTATATAGAAATACAAAAGATATGTTTGTGGCTATCTACATACATATATTTGATACTATGAGAAATAAGACTCCATAGTGCCTGTAACTATTAATGTCGTCTCGAAGGACTTACATGAGTCTATTGTACGTTTATTTATATAATTGATTCACAAACTGTCTCTTTATGTATATTCTACTAGTATTATACACGCAAAAGTGAGGATGGATGGATGAAAGTTTGTATATCTGATACGTATAAACTACTCTACGGATTATGATGCAGCTTTGCGGTACACAGCCCATTTATTAGAAAAATACTTAGGTCATAATTATTATTTTGCGATAACCATCTCCCACGCATGTTGAATCTAGCACCAAATAAATTTTAATATCAACCTATTTTCAGAATAACTTCATATGTTTTCAGGCACTTATTATTGAGTGTTCTAAACAGATTGTAAAGAGTTATAAATAGCTTTTACGTACGAACTTAATTATTTCATGGAGTTAGTCACTTTTCATTGAAAACGGAAGCCTTTGATGTTGTACAAAATTAGAACAAAAATTGCTCGCGTTAACAAAAATAAAAGAAACCTCAAGCATTTACTTACCGCACGAAAATTCATCGCAATACGTAGCTATACTAACTTAAATATTTATCAGTACAATACAGACTGTTTAGCAAGGTTTAAATCCATTGAGAGCGTTACTGTTAAACACAAACTTTTTTCTCAATATGAATGAATGTATACCTTTTGATTCAGCCAATGTTTGATTGATGGTGTTAGTGCGCCATTAAAGTCCTATTCATCTTAAATCATTAGAAGGCGCACCACAACATAAAAAAATGTGAGCTTTATTAGGCATTACTTTACAGAAACTCATTGTATAACACTAAAACCTGAGACCTTCAATTATGAAACACAACACGTAATCTTAATTGTATTAGCGACGAAGCCACACCAAAGGTCCGCGGTCCTTTGGTGTGTTATCATAGAAAATAAGTAAAAAATTACAAAAGAGATTTATACTTTGATATAAGAGCTCAGAAATTGCACTACGTCATAATTCTGTTATATGATGTCGTGTCATATTTTGTTCTGCTTCAGTGTTTTGCCCCATAATGTATGAAGTCATAGTTTCTTACTTTCTAGGGATATACTCCCTAGAAAGTTAACTAAACTATGACTACTGTTTTTCTTTGCGGTTCTGTTTCGCGAGAAACGTTATTAATGAGGTTGAAGTCGCATTAAATGGATTATTATCGCTTCCTGAACGATGAGGGATCACATGGTTGGGAAAACCTGTCTCAGGGTTTTTTCGTAATGCTCTCGACAGACATAATTATTATTGTGGAGTGCGACTTTATTACACTTCCGGTGTGGCGCCATTAAATAATGTACAGTGTTAGTCTTTTGTGACATCGTACATCGTAATAGGTATATCGTTCACTTTAATTTAAAGTAGACCCAGCAAATATGTTTTCCCATAAATAACTAATATCTTATAGGGTCGCAAATGAATATAATTCTTTATGCATTCAAAGCGTTTTTAACAGTCATTCATTTTCTTATTGGGTGTATATACAGATATGTACTTATGTATCTAAACTTTGCAACCGATTAAATGTACGGATCATAACATACACCATTATGCTTTGAAATTATGTTTTTAACTTATCATACATAAAGTCGAATGCAATCGTAAAAAAGAAAGGCGAATATTTAGGGATGTCTCCGTGATCACTAGGTTCAACACCGGAAGTGACCACCGACTTGTACGAGGCACTCTGAATATCGATTATAAGCTTGAACACGTTCGCCTTATGAAGTTTACGCTCCGGCCAAATTTCCTCCAACCCGTGATTGGATCTGAAACATTCCAGCTAAAACTGGAAAACCGGTTCGCTGCCTTGGAAACCGCAATAGACGCAGATATGGACCAGGAACTCGATAAAGTGGTGGAAATCCTTCGGGATTAGGGGACGAAACTCTTTAAGACGCAGCACACCGACAGGAGATCTCAACTTTCGCGAGAATCTCTGCAGCTCATAGAGATGCGACGAGAAAACCCGGCAGGCACTTTGTCAGATCTAAATAAAAAGATCTTCAAGCTGGTAAGACGCGACCTCCGTAGCTCCAATACACGCTCTATACAAGATGCGATCGAGCGAAATCGGGGGTCGAACGGTTTTACTCAGCATTTAGGTCGAAGTCATCTGACAAAGCTGACCACGTCAGACGGGAAAGTCCCCACTTCTAGACCGGAGATTCTTGCGGAGGTTCAGAGCTTCTACGGCAACCTCTACACCTCGAAAGCGTCCCATCCCCAACCCGACTCTGAGGATCCAAGAGCCACTTTAACCCGCCACTTCACGGAAGAGTTGCCAGACGTCAGCCAAGACGAAATCGTGGTGGCCCTGAGGCAGCTTAAAAATGGAAAAGCCCCCGGGGAAGATGGAATTACGACGGAGCTGCTAAAGGCAGGTGGAAAACCTATACTGGTGCAGCTCCAACGCATATTTAATTCTGTCCTGTTCTCGGGGAGAACTCCAAGGGCGTGGAGCAAGAGCATAGTCGTTTTGTTCTTCAAAAAGGGAGACAAAACTCTGTTGAAGAACTATCGACCAATCTCGCTCTTGAGCCACGTCTATAAGCTGTTTTCCAGGGTCATCACGAACCGTCTCGCGCGTAGACTCGACGAGTTTCAGTCGCCCGAACAGGCCGGTTTTCGAGGAGGGTATGGCACCATAGACCACATCCACACAGTGCGGCAGATTAAACAGAAGACAGAGGAGTATAATCAGCCCCTGTGCTTAGCGTTTGTGGACTATGAGAAGGCCTTTGACTCCATCGAAACCTGGTCTGTTCTGGAGTCTTTGCAACGGTGCCAAATCGATTGGCGGTACGTCCAAGTGCTGAGAGGTCTGTATGACGCCGCGACTATGACCGTCCAAGTACAGAACCAGCAGTCTGAACCTTGCATCGAGGTGTGAGACAAGGGGATGTTATCTCCCCCAAATTGTTCACAAATGCAATGGAGGATATTTTCAAGACGCTGCACTGGAAAGGACGCGGTATTAACATAAACAGCGAGTACCTCTCACACTTAAGATTTGCAGACGATATCGTTATCGTGGCTGAAACCGTGCAAGACTTGCAGTATATGCTGAGCAGCCTAGCTGATTCTTCTGCTCGCATCGGTCTCCGGATGAACTTGGATAAAACCAAAATAATGTTCAATGAACATGTCTCTCTGGAACCGATTACCCTAAACGGGGTCCCTCTCGAAGTTGTTCAGGAGTACGTCTACCTTGGGCAAACCTTGCAATTGGGTAGAAACAACTTCGAGAGGGAGGCTTGCAGAAGAATACAGCTTGGCTGGGCGGCATATAGGAAACTCTGTCGAGTCTTTTCGTCATCCCTACCGCAAAGCCTTAAGACAAAAGTCTTCAATGAGTGCGTCCTACCCGTTATGACTTACGGTGCCGAGACGTGGACACTGACGGTGCGACTAGTCCACCAATTTAAGGTCGCTCAGCGAGCTATGGAGAGGGCTATGCTCGGCGTTTCTCTGAAGGATCGAATTCGTAATGAAGTGATCCGACAGAGAACCAAGGTAATCGACATAGCTCAGAGAATTAGCACGTTGAAGTGGCAGTGGGCTGGTTCCATCTGTCGCAGAACCGATAACCGATGGAGTAGCCGTGTTCTAGAGTGGAGACCGCGCCTTGGCAAACGTAGTGTAGGACGCCCTCCGGCTAGGTGGAGTGACGATATACGCAAAGTGGCTGGCAGCGGCTGGACACGAAGAGCCGAAAATCGGGCTCAGTGGCGTGCCATTGGAGAGGCCTATATCCAGCAGTGGACTACGGCAGGCTGATGATGATGATGATGATGAATGCAATCGTAAGACATTTTAGCTATAATATAATACTCATTCCGTTAACTTATTTGACTGTATGTTAATATATACCATTATGTTACCAACTTTTACTTAATTATCAAGTCGAGGCTTGGTCGTTACTGAAAATAGTCCGGATTTTTTGTCGTTGGTGCGGGCCGTTCATGAACGGACGTGGAGGTGAATTTGTTTGTCTTACTCTTGTGACATTGCTTTTAAGTATGAAAAACGGAGATAAAAGATATTGTGTTATGATTCGCCGGCACCTTAGGTCGGCCGGTCATTTACTAAGTGAAAATGGAACTCCAGCAAATTTAGCTAACGTCTCTCTTTTGGTGACAATAGAGGATCTTATAGGTCTACCATATAAATCACCTGATAATATTGTTTTTTTCACCTCATGCGATATATCCTTGCCAACTAAAAAGGTTGGATATTCAAATAGATTCGACTGATTGGGTTATAATTTGAATACACCTTTATATGATGCAATGACTGTGATGGCACAATATATTTCACAGCACTTTAAAGACATGTAAAGAAAGCTGTGAGTCAGCAATTAAGCATAAAGTAAAGAAAAGGGTTGTGAATCTATCAAAATGGAAAATAAACCAATGCAATATTGCAAGATTGAAAGGATCTCAATTTTTTATCAATCAAGATTGAAGCTTTTAAGCCTTTACAAACTGTTATTAAAGTTTCGTATGCTTAAGAGCAGATCTGCACGAGACACAATAGATTTATAATTATGTCTGGTAATCCAGCATACGAGAGGTTAAAAGCCTATATTTAACCAATTTAAGAAACAATTTAATAGCTGGGATCATCGAAGGCAATTTATTGTAACCGCTGTAAAAAAAGATAAAAACAGATTGATCAAAACATATGGAAATTTAGCGTCAGACCGTAGAAAGTTCTCATAATACTTACAGTCTTATTATTGGAGACTTACGTGAAAAGGTTTGCACCATAATATTGGCGATTCAAAAGAGTGGCCACCAGTTTTATTGGCTGTTCTTTCTCGTGGTTCTACCTATTGCTTTGCGAACGAGGCAGTAAATGTAGAAGTAATTCAATTTAAAAAAAATGACGTTCATAAGCGTCACCTTGTGCCTGGATGAATAGACGATTTTGACTTTGACTTTGCAAGGTTATGTATTTGAACACACTTTCAATCGGAGAAAAATTTGTAAAAATAAGCATCGAATAACAATTAGAAGAAGGCTTAATAGTTGGAGATCAGAGAGCCAAGCGTTATCCAGGAAATAAATCACCGAACTTATGATTAAAATGGTGATGAATCATATTAAATCTTACCCATCTTAATAAAGCAATTATTCTCGTCAAAAAACTGAAAAAAATATATTTAGGCCGAGACCTTCCTTTTGCAACTCCTATGGTCATTATAAAATATAAATGGAAGATCTTCCAAACACCGAAAAATTACCATAGTATTTTAAGATTAAGATTTTTCGAATTGTTACAAAATAAAAGGTACAATTGTTACCCATTAATATAATTCATAAAATTGTTCTAGTTAGCTGGTTAATATCAAATATTGGCAAAAATGGTTTCGAATTTTATTCTTGCTCTCCTGAAAACCTCGCTTTTTCTAGATCCGACCATATGCATCTCAGGTCCAGAATTATATTTGTTAACTTTGATCTTTTCGTCAAAATTGAAACTACGCGAAATTTACATAATTTATTATATATCTCTTTCATCTTTCTAAATACACTATTATATTATTAAACATTATACATAAGTGTTATCTGTTACTCATACATTTTGTCTCAATATTGAGTTATTTCCAGGAAGAAGTATACGTCAATATTTAGTTTCGTATGTGTTTTATGGTCCACATTTTAGTCTACCATTATGCAAAAAATGGGATGACTTTAGTTTACTAAGCCGTTAAATATCGCTAACAGTTGAACTCCGTAACCCAAAGGTTACGGAGGTCAACTGTTGCTTCGTAGAAAATGTAAGTTTTGTCTGTGTTCTTTTATGAGTCCGTCGATGTCGATGTCGGTGTCATTTCGTGCAATTTGAAGAAACGCTTTATCCCACACAACATTTTATGTGTGTATGCGTGTAGTAGCGTGAGCGAGGTCAATGTGGAATCAAAAGGCCTCGGTGTCGTATTACAAGCCATGCTCCCTATAAAACTGGCAAAGATACTCATGACAGCCAAGACCACTGGTTTAACGTGCTCTCGGAGACACGGGGCAAGCGAAATGCGTGAGACTTTAGCAACAAGTGAAACCTAGGGCTTTCTGATTCATACCTTATAGTATAAGTCTATAGTCCTCAACGAGTAAAATGTTTTCTTAATGTTCCTATTAATACCAATAAAGTGCAAACATATTAGTATTAATGATAGTTTAGTTTCAGAATTTTGGCTCAACGCCCTAAGGATGCTGGACTTTTGCCAACAGGTGTGCCTTTTAAGAGCACGATGAGGATTGTATCCAATGTCTATATCACGTTTTTGAATTGAAATGCCACGCTCGAAGCTATCTAACAAACTGTCAATCCAAATTGGACAATCTCAATCTGATTTTTCTATGTCAAGGAATATAATATTATTGTTAACGTAGGTACTTACCTCATATATTTGAGATGATTTATATCGATATCTAACTACGGTCTGGGTTTTGACTATAAAAAAATTTGTTACAGTTAAATGTTGAGTTTATTTTATTTAATTTAGAAAAGAACAAAAGAGAAAGAAAAAGTTTATTTAATTTATTATTATTTATTTACAGAGTCAACATCATTTTCTTACCGCTGTCCCGGTTTGATCCAAGACCTTCGTCTTAGTCACAGTACAGCTGAGATAAATAAATTTATATCAATATTTGGACTGTCTCGTTGGTCTCGCGGCATAAATGTGCGCATGGGATCGGGAGGTCTCGGGTTCGATTCCCGGTACGGCAATAGGCTCGCCCCCTATTACGTGGGACTTAAAAATTTATGGCGAAATGTGGGTGTAATATTACACCTCTGCGAGTGAGTCTATAAATAAAAAAAATAATAAAATTTGGCACTTTTGCTTTTAGGTCAAAAATAAAATTTTAAAATAATTTACATGAAATATGTTGTAGTTGAAATTGATGATATAATTATGTATTCGAGTACACTTAAGACGCACTGAATTAAGCGGCTATGTAGTACTGCCCCGAATACTGTATGTTTGATCTCTACACTGAACAACACTTTATGTCATTGTTCTCCAAAACTGTCTTTTTAAATCTGGATTTTCTAGAAGGTGAGTGATTGTAATATTCCTCACGATTTAGGATTTATTCCAAATGTGGAAGTAATCGTGAATATATTGTTATCATAACAATACGCGATATATTATACAAGTGTGTTCGCAAGTACATATTTTTTCTTATTTGTTACACGTCATTAGCTACACTACAAATCCTTCTCAAAGTTACGTTTGATTTTCAATAAAGATGATTTTCCATAATGTATCTGTGGAGGATAAAGGTGTGGTGGACTGATAGTCCACCAGGCACGATCACCCAGCCTGGTTAGAGGATCCTCCCTCTAGTTGGAGGAACACCACACCTTTATCCTCCACATATCTTTATATAAAGTACGCATAATAAGGTAGAGAAAAGTTTTGAAGGTTTTTCTACCTTATTACACGTTTCTAGATAGTACGAGATATTGTATGACCCTTCATTCATATTCAAGTATATGTCATAATACATTCTATATTTGTTACCCTGCTTAAATATGTATAAATCTTTATGTAAACAACTGGGGATTCGAGTGTGACCTTCAATAGGTATAAGAACGATTTGTGTGTAAATGAAGTACGTTAAGAGAGCCTAATGATCTAAAGATAAAGATAGAAAGATCAGTGCCACCAGCGTCTTAAAATAATATTATGGTGACTTTATTAACAGAAGGATTTGTTGTACAGCAGAGGACATCAATATTACCATCGTAAATACTTACAGATATAAAAAATAAAGGCATATTCTGAAATTGGAGGAACATGTTTATATTATTATAAGTACGTATATTTGTCTACATGAGCATGATAAACTCAAAAAACTGCCGAACGGATTTTGGTACGATTTTCACAAGGTAATCTTGAAGACACTGCAAGAAACAAGCGAAGTCTATTTAAATATAAAGCAACATTTACTTTAGCGTTCATACGGGAAACGCGTCCGAGGCTCAAAACTCCTTCATCCACTTATATATGTTATAGATAAACGAAGAAAAGATATGAAGAAAGGTTCGAGCACATCCTTGTACCCATTGTTAGTATATCTAGGCGAGTGCTTGTTTGCTGCCATTGTAGCCCAAAAGGCACTTTATATTGTAGTCCCTCGACAGCTTTTAGGGGTCATTCTCCTTATACCTAGTTAAAGACTGATCCTATTTGTTGGGCGCGGCAAAGCATGATTGATATCCCTTTATTGTAAAAGTTTATATGGTAATGACCGCTCATTCTTAGGCAAGACGGAAGTATGCTTGATTTGTAACTAAGGGTATTAGTAAATACATGTTTTACTTTTTTATGATGATGTATATAGCAACCGCACAATGCATAATTACATTATATCATGTCTACATTTTCGGCACTAAGTCTCCTAGCGTCATCAATCCATTTGCAACTTTAGCTTTAGTAATAAAAAATATTTGATATATATTCTCGTATCATTTTATATAATTGCAGTCAAAAGGTATTTAGTACAATATCACACAGGTGTAGGACTATCTGGAGATATCACAGTCAAAGTCAAAATCATTTATGCATCTAGGCCACAAAGTGACGGTTATGAACGTCGAAATTGAAGTTAATTACTTAGTTATATTGAAGAGATAGAATTGAAGCACAGCTTCATGTATCTTTTGTTTCTGAAAATATCATAATTTTGGACTTAGGACCATGTTCATCAAAATTTAATAAGACATTTAAATATCAAATCAGTTGATTTAGCAAAATTTTGTATACACCACACCCTAATCACCGATTACCGACACAAATTGAGCGACAGAAGTTTCGGTAAAGGTAACCTTTACCGAAACTTCTGTCTGTCTATATATATTTTCAGCTTCTAGTAAAAGGAACATGTTCTTCAAAGATTTATCTAATAAATGTGGTAACCTATTGAAATCTCGAATTTCTGTTACCCGAATCTTAAAACCCCGAAAACGGTTGGTAGAACTTTTAAAAGACAGTTGTTTACCTTTTTTAATTTCCCAAATGAATCAATTTCCAGGTGCACTAAAACCAAATTGCCAAAAAGTATTTTTTTGTTTCCCATATTCTCATAATCCAGTAAAAGTTATACCAGATTCGGTAAAAGTTTCGAAATACGTCGCCGTTTATAAGGGTTGTGAGTGATTGGGGAGGGAAGGGGCAAGGTCTCGAAACCCTCCCTTACCATTTTCACTTGCCGGAAATACTTGATTTCCTCTGAAAAAAAAAAACTCTTCTCGCCAAATTCCACATCGTAAGCACCTGTAGAGATGTCGATCGAGAAAGGGCCCGTAGTCCTCGAAAACATCTTCAAATACTGCCGATGCTCCACCAAGCCCCAAACTCGTAGACGGTCCCGGTTCCAGGTGTCCACTTCCACTACTTCCAAACGCCATTGCAAACTGCGATAGCGTTATTTCAGTGTCCAGAAGTGAGAAAGCCGAGGTAGTACAGTAAAGCAATCCAAACAGAATACAAGAACGAAGCCAAGACGTAGAAAAACACAAATCAATACGGAAGAACACATTTACAATTCACATATGTATAGTTGAAAGCAAAGAAATGACGCACAAATTCGACATTAGCTGTCAATATCATTTGGGTTGCGTTTCGTTTCACGTTTTTCACATAAAACCTAAATATCGCTTTTAATAATTCCACTAGTTTAATAAACTAAGGTTCCGTCCAATTTTTGGGTTAAGGGTCAAACGAGAACCTAACACAACCTATTTAGTTTCTTGAATTACAGTTGCACCTAACCCTAGGCACTCGAAAACAAAGGAATGGGACGCACAAATTTGACATTAGCTGTCAATATCATTTGGGTTGCGTTTCGTTTCACGTTATTCACATAAAACCTAAAAATTACATTTGTAAAACTGTACTAAAGTATAAAAATTACGTTCCATTTTGCATAATTGCCGAAGTATTTAAGAATTTTTGGAAATTGTTTAAAAATATTTAGACGCAGCGCCGGCAGCCAAAATTACTTTTAGGGGATTAGAATTTTAAATTTAGAACTAACTCCTTATAGCCCCCTACACCACCAATACCTTCAAATTCAGGCAACTCGTTTCGAAATTACCCCCTAGCCCCTACCTACTAACCCCCAGATTCTCAGAATACTTATTTTTTGTTTCCCATCGTACCATTTTCCAAATAAACTATTACCAAATTTTCATAATCTTTTATTTGGTTCCCATACAATCATATTCCTGATAAACTATTGCCAGATTTTGCATAATCTATTTATTTGGTTCCCATACAAGTACAGTTGGTTAGGTCAGGTTAGAACTGCGAACCGGCTCGCTATTGTTTTACTTGCCCATTACAGATAGGTTAAGGTTAAGTACCTTGTAATTCTTCCAATAGTTTATGGAAATAATATAGAATTTCATTAGCTGTTTTTCTGGATATCATTTATTTGATTTTAAAAAATGTTGATTAAAAAAATCTGGATATTGTTTGTCTGGATATCAATTAACTGTATTTCAAAAAATTCTGTTTCAAAAATCGGCTTTCGTGCATATTATGCACGAAAGCCGATTTTTGAAACAGATGACCGTAATCCATATTATGGATTACGGTCATCTGGATTTTGTGCATTTAGAATACGCGTGTCTGGAACTCATTCGTCTGGATTCTAAAACGTCGTACAAATGAATAAATGGGAAAATAAAATTCGGAGTTGCGATTATATGGCAAAAAAAACTTCGGATTTAAAAAAAACGGGATTATGACAAAATGTCCAAACGTTTTCGGGATTATGAAATTCGGAATATTAAAATTCGGGATAAAGATAGGTAACCAATAAATATTCTATTATTTTTTGCACGATGTAGCTAAGCTAGTCGCGGTGGCGTCTAATGGCGTGTGGTTTAGTGAGCCTATTGCTTATCTTAATGCTTAGAATGTGATACTTAAAAACTTACTCCACGTTAAATAATATTCTGCGAAGACTAAACCTTCTTTCCCTATATTTCAAATGTCTTAAGTCAATTTATTCGAAACATAGCCCGCAGAGCTTAAACTCACAATTTTATTGTTCTTGCAATAAAGTTTCCAGAATAATGAATGCTGAATACCACTGATGAGCCAGTTTGCGGCGAGTTCTTGTACATTTTCGTCAGATAAAAGTGAGGATTATAACCGCACGTAGTTGTTAAATGGCTTTAAAATGCGACCTCTTACCTACTAATTAATTAAATTACACTTATAATGTCAACCTGTGAAAGCTACGATTGTTGAAAAGTACATATACTTACGCTAACCGACCAAAGTGCGTCTGTTTGTACTTTGTTTAGGTTGAAGAAGCACGGACGAGTTGTGCTTAGATATAGCCATGATTTGCATAGCGAACAGATGTAACCTTGCAAGACTTTATTATGAGTTGTTTAAAACTTTTTTTTTTGCTATTCTACCAACACGTTAGAAGGGGCGAATAAGAGCTGCAATAAACCAGCAACAATCTAGTGGAGATATCAACAGAATGACATACAAAGGTTGTCAGTTTTACACCCATGCCACAGCGGGCACCACTGATATGTGGATGCTCTCTTTCAGTTTGTGACGACATATTAATATCGGGTGAAGGAATTAGTGTCTTAGAGTAAGATGGTTCTTTCCTGTTAAAATTAGCATGGCATTATCATAGCATCTGTCTATATAATTATTTAGTGTTTCCAAATGACATGTTGCCGTATATTTTCTGTGAAATCTCCTTTTATTTTATGATGTAAGTATTTACATTTTATTTTCCTAGGATACTGCGTCTTCTACTTTTTAACATGGTAAACAAGTTAATGACTAATCTAATGGCAGGGGCACTTTATACAATACGGATAATCTAGGCGCAAAGTACCACTAAATAAACTTCCGATATTTTATTCATTTCTGTACGAGCACTTGTGAACATTGAATTATATAGTTATTAGGCCTATTCGCAATTTTATAGGCAACAAAAAGGAGCATTCGTAGTCTGGCACTATCGTGTTGTAAAGGTGCAAAAGTAATTCTTTTTTCGATAAACCTTTACGATGCTTCAATGGTGATAATTCCTTGATCGTGATCTTAGCATTCCCTAATCCTAATGAGAAGAAAACTGTACAGTTTTAGTGAAAGTAATAAAGGATTTAATTCATTAACTTTTGTGAAATAAGGGAGCCAAAAACCAATAATTATTTTAAATTATTGGCTTTTGGATAAAATAGCTTCTTTAAACATAGTTTTGTAATGAAACTGAAAATTTTAAAGAGGTGTTGCGTTGTAGCAAAGAAGTTTCTGGGGATAATGTAAAGTTGAAGTATTTTATTTCAGTTTGTCGTAGAAAATGTAGGTTTCTAGTGATAAACAATGTTCTTTTGTTGGTGTTGCCCGCCCGCAAAATATTGTACGTTTTTATTAATGACATACATACATACATGCATACATAGTCTCACGCCTATCCCCGAAGAGGTAGGCAGAGGTATATTGCTACACCCACTTTTCGCCAGATTTATTTTAGTCCCACGTAATAGGGGGCGAGCCTATTGCCGTACCAGGCACATTACCAGATTCCGAACTGCTACTGAGAATTTCCTAACGGAAAAACCCAATAACGCTTTGCCCGACCCGGGGATCGAATCCGAGACCTCCCAATCCCACGCGCTTATTTATGCCGCGAGACCAACGAGGCAGTAATTATTAATGACACGCATGGAATATTAACAGACGGGAAAATTATAAGGTAGGTTGATTGAAAAAGAATATATAATTTCTTCTGTGATTGGAAAGCACAACACAGTCTAGACGCTGAATTAATAATAAAAATACACACTACAATATTCAAGAATAAAAATAATATTTTGTATTATCATAATTAAGCTCAAAGTAAAGTACAAGTAACCTTAATTTATAAAGATACAAGGAAAACCTCTTCCATGTTTAATTAATTGACATTATTAATTATTATCTGTATTCAAGAAGAATGTTTAATATAATTTCATAAAGCTGCCACTCATAATGTAGAGTGCGTCTCGACATTGATTCAAGACATTAATTAGTAACGCCCTCAATGTGAAAATTTGAGGATGTACCTATTATAACAAAATGTCTTATTAACTTTTGCCCGCGTCTTCGCCTGCGTGGGTCAGTAATCGAGACAAAAGTACCCATGTGCTATTTATGTATAAGCTATCATCATCCTCTGAGCGATTATCGATCAGAGGATGATGATAGCTTATTAACAATTGAATACGCATATAACTCCGAAAAGTCATTGGTGCGCGCCGTGGATTCGAACCCGATACTGTCTACATAGTAGTCTGTTGGTATCTTCACTATGCATTCACTGCCCTTATTTATGTATAAGCTATACAACTGCAAAATTTCATAAACATCCATTCAGTAGTTTATCGTGAAAGTGTAACAAACATACATCCAACGATTATCGCAAGCTTTCACGTTTTACTATGAATATAACAAGAGCTAGGCAGATGGTTATCAACGACATTTTGACAGCCACGTTTTTGTGTTGCACACAAAAGCTCGCCAGTCTACTGACATTTAATGGCCTCTGTGCCATAGATTAATGCCCTTAGCCGAGTTTGAAATCCAGGTCAAGTTAAGAACTGTCCCAAAACTTGGACTAACCAGCTACCTAGTAGGTAATGAACTTCTAAATAACTTCGTATATGAAATAACTTAGCCTATGACGCTTAGGTGTACTTAGTCTTAGATTAAATAGATACCACTCGACTAAGCTACTACTTTTAAATAAGTATTCTTAATTTTTGTTTTTGTATATCAAGTATGTGTGCTGTATAATTAATGATTCGAGTAAAAATCTAAATGCAGCTTTTTTAATCATTATTAAACTATGTATCGCGAGAGGTTTTATGAACATTAATTTAAATATCGGGCACATATAGACTTAGACCCGTACACTAATAAGTTGTGATTATACAGTATGTTGCCTTGTGTGTGAATTGAACCCACAACTATTTCAATAGTGTGTCCTTGATCTAGAAGTTTTTATGCCACGGAAGCCATGCTGTTCAAAACTCCGGTGTTGTACGGCATGGAAGGCGCATAAACACTACGCGCATTTATTGTCTGTCATCATCAGGGTCCTAGCATTAACCAAGTTGCATCCAAGACTTACACGCCTTGGAGCCCGGGGTCCGCTTACAAGTCTAACTAGATTTGACAGTATATCAGGTTTTATTGTGTGTATATAATATTGCGTGTTTTAAGGTATTTAATAGTAGCTAATAAATAACAAGGTAGTAACAATGAGTCTACGCCGCAAAAGTAAAAGTCCTTACAAAAGTAAAATCAGTAATCAATTCATTTAAAGTATAAACTGTGTCCATCGGAAATGATAAAACTGATAGGTCCATAATAGTAAATCTGCTTTTTTTTTTGCAAGGCCGTAATACCCACTAAAACCTCAGCGCATACTTCCACGCCATTTTGGGGGCGCCAGGGGTTCGCGTTAGCATTCTACCCTGGCACCCCGGCGGATAGCCCGAAGGCCACAACCTCCTCGGCAGCGGATAATGGTGTGGGGCTCCACCGCCAAGACACCCAGCGGCCGCAGAGAATAGGGAGGACGGCAACCTGACAACACCGCATCTCCTCTTCCTCTGCGGCCCCACCGCAACGCAACAAATGGTGCACCCCCATTTGGTCGTGGGAGATAAGCTTCATTCGGTCAAAGTCGTGAAACCTAAAAGGTAATTTTTTTTAGCAGACGTAGACTGTTGATTGTTGAATATACGACTTTGTTGATATGTGGAACATCGGCAGAGAATATAATAATCTACCACATTCACACAACACCATCAAGAACGTGATATAGACATTGGATACAATTCTCGTCGTCTCTTAAAATCATCATCATCCTGTTGGCATTAGTCCAGCTTTAGGGCGATGATCCACAATTTTGAAACTCAACTATTAGGTTAATTAGGTTCGCCTGTAAGAATGGTTTGTTCTGTGATCATAGGTAAATCAATAACATTTATTATATTATGAACTACATAATTATTTGTGACTGTAGAAACCTATAATATTAGCATTAGAAGAGACGCAAGCATCTAGTTTTGTCTTTGGCACCTCGTTTTTCAGTTCGGCACAAGGATATATCTTTAGATTACGTCGTGATTCTACATTTACATTTACAGCCCAGTTCGCAAAGCAAAGACATAGAACCAAAAGAAAGAAAGGGCAATAAAACTCTTGATCATTCTTTTCAATAACTATATATATAACAATAATTAACAAACAGTGGTACAGCCAATTTATATCAAATATCAATGTTGTGGGTAGTTTTATATTACTAGAAAGGTCTGTCTTACAACAGAACATAATAAGCATTATTTAGCATCAATACAATTTACTAAATGTTTACCACAGGTATATACCTAATGAATCTCATTGATACGACTTGATCCACAGTATATTATTCTATCCTATATTACAATCTATAATATCTCACAAACGATCAACCTACCCACAACACAATATCAATAAGATAATGATTACACTATCTTACATTGTTTCCTAGATGATGAAACAAAAGAACAAGCAACACAGAATATTGGAACACAGTGGCAATTAAATAGTCAGAACCATATCGTACCTGAGCCGTCGTCGAAGGAGAATAGGACGAGCTAGCCGAGCCTGTCGACTTATATAGGTACACCTTATTTTTTACACGTTTGACAGTTTAACTGTCAAACGTCATGTCAGTGTCATTTTAGTTGCCACTATCCTCTTACATATTATGTATAAATACTTGGATATCAGTAATTTCAGCCCAAAGCCTAGATATTATTACATATCTCTCACGGCCAGACTGACAATTACTTCGTCCTCGAAGTACAATAAATTAAATAACACTTTACTAAACAATCGCCCGACGGGCGCCCTGTATTATGTAACAATGAATTCTTACCATATTGATTAAAGCCATCTAAAAAACTATAGTATCATTACGTCCGCTACGGTTATACTGACTTACGTCGTCATCTAAGTAAGTTCAATTATAAGAATAGTATCACAACAACAATCCATTTGTACGAAACACTTACACAAAAATAAACTGGACTCATATTTACACTAATTACGGTTTCAAGAAGTTCTGTGTCAGCTGCTTTGTTACCATTGTTACAAATTGTATTTACTATTCTATGAAGGGATCATTAACATTCACAATACACATGTTACATAGAAGTACAGTTTAATTTTACAATATTACACCACTGCATTATCCATCTACAAATTGACAAAAATAATATAGTACAAAAAGAGCCACTACGAAGCATAAAAATTTAAGTAAAGGTTTTAAGAATAAAAAATTAAAATAGGTAATTCTGCTTATGGCTGTTAAATAAATGAAATAAAATAAATAATTTAAATTCACAACCGAGTTAAATAATTAAATTCGATTTCACTAATTTACAAGTATACAGGTACCAACTTGTATGATAACAGTAGTGTAATACTAGGACAATACTTTCATTCGAATACACTCATTGCCATTGCCTTTCCTTTCACATTAAATAGACAAGTAACAACGGTCAATCTCCTTGATACTATCTAGCCCCACACCTGCTGCACATGAGTCCAGGCCAGAACAAGGCGAAAGACTTCAGCAGTTCGTAGGCAATATGATCAATATCATCAATATCTAAATGATTATCAATATCATCAATATGTAAATGATTATCATTATCATCAACATCAAAATGATTATCAAAATCATTATCAAAATAATTATCAAAATCATTATCAAAATCATTATCAAAATCATTATCAAAATCATTATCAAAATCATTATCAAATTATTATCAAAATCATTATCAAAATCATTATGAAATCATTATCAAAATCACATCAACATGGTCATCATTGCCAGCATAATCATCAACTTCTTATCCATCGGTAAGTTAATCATCAATAATAATTCAATCATCGTCAACTATTTAATCATCAATGAATAAATCAATGTTATCACATTATTATAGATATTTACAGATACCTTTATATCATCACTGCTACCTACATTATCGATCCTTGTTTAGAAGAAGTTTATATGTAATGCTGTGTATGGTTATCAGAACCTCTAATCTATAGTAAGACCCACCCTTTTATTTTCTTTGTATATGTATTTTAAAATTTAACTTAAATACTTTAGTAAGAAAACAAAAAAAAATGTTATCTGTAAAAGCTACTATGTCATCAAAGAATATCTAAACGTTATTAATCTATAAATCGTAGCTATCTAAAAGTACAAAGTTCTTTATTATATTCCACAAAAATTAACTGTAGGAAAATCTATAAATGTAACTTATCATAATCAAAATTGATATCTATATTAATAATACACCAAAATGTTATCAATTTAGAATAATAAATGCAGCAGACCCTATCAAAGCATGTTACTATAAAACATCTTTTAACTATAATATATCAAATGCACCTAGGTATAATATATAGACTATTATAGTATATTACTAAACTGCTCCTCTCTCCTAAAAGTGTTCCATAGTAATTGTTTCCTAATTGTAAGTCTAACACCCGTAAATGTACAGTATGGAATGCTATAAACTGAATTGACCTGAATGTATTGCAGGTACAAACAGTACAAAAGTATAAATAAATAACTAGTAATCAAGAATGAACCAATTTAGTTAATAATTTATTTATGTTACCAATAGTCAGTGAACTGCCTAAAGTTAATCTAGACGCCAATACAGTAAAAGTACTCTTGGTAAGAAACGGTATAATAAATAGTCGTGTAGAAAGTCAAACCAGACACTAGTTAGAATTCGGACCAGTCAGTTAATATTTCAATATCTATAAGTCAAATATACATACCTAGATTTATTAATTTAGGTCGCAACACTTAAAAACATCAATATACTTATACAAATACTTATTATATTAAGCAGAATATCTTATTTAATTTCATCAATTTCAGTTTAATTTATCAATTGTATCATGTGATTGTGGCTATTTTCATTCCGTTTACACAATCAGAACACTGACATCGCTTTTAATTCGTTTTTTTTACGTATTTTGCGTTAGGTATCTGGTTCATTCAGTTTCATTATAATTAAGATTTGACGATTCGTAAGAGGTTTGGTATAAAAATAGTAAGCTTACATGTAAGTAGGTATTGTTTAAAATAAATAAACAAAACCCTTCAAGCACCTAGAATGATTAAATACCATTTTAATCATTATTGCCATGGTCTCCTACAATTGAACCACACAAAGTACATGTACACATATATCTTTGCATAAAAAATATCTCTAAATAGCTTATCTGTCGCAGTGTTTATACCAGACATACTAAATTGATAAGATAGTTCATTACCGAGAGCTAATCCTAAGATTGATTATTACTATAATTATGGTCTAAATAGGTTTACAGTTTAACACATGGCACTTCATAATAAAAATACATAATTTCAATGAATAAAAGCAGATAAAAATAAATACCGTCTCATATTTTATTAATATATTGAATTTATTTGTATTAATGAGAATGTTTTCGAAAAAAGATCAGTGATGTAATTTGGAACTATTTTCAAATTGAATCAATTTAGTTGAATAGCTTATTTCAGATCCATTTAATTAGACATATGTCTGCATTTATTACACATTTCATTTTAACTATTTTATCTGCTATTATCGTTATAAATAACAGGAAATTATCAACCAAAATAACACTACTTGAAAATATTGGATACACTGCCATCTAATAGTGCCAGACATAAGCAAAATGATGTCACTTTCTTTAACAAGTCAATTTAATCCTATGTAATATAAAAACATTCTTCAATAACTACTTTTTAATAAAAATACCTTGAGCTATATATTTAGACGTAGCATATATGACCCTTCAGGCCTCAGGAGGATGAGTTATGTTTAAAAAATAAAAGGAAATAGTTACTAAACGAAGCTATCATTTTATCGATATGATCTAGCTAGACACAGACCCGCTTGATATAATATAGAATATTTCTGTACCTACACACAAAAGTTCGCTTGTAGTAATAGTTATACAAAACTCATAGGTTATCTTTACAACATGTCATTCAAATGTGGTGCCTCTGAGACAAATGGAAGCTTTTTGGTTTTGTTCTTCCAATAGAAATCAAAGTGACAAAATCATAAGTAGGTATGTCTATTGCAAGTAAACTGGTGGAAATTATCTGGGTACATGACAATTACTCACTACACAATTATAGAAAGTGCATTATTAATTGTAATTCTATACACAAATTTTTGTGCCATAAACAATTATTAACCAGTTAAAAATACGAGTAAGTATATTTCAAAGATATGTTGAAGATAAATATACAGTTTCGTATTCTTATCTCCAGGGCAACACATTCAAGAGCTTAACATTAAAATATTCTTTTTTTTTTCTTTCGTTATAGTTTGGATCCGATTTAATAAAACTATATAGCATGAACTGATTAATTTGGTAATTGTGGCGAAAATTTAACAACAGCTTATGGAACAGAGCTAAGGCACATTCCTACACCGCAATATTGGTCTGTATGTAATGAATACACAGCCAACAAAATTAATGAAGAAATCTCTGAAATGTATTCTACCTACCATCATTTCATATTCGACTTGTAATGAAAAGATTCTTCAGAGCACTTAATTCTTGGAATTCAAATATGCAGGACGATTACGCTAATCAGTACTAACACTAGAAAGAGTTATCAACAAAGCACAACACAGCCAATGCTCATACCGAGTCTCTGTGAATCACTACAAATGTTGCCTATTTATGTAAATTCCAACAGATTAGAACAATATCGGCTACTTTAAAAATCTATTATACATTTTCTGTAACTTTTTCGCTATTACCTACATAGTTTTATACTCAGATAAATTTTTGATGAACATGTTAAAATAACCTGGTACAACAGTCATATTTTTTGACCATTCTTGGCTATATTCTTGGTGGAAGTACATTACCAGCGTTTGCAGTTGGTTGTTGCTGTTGGCTTCAGCATACTGTTGCAGATCGTTAAGATATGTAGTCGGTACTCATCCACCGGCTTGCTCTCGGCAACGTTGCCACTGGATCGTAGGGCAATCGTTCTCCGCCGTCAGCTGAACGGTGCAGTGACGGGCTTAGGCAGAATCATGGCATCACGATGAGGAGACTCTGGAACTTGCAATTGGATGTATTAGTATTGTGGGCGCAAATTTATCCCACTTCTGATGTCAGAAATCAGGGAAGCTTCCTATAGTGTAGAGACAGTTTTGATAAATAAAAGAGACAACTATCAAATCATACTTTCATTTATTCAGTTCGGCACAAGGATATATCTTTAGATTACGTCGTGATTCTACATTTACATTTACAGCCCAGTTCGCAAAGCAAAGACATAGAACCAAAAGAAAGAAAGGGCAATAAAACTCTTGATCATTCTTTTCAATAACTATATATATAACAATAATTAACAAACAGTGGTACAGCCAATTTATATCAAATATCAATGTTGTGGGTAGTTTTATATTACTAGAAAGGTCTGTCTTACAACAGAACATAATAAGCATTATTTAGCATCAATACAATTTACTAAATGTTTACCACAGGTATATACCTAATGAATCTCATTGATACGACTTGATCCACAGTATATTATTCTATCCTATATTACAATCTATAATATCTCACAAACGATCAACCTACCCACAACACAATATCAATAAGATAATGATTACACTATCTTACATTGTTTCCTAGATGATGAAACAAAAGAACAAGCAACACAGAATATTGGAACACAGTGGCAATTAAATAGTCAGAACCATATCGTATCTGAGCCGTCGTCGAAGGAGAATAGGACGAGCTAGCCGAGCCTGTCGACTTATATAGGTACACCTTATTTTTTACACGTTTGACAGTTTAACTGTCAAACGTCATGTCAGTGTCATTTAGTTGCCACTATCCTCTTACATATTATGTATAAATACTTGGATATCAGTAATTTCAGCCCAAAGCCTAGATATTATTACATATCTCTCACGTGCATCAAAAGCTCCGTTTCTGCTTAATATTCCGAACCAACAGACGTTCATTTAATCCTTAATTAGGTGCATGGGGTCACGGAAATTTTAAGGTGACAAAAATATGATTTAAAGTTCTAGGAATGCGGCAGCGCTCTTGCTAGCTTCCTACCTCCCCGCGGGGTATCCAAATCAGTAGCGGCCGGATAGCCAGTGCAAGCGCATGCATCGCTTCTCTCTTGAGCGCTGACCCCATGCGCCCACTTACGTGATTTTTTTCGACGCACTGTAAGTTAATATTTTTGTGTTTTTATGTATTTATGTATATTTATTTTTGATATTATTTTGTATGATTGATATATACATATCTAACTACTTATATATAGCAATAACGTTTCTTTTGCTATTTAGTTGTCAATATGGATCACGGAAATCTAATACAGCAGTGGCTGGCAGATTTCTCCGAGGATGAGCAAGATGTTGCGGGGTCTGCATCTGAACTTTCGGATAATACACCTATGCATAGTGCTCATGATTCGGCTAGTGAAATTGAAGATTCTGAAGATACCGAAAAATTTCCTAAACCATTGGAGATTCATGACATTCAGGAAGTTGTGCATCAATCGAATGCTAAGAGTGGGCGCTGTTCTGCATGTCCAAGAAAGAATGACAAGAAAGTGCCTAATAAATGTCCCAAATGTGGCAAATTTGTTTGTCAGCAAGATGTCAAGACCAAAGGCTTTCTGATTCATACCTTATAGTAAAAGTTTATAGTCCTCAACGAGTAAAGTGTTTTCTTAATGTTCGTATTAATACCAATAATGTGCAAACATAGTAGTGTTCATGATAGTTTAATTTCAGAATTTTGGCTCATCGCCCTAAGGATGCTGGACTTATGCCAACAGGTGTGCCTTTTAAGAGCACGATGAGAATTGTATCTAATGTCTATTATATCACGTTCTTGAATTGAAATGCTACGCTCGAAGCTATCTACCACAATGTCAATCCAAATTGAAGAATATAGGTCTGATTTTTCGATTTCAAGGAATAGATTGTAAAAATAGGCAGGTAATTCTTACATTTGGAATGATATATCAAAATCACACTGGACGTGTTTTGTCTATAAAAATATTTAACAATTATGTTTTGAGTTTATTATAATTTACTGTGTTTCCACAGAGCCTCATCATCTTAGCGATCCAAAACCATTGCCTTAGTCATAGAGTAGCCGAGCTAAATAACTTCCTTAGAATAGTGGAATAGTTGTCACGCAAAAATAAAATTATTAAACAATTGTACGAAATAAGGTATAGTTGGCACTAGGTATCATTTACTTATGTATTCGATTACACATACGACGCACTGAATTAAGCGGCTATGTAGCACTGTACCAAGCATTGTGGGTTTGATCTCTACACTGAACAATACTTTCTGTCCTTGTTCTCCAAAAGTGTCTTTTCAAATCTGGGTTTTCTAGAAGGTGAGTGATTGTAATGTTCCTCAACATATAGGATTTATTCCAAATGTGGAAGTAATCGTGAATATATTGTTACCATAACAATATGCGATATATTATACAAGTGTGTTCGCAAGTACATATTTTTTCTTATTTGTTACACGTCATTAGCTACACCACAAATCCTTCTCAAAGTTACGATTGATATTTTATAAAAATAATCTTTATATAAAGTACGCATAATAAGGTAGAGGAAAGTTTTCAAGGTTTTCCTACCTTATTACACGTTTCTAGAGAGTAGGAAGCATTGTATGACCCTTCATTCATATTCAAATATATGTCACAATACATTCCATATTTGTTACCCTGCTTAAATATGTATAGATCTTTATGTAAACAACTGGGGATTATATTGTGACCTTCAATAGGCATTAGAACGAATTGTGTATAAATGAAGGACGTTAGGATAGCCTAATGATCTAAAGAGAGTGATAGAAATATCTGTCCTACCGGTGTCTTAAAATATTATTGTGTCGTTATTAATCGAAGGATTTGTTGTTTAGCATTTTAAACTGAACAAGTAGATACCAATATTACTATCGTAAATAGTTACAGAGGTCTATTGTGTGCTGATGCCGCTGTAAATTAATAGTGTAGTAGAATATTAAAAATAACCTGTTAGCACAATATAAAGCCATATTCTGAAGCTGGAGGAATATCTATAAATTATAATACGTCTGTTTGTCTGCATGAGCGTGATAAACTCAAAAACTACCGAACTGATATTTGTACGATTTTCGCCAATACACAAGGTAATCCTTAAGACACTTCAAGAAACAAGCGAAGTCTATTTAAATATAAAATAACATTTACTATAGCGCTTATTCGGGAAATGAAACCGATGCCCAACATTCCTTCATCCTCTTATATGTTAAAGACAAACGAAGTAAAGAAATGAATAAAGGTTCGAGTACATCCTTGTACCCATTGTTAGAATATCTATGCGAGTGCTTGTTTGCCGCCATTGTAGCCCAAAAGGAACTTTATATTGTTGTCCCTCGACTGCTTTTAAGGGTCGTTGTACTTTTACATAGTTAAGGAGTGATCCTATTTGTTCGGCGCGGGAACGCATGATTGATATCCCTTTATTATAAGATTTTATATGGTAATTATGGTTTATAAAACCGTCCATTCTTAAATAAGATGGAAACATCCTTGATTTGTAACTAAAGGTATTATTAACTAAATGTATGACTTTTTACGATCATGTATGGAGCAACCGCACATTGCAAAATTACATTATATCATGTTTACATTTTCGGCGCTAAGCCTTCTAGCCGTCATCAAACCGTTTGCAACTTTAGCTTTAGTAATAAAAATATTTTATATATATTCTCGTATCATATTTTTTATATCTTTTTAGCAGTTACAATTTATTTGATAAAGTACTCATATCTAGGATTATCTGGGATAGTTGAATAAGTAGAACTGTAAACACAACTTCTTTTCTGTTTGCTTTTAAAAATGTGTTCATCAACATTTAATAAGTCATTAAAATATCAAATCAGTTGATTAAGCAAATTTTGTATTCACCGCACCTTAATCACCGATTTGACGCAAATTGGGCGGCAATGTTACCTTTACCGAAACCTACTAAGTCTGTATATATTTTCAGCTTCAAGTAATGGCGCTGATACACTTGAGCATTCAACTGTAATCAGCATTCTCGCGAAAGTTACAAAACAAATGAGTGTGTTTAGTGAGCATTCTCACGAACATTCGGGCGAGCTTAGAATATAGATAATATATCAAATTCGCGTTACAATGGCGGTTAAACCCAATATATTTACTTCATTTTGACTTATGATTTTAATCTAGGGAAGTATCTTCGTAGTTTGTCACTAATTTTAACTTGACTAGTTATGGGCTTACTCAGAATAAATATCTATAAAGTATCGATAATGTTTACAATAGATCCTTAGTTTTGGTTAACTCAGAAGTAATTTCAATAGAATGTTGATAAACTTTCGATATCGATAAATAAATTTGGACGTAGGAACAGACACTTATGTGATTTATACTAATGATTATGTAACGGGTCTGAATCGTGTTATTAAACGAAAAGAAAGATGAAATACTTTTCTATTTGTCCCGACGTTTCGGCATGGGTTACACCAGCCGTGGTCACGGGATGACTGATGTCCGTCAGCGCTGTCTCCGAGAAGTGCGGGTTTCAGAACCTACCCTCACTTGGTCTTCACAATTATTGACATTTATAACTGAACTGTCGGTACTTCGACACACAACACTAATGGTATCTTCACTCTGGCGCGTAATATCACCTAGTCGGTGTCTACATTTGCTGATGACAGGATTCTAAGATGCAGATAAACGGTAACCATCCTCCCGGTTGAAATTTGCGTGCTTTTTGATTTCAACCGCTTCCCATGCTATTCTTGAAAAAAAGTGACGGTCTGTGGAGAGAACCTGGGGCCGATGTAGCTCTATCCAGTGATTGGATCCTGACTCTAACAAATGCTCAGCTATGACCGACTTAGTGGTTTGTCGGTTTTTGACGGCCGAGATGTGTTCCTTAACTCGTTCGGCGATGGTCCTTTTTGTTTGCCCGATGTAGGAACTACCTCAGCTGCAATCCATCTTGTACACGCCTGGTGTTTGAAAAGGGATGACATCCTTTGAAGTACGCAAGTGATTTGCCACTATGGAGTACGGACTATATACAGTCTTAATGGAGTATTTTTGTAGTACTGTTCCAACTTTATCCGTTACTCCCTTTATGTAGGGCATGAACGCTGGCGCTCTGTTCACTTCAGTCAGTCTCAAACTTTTCCTTGAACCTCGCATATTGTGTTTGTAACCGTTCTGCTTGAGTACCTCCCGAACATGTGTGAGCTCACTATCTAAGTGTTCGGGGTTGCAAAGGTCATATGCTCTGTTTGTCAATGAAGCAATAACGGATTGCAAATGCCGCGGATGATGATGTGAATTTGCGTGTATGTACCTGTCAGTGTGTGTGGGCTTCCTGTAGACAATGTGTATCAGGTTTCCATTTTCTCTCACCGTGATCTTCACATCGAGGAAGGCCAACGATCTGTCTGTCTTCATTTCATAAGTGAACCTTATATTAGGGTGTATGGAGTTCAAGTGATTTGCTAACATGTCTGCTACCCTTTATAATACAGAAGACGTCATCGAAGTATCTTTTCCGTATCCTTACGTGGAACGCTTGTAGTTGGATCCTTTCCCAAAATGTTCCATCCAGATGTTGGCCATTACCGGTGCGACAGGGCTACCTATGGCCACTCCGTTGATCTGGAGGTAATATTGCCCACGATATAGAAAATAATTCCCTTCTAGGCAGTGTTTCAGTAGAACAATGTATTTCTCAGACAGACCGTTTAAACTCAGCTTACTCTCGATCACATCCAGGCAGTCTTGAATTGAAACGCTTGTGAATAGTGACTCGACATCAAAACTCACCATCACTTCGTCGGGTTCTACTTTCATGCTCTTGATGACGTCTACATAATGGCGAGAATCCTTTACAAAAGACGATGTCTTACCTACTAATGGTTGCAGTACCGCTGCAATGTGTTTCGCTAGGTCGTAAGTGGGTGAATCGATCTGACTTACGATCGGCCGTAAAGGCACGTTATTCTTGTGAATTTTCGGCAAACCATATATTTTCGGCGGTTATACGGTCTTAGGTCTATAGAGGCGTTCAAACACATCGTCCGTGAAAAGATCTTGGTGGTCCTTGACAAGCGCTCGTATACGTTTTGTGACTCTGGCAGTGGGATTATATGACACCGGCTTGTATGTGGACACTTTGCTTAATAGATCCCGAATTTTATCATCATAATCACCGGAATTTATTACTACGGTGGTGTTTCCCTTATCGGCCTTAAGCACTAAAATATCCTTTCAGTGCTTGACGCTCTTCCGTAGTAACATTCGGTCTCGGTAGCTTCAACTTCAAGATAACTGCAACATCCTGTCTCAGTGTGTCCGCGTCATTGGATGGTAATTTGTTGCGCAATATAACTTCCTCGATGCCACTTATGATATTTTCATACGGAATCCGTTTGGGTGTCATAGCGTAATTTAATTCTTTAGCCAATATGTTCTGTGTGGCTGTGTCTATGTTTGTGCTCGATAGATTAATAACCGTGTCACTTTTGTTACGCACTCCATTTTTGTGAACATACCTGTCGCGCTGACGTAGCAATTTAGTGTATTTCGCCTCATGTTTGATGCTACACAATTCATGGATACGGCTCGCTTGGTGGTATGAAACACGGTCGCACAGATCAAAATCTTCACGTGATAACACAGCACTGCACTCCACATGTAAACTGTATAGTTCATACTGCACACTATTTATATTGTACCTACAGTTCCGAATTAATTGTCTCAGGAGACGAATACTCGCGTTTTTTAGAATTCCTTCTGAGTGTGGTATGTCTTTTCACGGTTTAATACGCACTCCCGAGGGTACTACACCGGCATCGCGACATTTTACCAAGAATACTAACCATGATTCTAAACGCACACGTTTTACGCGAAGGAATTCTACATGTTTGATTTTATTTACAAACTCCGGCCCGCAGCGGTTTGTAATAACTACTTTTAACTTGGTCTTGGTTACCGTTTATCTGCATCTTGGAATCCTGTCATCAGCAAATGTAGACACCGACTAGGTTATATTACGCGCCAGAGTGAAGATACCATTAGTGTTGTGTGTCGAAGTACCGACAGTCCCGAACTTATAAATGTCAATAATTGTGAAGACCAAGTGAGGGTAGGTTCCGAAACCCGCACTTCTCGGAGGCAGCGCTGACGGACATCAGTCATCCCGTGACCACGGATGGTGTAACCCATGCCGAAACTTCGGGACAAATAGAAAGGTATTTCATCTTTCTTTTCGTTTAATAACACGATTCAGACCCGTTTCATAATCATTAGTATGTGTACAAATCGTGGTAGTTTAAAAGTACTTGTGTGATTTATAAAACCTCTTCAAATTAAAATCTGCATTGTAATAATTAGAAACGTCATTTGTTTATGTATCTTACTCTTACTCTAGAAATAATTCATAAGTGAAACTGAAGTAAACATATTGGGTAAAACTGCTGATGTAGTGCGATTTCTATATTTTTTCTATATTTTACGGACTATTTGAATTTAGAGTGTTTGCTAGAATGATCGTGAAAATGTTCGGTTCGACAAAACAGAAAACGGCGAATGCTCGCTGTTCTGTTACAAGTGAATACTAAAGTGTATCAGCGCCATAAAAGGAACATGTTTTCGAAGATTTATCTAATAAATGTACCATTATTTTTGCACGTGTTCGCTAATCGAGACACGTTGGCATCTAAAGGCGTGTGGTTTAGTGGTCCTTTTACTTATTTTAATGCTTAGATTGTGGTACTTAAAGACTTTCTCCACGTTAAATAATATTCTGCTAAGACTAAACCTTCTTGCCTCATATTTCAAATGTTATAAGGTCTTAAGCGACTCAATTTATTTGAAACTTGGCCCACAAAGCTTAAATTCAAAATTTTATAGTTTTTGCAATCAAGTTTCTAGAATAATGAAAGCTGAATACCGCTGATGAGCCAGTTTGCGGCGTGTTCTTGTACATTTTCGTCAAATAAAAGCGAGGATTGTAACAGCACTTATTTGGTAAATTGCTTTAAAACTCGACCTACTAATTACTTAAATTACACTTATAATGTCAACCTGTGAATGCTAAGATTGTTGAAAATTAAATATACTGACGGCTCATTTATTGGAAAATTCATATCTTAAGTATCAGATACTCAAGAATTATGTACGACTGAGAAATGTAACTAATTAAAATTTCTACTTCCGGCATTACAATATTTATTTGTAAAAAAGCAAAGATATGACATGTGACATGTGTCACCGCACCGCGTCCCGTTCGCGCGGAAATATCAAGCTAACGAGCCACGCGACATCGCCGTCACGTGCATATTTGGTTACGTCAATAGATATCAACTATTTGTTCTACCCGCGCCGCACCGCTACGCGTTCGTATCCAGACCGCTCTCACGTAGGATGCCGCGTTGGCCGGAAGGCTGGCCGCATTGCGGCTAACCGCATAGTGCGTGGGAGCCCTTAGATTAGAGTAAGATGAATGTTTCCTGTTAAAGTTAGCATGGCATTATCAAAGCATCTGTCTATTAAATTATATAGTGTTTCCAAATGACATTTTGCCCTATATTTTCTTTGAAATCTCCTATTATTTTATGGTGTAAGTATATACATTTTATTTGTAGGAAACTGCGTATTCTACCTATTAACATGGTAAACAAGTTAGTGACTAATCTAATAGCCGGGACACACTATTCAACACGGATAATCTAGGCGCAAAGTACCACTAAACAAACTTCCGATATTTTATTCATCTCTGTTTACGTGGCAGTTAGAAGCATTGAATTATAAAGTTATTAGGCCGGCACTATTCGCCATTTTCTAGGCAACAAAAGGGGCATTCGTACTCTGGCACTATTGTGTTGTAAAGGTGCAAAAGTAATTCTTTCTTTCAATAAACCTTTACGATGCTTCTATGGTGATAAACTTATATTTTATTCCTTAAACGTGATCCTAGCGTTATGTTATCATAATGAAAAGAAAACTGTACAGTTTTGTGAAAATAATAAAGAATTTACTCAATTCATTAACATTTGTGAAATAAGTGAGCCGACTGAAAATAATTACAGGTCTTCCGACAAAATAGCTTCTTTAAGCATAGTTTTGTAATGGCACTGACAATTGTAATGAGGTGTAGCTTTGTATCAAATAAGTTTCTAGGGATAATATAAAGTAGAAGTAGTTTATTTCATTTTGTCGTAGAAATTTTGGTTTACTAGGGCTAAACAATGTTATTTTGTTGGGGTTGCCCGCTCGAAAAATATTTTACGTTGTTATTAATGACACGCATGGAATATTATCAGACGGGAAATTTATTTTGTAGGTTGATGGAAAAAGAAGATATTATTTCTTTTTTGATTGGAAAGCACAACACAGTCCAGACGCTGAATCAATGATAAAAATATACACACTACAATATTCAAAATAGTTATTTGTGCAACAAGAGAGCAAAGTTGTTTTTTGTTTCGAGTGCTGATTTTGAGTTCCGAGCAAGCGAAGGATTCTATGATTGATTCACGAGCGTAGCGAGTGAATCAAAGTTAGAATCCTGAGCGTAGTGAGGGACTCAACAGTACGAAATGCAAAAAACTTTGCTCTCGTGTAGCACACATAACTTTTCACCTCAGCAGTGAGAACACATATTACGTAGGAGACATAAAAATTAACAGGAATAAATTGAAAACAAAATTCTGCATTAATCACTGGTTGTTTAAACTCTTCTGGTGTTAAAGTACACTAGTTTCACTCATCTTTTTAGATTAAGTATTTTATCTTAATATATAAAATCCTTGCGTTACTCACTGACTGACAGACACGCTACAGCCGAAACTATTGGGCGCAGGAAGCTGAAATTTGGTATGTGTGTTCCTTGGGGACCGTAGGGGTGCACTAAGAAGGGATTTCCCGAAATTCCCACGGGATCGTCCAAAACGGGTAAATTTTAAAAAAATGCAGGCGTAGCTGCTGGCGTCCTCTAGTATTAATATAATTTAACACGTTACGCTATACGCTATCAGCACCAGCGAAATGTTTACTTTATTCCCGCTATTTTTTTTAATCGCGTTTTGATACCGCGTCCCCGATGTTTATTTTTCAAATGTATCATTGTTGAAATTCCAAATAAAATGTATTGGTTAAATACCAATTTTATACTATTAATTAGACTTATTTTTATTAAAATCCAATAATATATTAAACTTATAAACAATAACATTTAAAAAACAACATAATTTCTTTATATATAAAGATATTTGTATATCTTTACATTTTAGAGTATAACGCGTTTCCGAACGTGTTTTCTTTGAGGTTGAATTCCAAAATCGAATTTCGAAGGAGTTTTTTTTTTCACTCGCTTTTGTATATGCATGCGAAAGAGACAGAGCACAGTTAAATTCGAATTTTCAAATTTATGGCTGAACAATGTCAATTCGTGCCACTGAAGATTGAAAAATTAAAAAGCTACTTTGCCTCACGCTCGAATCAAAATCGCGTTTTGTTCACTTTTGTCTCGCAGCAAAAGCGGCATTTTTGAGCTGCTGTGGTGAAAATAAATATAATCTTTTATATTATCATAATTTAAGCCCAAAGTAAAGATAGAAGTATCTTTAATTTATAAAGATACAAGGAAAACATCTTCCATGTTTAATTAATTGAGGTAATTAATTATTATCTGTGTGCAAGATTTTTTTATTTAATTTCATAAAACTGCCACTCATAATGTAGAGTATGTCTCGACATTGATTCAAGACACTAATTATGAATGCCCTCAATGTGAAAATTGGAGGAAATACCTATTATAATAAAATGTATTATTAGCTTTAGCCGGCGGCTACGCCTGCGTGGGTCGGTAATCGAGACAAAAAGTATCCACGTGCTATTTATGTACATACATACCATCCATCGTCACAAACTTTCATGTTTTACTATGAATATAACGAGAGCTAGGCACATCTACCTAGCTCTCGTTAAAATATCGTAGATAACCATCGTTATCTACGATATTTTGTGTTGCACACAAGAGCTCGCCAGTCTACTGACATTTAATGGCCTCTGTGACATTGAGAGATGCCCGATTGGAAATCCAGGTCAAGTGCTGAACTGTTACAAAACTTCGTATAACTATCTACCTAGCAGGTAGTGAACTTCTAACTAACTTCATATATCCCAATTCTCTCAGATGTCGTTTCTTTTAATAAATATTTTGTCTCGCTCAGTTTAGTCCTTAACGTATAACCAGCTACGCAATGCAACCGGTAAATCACCGATTTCCAATCAAAACCCAATGAAAGGACAAATTGTAGCCGCAATACAAAGTACATCCAACACAATCAATTTAGAATTTACATCAATTTGCTTTGGGCTTTATTACTTTACAAACATTATAGTTTTCATTCTTTTGACAGTACACTTCTGAATTATTGGTGAACAGCATTTCAATGAAAAATTTTGCTAATAACTGAAGCTAAAATTGTTTTAATAAACTATTTTATCTAAAGAAAATAAACTACGTACTTTAACTTAAGGAACTTTTGTAAAAAATTGGATAGCTACTATATTTAAGATAAGCGACAGCTAGGGATATTAAGCTGGTAGTTAAACTCGATAAGTCATAAAAATAATTAAAGGAATTAGCAGTTACCCTTAAAAAAAGCAGAGTTAACAAAATAGATTAGAACTTTCTTACATTAAGCAAAGCATTCAAGAAAATCTGACAACACTCGCATTAAACATAAAAAAGAAAATTGAAAATCGGCTGTGACACATGCAAGAAAAGACCAATCAAAACATAAGATTTGACAAAGATCAGACATTCGCAAAAGTATTACTTACAAGGATCGTTCCACATAATTATGATTCGTGAGGCCATAGTATCCTTACTTCGATTGAATATTCATTCACTTCATTCGCTAGAATATAAAAAATTGAAAAAAGGTTACAATGAGAATACAGCTATTGAAGCCTTGAAGCCTGACTGTAGGAAAGAGATCCTTGTTGATTTCGGCATGAATGGGCCGATTTCGGCGAGACCGAGACCCTCTCACAGAATATCGACGTAAAGTAAGGTTTAATAAACTTGCCTATTTACTCTGACAACGCACTTTTGTCTCTTCTGGCGTCGCGTGTGTCTATGGGCGTTAGTAATGGCTTATCATCAGGCTTTCAGTTTCACCACGACGCAACTTCTGATTCGTCCTAGCGCGAGTTCTTATTTATCAATTGAGGTTGAGCTAGTAGTACACTCTTGTCTCTACTAATATCATCTCCTTGTCCAGTGAAGACCACGTCTACATCGCGTCAGCTGAGAGTTCTTTGAGAACGCTTTCGTCTTTTGAAGAACGCTCGGCTGACGCGACGTAGACGCGGTGGCACCTGGGCGTCGACGCCGCGTTGACGCCGAGGTTCCGCTACATTGAGGCTGACGCCCAATGTGAGGGCGGTCTTAAGCTTTCTTTTTGGAGAGGTAGACATCGTCAAAGAACTCTTATTCACTACTCGAGAACTTTTCCACTGTATTCCTCGCAGAATAATTGAAATGTTAGTTAATATAGTTTCACTCTACCCGATGTGGTTCAATCCTCTCCTAGCTACGTGACGCAACACCGCAGGATATTAGTTTCTTGAATCACACTCAAAGAAAAACGTGACCCTTTGTCAGAAACCTTATTTAATCAAGCGTATCGGTAAGCGGGCGTAAAAGAGATGGAAGATCTAATTATCGTTGTTTGTAAGTAATGTAATAAAAGACTTGGTTTCACGGATTTGGGAAAGAGACTTTGTCTGTGCTTCCATGTTTCGTTTTGTTTAACGTGTTTTGTCTGATTAGATGACAAGTTAGAATAAAATTCATCATCATCGTGTCAGACTAGAGATGTCTACTGTTAGACATAGGCCTCCCCTAAGGTCCTCCACACATAACAATCTTGAGCTGCCCGCATCCAACCGCTTCCCGCGATCTTATCCAGAACAAAATCACTCCGAGTTAATTTTATCTTTATTCTATTCATCGCTGATAGTAGATGATATTATTTAGATTCAAATATTATTTGAAACCACAAAGGAAGTGGACGTAAACGATGATAGATTGTTTAAAATGAACATAAATTATTCACAAACCTGAAGGTAACTTTAGTATTCTGATACGTCTTGTATTCTGTAATATCTTCGCAAACGCTAATCTTAACGTATTGAATTTTATTCTCGGTCTAAGTTTATACAGAAAAATTCCAAGTGGTCCAGACAAGTTTGGAGCGCTACCCATTAGATGGTTGGTAATTCATCCTCTATAACATTGCATTTACAATGTGATAGAGAAAAGATAATTATTGTAAGTGATACATTTGACGTTAAATTATTTGATTAGAAACTAATATTAATGGCCTCTAAAGCTACAATTTCTAATCACTTACTTTTCGTTGGTTTAATATATTACTGTCAAAGCTTTTCACGAATACTTCTTTTATCAATGTAATGAGCCTAGATAATTCTCTGATATATTTTAATCTCAATATTTGCTATTACTTTAAAATTTATCTATCTACTTGACTGCTAAAGGGATACATTTTAATGACATCTACTAAGTAAGAAGTCCTTCTAGCTAAGGTCGTAATATTATTACACATTTCTTGTACTTCCCTTTGAGCAAACATTGCGTTGCCGCAAGGCCCGGGTGGATGTTTACGCCAACCGGAAGGTATCGTTACTATGCGATACAATTGCATTTCACTAATTTAGTTTAATAAATACTATGTCACAACCCTAATCATTCATTCACTTCCTGTAAAAATGCTTTTCAAATCCCGCGTCAGTTGGTCTACGGAACGCATCCAGCCAATTCGCAAGGAAAAATTGGATTTGCCTACGCAAAGCAAGATCCCCTTCCATCATCAAGCAAAGGGTAGAAACGAACATTGAAGTTATGTCACAGTGAAAGTTCTTTTTTTACATAGCTGAACACGCAGTTCGCTATTTTTCCCATACACATATAACAGACATTTTGAGTCTACAAATTAAATGTTCATATTGCGGTTGCCGGCTCAGGTACATCTCTCTAGAGAATGATACAAAATACATAGGTACCTAAACTAATAATATGTAGTTATCTGAAGTTTCTCTAGGACCAAATCTTACTTTTAACAAAGTTTGGGTTGGTACATGTGAGTACTTTATAATTTTCAAAAGACACATTACATTACGAAGACCCTCTTTTTAATCTAATGTGTTGAACACCGATAGAATGAAAAGGGGTAGCCATTTTATTTTATGGGTGTCGTAGGAGGTGACTAAGGAATCCCATAAAAAACAATACTTGTCAAAAAACCAAGTCTCGCTACCGTAAAAAGTTGTGAGATCCATGTAATACCAAATCGGTTCATTAACGGTCTTCCCGGTCTTCCTGATCAAATGTATTATAAAAACAACTTCGAACGATCCCAAAGCCATATGTTCATTATTTTCCACCTTTTTTAACTCTGTTTATGAACCTTCTACCTTCCACTCTCAGAATTGGTCACCTTACAATGAACATGCTGAGATGTCTCCTTGTATTTCTGACATTTATCTCGAAAATGATGTAATTTTAAAGTCACTGCTGTCATTGGATGTAACTAAAGGGCTTGGCCCAGATAGTCTACCACCTATATTTTTTAAACAAACGGCACAAAGCATCTGCATTCCGTTACACATTCTTTTCAACAAATGTCTCAGAGAAGGGGTGTTTCCATGTATTTGGAAAAGGGCTTTCATAACACCCATTTACAAGAGTGGAGACAAATGCAACATAGAAAACTATCGACCCATATCTATTTTGTCCACCTTATCTAAACTTTTTGAGAGTCTCGTCCACGGTTATCTGTTTCCTCAGTTAAATCACCTCATTATTCCCGAACAACATGGATTTGTTCAATGTCGATCTACTACTACAAATTTGATGATCTTCACTCATTTTTTATTTGAATACATGGATAAAGGTACTCAGGTTAATGCTGTGTATACAGACTTTCAAAAGGCTTTCGATAAGGTAGACCATAAACTGCTCTAGGACAAAATTGCCTTCAACGGCATTAGAGGCAATTTACTCAGATGATTGACATCTTACATATTCCGTAGAGTTCAATAAGTTGTTGTCAATGGTCACGAGTCCGATTACACAGTCGTCGAATCCGGTGTACCCCAGGGTTCAGTACTAGGCCCATTACTGTTCATTTTGTTTATAAATGATATAAAATCTTGCATAGTTAACTCTAAATTCCTCATGTACGCTGACGACATGAAAATCTATAAGGCCTGTAAGAACATTCAGGAGTGTATTTTACTGCAACAGGATCTCACAATACTGTATAGTTAATAAACTACACCTTAGTCTACCAAAATGTCACTACATATCTTTTACAAAAAACAAGAATCCCATTAACTTTGCATACACACTAAATAACACAAAGCTAAGAAAAACCGAATGTACTTGTGATCTGGGCATACTACTAGATTCTAAATTACACTTAGATATCCATGTCGACAACAATATTAGTAAAGCCTTTCAGATGTATGGTTTTGTCATGCGCTCCTGTAAAGACTTTAAAAACCCTGTTACTTACCTTTTCTTATATAAAGCTTTAGTCCGTTCTCAGTTAGAGTATGCTTTACCTATCTGGAGCCCTTTTTACTCGAAATACAAGCAGAGGATAGAAATGGTCCAAAAAAAATTTCTTCGCACTACCTATTATAAATGTTTTAATTCTAGGATTCCCTATGCAGATCTTTTTAAACATTTTAAGCTCTTACACTTGGAGCACAGACGCACATTACTTATGATAATGATGCTGTATGGCATATGCAACAATAAGTATAATTGTACTGAATTATCGAACAGGCTCTGTCATGTAGTACAAAGGACTGTTATTCAGAGGGAGGTGCGCGTACCTCGATTGTTCTACACGGAAAAGTGTAGAACTAATGCCGGAGAGCGTGCGCCTCTTCGCTGTTTATTGACTACGTACAACTCACATTTCATGAATTTAGACATATTCGCTCTCACTCATTCTAAATTCAAAAAACATGCATCCGAATTTCTTGCTGATCAATAATGTATATCCTTTATATTCATAATCATGCATATTCATAACCTAGATACAATATAATTTTCTTTTCTGCAATACACGTCCGTCATCTTCTCTACTTCAAGTGTAATTTCGTGGACAATGGTGTGGGTTATACGTTTTTAATATTTAAACTCTAAATTATTTATAAATACTGCAATGTATAACTGTTTTTTGTCCCAAATAAATAAAATAAAATAAAATTAAAAATCTTTAATGTTTTAAATAAATAGATTGACTCGGCCATCACATGAAAACACAATATATCTCATAAGTAATACATAGGTACATATATAAATTAGTTTGTTTAGTGCGATTGCCAAGTGAATCTATTTATTTAAAACATTAAAGATTTTTAATGAACCGACTTGGTATTACATGGACCTCACAATTTTTTACGGTAGCGAGACTTGGTTTTTTGACAAGTATTGTTTTTTATGGGATCTCATTCCTTTTTGTAGATAGTCCTACTTTTTCCCTTTCCGGTACCTTCTATTTCTTGTACACCAACAACGAATTTTCTTAATTAAAGCCCTAACTGCAAGCGTAATTTTGTAATCTTATATGTTAACTAGAGGACGCCAGCAGCTACGCCTGCTTTTTTTTTTAATTTACCCGTTTTGGCCGATCCCGTGGAAATTTCGAGAAATCCCTTCTTAGTGCACCCCTACGGTCTCCAAGGAACACACATGCAAAATTTCAGCTTCCTGCGCCCAATAGTTTCGGCTGTAGCGTGTCTGTCAGTCAGTCAGTAACGCAAGGATTTTATATATTAAGATATGGGATTACAAAGTTATTTATGCAGTCGATGTATGTCAAAACTGGACTGAAATGGAAAAATGTTTTAGTTTTTCCTTAATTCATACACTAAACACTAATTGTATTCTAAATTTGAAGCTTCTATGTCTGCTAGAAGTGCCTTAGACTTTTGATGATCGGTCAGTGAGTGACAAAATCACGAAAATTGACTCGTTATAATTCTTAAACTACTGGTTCAAATTAAATGAAATTTGAAATATTCCATATTTATACAATGCCTGCTTGGATACTAAAAAACCGGCTTCTAGTTTTAGCCACAACGAAGTTATAGAGGGTCGAAAATGGCCTGAATTGCTTCGAGAAAAGGATGGTACGGCCGTGCCGCTTTTTTGCTCGACTTGGCGGGGCACTCCCGTGCCCCCAGATTGTCCTTACTTTTAAAAAAATTGACTTTGCGGAAAGAAGGAAAACACGGCAGTAACCCTATACCAACCGATCTAACCAGCGTAGTATAGTATCGTTCACTTTTGGTTGGTGTCTACAAACACTCAATTAACAGACAAAAAGTACACCCATACTCGCAACAATCTGTCACTCACTGTCCCGTGTGGAGATCGAACTCGCTGCTTAAAGTTAAACGACGAGGCGACCGCTTACACTACTACGCCATACGTGCAGATATAACTGTATTTTTTTAGCAGTAACCCTATAATAATATATGTAACGGGTCTATATCGCGTGATTATTTGAAAATAAAAGGTAAAATACCAATACATCAAATAAAAAGTATGAAATGGACACGAGATCACCATGGCTGGTGTAACCCACGTCGAAACGTCGAAAAATATATAAAGTATTTTACCTTTTCCCTTCAAATAACCGTTACATTAAAATTACAATGTGTGAAATTCGTGAAAGTTTAAAAGTATTCAGCAGTAACTCTGCTCAAAGTACAGAGTAAATCCTTATAAACATTACTTACATTATCAAAAGAATAGAATAGAATAATTATTTATTTGCTAGAAACATGGTAGATACAGATAGTTCAGTTATAGTTCAGTCATTTAGTACAGCATGTTTCACCTCTCAATCGGCATGCAAAAATTACACTTAAAATTACATTATGCGAGTAGTCAAACTATTTCTGTTAAAATACACTTGTTAAAGATACTAATTGAAATGCAAATTGTTTTGAATTAAACTTTATAATGTTAATCAATTACATAATAAATTAGATATAATTATTTGATAATAAAATATATCACAAAATTTAGTAAGTAATGTGAAAAAAGTAATAAAAGTCAAGAAATCAAATTATTTTATTAATTATATCATAATTTATTATTATTTATCTTTACATGTCATAAATTCGTTTATTGAGTAAAAACACTTATCAATTAACCACCTCTTAAGCACATTAATAAATTTTGTTACGGGCAGCTCTCGTATAGATTTTGGTGTTTTGTTATACACTTGTACACAAATACAATGGCTATTATTTTTATATAATGAAGTTGATTTTGCACACACATGTAGTTTAGTAGGATCTCTTGACAAATATTTACTGTTTTCACTCGCTCTTTCAAACAACTCATGGTGGTTTCGTACAAATTGGGCAATCTCTAGGATATACAATGAGGTTAAAGTAAGCAGTTTGAGTCTTTTGAAAAGGGGCCTACAGGAATCAAGGGGAGCAGCGCCGCAAATTGCTCTGACACATTTTTTTTTGTGAAACAAATACTTTGCTGATGTCTGAACAGTTACTATGCTAAATCAGACTTAAGTACAACGTCTTAGAAAATGATCTTAGTGCTTTTTTATAAAAAATATAAATGGCTTTGTATTTCGAGACAAATGTCTATTGTATAACTTAAATTATTCAAGTCTTACAAACAAGAAACTTCTTTCGGAGTTCTATAACACGCAAATTTATTGTTTAATTACATTGTTTAATTACAAATCTCTAAGTTAATAAAGTAAATCTTCAAGCATATTGGTTTCGGCTTAACTGAAATGCGTAAATAACTTTTGCTAAGTTGTGAATTAACACCTTTGACTCTAGTGTGGATTTATTGAAAAGGGCACAATTGGTTTAAAAGATGTTCAAATGTGCATTCATTGAATTCCTTAGTGAATTTTATGCAAATAGTTTACAAGTGTGCTATTAAATGATAAAGTTACAATCTTTCTTAATGATTTATTGTACACAAAGTATGAAACAAAGTATATGAAAGGAGTAAAAATTATCTAAGTTACTATGTATTTAAAGGCGAGTTTAAGCGAACATCGAATTAAGAGCTCAGGCAGAGTTTATAGACCACCCAAAATACACAGGGCCTAACGATTTTTGTTATGAGACAATAATTGAGACTGACGGCTTCACGTGCCCTCAGAAGCACAGTTGCATTTATATTTCAATGCTTCAACAAGTACTCACACATCCAAGTGGTAGCCGCTGCAAATGTTGCTTTTATTTGCCGTTTTATTACGTGAGGCAAGTCAAGTCACGCTATTACTGATAATTAAATGACTATAATTTATTTTAAAAGTGTATAATACACTACATTAAGGTATCAACCATCACCAAATTTATGGTGCATTTGAAAATCCACGTTCACAATATACGCAATCAGACCAGTGCCGTACATCAGGTGGATTGAAATATGTTGGATTGTTTTTTTACTACATGACAGAGTGTGATTGCTTTTTTTTGTTACGTTTACAGGTCATACAAACTACAATGAATGTCGTTTAATTTTGTACCCATACGTCATACATGTAAGGTCAACGGTATTATTAACGATGTTTATTTTTGTTACAAAGGAGTACGCAAAAAGATTTTGCGCCCGCAAAGTTGTGAACAAAAACGAATAAATAATTAAAACAATGTCCGAATTTCGATTGAAATCGCTCAATAAACATTGAAATGGTACAAAATATCTACTAGGTAAGTGTTAATATACAGGGTGTAAAAAGACCCTTAACGAAAACTAATATCCCATGTTGTACCAATCACTACGAGCATTTTCTACTTCGGCACCATACCTGGGACATTACTGGTTTAGGAGATATTGAGGCTCAAAGTTAGTATGGAATTTTTCTAATTAGGTACGAAATCGATGCATTTACCCCGCCAATATGTTCTTTAGATGCCCTATGACCCCATGGATAAGTAGGTCCTTCGAGCATTGCACGCGCGCGCTTTTAATTGCGGTTTAAAAAATGTGAAAACTTAAAAAACAAATCGTTTTCCAGGTGTTATTTTTGGTTAGTATGACTTGGCATGATGTCCACACCGAGTAGATTTCGGCTTGCTGATGGGTCTTGTGACAGCCTGTATATCTGTATGTAAAGTTAAATTCTAATCAATTTATAGTGTCAAGCGACAGCCCAATTTTAACATTTATAATCCGACCTCAAACGAATACGCGCGAATGAATGAGAAAACGCGCACTCGTGCAACTCGCGGCAATTTTACGCTTAGCTTCGCTTTTAGTACGCGTCAGAGAGAATCGACCTTTTCAATAAATATATTTAAACCATGGTTAGATGCTCTGAACAATATTAATGTTTTAAAACATATTTATCATCACCATTTTAACGCTGTCCCGTTCTCGAACCAAGACTTACCGGAGCCCAGGGTCCGTAAAAAACTCTTCTAAAACATACTAAGGTCACTTACATGTAGCGAACTTTTGTTATACCAAAAGATACATTAAACATACCTTATGCTTACTAGGTATAGTTAGTATGTTATTTACAGTACAGACTTACAGATGATGGAATTTCTATCAGCTATTTTTTTTTCTTTTCTTTTCTCATTCTTTTCTAGCTACACCTGCATATTTTATTTTCATTTGAGCATTTCTTCCCGATTCTGTCGGTATTTCGGGAAATCCCTTCTTTGTGCACCATTCGGTCCACAAAGCTACTTGCGCTAAATATTTTCGCTACGCGTTGTTAGGCAGGCAATAACCCAAGAATTTTATATACATATATATATATACACAGATTATATAATGGGTGCATAGGATTCCTATCAAGAACTTAGGGTCCCAAGCCAACCTCACCTGCAAGTGGTGCACCTGCCGATCAACGGACGAGGCTCTAGCAAACAAAATATGCCGATAAGCGGCAATAGGCTCGCCACCTATTACGTGGGAACAAAACACTGGCGAAAAGTGGGCGTTTAATATGCTGCTGCCTACCCCTTCGGGGAAACAGGCGTGAGTCTATGTATGTATGTATGTATGTGAGTAGATTATATAGTGTCTTTGTAAAATACTCTATGTCTGCATGTTTACTTTGCCTAGTACCCAAGTTCGGCACTTAGTACCTAATCAAGACTAGTATCAACCTACTACCAACTATCAACTATTAAATCAACTTAACTTCTCCAAGTCGTATCTAAACCAACACAGTTGTTGACATGTTAGACTTGTAGAAAATTTCAGAACTAGATGTTGTTTGTACACCGTACTTCACCATAATTCAATATTCTGAAACTAATATTTGGCGTTAGTGAATAATAGTAAAAAAACTTATCTCTTTTACTCATATATTAAAAATTAACATTAAAAAAGGCTTTTAATTAGATTCGTACAACCAGATGTTTTACTGCGAAAATGTGATGAAGTTACTATTAATTTGATTATTTAGGATACTTGTTCATCCCCCCCGTGGGATCTCCACCTTGTCGTGGTGGGGGGGCTCAGTAACCGTGGATTGGTCCCCCGCGGTGAAGCTAAGAGGGATCCAGGAGGGGGCGCTCCGCGTGGGCTTGGAGGGGCCTGCGCAGGATGCGTCCAACGGTGCGGGTGCGGGGGACAGTTCTGTCTGTCCCTCGCAGTCGGGCGCGGTCGCGGGAGGAGAGGCGTGTCGGTGTTGCGTTGCCGCGCGCCCTATCTCCCGCGACCAAATGGGGGCGCACCATTCGATGCGTCGCGGTGGGGCCGCAGAGGAAGAGGAGATGCGGTGTTGCGTTGCCGTCCTCCCTATCCTCTGCGGCCGCTGGGCGTTTTGGCGGCGGAGTCCAACACCTTAATCCGTCGCCAAGGGGGTTTTGTTCGGGGCCCGCCTGACCATCTGGCGGGCCAATACCCGTCGGAGGGTGGCGACGAGTGCTTTGGTGATGCCCCACCCTCCGACACACGGGTACATGGCGGAAGTCGAGGTGGTTTTTAGTGGAAACACCACATACTCCGGCTCTTATTTCCCCCAAGAGTCGGAGATCCGAAGGGATTTTCCACCTCGTAAAACAAAAAAAAAAAAAAAAAAAAAAAAGGATACTTGTTCATTTGTCAAATAATTTAGTTTTGTATTTTAATGTTATTCATACCAATAGTTTTATTGAATCAACAAACATAGCGTGGAACTTCGTACTAATGCGCAGAAAAATAAAAGATGAAATATAATTAATAGTAATTTTAATTTTTAGTTTTACATGGTCTTGCTTTCATTCAATAATAACTTTTCACACTCTTCAAACTTTTTTATTTATTAATAAACTTAGCATACTCTTCAAACTTTAGCAATACATTTTTACTAAAATTATATACTCGTATTATAACATACTTGTATCAAAAAGCGGAAAATCTTCTATAGGGTCGTAATTGCTTCTCTCAGAGTAAATCAATATCCTTCGTCGAGAGTTATGAAGCTAGTGAATAGGACAATAAAGTTTTCACCATGCGATATTAATATGTAACTTGTGTATTATAAGGTTTTCATACATTCAAGAATGATTATGGGATTCGAAGTTAGTAAAGAAAGCAAGTTGCAGAGGCCTATATCCAGCAGTGGACTATGGCAGGCTGATGATGATGATGAAAGAAAGTATGAAGATGGTACAATCGCTATCAATTTTATTGCGTAGCATTGTTAAGTATATACGTGGAAGCATAAACAAAGCCTTTTGTTTATGCTTCCAATATCTTATAAAGCACTGCATAGACTGAAAAGTACAAATGCAAATGGGTTAACGCACTAACCTTAATAATTGCTGCACTATATTTAACAATGCAGTCGGCTTAAATTGTTAAATTTCGCTTGCTTATCGGTGAAAGAAAACATCGTGAGAAAACCTGCATGTCCGAGAGTTCTCCATAATGTTCTCGAAAGACATGTGAAGTTTGCCAACTCGCACTTGGCCAGCGTGGTGGACTATGGCCTTACCCTTCTTACAGTGAGAAGAGGCCCGTGCCCAGCAGTGGGACAGTTTTTATACAAGGCCGATGATGAACTTTATAAAGTCTTATTTTCGTATCAAAAAGTTGCCCATGTCCGATTCTGCAAACAAATAAAATAAACAAATTTACCCGTTAAAATGCTACTTATTTGTTTCAAGCATTTTACCGTAGGCTTTTATAATATTACAAAAAAATTTAATGTTTTAACAAATTGAAACTTTTATTGTGCTGGATTTGTAGAATAAAATAAAGGCGCATCCATTACGTGGTTCTCCACGGACGCACCAACTTGATCAGCATTCACATCAGATTACGCATGATCGAATTCAATATAAACCTTGTTTATAGCTGCCCCGCATAAACTTTATCCTAAGGGCGCTTGTACACGGTAAAAAAAATTACCATGTCTGCGGCAGACAAGACAAATTCTTTGTGTACACGATAAGAATTTTGTTTGTTCTATACGCGAAAACTTTTCGTGTCTTCCGCAGACAAGACCAATCGGAACGTGTACACGATACGATTTTTTTCGTGCAGTCGTCAGTCGGGCGTAGGGCGCGTAAGTAATAATAAGTCTGATAATCATTTTCGTTTATTTATAAAAATGTTAACTACAAAGCAAAAAATAATGATAATTGCATATTATTATTATAATAAAATGAAAAAGGAAACAAAAAACAAGAGACTTTACTGGGTTCATCCAATTATACAAGAGAAAAATGAGGCTGAACCCTACTACTCCGCCCCCCACCGCTCCGCAACAACGTTCGCCGCCGCGTCGTGTCTTGCGAAGACAAGATTTTTTTTCGTGCACCGCCGCTGCGAGCAGTCTACACAGTTATTTTCTAGTTACGACACGAAATCCTGCGTAGGCCTGGCGTATTTTCTTACCGTGTACAAGCGCCCTAAGCCTTTGATGAATCACGCGTGAAACCGGGGCTAACAATTTTTCTCACAATATTGTTTCTATAAAGCCCAAAAATATATCAGTAAGTCTAAAAAGGGCCAAAATTTGTTTTTGTTATTCATCAAATTCACCATTTTGTTCTCGAAAAGCCTGTTTCATTGACATTGTTGTAGCTGTTAGTTTCTGTTTTATGAAATTTGTTATCCCTTCGACATGACATGACTTAGTGAGAGAACATTTTTTTTGGGAAAATGTATGTGCGAAATAGAAAGGAGTGTAGTGAATTATAAATAAAATAATTGAAGCACCAGTTTGCTTTTCACATTATTACGAATTAATTTTTTGCTTCATCAGAACGATATATTAGAAAAATAATAAAATCTCATTAAACCTCAGTCCAGTTGTTGGTAGCGTTTCATTGTTCAGACAATACTCGGATTACGTGTCCATGGTTGAATTAATTATAATAAATCTTTAGCTTTAGCCTAAGGACCTATGCAGATGCAGATATACGTTTTGATAATGTAATTTACTATTTTAAATTTGAAATATTTATCTAAATAACAGAGTAATTTTGTAATTGTATAAATTATATTACCTAGTAGAAATAAATCCTGTATAACTAGAGCCTTTTTATTACATTAGAGGTAGTATGAAAGTGGCGCCCATTGATGAAAAGATAAAAGGGAGTCGATTGGCCTGTTATGGACATGTTATGCGGAGAGATGAGATGTATGTAGGTAAAAAAGTGATGAATATGCATGTAGAAGGACGAAAAGGGAGAGGACGGCCAAGGAAAAGATGGATGGACTGTGTAAGAATAGATATGAAAAAGAAAAGGGTAAATGATCGGATGACTGGTGACAGAGAAGTATGGAAGAGAAGGACGTACTGCGCTGACCCCAAATAATTTGGGACCAGGGCAAGACAATGATGATGATAACTAGAGCCTTTTTAAAAATTCAATCGATGAACAAAGAATACACCATGTCTCGAACAAATTAAAAGTTTATAAAAGTGTTGTCTCTTGAGGAAGTCGAACCCACGAGACTCAGCGCAGTTCTAAATTGCGAAACGACCACTTAAACCACTTTGCTGTATTGTTATTAATTTAGTCTGAAATTAGAACGATCTCTTAGGGAAGGGATCTTATTAATTTTATGATTTGAATATTTCATTTCATTCGGTATTATTTAGTTGATGTGGGTCATTGGAGAATACCAAAGCCGTATTAAAATTGTTGCTCAGTATTAATTTATACTGGAATCTATTTCTATATATTTATTTTTAGTCAAGGGCACACTTTAAAGTAATAAAGGTGCGCCGTGGATTTGAAGATTGGTCTGATCGCTGCGTTAAGTCAGGGTGTCACAAGACCCATCACCAAGCCGAAGTCTACTCGTTTTGGACGTCATGCCAAGTCAAACTAAGCAAAAATTATATGAGCGAAACGATTTTTAGGGATCCATACCTCACAAGGTAAAAAAGGAACCCTTATAAGATCACTTTCCTGTCCTTCTGTCTGTCTGTCTGTCTGTCTGTCCGTGTGTCACCACCGATTTTCTCAAGAACGGGTTGACCTAGCAAATTGAAATTTATGCCAGATACTGAGGTCTATGGTTCCTATTAGGTGTACAAAAATCAGGGTCCTGGGTCAACCCGATGAAAAGATATGGTCAAAATTAGATTTTTGCGAAAACTTGTAAGTACCAAAATAAACCTTAATTTTCAACATTTTTAATTTTTCGAAATTTTTCCTGTACTTGTGCTGTAAAACCTTGGTTTTTTTTGACAATTCTAGGTCAACCGTAAGTACCCTATAGGTTTTGGGTCGAAAACCTATATGGTAGTTACCGTTGAACTAGAATTACGAAATTTGGACAAAAGCAGGTTACAGCACAAATAAAGGAAAAATAAAAAAGTGGAAAATTTAAGGGTGTCCCCATACATACATAGTAGACTCCATTTAAGATAGTCCTCTAAGTTGTATGGGCGCTCATACAGATTTAGAGGACTAGCGTAATTAGCACCAATGTGGACTTAGAGTACTGTAATTTTGCAAGAAGCAAGGTCTTATAATATGAAGACAAGAATAACTCCAAGAACGGTTTTGTAGATAGGAATGTACTTAAATATTTTCGCGATTACTGCTAAAGTTAAGGAGGTTATTCATGTTAACAGTAGAAAAACTTTTCTTATACTTATTTTAGCAATATTCTATAACGGCACTCGACATAAAAACGGGCAAAATTCGTCTTGATACACGATGCAATGCGTACGGAACCCTCGGTGCGTGGGTCAGACTCGCACTTGCCCGGATTTATATTTTTTAAGTAGACACATTTTTCAAACTGAGAATAAAAGTGTGCGCGTGCAATTCCCGAATACCTTCTTATCCATGGGTGCAACGGACATCTATAGAACAATGGCAGGGTAATTGCATCGATTTTGTACCTTATTAGAAAAATGGCATATCTATTGACTTTGAGCCTCCTCCCTTTAAAACTTTGATATTTCCTGAACCATTAATTTCCCAGGTATGGTGCAATAAAAATGTTCTTTTTTATGTTAATAGGCGGCAAACGAACAGACGGATTGCCTGATGGTAAGCAATTACCGCCGCCCATGGACACAATCAACACCACAGGAGTCACAAGTGCATTGCCGCCCTTTGGAGTTGGGAAAAGGGATAGGATGAGGAGTGGGATGAGGGAGAAGGAATAGGGGATAGGTCCTCCGGCACTCTCACTCACCGAACGAAACGCAACAGTTTAGGTACTGTTACTTTACGTCGATTTTCTGTGTGAGGGTAGTATTTCCCCGGTCGAGCCGGCCCATTCATGCTGAAGTCAGCGAGGTTCTACTACCTGTCATAATGATTGGTACATTATGGGATTTCAGTTTTCGTTAAGGGTCTTTTTACTTACACCTTTTTAGAAAACGAACTCTCCTTATTGCAATACCATATTTATTTTATTCCTTGAATAATTTTATTACAAGAAGCAATATGACTTCAAACCCCTACTCCAAATTCACTAATTTCAAATCAGAGTACCAGCTGTGAAGTGTAAACCTAAATAATACATAACCATAACAATATAATGCAATTCAGAAATCGCTAACGCAAACATCAGTAGCAACGCCGATTGTACAATTGCCGAGACAAGAATTGTTTATGGGAAATAATTAGAACGCGTTCCCACTATCTCGCGACGATAAATATAAATTTTACTGTTGTAAGACTGTCTTTTCTAGCTGTATCCATTTTAACGCTTTGAAAAACGCTAAACAAGACAGAATAAAAGTTACCTATAGGCATGTACACTGTCCTTTAAAGTGTTACAAATCAATTTGTCTTGATGATTATTTTATTGTGGTTGGAAATGCATTTGATCGTGACATCATTTTACGATTCACGGCAGTCATCTTATGTGTATAACTTTTACTCTGTGACTATATTTTTAACGTGGCGAAAGAGAACCGTAACGATGCAACAACGATTCACGATAAATCACGCTTATTTTTCCTTAACCTGACTGAATCAGTCGTCACTGCAAATATAATGTCGCAGTTGACAGCTACCCGAGTTGTCCTTTATGTGAACAACTCCATTAAAAGACACTAGCCATAAGACTAAAGTCGACCCTATAATCGTGTACTAGTGAGAACGCGCTTTCAAACTCAACAATTGGTTTCAACAAGATTGTTGATGCAAACCTAATTGATATGTTGCAGTTCTGCAGATATCTGTGAAAAGATAAATAGATCGTTGGTAATGTGGGTTGTATAAAGATATTGCTTTTGAAGGTGGACACTTATTTATTGAGAAGAAATACATTATGTTTCAGCGAAACCCCAAATTACGTGTATATAGTTTTTAAATTAACTATTTAGTAAACTATTGAAAGTAATGGTTTCATCAAAACATCCGGTGTATGCGTTTAAAGAGGTTTTTTAGATACAACGCCTGCACTATGAACAAATCCTGTACCAGATACTTAACAAATTAATGCTCAATCAAAGGACACAAGGAACAGATTGACTGAATATAAACTCAAAGTCAAAATAATTTATTCACTTAGGTCACAATGTGACGCTTATTAACGTCAAATTTACAAATAAATTACTTGCTTAAAAATTTTGTTATAGTTTGTGGAACGCAGAAAGATCAAACCAATAATACTCGGAGAAGTTAAGAAGCGAGTTGGAAGTTTTGTCCAATTTTGACATCTACAGCAAAAAGTACTAGGCTTGTATGTAATCTCATTTCTTTTCAAGGTAATGAAGACGAACAATGCTGCATCCAATCTTAGAGTACCGTTATCCATTTGGCATTTGAAAGCCCGACTGCTAGCCACATTCTGCATAGCATAGCAACATTGAGATTCATCTAGTTCTATTCAGTTTTTCATTTTTCATGTATCTAGTATGCCTCAAAGCAGACGCTAATAGGATTGGAAATAGTCCACGAGGCAGAAAAGAGCTCTATAAAGACTGAATGTAATCGTATTAAAGCGTAGTCGTGTCAGTAAGTGCACTTTTAAAATGAAACTACTAGTATGTAAGTGTGAGTGTTGTTCATGTAATTATTATTGACTCAGTGTGAGTCATAGATCATAAGGAATTCTGTGACAGATAATATTCTAGGAGATACTGAGGTAACTTTTCCATTATTTAAGTGTTGGCAAAACTTTTAAGGTAAATAGAAAATATATTCTAATGAATGAAAATCTTTTGCAACACTTAAAAGTAGAGATGCGCAAACTATATCAGTTGAAAGAAAAGAGAGATACATATCTTTTGAATCAAAAGATATGTATCTCTCTTTTATCTCTTTATATCACTTGTGATGGAATGGTTGAGCATTTAAATCATTAGATCAATGTTTCATCAATCATGTTATATAGCATTGATATAGTGAGTTAAATCAATCTTAAGCTTTCAGTGTATGTAGTAGTGAAGGATTTGAATTCAAAATAAGACGTTTATGAATAGTTGCGGTATTTATGGCTACCCGCTTAAAAAAGCATGTGCGAAATTTTAATTGATATAGAATACGTATTCTGTAAATCTATAGCAAAAAAAATGCGAACGGCCGTCGCTCAAGCGTATCATTCGCACACACTAAAAGTTTGTTACAGTAAAAATGAACAATAATATTTTACTGAAACTCAAAAAGTGCCTAGATGCGTCTATACATAATTATAAAGTAATCATAGATTTGCATTATAAGTACATGCTAAACTGCATTTTATATCTTGAACATAAAGATAACTTTTACGCTGCCAAATCTTCGCTTACACACACATGCATAAGTCACCGGGCGATGCTCTGTGCCTACTTAGTGCTACGCTTATTCTCTCCCCCTCTGATTCATAGGAATCAGCCATACTCTGTTTCACTTTACGTATATCCTAATTCAGTAGATCTAAAATGAACCATGAGCGTAATGAGTTAAAGATATATTTGAACTGAGAGTGATATAAAGATAGAGTGATTCATTTCAAATGATATGTATCTTTTGTATCACTCACTCAGGAGTTACACATCTCTACTTAAAAGGGATATGTTCTGACCTAGGGAGCAAGCTGTTGTCTTTTTGAAGATAATTATATGTAGAACCTACTGTGACTTCAGTACTTCAGGTCAGGGCAGGTAACTAGCTTTCGTTCTTTTAATAAGTAGTTGTATTTTGTACAATAAACTAAGTTTATTGTAAACGACTAAGATTTTCTCTTCACAAGTTCACTGCTCAATTAAATTCTAGTCTAACGATATCACTTTACTTTCATTTGTAACTTAGTTATAAACTAAGGATACTATGTGATCATATGCACAAGTATGAAGATTATATAGTATTTGGAGCAGCCTTAGCTCTCAGTAAAATAATACCAGTGAAAGCATAGCGTAAGTACTTCTTGCCTTACCGTAACTTTACCAAAACTAAAACGTTTTCCTACACTAACAGGCGTGAATGAATTGTCATTCATTAGCTTTAAAGTTATAAGCAGTACCTAAAGATTATAATTATCAGTGCAATAGCAGTAAACAGGTACATGCAACATGTTTTTAAAAATATCAGAAAAATAATAGATTAAGCTAATCAAACTGTCATTGCAACAATGCAACGTAGTAGGTACATTTTGAACACGGCGCGCTAACGCCAATGTTAACGAAATTTCTTAAGTCAGTCGCTATGTAGTAGGTGCCTGTTGACATAGTGCAAAAAGAATAGTAGGTTAGATAAGGTCGATCGGCGAGTTAATTGCCTACTCTTGCGTTGACGCACGGGTTGTCACTTGGTTACACTGCGGCGTGGCGCGGCGCCGGGTTTGACGGCGCGCGCGCTTTTTCGCCGCTTTTATAAGTGATCGCGCTGAATACTTCGCAATTTAAACTTGAATATGTTTTTTTTTAAGTACTGACTAAGCGTTATATATCGCGGTATAACTATGTAGGTACCTAAACACCTTTTATGACGAGGAAGTAGGAACTATTTAGTTTAATTTACTGTCATTCAACACATTGTATTAGGTTTGTAATGGATTTGAGAAGTTTGTTATTGAGACACCCGAAGACACTACAATATTATCTTTTGAAGTTATTTGAATTGATAATAACGTTTAGTACACAATTAAAAGGTTATAAAGTGGCCAATGAGAGCAGAGAATACAAGCGTAGTACATAAATGCGTGCGATCAAACGAGCGGGGCATCCCGTACAGAGGCCTCGGCGGGTCTCGATGTGTGCGTGCGTACATAGCACTAGCGACTCACACGTACATTCAAACCGGCGGCGGCGGCCGTTTTGTATGAAGCTATTTTCCTATTCTTTTTGTACTATGCTGTTAACTTACATTTTGTTTTAATGAAAATTAATTTGTTATACGTATTGTTATATAAGTTGTAAATCAGTACGAAGTTATAAAAAGTGTGGTTATAATTTTAAAATGTGCTTAAGTACTAGAACTAGTACTATCACACATATTCGTCATTTGTAACATAAAAACATTCGTCGCCATAATTATAATTTAAATAAAGAACACTGCTACAAAAACCGTCCTTCCATTCACAACTATACGGCACGATCGCGGCAGTTGTGTTATAGGCACAGTCATGTGTACTGCGCTCGAGACGCGTAGGTATAACTCGAGTTTCGTGCGTTTATATGTAGTTAGAATACTGTTAGATATTATTATCGTGGCAATAAGCTGTTTGAATGACGTAGTTTTCAAGGCACCGAATTACGTACCAAAGACGGTGTGAAAGCAATCTAAAATTTGCGAACCTTAACATACACGTAATATAATATTTATATCATCATCATCAGCCCTGTATAAAATATCCCACTGCTGGGCACGGGCCTCTTCTCACTATGAGAAGGGTAAGGCCATGGTCCATCACGCTGGCCTAGTGCGGGTTGGCAGACTTCACATGTCTTTCGAGAACATTATGGAGAACTCTCAGACATGCAGGTTCCCTCACGATGTTTTCCTTCACCGTTTAGCAAGCGATAATTAACAATTTAATACGCATATAACTCCGAAAAGTCATAGGTGCGCGCCGTGGATTCGAACCCGAACCCTCTGCGTAGCAGTCTGTCGGTATTTCCAATAGTCTATCGCTGCAAATATTTATATACTTAAACATAATATTAACCTTTGATCAAAGGTGCCTCAAGAGTGGAGTGGTACAATTGTACAACATAGGTATGTTTCTCAATATTTCGTGGTTCAGTAACTTAAGATTTTTTATACATTTAGCTGTCTAACTACACAAAAAATGGCAAATGAAAATTACAGAGATTTTTTCATAATCATAATCATAATACTTTATTTGTAACTGTGTACTTTGCTTGTGTTTTTCTGCATGAATCTGGTATAAATTGATCTGAATATTGCTCAGCTGAAACACAGAACGCGAAAAAGAAATCCAGACTAAGTACAATGCTTAAAGCGGTTTCAGCAATCTTATTTCGTCAATTCTGATCATAGGAACCTTTAATAGCCGTCCAAGCGTCGTCTTTTTATAAGGTCGATAAACACACTTTCTGTCCATCGGGCATCGTAGGTATCCTAATGGAAGGAAAGAGGAACCCACCACGCACCAATCCTCAGGAGCGATGGGCAACGACTGACTGACTGTCTCAGTCGTTGCCCATCGCTCCTGAGGATGCCTCGTGCAGAGGCGAAACACGTGTCGAGGAATAGTCGGCGCATACAGCGGGATACTGCAAGTCAGGTATCTTCCTGGAACCCATACCATTCCTATATCCCTTATCCTTTTAGAGGAGTTCGGTATTGTCAACCTTTTTCTATTGCAATAGTTGGGGTGGTCAATCCGAGGGTGCGTGGTGGGTTCCTCTTTCCTTCCATTAGGTTACAATGGAGTTCCGCCAAGTAACGCCTGATTCAATCAACTACATCGTAGGTATCTCTGGGCGGCGGTGATCACTTACCTTCATGAGGTGACCCGCTTGCTAGTTTGTCTTCCTAAGCAATAAGAAAAATATATATTCTGAGGGCTCATTTACACGAGGATATCGACTATTTCTTGATAAGTTGACTATTTTCATAATTGTTTACGACGGCATTTGCTTCTGATAAGCCCATGTTATCATGCACCATGAGTCATGTATAATGATGGATAGATCTTAAATTCCATTCGTCAAAAAACACAGGTTCATTTTTCGGAAAGCGTTAATTCTTCTAAAATTTATATCTGAATCACGAAACGAATGTCATTTCTTGATGAATTGTGCATCCATCATGGTCATGACAATAATTGTATTTTTGGACGAAACGTCTTGGACGGATTCCGTGTGAATGAGTCCTTAGCTACTTACACTCTACTCAAACCACAATAAAAATAACTAGACAGAGTACAGGCCACTAAGATTAGATTACTTTAAATTGGAGTTGGGTTTAGTAATGAAATATAATATGTAATAACATATAACACATATTTAATTTCGTTGGTTATACATACAAATACCATTTATTATGATAATAATAAAAAATGACAGTATGTGTGTATAATATTCAAAATTAATTCAATAAATATCGATTGAAATTCAAACAAAAATTATCAATGCGTCTTAATCGCGTAAATTTACAAAAAAATTAAGGTGTAAATAGCTATGATATTTATGATATTAATATTGTTCGACGTTTTGGCAGCCTTGAACTGGAGTGTTATTCTACTCTGGACTAGTACATTATGTCGGTAGCCCGCTGAATATCCTTATCGTTCTAGCAGGTTAACTTATAGGTTAAGTTATAGAAGAAGGTAGATAGGCTTCTTGACAAGTAAGATCTTAAAATTTTGAAACGGGTTGTTTTCAAGTTAAATAAAAGCTGGTTCGTCAAGAATCGTATTGACTTTACGATTGCTCGTCAGTTTTAAATATTCATAACTTCTTTGAGAATTATTGTCACATGAATATCTGGCATTTTTGACGACTTTTTTATACCTATAGTGGATGTCTATTGATGTGATACCTATTTCCAGCATTAGGCAACAGCGCTTGAAGGTAGTGATGATGTTACACCACCAGTTACTCCATGTTTTATATCATGTTTTGTACCAAAAGTTCTGCTAAGAATAGAAAATAATAGGCGAATAGTATATCTTCGTGGCAGTCATATTGAACAACTGATGCTTAGTATAATTTAGCATAATCACCTACAATATTTTCATCTATCGTCTTTTAATATATCAAACATCTTACTCTGTAATCAAATTTTAATAAGAATACCAATATAACAATGGGTGGTGGATAGTCTTTATAATAAAAATAAAACAATGGGGCTATTGATTTTAATAAACCATTTTTATATTACAAAAGCTACGAGCAATTTTCAGTGACTTCATGTCGCGAGTTCCAATATAAAGTCTATTCTAATACCAAAAAAAGATTTATTGTTCCAATATTTCAAACAAAACGCGTACTGTGCCATTTCCGATCCTCCGCATTCAAATGGTAAAATCAAATAAATGTCAACACGTTCAATTCCCGTTCGGTTCAATCGTTTTATAATTCGATACGAATGAGTTGAAAGACGAATTGGCATCACTTTTCCGAGAGAGCGATTAGACAATTTTCAATTGTCTCTCCACGCTTCGATCAGATATTAAAATAGGACGACGGGTGAATAAGACTAGAAATGCCCTATTGATGTACAGTCATTCAGACTGAATTTCAGCCACGGCTGCTTATCTCAACAGGGTCTAAGCGGCGTAGCAGATAATATAGTCCAGAAATACAAGTACACTTTAAATTGACTCAAAACTACCGTTGAATTGCTCTTAGACTAAGTAAATAAAAGCGCCAAGTGTTTAGGGTTCGATTCCCACGCGACACAACACTTTATGTAATCCTCAAATTGTTTTATCGCCTCATTTTATTTCATTGAAAGGCGGTTTGTAAAGTTTCTGCAATACAGGATTTATAGTTCTGGAGTTATCTAAAAAAGAAAGATTTACGAGACTTGTAATTTGATAAGTAAATAGCTAGAAAAGAGGTAAACACCGAATAGTCTAATATAGATAATCAGATAGGAATACAAGTGTCAAAATATTTAAGCATATGGCAAGCATCCAATTTGTGTAAAGTTTGATTATTGTGCAGATTATATAAGCATACGTGTTTCTTACGGGTAAGTGTTAGCGCAATTACTGGGACATTACAAGCGAATTTCTTGCAGAATTGTTATTGTTATATATTATTATTATTATTTCCACGATATAGCTTAGATTACAAGGCTCAGAATCAGGTTAAGAAACACGAGTTTCCAAAAAAGATTTCATTTGTCGGCACGCATTCAATAAATGTTAATGTAATCGTTTATCTGTTTCTTATTATATTGCGATACAACAAAACGGAAAGCAGAAAAATCAGGTTCGGGATTTACTCTTCAGGAATAGCTTGCGGCAGCTTTTACTTGAAATTGGAGGCTGCGGCAGACAATAATTATATGTAGTGTTTAGCTTTTTTAGAGAGGAAAACCTAACCTTATGCGGTCTAAGGCGCTTAACGTAAAACAGTCGAGGCATCCTGGCTTTTGGTTAATTTGGTTGAGGGTATGTGTTATCGAGAGGGACTCTGAAAAGTCATTTGTCATGGCAGGGCTCAGATTCTTCTAGACATTTGTTATCTAGTAACGTTTCATCATCATTAGTCCAACATATAAACTGTCCCACTGTTGGGCACAGGCTTCTATATATTATATTTTCATAGCGAGAAGAGGGCCATGTACCCAGAAATTTAGGCCATAGTCCACCACGCTAGCCGAGTGCGAGTTCAGACTTCATATGTCTTACGAGGAATATAGAGAACTTTCCGACATGCAGCTTTCCTTCCGATATTTCCCCTCTTCGCTTAGCAAAAAAAGTTAACAATTTTATACGCACTATAACTCTGTGCTATACCAACCCGTTTGGCCAGCGTGGTATAGTAGGCCAATTCCTCCTTTCAAAGGAGAGTCCTCGTCCAGCAGTGGACTGATAAAGGCTGATGATGCATAACTCTGTGTAGTAGGCTGTTGATATTTCCGCTATATTATCACGGCTTTTAACGTTTTTGTAAGGTTTAATATAATAAAAATAATTTGATATAGCAACAAGTTTCCTTCAATATCTATTCATTTATTAAATGTATTTGTACCAGTAACCAAAAATGTAGTTCTCCTTTTAATAATAAAATAGCGCCAACAAATGTGAGTACTCTAACGAATAGGATGTTGTTTGTCATCTAGCAATCTTACTAAATTGGATGAGTAAATAAATTGATTTCATGATAATGTGAGGCCAATCATCTCGCATTTTTGTAAGTAATCAAAAAAAATTGTATGACCCGACAAGCACGGTAATTTGTCTCCATATTATTATGGAGATCTACCTTATTCAAAACGAAGGTAAAACTGTAGACATGCAATTTAATTCAAGGACAAAAATATATTTACATACTTTTTCAAAATATTTGAAAGTACATATATTTATTATATTTTAAATCAGACGTCGTGTCTTTTTTTTGTCATAAAGACAACTCCCGCATTAGGACTAAATCCTCTGTCACGGAGGGTTTACAAACATACAATTAACAGACACAATGAACACCCAGACTTGAATCAACAATTTGTGAATTACACAAAGTGTTGCCTCGTGTGGGGATCGAACCCACAACACTCGGCGCAGTGTCAAGCGGCGAGGTGACCGCTTAAACCACTACGCCAACCGTGCAGTCAATGACTTTTCGAAGTTATGTGCGTATTAAATTTTTAATTATCGCTTGTTTCGTGCCTCGGAGAGCACCTTAAGCCCTCGGCCCCGGCTGTCATGAAGATCTTTGACAGTCTTTAGAGTTCCTCACTACCTCTAAATAAACTGACACTAGTCTTAACCATGGAGTATCGCTATCCTTTCGGGTTGCGGAGGTCGCTCTGTGGAAAAGCTTATATTCAGCCAAATCCGGTTAGACTAGTCAACGGATTCCGGGTTGAAACTGGGATAACGCTAGGAGGATGGAATTTTACAGTATTTAATTAATTTTAGAATAAATAACAATAACTACGTAAAACGACAAAATATACGAAACGACCAAACATACGAATTGACTACTACAGTCAGTTCGTATGTTTGGTATCACATACACTTAGTTGAGTCCGTTTTTGCTAAGCTAATGAATGAATGATTATACATTTAGTTCATCGTTCGCTTATGCATCGCAATTTTACATTACTATTTTATCATCATCATAATTTTCATCAGTGTAGTCCACTGCTGGACAAAGGCTTTCTAATGACATGCCACTGAGCTCAACTTTCTTTTCTTCATATACAGCTGGTGCCAGCTACTTTGGCTTCTTAAAATAAGTAGTTAATTATTTTCAAAGCTTTACTCAATCTCATTAAGCGGCGTCACACGGTCAGCTCATACACCCACATAAATCATGTTTGTTGCCGGACATTAAGTAGAGATAGTGACGTAATTACGACAGTTAATATTTTTTTCATTAAGTATCACGTGTCTTGATGGTGGAAGAAAACTTTGTACGTTATATACACACGGATATTAAGTTTATTTTCACTCGCCCGGTAGCGTAATGAAGATACCAACAGACCGCCATGCAGGCTCTCAGCTTAAATATTGGGTCCAAGCTCAAGGCGCGCACAGCCTTTTCAAAGTCATTTGCGTATTGCTTAGTTTATAATAGCTTGTGTGACATGATGAAAATTCAAATCAGGAGAAACCAAGCCGAACAAAGTGACCAAAAAATTGCTTGTGTGTCAGTACACAATAGTTATAAATTAAATAATAATAACAAACAATAGATATGCCATAAAATTTTAAAAGATTTGTCTGGCACCTATTTGAATAGAACTTATGGGCGTTACCGGTTCAACATCCTTTTCTTTTACTTATTTTACGGTTACAGCATTACGGTTATAACGGTTATATTTTACCGGTCATTACCCAGTACTACCCGGGTAATCGACATTGGGGAAAATGGCGCCACAAATCATTACTCCTGGGATTTAGGTGTAGGCGAATACGTGTCAGTCGATTACCTGGTAGATTGATTGACAATACAGAGGCAAGAATAGATTAGGGATAGGTAGAAAAATGTACAGTATAAGTATAAAATTACAACCGTGCAGGTTGTATTTGTATACTTACCTATACTAGTAATTAAAAACATTGAAAATATTGCGACTGAAATTTGTTGAGAGGTTTGTTCTACGACACAGTTTTGCGGACGTGGCACTAAATAGAAGTGTAGTATCATAACGTAATTACTCTGTAAAATTGACCATCATAAGCTTCACCACACGATTGGCAGCAACAATAAATAGTAATTATGGAAAGTGGATGGATGTTATTTTTGGCTACGGATTCTCACAGTTGTATTTTCTAGATACGTTGCAACTGTAACAATAACTATTAAATCAAGTGCGAGTCGGACTCGCTCATGAAGTGTTCCGTAGTAAAGGTACCAAATACAACTTTGACTTTTCGTGGGTGAAATTATCTTTCTTTTCCATAGTGTTTGTAAAAACGACAAAGTTATATTTATATTTGCGGTTTTTGAATATGCGCTTTACTTAAACTGCTACCCACATAACGTTAAAACCAATATATATATCACCAGCTCTATATATATACTGTCCCATTGTTGGGCACGGGCCTCTTCTCAGAAAAGGGTAAGGCCATAGTCCACCACGCTGGCCAAGTGTGGGTTGGCAGACTTCACATGCTTTTCGAGAACATTTTGGAGAACTCTAAGACATGCAGGTTTTTCTAAAGATGTTTCCCTTCACCGATAAGCAAGCGATAATTAACAATTTAATACACACCTAACTTCGAATAGTCATCTGTGTGCGCCATGGATTCGAACCCGAGACCCTCTGCGTAGCAATATGTCAGTCTCTCAACTAGGCTATCGCAGATTTTTAGGTTTTCAAATGATTTAACTTTGACAAATATAGTAAGATCCCAGGGCCGCTAGACCTACTTATTTTCTTAGAAAAGAAATGTATAGAATAATGTAGTGTTAGTATCTGCTATGAGTGTACGTATACTTGCTAGCTTGGATCGTGGGCCAATTTTGAAATAGGAAGTGTTAAAGGTAGGTAAAAATGGTACTAACATTTCTTAAATTCTCAGTGCTAATTTTTATGTATGTTTTAGAAAATATCATTAAACATTCATAAATAATACTGCCAGACTCATTCCAGCGGCAGTAATTTTTACCATATGCCAAAATAAGGGCTGGTAGCGATCGGTAGAGACCGCTGGGGGGCGCATTCAGAAAATGTATGGTAAATGTTCCCGTCGACTAGTATATCGTCACCGTGACAATCGAGTGCTAACTCGGACTACACCCTTTGTCTTGATTTTAATATATAATAATCGATTTTAATCGACTTTCGCGATTTGTATATGTATATAATACAAAATGAATGAGCGGGTCTTAATCACGTACAATTAACTTATTTAAGGTACAATTAACTTATTTAAGGTAGGTGTATTTCGCTTGTCTTGCACCGAGCGCGGTCCCGGAGAGACTGACCACGCTCGGTCCAAGACGAGCGAAACGTCGGAAATAAATAGGTATTTATACCTTAAATAGGTTAATTGTACGCGATTAAGACCCGCTCATTTGCTTTGTTTAGTATATAATACTCAGGAAATAGTTCAATATTCAAAGGCCCTCGCATCAGAGGATTAATTACTCAATAGTGCGGAAGAGGTATTTTTAAATAATAGTGGAAAGGAAGGATTATAATATACTTAAACTATTCCTTCGATATTTCGATGCAAATTAGCAATACCTATGAAGTATATATGAAGTAGTGTTAGGTACATAAACTAATCTGAACCACGGTAGCGCTCTGAAGTAAATGCCACACGCGGTCACCCATCCAAGTAATGAACTATGCAGTCGTTACTTGATTTTGCGGCACTATTATCGACGGCAAGCCAAGCCTCGCTATGAGCGCTACTATAACTTTACAACTATAATTTCAAAATGTTTTCATGACTGTACTATGTAAGCCATTTTAAATTCGTTTTATTTATCGGCTTACGCATAGTAAGCTATTTGTTAAAATACAAGCCAACTGTACTCTAAGTAGATTCACACGACTTAAAGATGGGTAATGTAACTGCAACTTCGATCAAGAAATTCGCGAGATAAGATAAGGGTCGTGTTATATATTGGGCTTGTCTAGTCACCATTATGCCTTGCGCTTTATCTCAGACTTTATTTATTGGGTAAAGTAAATTACAAAGTGTTTACTGAAGAAATTGCAGGGGTAGTTGTAAAAAAATCGTAGTGATTTTGCTTTATGTAAACTTATTAATTGGTCTTATTAGTGTAGTACACAAATTGTAAGACATCAACTCATTTATCTTTGTGTCAGTCTCAATTTCAATATTAACTGTAAAAAATGTAAGTATTATTTGGAGGACTAAGAGTACCTGAAAATAAATACTTTTACTTGAACCTGAAATCCACCGCAGTTACGTTACACATAAGCTTCCACTACAAAGAACCGCCGGCAACGTCACTGAACATCGAGTGTTTACCGAGTAACAAACTCGAACTGATCTTATTTCCTATCTCCAATTCTCGACCCAAAGCCTTGTATAATTTGGGTACAGTTGACCCGGCCAGTTTATGATTACAAAGTTTATTTCGTAGGATATATACGTAGAGTAAATTTTCCACCAAGAAAATTTAAATGTTCACGCTTAAAGACATTTATTTATTTATTGACTGTACGTTTAGCTTAGTGGCTTAAAAGTAACACCTAAGGGGTCGCCTTACCATTTAGCACTGCGCTGAGTATCGTAGGTTCCATCCCACATGGGACAATACTGTGTGATTCTCAAATTGTTGTTGTCACCCCGGCCATCCCGCTTTCACCCTTAATCCTTTTCTCAACCAGGTCTGCAACGAACTTGTGATTCTTCTGGTGTTGCAGGTGTCCATGGGCGGTGGTAATCGTTCACCATCAGGCAATCGGTCTAGTTTTTTGCCACCCACCACATAGAAGATTTCAACAAGGAAAATATGTCTTAAAAATTATTTCAAACAAGTACTAAGCATTTACTTATTCTCTTGAAGTTAATGATATAACAAGCCAAAGGTCTACAAGTTGGCGACGCCAGATTGTTTTGTTGCTTTTATGTTCGTTAATGAAAAAATGGACATGAATGACATAGAGGACATGAATGGAACAATAGACGCACGCCTTAATTGAACACAAAAATACATTTTTTTATAATTTCGCTAAATGAAAAAGAATGAACGCTGTTTTGTAGAGTTTGATAAATGCGCTAAGTATTTCAATAGGTTGCTAATTTACTTTTATAACATAAGTTCGCAGGGAAAGGATGGCTTTTCTAATATTCACCAATTGAGTGGTTCTGATAACTTATAAACTACACTTAATTTGACAGATAACTCACGCAAACATTTTCTCAAAATTTGCATTCATCTGGAAGATTAGCCATATCTAAATCTTTAGAGAGCGTCTATATTTATATTTAGACGTTCGTCAAAAATAACACAAATCCTATTCATTGGTGAAATACAAACTATTTTATTAAGTTTCTACCTCACTCATAAGATCAAGTAAGTTATAAGTGTGTTGACGCGTAATTCGGTCCTAACTTTGACTTAATGGAATCCCACATATTAGTCCATGACAAAGAGTACTATATCCATCCAACTTCTAAACTATTTAGCCATTAGCACTTTATTGAATATTATACACTTTTAAAACTAAGCTTTCGGTAACCTAAATAATGTTAACAGGTATAACAAATATGTTTGTTTTCTTAGGCGATACGAACTTTTGTCATACAAAAGTTATGAAAATTACCGGCTAGGTTAGCCATTATTTAAACTAATTGGCAATTTTTTCTTCTTATCGGCTATTAACGAGTTGCTGAATTCTCAATAGTTCATAGTAATGAGGCTCTTCTGAAATGACGCTCACTATGCCGCAGCACTGAGGCATCAGTTCCTGAAAGCTGTCAAAACTAGCTATCCACTGACCACTGAGGCAGTCAGTAAAGTTGTAAACTTCTGTTATTTATATGAGAAATGAACAGAAAATATTATCTATGTAATAGGGTATTTGACTAAAAAAATCGAATTAGTCCGTCAGTTAGATTATCGAAAAATATTGGATACGTATTTTTTCTTTTATCAAATCAGTAAAAAAATACGAAGATAAAACGCATCAAATGTGGAGAAACGTCTAAGAGTGGGGGCTTGTAACGTCACTTGCCAGTAAAAAGTGTACTGGCAAGTGACGTCACACGAGTTTTCAGCGAAGTTTGTAGTCTTCATTTTTTGCTTACGTGACTAAAGAAAATATACGTGTCCAATATTTTTCGATAATCTAACTGACGGACTAATTAGATTTTTTTAGTCAAATACCCTATTTTCTTTTTTAAGTCGTGACATCGTCGCGGCTTCGGTTAAAAGCTAAATCTAATTCGAGAAAATTTTATCTGTTATGTAACCCGATCGATCTATTGATCGAGCCTTTCTAAGAGAAACAATTAACAAAGTATAGCACTTTTTGTTTAACAGCCGGTTTCAATATTCGATCTACCTCTAGATTACACATTTGATAACTGTCACTAGAGATACATATTTGACATATTTTTTGTTTAGAACTTATGTCTAATATGTATCTCTAGCAACCAAATCTATGGATAGATCAAATGGTTGTTGAACAAGAAGTGCTTTGCTTTGCTCAACGTCTCTTACAAATACTATAAGATCAAATAAATTATTTCAGGAATAACACATATTCCATCAATAATGTTCAAGGTAGATCAAAACAATCCACTTGTTATTGTAAACAAGTGCAATATTTTTGCCAAGAATCTCTTTTTAATTTTAATCTTAAACAGAGTTGTGAAATCTTTGGCGTATTTGACTTTTTTGTGTTTAAGTATATGAATTAAGATTACTGGTACGTTTAATGTACGTTTAAAAGACAAATTTAATTAATTTGATGACTTATATAATCATTATTAACGCTAATGAATTTAAATTAAATTTACGTAATTAACAAAATATTGACATTATATAAATTCTAATTTCACTGACTTGTTTTAATCACATCATTGCAAAAACTAAGCCTAATAATCATACAAATATAATTGCACGCTTGACAAGCTGAATATAGCCGAACCACTGTATTTTTTCCATCTTTTATTATATTACTTACCTATATTCGCAAATAAACGATTTGAATTTGAATTTGTTTTCTGAATAGTTGTAATATCATCCAAGATAGTAAAGTTATGTAGAGAATCCCAAGCGATATCAATTTTATTAAATCTATAATATAAAAATGAATCGCAAAATGTGTTGGTAAGCGCATAACTCAACAACGCCTGGACCAATTTGGCCAATTCTTTTTTTTAAATGTTCGTTATAGTTCATGGATGGTTTTTACGGCGAGAAAAATTCTAATTATTGCCGGAAAAACCCTAAAAACAGCCCTTTTCTTTTTCCCATACAAACGTTTTCTAACTAAAACGTAGAGTCAATTTGTAATTTATTACCGCTGCATAAAGTTCAAATTCGCGTGCGCGTTGATATACCTACTTCTTTGTTTGATGGCAGTTTTGACAGGTTTCCGTATCTGAAGTCTCAGTGCTGCCGCTCAGCGGGCTTCATGTCAGAAAAAAACCCATTGATAATCCCTACTTATATTATAAATTCGAAATTGTGTATGTATGTTTGTTCCGTTTTCACGCTAAAACGGCTGAACCAATTTTGTTGAATTTTAATAGAGAGATACATATATTGGACCGTGGAGACGGAAATAGGCTACCATAAGTTGTAAAAATTAAACTGGGAGGGATTGTAGGGAGGGTAGAAGTTAGTACCTACGGCACAAATTTACCTCTTGGAAGTAAGAACGCATGCGCTGATAATTGATTGCTGCGCATGTGCTATCGCATATCTGTCAGTACCTATATCTGTGGTCAGTACTGTCACGTCATTCCTACATAATGTCATGTAGTGCACGTTGATTAAATTGTTCGCATATCTATCTATACTAATATAATAAAGCGGAAGAGTTTGTTTGTTTGAACGCGCTAATCTCAGGAACTACCGATCGGATCTGAAAAATTCTTTTTGTGTACGATAGCTCAGTTATTCCGAAAGGCTATAGGCTATATAACATAACGCTTCGACCCCTTGGGGCCGGGCAAAAGGCTAAAAGGTAATGTCGGCTAATCTCAGGAACTAGCCGTCGGATTTTAAAAATTGTTATTGCCTATGATAGCCAAATTATTCCCAAAGGCTTATAGGCTATATAAAATTACGCCACATCTTTTAGGGGCCAGACAAAAATAATAAAATGGTCAAACGAGAAGGGGATTGGGTCAAAGGCAAAAAAGGCTAAACGAATAGGATACAATCTATATGTGTATCGTTTTCGAGATTTTCGGGACGCTGATTAATAATATGAAATTTATTTAGTGATCCAAGATGGCGGACGGGAAATTAAAGATGGCGGATGAGAAAATTTTAAAAACCAATATGGGTATCGCCTTCGATATTTTAAGGGGTGGGGAATCAAAATACTTACAACATCTATTTCGTGATCAAAAATGGCGGATGGCAAATTAAAGATGGCGGATGGGAAAATTAAAAAAAATCTATTTTGGTATCGTCTGCGATGTTAAAAGGGATGGAGAATCCAAATACAACATCTGTGTCGTGATTCAAGATGGTGGATGGGAAATCAAAGATGACAGATGGGAACAATTTATAAAATCAATATGGGTATCGTCTAGAATCCAAATACAACATCTATTTCGTGATCAAAGATGGCGGATAGGAAATCAAAGATAGCGAACGGGATTTTTTTTAAAGTCGATATTCGTATCGTTTCCGATATTATAAGGAATGGGGCATTCAAAAACACCATCTATATCGTGATCAAAGATGGCGGATGGGAAATTTTTAATAAATCAATATGGGTATTGTCTCCGATGTTTAAACGGATGGGGAATCCAAATACAACATCTATTTCGTGATTCAAGATGGCGGATGGGAAATCAAAGATGGCGGACGGGATATTTTTTTAAGTCGATATATGGGTATCGTCTCCGATATTTTAAGGAATGGGGAATTCAAAAACACCATCTATTTCGTGATCAAAGATGGCGGATAGGAAATCAAAGATGGCGGACGGGATTTTCTTAAAGTCGATATGGGTATAGTCTCCGATATTTTAAGGAATGGGGAATTCAAAAACACCATGTAATTCATGATCAAAGATGGTGGATGGGATTTTTTTTTTAATTAATGTGGGTATCGTCTCCGGTGTTTAAAGGAATGGGGAATCCAAATACAACATCTATTTCGTAATTCAAGATGGCGGATGGGCAATCAAAGATGGCGGATGGGAAAAATTAACAAAATCAATATGGGTGTCGTCTTTGATGATTTAAGGGAACGTCAATCCAAATACAACATCTATTTCGTGATCAAAGATGGCGGATAGGAAATCAAAGATAGCGGACGGGATTTTTTTTAAAGTCGATATGGGTATCGTCTCCGATATTTTAAGGAATGGGGAATTCAATATTATATAACAATCTATGTTTGTTTGTTCATCATTTATAGACTCTGAAATGATAAGAGATTAAGCGCTAAGTCAATGGTAACTTTGGAATAGGGGCTTGGAAAAAAGGGCATTAAATAAAAACTCTTAAAAAGGCAATACGGAGTTCGCTGGGTCAGCTAGTAATATATATAATTATGCGGAGGATTTCCATGACGCCCTTTAAATTTTCTTTTCCTTTCTTTTTTTTCTTTTTTTTATGTATCTCCTTTATTTTTAGTTATTTAAGTATAGATATTATTGTTTTATTTTGTGTGTAAATAGTCACTTAGCTATAGTTAGTTTTAATTTAATTGCAAATAAATAAAACATGTCATAAGAATAAAATCGGAAGATAAACATAGAAAACATAATAAAGTAGATACCAAAATATATATATATCAGAAAGTAGAGCACAAATTAATGTGATGGGTTGATATCAAAACCTCTGTGATCGCGTATTAATACGGCGATTCTTAGATCCGTTCAGAAAATGAAACTTCCTTACGTAAAGAATTGACGACCTATAATCATTACAGTAATATTTATGTTTAATAAAAGGTTTATCCATCTTGAAAGACGTCTGCCATTTTTCCTGCTTCCTCAATTTCGTCCCAAATTATTCGAACTTAACTTGAGAACAAAAAAATTAAGATTAATAGCCTCTGAAAATATTGGCCTAGGTATTAGTGTGTTGACACTTTCGTATGTATTTTTCGAGATTGATTAATGATCTTAGTTATTGTGTCGCTGTGTACTAAGTCATTACTTTGAGAGCTACACTACCTTATTATTAAGTATTTTGGTTTAATACGCGTTTTCGTAGAAGTCGTTAAAAGAGGGTGTTGATATATAAAAGGTATGTTAGCAGAGAACCTTAGAAGATCTAATAGGTTTGAGTTGAGAAAGCCAGGGCGCGCACCACTAACTTGTCGAAATTATGTGGATATTAAATAGTTAATTATTGCTTGCTAAACAGTGAAAGAAAATATATTAAGGGAATCTCTCAGACATGCTGTCTGAAAGCTCTTTATAGAATTGTCGATATATAAAATCTGGCCACCCGCACTTGGCCAGATTAGTGAACTATGGCTAAACCGTTTTCTTTATGATTTTGTAACAACTATATAGCTACAAATATAATTTGGTTTCTGGCATTTCCTGCCATCCTTTACCGGCTAATGTATGCTAATGCGATGATGGGCGCTGAGTTATCAAAACAGCCAGAAAAACAGATGAAAATATTGTAATCTAAACAACAGTTGATGAAATTTACTGTTGAATACTCAAATTTAAAAAACAAATTAACGCGCAATCTTTAAAACAAGATAATAAATTATAAGTTAAAACAAACAGATTATATTTACTTTGACAATCTAAGAAAATTAAGACTATTCGGCACCAAGATGTCTGTCGCCAAAGCAGGATATGGTGATCATTATTAAGGATCGAAATGGCTAGGAAAAAAGCTGAGTTCGATATTTCTTACTGAACAATGTCGTTTAGTTATTTGTTGTCAGACTACAGTATAATAATAACATTTTCTCGTTCAAGGCAAAAATAATAATCTATCATACGATTTAATAACACAATTTTTAACAAGACACCAAGTTATAACGTATTACTCTTACCTAGTCACTTAGTTTTAATATCTCAAAAGTGATGGATCATTTTATTTGGGAAAGATAAAATGTGATTAAGGAACAGTTTATAAAAGTAATACTAAATACTTAAAATTTATTAGGATTTTTAGCTTTGTGACTTTATTACTCTTATCGTTATATGCAATTTCTATATATTTAAAGATCAGTCACTGGACTTTAAGACTAAAACTACTAAGCAATAAACCCGTCAGAAAAATATGATTTTCACGCAAAAAGCTGTTAATTTATTAGTAATTACTAATATTATTTTAATTATTTCTTCTTTAATTTAAGAGCCTAGCTTTTGTCGGTGCAGCTCCTTCCATTTCTTCTTATCGAGTGCCAATTTCTGAACTTCCTTATACGTCACAACCTTCACCTTCTCTTTAATTTGACTGATATAACTATACCTCGGACGAACCCTCCTCCTCTTTCCTTCAACCTTCCCTTCCACGATGTTTTTAATGTACTCGTCGTGACGTATAAGGTGTCCCATCATTTTTCCTCTCCTGTTCTCAATGCTATTCAATAGTTGTCTCTTAGTTCCTACTCTGTTTAGTACCTCTTCGTTGGTAATTTTATCCTTCCAGCTAATTCTCTCCATCCTCCTCCAGCACCACATCTCAAAAGCTTCTAGTCTGTTTATATCCTGCTTAATTAAAGTCCAGGTTTCGCAACCGTACAACGCAATGCTCCAGATGTATGTTTTTATGAAATTCTTGCGGATGTTTCTGTTAATATTAGATTTAAATAGATATTTTTTGCTGTAAAAGGCTTGTTTGGCCATTGCAATTCGGCATCTGATATCAGCGGAACACCTAGAATCATATGTTATATTACTTCCTAAATATTTGAAACTTTGGACTTGCTCTATTACTGTGTTATTCATTTTGATGGTCTTATAAATTGGTGCTACTTTTGATGTTATTAACGTTTTAGTTTTGTTGACGTTGATTTTTAAATGCTATTCTGTGAAAACTCTGTCCATGTAGTTAAGTAGCGTCTCTAGTTGCATATGATCTTCAGCTACCGCTGCTATATCATCTGCAAATCGTATAAACAAAACTCTTTGTCCATTGACTTTAACACCTCCAAAGGGTTGTTCTGCTATTTTTGCTATTGCCTGTTCAATGAAAATGTTTAATAATAGTGGGGATAGGGTGCAGCCTTGTCGAACTCCCTGTTTTATTTTGGCTATAGCTTTCTCCACCCCTATTTCAATCAGCGTTTCTTGGTTGTTGTAAATTTCATATATTATGCGTCTGTCTCTGTAGTCTATTCCTACGTTTTTAAGTGTTATCATAATTTTATTCCAGTTAACTTTATCAAAGGCTTTTTCCAAATCTATGAATGCTAAGTAAGTATTAAGTCCTAAGTCTAGTCTGCGATCTATAAGCATTCGTAACGCCAATATGGCTTCCCTTGTGCCTTTGTTTCTTCTGAAACCGTACTGATCTGGACCAATTAGGTTATCTATTTTGCTGTAAATTCTATTATGTATTATTTTTAAAAGTACTTTAGATGCATGCGTTATAAGGCTAAGGGTTTTATGTTCTTCACATTTCTGAGTATTAGCTTTCTTGGGTAGAGTTATCAATTGACTTTGGCAATAGTCGGTAGGTAATTTTCCTGATCGGTAAATTTATGCAGTTATTTCAAACAGTATAATTGATTGAATCAGGCGTTACTTGGCGGAACTCCATTGTAACCTAATGGAAGGAAAGAGGAACCCACCACGCACCCTCGAATTGACCACCCCAACTATTGCAATAGAAAAAGGTTGACAATATCGAACTCCTCTAAAAGGATAAGGGATATAGGAATGGTATGGGTTCCAGGAAGATACCTGACTTGCAGTATCCCGCTGTATGCGCCGACTATTCTTCGACACGTGTTTCGCCTCTGCACGAGGCATCCTCAGGTACGATGGGCAACGACTGAGCGCTTTCCAACCGTGGGCATGTCTTATAAACAAGTCTTATAAACCTCTAATCATCTTGTCAAATAGGCGTTTACTTTACCCGTTGGATTGAGCTCAATCCAACGGAGGAAAACAACTTAGAATGGCCAAGTCACTTTTATATCCCTCTATAAAAGAACCTATAAATAATACCGCTGTTCTTACCTATTTTGGAAGCATAACTGAACGTATGGCGCGTATACTGAGGAGGAACGGTATCAGATCAGCCTATAAACCATACAAAACGTTAAAATTTCTTTGCAATGGTAAAGATAAAGTATGCAAGAACAAAAAGTCCGGTAATTACTGTTTAACATGCGACCAATGCCAAAATAAGTACATAGGACAGACGGGTCGAAGTTTTGAGCTGAGATATAAAGAACATTTAGCGGCGTTTAGAAACAACCAGCCGGAAAAGTCTCATTTTGCCGAACATTTACTTGAATCGGGTCCTACCTTAAATAGCGGACATTCACTTGACGTCATACACACTTGTCAAAAGGGTATTAGAATGTGCGTATTGGAACAATTAGAGATTTTAAAGCGGGACAAGCATACATTACTGAACGATCAAACCAACTTTAACGGGTCCCCATTGCTGAATATATTCGCACACCGTCATAATGACTCACATCAGTCGAGCAACGGAGGGAGGGGATTAGAAAGTACAATCGTTTATAAGACATGCCCACGGTTGGAAAGCGCTCAGTCGTTGCCCATCGTTCCTGAGGATGCCTCGTGCAGAGGCGAAACACGTGTCGAAGAATAGTCGGCGCATACAGCGGGATACTGCAAGTCAGGTATCTTCCTGGAACCCATACCATTCCTATATCCCTTATCCTTTTAGAGGAGTTCGATATTGTCAACCTTTTTCTATTGCAATAGTTGGGGTGGTCAATTCGAGGGTGCGTGGTGGGTTCCTCTTTCCTTCCATTAGGTATTTCAAACAGTTCAGTTATTGCAAGTTTTAATTATTTATTTATTATTAATTATATTAATTAGTAATTATTAACCTTTCAAGTACCGCGCCCTCTAAAACGTCAATTTGGCTATACGACCGCGCCGTACGACATCATCGCGCGCGCGGTACTACACATTGAATGTTATCGCTCTGAGAGGTCTTTGTTTATGTTTTCAAGAGTTCGAGTTATAATTTCTTGAAACCCACTTATATAGCTAATATTAAAAAAATATAATAATAACATTTGAGTGCATATTTAGTTTTGTATAGCTCTCTGTTTTGAACGGATCTTAGAATATCTGTTCTATCGATAATTGTAGTGTATTATAATCAAAAATAAAATATTTTTTTGTTTATTTTTGTATTTTTATATTCTGTATGTTTGAAATAGAAATAGTTTTTATTATAAGTCAAATCGATTAGATCGATTAAGTAACATTTTGTTTAGTCTATTGAACATTTCTGACAATGGTCACACTGAACTGTCACTTCCGTCTTCCGCTTGAAAAAAAATTATCTCGCCGGGTGTCGTCTCGTACGTAAAATATCGCCTTTTGAATTAACGCGAATTGAATTAAATTGAGTAAACCGTTTTGAACGCCGCCTGATCTAGTGCTGGCAACGGTAAAGTGATTGTGAACTATTGATTGACATTTGTGAAAATTGTGAATCTGGTATCTACTTCCACGTGGAAGTAGATACCAGATTCACAATTTTAAGTTAAGTTTTCAGGACACGTTGGCACGTGCCAACGTGTCCTGAAAACGTCGCGTTTGAAGCTTAATAGCTAAGTATAAGATACTTCATTCATTTATTTTGGCCAATATACTTGTATGAATGTGTCTAATTTAGCTCAAGCCTGACATCAGCAAGGATAGCGGGTAAGTGAAACATAATATTGATATTGATTGATTTCAATTCATCACTGTGCAACGCAGTGCATTGTGTCTGGATCATTGTCTATCGTGGTCAGGTAGATGTATTACATCTTCCACTGCGCACTTCTGATACACCTTCCTACCTGGCTACGGTAATTCTAGACATATTTTTGGTGCAGAGCTGTAGTTGAAACTTAGCCGTTGATTGTATCTGAACTCAGATTGGTGTTGTATGAGCTATATATCTCACCTTGTAGACAGTATTGTAGTGTTTGTCAGGTCAGTTATTGTCTAAAATACATAATATTTAATTGTATAAGTTGACCTAGATAATTTGAAACACATTGGCACACATAACCTCAATCAGTAATTGTTGATTTGTATTGTTGAAAAATCTAACTTCAATTTGTTGTTGCATTAATAAGTCAGTTTGTTTGGATACATAACAGCTGTATGTATCAATAAATTTAGTTTATTGCATATATTCATAAACAACCAACTTGACCTTGCCACTTGGGCGGGTCACATTAATAAACTTTGTTTTGTTATAATATAGATAATATTGCTAGGTAACACATATTCTGTGCTTACTTACTATTGTATATCTCAAATAACACAGCCAGTCTGTCTGTTGTAAGTAATTAGTTAATTTATTTGAATATTTAACTTTAATTAACTTATTTGAGGCATGGGGTCTCATTCCTTAGAACGTTTTCCGTCATTCTTAACTCTCTCAACAGATGGCTTTACTAGTATCGATTGTTATTAATGACTTTCATGCATAAATGATAAATAAGAAAATAAAGTTCTAAAATATGATATTTATTAATTAAAAAATCCCTTTATTACGATTAAATAAAAAAATGAAACATTTAATTGAATATGAATATTTTTGAAAAATATGATGTGCACTTCGTTGCTCTGGTGGCCAAAATACGTACTAGCTTGTAGTAAAACGTTACAATGAGTTAACTTTCACTCGGCATTCATAGATGGCGCTTTTACGTATGTATATATTTATTTTTATTTAATTTGGTATTAATCTGTAGATGGTAAAATAAATAAATATTTATTAAATAAACATCAAATATTTGAAAAAGTAAGATATTATGTTAACCAATGAACGGCCATGAGCATTTATTTTAAAAAGTACCTGTATAGGTACCTAGTCGAGTGATTGCGTTTTGTTTTTACATTTAAGTACGTAAAAGTAGTGTAATTTAAATTTTATACATAATAAAAACTTACTGTGTTTGTAGTAGTATTATATAATAAATTTTCATAAATTAAGTATGTTAATCAATATGCGTTTTACATTTATAGGTACCTACCTATAGTCTGTTCAAGATACGAAAAAATAAAATGTAAAAAAACCATAAAATGGTTCTTTTAACTTTTTTCTTTTTTTCGTTGCCTTCGCAACAAAAGTAGATTTAAGTTAAATACTCCAAGCGAAAGATGCAGTTAGTTTTACAAAAATACGCCTGTCCCTTCAATTCAAAAATGATACTGTATATTTTTTACCTTTTATTTTTTTCGTAGGTACCTATCTTGAACAGACAATAGCAACTAATAAACAGTTGATGTTGAGTATGTTGTAAATCAAGCTAATGAAAAAAACAAAACGCATTTTTAAACTTTGATAGCCGACTTCTCTAGAAGTCTAGAACTCATTCGCTTGGTTCCCGATAGGTATAGTATTAAATTTATCTATGCCGATAGTCATGACTTCATGAGTCGCACAATTGCAAAATCGCGTACCAAATACACCAAGTGCGTCTCTATAAAAATACCAGGGTCGAAAACCAGGTATCAATATAGGTACTTGCAAGTTTTTGGGCACTCGGGTATATAAAACTTCGTGTGACGCCCTGGTAATGCAAGTTTGTATTGAAAAATAAACCTTATCTTAATATAATTAAGGATGTTTATCACAAAATTTGGTAATGGACTTTTCTAAATACTTTCATGGAAATTTATTCCTTACTACTATATATTTAAGGAACTTTGTCGCGCAAAACCTTGCAATTTTTATATTCCTGAGTACTCAAAATACTTTCAAGTATTTTAGTGTTTTGTGCGATAAAGTTCCGTTAATGTATGGCAGTAAGGAATATTATTTCATAAAAGTATCTGTAGGGTAAATACGCCATACTTCGGCCCCTCCCCAAACTTCGGCCGTCTGCACATTTTCGGCTTGCGTTCATTTAAAACGTATTGAAGTTACAAATTTGCCACTCGAATTACAATCTTAGTTCATAATCTATATGTACAACCGTTACTTTCCGATTACGTTACACACGTCAATTTCATATTTAAAGTACCTTACTTGCTGTGAATACCCACACTTCGGGGATTGATATTAGAACGGTCAGACATTCCTTTTTTATTGTTTTAAGCATTATTATTAATAATTAGTGATTTTTACTATATTTTGAGATAGATTTTTCAATGTTTAACGTATTGTTTTAAGGGAAAATAGGAGGCCGCCAATAGAATACCAATTTTGAATTAAAACCGGATTCTCGGCCGTGGCCGACTTAAAGTAAATGCAGTCTGTTTTATAAATTCAAATTGTACTTATTCCATTGGCTTAATAAGAGAATTTGCAACGCATATAGGCAAATAAATCTATTTTACGTTTAATCGCCAAATACCGGCCGGGGTGATATTAGTTGAATCTCGAGAAATAATGTACACAAAATAGAGGCTGGCTTTAGAAACATTAAAGATCGTAATGTCGACCAGCCTCGATTTCGAGCCCAACTATACAAGCTGATTACTTTTCTTATTTTCTCAAAATTAAATATTTATTATACGTTTATTTATTTATAATATAAAGAGTTAAGTTTAAATGTAGGAGTTGATATTATTGAAAACATTTATATTAGCTTATTATGGTATGGAAATATAAGATATAAATTGCTCTTTGGAACTTGCTACCTTAACCCATGGTAATTAGCTTAAAAAATATAAATGGTTGGTCGTGAATATTTCATTCATTAATTAACCTGCATGTCCCAAAAAGCTGCCCTTAGGATTAATGCTTTTAATTTAAGGTACTACAATGACAGCAGGGAGATCCAGGGCCTTCACGAAAACAAAGAAAATTATGCAGTTACGATCGCACAAAAATAAAGGAAGCACTTGAGGCAATAAATAATGGGATGCCCATTCGTGCAGCCTCTAAACTATTTGGCGTCCCGCGAACGACGACGTTGCAGGATAGATTGGCTGGTCGCATAGACATACATACATTTAAAACGGGACGTCCTTCGGTTTTGAATCCAGCTAAAGAAGAAATACTAGTTCAATGGCTAATACAACTCGCGAAGTGCGGTTTCCCAAGAAAAAAAAACCAGATTTCATTAATAGTGTAAAAAAAAATATGAAAGCCGAAATCAGGCAAAATCTATTCAATGATGATACTCCGGGCCAAAAATGGAATGAATTATTTTTGAAAAGACATCCAGAACTAATTATAATTATTGTGATGTTTACTTTGATAAAAATTGTAATACCTACCATTATTTAAGTGCAAATAAAAAAAATACTTTAACTACTATTAAACCAATAACGATTAATAACGTATACCTAGTGAGACTCCTGCCAAAATAAATCATATTAATATTTATATAATATTTGTCAGTCTTAATTTAAAACATCCTATCCATCCGGCCACGGCCGAGAATCCGGTTTTAATTCAAAATTGGTATTCTATTGGCGGCCTCCTATTTTCCCTTTAAAACAATACGTAAAACATTGGAAAAACTATCTCAAAATATAGTAAAAATCACTAATTACTGATAATAAAGCTTAAAACAAAAAAAAGGAATGTCTGACCGTTCTAATATCAATCCCCGAAGTGTGGGTATTCACAGCAAGTAAGGTACTTTTAATATAAAATTGACGCTTCGACGGCGCAATCGCTACTGACGCTCAGTGTGCGAAGAGTGAGTGGCGTAATCGGAAAGTAACGGTTTGTACATATAGAGCATGAACTAAGGTTGTATTTCGAGTGGCAAATTTGTCACTTCATTACGTTTTAAATGAACGCAAGCTAAAAATGTGCAGACGGCCGAAGTTTGGGGGTGGGGGCGACGTTTAGCGTATTTACCCTATAATAGTTAAATTTAGTTTTTTATCTAATTCTGTTTATCCACTTTAATGGAGGAATAAAAAACGACCTAATTTATCAATTTAAAAATATTAATTTGCCAACATCTGGATTTGAGTTAATTATCTAAATAACTAACTTGCACGTTTGCATAACTTGCTTGTAAGGCCGAATTAATAAACCAATTGTAATGACTAGCTTTTGCGCGCGACTTCGTTCCCGTGAAAGTTGAAGAGAAAAAATTCCAACGTTTTTGCAAGATTTTTTGTTAGTTGACGAGGTATCATGGTTTCATAAATAAAAAAATAAAATGAACTGTTGTTTCATTTCTACATTTTAATAGTTACCTACCTATTCCCCTTTTGCAATCTCGACGTTCGCTTCGCCAGGGGTTCGCCATTTAGGTTACATTAATTTCGCCTGAATACCAATTTAATTAAGAATATAATAATACAAATAAAGAATAACAATTTTCACGAAGCAGAACTCAAAGGAAAGCACCACCTAGTATAGAAATGTACCTATTATATTATCTGTAGCATGCACCACAGACCCTGGGACCACCGACCATCAGACCAAGGCAACCTCACAAGGTCATAGGTTTTGTCAAGTCTTGTCAAACGAGCCCAAACACGACTAGTTTATCATGTGTAGTTTAGGAGTTCCTGTGACCACCTTCCGGCTTCATCATCAGACCAAGGCAACCTCACAAGGTCCATAGATTTTGTCAAATCTATTCAAACGAGCCCAAACATGACTAGTTTATCATGTGTAGTTTAGGAGTTCCTGTGACCACCTTCCGGCTTCATCATCAGACCAAGGCAACCTCACAAGGTCATAGGTTTTGTCAAGTCTTGTCAAACGAGCCCAAACACGACTAGTTTATCATGTGTAGTTTAGGAGTTCCTGTGACCACCTTCCGGCTTCATCACCAGACCAAGGCAACCTCACAAGGTCATAGGTTTTGTCAAGTCTTGTCAAACGAGCCCAAACACTACTAGTTTATCATGTGTAGTTTAGGAGTTCCTGTGACCACCTTCCGGCTTCATCATCAGACCAAAGCAACCTCACAAGGTCATAGGTTTTGTCAAGTCTTGTCAAACGAGCCCAAACACGACTAGTTTATCATGTGTAGTTTAGGAGTTCCTGTGACCACCTTCCGGCTTCATCATCAGACCAAGGCAACCTCACAAGGTCATAGGTTTTGTCAAGTCTTGTCAAACGAGCCCAAACACGACTAGTTTATCATGTGTAGTTTAGGAGTTCCTGTGACCACCTTCCGGCTTCATCATTAGACCAAGGCAACCACACAAGGTCATAGGTTTTGTCAAGTTCATTCAAACGAGCCCAAACACTACTAGTTTATCATGTGTAGTTTAGGAGTTCCTGTGACCACCTTCCGGCTTCATCATCAGACCAAGGCAACCTCACAAGGTCATAGGTTTTGTCAAATCTATTCAAACGAGCCCAAACACTACTAGTTTATCATGTGTAGTTTAGGAGTTCCTGTGACCACCTTCCGGCTTCATCATCAGACCAAGGCAACCACACAGGGTCATAGGTTTTGTCAAGTCTTGTCAAACGAGCCCAAACACGACTAGTTTATCATGTGTAGTTTAGGAGTTCCTGTGACCACCTTCCGGCTTCATCATCAGACCAAGGCAACCTCACAAGGTCATAGGTTTTGTCAAGTTCATTCAAACGAGCCCAAACACTACTAGTTTATCATGTGTAGTTTAGGAGTTCCTGTGACCACCTTCCGGCTTCATCATCAGACCAAGGCAACCTCACAAGGTCATAGGTTTTGTCAAATCCATTCAAACGAGCCCAAACACGACTAGTTTATCATGTGTAGTTTAGGAGTTCCTGTGACCACCTTCCGGCTTCATCATCAGACCAAGGCAACCTCACAAGGTCATAGGTTTTGTCAAGTCTTGTCAAACGAGCCCAAACACGACTAGTTTATCATGTGTAGTTTTGGAGTTCCTGTGACTACCTTCCGGTTTCATCATCAGACCAAGGCAACCTCACAAGGTCATAGGTTTTGTCAAGTCAATTCAAACGAGCCCAAACCCGAGTAGTTTATCATAATATGTAGTTTAGAAGTTCCTGTAACCATCTTCCCGGCTTCATCATCAGACCAAGGTGCATTCACAAGGTCATTCATCACTGCGCCATTTCAATGTTACCGTAACCACGGTAATAATATCTAACAGTATTGTAACTCCATACAAACGCACGAAACTCGAGTTATACCTACGCGCCTCGAGCAGAGTACCCATTAGATTGGGCGGACTGTGCCTACAGTACCCGCAGCCGCTATCGTGCCGCAGCTCGCATGCGGCGCGTCTGGTAGGTATATAACTCACGAAGACGGCCGAGTTACAATACTGTTAGATTATATTACCGTGCCGTAACATAGCCACCAAACTTACGTAAGTATGTCAAATATCAGCTTTATGGAACAGTGTACAAAGTGCATTCCAAATTTTGAACGGAAAGACACGAAGTCATAAAAATATCGCTAGATGTTTTAACGCCACCGGTACATACGTAAAATAGGTACCTACTAGATCGGTTGATCGTGTTATTAACCTTGAAATGAGGCACACTTGGGTGACAAGGTGAAATATCATAATATTTCTACATTTTAGGCACAATGCTTTTTTATTATAGCGCCATCTCTTCTTTTTAATTTAAAATAACATTGCTTACAACATGAGACGTAAGATGTCGCTACCATCGACTCCCATTTTTTCGTCGCTAGCGCCATCTGTTGTATTATTTACGGTATTAACAAGTACTTATAAAAATAAAGGTCTTATATTAAGGATCTAACGTGGCCAATTTTTATGGTTGACTTGCGGCATCTGTACTGTAAAGTATTATATTTATCTATGTTTGAGGTTTCAACTTTTGATAGCTTTGACTTTGTTTTGTGTCAATATATATTGAAACTATTAATTTTGTTGGGCAGTAAATACCTGCCACTTGCTTGTACCAGCAGTAAACAGGCTAATACTTTGTTGGTTTCAAAGAATTAAGAAATATTAAGTTTTGCTTGTTAATTTTATTTAACGCTTTTCCGGGCTCTTTTGAATTTTGATTATGTCAGCTATCAAGGACTTGCGTGCGGCTGCTGGTGCCATTGCATCAGATTTGCGCTGGTTTGCCTCGGCCAGTGCTTTAGTGAACCGGCCTGATCGCCAGCAGGCCTTACTTCAAAGGTACGAGCGGATCGATGATCGCCTGGCAAGTGTGGAACAGCAGTTCCGCACTTTCAGCGCTTGCTGTCTCGAAGTGTCAGTCACTGATTTCACTGCTGACCAGCGAAATAAGGTCAGTGAAGACTATGCCCAGGTCTTAGACCTGTATGATGCTGTTTCCAATAGTGCGAGACAACTAGTTGCCGATAGGGAAGGGCAACCCGGCCTGAAGCAGGAGCTTCCTAGGTCAGCAACGGGGCTGGTGAGTAGGCTCCCTACTTTGGACCTCCCCCATTTTGATGGCTGCCTAGGAAGCTACCTGGGCTTCGTTAATTTGTTCGACAGCCTAGTCAATGATAGGGCTGACCTTCGGCAAGCACAAAAATTGGCCTATCTAATGTCGGTTCTGGATGGGGAGGCTAAGGGCCTCATCCAGCATCTGCCCGTGTCTGACGAGGCGTACCAGACGGCTCGGGGCCTTATTACCCGTAGGTACCACAATAAGCGTGGCCTCGCCGATACGCACATCGAGCAGATTTTGGGTTTGCCGACGCTCACCCGGGTCTCTGGGTTGCGCACCCAACTGTTGAACCCGCTCTTGGTGGCCATCAACGCACTTAAGTGCCTTGACCTGCCCGTGGACCAATGGTCCTATCTATTGGTGCACATTGTTCTGAAGAAGCTGCCTGCCGACCTGAGGTCGCGTTTTGAGCAGCGCTTTGGTGGGGATAGCGCGACCCATCTGCCCCCCTTTGCTGACCTGGAGAGGTTCCTGGAGGATGAGTGCCGGGTCTTGGACAACTCCGGTGGTGACACGCCGGCTAAGACGCAGCCGCCCAAGGTCAAGGAGCAGGCTCGCGTTCACACCCGAGCCAATGTTGACCGGCGCCCTCCTCGCTTTGCGGTCATGCAGAGCCCAGCGGAGTGCTCCTACTGCAAGGTCACGGGGCAAAGAACGGCCAGTTGTAGGGCATTCTTGGACCTTCATATCGCCTCTAGTAGGCGCATCGCGAATGCCCGCCGCCTTTGCTTCTCTTGTTTGGGGTCCCACTATCAGCGAGACTGCCCAAACTCTCGCCCCTGTCCTCACTGTGGAGGACAGCATTTGGACATTCTCTGTATGAATGCCAGAGAGGTAGGCCGCTTGTCCAACCAGCCGACGCCGCGCACAGGCGGGTGTTTTGAAGGTGGCAGCCGAGGCTCACCGGCGCGCAGCCGAGAGTCACCTCGCTTAATTGATCGCCGCTCACCCCACTTGGAGAACCGTAGCGTGCGCACGCCTCCTCTCTCTCGCGCACCTGAATGTGCTGTTCAGCGTCACCAGCACCATGACTGCTGCCCCAGGTATTCCCCTCCTTTGGCGGAGCGTCCCCGCCTTGAGTCGCGCCCACCTCGTTTTGGGCGGGTGGGTCATTATGACCCCCCACAGATGGCGCGCGGCACGAATCAACGCGCCTTTGAGGACTTCAAGCCGCACCCTCGTTTTGATTTGCCTGGTCCTGGCCAACGGTCGCCACTCAGGCAACAATAGGTCATTGACTCCTGCCCTATGATGCCAACCACCCCCATTGAGACCGTTATCCTACCAACGGTTGCTGTTGTGGGGGATTAGACACAGGATCACAAGGTTGCATTGTTTCCACTTATTTGGTAGGGCAGGTTAAATTAAATATGGGTTTATTTCCAAATTGTATACGGGGCATAGGTGACGTAGCCTCTAATGTTGAAGGGCAAGTTAAGGTTTTGTTTGGCCCTGTTGAATCTTCACACCCGAGGATTAAAACCTCGGCTATTGTGTTGAAGAATATTTTGGGTATGCACCCACAGAAGCAGCTACCTGCTGCTGTGGTGAATTTAACATCGGGATTGGAACTGGCAGACCCCAAATTTGACACACCGGGACAAATCGACTTGTTGATTGGCTCTGATGTCCTCGGTGGAATTCTCATTGGTGGGAAACGGGTCTTGGTGCCAAATGGTTTGACTGCCATCCCGACCATATTTGGATTTGCTTTGATGGGACCTGTACCTAGGGATCCCCCTCCACCCGAACTTGATAATTTGTTGGCTGTAGGCTCCGCTCTCTCTGATGCGGTTCAGAGGTTTTGGGAGGTAGAGGAGCCCCCTCAAGCTGCCCGTTTGAATCCAGAACATGAGGAGTGCGAGCTGTTCTTCCAGAACAACACTGGTCGTCTCCGTTCTGGTCGGATCATTACGAGGCTACCCTTCCTGTCTGTTCGGCCTCCGCTTGGTGAGTCACGACCTTTAGCCGAAAAGAGGTTGTTGGCCATGGAGCGCCGCATGGGTCGTGATCCGGAGCTCAGACAGAAGTACATTGAGTTCATGAGGGAATATGAACAGTTGGGACACATGTCTGTGTCAAATTTGGATTGGCGTTCGGTGGAGCACTACTTTCTCCCGCATCATGCGGTATTGAAGCCATTGACTGGGAAGCTGCGCACAGTATTTGATGGTTCTGCGCAGACTTCAACAGGCGTATCCTTGAACCAGTGCTTGCATTCTGGTCCCAAGTTGGTCAAGGACCTTTGTGACGTCATCACCAGCTTCCGACGACATCAGGTTGTCTTTGTGGCCGACATAAAAATGATGTTCAGGCAAACTATTATCCACCCTGATGACCGTCGCTTCCAGCTGATCCTTTCGAGAGAGTCTCCTCGCGATCCCATGGTCGTCTACGAGCTCAATACTAATACGTACGGGTTAAGGTCAAGCCCCTACTTGGCAATACGTTCTCTTTGGGAGCTCGCAGACCGCGAAGGCTTACGTTTCCCAAGAGCCTCCGCCATCTTGAAGGACGATATTTACGTCGATGACATTTGCTCGGGCGCCTCCACAGCGGACGAGGCGATCCTCCTGCGGGACGAATTGATAGGTATTTTGGCCTCCGCTGGTTATGAGTTGCGCAAATGGATTTCCAACTCACCAGCGCTTTTGGAAGGCTTGCCAGAGGATCATCAGCAAGATCCACATTTGTTTGAGATTGTTGACAACCCCGCCATGATGGCTGTTCTCGGCGTTCAGTACAGACCAGTCCAAGACATCTTTACATATAACGTAGACTTGAAATTGCCGTGTTCTTGGACTAAACGTCTCGTATTGTCTACTGTCGCCGGAACCTTTGATCCGAACGGTTGGATCTGTCCAATTATATTTTGGGCAAAATGCTTCTTGCAGAAGCTTTGGACAGCAGGATTGACCTGGGACGAACCTCTGCACGGCACTCTTGTTGAGGAATGGACCTCCTTTGTATCCTCACTTCCTGCCGTCAACGAGATCTCCTTGCCTCGTCCCATCCTTCCTCCCGGGAAGTACAAGGCCACCCTTCACGGGTTTTGTGATGCCTCGGAACGTGGTCACGCGGCCGTGGTGTACTTGCGCACAGTTAGTGCATCAGGTCAGGTGAGGGTTTCCCTGATCATGGCGAAGAGCACGCTTATTGAACCACGTGTCTAACACTTTGGGTAAAAGCATTTGTATTAATGGGACTTACGCCTGGACAGACAGCCAAATTGTTCTTTGTTGGTTGAAGGCTTCTGTCCACACCTTGGAGGTATTTGTCGCTAATCGCGTTTCCCAAATCCAGAAATGCGAAGTCAAACTTGTTTGGAGACACGTGCCAGGTGAGCTCAACCCCGCTGATTGTGCCTCGCGCGGATTCTTGACGCCTAGTTTGATAGGTCATTCGCTGTGGTGGGGACCGGAATGGTTGAGTCAACCAGAAACTGATTGGCCTCGAACGCCAGTTTTGAATACTTCTAATTTGCCGGGTCTACGAACACTCGCTCTTGAGAAGGTGGAATGCGCCTTCGACCCCGATTTCTTTTTAAATCGCTACAGCTCCCTCGACAAGTTGTTAGGTGTCACTGCTTGGATAAAGCGTCTTGTTTTTAACTTTAGGCACCCACAACAGAAAGGACTGACACCGTTTCTCTCACCACAGGAACGACAGGAGTCTCTCACCCTTTGGGTTCGTTCTGTGCAATTGACGCATTTTGAGAAGGAGATTGCTATCCTTAAGTCAGGGAAATCGAAATTGTCGGGAGCTGTATCTAAATTGAACCCCTTTTTGGACGATACGGGTCTCTTGCGTGTTGGAGGGCGTCTCAAGAACGCCAAACTCCCTTACGGGGCACGTCACCCCCTTTTGTTACCCAAGGACGGTCATTTGGTACGCTTGTTGGTAACTGACCGTCACCTTAAAAATTCGCATGCTGGTTGTAATGCCTTGTTGGCCATTTTGCAACGCGAATTTTGGATCTTGTCTGCCCGAAGAATTATTCGGAGTGTAGTCTTTCGCTGCATCCCTTGCTATAAGCTCAAGGCTTCTACCATGCAGCCCTTGATGGGAGACTTACCGGCAGATCGCGTTACTGAGAGCAGTACGTTTGACGGTGTTGGCACGGACTTCGCTGGTCCCTTTTTGGTAAAAACGTCGACACTTCGAAACAGCAAGACTGTCAAGGCCTACTTGTGCGTTTTTGTTTGTCTCTCCACAAAGGCCGTACACTTAGAACTGGTCTCCTCGCTTACGACCGAGGCGTTTGTAGCCACATTTGACAGATTTGTATCCCGCAGAGGGCTGCCTTCCTTGATCCGTTCTGACTGCGGCACTAACTTCAAGGGCACCTATAATTATTTGAATGATGTTGTTAATTTTCTTGAAACCAACAAGGCTGATATAGGTGATAGGCTTGCCCGACGTGGGATAAATTGGTTGTTTTCCCCACCAAATTGTCCACACTGGGGTGGTATATTTGAGGCCGCCGTAAAATCGGCCAAAACACACTTGCGCAGGACAATCGGTGAATCTGTCCTTACATTTGAGGAACTCGCAACTGTGTTTTGTAAGATTGAGGCCGTTTTGAACTCTCGGCCATTGTGCCCGATCTCCTCAGATCCGAATGATTTGGAGGCCCTTACGCCGGGCCATTTTTTGATTGGTCGCCCACTTGTCGCCTTGCCTGAGTACCCCTATATTGATACGAGACCTGGTCGTCTCTCGCGTTTTGAATTGGTACGCCAGATTACTCAGAGCTTTTGGAAACGCTGGAATTTGGAATATTTGCACATACTCCAGCAACGCGTTAAGTGGACCGACAAGACCGATCCACCCAAGATTGGAGACCTCGTTTTGATCAAGGAGGCTAACCTTCCGCCACTCAGATGGCGCAGGGGGCGCATCCTTCATTTGGTAACTGGGGCTGATGGAGTTCCCCGATTTGCTGAGGTCTTGGTGGACGGTTCGATTCTGAGGAGAGCGGTTGCAACATTGTCACGTCTACCAACCGAATAGCGGACCGGTAGACCGGTCCGGGGCGGGTGGATGTTTGAAATAGAATTAGTTTTTATTATAAGTCAAATCGATTAGATCGATTGAGTAACATTTTGTTTAGTCTATTGAAAATTTCTGACAATGGTCACACTGAACTGTCACTTCCGTCTTCCGCTTGAAAAAAAATTATCTCGCCGGGTGTCGTCTCGTACGTAAAATATCGCCTTTTGAATTAACGCGAATTGAATTAAATTGAGTAAACCGTTTTGAACGCCGCCTGATCTAGTGCTGGCAACGGTAAATTGATTGTGAACTATTGATTGACATTTGTGAAAATTGTGAATCTGGTATCGACTTCCACGTGCCAACGTGTCCTGAAAACGTCGCGTTTGAAGCTTAATAGCTAAGTATAAGATACTTCATTCATTTATTTTGGCCAATATACTTGTATGAATGTGTCTAATTTAGCTCAAGCCTGACATCAGCAAGGATAGCGGGTAAGTGAAACATAATATTGATATTGATTGATTTCAATTCATCACTGTGCAACGCAGTGCATTGTGTCTGGATCATTGTCTATCGTGGTCAGGTAGATGTATTACATCTTCCACTGCGCACTTCTGATACACCTTCCTACCTGGCTACCGTAATTCTAGACACTGTATAATATGGGTTTTCCAATGAAAACTAAAAATATGCATGTATCCATTATAATAATTCCCCCTTTTCAATAGCAAACATTTGCTAAAATTCACAGTTTCGCGCGCATTGAAATGAAACGTCCTTTTACTTTTTAATTTGACATCAAATTGGATCAGAAGAAGGTTTCATAGCTGTCTATGATTCGTAAAAATGCAATGCCATTTGAAATAATTGATAAAATGTACTAGGCCAGTGTAAAAAACGTCATAGATTGAAGGACGGAATCTGGACATGAATTCATGTCGTCGGTAAACAAGGGGACTTTTTTGTAGGACATGAATTCATGTCCTCGGTCGTCGAAAGGTTAATATAATAATTATTATAATAAATGCACATCTGTGAGAATAAATTCAACCACGGGCTTTCTTCAACGTTTTGAAGTTCTATCTAAATAAAGTCAAATAAAAGCACACTCTGATGTCAAAATTTTAACGTTTATAAATCTATTTTTAATAATATTTAGATTTGTATTTTACATAATAAAATTAAATATTGTGAATGTTCTCGAAAATTTTAATTTATTTAAGGCGAGGTTGCAGTACTTTTTAAGATTTTTGAACGTCTGAAAGTCCCATAAACTATGATATTTTTAATGAATAAAAATTAAAGTATAAAAGTTGAACATATCTTCTAGTAAATCGTAAAGATAGAAACACGATTTGGAATGATTGGTTCGATAAAAAAAAATGTCAAACATGGCACTAAATCACAATTTTAAACGTGTACTGCTTAGAGATTCCATAATGAATTTATATGAAAGTATTATCAATAGAAACAGCTCTTTATTTTTAAATAAATGGTAAAAACAGATTTCGTAATTTCGTTATCATTTTTCTCCAAGACAAAAAATAGTCAAAATGTTGGCATTATATCGCTCGCCGGCCGTTCGTCAGTGCCTGTCTAGGCGTGATTGAGGGCGGACGTACGTCGTTGCTCCGCAAAATCCCCCTCCACCCCCGCATGTACGTTTTCGCAAAAGTACAAAGTAATTCGTATTCCAAACTCAATCGTTGGAACCATAGACATTCTAGTAAGAAACCGTAGACAGGTTACTGACAAGGTAACATGACGGAGCTTACGAGTGGCACGCATCGCGAAAAGCGTACGCACACTAATATAAATATGTCAAAACGACTCTCTAAGAATTAGATAATAAGTGTAAGTGAGATAGCACATCTAATCGCAAGCGCGAAATAGAGATAAACATATCATACTCTCTGGACCGAAGCGCATTGTGACATCATGCTGACCGTTTCACAAACAATAATTTGACTCGGATGCGACATGATCACTTTGTCTGTCTTGAGTAAATTCAATTCGCCTCAAAGTAAATTTGATTAATTCATTTAAGGTAGGGAAATAAAAAGTCGATGTGATTTATTTATAACATTTATTAAAAAAGTACATTTCATTCAATAGAAACCTAAAACAGTACGTTAATATAAAAACTGTGCGCTGCGGACCCACCGTAGCCCTGGCAATATCCCTGGGGGTATGGTGGGTCTTTTAAAGCTTAACCGTACTCCTGGCTGAAATGCTCGTAGTGTTATACCAACGTGCTACGTGGACATTAAACTGAACAGTGTTATCTCTCGTATGATAATGACTTACTACTTACGTTTTTGTATTTTTAGACAAGCGAAGACAAGCGCTAGTACGATGATAGTGCAACAAGGAGATTTAAGAAATTAGAGAATAAAACGTTTAGGTATTACTGCTAATGGTTATAATGCTCTGTATATTATAGGTATAATCTGTGGTCCTGTTAAGACCCGTCATCATCATCATCCTTGCGCTGTCGAATCATTCCCACTAGTTCTATTGTACAGTTCTATGATAGAACTAGTGATACTTTTTTTCCCACTAGTTCATTAGCACAACTGGATGAGAAGAATAGAACTAATGGGCAACAGTTATAGGAAATTTACCACTAGTTCTATGTATGTTTTACAAGGGTAGTGTCACAACATCACGCTCACAAATCCGAATAAATATGTATTTATAAAAATGTTTTAAACGAATGAACGTCTACAAAACAATTGAACGTCTACAAAACAAATGAACGTCTACAAAACAAATGAACGTCTACAAAACAAATGACTACCAGAAAGTGATCTGCTATCGATAGTTATTGCAAAAAACAGGTGCATGCGATTTTCGACCTTATTGACAATTCATGACAAACTTATTTTTTGTTTTTTCTCGCTTTCTGGCAATATTAGGGTAATAAAATTATAAATTCTGACTAATGTCAATTAGGTTGAAAATCGCATGCACCTGTTTTCTGCAATCACTATCGATAGCTGATCACTTTCTGTAAGTCATTTGTTTTGTAGACGTTCATTTGTTTTGTAGGCGTTCATTTGTTTTGTAGACGTTCATTTGTTTTACACATTAAACAAATCAACGTCTACAAAACATATTTATTCGGATATATGAGCACGATGACGTGACACTACGGATCATTCCCAGTAGTTCTATTGAATACCATTGTAAAAACATACATAGAACTAGACTGGGACATTTCCTATTACTTATCCCATTAGTTCTGTTCTCCTCATCAAGTTGTGCTAATAGAATTAGGAAAAGTTCTATCATAGAATTGTTCAATACTACTACTATACTGGGAATGATCCCACAAAATAGTAGAACTTGAAATTAACGAACTGAAATTAATGAACTAATTACACAACAATATTATCTGGGAGTACGGTTAAGCTTTGAAAGACCCACCATACCCCCAGGGGTACTGCCAGGGGTACGGTGGGTCGGCAGCGAAAACTGTGCAGTACAATCTACTTAGTTGTTTAATACTAAAAGGAGAAAAACAAGAACAAGTGAATGGACTTTGATCATCCGTCAATGTTTGTAACTTACGTATGATTTTGTATTTCTATAATAATAATATATTGTGTTGATTCAGCCTCAAATCACTTTTATTACTTGACAAAAACACACACCAGTATTTTATTATTACGAATGTCCCATCTGGATACTTTGTTTTTTAGTCTTTGAACACGCACAATACTGCTTCTCTTTTACATACATACATACATACATATCGTCACGCCTTTTATCCCCGAAGGGGTAGGCAGAGGTATATTTCTACACCCACTTTTCGCCAGATATAAGTACTTTAGTCCCACGTAATAAGGGGCGAGCCTATTGCCGTACCGGGCACATTTCCAGACTTGTGATACAGATCGTGCTGGCTCCCTCAATTAAGGTTGAGCCGTACGATTGCTGTTGAATGCGGGCCATCAGTGGGCCGAGTCAGTCAAAAGCGTCAGATAATTTCCTGCATTGTACTTGCATACTAAACCCTTTTTTGTCTGGACTTTAAAAGATGAAGAAAAGACTAAAGAAATTGAAGTGACAAAAAAAACAATGACTCTGAGTTTGTTTCGGCCTTTCTTCTCAAGAAGTCATTTAGCTAGGAAAAGCCAGCTTCATCTAGAATAGGGTTTTGACATGTATAAGTGTTGTAAACAACCAAAATGCAGAAATAAATATGTCTTATGTCTTTCCGTGCTGCTACTGAGAATTTCGTGACAGAAAAACCCAATAACACTGCCCGACCCAGGAATCGAACCCGGGACCTCCCGATCCCACGCGCACATTTATGCCGCGAGACCAACGAGGCAGTCGTATAGGGTTTTATGTCGAGTTTTCCGTCTCTACGCAAAGATGGTATTTGCATCGTGTTCTTCTCTTTTACTCTCGCTAAATGCCAATTTTTTTATTCACTCTATTATTTGTGGTACTGCATTTTTTATAAATTGTAAATAAAACGTTGTAATATTGTAATACTCATGAATGAGAAGTGGTTCCATAACTCTTAGTCATTTTCCTACTATAGTTTAACTACTTTAGCAAAATCTCATTACACACGACGGCATTTTCAAATGTAACGTACACACACGCGAGTAAAAGAGCGAGCGCTTCCGACCGCAGCGCGTACGCGACTAAAGCCAAATGAGCCATTTAGAAAAAAAAAGTTTGTCATGAATTTGTCAGTTTTTAATGTGCCACTTTTGAAGTTCGCATAACTCATCTACGGTTTTTTTACGCTGCGCTGTGGCACACGCACACACGAAACCCCTCCTCCCCTCCCCCCGCTCACTCGCTGACGTCACCGCCGTGTTTTTGTTTTTGCGGGGGGTGAGGTCGAGCTACGCACTGTACTGCAACCTCGCCTTAAGCTATTCTATAGTTATGAGAAATGTTATTATATATCTATGCTCATGATTACGTGCCATCTGTTTGCGAATAGCGCATAATAATATCTACTGTGCTTTTTTTCTAGTAACCTAAAAATAAATCCAATAACATGAAAATCTCGCCTGCAAATTAAAAAAGAAAGCCCTATGATAAAAACTTTCCCCTTACTCGAAATATTTCATAACAAAATACCACCTATAAACTATTAAAAATCAACACGGCAATGCTAGTGAGTACTATAAAAGTCAAATTACCAAAAGCTATTTACAGGACAAAGGTTTATTGTCTGCGCCACAATCAAATTTGCCAAATATGTAATGAAATTTATTATATTTATGGACAGAAAGCCATTCACTCAAACACGCACAAAATAAAAACAAATATTTTTGATCTAGCAACATTCATAATCAACTTACTCAAATTCACTCCTTTTTAACACGCGAGGACCAATCAAAATCCTTTTATTACTCTCCTTACTCCATCGTATATCCTTCCGCTACCGCAATCCAATGAGCCGACACTGATTGGATTCCAATCAGTGTCGGCTGAAAATCGCTCGCTACAACTCGTATCCGCGCGTGCGTCGCTCCAAAAAACTCAAGTACTTAAAAAAGTGTGTTGTCTATAAAAACTGACTTTGTGGGTGGCTTACCAGCTTCTAAGACCTAGGAAGACAACACTGCTTCACTTCAAGCTATCGAAGAAAACACTTTAAACAAACTCCGTCATCCCTGATTGTTTGTAAGTACCTACCTCACTCCTAGCCTAATTCGCCGCGCCCACATTTATTAACAGTCAATAAAACCGCTCACACATTTTCATTTACATTTGAAAAACCAACCCCTCGTATGCATTCCATATATATTTATCAACACGAACTTTTCACGATCTTTTGTAATTGAAATAATTTATTAAAGACTATCGTATATACAACTTTTTATTGATTTCGTCGGTAAAAGGTTTTGAAGGTTAGATTCGGTAAATAAATTGATATCCTTCACATTATTATTCTTCTTTAAATAAATATGAATGCAAATAGAGGTCTAGACTTGAAAGCTTTTATGAATATCTGCGGCAAAAACCTTTATAAACTGTACTTAAGAACCATTACGATCACAACAGTTTTCAAACAAAAAGCCGCATCTTGACATATCTAATTTAGAAGTACGATGGCCGTGAAATTTATAACATCGCAATTTTGCCTCTATTTATCTTCAAATACATTTATGGGACAAGATTGCAACCACTTTCTGTGCTATTAAAAATATTACAATTCGTCTAAGTTTTTTTTTGAGAAACATGTGTATTCGTCCGTAGTTTTTACATTTACAAATTAAACTCGAACAGTAAATATGCTACAAAGTTGCAGGGCTTTCACAAGTTACGGTTACATATCATTGGAATATCGATAAAGTTATATGATATCGCTCGTATTGAATAAGCTTAATTGGTTTGCCGGTTAGGTGTTAAGTACCTACGCAAGTACCGCGACCGAGCCCAAAACTTTTTTAGTTTTATCTCTCATCGGTCAAGTTTTGGGTCTTTCTATGGAGTTTTTAGAATGAACTGGTTTACATTTCGTACTATCGGAAATAAATAGTGTATATAATAATATTATTTAAGATACGTATTTTTTCCTCAATTTAAATAGTCTGGATCAAAATTGAGATATGTTCCAAACCAAATTCAGAATTTTACATATATACATACATATAGTATTATATTTTAATATTTCTACAATAAGCCTATTGTGTTGATCCATCGTCCGCAGGCCCGGAGTCGTGTACGCTTGACGACCTCTATGGGGCAAGGCCAAATGCCATTAGAGTGGCCGAGTTTTGGGCCGAATATATTTAAAGTGTTGCCATCGACACGGTAAGTAATTAGGTACAATAAGCCGTGAAATAATTAATGTCAGCATAGAGCCTCTCAACAAGTTGTAGTATTTGAATGAACTTTCTCGAACAATTTCGCCTCCTTAACCAAATTGTCCAACAATATTGCTTGGGAATTAAGTGCGTCCAATTAATGAATTTGTTTTCAATTTCATTACACATAAACATTGACTCTGAGGTCAACGGTCAAAGAACAAAAGGCCAATTACTATCACTGATGATCCTTTGACTTTCAACGAAGTTTCGTTGAAAAATCGCTTAAAAGTTTTTAGGCGTGGATTACAATAGCTTCCAAATTACGTTTTAATATGGAATTTCTTAAGCAATGGCTCGTTCACTTTGGCTTGTATATTTTAAAACACTGTGAACTCGTGATTGCTTAACTCAATACTATAGTTGCTTCTTAAGACGTGTTTTTAGTCAAGAGCGCTTGATATCTGTAACTGATCGTCATCAGCTGAACACCGTCCTGATAGCAATCCAAGATTAGGGGCCATTTGCCTCCACTGCGCACGATCTTCAGTATCTTTTGGTAGATCTCGACAATCAAGCATATCGTCGCTCATGACGGCAAGCCAGTACTTATTTCTTAGACCTAACCCGTTTGCCTGAGTCTGGCTTAGAAGGTAAGGCAAGATATTAGTTTCTCACGTAATACGCCTGCTAGTCTGTCATTCGGATAGAGCACTGTTACAAGTTCAGGATAGTAATTGATCAAGATACCAACCACACAAAAAGTGCAGTATCTTATGTAGCTAGAAATCTCGCTACAGAAAACTCTTTTTACTTATTTTGTGGCGTCATTTCTCATGACGCTGCAAAATAAGTTGCAGCATTGCACAAACTTTATTCCCCCTGAGTGTCATAGCCGGTGACATTACAATATATCACGTCATGACACAAGCTTGTAGTGAAGCTCACGACGGACGTATTGCACTACAGTTGCGAAACTAGCTAGCCTAATTACTTGTCATGAGATAAATACACATACATACTTATACTCACGCCTCTTTCCCGCCGACGTAGGCAGAGACAATGGAACGCCACTTGCTTCTATCCTTACAAACCTCATTCGCTTCCTCTACATTCATACACGGGACAAATATAAAATAATAATGTTGGCATGTTGACACAGAGCTGTCATATACTATATAAGGATTATCCCCTATTAGGCAGGTAAGACCATCCCATTTTTCACTTTTTTTATCTTACCTTCCATAACAGGTTTTCACAATCCACTGCTGGACTTAAACCTCCTCTAATTGCTTCACAGTAGCAGTGGAAGTCATTGGGAAGAGTTGGTCTACTACGCCACGCTGACCAGACGGGTTGGTATAAGGTTCGATGTCGAGATTTTCTTGCTCTCCGCAACGATACTATTTACTTCGTGTATCCTCTTTAGTCGCCTCTTACGACAAACACGGAATGACATGGAGTTGTGTCATTTGTATTCTCAATACATCACCACACCTTTACCAATAAAAATCATATTATTTTAGGCTTCAATTTTGCGATATACGCTCTTCAGGAATTAGCTTTACATCCAATTAGTGCGAATTACTCATGATTAATTATTTTAAAAATACGTTCGACTGAACAAGATACACTGCTAGAGATGCGGCTATTTAATTACATTTCTGTGAGAATATTGGATAATTTAATTGTCAAGTACTTGTAGGGGATTCTTTACAGAGGATAGATCCCTTTATTGTAAGGGACAGCTTCGAGAGGGAACGAAATTTTGTCAAGATATTAATAGAGCCCAGTGAGCTACGTTTTAACTGTAATATTCATTGTTATCCAGAGTATTTCAGGCATAACAAGAGTATTGAAAGTAATCTTTGATCTGATAGATTGGTATTTTACTTAACAGGATCGTTTTTCTTGATCTGAAAACTGCCTAGAAAATTATCGAAGTTGATTTCATTCATATATAAATACGAGTAGATAGTAGGAATGGAGTGTGTGGAAAAAATCTTTATTCTGAGCTTTAATAGATTTTCTTTATACTGTCTATAACAAAGCCAAATCCATATCTCTTCCTTCCGAACTCGCATGTAAAAAATAAACAATTTACATGATGTATCAATATAGAGTATTATTTCATTTTAACTTTTTAAAGCACTACTGATTAGCTTAAACTCAACTACGATAACTAATGTAAAAGTTTTCTACTTTGTCTGAGAGATTTATAAAACGTTAGTTAGCCAGAGAAGTACTTAGGTAGCCATTTTGCCCTCTTCTGCTGTAATTACTTTAAATATAAAGGTACTTATACTTAGTTCACGACTAACCCAAGCCATGTAACTAGCGTTTCCTAAAATTTTATAACACCTATTAGCAGTCGTATTTTCATAGTGGAAGCTGTAAAATCAAGACAGTTTCAAAGAAATATGCAATTCCTTCTTACCTAGGAGATTGATATTAAAACGAACGTATGGGACGTTATTTTTAAGGTTTTTGAGGGGTGCCTATGTATATACAAGAAACCCATTATCTGACTGCATCGTAGCAGAATTCGTATGTCTTTCTAGAACTATGAAGAACTCACATGTAAGTTGTTCACAATGATTTCCTTCAACATTTAGCGAGTGTTTATTACAATTTAATACGCACTTGACTTTGAAAAATCAGTGACGCGCGCCGCGCGTTTGAGCCCGTTGACGGTTGAACCCTAAATATGCAGCACCCAAAGACGAGTTCAACCAATAGTAGGTGGAGATATATATAAGTAATATAATCGTATATACTGATACGACTCCCAAAAGATGATCGGCCTACGCACTACAAAACATTACGTTGTTTTCAACTTCCCTTATATCAATCACGGTAATTGTACACAATGTGGTATGGCATGCGTGACCTTGGCGAGGTTCAATTTACATAAACGACCAGACCAACTTTTGCATTAATAGCTACTAACTTTAAAATATTAACGTTGATCATTTCTAAAGCCAACATGTCTAAAGTTATATTTATGATAATTAATAGTCAACGAAGCTCGAGGTTTTGTTTGTTAAATATCACTTTAACTATTGAAGCGTTCAATTTCAAGAGACCACATTCAAAAGGAACTAGACGTTAGAAGGAAAACGTTATTGGAATAAATGAACAGTAGTAAATATCAATACGTTTCTGTGCAATAAATTTGAATCCAATACGGTAAGATACACTTATTTTAAATTGTCTTTCGGGATATACACCACGTACTTTTGTTTGGAGTAACCTACCTTTGGAGTTCTACACAGAAACGGATACAGTGGGCGCATTAGACAACCCAGACATACTCAAAAGCACCTGGACTTCGAGGTTGAACGATAGCCAGCGTACACACCGTACGTCAAGGAGTGACAGATAAGGTCGCCAACATCCTTAAGAAGGTTTCAGTTAAAACTATCTTCACTCCGTTTAAGAAACTGTCGCAATGTATAATGTCGCAAAGCTGAAAGACAGTCTTCCCTTAGAAAAGCCAGATGTATACAACATTGACTGCAGCTGTGGGAGTTCCTATATAGGACAAACAAAACGCACCATCTCTTGCCGGATAAAGGAACACATCAGGAAAGTCAAAAATAATGAGCCACATAAGTCAGCCATAGCTTAACACCTCTTAGTCTCGGGTACCGACCATTGGATTGAGTTACACAACCCTCAGGTGCTTTCGACAGAACGCCAGTACATGCCTCGAATGGTTAGGGAGGCTATTGAAATTAAAAAGTTCAAAAATTTCAATAGAGAGGGTGGGTTTCAACTGTCGAGTACCTGGCATCCAGTAGTCCGTCTATGTAAAACCCGTGAAGCGAAAAGACTCAAACCGTGAGCCGACGTAGTGAGTGTAGTATATCGTGTTCGGGTACAGTGCTGTAGCGATAAAAGTGATAGTGGTGTTGTACGCAAAAAACGAGTAAGAAAGCGGGTAGACCGTTTTACTTGCTCGTAACATTCACCCACCTGCAATAACCTCAGTACAATGTAAGTGAACTTAGCAGATCATTGTCCAGCAGATCAATAATAAATCCGAGTTCTTATCGCATGCAGCCGAGTTCTATAGTTCCTGATACTTTTCAGAAATAGTTCTGCCGTTTTTACCTTAAAAAAAATAATTACTAAATGATCTGCTAACTTCACGCAGCAGAGCATTAGCAGCAAATCAAAAACAAAAGTGAGTTTCTCCTACATTCGAATGAGTTCTACAGTTCCTGATACTTTTCAGAAATAGTTCTGCCGTTTTTACCTTAAAAAAAAAAACTAAATGATCGGCTAACTTCACGTGGCAGAGCATTAGCGGCAAATCAAAAACCAAAGTGAGATTTTCCTACATGCGAATGAGTTCTACAGTTCCTGATACTTTTAAGCAAAAGTTCTGGACCTATGGTCGAGAACTCACAACAAAGTGCCAGCAGAGCATGCCACAATGTCAAAAAATAAAAATATACATTTCCCTCACTTTAAAATTTCATACAAATCTCAGGGGCTAGAACTCTTTAGTTCTTAATAGATCCGTATCTAAACTATATTTATAATCTCAAATCTAGTCGAGAACTCACAAAAAAGTGGCAGCAGAGCATGCCACAATGTCAAAAAATACTAAAAAAAATATATTTCACTCAAATAAAAATTTTATACTAATCTGTGGGACTAGAAATTCTTAGTTCATAATAAATCCGTATTAGTCCTGTATTGCAGATCTCAAATCTAGTCGAGAACTTACAACGAAGTGCCAGCAGAGCATGTCACAAGGTCAAAGAATCGAAAAATTACATTTCCCTGAATTTAAAATTTCATACAAATCTCAGGCGCTAGAAATCTTTAGTTCTGAACAGATCTGTTTCAAACCTGTATTTAAAATCTCAAATCTAGTCGAGAACTAACAGTAAAGTGCCAGCAGAGCATGCCACAATGTCAAAAAATAAAAAAAATACCTTTCCCTCAATTTAAAATTTCATACAAATCTCAGGGGCTAGAACTCTTTAGTTCTTAATAGATGCGTATATAAACTATATTTATGATTTCAAATCTAGTCGAGAACTCACAACAAAGTGCCAGCAGAGCATGCCACAATGTCAAAAAATCAAAAAATTACATTTCCCTCAATTTAAAATTTCATACAAATCTCAGGGGCTAGAACTCTTTAGTTCTGAACAGATCTGTATCTAAACTGTATTTAAGATCTCAAATCTAGTCGAGAACTCACAATAAAGTGCCAGCAGAGCATGTCACAGGGCCAAAACATAGAAAAATTATCTTTCACTCAATTTAAAATTTCATTCAAATCTCAGGGGCTAGAACTCTTTAGTTCTGAACAGATCCGTATCAAAACTGTATTAAGTATCTCAAATCTAGTCGAGAACTCACAATAAAGTGCCAGCAGAGCATGTCACAAGGTAAAAAAATCGAAAGATTACCATTCCCTCAATTTAAAATTTCATACAAATCTAAGGGGCTAGAACTCCTTAGTTCTTAATAGATCCGTATCTAAACTATATTCATAATTTCAAATCTAGTCGAGAACTCACAACAAAGTGCTAGCAGAGCATGCCACAATGTCAAAAAATCAAAAAATTACATCTCCCTCAATTTAAAATTTCATACTAATCTCATGGGCTCGAACTTTTAGTTCTTAATAGATCCGTATATAAACTACATTTATAATTTCAAATCTAGTCGAGAACTCACAACAAAGTGCTAGCAGAGCATGCCACAATGTCAAAAAATCAAAAAATTACATTTCCCTCAATTTAAAATTTCATACAAATCTCAGGGGCTAGAACTCTTTAGTTCTGAACGGATCTGTATCTAAACTGTATTTAAGATCTCAAATCTAGTCGAGAACTCACAATAAATTGCCAGCAGAGCATGTCACAGGGTCAAAACATGGAAAAATTATCTTTCACTCAATTTAAAATTTCATTCAAATCTCAGGGGCTAGAACTCTTTAGTTCTGAACAGGTCCTTATCAAAACTGTATTAAGTATCTCAAATCTAGTCGAGAACTCACAATAAAGTGCCAGCAGAGCATGTCACAAGGTAAAAAAATCGAAAGATTACCATTCCCTCAATTTAAAATTTCAAACAAATCTAAGGGGCTAGAACTCCTTAGTTCTGAACAGATCTGTTCCAAACCTGAATTTAAAATCTCAAATCTTGTCGAGAACTAACAGTAAAGTGCCAGCAGAGCATGCCACAATGTCAAAAAATCAAAAAATTACATTTCCCTCAATTTAAAATTTCATACAAATCTCAGGGGCTAGAACTCTTTAGTTCTTAATAGATCCGTATCTAAACTATATTAATAATTTCAAATCTAGTCGAGAACTTACAACAAAGTGCCAACAGAGCATGCCACAATGACAAAAACTCAAAAACATACATTTCGCTGATTTTAAAATTTCATACAAATCTCAGGGGCTAGAACTCTTTAGTTCTGAACAGATCTGTATCTAAACTGTATTTAAGATCTCAAATCTAGTCGAGAACTCACAATAAAGTGCCAGCAGAGCATGTCACAGGGCCAAAACATAGAAAAATTATCTTTCACTCAATTTAAAATTTCATTCAAATCTCAGGGGCTAGAACTCTTTAGTTCTGAACAGATCCGTATCAAAACTGTATTAAGTATCTCAAATCTAGTCGAGAACTCACAATAAAGTGCCAGCAGAGCATGTCACAAGGTAAAAAAATCGAAAGATTACCATTCCCTCAATTTAAAATTTCATACAAATCTAAGGGGCTAGAACTCCTTAGTTCTTAATAGATCCGTATCTAAACTATATTCATAATTTCAAATCTAGTCGAGAACTCACAACAAAGTGCTAGCAGAGCATGCCACAATGTCAAAAAATCAAAAAATTACATCTCCCTCAATTTAAAATTTCATACAAATCTCATGGGCTAGAACTTTTAGTTCTTAATAGATCCGTATATAAACTACATTTATAATTTCAAATCTAGTCGAGAACTCACAACAAAGTGCTAGCAGAGCATGCCACAATGTCAAAAAATCAAAAAATTACATTTCCCTCAATTTAAAATTTCATACAAATCTCAGGGGCTAGAACTCTTTAGTTCTGAACGGATCTGTATCTAAACTGTATTTAAGATCTCAAATCTAGTCGAGAACTCACAATAAATTGCCAGCAGAGCATGTCACAGGGTCAAAACATGGAAAAATTATCTTTCACTCAATTTAAAATTTCATTCAAATCTCAGGGGCTAGAACTCTTTAGTTCTGAACAGGTCCTTATCAAAACTGTATTAAGTATCTCAAATCTAGTCGAGAACTCACAATAAAGTGCCAGCAGAGCAAGTCACAAGGTAAAAAAATCGAAAGATTACCATTCCCTCAATTTAAAATTTCAAACAAATCTAAGGGGCTAGAACTCCTTAGTTCTTAATAGATGCGTATATAAACTATATTTATGATTTCAAATCTAGTCGAGAACGCACAACAAAGTGCCAGCAGAGCATGCCACAATGTCAAAAAATCAAAAAATTACATTTCCCTCAATTTAAAATTTCATACAAATCTCAGGGGCTAGAACTCTTTAGTTCTGAACAGATCTGTATCTAAACTGTATTTAAGATCTCAAATCTAGTCGAGAACTCACAATAAAGTGCCAGCAGAGCATGTCACAGGGCCAAAACATAGAAAAATTATCTTTCACTCAATTTAAAATTTCATTCCAATCTCAGGGGCTAGAACTCTTTAGTTCTGAACAGATCCGTATCAAAACTGTATTAAGTATCTCAAATCTAGTCGAGAACTCACAATAAAGTGCCAGCAGAGCATGTCACAAGGTAAAAAAATCGAAAGATTACCATTCCCTCAATTTAAAATTTCATACAAATCTAAGGGGCTAGAACTCCTTAGTTCTTAATAGATCCGTATCTAAACTATATTCATAATTTCAAATCTAGTCGAGAACTCACAACAAAGTGCTAGCAGAGCATGCCACAATGTCAAAAAATCAAAAAATTACATCTCCCTCAATTTAAAATTTCATACAAATCTCATGGGCTAGAACTTTTAGTTCTTAATAGATCCGTATATAAACTACATTTATAATTTCAAATCTAGTCGAGAACTCACAACAAAGTGCTAGCAGAGCATGCCACAATGTCAAAAAATCAAAAAATTACATTTCCCTCAATTTAAAATTTCATACAAATCTCAGGGGCTAGAACTCTTTAGTCCTGAACGGATCTGTATCTAAACTGTATTAAAGATCTCAAATTTAGTCGAGAACTCACAATAAAGTGCAAACAGAGCATGCCACATTGTCAAAAAATAAAAAAATACATTTCCCTCCATTTGAAATTTCGTACAAATTTCAGGAGCTACAACTCCTTAGTGCTTAATAAATCCGTACTAGCCCTGTATTGCAGACCTCAAATCTAGTCGAAAACTCACAACAAAGTGCCAGCAGAGCATGACATAATGTCAAAAAATTAAAAAATTACATTTCGCTCAATTTAAAATTTCATACAAATCTCAAGGGCTAGAACTCTTTAGTTCTTAACAGATCCGTACGAAAACTGTATTTAAGATCTGAAATCTAGTCGAGAACTTGCAAAAATGTGCCAGCAGAGCATGTTACAATGTAAAAATATCAAAAAATAACATTACCTTCAATTAAAAATTTCGTACAAATCTCAGGGGCTAGAACTCCTTAGTTTTTAACAGATCCGTATCAAAACTGTATTAAAGATCTGAAATCAAGTCGAAAACTCACAACAAAATGCCAGCAGAGCATGCCACAATATAAAAAAATAAAAAAAAAAATACATTTCCTTCAATTTAAAATTGCATACAAATCTCTGGGGCTAGAACTCTTTAGTTCTTAACAGATCCGTATCAAAACTGTATTTAAAATCTGATATCAAGTCGAGAACTCACAACAAAGTGCCAGCAGAGCATGCCACAATATAAAAAAATCTAAAAAATACATTTCCTTCAATTTAAAATTTCATACAAATCTCATGGGCTAGAACTCTTTAGTTCTTAATAGATCCGTATATAAACTATATTTATAATTTCAAATCTAGTCGAGAACTCACAACAAAGTGCTAGCAGAGCATGCCACAATGTCAAAAAATCAAAAAAATACATTTCTCTCAATTTAAAATTTCATACAAATCTCACGGGCAAGAACTCTTTAGTTCTGAACAGATCTGTATCAAACCTGTATTAAAGATCTCAAATTTAGTCGAGAACTCACAATAAAGTGCAAACAGAGCATGCCACATTGTCAAAAAATAAAAAAATACATTTCCCTCAATTTGAAATTTCGTACAAATTTCAGGAGCTACAACTCCTTAGTGCTTAATAAATCCGTATTAGCCCTGTATTGCAGACCTCAAATCTAGTCGAGAACTCACAACAAAGTGCCAGCAGAGCATGACACAATGTCAAAAAATTAAAAAATTACATTTCGCTCAATTTAAAATTTCATACAAATCTCAAGGGCTAGAACCCTTTAGTTCTTAACAGATCCATACGAAAACTGTATTTAAGATCTGAAATCTAGTCGAGAACTTGCAAAAATGTGCCAGCAGAGCATGTTACAATGTAAAAATATCAAAAAATAACATTACCTTCAATTAAAAATTTCGTACAAATCTCAGGGGCTAGAACTCCTTAGTTTTTAACAGATTCGTATCAAAACTGTATTAAAGATCTGAAATCAAGTCGAAAACTCACAACAAAATGCCAGCAGAGCATGCCACAATATAAAAAAATATAAAAAAAAATACATTTCCTTCAATTTAAAATTGCATACAAATCTCTGGAGCTAGAACTCTTTAGTTCTTAATAGATCCGTATCAAAACTGTATTTAAAATCTGATATCAAGTCGAGAACTCACAACAAAGTGCCAGCAGAGCATGCCACAATATAAAAAAATCTAAAAATTACATTTCCCTCAATTTAAAATTTCATACAAATCTCTGGGGCTAGAACTCTTTAGTTCTTGACAGATCCGTATCAAAACTGTATTGAAGATCTGAAATCAAGTCGAGAACTCACAACAAAGTGCCAGCAGAGCATGCCACAATATTAAAAAATCAAAAAATTACATTTCCCTCAATTTAAAATTTCATACAAATCTCTGGGGCTAGAACTCTTTAGTTCTTAACAGATCCGTATCAAAACTGTATTAAAGATCTGAAATCAAGTCATGAACTCAAAACAAAGTGCCAGCAGAGCATGCCACAATATTAAAAATCAAAAAATTACATTTCCCTCAATTTAAAATTTCATACAAATCTCAGGGGCTACAACTCTTTAGTTCTTAACAGATCCGTATCAAAACTGTATTTAAAATCTGATATCAAGTCGAGAACTCACAACAAAGTGCCAGCAGAGCATGCCACAATATAAAAAAATCTAAAAATTACATTTACCTCAATTTAAAATTTCATACAAATCTCTGGGGCTAGAACTCTTTAGTTCTTGACAGATCCGTATCAAAACTGTATTGAAGATCTGAAATCAAGTCGAGAACTCACAACAAAGTGCCAGCAGAGCATGCCACAATATAAAAAAATCTAAAAATTACATTTCCCTCAATTTAAAATTTCATACAAATCTCTGGGGCTAGAACTCTTTAGTTTTTAATAAATAGGTATTAGCTTCGTATTGCAGACCTCAAATCTAGTCGAGAACTTACAACAAAGGGCCAACAGAGCATGCCACAATGTCAAAATATTACAATCCTCTCAATTTAAAATGAGGATTAGGAATTAGGAATTGAGGGAAATGTAATTTTTTGATTTTTTGACATTGCAGCATGCTCTGCTGGCACTTTGTTGTAAGTTCTCGACTTGATTTTAGATCGTTAATACAGTTTTGATACGGATCTGTAAGGAACTAAAGAGTTCTTTCCCCATAGATTTGTATAAAATTTTTAATTGAGGGAAAGGTAATTTTTCGATTTGTAGACCTTGTGACATGCTCTGCTGGCACTTTGTTGTGTTTTCTCGACTAGATTTGACGTCTGCAATACAGGGCTAATACAGATTTGTTAAGAACCAAGGAGTTCTAGCCACAGAGATTTGTATGAAATTTTAAATTGAGGCAAAGGTAATTTGTCGATTTTTTGACATTGTGGCATGCTCTGCTGGCACTATGTTGTGAGTTCTCGACTAGATTTGAAGTCTGCAACACAGGGCTTATATGGATTTATTAAGAACTAAGCAGTTTTAGCCCCAGAGATTTGTATGAAATTTTAAATTGAGGTAAATGTAAATTTTTCGATTTTTTTAATATTGTGGCATGCTCTGCTGGCATTTTGTTGTGAGTTCTCGACTTGATTTTAGCTCTTTAATACAGTTTTTGTACGGATCTTTTAAGAACTAAAGAGTTCTAGCCCCAGAGATTTGTATGAAATTTTAAATTGAGGGAAATGTAATTTTTTGATTTTTTAATATTGTGGCATGCTCTGGTGGCACTTTGTTGTGAGTTCTCTACTTGACTTCAGATCTCAAATACAGTTTTGATACGGATCTGTTAAGAACTAAAGAGTTCTAGCCCCAGAGATTTGTATGAAATTTTAAATTGAGGGAAATGTAATTTTTTGATTTTTTAATATTGTGGCATGCTCTGCTGGCACTTTGTTGTGAGATCTCGACTTGATTTCAGATCTCAAATACAGTTTTGATACGGATCTGTTAAGAACTAAAGAGTTCTAGCTCCAGTGATTTGTATGAAATTTTAAATTGAGGGAAATGTAATTTTTTGAGTTTTTAATATTGTGGCATGCTCTGCTGGCACTTTGTTGTGAGTTCTCGACTTGATTTCAGATCTTTAATACAGTTTTGATACGGATCTGTTAAGAACTAAAGAGTTGTAGCCCCAGAGATTTGTATGAAATTTAAAATTGAGGGAATTGTAATTTTTTAATTTTTTAATATTGTGGCATGTTCTGCTGGCACTTTGTTGTGAGTTCTCGACTTGATTTCAGATCTTAAATACAGTTTTGGTACGGATCTGTCAAGAACTAAAGAGTTCTAGCCCCAGACATTTGTATGAAATTTTAAATTGAGGCAAAGGTAATTTTTCGATTTTGTGACCTAGTGACATGCTCTGCTGGCACTTTGTTGTGAGTTCTCGACTAGATTTGAGATTTGCAATACAGGGCTAATACGGATTTATTAAGAACCAAGGATTTCTGGCCCCAGAGATTTGTATGAAATTTTAAATTGAGAGGATTGTAATATTTTCACATTGTGGCATGCTCTGTTGGCCCTTTGTTGTAAGTTCTCGACTAGATTTGAGGTCTGCATTACGAAGCTAATACCTATTTATTAAAAACTAAAGAGTTCTAGCCCCAGAGATTTGTATGAAATTTTAAATTGAGGGAAATGTAATTTTTTGATTTTTAATATTGTGGCATGCTCTGCTGGCACTTTGTTGTGAGTTCATGACTTGATTTCAGATCTTTAATACAGTTTTGATACGGATCTGTTAAGAACTAAAGAGTTCTAGCCCCAGAGATTTGTATGAAATTTCAAATTGAGGGAAATGTAATTTTTTGATTTTTTAACCCTATACTTGGCAAAGGTTTTTATTGTATATATTCATTATTTTTTCCACATATATCGCATCTAATACGTGTAAAATATATGTAAAAAATGCAAAAAAAAATCATACATATATAGTTTTGGAAATATAGCATGTGCATTTAAATGCACATTGCCAGCTTAGTCGAATTATCGCTGCAAAAAAAGCGTGTGCATTTAAATGCACATTGCCATGTGCAGGCGAAATTGAAACACGACTTATTTAAGATGAAACAACGGTTGATTAAAAAAAACTACTAGTAAAGAGATCAAATATGAGCAATACAGACAACAACATGATTGTCTATGACCTTTTGATAGTTACAAAGCTGAAATTTTCACAAATTATGTATTTCGGTGGCCGCTATAGTCCTTTTAAACAATAAAAAACTTCTTTAGGTACCTACTACAAAAGTTGTAAACACACAAAATACTATAAATAATGAGAAATCAGTAATCAGACATGTCGACAGTGAAAATTATTATTATTATTTTGTACGATAATCATAAAAACAATTACGACCATATACCAAATAAAGCCTCACGTTGCATTTTACATATATTAATTTAGTCTGACTTTTTATACAATTCTTGCATCTGCCTTTATTTGTAAATGATGGCAAGTGTCTAAAGTGGTCATATCGGCCGTAGTCGGACATCTGCGGTGTAACAAATTTCGAACTTCTGGACGTATTCGAAAACTTCTTAATTCTTTGAAAGGTGGTGAGATCATTACTTATAGCCCATTGAAAATCTTTAAGTTTCACTTGCTTTGCATCTTTGGTTTCACGACGATAAATGAGCCATGTACCTATTATTGACACATATGTCAAGAACCTGTGAGTATAAAGGTATATACCAACGATGTGCTCGCATTTCAGTCCGATAAAGAGCTACTAGCATATCTGCAAGGTTTACACCTCCCATACAACATCTGTATTCTTTTACTATGTTGGGACATACATGTCCCAACATAGTAAAGCACCTGTTACAACAGGTGCTTTGCTTTTTGTGTTTTTACAGTATCGTAACACCTGATGCACCTGCTGCGAGTCAGTATAAATACTGGCCGTAGTGACACAGTTGTTGCTGCTATTTTACATGCTTACTACGATTTTACATCCATTAGAAACGTCTTGAGTAAAAGATCCACGACCTTTATTTTTTAGCTTTTTATCAGTAGGTAGTTTGGCTGCAGCTCCTCGAAGTCTGTTTTGCCTGATAGTCCCTAAAACAAAGATACCATAAACATTACTCAAATGTTCCAGCAGTTCTACTGAAGTGATAAAATTGTCGAAATATAGCACTGAACATGCATAATGAAGTTCATCTTCCGAAAAACCACGTTTTCTATGTCGGAACTAGCACCAGACTTAGGCACTAACGCCAAAATAAAGAAATATAAAAAATAAACATCTAGTAGAAAGAAATAATTTAATTGAAATTCATAACGCTATTTCAAAAACAATGTCCTTCAAACTGGTAATGCATCTATAAATGCACACAGCCTAGTGCTGGTAGGTCTGTTAATAGTTTGGCAATGTGCATTTAAAGACACATGCAAGATAACATGAAAATGTTTCCAAGTAAACTATTTCAAATTAAAAAAATCTATATTTAATTCATAAATATGTATATTTAGGTCCTGTTTTTATCACTTTTTTATTCAATTTCGTTAATAAATAATATGATTTCAATCAATTTTTACCATGGATGCCGTAGACGCACGCGCATGCTCCACCATCTCGCGATCTACTGAATACACCAAGTGTCGCCAGGGCTCAGTAATATTTTTTTATGTCTAATACGGGCATTTCATGGGTGAATGAGTAGAAAATAAATAAAAAATGAACTTAATTTTGCTTGTAGAATATAAAAAAAAAACCTGTGCATTTAAATGCACCTCGTCAAGTATAGGGTTAATATTGTGGCATGCTCTGCTGGCACTTTGTTGTGAGTTCTCGACTTGATTTCAGATCTTCAATACAGTTTTGATACGGATCTGTCAGGAACTAAAGAGTTCTAGCCCCAGAGATTTGTATGAAATTTTAAATTGAGGGAAATGTAATTTTTAGATTTGTTTATATTGTGGCATGCTCTGCTGGCACTTTGTTGTGAGTTCTCGACTTGATATCAGATTTTAAATACAGTTTTGATACGGATCTGTTAAGAACTAAAGAGTTCTAGCCCCAGAGATTTGTATGCAATTTTAAATTGAAGGAAATGTATTTTTTTTTTATTTTTTAATATTGTGGCATGCTCTGCTGGCATTTTGTTGTGAGTTTTCGACTTGATTTCAGATCTTTAATACAGTTTTGATACGGATCTGTTAAAAACTAAGGAGTTCTAGCCCCTGAGATTTGTACGAAATTTTTAATTGAAGGTAATGTTATTTTTTGATATTTTTACATTGTAACATGCTCTGCTGGCACATTTTTGCAAGTTCTCGACTAGATTTCAGATCTTAAATACAGTTTTCGTACGGATCTGTTAAGAACTAAAGAGTTCTAGCCCCAGAGATTTGTATGAAATTTTAAATTGAGGGTAAGGTAATTTTTCCTTTTTCTCGACCTTATGACATGCTCCGCTCCCACTTTGTTGTGAGTTCTCGACTGGATTTGAGGTCTGCAATACAGGACTAATACGGATTTATTAAGCACTAAGGAGTTGTAGCTCCAGAAATTTGTACGAAATTTTAAATTGAGGGAAATGTATTTTTTTATTTTTTGACAATGTGGCATGCTCTGTTTGCACTTTATTGTGAGTTCTCGACTAAATTTGAGATCTATAATACAGGTTTGATACAGATCTGTTCAGAACTAAAGAGTTCTAGCCCGTGAGATTTGTATGAAATTTGAAATTGAGGGAAATGTAATTTTTTGATTTTTTGACACTGTGGCATGCTCTGCTAGCACTTTGTTGTAAGTTCTCGACTAGATTTGAAATTATAAATATAGTTTAGATACGGATCTATTAAGAACTAAAGAGTTCTAGCCCCTAAGATTTGTATGAAATTTTAAATTGAGGGAATGGTAATCTTTCGATTTTTTTACCTTGTGACATGCTCTGCTGGCACTTTATTGTGAGTTCTCGACTAGATTTGAGATACTTAATACAGTTTTGATACGGACCTGTTCAAAACTAAAGAGTTCTAGCCCCTGAGATTTGAATTAAATTTTAAATTGAGTGAAAGATAATTTTTCTATGTTTTGACACTGTGACATGCTCTGCTGGCACTTTATTGTGAGTTCTAGACTAGATTTGAGATCCTAAATACAGTTTTGATACGGGTCTGTTCAGAACTTAAGAGTTCTAGCCCCTGAGATTTGAATGAAATTTGAAATTGAGGGAAATGTAATTTTTTGATTTTTTGACATTGTGGCATGCTCTGCTGGCACTTTGTTGTGAGTTCTCAACTAGATTTGAAATCATAAATATAGTTTCGATAGGGATCTATTAATAACTAAAGAGTTCTAGCCCCTGAGATTTGTATGAAATTTTAAATTGAGGGAAATGTAATTTTTTGATTTTTTGACATTGTGGCATGCTCTGCTGGCACTTTGTTGTGAGTTCTCGACTAGATTTGAAATCATAAATATAGTTTATATACGCATCTATTAAGAACTAAAGAGTTCTAGCCCCTGAGATTTGTATGACATTCAAAATGGAGGGAAATGTAATTTTTTATTTTTTGACATTGTGGCATGCTCTGCTGGCACTTTACTGTTAGTTCTCGACTAGATTTGAGATTTTAAATACAGGTTTGAAACAGATCTGTTCAGAACTAAAGATTTCTAGCGCCTGAGATTTGTATGAAATTTTAAATTGAGGGAAATGTAATTATTTGATTTTTTGACATTTTGGCATGCTCTGCTGGCACTTTGTTGTGAGTTCTCGACTAGATTTGAAATCATAAATATAGTTTAGATACGCATCTATTAAGAACTAAAGAGTTCTAGCCCCTGAGATTTTTATAAACTTTTAAATTGAGGAAAGGTATTTTTTTATTTTTTGACATTGTGGCATGCTCTGCTGGCACTTTACTGTTAGTTTTCGACTAGATTTGAGATTTTAAATACAGGTTTGAAACAGATCTGTTCAGAACTAAAGAGTTCTAGCGCCTGAGATTTGTATGAAATTTTAAATTCAGGGAAATCTAATTTTTCGATTCTTTGACCTTGTGACATGCTCTGCTGGCACTTTGTTGTAAGTTCTCGACTAGATTTGAGATCTGCAATACAGGACTAATAAGGATTTATTATGAACTAAGAATTTCTAGTCCCAGAGATTTGTATAAAATTTTTAATTGAGGGAAATATATTTTTTTTAGTACTTTTTGACATTGTGGCATGCTCTGCTGGCACTTTGTTGTGAGTTCTCGACTAGATTTGAGATTATAAATATAGTTTAGATACGGATCTATTAAGAACTCAAGAGTTCTAGCCCCTGAGATTTGTATGAAATTTTAAAGTTAGGGAAATGTTTTTTTTATTTTTTTGACATTGTGGCATGCTCTGCTGGCACTTTGTTGTGAGTTCTCGACCATAGGTCCAGAACTTTTGCTGAAAAGTATCAGGAACTGTAGAACTCATTCGCATGTAGGAAAATCTCACTTTGGTTTTTGCTTTGCCGCTAATGCTCTGCTACGTGAAGTTAGCAGATCATTTACTTTTTTTTTTTTAAGGTAAAAACGGCAGAACTATTTCTGAAAAGTATCAGGAACTGTAGAACTCATTCGAATGTAGGAGAAACTCACTTTTGTTTTTGATTTGCTGCTAATGCTCTGCTGCGTGAAGTTAGCAGATCATTTAGTAATTATTTTTTTTAAGGTAAAAACGGCAGAACTATTTCTGAAAAGTATCAGGAACTATAGAACTCGGCTGCATGCGATAAGAACTCGGATTTATTATTGATCTGCTGGACAATGATCTGCTAAGTTCACTTACATCTCAGTACATCCGTGAACATGGCGCTTGCAACAGTGCCGAAATATCGGTTACTCCAAACAAAGGTACGTAGTATATATCCCGAAAGACAATTTAAAATAAGTTTAAATTACCACAAAAGTTTAAATTCCGGTAAGATACAGTTTTAGAAACGAGTTTTATGGTGCCTTACATATAAACCTATCTATGTTTTGTAGTGAGCCGATTTTACTTTCGTAAAAAAGGAAACAATTTCTTAATTATTAAATATTATTTGGATCGGTAAAAATGGGTCGAATCATTTGAGAGTCCTTTAATTTGGTAACGGAAAGAGGACAATATATAGTGCTAAAATATAACTGTACTGTATCTTATCTGCTTTCGATAAAGGCTGATAAGAAATGAGATCGTTGGAACACGTTTCCTAATGTTCCTGTTTTTCGCACTTTGACTAACATTCGTTTGTTTTGTTAGATTTCTTAGTAGTATTTTATTTTTTACACTAGCAATCTTGCCTTCTTAACTTTCGTGATTAAATTGCTACTCAGAATTCTACAATTCAATACAAATCTTCGGAATAAACTGTTTTGTTAAAATTACAACAATAAACGACTTTTTGTAAATTGGTCCAATTCTCGCAAAGAAATTTTTTGTCTAAGTACAAAAAGTTTTAGTGGAATCTAACAAGAAAAACAAGCATTTTCTGACATATTTTTATGAACAAAGATGTGTTTTGAGGGCGTAGATATGCATTGCTGGCGTTCCATGTTGGCAAGATTAATGCAAAGTATGTCATTCACGTAATATCGTCGCTGTGATAGTTTACCACGGAACGCTAAAAAGATCAATCTAATACTTAAAGCTGAAGAGTTTGTTTGTTTGCTTGAACGCGCTAATCTCAAGAACTTCGGGTCCGATTTCAAAAATTCTTTCAGTATTAGATAGCCCATTTATCGAGAAAGGCTACAAGTTATATAATATCACGTTCTGAGCCACGGGAGCGGAGTAGTAGCCTGAAATAACGCAGGCGTGCTCATCTTGTGTAAGTTAACCGCCGGACGGTAACCTTGACATATCAACGTAACCTACCATTTTACGTCTTTTTGAAGTTACAGACATTATTTTACTTTTTTTATTTGACATACAGTTGAGATAATATTTCGTTAATATCGCACGCGGCCGAAAGTCACATTGACTTTCGGCCGCGTGCAATATTAAGCATATTACAGAAATGTCATTCTGCTGTCAAATTTAAAACTCACGTGCTCAATTAAGTCAGTCAAGTTTATATTTACACTTTTATATCATAGTAAAGGTTTTGCGTGAAAAGGTTATATTTTGTAAAATATAACTGAAACTGGACTGAACATAAGCATTATTATGAACCGGTTTAAAGCGGTGCCGATCGGAAGAACTAGACTGAACCAGTTTGGATCGATTCAATTATTTGCATATAGGTATATTGAAGTTAATCAACAATGCCGTCTGTCAGTCGCCGTGCTGGCACGTTAACTTGTAGAATGATCTAGACTTAGATGGCGTAGCTGCTAAAGGTTGCTCCGCCGTTGTTTAGCTCTGAACAAAGGTTTACATACGACAAATTCAAATTCAAATCTTTATTCGCTAATATGGGTTGAATACATAGATGACAAATACAATTAATAGTGCCAGCATATTAAGCTTATGGTATGCGAATTATTAAATAAAAATGTTATTCATTGATTATTATATTTTAAAATAAATTATATGTACATATAAAACAAGTCATAATAATAGTCAATTTTTTACATGATTTGTCTATAATAAAAATAATATACTTTTAGTCAATTACAATAATAACAATGTCAAATTACTTATCTATAAAATAAAACATACGAATTATCTTACAGTTACATAATATTAATAATAATTTTGTCAATTATATAGCTACAGTCTATCGGTAAGATACTCAGAAACACTGTAATAAGCCATCTCAATTAGTATCCTTTAAATTTTTGTTTAAATAAGTGCAAAGATGTGATGTCAAGAATCCGTTGTGGTAAATGATTATAAATGCGAGGTGCCATGCAAAGGATACTATTATTGAATAAAAATGTCTTATTACTAGGGCAGGCTATCTTATTTTTATGTCTTTTGCTCTTATACGGTTGGAATATATGTGTGTTAGATCTCACGAATTTCAATACTTCATAGATATATACAGGGGAGCGTTAGTAATTTAAGTTCTATAAAGTATATTTTACAGCTATCAGTTTGTTTTAATTTACATATCGACCTTATGCATCGCTTTTGAGCCTTAAACACAGTATCATTATGAACTGAGTGTCCCCAAAACATAATTCCGTACCTTATTATAGACCCCACATATCCGTGATACGCAGCTAATACAGCAGGACGGTCTACTATTTTAGTTAGCATGTACAAAGCATATGATTGCTGATTAATGTTTGCGCATAGATCCTCAACGTGTGCCTTCCAATTTAGGTTGCAGTCAATATTTAAACCTAAAAACTTTGTTACGTCAACTTGATTTTTTTGAACTTGAACGTTTTCAAGATAATTATTGTCTATTTCTTTTATTTTCCTTACTCTATTTCTAAATATCATACTATTAGTCTTGCCAAAATTTAATTTTAAATTGTTTACTGTTGTCCATTCTACTATGTCCTCGATAGTTTTATTTATGTCATATTCAAGTTTTGTTTTATTTGTATTTTGGAATACTACCGTACAGTCGTCGGCAAATAAAAACGTCGGATGTTTTATAGATTAGGGCAAATCATTTATGTAGATATTAAACAATAACGGCCCCAGCACTACACTTTGTGTGTTCCACGCATTGTTGCATCAAGTCTGGGTGTTCTTCGTGTATGTTGTTGGCAAGTTTGTAAAGACCCCTGCAATACAGGTTCTACGTAATGTACCCAGTGTGTCTTTAAAAAAAGGTGGTAAACAAAAATTATTCACGGAATTAAGGTTCCGTAAATTTTTATCAGTAATATAAATTAATGTGCTTTCACTTTTCTTACTAGTTCATCTTTTCTTTAAGATATAATCAAACAAAAAGATATATCTATTTTATAAAAAATACAAAAGAAACATTTTTACGACATGTGCGAAAAAGACTTAGGTAGTAGTATATTTCTCTTGTATTCAGCTCAGTAGCACCAGACACGTGAATACACAATGCAATCTTATTCTGCATAAGAATCACGATCCAGCAACCAATATCGCACTATTAAGTGCGGGCACACCAAGTACTTTCGAGATTGATAGAAACGATTTACATAACAATATCTGTTGCTCAGCTCACATTGCCGGTAGATGCGAAAAGCCTGTTATATCCTTCTTATACACTTATAGAAATATCCTCCATTTACTTCTATGCTGTTGATATTAATGTAGTACTCAGGATTTAGAGATTTAGACAAAAACATCTTCTTATCAAAATCTGCTTTGATATAAATATACTTATATTAAATTTCAATTGCAAACTTTCTGTAAATTTAGATGAAAAAGGTTTAATATCTAGTTGGTTTCAAACAAGGATTAGGTATTAAACTTAATTTTGAGTGATTACTTTGGTATAAGTAAGTATTTCGACTTGTTTCTAAGTTTATGTACACAAAGCGATAGTAAGGAGTTAATATTAGATCCTAATACTTTTATGCATGCGAAATGTTTGTTAGGACGGCTTGATGTTACAGACTCGCTTTAAAAGTTGCCAAATGCTATGACGCTGATCGGATACACTTGAGCTTTCATTTCGAATGAGCATTCTTGCATTGAATGTTACATTACTGAAAAATAAACAAGAGCACTCAGAGAGAAAGAGACAGAGGGGGAGTCACAAAGTGACGTGTCGTAATTGTCAAATCTGACAGCTTGTTAAAGATTTTTTATGACCAACGACTTGAGTGCTTACAATTATTTACATACACATACATACATACATAGACTCACGCCTGTTTCCCCGAAGGGGTAGGCAGAGGCATATTAAACGCCTACTTTTCGCCAGTGTTTTGATCCCACGTAATAGGTGGCGAGCCTATTGCCGCTTATCGGGATATTTTGTTTGCCAGAGCCTGGTCCGTTGATCGGCAGGTACACCACTTGCAGGTGAGGTTGGCTTGGGACCTTAAGTTCTTGGTGGGAACCCTATGCACCCCTTAATATTATATACACAATTATTTATGGGCGAAATAATTGCAGAAGGTTGTTGTCTTATACTATGTGTCATATTAAATAATAGAAAGCTATAGAAACATATCTACCAACCTCAAAAACAATGATTGCGGCAAAATTGGTCTTTAAATTACCTAAACTTAACCTACACAGACAAAACAGTGAAATATGATACTACGTATAACATTAAGGTAGGAGTAAGTATGTTAGTCTATATTTTCAATCGAATATGAAGATCAGATGAAACAGCGAAACTTTATTGGTATATTTTTTAAGAGAAACTTACTTAACAACACTTTGCTTGGTCCACGAATTACTGTTATGAGGGTAGTTGTTTTTGTATCAGTCAGTCAATCAACTAGATTGTCTGTAAAAGCCCACACGATACAATAGTTATATCAGTCTAGTGCGAGTCGGCATTTTTGCGAGCTTTATTTTCTAGATTATAAAATAATATTACTTATTCAAAAGTTTGAATAACGGTGCTTAATTATAAATCGCTCTATAGGTAAATAAAAGCAATTCAAACAAAGATTTTATGTATTAATTCTTGAAAGGATGATAGAAAACCAAAAAAGTATTTTATCTGTTAATAATTGACATATTTAAGGGCATTAGGGTAGTTAATTTTCGTACAAGGACCCTAAAGTTGCACATATACGAAACCCCACGCCACCCCACGCGTATTGTACTAATCAAATCCATCCCATTTACTATGGTTTACTATAGATTGGTTTGATTGGTACAATATATATATCTATATCGTTATGCAATAAATATATCTATATCTTTATCGTTATCTTTATCTAATACGCGTGGGGTGGCATGGGGTGTCGTACATGTGTTCCAGTTAAATTTTCTTAAGATAAAATGCAGCCTATCTGTACCATGTAAATTCCAATATTTTCCAGAAAAGTAGAAAGAAGTTAATTTCACGTAAATATCTAAGAATTCGCACTTAAGAAAACAGTTATTTTGAAATCACAGGCAGATATTCCAATTTTTTATATACATAGATAGGAAGGAAGCCATTATGTAGATCTGAACAAAATAATCGTGGAGATCAAATATATATCAGTAAGTTAACGAAGGCAAGGAACAAAAGTGCCCAAGTTAATCGGTATAATACTTAAAAAGCTATTTAAGGAAGAAGTGAATGTCCACCTAAATGTAGAAAATTTCACGCTGTTTTGTTATCAATTTTATTTGATGAAAAGAGAAACTTTGTTGAAGATATTTTTAAAATAAGAATATCTAATTGGGGTTATTTTGGTATTTCTTACTTGGATATAATCTTTATTTTATTCGGCGAGGTAATTTCTTTTCCCAACACGGTGGCTACGCTGACCGCATAATATGGCAAATCGTGATAAATTACAATGAAACCTACCACCTGAAGTCCACTGGAGAAACCCTTCGCATGACATTTATATATTTTTTGTTATGTAAGGATTTTTTCTGATGTCATAACAATTTTTTATGGTCGTGAGACACAAAAAATGCAGACATCGCATGTCCATTTCTATATTATCTAACATGACCAATCAATGTATTTGTTTCTCACCTGATTAGGTTTTACAAACGGGGTTAGGTATAAATACTACTTCGTATCCGATGTTTTGCCTGATGGCGAGGAACAAACTCTATACTCATAACTATGTGTAACAGGAGAAGTACCATTGCCCGTACGCGCGGTAGATCTGCAAAATATAAATGCACAATGAATAAACTTCAGCTATATTGAATCTTTATCCCAAAGTGCAAACGATGTGGGTACATTCCATCGTCCGTTCATATGCAAGTATGAACTGGAAGTTCACGCAACGGCCCCAGTCTACATTGACTAGTGCCACTGATTTATTTCTCACGTAAATATGTACCGCACTTAGCAAAATGACCGTCCTGAGTGCATTTCTTGCGGATTCGACAACAATGTGGGAACTATGGATGTGGTAGCTAGTCTCAAGCTTAAATAAACGAAAAAAATATACAGCACTATCTATGTTGCGGAAGCTAAAAGAAAACAAAATATCGACAATGAGGTACGGAACACCAGTACTACGTATAATATAAAAGTGGCTTCAATTTCTATTCATAGTGTCTCAAATACTTTATTTTACTAACTTTATTTGAAAGAATTTTTAAGAATTTTTATTTCAGCAGTTGCCATAATTATTGCATGTATCATCTACCTCTTTTCTTTATTATAGTTGCTAATTCAAAATGTCGGTCACATGACCAAATCTTATGACTAAGCTGTCGCAGTCTTATAAAATGCGACAAATAGTAGGTTTATTGGAGTCGAAATCTTAATATATAAAATCCTTACGTTACTGACTGACTGACAGACACGCTACAGCCGAAACTATTGGGCGCAGGAAGCTGAAATTTAGCATGTATGTTCCTTGGGGACCGTAGGGGTGCACTAAGAAGGGATTTCCCGAAATTCCCACGGGATCGGCCAAAACGGGTAAATTAAAAAAATGCAGGCGTAGCTGCTGGCGTCCTCTAGTTACGATATAAAATTAATAATTTTATTATGTCTTACTTCGGCTATCTAAATATACTTAAATTGCATACACACATTTATATAGAACTAGATGAGCCCACGGTTACACCCGTGTTAATTAAGGGTACTGCTCCGCTTCCGTGGCTCATAGCGTGATGTTATATAGCCTATAGCCTTCCTCGATAAATGGACTATCTAACACTGAAAGAATTTTTCAAATCGGATTAGCGCGTTCAAGCAAACAAACAAACTCTTCAGCTTTATATATTAGTATTAGATTAGATACCACGTCCATTGTAAAGCTGTTTCATTCCAAGACCAAAGTATCGGTGGCTCCAGCTTTTTGCAATAAAGCTTGATGAAAGTCGTTCAGTCTCGCACCAGCCATGTATAGTATCAATCAGTTCATTTTTGGAATTCCCTGCCTCTGGACACGGTAATATAATCTAACAGTATTGTAACTCGGCTATCTCCCCGAGTTATATGCCTACAGATGCGCTGGACGCAAACAAGCGATAGGGCCGCCCGCTCCAATCCAAGTATTTTAATTACATCTACCTACTCGATAATTTCTGCTTTTGTGACTGTTCATATTTATTATAAACAAATAAAAGTCATGTAGGTATGTAAGTACCCTAGGAATGACCAATTGGTTACACTTAGTAGACTTTACATTAAGCAGATTCATATCCGCTTTCATTTTGAAAATAACTCTTAATGTACTACTAATCATAGACTTCAATAAAACAGTACATTTTCCATAACGTAGGTAAAAGTGTTCTGCTAGTAGCATTGTCCATAACGTAGGTAAAAGTGTACATTATTACTACAATCATACTAATATGTTTTAAAAAATATCAACATAATAATAAATTAAGCTACTCAAATTTCGACTTAATCATGGATCATCATCTTAATCATCATCATCTTTAGGTGACTTAACGAAGAGTTCAAACAGTACAATATAGTCTACAACTCGTCGCCACAATTATTATTTAAATAAAGAACACTGCTACAAAAACCGTCACCGTCCGTTCGTGACTGATGCACGATCGCGGCTGTTGTGTACTTTAGGGTGTACTTTGCTCGAGGCGCGTAGGTATAACTCGAGTTTCGCGCGTTTGTATGGAGTTAGAATACTGTTAGATATTATGACCGTGCTCTGGAGATCAGGATGGCAGCTAATCGTTGGACGTTCAAGGTTAAGGCACGCGAGCATATTCGCAAAGAGTTCTTGGCACAATCATCATAATTTTTCACATCAACAAAACTGTATATATATTGTTTTTATGTATATATAGGTGATTATATAGATGATTTAAATATATATTTATCATGAATGTATATTTAAGTAGTCATATTGTATAAAATATGTATGTATTGTATATTATGATATTTATGTTACTTGTCATATACATATATTAAGCTCCTTAAACTAATTTGTACACCTACCACAATTATCTCTGTATCACCCTATGGTTAACTGGGAGAAAATGCCTCGATGGCATTAAGTCCGCCATTGCACTTACATTGTGTATTGTACATAAAGTTTAAATAAATATATATAAATATAGTGGATAGTCTGCAAGGGTCCTTGCGAATCATCTACTAAGTTATTTAATGGCAGTCTTTATCATGTTGGAGATGAATAGAAGTCTATACTACTAATGTAGAAAATGATATAATTATGAATTAATATATAAAAAAAGTCTTGCGGGTGGGCGGCGATAGCCGAGTGGATATACCAACAGACTGCCATGCAGAGGGTATCGGGTTCGAATCCACGGCGCGCACCAATGACTTTTCGGGGTTATGAGCATATTGAATTGTTAATTTTCGCTTGTCCCGTGCCTCGGAGAGGACGTTAAGCCGTCCCGGTTGTCATGAAGATCTTGGCAGTCGTTACAGGGCGTCAGTACCTTCTAAATAAACTGACACTAGTCTAAACCATGGAATATCGCTATCCCTTCGAGTTGCGGAGGTCAGACAGGCAGTCGCTCTGCGGAAAAGCTAATATGCAGCCAAATCCGGTTAGACTAGAAAGCGGACCCCAGATTGAAACTGTGATAACGCTAAGAGGATGGTGATATAAAAAAGTCTTGCGTTATTGAATGACTGACAGACAACCCACAACCGAGGCTAGTGGGCATAAGAAGCTGAAATTTGGCATATAAGCCCCTTAGGGAGTGGACAGCGACTAAGAAGCTTTTTTCGAGATTCTCAAGAGAAAGTCAAAGTCAAAGTCAAAATCATTTATTCATCTAGGCCACAAAGTAACGCTTATGAACGTCAAAATTAAGTTAATTCCTTAATGATTCTACATTTACATTTACTGCCACGTTCGCAATGCAATAGGTAGAACCACGAGAAAGAACGGGCAATAAAACCCATGGCCACTCTTTTCAATCAAATATATTATGTTGTATGGTTGTACATTTTATTTTGTAAGGAGCTGCAACTATTTCACATTGTAAGATATCTACTAGTAAAATTTTTAGTAACTATTGATATAATACTCAAGCAGTAAATGATGTTCATTTGGTAAGCCTACCAAAGCAAATATGGTGAAACAGGAGACAAGGAAGCAACAAATACATAATTATGTACTGGTTTCGATGCGGGCATCTACTAGTATGCTTATAATATATATGTATGATAGAAAATACCTATACACTGAGGAAAATTACCCCTAAACACAAATCAAATGTAATCATCATGATGATCATACAAAATTGTTTTGGGTAGGGTTGGCTAACATCCCTAACGTGGGATCTCGGTAACCGTGGATTGGACACCCGCGGTGAAGCTAAGCGAGATCCCGGGAGTGGACGCTCCGCTTCAGCTTAGAGGGGCCTGCGCAGAACCCGTCGGGGGGTAGCGACGAATGCTTCAGCGATACCCTACCCTCCAACACATGGGTACATGAGAAAGTCGAGGTAGTTTTTAGTGGTAACACCACATACTCCGGCTCTCATTTCCCCAAGAGTCGGCGATCCGCAGGGATTTCCCACCTCGGGTAAAAAAAAAATAGTGTTCACTAACACCAGAATCTCTCTCAAACTCCTAAAAAAACTATGAAGATCATACTTTATTAACACAATGAAATAACAATAAGTATTATTTTCAATGACATAGCTAGATAAACAAGCTAATTTTCCTGAGTAGATGTTACTTTGAAACTTGATTAATATTTCAAACAAAGTGCAGCGCTGTTGCAGTGCTTTCGCTGCAAACTGACTAACTTTATAAGTTTCACAACACAACTTCGATTGTCGAACATATTGTGCTACTTTCAAAGCCAATATATCTTAGAATAATAAAACAGGGTTCTAAATACTTTAAAAATTTCACAACTTGTATACATTTTAACATTGGTTATTTTGATAGTACGATATGACGATATGCTAAGACGAATGAATGTTGAAAGAAAATATGATGATGATGACCACGATTGATGTCATTTATGTCGTATTCCATTTTCGCTTCCAATTAATAGCGCGATTAACATTTACAAACAAATGTGATTCTTATCATCACTTGAACCCATTTGTCCTGACTGACATTATAATTATGTATTATTATTATCACACAAAAAAACGATTGAAGCTAGAAACATGAGCTTTAGACAGCGATTTTCTTTTATGATGTAAGCAAGATAGGATTTTTAAAGAGATTATTAAACAAATTTTCAACTTATTAAATTATTCAAAATAATAATAAGGGTCGAACATTTGTTTAAAAATCCCCCGATTTTAAAGTCAGTACTATCATAGTACTGACTCGGAATGATAGTAGTACTATGAAAACGAGAGAGAGTAGTATTTATTCTATAAAAAAACGCGAATGTTTATAAGAATACCATAAAACAGAGACACGACACCGATAGTTTTGTGGTACAGTTCTAGCTTCAAGGTACTCGTAAGTAAGGTAACTTGTGCTTATTGTTGTGTAGTTCCGGACCGTAATAGTTCCAGGAACTATGTCATTTGAAGGAACGATTCGATCCCATCCGATCAGTCAGAACGAATGAGTTCCATATGATCGTTGTTTAATCTATGGCATAGGTACCTATTTTACTTCGTGTACGAATGAGCGGCGATGGCGCTCGCCTCGAACTGAGCGTGGGAGCCGTCAACGTACGAGTCTTCCGAACGTACCCGAATAGATCGTCCAATTATGCACAAGTGCAACACAATCAGTTTTATTGTTCTGCATGCCATTATGCCACTGATGCACTTAACTTTTAGGTTCAATATTGTAGCATTCAATATAATTTCACTTTGAACTTTTGGCCTTGTCACCCATTATGTGCCCCATTTCTTAGAAATAGGTACAAAAAAGAATTTATAGTTGATTGAATCAGGCGTTACTTGGCGGAACTCCATTGTAACCTAATGGAAGGAAAGAAGAACCCACCACGCACCCTCGGATTGACCAGCCCAACTATTGCAATAGAAAAAGGTTGACAATACCGAACTCCTCTAAATGGATAAGGGATATAGTAATGGCACAGTATAAAGACATACAGTAGTTTGACGCCTTTGATCTCGTAGAAAAAGCCGACAACGTTTAGACAAGGGTAAGGAGTCTAGGGCTGCCACATTTAAACAATACCTACTTATTCAAACACCGTCTATATATTTTAGAAAAATATTACAATTGCTACGCTACATGAATATATAGTGTAAATCACTTATTTATTATATTACTTTTTTTAATCCCGCTTGCACATCCCAAATTTTACTATCAGTTTCATCTCTCTTTCAATGAGTATCTTTGCATGCAATTTGCCAACAACACTCAGGAGGCTTATACCGCGATTTTTTTGCATTCATGCTGAGACCCTTTGCTCTTGTAGCGTGTACCGTTTGCCCTAACATTACGGCCCTGTTCAGTCACTTGGTACGTGATTGGTCCGCCAACATTTAATAAACAGTAGGTACAGCAGGCTTGCAGCGATGCATTGAGCATTTCAGCAGACATCCTGTAATATATAGCTTTAGCCACTTTTATACTTTTCAAATATTTTAAGTTATAATGCAAAAAATCGATAGGTACTATTTATTTCCCTACTGTTACATTTTTTTTCCGATCGGTGAGGGATTGACAGTAGAAAGTGTCACTACCCGATTTTATTCCGTGAGTGACGTAAAACGGCGCTAGGAAAATACACGAAACAAATAGTACCGTCGCGTAGAGAAAGGAAAAATCTACATTATAGTCTATGCCAACCGGTCTGGTCAGGTTTCATTATTTTCTTTCTTTTCTTTCTTTTCTTTCTTTTCTTTCTTTTCTTTCTTTTCTTTCTTTTCTTTCTTTTCTTTCTTTTCTTTCTTTTCTTTCTTTTCTTTCTTTTCTTTCTTTTCTTTCTTTTCTTTCTTTTCTTTCTTTTCTTTCTTTTCTTTCTTTTCTTTCTTTTCTTTCTTTTCTTTCTTTTCTTTCTTTTCTTTCTTTTCTTTCTTTTCTTTCTTTTCTTTCTTTTCTTTCTTTTCTTTCTTTTCTTTCTTTTCTTTCTTTTCTTTCTTTTCTTTCTTTTCTTTCTTTTCTTTCTTTTCTTTCTTTTCTTTCTTTTCTTTCTTTTCTTTCTTTTCTTTCTTTTCTTTCTTTTCTTTCTTTTCTTTCTTTTCTTTCTTTTCTTTCTTTTCTTTCTTTTCTTTCTTTTCTTTCTTTTCTTTCTTTTCTTTCTTTTCTTTCTTTTCTTTCTTTTCTTTCTTTCTTTCTTTCTTTTCTTTCTTTTCTTTCTTTTCTTTCTTTTATTTCTTTTCTTTTTCTTTCTTTTCTTTCTTTTCTTTCTTTTCTTTATTTATTTATTTCCTTTCTTTTCTCTCTTTTCCCTCTCTTTCTCTCTTTTCTCTCTTTTCTTTCTTTTCTTTCTTTCTTTCTTTCTTTCTGAGGTTCAAATCTGCAGGGCGCACAGTTTGATGATGAGATGTGTCATAGGGAGTCAGTACCTCTGAATAAACTGACGCTAGTCTAAATTATAGAATATTGCTAAACGCTTGGGTTGCGACGCGCGACGGTCAGACAGGCAGTCGTTTATATAATTGCTATTATGCAATCTAATTCGGTTAGACTAGTAAGCGCACCCGGGGTTGCAACTTAGATAACGCTAGGAGGATCAATTGCATATAATAGTCCCCTATCCTTCTGCTAGGCACTGGCCTCTCATTACTATGAGAAGGGTTAGGTTAGCTGCTGACCAAGTGCGGGATGAAAATTTAAAATACATATGTAGAACATTAGAAAAAACATCAGTGATGCTTCATTGATGACAGGCTATCATAATTATACAATTTAATACGCACATAACCTTGACGTCAGTGATGCACTCCGCGGATTTGAACTCGATACCCTCCTTATATGGTAAACTGCGAGTGGGCAACTTGTACTCAGTTATACAGAATAATATTTAAAAGATACAATACTCGCACTGAACCCTGCAACGCTGCAACGCGGCAAACTGCACATAGGTGCAAATAATAAAAAATGTCTCGAAACAAAAATGTACGAATCTCACATAGTTCTTGTGTCCTAGAGCAACAACTTTGTAAATACCAAAAATATATGCAACAGCTTATCGCAAAAGTAAATGCCATAAAATATTTTTTTTAAATTTATATAGATACCTTACTTTTCAGTTTTTTTTTTATATAATATCTCTAGTTCTATTAATTTAATATTCATGCATTATTAGGTCATTCAACTTACTACATTTACATTTTCATTGTTGTTCCACAATTTTTTTTAAAATTTGCTACAGTGTTAGATGAAGGTAACTCGTTATCATGGGCTGGATACTAACGTTTTTGTAATTTTCGTGTATTCATATACCGTCACTTTCTGTAACATACTTTTCCACCATAGTTCTGAACATGATCGCGAGTAGCCTACATTATAAAGCGTAAGTGGATGCTCCTGTTACACAAGATTCACATTTGAAGACTACTAGAGCACTTAATTTAATAACTACATATTTTGTATATAATATGTATGTTCTTATTTACTATTTACAAGTAATTAATTACAATGTGAAACAGTTGCAGCTCCTTACAAAAACAAAATATACTGGCGATTAAAAACACGAGTTTTATTGCCCGTTCTTTCTCGTGGTTCTACCTATTGCTTTGCGAATGGGCAGTAAATGTAAATGTAGAAGCATTATTAATTTATTTTAAAAATTTGACGTTCATAAGCGTCACGTTGTGACCTAGATGAATAAATGATTTTTGTCTTTGACTTTGACATACTGCTTGCCATATACGGTATAATTATAGTTCATTATACACACACAAGCCGCGTCAAGGACTTTGCCTACTTATATTAAAATTACAAGTAAGTTTGAAACTTGTATCAAAAGTAAAACAGCTGATAAACAGACGAGGCAAAAGTTACATTTATAAGAACAGCATTTTAATTCAACTGTCACCTCTAGCAAGTTTAAGTTCAACTTTACAATTGTTGAATCCAATACAATACGTGCTCCTTTTAATAAAATTAAAAGTTGAAACAACATAGAAATAAGAAAACATCACAAATCAATGAAAATCTGCTACGTGCAGAATTTTATGAAATGACTTTTAAAACAATTGAGTAAGTTTCAGACATTGTCCCTTTTAACATTGACAGTTGAATTTATTTAAATAAAAAAAAATCTGATTGGAATTTATAAAGAAATAAAATACTAACGAATCTAGTTCTCTTCTGTAAGGTAGCTCATCAAAGTTCATTTATTGTTTTTTTACTTGAGAAAGAAAATAACTCTTAATTTGTTAGAAAATAAATTGCGTTTAGAAGAGCGATGGGGACCGGGTGCAAAAACTATCTGCGTTGACATTGTGAAAGAAACGAGACGATATTATATTGTTACATTTCACTGCTTTTCTTACGCGTAATTCTTTGCAATGCCATTTCAAATAGACGCACATAATATTTTAAAATTAATAATATTTCGATTACATAAGGTTTTGTTCGTAGACCTGTGATGTATGCAATCCATCTTATCAGGTGTATATGTATACATTGCGCCGTATAAATCTTTAGACTGGGCCATCCAACACGACCTAGCACCACCTCAATCCATTTCATGCCTGACATTTCTAGACGTCATCTTTTCGCAGCATATCTTCCTTACTTCCTGTAGGTCTCCTTCTGGTCAAGGCCTCCTCAAGACTACTTTTCACCCGGTCCATGTTTGCGGACTATTTGAAATGATTTGTGCCTCTTCAAAACTGCTATAGGTTTTAGAGTACGGGTGACTTTACTTTGTTCTGTGGGACACGTAGTCTTGCAGTCTCTAAGTTAAATCCTCATGAGCTTTTCACTATATTCCTCTGGGCGACTTATACTCACTTGTTTGACTTTAAACAAAAGTAATACAAAGATAATCTAGAACAAGTCTCACATGGTCAACTGAATTCAAACTAGGCAGAGTCTACAACTACTGAAGCTCGAAACGTGTATTTGCATAGTGGTTTTATTTTATGATAAAAATCCACAATGGAAAATTAGTGTTTAATATGCACTTAGTTCACTTGTGTGAAGTGAACTCCCGGCTGCCTTATCTGTCTGTATGAACGGGATAAAAACAAAAATGACTCGACGGATTTTTGTGCCCGTTCGTTTTCATCCCTTCGGAGCCGCGAGTGATCTCTAGTCCTTCAATAAATCTACAATCAAAGAAACGTAGTATGTTGTACCTACATAAAGCCAAGCGCCTAAGGGCACTTATCGATGAAATCTCCAATACATTATCGTGTGCGTATGCAAATAAGATTATTTGCAGACACTTGGTGAAATGAACTGAACAGCCTACCCCTGTACTACTGAGGGCATGGTTTATACGATACACGTATTTATTAGGAGATCAGTCACCTCTTACTTAAAAATACAATATAATTTGTAAGTATGGTAGACAAGACTTTGCCCGCGCCTCTGTCCACGTGGGCGGCGGTCACCAATAAAATAAAAAGTATGACTCTCTGAAATATCGCTGGCGCTTTTTAGCTTCTCACACAAAAACATACAATAACAGCTCTTCGTTGCGACGTGAAAGGACAAACAAACTCAATTTCGAATTTATAATAATAGTACGGAAGTATGGATAAACATGTATATTTAAAGGAAAGAAAGCAGTAGTATTATTTCATTTCCCTTTATGTTAGTGAGTCACTTTTTTTAATTTTAAAAAGACAACTCCCGCTCAAGGAATAAATCCAGTGTCGCAGAGGATTTTACAAACATGCATCCAACGTTCACAGTGAACTTACAGACTCAAAACAACAATTTATGGAACTCACTAAGTGTTGTCTCGTGTGGGAATCGAACCCCCAACACTTGGCGCAGTGTTAAGCAGCGAGGCGACCGCTTAAACCACTACGCCAACCGTGCAGTCATCTAAATGAAATTATTTCTAGTGTTTGCAACACAGTATTCAATTTGATGTGAAAGATTTAATAGTACGGTTGAACAGTGTAGATAAATCATACGTGCACGACGCCTACACTTCAGCAAAACTGGGCTATCTATCACTTTTTATTTTTTTGCTTTGTGATAGTGTATTAAAAAGATATGAAATCGGACGTAATAGTGCTTGTCTAGAGTTTGGCTAGAAGGAGCTGGGATCAATTGCAGCAGATTTGTGGAAGCGTGATTCTATACATCAGCCCTTGTCAGCCACAACAAATCTCAGACATAAATGTACTGTGTTGCACAGTGAATACAAGTATTAAGTAGGTACATGAAAATTTTACCTTATATCTCCTGGTGATGTTCTTGAGTGGAGTCCTGGAGGCAAGCTAGATACACACAAGACTAAAATTGGCCAATATTAGCAAGTGAATTATCTTTACTTTACCAGACTCCAACGCAGCGTCTTCAATGCACGATCGTCCGGCACCAACCACGTGCATCGGATTCACTCAAGTTTTACAATGTTCATTACAATACTATTTTATCACAATTAAACCGTTGCCAGCGCGGGAAACGACAAACTATTCGCAAAGCTACAAGGACGAGCTTTCCAAAAGGCGATCAATTCATATCAATTACAAATCTCGCGAGACAGCCAAAGACGGCGTGTTAATTTTTCAAGGCAAGCGGAAGTTGACAGTTCAGTATGACCATAGTCAAAATATACAATAGACTAAACTAAACGTTACTAAAACGATATAATCGACTTGACTTATCATAAAACTATTTCCGGTCCGCTAATCGGTTGGTAGACGTGACAATGTTGCAACCGCTCTCCTCAGAATCGAACCGTCCACCAAGTCCTCAGCAAATCGGGGAACTCCATCAGCCCCAGTTACCAAACGAAGAATGCGCCCCCTGCGCCATCTGAGTGGCGGAAGGTTTGCCTCCTTGATCAAAACCAGGTCACCAATCTTGGGTGGATCGGTCTTGTTGGTCCACTTAACGCGTTGCTGGAGTATGTGCAAATATTCCAAATTCCAGCGTTTCCAAAAGCTCTGAGTAATCTGGCGTACCAATCCAAAACGCGAGAGACGACCAGGTCTCGTATTAATATAGGGGCACTCAGGCAAGACGACAAGTGGGCGACCAACCAAAAAATGGCCCGGCGTAAGGGCCTCCAAATCATTCGGATCTGAGAAGATCGGGCACAACGGCCTAGAGTTCAAAACGGCCTCAATCTTACAAAACACAGTTGCGAGTTCCTCAAATGTAAGGACAGACTCACCGATTGTCCTGCACAAGTGTGTTTTGCCCGATTTTACAGCAGCCTCAAAAATACCACCCCAGTGTGGACAATTTGGTGGGGAAAACAACCAATTTATCCCACGTCAGGCAAGCCTGTCACCTATATCAGCCTTGTTGGTTTCAAGGAAATTAACAACGTTATTCAAATAATTATAAGTGCCCTTAAAGTTAGTGCCGCAGTCAGAACGGATCAAGGAAGGCAGCCCTCTGCGGGATACAAATCTGTCAAATGTGGCTACAAACGCCTCAGTTGTAAGCGAGGAGACCAGTTCCAAATGAACGGCCTTTGTGGAAAGACAAACAAAAACGCACAAGTAGGCCTTAACAGTCTTGCTGTTTCGAAGTGTCGACGTTTTTACCAAAAAGGGACCAGCGAAGTCCGTGCCAACACCGTCAAATGTCCTGCTCTCCGTTACGCGATCTGCCGGTAAGTCTCCCATCAACGGCTGCATGGTAGAAGCCTTGAGCTTATAGCAAGGGATGCAGCGAAAGACTACACTCTGAATAATTCTTCGGGCAGACAAAATCCAAAACTCGCGTTGCAAAATGGCCAAGAGCGCATTACAACCAGCATGCGAATTTTTAAGGTGACGGTCAGTTACCAACAAGCGTACCAAATGACCGTCCTTAGGTAACAACAGGGGGTGACGTGCCCCGTAAGGGAGGTTGGCGTTCTTGAGACGCCCTCCAACGCGCAAGAGACCCGTATCGTCCAAAAAGGGGTTCAATTTAGATACCGCTCCCGACAATTTCGATCTTCCTGACTTGAGGATAGCAATCTCCTTCTCAAAGTGCGCCAATTGCACAGAACAAACCCAAATGGTGAGGGACTCCTGTCGTTTCTGTGGTGAAAGAAACGGTGTCAGATGTTTCTGTTGTGGGTGCCTAAAATTAAAAACAAAACGCTTTATCCAAGCAGTAACACCTAACAACTTATCGAGGGAGCTGTAACGATTCAACAGGAAATCGGGGTCGAAGGCGCATTTCACCTTCTCAAGACCTAGTGTTCGTAGACCCAGCAAATTGGAAGTATTCAAAACTGGCGTTCGAGGCCAATCAATTTGTGGTCGACTCAACCATTGCGGACCCAACCACAGCGAATGGCCTATCAAACTAGGCGTCAAGCATCCGCGCGAGGCACAATCAGCGGGGTTGAGCTCACCTGGCACGTGTCTCCAAACAAGCTTGACTTCGGATTTCTGGATTTGGGAAACGCGATTAGCGACAAATACCTCCAAAGTGTGGACAGACGCCTTTAACCAACAAAGAACAATTGGGCTGTCTGTCCGGGCGTAGGTCCCATTAATACAAATGCTTTTACCCAAAGTGTTAGACACGTGGTTCAATAAGCGTACAAATAGTGCTGCTCCCGAGAGCTCCGATTTCGGAATGGTCAGAGATGTCCGAAGGGGTGCTACCTTGCTCTTCGCCATGATCAAGGAAACTCTCACCTGACCTGAGGCACTGACTGTGCGCAAGTACACCACGGCCGCGTGACTACGTTCCGAGGCATCACAAAACCCGTGAAGAGTGGCCTTGTACTTCCCGGGAGGAAGGATGGGACGAGGCAAGGAGATCTCGTTGACGGCAGGAAGTGAGGATACAAAAGAGGTCCATTCCTGCACAAGAGTGCCGTGTAGAGGTTCGTCCCAGGTCAATCCTGCTGTCCAAAGCTTCTGCAAGAAGCATTTTGCTCAAAATATGACAGGACAAATCCAACCGTTTGGATCAAAGGTTCTGGCGACAGTAGACAACACGAGACGTTTAGTCCAAGAACAAGGCAATTTCAAGTCTACGTTATACGTAAAGATGTCTTGGACTGGTCTGTACTGAACGCCGAGAACAGCCATCATGACGGGGTTGTCAACAATCTCAAACAAATGTGGATCCTGCTGATGATCCTCTGGCAAGCCTTCAAGTGAGTTGGAAATCCATTTGCGCAACTCATAACCAGCGGAGGCCAAAATACCTATCAATTCGTCCCGCAGGAGGATCGCCTCGTCCGCTGTGGAGGCACCCGAGCAAATGTCATCGATGTAAATATCGTCCTTCAAGATGGCGGAGGCTCGTGGGAAACGTAAGCCTTCGCGGACTGCGAGCTCCCAAAGAGAACGTATTGCCAAGTAGGGGCTCGACCTTAACCCGTACGTATTAGTATTGAGCTCGTAGACGACCATGGCATCGCGAGGAGACTCTCTCCAAAGGATCAGCTGGAAGCGACGGTCATCAGGGTGGATAATCGTCTGCCTAAACATCATTTTTATATCGGCCACAAGACAACCTGATGTCGTCGGAAGCTGGTGATGACGTCACAAAGGTCCTTGACCAACTTGGGACCAGAATGCAAGCACTGGTTCAAGGATACGCCTGTTGAGGTCTGCACAGAACCATCAAATACTGTGCGCAGCTTGCCAGTTGATGGCTTCAATACCGCATGATGCGGGAGAAAGTAATGCTCCGCCGAACGCCAATCCACATTTGACACAGACATGTGTCCCAATTGTTCATATTCTCTCATGAACTCAACGTACTTCTGTCTGAGCTCCGGATCACGACCCATGCGACGCTCCATAGCCAACAATCTCTTTTCGGCTAAAGGTCGTGACTCACCAAGCGGAGGCCGAACAGACAGAAGGGGTAGCCTCGTAATAATCCGACCAGAACGGAGTCGACCAGTGTAGTTCTGGAAGAACAGCTCGCACTCCTCATGTTTTGGATTCAAACGGGCAGCTTGAGGGGGCTCCTCTACCTCACAAAACCTCTGAACCGCATCAGAGAGAGCGGAGCCTACAGCCAACAAATTATCAAGTTCGGGTGGAGGGGGTTCCCTAGGTACAGGTCCCATCAAAGCAAATCCAAATATGGTCGGGATGGCAGTCAAACCATTAGGCACCAAGACCCGTTTCCTACCAATCAAAATTCCACCGAGGACATCAGAGCCAATCAACAAGTCGATTTGTCCCGGTGTGTCAAATTTGGGGTCTGCCAGTTCCAATCCCGATTTCAAATTCACCACAGCAGCAGGTAGCTGTTTCTGTGGATACATACCCAAAATATTCTTCAACACAATAGCCGAGGTTTTAATCCTCGAGTGTGAAGATTCAACAGGGCCAAACAAAACCTTAACTTGCCCTTCAACATTAGAGGCTACGTCACCTATGCCCCGTATACAATTCGGAAAAGAGCCCATATTTAATTTATCCTGCCCTACCAAATAAGTGGAAACAATGCAACCTTGTGAACCTGCGTCCAATATAGCACGGACAACAACAGAGGTCCCTGTGGGTCCCCAGACCCTAACAGCAACCGTTGGTAGGATAACGGTGTCAATGGGGGAGGTTGGCATTATAGGGCACGGGTCAATGACCTATTGTTGCCTAGGCGGCGACCGTTGGCCAGGACCAGGCAAATCAAAATGAGGGTGCGGCTTGAAGTCTTCAAAGGCGCGATGACTCGATCCGCGCGCCATCTGTGGGGAGTCATAATGACGCACCCGCCCAAAACGAGGTGGGCGCGAGTCAAGGCGGGGACGCTCCGCCAAAGGAGGGGAAAACCTGGGGCAGCAGTCATGGTGCTGGTGACAGTGAGCAGTCGCACATTCTGGTGCGCGAGAGAGAGGAGGCGTACGCACGCTACGGTTCTCCAAGCGGGGTGAGTGGCGATCAATTGAGCGAGGCGACTCTCGGCTACGCGCCGGTGAGCCTCGGCTGCCACCTTCAAAACACCCGCCCGTGCGCGGCGTCGGCTGGTTGGACAAGCGGCCTACCTCTCTGGCATTCATGCAGAGAATGTCCGAATGCTGTCCTCCACAGTGAGGACAGGGGCGAGAGTTTGGGCAGTCTCGCTGGTAGTGGGACCCCAAGCAAGAGAAGCAAAGGCGGCGGGCATTCGCGATGCGCCTACGAGAGGCGACATGTAGGTCCAAGAATGCCCTACAACTGGCCGTTCTGTGCCCCGTGACCTTGTAGTAAGAGCACTCCGCTGGGCCCTGTGTGACCGCAAAGCGAGGAGGGCGCCGGTCAACATTGGCTCGGGTGTGAACGCGAGCCTGCTCTTTGACCTTGGGCGGCTGCGTCTTAGCCGGCGTGTCACCACCGGAGTTGTCCAAGACCCGGCACTCATCCTCCAGGAACCCCTCCAGGTCAGCAAAGGGGGGCAGATGGGTCGCGCTGTCCCCACCAAAGCGCTGTTCAAAACGCGACCTCAGGTCGGCAGGCAGCTTTTTAAGTACAATGTGCACCAATAGATAGGACCATTGGTACACGGGCAGCTCAAGGCACTTAAGTGCGTTGATAGCCACCAAAAGCGGGTTCAAAAGTTGGGTGCGCAACCCAAAGACCCGGGTGAGCGTGGGCAAACTCAAAATCTGTTCAATATGCGTGTCGGCGAGGCCACGCTTGTTATGGTACAGTCAGCATCAAAAGTTGATGACCACATTTAGATTTTCAATATCGCTGTACACCATAATACACCTAAATTGCTCAACATGACAAGCGCCAGAAATGAATGATTATCTTTAAAGGGCATAAGTAGGTGACCATGACTTTTCAAAAGTAGCTAAACAAAGTTATGGTAAAAAAAGCATAACACCACGTCACCAGTCATTCGGCCAGTACGGCCAGTGACGTCCGAGAACTAAATAATGGAGGTCGTTACATTTGATAAACTAACATGATTAAATAAATTATTATTAAAGTATTATGAAGTAAATAATTTTATATAGTCTTTTAAGCTAATTATAGGTGATAAATAATTGCAACCGCAATGGTCTACATTCGATACAAAGTGATAATTAAGTAGAAATATTATTTTACATTCAAGGGTAAACAGTTTTACAAAGAATTGAATTAAAACAGAATTTGTGTGAATTTTGAAAATGAGTCTTATATGTAGGTATATAGGGGGTCTACCAAGAGTTTGTTTTTCAAACAAACCACGAGTTTTGCACGCGATCGTCACGGAAGTTTCCTGCATGTGAAATAAATTATACAAGTATTTTTATCTAGTGAAACATGTCAAAATAATAGTAGTTTCATACATCAATTAATGTTAAAACTTAATTTAACATTTTTTTATCGTCAATTTATTGATAATAAGTATTCTACTTGACAGCAAAACACTATGACGTCCCTATATCATATTTCATACAAAACCCTTGACAAAGGTCGTTTTTGACAAATTGTTTTTGATAAAAGTGCTTGATTTGACTAGTTGGAAACAACCCTATTTCCATAGATTTTCTAAAAGCACCCTTATCGGATAGTAGCGATCGATAGAGGGCGCATTAAGGAAATGTATGAAAATTGTTCCCGTCAAAAGGCAGCGATAGCCGAGTGGAGATACCAACAGACTGCCATGAAGAGGGTTTCGGGTTCGAAACCACGGCGCGCACCAATGACTTTTCGGAGTTATGTGCGTATTGAATTGTTTATTATCGCTTGTCCCGTGCCTCGGAGAGCACGTTAAGCCGTCGGTCCCGGTTGTCATGAAGATCTTTGACAGCCGTTATAGGGCGTCAGTACCCTCTAAATAAACTGACACTGGTCTAAACCATGGAATATCGCTATCCCTCCGAGTTGCGGAGGTCAGACAGGCAGTCGCTCTGTGGAAAAGCCAATATTCAGCCAAATCCGGTTAGACTAGTAAGCGGACCCCAGATTGAAACTGGGATAACGCTAAGAGAATGATGATGAAAATTGTTCCCGTCGACTAGCCTATCATCACCGTGTAAATTTCGTAATAGACCCTCAGATTGGGTTCTAATTCAATCGTAACTATAAAAATCATAAACTAAGTCGACGGTATGAATTTGAACGGAATCTGCGTGATTTTTGAAAATAAGTCTAATTGCCTTACGAATAAGGTTACAATTCAATCGAACTAAAAATCTATAATTACGTCGATGGTATAAATTCAAACTGATTCTAAATGTTTTCGGATATTATAACGATCAGCAATTTTTGACAAAATGGTGTTCAACAACAAACCTTTGACAAGTAGTGTTCAGTTAGTTTTGAACTTTAATGATGTTCATTCAATACTGGCGCCCTTTTTGTTGAGCGATTTATGGGTGATATTATGTTCATTGATTTTGAAAATCTGAATGTGGTCATCGACTTTTGATGCTGACTGTACCTACGGGTAATTAGGTCTCGAGCCGTCTAGTACGCCTCGTCAGACACGGGCAGATGCTGGATGAGGCCCTTGGCCTCCCCATCCAGAACTGACATCAAATAGGCCAATTTTTGTGCCGGCCGAAGGTCAGCCCTATCATTAACCAGGCTGTCAAACAAATTAACGAAGCCCTGGTAGCTTCCTAGGCAGCCATCAAAATGGGGGAGGTCTAAAGTAGGGAGCCTACTCACCAGCCCCGGTGCTGTCCTAGGAAGCTCCTGCTTTAAGCCGGGTTGACCGTCCCTATCGGCAACTAGTTGTCTCGCACTATTGGATACGGCATCATACAGGTCTAAGACCTGGGCATAGTCTTCGCTGACCTTATTTCGCTGGTCAGCGGTGAAGTCATTAACTGACACTTCGAGACAGCAAGTGCTGAAAGTGCGGAATTGCTGTTCCACACTTGCCAGGCGATCGTCAATCCGCTCGTACCTTTGTAGTAAGGCCTGCTGGCGATCAGGCCGGTTCACTAAGGCACTGGCCGAGGCAAACCAGCGCAAATCTGATGCAATAGCACCAGCAGCCGCACGCAAGTCCTTGATAGCTGATATAATCAAATTTCAAGAGAGCCCGTACAAGCGTTAAATAATATTAACAATCAAAACTTAATATTTGTTAATTGTTTGAAACCAACAAAATATTAGCCTGTTTACTGCTGGTACAAGCAAGTGGCAGGTATTTACTGCCCAACAAAATTAATAGTTTCAATATATTGACTCAAAGACAAAGGTTATTAAAGTTATAACATACAACAATTAAAGTTGAAACTTAAATTAGGTAATTCATTAATTACTGCAACAAACAGACCAAATGTGTTATATATCACAACTGTAGGCACCAGATTGTGTTACCTAACAATAATATCAGTATATTATAACAAAACAAAGGTTTATTAAGTTGATTTATCAATGTGACCCGCCCCTCTATGCAAGGTCAAATTTGGTTAACATAATGTTTCAAACTCAATGTTTACAATTAACTAAGTCAATTGATACATATAACTATTATGTATCCAACCAAAACTGACTATTTAATGATTACAACAACAAATTCTAGTTAGATTTCAACAATTCCAGTCAAACAATTACTGATTTGAGGTTATTTAAATGACAATGTGTTTCAAATTATCTAGATCAACTTATACAATTAAATATTCTGTATTTTAGACAATACTGACCTGAGAACACTACAATACTGTCTACAAGGTGATAAGATACAAGCTTATACCAATCTGAGTATAGGTACAATCAACGGCTAAGTTTCAACTACAGCTCTGCTTACCAAAAATTATGTCTAGAGTTTGGCTAGGAGGAGCTAGGATTAATTGCAGCAGATTTGTGGAAGCGTGATTCTATTCATCAGCCCTTGTCAGCCACAACAAATCTTAGACATAAATGTACTGTGTTGCACAGTGAATACAAGTATTAAGTAGGTACATGAAAAGATAGGGTCTCCGCTGATGCAGCAGCAGCGCCAGCCGATCCAGCGGTACTTGGAAGATGTGATGGCGCAAGGGTATCGACGCATGTCGCGTCCCATACCAGAGGCCTGCCCATCTTCCAAGGTAATAAGGACATACCGTCTGGTCTCTTCCCATCGTCGCGTACCAAGCCATTCGGTTCAAGATGAGCTGGTACTCCGGCGGTGACAAGAGCTCGACGTAGTATGTCGTTAATGTGGGCATGTCGAGAAATACGCCCAGCACTCCTGCTGCACGATAAGCCATGGTTGCCAAGACTGTCGACGGCTTCACCACAGTGACAGCGATGCGGAGAAACGCAAACAGCTCCCAAGCGTAGGCAAGAAGCGATGCGGAAAGTTGTATCGTCCAACATAGTTCCTATGTTGGACGATGGAAGTGCTTGAAGCCATAGCCCCGATTCCCACTCTCCCACAGCCAACAAACGGGCACGCTCTGAAACACTGGATGCAGTATTTAAAATATATTTTCGCATCCTGCTACAGAGCGGCCCGTCCCATTGCCTCTGAGAGGATAGAAATCGGGGTAAGTCAGAGCTCGGGCAAGCCATTTACCAAGCGTTAATGGCATCAGTCTTGCACGGCACTTCAGAATTAACCAGTGTGGGTTCTAGAATTTTCCTGGTCAATTCCTCAGTGCCGTGGACCGAGGCCAAAAACGCTGGTAGACTTACATCGGTAATTTTGCGAACGCCGAGGCCGCCCAAACGAACTGGTGAAGTTGATTGAAGCCACACTCGGTCGTTCATGTCAAGATTAAGAATTTTGCTCAAGGTGTGCCGAATAATATTATCAATGTTTTCCAATAGGGATAAATGTTTCCAAAAGGGAGAGGACCGCAAGTAATATGTAAATTTTGGAACAAAAAGGCAGTGCCGAATAATCGTGAAAGCCGAATGAATATTAATTTTGTAAAGCCGTTCTGAAGTTTCACAGAAATTTTGTAGATTTTCATCTATAAAAGATCCAAAAGCGTCGTCGAAAATAGGGGACCCAAGGAGGCGGAAGGAACATTTATTGATGATTTTAATATTTGGCGCCAACGAATTAAATTTTGTTAAGATCGAAACGTTATCTAAATTGTCAGTAATAACAATTTCACATTTGTCTGAATTTAATTCCAAACCAATTGCTTTAAATTTATTTTTATTAGTTCTTAGTCTTGTAAGACGGTGTTAACGTCCCCTCCCAGGGACCCGTCGTCCAAAAACCAGACGTTAAATTTTGAATTTATTCGTTTTATTATTGGGTGAATGGCTAAACTAAAAATGACTGGCCCGAGAGGGTCACCTTGTTGACAACCAACAGCAGATTCGAACACATTGTCTTTATAAATTAATTTTGATGGATTTCTATAGCATTGCCAAAGGAATTTAAAAATTTTGGGAGTTTCTAATTTAGCTTCTGTCAACAAGGTGTCCCTGTTCACTGAGTTGAAGACATTTTTCAAATCAATCTTTAGAATGACCTCACCTTTACCGCAGCCAAGGTACGTAGACAGCGCATGTACGGTAGCCTCACAGCCTCCCTTGGAACCAAAGTCAAGCTGGATTGGCTGAAATTTTTCCGCCAAGATAGCACTGTAATGTTTACAGCATAGTTTGGCTTCCATACGTCTGTAGGTACACCCTACGGCAATGGGCCGAATGCCACCATCTTTTTTGCGCAAAGCACACAAGTTAGCCCCGTATAATAAATCGGTGACATCTGTGGCCACATTGCCGGAGAGCATAAGGTTAGTTAAAGCCGTCAGTGCCTTCAAAAGTGCATCTCCAGCCTCTCCACCACTTGCACCTAGAAGATCCTTCAGATGCTGAGGTGTTAAGCCGTCGAGAACGCCAGCGGATCCACTTCGAAAGGAACAGACGGCTTCAAACTACTTAGTTATGTCTTGAATATTTTGATTGTGTCTATTTTGAATTTGGTATACAAATTCTGCCCTGAGTTTCTCTTGATCACCATGGGACGAATGAAAATATAAAAGTCAAAAGTCAAAATCATTTATTCATCTAGGTCACAAGGTGACGCTTATGAACGTCAAAGGAGAAAGACCAAATACGGCCTGTAGCGGCCAGAAAGTTGTGAATCGTTGAAATTAAACATATAATTTTTAAAAATTTTACATCGTTTTCGTTTCTTGATAGAGTATCGGTGAAAGAATTTAGTTTTTAAAGATTAATTATTTTGAACAAGCTATGGTAATAGCGGATGAATGTCTTATGTTGCCAGCATTAAAAATAAAATGAAGTATGGTAGGCAGAAATTGTTTTAAGGAAATAATATTTTTATTACTATATTAGAAAACAATATATTTTATTTACTTTATAAGTATATTTGTAAAAAGAATCAAGAAATATATAATTTATTATACATTCCATAATTATTAATCGGTAAAAATCGTTTTGTTTTTTAATCGATAGTAGAAATATTTTTTCAAACCATTTGCAACACTTTTTTTATCTGTTATGTCATTCGTGTTGCTACTGTGTATCGTAAATATTTTGCTCTAATTTATTGGTGTTTTCGTTCGGTTTTAATGTTATGTAATTGAATATAAATTCAATAATAATGATCAGTACCTTCTACCCATGCTAAGAATATGCAGCGGTGTTTGTGATTGTGGTTAACTTTTTTGGACGAGTATACATAGTACGAGGTTCCCTAGTACACAGGTGATTATTCATTATTATTGGCCACTCTTTATGTAGTTTTTGTTCTTTAAGACGCAAAGACATACTTTTATTTACATCTAGGTATTATATTTACGTTAAAATTCAATTTTGAGGCATATTTAGTTGCGGAATAATTGCCATTTCAAATATCTCGTATCTTATTTCCACCAAAAGTTATTTAAAAAGAAATTATACAGGTTAATAGAGTAGTCATTTATCTTCAAAACACACATGGTGTTGTGTTTGGCCGTGCCAGGCCCATAATGTATGGCCAAATGGTACATCTCCTTTTAAAGTAATTTACTTAATGCTTCTACATTTACATTTACTGCATCGTTCGCAAAGCAATAGGTAGAACCACGAGAAAGAACGGGCAATAAAACTCGTGGCCACTCTTTTTAATCGCCAGTGTTATGGTACATATTTTGTTTTGTAAGGAGCTGCAAATGTTTCACATTGTAAAAGTTGTAACTTAAACTTACAGTATAAAAGTAAAAAGCGTTTTATCTAACAAGTAGATTGGTTTTCAACAAAACAACATAAAAAATGGAAGACAGAAAATACAAGTTTACTAAATTCTAATAATTTTCTCATATGACTTAGATATTCTAATATATCTTGCTGTAAGTGTTAGAAAGTTAACGAAGTTCTTTCGATATACGAGTGTAATTTTGTTAGGTGGTAGTCGTCTTATGAATAAGATTATAGTTTGTTGGATTTTAGTAAATCAAACTATAAATATCAGAACCTTAATACAAGAAGAATCCATAGGAAATCATACTGTATTATATTTAAATACGAAAGTGTGTTAGTGTGTCCTTCTTTCACATCACAACGGAGCGATGTTATGGTACGAGATAGTTAGGGTGCTTGTATACGCTAAGAAAATTCACCATGTCTGCTTCAGATAAGACAAAATCATCATGTAGACACGAATTATGTTCACGCATCGTATCTGGCTCAAACAAGATATTTTTGTTTTTCAGCCTCGGTATGGTGTACATGGGTCATGTGTAGAGACGACAGTCGTAGCGTGTACAAGCGCTCTAAAGCTGGACAGTGATTTAATACTTTTTACCGCAAGCCAACGCGGGTGGAGCCACGGGAAAAGTCTAGTTGTCGTATACTTCTGCCCTATTTAAATTGTGTGATATAAATGATAGCGTAAACGATAAAGTAAATGTTTTTATTCGAGATGCCTATTATTAGATTAGTAAGCACTCACATGCTACAAGGGTTTAAAAGATAATCCCAGATCGGTGATCTATATTCTAGACATGAATTCTCTTCATGAATTCTTGATAAGTTATTCACTTTATTGTATTAAGTTGGTTTTATAATAGAATGGCGGTGCGTAAATTCTCGCTGAGCTAAAAGTAATAATATAGTAAGTTGTAATGTCCTGAATCTGGAAAATAGAATTATTACAAGTTTATTTAGCGGGTCTTAACTAAGATATTTAATTTTTCGACGTTTCGACCGAGTTGCACCGGTCGTGGTCACGGAGAGACGAGTAAAACCTGCTAAATAAACTTATATAATTTATATTGATATTATAAAATCGATTAAAATTATGCTACTGTAATAATAAGTTGATGTAAAGAAGTGTAATTTATTTTAAATATCTAGCAGTTGCTAGCGGCATCGCTATGAACCATATGAGTCGTCATAAATAATTGACTACATAATATGAAGAACTGTCCGTGTGGTGACGGATTAAGAATACAGAATGTCACCACCCCGTATCATCCCATGGGTGTCGTAAGAGCCGACAGACCTTCTGATGGCGTGGAGGCATAGTAATACAGATCGTGCTGGCTCCCTCAATCAAGGTTGAGCCGTACGATTCCTGTTGAATGCGGGCCATCAGTGGGCCGAGTCAGTCAAAAGCGTCAGACGATATCCTGCATTGTACTTGCATACTAAACCCTTTTTTTATCTGGGGACTTTAAAAGACCAAGAAAAGAATAAAGAAATTGAAGTGACAAAAATAAACAATGACTGAGTTTGTTTCGGCCTTTCTTCTCAAGAAGTCATTTAGCTAGAAAAAGCCGGCATCATCTAGAATAGGGTTTTGACTTGTATAAGTGTTGTAAACAACTAAAATGCAGAAATTAATATGTCTTTATTATGCAGAAGAACAGCACTGTAAGAGAAGGAAAACTTGATACAAACCCTATAACAACCCGTTTGGCCAGCGTGGTATAGTAGGCCAATTCCTCCTTTCAAAGGAAAGGCCGAGTCCAGCAGTGGACTGTTAAAGGCTGATGATGATGAAGAACAGTTTATGGAATTAAGAATAATGCTCCGGTGACACAAATACTTTACAGACACAGTGAACATCCAGCCTCAAAATAACAATTTGTGAATCACACAAAGTGGGATCGAACGTACAACATTCGGCGCAGTTCTAAATGGCGAGGTGACAGTTCAAACCACTAGGCTATAAGTCGCAAAAACAAACTCCAGTGTTAGAGTAAAAGCAAGAGGAAACACAAGCTTTGGTAACATAAAACGCATAATCTCACCTCGCAGACTTATCTCAAGTGATTATTAATTAATATACTACTTAGGCTTAAGTAAGTCACTTACTGATAAGACCTAAAGCTTAATCTCTCTAAATTGACTCACAGGACTTAATTCCCTTGTGCGATTATAACAAGGTTCAAATTAGATTCACTTTGAGGAAAGTGCGGTAATTGGGTGTTACTTTGATTTAGATTCGGTAATGACAAATTATCCTTAATGTTATAAATGTTCTAAGTGCCGATAATCTAGTGGAGAGACCAACGGACTGCTACGCAGAGGGTCTCGGGTTCAAATCTACGGCAGGCACTAAGGACTTTTACTCAATACTTTATTGCATTCCACAATGTTGTTATACTAGATGATAAGTTAGGCAGTACAGTGTTTCAATTGTGGACCCTGTCGGGCACAGCAAAGTGTAGGAAAGAGGAGGAAGCGCGCTGTATTCAATAGGTTAGGCTAAGCTAAAGTAATTATCTGTTAATATTATGTAGTTTGCTATAGATACTGTTTAATATTATATATGCTTTGATTTATTGTATGTATTATATGTATCTGTTATTTAAAAATGTATGTATTTTTGCTGTTATTATTTATGTACTAGAGGAAGCCAGCAGCTACGCCTGCATTTTTTTTAAATTTACCCGTTTTGGCCGATCCCGTGGGAATTTCGGCAAATCCCTTCTTAGTGCACCCCTACGGTCCCCAAGGAACATACATGCCAAATTTCAGCTTCCTGCGTCCAATAGTTTCGGCTGTAGCGTGTCTGTCAGTCAGTCAGTAACGCAAGGATTTTATATATTAAGATAAGAAAAGAAATTGTATAATCCATATACAAGTAAACTATGCGATACTGTGCAAAGCGGACTGTATTTCGCGTAAATGTGATATGGTTCGTTACAAAACTGTAAATTCCGACAAGCCTGGGCGCGCCCTTCAAAAAGTGTGTCTTGCTGTTTCTGTCAACCAACTGTCCGTGCATCCGCTTGTGCGCCGGCGCCCGTGCGGCGCGGCGTCCAGAAGGCGCGGGGGGGGGGGGCCTAGTGCTGTGCGCAGCGTGTCATAGACATTCTGCCGGGCCGCCAGTGAGAGGGCATATCCGGTTAAATGCTCTTCTGATAGTGCCGCCGCTGGTCTTGATGTCGGCCACTCTTGTGACTCCGTCGGGCCCCGGATGGAGCTGTGTTACTCGCCCGAGTACCCAGCGGGCTGGTGGGAGAGCGTCATCTTTCACGACGACCAGGGTGCCTTCTGTCAGCTGTCCGGACGACTTCTTCCATTTTGTTCTGATTTGAAGTTGTGAAATGTACTCCTTGTAGAATCGAGTCCAAAAGTGTTGACGCAGGAGCTCCACGCGTTTGTATCTGGGTATATGCAGCGGATTATAGTCAGCCAGTGGTGGCTGAGGTAGTACAGATAATGATCGACCGATTAAGAAGTGAAATGGAGTGAGAGCGGTGAGATCAGACGGGTCAGACGATAGAGGCGTTAAGGGCCTTGAATTTAAAATGCCTTCAATTTGACATAAGACTGTGTACATTTCTTCATACGTGAGATGTGCCAAGCCCAAGACTCGCCTAAGGTGATGTTTTGTTGACTTCACTGTGCCTTCCCATAACCCACCAAAGTGTGGGGAGCATGGAGGAATGAAATGAAAAGTGATGCCTTGTTCTGCCACATGGTTGCTTATCAAATTCTGATTCTTCGCCAAAAACCCCGTGATAACATTTGACGCCCCTACAAAGTTAGTGCCATTGTCTGAATATATGTGAGCAGGTTTTCCTCGGCGGCTGATGAATCTATTTAGTGACGCTAAGTAAGATTCCTTTGTCAAATCGGTAACCAATTCCAGGTGTATAGCTTTAACTGCAAGGCATACGAATATGCATATGTATGACTTTATCAACTGACTACCACGCCCCTTACGATTACTAATCATGATTGGCCCGGCGTAATCTACACCGACGTTATTAAATGCGAAATCAGAGTGCATGCGTGGCTCAGGTAAATTACCCATGGTTGGTGTAATTGTTTTTCCTTGAAAGCGTCTACATGTGATGCATGATTGTACTGTCTTTCTGGCTAGATTGCGACCACTGATAGGCCAATATGTTTCACGTATGTGGGCGAGCAACAGCTGTGGACCAGCATGGAGAAGTTTTATATGTTGAGTGGAAAAAATGAGTTTGCAAATGTGATGATTAGCGTGTAAAAGCATTGGAAACTTTTTATCATATTGAAATCGCGAATTAGCGAGCCTGCCGCCCACGCGAATAACTGCGCCGGCCTGATCAAAAAATGGATGTAATGAAATTAATCTGTTTTTTATTGTTAATGTTTTATTTGTTGAAAGTAACTCATATTCAATAGAAAATGAATTTAACTGTGACATTTTTACTAAATTTAATTTGGCCTGATATAGTTCTTTTGTTGTTAATGAAATAAAGGTGTTTGAAGCTGAATTACTTGTTTGTGTTTTTGTTCTACAATTATGTATAAATCGCAATATGTATGCAGTTATGCGTGTTAATTTTGTGAAGTTAGAGTAATTGTAAATGAATGAATTGTTGTCTGTCTGTGAGTAACATTGAATAGTGTTTTTGTGGCTCTGGGGTTTTGTTTCTGGAAGGTCAGAACAACTGCTGTGCCCAGGTGATGTTGGCCAGCTGCTATCATCATCCCTAAGAAAGTTTGGACCAGAGAACCACAAATCTGAATGTATGAGTGTTGATGCTGTGACACCCCTAGATATGAGATCTACGGGGTTCTGTTTTGTAGGTACATATCGCCATGTTTGTTTATGTGTTATTGTTTGTATTTCATTAATTCTGTGACTTACAAATGCATTTAGTTTGTGTGGTGGCAACTTTATCCAGGACAGCACAATCATGGAATCACTCCAAAAGAAACAGTCTGAAATTATGTGTGAATTGCGGAGAGAGTCAATGACCTTTTTGTAAAGGCGAACAGCTGTGAGGGCTGCACATAGTTCTAGTCGTGGAATTGTTAATGATTTTAGTGGTGCCACTCTGCACTTGGCTGTTAGTAGCCGTACGTACACTTCGCCATCTGTGGTGTGTGTGCGCACATATACACAGGCGCCATAGGCGTGCTGAGAGGCGTCACAGAAAATGTGTAGCTGTATATGTTTGGGTGAATCATAGAAAACTCGTCTCGGTATGACTAATTGTTTTAAAGCTAATAGTGATTGTATGAACTTTTTCCATAGTACTTCTATGTCATGAGGGACACTGCTGTCCCACTTTAAGTTTTGTGACCACAACTTTTGCATTATTATTTTGGCTTCTAAGACTGAAGGACTTAAAAGGCCCAAAGGGTCAAATATTTTGCCAATGATTGACAATATTTTCTTTTTTGTAATATTGTAATCAACCGAGTCTTCTATGTCTGTTAAGTATGTTATTGTATCTTGATTTTGGTTCCAGTATATACCTAATGTTTTTGATGGGTCTTTATTACCTAAATTTGTGGTACTGAAAAGTTAATCTGATGATAGGTTTGCTTTTTGTAAAATATCAGGACTGTTGGACTGCCACTTTCTGAGATGGAATTGTGCTGATTTTAGAGCTGCATTTACTGACATTGCTATTTCTATTAACCGAGACTTCCGGTCTGAGCCCGTAATCAGGTCATCACAATAAAAATCATGTATGATGATCTCCGACACTTCCTTGTCATGTTGGCAGTCCAACCCAACCTGTCTGATACAACGTGTAGCGAGGTAGGGTGCTGAAGCTGTCCCATACGTTACTGTATTTAATGTGTAGGTTTTCAGTGGTTCTGACTCATCGAAACGAAATACAATTTGTTGTAATGATCGTTGGTTTTCTACGATGGATATTTGCCTGAACATTTTTTCAATATCAGCTGATATTATGTATTTGTGTTGTCTGAACCTAATAAGTATAGAAATCAAATCATCTTGTACTACTGGTCCTATTGTCTGTATATCATTAAGTGATATTTTGTTAGACGTGCGTGCCGATGCATCAAAAACCACCCTGAACTTTGTTGTGGTGCTGGTGTTTTGTATTATACCATGATGTGGTATATAATATGAAGGTGTCAGAGTGTTACTGTTTGTGTTTTTAGTCATGTGACCTAGGTCAAGGTATTCTTGCATAAAAATTAGATATTGTTGTTTGTATGTAGGGTCTGATTTGAATCGTTTTTCTATGTTAAGGAAACGAATCTTTGCCTGACTATATGACTGGCCTAAGCACTCTGGCGATTGTTTGAACGGTATAGTGACCACAAATCTACCATCAGCATTGCGAGTTGTAGTTGATGTAAATATTTTTTCACATGATAGCTGAGTAATGTGAGGTGAGTCTGAAGGAGTAGATATGTTTTCTAATTCCCAAAATTTGTTTATGTTATCTGAGATCTGATTCACAAAGAATGAGTTTTGAATTTTATTTTGAATATGAGTATTTGAAATGCAGCCTGATATCAACCAGCCTAAATCTGTTTGTTGTAGAACTGGTTGCTGTTTTCCTAATTCCAATCTTCCAGTACCCATGACTTCCCAGAATATGTCTGCACCCAATAATAAATCAATAGGGGCTGATTGAATGTGAATGTTAGTATTTTTTGTTATGTTTGTGCACTGATTATTAATACTAGTGACCATGGTGTCTATAGTTTGAATGGGTAAGCCCAGTTTTGAGCACAAGTGCCTAGTTATATAGCTTGAGGTGCTGCCATTGTCTAGTAGTGCTCGTACCATATGTGGTTTTCCTTGTTTGTCATATATTTTGACTTGTGCAGTTGACAGTAATATTGTTTTGTTCTGCGTGCAACTAGTTAATGTGACAGATGATGGTTTTGGTGCATCTAAGTGTAAAAGTGTATTATGTTTTTTGTTGCAGTACTTACATGTCCCTCTTCTGCATAATTTGTTGTCATGACCAGGTTTTAAACAGTTGGAGCAGATTTTTAATCTCTGTACCGCCCTGATTCTTTGTTCAATGGACATCTGTCTAAACTTTTCACAAGAAAATAATAGATGATGCTGTTTACACAAAGGACATGTGGGTACTTTTTATGTGTTCATTTTTGTAAATGACTTTGTGTTTTGTCCCACTTGAGTATCTGATTTGCAATTGTTGTTAATAATTGATTGTTCTAAAACTTCTAATACATCAGCACGACCTCTTAAAAACTTATTCAGGCACTCAAGTGTGGGCATGTCTGTGAGTCTGTTTTTGTGTTCTTCCCAATATCTTAATGTGTTTGAGTCAAATTTACTTGACACTAAATATATTATTAATGTATCCCAGTATTCTGTTTTTTCACCTAATGTGGCTAATGCGCTGAGGTTTTTCTGAACTGTGTCAATTAATTGTCTCAAACACACCGAGGATTCTTTTTCAATATTATTTAAGTTGTATAATGCATGAATGTGATTTCCTATCAGCTGTCGTTTGTTATCATATCTTTCACACAACAATTTCCACGCTACCTCAAAGTTGTCACCTGTAATTTCTAGTCATTTTATAACTAATGATGCACTGCCCGATAGTGAGGAACGCAAGTAGTGAAACTTTTGAATGTTATCTAATGTTCTATGCGTAATAAGTGATTGAAATGTGTCTCTGTACTCAAGCCAATCCTGATGATCACCCGAGAAGTGTGGCAAGTCAATAGTGGGTAGTTTAATAAATGATTTGGTCCCACCTGAATGATCCTTGTCTGACTCTGGATTAGTTACCAGCTTGTCATTTAACTGAATAAGCCGGGAAGCCTGTGCCACCAACAACTGGTAATCATTTTCAAATTGTTCACTTTCTGGGTCTGGTTCATCGGTGAACTCTGAGATGTCAGCGTTCAATTCAATAAGTGTCTGAACGTCCTGGAAAGTTTTATGTATTGTTTTACACTCCAAAAGTCTGTTTTTTAGCTCAATAACTTGGATATCTGTTAATTTATTATTGGGCAGAATGAGGTTAATATATTTTTTAAATAATGTGAGTTTCCTTTTAACAATGCCACGTTGTTTGATTAATTTTGTATCATCAGGTTTATTACCTTTAGTGGCCATTGCTGTGAATTAAGGACACACAATGTTGCAAAAGAAATAAGAAAAATATGAGCAGGAAATGTTATCACAGAATTTGTGTAGATAGTTGTGCAATACTTAAATTATAGCAGCAAGCGGCAGAAAGCAAGGCTGTGCAAAGCTTGAGTGCACAGCTAACACGTGGTGGGCGAAGCCCTAGGTCGCATGCGCGTGGGATGACCACGTGGGGGCTCGTTATTGAGGCAGGCGGCTGGCAATTTAGGCTTGGCAAGCTATCCAGATGCTGGGGAATGTTATTTTGATTTTAGTATCATGAAAAAAGGGCTAATTTGATGAGAAGGATTGACATGAGAGGTTATGAAATGCTGATGAAATGAATGAAATATGAATCTGAATATTTTTGCTTATTTTTGATTGAAATAAATTTGTGCTTAGTTTGATAATGTAATTATCATGAAAATATGAGTCTGAAAAGTCTGATTCAGTAATTGCTGTTGCAATTTGAAAAAATCAGTTGAAAAGTTAATAAAAGAAAAAATAATTGGTCTGATTATCTGTTATCCTGATGCTGTGTTGCGCTGAGACCGTCGTGGCTGTCTTCGACTGTCGTTGTCCTCGCCGTGATGATTTTTCTAGAAGTGTCCACGTTGCTTCTTGTAAAGATGGTGTTTATGGCGACGGTCTTCAATCACGAATGGATGGCTTCGAATGGACCAATGTATAATCCATATACAAGTAAACTATGCGATACTGTGCAAAGCGGACTGTATTTCGTGTAAATGTGATATGGTTCGTTACAAAACTGTAAATTCCGACAAGCCTGGGCGCGCCCTTCAAAAAGTGTGTCTTGCTGTTTCTGTCAACCAACTGTCCGTGCATCCGCTTGTGCGCCGGCGCCCGTGCGGCGCGGCGCCCAGAAGGCGCGGGGGGGGGGAGGGCTAGTGCTGTGCGCAGCGTGTCATAGACAGAAATATTTAAAACAAATGTAATTGGATATATAGGGTGTGCATATGTTTCCCACCAAGAACTTAGGGTCCCAAGCCAACCTCACCTGGAAGTGGTGCACCTGCCGATCAACGGACGAGGCTCTGGCAAACAAAATGTCCCAATAAGCGGCAATAGGCTCGCCACCTATTACGTGGGATCAAAACACTGGCGAAAAGTGGGCATTTAATATGCCTCTGCCTACCCCTTCGGGGAAACAGGCGTGAGTCTATGTATGTATGTATGTATGTAATTGGATATTAAATTATTTTTATTTTGTATGATATTGGGAGTTGTTATTTTTGTGTAAATTAATCACTAAAATAGTAATTTTTATTATAATATGATTATTGTAACATTATATTAATTTATCACTAAAATATTTATTTTTATAATAATATGATTATTGTTATATTTATATTAATTTTTCATTAAAATATTCATTAATACTATAATATGATTTACTCAATAATAATTTTCTTAATTTATTGTTAAAACTATTTAATTTGTCCTCATTTCTTATTGTCTCTGGTAACTTATTATATATTTTTATTGACATTACTAGTGTACTGGAGGAGTGCATTTTAAGTTTTGAAGTTGGTAGGTTAACTCTATTCTTGTGTCTCAGTATGATCTTTGATTGGATATCTTCTCTTTTAATGTAAAGATCTGGATGTTCACGTACAAATTTACATAGTTCATATATGTATAGGCAAGGTAAACTGAGAATTTTTAGCTCTTGGAAGTAGGGTCTACAGCTATTTTCTTGGTTAATATTTGTTAATATTCTTATAATTTTTTTCTGTAGAATAAATAACGTAGGTGCATCAGTGCTGTGACCCCATAAAATAACCCCGTACTTTAGCCATGCATACGCGTAATATGTTACCAGTGCTGTCTTGAGGTCTGTAATTTTTTTAATTTCACGTAGGGCGTATATAAATTTGGAAAGTTTGGCTCTTACTTTATCTATATGTGGTTTCCAGTTTATATGTGAGTCGATATCGACTCCTAATAATGTTGCTTTGTTAACCACTTCTATGGTATTATTTTTGTAGGAAAAGTTAATGGTGTTTTTTGTCGAGGGTGGAAAGTTATTATTTTTGTTTTTTTAAAGTTAATTTGTAAGTTGTGTTCTGTCATCCAGTTTGTTTTGTCTTCTAGTAGGGATTGTAATTTGTCATTTGGGTTAGTGTTACTGTCACATGAGGTAATTATTGATATGTCATCCGCGAATAATATACATGGTTCTTTTATGTAGTTTGGAAGGTCGTTTACACATACACAAGGAATAGGAAACATCCTAATACGCTCCCTTGTGGTATTGAGGCGTTTATTAGTTTGTTTTCTGATCTGATAAATTCTATTTCGTTTGTTCGGTGGTTGTACGATTCTATTTCCACTTGTTGTTCTCGCTGATTTAAATAAGATACGAACCATTCGTGACATTTTCCCCGGATACCGATACTATATAATTTATTTAATAATATATCAAATTTTACGCTATCGTAAGCTTTTGTCATATCTAATAGTAATCCTATTGCATAATTTTTTCTGTTTATAATGTTGAGAGCTTCCTGCATGAATTTGTAAACAGCTAATATGGTAGAGCGGTTTTTTTCTGAAACCGTTTTGTGCGTCATTGAATATATTATATTTCTCACAGAAACTGTAAACTTTGTTGTACATGGCTTTTTATATTATCTTTGCAGCTGTAGGCAATAAGGCGATTGGTTTGTAATTACTTGCGTCTAATTTGGAGTTTTTCTTGTGTATAGGCTTTATTAAACATTTTTTTAGAAGATTTGGAAAAGTGCCTTCTTCGAAGGACTGATTTATTAATAGATAAAAAGGCAGAGTCAATTCGTCAGCACACTGTTTAATAAGAGATGGAGGAAGCTCGTCTACACCGTGACTATTCTTGTTTTTTACATTTTCTATTATTTTACTTACTTCGAAAGGATCCATTGGGCTTAGAAAAATAGAGTTTTCTGTAGGAGATAATGTTAAAGTTTTAGCTAAGTTTGATGATGTGTTGGTATTGTTTTCACCGATCGAAGCAAAGAATTGGTTTAAAATATTGGCCAGCTCTTTAGGATTAGAAGTTTCTCCGTTGTTTATGTGTAGGGTTATGTTACGTTTCTCGTTTTGAACTTTTTTATTAGTACATTCGTTAATTATGCTCCACATTGTCTTAACTTTATTGTTGGATTTCATCATTTTATTTTTGTAGTGTAATTTCTTTGAAGTATTTATTATATTTTTTAATGTTTTTTCATATTTTTTATAATATTCAGTTAGGGTCGGGTTATTTGATTTGTTAGTAAATATTTTCAGTAATCTTTTGTTTTTGCATGATTTTTTAATACCAGTAGGCAGCCAATATTTTCTTAATGTTTTTTTCAGTTTTATTTTACGTTTTGGTATGGATTGGTTTAGAATGTGTATAAGTGTATCATGAAAAGCCTTATAATTTTCACTAACATTTTTTTCTGGTGTGATTATTTCACTCCAGTTTATTTCTTGTAATTTTGATGTAAATTTTTGTATGTTTGAATTTGTAAATAATCTTTTTTTTATAAACCATGTTGTTGTTGTTGGTCTATGTGGTAGGTCAACGTGTAAAATTGTGCTACTGTGGTCAGAAAACCCATAGTCATTTACTGTTGTGTACATGTTTTTAAATTTGAAATTTGTGAATATAAGGTCAAGACATGTTGAGGTGGTTTGTGTAATACGTGTAGGCGCTTGAATGTGTTGTGATAATTTGTATTCCTGCATAAGATTTATAAATTGTTTAGGTTTTAATTCATCCGAAATAATATTTATATTAAAATCACCTCCCAAAATTATATTAAGTTTTGAGTATTTTTTTGTTAATATATTTTAAAATTTTACCTAATTGTTGATAGAATACTTCTTCCTCTCTTCTATTCCAATACATAGTAATTATCAATAAGTTTTCTTCCAGAAGTTCAATAGCACATAACTCTATAATATATTCTAGTGACATGTCTGTTATATCACTTCGATGAATGTAATTTATATGATCTTTAACTAATATACAAACGCCTCCGCCTGTGCGAGTGTTTCGGCAGTAGGATGATGCTATTTTGTATCCACTAAATTTAATCAAATCTAGCTTATCTTGCGTTAGCCAAGTCTCTGAAATGCCCAATGCTGCAAACGATGAATTTTGCGTAATAAAGACTTCAAGTAAATCTTGATTATTATTTAAACTTTGTATATTCTGAAATAATATTTTAAAAGGTAGGTCTTTCATCACGAAATGTAAGGTTCCCTATTGGTTCATGTAATGTACTGTTGTGAGATGCGTCTATGCCTGTAGGTTCTAATGTAGATTTAATTTGACTCTGGCTATTGTACTGATTTTTATTGTTATCTTCTTTCACATTAACGAATTTTCCATCTATATAAAGTTTATTATTTTTATTACAGCATGAAATCCATTTTTTCTTGCTTGGAGCATTCTCTCTATTAATTGGGTTCTTTCTTTTCTTGCATTAGAAGGTATTTCGAAGTTATGTGCGAATTAAATTGTCAAAAATTGTCGCTTGGGAAGCGGTGAAGGCAGTATCGCAAGGAAACCTGCTGAGTTTTTATAATGCTTTCGAATGACATTTGGAGTCTGCCAATTCGGACGCCTACGCCAATGTCTAACTTTGTTATTCAGATGAGTTTACAAATATACCAATTGAATTGCATTCTTAATGGTTTCAATTTACTGTTTTTAGGGTTCCGTTCCTAAAAGGTAAATCTAGGACCCTATTAATAAGCCTCCGCTGTCTGTCTGTCTATCACCAGACTGTATCTCATAAATCGTGATAGCTAGAAAGCTGAATTTTCGGCCGCTATAACAACAAATTCTAAAAATAAAAAAATGAAAATATTCAGGGGTCCCGTACATTAAACGTGTTTTATTTTTTGCTCAATATTACTTACGGTAACAGGTAGTCGCTTGAAATTTTCCCAGAATATATAGTTGTATTAAGTTGTATATTACTTTTCAAAATAAATAATTAAATAAAAATAAACTAACTATTAAGGGGGGGCTCCCATACAACAAACGTAATTTTAAGCAACTTTTTACTCGATCTTAATAAACAGGTAGACACTTAAAAAAAAATTAAGTATACATACAACAAACGTGATTTTAAGCAATTTTTTACTCGATCTTAATAAACAGGTAGACACTTAAATAGTATTTAAGTATACATACAACAAACGTGATTTTCTTTTATAGATGATGGTACGGAACCCTCCGTGCGCGAGTTCGACTCGCACTTGGCGATTTTTTTTATTTATAGAATATCTTATAAACTGTATATTTTACAAGCAACTGCAGGTCGTACCAATTTGAAGGTACCTCTTTATTATAACAAGTCTCGTGACGCACGTCTGTTTGTTTCACTAAAATATCAACAAAGGAACAGAAATACTTTCTACTACTAAAATTGTACTGTTGTGGGCAGTAGAATAAGTACTGTTTACAAATTGACACGCTGTAAACCACGAGCTTTTAAGAATAATAACTAGTTTAATAAAAGCTTTTGAGAATAATAATAGTTGGTAGGCTACCCTGTCGGGACAGTTCTTCTGTCCCTCGCAGATGAGCGCGGTCGCGGGAGGAGAGGCGTGTCGGTGTTGCGTTGCCGCGCGCCCTATCTCCCGCGACCAAATGGGGGCGCACCATCGTTGCGTCGCGGTGGGGCCGCAGAGGAAGACGAGATGCGGTGTTGCGTTGCCGTCCTCCCTATCCTCTGCGGCCGCTGGGTGTTTTAGCGGCGGGGCCCAACACCTTCATCCGCCGCCAAGGGGGTTTTGTTCGGGGCCCGCCTGACCATCTGGCGGGCCAATACCCGTCGGGGGGTAGCGAGGTATGCTTCGGTGATACCCGACCCTCCGACACATAGGTACTTACATGAGGAACACGGGTTTGTTTTTAGTCAGTAAGAGTCTGACAGCCCCTTCGGCAATGTATCCTGTTTTGAATGTGTTAAGAATACTTCGACAAAGTTTTATAAGAGAATAATCGTTGCCCGATCACCAAATTTCTCGTCTCCCTGCTTTCTATTGATGAAAACCGTACAAAAACACGTTTGGTAGTTATTGAGTTCATCGCATTCATACAGACAGATAAACGCGGAGCGAACTTCATTTCAGAATATATCGTCGTTGCGCTTGCCAAATCTGCTATGTGCATTTACACAACTTTTCAGGAGCGCAAAAAAACTGTTTTATACAAAAGTTTCTCTGATTATCCTAAGACAAATATACCCATGTGGTTGCAAAAAAATATGTTTTTGTAATGGTATTGTTTATTATTGCATAATAATAAATTAAACTTTTACGACATAACCTAACAAAATTGTCACATGTCAGTGACATAAACCTGATATGTGAAATTCGTTTCACATATCAGGTTTTTGAGGGTAGTTTGGAGTTCACATGTCAGACTTTTCACAGCAAGTATTACACATGAAAAGTTTGACAAGTCCGTTTCTACATAGATTTCGCACATGATTGTTTTTACAAAGCATGCGGCTTTAATAGCTAGCGACATCTAGCGAAAAAACGAAAAATTAAAGAAATGCACATGTCAGGTTTGGCAAGCGCAACGACGATATATATAGATAGATAATTATAAGCTATTTTAATTATACGAGTTATACATTAATCACGTTTATTTTCCAGATTATTCAATGTAAACTGTAACACAAAAATTCCCTTAGCTCAGTTCGCCAAATTTTTCAAATTGCTAACATATTCGCTCACAGTTTCAGTGAAAATTTAACACGCAGCATTGTTTATATTTGTTCTGGTAGAATGAATATTTATTAAAAAATATTCTGTGGAGAGTTTTAAAGATATCAGTCGGTGAATGGTGTTGTATATCATACAAGCATGTTACATGTATTATGTTACTTATATTTTTAATGTCACAGCTTGTGCGGTTTGCAGCTTTTAGTAATTGGTTTTGAAAATAAGTGAAATAAAAAGTGTAAAATTAAAAAAGGGGAAGCAAAAATAAATGGAGTATTGGTGCAGTAGTTTAAGCGGTCGCGTCACCGTTTATAACTACACCATGTGTTGTGGGTTTGAACCTCATACGGGACAAAGCTATGTGTATATTTAAATTGACAATTAGGTAGAAGGATTTCTTAAATAGGATTAATTTTAAGTGCATTATTTCCTAGCGTATACAATGTTTGACCACCTTTGACATATTCGGAAGATCGATGCCTGAACCACATAATGAAATCATTATTTAATAAATGAACCTTTAAGGTTTGGCAACTAGAAGCCAGTTAGTCACAGTTCCAAATATTTTAGCAGGTGTTTTCGACACAATTTTTGTAAAGCCGAGAGCGTCACAAACTTCCACAAACTTTAAAACTGGCACCGGATCAATAAATAATTTTAGTAGAGCGACTGCCTCCGTGGTCCAGTGAATAGCGTATGCTGATCGGAGGTAACGGGTTCGATTCCCGGGTCGGACAAAAAGTGGTTTTTCCGAATTCTCAGTAGCAGCACGGAGTCTGATGTGCTCGGTAGCGGCAATAGGCTCGCCCCCTATTACGTAGCACCTCAAAATTCATGGCGAAATGTGGGTGTAATATTACACCTCTGCCTACCCCGTCGGGGATACAGGCGTGAGTCTATAAAAAAAATAAGAAGAGTAGCAAGTTGGGAAACAATTCTTGAATGATCGTAATATTTTATAAAATATGTACTTATTAAGAATATTCAAAACAAAAAGCAATACAATACCCTAGGACAACTTGCACATCTAATGCCAAAATAAGCTGGAGGCTTATTCACTATGACAATTTTGAAGTCTTAACATGTTTTAACGTGCTAGTTAACCACGTTGGCACGGTATTGGCTTAAATGATTTTTACTATGCCAAGTTTGACAAGCACGGTAGCGCACGTTTCGGAGGCGGTTTTAGTTGTCAAAATATCGTGAGCTAAGAGGTTATGTAACGCGTTTATTGTAAAACGATAGTGGATAAATAAGTACTCAGTTTATTTGTTTTATATTATTTTCAGTGTCCGTTAGAAGTTAAATACTAAGTTTATTTGCTTTGTTGTTTAATTACTTAAATATTATGTTTAATGAACATTTACGCCTGTCGCTGGCGTGGCGCCAGCGTCTCACTCGTATTCGGATAAATAATAAAGCCATTATGATTTATAAGATTCTGTTTGAATTGGGCTATTTGCTGCTCTAACCGCACTTATAATTTTTTTATATTGTAGCGCGACTGCAACTGTCATCATATATGTTATCGTTTAAAAATTTACTTAAGAACAAAAGATGAAATAAACTTTTAAGATCATTTTTTTATTTTGAGATTGTTCCTGCCGAAATAATTTAAGTTTTATTAACCTTTTTTATATGTACTGTAGCTTATAGTGAAATTTACAAGTTAGTAAAATAATATTTATAAAATCGAAACTGAGCCGGCAAAACCGGTATTAAGATTTATGAACGAATGTTGTGAAATTGATAACTAGGCATAGACAAGCTATCTTATGGCATACTGAATACAATATTTTGTTGTTTAGTGCATGTTACGACGACATCCGTCTTGATCAGTGGTCATAGTGAATATTCATTCCTAAATCTCATCTAATGGTTCCCAAAATATTTGTACTTTTAGATAAATAAAGTAGTAGGTATATTATTGTCAGGACGAAATCGGAGCGGTTAAAGCATTGGGTTAGTTGTTAGTCACTATTCACTATGGAAGTGAACAAACTCAAACTCGAATATGTTTATGTCAATAAAAATGACAAAATTATTTTGGACATGTCAGAAAGTCTATCTATACTATAATAAAACTGTAGAGGTGAAAAAGTCTGTACATTAAAGATATTTTGACGGAAATTAGCTAAAAAATCTAGGAAAATGCTAAAAGGCAATACTTGATGTTTTTTAGAATTTATGTTATGTATTTATGTCTGTCTGTCTGTCTTTCCCTATATTGCTAAAGATCTCTAAAATTGCCAAATTGATTTCAATAAAATTTACACTCATGTACAAAAGATACGCAAACCTATAAAATAGTATATGTTACATCACAATCGGTTGAGTGATTTTCGGTGTACAGCTTGACCTCTCCTTTGTACGTAGTCCCAAACAAAACAGGGATCATCCTAAACTGGTTATATATACGGTGCCATCTATGATCATTATATGTTTGTTAGTAAACGTATAGTTAGTCTAAATAGGTACCTTCAAAGTATTTTATGGCTTCTACCGACCGTTAGATGTCACTATTTTCAAATAATTTTCTGGCAAAATAAATGTTTCTTGCAAAAAAGACAATAATTCTGTGTCGGGTATCTTTCTGTCATTAAAAAATAATTGAGAATAACATTTGGCACTTTCATAAACAAAAAGTCTCCGTGTCAAAATTTATTACAATGTCCACTTAATTTAAATGGTCAATTTCATGTATTTCAAATTATTATGTTTATATAATAGTTATATAATCATTTCATTATTATTTATTTTAAATGATAAATACAATGACTATAGATCCTTTTTTCAATAAATTGTCGATAAGTCCATATTATTTTCTATCTCGGTCGGTTTGTATATATACATAGAGTATTCATTTTCTGAATGGCGGTGTTAAGATTCTCCGAGGATTGATCAGGTTCACAGATAATTTGCTTTCGTCGTCGTCGGAATACGTGGATTGGATATTTGACGTTAATAATGAGTTAATGATTGTTGAATGTTATCGTGTTTCTTTGATTTCTTTCGTTCGTTCGTGTTCTTTTCTTATACAGGTGTCTCATTATTCCCAATTTCCCACTCCTCATGGCACATACATCGGAATCTCTGAGCGGGAGACTGAGCCCTGAATTCAGATACCTCTTGAATTACTCAACTTGGCTATCTTACTTTCAGCAGGGCTGGATAGTCGTAGTCCTGTGTGTATTTTCTAAATAAATCGCTGGGACAGACACTTGAAACAGGTGGAATCGACATCCGAACAGGTTGTTTTTCACATCATCAAAAATAATTAACATATTATTATTCTTTGTATGGTAGTGAAAGTTGGGTATGGCAGAAGAGTCATGAAAGTAGAATAAATGCTGTAGAAATGAGAGCACTGAGAAGTATGTGTGGTGTGTCTGTTACGAGAGTGGTGTGCGGTAATAGAAGATGTAGTGACAAGCATCGAGAAAGGCATGTTAAGATGGTTTGGACGCATGGAGAAGATGGATGACGAAAGACTGACAAAGAAGATATATAAGGCAAGTGTGAATGGGAGAAGACGAAGGGGAAAACCCCGGCGGACGTTCTCTTATGAGATTGGAGACATCCTAAAAAAAATGACAGGACAGAAATACCCTAAACAGAAGAGCATGCATGAGAAACTTGATGGGAGTGATTGAAGCAAGAGAGGTACTCGTATGTCAGGATCGTTGCAAATGGCGTTCCATGGTCTCTGCCTACCCCTCTGGGAAACAAGCGTGAGTCTATGTATGTATGTTCTATGTGAAGGTGGTAAAACAGTTAATGTTTTGTATAAAGAAATTCTCTAAAGATATATATTAGGTATATAATATACATATAAAAGTTATAAATATTATATACTTTTGGCATAAATGTCATGCTAATTAAATTCCAACATTTACGCGAACGAAGTCGCGGGCACAGCTGGTCATAGATAATAAATAAGGAAAAAAGTAAGTGTAAATGCATATTTACATAATTGAGCATTGAAAAAACATTATGTAAAGTCGATCATTATTATATTAAATAATAAGAAATCTATAATTATATACTTCCATCACCGACAGACAACGCACAGCCAAAACTACTATATACTGTTTCTGGAGTAATATTCTGTTGAGAAACAAAGTTTTATGGTTATCTTTAAGTTTTTTTTTAAAACAGCTTTATTTATCGTTGACTTGATTATTTATTGATGCTTTCAGCTGAGATGAAGACACATTACGCCCAAACAGAAAAACGGTTAAATTGTACTTATTTGATAAAGTATAGTCTTGAATGGATGAATGGAGCGCTGGATTCGATTCCACAACTTAGCTTAGCAGTTAGGTAGAATACTTAAGTAAACTAACAGGCGAATAATATAAAACATATCGATGCCACACACATTAAAGCAAGAGTAAGGCAGAAAGGCAAGAAATGTGATTGCGGAAAAAAGGAAATTAAAATGTCAGACCTTTACTTATCTTAACCAAGGAAATGCGAGAGAGCATTATCCGTGACAGGTGGTCTCTTGAAGTAAACACAGCAAGGCTTGTCGTGCATGTGAAAAAAAAACTTAAAATTTGCAATGGTAATAATCTCGCGCAGTGTCATCCCAGTATTGCCTGCCAACCAAGATTATGCAAATTCGACATGACTCTGCAAATAAGAACAACAACCCTTATCTTCAATTTTTTATCAATAGGCTCCGCTTGGATATTTATTAACTACCACAAAATTAAATTAATTTTAACATAAAACAATTATAAACTTATTTACTACTTACTACTAAAATTAAATTAAAATATTAAAATATAGGTACAATACAAAGAAAAATAAAATCAAAGGGCGTCGTGAAAGTCCTCCACATCGCCGTCTATTGGGAACGTGCCCAGAAGACTGGCAGCATTGCCATGCTGTATGGCAATGCTAATTTTTTGAGCTAGATACATACCAGCCTTCTGATCACGCGAGGCGTTCACAAGTCTCTTCGCAAGTTCTCTATAAAGAGATCTAGCACTTGGGCCCCATGAACCCAACGTTTCATCTCCAAACGGCTCAAATACGTAATCCCCTACGAGATTTACGTATTTGCGCCGTTTCAGAGTCTCCGCTGTGGCAGCAGCAGCGCCCGCACAACCCGCTGTGCTAGGAAGATGAGATGGCGCAAGGGTATCGACACACGTTGCGTTCCACACCAAAGGCCTACCCAACTTCCAAGGCAGTAGAGACATTCCATCTGGTCTTTTACTATCGTTGGGTGCCAAGCCCTGAGGTTCAAGTTGGGCTGGAACGCCAGCGGTGACAAGAGCCCGACGGAGAATGTCATTCAAGTTGCTGTGTCGTGAAATCCGACCTGCGCTCCTGCTGCATGATAGGCCATGGTGACCAAGGCTGTCGACGGCCTCCCCACAGTGACAACGATGTGGAGCGACGCATGGTGCACCTAACCGGAGGCAAGAAGCGATGCGAAAGGTCGTGAGCCTTTCGCATCGCTCCTCCTCTCCTCCTCCTCTGAGAGGATAAATTTCGGGGCAACTCAGTGCTTAGACAAGCCATTTTCCAAGCATTAATGGCATCGATCTTACACGGCACCTCAGAATCGACCAGTGTGGGTGCTAATATTTTCGTGGTTAATTCTGCAGTGCTGTGGACCGATGACAGAAATGCTGGTAAGCTCACGTCGGAAATTTTGCGTACGCCAAGCCCACCCAGGCGAACAGGTAATTTCGCCTGTAGCCATGCTCGGTCGTTCAGAGAGGCTCCGCTTATATAAAGGGTAATACTTTTATTTTCATTTGAAAAGTTCAAACCACTTTCATTCCAAATGTGTGTGGGCAAGTCGGTCGCGGCAGACCTCGTCGGACATTCCTCGACCAAATTGGGAACGTACTAAAAAACGGAAAGGTCCGAAATACCTGAAACCAACGAGCATGTATGAAAAGAGTAATGAGTGTAGAGGTAGCGCGAGAGGTCTGTAAGGATAGAAGCAAGTGGCGTTCCGTTGTCTCTGCCTACCCCGACGGGAAAAGGCGTGAGTATATGTATGTATGTACTTTCATTCCGAAGGTCGCATGTTATGTCACAAAAATCCAATATAAAGTGCCAGCCGCGTTTTAATGTACTGCATGGATACGGAAGAATGCTGCGGCACATTTCTTGAAAAGGCTAACATTATGCAATAGTGTTCAATGCAATTCACCATTTATTTACAAGAGCTCCGTACTAGCGAGCGATATTTTTGGATATTGAATTAACTTTGTTCTGTTGCAACTTGACCTCGGGTTTGGGATTGTAATGACATCATACACGATGCCTTTAACACCATCGTAGAACTTAGAGGTGGATTCAATCCTATCGCTGGTGAAATAATAATATTATAATATTCTACCACAGTCACACAGCACCATCTAGTCCCAAACTAAGCAGAGCTTGTACTACATGTACTAGACAATGGATTAACATACAACTGAACAGGTAGCATACCATCTAGGTTAAAATAAAGAATTTATGCCTTTAATCAAGATAAAAGTGGTTTTAATAACGTTAGATTATTATATCTATTGAAGCGTTGCGTTGTCAGATACTTCTCTTATTTATGAATCATAATTCTACAGTGTAAGGCGAACTAGTTTTTTTTCCAATTAATTATAAAATTTAAATCAACTGGGCGTAGATATGAAGTTCCCTAGAAATAGTAGGCGTATAAATATAAAGCTAGACTAAAGAGAGAAATTGGTATCGTTTATTATTCTGGATTGGAAATTTAATTAAACTTCAAAAGTTGTATGTTGCTAGTAAATAAAATAACTTTAGAGCAATCATTTTAGAAACACTTTGTCTGGTACACAATAATTATCTGGTGAGTTCTCTGCTGCTGAACCAAATAAGAAGCAGGAATTGAAACTATAACTGGTATATAAATGTTCGTAACAATGAACAACGTATCATACATTCAAGACAATAGGCAACAAGACAAGAGCGAAATTATTGCGATTTCCAAGCATGATTCTTATCGACTTCAGTAGTTCAACAATTTTAAACACGTTTATACTACTGTCGACTTATACATAAATGTATATTTTTAAAGTGATGTCATTTATTCGTAGTCACGTTTATGCAAATGCGTTCTACTTATACTGGTTGTTGTTGGAATACTTTATGAAATGCCACTTGACAAATGACACTATTTTAACGCATAGGTAGGTTATAAAAAGTTGTTTTCAAAACTGAGTGGGAAATTAGCGAACTTAAACTACAAAAAAGCAGCTATAGCCGAGTGGTGAGACCGACAGACTGCTACGCAGAGGGTCCCGGGTTCGAATCCACGCACCAATTACTTTTCGTAGTTAAGTGCGTATTAAATTACTAATTATCGCTTGCTTATCGGTGAAGGAAAACATCGCGAGGAAACCTGCATGTCTGCGAGTTCTCCATACTGTTCTCGAAAGACATGTGAAGTCTGCCAACCCGCATTTGGCCAGCGTGGTGGACTATGGCCTTACCCTTCTCATAGTGAGAAGAGGCCCGTGCCCAGGAGTGGAACAGTATAAAGGGCTGATGATAATGATGAAACTGCAGCTGATATTATAATTATAATATTTCGTTGTTTAAAGTATTGATATAACTAGAGTACTAGCATATTACTTTTTTGTGGCTTCTTTTTATTTATTTAAAAGGTGATATAATTTATAAGAGCCTTTGAATATGCTTAATAGATTGACAACTTTCCAATAAGGACTATACGTACAAACTTAAAATAAAAAGGTATATATTGAGGATATATTATATATATCCTCAGCATTCACATTCTTAGTCTGGCTACTCCCACTGTCTTTCGTAAAGACATAAAGACATATTTATTTCTGCATTTTGGTTGTTTACAACACTTATACAAGTCAAAACCCTATTCTAGATTACGCCGGCTTTTCCTAGCTAAATGACTTCTTGAGAAGAAAGGCCGAAACAAACTCAAAGTCATTGCTTTTTTTTTGTCATTTCATTATATGTCATCTCTTTGTTTATATTATTTTGAAGTCCAGACATAATAGGTTTAGATGCGAGTACAATGCAGGATATCATCTGACGCTTATTATTGACTCAGCCTGCTGATGGCCCGCATTCAATAGCCATCGTACGGCTCAACCTTGATGGAAGGAGCCCGCACAACCTGAATCAATAAAGTAAAGTAAAAAAGGTAAATCCTGCAACAGGAATAAATCATACTTAACAAACATACAACCAATGGACACAAAGTACAATCAGACTCGAAACAACAAGTTATGTGTCAGACAAAGTGTAACCCACAACGCTTTGCGCAGCGTCAAACGTCAAGGCGGCCGCTAACCCACTACGCCAACCGTACAGTTCCTTGTTATATACCACATGGTTAACTTTCTTTATGTTTATCAGCAATTTTGCGTTCTCTCTTGTCCATTAGTAATATATCTCTACACCTTCTCTTGGGTCACTCTATTCCACGACTATAACATAGAATAAAAAAAGCTATGCAAAAATGTTAGTGGGTACAAGCACATTTCCTACAAGTTAGTTAATGTTTCCGTTGATTGCAGCTGAATTACTGGCCAAGGTATTGTTAGCATCAGCCTAGTTCATGTGGCTAAGTGCCAACAATGCCACTAACTTTAAAGATACTGGACGTCACTTGATTTTATATAGTTTAAGTATTTTAGTAGAGTTTAACTTAACTTTTTTAATTGTAATTTGTTCAGTATAAGTTGTATATGGTATAACTGTATGAATTTGCTACTGCAGAATAAACGTGGTTATGATTTATTGCCTTTGTGACGGGTTTTCATCCTGTAAAAAGGTAGCCCATGTTTTTTTCAGTTGTAGTTAAGCTGTAGTTGAGTTCCGGGTAAGAATTAAAACAACGATCAGAAAAAGAAATTAACTTTATTCACGAGATCTAAGTTCTAGATTATAAGCTGCTTGAAAGTGTTTTTTGTTCTATTTGTAACACAAACGGTAATACAAGATAAGAAACCTCAACCTGAGGATAAAACTGTACGTGCAAACTGGATCATGCTCATTTTTTCCAGGTCGTCCTTCCTCATTTAATACAAAATGTGTACCTCATAATTTAACATTATCAGTATCTTTTCTTCTGCTTAGAACAAAACTCACGGTAGAAAAGATTTTCCGTAGAGAATTAAGGACAAACGAAAATATAGTTTTTGCTACCCTTGGGATATTTTGTTACGACCTAAATTTCATAAGAAAAGGTGCAAAATAGTATCAGTATCTAAGTGGATTATTTTACTGCAAAGTCACAGGAGCTTTTGTTAAAAACGTACGTGGTTCGAAAATCTTAAAGGCGAAATTCATTTAAACAATTTTGGCATGTACGAAAATAGTTTTGTCTTAAAATGTTTCTTCATTGGTCTTATACTATTGTTTTAAGAATTATTTTCTTAAGAGATAATCGCTCATACAACAGAAAAATATTTAAGTGATCCTTAATACCGATAACCTAAACGATGACACCATATTGTAGAAGCGAAAAGCGGCATATTATAGAAAAGAATATTATCTTGAATAATTTCGTCTCTCTGTCATCATCATAGTCATCGGTCCACTGATATACGCCTCAGTGGCACACCACACAGCGAATCCGAAATTCTTTGATGGCAAGGAAACCTTATAGTAAATAGTGTAGTAGTGTAACTTATAGTAGTAGTGGAAGTAGATAGTGCTTGATTCACTATATAGTGATAGTGGTGTTCTATTCCAGTTTAGTCCCAAATTCTCAGTGAACCAGTGCGTGATGGCTCCATATCCACGTGTAAGCTAAATCCCTTTCATCCCTGGAACAAAGATATATTTAATTTACGGCGTTTTAATTCGATTAATGTAAAATGTAATAGTATTTTTGTATGTTAAAATACTAAAAGTTAAATTTCCATCAAAAACTGCTCCAATTTTTGTGAAGTTATGCCAACATTTCCTTTTTCTACGCAATAAACCGAAAATGTTTGCATTAATCATTCTGAAACTCAATCTGGAATAGACGATTGCTGCGAAGTAGAAATATTGATAATTGATCACAGATCAACGATAAAAATCTTTATGTAAATCGTGCCGACACGTAAGCCTGCTTCAATGGATTCCATTGGAATAAATCAGTCGATCCCTTATATAATTCGTTACCCACCTATACACACAACATCTGTACAACATAAATTGCCGTTTTATTACGGAATTCAATATTTGGACTATAGATAGATCTGTAGATTTTAGATTCGTTTTTGACAGTTTTTGACATAAGCTCTATACAAAATATGTCAAACACGAATCTAAAATCTACAGATCTATCCATAGGAATTTAAACTTTCGTGGTTATTTAAACTTGATTTAAATTGTCTTTCGGGATATTTACCACGTACCTTTGTTTGGAGTACATCCGTGAACATGGCGCTTGCAACTGTGCCGAAATATCGGTTACTCCAAACAAAGGTACGTGGTATATATCCCGAAACACAATTTAAATCAAGATCTATCTATGGTTCGAATATTGAAAATGGCCGTTAGTATTGAATGTCAAATATTACGAATGCCCAACGAAACCTCAACCTAACTGCCATTGAAATAAAAACTATTTTCTTAAGAGGACACAAACGATGAGATGTATGTTTAGGATCAGTTCTTTTCCATATGTTTTGTGTACTGTTACTTACCTATGGAATACAACTCTTGAAGCTTACTTCAACCAAACTAAAGTTTAGCAATTTGTGTACAAATATAAAACAACGTTTTCCAATACTTTACTTTAGTCTCATACATTTTGTCAAACGTTTTATTCAGCTGGTTCACAAGGAAATATTTTAACAGTTGCTATGAATCCAAAGTGGGATGCTACGTGCCCAATAAAACTAATTTATTGCTTGATATTAGTTTGGAACACTAACATACAGCAGCAGCCAACATATTAATTTCAATACTGGGTATTGCGTTAGTTCGGAATGTTCGTGAAAAGCAGGCGATTTTGAGCCAATATGCACGTTTCTGCATAATTTGTTCAGAATTTTAGTCAAAAGTTGAAATTGTAGTTGAGGATACGAATAACTAGTGTTATTCATATATTGAAGTATAAGGACGCCACAAAATACTGGTGACATTTAACAGACACCGTTGGAACATATCTTTATGTTCGCGACTGAATATCGTGAACAGCGATAGCAAAGCTTCGCTCGCGGTTATTATGTATTGTATAACTGATTATATTCAAGATGCTGTGGTCTGTTGATCTACTACCTAAACAGACGATCGTAGTCTGGTCAGAGGAACCTCCCTCTAAGCGGACAAACATACACAAGCTTTCATTTAATAATATAGACAAGCTTTAAACACCTATTTTACCATCTTAGGTGTGGGATATAAAAAAAAAATAGTGCCTTCGTCGTAAAATGAACCCACAGTCCAAATGTCATTCTTCTAGCTTCAATAGTAGGCTTTGCGATGAAAATTATATCAGCTACAGTAAACACTTTCTATGATGATGTCGGTCGAATAGCTTTTGCTACGTTTTTAATTAGCCGCGATAGCCCAATCGTGTACGTAACTGACTGCCAAAACGATGGTCTCGGGTTTGATTCCCAGGTAACGATTCCCGGGCGCAAAACTCTGACTTTTCATTAAGTTATGTGTGCATAAAAATTCTAATTATCTATATCTATCTGCCATCTACCGGGCACAATATTAAGTAGGGCGTAATATTGTGCCCGGTAGATGGCAATAGGCTCACACCCTATTACATTGGGACCGAAACATAACTGGCGAAAAGTGGGTGTGTATTTCACATCTGCCTACCCCTTCGGGGATAAAAGGCGTGAAGTTATGTAATAATAATCTAATCTAATCTCTTATTTTTTTATTGTTGTACTATTGTAAGAATATTTTTTGCCGGGTTTATTGCCCCTCGCTGGACACATTTCCTGTAATAAAACTTCCCATTGATTTCTCGACGAAAACTAAAACTTACAAGTTGCTTTTTGTGATCTTCATATTTTAACAGTTTCCCTGTCCCGTGTATCATGTATGATTCATAACAATTGATTTTCTATTGTGTCTCGCGCCGGACAGCGAATGGGTTAATATAAAGTCTTTCCTTCGCGCAGTAAAATCATATCCAAGGTTGGAGTTTTTGAAATTGGTCGTGACATAATATAAGACTAGCGTAGTAAGGAGATTTGGACGTTTGGGTTCCGCTGATAAGGCGATACACATTCATAAAGATTGTGAATTGTTGGAATTTGCTGGAATAGTTGAAGTAAAAGTATTTCTGTTTAAAAGTGGTGTGTTGTTGCTGAAAACCATGCATATTCCTTACAACCTAAAATGTTTGAGCAATTGAAATTGTGCAGATATTTTCAGGGTTTCATTGGCCTGTTGGTCTAATAAACCTGACTGCTACGCTGGATGTCATGGGTTAAATTTCCACCCAGGAAAATCTTACTGTGATTGGTGCTGATTACGAATGAACTGACACTCTTACAAATTAATTAATACTGTGATGCCATAATCTTTTTGCAATATATCAGAAATCATTAATCATGCAATTGTTGATATTTGTTTCTTTCGTTCTGGTTCTTAAAAATCTTAAAAATCAAACGTTGATGAAAACTTAAAATTTATATATGCCAGAATTGTGCTATACAATCGGTACGTATAAACTTTTTGCGATACTGACAGACAACGCACCGCTAATGCTATAATTTGCTACCCACAACAAGGGTACTACAATTTAATTTTTATAACCAAAATTCAAGTAATCTTTTCCAATAAATTAAGTAGTAACAAGAGCTCTGTAACCTAGTATTTATTGTATTCATTTTCATTGTGACTCAATACAACTAATCAAAAATATATTATACAAATCTAAAGTCACAATGAGTCGCACGTTTTAATATTTCACCGTAACGTGTTTTTAAAGGTTCCGTATTAAAAATTTTAGATGTCGCGAGTTTATTCCAGTTATTAATGAACAAAAAGTTTTCCACCCGTCATTAAATATGGCTTTCAGGATTCATTAAATTATAAAAATCGGCCAAGTACGACTCGAATTCTTGTAGATGTCACCGGAAAATAACAAAAACCGCAAATTTATAAATTTCCTAGGCTTATAAACTTTCGTAGGATTCTAAACGAAAGATAAATTGTATTATTTTACGCCCAGATTTTCGGAAATTGATAAACTTACCAAATTCATTCGTAAAATAATAAGTAAGCAATAACCAAACGCCATGTGCACTCTCATTGGTTAAATAAGTCACGTGTACTATTTCTTTTCTTGCCACCGCCATTCTTCGCCACTTTTATCAATAAACCGAAACTTTAGCGATGTTAATGAGGCTAAGTTGAAGGAGCCCTGCTTGGCAGGGCTCCTATTTTTGTGTTCACAAGAAAACCTAACATAACCTATTAAGTTGAACTGATGCTGACCTTCATTATCACCGACCGACCAATCAGAGAGCAGTGTGTTATGTGGCGTATTTTAAAGAAGCGTAAAATTAATCTCTTCTGTGATTGGTCGAACCGCTTAGAATCTTACGAATGGATATCCGTTAGTTTATAAATTTACGAAGAGAAGTCGCAAATTGATAAATTTGCGGAAATGTGGTCGTAAAATAATACAATCTAACTCCCGTTTAGGAAAACGATTTTTTATAAATTTCCTACGAAAGTTATAAATTTGCGGTTTTTCATATTTTCCGGTGACATATACAAACAACAAAATGACGTAAGTTCAATATACGCTTAGTCGATTTGCATTTATTGCTGTAGGGCTGTGGTCTTAATGAAAGCGATTATCTAGACTCATCGCTCTAATCAAAGACATTTTGTGTTTCCATTGATTTCAAATCAATCATGCAGTTATTCCTTTTAATTGAGTGATATTTGTAGGATCCCGTGTAAACGGATTATCGGCCAGTCCCAGTATTCGATCTATCCATGGAATTGGTGATTACAGATACATATTTTGAACAGAGCTAACGTCAAATATGTATCTCTAGTAGCCAATTCCTTCGATCGAACAAATATTGGAACTGATCATATGAATATAAAATGTCGCTACCCTATTCTAAGCTGAGGGTGTCATAAGGCGACTAAAGAATCTTTGCGAAACCCGTCTGGCCAGCGTGGTAGTCAAGTAGACCAGCTAGTAGGCTAAATCCCCCTATTGACTCACAGTGTTCCCGTGAAGTAACTTATGAGAGCCTTAAGTCAGTGACAGTAGAGAGGCAGTGGACTGCGAAAAGCTGAACATTCGTTAAATTAAAACCAGGATTATCCTTCAGATAGTTTAGACTGTCTCACTTTTGGTATTCGTTCATACATTACCCCGCCACCCTTCAAGCCATAAAGAAGGCAATCAGTGCTCGTTTTAAAGTAATTTTCTACCATTTTAGGCAAGTATTATAAAAATAAATACACAATATAGTTTTCATCAATATTACAAATTACGCAGATGTAAAGTTCAACTGTAAGTGACAAATTTGTGAGATTGAAAATCCATATGTGTGTATAAATTGAAATTGTAATTTGTATTTGAAAAACTTCTTTAATTTTCTTTTTAATTCCTTATTAATTTTATAAAATGTACCTTTTATATTTTGCATGCCATATGGCCAAATATATATAGCCTGCACTAAAGTTTGTAATTCTACATACATACATAGACTCACGCCCTTATTCCCTGAGGGGTAGGCAGAGACTACGGAACGCCATTTGCAACGATCCTGATGTACCTAACTTGCTTCACTCACTCCCATTAAGTTTCTCATGCATGCTCTTCTGTTAAGGGTACTTCTGACTTGTCCTTTTGTCAGGATGTCTCCAATCTGGCCAGAGAACGTCCGTCTAGGTCTTCCCCTTTGTCCTGTCCCATTCACACTTGCCTTATATATCTTCTTTGTCAGTCTATCGTCATCCATCCTCTCCATGTGCCCAAACCATCTTAACATGCCTTTTTCAATGCTTGTCACTACATCTTCTTATACCCCACACCACTCTCGTATCACACAATTCTTTACTCAGTCGGTCAAAGACACACCACACATACTTCTCAGTGCTCTCATTTCTACAGCATTTATTCTACTTTCAAATCTCTTCTGCCATACCCAACTTTCACTACCATACATAAGGGTAGGCAATAACACACCTCTATGTACAGCCAAACGTGCCTTTTTGGACACGTTTTGACTGTTCATAAACGCTTTCAGAGCTCCATTCACACTATTGCCTGCATTAACTCTCCTTTCAATATCTTCTTCATTCTTACCATCTCTTGTAAACAACGTACCTAAGTAAACAAACTCATTCACTTGTTCCACTTAATTCTATGATAAACTTATGTAAATATCAACTGTTATTACCTATATTCGCAATAAACTAATTGAATCCAACATGTGTCGACATCTGTGAATAAAATCCTGAGCATCGACAGTCGCACTTGACTTTAACAGACATGTTGTACATACTCATATTCGTTCAGAGTGAGCTGAGAGCGATGTCAAATAATATTCCCTATGCATTTTCGTTTCAAAGCAAATAAGTACTTTATTTGATCCAGTTTCGAAGTTCAAGGAAATTTTCTACGTATCTACCCTCAGATATGTTATGTAAAGACAAACGTACGACGATTTCCTTTGGCAAACTAACAAGAACATCTAGAGAGCAAAGGAACAGTATTTCTTTAGAAATAACGCAATGGCAATACATTTTTGTTCCCATAAGATCCATGCCAAAAAACATCAAATTATACCATAATTATATTGAACTAGATACTTATACATACACGGCTTTTTCCCGTCGGGGTAGGCAGAGACAACAGAACGCTACTTATTTCTTGCTATAATTAAAAACCTCACGCGCTTCCTCTACATTTATTACTCTTTTCATACATGCTCGCCGGTCATAATGTTACTTTATATTATAAGTAAAATTTGACGTAAATTACATTTTAATATACCGCAACACATCATAGACTGATACCTAACACTAAAGATATAGCTTTGCAAACAGAAACGGTAAATCATAAAATCCCTCTGACTATCATTACCTCTAACTAAATACATCTGGTACAGTCTACACTTTTCGCTCTAACAAACACCAAGGGAAACTACGATGCGTTTTTATAAGTTAACCTGACCTTTCATTGACGCCGAATTTCGTAAGTGAGCAAAGAGAGGAAAATCGTATCGTCCCTTGCACAAAGTGCTATCTTTCAGATTTTCGTTTTTACGTAAAACTAGGAGGATAAGGGGTGTTTTTTTAAGGAATATATTTCGAAAGCATAGCTTTGCTGGTTTGAATGCTCTGATCGTTTAAGAATATTTCGTTATGAGTTTGCAAAATTTTTATTAAATTTTTAACGTTTTCTTATTAGCAGAAACACAAATCCTGCACTAGAAATCCTCTGTTGGCTATAAACTTGCAGTCACTACAGTCTTTCAGGACAATAAATACACCCGGACTCGAAATAACAGTTTTTGGATTACATAAAGTGTTGTCTCGTGTGGGCATCGAACTCACAGCACTCGGTGAAGCTCTTGAAGACTCGGTGACTGCTTAAACTACTAAGACAGAGACAATAGTAGATTGTATGATAAGGGAGCAAAATAGTACTTTTACGGCGAGGGTGCTACTTTGAATCACGAGCGAAGCGAAGGATTCTAACGTAGAATCCTGAGCCCAGCGAGTGATTCAAAGTACATTGCCCGAGGGAAAAATAATTTGCTCTTGAGTCATATACTCTACTTTTCATCCCCTTTCTATGAGAAAATAAATAATTTTATGTTCGTGGGTAATAAGTTTTGTACGTCACTGTTAGCTTCTGTAGTTATTGTTTCAGGAGTTAAAGCATTCGCTTTCATAACTCGACGTAGAACTCATTATTTTAACAAAATTCAATAAAGTATGTACGTACTGATTACGAGAACAGAGTCGTAATTCGCGCGCTTTTTTTTTAGCACGGGTCACGCGCGTGCAGCCAACCGTACCAGCCAGTTATTCATACAATTTGCGTTCGATTTCTATGAATGATATACGTTCCAAATTCAAATCACTTTGCCGCCCCGCTAAAAAGCCCTGAACAGAAAAGAGCTATTTTGCTCCCGCTAAAAGAGGAACAAAGCGACACTTTTCGAATAGAAGGGATGAAAATACATTTATTGCTTAAACTGTGTTTACAATGGTGTTTAACAATATTTTTTGGTATCAACATTCTACCGATTCGGGCGTTGCAAAAAGTATAACAAAATCAAACTGCCTGCACTAAAAATTTACTGCACGGTTGGCGTAGTGGTTTAAGCGGCCGCCTCGTCGCTTGACACTGCGCCGAGTGTTGTGGGTTCGATCCCCACACGAGACAACACTTTGTGTGATTCATAAATTGTTGTTTCGAGTCTGGGTGTTCATTGTGTCCGTTAGTTCTATGTTTGTAAAGTCCCCCGCGACACAGGATTTAGTCCTAGTGCGGGAGTTTCATAAATATATGGAAAAAAATAGAAAAAATAGAAACTATCTTTTTTTTAGCAAAGTATTCATTTACAGAGTAAAATGCATTTTCCATTAACCATTTTTTAGTACCCTCTTGAATGAAATTACATCCAGTTTTTTATATAGACCGGCAAGTGACTATTTATTCTTATTGCCGAAATATAATAATATGTACTTTTATAAAAAATCATATTGTGTATTCGTGGCAAGTCTAGATTGTGTTTATATTTACTTCGTACATTTGGCTTAGAATCGCAGTTTCGATTAAAGAACTGCATGTTATTTTTAATAAAAATACATATCTCTAATATATAAATACATGTGAGAGTAAGGAAACCCTTTTCTTTAAAAGTTAGGCATAATGAATCAGTATTGTACATATTATAGATTATACGTAAACACCTTTTTTGTAAAATAAATGTAGATTGGATCTCACAACAGTTTCCCCAGTAAGTAATTCCATAGGTCAGCAACGGATACACATAACCAAAATAGGCGGCTTTTGCGGTACATACAGATGTAGTTTCTACAAGTATAGATAATACATATGTGTAACCACAGATTAAACAAGAATCAGATGGAGCGCATTCATCGAACTAAGTGAGGCACGTTGACAGCTATGTGTGCGTGACATTTGGCGACTGGCACTGTACGGACACGCGCGTCTATGTGTGTGTAAAGTTGCCAGATTATGAATAATCTCCCACTATTTTGCATGTAGTTTTTGCAAACGAATATAAAAATATTACATATTTTATATTCGTTTGCGGTTTTGAAGAATTTACCATGGATTTAATTAATGCTTTTAATCTGTAATGTTGTTGTTAAAATTATTCAAATAAAAGATACCATTAATGTATGCTTTTATAAATACATTTCTTAACTGTAGGTACCGAGTTAAGTTTTAACTACTTCGTAAATTGAGAAATAAATACCTATATTATGTTTTGTGATTCATAGCCTCGATCCAGGAGAAATATAATACCAACTACATATTATTATATTTATGAATACCAATCATGAGGTTCAGATCTTAGACGGCGAATATGTTTTTTTTTTTAAATTTACTATTTAATGCTGTCCTTTACAATTAGTACTGATATGTTATTGATTCCGCAACTAGTTTTACTTTTAAGGGATTTTGTAACATTTATTATTTCACATCTATCTGTGGGGTAAAGAAATATGGAATTTGATATTTTTCTGAAATAAACCTGAGGTTTGATAGCTGACATGGATTGTTGTTTTATGTAATATAGTGATTATTAAATGAGTTTACTATTTATCTAGGTGAATTTATTCTATTTTTATTATGAATTATATAATCAATATTAGGTTTCAATGTGTTTGTGCATTGAGTTTTTTGCTTAATTAAGTTCCATGTAGCTTTTGTTACGTTGGCGCTATCTTGTATATATTTTTCATTGCACATCTTTTTTGACGCTTTTATAACGTATAATTCTACAATATTTATTATATTCTATAGAACTCTTTATATAAGAACTATTTTTGCGATTGATTTTCTTGATTTGTTAATACATCAACCTTTTATTTTTACTTCAGATGACAATACCCGGAGATTTCCACTGTTATTTTCTAATGTGACTTACTTTAACTATTTTAATAGGAGAACATAAGTCAAATGTGAGTTTAAAAAGTTCAATAAATATATTATAAGCCAAATTTGCATCAGACTCCATGTAAACATCATGGAATTTGATATATGATATGTATTTTAAACATATTTCTCTATTTTCTTTTATATTTCTTCTATTTACAGACCAAAACCCTTCTTTAAAGCTTATACTGCAGGGTATTTTAATAATTTGGCCAGTATGATCTGATATCTCTAAATCAAGAACTTCAGTTTTACATGTATTGTAATTTGTTATTATGTTATCAATGCATGTTGCAGAATGAGATGTTATTTTAGTGGGTTCTTGAATTAATAATTTTAAGTTAAATTTATGTGCTGTATCTAAAAACCTCTTACTTTTTGTGCTTATTTGAAAACTGCCTCGTTGGTCTCGCGGCATAAATGTGCGCGTGGGATTGGGAGGTCTCGGGTTTGATTCCCGGGTTGGGCAAAGTGTTATTGGGATTTTCCATTAGGAAATTCTCAGTAGCAGCACGGAGTCTGGTAATGTGCCCGGTACGGCAATAGGCTCGCCCCCTATTACGTGGGACCTAAAAAAAATCATGGCGAAATGTGGGTGTAATATTACACCTCTGCCTACCCCTTCGGGGATAAAGGCGTGAGACTATAAATAAAAAAAATAAAAAAATTGAAGAGCGTCTATATTTAAATCACCTAATATAAAAGTTTTCTTGCGTAAGCTTCTAGAGTGAATAGTTAGTTTATACAGTAACATTTCAAATTTCACAATAAATATATCACAATTACTGCTGGGTGTTCTAAATAGGCATATTATATACCAGTTTGTATTTGGTACATAAATACCACAGCATTCAAAATGAAGCTCGGTTGACAGTTCTGATATCCAATCTTATTTATTACAGCTAATAGAATTTTTGACATATATACATACTCCTCCTCTGCGTTTGCTTCTTGAGTAGTAATTAGCAGTCTTATAGCCGGGCAATTGCAATATTTCTGCGTTATTGTTTTGAAAAAAGGTCTCACTTACACAAAAGACATCAATATTTGAATTATGTAAAACGATTTCTAATTCATTGAATTTTGATCTAAATCCGTGATCTGTCCGTGTAGTGACGGATTTAGAATACGGAATGTCACCACCCCATATCATCTCATGGGTGTCGTAAGAGTCGACAGAGGGAGCATATTATGCAGAGAACAGCACTGTAAGAGAAGGAAAACTTGATACAAACCCTATACCAATCCGTTTGGCCAGCGTGGTATAGTAGGCCAATTCCTCCTTTCAAAGGAGAGGCCTAGTCCAGCAGTGGACTGTTAAAGGCTGATGACGACGACCTTGAACAATTAGGTGGAGTATGGTGAGTATATTTACTGATGTTCGGCTCGAAAAAACTAAGTTCACTTTGGATGGGGTCTACTGATGTGTTTGGTATTAAGGTTTGTTCTGTTTGAGTACTAGTTGATACAAATTTTACACACTTATTACTGGTATATATTGCTGGTATGAATGTTTGTAGTAAGGTGTAATATGTTTCTTATTATATACTTATATGATCTAAAAGATACTGAGTAATCTAAGCTTACAAAAGTACTATGAGCAAATTGAGAACATATATATTGATATAGCTCATTTCGTTTTTTTTTATTTAAGAATCTATTTTGTTTAATATTGCAGAATAAAACATTGGTATGCATAAGCTTGTTTATGTAATAGTATAAAATTGATTGAGTATGAAAGAGATTTTTGTCATTATTGCTACACAATAATACCACATAATCGAATTTAATTAGAGGTTTACATACTTCTAAGCAAGAGTCCAATAACTATGCTGTTTATGCAGTCAATAACATAATAATTATTATACTTACATACTTCAAGGGTCTTATTTTAAAATATGACCGTGTATTCTTGGCTGTCGAACTATATTGCTTCGCAGTTTGTCACCGTCTTGGCGGCCAAGTCAAGACTTGGCATAGTAATAATGTCATCATCTATCTTCTCGCAAACGTAGACATAATATATTATTGATGAAAGTTGGTTTAGGACGAGACATTATTAAACCACACGAATACGAAGTGTATTCACAAGATATTGGATGACTTGGTTCATTAGTAACTTCGTATGTTCATTAGAATATTGAGTGTTCTGTGACTAGCTGTTACCCGCGGTTACACTCGCGTTTTGTTTTGTACTGTGACGTTTCTCATAAGTTTAGATAGAGATAACTATTTTATATTTTTGAGCTGAAAATTCATAGTCTCTGGTATAAAATGTAGGTTACTGGTTGATTTGGGTTTGTAGGGCTAGTAGATTTTAATGGAACTTTTACTACAATCTCATTAAGGTAAACTGGTTAAGACACTTCAAAGATTACTAATGACAAGCAGAAATATATCGACAGTCAACATTTTTAAACAAAAGATCGTTTGTTTCATTTTGCAATCTTGTAATTAACTGTAAGCACTTGTTAAAACATGCTTATTTATAAAAGACAGACGAATATTTTTGTTTTTTGTACGTATTTAAGTATAGGTTGTATAATCGTTTTAGGTTAATAAGTGCCGCAATAAATATGGTGTTAGTAGGCAATAAGCTATTATATTAATGACTACTTAATATATATCTACGAAAAATTAATGAATTTATTAGAAGATAGTGTGTTTGTTGCCAATTGGACGTAGTTATGCAAACTAGAACTATCCCACAACATGTCACTTTCGAGATAATTAGGTTTTTGTATAATAGGTACTCGCAAGTTAATGTAGGCAAGTTGTATGAGGCCAATGACTTCAGAATGTAAAAAACGCTGTATTGGTGAGAATATAGTAAACTTTAAAAGTACATTTTGTGATAGTTTATTATTTAATTATAATTAAAAACCTGATGATTCTTTATTGTAATATTATAATTTTGTGGGTTTGTTCTTTGTTACAACAAAGAACCAACCCACAAAATAGTAGCAGTTTGCATTTTCTTCGGCAAAATAACAGCAAGATAAATGTTTTAATCATATTTTTATTGTACGATTGGACATACTAACAATCCATACTACTTTTACACAATAATATCCTTAATAACTACACAAATAAATCGTAAAATTACTTAATTAGTCTCTTCAACTTCTATTTCAAAATCAAGTGTACCAGAAAACCAATCTATGTCACCCTGAACATTTGAATTACTGGTTAAGCTGTATATCTAAAATTCTCGCGCTACTGACTGATTCACAGGCAAGTCACAGCCAAAACTATTGAGCACAAGAAGCTGAAATTTGGTATGTATGTTCTTTGGGGACTGTATGGGCGCACCAAGATCGGATTTCCCGAAATTCCCACGGAATCGGAAGAAATGTGCGGACGTAGCTACGGGCATCCACTAGTTTTTTATAACAGTGTTCAGCATTATCTGGTATAAGATGAGGAAACTTGCTGTAGGATTGCTCCAGCGACCATCGATTCTGTGACATATTTGACCTACCCACTGGCATTTCAGCTTGCTTATTCGCAGAGCTACGTAGCTTACTTTAGTTCACTTTCGAATAATTTTGTTCCAGATTCGATCCCTAACCTAAAACTCCGAGCATAGATCTTTCGATAGCTCGCTGAGCAACCATGAATTGGTGGACAAGTCGTACCGTGAGTGGCCACGTCTCCGACGAAGATTTTCAAATGCTGCTCAGCCCAGCCGTATCTGCCTCTTGACTTTCTTTTTCGAAGTTGTTTCTAGCTAATTGGATAATCTATCCTCGGTATATACCCGGAAATAAGGTCAATGGAATTTAAACTTTCGTGGTCATTTAAACTTATTTTAAATTGTCTTTCGGGATATTATACCACGTAGGTACCTTTGTTTGGAATTACCCTAAGGGAGTATTTCTTGGTTAGCTTCGTTATAAGGTATGCAAACCTTGTCGATACACTAGATATTTCTACAATGCTATCAACAAAGGACCAGAAACCCGACGCCACCTAGGGAAAGCTGGCCTGACTCCAAGGTTAGGGTGTCCTGCCCCTCTCTTCAGAGTTTATACAAACCTATAATTCCATCTTATACACTTCAGTTCTTCTTCCAGCTGAAGAAGATGCTCATCGAGTCAAAGCTTTTGTCCGTTGTACGTAGCCAGGGTCAGCTTTAGTTTAATGGGGTCGCGGCTCCGACTCCGCCGGAACCATGACCGCCGCTGTGGTCAGGAAAAGCGGGGCGACCGCAAATTGGGGGCCGTGGTTTGCTGCCACGGCCTGCCATTGCCACGGTCACGCTGGACATGCGTGTTGGCGAACGGAACGTAGATCCTCGCCACGGGTAACGCTGCTGCCCGTTACTGGTCTTAATTTTCTATGGGCAATTAATGGGCTATTCAAAACAAAAATATTTTTTTAAGTCGAAAAATTAGTTTCTGAGATTACGCGCGTTTAACCAAACAAACAAAGAAAAATAAAACTCTTATAATATTAGTATAGATAGGTATAGATTTCGCAAAGCTTTTGTAAGTGATGTGAAACATCTGTGTTGCACATACCTGAGCTTGGGCAGCATGCTTTGGTAACAGTGAAATTTAACATCAGAGCAGACAAGTTTGTCCCTCATTGGATTACTTATAGGCCAATGAAAGACATACTTATTGATATCTTCAATGAAGATCTCATCAAAATCAATTGGAACCATATCTTGTTATATAATGATATTGATACAATGGTAGATACATTTACATCATACATCCTAAACTTATTTAACTTACATGCCCCTTACAGGAGGGTATTGATCAAAGATAGAAACTACCCATGGATTACAGACACTGTGAAAGATATGGTTAGACTGCGCGATAGGTGTCATCAGCGTTATAAGTCTACCAAGACAGAGTCTCATTATAACACCTATAAAAACCTAAAAAGCATAGTAAATGCGGCAATCAATAGTGACAAGGTTGCTTATTTCAAACATCATATTAATAATTTGTACAAAAGATACTCAAAAAAGCTTTGGAAGAATATTAAATTTGTCTTAAATTATAAAAATAAAAACAATGACCAGCTGCCATTGTTCTTTAACAATCCTGAAGCTATCAACAAGCACTTCTTGGAGGTACCTGGCAACGATGAGGCCTCAATTTCTGACTTAACTTATTTTGAATTTAATAGATATGGCTCAGGGTGCTTTCTACTTGAGCCTACTAATGAAGCTACAGTACTTAGGATTATACAGGGGCTCAAATGCATTAGGGGTTGATGGCATTTCCCTAGATATGCTGCTCATGACTGTTCCATATACACTCACAGTAATCACTGGTATTATTAACAAGTCACTGAGTACTTCAACATTCCCCGATTTATGGAAGACTGCAATACGCAATAATTACCGGTAAGCCCTGCAGTTGTTTCTAAATATCTCTCGACACTAAAATCTAACGCAGAGGGTTGTGACGGTATTAGCTTAGAGATGTTGATGCTATCTCAGCCTTATTCGTTATCAGCAATTACTCACATAATAAATTCATCTATACAGACGGCAACTTTCCCTGACACCTGGAAATTGGCTGTAGTCAGGCCACTGCCGAAAAATCATAACCCTATTGACGTTAAAGACCTAAGGCCTATCAGCATTCTCCCCTGTTTGTCCAAGGTAATTGAGAAAGTGGTGAGTGGGCAGCTGTCTCAATACTTGGAGGAAAATAAAATATTACCGACGCTTCAGTCGGGCTTTAAGAAGGGCCGTGGGACCGCTACCGCTTTGCTTGACGTGACAGATAACATTCTTTCTGCACAGGATCGGGGTATGTGCACTTTACTAGTTCTACTAGACTTTTCGCGTGCTTTTGAAAGTATAAATATTTCCTTGCTTCTTTCAAAATTAAATTACTATGGCTGTGACAACAGAACGGTCAATTGGTTCCATAGTTATCTGTCACACCGTGGGCAGACGGTGGAGGTGCGTCAGTCTGATGGTGAAATGGTGGTCTCAGATTACAGTCCGCTCGTGAGGGGAGTTCCACAGGGATCAATTCTGGGACCTTTACTCTTTATCCTGTATTGTGCTGACATAACAAACTGTATAATTAATTCGCAGTATCACATCTACGCTGATGACATTCAGGTGTATGTGTCATTTAAGCCTAATCAGTATGCTATGGCTATAGAGAGTTTAAAGCAGGACCTCGATAGAATTGTGGAGTGGGCTGAGAATAACTCTTTGGTGCTGAATCCAAAAAAGACAAAATATATGATTTTTGGTACACAAAACCAACTCCGATCTGTTCTCAATACTAAAGACCGGTAATCCGGTCTTTAGTATTACGCTCATGGGGGAGGTAGTTGAGAGAGTGAGTGAAGCCCGTAACCTAGGTCTGAATATTGACTTGAATCTAAGATACGAGAAACATGTCGCTGAAGTAGTACGTAACTGTTTTTACAGGTTGCGTATTCTTTACAAAATGCGACCATATTTATCCGAAGATTTGCGAGTACGATTGGTCGAATCTTTAGTTCTCTCCAAATTGAATTACGCGGACACTGTGTATGGACCACGTCTGCTGGCTCGCACGGATCGTTTGATCCAGAGATTCCAGAACGCCACCGCTCGTTACTGTTTCACAATAGGACGTAGAAGTCATGTAACACCTTTTTTAAATGAGACTTCGATACTTAAAATGAAATCACGGCGTAAGTTACACCTGGCATCCCTTATGTTTGGTATCGTTCATTGCCAGCAGCCAGTCTATCTTTTTAACAAAATTAGTTGAGTTACGAGCAGACGCGACTGTGCTAGCAGGCTGTGTTCACAACAGCTTTCCATATTGCCTCATAAAACAGCAGCATTTAGAGGTAGCTTCCGTTATGCGGCTTCTAAAATATGGAATAATCTGCCCCCGCCTATAAGATCTCTTAAAACAATTGGCACTTTTAAATTTCATCTGCGGAGATATCTTATGGACGCACAGCGGAAGCTAGGTATGGTCAATTTAAACTCGTCATATATATGATACCTTGCTTTGCTGGAAATGGAGCTGCGCGTGGATATAGTTACCGGTTGTGTCTGCATGTGTGTGTGTTTATATGTGTGTTGTGTATGTGTGTGTGCGCGAGCAAGAACATGGAATGTCAATTTATTAGTCTATACAAAAAAACACAAACAAAATACTTCTAATACATATATATTACGTGGCTGATGTGTACTGAAGACTGGTAGCCGGGTGCCCGTGGTGTTTGTGGCTGTGCTGACAGACTTCTTTCTTCACTAAGAGCGTTGATTGTCTTTCCCATCACAAATCAGGCGGGGTAGGCTGACCTAAAAGTATTAAAAAAAATATAGGTACCTAGTCTTTTTCGCATCGATAGGTGTAAATATATGCTTATGTCATGATTGTTGTGTGGACATTTATGTACTTATGAAAAGTTTTGTAACTGACACGATATATCATGTATATTTTCTTGCTATGTTTGTGTTGCAATTTATGTTATTATTGTTAGCTTTTATAGACACTTACCTATGGAGTGCGGCCATCGTGCTATGTCAGGTGTAGATTTCCTTGCTTAATAAGCTTTTTATACCGGTCAATTGTGAAAGGCAACGAGATTGGATCTACTAAGGTACCTAACGATTACTTTAAGGCACTAATGTACCACGCTATTTAATACTATTTATTGTTACAAACTCGTAATCTTTTGTTATTGCACTACGATCTCGTGACTGTACAGCGCAGTGCGTGGGCGCGCCGCGCGTGCGGTGATTCGGTGAGCAGTCTGTCGGTTGTCAGTTGTCTCTTTTTGTCGCCGGTTGACGCGACGTAGACTCCGCCCCATGCTGCACGCGCGGCCCGCGCCCGCGCTGCTAATAATGCGTGATGTTGTTATTGTTTACTTTGTACACATTTTAAGTAGGTAAATATTGCTATGTATAATTGTATTTGTGTATCCACTGTTTTGCGCCTTCGTGACTCACTAGCAGGGCCCCGTAGAATATCAGTGCCAGCGAGTCTGGTGTTATGCTGAACGGGGTCCCATTGCTGCCACGACCTGGCCTTAGCGTGTTTTAATGTTACTATAGCTGTTAACGATGTTTTTTTGTTTCTTTTTATATATATTTTTTTTATTCTGTGTGTACCTTTCTTTTACCACGTAATTTGTCTGGTTGTGGCAGAAATAAATCATTTTTCATTTCATTTCATTTTTTTCATTTTTTCATTTCATTTCAATTACACCTATCCCTAAAAAGTCAAATCCTAGCAGTGTTAAAGATCTGAGACCAATCAGTCTCTTGCCCTGCCTATCTAAGATCCTGGAGAAAGTGGTCTGCCTTCAGCTGAGAAAGTATGTCGAGGATTTTGAGGTGTTACCTGAAAGGCAATCGGGCTTCCGTATGGGTCATAGTACAACCACTGCACTGATAGATGTAGTAGACAATATGTTGGAGGATAGAGACCAGGGTAGGGGTACTTTGCTTGCCTTATTAGACTGCTCGCGTGCTTTCGATTTCATCAGTATTCCGCTTCTGCTTTCTAAACTTGCGTTTTATGGATTTGATCATAGGACAATATGCTGGTTTGCCAGCTACTTGAGCAACCGACGTCAATTCGTTCAGGTACCTGGTAACGATGGAGACAGGGTGGCATCTTCCATCAGTTTTGTCGATAGAGGAGTCCCTCAGGGCTCTATTCTCGGTCCACTTCTGTTTATAATATATACAGCAGACGTAATTGGATCCATAAAGAATGCCAAATTTCAACTTTACGCTGATGACATCCAGTTATACACTCCCTGTCGACCGGAGGACTGCCTGGAATCTGTAAGTAGAATTAATGAAGATTTAGACAGAGTCTCTTGCTGGGCAAAGAAGAATTCTTTGGTACTTAACCCCGCTAAATCTAAATTTTTACTTATAGGTACCAGGGGTATGGTGCAGAAATTACAGAGCAGGAGACTGGATGTCAGAATCGATGGTTGCCCATTGGAACAGGTACTAGAGGCACGCAACCTGGGTGTGGTTTTTGATCAGTCTCTGCATTTTGAAACGCATGTTGCTGAGGCAGTACGGAACTGTTTTTACAGGCTGAAGCTACTGTATAGAATACGGCCATACATTAGTGAAGACATGCGTATTTTGTTCTGCGAAACACTTATTCTATCGAAGCTGAATTATGCTGATACAGTATACGGAACCTGTCTTCTAAGCAAAACTGAAAGGCTGATCCAGCGGGTGCAAAATGCATGTGCTCGGTTCTCTTTTAACGTGCCACCATACTCACACATTACACCTTTCCATAATCAAAATAAGATATTGAGAATGGCTTCACGCAGGAAACTTCACCTTCCTTCTCTTCTTTTTGGTGTGGTGTCCACGGGGAGGCCGGCATACCTCTACAAAAAACTTACTTGGTCTAGAGACATAAATAGACATAAAACTAGAGGTTCCACTTGCCTGTTGATTATACCGAGACATCGTTCAGCTGCTTTTGGTGCAAGTTTTAAAGTAACAGCCTCACGTATATGGAATATCTTGCCGCCACCGTTAAGAGCTCTGAAATCAAGTTTCAGCTTTAGTAAAAACTATAAGCAATATCTGCTAAATGAACAATTACTACAGAACTAAACTTACCGCAGGTATTGTGGGGCATTGGGGTGAGTTCCCTGTAATTGCTTGTCGGCCAGTCAGTTTTTGGATTGTTTTACACCTATAACACTGCTCTCATTAGTTGTTTGTTTCTATTGACATTCATCTTTTCCTAACTTTATCTTTTACACTACATACACACCATAATTACCACAAGCATTATTTTATTATAGACACGAGTGATACGACACACAAACTCAAAGATAGTAATGATACACAGCACAAATGAAGACTATTCACAATATTCACATGGTAGGTAATAATATATTTGATACATGTTTTCTATTTTGAATTTCCTCTGCGAAATAGTTGGCAAATGGCTTGGCGTCGCTTTCGATCATTTGAGAACCCCGCGCTACCAACGCTTACGCATTACAGCCATAGACAACTAATGACAGTACAGTGAATGCACCAATAAGGGAAGGAGGCATGGCACAGATTACATAGGCAAAGCGGGATTCATGGACTTTTGTTGGTTTATAATGACGCCTCTAATAAATTGTTTGTTTTGTTAGTATTAGAACCTGAGATTATAGAAATGTTCTTACACATGTAAGTTAAGTCGTATAATAATGATGCATGCCATGAATACTTCATCTTTGCGACACACATGATGGTGACTTTGTCCCAAGATTAAGCAAATGTTTTGTCTTGCTTGGGACAATGTTACCTTCATGGTTTTTTACGTGCTGGCAGCATAGTGCGTGAGTTGTTGCGCTTGAAGTTGTTGCCATTCTCATATAGATATAAACTAAGTGTTGCATATTATTAATGTATTAATATTTACATTGTTATATTCGTCAATTCTTGGGACTATGTTGCCCTAACAGATTGGTTTGAGATGCGATAAACTTGATGGTGACATTGTCCCAGGAATGGACAAATAAATGTTTGGTCTTGTAACAATGTCACCAACACTTTAATTGTTTATTCTAAACAAAATGTGTACCGACCGGCCGGGGTTAGTAATATTATCATTAATATTATTTGGTATATATTTATTTATATTTATTTGTCAATAAATGGTACCAACAGAATATCAGCACCACCTAGTTGAACTAGATGGCACTACGCTGAGTTGGGGGCCAATTCTGTTACCTCCATAAAAACCTAGTATGTAAAAAAAAATGTAATCACTTCTTCTTAACAGAATAAATATGTTTTCTTTCTTTCTTTCTTTCTTTGATAAGGTAGGTGAAAAGTAGCCAGGCAATAAATACTCTTAGTAGTCGTTTAACCAATCCCTTTGGGTTATTTCAAGCGCACTGAAATTGGGGTTCTATTACTTTACGGGATAGAGGGTGATCCGAAAATAGGGCAAGTTTATTGTACCCGTAGGTATGGCTACATTGTCTTACGCAGATTCTCTCACTAGTAAAGGTTGTTAAAAACATTTTTGTAAAGAAAGAAAACTGTTGGCTAGGGGCAAGTTCAATCTATCCCGTCACATTCGTATATATCGGTAAGCTTTCGTAAGTCCTTTGACTTTAGCTGCCATGTATATAAGACAGTGATTAAGAAGTTTATCCGTAAGGCTGCTAAGCCAAATGAGAAACTAGGAATGCCTCGATAATTTTTCTGGTTGCATATAAAAAACGTATAAAAATCATTCCTTGGCCCTAGGCTGGATCACGGGTATACCCAAGTCAACTCGAGTTTCATTGTCACAACAGCTTTCTCTAACTGTTCAACTACTTAACTGGGCATAGGACTCTCCTCATTGTGAGAAGGGTTAGGCACTAGACCACCATGCTGGCCAAGTGCAGGTTGGCAGACTTAACATGTTTTTCGAAAACATTATGGTCATTATGGATAATACTCAAAATAAATTCTAGCTTACTAACTTAAAATTACTCAGTGTCCTCTGATGGGACTCTTTTCGCACTCCTAGTCCGTGAATAGCCTGCATACAGGCACTCTCTCTACAGCTGTCGACGATGTGATCAGTTTTCTCGTATCTTATAAAGTTATATTACTTTATTTAAGTGTAATGCAAAATAAATGGCCACATGATAATCTGAAGGTAGATTCTAAGTAGGTTTTTAGTAGGTGCCTATTTAAATTATGGTGTTGGTTCGATTAACGAATCGGCCAAAAGTGTTACTGAATTTTTGCAAATTCTCAGTAGCAGCACGAAGTCTGGCAAAGGACCCGGTATCGGCAATACACTCGCCCCCTTTTACGTGAAAACTATAAAAACATAATATGGTGAAATGTGGGTGTTTTATTACATTTACTAGACTTACTACACTGCTTACCCCTCCAAGGATAGAAGCGCGAGACTATAAAAAAAATTAACTTGTCTAACCATATGTTCTCTTGTTGCAGTGTAACGAACATATTCCTGGTGAACCTGTCAGTGGCAGATCTCCTGGTGACATTGTTCTGTATGCCGGTGCAGATCGCCAAGTCGGTTACGCTGCTCTGGTACTTCGGAGAAGTTATGTGCAAGACCGTTAATTTTCTACAAGGTAAATTTTTCTTCTTTTATGTAATATGCGGCAGATGCGCAGACGGATGGCCTGATAAGCGATTACCGCTGACCTTGGATACAAGCAACACTAGAGGGGAGGGTCTTCTGAAATGATACTCACTATGCGGCAGCACTAAGGCATCAGGTCCAGACTCTTGTCAAAACTATCAAAGCCCCTATATTTTCGTACGTCTGTGTTTGTTTGTATTATGTGTGTACGCGTCTGTACATATCTGACAGCTGTTTGGACCTGACGCATACTAGGCGCCGTCCGGTGGTAGAAGAACTATCAAACACCCTCAATGCGTTGCCGCTTTTTTGATTGGTAAAAGTAACTTATGGTAGTTTCAGCTTCATAAAGGACAGGAATTTCTTTTATAAATTAATAAGTTTAGAATCACTCAGGACTGTTATGTATTTGTTATATTTTTTACAGTTTTATGGTAGAGTACAATTTGTATTACTTACTAAAATGGGGATTTACATAAAAATATTACTTTAACTTTAAGGTATATCTCTAATTCTCAATTGCTTTAGAAAGCCAAATAATATTGGACGAATTTAATTTTTACTAATAAAATCAATAGCGGTATTTTAATAGTATTACAACTTTGCAAAAATAAAATAAAATATTGAAGGAAACTGCCTAGTCAACTTCATACATTCTTTACTTTTACTTACCAAAAAAATATATATTTAAAAATATGAGTGTAGTGCCCGTAGCGTTACTTGACTTGCTGTTTCCCATTATAGATTGGCAAGTTAAGAAATGCTTGCAAAAATTACAACATAAATGGGTGACTGCTTCACGAGTTATTTACAACAGAACCGTGCTTAACATGGTATTGTGAAGCCGTCGGTCAAGATTCTTAGCTCAAAACAAGAGTCATTAAACCTTATCGGAGTCATTTGGACATTATTCAAATTCTGACACCAAAATTGGCCACAAACTCACACGACAAGAAAAATACCCATAAACCAAACACGATTCTCTTGAAAGCCTAATTTGTTTACCGCACACTTTACTTGCCAAGACGTGAAGTACTGTCAAACTGTTCTACTATGCGAACGAACATTTACACGAAGCTAACTAATTACTTTAATGGTTCCATCGCTCTGAGTGTACTCCGCCTTGGTGCTGCAACTATGTGTAATAACAAGATTAGATTTATTAGTTTGTATTTTATACTAAATCACGCTTTTAGTCTAGCCTTGTTTTATCTCGAATTTGTAGCTGAATTGATTATTTTGATGTTACAATATAAGTTACTTTATTAATTTTCCAGACTCTTAGCTTTTGGCAGATATATCTAAGTGAAATAGTAATTGAAGTTGAAATCAAGCTACTTTCACGAGGTTACTTTTACGAGGTTTACGGATGCTATAGAGATATACATATATGTAAGTCACCCGGCTAATGAAACCCATACAGGACAAAGACACAAGAAGACATCAAGACATTGTAAGCGCATTCTGCGTAAATAATGACATCAATAGTTGAACAATGTTCGAGTACTTTGAGGTAACATCTAAATACAAGACAAAGACAAATATCACCTCAGTCTTCCGTGACAACGATTACTGCAAAGAAATTGAAACGTCGGATATTACTTACGTACGGCTACTTAATAAATAATTTAGTTAATATAAAAATATACCGGGATATAATTCTAAATCGTAGTTTGATTTCAATGTGTAACATTCGCGTAAACCCAAGATAATACTAAATTAATCAATAATCATTAGTAATTTAAGTATTTAAAAAAAATGCTTGGCTTTTAATTTCTACTTATTAATACAACTTTATTTAACTTATTAATATATTATTTTCCTTGTTGTATATTTTGATTTAAAAATCTAATTGATATTTTATATAAAAGAGAAGTATATTTTTTAATCCCTCCTTCTGTCTCAATCGGCTATAAATGCTGTAAAACCGATGTTTTCACTTGAACCAAATAGACTTATGAGTTTGTGTAGAATCTTTCAAACACAGAGGTATTCAATAATAAAAGCAATATTTGAAATGGAGTTGTCCAATAATTATTTTTCCTTTTCGATGCTAAAAAGTACTTTTTCAATCATAATTAGGTACCAAGAACAACAAATTTTAAAACATAGGTCTCTTAATAGATGATGAAAATTATGTATACAAAAGGTTCAATAAAAGATTAAATGGAAAAAATAATGATGCCAAATTTCCACTTTTAGCATTCTATTTCCCACTGTTGCTTACATGTTTTTATCTACAAAGCTTTCAATCGATATCTCCCCGTAAACACCGCGTTGGTTGTGTAAAAAGACCTAATTAAGGCGCTACCTCCAAAATGTATGCCATATTTTCTTACCAATTTTGAAACAATGAGACACACAAACAGAAATTGAAACTCCAATTTACATTATTATTTATGAAATTTCCATCTAGTAAATGTATAGACGGATACATGATTGAAAGATATTCGCTTGATAAAATTGTAATTTGAAAAACATGCTTTACCTAAATATTATTCTAGATATTTTAAATAATACTTGAAACTTTTCACCTTGAAATTACTTCTCACCGTAAAAAGAGCTAGTTTATTAGTAAATGTAAAGAATAATTGCCTCTATATCGATTATTACTTGAGTTATGAACGAAATAAGATTGCAGAAATTTTCGGGTTTGCATGCAGTGACAAAAATCACGCGGTATTAAGCTTTATAGCTAACGTTTAAGCGATGACCACTGAACGATTCCAAGATTTTCGACGCAGCCTCTTAAGCTGAATTTTTACTTAGAGCAATCTATTTTCTACTTTTGCTTACATGTTTTTATCTACAAGGTTTTCGATTGATATCTCCCCGCAAACACCGTATATTTGTCTTCAAAGACCTAACTAATGAATAGCGACCATATCACTTTTGCTTCAATGCTTGTAGGAACCCAGTAATATGCAGTTACCGACTCGCTGCGTGTAGTCAGTCAGCGTTGTTTTATATACGTTTCCATGTTATTTGGTTTGTTTACGATGCGTTTCATCATCAAATATACGTAATTAACCTTTCTAAGAAATCTTAAAATATAGTTTATTCAACGGTGAGACGTGTTAGTGTCTATATCATTCAGTACCTGGTAATATTTTAGTAGGTATTGAAATTATTTGGTGTACGCTTACGATGGAGGTTACGTTGGCATTTCTGATTAGAAGTGACAATCAATTTTATCTGCCACGTTTACATCACTACCTCTGTCCGCGGTTCTGCTCGCTTGGGTTGGGTTATCGCAGTAATAGGTAGCCTGTTTAAACTTCTGATGTAACTATATGCTATATAATTGCAAAATTTTATCAAAAATCTATTAAGTAGATTTTGCCAGAAAGAGTAACAAACATCCATCCATCATCACGAACTTTAGCGTTTAATATATTAATAGGTGCAAGAAATATAAGAAAACCGTTACTGACTGACTGACAGACAATGCATAACTGAATCTACTAGCCGCTAGAAGCTGAACCTTGGCATGTATATACCGGGTGAACCGTAGGGGAAAGAAAGAATTTCCCATAATTCCCACGGGTCGGGATAAGCGGTAAAAAAATAAAAAAATGCGTTCGTACCTACGGGCGTCCTTATTCAATATAATAATCATAAGTTCCTATTGAATAATGCTGCGGTCAATCATAGTATATCAAGCTTATAAAAGTGGTTAAACAAGTCTATCTGCCTAAAGTCTGCGAGATAAAGGCATACAAGGAAACTTTCCAATATTTTGAGTGTATTTTCCTATGAATGTATGTATGTCTTGTATACCTATTCGGCAGTTTGACGTTCAAATGCTCCAGCCCCGACATAAATATCGCTTCTTGAACGTGCGACTCTCTGAATAAGCTCCACCGACTGAATGAAAATAGATAGCTACCAAAACGCTTCGCAGTATTAGGGCGTGTTCGACGATATATTCTTCTTATTTTATCCATTTTGTTTTTGTTTATTAATATAGTTTAAATAACCAATAGGCATTATCATAAAATAATGTAGTACAGTAGTTTAGTAAAACATAAAAAGTGTATAAGAGCTTTGGCTGTGCCTATAATTATAAAAGAAAAAATACTATAATTGTTAAAAATGAAGCATGCGAGCCCTAGTCCACGCGAACTTAACATAGTTAAAATGTAGTACCTCATAATAGTCTATGTGCGGAGCGAAATTTCCTAAATTGTACCATCAACTCAGATTGCCTTCTATTTCTCGAGGTCAAACCAATCTGTTCTACTTAAAGGTATCTGACATAAATGACTTTAATTAAGATGAAAGCAACCGCCTTCAATTTGAAGGTCCTTAATTTGTGCAACAACTGGGCGTTAATTAAATTTGTTGACACAAGAACGTAGATTAAATTTGTATGAAAATTTAATTTCCATGCAGATTGCGGAGCTGCGGAATGTCGTGTTGTTGTGCATATATATAATTATATATATATATATATCAACAACCCCCGCTACAATTTAGCGTTTGCGCTTAGCCGCAGTTTGGATTTTCCTATAAAATAACTTTAAATACATATTTACACAATTGAGCATTGAAAAAAAGATTCTCGCTCCATAAGTAGAGCCTCGTGAGAAGAATCAGAGAACAAACTCGGGGCCACTCTTTTCAGCGTCTTGTTAAAACAATTCGATGAAAAGATACAAGACATAATAGATTTTTGGAGTATTTATCCGGGCATATAAATTAATCAAGTACCTCGAACTGTTACTTTATGTCGTTAATCCGTGTTAGGGTCTTACTGTTCGTATCATTTCCAGTTAAAAGAAAATTATTAAATAAATAACTAAATTTTAGATTTAGATAAACTACGTAGAAATCTTAAGACATAAAGAACGTCCCGTGATATTCGGAACTTCTGTATTTCCCAGAAATACAAAAGTTTGAATACATTTTACACTTCGCGTTGAATCCGACATGGTTCACATAGTTTTATTTTGTTGTTTAAATGTCACGCCACAATAAAGATAAATAAAATTGGGTTAAACCCGCGGATTTCCCCAAGTATTTTAATTATCTTGACATCAAAGAGGCTCACTATTTATTGTTGTATGAATTTTCAAAATGGCGGCCGCAAAAGGTCATCTACTAAATAATAAATAGACCCACTGGAGAACTAGATAGTCTCGGTCTTTATTTAGTGTCACAATTGTCCTATTTTCTCACTCCAAGAATCTAATACCATTAATTTCTATGCTCAGAAACTATGTGTGCTTTGTTTCGGAGTTTGTTGACTTCATGAATTTGTAACCAGTATTTATATAAGAATGTTATGACGTGTACTTTCATAGCTATGATTCGCGCGTTCAACCAACCTTCAACTTGATTATACTAGTATAGATTTATTCCTGAAAACTTTATTCTTGACTTAAATATCGTTGCGAATTTCTGTCTTAACATAGTTAATGTCAACAATACATCATAATTTAAATATGAGACATAAGTCACCCCCAGCATTTATGTTTAAAAGTTGCTAAGAATCATCTCGAACTCATGAGTTTTCAAAAGTTTGACAAACTTATAACATACATTTTTTTCCGTCGAGGGTCATAAAACAGCAAAATGTATACATTTCTAGATATATCAAACCTAACGATACACTAAAATAGAAGCAACGAAAATGACAACGGTCATCATTGTTTTAGGTGTGGCAGTAGCATCCAGCGTATTCACCATCACAGCCATGTCGGTGGACCGGTACCTGGCCATCACGCAGTCGCTGCGTCAGCCGTGGATGCCATCCCGTCGAGGGGCCTGCAGCCTCCTAGCGGGGTTGTGGCTCGTCGCCTTCGCGATCTTCGCGCCGCTGCTGGCTGTGGCCACGGTCGAGAGGGAGTACGTGCCCTCGCTGAGCAGAACGAGGAATGGATCGGTGAGACTTTGACCATGAATTTGAATTTCTTTTTCTTTCGCGGATTGCCTGCATTATTAGGTATATATAATGTAAGTGGATGCTCCTGTTTCACCATGTCTATTCTGAGGAGGCTAACCAAAACTATTATGCTTGAGTATTATTATGTACAGTAAATATATACAAGTGATATAGAAGGTGTAACAGTTGCAGCACCTTACAAAATGTAAATTGTGTATTACGCAAAACCTGGCGATGAAAAAGAGTGACCGTGAGTTTTATTGCCCGTTCTTTCTCATGGTTCTACCTATTGCTTTGCGAACGTGGCAGTAAATGTAAATGTAGAAGCATACAGTAATAATGTTTTAAATTTGAGTATAAGTAATTATTTTATAAATTTATTATTTTGACGTTCATAAGCGTCACATTGTGACCCAAATGAATAAAGGATTTTGAATTGAATTGAATTTAAAGTAGGCCAGATTCACTAGGAATAAATCCTGCGTGAGGACTCTACAATGATACAATCAATGGATTCGATGAACAACCAGACTGGAAACAACAATTTATGGATCATACAGAGTGTGGTCTCGTGTGGGGATTGAACCCACGGCCGATACGGCCACTTTAACCACTACGCCAGCTGTGCAGTCGTAATACTCTTCTTTTAGTTCCACTTCATGGTTGGAGGTTGGCAGTCTCAAAGATTTTTGTCCAAAACAAGTTTGAACAGCTGTTTCATGTTTCGTTCTTGATCCCTGATGTTATGGAATCACGATGTCATATTTTACAAAAGAAAATATTCGTTTAAGTAAATTTGGCCGAGATAGGCAACCTGTCATTGTGTTTTTGTCTAGACATTGACCCAGATTTAGTACAATATACAATATGTTGATCTGCATTTGCAAAATATTTTAGTAATACAATATAGACGTTATACTTGTTCACTTAAAATTATTTCAAACAGTGTGCGATAATATAAGATTCTATTTTCATAAAATTTTACTCCGATAGTAAATCAGAATAAACTGTTGAAAGGTGCAGAATAAGACTTGCACGGTAAGTACGTGTGCTTGTTTGTGTTAGGTAAGTGCAATGCGAGCTCGTGGCGATCAGCTGAGTGACGGTAGCGGTCAATACACCAAGCTGATTTTTAAAATGCATGATAACGAATTTTCTTTTAAGTTCTAGTGAGTTATGTTTTCATGTATTTATATTCAGTTTTAGTAGTATATGTACCCCACAAAATATTTTGCAAATGCATATCAACACACTCTATATTTTGGTCACAATATAAAATGTCAGAAGCAAATTTACAACTAGCTTTATAATATGCCTTACGAACCTGAAGATAAATTTGATCGCCAAAACTAGGCTAGCTAGTCATAAAAAAATAGTGACCCGATACCACCCAGTCCATTGTCTATCAGTCGAAAGAGCGAGCTACTCCCTTTTTACGATTATTGTCTCGGACAGTAAAATGGCATAGGCCTCGTTTTGTGGTTCCAACCACACCCCTCATAGTAAAAATATAATCATAAAAAATGTGATTGAAATTCAATCATGACATTGCCTTGGGCAGACCACTTTTTTACATTTCGCTAGAATTTAGAATTTTTTCAAGAATTGGGTACCATGAAGCGTGCTGATTTAACCCTTAATCAAATATTGGGAAATTATTTCCCACTTGACACTACAGTAAAATTTATTTTCACCACAGCAGCTCAAACATGCCGCTTTTGCTGCGAGACAACAGTGAACAAAACGCGATTTTGATTCGAGCGTGAGGCAAAGTAGCTTTTTAATTTTTCAATCTTCAGTGCCACGAATTGACATTGTTCAGCCACAAATTTGAAACATTCGAATTTTACTGTGCTCTCTCTCTTTCACATGCATATAAAAAGTGAGTGAAAAAACAAACCCCTTCGAATTCGAAATTCGATTTTGGAATTCGACCTCAAAGAAAACACCTACGGCAACGCAAAAAAAAAAGATATTTGTAATAGAGAAATTACTTTTTTTATATGTTATTGTTATCATGTTTAATTTATTATTGAATTTTAATAAAAATAAGTCTAATTAATAGTATAAAATTAGTATTTAACCAATACATTTTTATTTATAATTACAACAATGATACATTTGAAAAATAAACATCAGGGTCGCGGTATTAAAACGCGATTTAAAAAAGTAGCGGGAATAAAAATTTCGCTGATGTTGATACAGTAGGTATAGCGTAACGTGTTTAATTTATATTAATATATAAAATAATCTAAAAAGATGAGTGAAACTAGCGATTATGACTGTACTTTAACACCAGAAGAGTTAATTCAACAAGTGATTATGCAGAATTCAATCTATTCCTGTTCATTTCTATGTCTCCTAAGTAATAGGTATGTGTTCTCACTGCTGTGGTGAAAAGTTATGTGTGCTACACGAGAGCAAAGTTTTTTTGTATCTCGTGCTGTTGAGTCCCTCATCACGCTCAGGATTCTAACTTTGATTCACTCGCTACGCTCGTGAATCAATCATAGAATCCTTCGCTTGCTCGGGACTCAAAATCAGCACTCGAAACAAAAAACAACTTTGCTCTCTTGTTGCACAAATAACTATTTTTATTTCTTTATTGGTAACTCTGATCAGTACCTACCTCAGGAACAAAATAATCCTACAGAGTTTTTAAATATTTTTTATTTGCAACATATTGTCTGAAGACGTGAACTGTCATCGTATGTCAATGTCAAAAACACAGTTTGAAATATTTTGCAAAAAACCGGTTCTGGCGAAAGATTTAAAAGTTTCTGAAAAAAAATCTGATAAGTGCATAAACACAATATTTTTGTAAACTAGACTTGTTTTCTGAATGTTTCTTACGGTTTTTGGCCTCGCAGCATTGATATTTGTTATATTTTCTTAGGTTTAAATAAGTGGGAAATAATTTCCCATTGTTTGTTCCCGCATTGAAAAATCACCAATTTCAGTATATACAATAAATCATTTGTCTCTCATTTGTCACTCATGAATCATGATACATTGCTTGTTTTTTTTTAATTTTATATTGTATAAGATAAAAAAAAGAAACAAGCAAAGTAGGAGTAACTGTCATGTATGTCTTGTAGTAAAAATATATCAAAAATTGAGAGCTGTGCCGGATAATGGGAAATAATTTCCCACTTAATCATATTTTGCTTTGAAATACCGGATACTGGAAAATAATTTCCCACCGCAAAACCCCCATTTCCCCCCTCTTTATAAAAAAAGGAGTTGTTTTTCGAAATCTATAGAACCCACTTACCTAAAAGCCGTGACCAGTTTTCAAATTACTCAAAAAAAATAAGTTTGTTTGATTAAGGGTTAAATAATTGCTCGAGTAATTTTACTCATCTCATACTCATCATTCAGCTTTCATCAAAATTAAATACGTTTGAGGAAAGCTATGACTAATTGGGTACCATTCTTTATTCCTAACAAGTAAGTATCTAGGCGTCAATAGTATCATGACTACATTTATTTTATAAGGGTCTCATGTGATTAAAAACTTATTAATTTCGTTTACTAGTTGGATGAGAGTAAAAGCTAAGGTTTAAATACTTAATAGGACTCGTACTAAACATTTACAGATTCTCATAAAGACTTGAAGCAAATGTTGTTACAATACAATAAATTAATTATTTAAAACCTCATATAAACAAATCGTAGACTTTATGCCTTAGGCATTTTGTCCCAGACTACCTGTGTTGGAGTCGTGCGGAGAGTAAACATAATTTAAGAGATTGTCGCAAGAAGATAAATCGTTACATTCCTCGGTCTTGATACAAAAACATTTTTCCCTCTTATCGTATCATATCAGTTACCTGCTTCTAGTAGCTATTACTTTCTGGGCACCTTGAACAAACTAAAATATTTTCTTCGAAGCTTCCTAATTCAATTTTCGGTCTAGAATAATTAAATAAGTTTAATTTCTCGGTTCATCTTGCAAGCTTGTAACAAAGGGAGAACTCTTGTCTCAATTTAAATAATACCAACTTACTTTGAGGTTTAAACCGCCTTTTATTCCTCTTGTCTTATGTATATATGTATGCTTCATCTAGGTATTTTCAAAAATAAATCAGTATCGAGCCAGCCACGCTGGCATTCAGTTATAAACCATCGCGTATAGAAAAAAATATACATTAAAACTAGCAGTCTAGTTACACGTTTACCTATCTAGCGACTGGAGCGAAAATATAATGCAAAGTTGCCTTTCCTTGACCTTTGACCCAAAAAACAAGCAAACAGAATGGTTGCCGCCATTTCCGAATTCCTCTAAGGCTAAATAAATTTTCTTGAATCTTATTCTGGAAATATAATACCTGAGTATAACCTTTGTGTAAGACACGACTTATTGCTTAGAAGTAAATTTGATGAATTATCCGTAATTACGTTATAAACGGTGATTCATCAAAATCACCGTTTATTAATCAGCTTTAGCCGTTCTTACAAGATTTGATCACGAACTCTAACTTAGACAATGAATTTTCAGAATGTTCTCTAATTACGTAATTGTAAATAAATGAGTTTTATTTTATAATCCTAAAATAATTACAACTAGATAGACTTCGAATAAATGTAACGTCTATAGCCACCCAGATGTCAGCCATCCTTTTCAAGAACGACTTACATATGACAGAACACGGCACACCAACACTTCTTTAATTTATGGTGCATCCACACTACAGTCACAGAATAGATTGTACTAACGTCTACAATTACGTTTTGTTATGAAACATTTAGAAGAACCGCAACATTTGCTCACATTGAAAGACATTTACTTAGCGACAATTTCAGGAAATATTGATTGTTTTTTGTTTATAATTTTGTGCTTTGATATTCCAAAATGTTTCTCATCAAAAAGTAACTGTGGTTAGTATGCACTATTACAGATACATACAAACCCGGCTTAACTTTTTATTTACAGTAAGCCATTAGGCTGCTGAAGCTACAAATTATATACAAGGCAAACTATAGTGTAAGCCCAGCAGTCGTGTTTAAAAATTGGTCGAGATGCGATGAAAGATTTGTCTCGCTCTGATAGGCTATCAACGTCTGCAACTGAAGTTAACATCGCAATCCTCATTCAACTTTGAGAGAGATAGCCACCGAACTTTCTGTATCTCACGAGTCGTTCCGTACTATTTTAACTAATTATTTGTATTTGAAACATGTTGCCGCTCGGCTAATCCTAAAAGACCTGAAGTTTTTCCAAAAACTCAATCGCATGAGAGTCGCTGAGGACATGCAAGAACGAGTCAATTCCGACTCCACATTCAAGAAAACATTATTGCTGGTGACCAGACGTGGGTTTAGGAGTTTGACATGCAAGCTAGTCAACAAGCTTCAGAGTGACGCCCTCCAACTGAAACGAAACCGAAAAAACAACGCCAAACTCGTTCAAATTCATGTTGAATGTTTTCTTTGAATATCGCGGTATTGTGCACTCGGAATTCTTGCCGGCAGGTTAAACGATAAATAAGGAATATTATTTAAGTGTTATGCGGCGTTTAAGAGAACAAACACGACGAAAAAGGCCAGATTTGTGGAAAGAAAATTCATAGATTTTGCACCACAATAATGCGCAACAACAAGGCCATCATTGTGAACAAATTTTTGACCAAACGCTCAACAAATACCATCAAGCAACCGCAATATTCACCAGATATGGCTCTTGCCGACTTCTTTCTTTTTCCTAAACTCTAATTACCACTTCGTTACACCCATTTTCAATCGGTAGAAGATATAGGTAAAGGAGAACGCGGCCAGAAATGAACTCAATTCCGGAAACAGCGTTTAAAAAATGTTTTGATGATTGGATTATTCGTTTGGTGTACGTGTATTGTTTCTGAAGGAGCATACTTTGAAGGTGATAAAATAAATTTGGATAAATAACAAACAGTTTGTGTTTTGATCTTTTTCGGGTACTTTCTTGACAGAGTAATATGTATGTCGGTTGTAGTTATAATAAAATTCCTACCAAATGTTTGTGTGATGATTATAATCTAGACTTTGTTAAAAGATAAACCTGAGTTTATAAAGCAATTTGCGTTAATACTTGCGTATATTGCGTTTATCTGCTAAGATTGGGAGCTTTTGAACATTTGAAACTGAAATATGAAAAGATTCGACTGTGTTTCTTAACTAACAAATAAATAAAGAAGGTTTTGAATTTAACTTTATAATATTATATTATGTATGCATTGTTGGTGCATAAGTTATTTGTTTATGAGGCGATTGATTCCAAGTCAGTGTGATAGAGATATTGCAAAGGAGTGAGATTGAACGTCAAAAGCTGTTCTACCTAGAACAGCGGGTTTCGAACACACGACCCGGGTTTAGAAAATTTCACTGCGTTGCCTGTACGTTTATATTTTTTAAAAAATCAGCCACCTTTTAAGTTTATTCTATCTCTTATTCATGTGATTGATTATATCGGGATTGCCTAGATTGCTAAACTATATTTAAATAATTTATTTCCTAACTTTATTCCGATCATTCCATATTCATAAGTTTTTCTTTTATTATATTATATTTTTGTTTTTGTATCGGAATAGAAAAGATATTTGGACCAGGTTATAAAAAAATATTTACGCTAAGAAACTTTGGAAACGTTATCCACCAAATATGTCAAGATTATTTTTCTAGTTCTCCAAAAACTGTCGAGTATTTCGACTATGTATTTAAGCAGTGACATATTTGATGACACTTATACTTTATTACTCTGGAGAACTTTCTGAATCGTGTATTGATGTCTTCTATAAAAAATATATTTCGATTTGTAAATGTACTGAGTTATTCGTGACTTGTAAGTATACCAGCGATGTTAGGTTGCGTATCCAGCAGAGACGAGCTAGGCAAAGCGGTGTACGAGAATCCAGTCCATCCCAGCATTCTAGCATATATACCTGTCTAGTCCATCTAGAGTTTAATATTTACATAAGTGTAATATATAGTACAGTAGCAGTATAATTCATCCAGACACTCTCTCGGTGTACTCGAGCTTCTGATATAGTCACGGTTATATGATTTGCGATACGTTAAAATTCGATAAATAAGATATTCTTGCCATGATCAAAGTTCCTGCAAAGCAACTGAAACGTCTAGGAAAAATGTAATTCTGGGTCTATTAGTAAAGTTTAAATATTTTAAATTGTAGTTGTTCTAAATCAAAACATAAATGCGATCAAATCTACAAAAAAGTTGTATTCATTTCAATATTGGGTTTTTCTCCGCCACTGCGCACATCTCGGATCCATATGCAGCCTGAACCTAGTGAGTACGTGCAAAAAATCCTGGATCAAAGAGTATGTAGGAGATGTGCAATAGGTACGTAATCTTGTTGCGTACCGGGCTGAACAGATCGACGTATGCTTGCATAATGTCTAAATAAATGCAGTCAGTAGTTGGTTATGCACTGTGCAGTAAAATATTATCTATAAGAGAATATGTATTTACTTTGGTCATAATATATGTTGAATCCATAAGTAGGTACTATTTTCGTGCCTTGAGGCTCATCGTGCCTCCTGTTTCATATTTAGAAGTACGTCTTGCCGTGTCGCTGTACGATAATTATTTCTCGACCACCGCACGCTTTTTAAAATATATTGGTGTCTTTACGGTTGCATCTAGATTTGAAACCTTTCTGCATATTCTACTTGTGACCAGCAGACGTTTGAGGTAGCGAAAGCTTATTGAAAACACTAACTATCCAGAGGGTATTGGGTTCGAATCCATGGCGTGCAACACTGTATTATGGAAGTATTGTGTATTAAATTGTTAATTATTTGCCTGTGTGACGTAGAACAAGTTAAGCCGTCGGTACCAGCTGTTCTGAATACCCTTAACCTTAGTTATAGGAAGTCACTACACAGGTACTGACTCCCTAGCTCTCTCCTATCTGATCCAAATATTGTAAACTGACACTAGTCTAAATGATGGTATATTGCTATCCATTTGGATTGTGGAGGTCAGGTGGCAGTCGCTCTGTAGCAAAGCTTATATTCAGTCATATCTGGTTATACTAGTAGGGGAAGGTTGGGTATATTGGACCATTCGTTAAGTTGGACCACCATCAAATAACAGTTTAGTAGTTTATTAATTTTGTAATTGACAAGACAAAACTACAATCAAATAACTTCACTACACATTGGCCATTTTGGATTTCTCTTAAAACAGCGCGACTAGTTGCCATTCACGAAAAACAAATTTCATTGTTTTTAATATAAATTTTGGTGTTGTTTGCTAGTGGTGTCACTAACTCAAAGGTAAGCTGTTTATATTTGTATATATAATTGAGATTCGTTAGTAATTAACAATTAACTGGTGGTAAACATTAGCCGGCTTAGATAGGTTATGTTCTTGACAAATTCGTTTTTTTATGCGAGTAAACAGTTTGCTTAAATGGACCACACATGGTCGCTTGAAATGGACCTGTTCCAATTCATCGAACTTTTGTTCATGTTTGTTCCAGATAACTGAAAAAAAAATTTAAATGGAAAGTAGAAGATCTACAAAACGCTACATGATTATAAGTTAGATTTTCTGTCGTTGTTGTTTGTAGTAAAAGAAATATTTTTCTTAAAAGTGTTTTTATTTAGTTTTATAGTTAAGTTTTCTCTAAGTCCAAATTACCAACCGCGTGGTCCAATTAATCCTACCGGTTGGTTAAATTGAAACAAATATCTGATCTCATAAAATGATAATTATCTTAAGTGTTGCTATAATTATGTTGATTTTTATTAGTTATATGTGAAGCCAAATAAATATAGTTTCATTTAATACAGTTGTTGTCTGTGTTATTTTCAAAGAAGCATTTCAAAACCGCGTTTTTTTTAAATGGTCCAAAATAACCAAGTCTCCCCTAAGTGGACCCCGGGATGTAACTGGGATAACGCCAGGAGGATGATGATTCTACTTGTGATCAGCCAGTGCGCAATGGCTAAAACCTTTTGATATGCAATATTTGGCAAAGCAATAAAGTATTGAAGTAGTTATATTCTATTATAGAAAAACATCTATCGTTTACTTACATTTTATCTCTTACAAACTTGAAATCGTAAAGTTGTAGTTGAACATTGATCACGTTTCAAAGTACTAAAATGGTCTGTAAAAGAGAATATTTCACGAGCGCATACTCCGGACTTTTGAGCAATCGATTTAAGAGAGTTTACGGGTTTAACCGTGAGAACGCATATATAAGCATTTGATTTTGCATTCGCATGGACTACTATGCAGTTGGTTCGGTTATATTTTCGGTTTCCACTTATTTATTTCACGCTGTACCACTAATTGCACAATTGAAACCTGAAAAGCTAACACAAGTTTTTGTGAATGCAAATGTTAATCATTTCTGGGTATCAGATGAATATACCATTGGGATTGCTGAATAAAACTTGTGAAATCTATTAATACATGTTTGTGGCGAAATGTGGGTGTAATATTACACCTCTACCTACCACTTCGGAGATATGGGCATAAGTTTATAAGAAAATAATATTTTTGTAAGAGCCAGAAAAACATTAAGGTCCTCCCATTTCTCCCACTTGCTATTTCACCAACTATTATTATTACGGCCATACCTAAAATAGAACTTCTTGACATTTTCAGGGTTGCCCCTTTGCTTGTGAATTCAATATTTGTGACTTGTTTTTACGAGATATATACATAGATACCTCGCACCTTAGTTCTGAGTATCCAATACTTCGGTAGCTTAAGTTGCAAATGCCATACCCTCGGATACACTGAAGTATTGCGGGTGGATTTTACGAGCAAATAGATAGTTTATTTAAATCCCTCGTTTACAATATTATTTCACTCTTCACCGCTTATTATGTATTTCGAATAATAATGAGGAACATAATTATACCGAAAACTAATTTATAACTACGATTAATAAATAAACTTTGGTAATTACTAAGTACAAAGTAAAACATATCTGAAGATTACCAAATTATAATCGCCGCTAACCACAAACAGAATCTCACCCTATTATTCTTAATGATAAGTTGAAAATTATTCCCTAAAATAGCGCCGTTTGTTTTCAAAAGTATTTAAAAATAGATCAAAGTCTCTTTGGAGCCAGCTGACGAGATATAATCGCGCAAGTTACGATATCTTGGTACTTGTTACTTTCTTTCAATATTGTAATGATTTTACTTACTTATAATAAATGCGAAAGTTTCGGAAAATGGCTGGATGAATGTGTAGTTGATTGGTTACTCTTTGACGCAAAAACTACTGAATGAATTTTGGTGAAATATGTTTTTGAAATAAGAAATATAAGGCTACCTTTTGTCTCGATAACCTGCCCCTACGTGATCGATGCCACAGGTGAGTTTAGTTTAGTTAATAGTACTCAGTTTCTTATGATTATAAATTAAATGAAGAAGGCATACTTGGTTAAAGATTTGTTTGTAAATAAAAAGGGCAAATAGAGAAGCGGCGTTTTAGTATAAGTTCTGCAAATATAAATTTTGCCATGCGATGAACGCATGCAATTTTCTAATCTTACTGAAGTAGTGCGTCAAATGTGAACAATTCTTTATTTGATATTTCTTTACTCTTTATGGTTAGGTAGTTGTTCAACCGTTATACAAAGATTAAAAGGCAGGCTGGGCAATTTCATGCCCGTCAATCTTTGTGAGATGCAGAGATTATTTGGCAATAAACTCGATTGGTGCGCTATGAATGCTTGACTACGTTTATCAAAGAAGAAACCCTTAAGCGAAATTATATTGCGCAAATATAGGAAAGTTCTTTACAAATCTATAATATTGCTAAGAAATCTAACGTCTGTCTTGCAACCTAAATAGGTCAAGATGAAAAGTAATCCAGCATACCTTAAGGGATATGCTGTGATGCAAGCTACCTATGCAATATCGCTGTGGAATAAGATTGGACTTCTTTACCTAGTACGTTTCAATTTTTTGTTTCTCATCTATAAGTATACAGGTTGTAAAAAGACCCTTAATGAAAACTGAAACCCCATATTGTACCAATCATTACAAACATTTTTTACTTCGGTACCATACCTGGAAAATTACTGGTTCAGGAGATATTGAGGCTCAAAGTTACTATGAATTTTTTTTTGTAATTAGGTATAAAATCGATCGGGCACGCCACGATAGTGGCGGTAAGTCCCGTGGTTGATGAGTGGTTGGAGAGACGTCACGGCGTCCTCACCTTCCGGTTGACTCAAATCCTTACCGGCCATGGTTGTTTTGGCCGGTATTTGTGGAGGATAGGCCGGGAGGAAACGCCCGGATGCCACCATTGTGGCAGCAGCCGCGACACTGTCGAAGACACGGCGTTGCATACGTTGGCGGAATGCCCAGCCTGGGCATCGCAGCGCCGTGATCTGGTCGCGGCTCTCAATACGGTTGTCCTCTCGCTCCCGGCCGTAGTTCTGTCTATGGTCCGGAGTGAGAGGTCTTGGAACGCCGTCGCCTCTTTCTGCGAAGCAGTCATGCTGAGCAAGGAGGCGGCGGAGCGGGAGAGGGAAATACATCGTCCTCTCCCCAACCGTAGGTCCGGGCGTCGGGGACGTCGAACTAGAGACGACCTCCGACCACCGTAAATTTATTGCCTGCGGACGGTGAGCGCTGGGGCTGCTCCCTGTCCACCAAAAGGCGGGAGGCGGCGCGTGTCCTCGCCGCCTCCCAAGTAGCTTTGTGAGGTGATGGATGCCAGAAGTTTGATGTATGCAAGAAGTTTGATGGATGATTGCGAGATCATAATGAGACGGGGCCCGCCAACTCCAACGGCGGGCCAATCCCGGGCGGGGTCGCGAGAAAGTATGCAAATCGCGAATCGCGTGACTCCGCCAACACACGGGACCCGTAGGGACACCGCGGTGGTTTTTAGTGGGTATGCCCCGAACGCCTTTAGGGGAGAGCCTCCACATACCTCCTCCGCCAGTCCCAAGCCTAGCCGTTCTAATGGCTGGGTTGGCGGAGTTGAGATGACTCATAAGGAGAGTTTTACCACCGTAGTGAACAAAAAAAAAAAAAAAAAAGGTATAAAATCGATGCATTTACCCCGCCAACCTGTTCTATAGATGTCCTATGCACCAATTAATAAGTAGGGATTTCGAAAATTCCACGCGCGCTTTTTTAATTGCGGATTAAAAAATATGTCTTCTTAAAAAAAAATCGTTTCTCAGGTTTTATTTTTGCTTAGTATGACTTGGCATGATGTCCAAAACGAGTAGACTTCGGCTTGGTGATGGGTCTTGTGACATCCTGTATATGAAAAACCTATAGATACTTGCTACTTCTACACAAACTTTTATATATGTATGTTTAATATGTATATGTATGAAGTCTCTTTAGCCTATTGCAGGGAATTGTAGTCTGTGGATGGTGAACGGGTACAAGGGGTTTATAAAGATGTTAAAATACTGTTCGAAGTCAATAAAAAAATCACATATCTTGCTTGCAACTTTTGAAAACCCTTTTGTTACTCAAGGTCTTCTGGCAAGGTTATTCAAAGAAATTTTAAATAATTAAAGCATTACTTGTTTTGTAAGGTCCTTATAGTGGTTCAAATTTTTCAATTTAGAAACTCCGGCGGCTTTACTTGATGTTGGGAGACCGCAGACCATTTTGAAGAAGTTTTTTTTTGTTGAAACCCGCGTCACGCAACATTGAGTTTTCAAAGTTTATTGCGTATTCAGTTGTTTATAATGGCTTGCTAAACATTGAACGAAAAAGTCGTGTGGAATCGAGCATGTCTGAGTATTCACCATGATGTTCTTGAAAGATGGTGTTGGACTGTGTTCTAAAACTTATCACAGGTTCCATGCCCAGCTGTGGGTCAGTTAATAAACATGACTTCAATTACCTTTTATAATTTAAAAAAGTATTTAGGAATAAGTTTTTTTAAATATTACATCTACTTGTATGTAGTAGTTGTATACTGAATATAACCATGTAAATATAAGTTATGTAAACTAAACAGAAATGCCTCGTAAGTACATTTTACTTACTATTTTCGTAAATTGTTATATTCAAAACGTGACCATGCACCGTGATTGAGTTTACAAAGACAACATGCGTGTATTGCGTGGCTTTTATAAGATCATAATAATAAAATTAAGTTTTATAACTGAGATAATAAATTGCTTTTTGTTTTGTTGTAAATAATATAAAAATAAATTATAAGTAAAAATATTTGTCATTTTCAATAGAAGGTTTATGTAAATCTCTATAAAAATAAAACAAAAGTCGCTAGTCAGTCGTATAGCTGGTCTAACCTCTAAGTGGCGTCATCGCCCTCGCATACACTTACCTGCCATAGAAAGAGTGAAAGTTGAAAGATTTGAAGAAGAGGATGTATGTAGTCAGTATAAGGAGGCATTGGAAGAACGATTTAAAGAATTGTTTGAGGAAGATGATTGCGAGATAGAAGAATTTTGGAAGGAGTTTAAGAATGGAGTAATTGATACAGCAACACACGTATGTGGCGTAAGTAAGAGGAAGCATGTTAAAAGGATATGTAATGAATGGTGGGATCAGGAAGTAAGTGGTGTGGTCGTGGAAAAACGTAAAGCATGGATGGACTTGCTGGCCATAAGAGCCAACAAAAGGATACAAGGTAGTGTGAATGACAATGAGAGGATTGTAAAAGAAAAGTATGACAGGTTGAAATGTAAAGTAAAAGAGACAGTGAGAAGAAAGAAAGAAGAATGTAAGGATAAGTTTGATAAGAAATTTGCTAACAATTTTCGGGCCAATATTAAATTATTCTGGCACTTGGTCAGAACAGCCCGAGGCAATTCGTCAGGAGACTCGAAGGTTGGGGTGATAAGGGATATGAATGGAAATATTGTTAGAGAGCATGGAGATGTTCTGAATCAGTGGAAGGTATATTTTAAAAATTTGTTTGAACAAGGAGAAAGTGTTACCAGGAATATAGTAGCGGATGAGAAACATGATAGTGAAAATAATATAAGTATGGAAGAGATAAGGTATGCATTGAAAAGTATGAAAGCGGGTAAAGCTGCGGAATATGACAGGATATCTGCTGAAATGCTCAAGGTAGGCGAAGGCGTCACGGCAAGCCTGCTGTACCTGCCTTTTAACAAATGTTGGCGGTCCGGTCGAGTACCAGGTGACTGGAACAAGGCAGTAATTGTGCCACTTTACAAGGTCAAGTCTTTTCCTTAAGGTGCATTGCAGAGAAAATCTTAATGAAACACCAGAAGGTTTTCTGCGCCTTTATTGACTTGGAAAAGGCTTACGATCGAGTGGTGAGGGCTGAACTTTGGTCAACACTTTCCGTGTATGGAGTGAGCAGCAGTCTGATACGGGCACTTACATCCTTATATAGGGATTCAAGTGCCTGTGTCAGAATAAACGGGGCCTACACGGACTGGTTTAACATTGATCGTGGTGTAAGACAGGGATGTGTAGCGTCTCCTTGGCTGTTCAATCTATTCATGGATAGTTGTTTGACTGATTTGAAAGATTCTGAATGTGGTTTAAGAATGGGTGAATCTGTGTATAAGACCCTGCTATACGCTGACGATCAGGTTCTTTTTGCGTCGTCAGCGTCTGATTTACCGCAGATGGTCACCGTTATGAATGAGGCATATAAGAAGAAGGGCATGAAAGTGAATGTAAGCAAGACCAAGGTCATGGTCATAGAGAGGGAAACTAGTGTAACTGAATGTAACATAATGATAGGAGATGAAAAAGTGGAGCAAGTGAATGAGTTTGTCTATTTAGGGTCATTGTTTACAAGAGATGGAAAATGTGAGGGAGATATTGAAAGGAGAGTGAAAGCAGGAAATTGTGTGAATGGCGCCTTACAGACCATTTTTAGCAGTAAAATTATACCGAGTAAGGCTCGCCTTGCTATACTGCAGGGAGTTTTGGCGCCAACATTGATGTATGGAAGCGAATCATGGGTATGGCAGAAGAAGCATGAAAGTAGAATTAATGCTGTGGAGATGAGAACTTTGAGGAATATGTGCGGAGTAAGAATGGCAGATAAAGTGAGAAATAGCGTTATTCGAGAAAGGTGTGGTTTGAAAGAAGATGTAGTGTCAAAGATTGAGAAAGGTATGTTGCGATGGTTTGGATATTTGGAACGGATGGATGCAAGGAGATTTACGAAAGATGTGTATCGAGTAAGAATGAATGGAGATGTCGGTAGAGGACGCCCAAGACGGACTTACGCCGACCAAATTAGTGACGTACTGCGGAAGGGCAAATCAAAAGTACTCGTAACCGACTAGCATGCGTGACGAGGTTAATGAATGTCGAAGAAGCGAAAGAGGTATGTTTGAACCGGAGCATTTGGCGTTCCATAGTCTCTGCCTACCCCAATGGGAGACAGGCGTGACGTTTAGATAGATTTAGATAGAAAAGTCGCTATTGCTGTAATTTTAAATAGCATGTGCTCTCATATATTGTGTAACTTTATTGTCTGTCCATTGCTGGTAATTTTAGATTTTCGGTTAAATTTCTGATGGATGAGTCGTGAAACTCTGGCGAGCGAATATGTGAATAATAGATGTCAAACAATCTGCTAACTTGCCGTTGTTGTCACAGGAGAGGATGTATGATGAAAGTGCTATGAAAATGGATAACGTTATATGTATTTTATTAAATTTATTATTAAAAATAATACAATCATATTAAAATCGATTATCACAGTTGTGCTTTTAATATTATTGATACAATACATGAGGACAACACACACGACCAACCAGTCCCAAACTTCGCATAGCCTATGTACTACGTACTATGGCAACCAAAGTCAAAGTCAAAATCATTTATTCATCTAGCTCACAAAGTGACGCTTATGAACGTCAAAATTGAAGTTAGTTATAATATAATAATAATAATATTTTACCACATTCACACAACACCATCTAGTCCCAAACTAAGCAGAAGCTTGTACTATGGGTACTAGATTATGGATAAACATACATATATACTTTTTTTTTGTAAATACATACATATTATACATAGAAACACCCAGACCAAGACAAACATCCATGTTCATGCACACAAATGTTTGACTTGAGCGGGAATCGAACCCGCGACCTTCGGCGTGGCAGTCGCTTACACTCCCGCTGCGCCAACCGGTCGTCACTTAATTATTGATTCTACATTTATATTTACTGCCACGTTCGCAATGCAATAGGTAGAACCACGAGCTAGAACGGGCAATAAAACCCATGCCCACTCTTTTTTCAGTAACCAGCTAACAGATTAACATACATATTCTTAAAGAACAGCTGATCGTGCTAATTCAAAGATTAGTTCCTGTTTGAATTATGCTGTAGCCACTATATACTATATATATGCTATTAGAAGACTTATGTCTTATCTCCAAATTAGGCAGCGGCCTGGCTGTGTCTCCGATAAGACCCATAGACTTTTTATGGGCAGCCGTTGTCGTTTAGCATTAGGTGAGCCGTCAGGTCGTTTGCCATCTTGGATGATCAAGTCATTCTTGCATCATCGGCGAATGAGTTGCAACAAATGATGGACTGCATGAACGAGAGTTTTAAGGCGAAAGGTATGAAAGTTAGTGCAAGAAAGACGAAAGTGATGGTGTTTGAGAAGGATGAAAGTTTGACCGAGTGTAATATTACGATTGAAGATGAAAATGTGGGACAAGTTGCAAGATTTGTATATTTGGGAAGCATGTTTACAAGAGATGAAAGATGTGAAGGTGATATTGAAAGGAGAGTGACAGCGGGGAACAGTGTGAACGGGGCGCTGCATGCCTTTATGAACGGCCAAACCGTGCCAAAAAAGGCGCGACTGGCGGTTCATAATGGAGTGCTGGTGCCCACCTTGATGTATGGAAGTGAGTGTTGGGTATGGCAGAAAAATCATGAAAGCAGAATTAACGCAGTTGAGATGCGATCACTGCATAGTATGTGTGGGGTGAGACTGGTTGATAGAATTCCGAATGCAGTAATACGAGAGCGATGTGGCCTGAAAGAAGATGTCGTGACAAGGATTGAGAAAGGAATGCTGAAATGGTTTGGACTCGTGGAGAGAATGAGTGAAGAAAGATTGACGAATCAAATATATATGGCAGAGGTGTATGGGCAAGCCGGTTGCGGCAGACCTCGTTAGACGTTCGTGGACCAAATTGGGGACGTCTTGAAAAACGCAAAAGTCCAAAGCACCTAAAACCGGCGAGCATGTATGAAAAGAATAATGAATGTAGAGGAGGCACGTGAGGTTTGCAAGGATAGAAGCAAGTGGCGATCTGTTGTCTCTGCCTACCCCGACGGGAAAAAGGCGTGAGCATATGTATGTATGTATGTATGTATATATATATATGTTAATAGGTATCAAATAAAATACCACATGTTTTTCTATTCTTTTGTAACAACGGGTACTTATCTCGCTTTCTATTTAATTGAAAGCAATAAACAGCTTTAAAGAATTAAAAAAAATAAGCTACACTAAGCTTTAGTAGCTATTCGATATAGATTTCACAAAGAGTTTTTTATATTCAGTTGTCGTTTACTTTTATTTAAACTAATTATGAAAGGGGTCTAAATCGTATAATTATTTGAAAATAAAGGTGAAAAATAGCTTACATTTGCGTTGACGTTTTGGCAAAGGTTACACCAGCCACAGTCACTAGATGACTCTTATTATGTCTTAAACATGCTGTTGCAGGCACGGGGGAATTGATAATTTTTCGTATGAGTGTGTGGCTAAGTCTGGTTTTGGAGTTTTCAGGCCGCCTTATGGCCTCCGACATGGCCTAACGACAGACAAGAATCGGGACCGACAGCTTTATATGCTCTCCGAAGCACGGTAGTGCTCTGATGAAAATGCCACACGCGGTCACCGATATAATTGGCGACCTGTGCACGCGTTGCTTAACTTTGCCGGGTGTTTGAACTCGATATCCTCTCAGTCAGCCTGTCCTTTGGTATCTCCACTAGGCTATCGCTGCCTAATTTACCAACATAGCTATTTAACTACATAGGTATATGTAAGCAGCAACAAATAGGAAAACAATGGGCTATAAATACCTTACCTTTATCACTGTCAAACTAATAGCATTTTCGTAGAAACTGCGTATGTTGAAACTATATTTTAATGAATTTTCTGAGTCAATCTTGCACGGAGAGTGCATAACTCCGAGTAAAATCCAGTGCTATTTATTCGAGCCATTAGCCACTGTAGTGCATTTGCATTTATATTAAAGTCACTAATGTATTTCTTTGTGTATAGAGTGGATATTTACGTTTGTTAAAAAGTTGTTTGATTTTTTACGTTCCACTTTATGATGAAGTATTTTCGAGTGTGTGACCAATTACTCTGCTGTTGGTGTTTTTAGACTACCCAAGGTCTCCAAAGTGGTTTAATGAAATGAGTCATAAGAGCTACAACTGTCACGTGTCTCGTATTTGAGACAATCTCCAGAACCAACGGCTTAACATTGCCTTCTAAGCACGGTATCGCCACAAGTGGACACCCATCCAATTGATGACCTGTTCAGTCGTTGCTTAACGTTGCGAAAGTGTTACGAACGACAAGTAAAGACACGCTACGAGCGCTGTGTGCTACTTATTTCTGAGCCGATTAATGAAATTAAGCTCATTACGGAGCTATTTGTGTTTTAGGAAGCATAATTTAATATTATATTTTATAAATGTTTCTATGGAATCGTACCGAAGGGTGCCCACTAGATCCTATTACATAGATCCTGCTTTGCATACGTCTGTCTGTCAAATGACTCTATCTCATTAACCGTAATGGGCAGAATTGTAATTTTCCACGAGTGTATATTATACACCGCTATGATTATAAAAAATATTTTTTATATATTGGGTTACATTATTGCAGTTTTAATAAGGATTCCTATTTTAGTTTGAAAATATTATATAATCCATGTTGCCTGGGGATAGTGTAGCTTCCCAGAAGAGTAAGAATTTCTCAAATTGGCTCGTTAGTTTCAGAGCATATTCAATGTAAACAAACAAACAATAAAATATTTCCTCTTTATAATGTTAGTTAGATAAGACAAATCTTGCAAGGCGAATATTAACATGGACGCCATGCAAAAATACTTATATTTGGTGACTTTTTAATATATTGATCATCATATAACATCATTTAATTTATGTATATCTATGTTGATACGCCTAATAAATAAATAAGCATCTAACAATTTCCCTATGAATAGTTTTTCCAGTTCTCAAGGAACATAAAAATATTTGGGTAGCTTTTACACCATGTAGTGAACAGTATTTTATCTCGTTTCCGCAGTGAGTAGGGTTTCCAATCTACTACAGAAGCGTTGTGACAACAAAAGTTCAGTGACCTCTGTACTTCATGCCTAAGGACAAGCTACACCTTTTTAAGGAAAAGGGTTTATAAACCTTTAACTATTACAAAGAGTGTACTAACTGTGTACTATTTACAGAATATACAATATTTACTCTTCTTGGATATTAATTACTTTTTAGTGTCTATTTGTTCACTTCATAATTTTACCTAATCTTCCATATTGGCAGTGTTTTTAATTGGCTTAAGTTTAACTTACCACCAGATATAGTAATATATAACAGGCAAAAATAGTAAATGATCAGCAAAGTGAAATACGCATTTTAATGTTAAATTATAACCAAAGTTTTAACATTTTGCTACCCTATTTAAGTAAAATGACTCCAAATAAATCATTGTTAACCCAAAAGTAAAAATAACTAAACCAGCACTAATGTAAAATTATAACCAAAGTTTTTTTGTTAGTTGTATGAAATACCAACACATAAATTGGATTTAGTTACACCACCTACTATAATAAACTAAGTTGTCGTTGACTATTTTTTAATTAAGGGCCAAAAGAGAACCTAACATAACCTATTTATTTGGTGATCATTTACTACATTTGGTGTTCGAATACAATTTGAAGTGCAGTCGTGACTAAAATAGCTAGTACTATTGTAATTTTAGACTTTATTTTTCTGGTGTTATGTAAGTACCATATTTTTTGTTAAAGAACTAAGGATATCAAAGCATTTTATGGTGGTTATTATATTTAACCCCTTTTTTAATTGGTAAAACTTAGTGTAAGTTGTTTTAAATATCTCAAAGCCTCTTGAAACAATATTCACTATTATAACAGAGGCCATGCATGGCGTCGCTCAAATATATTTAAAAGTAACAAGTACTTCCAATTTTCGCCTGTAATTAAATACTACTTTTGTGTTTCAATGGCTTCTAAGTTTGTCTTTGAAATTGATCGCGCCTTCCTACGCACGATATTTAATTAATGAGTGCTAAATAGAAAAGGAAGAAGATTAAGTTATTAAGAGGCTATTATTATTTAAATTAGTAATACGCGTAGATTCCTAGTGTAAAGTCGAGACAACTAGTGTAAAGCGTTTGGTTGAGCGTCCATACGTCATCGATTACATGAAAGAGGGATCCTAGATCATTGTGAGCCTCGTTATTAAATCTTTCGCACTGCTTGGCCTCTTCTCGTTAAGAGAAAAGATAGCCCATTACGCTGGCCAAGGGCGAGTTGACAGACTTCACATGTCTCTCGAGAACATGTCATGCAGAACTCTTAGACATACAGCTTAGGTCTCTCACGATGTTTTCCTTTACCGATTAGCAAGCGATAATACCATAAATTACATACATACATATATAGTCTCACGCCTATAACTCCGAAGAGGTAGGCAGAGGTGTATTTCTACACCCACTTTTCGCCAGATATACTTTAGTCCCACGTAATAAGGGGCGAGCCTATTGCCGTACCGGGCACATTTCCAGACTCCGTGCTGCTACTGAGAATTTCGTGACAGAAAAACCCAATAACACTGCCAGACCCAGGAATAGAACACGGGACCTCCCGATCCCACGCGCACATTTATGCCGCGAGACCAACGAGGCAGTCGTATAGGGTTTGATGTCGAGTTTTCCGTCTCTACGCAAAGATGGTATTTGCATTGTGTTATCCCTTAGTCGCCTCTTACGACACCCACGGGAAGATAGGGGGTGGCGACACTTGTATTCTATGCCGTCAACCACACGGCTAAACTATCATAAATTGGGTAAACTATTATTAATTTAAAACTTGGCAGAATCATCAGTTTGCGCCGTGGGTTTTAACTTAATACCCTCTGCAAGAAATGAAATTGTTTAAAGAAGTGATTTTTACCGTATACGGAATCGAACTTATGTGACTCGCTGCGGCGGTCCGAAGATGAGAACTTGCGTTGAATATATTAATCATCATCATCATCATATCAGCCAAACGACGTCCACTGCTGGACATAGGCCTCCCCCAAGGTTCTCCACACAGACCGGTCTTGAGCCGCCCGTATCCAACCTCCTCCCGCGATCTTGACAAGATCATCGCTCCACCTTGCGGGGGGCCTACCTCTGCTGCGTCGTCCGGTACGTGGCCACCACTCCAGAACCTTTCTGCCCCAACGGCCATCGGTTCTTCGAGCTATGTGCCCTGCCCACTGCCACTTCAGCTTGGCTATCCGGAGAGCTATGTCGGCGACTTTGGTTCTACTGCGGATCTCCTCATTTCTGATTCGATCTCGCAGTGAAACTCCAAGCATAGCTCTCTCCATCGCCCTCTGAGTGACCTTGAGCCTTCTGATAAGGCCCATAGTGAGCGACCACGTCTCTGATCCGTAAGTCATCACTGGCAACACACACTGGTCAAAGACTTTCGTCTTGAGACACTGCGGGATATTGGACGAGAAGATATGTCGCAGCTTCCCGAACGCTGCCCAACCGAGTTGGATTCGACGATTGACCTCCTACTCGAAGTTGGACCTACCTAATTGGACTACTTGTCCCAGGTAGATATACTTGTCGACAACTTCGAGCGTAGAGTTCCCAACCTGAATAGGAGCAGGTACAACATGGACGTTTGACATGATTTTCGTCTTGTCCATGTTCATCTTAAGACCTACTTGTTGGGAGACTCTACAGAGGCCATCGAGTATTGTGCCTAGGTCTTCCATGGTCTCAGCCATGACTACGATATCGTCTGCGAATCGAAGGTGAGTGATGTACTCGCCGTTGATGTTGATGCCCAGTCCATTCCAGTCCAGAAGCTTGAAAACATCCTTCAGCGCAGTGGTAAACAGTTTCGGGGATATGACATCCCCCGGTCTCACCCCTCGCTGGAGTTGAATAGGTTTCGAACTCTGGTCCTGGAGGCGGACTGACATAGTGGCGTTTTCATACAAACACTTCAGCACTTCGATATATCGGTAGTCAATCCGGCACCGTTGGAGAGACTGTAGCACCGCCCAGGTTTCAATCGAATCGAAGGCTTTCTCATAGTCCACAAACGCCAAGCATAGGGGCTGGTTATACTCTCCGGACTTCTGTATAACCTGAAGCAGCGTATGTATGTTGTCTATGGTACTATAGCCTTTACGGAAACCGGCTTGTTCGGGAGGCTGGAAGTCGTCTAGCTTGCTCTCGAGACGATTCGTGATGACCCTCGAAAACAGCTTGTAGACGTGGCTCAGAAGTGTGATGGGTCTGTAGTTCTTCAAGTGGGTTTTATCCCCTTTCTTAAAGAAAAGCACCACCACACCTCTGTGCCACGCCTGTGGCGTTTTACCCTCGAGAATGACGGAATTAAATAGCTTCCGGAGGGCTTCTCTAGCGGGTGCACCGCCGGCCTTCAGAAGCTCGCTCGTAATTCCGTCATCACCCGGTGCCTTGTTGTTTTTAAGCTGTTTGAGAGCCACACTAATTTCGTGCATGCTGACGTCCGGGATATCTTCGGTATAGTGGTCGGGTCAATCCAGCTCTAGGGTCTGATGCTGGAGTGCTTGCGGGTTGTTGCGTTGTCGTGTATAGCTGTCCATAGAACCTTTCGATCTCCTCCAAGAGTTCAGGCTTGGACGATACGATTCTGCCATCCTCCGTCTTCAGCTTTGTCAGCTGACTCTGCCCAACAGACAGATCCCTCTGGAACACTTTGGATCCCTTATTCTGCTCGATCGCCTCACGAACACATGTTGTGTTGTATTGGCGGAGATCGCGAGTCAGAGACTTGGAGATCTGTCTGTTGAGGTGCCGATATTTCGGCATGTCGTCGGAGGATAGCAGAACCATCTTGCGCCTTTCCTCTAACAGCTCGAGGGTTGGATCCGAGATCTTTTTGGTTCTCTGGCTTTTCTGGGGCTTAAAAAATTTAGCCCCTGTTGTATGGACAGCATCCACGAACCCGTTACTGGACACGTCCACATCTACGCATTCAGCCAGGCATTCGAAACGGTTCTTGAGTTCGAGCTGAAAGCTCTCGGGGTTTTGGATATGAACCGGTGCCGGTCGGAGTGTGGACTTTATCAACCTCGACCGTTCGAGGCTTGTACAGATATTCAATGTGCCTCTTACCATTCGGTGATCGCTCCCCACTTTAAGTGCATTGATCACGGAGACATCATTGAATATCTGCCTCTTGGTCGACATGATAAAGTCGATCTCATTTTTGGTTGCACCGGCTGGACTTACCCAGGTCCACTTGCGGCATTCTCGCTTCTTGAAGAAGGAATTCATCATATAGAGGCCTTCCTTCTCCATAAAGCTAGCCAGCAAGTGACCCCGGGAATTCCGATGCCCATAACCAAATTGCCCCACTCTCAGCTCATCACCGTCGCGTTTGCCCAGTTTCGCGTTAAAATCTCCCATGACCACGGTGTAATGGGTTTTGTAGCCATGTATAGCCCGAGATATGTCCTCGTACATGGCTTCTTGGAGTATATTAAAGCAATCAAATATTTATAATTTAGAAGACAAAACCCGTAGTTGCCGCTTTTCGATAATACATAAAGCTGATCCATGTAGAGATCGAATACACAACAGCCGTCACAGTATTAAACCTTGGCTGTTTAAACTACTACGCCATAATTATGTGCAGTGCGCTATACCTATTATCTTTTGCGGAAAAATCTCGGCACTATTTCTCCAAAGAAAAGTTAAATATACAATAAGATTATTAAATGCCTAATATAAACAAGGTTCTGAAGTTGTTATACGTAAGGAACAGAGTTAGCAAAGCCTCAAGCCTTGTTAGGAACCTTTATTAAGTCCTCCATAATTTTGTAGATTTTGAATGTAATCTTAATTCAATGTTAAGTTTGCCGGGATGTAGAACATTAAAATTTAAGTACTAATTAACATGTAAATTTGTTGCTTGTAACCTTGTAAACTCGGTAATTATGAGTTTTTGTTTTGAAAGTTGTGGTTTCGATTTCCGCTCAAGTCAAGCATTTGTTTGCGTGAACATGGATGTTTGTCTTGGACTGGGTATTCCTATGTATGATATGTATTTATTTCCCCAAAAAGAAGTTTTTATATGTATGTTTATCCATTATCGAGTACCCAAGCTCTGTTTATTTTGGGAAACAGACTCCTTTGGGACTAGGTGGTGTTGTATGTATGTGGTAGAATATTATTGTATTACAGAAGTCAACCGTTAAATATTATCATCATCATCATCATGTCAGCCTAGAGACGTCCATTGCTGGACAAAGGCCTCACCCAAGGTTCTCCACATACTTAATATTATGCTGTCATATAATTTATCCATTATTATCTCATTAATTAGTTAGAATCTATTTTTCTAGAGCAAAATTTCTCCAATTTGCATTTCATTATTCAGTGTTTTATTAGTGCTGAATGACTGATGACAACCTGATGAGCGATAATTTGTCTTCGATGACTAATGACCGTAGATGTCCTTTACTTAATTAAAGGTAGCTCTGTTCAAACTGGGTCATGTCCTTGCTAAGTCAATGCTCTCTTTCAGGTTACTGACTTTAAGTGTTTCTTGTACTTTCTGTACAGAACTTAAACCGAGATCAAATTGAATAAGTTTAGTACTTGTAAACTCATTACAATGTATATTCGCAACATAGCCTTCATTTCTTAATGATAGGTATGTATTTGTTTGTATACACCTATACATAATTTTTGTTTTACTGACTGTCTTACAGTCAACGAACAGCTAAAACTATTGGGCGCAAGAAGCTGAAATTTGACATGAATTTGACATTCTTGGGTACAGATTGTTGCACTAAGAAGGGATTTACTGAAAATGCCACGGGATCGGGCAGAAACTGTTGAATTAAAAAAATATGTGCGAGGCATCCTTTTTTATAGTAATAGGTGGCAAGCGAGCAGACGGATCGCCGGATAGTAAGCAATTACCGCCGCCCATGGACACAAGCACCACCACAGGAGTCACAAATGCGTTGCCGCCTCTTGAGGATTCAAAAAGGGAAAGAGGAAAAGATGAGGAATGGGATGAGGGTGAAGGAATAGGGGATAGGGCCTCCGGCACTCGCACTCACCGAACGAAATGCAACAGTTTATTATATATATAGTTTATTATATATTATTGATCTGTAATTATTGTCAATGTAGGCAGAAACTGACTAGACGCGTAATGTGTCTAATTTGACAAAATACACGCGACCGATGCAGATACGCTCGACGCATTTTCCGTCAGTTATGTATATGTCACCGGAAAATAATAATAAATTTCCTAGGAAATTTATAAACTTTCGCAGGATTCGAAACGAGAAATAAATTGTATTACTCTTTCAATAAATTGTATTACTATTATCGCAAATTTATAAATTATTAAATTTATAAATTTGCGACGTCTCGTCGTAAATTTATAAACTGACGGAAATCCATTCGTAAGATTCTACACGGTTCGACCAATCACAGAAGAACTTATAATTTTACGCTTCTTTAAAATACGGCAAATCACGCACTGCTAGCTGATTGGTCGGTCGGTGATGATGATTGGTCAATCAGTTCAATTTAATAGGGTAAGTTAGGTTTTCTTGTGACCCTGAACACAAAAATAGGAGCCCTGCGAAGCAGAACTCCCTCAACTTAGTCTCATTAACATCGCTAAAGTTCCAGTTTATTCGTAAAAGTGGCGAAGAATGGCGGTGAACAATAAAGAATGGAACACGTCATAGGTTCAAATCACATAGGTTTTTATCCTTTATTGATTTTATATATTAATGTATATATGTACTGGAATTATAAAATGTATGTATATTTATGTAGTTTATAATAAATATATATTTGTGTATTTTATAATGAATATATATTTATGATATGTAAGTATGTATATTGGGCATATAATAATATATATGTATATCATTTTATATTAATAAGTAGGTTTCTGTCTTTTTCTTTCATTTTAATTTAAGAACTGCACCTATTACATGTTTCTCTGCATCACCCAAAGGTTGGCTGGTAGATAATGCCTACGGCATTAAGCCCGCCTTGTACTATTTTTGTGCATAAAGTTATAAAATAAAATAAAATAACACGTTACTTATTGCAACCAATCAGAGCGCACATGGCGTTCGGTGATTGCTTACGTATTATTTTACGAATGCATTCCGTAAATTTATAAATTTTCGAAAATATAGACGTAAAATAAAACAATTTATGCATTATAATATACAATTTAGAATTTATTTATTTACTTTTAAATTGCACAAAACGAATTACAATCTTATTGAAATCAAAAACAATCAATACTTAAGTTTAGATCTAGATTGCAACTCAACACATGAGCATACATTGAAACAATTAAACATCAAGTTAAAAGACAGAAGAAATGAACAAACATACATATAAGACTTTATTTATTTATAGACTCAAGCCTGTATCTCCTAAGAGGTAGGCAGAGGTGTTATGTTACACCCACATTTCGCCATGAATTTTTAGGTCCCACGTAATAGGGGGCGAGCCTATTGTCTTTAACGGGCACAACACCAGACTCCGTGCTGCTGCTGAGAATTTGGAAAAACCCAGTAACACTTTGCCCAACCCGAGAATCAAACCCGGGATCTCCGATCAGCAGTCGCATACGCTATCCACTGGACCACGGAGGCATGGACTATCTTACAAGTTCTTGTAAGATAGTCCAGATAATGATTCGAAACGTCATTTGTATATTTATCTTTCTCTAACATTACATAAAAATCATAAGTCAAAGTAAAGTAAATATATTATGCCTTATTACAAAACAATGTTTAAATATAAAACCAAGTTTAGTCCCTGATTGACAATTTTAAAATGACTTTCTGAAGAAGGTGGGTATTTATTTCGAACCTACATTTGTTGCGGTTTCTATATTTTTGGAACGAAGTTCCTTATAGCTCGCTGGGAAAGGGGGCTAGACGGAATAAATTAAGACGAAAAGTTGTAACGCCACTTTTTGCTATAGTAAGCTATTGTAAGCCGTGCGGCGTGCGCATGTTTCTCTGTCTGTCTCTCTCTCTCTTATAGAAAGCAAGCATCATGTTCATGCTTTCTGATGACGAAAATGACATCTATTTGGGAATCCAAGATGGCGGACGGGACATTTTTAATAAAACTAATATGGGTATAATTTTCGGGGTTTTTATGGATTCTGGTCACGAAAATGACATCTATTTGGGCATCCAAGATGGCGGACGGGACATTTTTAATAAAATTAATATGGGTATAATTTTCGGGGCTATCATGCATTCTGGTAATGTAAATGACATTTATTTGGGGATCCAAGATGTTGAGCGGGACATTTTTTGTAAAATTAACAATTATTACTAAAATTGAGTCTACTGATTAAGTTTATATTACATTATATTTGTTAATAATGAAAAAATATTATTATAACTTAAAAAAGAATTATTACAATTGCTTCACTAATTAATCGAAAGGAACTTCGTTCCACCCGGGTGTCCCTTGACACCTCTCAAGCAGTTTTTTTCTATATTTTAAGGATTAGAGTGTTCGCTAGAAAGATCGATAAAAATCACAAGTCAAAGTGAATAGTGGCGTCAAAGTGAAAACAGGCGTGGCATAGAGGTGTGGTGGTGCTTTTCTTTAAGAAAGGGGATAAAACCCTCTTAAAGAACTACAGACCCATCATACTTCTGAGCCACGTCTACAAGCTGTTTTCGAGGGTCATCACGAATCGTCTCGAGAGCAAGCTAGACGACTTCCAGCCTCCCGAACAAGCCGGTTTCCGTAAAGGCTATAGTACCATAGACCACATACATACGCTGCGGCAGGTTATACAGAAGTCCGAAGAGTATAACCAGCCTCTATGCTTGGCGTTTGTGGACTATGAGAAAGCCTTCGATTCGATCGAAACCTGGGCGGTGCTACAGTCTCTCCAACGGTGCCGCATTGACTACCGATATATCGAAGTGCTGAAGTGTTTGTATGAAAACGCCACTATGTCAGTCCGCCTCCAGGACCAGAATTCGAAACCTATTCAACTCCAGCGAGGGGTGAGACAGGGGGATGTCATATCCCCGAAACTGTTTACCACTGCGCTGGAGGATGTTTTCAAGCTTATGGACTGGAATGGACTCGGCATCAATATCAACGGCGAGTACATCACTCACCTTCGATTCGCAGACGATATCCTAATCATGACTGAGACCATGGAAGACCTAGGCAGAATGCTCGATGGCCTCTGTAGAGTCTCCCAACGAGTAGGTCTTAAGATGAACATGGGCAAGACGAAAATCATGTCGAATGTCCATGTTGTACCTGCTCCTATTCAGGTTGGGAACTCTACGCTCGAAGTTGTCGACAAGTATATCTACCTGGGACAAGTAGTCCAATTAGGTAGGTCCAATTTCGAGTAGGAGGTCAATCGTCGAATCCAACTCGGTTGGGCAGCGTTTGGGAAGCTACGACATATCTTCTCGTCCGATATCCCGCAGTGTCTCAAGACGAAAGTCTTTGACCAGTGTGTGTTGCCAATGGTCGCTCACTATTGGCCTTATCAGAAGGCTCAAGGTCACTCAGAGGGCGTTGGAGAGAGCTATGCTTGGAGTTTCACTGCGAGATCGAATCAGAAATGAGGAGATCCGCAGTAGAACCAAAGTCGCCGACATAACTCTCCCGATAGCCAAGCTGAAGTGGCAGTGGGCAGGGCACATAGCTCGAAGAATCGATGGCCGTTGGGGCAGAAAGATTCTGGAGTGGCGGCCACCTACCGGACGACGCTGCAGAGGTAGGCCCCCCGCAAGGTGGACCGACGATCTAGTCAAGATCGCGGGAGGCGGTTGGATGCGGGCGGCTCAAGACCGGTCTGTGTGGAGAACCTTCGGGGAGGCCTATGTCCAGCAGTGGACGTCGTTTGGCTGATATGATGTGTAACGTAAAAAGGACCTTTCAGGTGTCCACTGTTACGTTATCCCTACTAGGGTGTGATTAAATGAGAAACGTGGTTAAATGTTACAATAAAAATTGATTTAATTCACAATTAATTTTAGGCATCATTTAGCAAGTGAAAAAAATTAGGAATTAATAAAAATTACACAGGGTCGCGTAGTTCGGCGAGGGGTTGGGTTTTTGTTGAGATTCCTGCTGCCGATGGTCCAGATGTTGGTGACTTAACTCGGAGCTGTAGTCGCCGTAGAAAGGGCCGAATGCAGCCAGCGCTTCAATATTTATAGGAGCTCGCGGTGCGGTGGGGGCGGAGGTGCAAGCGGCCGAGAGGTGGTGTCCTCTCGACGTCACAGCGACGTCACACACTCCCCCCATTAGGCCAGAATTTTCCCAGAGGGAAAATTCTGTGGCTGGTAGGCGGCAACTGCATTCGGAGACCCTGAAACAGATGAGTGGTAGTGGTGTCAGTAGGTTAAATACAAGGCAACTATTAACCCTGAAAGAGGAAAAAAAAACAAGTATAACCCTCGGCCATTCATACGTCACCAAGCATTGAACGTTCCTATAACCTGACATTCATCACATTCAAAAATGCCTACACACAATCATACGCATGATCAAGCCAACATTCATTCACGATGCGAGTCGCATTCATTATAATACACGACGCGCGAAGAGGTATTATACGTGAGTTTTATAGCAAATAGTCACCCAGTCTATGTTGGTAGGCACCACCTGACCACCCATATTCGATAAGTGAAATTAATTGAAAAAGTATAAGTCGTAAACCAATATTACGATCTTACTATATTACGATACTACAATCATTCGATTAGTTGGCAGTATCACAAACAAATTGCTCATTAACAAGGTAGATGCAATATTGCAAGGACAATTTGTATTCATTTAAAATGGAATAACAATGAAGGTTTGAACCAGTGAACACGTGAGTCATCACTGCGCGCTTGGCGCTTACCGCATTCCATTCTCGCGGACAAATAACTGGTTTCTGATTATGATACAAAATCGACAACGGCAAATACACAATTCGGAATAGGTTGCAATGTATAGTACATCACCGCTGGAGACAATCGATGACATAGTGTACACTACCATAGTTAAAAAACACAAAAAAAAAATAAACACAATCGAGAATCGAACCACAGACCGATCCGACAACAACCTTTCAGCCACTGAGCCATAAGGGTCAGAGTCCCGTCGCAGCTACGTGTGCGAGCGTGCGTTGTGTGCGCGGTGAAAGGATTTTAACCGAGCGGTCATTGACCTTGACGAAGCGACAATGTCTAACGCGTTAAAATGTAATAATTGCAATATTGTGATAAACGAGGTGCTTGCCTTTATTCAAAATAAGGCGGGAATTATGGATGAAGAGAGTATGACACGGTTATGTGTCACTGCTTTTTCTGAAGAAGAGATAACACTGGCAAAAAAACTGTTGTTTGAGTCGGTGGAGACTTCTCGTCGAAAAATAAAACGTAGGAAAGAAGGGAAGAGTCAGCGTGACATTGAGGACATCATCACACTAATAAAGGAGATTGATCCGGAGCTGCTGCCGATATTCGTAGCAAGACATCTTCATAAACTCCCACCCGTGACGTTTGATCACTTGGACGCCACTAGAATACTGAGGGATATTATAAAACTACAAGAAGATGTGGCGGTAATCAAGGAAAAATATATTACAATGGATGATATAAATGACATGAAAGCGTCTTGTGAGCCCTGTTATAGAAGTATGAATGTCAATCGGAAAAGAGGTGCAGGCCTACTAGATAATAATTTTGAATATGAGAGTGGACCAGTAGGCTTGATTACGCATTATGCGACAGAAGGGTTATCGTCCGCAATGAAAAGCAGGTGCGAGAATGGTGTGAATCAGGTGTATGACGTTGACGATACAATTATAAACAGAGCGGGCGGTATCGTCACATCGGTGGAGGACAATACGCTCGCTGTGGAAAAAACTAGATGCGAGGAGCAGGGCTGCGTCGAGCGCGTGGAGGCCGCTACCGCGGTTTCGGCAGAGCAGTACAGCGGCGAGACAAGGACAGCGACGCAGACGACGCGCGCGAGGACAGAGAATGCGTGCAATAGGACTAGGAGGCCCACCGTGGTTTCGAGCACGGACACATCTGGGCGTGTAACTACGCAGAGGTCATCGACACCGACAAGACAAGATTGTAGACTTATGTCAGATGTTTTGCGGGCAGGTTTGCAACACGGTGACTGGAAAACGAAATCACCAAACGAAGGATGGGTTAAAGTGCAGCGGAAAAGGTTGAAAAACCGTTTTATTGGGATGAAGGGGAAGGCGGAGGTAGGACCTCAGTCAACGTTTAGAGCAGCGGATGTAAGTGTGCCTTTTTATATCTATAATGTGAACAGGGATACAAGCATGGACGATATAGTGACATATATAAAATCGAAAACTGATGTAGATGTGTCCTTAAACAAGATAGATATGAAGAGGAACAAGGGGTACGCTGCATACAAGTTTTCAATACCAAAACAAAAATTGAATGTTTTTATGAATGAGGACCTGTGGCCGACTGGAGTGTCTTTCCGTAGGTTTGTGTATTATAACAGTACGATCGAACCGCGGCATAGTGAAGTGAATTTGAGTGACAGAACAGATAATAACAAATCAAACTAATGGATAAGGCGATAGTAGATGATAACGTTATTTTATTTACTAAGATGATAAGTTTTAACTGTAAATCTTTAAAGAGGTCGGTCGAGTGTATAAAAAACTTGTTTAAATATGTGGATGTTATTGCGCTGCAAGAGACCTGGCTGTTGCCACATGAAATATCAATTCTAGGTCACTTAGACTTAGATTTCAGCTATGTTGGTAAATCAGCGGTGGATACGTCGCTAGGGATACTAAGGGGTAGGCCATACGGAGGTGTGGCTCTGTTGTGGAGGAAATCTTTGTTTACATGCGTAACTATTTTACCGTGTGCTAGCGATCGTATTGTGGCTATTAAAGCGACGACGTGCGACGGCCGTGACTTGTTATTGTTTAATGTTTACATGCCGACTAACTCTGTAGATAATTTAACCGAGTTTTGTGAATGTCTTAGTGAAATAGCTGCTATCTTTGAGAGTGAGAATGTTGAGTCTGGTTATATACTAGGGGATTTTAATGCGCACCCTGGGGAATTGTTTAGCCAGGAAATGTTATCTTTTTGTGATGAGCAGAGTTGGTATTGTGCTGACTATAAGAACCTAGGTATAGACTCCGACACTTTTACCTTTGTGAGTGATGCCTGTGGTAGTAGACGTTGGCTTGACCATTGCCTGGTTTCTGAAGCAGCGTGGAAATCAGTGGAGAAGGTGGAAGTGTACCATAACGCCTAATGGTCAGACCACTTACCACTCTGTATTCAGGTCAACCTGGGGATGCTGAGGCGAACGGATACCTCAGCAAATCTTGAGGGCAAGGTAGTAGATAAAGTAAGGTGGGCGGAAAGATGTACTGACCAAATAAATTGCTATTACCAACTATGTACGCAAAAGCTTAGACTGGTCGATTTTCCAGCAGAGCTAAGCAACTGCTGCGATAACTTCTGCTTGAATAAAGAGCACACTGTAATGATTGATAATTTGTACAAGAATATTGTTACGTCACTGCGAGAGGCAGCTGAGGACAGTGCTGGTTTTGTGAGGAAATCTAGTAAAAAACGTACTGTGATAGGGTGGAACAGACACGTTAGGGACGCTCATGGGTGCGCTAGGCTGGCTTTTAAAAACTGGGTTTGGCATGGGAAACCTCAATTTGGTCAGTTGTATATAGATATGCGAGAAACGAGAAAAGTCTTTAAACAAAAACTTAAATATTGCCAGGACAACGAAGAACAAATTAAGTTGGACATTATAGCTTCAGAACATAAGAAAAAGCAGTTTAATAAATTTTGGAAGTCAACTCAGAAGTTAAACACTAGACCTGCCGTACCTCTGAGCGTTAATGGCGTGTCTGAACCAGTGAGGATAGCGGACATGTTTAAAATGCATTTCTCGGTGACACCACGGTTGCAAGTCAATGAGCAGGGGGGGTGCGGTGGGGTGAGACTTGGGTCGTCAAGCCCGATTTACATCTCGTCAAGGGAGATAGGGAAGGTTATAAAAACCATGACTAGGGGTAAGTCTCCTGGTCATGACAACCTCAGTATAGAACATTTCCAACATGCCGGTCCGCATCTTCCTAGGGTCTTGTCTATGCTGTACAACTTGTGTATTAGGCACTCATACCTGCCTGCTGAGTTGATGAGGACGATTGTTGTACCTATACTGAAAAATAAGACAGGTGACGTCTCAGACAAGGAAAACTATAGACCAATCTCATTGGCTACTATAACTGCAAAAGTTCTTGACAGTGTGCTTGAGCGTAGGATGGCTGGACAGCTCAATTTACATGACGCACAGTTCGGTTTTAGAGCTGGGCTGTCTACAGAAACAGCTATTTTGGCGCTGAAGCACACGGTCAGTTACTACACCAGCAGGAATACACCTGTGTATGCTGTATTTTTAGACCTTTCGAAGGCATTTGACCTGGTTAATTATAACGTCCTATGGACTAAATTACGTGACCAGGGACAACCTGAGGAGATAGTTGAGCTTCTCAGGTACTGGTATAATCACCAGATTAACCAGGTCAGATGGTCGGGTGCTTTGTCGGAGACGTATGGTCTGGAATGTGGGGTAAGGCAGGGTGGTCTGACCTCCCCGGCACTGTTCAGCTTGTATGTCGATCAATTGATCGAGGAACTCAGCAGCACAGGGGTTGGATGCTCGGTAGACGGTAAAATTATAAATAGCATATCTTACGCGGACGACATGGTGCTGCTGAGTCCCTCGATCGAGGCACTCAGGCGAATGCTTGAGGTTTGTGAGAGATACGCTTTGTCTCACGGCCTCCTGTACAACGTGAAGAAGAGTGTGTTTATGGTGTTTGGGGTTACTGCAAAGGGTCACAGGGCAGTGCCGCCGGTGTACCTATATAGAGTTGCTCTAAACAGAGTGCCTTGTTTTAGATACCTTGGGCACATACTAGCCGAGGATCTTAATGATGACCAGGACATAGAACGGGAACGGAGAGCGTTGTCGGTCCGATGCAATATGTTGGCCCGTAGGTTTGCAAGATGTACGAGACCGGTCAAAATCACCCTTTTTAAGGCTTACTGTCAGTCGTTTTACACATGCAGCCTGTGGGTCAAGCATACGCAGAGGGCCTACAATGCTCTTCGTGTCCAGTACAACAACGCCTTCCGGTTGCTGTTGGGGCTACCGCGATTCTGTAGCGCGTCAGCCATGTTTGCTGAATCTGCTACCGATAGTTTTTCAGCAATCATGAGAAAAAGAACGGCATCATTATTACGCAGGATTCGTGGAAGTGCCAATGGCATCCTGAAGGTGATTGGGGATAGGCTGGACGGCGTTTTCCTGGAGTATTGGACCCGTATGCATAGCTACGGGTCTGATACTGCAGGAAAATACATGAATTAATATTATTGTAAGAATTATTTTATTTGTATTTTTTTTTGTTCTTTTATTTAAATGTAAGTACTAACATAGTTACGTAAGTTGTATCACTAACAAACATCTATGGAACAAGTTTCCGAAATAAACGTTTTTATTATTATTCTCTTTATTTCAACCTTTTCTCATAATAATATTTTACATTTCTATGTTATTTATAAAAAACAAATATAAAAATATAAAATAAAATTACGGGGCTCACCGGTATCGGGTGCAGGGACCAAGCTACCGGTGGTTAGGGCTCCAGAGAGAGGAACCTCCTGACGATACGAGCCGTGGCCAGCAATACTGCCTTCTGTATAGAGGACTTAATCCAGCCGTCTAACGCGAGCCTCTTGAGGTGGTGATCGAGGCTCTTGGCAATGAGACCATTAACTGACACGACTATCGGTACAATGATCGCCGAGTCCACATCCCACATGTCGACAATCTCGTGAGCCAAATCCAAATATTTTATTTGTTTATCTTTCTCGGCTTTCACGAGATTCTCGTCATGTGGAATGGTGACATCGATGATCATTGCAAGGCGCTTAGATCGATCTATCACTACTATGTCTGGCTTGTTAGCCACAATAGTTCTATCAGTAATGATAGATCGATCCCAATACATGGTGGCACGACCATTTTCAAGAACTGGGTCGGGCACATACCTGTAGTACGGTATTTCAGAGTCGACAAGTTGGTACTTTAAGGCAAGTTGCTGGTGGACAATCCTGGCCACTTGGTTGTGTCTATGCAAATACTCGCCGTTGGCAAGACGAGAACAACCAGATACAGATCTGAGAGATTCACCAGGCTGGTGACATGCCCGACATATGTCAACCGTCCCATCCCTCAGGATATACTTCCGGTAGTTATTTGTCATGACAACCTCGTCCATAATCGCAAAGACAAAACCTTCTGTTTCGGCGAAAAGATCGCCAAAACGTAGCCAGGACACAGAAGCTGGTAAGTCTACATCGGGTCCATGCAGGGCCCGATAAAAACGTCCATGCAGCTCTTTACCTTTCCATACCTCCTTGCGCTCCTCAACACCAAGTACGGCAGGTTTGCGCCAGTTCTCCTTAGCCAGACTCAGCGGGGTAAGCCCATTGTCCACAGTGACCACATCACGGTGGACACCCGCGTCAGTGCTGAGAAAATATTCCCTGAGATTGCACACCTCGCGGTTATGGAGGGTCTTGGCACTTAAGAAGCCGCGACCCCCGCACTTCCGCGGGATGTACAATCTCATTACTGAAGACCGCGGGTGATGCATCCGGTATGTAGTCAGCAGACAACGGACTTTTCTATCCAAGGCATCAAGTTCTGTTTGAGTCCACCTAAGTTTGCCGAAGGAGTACATTAAGACTGGCATGGCCCAACCGTTACAGGCGCGCACCCTGTTGCCGCCTGATAAAAAACTATTTAAGATTTTTCTCAAACGGCCAAAGAAGCGCTCCTGCAACGCCTGTTTCATGCCAGTCTCAGCAATACCTAGTGCCTGCGACATACCTAGATATTTGTAGGTTTCGGTTGCAGAGAGAGATCTAAGTTGTGTGAAATCTGAAAGTTCTATACCATCAGATTCCACAACCCTGCCCTTCTTTACATGCAAGACCGCACATTTATCTACACCGAACTCCATCTTGATAGACTTACTAAAGTTTTCAGTTACCTTTATTAACTCTGTCAACTGGAGGTCAGTGGAGGCAAATAGTTTTAAGTCATCCATGAAAAGAAGGTGAGATATTACTTGACCTCTGCTGTGCAACCGATAGCCTAGCCCTGAATTCTCGAGCAAAGTGCTAAGAGGATTCAGTGCTAGACAAAACCACAAGGGACTCAAACTGTCACCTTGGAAGATCCCTCGTTGAATCTTAATAGGATCGCCGCATCCGAGAGTCCGTCGACACCCTGGATAGCGAAGAACCGTACTCCACTGCCCCATACACGTCTTCAGGAAAGTGCATAGAGTTGAATCAACTTTGTACAACTCTAGCACTCTCAAGAGCCATGTATGTGGCACAGAGTCGTAGGCCTTCTTATAATCTATCCAGCATGTCGCTAGATCCTTTCGGCTACGGCGAACCTGTTGGCTAATGGTCATGTCTATAAGGAGTAGCTCTTTAGTACCACGCGACCCACTTTTACATCCATTTTGAGAACTGGACATGATTTTATTAGTATATATATGTTTGGCCAGTTTAGTTCTCAAAATGGATGTAAAAAGTTTATAGACCGTCGGTAGGCAGGTTATAGGTCTATAATTTTTTGGGTCCGTGGTACTTCCTGTTTTAAAAAGCAGGTGGGTAATGCCAGTTGTTAAGAAAATTGGAAGCGTTCCTGATTCTAGAGATGATTGGAATTGGGACGCCAAACGAGCATGTGCACTACGCAGCCACTTCAACCAAAAGTTGTGCAATCCGTCCGGACCTGCCGCTTTCCAGTTTGGTAACGGACGGACTGCACAACTAACATCTGTAGCTGTAATAGCTACGGCATCCATATTAGGGATTGTCGCACATGATCGCTCAACATCCCTAAACCAACCATCTTCCGTGTGGCTAACGGGGGTCGACCAGATGCTACTCCAGAACGTATTTGTAGTTTCATTATCTGGTAGACTCCCATCATCCACACCTAGACCGGGACGCTCCCAATTTCTATACACCCACCTTTCATCCTTTTGGAATGTGCGATTCTGGGAATATCTGCCTATACGTTTTTTATAGCGTTTGATACGATTTGCCCACGCATAAATCTTCTGCTTCAGGAAGTCGATGCGTTCTGTGACCCGCGACGCGTATTCTCGTGGCCTAATACCCGTTCCTGCAAAGGCGCGGGTCACAAAACGCATCACTCTCGGGCGAGTATTGCCCGACCTGAAGCAGATCAGCTTGCCAATGAGTGCCCTAGACTCAGCGATACGACGCTCAATCCTGCACTGCCAAGCCGGCACAGCATTATTTCGGGTAGCCATATCAATGTTGCTTTGTATGTTGACATTGGCTATCCGACATGCCGCTACAGCCGCACAGTACAGAATTGAGTGTGTATCACTGAGATTTTCACTATTGTCTAGGTATGTAGACAATAGTGAATCCAGGGCACACACCAGCGCCAAATTTTTCTTATGCGTGGGCAAACGCGGCAGACGAGGCCTATTTACTAAGGCCTCGTAACGATATTCCCTGATGGCACATTCCAAAGTACTCCTTACATTATCCATGTACTGGGCACTTACTTGTATATCCCCACCATTCACTTCTTCAACACTTTGTTGCCTTAGTGTGTCAATTGTCACTGCCGTTACACATTCACGTGTGGAAGGAGGAATGGGAGGGTTACCTTGCAAGCCTGAGCGTAGCCTCTCAAGTGCATCGTCATCCAGCAAACAACAGCGCTGGATTGCGCGCACTTGATCCGACAGTCGCTGCGCCGAAACGTTGACGGCCGGTTCCAAGTCCTGAAACAGAGGCAGCATGCGATCACGGTACGCCGTAAGGTTGGTACCCCCCTCTGTAGCCACATAATATGCCCGCATAACATTCTCATTCATGGATCTAGTCCACCTCATGCGGTGCACATCACCACCGGTAGCGGGGGCCCTGTTCGAGACCGATGAGCCTCGGGGTCCTAAGCCATTCGGTGGCCGGCCTCTCCCTCGCCGGCGGACAGGTGGTGGCGACGACGGCGGGGAGAAAAACTCGTCGCTAGATGCGCTCGACGCCTCAACACTCACCGGCGATGCTGCTGCTGGTGCCGGCGGCTGTGAGGCGGAGCTGAGCGACGAGTCCGGAGGTGTTAAGCGTGCTGCAGCTGCTTTTCTAGCTCTGGTCAACATTTATACCAACTTTTCTTGCTTTTATATTTGTTTTTGTTTGTAATGTTTGTTTTGACATATAGTGTCATCTTCACTGTATTTATCTAATATTATTTCTTAAATTTTAATGGCTTTTATATGTTAATCCGTATATTTATTCGGTATTCTTACTTCTTGTTGATAAATAAATTTATAAATTGTATTGTAAAACTGTAATATAAATTAAAATAAAAATATGCAAGAAAATTGTGTTGTTGACTTTAAGGTGTTGCCAGATTTAGTTTTTTATTATTATTATTATAAGGGAAAAAAAATATTTTATTATATTACGATCAGTCATTACTTATACATTACAATACATTACAAAGCTATAAGTAACAAGATATATGGGTACATGATTTAGCTGTAATTAGGAGTTAAAGATTTTAATATTATATGTAACGAAGTGTTTAGTTATTTTAGTGATTAATTCATTAGTGATGAGCATTAATCATTACATTCTTAAACTTTGTAGTGAGTTAATTTAAGATCTTTTATATGGAAATCACCAAGAGAAACATATCTGATATTTATATAGTTATGTGAAATTAGATAGTTATCAGATAGTTGGATAATTAGTTAGATAAATAACAGTTTCTTTGTAACAATATTATTAATAAACTTTATTACAATTTATAACTGAAATATTTATTCATTTTATGTTAGCATGTTTACATAAATCATTAACACAACACAATGCATTTTCTTGTGAGCTTCGACTCGGAAGCAAAAGAACCATTGTTGGCCTTCACAAATAATTATGTAGGTAATTATAACTTCACATACCTATGCGTCTTACATTGTTGTAAATGACACTGTACCCAATCGTTTATAAACTTATTTATGCTGTAATAGAATAAGATTCAGTTATTTTATTCAGCTTTTAGGTTTAAAATAGTTGATTGTAAAATACGAAAGGGTATTCTTAAACTTGTACATCAATTAATTCGCTTTAGTTATTAAAGTATATAAATTATTGATTTATGTATAAGTACCCACATTAGTTATTTAAGTATTGAAATTATTTATTAATTTGTGTGTAAACAGCCACTTTAGTTATTTAATGAGGTATAAATATTATTTATTTGATTCATATGTAAATAGGCACTTATTTATTCAAGAAAAGAAGTTATTGATTCAATTTATATGCAAATACCCACTTTAGTTAAAGTTAGTTTCAATTCAATTAAGTTTGATAAATTCAATTTGATAAAATAACATTTGCGTAAACACTAGAACACATTATAACCAGCACTATTTAAGATGGTTTAGTAAAACCAGATGCATAGCATTTTGTAAAAAGGAAACAAGTTACATATTGATAATTAAGTATTTATCTGGCTGTCAGCGGTTTAATTTTACCATTTATTTATCATTATATGCTTTATATATTTCAATAGAAACCAAACATTGAAAGAACAATCCTAGCGACACAAAACATTACAAAAAGAACATAATTCAATAATTGCGACGCAGGAATTTTATGTTTGAGTTCACAATGAACAGTAAATGCATAAATAGATGCATTTGCAAATGACATACCGATAGGCAGTAACAAGGAGATAAAATCGAAGATCAAAAACAACGATTGTAGCATAATAAACATTTGACAAAACGAACAACTAATAATTCTACGATGATATTCGTATTTCTATACCAAATAGACAATAATTACATTCGTTCATTATTGTTAGTGAGCAACCTGCATGTGACACATGTACATTTTATTAATAAATGAACGCGGAATTCTAGCTAAATACCTAGTATATAATACGCTAGCATCTTTAGGTACGTTCATTCTCAGCCAGTCCAACTACAATAAGTAAACGTGGCATAACAAAGATGCAACTTTCTTAGTAAGAAAGAAAAGAATAGTTAATTTTAAAAGATAATCGCCGTAGTAGGCGGTAACAGTATTTAATAATAGCTACTATATAGAAATATATCGCCGTACAAAATCACTAGCAGAAGGTTATAGTAGAAAATAAAAAGAAATGAAAAAGAGAAGGGTGTGAATTCGTTCCATAAGTCAGCCAAAGCAGATTATTAGCAATAATTACCAGTAGCACTTAATTACCTTAGTGGCATTTAAAAAAGTTAATCGCGAAGCGTACGATTATTGAAGGTGACCTTAGCACGTCGTTAGTGGACGTGAGGTCATAAATCGCAATACAAAGAATGCAATCGACGAATGTGACCTTAGCGCGTCTTTAGAGGACACGTGGCCGCAGTCGAACGATTATAACTCGTTACTTATGCGGTTGATACAATATAATTATCACACGCGGTAACAGAAATAGTTATAATATAGAAATGCTTACCAAGCGTAGTAAGACAAAATTTGTCTGTTGTGACCGGCTCAACACGCCCGACCTTCCGAGCACAACAGAACAAAAAGAAAAATGTCAATTGTGATCAGCACAACACCACCGACTTCCCGAGCACAATAGAACAAGCAAAAAGAAACAATATATGCCATTAAAATAATTACACACTGGTTTGGAACGATTTCACACATACACAAAAATATAAAAAAAGACTCACCGGCAGCGGATTCTCAACAAAACCCTACCTATAATATTCCCGTGGGCGCCACTGTAACGTAAAAAGGACCTTTCAGGTGTCCACTGTTACGTTATCCCTACTAGGGTGTGATTAAATGAGAAACGTGGTTAAATGTTACAATAAAAATTGATTTAATTCACAATTAATTTTAGGCATCATTTAGCAAGTGAAAAAAATTAGGAATTAATAAAAATTACACAGGGTCGCGTAGTTCGGCGAGGGGTTGGGTTTTTGTTGAAATTCCTGCTGCCAATGGTCCAGGAGATGTTGGTGACTTAACTCGGAACTGTAGTCGCCGTAGAAAGGTCCGAATGCAGCCAGCGCTTCAATATTTATAGGAGCTCGCGGTGCGGTGGGGGCGGAGGTGCAAGCGGCCGAGAGGTGGTGTCCTCTCGACGTCACAGCGACGTCACAGATGATAGAAAGAACGTGAAAATGTTCGTAGCAATGTTTGGCTCTGTTCGTTGTTCGGTTCGACAAAACAAAAAACGGCGAATGCTTACTGTTCTGTTACAAGTGAATACTCAGGTGTATCAGCGCCATTATAAGAAACTAGCTGAACCCACGGTTACAGTCACGTTATTTAATCTTAAATAACGCTATAAGCCACGGGTGCATGGATATGCACCCGTGGCTTATAGCGTGATGTCATATAGCCTATAATCTTTCTTGATAACTCGGCTAACAACCTCAAAAAGATTATTAATATCGAACCAGTAGTTGCTAAGATTATCGCGTTCATGCAAACAAACTTTTCAACTTTTAAACTATTAGTAAAAACATTGGGTGGCACTCGAAAATCTCGCTCACCGATGAATACTAATTATATATTGAATACCAGACAACTATCTAAAATACATACAAATGCCTTCATTATTAATGCGCCTTGAATCTTACAAGTGCTCGATAATTTGTAAGTCAAATAGAAGGCTTATCCAACAGATAGACGGTTCCTCAGAACTTCGATTCTTCAAATAAATTGTTTTTTATGCAAATATATTGAAATTAAGCTCTTATTTGTTAGTTTTTTGACTTTGATTAGTTTTTCGTTTTTCAATATTTTTATAAAGACGAAGAAATCGATGTCATCATCATCAGCCTTTAACATTCCACTGCTGGACTAGGCCTCTCCTTTGAAAGGAGGAATTGGCATACTATACCACGCTGGCCAAATGGGTTGGTATAGGCTTTGTATCAAGTTTTCCTTCTCTTGCAGTGCTGTTCTCTGCATAATATGCTCCCTATGTCAGCTCTTACGACACCTTTGGGATGATATGGGGTGGTGACATTCCGTATTCTTAATCCGTCACCACACGGACAGATCTTGATGTAGAATTGTTGTAAACTATTTTTATAACACTCATTACCTATTGTTATAATTCATACTAATTTATAGTGTCTCCATCGCGTAATTTATTTGAAAATAAGTGTTATAAATTATGTGAGCCGCAAAAGCTAATAATAAAGACAAATATTATGTGAGAGTGTAAGATGTAGAGATTAACAGAAACAAAACTTAGGAACACTGTTTAAATCCCACTTATCTTCATACTAACAATCTATACAGAAGCGTCGCATTCAACGTCGCATGTAACAAGATTTAATGAAAAAAATATTAATAAATCTGTTCAAATATTGATTATTCAAAGGCATAAATAAGTCACGAAACCTTATAGAGCAAATCAAATCAACCCATACAGTTAAAAAGGCATCAGGGCATATACAAAAAATTCTCCTTTCATCGAAAACATCAACGATCAAATTGCTTTAACCCGAAAACAAAAAGAAAGTTGGTTTCAGTAATTACATACCGTTCAGTTTGATATTTGACTCGACGGGATTGGCATAAATTTCCCTTTCTCACATTGAAAAAAATATCGACATCTCATTGGGCTTTGAAAGTGAGACGATTTACATCAAATCAAAGAAACCGATTCCAGGAAAAAGTCACATAACAACAACGTTCTTTTTAGAATTAAAGTTCAAACAGGTCAAATTATTGGCTTCAAAAGAGCGAAAATTGAATAGAGTTATACAAAAATTTCCCTTATAATATTATTTCCTAGTCTGTTTTCCAAGGTGTCAGCCGTTATTCGCCTACCTGGTCAAATCAGCCTTCATATATTTTATGTTTTACAATTGCTTCACCTACCTTGTCAAATCAGCCTTTATGAATGCCTACAAAATCTTATTTCGCAATTCGGCGGGAACCTAACCTCTGACTTTCTAAGCAATAAACCAAAACGCCAAAAAAAATAATATTTATTATTTATTCAATATACATATTTAACTCCAAAGTACACTACAAACTATAATTATCTAGATGCTACATAATTATAAATTTGCGCTGCCTCTAGTGTAATACCCAACATAAAGTAATAAGTGTATGTTATAACACAACGACGCGTGTTGAAATTAAAGTTCTCATAAGTTTGCAGTTTAAATACAAGCAAAACATAATAATATTGTACATTGTATATAATAATATTGTACGTTATATATAATAATATTGTACGTTGTAACATTGTGAGGAAAAATCTTTTGGATACATCTTTTAATGTCACAGAGCGTGTTCGCTTGCTGGCTGTGGGGGAATGGGAATCCGGTCTATGGCTTCGAGCACTACTGTCGTCCAACACAGGAACCATGTTGGACGATGAGACGTTCCGTATCGCCACTTGCCTCCGTTTAGGTGCTCCGTGTATTTCTCCGCATCGATGTCATTGTAGAGAAGGCGTCGATAGCCTCGGACACCATGGGCTATCCAGCAGCAGAAGCGCTGGTAGAATTCCTCGTCATGCTCACCTAAATGACATAATGCGTCGTGCTCTTGTCGCGTCTGTGTGTGTACCAGCTGTACTTGAACCAAATGGTTTGGTACGCGACGACAGGAGGAGACCTGACGGTATGTCATTGTTGCCATGGAAAATGGGTAGGCCTTTGGTGTGGGACGCAACCTGCGTAGACACCCTCGCGCCATCCCATGTTCCAAGCTCGGGCGGCCATGCTGGCGCTGCTGCTGCATCTGCGGAAACCCTCAAATGGCGCAAATATAGTAATCTTGTAGCTAATTACGTATTTGAGCCGTTTGGGGTGGAAACGCTAGGCTCATGGAGTCTGAGCGCTCGTTCTTTATACAGAGAAATATCTAAACGGTTAGTCGACGTCTCACGTGACCGAAGGCTGGTTTATTCTTTGCTCAAAGAATCAGCATTGCCATCCAGCGTAGCAATGTTGCCAGCCTTCTGGGCACGTTACCCGATGATATTGATGCAGAGGCATTCTACGACGCCTAAACACACCTGTACATATATATTGTCACTTTTTATTTTTAGTTTTAGGTATATAATATATTCTTAGAAAGTATGATTATTTAAGATAGTATTGTATATAGTAATTAATCATCTGTAATGAAATTATGAAAACTTAACAAAATAAACGACATTAGGTAAAAAAAAAGCAAAACTGTTTTTCTTCATTTTCTCGCAGGCTGAGAACATTGGTGGAGTTTGTTGTTAGAATGGGGCAGACTGTAGAGGCAGTGATAACTTAGTAGAAAGACCAATAGACTGATTTTTCATAGTTATGTACACGTCTAATTCTTAATATGTAATTAAGAATTAAAATTTGTAATTGAGAGCACTTCTGTCTACAGAAGTGCTCTCCAATGTACAGGTGATATAGATATCATGAAGATCTTTGGGAAAAGTTATAGGGAGTCAGTATCCCTAAATATAGATTGGTAAAGACTGCATTCGTATTCCAATGTATAGTATATGCGTCTACTGATCCCAGGTGAAAAGTGTTACTGAATTTTTCAGAAACCTCAGTGTGCCTAATAACGGCAATAGGCTCGTCCTCTATTACGGGGGACCCAAAAATGCATAGCGTTACACGATTAAGGTGTAATATTATACCTCTGTCTACCCTTTTGGGATACAAGTGTGAGTCAATAAAAAAGAGGATTGTCTTTCATAACAATTTTTTTATATTTATTGCGTTTTTGTTACGTTATCAGTAATGTAAAAAAATCTATTGAAGTAGACAATGTTATCATATTGTTGTTGGATATACAGGGTGTCACAAGACATATCACCAAGCCGAAGTCTACTCGCTTTCAACATCATGCCAAGTAATACTAAGCAAAAATAATACCTGTTTTTTTTCAAGTAGACTCATTTTTAAACGGCAATTCAAGTACATACATACATAGTCTCACGCCTATAACCCCGAAGAGGTAGGCAGAGGTGTATTTCTACACCCACTTTTCGCCAGATATACTTTAGTCCCACGTAATAAGGGGCGAGCCTATTGCCGTACCTGGCACATTTCCAGACTCCGTGCTGCTACTGAGAATTTCGTGACAGAAAAACCCAATAACACTGCCCGACCCAGGAATCGAACCCGGGACCTCCCGATCCCACGCACACATTTATGCAGCGAGACCAACGAGGCAGTCGTATAGGGTTTGATGTCGAGTTTTCCGTCTCTACGCAAAGATGCTATTTGCATCGTGTTATCCCTTAGTCGCCTCTTACGACACCCACGGGAAGATAGTGGGTGGTCACACTTGTATTCTATGCCGTCAAGTACACGGCAATTAAAGTACGCGCGTGTAATGCTTGAAATATCTACGTATCAATGGGGTCATAGGATATCTATAGAAAATACAGGCAGCCTAAATGCATCGATTTTGTACCTAATTCGAAAAATTGTATGGTCACTTTGAGGCTCAATATGTCCTGAAACAGTAATTTAGCAGGTAAGGTGCCGAAGTATAAAATATTCGTAATGATTGGTACGGATATGGCATTTAAATTTTCGTTAAGGGTCTTTTTACACCCTGTATGTACGTTTAGATAAAATTTAATACCTACTATTGTTTTTTTTACCTGTATATAAAAGAAAATCTAGACTGCATCCAATTCCAAACTGAATTATTACAACCATTGTAGGTTGTTATTTTATGGGTTTCGTTTTCAAAGCAGACAAAAGAAACATAACAATGCCACGCTGTTGAAGATTTATTTGGCGTTAAAATGTTTTGGTTAAACATAATGCTACTGCGACGTTTGTCAGATGAATGCCTGAGTTGCACAAGATAAACCAATGATTAGTCTCTATTACGCAGATAGGATTTCGAAGTTTTAGGTATTCACAAGGATATAATTCAATTGAAGTTGAGCGACAGAGTTTCTACAACTTGGAGTACACTTAAGCTCGTGGTTGCTATAGCTCAGTAAACTTTAGTTAGTGCGGGTTTTGTGCTGTTTATTTATGTCGCTATGTTTTTTTATTATTCTCTGTATTTAGTTATTATGGTAACTTAGCTTGTTACTTGTACGATGGTTTTTGTATTTCTAATTAATTTTAACTAAACTTCATCTGCGGCACCACTCGCGTGAATATACACCTAAATCTTGCTCAGGCATCACCCTTTCTATTAATGAAAGCCGTTCAAAAGTCTATTCCGTAGTTTTTGAGTTTGTCGCGTTCATAGCGGCGGACAGTAAGAAAAGGTGAAATACATTTTTTATAATAACATTTATACATAAAAATATTGAATACTATTATAAAAACGAATCTAGTAGATATTGTATTATTTCGTTTGCGAAATTTCAATACAGTTTAAACTAGTGTATACGTAAAAGTTTAACTGTGTTGCTTGTTTAACAAATAATAGAAGAAAATCATGTCCAGGCTTATTCCTTCTTTTGAATTTTTTATTGTGTATATTCGTCCAATATTGTTTTTATAGCTGAACTTTTTTATATTTCAAGATTGGTTTTATGAAAAACATTTTCACACATCAATATTTCTATTTCAATCGTAGTATTGTACAGTTTTTGTAAAGCTTGCCTTTTCAATAATACAAAGGTTTTCTAAGGAATATCTGAATCTTGCAATGTTTTTATAGTAATATCGTCTTCTCTAATATTCCACCCACTTGTTATTCAAACTGTACAAGTTTTAGTGACGATTCAAACATCTTTTCTGGAAGATTCTCCGGTCGAATAATTTTCTACTTTATCTACAATTATATAATAAAGCTCAAGAATTTATTTGTTTGTTTGGTGGATTCCAAATTGCATTTTGGGTTATTTCATTATTAACGAGTAAGAAAGCGGGTCCACTGATTTACTTGTTCGTAACATTCATCCACCCGCAAAACTTTAGTAAATCCGTGGCCGCTGGCAACAGTGCCGAAATATCGGATACTCGAAACAAAGGTAAGTGGAATATATCCCGAAAGACAATTTGGAATTAAATTATTTCTCTCTTGGATTTGCAATTGCTCATTTATCGGGGAAGGCTAGAGTCTATATAACATCAAACCATAAGCTATGGGTGCGAAGCAGTAGCTTAAAATAACGTGGGTGTAATTACAAGCTCAGTTAGTTATATATATAAGTCTATTCAAACTTAGGAGTGACAGATACCGTCTACTGATAAAATACATAATTTCAACAGAGATTTCCTTTATTATTCTTAATTGGCAATTAAAAGGAGTTGCGTATTGCGTAGATAGGGCAGTAGGCAGGTGAGAAAGGATGGTTTTGAAATACAAAAAAATAATTCAGAGGTGATACTAGAACTTTATCGAATAACGTCTATTGTGGAGCGTTCTCAAAATTAGTATATTCTCCTATTTAATCAAGTGAATTTCAATTTTAGGACAGCTGTCATAATGTTTGATTTGGGGTAGAACTCAAAAGCATTAAAATGGCTTCGTTTATGAATATTATTTTGTGGATGTTAGCAGGGTTTTATTTCAAACAATTTTTTACCGTTATCTTTGCTAGTTCTTGTTACTATTATACAACCACATAAAAGAAATTCGTTGAAAATATTATAAAAAAATATATAAGTTGACGTTATAAAATGGTTTTATTTTGTTTTAAGTCAAACAGTTTTTGCCTCTAATAATTCTAGTTCTCGCAAATATTATTCAACCAAAAAAAGTAAATCGTTGGTAATTCCTAAGCTTAACTGTTTTCATTGCATTTGTTTAATTTGCTGCTACAAATATTATTCAGTAAAATAATAAATGATTGCCGTGTGGTTGACGGCATAGAATACAAGTGTCACCACCCCCTATCTTCCCGTGGGTGTCGTAAGAGGCGACTAAGGGATAACACGATGCAAATACCATCTTTGCGTAGAGACGGAAAACTCGACATCAAACCCTATATGACTGCCTCGTTGGTCTCGCGGCATAGGTGTGCGCGTGGGATCGGGAGGTCCCGGGTTCGATTCCTGGGTCGGGCAGTGTTATTGGGTTTTTCTGTCACGAAATTCTCAGTAGCAGCACGGAGTCTGGAAATGTGCCCGGTACGGCAATAGGCTCGCCCCTTATTACGTGGGACTAAAGTATATCTGGCGAAAAGTGGGTGTAGAAATACACCTCTGCCTACCCCTTCGGGGATAAAAGGCGTGACGATATGTATGTATGTATGTATGTGATGGCTACCAAATTGGCCAGCGTAAGTTGGCAACATAACAGTGGCAATGAGAAATCGTTTTGTTTCGAAACTTACGTAACTATTCGTATAAAGGTTTGACGTTTTTATGAAGCACCCGGAACGTGCGAGCATGTATGAAAAGAGTTATGAATGTAGAGAAAGCGTGTGAGGTTTGTTAGGATAGAAGCAAGTGGCGTTACGTTGTCTCTGCCTACTCCGACGGGAAAAAGGCGTGAGTATATGTATGTTTTTCCGATAAAGAAGTGAATACTTTTACAGCATTTTACATCGCTAGATGTACCCATTGTTGGGAAGAGTGAGCTCTTTCTCCCGTCGTAGTAACTTGCGTACCAAGTACTACGCGTGCATTGTCAGGTGCGAACCGAATACGTGAACAGATTATGTAAGCGCAGGTCACATCTTTTTTTTCTATACTAACGCCTGTATCCTCGGAGGGGTAGATAGAGGTGTAATATTACACCCACATTTAGCCATGTAATAGGGCCTGCCGAATGAACCTACTGTCGTTACCGGGCACACCACGAGACCCGCGCTGCTACTGGGAATTCGGAAACACCCAGTTACACTTTTGCAATCCGGGACCTCCGATCAGCAGTCGTATACGCTATCCACTCGACCATGGAAGCACATCTAATTATTTAAAACCCTGTTTTACAGCAAAATACTTTCTTTGATGTAACACTATTGGCAAGAAAATTATTATATTGACATACGAAACTCAATACTACATTAATTGAGTTACTGTACACATGCCATACACAAATAATATATAAGAAAAATATGATGTTTGATCATAAAATTGTGACGGCAGAGAGGTGCGTCACATAATATGGAAATACGTATTAGTTTCATGCTCCAATAATTTCTATTTATCTTGAATAATAGATTACGTGTCATCGAGAGACGATGTTGATATTTATGGCTAGTTTTTCTTTTAACTTTGTACACGTGGTATACAATATAGGTAAAGCTTTTACAACGTACATATTTGATCAGGTATATATACTTTAAGGAGATTTGAAAACTGTGCTTTCCTATTATTTAGTAAGGCTAGGAAGAGCTAGAGACCACTAGAATTAAGTTTAATTATTTTTAAACTTTCGCGAGTTGTATACATCATACAATTTTATTGAAACGGGTCTTATTAGCGATATCTATATATAAATACGTGAAGCAAAATTTTGTGATCCGTTTTTACGAGAAATGTGCGAACGGGGGATTATGAAATATATGATTTTAAGGAAAATAAAAGTTACCTATACACTCAAACATTTGCCACACACACGAGACACACACGCATGACATGTATACGAATACAGTATTACTCCACTTTCAAACTGGAAAGAGATATTCTTTTATGTGCAGCAGCAGTACAAAATTGTGAGCTGAAACAATAAATATATATACCACGGTCAGTTATCTCATCTCATCAGCTTCAGTCCTTAGATCCGTAGAGGAAACTTTCTCAGGGTACGTGCGCCTGTACGCCGCAAGACCAGCTCATATTTTTGCCATCTAGCCTCTGCATGCCATCCACACACCAGTCACCCCCTCAAGTCATGGATCCACCTGGCTGGAGGGCTACCAACATTTCACTTGCCAATGGCTTCCATTCAAGAACCTGCCTTCTCCACCGCTCATCGGTTCTACAACAGATGTGCCTAGCACACTACCATTGTACAGTTTTCTGCACTTTTGCAGTATGTCAGTTACTTTAGTCTTCTGTCATATTATCTCGTTCCGCGCTGTCTCTTAGCCAGATCTCTTGAACTAATCTGTTCATAAATCTCTGAGGATGTCATGACATGTATTCGGTGGCCTAGCTACACCGTCACGTGCCACGCCTCAGCTCCATACGTAATGACTAGCAAGCCGCATTGATTGAATATTTTGGGTCTACAGGTCAACCTAGTTTAAGACATTTAACTTTTACTGAAAAGAATTGGGCCTAGCATATTGGGATATCATTTTATACATTTTTTTGACCTCAGTTTAGAAGTAATATAAAATTCTTGCGTAAATTACTTTCTACGTAAAAAAATTCTGATAATATCACCACAATATAATAGTAATATATCTGAAAAGAGAAAGTTTGAAAAAAGTTAGCACCAAATTGAATATTTTGAACATCCAATTTGCTCTGGCAATCCGGAAGTCGAGTTTGACCGATAAAACTAAATTATTAACGAAATTACAACTTTAGTTTGGATAAAGAGGATTTCCGCTTAGGAAAAGGTGCTACTTAATATATTTTATAATATATTTTTGCTATGACATAACAGGTAATTTAAATATGATAATACCCTCTGTATAAAAATATTCCAATTTGGACAATACCGTTCCATGAATCTTGTTAAATATTCCATTGTGCTCGTCTGATCCCTTATCAGAAGTGTATTCGTAGAAGGAGGTAAGACGGGGCAGCGGGTAAGACGGGGTACCCAGCCAAATTCACAGTTCAAACTGACCTATCACGCTCTTTTATTCATCGTTCGATGTACCACAACGGTACTTATCAGCCCGGTGGTTAATGGTTTGCAAGTGCGCGCATGTCGAAAAAATTCAAAAAAAGTGTTTTACTGCAAGTTGTTTCTCACAGTTTCTTCTAGTTTGACACGTGATTGCCGTTTGTTAAATAAAGCTAACTGGTGAGGTGTTTCTGTGATTGACGCTTAAACTAACCAATAATAAGGTAAGCATTTCGTTTCCTTAAGATTGGTAACTGTTTTTTTGTTTTGTTTTTATTGCTAGAAAACGGCTCTGCAGGCAAGATGGGGTAACTGGTACTCCTTCTTGCCTCCCAATGAGGAAAAATTTGTTTTTGCTTGATTTTCGTAAAAATGATTTTGTTTTTGTGTGCTTATGGTTTTCTTTTTAGAATGGTTTGTGACTACAAACGCACCACTAACAGGGACACGTCACGTATGTTTTGTCAGGAAGTATATTCCGTTTCCATTGAAGGGTATATCATGATCACTATGTGGAAGATGGTCTCATAATAGCTGCGCGGGAATAGACAATGATGATGATGACCAAGTGATCCATATCTGCGAGTTCTGCCGGCCCAAATAATCATCTATATCTGTAATCATACTCATCACCCCATCTTGCCTCAGGGGGGTACCCCATCTTACCAGCACCATGGGGCAAGACGGGGCAAAATACCTTTCTTTTATTTTAATTTTTTTCTCTTAAATGTGTAACTAAAAGTGCCTAATGATACCAAATATTAGAAAAGTAATAATAAGTTGTTAATAAGTAATAACATAAATATAATTTTTTAACTATGTAATTTTTAATATTATTGACCTTTAAAGCTTAAGTACCCCATCTTGCCACCCTCTCCCCTATATTCGTCAGCTACAATGCCAAAAATAGACTAAAGGTTTTAACGTGACATTTTCGGACAAAAGTGCCGTTCAAGCATCAGATGTGAAAGAACACAATCTGGTGTTTAATATGACACAAGTTGGTACTGACAGGAATGATTAAATACTATCGCATCAATAACATTATGTTAAAAAATAGACTTAACTTTGTCCAGAGATTTCATTACTTTATAAAGATAAACAAGCAGCTCCATCGAGACTCAGCAATTTTTTTACAGAATGGTTTTCCTGGGATTTCACTTCTTTTTGACGAAATAAATTTTGCAAAGACAGTCGGTCGATAACGCTAACAGTTTGGGTGTGCTCTTACGGTTTCTCATCAGGGTCACCAGGTAGTCCAGATCTTCTATGATCCTAGTTGTGATAGTTTTTTTGCTATGTGGGCATTAAACTCGACCTCTTAACCAAATTTCAGCGCCCTAGGTCAATGGGAAGTACTAGTTCTAGTTTGATGATCAGCGAGTCAGTTTGTCGGTGTCTAAAATGCGAAACTTTGCTTTCGCTTAGCTTCGGAACTAAATGATCTACCGACTTGAAATTTTGGCTTTCAAGTGTGTGATTAAAGCTCACTAGATGACAATTTCAGCGTTCCACTTTCATCCAGAGGTTCTCAAAATATAGGGTCCTGAAAATGCGGCGAAATGGTTCCAGAAAAAGATGGTATGGCAGTGTTGCTTCGCGCTCGACTTGGCGGGGGCACTACCGTGCCTTCAAATTTGTTTAATAATGTAGCGCTGAAAGCGTGTCTTAACTTGCCGTTCGTAACAAATCTACAAAGTAAAGCAACGCTGGCAGAGGTCAACAGTTGGATGACCACTTGTTGTGGCATTTATATCAGATCGCTACCGTGATTCGGTGGGCTCGTGGTTAGTCGGTTGCTTCCCAGTATCATAGAAACTATAACGCCAGAGTTGGCCTTATACGTACTGACAGGAAAAGAAGAAGTTTGACAAAGCTTGAACCAAAAAATACAAAGAAAATAGTATCTTCTTGGGTTTACGCGAATGTTACACATTGAAATTAAACTACAGTATCACATTCAAGAAAAAGACAAATATCACCTCAGTCTGCCGTGAACATGAATTCTGTAAAGAATTCGAAACGTCGGCTAGTAATAAATTAAAAATATAGTTTCTAGATCTTTAGTTTCAAATGTAATAACTTAGTGAAACCAATACAACGCGATAAAATCCGTAAACTGTAGTTTAATTTCAATACAAAGAAAATGTTAAACTTTCTGCTTTTTTAGATGTAGATTGATTGCAGTTATTATAGGGGCAGGTGCCTTCATTTATTTCTCGAATATTTTCGGAGATAATTTATGTAAGTGAAAAATGTCTTTCTTCGGCAATTATTGGTGTCGAGTGTAAAGCTATAGCCAAGCCACTCTGCAAATTATCTGTACTTAAATCTTAATTCATATCATCAAACCATATCGTAATTATTTATTAATATTGAGTATACCTCAATGCTGTGAATAATATCCGATAATTTTCAAAGGCTTTTGAAGTACTTATTTATTAGTCTGTGGTGAATAATAGCTATACAATTAAACATAAATACTTTACCATTTTGAGAAACGGCTTTGCTCTTCTACGAACATCTTTTATAAAATTAGTTGATTCTAAAATTATAATATAAAGCTGAGAGATAGTGATCGGTCTACATCAAACAAGATTATCAGGGTTTTCTAAATCGATGGTTGAAATGACGATGAAGACAGGGATGAAACCCTAAATTAGTTATCGTGAGAAAATCCGTTACGAAATATTTTCTTAATTATAAATTACACTCCTCGGGATCTCACAATTTTCGGATTTAAATAATTAATGTTTATTCAAATCCAATAAATGTGCTTCTTACTTATCATTTGAAAAATGTACAATTATGCAATTATTGTGTAATATGAGTAATGCTAGCCCATAATTATTTTATTTATCAACCTCAGTGCTTGTCTCCGGAAATAGCCTTCTCAGTTGTACTTGAACACAGCAGAACGGAAATTTTCTGCCGCAAAGCAGGTTATTGGATGTTCAGTCATGCTTGTTTCGTGAATAATGGACGAAGCAAGGCCTGAAGGAATTTTGTTTAGTACTGGACATTAGTGATTTTAAGGATGTTTCCGAAGGTGAGATTAACACTAATCAAAAAGATTTGAAGTTACTTGACAAGCTGTTCGTTCTCTCCTAGTCTTTATTATTTTTTTCTTCGTGGTTTTGCAAAGCTCACGTTCTAGGAATACATCCTTTGTCGCAGGTAACTTTACAAACATTCAATCAACGGATATGAAAGACACCCCAAAACTTCAGTTTATAAATCACATAAGGGGTCGTGAGTAAGAATCAAATCACTCCCACAATTTGAATACATTACGTTATACGGTTTTCACTGTCAAAACGTCGCGTCGGCACAAAAAAGGTATTTGTACCTTAAATTTGTTATTTCTTGTAATGTGAAACAGTTACATTATTTTTATGACGTAAAGTAACATCAACTGCTTGCCATGGAGACCGGACGCTTGATTCCTTTCATCATGGAAACGTTCTCCATTTCGGTTTTGATACTTCTTTCCCCATCCCACACCATCTCTTTGAAGTCATTTAGTTTTTATATATTCCCAGTTATAAGTATATTTGGTAACTATAATAATAATAATAATAATATAATTAATAAACTGGCAACACTAAAAGTCAACAGACACAATTTTCTTAGATAAATTTTGTATTGATTTATTTTATTGTTTCTGAGACGTATACTATATTACATACGAGAGAAACACAATTGTGTAAATAATTATTATCACAAACTTCTTTAAAAAACAAAAAGAAAATAACTACAAAGTAAATATCAAGAAACCAAAATGACATCAGATGTCACAAATGTAAACAATGCAAATAAAGTAAATACAAGAGTAAATACAAACACAACTAAGAGAAAATGTTGACTAGAGCCAGAGCAGCGGCACAAATAAGACCCCCGGACTCGTCACTCAGCTCCGCCTCGCAGCCGCCGGCGCCAACAGTGCCGGCCATTGCTGAGGCGTCGAGCTCATCGAGTGATGAGTATTTTTCCCCGCCGACGACACCAACACCAGCGCGCCGCCGGGGAAGAGGCCGGCCACCGTCACGCTTGGGACCCCGAGACCCACCGGTTTCGAGCAGGGCCCCCGCTGCCGGTGGTGATGTGCGCCGCATGAGATGGACTCAAACGATGAATGAGAACGTCATGCGGGCATATTTTGTGGCTACAGAGGGAGGAACCAACCTTACGGCGTACCGTGACCGCTTACTGCCTCTGTTTCAGGCCTTGGAACCAGCTGTTAACGTTTCGGCACAGCGACTGTCGGATCAAGTGCGAGCCATTCAACGCTGCCGCCTGTTGGATGACGACGCACTTGAGAGGCTACGCTCAGACTTGCGAGGTATCCCTGAAATCACACCCTCCACACGCAATGAGGCTCCAACAGTGCACGCTTCACTTAGGGCCCAAGAAGAAGGTGAGGAACTGATGGACAGGGATATACAAGTAAGTACCCAATGCATTGATAAGATAAGGAGTACTTTGGAGTGCGCCATTGGGGAATATCGGTATGCTACATTAGAAAGCAGACCCCGGCTGCCGCGTTTACCCACGCATAGAAAAAATATAGCGCTTGTGTGTGCCCTGGATTCACTATTGCCTACTTACCTAGACACTAGTGAAAATCTTAGTGATACACACTCAATTCTATACTGCGCGGCCGTAGCGGCGTGTCGAGTAGCTAATATTAATATACAAAGCAGTATTACTATTGCTCCTCGGGATGCCGTTCCGGCTTGGCAGCGTAGAATTGAGCGTCGTATTGCTGAGACCAGGGCATTCATAGGCAAGCTAATCTGCTTCAGGTCGGGCAATACTCGCCCGAGAGTGATGCGTTTTGTGAGTCGGGCGTTTAAGGGGACAGGACTTTGTCCTCAAGAATATCCGTCACGGGTCACAGAACGCATCGACTTCCTGAAGCAGAAAATCTATGCGTGGGCGAATCGCATCAGGCGGTACAAAAAAAGGATTGACCGATATACCCAAAATCGCGCATTCCAAAGAGATGAGAAGCTGGTTTATAGGAATTGGGAGCGACCTGAACCAGGTGTGGATGATGGGCGTCGACCAGATGATGCGAACACAATTGCGTTCTGGCGCAGTTTATGGTCGACTCCCGTCAGCCATACAGAGGGTGACTGGATTAGGGATATTGAGCGATCATGTGAGGTAATACCTCAAATGGAGCCTGTAGCCATAGACGCCAGCGACGTAAATTGTGCAGTCCGTCCATTAGCAAATTGGAAATCTGCGGGACCGGACGGGTTGCACAATTTCTGGTTAAAATGGCTACGCAGTGCACATGTTCGCTTGGCATCCCAATTCCAGTCATCTCTGGACTCAGGATCGCTGCCAAGTTTTATGACAACTGGCGTAACTCACCTGCTCTTTAAGTCTGGTAGTACCACGGAGCCTACGAACTATAGGCCTATAACTTGCCTGCCTACAGTTTATAAAGTTTTTACATCCATTTTGAGAACAAAATTGACATTACACATATTCAATAATAAAATCTTATCTGAGTCTCAAAATGGATGTAGAAACCGGGCACGTGGTACTAAGGAGCTACTCCTTATCGACATGGCCATTAGCCAACAGGTGCGCCGTAGTCGAAAGAATCTGGCGACATGCTGGATAGACTATAAGAAGGCCTATGACTCTGTGCCACATACGTGGCTCTTGAGGGTGCTGGAGTTGTACAAAGTAGATGCAACTCTATGCGCCCTCTTGAGGGCATGTATGGGGCAGTGGAGTACGGTGCTTCGCTATCCAGGATGTCGACAGCCTTGCGGGTATGGCGTACCTATAAAGATCAAGCGAGGTATTTTCCAGGGCGACAGTTTGAGTCCACTATGGTTTTGTCTAGCACTGAACCCGCTGAGCACTTTGCTCGAAAGTTCAGGGCTAGGCTATCGATTGCAGAGTAGAGGTCAGGTTATTTCTCATCTCCTTTTCATGGATGACCTTAAACTATTTGCCCCCACTGACCTCCAGTTAACTGAGTTACTAAAGACAACTGAAAATTTTAGTAATTCAATTAAGATGGAGTTCGGTGTGGATAAATGTGCGGTCATGCATGTAAAGCGAGGCAGGAGTGTGGAATCTGATGGTATAATGCTTTCAGATTTCACACAACTTAGATCTCTCTCTGCAACCGAAACCTACAAATATCTGGGTATGTCGCAGGCATTAGACATTGATGACGCGGGCATGAAACAGGCGTTACAGGTACGTTTCTTTGGCCGCCTGAAGAAAATCTTAAAAAGCTTTTTATCAGGTGGAAATAAGGTGCGTGCCTGTAACGGTTGGGCCATGCCGGTCTTAATGTACTCCTTCGGCATACTCAGATGGACTCAAACAGAATTGGACGCCTTGGATCGGAAAGTTCGCTGTCTACTCACGACATACCGGATGCATCACCCGCGTTCGTCGGTGATGAGATTGTACATCCCGCGTAAGTGTGGGGGTCGTGGCTTCCTAAGTGCCAAGACTCTCCACAATCGTGAGGTGTGCAATCTCAGAGAATACTTTCTAAACACTGACGCGGGGATGCACCGAGATGTGGTCGCTGTAGACAGTGGGCTTACCCCGCTGGGTCTGGCGAAAGAGAACTGGCGCAAACCTGTCGTACTTGGTGTAGAAGAGCGCAGGGAGGTATGGAAAGGTAAAGAGCTGCATGGACGATTTTACCGGGCCTTGCATGGGCCCGACGTAGATTTTTCAGCATCGGTGTCCTGGCTGCGTTTTGGCGATCTTTTCGCCGAAACAGAAGGTTTTGTGTTTGCAATTATGGACGAAGTTATCATGACGAACAACTACCGGAAGTATATTCTGAGGGATGGGACGGTTGACATATGTCGGGCATGTCACCAGCCTGGTGAGTCGCTCAGACATATAGTATCCGGTTGTTCTCGTCTTGCCAACGGCGAGTATTTGCATAGACACAACCAAGTAGCCAGGATTGTCCACCAGCATCTTGCCTTAAAGTACCAACTTGTCGACTCTGAAATACCGTACTACAGGTATGTGCCCGACCCAGTTCTTGAAAATGGTCGTGCTACTCTGTATTGGGATCGGTCTATCATTACTGACAGAACTGTTGTGGCTAACAAGCCGGACATAGTGGTGATAGACCGATTAGAGCGCCTTGCAATGATCATCGACGTCACCATACCCCATGACGAGAATCTCGTGAAAGCCGAAAAAGATAAACAAATGAAGTATTTGGACCTGGCTCACGAGATTGTCGACATGTGGGATGTGGACTCGGCGATCATTGTACCGATAGTCGTGACTGTAAATGGTCTTATTGCCAAGAGCCTCAACTACCACCTCAAGAGGCTCTCGTTAGACGGCTGGATCAAGTCCTCTATACAGAAGGCAATATTGCTGGACACGACACGTATCGTACGGAGGTTCCTTTCTCTGGAGCCCTAACCACCGGTAGCTTGGTCCCTGTACCCGATGCCGGTGGGTCTCCGTGGTCCCATTTTATATATTTAATTTATTTTTTATTGTAATATTTAAGTATGTAAAATGTGATAATGAGAGCAATATTTAATAAACGGAATAATAATAATAAAAATAATAAAAACGTTTATTTCAATTACAATTGGCATTGTGATACATATTATTTGAGATCACCTTTTAAGCAAGGAATTGCTTGTATTAGGAGACTCCGCGCTTCCACTTGTCACTTTAATGCAATTGAAATGTAGACTATGTAAATTATGTAAACATGCAAAAATAAAATGGTGAGATATGAATTTACACTTTCGTGGTTTTTAACATTAGTTTTACATTGAAAATAAAGTGGTGACTTAAAATTATACAAATGTTCTTACAAATAAATGAGAGTTACACAGTAAGAGGCAGATCACGCATGTAGGTGTGATATGTGTATCATGAATGAGTGAGTGAGTGTGGGTGTAAGTGTGTGAGAGTGTGAGATATTGTGGGTGTAAGTATGAGAGTGTGGCTGTGTCGTGTGTGAATTACAATATAATGAGCATTGCTCAGTTCATTTTTGTTCACGTTTGATTATTGATTGTTATTAACATGCTATGCCTAGACGAAACGTAGCTGCCCTAATGTATGTTATCGTTTGTCAGGTTAGCCCTGCGACACTGTCTTGGGATCGAAAGAAGCACAATAAGTCTTCTTTCACTAACCATGCGCTCATCATCCCAATTTTATCGTAACTAATTGGTTTACTGAATAGAAGATACAATAGACTCAACATCGTCGTAAGTTTTAGTACTAAGCCAATCGATTACAACTCTTTTGCAGTCCCGGAGCTTCATGGAATATATCCGCAATTCTTTATTCAGCAAGTTATATAAATAAGACGATTGCCGTGGGTATTGCCTTTTAGCGAAAGCAGATCTAACGTGGACAGTTGGAGCGACCAAGTAGCTCCTTCTGCTTTTTGACTTAGAGGGGTCATACTGGAGTAATGTGTGTTTTTTAAGATAAGTTGAAGCAAATAAAGCTTTCTCACAGACAAAAGGCCTGATAATAGATATAGGTTGTGGGATACCTATAGGGTTTAAAGAACATGACCTTAATTAAGGTTCTCTGCGCCCTCTCAAGCTCCAAGAATTTTAGTTTTGTTGTTCCTCCCCAGCAAAACAGACAGTACATGAGGATAGATTGGGCCAGTGATATGTATACTTGCTTCAGAAGTTGCTTTGAAGCCGCATGTCTCAGTGTTTTAAAAGTCCATATCAGCTTCCTAACTCTTTTCATAATAAGTTCGGTGTACATATGCCAAGACAGGCGCTGGTCAATCACAACACCTAGATATTTGGTATATTGTAACCTGTAAATTTTTGAGCAAGAGCAGCCGTGGTTGCTAGTAGTAGGGTTAAGGCAGTTATGGACTTTCAACTGGACATCTTGAGACGGTTGCGAGTTATTATACTTAGTAAAACAGATGTAGTTGGATTTGGAGGTATTTAGTGTGAGGAGACTATGGTTTAGTCAGGCTGCTATCTTCGCGAGGCCACGCGAGGCCAACCTTCGAACATCATCCCAAGTCTTAGCAGTGAAGATAATGGCAGTATCGTCGGCGTATGAGAAAATGAGCCCGCCATCAATCTTCAGGTTACAGAGCTTATTAATGTATATAAGGAATAAGGTCGGGCCAAGAACACTGCCTTGGGGGACGCCGAAGTTGACGTTTGACTCGCAACTGGTGTACATTGCAATTTTAACCCTTTGCTTGCGATTGTTGAGGTAGGAATTGAAAAGTTCAAGAGCGGGCCCTCTTATTCAGATCCGTTCAAGCCTCTGTAAAAGTAAAGGGACAGACACTGTGTCAAAGGCCTTTTTGAGGTCAAGAAAAGCAGCTAGACATTTGGCTCCACCATCTACACCGTCTATCAAAGTAGAAGTTAGTGCTAGAACTGCATCTTCGGTAGACTTGACCTGTCTAAACCCAAACTGAGAAGGCGAAAGTATGTTATATTTAGTTAGGAATTTTATCACGCGTGTGTTTATAAGCTTCTCACGTATTTTTCAAATGGATGGTAGGACCGAAATTGGTCTATAGTTAGACGGGTCAGACTTATCTCCTGATTTGTACACAGGTGTTATAAGGGCTACTTTCAAAGCGTCGGGGAAAATTCCCTGCTTGAAGCATATGTTGGCTAAGTGGGTTATGATTTGTACAATTTGTTCATGTGCAGATTTTAGAAAGTTGACTTGTATTTTGTCCCAACCAGGGGAACTATCTGATTTCAAGCTCATCAGAGTGGCTCGAACTTCGTCGGGGTCTGTGTCGAGAAGAACAAAAGATGTGGCCAAAGGATTGTCTACCGAGGATGAGTCAGGCTTGATATTATTTCCTATTGAGGACTGAGAAGTTGTGATGTTTCAGCAAGAAGTTTGCCTATGTTACAGAAGTAGTTATTAACCTTGTCAACAGCGTGTTGTGGGGTAGTGAGTATATCTAGCAGTTCCATATTATTCGTTTTTTTAGGTTTGCCTTGTGTGATGTCATTAATGATAGCCCATGTTTTTTTAGGATTTCTGAAAGCTTTAGAAAGTTGATCTCTGTCATGTTTACGTTTTTGTTTTCTAATAATGGTACAACAGTAGTTACGATACCTTTTATATGTATATTAAGCACCTCGTTGTATGGATCAAGCCTAAGTTTCTTTTGCATACGATTTCTGTTTAAAATGCACCGCAGCAAGCCAATTGTCATCCATGACTTTAGAAGTCTATTTTTCACAGGTATATTCATAGTAATTGTACTGAGTGTGATGCAATTTCGTAATATATCAATTAGATTATTCGTAAGGGTGTTAGGGCTATGTACTGGCCTTGAGAAGTTCAAGGCCTTTCTCCGAATTGAAAACTGTTTTTGTTTTTGAGCATTTGATTAAGTTAATATGGTTTGAAATTTTTAAAAAGGTCATGAAATGGTCAGTAATGGTCGTGTGAATGACTGCAATGGTTGCAGATTGGTTACCAGGCTTTAGTTTTATTATAAAGTGGTCAAGGCAGGTTTTGTATCTCGTAGGAAGCGAGTGTCCAGGGAGTAGACCATGCATTGCCAACATATTAAGATAGTTAAGCCGGTTTGTACGTTCGTGTGACTGCTCATTTTCATTGTAAATTAGGTTAATATTTATGTCTCCAGTGATTATTATAGTTTTAGTTGATGCAAGGTTGACTAGGTGATTGTTTAACGAGTTAATAAATTGGTCTGCGTTCGCAGTTGAAGGAGATCGATAAATTGCAATAACTATAATATCAGGCGTAACATGAATCTCCAAGCAAGACGCATGAACTAACTTTACTTCTCTTGTTTGATTTTTGTGACTGCTTTTAATATACGCGACCACTCCATCAGCCTTATTCAGATGGTTTTTAGTTTGGTACGAGTTATAGTTAGTTATTTGAGGTACTGGTTTATTTGAGTTCAGTCTACATTCGCTTAGGATGACCAAATCAATGTCCGTTTTAAGATTGAGTAAATTTAATTGAAGATCATCGAAATTAGAGTAGACAGATCTAATGTTCTGCGAAACAATTGCAAAGCCGGGAGAGTAAGGCGCTATATGCTTAGAGAAGTCAGCAATATCACAATCAAAAACTTCAGTTATTTCGGAATTATCGATGTCTTTCAAAGTGAGTAAAGTATTATCCATTTAGATATGTTTTATAGATGCAGGATAAAGTTATTACATTCGTTTTTTTTTTTTTACTTTGTTTGTAGATGAGGGTGAGTGTGTGTGTCTGTGAGTGTGTAAAGGTATATGTGGTTTGAAGGTTTGTGAATTTGATATGCGTATGCCATGTAGGTTTGAGTGATAAAGATTGAGTGTTAGGGCGCGATTGGTAAACAAAGCGTAACTTCTTAGTGTTTAACTTAATACTAATTAATTTTGAGATTTTCAAAAACTGATGAAGATTTAACGAATATGTAAAGTATAATAAGAAAATAAAGTAACAATAGTAGGTAGCTTTTAAGGTTAAAACTAGTCATGCAAGCTGTAAAAGGCTATGTACCTGTGACTCACAATTTATAACAATAGTAGGAGATTCATCATTCTTCTTAACATATAACAAAGTAACTGTAACTAACAGAATGAAATATTTACACGATATTGTACAACAATAGGTAATTTTAAATTTAGTTGTAGTGTTTTTTATGCGTTCGTTAGGGGACCTTAAGCCACTACCCAGAACGAAAGAGATTGACTTGATTACACACACGTGATGTATTATGATAAAAAAAGAGTTTCTTGACGTAAACGTGATTTAATATATGCGTTCATGGCCAACAAACGTTTTTAACGATCATTAATAGTCTCACAAGAATGTCAAATTGTGTTTCAAAGAGCATTTTTACGAAGACGACTACTTTTATCCATTCCCATTTTCTGAGATCTATATTTTTTTAAGGCGCGCTGCACCTTTTGTAGTTCTACCCATAACTAGTTGACAATACAACAATACACTAAAAGTATTAAATAAAAATAACTACGTTAAAAACAACCGACTTCAAAAACTAGAAAGTAAAAACTAATAAAGATTTATTATTAATTAAATACTACCTATTATTATATGTTCTATTTACTAAAAGGTTTAAAGTCAGTGCCAAGCCTTAAACAAATAATAATATTTTATTCACTTAAATGAATACGAGCAAATTAATACAATGAAATGCCTACTTTAAAGATTGAGATACGTAAATAAACCTTTTTTTTTTTTTTGGTGTCGGGTTGGAAAATCCTCATGGAGTCCCTGCGCCCTGGGGGAAGAGCGAAGTGGACTGTCAGACTCTTACTGACTAAAAACCAACCCGTGTTCCTCACGTACCCGTGTGTTGGAGGGTCAGGTATCGCTGAAGCATTCCTCGGTACCCCACGACGGGTATTGGCCCGCCAGATGGTCAGGCGGGCCCCGAACAAAACCCCCTTGGTGGCGGATGAAGGTGTTGGGTTCCGCCACCAAAACACCCAGCGGCCGCAGAGGATAGGGAGGACGGCAACGCAACACCGCATCTCCTCTTCCTCTGCGGCCCCACCGCGACGCAACGATGGTGCGCCCCCATTTGGTCGCGGGAGATAGGGCGCGCGGCAACGCAACACCGACACGCCTCTCCTCCCGCGACCGCACCCGACTGCGAGGGACAGAAGAACTGTCCCTCGCACCCGCCCCTTTGGACGCATCCTGCGCAGGCCTCCGTCAAGCCCACGCGGAGCGTCCCCTCCTGGATCCCTCTTAGCTTCACCGCGGGTGACCAATCCACGGTTACTAAGCCCCCCCACCACGACAAGGTGGAGATCCCACGGGGGGGTACGTAAATAAACCTAATAAAGAGCAATTAAATCTCAATATGGCTTGGCACCAACTATAAACCTATTATTATTAACCTATTAAGGTATTTAATTATTATTAAATCTTTATTATTTTAACTTTTTAGTTTTTGAAGTTGGTTATTTTTAACGTAGTTATTTTTATTTATACAGGATGTCACCAGACCCATCACCAAGTCGAAGTCTACCCGTTTTGTGCATCATGCCAAGTTATACTAAGCAAAAATAATACCTAGGAAACGTTTTTTTTTAAGTTGACACATTTTTAAGCCGCAATTAAAAGTGCACGCGTGTAATGCTCGAAATACCTACTTATCCGTGAATGTATAGGACACATCTACAGAACACATTGGCACAGTAAATTCATCAATTTTATTACTAATTAGAAACATTTTATAGTGCATTTGAGCCTCAATATCTCTTCAATCAGTAAATTCTCTGGTATGGTGCCGGAGTAAAAATTTTCATAATTATTGGTACAATAGGGGATTTCAGTTTTCGTTAAAGGTCTTTTTACATCCTATATATGTTTTAAAATGTATTTTATTGTAAAATAAAATAAAAAAATGCTTCTATTTCGGTGAAGATAAGTAAAAAGTAAATAACATAATTATGAGATTTCTTTTTGAAATTCGACGTCTACAGTTCTCGTACGTCTTAGTCTCATAAAAACAAAAACAGAAACCACTCAGATGATAAAATACTCGTGCTAATATGGATACCAAGGTATTAATTCAATAAATCAATCCTTTATTTTTATTTTTCAAGTGCATGAACATGGATGTTTGTCTTAGTCTGGGTGTTTCTATGTATAATATGTATGTATTTACAAACAAAAAGTATATATGTATGTTTATCCATTGTCATACCCATAGTACAAGCTCTGCTTAGTTTGGGACTAGATAGTGTTGTGTGAATGTGGTAGAATATTATTATTTTATCTGTGCATTTTTACATAAAATATTTTACGTGTGAAGTAACATGATGGTTTATTTTGTATTGTGTTGTTTTATTTTAGGCTTCTCTAACCTTTTTCTAAGTTCGGAAAGTAATCTTATCCATCTTTATTCCTTGACTCCAATTTCCCCTTTGTTATAGAAGCCTGTTGCTATCATATGCACTTACTACAATATCCATCCTTGTTTTACGACATCAACGGGCGGTAGTATACTATTCTATTCTTAGCTTTCTACGCATTCGTGATAGCTTACGACGACATTGTATTACATAAGGTTCAGGAAATGGCAGCCGTGTTTTATGGACGAATGTGTTTTATTAGAGTAAATGTTACGCAGTGAGACTTTTTCTATTTTAGTTTATTTATAGTATGAGCTGTGGGTATTCTAAATTCAGTCGAGTGACTTAATAATGTATTGGATTAAAAACGAAAGTTGTATGAGTTACAATTATATGATTTAACAAAATATAGTGATCTTCTTACTACTACTGTTTTTGACTGGTGTTTGTTGGTGTTTATGCTAGCCTTTTATTACGCGATTATTTGTTTGTCACAATCTACAAACCTAACAAAGGTATAATGTTAAAGATCGGACTGCCCCCGTGGTCCAGTGGATAGCATATGCGACTACTGATCAGAGGTCCCGGGTTTGATTCCCGGGTAGGACAGAAGTGTTACTGGGTTTTGCCGAATTCTCAGTAGCAGCACGGAGTCTGGTGATGTGCCCGGAACGGCAATAGGCTCGCCCCCTATTACGTAGGACCTAAAATTAATGGCAAAATGTGGGTATAATATTATACCTCTGCCTAACCCTTCGGGGATACAGGCGTGAGTCTATAGTATAAACAAAATAAAATAAAAATAAACTGTAATCAATCAATCAGTCTTTCAAGCATAGTGATCCTTACTCGCAATAACCTGCTCCAGCACCTCATTACTGCTAAGTGGGGAGCTGCTTCGCAAATAATGCGAACTTCTGCCATATATAATAGCCGATAGCATTTTCAGCTGGCGAATACGGATGCCCTGTGTGGAGTCGATTCGCGCATGCAAGGTCAGTGGATACAGCCCTTAACGAAGGTCGGCCGATGCAAAGAATACATGTTTAGGTGGGGACTCTCGGACGGTACCGATTTGGCTTGTTCGTACGGAGCAAGGCAAACGATTTCCCATCTTACATCGTGCCCTGCGTGCCCGAAAACTTGCACTCGGGAGGAACTTATGACTGCTTCCGACCATGCAGTCAGCGTGGCCTAAAAAATATAAGTGTTTGCCAGCGACACGCTAAGAAGAAGAAGAACATAGTGATAAGTAACAGGTTATGTTATAAATAAAGACATCTTATAACAGTGATCGTTATCAAAATTAATTTACAGACAAAAATTAAGCATATTTCTCTTAGTCGCATTTTACGATTTCCATGGAACGAGATGGAGTAATAACACTTTGTATTCTAATTCCGTCGCCAAACTAGTGAACGGATGAGGAACAACGATTGGATTTTAAAATAAATAAAAATCTCACAAGGTAAAAATATTCCATCTCAGTTAGGTTTCTAAAATAGCTACAATAATAGAACTCAATTCATCCAACAATGTACACAAGACGAATTCATTTACACAGATGTCGTACATCCTGCAAGTGACAGATTGAATAGAAAGGTTTTTGTGTAATAGAAAGGTAGGAACAAATTGATGGTGTCAGTTGAATGAAGTGATGCGCGCAAATACCTCTACGAATATTGTTTTTGCATAGCTCTGTACTCAAATGCCTACATGCTACAAATGTTTTGGGGTTGGTTGTGGTTATAAATTTAACCCTTTGAGTGTCCTTACGGGCACGGTGTGCCCATAAGGATTGTGTGAATGCGGTGTTGTGTGATTACATAAAATAACAAAATTGCTGATTTCGGTGCTCAGTTTTCTCCGTGCCGCCATATTGCCCTGCCGCTGTGGCGATCAACTAAGTTGAATTCGTGATTTTTCAAAAATGTTTTTACTAACGCAAACGCTAAGTGTTAGGATTATAAATAAAACTATTGAGAATTTAGTAAAGCATAAATGTTTTAAATATTTGTTTTAGCCAGATATAAAATCATTTACAAAAAACGTGTTAGTAACGTTTGTTATCCAATTTTCGGGCGTTGGCCGGTAGCCGTCCTCCCTATTTTAAATGATAATATGTAGTTATTTATTAATTACTTTTTGAAATATAGATAAGTTTCTCACAAAGATGTATAAGAATCCATTGTTAGTTAGACATTTCTTATTTTTTGTATAAAAGTTGAAAATAAATTTTTTGAAATGTTTTTCCGTCGGTTCGCCAACAGGGCGTAATTTTTCGCTGATATGAATAAATGGTTATTGTGAAGTGATATCGGTGACCTGTGCTAAATTAATGTATATAACTATCGCGTCGTCGACCCGTGTCAATATTAGTGCAGTGTGAAAGTGAATTTCGTGAATAATTTATGTGTATTGTGGAAAAATGTTTCACATGGTATAAGAAAACCAAGTTACCTGAAATTATCATTTATTTTCGACATGAAAAGGTTAAAGGTAAGCTATTTTAGTATAATTCACGTGTAAAGAATCGTCTGAACTCTATACGGTTTAAAACTTACTATGGCGTAAATAATACCAAAAGCGAGAAAATTCAAGTTTTTAACCTACCTAGGTTGTTTATAAGAACCTTCTTATAAACATAAAATCCTCAAAATGGCATGTCACTACCGGGGTAAATGCATTTTAGACCGGGACATCCCACGGGTTAACTCAGGATATTTTTTTTATACAAGAAGTCTGGCTTCCTTATACTACAAGTTTTACAAGCCGGTCAAAGATACAGGACAATACAAGATGTTTATAGTCCTATAAAGAGTTTCTACATACTTAACAACTTTTTACGTACTTAACTCTTTAATAATTGTCACGTAATGCATACAAGTCGAGAAAGCTTCTTGAAATATTTTACATAACAATAAAAGTTCCAAATGCCATACATACATACATAGACTTACGCCTGTTTCCCCGAAGGGGTAGGCAGAGGCATATTAAACGCCCACTTTTCGCCAGTGTTTCGATCCCACGTAATAGGTGGCGAGCCTATTGCCGCTTATTGGGATATTTTGTTTGCCAGAGCCTCGTCCGTTGAACGGCAGGTGCACCACTTGCAGGTGAGGTTGTCTTGGGACCCTAAGTTCTTGGTGGGAACCCTATGCAAAATGCCAAGAAAATTAAATAAAAATCTCCGTAAAAATATTAACAATAAAAGAAATGCCACATATAAAAGCAAAAGTAATTTACCATAGATTACTGAGAAAGGCGGCGGCTTAGAACGATCCCCATATATTATTGTTATACAACACAAAATAATCTCTACACAAATGATAACTGCAGCCCACGCACTTTGTAAAAGTCAATTGAAAGTAATGAGACTATCGTATACACGAGAACAGTAGTGTTTATTTCCACTTAATGAAGGAATATGTTTAATATAATCTCTTTGTTTATTTACTTGACTAGTTGGTTATAATCTCAGCTGCTGTATATGTATGTTTTCTGTGTATGTAGGAAATCTTTTATGACTGTATTAATGGCATAGTGGTTTGAGTGGCTGCCTCGCCATTAAACACTGCGGTGAATGTTGTGGGTCCGATTTGTTGGTGTGGCATGTGGTTCGACATGGATAGATTAATAATGCTTTAAAAAATAATTGCTGAATTATAAAACTACTTTAGTGTGTAGGTGTCTGATTAATAAAATAAATACATTTATTTATTCAAAGCAGCGCATTGAAACTTTATACTAATTGAAATTTAACAAACATGTTAAATAAATTATTCCCTTTTACTGCAACGCTGTTAAAATACCAATACACCTCAGCCTGTCGGTCTGTGAATTGAAATGATGAATTAATAATGAATAAAACAGAAATAATAATAATATGAAAATTGTGCAGCTTTTATTTTAACGATGACGTACGCATTCGATGTGAATGTTTTCAGAACCAGCGATTGCATCAGATAAGTCATTAATTGAAGTTTTTTACAGTTGAGTAAGTGATTATCGCTCATTTGGATAATTTTACAATTTGCTCATATAAACAACATTATGAGTCTAATAAGAGAATACTCTGAAAAGTATAGTTAAGCTACAATCGATTTTAAACTTTCCGTTCAAACCGTTCCAACTGGTTGGGACGTAGGCGAATAACAAAGGTATTTATACCTTTAAATAAGTTAATTGTCAAGAGTAAGACCCGTTAAATAATATTGAATGACATAGTTGTACTGAATGAATACATGCTCACAAAATGTAACAGAAACAAATATTTAAGAGTTTGGTTTCTCAACAAATTTCATAAAAACTTATACATAACCTGCCAATTGCCATTACCTAGGCGGACGTTCTCTGATCAGATTGGGGAAATCCTAAAAAAGGCTCAGGTTAGAAATACCCTGAACCGAAGAGCATGCATGAGAAATTTGATGAGAGTGAATGAAGCAAGAGAGATATGTCAGGATCGTTGCAAATGGCGTTCCGAAGTCTCTGCCTACCCCTCCGAGAAACAGGCGTGAGTCTATGTATGTATTCACCTGTGGTGTTCGATACACTTGACATATTGGTGCATTTATCTTTATAATTCTAAATAACCCTTGGTGATTGATGCGTTGTTACTAAAAGTACATGTCTAGTAAAATCAATGCTGTGGTTTAGAAGTTGTTTGTTTTTAAGGATCATTTTGAAATAGCTCTCGTATACGATAGCAAGCTGATATACATATGATAAAAGGTGAATGATTGTGTGTTGAATAGCGTTCTAAAATATTAAAATATTGATTTGGTACCACCGACTCTATTCTGCTATCTAGACTTAACGCATCATTTTTCACCCGTTCCACATGGAAACGTTTTTGTTAACCAGGAACGGTTTCAATGGTCATTTATTCCATTCACACGCAGATCTCATAATAAATCTGCGCACTCTGTCCTCAATACCATGATATTATGTCGTTTTTTTATACAATAAAGGTATTTTTGAGTCCTCTTTTTTATTTTTGATGTAACAATAATTTAACATTACAATGATAGTCTGGCAACTTCCGAGTTTATACAGAACGGTTAATATTCACCTCTAAAATAGTTATTAAATTTAGTTATTCACTCTATACAAAAAATAAAAGGCGAACTTGAGAATTAACTAATTAACACTAAATTTAAAAATATTCGGGATCGGTAAAAACACAGTATTTATGTTTCAGTTAGTATTAAGAGAAGCAGCACAAAATAAAAAAATAGGAAATAATAAAGCGCAACTTGGTTTTTCAGTAACAATTTATTTTAATTTCTGCCACGAGTAAGTAATAAAAATGTTTGCAAATCTGAAATGTATTTCTTGTTATTTTAATGTTGTTGTTGTTTACTTAAGTCTGTTTTATTTTGTGGTCTAAGTCTTAATTTTCTGCTTCGTAAAGCATTTTATGTGTGATATCATCTACGAGCTAATAGTAATAGAGTACAAGTGGTTTGTACTTTACATACAAATTCTCGTATCTATATTTGTTTAAAATATAGATACGAGAATTTGTGCAGTTTTGATCTTGTCTCGGTGTCATAAATGGTATTCAAGTAAATAAACTGACACTTGAACGATATCGACTAACGGCCATTTTCAATATAATAATAATAATAATAAGTATTTATTCACGTTTTGTCTTACAATAATGAACATAAATATTATACTCCTGCCAAACTGTATAACAGTTTATTGGCAGATGTAGCTCCCGTTTTATAATAGTTTAGCAATCCTTAGTCTAATAATTATTACTAAAACATAAAATATGATCAAACCCGCCACCAATATATACGATACATACATAAATAGTTTATATTCATACTGATTGTTTTATTTATTATTTGTACTCATTTCTGTATATTATCTACAATTATTTTTTTGTAAAAGATATGTTTTTAATTGTTTTTTAAAGAACCCTTTCGTATTTAGCATTTCTAAATTTTTACAAGATATTATAATAAGATATATTCTCAGAACAGAAAAAACATAGAAATGGTATGCACCCAAATTACTATCGGAACCGCTGTCACCAAACTCACACAAGTAAACCGATAATCATATATTGCACTACAAAGAAACAATTCGTTTGATTCGTAGTTTAACTTTATTCAAAACTAGCCTATTTCACAGATTTGGAAAAAAACCCTGCCGACCTACAAATAAGATTTATTTTGATTTAGCAGTAGAACGTATTTACGATCTATAGTCATACTAGATTCGATTTACGAGTCAATTCCGCTACTCAACCATAGATGGCGGTATTCTAAGTTGTAGCAATTATAATCTTAATTACATAAGGCATATGGTTTAAATTTGCGTGATCGGTCTGTTTCTGCTTCTACTCGGTTAGGGCCGTACCACGTAGCACATTGGATTACTTTATCGATATCGATAGATGATGCGATATTTTGTTCATATAATAAGTGTATTTATCAATTAAATTTTATATTTAGTCAGTCAATGTTCATACAAATTAATAACATGTAACACGTGTGTTGTTAAGTAGCATAACAAATATTTTGAATACTTATTGACAGTGATGAAAATAAAACATGATTACTTACTTGATAAAAAAACTTAACAATTTTCATTGATGGAAGCGCAGCAGGTTTCGTATATCTATCTGTCTATATAGCCTTTACTTGATATTATAAAATCGTCTTCTAAAAAATGCTCAGAGCATATCGTGTTTGATTTGGTTGGCATCCAATTAACTCTACCTGTTGCATCTATCCATTTTTCTTTGATGCTTGCATCTTTAGGACTTGTAAAAATATTTTAAATGATGTTAAGAGGACCTACTAATGCTTATTTAGTGATCAATGCAACGTTAGTTAAACATTGCATTGATCACTAAATTGATAAATTATAGTTACTATTCAAAACATAGATTATATTTTTGCAACAAAGTACCTATTAGATTGAATCTAATACACCTCTTAAAATAAATAACGTGAGTGAATAAAGCCGACCTTATACTTGGATTGTAATGTAATACTAAATAATAACGTATAATAATATTCGTAACATATGCTACTACATACACACAACACCACCTAAGCAGAGCTTGTACTTTGGGTACTAGACAATGGATAAACATACATATATACTTTTTTTTTTAATACGTAGATACCTACATATTACATTGTTCATAGAAACACCCACCCAAATAAACAATTTATTAAAATAAACATTTCGTAAATGATTTATTTCCGTGTTTCGTTTATCCATTGTCATACCCATAGTACAAGCTCTGCTTAGTTTGGGACTAGATAGTGTTGTGTGAATGTGGTAGAATATTATTATTTTATCTGTGCATTTTTACATAAAATATTTTACGTGTGAAGTAACATGATGGTTTATTTTGTATCGTGTTGTTTTATTTTAGGCTTCTCTAACCTTTTTCTAAGTTTGGAAAGTAATCTTATCCATCTTTATTCCTTGACTCCAATTTCCCCTTTGTTATAGAAGCCTGTTGCTATCATATGCACTTACTACAATATCCATCCTTGTTTTACGACATCAACGGGCGGTAGTATACTATTCTATTCTTAGCTTTCTACGCATTCGTGATAGCTTACGACGACATTGTATTACATAAGGTTCAGGAAATGGCAGCCGTGTTTTATGGACGAATGTGTTTTATTAGAGTAAATGTTACGCAGTGAGACTTTTTCTATTTTAGTTTATTTATAGTATGAGCTGTGGGTATTCTAAATTCAGTCGAGTGACTTAATAATGTATTGGATTAAAAACGAAAGTTGTATGAGTTACAATTATATGATTTAACAAAATATAGTGATCTTCTTACTACTACTGTTTTTGACTGGTGTTTGTTGGTGTTTATGCTAGCCTTTTATTACGCGATTATTTGTTTGTCACAATCTACAAACCTAACAAAGGTATAATGTTAAAGATCGGACTGCCCCCGTGGTCCAGTGGATAGCATATGCGACTACTGATCAGAGGTCCCGGGTTTGATTCCCGGGTAGGACAGAAGTGTTACTGGGTTTTGCCGAATTCTCAGTAGCAGCACGGAGTCTGGTGATGTGCCCGGAACGGCAATAGGCTCGCCCCCTATTACGTAGGACCTAAAATTAATGGCAAAATGTGGGTATAATATTATACCTCTGCCTAACCCTTCGGGGATACAGGCGTGAGTCTATAGTATAAACAAAATAAAATAAAAATAAACTGTAATCAATCAATCAGTCTTTCAAGCATAGTGATCCTTACTCGCAATAACCTGCTCCAGCACCTCATTACTGCTAAGTGGGGAGCTGCTTCGCAAATAATGCGAACTTCTGCCATATATAATAGCCGATAGCATTTTCAGCTGGCGAATACGGATGCCCTGTGTGGAGTCGATTCGCGCATGCAAGGTCAGTGGATACAGCCCTTAACGAAGGTCGGCCGATGCAAAGAATACATGTTTAGGTGGGGACTCTCGGACGGTACCGATTTGGCTTGTTCGTACGGAGCAAGACAAACGATTTCCCATCTTACATCGTGCCCTGCGTGCCCGAAAACTTGCACTCGGGAGGAACTTATGACTGCTTCCGACCATGCAGTCAGCGTGGCCTAAAAAATATAAGTGTTTGCCAGCGACACGCTAAGAAGAAGAAGAACATAGTGATAAGTAACAGGTTATGTTATAAATAAAGACATCTTATAACAGTGATCGTTATCAAAATTAATTTACAGACAAAAATTAAGCATATTTCTCTTAGTCGCATTTTACGATTTCCATGGAACGAGATGGAGTAATAACACTTTGTATTCTAATTCCGTCGCCAAACTAGTGAACGGATGAGGAACAACGATTGGATTTTAAAATAAATAAAAATCTCACAAAGTAAAAATATTTAGGTTAGTTAGGTTTCTAAAAGTTAGGTTTCTAAAATAGCTACAATAATAGAACTCAATTCATCCAACAATGTACACAAGACGAATTCATTTACACAGATGTCGTACATCCTGCAAGTGACAGATTGAATAGAAAGGTTTTTGTGTAATAGAAAGGTAGGAACAAATTGATGGTGTCAGTTGAATGAAGTGATGCGCGCAAATACCTCTACGAATATTGTTTTTGCATAGCTCTGTACTCAAATGCCTACATGCTACAAATGTTTTGGGGTTGGTTGTGGTTATAAATTTAACCCTTTGAGTGTCCTTACGGGCACGGTGTGCCCATAAGGATTGTGTGAATGCGGTGTTGTGTGATTGGTTACAATCATAAAAACGTACATCGACTAGTTACAGATTAACCAATATAATACCATCAATTTTTACCATATTTCCCAGCTTGTAACCGAAAAAATAACAAAATTGCTGATTTCGGTGCTCAGTTTTCTCCGTGCCGCCATATTGCCCTGCCGCTGTGGCGATCAACTAAGTTGAATTCGTGATTTTTCAAAAATGTTTTACTAACGCAAACGCTAAGTGTTAGGATTATAAATAAAACTATTGAGAATTTAGTAAAGCATAAATGTTTTAAATATTTGTTTTAGCCAGATATAAAATCATTTACAAAAAACGTGTTAGTAACGTTTGTTATCCAATTTTCGGGCGTTGGCCGGTAGCCGTCCTCCCTATTTTAAATGATAATATGTAGTTATTTATTAATTACTTTTTGAAATATAGATAAGTTTCTCACAAAGATGTATAAGAATCCATTGTTAGTTAGACATTTCTTATTTTTTGTATAAAAGTTGAAAATAAATTTTTTGAAATGTTTTTCCGTCGGTTCGCCAACAGGGCGTAATTTTTCGCTGATATGAATAAATGGTTATTGTGAAGTGATATCGGTGACCTGTGCTAAATTAATGTATACACGCTGATTTTTAATTGGTTTTGGAGCGAAAGCCATCTTATTACTTATCGTTAAGAGAACCTAACCAGCTAATAAAATTTGAAATCTAAGCTATAAAAATCGTAACAAAAATATTAAATTATTGGTACGAGAGTTCGTAGTTATGAAAGAAATCACGCGCGCCGATGTATGTTCGATCGTGCCACACACATACCTACACAGATAGATATTAAACACACGACACACACACAGATAAACATTGCACTGTAGGTAGTAGTACAGACCCCGCCCCCAGCGTACGCGCATAGCAACGCGGGGCGACAGGGGTAGGGGCGGGGGTCGGCTGCAATTTGCCGCTCGTCACTTCGACAGTCTCGCGAAATTAGGTCAACGGGACGCTCGTACGTCACGTTCGACCCCGTCATTGTACCCGTGTTACGTCGCGCGCGCTTCGTAATGGATCGGCATTATGAATATTCCAATATTGAGTTCGCGTCTATGGTGCGAATGTATTACATGTCTGGTGAAAATATGGAAGAGGCGAGGCGCATGTATTCGTTACCAGACCACCTGGAATCGTTGCGCACGCGAGGTATTCACTCACCCTAAGTGCCATCACCATCACCAAACACAATCCTGGCTGTAGTGCAACGCCTCATAAACATCGGTCAGTTTAGCAGTGTATTCAGTGCAGTTTGTACAAGAAATTTGGCATCGTAATTAATTAGTGTTTTTCTAATTAGCTATCATTAACAAAAGACAATGTGTGAAAGGTGTAAATTGATTGTGATGTACGAGTACCTAGGCAGCAAACAGCAAAGGTAATTGGTTTATTCATTATTGAATACCTACTGTGATTACATTCTTATAAATACCATAGAAATACGCAAGTACTAAACTTTTCCATTGTTAAAATCTTTGTCTAGTTATTCAAAAGATAATGTAGGTACCTATGTCTAATAACGTAACGAATAATTCTTAGTTTATCGTTTTTCTTCTACTATATCATCATGATTTCGTAAACCCACAGCTTGTTTCGACGAAATTCTAAGTCCGAGTAATGTTCCAAGAAATTATTGAATAGGTATAGCTATTTAGTTACATACGTTTATTATTTTAATTATTTATTACTGCACTTCATGGTTGGCGTACTTAGTGGTTTAAGCGATGTTTGACACAACACTTTGTGTGATTCATAAATTGTTGTTTCGACTGCTGTGTCCGTTACGTATCATTATCAGTCGGCAGTTCGGCACTAACAACCTACAACCGCTGTAGGTAAACAACAGCAACAGCTGACGGCTGCGCCCGGCGCACGCGGCAAAGTCATGACCGCGCGGCGCGCGAACACTACCTACTCATAAACAACCGTGTGTACTACGTATTTCCAGCAGTTACTGACTTTTATAACTTTTTTGTTTTAGGTGCTAGGTGAATTTTGATTTTGAATATGAATAGAGGATTTTATTTCGGACATGAGGTGTTTTTTTCCTAAACCAATAAAAAATCAGCGTGTATAACTATCGCGTCGTCGACCCGTGTCAATATTAGTGCAGTGTGAAAGTGAATTTCGTGAATAATTTATGTGTATTGTGGAAAAATGTTTCACATGGTATAAGAAAACCAAGTTACCTGAAATTATCATTTATTTTCGACATGAAAAGGTTAAAGGTAAGCTATTTTAGTATAATTCACGTGTAAAGAATCGTCTGAACTCTATACGGTTTAAAACTTACTATGGCGTAAATAATACCAAAAGCGAGAAAATTCAAGTTTTTAACCTACCTAGGTTGTTTATAAGAACCTTCTTATAAACATAAAATCCTCAAAATGGCATGTCACTACCGGGGTAAATGCATTTTAGACCGGGACATCCCACGGGTTAACTCAGGATATTTTTTTTATACAAGAAGTCTGGCTTCCTTATACTACAAGTTTTACAAGCCGGTCAAAGATACAGGACAATACAAGATGTTTATAGTCCTATAAAGAGTTTCTACATACTTAACAACTTTTTACGTACTTAACTCTTTAATAATTGTCACGTAATGCATACAAGTCGAGAAAGCTTCTTGAAATATTTTACATAACAATAAAAGTTCCAAATGCCAAGAAAGTTAAATAAAAATCTCCGTAAAAATATTAACAATAAAAGAAATGCCACATATAAAAGCAAAAGTAATTTACCATAGATTACTGAGAAAGGCGGCGGCTTAGAACGATCCCCATATATTATTGTTATACAACACAAAATAATCTCTACACAAATGATAACTGCAGCCCACGCACTTTGTAAAAGTCAATTGAAAGTAATGAGACTATCGTATACACGAGAACAGTAGTGTTTATTTCCACTTAATGAAGGAATATGTTTAATATAATCTCTTTGTTTATTTACTTGACTAGTTGGTTATAATCTCAGCTGCTGTATATGTATGTTTTCTGTGTATGTAGGAAATCTTTTATGACTGTATTAATGGCATAGTGGTTTGAGTGGCTGCCTCGCCATTAAACACTGCGGTGAATGTTGTGGGTCCGATTTGTTGGTGTGGCATGTGGTTCGACATGGATAGATTAATAATGCTTTAAAAAATAATTGCTGAATTATAAAACTACTTTAGTGTGTAGGTGTCTGATTAATAAAATAAATACATTTATTTATTCAAAGCAGCGCATTGAAACTTTATACTAATTGAAATTTAACAAACATGTTAAATAAATTATTCCCTTTTACTGCAACGCTGTTAAAATACCAATACACCTCAGCCTGTCGGTCTGTGAATTGAAATGATGAATTAATAATGAATAAAACAGAAATAATAATAATATGAAAATTGTGCAGCTTTTATTTTAACGATGACGTACGCATTCGATGTGAATGTTTTCAGAACCAGCGATTGCATCAGATAAGTCATTAATTGAAGTTTTTTACAGTTGAGTAAGTGATTATCGCTCATTTGGATAATTTTACAATTTGCTCATATAAACAACATTATGAGTCTAATAAGAGAATACTCTGAAAAGTATAGTTAAGCTACAATCGATTTTAAACTTTCCGTTCAAACCGTTCCAACTGGTTGGGACGTAGGCGAATAACAAAGGTATTTATACCTTTAAATAAGTTAATTGTCAAGAGTAAGACCCGTTAAATAATATTGAATGACATAGTTGTACTGAATGAATACATGCTCACAAAATGTAACAGAAACAAATATTTAAGAGTTTGGTTTCTCAACAAATTTCATAAAAACTTATACATAACCTGCCAATTGCCATTACCTAGGCGGACGTTCTCTGATCAGATTGGGGAAATCCTAAAAAAGGCTCAGGTTAGAAATACCCTGAACCGAAGAGCATGCATGAGAAATTTGATGAGAGTGAATGAAGCAAGAGAGATATGTCAGGATCGTTGCAAATGGCGTTCCGAAGTCTCTGCCTACCCCTCCGAGAAACAGGCGTGAGTCTATGTATGTATTCACCTGTGGTGTTCGATACACTTGACATATTGGTGCATTTATCTTTATAATTCTAAATAACCCTTGGTGATTGATGCGTTGTTACTAAAAGTACATGTCTAGTAAAATCAATGCTGTGGTTTAGAAGTTGTTTGTTTTTAAGGATCATTTTGAAATAGCTCTCGTATACGATAGCAAGCTGATATACATATGATAAAAGGTGAATGATTGTGTGTTGAATAGCGTTCTAAAATATTAAAATATTGATTTGGTACCACCGACTCTATTCTGCTATCTAGACTTAACGCATCATTTTTCACCCGTTCCACATGGAAACGTTTTTGTTAACCAGGAACGGTTTCAATGGTCATTTATTCCATTCACACGCAGATCTCATAATAAATCTGCGCACTCTGTCCTCAATACCATGATATTATGTCGTTTTTTTATACAATAAAGGTATTTTTGAGTCCTCTTTTTTATTTTTGATGTAACAATAATTTAACATTACAATGATAGTCTGGCAACTTCCGAGTTTATACAGAACGGTTAATATTCACCTCTAAAATAGTTATTAAATTTAGTTATTCACTCTATACAAAAAATAAAAGGCGAACTTGAGAATTAACTAATTAACACTAAATTTAAAAATATTCGGGATCGGTAAAAACACAGTATTTATGTTTCAGTTAGTATTAAGAGAAGCAGCACAAAATAAAAAAATAGGAAATAATAAAGCGCAACTTGGTTTTTCAGTAACAATTTATTTTAATTTCTGCCACGAGTAAGTAATAAAAATGTTTGCAAATCTGAAATGTATTTCTTGTTATTTTAATGTTGTTGTTGTTTACTTAAGTCTGTTTTATTTTGTGGTCTAAGTCTTAATTTTCTGCTTCGTAAAGCATTTTATGTGTGATATCATCTACGAGCTAATAGTAATAGAGTACAAGTGGTTTGTACTTTACATACAAATTCTCGTATCTATATTTGTTTAAAATATAGATACGAGAATTTGTGCAGTTTTGATCTTGTCTCGGTGTCATAAATGGTATTCAAGTAAATAAACTGACACTTGAACGATATCGACTAACGGCCATTTTCAATATAATAATAATAATAATAAGTATTTATTCACGTTTTGTCTTACAATAATGAACATAAATATTATACTCCTGCCAAACTGTATAACAGTTTATTGGCAGATGTAGCTCCCGTTTTATAATAGTTTAGCAATCCTTAGTCTAATAATTATTACTAAAACATAAAATATGATCAAACCCGCCACCAATATATACGATACATACATAAATAGTTTATATTCATACTGATTGTTTTATTTATTATTTGTACTCATTTCTGTATATTATCTACAATTATTTTTTTGTAAAAGATATGTTTTTAATTGTTTTTTAAAGAACCCTTTCGTATTTAGCATTTCTAAATTTTTACAAGATATTATAATAAGATATATTCTCAGAACAGAAAAAACATAGAAATGGTATGCACCCAAATTACTATCGGAACCGCTGTCACCAAACTCACACAAGTAAACCGATAATCATATATTGCACTACAAAGAAACAATTCGTTTGATTCGTAGTTTAACTTTATTCAAAACTAGCCTATTTCACAGATTTGGAAAAAAACCCTGCCGACCTACAAATAAGATTTATTTTGATTTAGCAGTAGAACGTATTTACGATCTATAGTCATACTAGATTCGATTTACGAGTCAATTCCGCTACTCAACCATAGATGGCGGTATTCTAAGTTGTAGCAATTATAATCTTAATTACATAAGGCATATGGTTTAAATTTGCGTGATCGGTCTGTTTCTGCTTCTACTCGGTTAGGGCCGTACCACGTAGCACATTGGATTACTTTATCGATATCGATAGATGATGCGATATTTTGTTCATATAATAAGTGTATTTATCAATTAAATTTTATATTTAGTCAGTCAATGTTCATACAAATTAATAACATGTAACACGTGTGTTGTTAAGTAGCATAACAAATATTTTGAATACTTATTGACAGTGATGAAAATAAAACATGATTACTTACTTGATAAAAAAACTTAACAATTTTCATTGATGGAAGCGCAGCAGGTTTCGTATATCTATCTGTCTATATAGCCTTTACTTGATATTATAAAATCGTCTTCTAAAAAATGCTCAGAGCATATCGTGTTTGATTTGGTTGGCATCCAATTAACTCTACCTGTTGCATCTATCCATTTTTCTTTGATGCTTGCATCTTTAGGACTTGTAAAAATATTTTAAATGATGTTAAGAGGACCTACTAATGCTTATTTAGTGATCAATGCAACGTTAGTTAAACATTGCATTGATCACTAAATTGATAAATTATAGTTACTATTCAAAACATAGATTATATTTTTGCAACAAAGTACCTATTAGATTGAATCTAATACACCTCTTAAAATAAATAACGTGAGTGAATAAAGCCGACCTTATACTTGGATTGTAATGTAATACTAAATAATAACGTATAATAATATTCGTAACATATGCTACTACATACACACAACACCACCTAAGCAGAGCTTGTACTTTGGGTACTAGACAATGGATAAACATACATATATACTTTTTTTTTTAATACGTAGATACCTACATATTACATTGTTCATAGAAACACCCACCCAAATAAACAATTTATTAAAATAAACATTTCGTAAATGATTTATTTCCGTGTTTCGATATCAATCGATAATTTTAATATTCGACTTGACCACATCACCAAGTGAGTAGCGCGGTATTTTTGAGAATGTTCTATTGAATAAAATCAATCCAAAATAAACTTTATCTTCGATATATAAGGGTGTATTTTTATTAACCGTTCTATTAAATATTATTTAATTGAAACAAATTAAGACTTTTATTGAAAACAATGAAAATTGTACTAACCGATGGTAAGAAACACCTCCATTTTTAAGATTTTTTCGCCTGCTATCATTTTTGCACTCCAAAACGGCACAAAACGGCATAGTTATAGAAATGAAACTGTGTCACGAAACGAGCAATTCGACGCGATGTAAGAACGTGACTGGGGCCAGTTAAGCGTTACAACGCTTAATTGTGACACGCCTACTTACCATTAGATATATTCGATCCATACATGGATTTTGAGATTAGAGATTCGTGTTTGACATATTTTGTATGGAGCTTATGTCAAAAATGAATCTAAAATCTATAGATCTATCTCTAGATCGAATATTGAATTCCGTAGTAGATCGTAAATTGAACAGAGGCAACCTCGATTTCTATGTGTTGTTTTTTTCTTTCATTTATTTCATTTCAGTGATGCGAATTGTTTTGGCAGTATCAGCAATCATGGTACCACAAATTGTTAATAATTTAAAAATCTGATTTAAAAGAGTGGCATGAATTTCTTCCAGACTCTTCTCATAGCCGTACCATCCCGAACCTGGTTGTAAAAAAAGAATTGACGTTCATAAGTGTTTCTCTGTTACCTATGTCAATAAATTAATTTGTATTGAAGTGAATCGAATAAGACATAATGACATTAAGTGTAGCAGAATACCAATAAAATTGTGAGTCAACTCAAAATCAAATCGCAGTTCATTCAAAATACAGTATCGGTGTTTGTTAAAATATGAGAATCGGCCTTCTCATAATCAGCCTTTAATTGTCCACTGCTGGACTAGGCCTCTCCTTTGAAAGGAGGAATTGGCCTACTATACCACGCTGGCCAAACGCGTTGGTATAGGGTTTGTATCAAGTTTTCCTTCTCTTACAGTGCTGTTCTCTGCATACTATGCTCCCTCTGTTGGCTCTTACGACACCCATGGGATGATATGGGGTGGTGACAATCCGTATTCTTAATCCGTCACCACACGGACACATAACTTAATATAACTTCACGCCTTTTATCCCCGAAGGGGTAGGCAGAGGTGTATTACACACTCACACTTCGCCAGTTATGTTTTGGTCCCAATGTAATAGGGGGCGAGCCTATTGCCATCTACCGGGCACATTAGTAAGCGAGCGATAAATAACATTTTTAATGCACACATAGCTTCGACAAGTCAGAGGTGTGTGCCCGGAGTACCTGGGGATTGAACCCGAGACCATCGTCTCGGCAGTGCGTTACGTACACCACTGGGCTACCTATTTTTGGAGAATAGCTCACTATCTATTATCTAATACATAAAACTGAAGAGTTTGTTTCTTTTTTTGTTTGGTTGAACGCGCTAATGTCAGGAACTACTGGTACGATTTGAAAAATAATTTAAGATAGATAGCACATTTATCGAGGAAGGCTATAGACTACACAACATCACGCTGTAAGCCACGGGAATGGCGCAGCGCAGCGTAGCCTTAAATAACGTGGGTGTAACCGGCTCATCTAGTCAACAAATATAACAAAACCTTTTACGCGTAAATATACGAATTGTACTTAAAAGCATAAATAAACCTTACTTCTGAAACAATTATCGTAAGTATAGATAAATCTAGTGATAAGACATTCGTTGTCATCGAAGTGATGGAATCAGACGTCAATATGGACATATTTTCTCAATTTGATTCATATCTGACGCTTTTCTGAATGGGTTATCTTTCTTGTATCATTTGGATTTTCTTCTGGAGGAATTCCGCATCTGAATTATCAATAATCTCAAATTGTTGTGTGCTTTCAGTGTATTATTTCTTTCTTTTTAAATGATATATCTGCACTAATAATAAATCCTGAGGGACTTTACAAATGTACAATGAAGGGACATAATGAACACCCAGACTCGAAACAACAATATATGGATCATACAACGTTTTGTCTGGTATGGTAATCAAACCCACGACAATGGTGCAGTGTCGGGCGTTTTAACCATTACGCCGATCGTGCGTTGTTCAAAATACCACAGCCGCAGATTTTAATAGAACCTCACATTTGTGGCATTTTAGTTTCATACAGAATAGAACTTCACTTTAACCCTGACTCGAATAAACACGGCAAAGTTATTGAACCGGCAGCAAACACAACTTCGTTTGCATTTTAATAGTTCCTGGAGGTTCAACAAGGTAACTTATTTACGTACAATTGCATTGCAGGTGTGGGTGGAGCAAAGCATCGAGTTCTGTACCGAGAAGTGGCCGGACTCCATAAAAAAGGAACTGTTTGGAGCGTTCAGCTTTGTTCTCGTATACGCCATACCTGGTAAGTAGTCTATAATTTCTTTTATTTTTTTTTTATATAGACGCACGCCTTATCCCCGAGGAGGTAGGCAGAGATTTAATATTACACCCACATTTTTCCATATAATGAATTTTAGGTCCGGTTACCGGGCACAATGCCAGACTCGGTGTTGCTACTGAGAATTCGGAAAAAACTCAATAACACTTTTTCCCGATCCGGAAATCGAACCCGGGGCCTCCCGATCAGTAGACGCATACGCTATCCAATGGAACACAGCGGCAGTTTATAATTAAATGCCTGTAATAATCTTCAGTGGTACGTCTTAGCATGCATAGTGTTGGTTGCCTATCAGTCAGATGGACTGATACCTTGAGATGGGTGGCTGGTAGAGGCTAGAAGGCGAAAATGATTTAATAGTCATGACATTGATTGATGAATAAATAGGACTACCACTTTATAGTCAACTGCTCTCGGTTGATGAGTAGTTACTGCGACTGATGGCAGAAGTATTAAGGCCCAGTTTCAAAAGCTCTAGATATGAATTGTTCTTTAGATACATTCAACATTGAAAAAAAATGTATGATGTTATCTGCTCATCATATCATTCAACTGGAACATATCAGACGATAATCCAACACTCCTGCCTCAAGGTTGCATTGGTGATTTCACGGCTTTCTAAGATAAAAATAAGTCTTCAGGATTAAATAAGATTGCTATTTTCCTGTGTAATAAACGACAGAGTTTTAAGACTATAACGTTAGTTAGCATTAAACTTAAAAGTCTAACCATAAATTATTTATTTAATTAAAGTTTCAAAGTTATTTTAACGATTGTAAAAAGTTTTGTAGCAATTAAACCAAAACACCTAAGAACATTATAATTACAGTTTGGTAATTGCATTACAATAATTAATTGCAGACGTTAAAGTTAATAATAATTTGAATAACTACTTATGTTTATTTTGAATTTATTTATTTCTATTGAGTTTAACTTCTAAACAGAAGCCTATCCCTCTTACTTATAAACGTTAGTCAACATTTTAAACGACTACTGAGAGGCTGATTAGCAAAAACCTTACCTATAAACCCTGCTTAGCGTTTAGCAGCCACTAAGTGACGCTTAAATAGCTGTCAAATTTAAACAACACCGGGACCTTGTTTAGATGTTGCTGAGACGCACAATGGCGGCTTTTACTTGAAACAGCTGTTCGATCAATGACATATACATTGTTAAAATTATTTATTTGCATTTCTTTCAATAATATATTCGGAGTAAATATATAATTCCATCCTAAATAATAACAATATTCGAAAAAGAACATTTATTAGATCTTTTTATGAAAAACAAAAATACATCCGTAATTAGTATAATACACTGAAGCTATATTGAATCTCAAATAAAGTGCAATAATAGAAAAAAAACATTCGTAAATTTCAAAATTTATCAATATTTCTCATGTTTCAAAAAAATATCCAAAATTGGTGAACAATTTTGCTCTGGGACTTTTTGTTATTTGTCAGAATATCGTTGCCATGGAGATATCATATCGTTGCTATGTATCTATGACTCATAGATACAAAATAGCCAAGCGTGTTCGTTCAATTGCGTTATTTAGTCGACTATTTTGGCTTTAATCTGTGGTCCTCGTATGTGTATCGTTCTTTATCAGTTACTCAGCTAAACAACAGCTAATCAACGTTTATAAGTAAGGAAAATTTAAGCGTTGTTTAAATGCTTGACAGCTATTCAGCTGGGAGGTGGCTAAGTCACACTTAACGAGATTTTTATAAGTAAGACGGTATGTGTCAAAGCAAGCGAATGGTTATACAGCACGTATGGCGTACTGGTTTAAGCGTTCTCGACGTTTAATGTGCGCCAAGTACTGTTGTGTCTTACTCAAATTGTTCTTTCGATTCTGTGTGTCCTTTGTGTTCGTTCCTTGCATGTTTGGCAAGGCTCCCAAGATACAGGATGCATTCTAGTCTTTTAGTTGCCTTTTTATAATGAATTCTGTTAGAAAGGTCCAACGAAGAATGACTTTGATAATTACTACATCATACTATACAAAGAAACCACTCAAGGAACAAAATATCACTATCTACAATATTCATTATGATATTTATCTGCGCCAAGGGCCACATTCCTTAACATTGTACATCTCATTTCAATTATTATTCCTCTCTAGATATTTATTTGTCGCAAGTGAAAATGTTCTCATCATAATGAGAATATTTTAATTATAAATATTTGGACTGGCGTCTGTGAAGCCTTCGCTTAGGCTTTTAATATTATAACGAGTTTGTATGAGGTTTATGTGTTACCCTGTCAGGGGAAATAAACGGTTTTACAAATCCACGTCGTACAGATAAAGATTATTTGCGACTACAAAACAAGAATTATTGCGTTAGGCAAAAGTATATTGAATTTACTATTACGTTCAGCAGAGCCTTTGACTGAATAACAACATTGTAAAGAAGATAATAAGCTAATTCGCTAGTAGGTACTGCTGCATGTTTTTATATCTTATTTGCTATACTTTTTCACCATATTATGCAATAATATACCATGGATTTGCTTAACAATAAGCAAGCAAAGTCTCATACTTCAAATATCTAACATTATTCAAATACGTATCCTACTATTATTACAAGTCTCTTAATATTATTATCTTATTTTAATATCAGTGGAATTTATAATGGTGGTTCATTTTAATATATGACTTTTTGATAAAAGCGAAACGCTTATACAAAATAAATACAAATTTACTTTATACAAGGAGCAATAAAATAAGTCAAGATAATATTCTACAAGTATTGCAATTTAATACTAGCTGTAATAATTTGATCTGTTATTATAAAGTTGACTCATTTGTATAAAACGTCTGATTGATTGATTGATTTATTTTTTATTGCACACCAAAATTTATACAGTGACTTAAAGCTAAGTTTCATGTACAAACGGCGGCCTTATCGCCAGGGGCGATCTCTGCCAGGCAACCTTGGGATGGACAGGAATGATCAAAGCATTTTTGTGGGTATGGTGTAGCTTTAAAGTGAAATTATTAATAAGATTATCCTAAATACAATACATACTTACACTTACATTAACTAAATAAGTAAATAAATATACCTTTTACTTACAAACATAATTTATACAAATACAATTAAATATATATCAATATACTAAATAATATAGATACAGTTTATACAAGTGATGAACTCAGACGATAATCAAGTTGATATGTTTTGTCAATCCTTGAAATAGTGCTTCTTTACCAAGTTTTTGAAAATGTTTATTGTGTTTGCTCTTCGAATCTCCAGTGGTAAAGCATTCCACAGTCGCACAGCCTGAACAGTAAAAGATTTGTCGAAGTAATTTGTGGAATGCTTCGGCATCTCCAGCGTTAGATCCTCAGACGACCTCAAGGACTTTACATGTGTGTCATGGAGGAACTTAAACCGTTCTTTGCGAAAAGAGGGAGAATTGAGATTAAATAGAACATTATATAACAATGTAAGAATGTGAGTATTCCTGCTAAGACGAATTGGCAGCCACTTGAGTTTGTTGCGAAAATCTGAAACCATATTTGCGCAATCCAAATATAAATCGTATGCAAAAGTTTTGGAGACGCTCAAGTTTATCTAGCTGCTCTTCAGTGGGGTCAAGATAGCTGAAGTCCGCGTAGTCAATTATAGGCAGAAGCAGAGCTTGAGCAAGCGCAATCTTAGTGGCAGTTAGAAGGAAGTTGCGTAATCTACGCAACGAACCTGCTGATGCAAATAGCTTTCGACTCGTTTCTAGGATTTAAGATCTCCATGACATAGTATCATCAAAGTAAATACCTATATTCCTTTCAGTTTTGCTGAACGGAAGACCCTTTCCGTTAAAACTAATGCGTGGCAGTTCGGACCAACGAATTTTCGAGTCGATTTTGGGGCTGCCGACAACAATCAGTTGTGTTTTGTCAGGATTTACATTAAGTCCATATTTCGTGGTCCACTCACAGATACGCACCAGATCTGAGCTAATTGTAGTACAGGCTTTCGCTTACTTATTTAACGGAGCCTGCGTGTAAATTTGCAAATCATCTGCATAAAGGTGGTAGGATGAAAGTAATTGATTTGAGATGAGAGAGAAGTCTGTTAAGACGAATGTATATTTTAAGTCGGAATTTGAATTTTATGTTTCCATTTGAATGTTGTCTTAAAAAAGTTTTTAAAGCTTAATTCTTTCAAAACGTTTTGAATAAGGTTTTACATAAAAATACAAACAAAGACTTTTAGGAATTTATTCAACCGTAGTTATTTATATTATTACGTATTATATATTGTCGTGTAAAGAGTAAAACATGACTTTTCATCATCGTCCTAGCGTTTCCCCAGTTAAATCCAAGACTTATACCAAGAATCCTAGATTTACACAGAGTAAAACCTGCCCTCCGCAACCCTAGAGATATTGCTATTTCATGGTTTGGACTATTTTCTGACCCCATAATTACTGTCAAAGATCTGCATAACAGTCGGGGCTGATAACCTTGATGAAAGCCTATAAACTAAAATAAAACAAAATACCGCAGTCAAATTGGATCAAACGTTTGGGAGCGTTGCCTTAGGTAAATAGACAATATGTTAAACTTATAAAATCCCTTGATTTTGCATGAGGGCAAAGCTGCACACTGAAATTGACCTAGAAGTAAACTTGCCCATACAAAAACACTGTTGTATTCTGTAAGGACAATTGTCTAGCCAACCGGCCCATTTGTACACTTTTTGTTTCATGGTATAACTTGAAACAAAAAATGCAACAGACAGTGAGACGTTATTAATTACCATTTATGTTGTACTTTACGACATGATTTATTACATAAAGAACATCTGACTTGAGGTCATCTGTTTCATTTACCTACGTTCCTAGGAAATTAATTTGACAATCCACAGGATGAATGTTAAAATTGAATGATAAATTTATACCTACGTACGCAGCTGAGGCAGCTTACACCCGCCTTAATTAGGGTACACCAGTGGTTCATAGCGTGATGTTAGAATGACAGCCTATGGCGTTCCTTAATAAATGGGCTTTTCAACGAAAAAAATTGTTATTCAAATCGATCAAATCGTTCCTGAGATTAGCGCATTCAACCAAACAAACATACTCGTCAGCATTTTTTTTTTATGGTAATAGACGGCAAACGTGCAGACGGATTGCCTGATGGTAAGCAATTACCGCCGCCCATGGACACAAGCAACACCACAGGAGTCACAAGTGCGTTGCCGCCCCTTGGGGTTGGGAAAAGGGATAGGATGAGGAGTGGGATCAGGTAGAAGGAATAGGGGATAGGGCCTCCGGCACTCTCACTCACCGAACGAAACGCAACAGTTTAGGTACTGTTACTTTACGTCGATTTTCTGTGGGAGGGTAGTACGTCCCCGGTCGAGCCGGCCCATTCATGCTGAAATCAGCAAGGCTCTACTACCTTTATAATAGTATCCAAGAATAGATTCGATCGGAGGAGGTAAGGTGTACCTCCGACTAGAGGCAGAAACCTATGACCAGACCAGGTTATCGGTGCCTAAAATCGGTTGGAAAAGTATAAGTTGGCAGAGTTAGTATATTTGTAAAATGAATTTTATATTCTTTATTTTCTCGTCACGGAGCGATAATCAACTAAGTATGTGGTTCTTGTATAAATAGATCACCTTGAATGAGGTTAAGCCTTCTTCCTTCAGTAGATCGATGTAAAATAATAATGTTTTTACAGTTACATTTCTTTGGGTGATTTAAAAGTAAAATCTATGGTCAAAGCTAAAGTATTCGTGTCCGACGCTTAACGATTGTCTGTTACCTAATAGGGCATGAGGAGAGTACCTGAGGAGAAAAAGGAGGCTTAAGAAATGCGAGAAAAATCATTTTTACATAATTTAGACCTTTTCTAGGCTGGTCTAATAAAACGATTATAATATGCCTCTTAAATCAATCGGGTCATATCTTGCTTTAATTTAATATAAGAATGAAAACCTTAAGCACTTAAGAGTTAAAAGGATCCATACATTTTATTTGAACCCAATAACTTACGCTGCTACGTGGTTTCATACCTCGTAGCACATGCAGACGTCTACGGCGTAGACAGTAATATAAATGGGCCTTTAGTGGTGATAATTTTATAATTTATTGGTAATTAAAACTGGTTCATATTGGATTACTTTTTAGAGGGCATAGGGCCTCTATCCATAATAAAATGTGAGGTTGTAATAAGTAGCCTATTCTACTAGGACTAAACGAATATCATTTTACATCCAAAAGGGACCGTCAAATAATAATAATAATAATATTCTACCACATTCACACAACACCATCTAGTCCCAAACTAAGCAGAGCTTGTACTGTGGGTACTAGATAATGGATAAACATACATATATACAATTTTTTTGTTATACGTACAGATTATACATAGAAATAGATGACAAATAAGAATATTGCCATATCATATCACAGTGCAGTTCGTTTCAATCCATAATTAATACATGTAAACAACTAACTGATGTTATTTTGTGTGGACCATTCTGTTCTGTTCATGTTTTTACTTAAAATGCAAAATTAAGCTAATATAAGCATGTAGTCTGCCAATCCTCAGTTGGCCAGCGTGGTTGACTATGGCCTTACTCTTCTCGTAGTGAGAAGAGACCCATGCTTAGCAGTTGGACAGTATATATACGGGACTGATATTTTTCGACGATTTGATTTTTATTTTTTCGCGGTATTACATAAGATTATTTTCTCTATTTACTTACCTATATCAAGCTTATGATATCCTTACATCTAACCAAAGATGATAGAAGCAAACCGTAAGTAATTTATAAACATTATAAACAAATCAAATCTGCTTCAAAAACATAATGTCTTATCTTTATTTAAACGCCTTATAAGATTTACTGTGACAAGACAGAACTATTTTGAGGTTCTTGTGTATTTTTGTTAAATTAATGACTGAGACCGAAACTAAGCTTTATCACTGTTAATTAATCTTCGCCGGTAGACACTTCTATGCTGAAAAAATATGTAACTATCTAGAAGAAGATTTAGTTATTTTAAAGGAAAACAACCCAAATAGAAACCAATTATACAATACGTAGGCCATTCTTTGTGTACTTTTTGACAGATTTTTTATTGTATCGTTGGCTAAGAGGCTAAAGTGGTCCCCACTTCACTGTGACTTTGCCTACTTGTATGACTTTATCGTTGTTATTGTGAGTGTTATTTGGGAAATGATTCCTAGCACAAGATTTGTTCTACTAGTAAAGCAAACAAACGAAATACGAAATATTAAAGGTATTCACGTTATAATTATTTCAAAGTTTGCATTATTCTCACATACTGTCTAATATGTTTAGACTATTGCGTTAATCCCAGCCTCTAAGGCGAAACGTCTTGGATGTAACTGTAAACAGATGATGATAAGGTATGTCTTACTTATGTAGATAAGTAAATATTCGATTAAGTGCTACTAATTTTAAATAAATCAATAAGAAATCAAAATATGATTACGGCATAGTAGACAGTATTCGAAAAGCAATATAATTTACTAACAAACTGCGATTGCAACCATATAAAAATAGTTTTATTAGCTCTTAGCTTTATTTTATGTTGTAGAATCAACCTTAAACTTACAGATTCATTCATACAATACTTCATACATCAACTTTAAAAATAACTCAACTCGTTTCTCATCTTTACAAACGTATGTCCCAATATTCTCTTCCCTTTTTGGAAGTGACATTATTATTTTGTAATGTTTGAAGATGTCGCTTGTACTTCATCCACCTTCGCGACATCCTTTGAATTAAGTATGTTAAGAATTTTAATTAATTACTATGCGACGGGTACCTTAATTAACTTGGATTTTAAGCAATGTGGACCTAATTAATTTTGTGGTACTTATCTACTTACTTACGCCTACAGATAATGATAACCAGAATTTGATTTTATTTATAACAAGTATGTATCGTTTTACCCCAAATAATGGGATAAGGCGAAGGAAAGAAGAAGAATAAGTATGTTTTGTTTTCTGGTTGTAATTTTGAGTCTACTTCTCGAAATTCCGTTTCTTTAGTCTTATACATAATGTAAAACAAAGTATCCCACCGCTTTTGTCTGTTTGCGATAAACTCAAAATCTATTAAACGGATTTTCGTGTAGTTTTTACCAATGGTCGAAGTAATTTATGAGGAAGGTTCAGGTGCAGGTATAATTTATTGCGATCCAAAATACGAGCTGCGAGGCCACCGGCGGAAGCTCATAAATATAGCATTAATATAACTTAAGATTAACAGTTCGTAAAAGAATATTGATTTTACTTTAGAAGTATTATTTTGTTTATGTATGCATGTTAAGGACAATATACATTCGAGTTTGAAAGCCACAATTGTAGCTCAAATTGGGAGGATTTCTATCATCGCAATAACACTGGGATTAAGTCACGAATCTTGTCTAAATTATATTGGGTAAAGTGCATCCGTGTTCACGCCTACGACGTTCTTAATTGACAGTTAACTGATGAACTGAAAATACATCTTACATAACATTTTGAAACTAGATACTCGTGGGTAATTTCCGACTGATCTGTTCACATCACTGCGTGCTAAGCCTATTCTGTAATTAGATAGATAAAGTGGTTTCGTGTTCGTAACGTATATTATATAACTTATAAAACATGTGATCAAAATGTATATATTAACATCGTCACATACCGTGTTTACGGGAATTAATACTTTGACAAAGTTAAGCAATGTTTGCAGGGCTAAGCACTGCGATGGGTGACCGCTCGTTGTGGCGTTTTACAAAGCACTAAAATGCTTCAAATGACCTATAAAGCCATTATTCTGCTTTTTGCCATAGGACTAGAATCCGAATTCTTTAAAACCTCGGCATTAGAGTTGGCTACACATACATATGTATATGTCTGTTTCTTGCTCTGCAGACATGCAAATGTGAATACTTGAAAAAAATATATAATAATGTTTTATTTTCTCTTTAATCTAGTTGATAAGACCATTCGCTTTTATAATACACGTGTAACAGTTTCAAAATTATAAAAGCTGTTTATTTTTATGAATTGTTTGTAAATTCAACAAAAGAAGAAACCTCTTGTAAATGATGAATAAATAATAACTTTTGAATACAATGTTGTAGACAAAACTTATTTGAGATAGACGTTTCTTTTTCGACTCTGGATAAACATTTGTTTGGACGATATATTTTTTGCTCAGAGATAGTTCGTAACTATTTGTTAAATTGAATTATGATTCAGGCCACCGACTATCCCAGTATAGAAATCAGTCACCCGACAATTCACTTACTTTTATCAAATTTACTTATCTTTGATTGGTAAAATATAGTTGTAATTTATCACGAAGATCAAACTAGTAGGCAAGGTTTAAGACGCATGGACGGGTTTTGCTGCGATATCGCCGGAAGCATTTGATTTCCTTCATAAAGGGAGGAAATTTTGCGTCTTTAGATCGTATTAGCCTAATAACTGGAAAGGCTGGATCATAAAAGGGAGGTGCCATGTCCAATATTTTAGAGACAAATGGTATATTTTGAGCGGTTGCAGTTTTTACTTTAGGTAGAGTTATAAATAATATACATCGAGTGTAATTTTGTAGAACGATATTAAAAGAGATCTTTAGAGTTTTGTCTTGCCGTTTGTAATAGATTGGGAAAGTAAAGCAACGTTGGCAGAGGTCAGCACTTGGAAGAGTGATTACTTATTATTTACATGAGAGCGGTAACCAGCTATAGAGGGGTCGTAAAGCAGTCGCGGTTCTTATTTCAGGACAAGGCTTGTAATACTATGTCCTTCGGTTACCAAAACCCCGATGCTAGAATTAGAGTTTACTAGATTGCATTTTATTTTATAGTATTTCAGTAAGAGCATAATTGTGTCTAAACAGGTCTTCAAAAATCGATTACATAGCCATCATTTAATTCGATTTGATCTCGGCTTTCCTAAATATCTTAAATTTTTTTTCTTACGTATCTCAAAAGTAATGTCATTATGAAAATATGAACATGTAAAACTTTCATTGATATTCATTCGTCTTTCTGAGCAGAGAGTAAGTATTCTTGAAAATTAAATTATATCAAAAAAGTTAAAATATATTCGGCTTTGACATTCATCCCTGTCGTCAAGATAAGTGCCTCGTTATCTCAAGAGTCATTGTATTGCAAGCAATGAAGTTCAAATACCAATCGTTTTGCATTTAAGTCCATTAAAGTTTGGAATTGAGCTGAGGCAGCGATAGCCTCGTGGATATACTAACAGACTGCCTTGCAGAGGGTATCAGGTTCGAATTCACGGCGCGCACCAATGACTTGTTGGAGTTATGTGCGTATTGAATTGTTAATTATCGCTTGTCCCGTGCCTCGGAGAGCACGTTAAGCCATCGGTCCCGGTTGTCATGAAGATCTTTGACAGATCTGTGACGATTAGGTACTAATTCATCTCCTCCCCGTGGGATCACTACCTTGTCGTGGTGGAGGGGCTCAGTAACCGTGGTTTGGACACCCACGGTGAAGCTAAGCAGGATCCCGGGAGTGGACGCTCCACGTGGGCTTGGGTGGGGCCTGCGTAGGATGAAACAGGGATGAGAAGAGAGATGAGAAGGGGACAGTTGTCTGTCCTCGCAGTCGGGCGCGGTCTCGGGAGGAGAGGCGTGTCGGTGTTGCGTTGCCGCGCGCTCTGTCCTCCGCGATCAAATGGGGGTGCGCCATTTGATGCGTTGCGGTGGGGCCGCAGAGGAAGAGGAGATGCAGTGTTGTCAGGTTGCCGTCCGCCTGCGGACGGCGAGCGCTGGGGTTGCTTCCCGTCCGCCAAAAGGCAAGGAGGCGGCGTAGTGTTCGCGCCGCATCCCAAGCAGCATAACGAGGCGTGGCCTGCCAGCACCAACGGCGGGCCAGTCCCGGGTGGGGTCACGGAAAAGTATGCTAGCCGCAAATCGCGTGACCCCGGCACTACACGGGACCCGTAGAGACACCGCAGTGGTTTTAGTGGGTATGCCCCGAACGCCAGTCCCAAGTCCGGTCGATCACACTCTGGCCGGGTTGGCGTCCAGTTGAGATGGCTCATAAGAAGAGTTTCCACCGTAGTCAACCAAAAAAAAGGTACTAATAATTCATCTAATTTTGTACAATTTTCTGTAAATCTCATATATTTTAGTGAAACTGCTTATGTACAAATATATCGAAAATACAATTTTTACTAGCTGAAATTTAATGTAGCGGTATATTTTAGGAAAGGCTTTTATTAAAACAATAATATGTAAATGACCAAGGACCGGTATTCGCTACGTGCGATGTGCATGGAGGGGGTAGCTAAAACGATCGCAGTGCATGCCGTGGCAGAAATCCGTAACTATTCGGGAAGTCAATTTGATTTTTGATTTGAATTTTTTCATAACAAATACATTATCTGATAATTTAATTCTTAATCTTAAATATTATCATCTTTGAAACGGGTCATAATTGTTGTTGTGTCGTGGACTGCAAAAATAACGGCACAAATAGTGTGTGTAAATTCTATATTTTTCCAACAGTAGAGTGGCAATTAGGTCAAAGAAAGATAGATACGATACTTAATAAATAATTTATTTTTATTTGTTCTGTTTTTTATGTGATATTAAATAATGTTTTATTTTTCAGTTTGATGGCTCGCCATGGACTCCAAGATGTCACGACACAATTTGTAGTGAACATTTTATTGGAGGCAAAAATCTGACGTGCAAACAAGTCCAAGTTATGTTCCTACGATATTCCCTCAAATATATCGACAGAAGAAAGTTAGAGAGTCACAGATGTTAGCTAGATATACACGTTTTATAAAACGTAGTACCACAAAAGTCTTAGATATCACATCAAATCAAGTAAGAGTAAGAGTTGAAGATGAAAATGAATTTAATCAAATCGAACCTCGTGTGGCTGATCAAGGATGCCAAATCGATCTGTTCTCTGAATCGAATTTAAAAGAAACAACCATTATTTGTAATAGATTCATTTACAGTGATCACTCTGATGCTGAAATCCAAGTGGATATAACAACAACTTCAAAAATTGTAGCAATTAATAATGCAAGAATGAAAGATAAAAGCTGTTGCACTGACAAAATATTGTATGATAATCAATGTACCGAAATAAAAAGCCAATAATTTGCTAGTATTTCATCAATAGAAATGATCAAGAACTCCTAGATCTTGCTGGTGTGTCATTTAGCAATTTGCAGCTTTTAGTAACAAGATTAACTACTTATTATTATGTAAAAATGTACAGTTTCCATTAAATACAGACTTCTTATCTATACTATAATAAAACTGTAGAGGTGAAAAAGTCTGTACATTCAAGTTATTTTGACGAAAATTAGCTAAAAAATCTAGGAAAATGCTAAAAAGCAATTCTTGATGTTTTTTAGAATTTATGTCTGTCTGTCTGTCTGTCTTTCCCTATGTTGCTAAAGATCTCTAAAATGGCGAAATTGATTTCAATAAAAATTACACTCATGTACAAAGGATCCTCAAACCTATAAAATAGTATATGTTACATCACAATCGGTTGAGTGGTTTTCGGTGTACAGCTTGACCTCTCCTTTGTACGTAGTCCCAAACAAAACAGGGATCATCCAAAACTGGTTATATACATATATGGTGCCATCTATGATCATCATAAGTTTGTTAGTAAAAGTATAGTTAGTCTAAATAGGTACGATAGGTACCTTCAAAGTGTTTTATGGCTACCTACCGACCGATAGATGTCACTCTTTTCAAATAATTTTCTAGCAAAATAAATGTTTCTTGCAAAAAAGACAATAATTATGTGTCGGGTATCTTTCTGTTATTAAAAAATAATAGAGTTATAATATTCGGCACTTTCATAAACAAAAAGTCTCTGTGTCAAAATTTATTACAATGTCCACTTAATTTAAAGGTCAATCTCATGTATTTAGAATTAATATGTTTATATAATAGTTATATAATAATTTCATTATTATTTATTTTAAATGATAAATACAATGACAATAGATCCTTTTTTCAATAAATTGTTGGTTAGTCCATAATTATTATGTTCTATCTCGGTCGGTTTGTATATGTAAACATAGATGGCGTTGACAAATGACGTCTTTTTCTGAATCACGTTAACAGTGCAGATATAAATTATTAAAATACCCCTCACGTGCAAATATTTTGCGGTGATATGTTACGGTACAAGAAAAATAGAATGCCCCTTATCATTTTTTTTCGTATTTTTCTGGTGGGCCACATGTGGTGCACTCACGTGCACGCTATAGATTTCGTGCCCCTTATATGTGTCACTCACGTGTACTTTGTTCTCATTCATAAAAATGTGGGTAGAATTTAACATTTATGCCGACCCATTAGACGATAACGCGCGTATGAGTAAAAGTTTTCAAAACTAAGTAAGTTTTTACGAATTCGTGACGCTCCGGTCATAGCAAGTGTTGTCGATTTCTTTTATTTTGGTTTTCATTTTGGTTCATTATGAAACGTTCGAGGCCGATATCTTCATTGCCTTTGACCGAAGAGGAGTTATGGATTATGATGGAGGATAACGATGGTGAAAAGAATGTTGTAGAACAATAAATTGGAGGAGTCAAAGTATAGCTGTTACAATAATTAGTTCATTTGTTATTTCATCTTTTAATTAATCTTTCTGTATAAAAAAATAGTTTCATTTCCAACCTCGATTGCGTGGCAACACAGACTAAATTTCGGTCGGTTTTTTAGACATTTTATTATATGGTTCATTGTTCATACGTGTATATCATAAAAACTGGCGCAGTTGGTACGTGCAAACTCAATAAAAGCATTCCATTGATATAGACTTGTAGCCCATTTGTGGTGCACGCACGTGTGATGATGTCTTCATAGTGGCCCACATGTGGTACATGCACTGTGAACGTGGATTCTCCGAGGTTTGATCAGGTTCTCGGATAATTTGCTTTCGTCGTCGTTGGAATACTTGGATTGGGTATTTGACGTTACTTATGAGTTTATAATTGTTGAATGTTATCGTGTTTCTTTGATTTCTTTCGTTCGTTCGTGTTTTGTTCTTATACAGGTGTCTCATTATTCCCAATTTCCCACTCCTCACGTCACGTTCGTGGGAATCTCTGAGCGGGAGACTGAGCCCTGAATTCAGATCCCTCTTGAATTACTCAACGGGGCTATCTTACTTTCGCGCAGGGCTGGATAGTCGTAGTCCTGTTCGTATTTTTTCTAAATAAATCGCAGGGACAGACACTTGAAACAGCTGGAATCGACATCCGAACATGTTGCTTTTCACATGATCGGTAAAAGTAATTTACATGTTCTATGTATGGTAGTGAAAGTTGGATATGGCAGAAGAGTCATGAAAGTAGAATAAATGCTGTAGAAATGAGAGCACTGCGAAGTATGTGTGGTGTGTCTATGACCGACAGATTAAAGAATTGTGTGATACGAGATTGGTGTGCGGTAAAAGAAGATGTGACAAGCACCGGGAAAGGCATGTTAAGATGGTTTGGATACATGTGAGGATGGATGACGAAAGACTGACAAGGGAGATATATAAGGCAAGTGTGAATGGGACAAGACGAAGGGGAAGACCTAGGCGGACGTTCTCTGATCAGATTGGAAACATCCCAAAAAAAAGGACAGGTCAGAAGTACCCTAAACAGAAGAGCATGCATGAGAAACTTGATGGGAGTGAATGAAACAAGAGAGGTATGTCAGGATCGTTGCAAATGGTGTTCCATGGTCTCTGCCTACCCCTCCGGGAAACAGGCTTGAGTCTATGTATGTATGTATGTATGTTCTATGTGAAGGTGGTAAAACAGTAAATGTTGTGTATAAAGAAATTCTCTAAAGGTATATATTTGGTATATGTATAATATACATATAAAAGTTATAAATATTATATACTCTTAGCATAAATGTCATCCTAATTAAATTCCAACATTTACGCGAACGAAGTCGCGGGCACAGCTAGTATTATATAAAATCCTTGCGTTACTGACTGACAAACACGCTACAGTCGAAACTATTGGGCGCAGGAAGCTGAAATCTGGCATGTATGTTCCTTGGGGACCGTAGGGGTGCACTAAGAAGGGATTTCACGAAATTCCCACGGGATCGGCCAAAACGGGTAGATTTAAAAAAAATGCAGGTGTAGCTGCTGGCGTCCTCTAGTTTTTTATAAAAATGAAAACTGGCTTGACATTTTCAGCATTGAGTGTACCTATTATTTGGTGTACAGCAAAACCACAATCTCACGAAAATTTCATTTGATCTTACAAAATCTAGCTTGTGCAACTACTAATTTAATTTTTTGGCCGAATAGAGCCACCGTAAAAGCAACAATGACTAAGTGTTTCAGTCCAGATTACATCAATACAAGAGTTATTATTGACTGTAGAGTGTAGGTACTGAATTGCGAATTGAAATACCGACAGCAGTGGATGACCGTTGATAGTAAAAATACCACTTCGTATTTTTATTTATCTTTAATATAATTACATACTAGAAAGCATAGATCTATAGAAAGCAATAAAATACTGATATGTCATTATTTGGAATAATCCCGAATAGTTGCGCATGCTAGGTGGCGCTATTGTCGTGCACGGTCTCAATAAATATACAAGTTCAGAACGTCCGAATATTGTCAAGGCAGATAAAGCGTTCAACAAAAAGAGCATCAAAATAATAGTTATCATTGTATATGTTTATTTCGCCAAAATTGTGCTGCATTTATGAATATAATAATAATTTTAGGATAACTTAAGTACGGTTATTAGTTTTGCAAAAAGACAGTGCCTATACAATTGTAACTAAACAACTGATATGCATACTGCTAAGTTCTCTTAAATACATTCATAATACAAATATACTACACTCAGTGACGGAAACAATATACACCCAGACACAGAATCGTGATCATCACAGGCAAAGCTTTATTCTGGTTACCAACCGAATCTTTGACTTCCAGCTTAGAACATAACTAACAGGCCAGTCAGTTCTTATTATATGGAAACATTCGATGTTTTATTTACGCCATATTTCGCTTGTACGATTCAAAAGTCAAAATATTGAGTTTAACATCAAATGGACACATCAAAAGAATTGCTAAGTATTGTTATTAAAGCCTACAAAAAAGTTTGCCAGAAACCTCATTACAAAAGCCTTGAATCAAAGACTTGTGGTCGAGACGTTGTGTTTTATTCTGACACGGGTCAATTGCTTCCAAAGTTTGAAGTGCTCTATTGGCGATGCAAAGATTATCCGCGCGCCTCTCGCGGCGAATAGGGTAGTTTCCAGGGTCAAAATAATTACATTTTATTTTGTCCGTATTTTAGATTATAAAAAAATATTGGATAAGTATTTTTTCTTTTTTCGATTAAATAAAAAATAACAAAGATGTAGCCCTTTAAAGTTACGTGTGACGTCATCTAGTGCGAAACAATGCAGCACGGTGTGACGTTATACGTAACTTTAATAAGCTATATCTTGGTCATTTTTGGTTTAATTTACAAATAATACGTATCGCTTATTTTTGAATAATCTAAAGGACGGACTTATAAAATTTTTTGTCAACTAGCCTATTTACAAGTTGTCCGGGTACGAAATTTTTGACAGCTTTCGATACAACTTTGCTTCGAGGTTATAGTAGTAATTGTATTGAGCTGTCAAAAGTGTCGTACACTTCCAAATTCACCGCTAGAGTCGCTGGTTAGAATCTTAGCATCGCCAATATCCTTGGCGAACTGTACGCAAGCGTGTTATTCATCATACTCGTTTTTAACTCGACTGCATGATGGAGCAGTGATAATTTAATCACCGGTCTTTCCTGTTTTGGTAAATTATAGAATACTAGAGGATGCACGCAGCTATGCATGCTATACATTTTCTTTTAACTTAAACTTTGTTCCCGATCCCGTGGGAATTACGGTCCGCAAGGATATTATGTTAAATTTTAGCTGCTAGAGCCCAATAGTTTCATATGTGTGAGTCTGTCAGTCAGTCAGTAACGCAAGAATTATATATTTACAGATTTGTAAAATCCCCCCTAATACAGGATTTATTGATAGAGTGGAAGTTACTTTTGAAAGAAATTTGTTAAATAAAAAATGTAAAAATTAACAGAAGTACTTCCGTAATAATCTTCGTTAAGATTTCTCTTAAGTCGTATAAGTTTCACATAACCCGCATTGGTAAATTCTGATCTAATCACATTTCTTCACTAACCTTACCTCTATTTTACGATACCCTTAAAAGGGAAGGACTATATGACTATACGCGTCGTGTGTAATTGTGTCATCAAGATACGCTCTAATAATATATTCGGCCGTTCCGTTCTTTATCGAGCAGACGTATCGTAACCCTAAAATTTAATTTGGATTTGACTGCTGCTAATTTTGTAATAAAAGTTGCTGTCTCTGATATAGTATGGTGTCGGCAACTTTTTAGGGTACGTAATAAAATATAGGTACCCTTATATAATAGTTTGCCATATCATCTGTTGGTGGTTTGACTCGACTATAAGCACAATAAATTTGGAAGTATTGAATGTTAAATATTCAACTGTATGACTAAAATACTTCTCCACAGTAATCACCATACAAATGCAAAAGGAGGTTTCTATTACATTCTGTTTAGAGATGTGTTTCAGAATAGGAGTTCGCCCATTTTAATCTTAATTTGTTCCCACTGTATTTACATACATACATACATATACTCACACCTTTTTCCCGTCGGGGTAGGCAGAGACAACGGAACGCCACTTGCTTCTATCCTTACAAACCTCACGCGCTTCCTCTACATTCATTACTCTTTTCATACATGCTCGCCGGTTCCGGGTGCTTCGGACCTTGCCGTTGTTCAGAACGTCACCAATTTGGTCGACGAATGTCCTACGAGGTCGGCCGTGACCGGCTTGCCCATACATGTTTGCCTCATATATTTGGTGCGTCATTCTTTCTTCACTCATTCGCTCCACGTGTCCAAACCATCTCAGCATTCCTTTCTCAATTCTTGTCACAACATCTTCTTTCAGGCCACATCACTCTCGTATTACTGCATTCGGAATTCTATCAATCAGTCTCAACCCACACATACTACGCAGTGATCGCATGTCAACTGCGTTAATTCTGCTTTCATGCTTTTTCTGCCATACCCAACACTCACTACCATACATCAGCGTGGGCACAAGTACACGATTATGAACCGCCAGTCGCGCCTCTTTCGGCACAGTCTGACCGTTCATAAAGGCGTGCAGCGCTCCATTCACACAGTTTCCCGCAGTCACTCTCCTTTCAGTATCTCCTTCACATCTTCCATCTCTTGTAAACATGCTACCCAAATATACAAATTCTTCAACATGTTCAACATGCTCATCTTCAATCGCAATATTACACTCAGTCACACTTTCATCCTTCTCAAGCACCATCACTTTCATCTTTCTTGCATTTAATTTTATACCCTTCGCTTTAAAGCTCTCGTTCATGCAGTCAATCATTTGCTGCAACTCATTCGCCGAGGACTGTATTTAGTTGTGTGTAAACAACACTAATCAGAAGCATTTAAGTAGTTTCTGCACTTACACTGTCTGGAGCTTTTAAGATTTAGGTTTTCCACACACGATCGTATATATTTATTTATTTTATAAAAATAAATATGATTGACATGATTTTTATTAAAGTCTCTTGTATGCTGTCGTTGACTGTACGACAGCATACAAGAGACTTTAATAAAAATCATCTCAATCTCTCAAATGTTGAATATTCGAATTTAAACTTTCGTGGTCATTTAAACTTGATTTAAATTGTCTTTCGGGATATATACCACGTACCTTTGTTTGGAGTAACCGATATTTCGGCACTGTTGCAAGCGCCATGTTCACGGATCATCCGTACATCAGTACATCCGTGAACATGGCGCTTGCAACAGTGCCGAAAACTACCAAAAAGTCGCTAAATTAATGAAAATAATTCTTCCAGGAAAATTCGACCACTCTTACACAAAATCAAATACTTATGTTTATTTTCATTTAAATTTACATTTTTCTTTTGACATTGAAAAAATACCGTTAAAAAGGTATTAAACTTCACTAAAGCATAAAATATAAAACACAACTGTTTGAAACAAAGGTTGTGAAGCCCTGAATGTGTGTTTACAAAAAGTCTATCTTCTCGTGGCACCAACTTTAGAATATTTCTTACTGCTTGCTAAAGTCTACAGAGCTTACTTTTTCAATATTGCTAGTATTTAATTTTCTACTCAAACAAATGTCAAAGAACCCTATACAATATCAATATTACGGCAAGGTCATCGAACTTATCGAATTGAATAAATGAAAAGCAAGAAAATATTATATCAGAATATTTCCATACATAAATAAAGTCAATTACGTTGGAACATGTTCCGCACTCATAAAGGACCCTAACATCACAAGTGACGCAATACAAAGGACTCTATTTGTTTTCAATTTTCTTCGACCTCTGTACTTGTAACGAATGATTGAAATTGAACCGGCCAAGTTATATGAGTTCGTATAAAAAGAATAAATTAATGTTGCTATAGGACATATTATATTGTATTTACTATTCAAAGGAATTTTATATAAATATTTAAATTACAGAAAGTATTTCTTTTTTGTAACAATTTATTAGGCTGTGTGAGTTCTCATGATAGCAGTAAATGACAAAAGCTAAACCCTACTAATCACTGCTTTGATTGTTGACAGATCGATTGAAATAAAAATGGTTTCAAATTATAAAACAAGATAAGTTGAAAGTATAATAACTGTAACTTTATTATTATACATTAATTTAATTGTTCACAAACATAATTTCAAGAATATTTACATACATAAAAAGAAATATGTACAAAAAAGGGGGGAAAATACAAAGTTCATATTTACAAGACAGGTTTAGGCGTCGTAGAATTCCTCCGCATCGTTGTCTATTGGTAACGTGCCTAGCAGGTCACGTGAAGCGTCGATTAGTCGTTTGGCGATTTCTCTGTAAAACATACGAGCTGTTACGCGGGACCGGGAAAGTGTATTTTAAAAAAAATATATTTGATCTAGCTAAAATTATTTATTGGAACACGGTACACACACGTAATATTAGATATAGTATAAACTGGATTTAGAAATAGAACTGGTACAAAGATTTAGAACTTGAGACTGGCACACTAAGGATATAGGAGAACTGCTCGCGTTAGATGATGGATGCAGACTGAGGTTGAAAGGGACTGAGTGGATAAGGAAGGCAAAAGTGCTGACACGGAGATTTAGGCGTTGGGAGGGGTTTATGCTGAGCATTATGATTTGGGCAACTATGTAAGCGTTTTAGGGTTCAAAAGGCGTTTATAACAGCCCCCCGATTTAGAGTAAACTTCACGGTAAAAATGAAGTTTACGGGAAAGGAAGGAAATAGCAAGGATTAAGAGTTGCGAATACGAAGAGTAGGTAGTGTTATAGTAGGAAGTTCAATTTCATCATTTTCGGGTTCAGGTATAGGAGGTTCACGAGATTTTAAAATTTTCCTGAGTATGCCAGTTTTACAAATTAAGAAAATGGTACAAATTAAAACTAGAATTAGGATTACATAGATTGTGGAAGTGTAATACTTCTCATAGAGTACAATATGCGGTTTTTCCATAAATTCGTTTAATTCTTTAAATAGTTTAGGATTTTCAAAAGCAATGGAATCTAGATTTTCATTTTTCAAGTTAACAGGAGGTAAGTTGGATACAATACTAGTATATTTATTGAAATTACAGCAGGAGTCGTTAAGGATATTTAATTTAGCGATTATAGGTTTTAATATAATATTAATATTATTCTTAGAGACTAGCCGTGTGTCTTTACAATAGGCCACACACCCTTGGGATAAGTACAATAATGCGCTACCACTTATATCTAGGTCTACAATAGAGGTATTACATTCTATACTTAACTTACTTTTATCGGACATGACAAACAACCATTTGTTGTTTTGTAAATGTTTACATTTCCTGTGAAAACTTTAGTGTTACATAATTCGGGAATTTCGGTAAGTACTTTAGTAATAATTTCTGTTTCACAGGATGGAGTTGCGACAGTAGAGTAGGATATCGGAGTGTTACACAGGTAGTGTTCGTGGTTTATCATTTTACAGTCATTCAGATTATTAAGTTTACAATAAGTAGACTTATCTTTACTTATGCCTATATACTTGGTAGAAGGAACAATAGTAGTGTAAGATACAGGGTTACGAGGTTTATAGGGTACTGGACAGGGTAAATTATGGTACAAGTGGAAATAAGCAGGATTGACTAATGGAATATCTTAGAGGAAAACTATTTTGTTTTCGTTTTCATAACAAGATATAGAAGACACATTTATAATTGTTTGTATATTACTTAGGCTTAGAAGGACTGGAAGGCGTTTAGAATTTGGTATGAATCTATAATTATTAATCAACTCGGTATAGAGTTCTTTAGGCGTTAAAATAGAAGGGTAAAGTAGGTTTGATTCACTAATTTATTAGTGAGCTTATATAATATCTTCGACTTTGAAGGATAATGTTAAGAGACTATTCTCTATCATGGAAATTAATTCTAGGATACGTGATCTTATTCCTAATTCTCTGGCGATAAAAGTAAGATTTTTAACGTCTTGGTTAAGACCGTCGATGGGTACATTTAATTCATGCTCGTTATGATTTATGGTATAAATGGTTTCGTTAAAGGCTTTGAGGGTTGAGGTAGTAATGAGGATATTCTGTTCTACTAATGACGCTAATTTCTTTTGATCGGACTAAACTTCTTGGATGGCATTATTATACCGGATAGCGTCATCTTCGTCCATGGTTCCGAATAACTTTTTCGAAATAGATCCTATGATATTTATCCTAGATAGGGGTGCGCCTCTCCGAGATTGGTGAGGGACATGGTAAAGGATAGATTCAGTGTTACGATATAGGTCTTTAAAGCAAGTAATTAGGGGTTGAAAGAGATTGGAACATTCTACGTTATCTAATGCATTATCATATTCACAAAGTGATTTAGAAACGTTGAGAATATAGTATAAATTATCTATATGTGGGAACAGGTAAGATATGTCTACTGGCATAACTACGCTAAGGTAACTATCAACTAAATTTAACGATCCTAAGGGGTAGAAATATATTCCTGAACTGTTTGTCAGGGGTTCGACGAATTCTTGGCCCGTTGAAGAGTTGCTGTAAGAGAATAGAATAATGATATAGTGAACTAATCTTCAGTACTAGATCTAAAAGCGAGTTTCACCTCATCATAGTATTGGGTGACGTGCCTACGGTTTATTAGAAGGGTAAGTGTATTTCTGCCGTTTATCTTCACGACTTTGTAAGGGCCTTTTCACACTGGCGATAGGGGTTTGCGCAGTCTTACATGATTTTTCAGGTAAACGTAATCCCCTACTTTATATTGAATGGGACGTGAGTGATTGTCATAATATTCCTTGGATCTTTCTTTCGACCTTTGTATATTTTTGAGAGCTTTGTCTCTTGAGAGTTTGAGTCTATGATGTAGGAATTTTACATATTCGGGGTATGTTAGTTCTGGACGTAGTTCGTAGATAGAGTCAGGGATGAAGGCTTTGTGGCCGAATAGGAGTTCGTAAGGGATAAAATTGGTTGACGCATGGACAGAGGTATTATAGGCTAACATTGCCGTGAAGCCGAATTTGTGCCAATCGGTATGGTTCTCATTGACGTAGGATTTAAAGTACTCCTTAAGGGATTCTACCCTTAAGTATATACTCCCCTATACGACTACGCTCTAAGGCACCTTGAGTTTAAGAATGATACGGGGATGGCCATATTTGTTTGATTTTGCGAAATTCGCAAGTTCTCTTGAACATCTCTGCCGTAAAGTTGGTACCTTGGTCGGTTAGGATAGTTTTAGGGATGCCGAATAGAGAAATAAAGTGTACTAGGCACTCGCATGAGTCTTCTGAGGTAGCATTAGCGATAGGATAGGCAAATGAGAATTTAGTAAGGTCATCTTGCATAGTGAGTATGAATTTTAATTGTTTTAACCCTGCTATTGGCAGAGGGCCTACGAGATCCATGCTAAGGCGTCAACGGGTTTGGTAGAAGTGGTAGTTATTTGCATAGGAGCTCTATTAGTTTGTCTGAGGGCTTTATTGCTTTGACACAGTGTGCAGTTTGTTATATAGGTCTCGATATCTGAACGCATGTTTTCCAATAGTATTTTTCTTTAATTCGATTTAGCATTCGGGCTGTGCCAAGATGACCGGCAATTGGGATATCATGATTTTCGCGAAGGATTTTAGGTATTTCTGAGAGGGTTGGAAATATGAGAGTATTGTGATAGACGTTGATGCTTATGTTAGTGTTATTAAAGATATAGCAGAACATATTGTATATTCTTGATCAAATATGTTTATCGAAAGGATCGCGGAAATCAGTGATAGCTACTTCTAAGCTTTCGTTGGTTAGAGATAAGGATTTAGCAAGGAATGGATTTTTTACATAGATTAGGCTTTTGTAAATAGATTCATAAGAGCAGTTGTCGAAATGGTATACTTTGGTAAATAGGAAGTATATAGTGGATCCTTTATGCTCAAAGGATATAAACGTATATAGGGTTCTTTCCCTATTTAGGAATTCGCTAGGATCTGGGACGTTGCTTCGGATTTCTTCGATATACGGGTTAGAAGTATCAAGGTCGATTGAGGTAGGAATAACCGATGTGTTTGCTAGGAGTTTTAAGAATACTTTCATTAAATTCGAGGATTTTAGTATTACTATTAAATTGTTTTTCTGACATGATTTTCAGGAATTTGCTGTAGTTTTCATCAGAAAGAGGAACGGGATTAGCAGGAGAAGTAGTGGAACCAGAAGGTGAGTGAGGATTTAGAACGGGTTCAGTGGATTCAGCGGGATCAGCAGATTCGGTGGGAGGAAGTAGAGGATTGGAATTATCAAGTAAGTGATTAGTACTTTCAGGATTTAGGATATCTGATAAAGCGTCGTCGTTTTCTAACAGGTCTATCGAAAGGACTTCGTTAGAGCCTAGAGGAACGAAGGGTATCTGGATATCGAGGTCGTCAAGAGTTATAGGGTTAAACGCAGGTGATGGATATAATATCTTGACGGGAGGTAGAAGGAATAGGATTATCGTATGGATTTTCTATTGAGTGTTGAGTTGGTTGTACAGGATTCACTGGGAATCTGGATAGAGCATCAGCATTGCTGTTGATTACGCGGTGATTACGCGCCGATTCGCAGTGAATAGGGAGGTCGTGTGAATAGATAACAATATCGTCGAGGTAAATGTAGCAGTGAATGCCTTGAAGGCCGGCTAGGGCTGTGTTCGTGAGACTTTGGAAAGTCGCGGGAGCATTTTTAAGTCCGAACGGCATGCGTTTGAACTCGAAATGTCCTTGCGGAACGGTGAATGCGGTTTTAGGAGCGTCTTTTTTTAATATGGAAATTTGGTGAAAACCAGAACAGAGATCGAGAGTGGAAAAGTATTTGCTTTGACCTAATTGGCTTTCCCCGATGGTAATATCGTTAAGCTTTCTGTAGTCTATAACGATGCGCCATTTCCTTTGGCCGGAAGAGTCAATTTTCTTTGGGACTACCCATATAGGGAATGACCATGGAGAAGTAGAAGGTTGGATAATGTCTTGAGATAGCATTTTGGAGATTTGGGTTTCAACTTCCTTTTTGTGGATTTCTGGGAATCTGTAGGATTTGACGTTGATAGGCTCAGAGGGATTAGTATTTATCTCATGCTCTAGTAGGTCGGTGGTAGTAAGTTTGTCGTTAGGTAATTGGAATATGTCTGAATATTGGGAACATATGTCGAGGAGTCGAGATTTTTCTTCATCGTTTAAATGTTCTGTCCTAAGCATGTTTAGGACTTGGTTTCTGCGGGATGTAGAAGATTTAGTATTGTAGGGTTCGGAGTTATAGATAAAGGAGGAATTAGCATTGAAGGGTTGGAGATTTATTTTAATATCGGAATTGATTTCGACTGTGTCTTCAGATGTAGTTAATACAGATACGTTTACTTTGTTGTTGTCTTTTACAGTGACAAGGGAATTAGCAATTAGGAGAGAGTCGGAGATATGTTGATCTAGAATGAGTCCTACGCGATCTTTGGGATTAGTAACTGCACATTCAATTATTGTTTCGGTACGAGGCGGAATTTTGTAGGTTAGCTCGTAATATTTTAGTCTAACCACGAAATATCTGATTTGTAATGTACCGGAATTGTAATCAATAATGCCATCTAAGTCATTGAGAAGATCGGTGCCGATGATACCATCGTAATTCAAGTCTATTTCTTCAATTAGGTGGAATTTATAAGTAAGATCGGAATGAGCATCTGTGAATAATTTTAATTGGAAGTGGCCTATAGTAGACACGGTTTCATCACTGGTATTAATACCTTTTAATTGAATGGTTTCATTTTTCAGGGCTGGCATCACGTTCATTGAAGATCGTTTTACAAGACTAACACAGGAACCGGTGTCAACTAGGAACGAGAGGTCACGATTATTAACTTGGGTTCGGATATTGACGTGAGGTAGAAATCGTTTATTAGAGCTGATTTCGTATATAGTAGGGGTTGGAATGGAATTGGCTGAATTAGGAGATACAGAGGATGTAGTAGACGCAGTGAATTTAGAGGAGTTTGTAATTGCAACGGATTTGGTAGATCTATTGGTAATTGGAGGTTTAGCAGGTATAAAGCGAGATTCAGTGGACTCGGTAAGTGAATGATAAGGTTTTGAGGATACAGCGGATGTAGTGGGAATAGTGGATCTGGTATGTATATAACGAGACGTAGAGGATGCAGCGGGGACAGAGGATACAGCGGATGTACGAGGCACAGTGGATGCAGAGGATGTACGGGGCACAGCGGATGCAGAGGATTTGGTAAGTATTTTATGAGATGCAGAGGATACAGTGGATATAGAAGGTTTAGCGGATCTAGTAAGACTATCTCGGGATGCAGTGGATACAGATGATGTAGTGGTAAAGTTTCGCGGTCGAACTCCTGATACGGCGGATGCGTAGGATTTAGTAGGAACAGCGGATACAGAGGATACAGAGACTGAGCTTCCCTTTTGGGGCTGGTTACCCTGCGGTGTAGCTCTTGATACAGTGGATACAGAGGATTTAGTAGTGATAGAGCTTCCCTTTTGGGGCTGGTTACCCTGCGGTGTAGCTCTTGATACAGTGGATTTAGAAATGATTGAGCTTCCCTTTTGGGGCTGGTTACCCTGTGGTGTAGCTCTTGATACAGTGGATTTAGAAAGGGTGTCATTATGAAATGATTGAGACGATTTTGAAAGGTTTTAGGGTCTCACGAGACACCGTCGTGAGCCCTCTATTCGTTTAAAGGAAGTTCTTCCTCGTAGGTAGAGTCGTCTTGGGTGTAGTGGACCCGATTTTGGAAGTTTGGACGTTGTGGAGGACGAGTCGTGTTCGGGTTAGAGCGTTGGGGGTAGGTGTTGTCATTCCTAACCGTATTGTTGTTATATTCGCGCTTCCGACAGACATCTATGGTATGCCCTACGTTCTTGCAATACCGACACGTAGGTGGTGTAGAGTTGGAAGACTGACCTACGTTGTGGACCATTAGTTTAGGACGATCTTGGGAGTTGGAAGGTTTTTGTGAGTATCGGTTTTGATAAGGATTACGTTTTGATAGTAGCATTCGTATTTTTTCCTCGGATATAGCATAGTTAATAGCTTCGTTGAGCGTAGAAGGACTTTTCATGCGAACTAGATTGCCGATTTTGGGTATAAGACCCATTAGGAAAGAGTGCGAGGCTAGATCTTCCATAGCGGAAGTCTTCTCTGACAGCTCTGCTTTTTTCTTATTTGAAAGAGTGATTTCTGTAAGAATTTGAGCGAGACACGTTTCAATTTTGATTGAATATTGGCTGACCGACTCACCCGGCGATTGGTGAGTTTCTTGTAATTCACTAAGTAAGTGAGCGTAATGTTTACGCTTGCCGAACTGCGGCTGTAGGAAAGAGCTAAATGACTCCCAACTGTCGAAGTCTTTTATAGAAGCAGCGGATTCAGCCTTGCCAAGCCGGCAAAGAATGAAATTTAAAAGGATTGGTTTTTGAGTTGTTGAAGCTAATCGATATGCATTTTCGCAGTTATTTATAAAGGAATTTATTTTATGGCGAGACCCATCGTAGGGTTTAATGAATTTGAATAGTGTATTAATGTCGATACGGTCAAGGAGAACGGTTTCTTCCTTCTTTGTCGTCATTATTCACAGCTAAAAATAGTACAAAAAACACAGAAATACACAAAGGCAATGGAAAGATATAGAACTTATAGTAAGAATTAGAACAAAGGGTTACTTAGATAGTACAAAACTTGAATAAGATTTGGTATAGTGTTACAATGTAAGTAACAATGGAGTTTGTTGTAGCTCGATTCGGCGACGGTCGGGCGGCCGGAACTGATAACGATGTAGTACTGAGAATATGGGATTGTAACGCACTGTATGGACTTTGTTCACTTTATGAATTTGGGCACTTTCGATTTTGAAATGGAATAATATAGCACTGCACTGGATAAAAATGTTTGCACTTACAGGACGCTGGCGACGATGATGAGGAAAATGAGCATGGTCACCTCGTGTAGAGTTGGTATGTCCCTTCTTAGGAACCTGAAGCTTGGCGGTCTGTCTGCGAGCCACTCGGGGACTGGAACTCGGGCACTCGGATGTTGTTCACCGCGCAGTATGCGGTGGATGGACGGTTCGAAAAATAGCGCGATTCTCGAACTACGACGAATGCGATGCAGAGACGAATGCGAGACGGCGGAGTATTACCGGAGCGAGATACGGCAACGGACCGGGGATTTCTGAGGAATCCCACCGCTGCCACCAAATGTTACGCGGGACCGGCAAAATGTCTTTTTAAAAAAAGATATTTGAACTAGCTAAAATTATTTATTGGAACACGGTACACACACGTAATATTAGATATAGTATAAACTGGATTTAGAAATAGAACTGGTACAAAGATTTAGACCTTGAGACTGGCACACTAAGGATATAGGAGAACTGCTCGCGTTAGATGATGGATGCAGACTGAGGTTGAAAGGGACTAAGTGGATAAGGAAGGAAAAAGTGCTGACACGGAGATTTAGGCGTTGGAAGTTGTTTATGCTGAGCAGTATGGATTGGGCAACTATGTAAGCGTTTTAGGGTTCAAAAGGCGTTTGTAACAGAGCGCTCGGACCCCATGGGCCAAGCGTCTCCACCCCAAACGGCTCAAATACGTAATTACCTATTAAATTACCGTATTTTCGCCGCTTGAGGGATTCTGCGCTTGCAGCAGCAGCGCCGGCACAGCTGGCTGTACTTGGAAGATGTGATGCTGCAAGGGTATCTATGCACGTTGCGTCCCATACCAAAGGCCTACCCAACTTCCAAGGCAACAATGACATGCCGTCGGGCCTCTTCCCATCGTCGCGTACCAAACCATTGGGTTCAAGTACGGTGGGTACTCCAGCGGTGACAAGAGTGCGACGGATGATGTCATTAAGATAGGCGTGACGAGGCATTCGGCCCGCGCTTCTGCCGCAAGATAGTCCATGGTGTCCGAGGCTATCGACGGCTTCTCCACAATGAAAACGATGCGGAGAAACACACTGAGCACCTAAACGGAGGCTAGTGACGAGGCGAAATGTCGTGTCGTCCAACATTGTGCCCATATTGGACGACGGGAGCGCTTGAAGCCAAAGACCAGACTCCCACTCTCCCACAGCCAGCAAGCGAGCACGCTCAGCAACATTTGTAGATGATAAAATAAGTTTTTCTCTCACCGTGTTGCAAAACGGCCCGTCCCACTGTCTTTTAGGAGAATGGGTTGGTAGGCAAAGCAGAGCTTAGACAAGCCATTTTCCAGGCGTTCACGGCATCGGTTTTACACAGCACTTTTGAATTAACCAGTGTAGGTGCTAATATTTGCCTGGTTAAATGTTAGGTGCTATGCACCGAGGACAGGAACGCCGGTAAACTAACATCGCAAATTTTGCGATTGCCGAGCCCAACCAGACGTACAGGAAGAGACGCTTGTAGCCAGGCTTGGTCGTTCAAATCCACATTTAATATTTCATTAAGTGTATTTTTAATAATTTGGTCCATTTTTTCTAAACATTGCATATTTTTCCAAAGCAGTGAAGATCTCAAGGCATGCGTAAATTTGGGAACGAAAATGCAAATATCGAATGATTGTAAAAGCCGAATGAATATTAATTTTTAGAAGGCAATCTGAAATTTCACTAAAATTTTGAATCTTTTCATCTACGAAAGATTCGTAGGCTTCCTCAAATATAGGAGACCCAAGGAGACGAAGAGAATAATTGTGTTTAAAAAGTATAATTGTATCATCACGTATTACGGTCATTATATACGTCATTTCAACGTAGCTGATGAAACCTAAATATAATATTTAGGTTTCATCAGCTACGTTGACATTGGATATGATGTTGATTGTTAAATTGTCTCTGCCTACCCCTCCGGGAAACAGGTGTGAGTCTATGTATGTATGTATGTTAAATTGTCACGCCTTCTTCAGTTATTATTGTATGTATCAATGCTTTGTGTTAACATAGTGTTGTCGATAGAGATAATCTTCATTCTACAATAAAATTATATAATAAATGCTTGCGAAGCGAATAGTACAAAGGATTTACAAAATAGTCTTTTCAGCGTTGTCTTTTACATTTACCTCTCAGAAACAAAGTGATAATATTGTTGAAACGCGCTTGCATTAATATTAATGACGTTGCATCGCCAAGAAAGAGACTCGTAGATGTCCTGGAAAAATGATAACTAATGAAAAACTGAAGGTAAGCTAAGTGTTAAATGCTATTATATTCGTCTTCAAAATGAAATTTTGCAATTTTTTGTGAGGCAAATCCTAACACAAGTAGAGTGGCCGGGTTTTATGCGGGTGTCATAATTATAGTTGAATGAAACCATTGACACAAAGAAGAAGTATTAAATTTTGCAAGGCTATTTACATTAAAAAAATGTATATAATAATAAGTTAAGTTTTTTTTTTCTTTTTTTTTTGCTGGCAACACTGAAAACGTCAGACGTAAAATTACGTAGCTCCGTGCTTTTAAAATTTTTAATAAAGTTTAAATCAATATTAAACGTTTATGTTTCACTAAAGTTGTATTTATGCCAAAAGAAGTGTGAAAGACATTGAGTTTGGTGTTTGAAAAGGATTGAAACCTCGCTGCCGACAGTTCTTGGCGGACAGATCAACTACCCAGTGTCAACGGACGGATTTCAAATCATCATCCTGAAACCCGGGGAGTATTTTACTTATTAACTTACACTCCTCATCACATATTTACTCGGCTCACATAACGTGAGCTTCGTCCATCACACACTGGCACAGTTTCTGTCTCCTTTTGCTTGACAAAAGTGGAAGCAAAATCGAGGACTGAACAAATGCCCCATACAAACACCCACTACACTAATCACACTTCACAATTATTATTTTAAGTGTATATGCATCAATTTCCAGTTGATTTATTTGAATATAATTAGTACCTAGTATAATAATAGCTACAGCCTACAGCTATCTCACCTAGTGTACTTAAGATTGTCCAAGAAACTAAGATATTATAAGTAATATAGGTATCTAATAATCAAATTACCTTTCTAGTTCCTTTGTTATTCTTTTTCTGTTCAATTTGTATAACTTTTCTAAATATTTTTTTTTGTAACATACCTACATCACTGTACTTTCTTAAAATATTTCTGTCTTTCAACTTTTTCTGAGTATTTGTTATATTTATATATTAACATCCCTTTCCCCATACCCTATAATATTTTTCAAATAATTTAGCTGTTTTATTTTTCTTCTTTTAAGGTAATTTGGGTACAAAATATGTCTACACACACTTTGATGACCCGTAAGGCTTTGGCAAAGGAAACGGAGCACAAGTTGAAGATTGCACTATTGGAACTCAAGAAATATAAGGAAGATCATAGTCAACTGTTGAAGGAACGAATTGACAGTGAAGAGGAAATTAAGTATGTTAATAACAAAGTCTCACAACTGAAAGCACAATTGACGGAACTCCACATAGAACATATGGACATTCTGGACCAGCGGGACAGACTGCAGGAAGAAGTCAGATCATATAGTAGCTGCGATGATACATATATGAGGCAGCTCAGTCGCATCATGGAGTTGGAAACAAGCTTGAGTGAAGCTCAATCCAAAATAACAACCTTGGAGAATTCCATTCAGTCATTAAGTAGCGCAGCAAACCAGGACCTGTTCTCTGAAGTCATTGGTGGAAAGGCAAATATTTTTAAATCTGTAAAATGTAATTGTAACTTTACATATAAGGTGTCAAATGGTAAATTTAGGAAATTGACCAAATTAAATAAATTAATTAAGCGACTTGAGTTAGGCTATAAGAGGTCAAAGAAAATTGTAGATTTAACACAAATTAACCATGATTTAGTTAAAGAGAGTGAGTTATTAGTTTCTAAGCTTAAGGATAGTAGTGAGCAATTAGCCTGTAGCCGATTACAATATGAACAACACACATGTGAGCTGCAAACACAAATCACATCATTAAATGCACAGCTCAACAAATTGATAATAGATCATCAAAGTGAAACACAGGAATATATATTGAAATATGATGAAATTAGCAGAGTTGGTAGAGAAAATCTAAAACAACTGCTCTCTATGACCAACAACGGTAACTGTTTAAATTGTTCAAATCATAAGTTAGAGGCTTCACCTAATTGTACAACCAAGTTATATAGTGACTTTCAAGATAAATATCCTTCGAAAACATGTCATGGTTCTGACACATTGTTACATAATGAAAATAATAAGGTTTTAGATAACAAAGTTTTAATTTTTTCTGACCAATTAGGAATTGGTATGGGTAGCCTGATTAATAGTTATACTGATCGGTCAATACAAAATATTTGTTCACCAGGACAAGGAATGTCTATGTTAATTAATAAATTAAAGTATGCTAGACTAATAATAAATCTAATATTACAACTTCAAAGGGTAGATACCTACACCCTCTTTAATTTCAACAATTGCGCAATAATAAACTATTCTTAATAAAAACATTAAACAAACAAACATTAACATTACTTGAAATATTACCTCCATAAATTGTTCTACATTCTTTCACAAAATAAAATCAATTCAGATAAGCTTAATAACGAAAACCTTTCCCCGACGTAATCCGGTATTTGCATCGGAATCCAGGAAATGATGCAGACACTTAATTTGCCTGGAAACCGTTAATTAACAAAGGATTAGCGGCAAGCAATGCTGTATTAATCAGCCGCCGCGGGATTACTCGCTTCCTTCCGTAGGGTTACCGCATTATCGTCCGCAGTCGATTCTTAGCCTACGAATACAACAAAGATGTGCTACGCCGCTGAAAGAAGCGCTACAGAGCGCGTCGTACATACATACATTTTACCAGTATGCATGGGCACGTAAGTGCTACGTACCTAATATACTTACTAATATGCATGTGTACGTAAGTAGCACCTTCTTGTCTTGTGCTACGACCTAACGCATTTTATGTGCTACTTGGCGTCGCTCTGAACGATGAGATGACCGAATACCATGCGTGCAATAAATTAAAATCGTTCGTATATTTATGCCCGTTTTGTGGCGTAGTATTGCCAGTGAGCAGAACAATCTGCCATACTTTTAATATTTCAAGGGTTGTTATTTATCTTTTATTATGTTATCTTTTAAATTTGTGTTTTTTTTTTGTTTTTGCTAAGTTTTGCTGACTTATTCACCATCTCGACCATGTGAATCTCGGCCACGTGGTCGATTCGGGAAAATTACATACATACATACATACATAACGTCACGCCTTTTATCCCCGAAGGGGTAGGCAGAGGTGTATTTCTACACCCACTTTTCGCCAGATATACTTTAGTCCCACGTAATAAGGGGCGAGCCTATTACCGTACCGGGCACATTTCCAGACTCCGTGCGGCTACTGAGAATTTCGTGACAGAAAAACCCAATAACACTACCCGACCCAGGAATCGAACCCGGGACCTCCCGATCCCACGCGCACATTTATGCCGCAAGACCAACGAGGCAGTCGTATAGGGTTTGATGTCGAGTTTTCCGTCTCTACGCAAAGATGGTATTTGCATCGTGTCATCCCTTAGTCGCCTCTTACGACACCCACGGGAAGATAGGGGGTGGTGACACTTGTATTCTATGCCGTCAACCACACGGCAAAGAATGGTAAAATTAAATATTAATTATTTTTTTACTATGCATCTCGACCAAACCGGTTGGTCGAGTTGCTGAAGTATTTTTTTCGTATCTTGTATTCGTCAACTCGACCGACATTGATAATATAAGGCATTTTAGTACAGTCAAGTACAAAAGTGGTTTGTTGCCAAACAAATTTAGATTTTCGATGGGTAAAACGCGGTCGCCAATCCACCCGAAAAGTATGGCAATTACAATATAATATCCCAAATTGGGGAGGCCTTTGTCCTGTAGTAGACGTCAAATAGGCTGAAATGGTAATGATGATGGGTAAAACAAAAACCTTTTTGATCAAAATAACTGTGTATGTATATTTCAAAAATGAACATCGTATAGTAAAAAATAAGCTTAGCCTAATAGGAACCAACAGTCGGTAGGTATCACAACATGTACAAATATTAAAGTATTTTCTTACTTACAAACTACTTATACGCTATTGCCTATAATATCACACATTTTAAATATCACAGATCAATCAAAAATTACTTTTAAAAACACATATACAACATAAATAATTTTAATTAACGTTATTTACTACAGATACAAAATGGTTGATTAAAAAAATTATAAGATAAGGCGTTCGATACAAAGATCTATATTTATTTGTCTTTGTTTATATTCATCAATTAAATTTGTTGATCGTAGAATACCACCTTTCTACCATATTTTATTTATTTAAAGGCAATTTTCCAAATAGGAGCACATTCACAAGATTATACAAAAGTATATGTAAGTAAATAATAAAAAAAAAATTGAAGTTTACATATTAAATTATTCAAGCAGTAGTTTTCCCCGCGGATTCACCCGCGTTATTTTATGTACCTCGACAATAGCGCCACCTATCGTATCCATTTGTAGCCTAGCTTCGTTTTATTCTTATATATAAGCTATATATCTAAAAAGTTTCATCAAACTAGCTAATATCCAACCAGTCACTAAATAATAACAAATATCCATGCAGTCCCATACATACCTACCACCTCGACTTCCGCCATGTACCCGTGTGTCGGAGGGTGGGGCATCACCAAAGCACTTGTCGCCACCCTCCGACGGGTATTGGCCCGCCAGATGGTCAGGCGGGCCCCAAACAAAAGCCCCTTGGCGACGGATTAAGGTGTTGGACTCCGCCGCCAAAACGCCCAGCGGCCGCAGAGGATAGGGAGGATGGCAACGCAACACCGCATCTCCTCTTCCTCTGCGGCCCCACCGCGACGCATCGAATGGTGCGCCCCCATTTGGTCGCGGGAGATAGGGTGCGCGGCAACGCAACACCGACACGCCTCTCCTCCCGCGACCGCACCCGACTGCGAGGGACAGACAGAACTGTCCCCCGCACCCGCACCGTTGGACGCATCCTGCGCAGGCCCCTCCAAGCCCACGCGGAGCGTCCCCTCCTGGATCCCTCTTAGCTTCACCGCGGGTGACCAATCCACGGTTACTGAGCCCCCCCACCACGACAAGGTGGAGATCCCACGGGGGGGAGTCCCATACATACCTACATCTTCACAAACTTTCGAATTTATAATAGTAGTAGGATTCATTAGTGGATCGTTATTTTGTCTCTTTCCCACAACGAAAAAATCATAGTTGCGAGAAAGAGACAAAACTCTAATCAGAATATGAGATAAAATTATAATTTTCACGAAATCGAACTGAGATTGTTATTACCCTATCTATATCTGTGTTATTACCTCTATCTACGATCTCTATGTTAGCAGAGCACGTATACTATATTATTTTGGCTTGCATAATAATTGTTCCCACGGTATGCCTTAAACATTTTCTACCAGAGTGTACTTTTTGTACTCGGTCGAGATGACGAATGAATATTTTCACAAAAATTAGGTATATCGTTTCGACCGCGTAGCGGATAGGCACTCGGTCGAGATGCATAATAAAAAAATAGGTAGAATTAAATCTTCCCAATTCGACCATGTGTTCGAGTTTGTCGCGGTTGTATTGCTATAAGTGTGTCCATTGTGGCAAAATAAGTATTTTATTATTTACTTTTCCCTTTCTTATGTAGCAGCGCAATGTGTCGCACTATAGGCTAGTGTATATCGCTTTTGTAGGTGACTCGGTGCACTGTATACAAACATATATTTACTAATATTATCAATTGATTTTCCTTAGTGCTAAAGTAGTGGTGAATATTTTCTTTGTACTTCGTTTAGCTATCTCACTCGTCGCTAGTGGACAAATAACCTTATCGTACCGATATATGATTTATATTTTATGCAAAGTAATCCGTTTCACAGAATATGCACGTAGTTTGTAATATGGTTTACATTAATACTTTGTATTAACGTTGTAGATATAACATAATACGAAATAACATTCCTATTTTGATTAAAACTCACAAATACTATGGATCTTTGCTGTTGTGATGACGGCACAAAATTTATAAACGTGGGATAAAAACAGCAACAATGTTTTTGCAATTACTCACAATCCAATTTGCAAACTATTATAATATTATGAAAACACAAATAAATTGAACGTATGACAAAAACTAACATAACATAACTTTACACGCCTTTATCTGCGAAGGGTTAGGCAAACGTGTATTACAAAACCACACTTCGTCAGTTGACAAAAAATAGTTACAGTAATTACGTTAAATAGCGGCAAATTATGTGAATTTGTGTGTTCATGTTACGCTTTTTTTTTCAAAACTATTTAACGAACTATGAAAAACGTCATCGCAATACTATGTACGCGAAGCCATGAGCGGAAGCTAGTTGTTATTGATTACGTTTAATAATGACCTTCTTTCTTTCCAGGTTGTATAGTAGTGGTGTCATATTCACTAATGGGGCGAAGGCTGTGCTCCGTACTGCCACCGTTTGACCAGACGGAAGGCAGTGCTAATAGTCAACAGGTAAGAAACCACTTAATGTCCCTTGAAAATATCATCATCATCATCAGCCCTGTATATACACTGTTCAACTGGTGGGCACAGCCCTCTTCTCACTATGAAAAGCGTAAGGCCATAGACCACCACGGTGACTAAGTGCGGGTTGGTTGACCGAAAAGTGATAACCACCGATTGAAAATTTGACGATATATTTTTTATGGACAACTCTCACCCCATTTAAATGTATGTCACGCGGGCGTTTACAAACATTAAATCAATAGATAAAAAGTACACCTAGTCTCACAACAAATTGTGGATCACACAAAGTGTTGTCTCTCGTAGAGATCGAACACACAACATCCGGCGCAATTCTCAACAGGGAGGTTACCACTCAAACCACTACGCCATACACGCATACTTTTTTTCAATTCAACTAAAGTAAATAATCACAAATTAATGCGCACATAAGTTCGAAAAGCGTCACCCCCTATTACATTGGGACCCAAACATAACTGGCGAAATGTGGGTGTGTAATACACCTCTGCCTACCCCTTTGGGGATTAAAGGCGTGAAGTTATGTTATAAGTTCGATAAGCCAGCGGTGCGCACCGAGAGTTTGAACAAAGACCTGGGTAGCGGTCATTTTGTCTTTCCAATAATAAAAAAAATGTAACGTTATTATGGCTAGATTACACACCTTACAAAAGACAATTAAGACTACACAAAACACACATTTTATGGATGTCAGGATTTACAGAGTATCTCTTGCAAATTTTTTCACATTTTTATTTATCATATTTATAACGACAAAATGTTGGAAAGTTACACAAAAGACCATTTAAATAACTACAAAGACGATGTTACAAAAACGTGAGCTATTCATAACGTGTTTCATAACGTTCGTTGTGAAATATTACATGATAGTCATCTCGGAAACATGCAAAGAAATCTCGTTATTTCGTATGCTTCTTCACCATGGTTCTAGGAATGCCGCATTCGTTTTACTAACGAAATGCTTAAATGTATACTTAAGATCCCTCTGTTGAAAGTTTTGCAGCTAATGGTTATAAAAAATTCCCGTTTTATACAGTACCAGCATTTGCCTGCTTTTTCGCCTGCGTAATTGTTACTTAGATAAAAGGTTTCATACATATTTTGATCCCCATTTCATCCCCCCTTAGGGTGAGAATTTTCCAAAATCCTCTCTTAGTGCTCCCCTATACTCCCAAATGAACATATATGCCAAGTTCAGCTTATTGTGTCTAGTAGTTTCGGTTCTGCGCTGTTTGTCAGTTGACTGACTAGGAAAGGCAAGTTATTTTTATAATAAAATATATTAATGGTAGAATATTAAATTTACTCTCAGAAGTTTTTAATCATGTAAGTAATATAAGGGTACAAATATTTTAGCGTAATGATCTTACGACGTGCTATCCACCATCTGCCGTGGTCAAAGGATACTGAGTCTTCCAGACCATATTCAACACAAACTTATCCAAAGAAATCTACTTCGTTCCCGAACTCAACAAGAACCCTTTTTTCTGCAATCTTATATTGTTACACAAAAATGAAACTTTGCTCCATCATTCATCAACTTAATACCAAGTTTCCCATGCCATATGACACATGGGACTCAAGTTTTATAAGTCCAGTTTACGGTCTGCACAACTTTTGTTTTATTGCAATCTTGTTTTTATATAGTCCCAATCCCGGTATTGTGTCGTCTGTGTAGCCGGGCTTAGCAGTATTAACCATAAACTTAATCTACTGGGCAGAGTCAACCCGTATTGGAACTTGCATCGAATTCAATCAGAAATGTATTGAAAGATTTAGAAAATAATTATCAGATACATGTGGATGAAGTTTTTTTTTTTTTTTTTCTACCACATTCACACAACACCATCTAGTCCCAAACTAAGCAGAGCTTGTACTATGGGTACTAGATAATGGATAAACATACATATATACTTTTTTTTTGTAAATACATACATATTATACATAGAAACACCCAGACCAAGACAAACATCCATGTTCATGCACACAAATGTTTGACTTTTTATTTATTTTTTCCGACAACTCCCACATTAAGACGAAAGCCTGTGTCACGAGGAAGTTTAGAAACAATCAATAAACGGGCACAGAGAACAATCAGCATTAAAACAGTAATTTGAGGAGTAAGTACTTAATGTGTTGTCATGTATAGGAATCGAACCCACGACATGCAATACAGTACCACAGTGAGGCGAACGCTGAAACCACTGAAATTTATTCAATCAAAATTTGTTAAATTAAAATGAATAAATCAAAAACACAAATCTTGGAGCAAAAAAATATTATCTAAATATTCAAACTTCTGTCTTAAGGCCTAATTATTTTTATTTCTTCTTATCTTCTGTATTAAATACCACAATGCTGTCAAAGTATAATCTTTGTGATTAAAATCAGAACCTTTGAAGTCTTCGTAAATTAGCTCTATTCAAAATACTACAGAGCCTAGTACTCACCGCTAAGATGAAAACTAGATTAAATAATCTCTTTAGGCTGTTATGTTAAAAATTAATTTAATTTTTTATACTGACCTTCTCATTATTAATTCGTTATCACGCTTTTATTCCCATATGCAGATACGAGAATATGAATATTTATTACTCTCGTAATTATTTAATGAAAATAAAGTGTATCAGCATTAAAAATCGTCACTTTTAATATTAATGCAAAATGTGAGTCGTTTGTTCGAGCTATTCATTTAATTGGTAGATTTCAAGATTGGCTCGTTGGTCTCGCGGCATAAATGTGCGCGTGGGATTGGGAGGTCTCGGGCTCGATCCCCGGGCCGGACAAAGTGTTATTGGGGCTTTCCGTTAGGATATTTTCAGTAGCAGCACGGAGTCTGGTAATGTGCCCGGTACGGCAATAGGCTCGCCCCCTGTAGAAACAGGTGCGAAAAGGATGTTAAAATGATGCGATAATCTTTCTGTGAAAACCGTATATTACAGTATATTATAGAACAAATGATAATTGCTAAACGAATGGGGGAGCACACGCGACAACACTTGCTGCGGTTGCGTTACGTACTGACTCATTTTAGGTCATTATGTTTAAAGCGTCTAAATTGCTGAATAACTTAAAAATGTAAGGTTTTGCCGTACATGCTCCCGGGCGGAAAAGTAACAAATAAAACAAATGGAAGAAAAATACACAAAAATTAAGCTAGATCTTCTATGTAAATACTACGTCTTTGCGGTATAGGGGAAGTTGCTCTATCTTGCACACTATTCAAACTATACGTGCTAGCCACAATGTTCACTTCACTAGGCTGACGGTCAGCCGTGCTCTGCTTTCGCGAAAACTGCACTGTATTCACTGCCGCTTCAGAAATACTGTTATTGGCAACTCTTCGCCTCCTCCACAGGAACACTGCCGCTGCTAATATAGCTACGCCTAGTAAGCCATAGCAAATGGCGTACTGGTGAATGTCATGCGGTGATAAGTCGAAGATCATATTGTCCGAAGTATCTGCCGTGGCCATTTTCAATTCTTTGATCTGTTTGCCGATCTCTTCCAAGGTGCTATTGAACGGATCTACCGAATCTGAGTAATGCGATAGCGAGATGTTAACTAATTGATTGAGCTCTGTTATCTGTGGGTTTTCAATTTCGGGGTCAGATTGCAGAGTGTTTTCCAAATGAGAGCGTGAGTATAGAGCGAAGTCTCTGCCTTTGATGATGCAATTTGGTTCCAGACTAATTATACCAGCTCCAGCAATTGGTTTGTAAGCCACTCTGCCTTGACAAATAATACGAATGGAATAAGAATTGCAGCAAAAATATAAAAACTTAGAAGGATTATTCAACTCAATCCACATATCATCACATGTGGATTTGCTGACCATGCATTGGTTGATAGTAGGATCGAGTTTGCAAAACTTCTCGTCAATGTTCAGGTAATTTATAGGCTTGTTAGTTGCACATAAATAGGAATATTCATTGCGTAAGCATAACTGAAGTTCCATAGCTGATAATGTAAAATAGGAATCCTTTTTCAAGTTGATGGCTATATATTCTGCAAGCGGAACTACGTTCAGCATGTCCATCCCAACTTGATGAGGAACGGGTAACACTTTGTAAAGCCTGTAACCGTCTCTACTTGATAATGGGAATGTAATCTCAAAAATTACGAAGTCTGATGTTACTCTTGCTTTGATCTTTAGCATGCTATAAATTGACTTCAGGTCCGACTGTATATCCTCTACAGGTAAGGTAACGTCTTTCGTCAGCTGACTAGAGATATACTGTAATTCACTCTTCAATTGATCTGGTGTCAATAAATGAGAGTTAAATTTCCCGTGGGAAATGTCGGTTATTGTATCTAATAAAGTGTCCTGAACCTGCTTTAAATTTTGAATTAAAGTAAGTGCTGTTAATGCTGATATAGTAAAATCTTGAATTTCACTCAGCTTATCTTCGTTTACTTTAAGAGTATTTGATGCTTGATCTAATTCATTCAAGTGTTTGTTTATTGTTTTATGTTGAAGTTGTAAATGTTGCTCAGTTCGTTTCAGCACATTGTATTCAGCCTCCACGATAGATGTCTGATTTTTCAGTAGTTTGACAAGGTGATGTTCATTCTGTCTTATAAGCTGAATATCCTTTTTATATTGTTCCGCGAAACTGGCATCTAATACGCCGAATAAAGTATTCGCAACATAACCTACACCATTGATAAGGCCGCGCCGCTGTCTGGCGTGCGCGTCAAAATGCTGATCGAGCAATAGCCGATTGTAATGTTGTAGTTCCGAGTACTCGTGATGTAATTGGAGCAGTATCATCGCACATCGACTTTGTTTTGATATGGCGCTACATGTTTTATTTAAATAATTTACGAATTTGCTTGCTGTTGTCATGCCGTCCCAGTACGGAGACATGTTGTAATAGACAACGAGGGTCCATTTGTCTCTTATAACCTGCATGTTATCTATTGGGTCAAAATATAACGACATATTGCTAGGTAATGCTGTTAAGTTGAATGTCGCCTGTGATGTAGTTAATATCGACATGAAAAAGAGTAACGAAATAGCTAGCGCAGAAAATGTTGATCTCGATTTGCTTGCACCAGTCTTTGTTCCACTTTCTTCTGTTCGCAATTTCCTAACTGTTTCTTGCCTATCTTCCACTCCTTCTTCGCTGTTTGACGAAATTGGTAAAATGGACAGTTTGACAATAGGTCTTTTAATTATGCCGTTTTTTGTTTTTAACGATACGACACGAACGTGTCCATCCTGCCCAGGATGAATATCTACTACTCTGCCCATCATCCACTTTCCTGGTGGCAGATTGTCGTCTTGAATCGTTACTACCTGTCCTATCTTGAGATTTTCTTGTGTTTTCGTCCATTTAGAACGTATTGATAACTGGGTCAAATATTCGGCCTGCCATTTCTTCCAAATATCACACGAAATTCTTGCTGAGAAAGTCCATCTGGTGTGTGCATCATGTTCCGTATTGATAATTGTTGTTCCAGGTCTTCCAATCAGAAAATGAGCCGGGGTAAGTACCTCCAGGTCCTCGACATCTTCAGATAATGTGCACAGGGGTCTAGAATTTAAACATGCCTCCACTTGTGCCAAGACAGTGCTATACTCCTCAAAAGTTAGTTTCTGCTCACCAACTACTCTCTTGATGTGATGTTTAAGGCTCCTGACGGCTCTTTCCCATAATCCTCCAGCACTTGGCCACGACGGTGCATTTAAATGCCATTCTATTTCTAGATCCGCCAACTCAGCTAAAGTATGGTTGTCAATTATGCTTTGTAGGTCGAGAAACTCTTCTTGCAAGATTCGGTTAGCCCCGACAAAGTTCGTCCCGTTGTCACTGTACATGTGACGCGGGCTCCTCTCCTTGCTGCCATCCTACGTAGCGCAGCTAAAAACGCTGAACTACTTAGATCTGACACGAGTTCTAGGTGTACTGCTTTGCTCGCCATACAAACAAATAGTGCTATGTAGCCCTTTGTTGTTCGTATCCCTCGTCCCTTGCTGCTTTTCACTTCGACATAGCCGGTGTAATCTACACCCGTATGGTAGAAGGGGTGGGCGGGATTGCTTCTGGCTCCTGGAAGATCTCCCATCAGTTGCTGTTGCATCTTAGGTGCATGCTTCCTACAAATGACGCAATTTCTGACCTCCTTTTTGACTGCCCTGTTTCCTCCAAGTATCCAATACTTTTGCCTAATATGTGACAATGTTAAGCGGGGTCCGCCGTGGTAAGTTAGCTCATGTGCCTGTTGGATCAATAACGTAGTGAAACGATGGCTATGCGGAATGATCGCTGGATGTTTAGTTTCCATGCACATTTCTGCGTTACCTAAACGTCCACCTACGCGGAGGATCCCCTTACGATCGATAAAAGGGTTAAGTTTTAGTAAATTACTTTTACTGCTCAATTTACCATGCTTTTTTATAAATTCAATATCTTCAAAAAATTCTGTTCTCTGAATATGTTTAATAATTAATAATTTTGCTTTCTGCAATTCATGTACTGTGAGGTATGAAGGCAACGACCCGTGTTTGACCGACGCTGCATATTTCGATATAATAATTTAGATATTTCCTATAATGCATTGTTTTTGTAGCACGTAATAGCCAGGCTAATATTTTAATAATTTTTGTAAGAGAACTGTGTTTTTCTAATAATTGAATGATAATGTTATCAGAATCACTGTTATGCGTGATCATGCTTGCTTGATGACCTTGAATGTACGTCTGTTTCTGTTCTAGATCTGTTGTAAAGGTGTTTTGTTTTGCTGACGTTTCATCAAAAGATTTCAGTGAACTGGGTCCTTGCCACCATAACTCATGATTTTTTAATTGCGATGCCAAGATACCTCTGCTTGCTGAGTCTGCTGGGTTGTCTTCTGACTTAACGTAACGCCAGCAATTCGGTTTTATTACTTCGATAATATCTCTTGTTCGGTTTGCTACAAACGTTTTCCAGCGTTCAGGGTCACCCTGTAGCCAGCCCAAAACTACCATCGAGTCTGTCCATCCAAACACACGTATGTTTTGTTCTTCAAAACAGCTAATTACTTTCTTCATCAATCTTCCTAGCAGATGTGCGCCAGATAACTTCGGCAATGATACGCTCTTTGAGACCGGGACCAAACGGGATTTTGCAGCAATCAGTACTATCGAAGATTCATTTTGCTTCCTAATACGCGCATAAATAACTGCAGCGTACACTTTTGTCGACGCATCACAGTAGCCGTGCAGTTCGATTACGTCATGCGGTTGATAGCCGAACCATCGTGGTATTTTATAAAAGTTTATGTTTTCTAGGTCGGTGCGTAAAATACTCCATTCCTGACCAATATTCAATGGTACCTCTTCATCCCAGTGCAGGTTCTCTAACCACAGTTTTTGGAAAAGAAGCTTCAGCTTAGTTGACACAGGTGTTATCCATCCCAACGGATCGAATAATTTAGATATTTCAGCTAAAAGCATACGTTTTGTTAGTTTTGTTACTGGTTTTGCTATGTTATATGTAAAAGTGAATTGATCATTGACCGAATTCCATTGTAATCCCAATGTTTTGGATTTGTTTTCGGACTTAAAATGATATATGTTATCTCCCTTGCTTTCGTCATTATCAATGTATGCCAGGAGATCTGTATGGTTCGCTGACCATTTTCGTAATTGAAACCCTCCTGATTTTAATAATGAGTTTAAATCTGCTATAAGCTGCTGACCACCTTTTAAGGAATGAGAACCATGAGCCAAATCGTCGACATAGAACGATTCCCTCAGGACTTTGGATGCTTCAGGATAATGATGCTGCTCATCCTTCGCTAACTGCTGCAAGGTCATAATAGCCAGATAAGGTGCTGGTTTGGTGCCGAAACTGATAGTAGCCAGCTTGTATGATGTTATGGGCTTGTTTGGCGAATCTCTCCATACAATTTGTTGGTATGACTGATCCTTTTCATTGACCATAATTTGCCTATACATCTTTTCAATATCGGCTGTATACGCATATCGATATTGACGCCATTTTATGATCAATTCTTGCAGATCGCGTTGCAAGTTAGGACCCTTGAACATCAAGTCATTGACACTGTAGCCGCTAGACGTCCTGGCAGACGCGTTGAATACGACGCGTAGCTTCGTAGTTGCCGATTCAGCTCGATGTACAGCGTGGTGCGGCAAGTAACAAGATATTGTGTCATTGTTATTATACTGACTGGGTATCATATGACCTAAAGCTATATATTCATTGATAAATTGTTTATATTGTTGTGCTAAGTCTGGTTGTTTATTGAATTTTCGTTCCAAGCTCTGGAACTGTGCTACGGCTATTTCTTTAGATGATCCCAACTTCTCACTGGCATTTGGTTTGAGAGGCAACCTGACTTCATACCTTCCGTCTGCACGTCGCTTGGTAGTAGACAAGTAATAATCAACGCATTCTTGGTCTTCGGATGACAAGCTTGATTCTTCGCTAATGTCTTCGATTTCCCAATATTGCTGAATGTCTTGGAGATTGTTCAATACAACGTTGCAGTGATATGACGTCATTTCCCCACCTCCGTATATGATCCATCCTAATTGGGTTTGCTGTACGACCGGGTGAGAAGGATTCTCTCCTTTGATCAGTCCTGATAATAATATAATACCATGGACGTTGGCGCTCAGTAGTAAGTCTATTGGACGGCTGGAGTTAAAGTCGGGATCTGCTAGCTGTAGATGTTCAATATGTGACCACTTCGGCCGATCAAATGATTTGCTAGGCAAGTGTCCAAGTAAACTATTCATAACAAGTACATCTGTACTAAACGAAAAATTGTTATTGTTAGAGGTACAGTGAATGGTCAGCTTTCCTTTGCAATTGTTTTGTTGTTCTCCTATACCCATAACGATACCCTTGCAAGGTGATTTTTGGAAGCCTAATTTTTTCACTGCACCCTCCTTGATCAGGGATACTTGCGAGCCAGGGTCGATCATGGCTCTTAATATCTGATATGATCCATCTACGGCTTCTACCTTGATCAATGCTGTGGCCAACATAACTTCATTTCTTTTCAAATCATTCCTAGCTACATGAGATGAAATAGACATGCTTGTGTTTTCATGTGATTGATTTAAGTTAGTTGCAGCATTGCTTTGACTTGGCGACGACCTCGTTTTAGTACATGCATCGTGCAAAATTGAATTATGCATTTCATCGCATTTGCGACACCGTTTAGTAGAAATGCACTGTTGGCCATTATGATCGAATAAGCAATTTATGCATACTCTCAATTTTGCAACAGTTTTTAGTTTATTTTCATTGCTTAATTCTAAAAACTTTTTACAATTATATAGGCCGTGCTGATGACCGCATAAGAGACACTTGAATGCTGATGACACGTGTAACGCTTTAGAGAATGATCTCGAATTGTTGTTGCTATGCTGGTTATTTTGTGTCGTATGATTTTTCGCACCAAAGGGTTTTGCTTCTGAATGAGATTTCTGTGTAGAGTTCTCTTGTTTTCGTCGCGAAGTTTCTATACTTGTAAACTTGCTCTCTAAGTAGTCAAGAAACTCTTGCAACACTGGTAACTCTCTTGAGTTCTTCAGTGAAGAAACGTAGTCTCCAAAAGTCTCCCCATCCAATTTTTGTGACAGCAGATGGACGAGAAGTGGATCCCACGTGGCGATGTCGACACCTAAGTTTTTGATGGCGTGAATACTTTCTAGTGTTACGTCATGCAATCTTTTTAGTTGTACTATGGATTGTTGCTGCATATTTGGTAAACCAAGTAAAGTGTTGATGGTAGTGCTAAAAATCAGCTTTTTGTTGTTATAGCGATGGTTTAGTAGCTCCCAACATGTAGTGTAGGATTCCGTGCTAATCGGAAGATGTTGTACAATTTTTTCAGCTTCACCTCGCAATTTTCCCTTTAAAAATTGCATTTTTTGAGCGTTCGACAATGAAGCATTGTTGTGTATCGTCTCATTAAACAAATCTTTGAACGAATACCACTGATGGTATTTGCCAGAAAATATGGGTATGTCCATTTGTGGAGTGCTATGCTCTCTGTGAGACACCGACCAGAGCTTTTTATTAATAGATTTTTTGAGATCGATAAATGTTCTTTCATTGCGATTGTACGTAAGCTCATACTCTTCATCTACTCCATACATTTCACCATCGATTTCCCAGTGGAGACTATCCACCTGTTTCCACTTAGAGTTTAGTGTTTTGAGAGCATCTTCCATCTCCCATTTTTCATTGATTGTATCCAGATCGATGTTGGACACGGCTCTCTTGAAAGCCTTGATATTTGCTGCTTGCTTGCGAAGCATATCGTTGAGCTTACTAGTAGAACCTCTTGATTCCATCAAATGCTTGGTGCTTGGACTTGCTACTTCCAGATCTTGTTGTTTTGCTTGAAGGCGTCTCGGTGTAGGTACTCTCGTAGTTGCTAATTCCAAACTTTGCTCGGTAATTAACGCCTTAATGCTGGTATACAGTTTACTCGCTTGCTCATGCTCCGAATTCTTAAAATACTCATGCTCCTTGTCACCACCCGCACAGATACGCAAGTGATTATTTTGATAATCGGACCAATAGCTCTCAAGTAATTCTAAACGACGTTTAAAATAGTCTCCTGTTTTTCTTTCGGCGCTATCCTTTTTGATATTCACGTTCAATTTTGTCATAGCCTCGCTAAGCTCCCGCTGCGACACGTAAAGACTTTCCATTTTGCTAGTAGACGTTATTGTTTATAAAAAGTAAAAAGGAAAGATCTTACTTGTAATCCGTTGCTTAAGGCCGTTTACGGTGACAGATCTGCTGTTGATACTGTCTCCTTGCTGATGAGTTGATGACTGCTTCGACGAGACTGCTATCTCCACAAAGCTGCTAGTTCACCGAACGAATGTCCTCACTAGTTTTCGGTTTGATTTAACACTAGTCGACTCCTACCGGATGGAGGACTATCAAAAACACGCGAGGTCACGAACGGTTTCTCGAAGGACCATGTAGAAACTGGTGCGAAAAGGATGTTAAAATGATGCGATAATCTTTCTGTGAAAACCGTATATTACAGTATATTACAGAACAAATGATAATTGCTAAACGAATGGGGGAGCACGCGCGACAACACTTGCTGCGGTTGCGTTACGTACTGACTCATTTTAGGTCATTATGTTTAAAGCGTCTAAATTGCTGAATAACTTAAAAATGTAAGGTTTTGCCGTACACCCCCTATTAAGTGGGACTAAAATAAATCTGGCGAAAAGTGGGTGTAGCAATATACCTCTGCCTACCTCTTGAGACTATGTATGTATGTATGTATGATTCTTCTCTGTATTTATTTTGCAACTATTTTAATACTTCCATTATAATATACGGCCTCTCCATTTAAACAATTTTAAAGACAAAAACCCATTAGTCTTACCACGTGAAACCTGCCTTACCCACAGTCTGTACGAGCGTGATGTTATGTCCAAGTGAACAGGTCCAAGTTTGAACTGCAATTTTCTCTCAGAGATTCATTTAACAGTATTAGTAACGCGAACTCCATTCCTTATTCAATTCTATACAGCACAACAACAACAGTCATTTTCTATTATGGAATTTATATCAGTGTCGCTAGTTTACAATATTTTATGTTTATTATGATTTTTGTACTCAGCTGAACGGTTACGCGGCGTCCTACGTGAGCGGTCTGGATACGAACGCGAGGCGATGCGGCGCGGCGCGGAAAAACAAACAGCAGATACCTATTTCAAGTGGCCTACGTGACCAAACCCACGTTTGGTGACCAAAAGCGAGGCGGTACGAAGTCAATCGAACGCGATTAGTTAGCTTGATATTTTGACGCTAACTGTATGCAGTCTAGGACGATTCGCACGTAGGACAGAGTTGCCGCATCACACCGCGCCCCATTTAATTCGCGACGGATTGGTTCACCATCGCGTTAGCGCTGAGTCGCTCACGTAGGATGCCGCATTACACCTCTTGGTACTTGGTGGCACGGGCTGTTTCCGCAACTCCACGTCCTGGCGTGTATTTTGCGTGCGGGTGGGAATGGTGTTGTCATTCGAGCCACCCTAGCTCTTCGAGAAAGGCCAGCAGACTCTTGATGTGGCCCACTGCTTCCCTCAGGGTGCTGTATCTGGTCAGGTACTGCTGCCTGTACTGTGCGACCTCAGGGCAGTCAAGGAGCAGGTGGGCTGCCGTCTCGTCTGCTGCCATACGGGCCCTGCACAGCGGGCTGTCGGTGATACCTATAGTAAATAGGTGTTTATTCAAGAATCCGTTTCCTGTGTAGGCGGCCGTGACTGTCCGCAGTTGTTGTTTGGACAGCCGGAGGACTTGTTTGGCTATCTTACCGTCTGCTGCGGGAAGAGCCTCCTTGGCCTGTCTACAAGTTTCAATACCAATCCAGGACTGGTTGTGCTGGGTCTTGGTCTGATTTCTTACCAGGTCGCGATAAAAACCAGAAGGGAGGGGAATAATGGGCTCGGGTCTCACAACCTCTAAAGTGGCCCCTTTTCTGGCAATTACGTCGGCTGCGTTATGCCCTCTTGAGCCACTGTGACCCTTGATCCATTGCAGTGTTAATTTGTTTTGCTAACCTACCTCTGTTAGTTTCTGGTGGCATTCAAGTGTGAGTGCCGAAGTGATAGTATGGCTTTTGAGGGCTGAGAGGACAGCCATACTATCTGAGAGAATCCTAAAGGATCGTTCCCTTACCTCACGTGCCATGATTGCTGTGGCAGCTAGGATTATGCCAAAACATTCGGCCTGGTAGACCGTGTTGTAGGCTCCCAGCGATGCTGCGATGTTAATGTTTAGGTCCTCGGAGAATACTCCTGAACCCGTACCTGTATCCGTCTTAGACCCGTCTGTGAAGATCGTGAGCTCGTTGTGGTTAACTGCTCGTTCGTGAAGATCCTCGTACAGTTGGATTTTGTATTTCTTGTCGAACACAAATTGTTTTGGTATTCGGTCGCCAATGGCTTGTGTGAGAGGAACTTCTTTAAAGAGCGTATTTAAGTTGCTAGTGTGCGGTGTGTTGGTGTCTTTCCAGAGCTTCAGAGCTCTTAGCCGGACCGCCGACATCGTTGCTTCCTGTTGTATGAACAGGTGCAATGGAGGCAGGTCCAGCAACACTTCGAGTACCGCTGTAGGCGTGGTTTTCATGCAGCCCGTGGCCGCTAGGCATGCAAGTCTTTGAAGCCTTTGAAGCTTGTTGGTGGCCGTTATTACTTTAGTCCGAGCTCACCACACTACTACGCCGTAGCTTACCATCGGGCGTATTATTGTTTTATAGAGCCATAAGACAATTTTGGGGGATAGGCCCCAGCGTTTGCCTATCATCTTCTTGCACTGCCACAAGACGATGCTGGCTTTATTGAGCTTATTTTCCAAGTGGCTGTTCCATGTCAATTTGCTGTCGAGAGTAACACCCAGGTACTTGACCTCGGTAGACAGCTTAAGCTCTGTATTAAATAACCTGGGCAGTTTGTAGGGATCCAGAGTGCGTTTGTGTGTGAACATGACTAGTTCAGTTTTGGTTGAGTTTACAGAGAGTTCGTACTCATTACACCACCATTGAAGTGAGAATGGTCAGATCATCTGCATATCCTATTGTGTAGAAATACTTCGCATTGAGTTTGTCTATGAGTTAATTGATGACTAAGCTTCACAATAGCGGGGAGAGAACACCTCCCTGCAGCCTAACTTTAGTTATCAAGGCTGTCTGGGTGTCGCCGTGCAGGCATACTACCCTTTTACTGAGCATGTTTTGGATCCACTGTATGAGCATGATCCACACTATGTCTGGCTCGGGCATTGTTTATGCTGGAGAAGTTTGTCTTATCGAAGGCTCCTTCTATGTTGATGAAGGTGCCCAGGCAGATGCTTTTTTGTTGTATAGCAGCTTCTATCTGGTTCAAGGCCGATTCCGTCGATTTCCCTGAGCTGTATGCATATTGGTTGGCATGTAGGGGTAGGTGCTTAAGAGCCCCACTTCTTAGTTCCCTCATGAAGGAGGCCAGGCTTATTGGTCTAAAGGACCACCATTACACCTCTCAGACGTTAGTTGTCTGAACTTTCGAAACACGTCTTATAGTGTGAAGTAACGTCAAGCTTTTACACCGTTTTGTTATAAAAAGTTGTACTTATTAAGTAGAACTACTTTAGGGCTTAAATACAGATACAGTGTTGTTTCGAGGAAAACTTAATGTTTGTTAAGTCTCCTGAATATAGGATTTATTCCTATTGAAAGAGGTGCCTTTTTGCAAAGAAATACTTACGTAGAAGTTTAAACATCAAGCAAGCGTTATTACGGTTGCAACCCGGGGTTTGCTTACTTATTCTAATCGGATTTGACTGAATATTAGCTATTCCATAGAGCGACTGCCTCTACTCCAATTTTTAGACTAGTGTCAGTTCATTAAGAGGTACTGACTCCCTACAACGACCGTAAAAAATCTTCATGCTACATGAAGCTGATGTTTGGCATTATATCAAAGCCACATTAATACACAAAGACACAAAGTAATCATAATAAAAGTGAACATGAGGTTATACCAAGTCAATGGCCCGAGAAATACTCTGTCAACAAAATAAATCTCGTAATAAGGCTAATAAAACAAGTCTTCGTATTCGAGTTGGAATATTTGCCCCTCAGACATGCCAATAATTCTGTAAAATGTTCTTAAGCTGAAGAGATTGTTTGTTTGTAAGGTTGTACGCGCTAATGTTAGGAACGGTCCGATTTGCAAAATTACTTTTGTCTTGGCAAGTCCGTTTATCGAGGACGAGGCTATATAACATTATGCTATGAGCCACGGGAGCGGAGCAGTAATCCAAAATAACGTGGGAGTAACCTAAACCGTGGGTTTAAATAGAGTGCTTATATTTTATGACTACACATTGGTTTAAGTCTTTGGAGTTCGTGGCAAAGAACATAGGATTCAATTCAATTCAAATCAAAATATTTATTTGCAAGAATATGGTACAATAGATGTTACAATGATTGGAATTCAACATATTCTGCCAAGAGTGGCGTGCAAATGTATTATTATATAATGTAATTACCAATTTATTATAATACCAATACTCATTTCTAGATCCACTTATACAGTTCGTTCGCAAAATTTCCGATGTGAGCTTACCAGCATTCCTGTCTTCTGTCCACGGCACTGCAGAATTGACCAGGAAAATCTTAGCACCTACACTGGTCGATTCTGAGGTGACGTGTGTGATCGATGCCGTGAATGCTTGGAGAATGGCTTGTCCAAACACTGAGTTACTCTATAGGACAAGTCTCGACTTATCCTCTCAGAGGCAGTGGGACGGGCCGCTTTGCAGCGCAGTACGAGAAAATCTCCTAAGTACATCGTCCAATGCTGCAGAGCGTGCCCGTTTGCTGGCTGTGAGAGAATGGGAACCGGGTCTCTGGCTTCAGGCACGGCCATCGTCCAACATAGGTACCATGTTGGACGATACGACTTTCCGCATCGCTGCTTGCCTCCGTTTAGGTGCGTCATGTGTTTCTCCGCATCGCTGTCCCTGTGGGGAGGCTGATAAAGTCTTTAGTCGTTGAAATAATGGTTTACAGCTATCTAGAGGGGATATTCCACATATTGCACGAACGCACCGCTTTTGCGCCTTAAAAACTCTTTCCATTTCTACAGAGTTGCCCCATATAATAACACCATATCTTAATATTGATGATATATATGCATGATAAGTGGTATCTAAATTAACAGTTTGGCTAATTTTTTTAACGCATATACAAACTTATCTATTTTGGATACAATTTTAGCTATATGTGGTCTCCAGCTACAGATATTGTCAATAGTTATACCCAAGAATACACATTCGCTGACAACATTAAGGTCGTTGCTATTGTATTTAATGTTTAAAGGTGTTGTGTGTGTGTGTGTGGTTTTGGAGGTCTGAAATTTAATAATATTATTTTTTTTGACATATTTATGCGTAGGTTATTTGGTTCTAACCAAGTGATAGCATTAGCTAACGCGCGAGTTATGTCATGTTTAAGGCTATTATCATTATTGCTTTTGATTAATATAATAGTATCGTCTGCGAATAATATACACTGCTTGTCTATCGCGTCAGGCAGGTCGTTTATGTATAGGAGAAAGAGATGTGGTGATAATATTCCATCTTGTGGAGTACGATAACTGTTGTGCCTGAAGCTAGATCTATAAGATATCTGTTTAGAATTACTGGTTCTTATAATTTCTACACATTGTTGTCTTTCCGTTAGGTAGCTTTGATCCAGTCATTAGCGTTACCCCGTATATCGTAGGCCGAAAGCTTAGCTAATAAGGTTTCATGGCAAACAAAATCACATTATGCCTTCGTCATATCGAGAAAGACGCAAGCAATTTTATTTTTAGAATTAAGAGCTTCTGTTATTTGTTTTATTAACACTAGAGTACACGCGTGGGCTACATATGTAGCCCAGGGTGTAATATTGTCATATATTGGCGGAACTAGGTGTGCCACAGCGCAATCGTCTTGTGTATTCCTCGATTAGTTCTCCCCGCACTTACTAGTAGAATGCCTATTAGATCGGTATAAGGACGTGCGCAAAAATCATCGTAGAAGTTGGTGGGCTACACCTGTGCCCCGCGCGTGCGTTTAAGGAAAATAATTGCCCAGTGCACAAGTGGTAAATATTGTATTTTTTTGTATTATTATGAGGTATTAACGGTCGATCAGTAACATGGAATGTATAAACGGTCTCATAATAATATGAAAAACGAATAATCTAGAAATAAAAGTGATCTGACGTCAATATTTCTAGAATGTGTAATTCGATCTAGCAAGATCGAGTGCCAATTGAGCGTCGTATTTCCCAGCAAAATATAGGAACCAAGAGTTATCAAACTGAAAGGCAGGCTACTACATGATTAAAAGAACATCTCCAGCGACGAAATATGCCTATTCGGGGAGGAGTTGGTTGGTATTGCTGCAGCGCACGCAAGCAATGCACCAAATGTATGAGGCGAATTTGTAGTGAACATCAGGAAGGTGTGTGTCCTGATTGCTCGCCATTAGAACAGTCTATTGCGAATTATTTAATTATGTCGTTAATAGCCATTGCTAGTGATAAACTTTAAGGTAAATATTACGTTCCTAAATGAAAATAAGACTATGGCATCTCAGGCCTACCAAATATTGATGATTTTTAAGTAGTTTGTTTGATATTATAATTAAGAAGACAAGTCATGATAAATTTTATGTTCCATTCCGATTATAATAAACATATCTATAAATAAAACAATGAGTTTTATTAATTTGTTTACTACTTCATAGAAATAATTGATCTACAAAATGGGCTACACCTGTAGCTGAGTATAAATGGGCGCGTGCACTCTAGTGTTAATGAAAAAGAAGCTAGGGTTGTCGAAGTATTTTTCCTAAATCCAAATTGTTCCTCCTTCAGTATGTTACACGATATTACAAAGTTTTCTATTTTGGTATACATTGTTTTTTCAAATGTTTTTGATAGTACGGGTATAAGTGCTATTGGTCGATAATTATTTATATCTGATTTCGGCCCTTTTTTATACATAGGCTTTACGATTGATATTTTTAAACGTTTTGGAAATATTCCTTCTGTTAGCGATAGATTTATTAGTTAGGGGAGGTACTAAGACGTGGGCGCATTTTCTTAGAACTTTAGTATTTAAGTCATCATATCCCGTAGAATTAGTATTTTTTTAGCTTTGGAATATTTTGTAGATATCGTTATCGTTAACAGGTGTTAAAAATGTACTTTTAGGGTTTTCCGAAATTTTTGTAGGATTTTTTGTACTACGTATAGTTTTATCATTAGTTAAGGATATATAAAATTTATTAAACAACTCACGTATCATAGTAGGATCATTAACCTTAGAGTACTAATCTTATTTTTTTACTGCTTAATACCAATGATCGCTCAGGAGGCTACTTCATAAATGATACAAGATTTTAGAAAGTTTTTCTTTTCAAATTTAAATTAAATATAACAAAATTGTGAAGAAACACCTCGTTTCCTTAAATTTAAAGGCACATTTTCCTAAAACTTATAATTTCAGTCTTAAAATCAACCTTAAATCTTACATTACCTTTGTTTGAACAGTCTTTTGAAAAATAATAATTAAACATAAAAAGACATATATAGCTTCTAATTTATTAGCTAAATAAAGATATGGTAAAGTACTATATCACATAAAAGTAAAAATGCCATTCTAATTATATGATATGTAGCTTGAGACTAAATTAAAATCAGCCTATATATTTTTATCACAATTACAACAGTTTGGGTTCGTAGAGCAGCTGCTAACTCGGTGCTTGTGCTTGCTTGTGTTTGAGATATTCCAGTGGGTATATTAAGGTAGTTTGGAGCAATTTTTGCAGATCACCTTTAAGCTGGCACGAGGGTAAGAGAGTAGGATCAGCCACACGGTCATCTGAATCGTAATCCTCAGTTTCACTGTCCGAATCTTCGTTTTCCAAATAGTTTGTTATCTGGTTCTCGTCGAGATTCATCTATGAAACAAAATGATCAATTCTCAGTTAAATCAAACTTATTGTTACAAATAAATAAAGAGATAATTGCAAAAAACTAAAAAACGATATTAGTAAAAAAACTTGCCGTTAATACTAATGATCGCCTCCCAGGCGAACGTGAGGTCAATAACTCGATACCTGAGTATTGCCCGCAGAACCCATGACCACTCTCCACCGTGTCGTGGAGTGCTGTATATTGGCAGGAACGCACGCCACGATACATAGACGTAATTTAAAAATATTCTTAACAAATCAACCGAACGCGGCCTCTCAGGCGATGATTAGTGTTCTAGGGTTAAACGTTTGATTATTTACTTTTACAGAATCAATTTCATGACTTATTGATGTGTTATTTGTCTTTTCTTTGATTAATTGCCAGGCAGCTTTACAGGCGTTTTTAGACTTACTTAATTATGTAGTTTATGCTATTGATCTGTTGAGCTTTATGAATACACTTTTTTAATATTTTAGTGTAGTTGTAATATATTTGCTTATTACGTGTTTTATTATGGTCGTTTCGATGATATTTTAGGAATAAGATAATTTTTTTAACGCAGCATCGTTTTATATTTCTTGTTAGGTATCTGTTTCTTTACAATTCTACTAGAGATTTTTATCTCAATTATAAGAAAACACAAAATCAAATTCAAAATCCTTTATTCATTTGGGTCACAATGTGACGCTTATCAACGTCAAAATAATAAATTTCTAAAATAATTACTTAAAGACTCTACATTTACTGCCACGTTCGCAAAGCAAGGGCGTAGAACCATGAGAAAGAACGGGCAATAAAACTCACGGTCACTCTTTTTCATCGCCAGGTTTTGCATAATACACATAATTTACATTTTGTAAGGTGCTGCAACTGTTACACCCTCTATATCACTTGTATATATTTACTGTAGATAGTAATACTCAAGCATAATATTTTTGATGTTCATTTGGTTAGCCTCCTCAGAATAGACAAGGTGAAACAGGAGCATCCACTTACATTATATATACCTAATAATGCAGGCAATCCGCGAAAGTGATCAGAACCATGATGGAAATGATGCAGTTAAATATTAAAATCTAATACCAGCCCGCAAGACCGTCATCGACCAGTCATCGCAAGTAGCACCCGTTCACGAGTATGACGCATGTGCCAGCCATCATCCCTCTCGCCATATTAGAGGGACAGGGATGACCCGACACACGACGCCACCACAAGAAATGACATTTTAGTGAGCATGACGAAAACGGTATACGAACCGGCAGTAAGAAACAATCTATTGGTATACTGACCATGACCGCCAATTACCTCCACTTTCCAGATCGTTATTATTAACATAAATTAGTGGAACGCGTGAAGGAATGCAAATGTAGAAATAATTTTGTGAAGGTGACAAGTGAACAATGATATGATCAGGGATAAATAATGTTAAACTACATTCAACAAATCATAAAAATATCCAAATCCTGCAAAAATCATGTGTTCACGAGGCACCGCCACTTAACATATCACTTATCAAAACTAGATTTTAACAGATTTATATAACAATTATACTAGCTGACCCAGCGAACTCCGTATCGCCTTTTTAGGAGGTTTATTTGATTCCCTTTTTTCCAAACCCCTTTTCCAAAGTTACCATTGACTTAGCGCTTAATCTCTTATCATTTCAGAGTCTATAAATGATGAACAAACAAACATAGATTTTTATATAATATTGAATTCCCCATTCCTTAAAATATCGGAGACGATACCCATATCGACTTAAAAAAGAAATCCAGTCCGCCATCTTTGATTTCCTATCCGCCATCTTTGATCACGAAATAGATGTTGTATTTGGATTCACCATCCCTTAAATCATCAGAGACGATACCCATATTGATTTTTTAAATATTTCTCATCCGACATCTTTGATTTCCCATCCGCCATCTTAAATCACGAAATAGATGTTGTATTTGGATTCCCTTTCCCTTTAAACATCGCAGACGATACCCATATTGATTTTAAAAAAAATCCCATCCGCCATCTTTGATTTCCTATCCGCCATCTTTGATCACGAAATAGATGTTGTATTTGGATTCACCTTCCCTTAAATCATCAGAGACGATACCCATATTGATTTTTAAAATATTTCTCATCCGACATCTTTGATTTCCCATCCGCCATCTTAAATCACGAAATAGATGTTGTATTTGGATTCCCTTTCCCTTTAAACATCGCAGACGATACCCATATTGATTTAAAAAAAAATCCCATCCGCCATCTTTGATTTCCTATCCGCCATCTTTGATCACGAAATAGTTGTTGTATTTGGATTCTCCATCCCTTAAATCATCAGAGACGATACCCATATTGATTTTTAAAATTTTTCCCATCCGCCATCTTTGATTTCACATCCGCCATCTTGAATCACGAAATAGATGTTGTATTTGGATTCCCTATCCCTTTAAACATCGGAGACGATACCCATATTGATTTGAAAAAAAAAACCCGTCTGCCATCTTTGATCACAAAATAGACGGTGGTTTTGAATTCCCCATTCCTTAAAATATCGGAGACGATACTCATATCGACTTTAAAAAAGAATCCCGTTCGCCAACTTTGATTTCCTATCCGCCATCTTTGATCACGAAATAGTTGTTGTATTTGGATTCTCCATCCCTTAAATCATCAGAGACGATACCCATATTGATTTTTAAAATTTTTTCCATCCACCATCTTTGATTTCCCATACACCATCTTGAATCACTAAACAAATGTTGTATTTCGATTCCGCATCCCTTTTAACATCGCAGACGATATGAATATTGATTTTTTTAAATTTCCGCATCCGCCATCTTTGATTTCCCATCCGCCATCTTTGATCACGAAATAGATGTTGTATTTCGATTCCTCACCCCTTAAAATATCGAAGGCGATACCCATATTGATTTTTAAAATTTTCTCATCAGCCATCTTTGATTTCCCGTCCGCCATCTTGGATCACTAAATAAATTTCATATTATTAATCAGCGTCCCGAAAATCTCGAAAACGATACCCATATAGATTGTATCCTATTCGTTTAGCCTTTTTTGCCCTTGACCCAACCCACCCCCTTCTCGTTTGACCATTTTATTATTTTTGTTCGGCCCCGAAAAGATGTGGCGTAATTTTATATAGCCTTTCGGAATAATTGGGCTATCATAGGCAATAACAATTTTTAAAATCCTACTGCTTGTTCCTGAGATTAGCCGACATTATCTTTTATACTTTTTAGCCTTTTGCCCGGCCCCAAAAGGTCCAAGCGTTATGTTATATAGCCTATAGCCTTCCGGAATAACTGGGCTATCGTATACAAAAATAATTTTTCAGATCCGACCGGTAGTTCCTGAGATTAGCGCGTTCAAACAAACAAACTCTTCCGTTTTATTATATTAGTATAGATTACGTAAAGATACTTTAATATATTTTTTTATATTTGATACAAATCTCCTTTATTGGGCGGATACTTCCATAGTTGTCGTTTTAACTGTTTAATAAATATAACTGCAAAAAGTATTTACACATACAAACTACTTAGTAAAGACTGTGTTATCCGGTATCTGTGCTTTAGTTATTCTTCTGTGGGTATCTGTGACGTTTCGCTAGATCGGCCAATATGGTGACTGTGATTTGTCTGTCAGAACCTTAGACTATATATATATAGAACCATTAGAATTTAACAAAATACTCAACAATCCAAATTTTGCGGATATATGTTGTCGACTCGATATCTTTATTTTTTAATGTTTTATTATTCAGGTAAGGTTTCGATGTAATCCTTGACGAAATAAAAAATATCGACATCTGTTAGAATCTTTTGGAGTTAACAGATAATTGTGACTGACAATTAATTATAGACAAATAATTTGCAATAAAATAAAGTTGCGACTATAATTAAAGATCTAAGCTATCCTATCTCTCAAGTTGGACCAGACTGCTCACGGTGTGCCAATTTAATTTAAAATCGGTTAAGTAGTTTAGGAATCCATCGCGAACAAACATCGTGACAGGAGATTTATATATATTAAGAAGATTAAGAAGATAAGATTGAATTCCCCATTCCTTAAAATATCGGAGACGATACCCATATCGACTTTAAAAAAAAATCCCGTCCGCCACCTTTGATCACGAAATTGATGTTGTATTTGGATTCTCCATCCCTTAAATCCTCAGAGACGATACCCATATAGATTTTTTAAATTTTCCCATCCGCCATCTTTGATTTCCCATCCACCATCTTGAATCACGAAACAGATGTTGTATTTGGATTCCCCATCCCTTTTAACATCGAAGACGATACCATTGACTTTCCTTTTAAAAATTTTCCCATCCGCCATCTTTGATTTCCATCCGCCATCTTTGATCACGAAATAGATGTTGTATTTCGATTCCCCACCCCTTAAAATATCGAAGGCGATACCCATATTTATTTTTAAAATTTTCTCATCCGCCATCTTTGATTTCCCGTCCGCCATCTTGGATCACTAAATAAATTTCATATTATTAGTCAGCGTCCCGAAAATCTCGAAAACTATACCCATATAGATTGTATCCTATTCGTTTAGCCTTTTTTTGCCTTTTACCCAACCCTCCCCCTTCTCGTTTGACCATTTTATTATTTTTGTCTGGCCCCTAAAATTTGTGGCTTAATTTTATAATAGCCTATTGCCTTTCGGAATAATTGGGCTATCATAGGCAATAACAATTTTTAAAATCCGACTGCTAGTTCCTGAGATTAGCCGACATTATTTTTTAGCCTTTTGCCCGGCCCAAAGGGTCGAAGAGTTATGTTATACAGCCTATATTCCGGAATAATTGGGCTATCGTATGCAAAACGAATTTTTGAGATCCGACCGGTAGTTTCTGAGATTAGCGCGTTCAAACAAACAAACAAACAAAAAACAAACAAACAAATTCTTCCGCTTTATTATATTAGTAAAGATAAAGATATTTTTTTTTTTTTATATTTGATACAAATCTCCTTTATTGGGCAGATACTTCCATAGTTGTCGTTTTAACTGTTTAAGAAATATAACTGCAAAAAGTATTTACACATACAAACTACTTAATAAAGACTGTGTTATCCGGTATCTGTGACGTTTCGCTAGTTCGGCCAATATGGCGACTGTGATTTGTCTGTCAGAACCATTACAATTTAACAAAATACTCGACAATCCAAATTTTGCGGATATATGTTGTCGACTCGATATCTTTATTTTTTAATGTTTTATTATTCAGGTAAGGTTTCGATGTACTCCTTGACGAAATAATTATTAGGTATAAGATTTGACACTGCGATAGCAACGCAGTCCGTCGGTTCCAATGTGAAACATTCCAAAATCCACAACTACTTACAAATTAAATAATAATTTGCAATAAAATAAAATTGCGACTATAATTAAAGATCTAAGCTATCCTATCTCTCAAGTTGGACCAGACTGCTCACGGTGTGCCAATTTAATTTAAAATCGGTTAAGTAGTTTAGGAATCCATCGCGAACAAACATCGTGACAGGAGATTTATATATATTATTAAGATATTAAACGGTCAGAAAATAAAATAATCGTGAGTTAAACAAGCCTAAGCCTATCCCCACGGTGTCTTATCACTTAAAAATTCCTTAACAGTGTAATAACCCCTCTGTAAAAGAAAGTTCCTAATTGTCCGTTTGTATTTTTGCCTGGGTAAATTCATTATTTCAAGAGGCAATTTGTTAAAAAATCGTATACCAATCCCCGCAAATGAGTTCTGAACTTTATGTAGACGGTAGTTAGTTCCCACCAGTTTATGCTTATTCCTTGTGTTCACTTTGTGCAAATCACAATTTTTGCGGTATAGAACTAAGTTTTTGTTAATGTATATTAAGTAAGCATATATAATATATTGCGATGCAACTGTCAATATATCTACTTTTTTAAATTTATCACGTAAGTTAGGTGCTAGAGATACTCTCTAGCACCTAACTTATAAATTGCACGCATGGCCCTCTTTTGAATGACAAAAATAGTCTGTATATCAGCAGCTGTACCCCATAACATTATTCCGTAAGACATTACGCTGTGAAAATAACTAAAGTAAACTAGTCTAACAGTATCTATATCTGTGAATTTCCTAACTTTTCTAACTGCAAACGCTGCAGAACTAAGTTTTACTGCGAGACAGGATATTTGGGCGCCCCAATGAAGCTTACAATCTAAAGTTACACCTAAGAATACGGTTGATTCGACTAGTTGAATTGTTTCCTTATTTATAATTATATTAGTAGGAACACTTTTGACATTAGGCAAAGAGAATTTAACACATTTGGTTTTGCTTGAGTTGAGTACCAAATTATTTGTCGAAAACCAATCTAATACTTGTGCAAGAGTGTTATTAACGGTATCAAAGTTACTTAAATTACGATCAACTTTAAAAATTATTGACGTATCGTCGGCAAACAAAACAATATCACATAAATTTTGTACAAAGAACGGCAAATCATTAATATATATTAAAAAAAGAAATGGACCGAGAATGGAGCCCTGTGGAACGCCCATTCCTACTGGTAAACCTAGAGACCTACTCCCATTAACATCTACATACTGAATTCTATCACTAAGGTAGCTGGCAACAAGATTGAGTGCGGTATCTCTTATACCATAAAGTTTCAATTTAAGTAAAAGTGTATTATGATCCACACAGTCAAAGGCCTTTGATAGGTCACAAAAAACACCAATGGCATCCTTCGAGTTTTCCCAAGCATTAAAAATATGCTTTAACAAAGTTACACCGGCATCAACGGTGGAGCGACCCTTAGTAAAGCCATACTGTTCACTGTGAAATAAATTATTTGTGTGAAAGTGGCTCTCTAATAGATGCAAAATAATCTTTTTAAATATTTTACTAATAGCAGGCAAGATAGAAATTGGCCGAAAATTACTAGGGTCGCTCTTTGATCCCTTTTTGAATAATGGTATTACTTTACTGTGTTGTACTGTATCTACGCATCTGTCGAATATTGCAGCTAAAAATGGAACTAAGGTAGTAATAATTTATTGAACAAGTTTAACAGAAATGCCCCATAAGTCAACAGATTTTTTATTATTGAGCGTCTTGAATACCTTCAGTATGTCATTGGTGTCAATATATTTAAAATTAAAAAGCACATCACACTCATTCACATTGCCCCTAACCAACATTTTCGCTTTGCTTGGACATGAATCTAGACAGCTGGTTGTGTTCACTGGTATGTTTATGAAGAAATTGTTAAATATCTGAGCAACATCAGTTTTCCTAGTAATAATTTCACCATTAAATTTTAATTCATAATTGTTATCTACCAATTTAGCTCAACCAGTCTCATTGTTAATAATGCTCCAAGTAGTTTTAATTTTGTTCTTGGATTCTTTGATTTTATTGCTTAAATATAAGGATTTGGCTAAAGCACATGTCCTCTTAAAAACCTTTGAATAATTTCTAACATATTGAATAAATTCAGGATTAAAATTGTATTTCTTCATACCATATAGATCATACAACCTAGCTCTACTTTTGTAAATACCTACTGTTGCCCAATCACAAAAATTTACTTTAATGCTCCTTGCAAACGTCTTCTGTTTAAAAATTGTATTGTACTCATTATTAACAATTTTAAATAAGCATTTATATAATTCATCAGGATCATCAACGGTTAAGGCGAGGTTGCAGTACTTTGTAAGATTTTTGAACGTCTGAAAGTCCCATGAACTATGATATTTTTACTGAATAAAAAGTGAATGAAAAAAGTGACTGAATTAAAGTATAAAAGTTGAACATATCTTCTAGTAAATCGTAAAGATAGAAACACGATTTGGAATGATTGGCTCGATAAAAAAATGCCAAACATGGCACTAAATCACAATTTTAAACGTGTACTGCTTAGAGATTCCATAATGAATTTATATGAAAGTATTATCAATAGAAACAGCTCTTTATTTTAAAATAAATGGTAAAAACAGATTTCGTAATTTCGTTATCATTTTTCTCCAAGAAAAAAAATAGTCAAAATGTTGGCATTATGTCGCTCGCCGGCCGTTCATCAGTGCCTGTCTAGGCGTGCTTGAGGGCGGACGTACGTCGTTGCTCCGCAAAATCCCCCTCCACCCCCGCATGTACGTTTTCGCAAAAGTACAAAGTAATTCGTATTCCAAACTCAATCGTTCAAACCATAGACATACTAGTAAGAAACCGTAGACAGGTTACCGACAAGGTAACATGACGGAGCTTACGAGTGGCACGCATCGCGAAAAGCGTACACACACTAATATAAATATGTCAAAACGACACACTAAGAATTAGATAAGAAGTGTAAGTGAGATAGCACATCTAATTGCAAGCGCGAAATAGAGATAAAACATATACTTACTCTCTGGACCGACGCGCATTGTGACATCATGCTGACCGTTTCACAAACAATAATTTGACTCAGATGCGACATGATCACTTTGTCTGTCTTGAGTAAATTCAATTCGCCTCAAAGTAAATTTGATTAATTCATTTAAGGTAGGGAAATAAAAAGTCGATGTGATTTATTTATAACATTTATTAAAAAAGTACATTTTATCCTTCTCATTTCATTCAATGGAAACCTAAAACAGTACGTTAATATAAAAACTGTGCGCTGCGGACCCACCGTAGCCCTGGCAATACCCCTGGGGGTATGGTGGGTCTTTTAAAGCTTAACCGTACTCCTGGCTGATATGCTCGTAGTGTTATACCAACGTGCTACGTGGACATTAAACTGAACAGTGTTATCTCTCGTATGATAATGCCTTACTATTTACGTTTTTGTATTTTAAATAAGCGAAGATAAGCGCTAGTACGATGATATAGTGCAACAAGGAGATAAATTAGAGAATAAAACGGTTAGGTATTACTGCTAATGGTTATAATGCTTTGTATATTATAGGTATAATCTGTGGTACTGTTGAAGACCCGTCATCATCATCATCCTAGCGCTGTCGGATCATTCCCACTAGTTCTATTGAACAGTTCTATGATAGAACTAGTGATACTTTTTTCCCACTAGTTCCATTAGCACTACTTGATGAGAAGAATATAACTAATAATAATAATAATAAATATGTGCCCGACCCAGTTCTCGAAAATGGTCGTGCATTGTTGTACTGGGATCGGTCTATCATTACAGACAGGACTATTGTAGCCAATAAGCCTGATATTGTAGTGATAGACCGAGCAGAGCGACTCGCAATGATAATCGATATCACCATACCGCATGACAGCAATCTCGTGAAAGCAGAAAAAGAGAAAGAGATTAAATATTTGGACCTAGCTCACGAGATTGTTGACATGTGGGATGTGGATTCGGCGATCATTGTGCCGATAGTCGTGTCGGTGAATGGATTAATCGCCAAGAGCCTCGACCAACACCTAAAGAGGCTCACACTAGACAGCTGGATCAAGTCTTTGATTCAGAAGGCAGTTCTTCTCGACACGGCACGCATCGTGAGGAAGTTCCTGTCTCTGAGGCCCTAACCACCGGTGGCTTGGTCCATGTACCCGACACTGGTGGGTCTCCGTGGTCCCTTTTATATTTTTAAATGTATTTTTCTAATTGTACTTTAATAATATAATAGTGTGCCAAGTGAAGAATAATAAATGAAGTGATAATAATAATAATTTATTTATTCATAAAAATACAAAAGGTATGTACACTACAATTCGTCTTAAATTAAATCCATTGGTATAACTAGCCTAATGTCTTATATTTAGTTTTACATTATATAATAAGTACATGACTAATAAAAACAATAGTGTACATAAAGCCTCATAATCATAATATACATATATTTGCAATATTAGCAAAAACTATGATTGCGTTATAACTCAAGTAATTATCGACTACCTACTCGAACTAGGTTAGACCTGTGTTTCGAGCTGACGCTTGATTAAAACTTAGAGAGACAAACGACATTATTATGTACATGTTTATATGCTAATATTATAACATAGTGTGTAAGTAATTAAGTTTATCAAGATTTAGTTTAATTTAGGCAGACTATTTATTATAAATTAATAATATAAAAACGAAATAAAATAAAAATTCACAAACATTTTGGTACGTTACTAATTACAGTTAATATTCCACATGTCACGTAATAAGAAATATAATAATTTTAAAATTAGACAAAATTGTTAAAGATCATTTTAAAACTTCTAGTAATTTTTCTGTGTCGTCGTAATTGATTTTTTGTAAATATTCTGTTACTGTTGTTCTGCATTTATAGCTAAGACTATATATATTCAGAAATTTATTGAACTTATTATACAAGAACGGTCCTAGAAATACGTAGAATCTTTTAACAAAGACATGATTTGTATGAGGTGTTACACAAACAAGGTCCTTTCTTCTTCTTTCAACAGGAATTGGAGAATATGGGAGTTCGGTGTGCTGTTTTTGTATAATACTAAGTATAAATAGTTGGCGCACTGTTAGCACGTTGCTTGATAAATAGAGTTGGTGTGTAGGGAATTTAAAGCGACGAAATGTAGCCACTTTAAGAATTGCTCTTTGTGCTCGTTCTAGCGGTAATAGAGCTGATTTAGCCGCGCCACCCCACGATGTAATGCAATATGTTAGTATGGATTGACACAAAGCTAAATAAACCTGTTTTATTAATTTGTAATCGGCTATGTTACGAAGTTTTTTGAAAATATAAATTAATTTCCGCGTTCTTGCGCATACAATATCAATGTGTTTACGGAAATTTAGATTTGTGTCGAGTGTTATGCCTAGATATTTGATATTGTCAGTTTCAATTAATGCGGGACAAGTACATGTTAGGTCAGCGTGCATTTTACAGTTGTGTGCAAAAATATGTAGGTTAATAGGTGATGGATTAGTATTTCTCATTCTAAATAATATGTATTTCGTTTTGTCTACATTTAAGGTTAGCAGATTTTGGTGTAGCCAGTTTGATACAATATTAAAACCATTTTGGGCATGGTCATAAAGCTCAGAATATGTATTGGCTGAGAATAAAAGCGCTGTGTCGTCCGCATATGATATCAATATACCATTTTGAACATTTAAACTATAGAGATCGTTAATATATGTAAGGAACAAAGTTGGTTCCAAAATACTACTTTGTGGTAAACCAAAACCACTATTTTTACGTTCTGCACTAACATATTTATCAATTTTCACACATTGGTAGCGATTGGTCAGATAGTCGGAAAACAGTGCAAGTTATGCTCCCCTTATTCCGAATGTCTCGAGCTTGCGCAGCAGTATGGAGCAGGATATTGTATCAAACGCCTTGGCCAGGTCTAAAAATATTCCCATGGAGTGCATGCTCTTATCTAGACTATTGGTAATATGCGCCGTAAGCTGGTGTACGGCTTGGTTAGTAGATTTTTTAGGCCTGAACCCAAATTGGTTATCTGAAAGCAGCTTATCATTTTCAAGGTAATGAATCAATCTAATGTTTATTATTTTCTCTAAGATCTTTGAAAGGCCAGATAAGACTGAAATTGGCCTGTAGTTAGTAATGCTTTTTTTGTCACCAGATTTAAAAATAGGAGGGGAACTACTGCATTTTTAAACAAGCGGGGGAAAACTCCTTCTTGTAAGCATAAATTAAAAATATGTGTTAAAACCGGCGCAAATGTATATCTGAATTTTTTAATAATATTGTTAGGTATATTATCCCACCCTACTGCACACACTTCTTTCAAACCACTTATGATACTTATTACTTCATCAACGTCCGTATCCAGCATCACGAAAGAATTTAGCGATGGCGATTGGCTAGTTTTAGACAGAAAGCTACTTGATTTAGGAATATTTTCCGTTAATGATCTACCGACGTTAATGAAATAATCGTTTATCTTATCAATTGCCGATATTGGACTTATGTCTGTTGACAGAAGTTCTAGTGGTGCTTCTGATTGTTTACTAGTAAATGTATTATTTTTTATAAATTTCCAGATGAGCTTACTGTTTTGCCCTGCCTTTTGCAATTGACTTTTGTCATAATGAATTTTAACGGTTTTTAAAAGATTGTTGCAAAAATTTCTGTATCTTTTATATGATAGGGAGAGTATTTCATTGTCTGGTGCCAATTTTAGTTTTTGATGGAGTTTTGGCAAACAGTTATAGGAAATTTACCACTAGTTCTATGTATGTTTTACAAGGGTAGTGTCACAACATCGCGCTCACATATCCGAATAAATATGTATGTATAAAAATGTGTTAAACGAATGAATGTCTACTAAACAATTGAACGTCTACAAAACAAGTGACTACCAGAAAGTGATCAGCTATCGATAGTGATTGCAAAAAACAGGTGCATACGATTTTCGACCTTATTGACAATGCATGACAAACTTTTTTTTGTTTTTTCTCGCTTTCTGGCAATATTAGGGTAATAAAATTATAAATTCTGAATAATGTCAATTAGGTTGAAAATCGCATGTACCTGTTTTCTGCAATCGCTATCGATAGCTGATCACTCTCTGTAAGACAGCAATTTGTTTTGTAGACGTTCATTTGTTTTGTAGGCGTTCATTTGTTTTGTAGACGTTCATTTGTTTTCCACAGTAAACAAATGAACGTCTACAAAACATATTCATTCGGATATATGAGCGCGATGTCGTGACACTACGGATCATTCCCAGTAGTTCTATTGAATACCCTTGTAAAAACATACATAGAACTAGACTGGGACATTTCCTATTACTTATCCCATTAGTTCTGTTCTCCTCATCAAGTTGTGCTAATAGAATTAGGACAGTTCTATCATAGAGCTGTTCAATAGGGCTACTGGGAATGATCCCACAAAATAGTAGAACTTGAAATTAACGAACTGAAATTAATAAACTTATTACATAACAATATTATCTGGGAGTAAGCTTTGAAAGACCCACCATACCCCCAGGGGTACTGCCAGGGGTACGGTGGGTCGGCAGCGAAAACTGTGCAGTACAATCTACTTAGTTGTTTAATACTAAAAGGAGAAAAACAAGAACAAGTGAATGGACTTTGATCATCCGTCAATGTTTGTAACTTACGTATGATTTTGTATTTCTTTAATAATAATATATTGTGTTGATTCAGCCTCAAATCACTTTTATTACTTGACAAAAACACACATCAGTATTTTATTATTACGAATGTCCAATCTGGATACTTAGTTTTTTAGTCTTTGACCACGCACAATACTGCTTCTCTTTTACACTCGCTAAATGCCAATTTTTTTATTCACTCTATAATTTGTGACACTGAACTTATTATAAATTGTAAATAAAACGTTGTAATATTATAATACTCATGAATAAGAAGTGATTCCATAACTTTTAGTCATTTTCCTACTATAGTTTGTGCAAAATCTCATTACACATGACGGCATTTTCAAATGTAACGTACACACACGCGAGTAAAAGAACGAGCGCTTCCGACGGCAGCGCGTACGCGACTAAAGCCAAATGAGAGATTTAGCCTGTTTTTAATGTGCCACTTTTGAAGTTCGCATAACTCATCTACGGTTTTTTTTACGCTGCGCTGTGGCACACGCACACACGAATCCTCCCCTCCCCTCCCCCCGCTCACTCGCTGACGCCACCGCCGTGTTTTTGTTTTTGCGGGGGGTGAGGTCGAGCTACGCACTGTACTGCAACCTCGCCTTAAGTCAATACTGCCGATTTTGGCAGCAACATCATTACTAAAGTGTTTGAGGCGAGCACAGGTCATTGGCCTACATGTAATTTCTTGTACTTTAGGGGTTGTATTAGTTGGAATTACAACCTTTTGCCCGCAGTGATCCGATGTCAAGTCAGTTAAAACAGCCTTATTTAAATAAAGACAATTGCAAAAAACATTATCTAAGCATGTAGAAGAATGTGAGGCTATTCTGGTTGGTTCAGAGAACAAAACATTTAAATTAAATGACCTAAATTTGGGTGCACGGGGCCCTACCAAGTTCTTTGGGGCCCAAGCCAACCTCCCCTGCGAGTCGGTGCACCTGCTGAATGACGGACGAGGCTCTGGCGCAAGCCTTCCCTAGGGGTTGGGAGGTCAGACGGCAGTCGCTCCCGTAAAGGCAAAACAGTCAAATCAAATGGAATGGAAAGCAACAGGATTGGTAACAGTGTTTCGGGTAGGGCACCGCCGCAAAACGGTGCGCAGGAGCCTCGCCCGACTCTTGTGGCAAGTGGGCAAGGGCTACCGTGTCGGGGGTGGACACGGCCAAAGAAGTTAGCCCCAACCCGGAAGATCCGCTTCGCATCTTGGAACATTGGTACGCTAACCGGACGCGTGAGAGAGCTGGCCGATGTACTCTCCAGGCGGAAGGTGGCCGTAGCGTTCCTGCAGGAGACTCGGTGGAAAGGCAGCAGATCCCGGTCCATTGGGAGTGGCTACAAGCTGATCTACACCGGTGGAACTGGCGGGGAGAGCGGGGTAGCGGTTGTGCTCGCCGGGGAGTTTCAGGACGGGATCTTGGAGGTGAAGCGTTACAGCGACCGTCTTATGGCTGTGGGGGTGCTTATTGAAGGGGTTGTGACCCATTTGATAAGCGCCTATGCACCACAGGCAGGTTGCAGCGACGCCATCAAGGTGTCGTTCTGGGATCAACTCGGCGAAGTTCTTCGTGAAATCCCGCTCTCACAGGGAATCATTCTGGGTGGTGATCTGAACGGTCATGTGGGTGAAGGGTGTGAGGAATTTGAGCGTGTTCACAGTGGCTTTGGCTACGGTGGCCGTAATGAGGGAGGGGAGTGTATCCTCCGAACTTGTGCGGCTGCCGACCTTGCCATTGTGAACACGTACTTCAAAAAGAAAGCCGAACACCTTGTCACCTACAAGAGCGGGAGGCACGCGACCCAGATTGATTTCCTACTTACCAGGAGACACCATATCAGCAAAGTAGCCAACTGCAAGGTCATACCCGGTGAGAGTCTCACGGCACAACACCGCCTCCTTGTCATGGACCTCCGCGTGAAGCCCAAAGGCAAGCACGCCGACCGCTGTCAACGTCAAATTCGGTGGTGGCTGCTCAAGGATGCCAAATCTCTGGAGTTCGCCTCAGCTATCGGTGACAAGTGCGCTGCTACTGAAGGCGAACCAACTCAAAGCCAGTGGGATAGAATCCAGGCGGTCATCACTGGAGCGGCTAAGGCAGTGCTGGGCATGTCTAAGGGCGGACGCAAGTGTGACAAGGAGACTTGGTGGTGGAACGACACAGTCCAGAGGGAGACAAGGGTGAAGAAAGCCCTCTTTAAAGCGTGGCAAGCGTCCAAATCTCCTGAAGACCGCGACGCATACAGGGCTGCCAAACGTGCCACTAAGAGGGCTGTAGCCAGAGCCAGACGAGACCACTTGGAACCGCTTTATACCAAGCTGGAATTGTCTGAGGGGCAGAAGCTCTTATACAAGTTGGCACGCTCCAGGGTCAAAGCGGCACAGGACATTACTAAGTGTCGCTGTGTTAAAGACCCTGAGGGCAACCTATTATGCGCGTCAAGCGCGGTGAAGGAGAGATGGCGCTCGTACTTCCATGAGCTGCTTAACAAGCAGCATAAAGAGGTGCAGCCACCGGAACTCCCTCCGAACCAAGGACTAGTGCCGCTGGTAACGCCTGAAGAAGTCCAGAGGGCCCTTCGCCACATGAAGAATCGGAAAGCTGTCGGAACTGATGGAGTCCCCATTGAGGCCTGGAAGGCAATGGGCCTGCGGGGTGTGGGCACCCTTACTAATCTATTTAACCGCATACTCCTAACCGTAAAAATCCCGAACCAATGGAGACTGAGTATCATCACTCCAGTCTTCAAAGGCAAGGGATCGGTACAGGAGTGCAGTAGCTATCGCGGTATTAAGGTGATGTCCCATACCCTTAAGCTCTTTGAGCGAATCATCGACTCCCGGATCCGACAGGAGACCACAGTCTCGGAGTGTCAATATGGGTTTCGCCCTGGTCACGGCACCATGGACCCAAGTTTCGCCCTCAGGATCGTCATGGAGCGGTACAGGTCGAAGAACACGCCTCTGCATATTCTGTTTCTAGACATGCAGAAGGCCTTTGACTGTGTGCCGTGACAGATGATCTGGTGGGCGCTAAGATCCAAAGGTGTACCAGAAGCATATATTGACATCATCCGAGACATGTACTCCAATTCCGATTCCGTAGTTCGGACTGCTGTTGGCGACACAAGAACCTTTCCCATCACCGTCGGGGTCCACCAGGGATCCGTCCTTAGTCCGTACCTATTCAGTGTCATATTAGACGTACTGTCGGACAGCATCAGAGACTCACATGAGCAGCCCCCGTGGCTGCTCATGTATGCTGATGATATCGCGCTGGCGGATGCGGACAGGGGACGCTTGGTGCGGCGTGTGAATGCGTGGAAGGAGTCGCTTGAGAACGGCGGTCTGAAAATAAACGTGGCGAAGACCGAGTACTTGGCCTGCAACAGTACTGATCCCGCGTCAATTCGTATAGGCGGAGACATTGCCCAGCGAAAGGACCTGGTCAAGTACCTGGGATCAGTACTGCACGCGTCTGGTGACATCGATTGCGACGTCAAGGTACGCATTTCGGCAGCCTGGGCCAAATGGCGTGAGGTTAGCGGTGTCATTTGTGACCCCAAAATGCCGGTTAAGCTCAAAGGACAGGTCTATAAATCCATCATTAGACCTGTCCTGTTATATGGCAGTGAGACGTGGCCTGTGCTTGAGCGACACAAGCAGAGTCTGCGTGTCACGGAGATGAACATGCTGCGCTGGATGTGTGGTGTCACGCGGAAGGACCGCATTAGGAACTCCCGCATCCGGGGTAGCCTTCATGTCCGTGACATTGCTGACAAACTACAAGAGTGTCGTCTACGCTGGTATGGCCACGTCTTACGTCAACCGGCATCATACGTGGGTAACAAATGTCTTGCCATGCTACCTCCACCGGGCCCTGGTAAACGGGGAAGGCCAAAGAAATGCTGGCTTGACGTCGTAAGGGATGATATGCGTGCCAACCAACAAACCACCAGGGATGCTGAAGACCGTGCGAAGGGGAGGAGACATAGCCGGAAAGCGGACCCCGGGCTCCAAGGCGTGGGTTTTGGAGCGCAACCGGGACAGCGCTAGGATGATGATGATGACCTAAATAAGCTAACTAACCTAGTACAAATTGGTATTTTTTCTAACAAATTAACATTAAAATCGCCACATACGATTATAGACTTCCTACTAGAAATTATGTGTTTTAAGACATCCTCTATAATGCTTTCAAACTGAGTAAAATCGCTTTGTGGTGGTCGATACACACACACTGTAATATGTTGTTCAAGCTCAACACAAGAAATCTCAGCAGTGCGCTCGATAGAAAGTTTTGCTATATCCTTACATTCTTTACATTTCAAACTATTACATACATATATTAGAGAGCCACCACGAATAGCGTTCTTTCTTACGAATGCGCTTATAACTGAGTAATGTTGATTGTTAAATATTAATTGGTCACCTCGCAACCAATGTTCCGTAATACATAAGATATCAATCTTATGTTTGTTTAAAAATAAATCTATTTCTAATTCTTTGCCAGATAGGCCTTGTATGTTTTGGTGAACTAAGTTTAAAACACATGAATGCCTATCTGTTGTCTTATCTAGTAGTTTAAACTAATAGATGTGTCAATACTACTATTGGTATAACTATTATCTACCAAACTCCTAAGTACTCTAGTAGTACTCCTATCAATATATAAATTAAATGCTAATAATTTAGCAAGTTGTCACCTATGTACATAAGGAAGATACATAGTATCTTTTGTTAAAAAGAAATTACTTATAAAAATATTAGTGTCAAAAAACAAAATACTGTCACTATGACAAGTCCTATTGTATAATAATAAATTTAATTTACCTATCTGCCTGTTTTGGTTGTCTGTGAGAGCATATGAATAAGGCAATGCACAAATAAATAAAGCTACATCCTATTTTTGTGCTAAGATCTATCATTAAGTCTGTTAATTCTATGAGACTGTTTTTGGAGACTAATGAGCTGTCACCATACAATATGATGACAGTTTATAAAATAAGGTTACAGTATTGTGGAATACGTTGAAAGCTTTATCAGTTGTTTGACACTCATATACTTTGGAAAAAGATAGATTTGAGATATAATATTTGAATTTAGTTAAATTTTCTTCATTAAGGTCCCTAATCCTTTTAAACCAAAATCGGGAAACATCTTTTATTTCTTTATTTACTTCCAGATTTACAGTTAGCGACTGTATAGTTTCATGATCTGACAGAGCTAAATAGTGTAAGGCTGGTTTATTATTCTGTACATTGCTAATAATTAACACTCTCACTGTCCATGCATTACCTACATGTAATGCACTGATGAGTTCGCTCCGTACGTCCGTGCATGACATACAATACACTATTAACCACCAAGAATAGTGTTGTTCACGAGAAACTTGAAAAAACAAAAAAGAGATAATTCTTTCAACCTGCCAAGTACGTAATCTGGCTCCCTAGGTTGCCATATCTAATGTGTAAAAAAATTAAAGTAAAACTTGGTGTATTTTAATCAAACAAAAATAAAAATGGTATTTTTTACTAAAATTCAATTTAAATAAAACTTTTTTTTTATTTCTTTGGGGGGTCTACGCTAATAAACTGTTCTTGAGACATAATTTTACAGTAGTAGAGCCTTGCTGAATTCAGCATGAATGGGCCGGCTCGACCGGGGAAGTACTACCCTCTCACAGAAAATCGACGTAAAGTAACAGTACCTAAACTGTTGCGTTTCGTTCGGTGAGTGAGAGTGCCGGAGGCCCTATCCCCTATTCCTTCTCCCTCATCCCACTCCTCATCCTATCCCTTTTCCCAACCCCAAAGGGCGGCAACGCACTTGTGACTCCTGTGGTGTTGCTTGTGTCCATGGGCTATGGGATAATTGCTTACCATCAGGCGATCCGTCTGCTCGTTTGCCGCCTAATGCTATAAAAATAATAATAATAAGTAACCTCCACAGTCGATACAATATACTGCATTAAGTGCCACTCAATTAACTTCACCTTCTTCACAATCACTATCTTCTTAAATACGCACTAAATCATCGCCTGATACAATCCGAGTCATGGTTGATAAAATGAAGCCAACACCAATAATAGGAAATATTATAAGTATTAAAACTATTCACCAATAAACACACAATCAAAAACAAAATGACATTGTCAATGTCATGTCTATGCAATTTACTTATGTATTATGGTATATAATTATCTCTTTTAGTTGTGCCTCTTTATAAAGGAAAAGGCTCGCAACAAGACTGCAAAAACTATAGAGGCATTAGCCTTCTCAGCATTGTTGGCAAATTGTATGCAAAGGTACTTATTGAAAGAGTTATGGAAGTGACCGACAAGAAAATATGGGATGTACAAGCGGGATTCCGAAATGGTATGGGATGCACGGATCAGGTTTTTTCCTTGCGAAGCATAGCCGGAAAATTTTTGGCCAAAGGTCAAAAGGTCTATTGCGCATTCGTGGATTTGGAAAAGGCTTACGATAAAGTGGTGAGGAATGAAATGTGGTCGGTGCTGTCAATGAATGGGGTGGACAGCAGCCTCATTCGAGCTCTGAAATCTCTTTATGAGGATTCTAGAGCTTGTGTGAGGATAAACGGGGCATACACTGACTGGTTTACCATCGATAAAGGTGTTAGACAGGGATGTATAGCGTCGCCGTGGCTGTTTAACCTCTTCATGGACAGTTGTTTGCAAGATTTAAAACATAGTGACTGCGGATTAAGGATGAATGGGTTACTCGTCAAATGCCTCCTTTATGCTGATGATCAGGTTATACTTGCATCTTCAACGGAGGAGTTGCAGGAGATGGTAACAATCATGCATCGTGCGTTAGAAAGGAAAGGAATGAAAGTGAATGTAAGTAAAACGAAAGTTATGGTTTTTGAAAAGGAGGAATGCGTTACGGCTTGTAATGTTTTGATCGATGGACAGCGAGTGGAACAAGTGAATGAGTTTGTTTACTTAGGTACCTTGTTTACAAGAGATGGTAAGAATGAAGCAGATATTGAAAGGATAGTTAATGCAGGTAATTGTGTGAATGGAGCTCTGAAGGCGTTTATGAACAGTCAAAACGTGTCCAAAAAGGCACGTATGGCTGTACATAGAGGTGTGTTAGTGCCTACCCTTATGTATGGTAGTGAAAGTTGGGTATGGCAGAAGAGATTTGAAAGTAGAATAAATGCTGTAGAAATGAGAGCACTGAGAAGTATGTGTGGTGTGTCTTTGACCGACAGAGTAAAGAATTGTGTGATACGAGAGTGGTGTGGGGTAAAAGAAGATGTAGTGACAAGCATTGAGAAAGGCATGTTAAGATGGTTTGGGCACATGGAGAGGATGGATGACGATAGACTGACAAAGAAGATATATCAGGCTAGTGTGAATGGGACAGGACAAAGGGGAAGACCTAGGAGAACGTTCTCTGACCAGATTGGAGACATCCTGAAAAAAGGACAAGTCAGAAGTACCCTTAACAGAAGAGCATGCATGAGAAACTTGATGGGAGTAAGTGAAGCAAGTGAGGTATGTCAGGATCGTTGCAAATGGCGTTCCGTAGTCTCTGCCTACCCCTCCGGGAAACAGGCGTGAGTCTATGTATGTATGTATGTATTATCTCTTTCGTTTTCCTCGTAGAGGTTTATCAATGAAACAATCCGCCAAAATATACACAAGATCAACAATTTGACCATGTTTGTTACCTATACATCGATCGTGTTTCGACGTACTTGGACAACACTATTGGTTGGTGGTTGAAGTTCATACGTCCATGCATTGTATATAACGCACTATTGGACGTGCAATAATTGTATTGATAATTGTCTTAGGACAGTGAAAGTGTTAAATACAAAAGATTTTAACCGCTATAACGTAATTATGATGATAGTGGTTTTAGTTAAAATTCGTGTTCACATATTGTAGATTAGATTTCCTTAAAGGAAAAGAAAGAAAGAAACGAGCGTTTATTTCCATGCCAGACGAAAAGACATGAAAAAAAGAAACAATATGAAAAGGAGACTACAATTAGGAATAAATCGGTACACGTTGGTCTTCGGTAGATTATTAGACTAACGCATGTTAACTGACAAGGTAAATTTAATATCCAAGACCTAAAAAAACCGTAATTTTATGCCAAATGTGATAAATTCCAACATAACGAACTTACTCTCCAGCAAGATCTTGCTGACGCATTGTAATCCCCTTTGTCCCATAAACACGGATCATGTGAACAGATTTGAATGTTTAAAATGTACCGCACTGAAAGCTCTTCTATGTAAAAATGTTCGACTTTCCGTTTGATGTCCGTCGTAATATGTCACGTTTATGCAGCTTATAGTCATCACACTTCCTTTAATGTTGGCACAGCATTATATTATACAGCACTAGAGAATGCACGCGGCTACGCCCGTACATTTTTAATATTTAGCTTTTTCATAATGACTGCTTCTTAGTGCATGCCCACAGTCTACAAGTAACCTAAATGCCAAATTTCAGCGTATAGCGGCTCGTAAGTTAATCAGAAACGCAAGAATGATGTTTATACAGATAATGAGAAACATTATTGTTTCATTGTACTTAGTTGTGGCCTTCAGAAGAAATACAATTTTTTAGAAGATTGCGGTGCTTAATCTAATGATAATTACGTCTGTTGTCTCTGACCTTTCTACTGATTTAAAACGATCGCGGTGGCGGAGCTTCATTATCAACATCATACATATTTATCATTATCATCAGCCCTGTATATAAACTGTCCCACTGCTGGGCACGGGCCTCTTCTCACTATGAGAAGGGTAAGGCCATAGTCCACCACGCTGGCCTAGTGCGGGTTGGCAGACTTCACCAAGTCTTTCGAGAACAATATGGAGAACTCTCAGACATGCAGGTTTCCTCACGATGTTTTCCTTCACCGTTTAGCAAGCGATAATTAACAATTTAATACGCACATAACTTCGAAAAGTCATTGGTGCGCGCCGTGGGCTCGAACTCGGACCCTATGCGTAACAGTCTGTCGGTCTCTGCCCTAGGCTATCGCTGCCTGCATACATATTTATACGAATATTAAAATTACACTCTTGACTATATCATCGCAGAGTCTATAAACTACTGAAACTAGATTATAACTATGGGTATTATTCATATCATAGGTATTCAATTACCTCGTATATATCCGCATTTACATAGGACATATTTGAAAGTAACAGGATAATTATAAAAAAAAAACTTTTTTAACCATTTTCGTTCCTCGAGCGTGCGCCCGGCGTGTGCGTACCCTCGGCGTTCACTCTGTAATAAACGCACGGCCAATGTGAGGTCGGCCTAAAGGTGGACTATAACAAAATCCTAGCTACTACTTCTCTACGTAGGAGCAGGCCACAGCTAATAAATCACAGAATGTAAACAAATCGCAAATATCTTAAATCGATTTTTATGTTACAAAAGGTAACACACAACAGGTACCTAACATTTGAAACAAAATTATTTTTGGATAAAGGTGCTGACCATAGAAATATACTCGTATGATATCTATGGTGCAGACCTTAAATACAATACAAAGTGAGAACTTGACGTCTTCCTTAATAACAGTTTCAATGATCATAAAGCTTTTGTTACACGAAGTTTATGACATATTTTATTATTAGGATAAGAGGAGGAATATGAATGAACCCGGTGTAGTGGTTTAAGCGCTTTGTACTACGTCGAGTGTTTTGGGTTCGATCCCCAGACTAGACAACACATTATTGTTGCTAGTCTGGATGTACTTTGTCTCCGTTGATTACATCTTTGATAAGTACCGAAACAGAATTGCCAACGTAGGAGTACACATTTCTATTAATGAAAAAAAATGCACTGTGGTGGTTTATATGAAAATTGCCCAGTTGAGAATTTCGCTGAGTTAGATCAGCATGCAGTAAAATACTTTGAGCCATTCATAAATGTTTGTTTTTAGTCTAAGTATTTTTTAGTATGTGTATGTTTATTAAATTCAACGTGGTTCAAGATTTATAAAATAGCGTGACCTTATTTTTACAAAATAAAATATTTGTTAATGGAATTAATTATATTTAATTTTAAATATATATTTAAGTACGGATAATTAAGATTCGTTTACTTAAAAATATTTTATTTTAAAATAAAGCTGAAATTTAGTGTAGTACATTTTATTATTACAATTTGGACAATATTAAAGAAGGTAAAATATTTTTTCTGCCACTAACTAAAATAATTCCCACAGTCTACACAACAAAACACTACAGAAAACGAAGGAAATACCCACTCATAATTAAAACAACATCTTTATCACCTGAATTAAAAGGAGTATGATGGTATTGTCGTCGACAAAACACAGTAGATGTTCGAGACAGGCAGCAGGAGTCAGGCAGTCCATAAAACATTTCTTTATATTGCCGGTATATTCCGCTGTTAATAGCGGCTATGAAATACCGACCTTGGAGAAGCAACAGGTAGATTATATGGGTCAAATTTGGTATAGATTTGACCCCTCTATGTCATACTTATATTTAGTCATAGTTGATTGAATCAGGCGTTACTTAGTGGAACTCCATTGTAACCTAATGGAAGGAAAGAGGAACCCACCACGCACCCTCAGATTGACCACCCCAACTATTAGAGACTAGGCATCCTCAGGAACGATGGGCAATGACTGACTTGTGCAGAGGCGAAAGACGTGTTGAAGAATATTCGGCGCGTACAGCGGGATACTGCAAGTCAGGTATCTTCCTGGAACCCATACCATTACTATATCCCTTATCCTTTTAGGGGAGTTCGGTATTGTCAACCTTTTTCTATTGCAATAGTTGGGGTGCTCAATCCGAGGGTGCGTGGTGGGTTCCTCTTTCCTTCCATTAGGTTATATTTAGTCATTAATCTATGATCACAAAAGCACTTTGATGAAGGTACGATTCTAAGACTTTAGAAGCGTGTGGTTATATCCGTGTTATTTGGGCCACTGATCCGCACCTGTAGCTCATAGCGTGATATAATATAGCTCATAGCGACAAAGATTTTCTTCAACAACTGCTTGGCTTAGTCCACCCCTACGGTCCCCAAGAAACATACATATCAAACTTCTACTTCTTGCGCCCAATTGTTGCAGCTGTGAATTTTCCGCCTGTCAGGGAAGAATTTGCTAGTTGGTATAATCTTATACCAACCACCATCAAAACAGAGGTAAAGAATATGCGGTCAGGTAACAACATAAGTTATTTGTGTTACTTTACGTTCCTACTGTGTCACGAACTACGTACAGGTGTTTAACCAAAGGTGACTAAAATATATTTTAGTGTGGAATTCTAATAAACTTTATTCACGACTTTTATACATAAACACTTTGTTTTGGTATTTTTTCGCGAAATGCCGCCGTTATTATACGTGTTTTTTGATCTCTTGGTTATTGTTTACAATGTGTAATGATTATGTTAGCTGCCGCTAGTCATAATTATGTATATAGATGGTTTTATGACTCAAAATTACGTCTTTAATATCGTATAGCGAAAGCTTTTTTTAACCCACTTCAAAGAAAAGGAGAAGGTAGGCAAATGGGTTGTTTTTTTCATGGTTGTTACCTCAAAATTCCGTCATTTCGTCGTTGTGGAGCGAAAACTCACTAACTAACAAAAAAGAAACTTTGAGATAATCGCTTCTAAAATATTTTGAAGCTTAGAACTTAAATAACTCTTAAATGGTTAGGATTAGAAAGATGATGTCTATGACCAAAATATGTATCATATGTATATAAAATTAAATAAATAATTTAAAATGTATAAATTTTACATCTGCTTTAGTAATTTGATTATATTTGAATTGATGATTTTTCGCATAAGTAAAAAAATACTTTTTTGGTATTTAGTTATTTATTCACGCAATTTAGTAATTTCTTGGCTGGCTGTTAGTGAATTACAAGTTAAAACATGTTCCAACGAAAAGTAATTAAGTACGTTTAGTGACATTGCAAATAAAACATTGGTACTACCTAAACCCTTGCCTAAACGATCTAATATGAGATTTAACCAAGTCTTTTAATTAATTTTCGTGTAGATTGTTCCTATTGACTGAGTAGTTAGGTAGTTATCGCATTTTTATAACTCCGAAATTATTAAAAAAACAGCCTTAAATATTAATTCAGAAGGTAGACAATGTACTTTTAGACACCTTGACATCAATAACACATTTTCACCAATAATGTTACTTAGTGAGTTTTCGCTCCACAACGACGATTTATATAAACCGAATCGGAAAATTATTTTTTGTTATTCCGTTCGAGGAAAATCCAAAAGATCATATAATTTTAATCATATGTTACCATAATTATATTATAAGGTACTTATACACCATGTCGGAATTACGATGCGTGATTTAATTAAAAACACGTTTCATTATAACGAGAAAACGCATTTAGTACTGCAAGAAAAAGAGTTATAATTATACTAGACGTCGCCAGTGGCTTCGCCCGCGTCAATAATACATATAAAGCTTCCTTTTGAATCATTCTATCTATTAAAAAAAAATGCATTACAATCCGTTGCGTAGTTTTTAAGATTTAAGCATATATAGGGACAGACAGACAGAAGACAGACTTTGTTTTATACTATGTAGTGATATGTATATCGCTACAATGGTATTTATTACTGTGACGTCGCTGTGACGTCGTGATGACACCGTCCGCCCGGCCGCCTGCATCTTCACCTCCCACCGCACCTCGAGCTGCTATAAATACTCAAGCGCTGGCTGCGCTCGTCCCTTTTTTCTGGCGAACCGGCACCGAGCTAAGTGACCACCTGTCCTGGACGAACCGGCAGCAGGACCCTCAACAAAACCTTTATTATCGCCGAATCACGCGACCCTGTTTATATCTTTTTTTAATAACATTTTTTAGTAATTTTTTCGCTAGTAAAACGCTTGCTAAATGATGTTTAGATTTACTTGAGAAATAAATCAATTTTCATTAAAACATTCAACTCACATTTTTATTTAAACACACTCAAGGGCGATTCTTCGTTACAGTGGCGCCCACGGGAATGTATAGGTAGGGTTTTGTTGAGAATCCGCTGCCGGTGAGTCCTTTTTTTTATTTTTTTTTAACTGTGTATGTGTGAAGTCGTTCCAAAGCAGTGTGTGATTATTTTAGTGGCATATATTGTTTTTTTTTTGCTTGTTCTATTGTGCTCGGGAAGTCGGTAGTGTTGTGCCGATCACAATAGACATTTTCTCTTTTTGTTCTGTTGTGCTCGGAAGGTCGGTTTTGTATTGCGCCGGTCACAACAGACAAATTTTGTCTTACTACGCATGGTAAGCATTTTTATATTATAACTATTACTGTAGCCGCGTGTGATAATTAATTTTGTATCAACCGCATAAGTAACAAGTTATAATCGTTTTGTTTGCGACCACGTGTCAACTAAATGACGCGCTGTGGTCACATTCTTTGATCGCATTCTTTGTATTGCGATTTATGGCCTCGCGTCCTCTAACGACGCGCTAAGGTCACCTTCGTTGATCGTATGCTTCGCGATTAGCTTTTTTAATGCCACTAAGGTAATTAAGTGCTACTGGTTATTATTGCTAATAATCTGCTTTGGCTGACTTATGGAACGACACCCTTCTCTTTTTCATTTCTTCTCATTTTTCTACTATAACCTTCTGCTAGCGATTTTGTACGGCGATATATTTCTATATAGTCGGTATTATTTAATACGCTTACCGCCTACTACGGCGATTATCTTTTAAAATTAACTATTTTTTTCTTTCTAACTAAGAAAGTTGCATCTTTATTATACCACGTGTACCTACCATAATTGGACTGGTTAAGAATGAACGTACCTAAAGATGCTATCGTATTAAATACTAGGTATTTAGCTAGAATTCCGCGTTCATTTATTAATAAAATGTACACGTGTCACATGCAGGTTGCTCACTAACAATAATGAACGAATGTAATCTTTGTCTATTTTGTATAAAATACGAATATTAAATTTTGAATTATTAGTTGTTCGTTTTCTCAAATGTTTATTTTGCTACAATCGTTGTTTTTGGTCTTCGATTCTATCTTCTTGTTACTGCCTATCGGTATGTTATTTGCAAATGCATCTATTTATGCATTTACTGTTCATTGTGAACTCAAAGATTAAATTCCTGCGTCGCAATTATTGAATTCTATTTTTTTTTTTGTAATGTTTTGTGTCACTAGGATTGTTTCTTTCAATGTCTGGTTTCTATTGAAATATATAAAACATATAATGTTGAAAAAATGATAAAATTAAACCGTTGACAGCCGGATAAATACTTAATTATCAATATGTAACTTGTTCCTTTTTACAAAATGCTATGCATCTGGTTTACTAAATCATCTTAAATAGTGCTGGTTATAATGTGTTCTTGTGTTTACGCTGATGTTATTATATCAAACTGAAATTGTCTACCTTAATTGAATTGAAACTAACTTTAACTAAAGTGGGTATTTGCACATAACTTAAATCATTAAGTTCTATTCTTGAATAAATAAGTGGCTATTTACATATGAATCAAATAAAAAAAATTTATACCTCATTAAATAACTAAAGTGGCTGTTTACATACAAATAAATAAATAATTTCAATACTTAAATAACTAATGTGGGTATTTCTACATAAATCAATAATTTGTATACTTTAATAACTAAAGCGAATTAATTGATGTACAAGTTTAAGAATACCCTTTCGTATTTCTCAATCAACTATTTTAAACCCAAAAGCTGAATAAAATAATTGAATCTTATTCTATTACAGCATAAATAAGTTTATAAACAATTGGGTACAGTGTCATTAACAACAATGTAAGACGCATATGTATGCGAAGTTATAATTACCTACATAATTATTTGTGAAGGCCTACAATAGTGCTATTGTTTTCGAGTTGGAGCTCACAAGTCACAAGATAACGCATTGTTGTGTTAACCATTTATGTAAACATGCTAACATAAAATGAATAAATATTTCAGTTATAAATTGTCGCAGAAATTTATTGTATGTAATATTGTTGCACGAATTTGTTATTTATCTAACTAATTATCCAACTATCTGATAACTATCTAATTTCACATAACTATATAAATATCAGATATGTTTCTCTTGGTGATTTCCATATAAAAGATCTTAAATTAACTCACTACAAAGTTTAAGAATGTAATGATTAATGCTCATCACTAATGATCTAATCACTAAAATAACTTAACACTTTGTTACAAATAGTATAAAAATCTTTAATTCCTAATTACAGCTCAATCATGTACCCAATTATCTTGTTACATATAGAATGACTAGTTATGACTAATCGTAATCAAACATTTTTTTTTCCTCATGGCTCAGTGGTTAAAAAGCTGTTGTCTGATCAGTCTGTTAGTTCGATTCTCGCCTGTTTTTTTTAGCTACTGTTGTGTATACTATGTCATCGATTGTCTACTTCGGTGATATATTAGTTACTACAACCTATCTCGAATTGTGCATTTGCCGCTAATGGCTATTGTATAATTTATATGACTATAAGTTGTCCTTGAGTCGCGGCAATGGAATCCGGCGCCAAACGCGCAGTGATGACTCACTTGTTTACGTCAGCCGATCACTCGGCTCAAAACATTGTATTATACTTTATACTTAATTATAATGAACACTTTTTTATGCTTTTACAATTCGCATCGAGCGCGTTAATGAGCAATTTGTTTGTGATACTGCCAACTGATCGTAATATTGTTAGTATCGTAATATAGTAAAATCGTAATATTAGGTTACGACTTATATACTTTCAATTAATTTCACTTATCGAATACGGGTTGTCAGGTGGTGCCTACCAACATAGACTGGGTGGCTATTTGCTATAAAACTCACGTATAATACCTCTTCGCGCGTCGTGTATTATAATGAATACGACTCGCATCGTGAATGAATGCTGGCTTGTTCATGCGTATGATGGTGTGTAGGCCTTTTGAATGTGATGTATGTCAGGTAATAGGAACGTTCAATGCTTGGTGACGTATGAATGGTCGAGGGTTATACTTGTTTTTTTTTCTCTTTCAGGGTTAATAATTGCCTTGTATTTAACCTACTGACACCACCACCACTCGTCTGTTTCAGGGTCCTGGAATGCAGTGGCCGCCTACCAGCCACAGAATTTTCCCTCTGGGAAAATTCTGGCCTAATGGGGGGAGTGTGTGACGTCGCTGTGACGTCGTGATGACACCGTCCGCTCGGCCGCCTGCATCTTCGCCTCCCACCGCACCTCGAGCTGCTATAAATACTCAAGCGCTGGCTGCGCTCGTCCCTTTTTTCTGGCAAACCGGCACCGAGCTAAGTGACCACCTTTCCTGGACGAACCGGCAGCAGGACCCTCAACAAAACCTTTACCATCGCCGAATCACGCGACCCTGTTTATATCTTTTTTTAATAACATTTTTTAGTAACTTTTTCGCTAGTGAAACGCTTGCTAAATGATGTTTAAATTTATTTGAGAATTAAATCAAATTTTATTGTAACATTTAACCACGTTTCTCATTTAAACACACCCTAAGTAGGGATAACGTTACAGTGGACACCTGGTAGGTCTCCTTTGTTACATTACATATCAAATAAGTTCTCAAACTTTTAATGTAGCAGTAATCTTTTCTTTACCAAAACAAAGCTATAAACTATATTACAATTTCCTGTACCCAATGATTACGATAACAAAGGCTGGTCATCAAGAAAATCTCTTAGTCAAAAAAGTTTGTGTCACGTACGCAAAAAGACCTACAGTTTGCACTATGTGCAAATATTAGTACATTGGAATTTGTCCCTTCTCTCAACGAAGTATTCGATTTATTGATCGAGTGGACTGGTTCGGTTTTAAATTCCTCGGAGATAAAAACTAATACATTAATTTTCTTCAAGCGTAGCGATAGCGTCGTAAAAAAATTATTGTGATGATCTCAGATGTTCAAAGCATATTTCGTGAAATACGAAATATAAGGCAGCATTCTGGCGTCGTGGTTAAAGCAATCTCTTCACCATTTACAACTAACTGCATCGAGTGTTGTGAATTCAATCCCTACAAGTATGTGTGTTCTATAAATATTTGCGTTGGTTATACAGGATTTATACCCAGTGCAGGATTTATTTTATTAAAAAGAGTAAATTTGATTCAATCATGCAAAATTTTCAATGAATAAGTATATCGATGCCTTACGGCCAAAAGAGGCTAACCGCCACTTTACAAACTTTACAGGAGAGTAGTTTAAAGTGCAAAATAAGTGAAAAAATATCATAGAAAATTTTCTGTACGTTCCAAAATGTTTTAATTTTTACGAAATGACATTGTTAATTAAAACAAATCACACTCCTAACACTATTTTACTGTCGCTTAGTTCAAATGGTCCTAATTATACTAACAGGAAAAAACGTCGTAAATGAAAACAACTCAATAATGAGTACCAACCCAAATTATTTAACTGCACCATTTATTTTATTTCTGTTGAAGAAAAAGAGCATACCTGTGCTTTTTCTGTTCATCAAGTGGAGCCAATATGATATAACCGGCTATTGGTTAATGGCAGACGAACAAGGAAATTATAATAAATTAATGATCTATAAAAATACAATAAGCTCTTTTATACTACGTGAAAGCACATTGTGATTAATTCTTATAAAATTATACATACATACTTACATACATACATCAGACTTTTATAAGTTTTTAAACTGGCTAACCGACTAAGGTATGAATTTAAAAAAAGAGAAATTGTGCTCAATCAGTCTTTATTTTAGAAAATTAAACAAAACAATTGTTACTCATTGTAAGTTAGTCTTGCATTATACATTCATGCTGACATTCTAGGTATGACAAACGTTTGGTCCTCGTCGTCCGCATGTCTACGTCTACAGTTGCCGTAAATCGCCTCGCGACGTCTGTTGCCGGGGGAGTCCTCCACAGCAAAGAAACTACCCAAAACAACCCTGTCCGGTGAAGACATGCGTCAGGGGGAAGATGAGGACACCGTGGCGGCCTCCAGCCACTCCATAACCCTTAATAGGGCATGGGCAAACTGAGGGCGATTGAAACAAAAACGCAGTCAATTTGGCATTATGGGTGTATAGTGAAGTAAAATTGCAAATCTTTTCATCCCCAAGAGTTTTCAGTTTTTCAGGAAAACTTGTGGGAAAATAATTCCTCTTGCCCATTTAGATCATCACATGTAAGTGTTATGTGGGAAATTATTTCCCTACTTATGGGAAATATATTTTATACACATCCGGTAGTAGGGACAATAAAATAACATATTGTGATTATTTTATTACAGGATAATATTTTATGTAAATAAAACAGAAATAAATGTAAATATTTATTTATTGGTGGAACATTTCAAAGCAAGGAGCAGCACACAAAGAGACCTTACAAATTTTGCAAATGTATTTGCTGTGTTGTTCCTTTGCATGTGTACCGAAGATCCTACACCTCCGAAATTTGGACAATTCTGGCATGTGCGATCCAACATCCGCTTTTCTTAGTTCCTCGGGTACTGCAGTGGTACCTCCTTTTATGGTTTTGAATACTGGAGCAATTTTTTTTCGTGACCTCATCTTCTGACGAACATAACAGCGCGGACAGTTGGGTTTCAATATGTGAATCACGAAGATGTTTCTGAAAGAAAAAATATACTACCTTCTTTCTGATTGTGTAGCATAAACATTCCTCGCAGGAAAATATTTCCCACAATATGATAAATATTTAAACCTAAACGGGCAACAAGCTAATATTACCCACATAGTTTTGAGACCTAAATTTCAGTCACTCATTGTTTTTCATACTAATAAATTACATAAACAAGTAACGTGACCCTTTATCTAATAAAAGAAACCAATAGTAAACACTTACCGGTTTTTTTTTCGGCATTATCACATTTTTTATCCAAAATCACACAAAATTTTTCAAGATTCCTGGGTCGGGCAGTGTTATTGGGTTTTTCGGTCACGGAATTCTCAGTAGCAGCACGGAGTCTGGAAATGTGCCCGGTACGGCAATAGGCTCGCCCCTTATTACGTGGGACTAAAGTATATCTGGCGAAAAGTGGGTGTAGAAATACACCTCTGCCTACCCCTTCAGGGATAAAAGGCGTGACGTTATGTATGTATGTGTTATGTATGTATCACACAAAAAACGGTGATCTGTTTGACAAAACATTGAAAGTAAAACTTTGACTACTCATTTTTTTTTACTTCGTTCGTTTTGGAAACGTGTTTTTTGGCTAATATTGTAGGTTACCTCATAAAGAAAAAGATGACAGTGACATTTTTTGGGAACAGTTACACATTTGACCGTTTACAACAAAAAAATGATGTGGGAATAATGTTCATCTTGCCCAATTAAGGGATAAAGAGGGTTCTTATAATCGCTTTTGCCGTGTATCCATTCATTCGCACTCAGCCGTCCGTTCACTCAATTGATAAAACAATGATGATGACACATGTTAAATCAGTCACGGTGGCAAATCTTGAGGCAGAATAACAATTTGCAAAAGAGGGACCTACTAACGTGCGCTAATATATGTGCAAAACAAACGTGCAGTTTTTATTCTCTCACTCTCATAGTCCCATAGGCAATTCGACACAACAGAGTCATATCAGTCGCAGGATTACCTCTTGACTGTTACTGAGAATTCATCAAAAAATCCAATAATTCCTTGCAGGCCCAACCTGGGATTCGAACCCTTGATTATGCTCCTAAGCCAGGCCAGCCAACAAAAACTCTGTAGGTTCAGTTCAGTTATTTATTTCATAAACAAATATACATTTGTGTCGAAATATTTAAATACACATATAAAGGCATTGCTATTGTGATTACATTTTACCAAATACATAAATTAATCAATTTTCATTCATTAAAATAATAATACATACATACATACACACATACATATCGTCACGCCTTTTATCCCCGAAGGGGTAGGCAGAGGTGTATTTCTACACCCACTTTTCGCCAGATATACTTTAGTCCCACGTAATAAGGGGCGAGCCTATTGCCGTACCGGGCACATTTCCAGACTCCGTGCTGCTACTGAGAATTTCGTGACAGAAAAACCCAATAACACTGCCCGACCCAGGAATCGAACCCGGGACCTCCCGATCCCACGCGCACATTTATGCCGCGAGACCAACGAGGCAGTCGTATAGGGTTTGATGTCGAGTTTTCCGTCTCTATGCAAAGATGGTATTTGCATCGTGTTATCCCTTAGTCGCCTCTTACGACACCCACGGGAAGATAGGGGGTGGTGACACTTGTATTCTATGCCGTCAACCACACGGCCTTATAAATAATAATACTATAGCGAAAATACAAAAATGTCAAATCATCTGAATTATTGGAAGTCAAAATACTGTTATTACATAAATTATTACAATACATTATAAAAAATTCATAATTACCAATTATAATTTATTATTGTCTTTAAAAAATTCGTCAATACTGTAATAACACTTTTGAATCAATAATGTCTTGAGCTTATTTCTAAATATGTTCACATTCATAATGTCCTTTAATTCTGGTGGTAATTTGTTAAATATGTTTACAGACTGCACACTTGATGAGCGTTTTACAATATTAAGCTTTGCTTGGAGGATAGTTGGCAGATCTTTTCGCCGAGTTTTTACTCTCTCTCTCAGTGTCACTCTCAAGCTTGTTTAGATTTTTATGTAAATGAGTAAGGAGAATTAGAATATAAAGGCAAGGTACTGTTAAAATACTTAACTTGATGAAATGTTCCCTACACGATTCAATTTGATCTAAACGAAGCATGGTTCTCCAAGCTCTCTTTTGCATAACGAAGGCAGCATTCACGTTATATTGGTAACTGTTTCCCCAAAATTTAATACTGTACCTAAGTTTAGATTCAACTAGGGCAAAGTAAACTGTACGAAGTTGAGCAATTGATAAAACATCTCTGAGAGATCTGATAGCATAACATGCACTACTTATTACATTTGTCACTGAATTTAGCTCTGCCTTCCAGTTGAGGAGACAAACAATTTGCACTCCTAAAAACTTTACATTATCCACTATATCAATCCTATTTTCCAAAGATAATACGTTCATAGGAGCATTGTTTCTAACTGTAGATTTAAAAAGCATACATTTGGTCTTTTTTACATTCAGTTTCAAATTATTAATCGAAAACCAGTTTTCACAGGCTGCTAGAAAGTTATTTACTTTATATTCTAAGGTCATAAAATCTTGAGCAGTTATAACAGTACTGGTATCATCAGCAAACAGAACTAATTTAACATCCGGTAAAACACTTTGTATGTATGCAGTTAAATCATTTACAAATATTAAAAAGAAAATCGGACCCAGCACTGAGCCTTGAGGAACGCCTCTATTAATAGAAAATAATTTTGATTTGTGAATTTGTTCCACACCTTGTTCAACAGTTTTAATTTCAACACATTGCTTTCTATTTCTTAGGTAAGAACTGAAAAGCTGTAAAACATTTTCTCTTATGCCGTAATGCTCTAACTTGTCCAGTAGAATGCAATGATCTATGGTGTCAAACGCAGAACTTAGGTCTAGGAATAAGCCTGCAACCTTTAGTTTAATATTCAGTTTGTTGACTATATCACCAACTAACGAGTCTATTGCATCTAATGTGCCTATACTTTTTTGATATCCAAACTGATTAAAATGTATAATTTTTTGATTATTCAAATATCTGACAAGTCTGGATTTGATCACCTTTTCAAACAGTTTTGATAAAACCGGTAATAAGGAAATGGGCCTGTAATTGCCTGGATCTGTTTTAGATCCTTTCTTATAAAGTGGCAGAACTCTGCCTATCTTAAATTGATCCGGAAACACACCTTGATTTACACATTCATTAATTATCTCAGATATTGGATGTGCTAATATGTCTATATTATCCTTAATTATGCTAAGCGGTATTTCATCATGTCCAAATGACTTTTTACTCTCCATATATCTTACCATCTTGTTAATTTCATAAGGTGTGACTGGATCAAAACTCATATAACTCTGAACTCTAGTAGTAAGTTCCATAAGATACTTTTTAGCCAGTTTACGATTACAAGTATTTATGCCTTTACTGTTGTCAAATGTTTCTGCAAAAATTTCAGCAATGTCTTTAGGGTTATAAACCATTTTATTATTATATTTAAGTATTATATTATCACTATCAAAATTGTTAATGGCTTTTTTCCGAGTATTATTGACTATTTTCCAAATTTCTTTACTAGAGTTGGTGGCTTTACTAATTTGATTTGTAATCTCTTTTTTCTTAGCATATCTGATTACTTTTTTATACGTTTTAAGATAACGGCTACGATATTCTAGTATTGATAAATCGCAGTTGGCTTTATTTATAAAATTTAGTACCCGCTTCATTTTACTAGCTATCCTAATGCCTTTGGTTAGCCACTTTGTTCGACCGTTTCTATTCATATTAATTTTAATTTTATTTTTTTTGAATGTAGGCGCATGTAATGTTTCTAGTTTTCTAATAAATGTGTTTATACCCAAATTCCAATCATGCTCTAAAATGGTTTTTCTGAATGATTTATTATTTTTTCATTATAAAATCTTCGTTGTGGTAGCAAGAAATTATGTATGAGTTGGTCTCTTTGTCTTTTACTCCACATATTTCAAAACTATTTGTTTTATAAAGTCGCTTACAAATGTCTACCTCCTCAACTTGTCTATTTTTATGAGTTAACACTAAGGTTCCTCCTCTGGTTTTATTCAATCTCGTGTTGTAAGAGCTTAAAATATAATTTGAAAAACTAAACTGTGATACCATTATATGATTTAAAAAATGTTCACTTATGCATATCGATGCCTTCCGGCCAAAAGGGGGTAAGCGACATTTTTTGCGAAATCGACTTATATACATGGTTAGAATCGGCTTTTTTTTCTGCGTCTAATGGTCTAAGTTTCGTGGCTCTAGGACAAACTTTTTGTCGCTTAGGCGCTAAAGGAATTGAGGTTCTAACACTAAGTTTTTCGGCATAAACGACAGTTATTTTTGGTGTATTTTGTATTATGGTGGTTGGATAAAAATTATATTTCAAATCTGTGACATAAGCATTTTTGGCTTTGAATATTTTTTTCTTTACTTGAACGTTAAGTAGTTTGGGCTGTAAATACTTTTTGGTAAAAAATACATTAGTCAAATTTTACTTGAATTTTTGTGTACCAAACTTTCGGTTAGGATATTAGGGCAGTTTCTTTGGATGAAATATATGTCATTTATTACATTTAGGTCTCATTTCCGTGACTTTATTTGGCGTTTATTTTTATTTTCCCTAGTCACCAAATCAATCATCGAAGGCGCTTAGGATAATTTATCCAAACGAATGTCGCCTTACATTGTCGCTTACCCTTTTTTTTCCCTCTCCAAAAAAATATCTGGTATGTTGGTTAGATAACAAGGTAAATCAAAGGTTTGGCGGTTAGCTTACAGAAGAATGACAAACAGCGTCGGTTATCTCACTCCTTCGTTTGAACAAAATGTCATTAGCGTTGCACAGCGAATATTCACCGCGGGCATAAGCACCTCCGTGCTTGCGAGTCCGTTTGGCGCGAAGTTTTTCGAAGGAAATAAAACGGTAAGATTATTTTAATAGACTTTTATATTCATCTATAATTGTGTACTCTAATTAGTTATTTTAAGTTTTATAGGCAAGAAGTCATTCTTTTGCTATCTTGTTCAGACAATACTGAATGGTTAAATAAGTACCTACAGAGTTTTTGTTGGCTGGCCTGGCTTAGGAGCATAATCAAGGGTTCGAATCCCAGGTTGGGCCTGCAAGGAATTATTGGATTTTTTGATGAATTCTCAGTAACAGTCAAGAGGTAATCCTGCGACTGATATGACTCTGTTGTGTCGAATTGCCTATGGGACTATGAGAGTGAGAGAATAAAAACTGCACGTTTGTTTTGCACATATATTAGCGTTAATAGGTCTCTCTTTTGCAAATTGTTATCCTGCCTCAAGATTTGTCACCGTGACTGATTTAACATGTGTCATCATCATTGTTTTATCGATTGAGTGAATGGATGGGTGAGTGCGAATGAATGGATACACGGCAAAAGCGATAATAAGAACCCTCTCTTTGGAGTGGCTGAAGGCCGCCACGGTGTCCTCACCTTCCGCCTGACGCATGTCTTCATCGGACACGGTTGTTTTGGGTAGTTTCTTTGCTGTGAAGGACTCCCCCGGCTACGGAGTACATGTTGTATGGGGCAGCGGAAATAATTGTGAAGGTTGTCTATTCTTTTAGAAAGTAGTAAAACAAAATATTTTTCATCGATATTTGGTTATGTAATAATAATATATATGTTTCGTTAAGATTTGCTATTTCACTTTCCATTCTCGCAATTTCGTTGTTACTGACGTCTGTAGTTTCTTTCATGAACTGAAACTGTACTGGTCTACAGTACCTGGTTGAAGAAGGAGATTCATTCTTCCAATACACCGAAGATTGTTTTCATTGGTCATTGAGACGGAGAGGAACTAATGTTGATAGAAACAAGTTAGTGTCTGTGGCACCATCTTAATGTGCGTAATAATGAGTTAATTTACTAATATGGCAAAAAATGGAGATTCGCAGGTATTCGCAGCTGGAAGTGATTTATTAATTATCTACACAAATGTGCCTATTATTTGAATTATAAGAGAAACCGCCGCAAGCCGCCGCAACCTAGATATGGCCGTTTAAACTAAGAATTTTACTTAAAAACAAGCTTTCTTCTCTAATTATCCTGCACTCATATTAATCACTTTATCGACAATACTAATTATCTAGTAGATTCTCTAAGACGTGTTGTATTACAGAAAATTTAAGTATATTTAAAAAATCACCACAAACTGGAACATACAACCCACTAACTTAGGGCATTTTTCAAGTGAAAATTCAATATCCTTTTAACTTCAACTTTGAAATTTTATTAAACTAATAAGGTAACGCAATAAAAATAAAATTATTATGTGTTTGTGTTTATTTAGGCTTGTAGTATCCAATACTGGTATGACATATTCGAATAGTCATACTTTTCAAAATTGAATTTTTTCCGCTCATTGACCACCGTGGGACGTCGCGAGGTGATTTACGACAACTGTAGGCGCGGACATGCGGACGACGAGGACCAAACGCCTACCGTCATACCTAAAAGTGGTCCTTAGGTACGAAATTTTAAGTTTATATTTTTTTTTCATACCTAGAATGTCAGCATGAATGAATAATGCAAGACTAACTTACAATGAGTAACAATTGTTTTGTTTAATTTTCTAAACTAAAGACTGATTGAGCACAATTTCTCTTTTTTTTAATTCATACCTTAGTCGGTTAGCCAGTTTAAAAACTTATAAAAGTCTAACGTATGTATGTAAGTATGTATGTATAATTTTATAACATTTAATCACAATGCGCTTTCGCGTTGTATAAAAGAGCTTATAGTATTTTTTATAGATAATTAACTTATAACAATTTCCTTGTTTTTCTGCCATTAACTAATAGCCGGTTATGTTATATTGGCTCCACTTGATGAACAGAAAAAGCACAGGTATGCTCTTTTTCTTCAACAGAAATAAAATAAATGGTGCAGTTAAATCATTTGGGTTGGAACTCATTAATTGGGTTGTTTTCATTTACGACGTTTTTTCCTGTTAGTATAATTAGGACCATTTGAGGGTAAGCGACAGTAAATAGTGTTAGGAGTGTGATTTGTTTTAATTAACAATGTCATTTCGTAGAGACCTAATCAAAAACTATATGGTTAAATTTTGAAGCTTTTGGAACGTACAGAAAATTTTCTATGATTTTTTTTCTCTTATTTTGAACTTTAAACTACTCTCCTGTAAAGTTTGTTAAGTGGCGGTTAGTCTCTTTTGGCCGTAAGGCATCGATATAAAGCTAATCTCGTTATGTAATTCATTGATATATATTTCCAAATCATCTCTCTTGTTATTTATTCTGCATAGGTTTTGATAAAAAATTGTAAATTGTGAGTAACTATCTTTAATGTCTCTGTCTCTAACAAAAAAACTCATTATTTACAGTCTTTATATGCTTAGTACTTTCCTCACACTCTGATAATATATTACTTTTTTTTATTTTCTGAAAGTAATCTATGATTTTTTTTTGCTTCATTACATGTTGCGATAAAGTGGGTTTAGTTTGAAAAGTGGAAGTGTAATTATGTTCGAAATTACTACCAAAGTATAAATGTAAATATTTATTACAGCTTTGTTGTTTACTTTGCCCGTGTATGAACTAAACATGTCGTATGTGTAATTGAGATGCTTGTTAGTGTCAAACAGATATGCATATTCGTAAATGTTATTACTCTGGTACAAAAGCTGATTAAAAATTTCTATTCTTTTATTAAAAATATTAACATTACTTTTTAACTTGAAATTAGGAGAACATAGGATAATATTAGTATTACTCAATGATTCAAGTTTGGTTTTGATGTAATTTACTATTTTACCATAATTTTTAAAGACTTCAAAGTCTCTTTGTCCAAGTAATATAATACAAAAATCACTAAGAGTAAAACTCACTAATTTTTATCTACAGTTTCAAGTAATTGCATAATGTTTTCATTTGGCATGCAATAGTGACATATTTGCATACATGGAAAAATATTTTTTGCATTCTCTAAAATGTTATTTTCATTGTTGTCACTTATGATACATAATTTGCTGATACTACGTTCCTTGTTGTCTGCTGTATGTGGTGTAGAATTGAGTGACTGTTGTAAACTCGTAGTGTTGTTAGAATTTTTTGTAAGCAAGTGAGTTTCTGAATTGTCTGGATTAGTTCCAGGTAATGTTTCTGTCTCGTGTGCCGATTCTGATTGACTGCCTGTTTACTGTTCTGGATCTGTTGTGCTTAGTGGTTGTTTGGTGATGGTGTCATTGTGTTTATCTTTACACGCTAAAGGGCTGGCTTTAAACGTATCTGTAAGTCTACGTCTGACGCTATTTTTCTTGCCTGAAGATACGGATTTTCTCAAAGAAGACACAGGGCTTCTACATATTTGTTTTAGTATTGCTAATTCCTGCGATAAATGAGATACTTGGTTTTTCAATTCATTATTTTCTAAAATGACATTATCTAACTCATTTTGCGTGACATCTAGACTACGCTTTAGTTTACTTATTTCTGCTTGCATTTCTGCTCTATAAATCGACATTAAGTTTGTGGAAAGGTCCATACTTTTCCCTAGCAATTCTGACGAAGTTGACGTGTTCAGTGAAATATCCATGTTTTCGAGCGATCTAGCTTTAGAAATAGGTTTTCTCAAAGTAACATTTCTGTTTTCCTCCATCTTGTGTTTGTTATGTACAGTGTGCAGTGTATGTGTCTACTGTGTCTAGTTAGAATCTAGCGAATGTTCAGCCTTATTGTTCAATTCGTGAATAGCCTGCCTTATGAAAACTTAATGATGCTAATGACGTGCAATTCAGTCGACCTGGAACGCGACCAGTGTGAAATGCGCTTACGTTGGTAGTAGTACTGCTATTTGTGTCAAATACGATGTTTCGAACTTATAACGAATCCTTGTAGGAATAATGTTATTATTTTTCACTCTACGTTTGCTTACTGAGCACTTTTATAACTTGCAATTATTGTCTGAGTGGAACGTTTCAATATGTACGTACCTACGATAAATCCTGTTTATGCGTGGCAATATAGACTGTGCACTCACTTATGTAGTTTGTGGTGTTTAAAGCTTGAAAAGATGTTGACCAACATTATCCATAGGGCTTTCACTGATTTTAAACCAATTAAAGTTACTTAAATACGAGACCAGTTTCTTCCGCTTTCTTCTTATAAATACGTCTTACATTGCTTCCTGACAATTGCAAAACCTTTTATGTCGACGTAGCTATGGCACATTTAATTGTACAGAGAATATTTAATTTTTCATTCTCCTTAACAAGATTTGCACGATATTATTCCATAAATTGAAATTAAATAAGGAGCCAGTGTTGACTTAGTAAGTGACAGCTGTCAATGGTAGGTAGGTACTTATTTAACCATTCAGAATTGTCTGAACAAGATAGCATAATAATGACTTCTTACCTATGATACTTAAAATAACTAATTAGAATACACAATTATAGAAGAATATAAAAGTCATAAAAATAATCTTACCCTTTTATTTCGCGAACGGACTCGCAAGCACGGGGTTGCTTACGCCGTGGTTGTCTTGACACGGAATGTTCGCTGTGCAACGCTAACGACATTTTGTTCGAACGAAAGAGTGATATAACCGATGCTATTTGTCATTCTTCTGTAAGCTAACCGCCAAACCTTTGATTTACCTTGTTATCTAACCACCATACCAGATATTTATTTTGGGAGGGAATAAAAGGGTAAGCGACAATGTAAGGCGACATTCGTTTGGATGACTTATCCTAAGCGCCTTCGATGATTGATTTGGTGACTAGGGAAATTAAAAATAAGCGGCAAATAAAGTCACGGAAATGTGATCTAAATGTAATAAATGACATATATTTTATCCATAGAAACTGCCCTAATATCCTAACCGAAAGTTTGGTACACAAAGATTCAAGTAAAATTTGATTAATGTATTTTTTACAGAAAAGTATTTACAGCCCAAACTAATTAACGTCCAGGTAAAGAAAAAAATATTCAAAGCCAAAATTGCTTATCTCACAGTTTTGAAATATTATTTTTATCCAACCACCATAATACAAAATACACCAAAAATAACTGTCGTTTATGACGAAAAACTTAGTGTTAGAACCTCAATTCCTTTACCGCCTAAGCGACAAATTTTTGTCGTAGAGCCACGAAACTTAGACCATTAGACGCAGAAAAAAAAAGCCGATTCTAACCATATATACAAGTCGATTTCGCAAAAAATGTCGCTTACCCCCTTTTGGCCGGAAGGCATCGATATGTATAAATGATAAAATTAAGCACGTTTCATATGTAGTAAAGTAATTTTCTTCAAATAAAATTTGTCGTACATTTTATTTAAGATACCCTGAGGTAACATTAAGAATGATGCATAACCAATTCTGAAGTATGTGGATGCCCTGAACTTCAATTTAGAGACCCAATCTTTGTGAGCACTAAAGGGACTGAACCTGAACGCTAACCACAAATTGTTTCTTACGGAGTAAATTTCATTAAAATATATGGTTCTAATAAATTTTAATGTACATTCAGTAAATGGTTTTAATATATGAACGTACGAGATGAATTATCTAATACAGGTAAAGGCCGGGCATTTATAGTACAAAAACGCTGTATACGGGCTATGTTTAATCTGCATCAAACCGACACGTGTGTACCATATTTTAAAGAACTTATAATCTTACCTTTGCCAAGTCTATACTATTTTGGAGGTTGCTCTATTAGTAAAAAATAATTCTGAGCTATTCAACTTTCGAAAACGTGTAAGGCATGAGGATAAACTATACGTAGTCGCTTGAAAGACACATTTTATGCACGAAAGTATATTCTGTACAGCTCCACGCATATTCAATAATATTCCAAAAGAGATTAGAATGATAACAAACATAAATACATTTAAAAATAAACTACATGACTTGGTAATAAACAAATGTTATTATACAGTAACGTTCCATGCGACATTAGATTTATTCCTTGTGCAGAACTTATCTTTTAAACAATGAAAATAAATATGATATGAATCTTTGAAGGAGTAGACAGCAGAAAATCTCAATAACACTTCTGACCATTGACATGTACTCTAACGATAGACGGAACATTCCCTATAAATATTTTGTTCAAATTGTCTAATGTATGACGTCTAATCGTACTAGCGCAACACGCAGGCGCAAGCAGCGCCAATAACTTACAGTGTCTAGTTATTATTATAGCCAATCAACAACAACAAGTCCTGGCATCTTACCAATGAGTATCCAATAGTTCTCTAACGCTACTGGCTGCTTATTGCCATTTGCAAAGACTATTTACATCACAGAAGAGATGTTTTCTGCCTACAATATTTCATCAACATAATAAGAACAGTTTATTTATGAAAATAAAAGGAACCAATTGCTGGATGTTTATTTAAGTAAAACTTTTTTATTACAAAATAGAAAAATGTATTCGTGGGCGTAAGTTCAAGACTTGCCTTAGTTGCCTCACGAATAATTCAAATTTTTAAACTTTATATTTATTTTACTATGAGAATTGCTTAAAAATATCCTAATATATAAGGCAGGATTGTTTGTCATTCTGTAAAGATGCCCTTGCTGACCACAGAGTTCTAAACCTACACATGTCATGAGGCAGATGGCACTATGTGCTACCATAAGGAAACCAACTATTTAAAAAAAAAATTTTGACGAAGTGGCCTGAGTAGCTTAGTCGGTACGGTATCGACGTGGTCGCGGGTTGAAGTCCTGCCTAAAAAAATATTTTAAATTGCAGATAAATTAACTCTAGCAAGAAATGCTCAAAAATATATTTTAATAACTATTCAATTGCCACCAAACACAATTAATTTTGTGGTTTTTTGTCTATTGGTCGGATAATGGAAATCAGGATCTGTTTTGGCCTCATGGTTCAATATTATTTTTGCGTATTTTTCCATAACTACAAATGTGTACCTACTATGATGAAGTGTTGAAATATTGTTTAATACGGTTATTACGATCAATATACCAAAAAATAAAAAGAACACAGAGTTGTGTTATACCACGCAAATTGGTTTTATAAAATTAATCAAACTAAAAAACTTTTAAAAGCAATACCTTCACAAAGTCTGGTCTTAGTCATATATTTTACCTACAATCACTTGCAATGTATTTCTGCATAGTAGTTAGTCTATGATCGTAAATGACGTCACATAAAAATAAAGAAATACATTTTAATGTGGTAGTATGATACATTTAACTCTTCTATTTACATAAATAATTAAAAATATTGACTAACGCTACTACAGATACTAGTTCTGATTCAAATTAATCGATATATCGACGCCACACAGTTAATAAACGAAGCGGAACCACACAGCAGGAAAGTCAAAGTGACACTAAATTGCTTTGCCGGTATGTTCATGCAAAGCATTTGAACAAAGTAAATGTTCTGAATGCTACATCTAGTACTTACATATCGATGCTTCTGACCGACTCGGGACCTCCCGATCAATAGACGCATACGCTATCCAGTGGATAGCGTATGCGACCACGGTTGAAGGCTAGTAATTCATGTTTAACATATTTCCAGCGTCTCCGCATCGTCCGTGAGCGCAAGCGTGTGGCGTGGATACTGCTGCTGCTGGCGGTACTGTTCGCGCTGTGCTGGCTCCCCTACAACATACTGCAGCTGCTCATAGACGTCAACGCCGTTAACGTCGAGTCCGTCTCCATCATGCTGCCCTACACTTTGTTACTTGGTTAGTATGCTATGATATTTTAATGTTATCAATACCAATATTATAAAGCTGAATAGCTTGTTGGGTTTAACGTCCTGATATCAGGAACTACTGGTTAGCTTTTAATAGATGTTTTAGGAAAAATAAGCTATACAATAACATCACGCTTAGAGGTGTAGAGCGGCAGCCATAAATAACGCGTGTGTAACCGCTAGCTCATCTAGCTGTGGATAAACATACAGAGACATAAAGATTGATACTATCCAAGGCTTCTAGTAATTATTCCAATTGATATAAATGCCTTATCTATTTGATTATTAGAATATTTATGTATTTATTTGATTATATTTAATGATATGTAATATTTATTAAATTAATAATTTATTTAATTATATGTAAATTAGCAAGATATGTTTGAAATCAGGAGATGTTTATAGTAATGAGAGTAATCATAGCATCATTGCTGAAACTTTCTTTCAAATCAAAGAAATATCCAAAGGATGTCTTACACATAAAGACATAAAGCTTTCGTTGGTTTGCCGATCAAAGAAATATCTTTACCATTTTGAAAAGGTGTGCAACACACGGCTACTTGACTACGGTTCAATATTTGCAAAAGGGCCAAGTTCGACCTTTGAATCGCTTGTAATATTTTTAGTATCCTGAGCAATGAAGATAGAAGTCGAAACATACAGAAGTTCCATCTGCCACATTTCGTCTTATTTTATTATAAATGCGAAAATTTGTGTTTGCGAATATTGATGCGAATAGTTACAACTCGTGGATGGGAAAACTTCTAAATCAAACTTTTTGGTGAAACTTTGCAATGTATACCTACCTCGGATTCAGAAAATATGAGGAATAGTAGGCAATAATCGCCTAGTGGAGATACCGCTGGATGATACGACGTACATACGACGAGCACCACTGAATTTTTGAAGCTATGTTAAATAATATACATATTAAATTGTTAATTAGCACTCCGTGCGTCAGAGAGCACGTTAAACCATCGGCTCCAGCTGTCACAATGATCTTTGTCCGTAGTTATTGGTAGTCAGTGCTCTTAAACATACACTGGTCTAAGTCATGAAATATTACTATCCCTTTTCTAATACAAGACAAACGAAATCCTGATTGGAATGTACTAACCTAACTTTATCTTAGATTGATGACTTGATATTTAACAAATTTGTAAAATAAGCCAACCTTATATGATGATAAGAGATTCTGACAGTTTGAGATTTAATTTCACTACTGTAAATAAGAAGTGACCATCTACTTAAGGCGCTGTTATAGCTCAGAAACCGTGAAACGCCAAATTTTTCTTCGCGCAACTAGCCATAACGGTACATATTACAAGCTAGCAAAACATAGAGCTTAAAGTCAAAAGTCTGAACAAAAGAGTTAAAAAAATATTTCATGTATGTAAAATAGAATCACGGTAAAAAAATCACAAAAACGAGGCAAAAAATAATCTTTCGTCTAACTGTTTGCAATATTTTGGTAAACTGTCATATTTTATTTAAAAATATTGTAGGAAACCTAATGAACTAAAGAATTACCATCCAATTACTCGGTAGATCCCATCAATGTCAAACGCTTCGGCAATTTAAACCTTATTAGCATAAGCGGTGCACTGAGTGTCGGTTGCTAGTTTACGCCCCGCCCAGACCTCATCATTCGGCTATGAGCCCTGTAATTAATTATATGTAATCGACTGAATACTTTGAATCAAATAAACTTTTCATGTGACTATGGACACATATAACTAGGACCTAATTTTATATTCTTGTTGTGTTTCATGTGTTATCGTTTCTGTGCTTATAATATACATATAATTAGAAGAGTAAAAATTCATTCTCGCACGATACATTCCTTTCGTATTTCTTCTTTCATCCATCCGTTCCAAATGTCCAAACCAATGCAACTTTCCTTTTTCAATCTTTGTCACTACATCTTCTTTTAGACCACATTTTTCCCGTATCACACTGTTACGCACTTAATGTATCATACTTACTCCGCACATACTCCTTAAAGCTCTCATCTCCACAGCATTGATTCTACTTTCATGCTTCTTCTGCCATACCCATGGTTCACTACCATACATCAGTGTTGGCGCCAAAACTACTGATGATGGACCATAAGGCGCCATTCACACTATTTCCTGCTTTCACTCTCCTTTCAACATCTCCCTCACATTTTCCATCTCTCGTAAACAAAGAGCCTAAATACACAAACTCATTCACTTGTTCCACTTTTTCATCTCCTATCATTATGTTACATTCAGTTATACAGTTTTCCCTCTCTTAGACCATGACCTTAGTCTTGCTTACATTCACTTTCATGCCCTTCTTCTTATACGCCTTATTCATTACGGTGACCATATGCTGTAAATCAGACGCTGACGACGCAAAAAGAACCTGGTCGTCAGCGTATAGCAAGGTCTTAAACACAGATTCACCCATTCTTATTCCACATTCAGACCCTTTCAGATCGGTCAAACAATTGTCCATGAATATATCGAACAGCCGAGGAGACGCTACACAATGTAATATACTATATAATAGTATACGCTAAATGGATTAACAGGTCCAAACACGATTGTGGGAATTAAATGTCCTATAGTTGCCTATAAGAATGGCCTGCAAAATAGTATAAGAGCAAATAAAATACAAATATGGAAACATGCGAAAGAACTGAACTGACTAGTCTAAAAAAAAATTGTAATTGGTATTACCAAATTCAGGGGCGTTACACGCAAACAAACATGTTTATTTGTTGTGTGGAGTTGCGAAAGTATACCACTAAAAATATAAATTATAGAAAGAGATTATGTTTTCTGGGAGACGAAAATGAAAGAAAAGCTTGTGGCGTTTTATACGAATTGGCTGCTGCCTGTAATTGTTGATTCTCGTCAAGCTCGAGGGATGGCATTGCGCGATCATGGAGAGGAAAATGTTTCAGCAGCGCTTGAAGTTTCTTTGATATTAAGCCGTAAAAGCAAAAATTAAATAAAAATGTGCCTCGTGAACCACAACAAATAATAAGTATTGAAGCCTCATCACCTCACACACTGCCTTTAAATTTCAATGAGAATAAAGAAAACCTGTCGGGTGGTAGCAGACAGCTACCTTTTGATGAGCTGTAAACTCTGTATTTCGTTAGTTAATGATAAATAAATATATGTTTGCCCTGTATATCGTGTTTTACTTAATATAACATTCATATATAGCCCCCCAGCTTTATACCGAATGGGGTAGGCACAGGTTTAAAATTATGTGACGTCGTCGCTGACGCCGTCCGCCACTACCCTCCCCCAAGCAACCTATATATGTATACCGTGGCGCAGGAGTGACCGGTCGCTCTCACTGGCTGTACCGCATTGAAGATAAGTGGTCTCTCTTCCATGTGCGACGCCGGAAACACGTTCCTTTAAGACATTCGAATTTCGTGACCCTCTTCTATTTTTGTTTAGAGTTAAAATTGTTTAGAGTCAATTTTCTTTTCTTTAACTAGCTAAAGGTTGTGTAGATTCTTTTATAGAAATAAACAAATTGTTATTTGTTACCGAAATCTTGGTATTTTATTTAACCAAATAGCGTTGACGTAGGTATTTACCTACTTTCATCAAATATGATAACAAAAATTGAGCTATGCCTGTATTGTACAAACAGATTGATTTTCATTATAATAGTTTAGGAATAGTCAATATGACTTATACAAATTTAAATATCAATATCTCAATTCAATATGCTTAAACGTTTTACTTGCGTTTTTGAAATATTGGAATACGGATGTCGCCAGAATACGGCCGCACGCGACGAGAATGTAGGGGGGTGCCCCGCAGTAGTGCGCTTCACCTCCTCTGTTTCACCCCCTCAATTACCTAAATATTCGCATAGGACAGCGCCTTTGACTATAATTCTGGTTCTAACAAACCACAAATAATGTTATTATAGGAACAAAAGAAATTCCTTACTATTTGCAAAGGACGGGATATTTAAAATAATATTAATTTGACATTGTGTGTAGAATCTGGCCCTAACTGTGTTTAAATTACTCACGGGTTTTATCATTGCATATCATGACTATTCGTTTTCTATGGCTTATTTTATTAAACGTTTTAACCTTTCTCATTCTGCTTTACAACTACTGCGTGTTTAATGTTTTTTCTTAAATTTCCACCCACTGAGGCATGAAAAAGCATTTCCCATGGCTTATGAGCAATTGTATAAGTCTTTTTTAAAGCGTAATTTAAATACTTTGCAAGCTTAATTTTCTAGCCTTTATTACTAGCTTTTTGCTTCTTAAATAAATCTTGTGAGTTCTGTTAAATACACAATGGATATTTAATAGATAGATAGATAGATAGATAGATTATTCTTTATCGTACACCTTACAAAAATTACATTATAAAACAAAACAGAACACAAACAGAATGTACAAATGGCGACCTTATCGCTGAAAGCGATCTCTGCCAGGCAACCTTAGGATGGACAGATGGTAACTAAGCCTTGTGCGATAAATGGTGCAGTTTCAAAGACAACTAGAATAATATACTTACTAAAATACAAGAAGTTCATAGACATACACAAACATATATACATACACATATACATATACCTACACACATACAATAATATATACATATTTATATATAATATATATATAATACATATTATCTACTATAAATACCATGAAAGATGTCAAATGGACGAAAGATAGTGCGTTTTTAACAAACCTTTAAATATACTTAGCGATTTTGCTCTACGAATGTCTAAAGGCAATGCATTCCACAGGCGCACAGCTTGGACAGTAAAAGATTTATCAAAATAATTAGTGGAATGCATTGGCATCTCCAGCTTCAAGTCCTCAGACGACCTCAAGGACCTTAAATGTGTGTCTTGAAGGAACTTAAAACGTTCTTTAAGATAAGAGGGACTATTGGGATTAAACAGGATATTATACAGTAATGTAAGAATGTGAGTATTTCTGCGAAGGCGAATCGGAAGCAACTTGAGCCTGTTGCAGAATTCTGAAATATGATCATATTTGCGTAAACCAAATATAAAACGTATGCAGAAGTTTTGGAGACGCTCAAGTTTGTTTAATTGCTCCTCGGTAGGGTCAAGATAGCTGACATCAGCGTAGTCAAGGATCGGCAGAAGCAAAGACTGTGCAAGCGCAATCTTGGTAGCAGTTGGAAGGAAATTGCGTAACTTTCGTATTGACGCGGCTGAAGCAAACAGTTTTCGACTTGTTTCTTGTATCTGAAGTCGCCAAGACATTGTTTCATCCATATGTATACCCAAATTTTTTACAGTTTTGCTAAATGATAGATATTTACCATTAAAACTGATTTGTGGTAGATCAGACCAGACAATTTTAGCTAACAATCTTGGGCTGCCAATAACAATCAGCTGGGTTTTGTCGGGGTTTACGACGAGTCCATATTTCCGAGTTCATTCACAAATTCGCTCGAGGTCCGAGTTAATAGTCTTGCAGGCTTTTGCTAGCTTGTCAAAGGGAGCTTGCGTGTAAATTTGTAAATCATCTGCGTAAAGGTGGTAGGATGAAACTAATTGGTTTGAAATAGCATTTATAAATATTGCGAAGAGTAAAGGGGATAGCACGCCACCCTGTGGTACACCTGCATTCGTGTTTGACCAAGTGGAATAAGTATCTTCAATGCGGATACGTTGCCGGCGACCAAACAGGTAACTTTGAAACCAGTCAATTACCGATGGAGATATGTTAAGAGAGCTGAGGTTGCCAAGCATGATGTGCAAATCCACGGTGTTGAACGCCTTACTAAAGTCAAGTAACGATAACACCGTTAGATTGCCACTGTCCATTCCTTGCCTAATATTATCTGTAACGCAAACTAAAGCCGTGGTGGTACTGTGTCCAGGTCGGAAACCTGATTGATATGGATTTAGGAGGGAATTTTCACGAAGGAAGGAACTAAGTTGTGTATGTATGAGACGTTCTAGGACTTTTGAAAGGAATGGTAATATGGATAAAGGACGGTAATCTGCTAAAGTAGAAGGTTTGGGTTTTTTAGGCAGGGGAATAATCAGTGCTTCTTTCCACGCTGAGGGAAAGATGCCACAGGAAATCGACTGATTCAAAATGTTGCATAGGACTGGAAGGATTTCGTCAAGGATGGGAAGGATCATTTTGCGGCTTACACAATCATTACCAATTGCATTAGACGTGATTTCCAGAATGCTCTTGTTAACATCACAAGCGGTGAATTGAGAGAAGATAAAAGGAGAATAATCTGGGGTTGGTAAAGATGAAAGATGCTGTAGAGTGTTACTTTTGATATTTTCATCAAACTTGGACGAGGAAGAGAAATGTATGTTGAGAGAGTCAATATTGAGATTATTTAGAATTGATTTTTGCTGTGTCTTACCAACACCCAAAGTTTTGAGAAATTGCCAGACCTTTGCTGGATCACCGTTTTCAACTGACTTATGGATATGTTGGCGTTGTGCTTTCCTACACACCTTGTTGCAGTGATTTCTGATTGCTACGTATTTTTCAAGGTTTATAGGAGTTGGTTTCTGCTTAAATCTTGACTTTGCTGCACATTTCTTCGCCATGATCTTTTTAATGTCCTCTGTCAGCCACGGCGCAGGTAAATGTTTAATTCTGATTGCACGAACTGGTGCATGCACGTCATACAACTGGATTAATTGAGTGGTAAGATATGAACTTTAGAGTCGACACAATCTGAGGAAAACAATGACTCCCAATCTATATTAATGGCATCCTCACGAAGTTTTTCATGATCCATCCTACCAAAATTGCGCTGCAGAATTATCCTTGGCTTTGGTTTAGGTGGGCGTATATTGTAAGAGAGATAGATGAGGTCATGATAGGAAAATGCGTCAGCTGAACATTGACCATGCCTATGAACATGATTGGAAGAAGAAACTAGAATAAGGTCGAGAAGAGAGGGAGTAGCATTAGGAAAGTGATGTGTTGCATCAAGATTTAAAATAGTCAAGTTGCAGGATTCTGTAACACGTCGTAAAGATATAGTTCGTGAATCCTGCTTGAGAAGGCAAGTATTAAAATCACCCATAATAATGGTATGATCATAGGAAGGAGTGAGATTTTCCAGGATTTGTTCAAATGAAGAAAAATAGTTAATATGACATGAAGGAGAATAATATACGCCCAATAAAAGTTTTGTATGTTGAAGTTCCACTCTTAAAAAGAGATGCTCGCCAGCATTCGACGGTGGCGGTTGTGATGACGTAGAGACAATCTGATAAGGAATGTAAGTGCGTAAATATATGGCAACACCGCCACCACCGCTGATAGTGCGATCATTCCTGATTAGTTGGAAACCTGGAACAATATAAGAAATTGATGGTAGGCCTGGTTTCAACCATGACTCGGACACAAGAATGGCATGTATATTATGGCAGTCTAAGTTAGCCAGCATATCAGGGAAATGAGCAGGAATACTCTGTGCATTTATATGGACTACATTAAAGTGCTTGGGTACGTCCGAAAACTGAGACCGAAGAATGTCTCCCAGAGAAGGTACACTAACAAAGCTGTCATCAAAGCTAGTTGCTGAATGAAAGCTTTCATCATCGCTTTTCGAGTCGGTTTGCGACATATATGAAAAAATAAATATATATTTATATAAAAATAATAAGTACACGTATAAAAACAAAATATCTAAATACTCTTATAAACTCATCTGAATGAAGTAAAGCGCAATTAAAATATAGATCTAAAGTTATTCTAATTTAATTATAAGTTTAATGTAACTTCTTAGCAAACTATACCATTAACATACATACATACATACATACCGTCACGCCTTTTATCCCCGAAGAGGTAGGCAAAGGTGTATTTCTACACCCACTTTTCGCCAGATATACTTTAGTCCCACGTAATAAGGGGCGAGCCTATTGCCGTACCGGGCACATTTCCAGACTCCGTGCTGCTACTGAGAATTTCGTGACAGAAAAACCCAATAACAATGCCCGACCCAGGAATCGATCCCGGGACCTCCCGATCCCACGCGCACATTTATGCCGCGAGACCAACGAGGCAGTCGTTTAGGGTTTGATGTCGAGTTTTCCGTCTCTAGGCAAAGATGGTATTTGCATCGTGTTATCCCTTAGTCGCCTCTTACGACACCCACGGGAAGATATGGGGTGGTGACACTTGTATTCTATGCCGTCAACCACACAGCAACTATACCATTAACTTTTAATTAAATTACCACGAATTGATCTAGCCAAAAAATATTCTAAAATTTGAACTAAAATATTATTAACATGATACTGCCTAAATTTCTGCTGGTTTCAGTATTCGATTTATCCATAGATTTGGCTAATAGATTCTTATTTGACTGCACCATACAAAATATGTCGGATAAAATGGTATCCAAACCGGCCATAAATAATCACCGTAAAAATTTACACTGCATACGAGTGAAAACATAATTTATAACGCAACACTAATTACAATATTCTGCGATCTTTAGCCGTGTTAAATTGATTGCACAGCGGATTATGCTTGAGTGTGAATTGACGGCTTTATAGATATTGAATTATTATTGAGTCACGCGGTACAGGGCTATTATCTACGGAATGTGAATTCTACTAAAATGAAATGGAAAATGCACAGACTTTAATAACTGAGATCTGATTTATTTTATTACTTATTTTATTAACTTTATTACTTTAATGGTAGATGATTTAGGATTTAAGCTTTAATTATCTTTCGCTTTAATTGGTTTTTGTAATATCTATCATGGTTTACTAATGTTTGCCATAATTTAAAATGCCATAATTTCATATGCCATACTGGTATTTGCCATAATTTCATTAGAAATGACGCTTCAGTTGCCATAATCGTGAAATGACATAAAATGACTTTCACTAATTCCATTGGTCATAATCGATACAGTGTCATAATAATTTAAATCCATAAACGTATTTGCTATAATTTTCAGAGAACAAAAATAATTACAGTGAAGAAGATTTTTTGAGAGCTTTGGCCTTAAATATAAATTTATGTTACATACACATACATACACAACGTCACGCCTTTTATCCCCGAAGGGGTAGGCAGAGGTGTATTTTTACACCCACTTTTCGCCAGATATACTTTGGTCCCACGTAATAAGGGGCGAGCCTATTGCCGTACCGGGCACATTTCCAGACTCCGTTCTGTTACTGAGTATTTCGTGACAGAAAAACCCAATAACACTGCCCGACCCAGGAATCGAACCCGGGACCTCCCGGTCCCACGCGCACATTTATGCCGCGAGACCAACGAGGCAGTCGTATAGGGTTTGATGTCGAGTTTTCCGTCTCTACGCAAAGATGGTATTTGCATCGTGTTATCCCTCAGTCGCCTCTTACGACACCCACGGGAAGATAGGGGGTGGTGACACTTGTATTCTATGCCGTCAACCACACGGCAATGTTACTTTCAAGAAAATAAAAATTTTATATTACCCATACTTGAATTATGTTGATTAATAAATTATTATACGACACAGATTTTGGTAAAGGTTTCGAAATACGTCGCCGTTTTTAGGGGTTGTGAGTGATTTGAGGAGGTCTCGGAACCTCCCCTCACCATTTTCACTTGCCGGAAATACTTGGTTTCATCTGAAAAAAAAAATTATCTCCAAACATCGGTGTGTATGGCACTGCCAACTTCCACATTCTTCACACAAGTTTAATAAACTAAGGTTGGCGGAGTCCTGCTTCGCAGGGCTCCTATTTTCAGATTACGGTTCCAAAGAGAACCTAACATAACCTATTTAGTTATTTATTACAGTCGCACCTAACCCTAGACACTCGAAAGCAATGACGCACAAATTTGACATTAGCTGTCTATATCATTCATACAAGATGGCGGTTGTGTTTCGTTTTACGTTTTTCACATAAAACCTAAATATCGCTTTTATTGATTCCACTAGTTTAATAAACTGAGGTTGACGGAGCCCTGCTTTGCAGGGCTCCTATTTTCGGGTTAATGGTCAAAAGAGAACCTAACACAACCTGTTTAGTTCCTTTCACATAAAACCTTAAATTACATTCCGTTTTGCATATTTGAATGAAGAATTTTTGGAAATTGTTTAAAAATATTTAGACGCAACTCCGGCAGCCAAAATTACTTTTAGGGGATTAAAACTAACTCCCTTAAGCCCCCTATACCACCAATACCCTCAAATTCGGGCGACTCGTTTCGAAAACCAACTCCAGATTTTTTATTCACAATTAAACCTAAAACCAAACCTCATATGGCGTCTACTAACTAAGCTCGATAGAGCCCCGCTTCGTGGGGCTCCTACTTCTGGGTGGTTTAAAAAAAACCACGAGCGGGAGCGAAGCGAAGCGGAGCTCCCGCCTTAGTCTTCAAACCTAACCTATCCGAGACGGATTGCACGGAGTCGGGGTGTTAAAGATTATTAATTTCGACCTAACAATATTATGTATTATTTTCATAATTATATCAAATTTTGATTATGTCAAGAGTCGATTATGAGATGTGTTACTTATGGAAAATAATTATTATGATAAATGTTGCTATAAAAAGTCATTTTATGGCAAATAAAAGTTATCACTGATGAGTTGTTAAGGCAAACGTTATTAGTATAAATGATAATAGTGTAAGTAAATATTATGATCAGGGATGATTATGGCAAACAATATTAGTGCAAATTAATTTATGGAAAACTAGAGAATACCATCTATCATGTGTCTCATAAGATAGACATTTCGTCATTTGTTTATCTAAACTAACCTATCCCTGATAATAGAGATTGATACAAGGTCAAATTATTGGATCCTCGTTAAAATTAAAAATTATTATTAGTACATGGGTTCTGCAACAATATCAGCATTGCAGTATCAGCTGTTACTGTAACATATAGCTGACGCACGTATCTTATTTATTCTCCCTATTTTATCTGATTTTCAGTTCGATAATTGTAATTGTCGACCAAATTGGGAACGTCTTGAAATACGTAAAAGTCCGAAGCATCTGTAACCGGCGAGCATGTATGAAAAGAGTAATGAATATAGAGGAACCGCGTGTGGTTTGTAAAGATAGAAGCAAGTGGCTTTCTGTTGTCTTTGCCTACCCAAACGGGAAAAAAGCGTGAGCATAATTATGTATGTATCTAATTGTATCAACTTATAAGGAGTTAAATAAAAAAATATGTTTTCTCTTTTTGTTCTACTTTTGAATTTTCTTCGAGGTTGAATCGAATTTTGTCTACAAAACCTTACAAAGATTTCAGTCACATTTCCTTGAATAGAATATGTATAGTTAGGTACACTAATGAACTTGTAGTAGGCGTTGTATGCTAATTATGCCTTTGAACGAGATTTAAGTTGTTAAGTGATCGTATTAGCTGAATTCAATATCCGATCTATCCATTGATTTTGAGATTACAGATGCATATGTGACATAAACTCCATACAAAATGTATCAAATGTACATCTCTATTGTATATTGGGACCGGCCGTAAGACAGTTGAAATATCGTAGGCTGATGTCATTGGATTAGTGCGGAACAAAATGCCTTCCTAAGTCAAAACATACACAGTCTCACGCCTATCTCCCCGAAGAGGTAGGCAGAGGTATATTGCTACACCCACTTTCTGCCAGCTTTATTTTAAACCCACGTAATAGGGGGCGAGCCTATTGCCGTATCGGGCACATTACAAGACTCCGCGCTGCTACTGAGAATTTCCTAACGGAAAAACCCAATAACACTATGCCCGACCCGGGGGTCGAACCCGAGACCTCCCCATCCCACGCGCACATTTATGTCCCGAGACCAACGAGGCATTAATAAGAAAAAGTTGAAGGCCATCATAATTGGATTCTGTTAATATAAGATTCTTCCATTCCTGACTGACTGTTAAGACTGACAGGCAACGCACAATAAAGTTTTTTGGGCGCAAGAAAGCTGAAATATTTCATGTAGGTGTATTTCTTGGAACCGTAGGGATTCAAAGGTTTTCGCGAGGTTCGCGATCGGGAAGAAACTGTGAACAATAATGTGCCGGTATAGCTACGGTCGTCCGCTAGTATATATTTATTGTAAATTTGGTTTATTTGGCTGTTCCAGGTCACACAAACTCAGCGATCAACCCAATAGTGTACTGCCTGATGACGCGCAACTTTCGTCGCTCGTTACGCAAGCTGATCTGCCACGATGCGGGTAACATACACTCTAGTACTCATTTCCATGTAAGTTTACACAAAACGACAGTAAAATCATAGAAAATCAACTTATTTATCTAACGAACTAAATAAGCTTGGACTAACATTAATAGCATAAGAAACGTTTTGATTTTATTACTAATTTCGTAATTTAAATTACTAACAAAAGGAGTACTTCAAAATTGCATGTTTTATTGATAGACCTATTAGAATGTACGTCTATTAGGAAAACTATAGTTTCAAATATTTCTGCCTAAAATTTGTATTTGACTATATTTACTATCTTATACTTAACATTAGTTAACTTTTTATAGTTTTTTTATAAGACATAATTCTAATATTTGATTTACAAGCTTATTTTTGAAACATTGTTGCCAATATCTAATTCATTGTAACAAGCATCCATAATCACGTATTTTTTTGTGAGAAAAATATTATAATTTCTTCCAAATATTTTCTTTCGCGTATTAGAAAGCCTGTCATGAAGAATATTCGGAATGGATTAAAGATTAATATATCAAGTAGAGACAAAAATAAATAGTCATTCTAAGGCTTTCATTAAGACTCATATGATTGTATGTGACTCATTTACATACTTCTAAAAGCGAAAATACGCAATCTTTGCTCAATCTCTCAATCATCCCTTTTTAGTCATATTTCAACGTCTGTAGGGCCACTATTATTAAAATATTGTATTTTGCATCGTGAATTTAATAATGCATTATTATTTGAAAGTAGTTCTTCAACAATAGCAATTTATTAAAAGTTTATGTTGTTATTATTACTAGTCTGCATTTATTTTAACTTATTACAAACTTTATAAGGCATCCTTGCAGGTAAATTAATAAATACTTGAAGTCGTATAGTGCCTACCTACTTTTATAATTTGAAAATATTCATCTGAGTGGTAATTCTTTCCATTCACTAACTCGTCTCGTTTTTTTCTGGATTTACAAAATCCTAATTCCCATTTAATGCATACTGCCATGTGTTAAAAATAATGTAAACTTTAAATTACTTGAAAATATATTAATCTCGCCCAATTTGCAGCATCGATACTATGCTCTCTACCTTGTACTTTTGTAATCGTGTTGTTATTAATACCTACGGTTATCTGAACAATTAAAAATAACGCTGTTTTTAACTTAGCTCGGTAACAATGTTATTGCGTTATTTTGTCGTCACACTTTTCGTAGATAGCTAAAATTAATTCTCAAGACGATCAATTGACAAACAATTCTCTTTAAAGACGAGTGAGAGAAATAGTAGAGGTAAAAGTGTTAATTACGGAATACGTCCCCCATATGGAATATCATCGTATTTTTAAGTCTGAGCGCTCAGTATATTAAAAAAATTGAGAATTGAATAATGTTAAATTTATTTTGGATGTAGTCCATAATTTTTACTTTCCCTCTACTAAAACAAAATTTAAATATACGTGGCGCTTAGTCTTCGAAATATAACGTATTCCATATAACGAACGTCTTCCATAATTTATTGGTACCTTTCTTCTACGTCTAATCTGAACTGTATCTATAAAGTGAATTAATTTTGCAACTCCCCTATACACGTCTGATTAAATTATATTTGCCTAGGCAGTTAATGCTAAAAGAAGGACAGGTTAGAAGTACCCTTAACCGAAGAGCATGCATGAGAAATAAGATGAGAGTGAATGAAGAAAGAGAGATATGTCAGGATCGTTGCAAATGTCGCTCCGTAGTCACTCCCTACCCCTCCGGGAAACAGGCGAGAGTCTATGTATGTATGTATGTATGTAGGCAGTTAATTTTTCCCCGGGACTTTACAAGTGTCAAAAATTGGTGTCTTCTAAGTTCTCTGTTACTTAACTTGGCTATTACACATGATACGGTAGTGAGAATAGGTACTAGAAAAAAAAATCTATTCCCTTTAATTTTCATAATTACATCTCCATCCAACACCTACAAGTCGCAGTCGCATACTTGTTACTTAGCACTAAGGTATACCTCTAATTATGAGAAGCTTTGTACAATTGAACAACAAAGGCGTCAAATGGGGTTAACCTTTCTATTCTCTTTATAATAGATGTATTGTTTGCATGTATTCATAACAATAAAACTGAGCAAAGCCATTATGTGTAGTGGAAACACTATAGAAATATAACCGTAAAAACATGTAGTTGCATTGATTATACAACGCAAAAGTGTTGCTCAAATTATAAATATTAATATGTATGTATGTTACCTTTTTTTTGGTATCGGGTTGGAAAATCCTCATGGAGTCCCTCCGCCGGGGGGAAGGACGAAGGGGACTGTCAGACTCTTACTGACTAAAAACCAACCCGTGCTCCTCATGTACCCATGTGTCGGAGGGTAGGGTTTCACCGAAGCATTCCTCGCTACCCCCCGACGGGTATTGGCCCGCCAGATGGTCAGGCGGGCCCCGAACGAAACCCCCTTGGCGGCGGATGAAGGTGTTGGGCTCCGCCGCCAAATCACCCAGCGGCCGCAGAGGATAGGGAGGACGGCAACGCAACACCGCATCTCCTCTTCCTCTGCGGCCCCACCGCGACGCAACGATGGTGCGCCCCCATTTGGTCGCGCGAGATAGGGCACGCGGCAACGCAACACCGACACACCTCCTCCCGCGACCGCACCCGACTGCGAGGGACAGACAGAACTGTCCCCCGCACCCTGGGACGCATCCTACGCAGGCCCTACGCAAGCCCACGCGGAGCGTCCCCTCCCGGGATCCCGCTTAGCTTCACTGTGGGTGTTGGACCTCACCCACGGTTACTGAGCCCCCCCACCACGACAAGGTGGAGATCCTATGGGGGGTGTATGTATGTTACCTTAAAGTGACATTTTATATAACCATGAAGAGGATAGAAAATCTTCCAAAGATTTCAATAGAAAAAGTTAACCATACTAAACTTTTGTGATAATGGTCATTTAGAGTGGCATAAGCTGAACGGACGGACAAAATTAAACACAAATATAATTATTATATTGACGACCGGGAAAGCCGAAACTTGAGTTTTCCTATCGCCATGGTTAAACATTAGATATAGGTTGCAAGTAAGTACAACTTTTAATACGGTGATTACCTTTCAAAACTTTTATAAAACTTAGTAAATTGTGCAAAGTGGATTAAATTAAATCAATATCTGTCAAACGAGCTGTAATTTACTGCTTTAAAAGTACTTTTAGTGTTTAATTAGTAAAATCAGAACATGTCCAGTAACTTCGTAATAAATACTTAGTTATTCTAATTTCATACGATGAAATATTAAGTCGTACTTATTGTCAAAATCTTCTTCTTCTTCTTGTCTTAATTCTTTATCCCATTTCATCGGATCTTGTTAGTATTGTATGCTTACGTAGATAATATTCATAAAATTATATTGTTTAGAGAGCTGAAGAAAGTGCGTTTTTCTACAGCATCTGTTACAACTTCTTCATCCGCCATCATCTAGAATAGGGTTTTGACTTGTATACTACGCAGAAATAAATATATCTTTATCCATTTTCCATGTAGGGTGCTCGATAACATCGCCGGAGCTTTATTATAGCAGAGCATATTTTCTTGAAGAACAACAATAAACTAAAGCGATGTAGGCTGTGCTAACTTTTGAGATAGGCCTTAAATGAAAGTTACCATTAAGTTCGTAGTCCAGAAATACGTTAAAAAGGTCATAAAATATGATAAAGTTGAAAATAATATTCCTTATCAGATTTTTTCACTCATACCTTTTCCCTATCCTTACATTAAGTACCTACTTGAAAACTGCAAAGTTCAAAAAAAATTTTTTTCGTATTTCAGATGCAAGGCTTACGTCAAAAATCCAACACGTCTAGCATGCGCACGTGCACTACGGTCACGTTTAGGAGCAGTAACAACCAGCTTGGCAGGAGCGGCACGCCAAGCATGCAGTACGGCAGACAGAACAGGAATTCCTCCTTCAGAGGCAACGGGTGGAAAGACCACCGATACCAGAAGTCACCCCAGTTCTTGTGAATATGTTGCTAGGCAGAACATTTGTACGTTAAATCTAAGGAAATAAATGTATAAGAATATATATATTTGTATTTTCTTGATAAAGGACAACAAATCAACCATATACGTCATAGGTAATAACGCGTGATTATGAAGACCTGAAATATAGCAGCGAAATGGGCAAAGTAACCTTTAAGAATAATACTATCCGATGATATTTTCGCCAGATTTTTATTATTGTACAAAAATCTGTGCTCATACGAGGCTTTCATGACATTGTACAAGATATTAAAGTACTAAGAGTATGTACTTTTGTAAAGGAAACAAAATTCAAAATTTTAACAATATGTAATTTCATTATGCATATGCGACGTTTAGACACAATTTTAAACATGGCACAGGCTTTCGAAAGCCGAAATAAATAAATAATTCAAAGAAATGTTTTTTTACTGTGTGTGAAATTTACCATGTAAGAACAGCGTTATCCTAAAAATTAAAAGCTTATCTTAACTAACTTCATCTCTGTTACAATAAAATATTGTGAAGACCAAAAAAAAAATTATGAATAATGCCATAATGTGATAAAAAGGGAATCATCTTATATAAGTAAGTTATTGAAATATTACAATGAGCTTATCCAGAATGCTATAGATAATTCTTAAACTTCCCCATTAAACTTAACTGCAGCAAAATTGTCACACAGCCATCTTATCCCAAACAAAATCCTTGTACAATTGCAATCCGACAACTGGTAAACTCACTTAGATACTCATTATTCTTTACATACCTACATGATAAAAGATAACTTACATAGAACGAATAGTCATGCTCCTCACACAACACACAAACTTATTTCAGTACATGTAACACGTACCTTTCTTTGAAGTTCCTGTATAAATATAGAGAAATAGCGAATAATTGAAAAAATCTACGAGATGAATGTCCTGAAAGAATTTTAAGACTTTATTATGGAAGATTCTCATTCGCTCCAGCGAGGTAGTCCAATAAAAGTAAAGTTCATTCATTAAAAGCCCAACGTTCTCTGACCAGATTAGACACGTCCTAAAAAAGGACAGGTCAAAAGTACCCTAAAGAGCATGCATGTGAAACTTGATGGGAGTGAATGAAACAAGAGAGGTATGTCAAGATCGTTGCAAATGCCGTTTCGTAGTCTCTGCCTACGTCTCAGGGAAACAGGCGTGAGTCTGTGTATGTATGTAATAACCCAACTCTGCATTACTAGTATCTAAGCTGTGCTGTCGTTATAGCCCAGCTTAGATACTAGGAAAGATACTTCAAATACACTCATCGAAAGCTTCAAACAAATAGTAGAGTTAGCCGTGTTTAATAAATACAGGTAGAATTGCATATAAACAATTTCTTTTAATTTTCTGGAACGAAATGCTCTTGAAGGCCTTAAGGTTTGTAGTTATTGAAACAACTGATCTTATAAATTATAACTAATAATTTAGAATTACGGATGTAGTTATAAGATATACATAAGAAATCGTAAATATAATATATTAGCTTTAAAAAGTCTTTTGAAGACAGTTTCTCTTTATTTCATTTTTCTAGTCGTATTCGACAAAAGTATAAAATACAACATAACACATAACATATCTTCACGCCTTTTTATCCCCGAAGGGGTAGGCAGAGGTGTATTACACAAATAAATACAAATAAAAAAATACAAATAAGTTAATAAATAAATATATTATTGTATTTTCTTAATTATAAATGTATTAATAGGATAGTTTTAAGATAAAGGGTTGCGGGATTCTTAAATTATTGTTTTCATGCGTATTGTACTGTGCTCGCTCTGAGCAGGAAATACATTTTCTGCATTTTTCTTATTATTTTGAGTGCGTGGCTTACAAATATGTCGGCAATTATAGACCACCCGAAGGCCTCCGTCCCTGCCCAACGATTCTTGTTCTAAAGTGCCCACCGAAGAACTTAACAAATCATGTTTTTATTGGTTTCATATTCTGGTTTGTAACCAATATGCGCGCTGTGTTCTCCTAAAAAGAAGGAAGCACAAGGCCAAAAAATTAAGTAACTCTTATTTAAGAAAGACAGAAAGAAAGAATATTTATTTCTACAACAGACAAAAGACCCGGAAATAATTGTTAATTTTCCAAAATAATAAAAAAAGAACCGGTCATGTGCGAGTGGGACTCGCGCACCGAGGGTTCCATACAAACCTGTAGGTATAATTATTAAAAAAAATGTGTGATGTAACTAAAAATTTAAGGTTTTCGAAATGTTTCCTATGTGCTTTAAAAAACGTTGCTTTATGCCAAATTTCAAGATTCTAGATTGACTGGAAGTACCCTTTATTTTTGACTTAAGCATTTGATATGAATTTCAATTTTATACCTCTACAGGTTCATGAGGAAAGGGGTAGTACCTTTAAAATTGTTAACAATATTTTATTTATATGATGTAATAAAAAAATTACTGTTTTTCGCAATTTTTCCTTTATCTGTGCTATAAGACATTGCTTCGTACCAAATTTCAAGATTCTGAGTTCACGGGAAGTACCCTGTAGTTTTTTATTCCCTTGCGAGTAGTTCCGAGAAAATATGCGGCTTAAATTGCTGTTTCTTTTTATTGCGTTGACATGGGGTTTGATTTTGTTACAGCTTAAAGGTACTTGTTATAGACCTGAGTATTTGATATGAATTGAAAATTAATACCTCTACGCGTTCATGAGAAAATGGTAATACCTTAAAATTAGTAAAAATATTTTTATGATATGATGTAACTAAAAACTGTTTCGTACTAGAAAATGTTTCGTAACAAATTTCAAGATTCTGAGTTCACGGGAAGTACCCTTGTAGGTTTTAATTCGCTTGCGAGTTTCGAAAACTTGCGGAAATTTGCAGCATAAACGGCTGTATCTTGTGATTGCGTTGGATTAGAAGTTTGCTTTTTTCACAGATTCAAGGGATATTAGACTTGACTATTTGATATATATAAATTTCAGTTTCAAACCTTCACGCGTTTCTGAGAAAAAGGGTCTTTACAGGCGGACCGACAACAAAGTGATCCTATAAGGGTTCTGGTATTTTCATTTCATGGTACGGAACCCTAAAAAGAAATCTTTTTTGGAGAATCAATACATAAATATCATTGTTTCATATGAAAGAGAAAATGCTAAGCACAGTTGCGTGTAGAAACCTCAAGTCTCCTGTGAAGACGTCTTCTTCTGGTGCCAGCATCACTATCTCGAAACAGACAGTCAGCTACAGGACCAGCAGATCTGAGACTGATACCATCTTTTGCTAGAAGAGACGATAGGTCTAGTGTAAGTATTAATTTAAACTTTAGAATATAGTCTGTTTTATAATTTTATAGCTTTTACACTGTAATTAGTTATATACAAAGACAATGTTGATAATGATCAAATGAGCTAAAGCTACACGAATGATTTCGTCAGGCGTATTATTTGAAAGCTATAACCATTAAAAGATTTAGTTTCAGACGCAGTATTATTACTGAAATACATTGCAATATAGCACATATTGAATATTGCCTGTAATATGTGCTTTATTGCAGGCAACATATAAGCAGTTACGGAGCAAATCTTAATATATAAAATCCTTGCGTTACTGACTGACTGACAGACACGCTACAGCCGAAACTATTGGGCGCAGGAAGCTGAAATTTGGCATTTGTGTTCCTTGGGGACCGTAGGGGTGCACTAAGAAGGGATTTCCCGAAATTCCCACGGGATCGGCCAAAATGGGTAAATTTAAAAATTGCAGGCGTAGCTGCTGGCGTCCTCTAGTCTAAAATAAACACAGAAAAGCACAATCGCGTACATTTCCGTTTGAGATATACTGAATGAATAACTATGTTCAGCTTTGCAAATGACGTGAATCCGACAATCTGCTCTGTATATTTTTTATAATATTAACGTAGCTAAGGCGTTTACTTTGTTTTGAAATGAACCTTGATATTTCGTGACATTTCCTGAACGAGAATTAAAAGGTCCTTCAGCCAAATAATTAGGCAGGTTTGTGAATTTCGTTAATTAATCTCGTGTCGTACCTAACTATGTAAAGAAAGAAAGTATTAGATAAAATATGTAAATAAATCAGATCAGAAATACTTTCGCAGTTTGACAATGAGATGAGATTTGATAAAAAATGTTTTTTTAAGAAATACATACATACATACATATCGTCACGCCTTTTATCCCCGAAGGGGTAGGCAGAGGTGTATTTCTACACCCACTTTTCGCCAGATATACTTTAGTCCCACGTAATAAGGGGCGAGCCTATTGCCGTACCGGGCACATTTCCAGACTCCGTGCTGCTATTGAGAATTTCGTGACAGAAAAACCCAATAACACTGCCCGACACAGGAATCGAACCCGGGACCTCCCGATCCCACGCGCACATTTATGCCGCGAGACCAACGAGGCAGTCGTATAGGGTTTGATGTCGAGTTTTCCGTCTCTAAGCAAATATGGTATTTGCATCGTGTTATCCCTTAGTCGCCTCTTACGACACCCACGTTATGATAGGGGGTGGCACTTGTATTCTATGCCGTCAACCACACGGCATTTTCAAGAAATCTTGATTGATTACGGACTTACTGTGCAGAAATTGGATGCGCTTTCCTTCTACATCTTGCGTAGTTTTGGCCTTTGTTAAAAAAAAGAATGGCGAATGGATAATTTATAGAACCTGTCGCTACGGCAACATTTATTAATTATCACACAACGTGGGCTAATTAATTATTCCGGATACATAAAAAATCCAAGAACATTTTTTTAGTTTTCTAGCAAAAATTGCAGACGTTCGTACTATATAGTTAACCATTTTAGATTAGAAACTCATCTGTGCGTTAAATCAGTGTTGTTGTTGTATCAGAACATAACATAAATTAATCTTAAACTATGAAAATTGAAATATGGAAAGATTGTAGATTTTAAATGAACTCTTCGAGTAGGTAATATAAAAAAAGTTATTTAATCTTTAATATCACGAATACCATTAGCTAGCGAGACCAATTTCACACAAATAATATATGTAGAATAGGTATAGAAAATTATAGATTTGATAATGCCAATGATAAATTATGACAATAGTAGCTTTTGTTGCAACCTGTAAAATAAATTATTATCTACCAAATATTTTATCCAGGAATGAGTAAATTTTTGTGCATTTTCACGTTTGTATAATGTAGCATATAATTATTAACATATGTAATTGCTAAGTAAGGTCATGGGCGAGAAGCAAGAAGCTAATGATTTGAATTTTTTTTGGATCGGACATGTTCAGAAGCTAATGAAATGAAATTTAAAAAAATAATTACCAACTATGATGTAACAGCACTACAAACCATGACTACCTTCATCTTAATATATATAATCCTTGCGTTACTGACTGACTGACAGACAAGGTACAGCCTAAACTATATATATAGCCTATACTATATATACTAACTAGACGCAGGAAGCTGAAATTTGGCATGCATGTTCCTTGGGGACCGCAGGGGTGCACTAAGAAGGGATTTGCCGAAATTCCCACGGAATTGGGCAAATCGAGCAAAACGGGTAAAATGTGCAGGCGTAGCTGCGGGCGTTCACTAGTTTAGGTATAACCTTTCGTATATTGTTTATTAGGCACTTTCTTTACATTTATATCCCTACATCACTCTATAACACGATGTTCATTATAATATGACGAGATTGCTCCTAGCGTCCGTGCAGTGCATAAAATGTCAGCAAATTCTTGAGAACAGCTAACATTCTGCCCGCTCACTTTACGCTAGGTGCGAACAAATCTTTAAGTGTGTGTGAATGTTTTCGAGTTGCATGTTGTATGTATATGAGGTCTTTATAACAAATGTGTATTCTTTATTATTTCTATATTTATATATAATATACAATACTTTTCAACAGCTTATTAAAAAATGGAAATCCTTATTCTGTATGTGTTCACTTTTTATATTTGCTCTAGAAAAATTAACGTCGTTTTAATAAATTAGGAATTACGTAATAGATTTAAGATGGGCATCTGGTCAATCGGTGTGTTGAGGTTTGAACTGTTAATGGTTCAAACGTGGAGTCCTAGTTCACATTGTATACTGATCACAGCATGTTATGTGAAACAAATAGGCATACTTAATCAGACGTCCAAATACAATGATATTGGTTGTACAAGAATGTAAGTAATGATGGATTTGACATTTCCTTACTGCGTGGAAACCCCTTGTTAATATTTCTAATCTGATTAGGTACTAATGAGTTCATCATATGGCATCAGAGGAATCGCTGGCATACTAAAGTAGAACAAGAATACCTGATCTTCTATAACTTTTGTGTAGACGGGACCAAAAATAAGGTTGTGTGGTTTCTACACGTTTAACGAACTGAGTAACTTTGATTTATACGAGAATCCTGTCGAGTGCTCTCGTATTGCTATTGATATAATTGTGTGTTAAAAATGACCGAAGTACAATTGCGCAGTGACAAAAATACAAATAAAAAATATAAAAAGTTTCTTCATAACCAGGGAGGCCCACAGCTTAATGCATATTGCTCAAAGGATTAATTAAGGTTAGACCGTCTGTTCATATGAGTTTTTAATTTCACAGACTGCCCACCGTCTGTAGAGCACGTAATTCTGTGAATATACTAATTCTGTAAGTTATTGAATTACGATTGTTTGGTAACTAGATTTAGAGGACAAATAGTGTTCCAGTTTGATAAAATTACTGTGTAGCGTACCGTCGCTAGTTAGCTAATTCTGTGACTTCTAAGTTCGGATGACCTTATGCATTTAATTTCATTAATTTTGTTATTAACATCACGGTGGTTTTCACTTATGGGTTCCGCGCAAGTAATGTGTGTGTGTGTGTGTGTTTGTGTGTGTGTGGTGTGTGTGTGTGTGTGTGTGTGTGTGTGTGTGTGTGTTGAGCACCAGACAGTAGTGCAGATCATTAGAAATATATGTCTCTATATATCAGTACGAAAATAGGTATAATATAACACTATTTATAACTTTAATGAGCACAAATATTTAAATTAATGCAACATACAAAGTAAACACATGCTATTAACATCTAATATTTCTTAATATATTTACAATATTCTTCTTCAGGTTGCTGTGCAATTCAACTGGGCACTATTCACCATTCGCTATTGGTATATGTATAGTTGATACGCTTGAAAAACATATATCTGCAGGGCAAGCCAGAATAATGCATTTATGTAACGAATAAGTACATAAGACTAGCTTGTCTACAGTCCAAAGCGCGTGTATATCTACTATTTTTTATCATAAAATAGACAAAGTATTTTCTAGCGTAATAATATTCAATGTAACTATATTATTTCAATAGATTCTCGACGAAATTTTCAAATAAATCGTGCTGTTACCTTAATACACGCAAGAGAGTTTCTAAATGAAAAACACGAGCTTGTAGAATCTGATTATTCTGTGATTTTCAATATGTATTCATATTTATTTAACGCATTTCAGGTGAATGAACTTATGAGAGGATAGTTACCATAGTTCTATTTTTGTTTCATTTAGTTACTTAGTTAAGTTTTATGTATTTTTTTATGTACGAAGTTAAGATATAGCGCACTATCGAATTGGGTTTACCTGTAATGATACTTGTAAGTTTAAAATAAATAAATAAATAAACATGACAGCAATCATATCGTACGCAATATTCGCTTGCCAAGTGCTGTATTGATGATATTTCATTCAACAATGTATTGCTGCATTACTATTGGACACCAGCCAAAGCCACCACACCAATAGTGTGATAACGCCATATGTATGTTACATGTAATGTTCTAGAACGTTCCATTGAAAAATAGTGACGAACAACAAAAGCAATAATACTATATTACAGCCTGACTGCTTTGACGAATGGCACTTCAAATGCGGAGATTTACTAGACAATCTACGATAGAAATTGAAAAGAAATTCGTTCGGGATAACTTCGCTCTATATTTTAGATGTTTTATAATATTTGTTAGTCAGGACATCAATTCAGATCAGCATTTTAGATCACAGAGACTAAGCTCTTTTCCCAGCTGTCAACAGTGCGGTGACTGCCACGATGTTGTTGAGGACACGGAGGTGCACACCTTGACGGAGTGCCCTGGCTGGGCCAACGCAACCACACCTTTTTTATGTAATAGGTGGCAAAGGAGCAGACTGATCGCCTGGTGGTAAGCAATTACCGCCGCCCACATGAACACAAGCAACACCACAGGAGTCACAAGTGCGTTGCCATCCCTTGGGTTGGGAAAAGGGACAGGAAGAAGAGTGAGATCAGGGAGAAGGAATAGCGAGGAGATGGGGCCTCCGGCACTCCACATTGACTTGATCTTGGCAGTCACTTCATCTGTGCTCTTGCTTTGGTACAAGACTTAGTCCAGAGTAGGAGAGCCTGAAACGCCGCAGTCTCCTAATGCGAGGCAGTAATGATGAGCAAGGAAGTGGCGGTGAGTCCCAACCACAGATCTGGGCCACGAAGAGCGGATTACAATCTCTGGCCACCATAATCGAGCATTTGTAATTATGGTGGTTTGTGTGAGTGCACTCGTGTTATATTGTGTATCCTATTAGAATAAGGACAATATGTCACTGTTTGTTAATCTGTATATATAAAATCCTTGCGTTACTGACTGACTGACAGACAAGCTACAGCCAAAACTATTAGATGCAAGAAGCTGAAATTTGGCATGTATTGTCCCACGAAATATGGGACGAGCCTAGCTATTGCCGTTACCGGGTACATTACCAAACTCCGTGTTGCTACTGAGAATTTGGAAAAACTTAGTAACACTTTTGCCCAACCCGGGAACCAAACCCGGGACCTCTGATCAGCAGACGCATACGCTTTCCACTGGACTACAGAGGCAGTCTCCAGTCACACTTATCGTAGTCACGTGCGTGTTACATTTTTAACTATTGATTAACGCTTAGGCTAATAGGTAATCAATCCCTTTGACCTTTTTCAAATTTTTGTGGTACGGATATTAATGTTTCGAGTTTCGGGTCGTATATGTATCCAACTATCCTTAATGTTTCCAAACTCACTTGAGAAACTGGTGTTATCTATTTAATAGATAATAGAAAGATCATTACTCTTGAAATCTCTTAAGATTTTGCACCTATTTTTCATATTATTCACAAAAAACCTTTGGCACACAATAAAATCTACATATTCACACATGAATATTAAAAGAGTTTTATAAAAAAAAATGGCCAAGTGCGAGTCTGACTCGCGCAGGAAGGGTTCCGTACTAACATCTATAAAAGAAAAGCACGTTTGTTGTATGTGTTCTTAAATGTTTTTTAAGTTTCTACTAGACTACAGACCCATGTACAAAAATGGATGGGTCAGAACATAACATAAATTAATCTTAAACTATGAAAATTGAAATATGGAAAGATTGTAGATTTTAAATGAACTCTTCGAGTAGGTAATATAAAAAAAGTTATTTAATCTTTAATATCACGAATACCATTAGCTAGCGAGACCAATTTCACACAAATAATATATGTAGAATAGGTATAGAAAATTATAGATTTGATAATGCCAATGATAAATTATGACAATAGTAGCTTTTGTTGCAACCTGTAAAATAAATTATTATCTACCAAATATTTTATCCAGGAATGAGTAAATTTTTGTGCATTTTCACGTTTGTATAATGTAGCATATAATTATTAACATATGTAATTGCTAAGTAAGGTCATGGGCGAGAAGCAAGAAGCTAATGATTTGAATTTTTTTTGGATCGGACATGTTCAGAAGCTAATGAAATGAAATTTAAAAAAATAATTACCAACTATGATGTAACAGCACTACAAACCATGACTACCTTCATCTTAATATATATAATCCTTGCGTTACTGACTGACTGACAGACAAGGTACAGCCTAAACTATATATATAGCCTATACTATATATACTAACTAGACGCAGGAAGCTGAAATTTGGCATGCATGTTCCTTGGGGACCGCAGGGGTGCACTAAGAAGGGATTTGCCGAAATTCCCACGGAATTGGGCAAATCGAGCAAAACGGGTAAAATGTGCAGGCGTAGCTGCGGGCGTTCACTAGTTTAGGTATAACCTTTCGTATATTGTTTATTAGGCACTTTCTTTACATTTATATCCCTACATCACTCTATAACACGATGTTCATTATAATATGACGAGATTGCTCCTAGCGTCCGTGCAGTGCATAAAATGTCAGCAAATTCTTGAGAACAGCTAACATTCTGCCCGCTCACTTTACGCTAGGTGCGAACAAATCTTTAAGTGTGTGTGAATGTTTTCGAGTTGCATGTTGTATGTATATGAGGTCTTTATAACAAATGTGTATTCTTTATTATATCATACTAAACCATGTGATTAAAGATAAATAAATATTTTATTTTCGATAAACATTTTCGTTTTATTTAACCTTATACAGGTAAACTTAAAAATGCTGCCCTTGTTGGGCACTTAACGGCTGTTTCAATATAATAGTTGGATCGAATTAATGGAATGGTGAATAAGATGGCTTTAATTTTGGATATTATTAAAAATGAAAAACAATGGTGATAGTAGGTTTGCAGAGACAATCCTTTGCGCTGCGCCCCACCATACGTGCGCCAGCCCTTATGCAAATTATGCATTATGCATATATTATTTACATTATTATTTAGACAAGTAATTCTAGGTTACCAACAGCATTATATTTATACATATAATAATATACAATACTTTTCAACAGCTTATTAAAAAATGGAAATCCTTATTCTGTATGTGTTCACTTTTTATATTTGCTCTAGAAAAATTAACGTCGTTTTAATAAATTAGGAATTACGTAATAGATTTAAGATGGGCATCTGGTCAATCGGTGTGTTGAGGTTTGAACTGTTAATGGTTCAAACGTGGAGTCCTAGTTCACATTGTATACTGATCACAGCATGTTATGTGAAACAAATAGGCATACTTAATCAGACGTCCAAATACAATGATATTGGTTGTACAAGAATGTAAGTAATGATGGATTTGACATTTCCTTACTGCGTGGAAACCCCTTGTTAATATTTCTAATCTGATTAGGTACTAATGAGTTCATCATATGGCATCAGAGGAATCGCTGGCATACTAAAGTAGAACAAGAATACCTGATCTTCTATAACTTTTGTGTAGACGGGACCAAAAATAAGGTTGTGTGGTTTCTACACGTTTAACGAACTGAGTAACTTTGATTTATACGAGAATCCTGTCGAGTGCTCTCGTATTGCTATTGATATAATTGTGTGTTAAAAATGACCGAAGTACAATTGCGCAGTGACAAAAATACAAATAAAAAATATAAAAAGTTTCTTCATAACCAGGGAGGCCCACAGCTTAATGCATATTGCTCAAAGGATTAATTAAGGTTAGACCGTCTGTTCATATGAGTTTTTAATTTCACAGACTGCCCACCGTCTGTAGAGCACGTAATTCTGTGAATATACTAATTCTGTAAGTTATTGAATTACGATTGTTTGGTAACTAGATTTAGAGGACAAATAGTGTTCCAGTTTGATAAAATTACTGTGTAGCGTACCGTCGCTAGTTAGCTAATTCTGTGACTTCTAAGTTCGGATGACCTTATGCATTTAATTTCATTAATTTTGTTATTAACATCACGGTGGTTTTCACTTATGGGTTCCGCGCAAGTAATGTGTGTGTGTGTGTGTGTTTGTGTGTGTGTGGTGTGTGTGTGTGTGTGTGTGTGTGTGTGTGTGTGTGTGTTGAGCACCAGACAGTAGTGCAGATCATTAGAAATATATGTCTCTATATATCAGTACGAAAATAGGTATAATATAACACTATTTATAACTTTAATGAGCACAAATATTTAAATTAATGCAACATACAAAGTAAACACATGCTATTAACATCTAATATTTCTTAATATATTTACAATATTCTTCTTCAGGTTGCTGTGCAATTCAACTGGGCACTATTCACCATTCGCTATTGGTATATGTATAGTTGATACGCTTGAAAAACATATATCTGCAGGGCAAGCCAGAATAATGCATTTATGTAACGAATAAGTACATAAGACTAGCTTGTCTACAGTCCAAAGCGCGTGTATATCTACTATTTTTTATCATAAAATAGACAAAGTATTTTCTAGCGTAATAATATTCAATGTAACTATATTATTTCAATAGATTCTCGACGAAATTTTCAAATAAATCGTGCTGTTACCTTAATACACGCAAGAGAGTTTCTAAATGAAAAACACGAGCTTGTAGAATCTGATTATTCTGTGATTTTCAATATGTATTCATATTTATTTAACGCATTTCAGGTGAATGAACTTATGAGAGGATAGTTACCATAGTTCTATTTTTGTTTCATTTAGTTACTTAGTTAAGTTTTATGTATTTTTTTATGTACGAAGTTAAGATATAGCGCACTATCGAATTGGGTTTACCTGTAATGATACTTGTAAGTTTAAAATAAATAAATAAATAAACATGACAGCAATCATATCGTACGCAATATTCGCTTGCCAAGTGCTGTATTGATGATATTTCATTCAACAATGTATTGCTGCATTACTATTGGACACCAGCCAAAGCCACCACACCAATAGTGTGATAACGCCATATGTATGTTACATGTAATGTTCTAGAACGTTCCATTGAAAAATAGTGACGAACAACAAAAGCAATAATACTATATTACAGCCTGACTGCTTTGACGAATGGCACTTCAAATGCGGAGATTTACTAGACAATCTACGATAGAAATTGAAAAGAAATTCGTTCGGGATAACTTCGCTCTATATTTTAGATGTTTTATAATATTTGTTAGTCAGGACATCAATTCAGATCAGCATTTTAGATCACAGAGACTAAGCTCTTTTCCCAGCTGTCAACAGTGCGGTGACTGCCACGATGTTGTTGAGGACACGGAGGTGCACACCTTGACGGAGTGCCCTGGCTGGGCCAACGCAACCACACCTTTTTTATGTAATAGGTGGCAAAGGAGCAGACTGATCGCCTGGTGGTAAGCAATTACCGCCGCCCACATGAACACAAGCAACACCACAGGAGTCACAAGTGCGTTGCCATCCCTTGGGTTGGGAAAAGGGACAGGAAGAAGAGTGAGATCAGGGAGAAGGAATAGCGAGGAGATGGGGCCTCCGGCACTCCACATTGACTTGATCTTGGCAGTCACTTCATCTGTGCTCTTGCTTTGGTACAAGACTTAGTCCAGAGTAGGAGAGCCTGAAACGCCGCAGTCTCCTAATGCGAGGCAGTAATGATGAGCAAGGAAGTGGCGGTGAGTCCCAACCACAGATCTGGGCCACGAAGAGCGGATTACAATCTCTGGCCACCATAATCGAGCATTTGTAATTATGGTGGTTTGTGTGAGTGCACTCGTGTTATATTGTGTATCCTATTAGAATAAGGACAATATGTCACTGTTTGTTAATCTGTATATATAAAATCCTTGCGTTACTGACTGACTGACAGACAAGCTACAGCCAAAACTATTAGATGCAAGAAGCTGAAATTTGGCATGTATTGTCCCACGAAATATGGGACGAGCCTAGCTATTGCCGTTACCGGGTACATTACCAAACTCCGTGTTGCTACTGAGAATTTGGAAAAACTTAGTAACACTTTTGCCCAACCCGGGAACCAAACCCGGGACCTCTGATCAGCAGACGCATACGCTTTCCACTGGACTACAGAGGCAGTCTCCAGTCACACTTATCGTAGTCACGTGCGTGTTACATTTTTAACTATTGATTAACGCTTAGGCTAATAGGTAATCAATCCCTTTGACCTTTTTCAAATTTTTGTGGTACGGATATTAATGTTTCGAGTTTCGGGTCGTATATGTATCCAACTATCCTTAATGTTTCCAAACTCACTTGAGAAACTGGTGTTATCTATTTAATAGATAATAGAAAGATCATTACTCTTGAAATCTCTTAAGATTTTGCACCTATTTTTCATATTATTCACAAAAAACCTTTGGCACACAATAAAATCTACATATTCACACATGAATATTAAAAGAGTTTTATAAAAAAAAATGGCCAAGTGCGAGTCTGACTCGCGCAGGAAGGGTTCCGTACTAACATCTATAAAAGAAAAGCACGTTTGTTGTATGTGTTCTTAAATGTTTTTTAAGTTTCTACTAGACTACAGACCCATGTACAAAAATGGATGGGTCATATGAACCACCAGGTGACGTATATAGGACATATCGTCCTATCGAAGAGCATAAAATAATAAGATTCAGCACTATGCCGTCACTTGTAAGCTGTCCAACTGAGTGCTGGTGAGAATTCAAAAGTGCAGGTAGAGTGAGTACATTTTGGTCATATATTTTTCTACGGCATTTTTACCATTGATAGATCCATGAAAAATAATAAGAAAGCGCGCAGTGCCGTACAAACATGGTGCGCCACCAAGTCGGTATTTTTTATAATTTTCTGACAATTTCCAGGGTGAATTTTGTCATTTCATTCTGTACGGCATCAGTTTCATACTGTTTTAATACAGCTTCTAATGCATTATTCCGCAATGTCGTACAAAAATCATGCGACAAAGGGAAAAAATCGAGGGTTGCAACCCCCTCTCTTTCCGTTATCCGAAAAAAGTACGGCTTCGGTTCCAAAACATTATCTAGCACTCTAAAGTACAAGTACTATTAAAAATAATGTTGTCAAAAAATGATTGTTCAATTGAATGTATATTAATAATTATCTTAATTTCATGGTTTAATTGATTTAAAGAGCTGTAAAATCATTTGACTCTGTACGGCAACTCTTTTTTTAACATGATATTGTAAAATACAATTGTTATATAGTAATGCCGTTCAAAATAAACTGTTCTAAACAAAATTATAGAGAAATACAAAAACTGAAATTTCTTAAATTATTGCAAAAGTTTTAATATTCATAGATTCATAAAAAATAGCAATTTCCTACATGTTTTCCTTGTTTTAAATAGTATTAAGATAAATAAATTAGGAAAAAATTATGCCGTACATTTTAATGCAGACCATATCTTTTAGGCTAATGAAAATGGCGCTACCATTTTAAGGGCGTAGTACCTTATGGCCATCTGATAGGTACCTACTGTACGGTATTGACATATTTTTGAAGAGAACAATTGATGATATGATAATGACGTCTAACTGAAGTGAAAGGCTGTATATAATATCCAAGAATTGAAGCCGTAAATCCCAGTATCAACAGTTTTGTCAACTATGTGTGAGCGAGCGCAAACGAACACCTTACTCGGGTCCAAGCCGAGTACATCCGAATAAAATACGTTATGACCCACGACTAATTAGCACACAGTACAGTATAGGCAGGTGTAGATATATGCTTACAAATGCTAAACGTCGTAACAGAACGTCGCTCCGTTAGTGATATGCAGGGTATAAAAAGACACTTAACGAGAACTGAAACCTCATATTGTACCAATCAATACAAACATTTTTTACTTCGGCACCACACCTGGGAAATTACTCGTTCAGGAGATATTGAGGGTCAAAATTACCATGGAATTTTTGTAATTAGGTACTAAATGGATGCATTTACCCTGTCAATTTGTGCTATAGATGTCCTATACACCCATGGATAAGTAGGTATTTCGAAAATTGCACGCGCGCATATTTTTATAGCGGCTTGAAAATACCGTGAAGTCTTAAAAATAGTCGCTTCCCAGGTTTTATTTTTGCTTAACATGTCTTGGCATGATGTCAGAAACGAGTAGACTTCGGATTCGTGATGGGTCTTGTGACACCCTGGATATGTTAATTATATTTATTTAATATTTTATTACTTTTTTATTAATTTGAACTTTCAGATTTGTACGGCATTAACTTTTTATAAATTATTGCTTTAAGTACAAATAAACTATCTAAATGCCGTATAAAAAATATTGTCATGAATTTCACCTTACATTTCGTTCTATGGATTTTTCCATGAGTTTTTTTTCCCTACAAACCTTTGGACCAACGAAAATGTACGGCATGTAAAATAATATTATCTATGCATAAAATACTTTCAAAATAAATTAATTTTATGTTGTATCACATCACCCCCCGGACCACGGAAAGAGAGGGGGTTGCAACCCTCGATTTTTGCTCCTTGTCGCATGATTTTTGTACGGCGTTGCGGAATAATGCATTAGAAGCTGTATTAAAACAGTATGAAACTGATGCCGTACAGAATGAAATGACAAAATTTACCCTGGAAATTGTCAGAAAATATAAAAAAATACCGACTTGATGGCGCACCATTTTTGTACGGCACTGCGCGCTTTCTTATTATTTTTCATGGATCTATCGATGGTAAAAATGCCGTAAAAATATATGACCAAAATGTACTCACTCTATCTGCACTTTTGAATTCTCACCAGCACTCAGTTGGACAGCTTACAAGTGATGGCATAGTGCTGAATCTTATTATTTTATGCTCTTATATCGTCCTATATACGTCACCTGGTGGTTCATATGACCCATCCAATTTTGTACATGGGCCAGTAGTCTATACCTGTTTATTAAGATCGAGTAAAAAATTGCTTCAAAATTACGTTTGTTGTATGGGAGCCAGGGGGGCTCCCATACAACAAACGTAATTTTGAAGCAATTTTTTACTCGATCTTAATAAACAGGTATAGACTACTGGCCCAAAGGCTAAATATTTATTTTATTTTTATTTAATTATTTATTTTGAAAGGTAATATACAAATATATGTTCTGTGACAATTTTAAGCTTCTACCTGTTTCCGTTAGTAATATTGAGCAAAAAATACGAAAAAAAGCATGTTCATTGTATGGGACCCCCCCTCAATATTTTCATTTTTTTATTTTTGTGTTTGTTGTTATAGCGGCAACGGAAATACATAATTTGTGAAACTTTCAGCTTTCTAGCTATCACGGTTAATGAGATACAGCCTGGTAACAGACAGACAGACAGCGGAGGCTTAGTAATAGGGTCCCGTTTTTACCTTGTAGGTACGGAACCCTAAAAAGGGGCTGCCACATTGGCGTGAATTATCTAGCCAATACGGATCTTTTATCAATTTATACTATTACGTCCTTTGTGGCTAATCGCAATAAGCATCTAGTTAGAGAGGGTTAACGTTTCACTTTGAACTTTAAGTACCCAGTCAATCGTAAAGGCACTAATGTGGGAATAGTGTTTGACTTTCAAAAAACTCGTGTGAAGCAAAATATTCAATTAAATGAAACGCATTTAAATGAATTTCAATTGAATATTTTATGAATCTTTTTATATGCATGGGTGATTTTGGAACGTAAAGGTAGGTATATTGAAGCTAATATATAACTCGCAGAATTGAAATCCATATATTTTCACTTATTCAGAAAAAAAGTAATTTTATCACTACATAGTTTAAAAGAAAGTTAGTCTTCTGTCTGTCTGTCCCTATGTATGCTCATATATTTTTAATTACTCAACGGATTCTAATGCGTTTTTTTAATAGATAGAATGATTCAAAAGAAAGGAAGGTTTATATGTATAATTGACGCGGGCGAAGCTGCTGGCGACGTCTAGTCAAATTATAAACTATTAAATTAACATTTTTACAGGCTCTAAATTTTTCAACCATATGAACCTCTTCTAAATGTAATACTAGTCGTACAGATACTTTCAGAGACTCGAAATAATGTCGTTGAGCCGAGCAAGTTGAAGCCAAAGTGATATATTCATAAAGATACCTAATCATTTTTGGCACGTGGATTATACGTGATTTTACACATTTTTTAATTATTTTTAACTTCGTACAAATCGCGAATGAAGCGGAGTGACTATATTTTACACGAGATTTTCTCCATTTGCTATTCTCGGTACACAAACAAGTAGTGGCAGTACATTGTAGAAACAAAACATAAATCATAAGTAGAGTTGTGTTAAAAGATGCTAATCAGCGAGTCAATCTGAAATACGAGCACTTGTGCATGTAGCGGTTAGAGTACGAATTTCATGTAATCTGAATGATTACTACGACTTTATTGAGTTCATGACATCAACGCTGACTGGCTGAAGTGGTGGCCTCGCCGTTCAGCACTGCGTCAAGTATTGCGGGTTCGATACCCAAACGAGAGAACCGTTTATTGTTTTAAGTCTGAGTGTGCTTTATGTCCGTTGACTGACTGTTTGTAACACAAGATTTTTTGTCCTTCGTGACACAAGCTTTATTCTTAATGCAAGATTAATCTTAAAAAAATAGCCTTTGTTAATGTAAGGATTTCACTTATATGTATCTTTGGTGTATTTTAAATTTGTGTGTTGCTAATAGCTATTGCTTTATTTTTCGGTTGACAACTGTGTGTAAGTACAAAAAAGTTTGCAAAGGTCTTAGCAATATTTCCGTGTATTATTTTCCTCCTTAAAGTAGGTCATTATACGACTAATTGCTTAACTAGCGTAGTGTTACGACTGCAAATATTTGAGCGAGCCTCTGATATTCGATACGTCGAAAATTTGTAAACGTGTTTTCTTCTGTCAAACACGACAAATGACAAAAATACACTTGATTCTATAACTACACTCGTTTCAAGTAACCTCGTAAGGAAGTACCTAAATTGTTCTTCCACATTTAAATGGATGTGCGGTAGGATTTTAACGGTTATAATCTAGTTGATGACCGACCGGGCGTCCCAAGCATGAGTCGAGGCGTATAAACCAGTTTTAGAGAAGTAACTGGAGAGATTTTACGGCGTTCTCAAATGCTTCTTCCAGGTGTTGACCAGCCACTGTTGTTTTTAACTGGCTTTGCATGGAATTGGTAGCCAGAAAACGCCCGGTTGGCATCCCTGCAGTGATTTCGGTGACGTTGTTGAAGACACGGCGCTGTACACCTTGGCAAAGCGCCCACACCTTTCTGGGCACAGCAGTTCCATGACTTAGTCACGACAGTGGTTTCGGATGCCCTCGCGTTTCAGACATTGGCCGCCCTCAACTAAACGTTCAATTTTCGTTTTGACTGCCTCTGTGGCTCTGCGATAGTGTTAGCGGCTGTGGATCATGAGGTCTCGGGTTCGATTCCCGGATCGAAAAAAAAAAGTAATATTGGGTTTTTCTGTTAGGCATTATCCAATAGAAAGTTCGGAGTTAGGAAGTTGGCGGTGACACATCCCCGTGCCTCGGAAAGCACGTTAAGCCGTTGGTCATGCGCCCAATCTCTCTCTGGTCGTGTCGCTTGTGCGTCCCATCGGACTATAAGAGTTAGGAAATAGAGAGTGCACTTGTGTATGCGCACACACTTGTGTACAATAATATGTCCCGCACAGTTGGCAAGTCTAATATATAGACAAGCCACCGTGGCCGATATTGGTCGGGAGGATATTATTTAATAAGCGTTCAAGGTACGTTAAGGAGCATGTAACGATCTCTGGCCACCGTGAAGTGTAGCCTGCGGACGGTGAAACAACGGAGTCCTCGCCATCCAATAAGTAACAAGCCAGTGAGGTGTCGCACGCCTGTCTACGTACGCCTCCCAGTGAAAGGTGCAGTTGTCAGCGGAATCAAAATCTCGGCTAGATCGCGCACGATGACGATGTTTCGATTCTTGGATCTTGGGCCACGAGAATATTCATCACAATTCCGTGAAGTAAACCAAACTACCGCCAAGCCACAATACGCCACCTGGCGACGATAATTGGCACGCTTTTAATCCAACACAGGTATAAAAATCACGCACCTATTACAATTCTGCATTCTAACTGCAACAAAAAAAACGTAGAATATAAGTAGCAATGTTTCTGTATTCGAAAGATATATTGTAGTGTAATGGGATCGGCACTGTAGGTTAAGTTTACATGTTGGCTCTGAAATAATGAGTGTTTTACTGAACGAACGAATATACTGTATTCATAGCAGTGCAGTTCTGTCTTGTAGTTTTACACCGGTTGTAAATTATATGACAGCGACGGGGTTAAATTAAAGGTCGTAATACTTATCTGATTTTTGTGCAAGTAACTGAGTACAAAAAGGCACCAATAGCGTTATGGAAAGACAAAAATTGTGTTATAAAAATGTTAAAAGGTTCAAACCCACAGCGCGGACCACTGACTTTTCGAAGGTAAGTGCGTATTAAATTGTTAACCATCGCTTGAAAACATAGCCAGGGAATCTTTGATAGTTCTCCGTAATATACTGGAATAACATGTGAAGTCTGCTAATTAATCCGCATTTCCCAGCGTGGTGGACTATGACATAACGCTTCTGAGACTGTTGTTCATGGCAAAGCTCTGTAATTTTAGCTAAGTTCCGGAGTTACCGGACTTCCTTCCTGTCAGCAGGCGCGACACTTGGCTAAACATCTCAGCAAATATGGAGCATAATATCACTTTATTCCTCTTTATTGTACCTCTGCTCCTTTGCACTATCAACACTGTCTATTTTATAACTTTTATTCACTACATTCAGGCTCAAATAACATGCTTGGTTCGATAAATGTATATTTGGTTGAGGATGGGACCACCCCAGACCACATTCGACTCGACCAAAGTTCCAGTTGCCAGATACTTTCAATATGATATTTCGGTGATTGGAACCACCAGTATATAAACGAAAAATTTATATAGTTCATGCTAACAATGCCGTCAAACAAACATTATAAAAGTTAGTAATAATTAAAGAAAGAATAAAAAACAGTTATCTAAAAGATGTTGTTTGAAATAGAAACATTATTTGTGATAAGTCAAATCGATTATAATTATCGATTTAGTAACATTTGTTTAGTCTATTGTAAATTTTGACTATGGTCACACTATGAACTGTCAATCCATTCGTTCTTTGTCGTTTCCCGTGAAAAAAGTTGTCTTTTCCACGCTGTATCTTGTAATCTCGTGTTTTTTGTGATATTAGATTTGGAACCCGTTTGAATGCCGCTTCTTTGATCTATAACCGGCACCGGTACATTGTGATAAAAGTCAAATTTGTAACATATTGAACATTGTAAAACTTTTGTGAATCCGTGTTTGGTGCCCGAGGAGTAGGACTTCGCCGAACTGGACCCAGCGGTAGCTATAAGATACTTCATTCATCTATTTTGGTCAATATATTTGTATGATGTGTCTAATTTTAGCTCAAGCCTGACATCAGTGAAAATTTGGTAAGTTACTTGCAAGTACTTTGAACTCATCACTGTGCAGTCACAGTAATACTGTTTAGATCTTTGCCTGTCGTGGTCAGGTAGATATACCAACAACTTCCACTGCGCACTCTGAACAATTTCCTGCCTGCCTACGGCAACTCTAAACATATTTTTTTGGTAACAGAGCATGGTTGAAATCTAGCTGTTGATTGTATCTAGACTCAGATTGGTGTTGTATGAGCTATATATCTCATTTGTAAACAGTTTTTTAGTGTTCTCAGCTCAGTTTTGTCTAAACTACATAATATTTATTTGTATAAGTTGACCTACATAATTTGAAACACATGTCATACATAATCTCAATCAGTAATTGTTTGATTTAAATTGTTGAAATCTACCATAGATTTGTTGTTGTTAGTATTAATAAGTCACTTTGATTGGATACATAACAGTCATATGTATCAATTAATTAGTTTAGTGCATATATTGAGTTTGAAACATTATAACAACCAAACTTGACAAACCTTGTTGTTATAATATATTGATAAAATTGTTAGGTAACACATACTATTACTATTGTATATCTCAAATAACACAGCCAGTCTGTCTGTTGCAAGTAATTAGTTAATTAATTTGAATATTCAACTTATTAATTTGTTGTGAGTTATAACTTGTTTTGTGTATAACAATATAATTGAATTTGTTGGGCACTAAATACCTGCCACTTGCTTGCACCAGCAGTAAACAGGCTAATACTTTGTTGGTTTCAAAGAATTAACAAATATTAAGTTTTCATTGATAGTATTGTTTAACGCTTGCTCGAGCTCTTTTGAAACTTAATTATGTCAGCTATCAAGGACTTGCGTGCGGCTGCCGGTGCTATTGCATCAGATTTGCGCTGATTTGCCTCAGCCAGTGCCTTAGTGAACCGGCCTGATCGCCAGCAGGCCTTACTACAAAGATATGAGCGGATCGATGATCGCCTGGCAAGTGTGTAACAGCAATTCCGCACTTTCAGCGCTTGCTGTCTCCAAGTGTCAGTTAATGACTTCCCCGCTGACCAGCGAAATAAAGTCAGCGAGGATTATGCCCAGGTCTTAGACCTGTATGATGCTGTCTCCAACTGTGCAAGACAGTTGATTGCCGAGAGGGACGGGCAACCCAGCTTGAAGCAGGAGCTTCCTAGGACAACACCGGGACTGGTGAGTAGGCTTCCTACTTTAGACCTCCCGCATTTCGATGGCTGCCTAGGAAGCTACCTGGGCTTCGTTAATTTGTTTGACAGCCTGGTCGATGACCTTCAGCCGGCACAAAAATTGGCCTATTTGATGTCGGTTCTGGATGGGGAGGCCAAGGGCCTCATCCAGCATCTGCCCGTGTCTGACGAGGCGTACCAGACAGCTCGGGACTTAATTACCCGTAGGTACTATAACAAGCGTGGCCTCGCCGACACGCATATTGAACAGATTTTGGGTTTGCCCACGCTCACCCGGGTCTTTGGGTTGCGCACCCAACTTTTGAACCCGCTTTTGGTGGCAATCAACGCACTTAAGTGCTTGGACCTGCCCGTGGACCAATTACAGAGCAGACAGAGACAAAACAGCCCGAAGAATGATTCGGAGTGTGGTCTTTCGCTGCATCCCTTGCTATAAGCTCTAACTGGTCTCCTCGCTTACGACCGAGGCGTTTGTAGCCACATTTGACAGATTTGTATCCCGCAGAGGGCTACCATCCTTGATCCGTTCTGATTGCGGCACTAACTTCAAGGGCACGTATAATTATTTGAATGACGTTGTTAATTTCCTTGAAACCAACAAGGCTGATATAGGCAATAGGCTTGCCCGACGTGGGATAAATTGGTTGTTTTCCCCACCAAATTGTCCACACTGGGGTGGTATTTTTGAGGCCGCTGTAAAATCGGCCAAAGCACACTTGCGCAGGACAATCGGTGAATCTGTCCTTACATTTGAGGAACTCGCAACTGTGTTTTGTAAGATTGAGGCCGTTTTGAACTCTCGGCCATTGTGCCCGATCTCCTCAGATCCGAATGATTTGGAAGCCCTTACGCCGGGCCATTTTTTGATTGGTCGCCCACTTGTCGCCTTGCCTGAGTACCCCTATATTGATACGAGACCTAATCATCTCTCGCGTTTTGAATTGGTACGCCAGATTGCTCAGAGCTTTTGGAAACGCTGGAATTTGGAATATTTGCACATACTCCAGCAACGCGTTAAGTGGACCGACAAGACCGATCCACCCAAGATTGGTGACCTCGTTTTGATCAAGGAGGCTAACCTTCCGCCACTCAGATGGCGCAGGGGGCGCATTCTTCGTTTGGTAACTGGGGCTGATGGAGTTCCCCGATTTGCTGAGGTCTTGGTGGACGGTTCGATTCTGAGGAGAGCGGTTGCAACGTTGTCACGTCTACCAACTGATTAGCGGACCGGTAGGCCGGTCCGGGGCGGGTGGATGTTTGAAATAGAAACATTATTTGTGATAATTCAAATCGATTATATCGATTTAGTAACATTTGTTTAGTCTATTGTAAATTTTGTCAATTTATTTGGCGATTCCCGTCGATTAAAATCAATTCATTAAAGGCCAAGAGATCCTTCAATCTGGATGAAAGGCCTTTCACGGATGTCATTGAATGTCTAAAGGTTTGCAGAGGGTGAATTAGATTTATCTGATAACATTATGTTTCGGCACCGTTCCACCCTACGGCGGAATAGATCAGCTGATAAGAGTCCCTATTTACGTCAGTGTGGTTCTACCGGGACTTGGATCAAGTATCCGTTAAATCAAAGTTGACTATAAACATCACAGATAGGGGTACATCATGTTATCTCCTTTGATTCAAGTGGCGGGAAATCAATTAAATGCCTTTGTTTCTATGTAAATGGTTCAGTTTGAATTGTGATATGACATTGATATACCTAACCAGGTTTTATTTGTTTGATAAGTTAGGATCGGCACTGTTCATAGATTGTCCTACTTTTAGGCACGGTGTTTTATTATGAGAAGGATTGTGTTACACAGGCTACCATGCTGGCTAAGTAAGGGTTGACAACTTCTACAGTCTGTTGTTCTATCTCCACTATCGATGAGTTTCATATTTTTTTTAACTGTCTGGCCTCTTCTGACTATGCGAAAGGTAAGGTTAGTATAGTCCACCACGCTGGGAAAGAACGGGTTGGCAGACTGTATGCCTAAGTCGGCATATCTTCCAAGAACATTATGGAGAACTCTCAGACATTTAGGTTTTGATTTATATTACGATCGAAGTAGAGGACTGAACAGTACACAAGGCACCACACGTGTGAAACCGAAGGGCGTCACTGATGTAAACATTGAACGCAGAAGTTCACAAAGTTGTTACCGTGTGTTTCATTATATTAACTGATTGACGCCGCACTAAGTACGGCAAGTCGTTATAACTTCGACAATCGATACTTTGCAGATTGAGACTCCATTGTCAAACCGACAACATTGTTATTGAGTTTCATATTTTCTTCATTTTGGGACACGCATTCCATGATTATTCTATGATATGTTTGTACGGCAGATGATGGACGACAAGTTGTCAGAATACCAGAAGTATCAAACACCCACAGTCGACTAGTGGTTGAAGGCAATAGCTTCATGAAGTTCTCTGCTGTAAGGTAATATACACCTGTGGAAGCTTGCCGTTTGCTCCATTTACCACTGTGCTAAGTGTTGTGGGTAGTTAAGACTCCCCGCGATACAGGATATATTCGTAGTGCTGGAAAATACTTTTATTAACATTGAAACATTATTGGTATTACCCAAAATTGTACTAATATTCAGCAGTAAAGTTTAATGATTTGCCAAAGTTTACTTTTAACGAAAATAATACCCTGCGGTGCATCATCATCATCGGCCCTGTATATATACTGCCCCACTGCTGGACACGGGCCTCTTCTCAATGAGAAGGGTAAGGCCATAGTCCACCACGCTGGCCAAGTGCGGGTTGGTAGACTTCACATGTCTTTCGAGAAAATTATGGAGAACTCTCGGAAATGCAGGTTTCCTCACGATGTTTTCCTTCACCGTTTATCAAGCGATAATTGACAATTAAATACGCACAAAACTTTGAAAAGTCAGTGATGCGCGCCGTGGATTCAAACCCAGGACCCTCTGCGTAGCACTTCGTCGATCTCTCCACTAGGCTATCAGTGCATGTGGCGATGTAAATCTACTTTTCAAACAAACTTTCTACATTTCATTTATTATGAAGGTAATACGTGTCGAACATTGCGAATGTTTTAAAACCAAAAATGACATCAAAGAACAAAAATATAAACGCTACAATTTTTTCGCATAATTTCTGGTACTTAATTTTTTACAGAATAATATTGTAGATAAATAAAGGTGTGGATAAATAAAGGTGTGGATAAAAAGGTGCGCGAATTCTAAGAAACAAGCGATGTAGACCAAGAGGAGGTTGCCAAAGATGATAAATATTTATTAAAAATGGTTTTTACTTTTATCTCTCCAAATTTTGTTAAACAAATTTACTGGTGTTATAATCTACTAGAAGCCCGCAGCTACCCTTGCACATATTCTTTTATTAATCAGATTCTTTCAGATCCTGTGGGAATTTTGGAAAATCCCTTACTTCCCCTTCGGTCCCCAAGGAACACACATGCCTAATATCAGCTTCTTATGCCCAATAGTTATGGGTATGTTTTGTCTGTCAGTCAGTCAGTCAGTAAGAATTATGTATATACAGATTTAACAAGTCGGTCCTTATTATCATCATCAGCTTGCTCTAGTCCACTGCCGGATAAAGGCCTCTCCAGTGTCACGCCACTGAGCCCGATTTTCGGCTCTTCGTGTCCAGCCGCTACCAGCCACTTTGCGTATATCGCCACTCCACCTAGCCGGAGGCTGTCGTAAACTACGTTTGCCAAGGCGCGGTCTCCACTCTAAAACACGACTACTCCAACGGTTATCGGTTCTGCGACAAATGTGACCAGCCCACTGCCACTTCAGCTTGCTAACTCTCTGAGCTATGTCGATTATCTTGGTTCGCAGTCGGATCACTTCATTACGAATTCGATCCTTCAGAGAAACTCCGAGCATAGCCCTCTCCACAGCTCGCTGAGCGACCTTAAATTGGTGGACTACTCGCACCGTCAGTGTCTACGTCTCGGCACCGTAAGTCATAACCGGTAGGACGCACTCGTTGAAGACTTTTGTCTTAAGGCTTTGCGGTAGGGGTGACGAAAAGACTTAACGGAGTTTCCTATATGCTGCCCAGCCAAGCTGTATTCTTCTGCAAGCCTCCCTCTCGATGTTGTTTCTACCATACTTCAAGGTTTGCCCAAGGTAGACGTACTCCTGAACAACTTCGAGAGGGACTCCATTTAGGATAATCGGTTCCGGAGAGACATGTTAATTAGTCTACTAGAAGAGAGGCTTTTTTTTGAAAATTAAGATGACTATGGTAACGAGCAGGTCTTTTCGTGTGCATATAACTTTCACCCACACAAGATTTACCAGTGCACAATGCGACCATGAAGGCTTTATGTTTCTTTTTATCCAGATTAGTGCTTGTTTAGTGAAACGGCTGTAATACAAAAAGTAAGGCCTTACTTGATAAACTGACATTTTTTTAAATATATGTTTGTGCATTCAGCTCTTCGTTTATTAGAACGCTACGGGCGCTACGCTGCTACATTATACGTAGCAGCTACGATAACTCAACGCAAACAAACTGCTTATGTTCAAAATATTGTTTACAAAATTGTTTCAATGGAAAATTTTGTAATAGAAAGAATATACAACCATCGTTATCTTAATATATAAAATCGTTGCGTTACTGACTGACTGGCAGACACGCTACAGCCGAAACTATTGGGCGCAGGAAGCTGAAATGTATGTTCCTTGGGGACCGCAGGGGTGCACTTATAAGGGATTTCCCGAAATTCGCACGGGATCGGCCAAAACGGGTAAATTAAAAAAAAATACAGGCGGAGCTGCTGGCGTCCTCTAGTTAGAAAATAAGCATTGTATAATTCAATGAGTCCCTAAGGTGACTTATTGTGTTTATGTAAGCCATGGGAGAAGTAAAGGTCAACTTGGGTACGTGATAGGCGTGAGGTTTTTTTATAACATGTGTGAAAGTAATAAAAACAAAATGAAATTTTGTAGGAATTTGATAACCAGTACTGATGGCCAATGAACTGTGTAGAAACTGGTCGCCCAAAACCGGCGAGCATCAAAAGAATCATGAATAAAGTCGGAGCGCGTGAGATTTGTAAGGATAGAATGAAGCGTTTAGTCGCCAAATGCCTAATTTGCGAAATGGCTACCTAGTCTCAAAAGACTCATTAACTAAATGCCTAATTCTCAAAAGAACTAATTCGCGAAATGACGGTGAACGCCAACAAACAAATTCTGGTACGTCATAATAAAGGATGTCACAGCAATTGAATACACACGTGTCAACCTATATGGCGCTTGATTGCTATCCAAGACGTAAATAATTGTTCTCCAAACTCCCAAGGCTATCTAATACATATTATTCACAGCATCCCGTAATAGGTACAGACTCCACGGCGCAATGTAAATAATCGCTTTCCCCGAAACAGTGGGAGAATCAGCAACAATACATATTACAAGGTAATAAATAACATGACTTACCTAACACGACACATACGAAAACACAAATTTAAACTTTAAAACATGAAGCATAAGGTTGTCTTTAAATTGTTTTAAATGTGTAACATATTACGACAACCATAAAAAGATTACCTAGTTAATTAAATTTTACATTTCCTTACAAATGATATAACTGTTCGTATTATGGGCAGCATCTTTAAAATATATAGTCTTAAAACATATGATGCAATTTAAACTTTATTGCTTAAAATATGTGGTAGCTTTTTGCTTGAGAACCGTAATGGACTTGTCTAATTTATGAAGTACTTGATATAGTCTTGAAGTGTTTATTATACGACTTAATTACTGTAAAGACATGATGTATTAGAGTTTCATTGCTGTGATGGATAACGGTGTTGTTTGTGAGGATTGTTTGGTGTCCTGTGCCAGGAAAATAGGTTGTTATTTTAATATTTATAGTTAGTACTTGCTGATACCAGCATGAATGGGCTGACATGACCGGGAAAGTACTACCGTCCCATAGAAAATCGATGTAAAGTACCTAAACTGCTGCGTTTCGTTCGGTGAGTGACAGTGTCGGAGGCCCCATGTCCAGTTCCTTCTCCCTTACACCACCCCTCCTCCTATCTTTCTTGCCCACTCAAAGGGTGGCAACGTACTTGTTAGTCCTTTGGTGTTATTGGGCGTCGGTGATCGCTTACCATCAGGCGATCCGTCTACTCGCTTGCCACCTATTACATAAAGAAGTGCGGTTATCGGAGTATGTAGAAGAATGGCAACACTATAAAATAAACTGATAAAGCTATATTTGACAGGATGAGCAAAGAGGGTATATAATATTGATAGTGAGAAGGTCGATTCTCGTACTTAGACAGATATAGAAAGTGTATTTTGCGCGAAATGCAATTTGATTTTGAACTAACTCACAATTGGTATTCTGGTAACTTAAATTTATATCTTAACTAGCTGATCCGGCAAACTTCGTACCGCCATATAGATATGTATTATACATACATAAAAACCTTCCTCTTGAATCATTCTATCTATTAAGTTGTGTTGCGTAGTTATATTTAAGCATACATAGGGACAGATAGACAGAAGACAGACTTTCTTTAACACTATGTAATGAAGTCTAATTTGACACATAGAGATTGACTTAGACACATTGCTTGACACTTTGTTCAGTTTAAGATCAAGTCACGATATCATTCACTTATCAGTTCATTTACAAGAATCTATATGTTAATACGTGAAGCGAAATTTTGTGATCCCTTTTTACGAGAAATGCGCGAACGGAGGATTATGAAATTTGGCACACTTATTTTTACCATGTAGAAGGTGTGCAGAATACATATATTTTTATAAAATATCCATTAGAAATATATGATTTTAATGAAAATAGACGACACCACTACTACCTTATCTTTCGCACACACACATGCTTAACATCGTATACGTATACAATATAACTTTTTAAGGTTACGGTTATGGACCCACAGACTTTCAAACTGAAAAGAGGTTAATAATACATACATATATAGACTCACGCCTGTTTCCCGGAGGGGTAGGCAGAGACTACGGAACGCCATTTGCAACGATCCTGACATATCTCTCTTGCTTCATTCACTCCCATCAAATTCCTCATGCATGCTTTTCTGTTCAGGGTACTTCTCACCTGTCCTGTTTTTAGGATGTCTCCAATCTGGTCAGAGAAGCTCCGCCTAGGTCTTCCCCTTCATCCTGTCCCTTCCACACTTGCCTTATATATCTGCTTGATCAGTCTTTTGTCATCCATCCTCTCCACGTGCCCAAACTATCGTAGCATACCTTTCTCGATGCTTGTCACTACATCTTCTTTTACCCCACAACACTCTCTTATCACACAATTCTTTACTCTGTCAGTCAGAGAAACACCACACATACTTCTGAGTGCTCTCATTTCTACAGCATTTATTCTACTTTCATGACTCTTCTGCCTTACCCAACTATCACTACCATACATAAGAGTAGGTACTAACACCCCTCTATGCACAGCCAAACGTGCCTTTTTGGACACGTTTTGTCTATTCATAAACGCCTTCAGAGCTCCATTCACTCTATTACCTGCATTAACTCTTCTTTCAATATCTTCTACATTCTTACCATCTCTTGTAAACAGCGTACCTAAATATACAAACTCATTCACTTGCTCCACTCGCTGTCCATCGATCATAGCATTACAAGCCGTAACGCATTCCTCCTTTTCAAAAACCATAACTTTCGTTTTACTTACATTCACTTTCACTCCTTTCCTCTCTAACGCACCATGCATGATTGTTAACATCTCCTGCAACTCCTCCGCTGAAGACGTAAGTATAACCTGATCATCAGCATAAAGGAGGCATTTGACAAATAACTCTTCTTTCTCTTAGCGTTATCCCAGTTTCAATCTGGGGTCCGCTTCCTAGTCTCACCGGATTTGGCTGAATATTAGCTTTTCCACAGAGCGACTGCCTGTCTGACCTCCGCAACCCGAAGGGATAGCGATATTCCATGGTTTAGACTAGTGTCAGTTTATTTAGAAGGTACTGACGCCCTGTAACGACTGTCAAAGATCTTCATGACAACCGGGACCGACAGCTTAACGTGCTCTCCGAGGCACGGGACAAGCGATAATTAACAATTCAATACGCACTTAACTCCGAAAAGTCATTGGTGCGCGCCGTGGATTCGAACCCGATACCCTCCCGATACCGATTTGACAAGTAAGTCATTTATCCTTAATCCACAATCACTATGTTTCAAATCTTGCAAACAACTGTCCATGAAGAGGTTGAACAGCCACGGCGACGCTACACATCCTTGTCTAACACCTGTGTTGATGGTAAACCAGTCAGTGTATGCCCCGTTTATCCTCACACAAGCTCTAGAATCCTCATAAAGGGATTTCAGAGCTCGAATGAGGCTGCTGTTCACCCCATCCATCGACAGTACCGACCACATTTCATTTCTCACCACTTTATCGTAAGCCTTTTTCAAATCCACGAATGCGCAGTAGACCTTTCGACCTTTGGCCAAAAATTTCTCGGCTATACATCGCAAGGAAAGGACTTGATCCGTACACCCCATACCCTTTCGGAATCCCGCTTGTACATCCCATAGTTTCTTGTCGGTTACTTTCATAACTCTTTCAATCAGTACCTTCGCGTACAATTTGCCAACAATGCTGAGAAGGCTAATGCCTCTATAGTTTTTGCAGTCTTGTTGCGAGCCTTTCCATTTTTAAAGAGGCACAACTACTGCTGTGGCCCAGTCATCAGGTACTCTGCTGGTGCTCCAGCACAAGTTAAATAAACGCTGCAGCTGACTAACTATGATGCCCTGTTCAGCCTTAGGCATTTCGACTGTAATCCTATCATACTCTGCAGCCTTACCTAATTTCATACTGGCCAGTGCCTTCAAAATCTCACCCTTTAATAATAATACATGTATATATATACTTTTTTGTTCAAGGTTTGTCCTATTCTGCCTAAGACATTTTGTATTTTTTGCAATATATTTATCTTGGCATTCTTTATTTGTACGTTAAATATACATACCTGTATTTTGAATAGTCCATTAACTTTAATTTTTATCTAAGTATAAAGACGTGATGCAAAAATTGTTATCCCTTTTTACCACAATAATATTGATACAGCAGATCCATAGACTGGCCAACTGAAAATAGTTTAATTATAAAATGTTAATACTTTTTTTATGAAAGCATTTTACAGTATTAAATTCATTTTAGAATAAAACAATTTTAAGTACTTAAATCTACAATTAATTAAATATTAATATACAGTACAAATAAAAAGGAGAATATATAAAATAAAAAAAGGAAAACAATACTATTTTGTTCAAGGTTTGTTCTATTCTGCCTAATTGATTTTGTATTTAATACAATATAATATTTATCTTGATTTTTTTTTAATAAAGCCCATAGGTAGATATTATAAGTAGATTAATTATTTTTTTATTATTTAAATAGGTATGAGTTTCAAACTGAAAATAGATGAAATAATTATTACATGTATGTATTTTTTTATCGAAGGTTTGTCCTATTCTGCCTAATAGACTTTGTATTTTCACAACATAATTTATCTTGGCGTGTAAATTGAAATAAAATATTAATGTTTAAGTGTATCGTATTTTTTTAATTATTATTATAAAATTCTGACAAAGTTTAAAATAACAAAACTCCGTAGGCAAAAACATAATTGCAGTTGTCATACAGTTTGAATTCAGAACGCCGCGCGCGGGAAATTTTGCTTTCTTAATCTGTGTGTTGATGAAATAATTGTGTTTTATTATAGTTGAAAATCTATTAAGCACATGGTATTGAGCTATTCTGTGGCCATTAGTGCTGTGCACTCCCTGAGGTATGCGCGCGGCGAGACGGGGAGGGAGAATCGGCTGCTGCGCTCTGTCAGTGCGCCGTCAACGCTCGTGGCGGCCATAGACTAATATACCTATTATAACTGGAAATAGACTGGCAACTTCGACATTTTAGGCGACGCAAGCGCCACCTTTTTAACTTACAGGCTACTTTTTGCCGTCTGTTTTACAAAAATTGCCGCTAGAGGTCGTTTATGTTAGTCAAGTATTATAATTATAGTCAACATTATTTGGAAATATAAATAAAACGATAGAGAATGCTTATAAATGACGTTTATTTTCCAAAAATCACAATATTTACAGCAGAAAGATCACAGTAAGTTATGCTAAAATCACCAAATAAAAAAAAGATTGATATACCCATTTATTAATTTGTTTATTATTTTATTTATTTAACTTTAATCATTTATTTAATTTGTTTTGTTTTAGTCTAAGAGCCAGTGTTCCGCAGACTTACGGTATAGTAGCAAAGTTCATATTAATGCTAGTTATACTAATACATCTGCCGTAGATCAAATATGGGGGTTCACTACTCCCATAGAGGGTTCCTTTAGGCGTGCCTAGAAGTCGAAAAGCATGAAAATCGTCTTTCAAAACGTGTTCACGGCATGTCTGCCACTTTGATAACGTAAAATATATCTATATCTTTTTAAAAGAAAAACTTAATGGCAGACACTTGTTCCGGTTCGTACTATATTTTATATATGTAATATCATAGTTTCGAGAATTTCATAAAATTTGTGTTATTTTAGCAAATCTAAAAATTATATATGTTATTTATATTTGTTTCTCTTTCACGGGTATTATTCTAATTTGTTAGAACAATAATCGGCCCTTTGGCAGGCGAACACGGTGACATAGGTCCAACGCGCAGAGGCTCTTTGAGAGTTTTAATCTAGAATGTGATGGGACACCTACTGAGGAGCCTCCATAACTGCACGATTAAGTACATTCACGGGTTAGCCGCAACGCCGCAACAGGTGAGGGACTATTGCTACTTTTATGGAAACTAATTGAAGGGGTAAGTGGACAAAGGTGTTATCTGACTGTGACGGCCGGTGTCATGTCAAACCGTCGTCACGAAACACAATAATTAGCAAAGAGGTTTGAAGACTATTTTATTATTTTGAAATGAGTTTTTAGTTCGATGACGTATACACTCTGTATCAAGTGTTCGCCAAATTCACCGGTCATTGACAACAAGGCGATGGCCGTGCGGATAACACATTCCGTTCACGTTCTGATGGCGTGGGTTCAAATCCCAGTCATAACAGTTATGTGGATTTTGGTTTTTATGAAATTTGGAAAATGTTTATGAATATTTGGCAAATATTTAAAAAAAGATTATTTAAATATTTCGAATGAAAATTAGAAAATTCTAGAAGCTTCAGGAAGAAAAAGAAAAAGTTAAAAAGAGACAGAAGATGGAAAAACAATTGAATAACGAAAAGACAATCGAAATTAGTAGATCTAGAACATTCTTAGGGGTATATAAGGCGGTGTAGACGCGCTAAGCGCCAGTTTAAGTTGAAAAGTGGTAAATTGAAGATGAAAAGGAAGAAAGAAGAAGTAGTAAAATAAAGTGAAAGTGAAAGTATAGTGCAGTAAAGTGCAGTGAAGAAGTGCAGTGAAGTGCATTGAAAAGTGCAGTGCAAAAGACGCTTGTGTTGGTGCTGTCCGCGTCGAAATTAAACGGCGCGTCGTGTGTGAAGTCGAATAAAGTGTCATCAGTGCTACTCGGTGTTTCCTTTCAATCCCGTTACCCCGTCCGTAACGATTGGTGTCAGAAGTGGGATTGGAAGGATTAAGGATGCCAGTCATGCCAAGGGAAGGGCCTACGACACGTGCGAGGGCTGCCGCTCAAGAACAAGGCGACTCTAATCCAGAAGTTGTGGGCAGGGAAGCTCCTTCGCAAGGAGGGGGCTACGAAGGAGGGGTATTTACGTCCGCAAGCGCAGCTAACCCGCTATCTCTGGCAGACCTCGCTGCACTATTCCAACAGTCGCTTCAGGAAAACTCGCAGCGACTCGAATCTCGACTCGACGAAAACTCGCAGCAGCTCCAGCAAAACTCGCAGCGACTCGAATCTCGACTCGAGCAAAACTCGCAGCAGCTACAATCTCAGCTTAGCGAGATAATGGAGAGCCAGGATGAGATTCGCCATTATATATCTGAGAACGCTCGTAAGATCACCGAGATGGAGATGTGTATCGGTGAAGTGCAATCTCGCATGGCTACTATAGAGGAAGAGATACAGTCCTGCAAGGCGTCAGTGTCGGAAGAGGTGCAGTCCCGCATGGCGTCAGTATCGGAAGAGATACACACTCGCATAGCTACGATAGAGGAGGAGTTAAAGAAGATGAAGTCCAACAGAACTTCGGTTTCTATCAACTCATCAAGTTCAGGTGGTTATTTAAAAGTACCATTATTCGATGGAAACACTTCCTGGGAGGCCTACAGAATACAGTTCGAAGCCGCCTCTATAAGCAACGGTTGGGATGTCGACCAGGCCAAGTTTGCACTCATCCTGGCGTTGCGTGGAGAAGCATTGTCGGTGCTTGAGGCCGTGGGAAAGGACGCTACTTACGTTCAGCTGTTTGAGGCTCTAGAATCCAGATTTTGAGACGAGCACTTAGAATATGTGTTTCGAGCCAAGTTACGCAACCGCCGTCAGTATCCGAACGAATCCTTGCAGCAGTGGGCGATGGAAGTGACGAAGATGGTACGACCTTAATGTTAATGTCCAAAATAATAAAGACACCAAGACGAAGAAACTTAACGATTTCTTTGGTTGCGTGGGTCTTAATCAACTGGTGTCATCACCGACGCATTTCACCGAGGATAGTGAGACCTTGATTGATCTGCTTTATACGGACCTAAGTGCATAAGTTGTGAACTCGGTATCAGGAAGCAAAAACTATTGCCACAAGTACATAAAAGGCGTTGCTTGAAAAACATTTGCTCTGAAACTATGCGTGACGGTCTAGATAAAATTCGATGGGATCTTATATCCACTTTAGACAATGTGAACGATATGGTGAGTGCATTAAGCGAATGGATCACAGTGATATTCGATATATACGCTCCTATTAGGGTTTGCATACTTAAGGGTCGTTCTTATCCATGGATAACAGACACAATTAGACTCATGATGAAATGTAGGGATGATGCCTTAGCTAAGTTTCGGGAACTAAAGACGGAAACCAGTAGGCTTTATTATAAGCAATTAAAGTCTACTGTTACTACAGCGTTGTATCAGGAAAAAGTAGCGTATTATAAATATAATATAAATAATAAAATAAGAGATCCAAAAGCCCTCTGGCGAAATTTAAAATCAACAATTCTGCCGCCTAAACAAGGGGCTGATATTCCTTCACATCTCAGGGACCCCGATATTATAAATATTTTCTTTTTAACTGTGCCTGGCGACACGAATACTAGTATTTGTAATCTTACGTATTATGAGTACCATAGATTCTGTGACGCCACTTTTAGTTTGGTAACTGTGGATCAGGATGTCGTTTTCCGTATAATACAAGGTCTCAGATCCAACGCTGAAGGATTCGACAAAATAAACTTGGCCATGATTAAAATGACCTTAACACACACCCTTAAAGTTATTACAGACATAGTGAATCATTCCATTGTAACCTCTACTGTGCCTGATATATGGAAAGTAGCTAGTGTAAGACCGCTACCGAAAAAACCAAACCCTAATAGCTTACAGGACTTACGGCCGATTAGCATTTTGCCCTGTTTATCGAAGGTCTTAGAAAAAGTTGTAAGCCGTCAGCTCACCGAGTTTATAGAAAGAAATGAAATTCTACCTAGATTACAGTCCGGATTTAGGCGGTTCCGTGGCACCACCACGGCACTTTTGGATGTGACTGATGAGATCCTGTCTGCCCAGGATAAGGGCATGTGCACGATTCTGGTCCTATTAGACTATTCCCGCGCTTTTGACGCTATAAATTTAAATTTGTTGTTATCCAAGCTGAGCTTCTATGGATTTGACAACAATACATTAAAGTGGTTCCATAGCTACCTGAGTAACCGAATGCAATATGTGGAGCTAAATACAATGGATAGGACCACCTTGACCTCGACACCTGCCTCTTTAGCGAGAGGCGTGCCGCAGGGCTCTATTCTGGGACCTATACTTTTCAGCCTGTACTGTGCCGACATCACGGACTCCATTAAAAACTGTAAATACCACATCTATGCGGATGATGTTCAGGTCTATTTGTCATTTAGGGTGAGTGATTTCGAAAAATCTATAGAAGACCTGAATGAAGACCTTGAGCGGCTGTTCGCATGGTCCGAGAAAAATTGTTTAGTGATAAACCCATCAAAGACAAAATATATTGTATTTGGCACCAAAATATCCTTAAGTTTATTGCATTCGCCATCTCACGTTCATTTAAGGGGAAGTCCATTGGAGCGAGTATATGAAGCGCGGAATCTTGGACTGACTGTAGATTCTGAACTACGGTTTGAGAAACATATAGATGATGCAGTGCGGAACTGTTTTTATAGACTGAGAGTTTTATATAAAATGCGTCCCTATTTGTCAGAGGAATTACGTGTACAGCTGGTTGAGTCATTAATACTAAGTAAGCTAAACTACGCGGATGCTGTGTATGGCCCTCGGCTCTTAGCACGTACCGATAGGCAAATACAGAGGGTGCAGAATGCTTGCGCACGTTTTTGTTTTGCGGTTCCATTTAGAGGTCATGTAACGCCATTCTTAAATAAAAATTACATGCTAAAAATGAAGTCACGGAGGAAACTGCACTTGGCTTGCCTTCTGTTTGGCGTCATTAAATTGAAACAACCGCAATACTTGTATGAGAAACTAACATGGGTCGCAAATGGCAGTGAACGTCCAAACAGAAAGTGTTCTAAGCCGTTATCAATTAATTTACATCGCACAGAGGCATTTAGAGGAAGCTTTCGCTATGCAGCTTCAAAATGTTGGAACAATATCCCCCCTCCATTGCGTAACCTCACGTCAATTCACGCCTTCAGAAGGCAGTTAAAAAAAATTTCTAGTAGAGGAACAACAAAAATTAGGTGTTATTAATATAAACGCCTCCCTTATTTGAAGCTTAAATGATTATAGCAATAGAAATAATCAATTAATACAATCAAATAATCATGACATTGCAAATATTATATTTTATAATTAATTAATTATAATAATTTCCTGACATTTAATTTTATTATTAATATAGTTTATAATATACTATAATGTTTATTTATGAATTCCCTATTAATACTATTCTAATTATTATAATTACGAAAATGACATTTAATTTATACCTAATTTATGTATTCAATCATCATTATCATAAGGGATACTTATAAGGCAAATATTATAAGTTCCTATTTTAATAATATATTTATTTACTACCTTTGTATAAATTAATTTATTAAATTGTTATTAACTACAATGCAATCTTCATGACTATTTCTTATAGTAAATGTATACCTAATCTATCTAAAAATAATTTTATCTAAATAGTTACTTACTTTCTATTACAATACTTATTAAATAATTATTGTCCAGATGATACGGTGTTCAGCTACAGGTTTGTATATATGTGCATCCGCTGTGTGAGATACCCATGTGAGAAGCCTGTAGCAAATAAAATAAGCAAGCGTTAGCTAATCTCGCTCCCTGTTTATACATATAAATCGGTATGGACGCATAAATGCATATGGCTATAAATACATTGCGTTACCTCTGAGGCCTGGCTCTCATACTTGGGTTAACGGCGACATAATATCCGAGTTGCTCCCGATTAACAATATTTTAAAATCTGAAAATGCAAGATATGTGTGTAAGTGCTAGGAATGTGCTTCAATATGAATACTAGGACACAAAATATGTAAGAAAACTGTACTTACTTAAGATTATTGTATTACTCCATAGTTGTTGTCATGTTCATCGGTATTTCACTGTATATTGTTTGTTTGTATATATATATGTATTACATAACTGTATTTGCATCGTGCCGAGCTGTCGAGCGTTTGAGTCGACTTCGCGCTTGTTTTCGTATGCACAAACACTGCATGCGGATGCGTCGGATGCCGCGCGGCTACTGGCGGGGCAAGCGCTGGTAGCCTGTTATTATTTTGTAAACTATTGGCTGCAGCCATTTACCTACAAACAGCGCACCCGCGCAGTGCACCGCACGAGCGCTGCGTATCTCTTTGGCAGTCTGGCAAAGACTCATTTAATTTTAGTGACGCAACGATAACAATAAAATAATTCGTCGGCATCGACACTCTGCGATATGCCTAAATATTATTATTCCTTTTTATTTTTTTATGACACACTGGTATTACACTGATTACACTTTCTTATACTTGTAATATTTATTAGTTTATGTACTCCTTTTTGTGTGTATATTTATTTTTATCTGTGTTTATGTAAGTACCTATACCATTTATAATAAAAAAGTTATATAAGTACTTAAGTGTAATTCTGTATTTCTATTGTATTCTGTACTTATTTTGTTTCTTTGATATCGCATGCGTGAGTCACTAGAGGGCCTGGTTGAAAATCGGCGCCAGGCATTCGTCTGGCATTATGCCGAACTGGGTCCCATTTTGACTACACGACTTACTTCTTTTACTACTCTGTTTATTTTTAAGTTTATTTTCCTTCCTTTTTGTTAATTAATTTTTTTGTTCTTATCCTTAATGATATTTTATTTGTGATTTGTTTTATTCTCTTTTCTTTTTTATTTGTTAGTATTTTTTGTGTTTCTTTAGAATATTAGTGTGTTTACGTGTATGTCAAAATAAACTATTTTCATTTCATTTCATTTCATTTTTCATTTCATTTCATTCATTTCAAAAGCTTATCAGTCGGCAACCGCGGAACAAGTTCAAAGCATGCGACTCCAGGCGTTTATCGACGGAATTTATGACGATGAGGTCAGAGCTGCTGTGCGCTTGAAACACCACAGTAACATTAAAGACGCATTAGCACATGTTTTAGAAGTCGAGGCTGTTTAACAAGAAGTTACGAGTGATCGAGATAGAGTTATTGCAGCAGAAGAAAGAACTGGTCGAAGATCTTTTGTCCTAAAGTGTTATAACTGTAGAGAGCCCGGACATTTAAGGCGTAGTTGTCCGAAACATGTAGCAGAAAGGCGTCAGATTGACGCTAGTGTTCAAGTGTTGAAAGATGATCAGAAAGCGATTACATCCAGGACTTCGATGCAAGCGCTGATCAGAAGACGTAAAGCTCCGAAAGTTCGTATTCGACAACGCACGGATGGAAACGGTTTAACTATCGTTGGAACAGTCAATGGCGTTACCTGTTTGCTGACCCTGGACACCGGTGCGACACGAAAGGTTATAGGAACTCGTTTGGTAAGAAAGAACGGCAAAATTCTAACACCGTCAACTACACCTCGATTGACAACGGCTACCGGCCAGTATATCCCAGTTAAAGGCGAACAGATGGTGGCTATAAAAATCGGTGACAACCTATACTGGCAACGAGCGGTGATTGCAGACATCGTAGACGATTGTATTGTTGGGCTGGATTTCTTTAGAGATCATCAGTGCAGATTAGACATTAAAGGTGGTATACTTAAGTGTGGAGATGTGGAAATTCCAATGAAAGGTGGTAGCATGGGGAATGTTTTGTGCCTCAAAACAAGCAAATTTACACATAGATCACAGGCTTCTATAGCTACGAAGTTTAATAATTTGGTCCATGTCGATAGTAGAGCGGTGTATTATGGGTCTAAGGATGCGCGGGACGCGCATGTCTTAGAGGGGGGTAGTGTGACGGCCGGTGTCATGTCAAACCGTCGTCACGAAACACAATAATTAGCAAAGAGGTTTGAAGACTATTTTATTATTTTGAAATGAGTTTTTAGTTCGATGACGTATACACTCTGTATCAAGTGTTCGCCAAATTCACTGGTCATTGACAACAAGGCGATGGCCGTGCGGATAACACATCCCGTTCACGTTCTGATGGCGTGGGTTCAAATCCCAGTCATAACAGTTATGTGGATTTTGGTTTTTATGAAATTTGGAAAATGTTTGTATTTGGCAAATATTTAAAAAAAGATTATTTAAATATTACGAATGAAAATTAGAAAATTCTAGAAGCTTCAGGAAGAAATGGAGCCTACCACTTTTCAACTTAAACGCGCTAAGCGCCAGTTTAAGTTGAAAAGTGGTAAAGTGAAGAAGAAAAGGAAGAAAGAAGAAGTAGTAAAATAAAGTAAAAGTGAAAGTATAGTGCAGTAAAGTGCAGTGAAGAAGTGCAGTGAAGTGCATTGAAAAGTGCAGTGCAAAAGACGCTTGTGTTGGTGCTGTCCGCGTCGAAATTAAACGGCGCGTCGTGTGTGAAGTCGAATAAAGTGTCATCAGTGCTACTCGGTGTTTCCTTCCAATCCCGTTACCCCGTCCGTAACATGACTAAACTGAAAAAATCGAGTTTGAAAGCTTTCTTTTCAGCTTGTAATACATTTTTTGTTTATATCGCAGGATGAAGGTGATGTTTGAAAACTGTTACTCTGCCCTCTCAGATTGCGTTAGTCTCATGGTGAGATAACGACTACCCGACCCAGTGTGAAGAATAAAGGGTGAGCTAGTTTCAATGATTTTACATGAATGTAGGCAAGATTCCGACGCATGGTGGCGGCAGGTAGTGTTATTTGTATCGGACTGGCAGACATACTGTATGTCAGACGCACATGAGATAAATATTCAAAGATGGGTCGTGCGTTATCTCGTGATATGAAGACTGTCATTTTTAAGGTGGCTAAATATTTTAAGAAAAGAAAAGCAGACAAAGAAAGCTTTGAATTTAAAAATGACGTGAATATTGCCAAAATCGTTGCTACGGGGTACAGAAAAAGAACCGTGCATAATGTGATTTCTGCGGGTTAATTATCAATTGAAAATTCAAGCCAATTAAAATTTCAATCGCCAAAAAAAACAAAAGTTCTAAAGAAAAAACACGTTGTGGATGATTTTGACCTTGGAGTTATCAGAAGAAAAATTCATCAGTTTTACGAAGTTGAAAAAAAAATAACAACTGTCCGTAAGTTACTATGAAGTTTGAGACAGGATGGCATATTGAATTGTGGACGGGAATATTTAAGACAGCTTTTACACAAAATGGGCTACCGTTTCAAAAAATGCAAATCAAAAAGACATCTCCTTATAGAGCAGCCTAATATATCAGTGTGGCGGAAAAAATATCTTACACAAATCAGAAATTACAGAACGCAAAACCGCAACATATTTTTTCTTGATGAAACAGACATCAACGCCAGTCACCATGCCAGCAAATGTTGGCAATCATCGTCAGAACCCGGAATTCATGCTGATATTGGGAAAGGACGGCGATTGGTAATTCTCCACGCTGGGTATCGAAATGGCTTAGTGGATGATGCATTGACTATATTCAAATCATATGCTAGAACCGGTGACTATCATGGAGATATGAGCGAACCTACTTTTTATAAGTGGGTAGATGAAAAGTTAAAAGATAAGTTGCTGCCGAATTCTGTGGTTGTAATGGACAATGCGTCTTACCACAGCGTTCAGATTGAGAAGAAACCAACTATATCAAGCCTCAAAAGTGAAATGCAGAACTGGTTGCTACGCCATAATATAGAATTTTCAGGAACCATGTCAAAGGCTCAACTGCTACTTCTTATCAAAAATACACAAAAAGAACCCGTGTATAGAGTTGACGAACTCCTGAAAGCCAGTGGACACACTGTTCTGCGTTTACCTCCGTACCATCCAGATTTAAATCCAATTGAGTTGGTCTGGGCTGATATTAAAAACAACATAGCCCAAAACTATATTAATTCTTCTCTAGACGAAAAGATATTCTTATTGGATAAATTGTTTTCGGAATTCACGGCGGAAAAATGGCAGACATGCGACGATCATGTCCAGAAAAATGAAAATGATTACAAAAATGATAATGTTATCGATTCATTCATAATAAATTTGCAAGACTCTGATTCAAGTTCCGGTGGCGAAGTGGAAGATGAAGATGATGACGAAAGAAACAGAATCTATGTCAGAATAACTTTCGTAAGAATATATAATTGTTTGTAAATATAAAAAATGTTCAATAAAACAAGTCCTGCCTTGAATTATAAGTTTAGTTTTTATTTATCACTTGCATATTTTTAATAAAATATGAGTATATTTGGGTTACATTTTAATCAACTAAGTAAGTATAATATATTACAGATAGATAGCCTCCGACCATCGTCCCGCCACAAGTCTTGCCTTAGAAATGCAAACTGATATCGTAAGATCTGTCCGACATGTATTGATCTCATGTGAACTCATGCACTTTTTTCTTCGCCTCCCACCTCGCCGCGCATACCTCAGGGAGTGCACAGCACTAATGGCCACACTATAATTTAGCTAATTGTGAATGAGAGTGAAATAATACATTGACCATCTATCAGTTTTATGTATCGAAGTCAGATCATATTGGTAAGTTTACAGACTTTTCAGTGTTTATCTTAATTTAAAACTGTTTATACTTATAGTACTTACAAATGGTCATTCTGCAATAGGGTTGTGGCATGTGTTTTACTATCCGCCTGCCTTGCCTTGAGAATGATATTGTTATAAATGAATATGTTATAAACGAATGAGGAGGAATAGGTAGATAGGGGAAAAATATAGAATGTGTTGTAGGAAAATAGTATGTAACCTAAGCAAAGACTGAAGGGTTATTATTATTGGTACATTGCAGCAAAGATGAGAATGTTACGATGGATGTGTGGAGTGACGAGATTGGACAGAATTAGAAGTAATAAGTATGTAAGATAGTACGTATATTTGAGGAATATACTTATGAGGTAGTCTGAAAGTGGTGACCATAGACTAAAAGTGAAGGAAAATATCGGTTGGTTTGGTATGGATATGTTATGCGAAGAGATTATTTGTATGGAGGTAAACAAGTGATTTTTTTGTTTTATTTCTTTTAAAGACAACTTTCGCTCTAAGAATAAATCCTGTGTCGCGGGGGCTCACCCTCGAAACAACAATTCATGGATCGCACAAATGTTGTCTCGTGTGGGTATAGAAACCACAATAGTTGCGCAGTGTCAACCAACTATGCAGTCTTAAATGAAGTCGAAAGAAGATGGACGAAAAGCAAGAGTGTTTCCACAGAAAATATGGATAAACAGTGTGAATATGAAAGTAGAGGCACGAAAAGGATGTTCAGGCCACGGAAAACATTAGTCGACTGTGTGAGGATGGGATATGGATGAAAGAGGTTTACTCCTTTGTAAATAATAAGATAACAAGAAGTATAGAAGCAAAGGATATACTGCGCAAGTGCAAGAGAATGACATTTTTATAAAGTAAAAGTCTATAATGTTAACATGTCTTTTAGAGTTTTATAATCAAGAAGAGTATTTTAATAGCCGTTCCAGTAATTTCAGAAAGGTTTTCTTTATTTTTATTGTGCTGCGAAGTTTGTGATTGTAGTCTTTGACAGATTAATAATGTATAAACTTAAAATTTTAATAAGTTATGGTCGAATTTCGACCACTGCGCGACCTCTAGTACCATTTATGACACCGAGACTGGATAAAAACTATATTTTGAAAAAATATTATTGCGACAATTGGGCTCCGTTAGTATCCGAGTACTATGTTTTGCAAACTGTTATAACCGAATTTAGTCAAAGGGAAATGCAATGTAAGCATATTATAATTAATATATAAGCCATTACCGCCATGCGGCCAGTTAGTTAGCACACAGTTAGAATACAGTTATCATCCAGTTCGCATCATTCATCTACCGCGCCAACATCCTATATCTCGCGGTCGCGAAAGCTTGAGTTCGGTCTAGATTTAGTCAATGTAATTTCGGGTGTAATTAATAAACGTTTTTCAGCTGTGAAAAATAGTTTTTTTTAAAAACTCGCTACGTACTACGCGCAAAACATTGGTGTCAGAATTGGGATGCTGTTGGCTTTCTGGATCCGTATTCAGACCGCAGCATCTGAACAGTGCGTAGTGAAAGTGTACTAGCAGCGCAAGGTCGACGATCAGTCTCCGCTCTCATAGCGTGAGCCCGCACCACACCAGATAGAGGATAAGTCTCCACCCCTCGCAGCGTGAGCCCCCATCGATACACGCAAGTACACCCCCTTAGCCGACTGTCAGCCTCCGCTTTATAGCGTGAGCCAGCGCTTATCCTTGCAGCCTTGACCTTGACTAGAGTGTAGCCGACCGTCAGCCTCCGCTATTAAGCGTGAGCCGGCGCCGCACCGATCGAGACCGTTCCAAAAACTTCTACTGAGCTTTGAAAACCCTCTGGGTGTAAAGCAGCTCGACGTCTTCAACTACAGGGTGATATCCGCACCCTATGATGCAGCTAACTCACCTTATTCTCTTCGTCTTCATGTGGAACACGAAATCAGCATCAACGTAAGTCTTATATTTCCAAACTCTTTGTGTTGTGTTGTTGTCTAGAATTTTGGCTAGAAGGAGCTGGGATCAATTGCAGCAGATTTGTGGAAGCGTGACTCTATTCATCAGCCCTTGTCAGCCACAACAAATCTCAGACACAACTGTACTGTGTTGCACAGCGAATACAAGTAATCTTAATATTAATGTGTTTCACTTACCCGCTATCCTTGCTGATGTCAGGCTTGAGCTAAATTAGACACATTCATACAAGTATATTGGCCAAAATAAATGAATGAAGTATCTTATACTTAGCTATTAAGCTTCAAACGCGATGTTTTCAGGACACGTTGGCACGTGGAAGTCGATACCAGATTCACAATTTTCACAAATATCAATCAATAGTTCACAATCAATTTACCGTTGCCAGCACTAGATCAGGCGGCGTTCAAGGCGGTTTACACTATTTAGTTCAATTAATCAATTCACACGAAATGCAAAAAGGTGTGCTCACAATAAGAGTCGACAACGTGGGAATTTTTTCAACGCGGGAAGAGACGTAAGTGACAGTTCAGTGTGACCATTGTCAGAAATTTTCAATAGACTAAACAAAATGTTACTCAATCGATCTAATCGATTTGACTTATAATAAAACCTAATTCTATTTCAAACATCCACCCGCCCCGGACCGGCCTACCGGTCCGCTAATCGGTTGGTAGACGTGACAATGTTGCAACCGCTCTCCTCAGAATCGAACCGTCCACCAAGACCTCAGCAAATCGGGGAACTCCATCAGCCCCAGTTACCAAATGAAGGATGCGCCCCCTGCGCCATCTGAGTGGCGGAAGGTTAGCCTCCTTGATCAAAACGAGGTCACCAATCTTGGGTGGATCGGTCTTGTCGGTCCACTTAACGCGTTGCTGGAGTATGTGCAAATATTCCAAATTCCAGCGTTTCCAAAAGCTCTGAGTAATCTGGCGTACCAATTCAAAACGCGAGAGACGACCAGGTCTCGTATCAATGTAGGGGTACTCAGGCAAGGCCACAAGTGGGCGACCAATCAAAAAATGGCCCGGCGTAAGGGCCTCCAAATCATTCGGATCTGAGGAGATCGGGCACAATGGCCGAGAGTTCAAAACGGCCTCAATCTTACAAAACACAGTTGCGAGTTCCTCAAATGTAAGGACAGATTCACCGATTGTCCTGCGCAAGTGTGTTTTGGCCGATTTTACGGCGGCCTCAAATATACCACCCCAGTGTGGACAATTTGGTGGGGAAAACAACCAATTTATCCCACGTCGGGCAAGCCTATCACCTATATCAGCTTTGTTGGTTTCAAGGAAATTAACAACATCATTCAAATAATTATAGGTGCCCTTGAAGTTAGTGCCGCAGTCAGAACGGATCAAGGAAGGCATCCCTCTGCGGGATACAAATCTGTCAAATGTGGCTACAAACGCCTCGGTCGTAAGCGAGGAGACCAGTTCTAAGTGTACGGCCTTTGTGGAGAGGCAAACAAAAACACACAAGTAGGCCTTAACAGTCTTGCTGTTTCGAAGTGTCGACGTTTTCACCAAAAAGGGACCAGCGAAGTCCGTGCCAACACCGTCAAACGTCCTGCTTTCAGTTACGCGATCTGCCGGTAAGTCCCCCATCAAGGGCTGCATGGTAGAAGCCTTGAGCTTATAGCAAGGGATGCAGCGAAAGACTACACTCCGAATAATTCTTCGGGCAGACAAAATCCAAAACTCGCGTTGCAAAATGGCCAAGAGCGCATTACAACCAGCATGCGAATTTTTAAGGTGACGGTCAGTTACCAACAAGCGTACTAAATGACCGTCTTTAGGTAACAAAAGGGGGTGTCGTGCTCCGTAAGGGAGGTTGGCGTTCTTGAGACGCCCTCCAACGCGCAAGAGACCCGTATCGTCCAAAAAGGGGTTCAATTTAGATACAGCTCCCGATAATTTCGATCTCCCTGACTTAAGGATAGCAATCTCCTTCCCAAAATGCGCCAATTGCACAGAACGAACCCAAAAGGTAAGGGACTCCTGTCGTTCCTGTGGTGAGAGAAACGGTGTCAGTCGTTTCTGTTGTGGGTGCCTAAAATTAAAAACAAAACGCTTTATCCAAGCAGTAACACCTAACAACTTGTCGAGGGAGCTGTAACGATTCAACAGGAAATCGGGGTCGAAGGCGCATTCTACCTTCTCAAGAGCGAGTGTTCGTAGACCCGGCAAATAGAAGTATTCAAAACTGGCGTTCGAGGCCAATCAATTTCTGGTCGACTCAACCATTCCGGACCCCACCACAGCGAATGACCTATCAAACTAGGCGTCAAGCATCCGCGCGAGGCACAATCAGCGGGGTTGAGCTCACCTGGCACGTGTCTCCAAACAAGTTTGACTTCGGATTTCTGGATTTGGGAAACGCGATTAGCGACAAATACCTCCAAAGTGTGGACAGAAGCCTTCAACCAACAAAGAACAATTTGGCTGTCTGTCCAGGCGTAGGTCCCATTAATGCAAATGCTTTTACCCAAAGTACTGGACACGTGGTTCAACAAGCGTACAAGAAGTGCTGCTCCCAAGAGCTCCAATTTCGGAATGGTCAAAGATGTCCGAAGGGGTGCTACCTTGCTCTTCGCCATGATCAGGGAGACTCTCACCTGACCCGAGGCACTGACTGTGCGCAAGTACACCACGGCCGCGTGACCACGTTCCGAGGCGTCACAAAACCCGTGAAGGGTGGCCTTGTACTTCCCGGGAGGAAGGATGGGACGAGGCAAGGAGATCTTGTTGACGGCAGGAAGTGAGGATACAAAAGAGGTCCATTCCTCAACAAGAGTGCCGTGCAGAGGTTCGTCCCAGGTCAATCCTGCTGTCCAAAGCTTCTGCAAGAAGCATTTTGCCCAAAATATAATTGGACAGATCCAACCGTTCGGATCAAAGGTTCTGGCGACAGTAGACAACACGAGACGTTTAGTCCAAGAACAAGGCAATTTCAAGTCTACGTTGTACGTAAAGATGTCTTGGACTGGTCTGTACTGAACGCCGAGAACAGCCATCATGGCGGGGTTGTCAACAATCTCAAACAAATGTGGATCTTGCTGATGATCCTCTGGCAAGCCTTCCAAAAGCGCTGGCGAGTTGGAAATCCATTTGCGCAACTCATAACCAGCGGAGGCCAAAATACCTATCAATTCGTCCCGCAGGAGGATCGCCTCGTCCGCTGTGGAGGCGCCCGAGCAAATGTCATCGACGTAAATATCGTCCTTCAAGATGGCGGAGGCTCTTGGGAAACGTAGGCCTTCGCGGTCTGCGAGCTCCCAAAGAGAACGTATTGCCAAGTAGGGGCTTGACCTTAACCCGTACGTATTTGTATTGAGCTCGTAGACGACCATGGGATCGCGAGGAGACTCTCTCCAAAGGATCAGCTGGAAGCGACGGTCATCAGGGTGGATAATCGTCTGCCTGAACATCATTTTTATGTCGGCCACAAAGACAACCTGATGTCGTCGGAAGCTGGTGATGACGTCACAAAGGTCCTTGACCAACTTGGGACCAGAATGCAAGCACTGGTTCAAGGATACGCCTGTTGAAGTCTGCGCAGAACCATCAAACACTGTGCGCAGCTTGCCAGTCGATGGCTTCAATACCGCATGATGCGGGAGAAAGTAATGCTCCACCGAACGCCAATCCAAATTTGACACAGACATGTGTCCCAACTGTTCATATTCCCTCATGAACTCAATGTACTTCTGTCTGAGCTCCGGATCACGACCCATGCGGCGCTCCATGGCCAACAACCTCTTTTCGGCTAAAGGTCGTGACTCACCAAGCGGAGGCCGAACAGACAGGAAGGGTAGCCTCGTAATAATCCGACCAGAACGGAGTCGACCAGTGTTGTTCTGGAAGAACAGCTCGCACTCCTCATGTTCTGGACTCAAACGGGCAGCTTGAGGGGGCTCCTCTATCTCCCAAAACCTCTGAACCGTATCAGAGAGAGCGGAGCCTACAGCTAACAAATTGTCTAGTTCAGGTGGAGGGGGGTCCCTAGGTACAGGTCCCATCAAAGCAAATCCAAATATGGTCGGGATGGCAGTCAAACCATTTGGCACCAAGACCCTTTTCCCACCAATCAAAATTCCACCGAGGACATCAGAGCCAATCAACAAGTCGATTTGTCCCGGTGTGTCAAATTTGGGGTCTGCCAGTTCCAATCCCGATGTCAAATTCACCACAGCAGCAGGTAGCTGCTTCTGTGGATGCATGCCCAAAATATTCTTCAACACAATAGCCGAGGTTTTAATCCTCGGGTGTGAAGATTCAACAGGGCCAAACAAAACTTTAACTTGCCCTTCAACATTAGAGGCTACGTCACCTATGCCCCGTATACAATTCGGAAAAGAGCCCATATTTAATTTAACCTGCCCTACCAAATAAGTGGAAACAATGCAACCTTGTGAACCTGTGTCCAATATAGCACGGACAACAACAGAGGTCCCCGTGGGTCCCCAGACCCTAACAGCAACCGTTGGTAGGATAACGGTCTCAATGGGGGAGGTTAGCGTTATAGGGCAGGGGTCAATGACCTATTGTTGCCTGGGCGGCGACCGTTGGCCAGGACCAGGCAAGTCAAAACGAGGGTGCGGCTTGAAGTCCTCAAAAGCGCGATGACTCGATCCGCGCGCCATCTGTGGGGGGTCATAATGACGCACCCGCCCAAAACGAGGTGGGCGCGAGTCAAGGCGGGGACGCTCCGCCAAAGGAGGGGAATACCTGGGGCAGCAGTCATGGTGCTGGTGACGCTGAACAGCACATTCAGGTGCGCGAGAGAGAGGAGGCGTGCGCACGCTACGGTTCTCCAAGCGGGGTGAGTGGCGATCAATTGAGCGAGGCGACTCTCGGCTACGCGCCGGTGAGCCTCGGCTGCCACCTTCAAAACACCCGCCCGTGCGCGGCGTCGGCTGGTTGGACAAGCGGCCAACCTCTCTGGCATTCATACAGAGAATGTCCAAATGCTGTCCTCCACAGTGAGGACAGGGGCGAGAGTTTGGGCAGTCTCTTTGGTAGTGGGACCCCAAACAAGAGAAGCAAAGGCGGCGGGCATTCGCGATGCGCCTACGAGAGGCGACATGTAGGTCCAAGAATGCACTACAACTGGCCGTTCTGTGCCCCGTGACCTTGCAGTAGGAGCACTCCGCTGGGCTCTGCGTGACCGCAAAGCGAGGAGGGTGCCGGTCAACATTGGCTCGGGTGTGACCGCGAGCCTGCTCCTTGACCTTGGGCGGCTGCGTCTTAGCCGGCGTATCACCACCGGAGTTGTCCAAGACCCGGCACTCATCCTCCAGGAACCTCTCCAGGTCAGCAAAGGGGGGCAAATGGGTCGCGCTATCCCCACCAAAGCGCTGTTCAAAACGCGACCTCAGGTCGGCAGGCAGCTTCTTCAGCACAATGTGCACCAATAGATAGGACCATTGGTCCACGGGCAGGTCAAGGCACTTAAGTGCGTTGATGGCCACCAAGAGCGGGTTCAAAAGTTGGGTGCGTAACCCAGAGACCCGGGTGAGCGTCGGCAAACCCAAAATCTGCTCAATGTGCGTGTCGGCGAGGCCACGCTTATTATGGTACCTACGGGTAATTAGGTCCCGAGCCGTCTGGTACGCCTCGTCAGACACGGGCAGATGCTGGATGAGGCCCTTGGCCTCCCCATCCAGAACCGACATTAGATAGGCCAACTTTTGTGCCGGCCGAAGGTCAGCCCTATCATGGACTAGGCTGTCGAACAAATTAACGAAGCCCAGGTAGCTTCCTAGGCAGCCATCAAAATGGGGGAGGTCCAAGGTAGGGAGCCTACTCACCAGCCCCGGTGCTGACCTAGGAAGCTCCTGCTTCAGGCCGGGTTGCCCTTCCCTATCGGCAACTAGTTGTCTCGCACTATTGGAGACAGCATCATACAGGTCTAAGACCTGGGCATAGTCTTCGCTGACCTTATTTCGCTGGTCAGCGGTGAAATCATTGATTGACACTTCAAGACAGCAAGTGCTGAAAGTGCGGAATTGCTGTTCCACACTTGCCAGGCGATCATCAATCCGCTCGTACCTCTGAAGTAAGACCTGCTGGCGATCAGGCCGGTTCACTAAAGCATTGGCCGAGGCAAACCAGCGCAAATCTGATGCAATAGCACCAGCAGCCGCACGCAAGTCCTTGATAGCTGACATAATCAAAATTTCAAAAGAGCCCGGACAAGCGTTAAACAATATTAACAATCAAAACTTAATTTTTCTCAATTCTTTGAAACCAACAAAGTATTAGCCTGTTTACTGCAAGTGCAGGCAAGTGACAGGTATTTACTGCCCAACAAAATTAAAGGTTTCAGTATATTGAAACAAACACAAAAGTTATCAAAGTTATAACTTATAACAAGTAATAAAGTTGAAACTTCAACTTAATTAATTAATTATTTGCAACAGACAGACTAACTGTGTTATTTATGATATACAATAGGAAGTAAGCACAGAAAATGTGTTACCTAACAATATTATCTATATTATAACAAAACAAAGTTTATTAATGTGACCCGCCCAAGTGGCAAGGTCAAGTTTGATTATTACAATGTTTATGAATATATGCAATGAACTAAATTTACTAATTTATTGATACATACAGCTGTTATGTATCCAAACAAACTGGCTTATTAATGCAACAACAAATTTAAGTTAGATTTTCCAACAATACAAATCAACAATTACTGATTGAGGTTATGTGACAATGTGTTTCAAATTATCTAGGTCAACTTATACAATTAAATATTAGGTATTTTAGACAATAACTGACCTGACAAACACTACAATACTGTCTACAAGGTGAGATATATAGCTCATACAACACCAATCTGAGTTCAGATACAATCAACGGCTAAGCTAAACTTGTAAGTTTACAATATAGGCAGTTAACCACGCTCTTGCTATCAAAAATTATGTCTAGAATTTTGGCTAGAAGGAGCTGGGATCAATTGCAGCAGATTTGTGGAAGCGTGACTCTATTCATCAGCCCTTGTCAGCCACAACAAATCTCAGACACAACTGTACTGTGTTGCACAGCGAATACAAGTAATCTTAATATTAATGTGTTTCACTTACCCGCTATCCTTGCTGATGTCAGGCTTGAGCTAAATTAGACACATTCATACAAGTATATTGGCCAAAATAAATGAATGAAGTATCTTATACTTAGCTATTAAGCTTCAAACGCGACGTTTTCAGGACACGTTGGCACGTGGAAGTCGATACCAGATTCACAATTTTCACAAATATCAATCAATAGTTCACAATCAATTTACCGTTGCCAGCACTAGATCAGGCGGCGTTCAAGGCGGTTTACACTATTTAGTTCAATTAATCAATTCACACGAAATGCAAAAAGGTGTGCTCACAATAAGAGTCGACAACGTGGGAATTTTTTCAACGCGGGAAGAGACGTAAGTGACAGTTCAGTGTGACCATTGTCAGAAATTTTCAATAGACTAAACAAAATGTTACTCAATCGATCTAATCGATTTGACTTATAATAAAACCTAATTCTATTTCAAACAGTTGTGTTTGTGCAGTGTTTTGTGATAAAAGCAGAGCATTCTAAAAAGCGTGTGCGTCATTTCGTAACTTCTAAAAGGAAAATCTAATTATAAGCACGTATTTTAAATTGACCTTGTAACAGATATTATTTTCTATATCTTATAAGCTAAATCTTATATCCTAATTATTTTATTAGTAATCAATCTATCCTAAGGTCATATCTACTAAATCTTAAAGTTATTTAAATATTTGTTAAGTACTCACCATTTATGACGGATTCCGAATATTCAGTAAAATCTGAAAAAGATATTAAAAAGCCTACAAAAATGGCTAATGCCACAACGCTGAATTTCCTAACCAAATTTATTAAACCATATGATGGTAAAAGAGAGACTCTCCCCGCATTCCTCACAAACTGTGACAATGCCATTTCACTCGCCTCTGACGAACAGCAGACTATTTTATGTAAATTTATCATTTCCCAATTGGAAGGTAAGGCACAAGTAGCGTGTTCTTTAAAAACTTTTAGTAACTGGTCAGAACTTAAAGATTTTCTAAAACAAAACTTTAGCGAGAAGAAACATTCTACACATCTCTTGTCCGACCTTCAAAATTGCAAACAAAACTTGCCGTCGGGAACTGTCTCACAATACTCTTTGAGAATTGAATCATGCTTAACGCGTATGTTATCCGATGTGCATTTCTCCTGTGATAAAAAGGATGAATTAGTTGGTAGAGTCGCCGGTATCGAAGACTTGGCACTCAACACTTTCCTAATGGGTCTAAATCCGAGTTTTTCACATATAGTTCGATGTCGTAACCCTAAAACGCTAAACGAGGCCGTCACACATGCTATCGAGGAAGAAAAATTATTTAACGTTTCCAAATTTTCCTTAAAATCGCCAAAAACATGTTCGACCTGTAACAAACAAGGTCACTTGTCTTCTGAATGTTTTCGGAATAAAAACAAAGACGTGAAATCTTATAATACGAATTTTACTTATCCTAATACTTATCAAAATCGTTTTCCCATGCAAACTCAATCGTCCCAAAATCCTAATAATTTCCCACGGAAAATCTGCGCATATTGCAAAAATCCCGGTCATTTGATAACCGAGTGTCGCATACGACAGTACAATAATCAACGCCGTAATATACAACAACCTGATACTCAGGCACAGAGTAGTGATACGCGCAGAGGCAACGCTAATGTAAACTTTTGCCATACGAATGATATGGCCGTGAACCACTCAGACGCTAATGAAACATTAGCCTCTGAACCTTTAAACCAAATCGGATTCTGAGTGCGTGTCTATCGGAATCCACAGCATTTAAAAATGACACGATTCTTTCTAAATCTTATTCACCTCAGTTCCAAAACAGGAATCTGAGTCATACCAAACCTTATGATAATACTATATCTTATCCTAAATCGTATACTAAATCCTATGATAATACGAAATCTTATACTAAATCTTATGATAATGCTAAATCTTATGATAATACGAAATCTTATGCTAAATCTTACGATAATTCTAAATCGTATGCTAAATCATACGATAATGCTAAATCTTATGCTAAATCTTATACTAAATCTTATGATAATACGAAATCGTATACTAAATCTTACGATAATTCTATATCTTATGCTAAATCTTATGATAATCCTAAATCTTACGCTAAATCTTATGATAATCCTAAATCTTATGACATTACTAAATCTTATACTAAATCTTATGATTATACTAAATCTCATAATGATGCCAAATCTTATACTAATTCTAAATCTTGCACGGAACCGTGTAGCAATCGTAACTTACCTTTTAAGAATAGTGATGGTAACACGAAAAGCAATCTTACCTCTTATCCGCCAGATGATTTGTCACTATCACGCCTGAAATGTTCTAAATCTCATCAGAGTGATATACCAATTTACGAAATGAATTCATTTATTAAAAAGGTAACACTTCCACATGTTTTCTTATTTACTAAGCATACTACCAGGTCACTTGTCCTATTAATCGACACTGGTTCTAGCATTTCTTTAGTTAAGTTAGTTGAAGAAAGTCTTTATAAAAAGCCTCAACTATCCTCAGAAATAGTGCGACTTAAAGGAATCAATGATAGTGGCACGTATTGTCAAACATTAGGCACCTTCCAAATGCAGTTTTACTTATCTTTGGAAGTATATTCTTATAAATTTCACGTCGTAAAGAATTATGTTAGCCTCGACTATGATGGCATAATAGGCACAGATCTTCTAGGTCATCTTAAAGTAGTCATAGACTATGACAAGGAATGTTTATTAATTCAAAATCATACTTTACCTTTACGTTTCAAGTTGCCAATTTACAAAATCCCAGCTCGTTCTGAAGCTGTGATCGAATGTGGAGTGTCAAACAATAGTGATGAGTTACCTTTTCTTAAAGAAGCCTTAGTTCTCGACCATAAGATTTCTGAAGGCGTTTATGTCGCGAATTGCGTCGTCACTTTAAAACCAAATCGTAGAGTTAATATTTCTATTCTAAATACTACTGAATCCGAGATCGAAATAAATAACTATTCCGTTAATCTTACACGTATGGAAAATAACTTCACAGAGTGTCTGACAACTTCAGACATTGAGACTATAAATAAAGCTTCACTTCCTGTCATTGATAGACATCTACAATGACATCGATTCAAGTTCTAAATCAAATTCGAACCTCTCACCTAAATCCAGAAGAAAAAGCAACTTTGTTAGTGTGTTGTTGTTCTCAATTTACAGACGTTTTTCATCTTGAAGGTGAACCTCTCAACTGTACTAGCACAATCAATCACTCTATAAACACAGGGAATGCCGCCCCAATCCACGTAAAGTCTTACCGTTTTCCAGAGTGCCACAAAGAAGAAGTAGACAGTCAAATAACCAAAATGCTCGAACAAAATATCATACGCCCGTCTCAATCACCATGGAGCGCCCCTGTATGGGTCGTCCCGAAGAAGGCAGACGCCTCGGGGAAACGAAAATGGCGTATATAACTATACGCCATTTTCGTTTCCCCGACTATCGTCGTCTTAATGACGTCACGGTGTCCGAGATCTACCCTATACCGTTAATAACAGATATCCTTGACTCCGTCCGTTCCGTCCCTATTAATATGGCTACCAATTCAAAATCGTTACCGATCACAGACCCTTAGTTTGGTTGTTCAATGTTAAAGATCCAGGTAGTCGTCTTATACGATGGCGCCTAAAATTAGAAGAATATAATTATGAAATAGTGTACAAACAAGGCAGATTAAATTCTAATGTCGATACCTTATCCAGGTACCCCGTAAACGCGTTAACCTCTAATTCTAACTTAAATAAATCAACTTATGAACAATATTTTAAAAATCAATTCTTAAAAACTACATCTAATAACGATACAATCATAGAAGAATAGTCAAAGCATAGTCAATCACTTCATTTAGCCAAACAAAAATATATAGCATGTCCGATGTCTCTGGACTTCGACTACTCTATGCCGCATTGCAAGCAATTGTTATCACTCATCGAAAATGCTGACGAGTTAAAAGCCCGTGAACGTGAACTTGAAACTGTTCACATTGTAGATTCTAATAATAGAACATTTTATTTTCTTTTTACGAAAACACATCATTACGATGAAACTAGTTATAGAATTATTTATAAATTACTTAAGGAATTGCGTAAAAAAATCTTATCTAACGAAAACTACGAAAAAGCTAAAATTAGCTTTATCGGATTTTTCGGAGCCATTTACTAAATTAGTTTACATTAAGATCTATAATATGATATCATACATTTTTCACGGCACCCAAATCAAAATACATATATATTAAAATCAAATAATATACCCAACTCCCGCTGAGGTCCCTAATATTCTAAAAGAAAATCACGGTACCACTATTGCTGGTCACCCAGGTGTTAAAAGAATGTATAATAGGATAAAAGCATCCTACTATTGGAAATCGATGCGTTCTGATATCGAACGATTTGTTAAAGACTGTAGATTATGTCAAATAAATAAACCCTTACGCTCTTCGAATAAAGCCCCTATGGTTATTACCTCCTCGAGTACTAAACCCTTTGAAAGATTAGCCTTAGATATCGTTGGTACTCTGCCCGAAGCTGGCCTTCAAAAGTTCAAATACATACTCACCCTCCAGAATGATCTGACAAAGTTTTCTGCCGCTTACCCTATGATCACATGTTCCACTGATGAAGTTGCTCGAAACTTAATTCATTTCTTTTCTCTATTCGGATTTCCTAAAATGATTCTTACCGATCAAGGTACCTGCTTCACCTCCGATCTCTTCAAGCAACTAACTGATATTCTGAAAATCTAAAACCTATTTTCAACCCCGTACCATCCTCAAACCAATGGTGCTCTAGAAAGGAGTCACGCCACTCTCAAGGAGTATCTCAAGTCGTTCGTGAACGAAAATCACGACGATTGGCACTGTTATCTAGCAACTGCAATCTTATCATATAATACAACTCCCCATTGCACAACAGAATTTACTCCTTTTGAATTGTTATTTGGCCATAAGCCTTCCATACCCAGTAGCTTATATGAAACAAACGATAGCACAACTTATCATGACTATATTCGCGCCTTACAGTATAGAATGCGTTTTTCTCGCGAAAAAGCATTAGAAAATATAATTAAAAGTAAAGAAACCTCTAAGAAATATTATGATGCAAATTCCGGTTCTAAAACTTACAAAGTCGGTGATATGGTTTATTTAAGACATCACCATAGATTAAGAAAAGCCTTATCTCCCATTTGGAAAGGACCCTATAAAATAGTCAAAGTGCACGGTAAAAATAACGTCTCCTTAAGTATTAATAGAAAACACATGAAATACTATGTTAACGAAATTAAACCGGCGTGATTTGTCATTGTTACTGATTGGTTTCTGCTGATCCCATTGAGTATATTTCTCACAGTCCGGGCATATATTTTGACCCGATATCAATTGCGTATTTTTACAACGACTTCTGGAACGTGATTACTTATGTCGAAGTCGTCCCTATCAAACCTTATTTGGATAAAATCCAAAAATCTATTTTATACTTATCTGCTTTCTGTAAAAAAGCAAGAAATTTAGCTATAATTACTTTAGATTGTAAGAATGCGATTGACCCTTTAGAAATATTAATTAATGCTAATTCTCTTAAATATAATTCTTTATCTCACCTTATCTCAGAAAATATTGATGTTCGTGCTAAAAGGTCACTCGAATTCGGTGGCGAAATATTAAAGTTCTTTTTCGGCACTCTAGACGTGGATGACGCTAGAAAACATGACGAAGCCATTTCAGCATGTCAAGAAAACGAAAATCATATATTTTCTCTTATGAAGGACAACATATACGTTGTTCAGTCCACAATAAACAACTTTAATATTTCTATGCATAAATTAAATGAAAATGAAATTAAACTAGATAAACAAATACAAAAACTTAATTATATATTTACAGAAAATTCTAAAACGAATGCTAATCTAATTAACATTGAGAAAATTAATTCCTTGTTTAATGTCCTTGAAGGATCATTGTTGTCAATCTCTAATATTCTAGATACAATTTTAAATTCAATTTTATTTGCAAAAGCTAATATTTTACACCCATATGTTTTAACCCCTACAAAATTATACAATGAACTTTCAAGTAGTAAACAATTTAAATCAAATATTGAATTTCCTGTCTCTTTATCTTTACAAAATATACATAGTATTATAGATTTGTCGCAATTAACTGCATATTATTATAATAACAAAATTATGTTTGTAATTCAGATTCCGTTAGTAAATCCTATGAGGTTTAATGTTTATAAAAACTTACCGTTACCTACTGCTCAAGAAGATAATTTCTTAACTTATGCATTAATTCATCCTTCTAAGCTCTTTATAGCAATAACTAACGATAGGTTAAGTTATGCATTATTAGATGATATTTCTAGTTGTAAGAATGTCAATACAAAGTACATAATATGTCATTTACCTTCTGTTCTGTCGACAATCAATAACCCATCGTGTGAGTCGAAATTGTTAACGGAAGTAACTGTATCTCTTCCGGATATGTGTAATAATAAGTTAATATATGGTAATATTAATATTTGGCAGAAGTTAAATGATGGAAAATATATTTTTGTCCAATCTAAGCCTAGTAAATTAACATTAAAGTGTAACCATGATATTAAGGATTATACTCTGCAAGGTACTGTCTGTTATCCTTGAAAAATGAATGTATTGCGTATTTTCAAACTTTACAGTTCTATCCTTCTCATAATTATAAAAGAATTTTACCAAGTCAGTTATCAATTAACTATGATATAACAGAAGATGATTGTTGTAAATTTAATAAGATTTTAAATAACAGTTTTCATGAATTTTCTCCTATCTCGTTAACAAACGTGGATTTGGAATCTTTAAAATTAGCTTCGCATAAACTAGATAGCCTAGAAACCCAAATAAATAATGTACAAAATCAATCTCATATTGTTAAATATGGACATTATTATTCCACATTAACGTATATAATAATCAGTACAATTATTGTTTATGCACTCTTTAAATTATACAAAAAATGTTTTGCTAAATGCGTTAACCCATCCTGTTGTATACAGATATACAATCATTGTTACAATGATAGTAAGAGTAGCAATGAAACCTCAATAAGCCATCCTATGGAACTAACTACCATATCTGAAAACTCAGATGAATTTGACAGAAGGTCAATTCATAGTTTGCCAGAAATCGAAATCAATAAACTAAATAAAAATGTAAAATTTAGGCAGTTTGAAAAGTCCAACCGTAATCTAAGCATTTATTAGTTTTAACAAGCCATTCCATATTCTATATCTACTATATTAAAATGTTATTTTAAGAATCTCTATTTTAGGAGTATTCTCCACTTAGTTTATATAATTTTAATCTCGACTTATAATGATTTTAATCATATAAAACTTTGTTACTACTTTCTCAATACTTTTATACTACTTTCTATGTCTTGATAAGTAATTGTAAAACTCAAGCTCTTGCACGCTGTTTTCATTAAACTTCGCGTTCATCTTATTTAAGATGAAGCTTCGTCTTCAAGGGGGGACGTGTTATAACCGAATTTAGTCAAAGGGAAATGCAATGTAAGCATATTATAATTAATATATAAGCCATTACCGCCATGCGGCCAGTTAGTTAGCACACAGTTAGCATACAGTTATCATCCAGTTCGCATCATTCATCTACCGCGCCGACATCCTATATCTCGCAGTCGCGAAAGCTTGAGTTCGGTCTAGATTTAGTCAATGTAATTTTGGGTGTAATTAATAAACGTTTTTCAGCTGTGAAAAATTGTTTTTTTTTTTAAACTCGCTACGTACTACGCGCAAAACAAAACGAAAAGGCACTTTGACTTTATTTCCTTTCTAGATATTCTTTTAGTGATGCAATTCCAAGTTTGGATATGAGCTATGTATTTGACGTTTTTATGTCGAGATGGACTTTGATTTATGGTGAATCGCGTCGTCTGTTTTGTCGATCATTGGATGTCATTATTTATTTGTCAGATGTTGTGTGTTCTATTTTATAAATAGAAAGATATGTATTTTATGTTAGTTTAACAGATACGCATCAAAGCAGGCCTCCTGCAAGGATGAACAATCTTGTTGAGATTGCGAGGACCAGTTGAGATTGCGGGTGGCCCAAGATCACCTATGTGGAGAACCTTTGGGGTTTATGTTCAGCAGTCAAGTGGATAATATAGCAATTACGTCCCAGAAATTGATGATGAGATGATGTTTTAGAGCTCACATTAAAGCTAGCCGTCATCATCAGCCTGCCGTAGTCAACTGCTGTATATGGGCCACTCCAATGGCACGCCACTGAGCCCGATACCACCTAGCCGGAGGGCATTTGACACTACCTTTGCCAAGGCGCGGTCTCCACTCTAGAACACGACTACTTCGATTTTATACTTTCGCGATTTGTATTGTCGATATTCGGAGGGAGTCCCTCCGCGACCACAACCGTTGCAAGCCGGTAGAAACGTAGGAGAATAACAGAGGTATTTATGCCTTGAAATAAATTATCGCGACTAAGACCCGCTAAATAATATTGTATGATGCACGACTACTTCAACTGTTATCGGTTCTGCGACAAATGTCACCATCCCACTGCCACTTCAGCTTGCTAATTCTTTGAGCTATGTTGATTTTCTTGGTTCTCTGTTGGATCACTTCATTACGAATTCGGCCCTTCAGAGAAACTCCGGACATAACCCTCTCCATAGCGCTCTGAGCGACCTTAAATTGGTGGTCTAGTAGTCAGTGTCCACGTCTCGGCACCGTTACTCATAATGGGTAGGACGAGCTCAAATTAGATGATAATAATCTTACCTATGTTAGTTTATCGTACATATATGTAATACTCATGCATACACAAAATAACATAGGTACGAAACCCTGCCTGATGGAAAGAACATAGAATATTTCGACCACTGTCAGCGGGCGACTATGTTTTCAGTACACTTATGCCCAGATTTGCCACTTCTGGATAGACCATATCTCTCAGATAAATTGAAACATAATTTGTATGAGTTGTCTGACATAGAATTTAACCAGGAACTTATCAGACAGAGGTAAAAGCCAAAGACTTTTGGAAGTGTCTGCCAGATGCAGATAATATTTACATGTCAGTTAAACAGCTGTGTACAGTTAACCTCCATAAAACAAGTTTAAAAGCCTTCAAACAAGCGATTAATTCTAGCCAATTAAACTTTTTGTCCACCTTTTTATTCTATAAAGAGGATTTTAAAACAAGTTAAGAAAACTTTCACGAAAATGTTTACCAGATTTATTTTCTAACATAAACCATTGTGATATAATATTTACTGTTATATTTTTTGTAGTAATAATATATGTGGGTTAGATTCTCACTCAGGAAAAGATATAATAAGAGCTCTATGATTTTTTCAAAATACAATTAAATCCAAATTATACATGGTATCTCTAACCTATAAACCTATATGACTAGTCTTTTCGAGCTTATATTGTGTAATTTTCCAGTGGTGGCTGACTTAAATATCTCAACCGACAGACGTCCACTGCTGGACCCAGGGCTCACCTTAGGCTAAACACCGGCTATGTATGACTATAGTCTTCGAAGGGCAAATAGCTAATATAAACATTTTAAATATGTAGGCAAACCTCAGTCACATTACAAAAAATAGAAAGACAATAAATATGTTTTATGCTCTATCAAAAAGCCTATTCATGTAAAATGAATAAGCTTTTTGATAGTACATAGCTACACGTACGCTGGTTACACTCACCCATAAGAGGCTAGAGGATGCCCGCACGCAGGTACACCGCACATTTTATTTTAATTTAAACGTTTCTTCCTGATCCCGTGGGAATTTCGGAAAATCCTTTCTTAGTGCACCCCTACGGTCTCCAAGAACTTACATACCATTACTTCTTGCGCCCTATTCCTAGATTTAGCGTTGTCTGTCAGTCAGTCAGTAACGCAATCATTTTATATAATAATATATTAATTAAATTACGTTTCTCTTGCACCTTGAAAATTCTTTATTTTAAATTTTATTAGCTATGAAATAAAGAGAAAAACGTTATTTGATTTGATATTTACAAAAAATCGTCTACTCTTACTCGCATGAGATTTGTTAGCAAACTTCGTCGCAGTGGTTCAAGCTAAATTATTAAAGTGTGCAAACACTAATTTGTCAGCTCTCTGAAGAAAAACTTCGTAAAATGCCGCTGCTATTTCTGAAATAAAAGTTGTGAAGTAACGCTTATGTAATGAGATTAAAATATTTGCGGCTTTGAGGTCTGGTGAAGCAGTTTTTTGATATGCGCTTGTTCTAGGAAAGAAGATGTTATTTTCAAATATACTTATTTACTTTCTTTACAGAGTAACACATATTAACGTAAAACATATTAAAACAGATAGGTACTAGCGCTATGGGAAGAGCCGCGAAGAAACGCATGCCACTCTTTAAACCTTACAATCTTCAATTTACCACAATTTGTTTTCATCATTACAGATGACGCATCAGCAGACGCAGCCGATGATATTTAAAATATTATAGTTTACTAGAGCGTATAAATGTTGTAATAGCGAGTATAAGAATAAATATGGGAAAAGAAATTAAAGCATCCAATGTTGGAAATATCTATTTATGATGTATATATTATATGTATTACCAACACTGTTTGCTTTTGTTTCTTGAAAATTTAAATGTTTCCTTATAATAAGGTCGCGGGTTCGATTCCCGCTCAAGTCAAACATTTGTGTGAACATGGATGTTTGTCTTGGTCTGGGTGTTTCTATGTATAATATGTATGTATTTACAAATAAAAGTATGTATGTATTGTCTAGTGCACATACTACAAGCTCTGCTTAGTTTGGGACTAGACGGTGTTGTGTGAATGTGGTAGAATATTATAAAAAAAAAACCGGAGGGTTCTGTACAAACCTGTAGGTATATATAAAAATTATTAAAAATATTTTAGTGATATGATGTAACTAAAATTTATGATTTTCGCTATTTGTCCTTTATTTGTGCTATAAGACGTTGCTTCGTGCCAAATTTCAAGATTCTGAGTTCAAGGGAAGTACCCTGCAGCTTTTGATGCCCTTGCGAATAGTAGCGTGTTTGAAAATATGCTTATATGGCTGTTTCTGTTGATTGCCTTGACATAGAAGTTTGATTTTATTACAGCTTCACCGCGTTATTATAGACCTTAGTATTTGATATGAATTTCAATTTAATACCTCAACGCGTTCATGAAGAAAGAGATAGTAACTTTAAAATGTTTAAAAATGATTTTATTATAGGTATGATGTAACTAAAAATTTACATTTATGGATTTTTCCTTAATCTGTGCTAACAGAAGTTGCCTCGTACGAAATTTCAAGATTCTAAATTCACGGGAAGTACCCTGTAGGTTTTGATTCCCTTGGAGTTTCGAAAATTTGCGAGAATTTATTAATTATTTAATAATATTCTACTACTTACACACATCACCATCTAGTCCCAAACTAAGCAGAGCTTGTACTATGGGTACTAAGATAATGTATAAACATACATATTTGAATAATTACTTTTTTTTTTGTAAATACGTACATATTATACATAGAAACACCCAGACCAAGACAAAAATCCATGTTCACGCACACAAATGTTTGACTTAAGCGCGAACCGAACCCGTGACCTTCGGCGTAGTAGTCGCTTACACTCCCGCTGCGCAAACCGGTCGTCAATTTGCCCCATAAACAGCTGTATCTTTTGATTGCGTGGGCTTAGAAGTTTGATTTTGTTACAGCTTAAAGATATTATAGACTCGAGTATTTGATATGAATTTCAATTTAATACCTCTACGCGTTCATAAGGGACGGGCTAGTAACTTTAATATTGTTATATTTATTTTTATTATATGATGTAACAAAAAAATTGTGGTTTTCGTAATTTTTCCTTTATCTGTGCTATAAGACATTGGTTCGTACCAAATTTTAAGAATCTGTGTTTACGGGAAGTACCCTGTAGGTTTTGATTCCCTTGCCAGTAGTTGCGAGTTTGAAAATATGCTAAAATTGCTGTTTCTTTTGATTGCGTTGAAATAGAAGTTTGGTTTTGTTACGACCCGAGTATTTATATGAACTTCAATTTAATAACTTTACTCGTTCATGAGGAAAGGGGTAGTAACTAAAATTAATACAAATATTCTTTTTATATGCTGTAACTAAAAATTTACGGTGCTCACAATTTTTTCTTTATCTGTGCTATAAGACATTGCTTCGTACCAAATTTCAAGATTCTGAGTACACGGGAAGTACCCTGTAGGTTTTGATACCCTTGCGAGTTTCGGAAATTTGCGGCAATTTGCAGCATAAACGGCTGTATCTTTTGATTGCGTTGGTTTAGAAGTTTGATTTTTTCACAGCTTCATGGGACAGCAGATTTGACTATTTGATATAAATTTCAGTTGAGAAAAAGGATCCAGACAGACGGACGGACAACAAAGTGAACCTATAAGGGTTCCGTTTTGTAATTTCGAGTTACGGAACCCTAAAATAAATTCATATTGTTAGTCATTATTAAAACGAGTTTAATAATGAGCTGGTGCACTATTTATTATGTATTTTTGTTTAGGTAATCTGCGTGAGACTTTCTTTTGTGAAAACAGAAGCTATAAATCTGCCTAGTTTGGTTTTTGCGAAAATGTTGTCTTTGTCTACTATCAATATCTACCACTTCATAGCACTTGATTCAAAATTGACGATATATTCTACAAATCTAAAACTGACACAATCTCTGAGATGCCGTGTCATCACAAGTAAAGAGGCTTACGCCGCTAAGCGCCTCACTAAAATCCCACTCGTATATATCTAGAGGACCTCGTGAAATCTAGGCTTTTCGATTCGCATTCGATGGTAACGATGCTTAACATTGACTTGTAAAGCCGTCTCTGATAAAAATGGTTGGGAAAACGCAGTGATCGTAAAATATTTATTTATTTTATTATTTTATTAAAAAAGGAAAACTCCCGCACCAGGACTAAATCCTGTGTCGCGGGGGACTTTACAAACATACAACTAACGGACATAATGAATACCCAGACTCGAAACAACAATTTATGAATCACACAAAGTGTTGTCTCGTGTCGGGATCGAACCCACAACACTCGGCACAATGTCAAGCGGCGAGGCGACCGCTTAAACTACTAAACGTGCAGTCAAAAAAGTCAGTGTAATATGCTTATATAAAAAAATTAATTAAGCACATTTTATCCAAAATACTACTAAATAGAAAGAGAACAGAAAAATATTTAATAAATACTGAATTTTTGTGGAAGATATAAGTTTAAGTCGATAGTACTTTAGTAGAGTGAGATTCAACTTGTCGCTACGATGTTTTACTTCCACAACACAAATAAAAGTCTGTTGGCAACAACATAAATATTAATTTTTATAATTAAAAATTGTATTGGCAACATTGTAAAACTTCCTGTCCTCCGCTCGCCACGAATTGGGGCGGTCACGTTTTTGTCTTTTCCACTAAATATAATTAATTATTATCAATATTAACCAGTTTATGAGCCTTTCAAATAAGTGTTTCTGTACGAGCATACAAGTGCTAGAAAATAAACTGTTGCCGTGAAAAAGTGTTTTTTTTACTGACGAAAATAATTCATTCCTGGCGTGGCTTGTGCCCGCCATACTGGTCCTTCAAGAAGCCGGATATCTGCGTGTCTGCATTCAAGATTTTAAAAAATCAAGATCCGAACGGCTGTCCTAGTTATTTAGAAGCTAGCAATATTTAACGGCAGCCGAAGAATACAGAAAACAGCAGAAATCAGAGCCCGTGGAAACAATAAAAAAACGAAGATCGTGTCCCTGCAAAAATATCGCTTCACATTCTCTACGTGTGTGTGTGCGCATCTATACAAGTGTGCATACCTAATCGCATGCGTCTTTTCGTCAATTCAAACCATTGTGCGGTTGGCAGCCCTGCTGTCCAATCTGAATATCCGCACCGAACTTGGCTACGAGAACGTCGCATCGGGAGCCGATCGTGAGCCGAGTGCAGTCGAACGTGAGCTGAGTTGCGCCGAGTGCAGCCGAACGTGAGCCGAGTCAAGCCGACTTCACCCGAACGTCGCCATTGCCGTCAACAAAACATCCGTCGAGCGAGCAGCGTTTGCGTCGTCATCTCACGTCAAATCACTTCGCCATTTTGTGTACATTCACTTTGTTCTTGTGTCGTGTTTCTCGTGTAATTTGTGTTCACAATGCCTACCGATTTAAAATACCTCGTTGCTAATAGGGGTTATACAAAGGCGTCGATAACGCGTCTTAAGAAGAGTTTGGAAGGTAACATTCAATTACTATCAATAGAGAATTTAAAGGCTAAAAAGACTCGACTGGAAGAAGTCTTCCAAGAGTACAATAGGCTATGTGTAAAAATTTTATCGATCGATGAAGAAGATTCCGAGAATTCTGGGGAGATCGAGGATACGTACATTGATTTAGTAGCCCAGATCAATAAAGTGCTTGAAAATGTTATTCCGCCCTCAGAAATCTCGGAATCGCAATCAAACCATAATTCGCGAATCAAGTTGCCTAACATCAACATTCCCACATTTACGGGAAAATACACAGAATACTACGAATTCATCAATATTTTTAATGCTATGATTGATAAAGATCAATCCATATCTTCAGTTGAAAAGCTATACTATTTGAAGAGCTTTCTCAGAGGAGAGCCTCACGCCCTTATCAACAATCTACCCCTCCAGGGTCACAGTTACGTGGAAGCTCTTAAATTGCTTAAAAAGAGATACGACAACAACACTACAATAATACAAGAACACATATACACAATAATGGACATACCAGCCATTCGGTCTACCCCTGCTAACTTAAGAAGTCTCATTTCAGATGTTAAACAGCACCTTCCGGCCCTTAAAAACCTAGAGGAGCCGGTGGAGGGCTGGGACAGCGTAATAATATGCATTATTTCACGCAAGCTGGACCCCGCTACATCTCAAGCGTTCACATTGGAGCGAAACCCTCTGGTAAAACCAACAATCAAAGAACTGCTCGAGTATTTAGCACGTCGCGCTCAGGCCCTGGAAGCCAGCAATTCTTCGAAGAAGCCGCAGGCTAACCGGATGGCCAGCCATACTGTAACTACAGCGCAGCCAGCTCCAGCATGCCTATACTGTAAGTCATCTGAACATAAGCTTTTTAAGTGTGAAGCCTTTGCGCTTGCTGCTCTGGGGCAACGGGTAGAATTTGCAAACAAAAATAATTTATGCAAAATTTGTTTAGGGCAGCACAAACAGCGCAAATGCAAATTTCATTTTAAGTGTGCTGAATGTAAACAGGGGCACAACTGCCTACTGCATGGGATTGATGTACAGCAAGCTTCAACAAATGTGGCGCTTAAAAGTACCTGCAATATTAAGACTCCGGTGCTACTGCCTACTGCACAAGTTAAATTAGTTACGCAGTCAGGCAGCAATATTTATGTGAGAGCTCTGCTTGACAGTGGGTCACAGGTTTCTTTTATCACTCAGCACACACTTGATTTATTAGGCTTGGTCCCTGAGCACACTAACTCCAACATTGTTGGCATTACTAACATTTCCAAAACAGTTGACAAATGTATAAAGCTTGAGGTTCACTCCGCTATTTATCCATTCAAAATACTTGTCAATTGTCATGTGGTAAAATCCATCACAACCAAATTGCCTCAAACACGTATTGATGCGTCATGCATTACATTCCCTGCGAATTGTAAGCTAGCCGACGCAAACTTTAATGTGCCTGGTGATGTGAACTTGTTGCTTGGAGCTGACGTTTTCTTCCAGATCCTATTGCCGCCGCTTGAGAGTACTCCTGCGGGCAGCCAGTCCAGTTCTGCAAGCATCACTCTACAACAGCAGCCATCAGTAGTTCACACAACACTTGGGCACATCGTCGCTAGGCTCACCAACATTCCACATAGACAAAATCAGGTTGTATCTTTACATTGTAATGAATGTAATAGCAGCTTAAATGACACTTTGAGGGCATTTTGGGATACTGAAAAAGTGCCTGAAATCTTCCCAGAGCAATTACCTGAGCATGATTATTGTGAGAAGTTTTTTAAGGACACTACTATTCTTGAAAACAATAAATTTCAAGTCTCAATGCCCATTAAGATTCCATTAGAACAAGTAAACTCAGAGCTGGGACAATCATTTCACATTGCACTTAAAAGATTTATCAATTTAGAGAAAAGATTGCATAAAGATAACAATCTATTTCTTAAATATAAAAAGTTTATTGATCAATACATAGAATTAAACCATGGTGCATTTTATGACATAAGTAGGTACAATATGTCTACAGATCCAGTCTATTTTCTTCCTCACCATGCCGTTGTCAAAGAGTCCAGTCGCACCACAAAGTTAAGAACAGTGTTTGATGGCTCCATGATTACTAATAAAAAGGTTTCTTTAAATGACCTTCTACTCAATGGCCCAGTAGTGCAGAAGGATCTTTTTGAAGTTCTTCTTGCATTTAGATTAGATAAATTCTTCTTTATAAGCGACATTCGTATGATGTTTAGATGCATTAACTTAGATCCTAATCAATGTTCACTGCAAAATATACTATGGCGTGAGTCACTTGACGCAGATATTCAGTGCATACAGTTGAAAACTGTCACTTATGGTCTTAAACCATCATCATATCTTGCCACTCGCTGCCTCATTGAACTTGCAAATAGGTATGAAAATCAGTTTCCATTAGCATCTAGAATCTTAAAGAATAATACATATGTCGACGATATTTTATCCAATAGTCAAACTAGTACCGAATTAGTAAAAATGCAGTCTGAGTTAATTCAGCTTCTTGCTCTGGGGGGATTCCAGCTCCACAAGTGGGCATCTAACTGTAATTCAGTTCTTGAAAATGTCCCTAAAGAAACTCATCATTTTGGCGATTTGGAATTAGAGCGGCATGACATGTCTGTAAAAACTTTAGGTATCAACTTTAATGTTAACGATGACATGTTCAAGGCCAGTTGTCCTAAACCATATAACAGTACACGTGACACTAAACGTGAAATATTAAGTTACATCAGTTCATTTTTCGACCCACTGGGGCTAGTAGGGCCTATATTAACCCGTGCTAAGGTAATTATGCAAACCTTGTGTGTCAGTCAAACAGACTGGGATGCAAGTCCCTCTGAGGACATCAGGACAATGTGGAATGACTTTGTTAAAGATTTATCCAATATGGAGACAATCAACATTCCTCGCTGTGTCAAGCCTCCTGATACTGTTTGTAGCCAACTGATAGGATTCGCTGATGCCTCCACAGTGGCTTATGGCTGTTGTTTATACTTACGCTGTACTGACGAACAAGGTAATTCTCATGTTCAGTTACTGGCCTCCAAATCTAGGATAAACCCTATTAGGAAAAAGTTGACAATTCCCAGGCTTGAACTCAATGCTGCACTTCTGCTTGCTGAACTGACTGCAAAGGTACTACACACTCTTTCTACACATTTAAATATTACTGACACTCACCTATTTTCTGACTCTCAAATCGTCCTAGCATGGTTAAAAATCGGACCAACAAAGCTACAGGCTTATGTTGCAAATAGGGTAAGAGCAATTTCAGAGATTGCACGTGACTGTCACTGGCAATATGTCGATACTGCAAACAATCCTGCTGATTGTCTCAGTAGAGGGTTAAGGTCTCATGAACTCAATAATCATAAATTATGGTGGCATGGCCCATCATTCTTACATAATATAGATTATAAACTTCAGTTAAATTTTCATGAATCTCCTTTAGAATTACCTGAATTAAAATCTGAGAAAAGTAAAAAGGTTGTATGTGCCACAATAACTACTGATAGTTTTAACATTTTTGAAAGATTAAAGAAACATTCGAATATAAATAAAATGTCTCGTGTACTTTCTTATGTAATTAGATTTTGTAATAATGTTAAGCTTAACAATAAAAAACAAAAGGGTGTTTTAACAACTTTAGAATTAAGAAATTCATTGTTACTAATTGTCAAACATGAACAATATCAGTATTATGTAAACGAGATTAAAAGCTTGTCATCACACAATCAAGTCTCAGGTAATCTTAAGCCACTAGCTCCTTTTCTTGATAATTCTGGTATTCTCAGAGTAGGTGGTCGCCTGCAGAGTGTACCTATACCATATGATAAAAAACACCCGGTCATTTTACCAAAGGAATCTGTTATTACAAGCTTGATTGTGAGAGATGAACATTTGAAATTGCTCCATGCAGGGCAAAAATTGGTATTAAGTTCCATCAGACAACGATTTTGGATTGTTGATGGACTACGAACTGTAAAAAAAGTAATACATAAATGTGTAACCTGTTTCAGACTGAAGGCGGTTGCGGCATCTCAACTGATGGGTTCCTTGCCTGCTGAGCGAGTCACCGCATGTCGGCCGTTCCAGAAGGTCGGAGTGGACTTCGCTGGGCCGGTATCCGTCAAAAACAGTCGTGTCAGAAAACCAGTCATCGGTAAAGGTTACATTGTTCTATTTGTATGCTTTGTGACAAAGGCGATTCATATTCGCGCATATGAGCTCTCGCTCACTCGCGCAAGAAACTTGTATATTCGTTGCTCTCCTCTTTATTATTCGTAAACATTAGAAATGTCTTCAAAAAGTGCAGAAATTACGATCCAGGAACTAAACAAGTCAGTGATCTTGCTTCAAACCCAAGTTTCTGCGCTTGAAAAGCTGATATTGGAACAGAATAACTTAATTAGAAAATTAGTTGGTGAAGAATCAGTGCCCGAAAAAATCCAAAACGCAAATTTGAGTGAAGGTACTATTCAAACGGATTCGAATGCGCGCCCAATACGAGAAGCTCGTGTTCGGGCCGCATCGGCTATCACCGCAGGTGCTCGGAAGAACGCGACGAAAGTCAAACTTGTGCCGGCCGCACAATCTACGAGTACAGCCCCTACTACGGACAGCGAGTTACCGGCGAAACAACCCACAAGCGACAACGGCGAGCCGATCGAGTTGCGTACGAGTTCCCGCGAAGCAAAGGACAGCGAGTGGATCGAAGTGCGCCGCCGTAGCGTTAAACGTTCGAGCGAGAAAATAACTCGTGGTACTGCCTCCCCGACCGCCACTTCTTTGTCAGCTGCGGAACGTAAGGCGTACCTACATTTATATTATTTAAAAGTAGGGACGTCAGTTGAACAAGTGCTAGAACACTTGAGATATATTTGTCCAAACTCGATATGTACAGCTGAAATACTGAAGGCGCGTGGTGACTATGCTTCATTTAAAGTATGTGTTCCAGCTAAAAGCTTAGATAAGTATCTGTGTTGTGACAATTGGCCTGAAGATATATGTGTTAAATTGTGGCGCAATGGATTTCGTAAACAAGGTACACAAAATGTTCAAGCCTAAATGCTATTCAATGTTTTATCAGAACGTTCGAGGTTTACGATCGAAATTGAACATGTTTAGATTATCGGTTTTGAATGAATCTGCTCATATTTACGCTTTGACCGAGACTTTTTTAGTGAGTAGTGTATGTGATGGGGAAGTGTTTCCTGACGGGTACACTGTGTTGCGTCATGACCGCGCTAATGATGCTGGTTGGGGAGGAGTATTATTGGCGGTGCAGACACAGTTTCCCGTCGAACGTATACAGAACATTAGCGATTACGCTACCGACACAGAAACTGTCATAGCTATTGTTACGTTGAAACACAAACGTATTCTGTTCTGTGTTGTATATATTCCTCCTAATTCTAAGGATGAGAAATATCTTAATACTTTCGCATTATTAGAAACCGCCATTGAGCGATTTTCAAAATTAGATGTCATTATATTGGGTGATTTCAATCTAAATTCGTGCAGTCAAAATGTAAATTTACACTATGCCTATTTTATATCATTTTGTAAGCTGAGACAACATAATGACATAAAAAATACCTATGGTAATATGTTAGATTTAGTATTAAGTAACTTGAGCGATGAGTGTGTGTGTGTTGTTGGAGATGTGGAGCCGTTAGTGCCACCGGACGCGCATCACCCGCCGCTCGGGGTCCGCCTGAGTGTGCAGCACCCGGCGGCTGAGCGGGCTCAGCTTCCGCCGGCGCCGTCCCACACAGATCCACAACATGACTCACCTCAATATAATTTTAAACGAGCGAACTTTTATGTGTTATACGACTGCCTGACAATGTTATCATGGTCCGAGATATTAATGTGTAACAATGTTGACGACGCCTTAGGTATTTTCTATGCACATCTTATATCATGTTTTAATGCTCATGTCCCAACCAAAAGGAAGCCTAATTATTACAATAAACATACGTACCCAACTTGGTACACATCAAATATCATAAGGAATATTAAAAGTAAACATTTTCATCTGAAGAAATATAAACAACTTCAGTTAGAATTTAATAAAGAAATGTTTAGGTATTATAGGCAACGCACAAAGGAACTCATAAAGCAAGCCTATGTTAACTTTATTGAGCGCGCGGAGACGGATATAAAGAAGGATCCAAAGACTTTTTGGACGTTTGTTAGAGCCCAGCGTTCGTCTCGAAGCACTTGTTCAGAATTTGAGTATAGCGGAAAAGTAGTGACTCATACCGATGCGGCAAACGCTTTTGCAAGTCATTTTAAATCTGTCTTCTTAACTGATACAATATCTTTGCCGATAAATGTAACGGAGAATGTGACCAACAGCCATTTTTGTTCCTCGCGGGTAAGTCTTGATCACATCAATGAATCTGACCTATTGCAAGCGGTGAAACGGTTGAAGGCTAATTCATCCATAGGTCCCGATGGTTTACCGGCCTACATTATTAAAGACTGCATCGGCATTTTTAAAGAACCATTGTTGCACATTCTTAACTTAGCCGTAAAAAGTGGTACATATCCAAGCTTGTGGAAGGTGTCTCGAGTTACACCGATACCCAAGGATGGCTCCAGGAGTCAAGTAGTTAATTATAGACCTATAGCTGTGCTTTCAGCACTCGGCAAGGTATTTGAGTATATCATAAATAATCATATCACCAGACAGATCAAACAACAACTGAGCGAGTGCCAGCACGGGTTTAGAGTGGGTAAATCGACTTCCACTAATTTAATCAATTTTGTTGACTATTGTGTTGCGGAAATGGATCATAAAAGGCAAATTGACGCAACATATTTTGATTTTCAAAAAGCTTTTGATCGGGTCCAGAATGATCTCTTGTTGCAGAAGTTATCCGCTTTTGGTTTCGCTCCTAAACTCCTCGACTTATTCACTAGCTATTTTTCTAATCGTACTCAATATGTGCAATTAGGCAAGTACCGGTCTAACTCGTATGACACTCGTTCTGGTGTCAGTCAGGGTAGTGTCTTGGGACCTACTCTGTTCCTGATCATGGTGAATGACTTGCCGAGCGTTGTCAGATCTGCTCAGTGTTTAATGTTTGCTGATGACCTGAAGCTATTCTTGGGAATCGGTAGCACAGCAGACTGTGACGCGCTCCAGCGCGATATCGATAGGGTAGTGGCTTGGGCTGAACAAAACCGCTTGGAGTTCAATGTTAGTAAGTGTAAGACAGTAACATTTACTCGTTCTCGCTCGCCACTCACATACGACTATAATATTTCTGGTGACCGGTTGGAGCGAGTCAGCCAAATACGAGACTTAGGTGTAACTTTGGATACATGTTTAACATTTAATTCGCACATTTCTACGATTTGTAAGCAAAGTTTAAAAGCATTGGGATTTGTGATGAGGCAGTCAATTCCTTTTCAGAGCAGGTGTGCTATCGTTTTGCTGTACTTCGCTTTTGTCCGCAGTATACTGGAATATAATTCCGTAATCTGGGATCCACATGAAGAGAAGTATATTACGATGATTGAACGCGTACAACGTAAATTTGCACGGTTTTTGTACAAAAAGTTGTATGGCTTTTACCCTCATTTATATCCGTCTCTTTTCGTGTCTGGTATGGTAGGCCTCGACACACTAAGACTGCGTCGTAAATGTAAATTAGTTTTACATTATTTTTTACTGCTACATAATGAAATAGATGACCCTAATACGTTGTCTCGCTGTTCGATCTCAGCACCGAACCAATATACGCGATTGCGCTCGCGGCGCCTACTCGCCGCGCCACAGGTACGAACCTGCACCGCGCAGTACGCGCCTACTACTCAGGCACTCACACTGCTCATTAATATAATTGTTAAATATCCGGATGTGGACATATTTGTCATCAAACTGTATATGTTTTTAATTGTATGTAAAATGTATTTTTCGTGTCAAATGACTTCATAGTCATTTCAACTATTAGAAATTAAGTTACCTTATATTATGTACCTATCTAAATGTAATGGCTCACTACACGTTTTGGGCAACTGTAAGTGAAGTGAGCAGTTGTACTACATAAATAAATAAATAAATAAATAAATATTGAATTAGTATCTGATTTAACGACAGACGCCTTTCTCGCAGCTTTCAAGCGATTCATTGCTAGACGTAACTTGCCCAGCGACGTTTTCTGTGACAATGGGGCAACCTTTAAGGGGGCAAGGAACCTATTGATGAAATGTATCGTTTGCACGCTTCTCAAAGTCACCAAATTCTAGTAAAGTCATATGCTGCTGAACGCGGTATCAATTTTCATTTTATACCGAGTTATAGTCCAATATTTGGCGGACTTTGGGAAAGTGGCGTCAAAAGTACAAAACACCACCTAAAACGTGTCGTAGGTAAAGCCTTGCTCACTTATGAACAACTAAATAGTGTATTAATAGAAATTGAAGGTGTACTTAACTCTCGTCCATTAACTGCTCTTACAGCAGACCCTAATGATTATTCTTTTTTGTCACCTGGACACTTTCTGACAGGTGAAACCCTCAATTGTATTCCTGAACAAAATCTAAGCGATACTAACGTAAGTTTGTTAAAATTTTGGTCTGTAATTACTAGTATGAAGCAGGCCTTCTGGAAAAATTGGAGCAAGCATTACTTGACTCTACTTCAAAGTCGCCCTAAGTGGCGCGATAATGTAATTAATGTTTCTATAGGTAGTTTAGTTATATTACGTAATGATAACACCTCGCCTTTGGAATGGCCCATGGCTCGTATCACTAATGTTTTTCCTGGAAAGGATGGAAAAGTTCGCGCCGTAGAAGTTAAAACTGCTAATGGATATACGCACAACAGGTCCATTACAAAGGTCTGCGTGTTACCTATAGAGATCTAAGTTTTAGTATTATAAGAGTTTAAGTGGTACTCATGTCTTAGATTAAGTATATCATTAGGTACTTAAGTCCTGCACAACACAATTTGTGTTAGGTGAATAGTTATTTAAGTTTAAACTGCAACTTTTTTAAATTACTATATTGCTTAATTTGTAAGGTCGTTTAGTAATAGTTATCTTGTCTGATAATAACTCTATGTAATCCTACTGCCGTAGGCCCCCCCCCCCAACTTATGTTGGCAACAACATAAATATTAATTTTTATAATTAAAAATTGTATTGGCAACATTGTAAAACTTCCTGTCCTCCGCTCGCCACGAATTGGGGCGGTCACGTTTTTGTCTTTTCCACTAAATATAATTAATTATTATCAATATTAACCAGTTTATGAGCCTTTCAAATAAGTGTTTCTGTACGAGCATACAAGTGCTAGAAAATAAACTGCTGCCGTGAAAAAGTGTTTTTTTTACTGACGAAAATAATTCATTCCTGGCGTGGCTTGTGCCCGCCAAAGTCCACTAAGAACAACTAAGTTCTCAAATATTATTTGGTAAGCATAATATATTACGAATAATAGTAATATTCGACAAACTAAACTCAAACCTACATACCTTAGAAGAACCAGATTTCACAAGGGTACACATTGTAGTAGAATACGAGAATATCTACGTATGCTCGTAGATGCAAAAAAGGGACAGGGCGGCCAAGGAAAAGATGGATGGACTGTGTGAGGATGGATATGTAAGAGAAAGGGGTAAATCTAATATTTATACACATGACGCTCCGAGTATGGCGCGCCGCGTTATGTTGTGTCCGGCGGCCCCGACGAGCCGCCACGGGTTTATCCCATGCCTCCAACAATTTTGTCCCAGTGCCTCCAAAAATAAATTTAAATAAATAATTAAATATCAAATTATTTACCATTGCCTCCAACAAATGAAGGTAGAGTATGGTTCGCAAAAAATAATAAATTTATTCAGTTTTGGTAATTTTGCAATTTATTTATTTTAGAAATAATTAAGTCTGATAACTGAAATATTTTACTAACTAGCAAACAAAATAGTTGAACAACCAACAACGTAGTTGTGGGCGCGAATGGATTTGTATCTGTTATAATTATGAATTATAATATGTGCTTGATATTTAACCTGTTATTTGTAATGGCTAACATATTGTTTAAATAATCTTTTTACTGTGTGTATGATTTGAATTAGGTCTATTCGAATTTACGATGTTATTCTGAATTGCAATTAATTATGTTAACAGTTTATTTTAATCTTGCTTACAGCGCCATCTGTTGGCTTAATATGTAATGTTGGTATTTATTTATATTAAATGTAATTCACATAAAAAAAATCATTTGGACTTGAGTAAATTAATTACAATATGTTTTGATTATTTAACCATATTTCAATAATTGTTTTGTAGTAATTTAATTTATTTGTTATAACGGAAGTTGTAATAGCTGTAACGTTTTATTCAATGATGAGGTAACTATAACAACGGTTGCATTGTATCAAAAGGTTCAATTCTGTATCAGCCTCTGTGAGAAAATAATCCAAGAAATATTGACTGTGTATTTAAAAAATTCAAAATGGAGTCTGATCATGAAATCCTGGTGTAATGCCGACATAGACATACTTATACTAGTTAAACACATAAAACTTACAACGTAGTAATAATTATAGTTATAGATTTGATGTTTTGCTAGCACAAGACTTTGTGCTAGCAAAACATGGGTGTGAGCGAGAGGTAGCATGTTGTAGAATGAGACAGCGCGCTTTTTGTTTTAACCGAAATGCAGTCTCTGTTATTATCACACCAGTCGACCATGCACTTTGATTTTGTTGTCCGTAATATTTATTTTTATCATAATGAGTGACAGTGATGAAGTTGCTGGACCCAGTGTGCCAACGCAAATTGAATTCATAAAAGGACCTAGTAAGTACCTACTGTCACATTTATAACATTAGAAAAGAATTATTACAATGTGAAACAGTTGCAGCTCCTTACAAAAACAAAATATGTAACATAACACTGGCGATTAAAAAGAGTGGCCACGAGTTTTATTGCCCGTTCTTTCTCGTGGTTCTACCTATTGCTTTGCGAATGGGCAGTAAATGTAAATGTAGAAGCATTAAGTAATGTATATTAAAATTTGACGTTCATAAGCGTCACCTTGTGACCTAGATGAATAAATGATTTTGACTTTGACTTTGATTAGTATACTTTCAACTGTATGGCACTATAGTACACACTGTACACGCACGTTTAATACGTACTGTACTGTTTCTTTGCACACAAATTGAAGTGACACTGTAGATTTTTACGGAAAGCAAGGCAAAATTGAGCGATAGACAAGATGGCGCATAGCGTGTGCACCGTCCATGCACCGCCGCGCGGGGTGTACGCGTCCTCTGCGTTAACTGAAGGTCATGCTCAATAAACATCTTAAAACAATACAAGTAATCTTACAACATAAATTAATATATTATATTTATATAATATATATAATTGTTTCATATAACAAGAATGTGCTTGTGAGAGGTCATAATAAACTCCATTACACATCAAAAAAAAAAGGTATGCAAGTATGGAAATGTACAAGTAATAGGTCAAGCAAGACGAAAGTTAAAATATTACGCACAAAAATAATAAGTGAAGATAAACACACATGTTCATCAAGAAAACAATCTCACATAACAGAAGACTTCAAGAGAGAATGCATGGATATAATGAAAAATAGTCCTGTGCCCATTCCAAAGGTGTATCTAAATGTAAAAAGGAGTTTCATTGATAAAGGCATCGATTTAATTGAAAATCTACCACGTTATGAGAGTATGAAAAGTACCTTATATCGTCGCAGAAATTCAAATTTCAACGTTAGTAAAACCAAATTTACAGATATAAATGAGATTGAAATACCAGCCTGTTTTCAAGATTTCTTGTTATATAATTCCAAAGAAATTCTTATATTCAGTACAGAGAAGGCCAGACATATAATTAAAGACAAAAAAATATTTTTCTTTGATGGAACTTTTAAAAGTTGTGCGGCACCTTTTTACCAAATTTACACAATGCACGTAGATATTTCAAGCACTAATGTACAACAAGTACTAATAACAAACATAATACCTGTACTTTATTCATTATTACCTAATAAACAGAAAACGACGTATGATCTACTTTTTCAATCTATCAAAGAATGTCTTCCAGAGTGGCATCCATGTAAAGTTTTTCTTGATTTTGAGCAAGGCCCTATCAATGCTATACAGAAGTGTTTCCCTGAAGTAGTTGTAAAAGGATGCAATTTCCATTTCAAAAAAGCTTTGATGAAAAAATCTAAAGATCTTGATATTTCTACGCCAGAAGATGAAGATCATGTTCTTCGATGTGCTGCTCTAGCTCATTTACCGATTATCGACGTTGAAGATGGGTTGTTAGTTATAATGGAAACGGCTCCACCGAATGAGAAAATCACTAATTTTAACAACTATTTTGTTGACACATGGCTTATTATCTCTAAGCTTCACTATTCAATTTGGAACTGTGAAGGTGAACGTCATCGCACAACAAATATTTGTGAATCATGGCACAAAACACTTAATGGTGAACTTAGAAACAAACCAAGGTTTCTGGAATTACTTTTTAAAATCCGTGAACAGGCTGATTACTACGACAAATATTATTGCCCTACCAATAACCGAAAAAATAAATCAATAAGAAGAGATGAAAAAATAAAAGTAATAGAAAACGAATACCGACTGAAATCAATCACAATAATGGAAGCGCTCAACCAGTATATAACTATTTAGATTTATTATTACTTTGTTTATAAGATTATTTTTTTATTTTATCTATTTGTTTTATGGCTATTTTTAGGAATATTTGTATTGCCTTTTTGTTAAATAATTTTAAGGTTGATTCTCTGTGATAAAACTTGTCATAAATATGGTTAGATTAAGTAGGTAAATACTAACACTAATTACTCGGAGAATAGGACAATATTTACTTTTAAGGTTGATCAACTGTGATATAACTTGATACAAACCAGTACAACATTTTGGTGATAATTTATTACTAGTAATTTAATAAGTAATTTTATTACTAGTAATACAATTACTTATTAAATTACTAGTAATAAAATAATTCAAATAATTCAATTACTTAAGCACATTTTAATTGTTTCAAAATATGAATACTTTCAGTTTTGTTTGTAAATTAGAAAGAAAGAAAGAAAAACATTTATTAGACACACCAATAAAAAGATAACAAAGTTTGACATTAAAAACAAAACCAAAATACAAAAAAAAAATACAAACAAGAATAAAAAAAAAATAGGTATATACTGTGCAGTGTGTCTAAAAGGTCACAGCTCAGCCTGTGCTACGGATGACCGCAGCGCTGTTTTTCAGCTGAATCCCAAGAGCTTGTCACGGACGATTACCATATTAGGTACAATATATAATAAATACAATATAAGTTAGGCTAGGGAAATATAGGATAACAGTACACAAATAACAATATAACAACAGATAATATTATAGTCAATAATTTCGATATAATAAGTATAATAAATATAGAATATTGTTACGCCATCTATCGGTGAAATACTAGAAGAGATTGAATGTATCGGTGGTTTAAAGGTAATTCAGCTATTCTGTACTAGATGGCGTTGGACTATGTCGACTGTTCCCGACTTACTAGAATGTTTCGTCTGTAGTGAGAATGTTCGGGAATATGCCAGAAGGATCTCGTTGCCTGTCCGGCCGGTATAACGCGGCGGGCGAGCGAGCTCAGACAGTTACAATTGAATATCGAAGCGATCAACAAGAAGCGAAGGAAATAAGTCGGAAGTGTTTAGTGTTGTTCTAGTGGTGTGAATAGTGTGTTTATTAGTGAAGTGAAAATTAAGTGTGTGTATCTAGTGTTATTGTGTTAGTGAATAAAGTGCAGTTTTTCTGGCATAGTGTATATAATTTATCACGAACCCCAGCTCGTAACAAATTGGTGTCAGAAGAAAGGGATAAATTATGCCGGTTATGCCGAAGGAAGAAACTGAAGGTGTGCGTACCAGGAACCAGCGCCAGCAAGACCTGGACCAGAGACGCTTCGGAGACGTTTCTTCTCCATCGCCTGGTGGACCAGGCGACTCCGCGGCTGCAGTAGAGCCTGTAAGCGCCACACACTCCGTGACGGTGCCCGACATCGCGGCTCTGATGGCGTTCATGCAGGAGCAGGCCCGCCGTCAGGAGGAGCAAGCTCGCCGTCACGAGGAGCACGCGCGCCGCCTGGAGGAACAGCTACAGCGCAACAAGGAGGAGCAGGCTCGCCGTCAACAGGAGCAGGCTCGCCGTCAAGAGGAGCACGCGCGCCGCATGGAAGAACAGCTTCAGCGCGACAAGGAGGAGCAGGCTCGCCGTCAAGAGGAGCACGCGCGCCGCCTAGAAGAACAGCTCCAGCGCGACAAGGAGGAGCACGCGCGCCGCCTAGAAGAGCAGGTGGTGCTTATGAAGGACCTCAGCGCCGCTGTGGGGAAGGACTTGAAGGCGGTCAAGGAGGAACTTCAGCAGCACGAGGCCCGTATCAGCGACATAGAGATGCTCGTGCACGACAAGCTTGAGACTCGCGTCGCATCTATAGAGAAGCGTGTACATGACCACCACGAGACCTGTGTTGCTGAAGTGGAGAAGAAATTGCGTGGGCTCGAAGTAACACCAGCGGCTGTAGCGCCCTCTCCTCGTGGATTTAAGGTTCCACCATTTGATGGCTCATCATCGTGGTCTGCATACAAGGTCCAGTTTGAGGCCGTTATGCTAACGAATGGGTGGAACAAAGAACAGGCCTTCACCGCCCTAACCTTGGGCCTTCGTGATCAGGCCTTGACGGTGTTGGAGGTGCTTGGGCAAGACGTCTCCTATGAAAAGCTGATGGAGGCGCTGGAGGCGAGATACGGTGACGCACACCTAGAACATGTGTATCGTGCTCAGCTGAAGGACAGGGCACAACGCACCGGAGAAACTCTGCAGCAGTGGGCTCTAGAGGTGCAAAGGCTGGTCAGGAAGGCATACCAGTCGTCGCCTGCGCTTATTGACGGGAACCTCGTACAAGCGTTTACGGATGGGATCCGGGACCTGGAAGTTAGAGCAGCGGTAAGACTTGGGCACTTCAAGTCCCTGAAGACAGCCTTATCCTACGCTCTGGAGGTGGAAGCAGCGCGTCACGAGGATCGAACTTACCGTATCAGGGAAGTTGTTGCTTCACCACGGTGCTACAACTGCGGGGAAAGAGGCCATATCCGCTTGAGCTGCCCAAAGCGTAAGCGGCAGGTTGGTACCCTGTCTCCACCAAAGGGGTCACCTGACGTACCTGTCTGGCAGCAAGAGCAACGTAGCGCAGATGCTCTGACAGGTAGGGCTTACCCCGACCAACGCAAACACTGTGCAAGACAGGAAGCGAAGCCGGCAGCGCTAGTGAGAATGTTGAAGACGGATCTGAGCGACGGATGAAAAGAAGCTTTGCAGAATGCTCAGCAAGAAGACAAGGACGTACAGGCGATTCTCGAATGGAAGAAATTAGGCGCTCCTAGGCCCAAATGGAGTGATATCGCAGCAAGGAGCCCTGTCACCAAAGGTTATTGGGCACAGTGGGAAAGCTTGGTTGTCCAGGACGGAGTTCTGTGCCGCAAATGGGAAAACGCTCGAGGTAACCAATGCCATCTGCAAATGATAGTGCCCAAGACTAAGGTGCCGGAAGTACTACGGTTCTATCACAATGGTGCTTCGGGAAGTCACATGGGTGTTAAGAAGACGCTTACTAAGGTCCGAGAGCGGTTTTATTGGCTCCACCGTCGGAATAACGTCGAGGATTGGTGCCGCAAATGCACAAGTTGTGCGGCTGTCAAGAGGCCACACACTCGTAGCAGAGGTGCATTGAAGGTGTACAATGTAGGAGCTCCAGGGGAATCTGGACAACAGATGTCTGAGAAGACGAAGACTCGCTACGACCGGAAGGCAAACAACAAAGGCTTCGATGAGGGATCATTGGTGTGGCTTAATAACCCAATACGAAGCAACGGTAAATCGCCTAAGTTACAAGCCAGGTGGGACGGGCCATATCGCATAATTATCAGGATGAACGACGTCACCTATCGAATCCAGAAGGGGTCGCGAGGTGCACCGAAGATAGTTCATGTGGACCGGTTGGCTCGTTACTATGGGTCCAACGATGTTCGAGACGAACACGTTTAAGAGGGGGGCAGTGTTACGCCATCTATCGGTGAATGGGGTGAGTACTAGAAGAGATTGAATGTATCGGTGGTTTAAAGGTAATTCAGCTATTCTGTACTAGATGGCGTTGGACTATGTCGACTGGTCCCGACTTACTAGAATGTTTCGTCTGTAGTGAGAATGTTCGGGAATATGCCAGAAGGATCTCGTTGCCTGTCCGGCCGGTATAAATACGCGGCGGGCGAGCGAGTTTAGACAGTTACAATTGAATATCGAAGCGATCAACAAGAAGCGAAGGAAATAAGTCGGAAGTGTTTAGTGTTGTTCTAGTGGTGTGAATAGTGTGTTTATTAGTGAAGTGAAAATTAAGTGTGTGTATCTAGTGTTATTGTGTTAGTGAATTAAGTGCAGTTTTTCTGGCATAGTGTATATAATTTATCACGAACCCCAGCTCGTAACAATATATAAATAAGGATGAAAATTACGTGCTGGATTTTTGTTCAGATAAAAACCACTTCTTCAAGTTTCTCCTAAAGCTCCCTACACCACTTAGCTTACGCAGTGGAGTGGGTAAATTATTCCAGCACTTGGTAGCATTATACCGAAAGCCGCCTCTAAATGCAGTAGTTCTGAGTCTAGGTATATGCAATGGTTGCCCTAGTTCTCTGCTAGCATATCCTTTATATTCAGCCATCCATTCCAACTTCTCAAACAAATATTCTGGCACTTTGTCTTTGACAATCCCAAACATAAGAGTGGCCAAGTGAACACCCCTTCTCCACTTCATTTTTAATAAATTGCCTGCATTTAAAAATGGTGTTACATGACCACGTCTCAGGATATCAAAACAGAACCATGCACATGCATTCTGCACTCTTTGAATGAGGCTGGAGGTTTTCGCCAGTAATCTGGGCCCGTACACCACGTCAAGGTAGTTAAACTTGGAAAGAACAAGCGAGTTAGTTAGTTGCACACGAAGATCAGTGCTAAGATATTGTCTTAGTTTCTACAATAACGTTATGCGGTAAAAACAATTGCGAACTACATCTGAGACATGTCGCTCAAACCTCAACGCATCATCCATAATGAGTCCAAGATTACGTGCTTCCAGCACTCGATCTATGGCAGAGCTGTTCATAGCAATATAGGGATTTTTCTGGCTTAATTTATTGATCTGACCCTTAGATCCCAAAATCATGAATTTCGTTTTGGAAGCATTAAGAGCTAAGGAATTATTACATGCCCAATTAAAAATATTATTCAAATCTGCAATAATTTTATCCACAGCTAATTGCGTTTCGTTAGGTTTAAAAGATAAATAAATCTGAACATCGTCCGCATATATATGATAATTACAATATTTTATAGTGTGTATTATGTCCGCACTGTAAATATTAAATAAAATTACATATAAAAATATCATTTTTGACTGTTTTTCAAAGTTTATTCCGAATGACTGGGACAATCAATCGTTTTAAAGCTTGAGTCACTGTGATAGAACTTGTCATAATTGAAATTATTTCGATTTAGGTGTTAATTTATGTCAAATTTTTAGTGATTTGTTTTCTGATTCTCTGTGATAAAACTTAATAATTTTTTTTCTATTTAATTTTTTATGGCTATTTTTAGGAATATTATTGTATAGCCTTTTTGTAAAATAATTTTAAGGTTGATTCTCTGTGATAAAACTTGTCATAAATATGGTTACATTAAGTAAAGGTAATATCAATGTAGGCGCTAAATACTACAAATATTTATTTGATTTTAAGGTTTATCTGTGAATAACTGGACACAAACCAATACAAAATTCGGTCGATAATTCTATGTAAACTATGTTCTTACTGTTTCAAAACTTACTATTTCTCCTTGATACCTTGTATCCACCTTAAAGGAAATATTCATGCCAGCGATTACATAAATATTTAAATAAACACGTTTAATTAGCTTTTGTTTTTCTTTACTAAAACATTGATACATCTTGATTAAATCGCACTTGTCCTTTTTCCACTGTATTTTAAAACATTTATGTTCATAGTTTTTCTTAAAACTTTCTTTTAAATAACTTAATCAAACTTCCGTACGTTTTAATCGATAAATTTTCATTAAATTTCTTTCCATTGATCGCGATTTTGTCTTTGACGAAATCCCCTCTAAGTCATTTTACCCTTAATAGGCCCCACTAGTAGCATCGACCCACAGATCGATTGCCAAGGGAAACCAATTATATTACAGATATTATATTATACACACAACACCAGTTTTTGCTGCTGTCGTTACTGTATCAGCGGTTGGAGGCAGTGGGGCATAAATTGATATATTAATATTTATTTAATATATATTATTATATTTTTCTTGGAGGCAACGGGACATAAAGTTTGAAACTTTCATTTTTCGAGCACAAAAGAAGTTGGAGGCATGGGATAAACCCGCCGCCACGCAGGTCCCGGCTGATTCTTGTCGTCACATAAACAGGTAAATATTTATACCTAGGAGCGTATCTTCTAGCTGACGCCGCGCCGCCGCTTGCCGTCTCGTCGGCCAGTTTTATAACTATTTAATAACGCGTATAAAAATATACAAGACGAACTTTTGTTTACTTCTTTTATTTATTTTATATATCTTACTAGTTATAAGTACTGTTCATATGAATCATGATTTATTAATGTATTTAAGTATTTTATGCTCTCGTTATATTCATACATATATGCATACATCACCAGTCACTACACAGGCATGTAATTGTGGACGGCTCGGGTCCACTTGCCATCCGTGCCTTCACATCATGGCTCGTCTGAAAACCGGCGCCAGACCTTAGTGGCCTGGCATATGTCGAGATGAGCACCTGGTTGTTGCTTCGTGAGACACAATATCAGCTGTAAACTTTAATAAAAACAAACAATAGTGTGTAATATCATGTACATTCTCTATATGTACATGATATTACACACTATTGTTTGTTTTTATTTGTTTTTCTTTTTGTCACGTTGAACTCTTACTGTTTTCTTGATTGTATTTAATTGTATCTGTTGTGACTTGTGTTTCATTAGCAGCAATAAATGTATCTTTATATTTAAACGATTGGATGACTGGTGACAGAGAACTATGGAAGTGAAGGACCATATTGCGCCGACACCAAATAAATTGGGACTAGGACAAGACAATGATGAAACGATAATATCTACGTAAATGACAAAGAGATTCAAAATTATACACGGTAGTTGCGCGACAACTGAACTATATCATTAATTCAGAGATAAAGCTTTGCGAAAATACTATCTTATTGTTAGTGCCTAAACACACTATGCCGCAGTTACGCGACCGAAGTTCCGCGACCGAACGTTTGTAACGTTTATACGTTCCGACGTATTCGGTTTTAAATATGAAACACCGTAAGTACCGAACTTACGCTCGTGCTACGAACTACGCTTGTGCGCAACTACTAGAAAGTTGCCGCCGAACTTACGCGGTTAGTGTGTCGTCAGTAATTGAAATAGCATTGCAGGCGTAACCATGCCGGACTTCGGTCGCGTAAGTTCGGCATAGTGTGTTTAGACACTTAATCATATTGGTACTTAGAATAAAAACTCGGTTCAAGGTGATAGTGTCAGATCGTCGCGTGGAAATAAAGGCTCTTAGAGATTGTCGATGGTACTTCTACTAGCGAGGACGTTTCGGTCGAGCCAAGTGCTTGGGAATATCAAAATAGGTACTTCAAGTTCTTAAGTGAGAATTACTGCTGATATACGAGCTTTATGAGAAAAACAATTATAGTGCTTATTTCGTGAGAAAGTTTTGTTCAGTGAAAGTGATTGTTATATTAATGTACAGCTTGAAACTTACACATTAATTATTAATCATGAAACTGTTGGGTCCAAGCGCCATTTCACAGCCTAAAACTGTAAAAGTTTCTACATCGGTGTCTTTAAATACTTTTGACTATTGATTATTAACTTTTATTTACTTATAATTTGCATTTGAATATTTTTTATATACATGTCGGGGTATGCCAGCTTACTATACATTTGCAACTAAATCGGATTTATTAAACGTTTGTATATGGAATTATATTTCTCATCCTTTCAGTGCACCGCAAAATAAAGCAACGAATCTTTAATTTAACCAAGAAAACTTTACTGCCGCCGTAGTCCAGTGGACAGCGTATGCGTCTGCTGATCGAGAAGTCCCGAGTTCAACGGCCGGGTCGGGCAAAATTGTTACTGTTTTTTTTTACGTTTAACGGCCATAGGCTGGCCCTCTATTGCGTGGGACCTACAAATTAATAACATGGTAAAATGTGGGTGTAGATAGATAGATAGATAGGTAGATAATTCTTTATTGTGCAAATGTTGGTACAAAATCGGTGTAAATGACAAGTGTACTACATACATATCAAATGCACAAGGGCGGCCTTATCGCAAAGTGCGATCTCTTCCAGGCAACCTTAGGATGGACAGACTGAAAAGACAAAAAGCTTTGATGTGTAGTGACTAAGTATCTGATTACTATAAATTGGTTTTATTTATTATACATACATACGCAGGCATATATACAATAGATATGATAGGTGCTAAACATATTATAAATAAATAAATACATAATATGATACATACATATATATAATAGTATACATAAATATAATACATATACATAAATATAATGCATATACATAGGTACATATAATAATATGAACACAAAATTAGTTTACAATGACAAATAATGTTTCTTTAGTGCATTTTTAAAAATGTTCAATGATTTAGCTTGCCTAATTTCGACCGGCACCGCATTCCGCAAACGGACAGCTTGAACAGCGAAGGATTTATCGTAGAAGTTTGTGGAATGTGTTAGCATCTGCAGTCTCAGATCCACCGATGACCTCAAGGTCTTTAAATGTGTGTCATGAAGGAACTTAAAACGTTCTTTGAGATAATTATGTGGGGGTATTGGGATTAAACAACAGGTTGTACAGTAACATAAGAATATGAGTATTCCGGCGAAGTCGAATTGGGAGCCACTTGAGCCTGGATCGAAATTCAGGTACATGATCATATTTGCGTAAACCAAAAATGAATCTAATACAGAAGTTTTGGAGACACTCAAGTTTATCAAGTTGGTCCTCATTAAGATCAAGATAGCTGACATCAGCATAATCAAGTATTGGGAGAAGCAAGGATTGTGCAAGCGCAATCTTGGTGTTGGTGGGAAGAAAGTTCCTCAGCCTATGTAATGACCCAGCTGAAACAAACAATTTACGGCTGGTCTCTTGTAATTGATTTCCCCATGAAAAAGTTTTGTCCAGATAAATACCAAGGTTTTTCACGTTATCTGAAATTGCTAAGATGTTACCATCGAACTCAATCTGCGGCAGCTGTGGCCAATTTATCTTGGAAATCATCCTAGAACTGCCATTTAGAATGACCTGTGTTTTTGTCGGATTCACCTTGAGGCCATAATTTTTACTCCACGCACAGATACGCGCCAAATCTAAGTTTATATTAGAAAACGCCGTTGAAATTGACTCGAGTGGTGCTTGTGAATATATCTGCAAATCATCTGCATAAAGGTGGTAAGATGAAAGTAACTGTTTGGAGATAGAATTTATGAAAATTGCGAAAAGTAACGGAGATAGCACGCCACCCTGCGTTACCCCGACAGTTGTATTACACCACGAGGAGTACGACTCATCGACACGTATACGCTGTCGGCGTCCAAACAGATAACTATGAAACCAGTCAATTACCGTTGGAGATATGTTAATAGATCGGAGTATGGCAAGCAGGATGTGGAAGTCCACGGTGTTAAATGCGTTGCTAAAATCAAGCAAGGACAACAGCGTGAGTTTTCCACCATCCATGCCCAGCCTTATCTCATCAGTGATATGAAACAATGCTGTGGTAGTACTATGACCAGGACGAAAACTGGATTGGAAAGGATTCAGGAGACCATTCTTGGAGAGGAAAGTACAGAGTTGCGTATGTACAAGACGCTCAAGGACTTTAGAAAGGAATGGAAGTATGGATATAGGACGGAAGTCATTAATGGAACAGGGTTTGGATTTTTTAGGTTTTGGAACTATTTGTGCATCTTTCCACGCTGATGGAAAGACGCCGCTGGTAACTGAGTAATTTAGGATATGACAAAGGACAGGGAGGATTTCATCTAGGATGGGCAGGATCATGTTTCGACTGATGCAGTCATTACCAATAGCATTGGATGAGATTGAAATGATGCTCTATTTAACACCACAACAGGAAAATTGCTCGAAAACAAAAGGTGAATATCTGGGAGTTGGGATACGTGAAAGATCATGTAACGTGTTTGATTTTGTTTTCCCATCAAAGTTGGGTGAAGCAGTGAAATGTGCATTAAGCGAATATATATTTATATCTTTGGAGATTGTGTCATTGCGAGACTTACCAACTCCCAGTGTTCTAAGAAATTTCCAGATTTTAACTGGATCTCCGTTTTCAACAGAGTTGTGAATGTGATGGCGCTGTGCTTTCCTACCTTATTGCAGAGATTTCTGGCATTTGTGTATTTTTCTAAATTTCCAGGGGTTGGACGACATTTATACTTCTCCTTGGCAGCCGCTTTCTTTTTCATAAGAATTTTAATTTCGTCAGTAAGCCAAGGTGCGGGTAGGTGCATCAATTTAATGGCACGGATTGGTGCATGCTCGTTGTACAGGTGAGTTAACGTATCTGTGAAAATTTTAACTTTGTCATCTACACAGTCTGATGAGTACAGAGGAGACCAATCAATGCTCAAACAAAAAAGGTGTAATGTATCACCTCTACCTACTCCCTACGGGGATACAGGAATGAGTCTATACCAATAACAAAACTGTCCTGCGTGGATTTTGCTGAGTGGTTTGTTTTAGCCGCTTCGCTGTATGTGCAGATTTACTTCCTAATAGGTTTAAGTAGGATCTTGCCACTTCGGTACGCGAATATAAGCGCGAGAGCGTATATTTTCCGAAGTCACATTGTCCTCCTGTCTTTGTATGTCTCTCCTTGAATTATAGAGATGGATACTACTACTATCAATATTGTGTCCTACGATAGCGATTCCAAAGTTTCCAAACTACCGACGATTGTAGAACGAAATAATAAAACCCAATGCTAAGCTGTTATACTAAGTAACTTATATGAAATACTCGCGAAAACATTCATATTTTGCCGGCCATTAAAAAACCGGTTTATTGCGTTATCAGTTCAACTATATTACTTTGCACTTTTGTATTGCAAAAGAGAATCCACTGCCTTATCTAAATTGCAAACGCTGTAGGTTAGGGGTATTTGCACAGCCGAACGGGTTCGCTTTGACCTAATCTCTGTGTTTCGTCGTCCCCTATTACATGGGACCTACAAATGGTAACATGGAGAAATGCCTGTGTAATATTACACCCCTGCCTGCCCCTCCGGGGATACAGGCGTGACTCTATAACTACATGCGCACGGTGCGCAAGGGAGAACAGCGATCGTGTCGCCACGACCGATCAAAAGCTGATTGTGAACCGTACTGGCACACCGATTGCGACGACGTACAGTAACAATGCAATAGTAATGTTTATGTATTATATGTCATAGCTGTACTTGTAAGATAATGTGTATTAGTTGTATTGTGAATTGTAGACCTAGCTGTTTGTGTTATATTTTTTGTATTGTGCGTTGTATTTGGTGTGTCAATAAATGATATACTTACTTACATAGGTATATTTTTTCACAAAATCGACTCTAATTTTCTAGAAATACGACCATATGGACCGTGGTCTACGACTGTGTTATAAGCGGTTATTTCTCACTGTCGTATAAGAAGTAATACGGCAGGTAGGCAGTTTACTAAGCAGGTCCAACACAGGTTTATTCGAATGAAAAAACCAGATTGTGATAAAACAAAAGGTTCATTTTATTCCTTTTATCAAGCTGTCAGAGGCACAGTGCCCTTTACGATATCACTTAAATAACTGAAAAATACTTAATTTCAAAATGGTTATGTTTATTGCGAATAAAAAAGAGCGTTAATATTATTACGTAGATGTTTTGTACGTGTTTTATCTTACTTAAAAGAAAATATGATAGTTAGAAGATACTCTTCGTTTGTACATTTATAAACGTCTCGGCATTTATTCTTCTTTAATAAGTGTTGAAAATTCTAAAACTAGATTTTTAAGATTCTACCAAACACGTATTTTGAGCATCAATTTACGCATTTGTCCCGAATTTAATTCAATTTCATTTAACATTTTTTATTGACTTCATGCAAATTGCTCTCATTTTCAACGATTAAACGGTGTAATGTAATGCTTCTTGATACATTATGTGAATTTCAAATCAATATAAGTAAATGAATTATTACACGTTATTTTGTTTAATAATCATTCTTTGTACAATATTATATGCGGTAATGCTGGAGTATTTTAACCAATAAAGTCTCGAAAATAGTTGATACGATGGCATAATCCTTTACGACAAAAAATGGGCCGACCGTATTTTAAACACCTCTCTAAATTTTTCTGTATTTAAACAGTATGCGATCACTGCAGCCATTATTATGTGTAACATTTTGCAGTAGTCCCTTCGTACCGGCGTAGCGAGTTTTATACAGTGATTTAAGTCCACGGTTTACGCAAAGTTTTGGCACATAGAAACTATTAAGCCGAGGTTTAGTCTTTCAGGGAGAGACACCGTGACCAGAGAAGTGTTTAGAACAGATTATTTTATTAATAAGTCTCAGCGAAATATTTAACACCTTTTAAGTTTTCTTCTTCTGTACTATGAAAGTAATTTACAGAAGTCAATGGATGCTGGCATTTTAGGTAGTATACTAGAGAATGCCCGCCATGTATATATTTTGTAATCCTTTATGTATATATTTTCACCATTATGTTTGCGTGGTTCTGTATGACTGTACAAAATCCAGTTTGTCCAGTTCTCAGTAAGAAGTAATTTTTAAAGCATTTAAGCAAAACGTATATATTCAAGACATACAAAAATATTTATATTTTAGCTTGCCAAACATCGAATACACTAGTGGTTTACTACTTGTAAAGAAACGAAATTATGTAAGTGGGGTAAATGTAAATCAGTCAAAGCGACCGTCAACTACGACTGCTTGCTTTTAGCATATTGGAAGAAGGAATAGCCTCAGCCCAGACAGTTTTGGTTGTCAAATCAATAGATATAAATTAAACCTTCACATCAGTCGTATCCACTTCCATACATTTGTATTCTTGTAACTTTAGTTTTCCAAGTCCAATACAAAAGTTTTCGAAGTGAATTCTATCAACTTTTACGCTAGGGACTCTTGAATCTTTTAGCGTATAAAGTATTTGGAAGGAATATTTGCAACACAATTGTTAGATATGAATTTAAGAGTTTCGTTTCTGTTGATGTTTCAGATCAGACGATATTGCTTTATTTTTTTAATGAAAACACCTGTGTCGTCTATATTAGAATAAACTCGTAATAGAAAATCAATGCTCCCTCCGTGGTCCAGTGGATAGCGTATGCGACTGCTGATCGGAGGTCCCGGGTTCGATTCCCGAGTCGGGCAAAAGTGTTACTGGGTTTTTCCGTTAGGAAATTCTCAGTAGCAGCACGGAGTCTGGTGATGTGCCCGGTAACGGCAATAGGCTCGCCCCCTATTACGTGGGACCTAAAAATTCATGGCGAAATGTGGGTGTAATATTACACCTCTGCCTACCCCTTCAGGGATACAGGCGTGAGTCTTAAAAAAAAAAAGAAACTCAATATGACATATAGTATTCAAATCAAAATGTCTGTAGTATTTGTTTTTACATACATAACGTCACGCCTTTTATCCCCGAAGGGGTAGGCAGAGGTGTATTTCTACACCCACTTTTCGCCAGATATACTTTAGTCCCACGTAATAAGGGGCGAGCCTATTGCCGTACCGGGCACATTTCCAGAGTCCGTGCTGCTACTGAGAATTTCGTGACAGAAAAACCCAATAACACTGCCCGACCCAGGAATCGAACCCGGGACCTCCCGATCCCACGCGCACATTTATGCCGCGAGACCAACGAGGCAGCTATACGACTGCCTGTCGTATAGGGTTTGATGTCGAGTTTTCCGTCTCTACGCAAAGATGGTATTTGCGTCGTGTTATGCCTTAGTCGCCTCTTACGACAACCAAGGGAAGATAGGGGGTGGTGGTGTCACCACCCCCTAATGACATTCATTTCTATGCCGTCAACCACACGGCATTGTTTTTACTCCAGGTGAAAAATATTCACACCAAAGTAGAGAGATCCACACAATGTACATAGCTGTGCCCTCACATCAAAAATAACTATTGTGAATTAGAATTTAGGCCGTTTTCTGGCAGGTCAGACAACACGTGGGCAAATCATTGGGCTCCTGCATTGATACACACATCGTTGTCAACATCAACATTAACTCATTTATATACAATAAATGTCCCACTGCTGGTCCTGGGTATCCTCTCATTTAGAGAAGTATAAGGCCATGGTCCACCACGCTAGTTAAAGGGGGTGAGCATAATGTATTTGAGGTACATTATGGACAACTCTCAGACATGCATGTTTTCTCACGATGTTTTCCTTCGTCGTTTAGCAAGCGATAATAATTAGTAATTTAATATGCATTTGAAAGTCAGTGCTCTGTGTCGTAGTTTGAACTGGAGACCCTCTGCATAGCAGCCTGCTCTCTACTAGAATTTCGCTGCGTGCATACACTTTCGGTACAATTAATTAAAAACCAAACTACCAATGTCACTTTGTGACACTCACACTGTGATTTTTGGCTGGATGATCTTTACTTTTAAATTATATTTTTAGGGTTCCGTACCTTACAAGGTAAAAAGGAACCCTTATAAGATTACTTTCTTGTCCGTCTGTCTGTCTGTCTGTCTGTCCGTGTGTCACCACCGATTTTCTCAGGAACGGGTGGACCTAGCAAAATGTTTTATACCAGATACTGAGGTCTATGGTTCCTATTAGGTGTATAAAAATCATGGTCCTGGGTCAACCCGATAAAAAAATATGGTCAAAATTAGATTTTTGCGAAAACTTGTAAGTAGATACCAAAATTAACCTTAATTTTGAACTTTTTTTAATTTTCGGAATTTTTCCTTTACTTGTGCTGTAAGACCTTGGTTTTAACCAAAATAGACAATTGTAGATCCCCGCGGGGGACTTTACAAACATACAATCAACGGTCACAATGAACACCCAGACTCGAGACAACAATTTGTAGATCACACAAAGTGTTGTCTCGTGTGGAGATCGAACCCACGACACGCGGCGCAGTACCAAGCGGCGAGGCGACCGCTTAAACCACAACGCCAATTTGCTTTTAAACTTTTAAAAGCAATGTAATTGAAGCTAATACACAAATTAATATACAGGCACAGCTAGCTAAGTAAAAACATTGTTAAATACACCTAACATAATAAACAATCGTGATAGAAATTTTTACCAGTACCAACTATGATAGGTTTATTCACATTATTCTTAATATATATAAATCTCCTGTCACAATGTTTGTCCGCGATGGATTCCTAAACTACTTAACCGATTTTAAATTAAATTGGCACACCGTGAGCAGTCTGGTCCAACTTGAGAGATAGGATAGCTTAGATCTTTAATTATAGTCGCAATTTTATGTTATTGCAAATTATTAAATTAATTTGTAAGTAGTTTTGGATTTTGGAATGTTTCTCACTGGAACCGACGGACTGCGCTGCTATCGCAGTGTCAAATCTTATAATTATTATTACGTCAAGGAGTACATCGAAACCTTACCTGAATAATAAAACATTAAAAAATAAAGATATCGAGTCGACAACATATATCCGCAAAATTTGGATTGTCGAGTATTTTGTTAAATTGTAATGGTTCTTCATTCACAGACAAATCACAGTCGCCATATTGGCCGATCTAGCGAAACGTCACAGATACCGGATAACACAGTCTTTACTAAGTAGTTTGTATGTGTACATACTTTTTGCAGTTATATTTCTTAAACAGTTAAAACGACAACTATGGCAGTATCCGCCCAATAAAGGAGATTTGTATCAAATATAAAAAAAAATTAAAATATCTTTATCTTTACTAATATAATAAAGCGGAAGAATTTGTTTGTTTGTTTTTTTGCTTGTTTGTTTGTTTGAACGCGCTAATCTCAGAAACTACCAGTCGGATCTGAAAAATTATTTTTGTATACGATAGCCCAGTTATTCCGGAAGGCTATAGGCTGTATAACTCTTCGACCCTTTGGGGCCGAGCAAAAGGCTAAAAGATAATGTCGGCTAATCTCAGGAACTAGCAGTCGGATTTTAAAAATTGTTATTGCCTATAATAGCCCAATTATTCCGAAAGGCTATTATAAAATTAAGCCACAACTTTTAGGGGCCAGACAAAAATAATAAAATGGTCAAACGAGAAGGGGGAGGGTTGGGTAAAAGGCAAAAAAAGGCTAAACGAATAGGATACAATCTATAATATAATACAATAGGGTATCGTTTTCGAGATTTTCGGGACGCTGATTAATAATATGAAATTTATTTAGTGATCCAAGATGGCGGACAGGAAATCAAAGATGGCGGATGAGAAAATTTTAAAAATCAATATGGGTATCGCCTTCCATATTTTAAGGGGTGGGGAATCGAAATACAACATCTATTTCGTGATCAAAGATGGCGGATGGAAATCAAAGATGGCGGACGGGATTTTTTTTTAAAGTCGATATGGGTATCGTCTCCGATATTTTAAGGAATGGGGAATTCAATATTATATAAAAATCTATGTTTGTTTGTTCAGCATTTATAGACTCTGAAATGATAAGAGATTAAGCGCTAAGTATTGACTTGATTGAGTTTTTATTTAATTCCCTTTTTTTCAAGCCCCTTTTCCAAAGTTACCATTGGGTAACTTTGGAAAAGGGGCTTGAAAAAAAGGGAATTAAATAAAAACTCTTAAAAAGGCGAAACGGAGTTCGCTGGGTCAGCTAGTTCATATATAAATGGACTGGTCATGTTATATCACATGCCCGTTGCAGAAGACAATTACACAATTTCTAATTCGTAGGGGAGGAATAAAAAATACCTGTCTCGAGTGTCTTTGGCAGCCTCATCAATAATCCATAAAGTATTCCGCTTGCCTGTTTTGAAATGAGAATATATCATGTTTATTTTCTCTTTGAATTACGCTTTTTCGTTGTCCTTTTGCCAGTTCGGAGCATTGTTATCAAAAACGCCGTACGGATCGCACGATCCGATAAATTGCTCTGGCGAACTACACTTAAAGTTATAATTAACACTTTTGTGATTTCAATCTTATCAAAGCTTCCAGTTAATTAATAAGCACTATTCGTTTTCATTTCATTGAATTAGATTTTTTTATTTTTTCATTTGGGATTGTATTCATGAGATGTAGAGGAAAAATGCCTATTAAATTAAAGCAATATTTTTTTAAATAAAAATACACTGAATGTTTTACTTGGTTTAACTTGGTTTACCCTCGACTCAGTGTTGATAGTCTTGAAAATTCACTTGTTACGGAATTATTCGCAATGTCTAAATTTGTGAAACCGAACAACGTACAGAGCCAAGCATAGAGACAAACATCGCTACGAACATTCTCACAATCTTTATCGAATACTTTAATCGGGAAAATCTGGAAGCAAACTTACTGTCCTTTCGCTAGAATGCACGCCTAAACGCGTAAAAGAATTCTTTCTAAATCGCCTTAGTTTGTTTTTAAGTATATATAGTGCAAACATATATAAAAATAAATTAAAAGCGTATTTATTGGGGAATGGCTATTATAGCATTGAAGGTTTATATATGACAAACTGCAGACATAATAATGTATTTTTAAATGAACCTAATTGACATTTAATTAATTAATTATATCAGTAATATTATTAACTATTGACGTTAATGAAATATTCTAATGTGTTTATATATTGAGTATATGTCTTTTTATATTGATATTCTTTATAATAATTATAATGTTATGTACGGTTGAATGTGTGTACTTTATTGTTATTGTAACAAATATTTTCGACACAATGTATATTGTTAAGAAATAAATACATACATACGTACATAGACTCACGCCTGTTTCCCGGAGGGGTAGGCAGAGACTACGGAACGCCATTTGCAACGATCCTGACATACCTCACTTGCTTCACTCACTCCCATCAAGTTTCTCATGCATGCTCTTCTGTTAAGGGTACTTCTGACTTGTCCTTTTTTCAGGATGTCTCCAATCTGGTCAGAGAACGTTCTCCTAGGTCTTCCCCTTTGTCCTGTCCCATTCACACTAGCCTGATATATCTTCTTTGTCAGTCTATCGTCATCCATCCTCTCCATGTGCCCAAACCATCTTAACATGCCTTTCTCAATGCTTGTCACTACATCTTCTTTTACCCCACACCACTCTCGTATCACACAATTTTTTACTCTGTCGGTCAAAGACACACCACACATACTTCTCAGTGCTCTCATTTCTACAGCATTTATTCTACTTTCAAATCTCTTCTACCATACCCAACTTTCACTACCATACATAATGGTAGGCACTAACACACCTCTATGTACAGCCAAACGTGCCTTTTTGGACACGTTTTGACTGTTCATAAACGCCTTCAGAGCTCCATTCACACTATTACCTACATTAACTCTTCTTTCAATATCTGCTTCATTCTTACCATCTCTTGTAAACAACGTACCTAAGTAAACAAACTCATTCACTTGTTCCACTCGCTGTCCATCGATCAAAACATTACAAGCCGTAACGCATTCCTCCTTTTCAAAAACCATAACTTTCGTTTTACTTACATTCACTTTCATTCCTTTCCTTTCTAACGCACGATGCATGATTGTTACCATCTCCTGCAACTCCTCCGTTGAAGATGCAAGTATAACCTGATCATCAGCATAAAGGAGGCATTTGACGAATAACCCATTCATCCTTAATCCGCAGTCACTATGTTTTAAATCTTGCAAACAACTGTCCATGAAGAGGTTAAACAGCCACGGCGACGCTACACATCCCTGTCTAACACCTTTATCGATGGTAAACCAGTCAGTGTATGCCCCGTTTATCCTCACACAATCTCTAGAATGTATCGCTCTATAAAGGGATTTCAGAGCTCGAATGAGGCTGAAGTCCACCCCATTCATTGACAGCACCGACCACATTTCATTCCTCACCACTTTATCGTAAGCCTTTTCCAAATCCACGAATGCGCAATAGACCTTTTGACCTTTGGCCAAAAATTTTCCGGCTATGCTTCGCAAGGAAAAAACCTGATCCGTGCATCCCATACCCTTTCGGAATCCCGCTTGTACATCCCATATTTTCTTGTCGGTTACTTCCATAACTCTTTCAATAAGTACCTTTGCATACAATTTTAATAAGCAAAGAATACGCTATAACATTCGAACAAATGCATTCGCTTTTGAATTTGTTAAAAAAACAAATATGATACTCGAATTTTTTTTACAACCAGCCTCTAGATGTCCTCTAGATCAAAAAAGTTTACATAGGTATACTTGGTGAAGAAATTATATAATAATTATTGATTAAGAAATAAATACTTATGACTTATGACTTTTCTGTTATATCACATTCTAAAAGATGCTCTTTACATGTAAATTCTCAAGTGTATCAGGGTCTTAATATTTATCCAACACTACAAGTACAATCGTTAGTCTTTAATTATAGTACATGCGACTATTGACTGAAGCCAATATCACGGTAATAATATCTAACAGTATTCTAACTCTAGATATGTGTACATCAAAAAAGTCTAAGCAGCACCTCCTATTTCAAATTATTAATCTATTATTATATCATTTCTTACCAAGTATACCTATGTAAACTTTTTTGATCTAGAGGACATCTAGAGGCTGGTTGTAAAAAAAAATTCGAGTATCATATTTGTTTTTTTAACAAATTCAAAAGCGAATGCATTTGTTCGAATGTTATAGCGTATTCTTTGCTTTTTAAAATTTAGTATTCTGTATCAATTTTATGATTTAAACATTAATTTGAAAAAAAATTGAACAAATTTGGATTTTGAGACATTTTTACTTCATGGAGCGACGTCATTTGAACGCAGATGAAATGCAAAGAGCTGTAGGGATGTTGCATGCGGGAAGAAGTCAATCTCAGGTATCTCGGTATTTTGGTATCAACAGAAGCGTTATTTGCCGTATTCATCAGCATTACACTAACACGGGCGATCCTGCTGAGCAGCACCCAGTTCGAGGTAGGTGTACAACCACACGGCAAGATCGATACATACAACTGACTGCAAGACGCCAGCCGATGTTAACCACCCGAGAGATAGGTTTAAGGCTACAAAATTCAAGTGGTGTTGTTGTTAGCTGCCAAACTGTGCGAAATCGATTGCATGAGTATGGCCTACGAGCGTGATGGCCAATTAGGTGCCCACCGATACGTCACGGAAATCGCACTCGCTGAAATGAATGGTGTAGGGAACACATTACATGGACCCGGCAACAACGGGATAAAATTTTATTTTGCGATGAGTCTCGATTTGGGTTCAAGCCTGATACTAGAAGGGTAAGAGTGTACCGTCGTCCTGGAAATACTGAAAGACTGAGGTGGGTTCAGGAAGTGCATCTATACAACGGCTCAACAGTTATGGTATGGGCGGGTATTATGAAGAACAGACGACGGTAACATGAACGCTGTAAATTACGTTGAGAATGTTGTAAGGCCTTATGTCCGTCCATTTGCCCAAACGCTTGGCTCCGATTTCATGTTGATGCATGACAATGAGCGTTCGCATACAGCTTTGCACACATGGGAGTACTTGGCAAGGGAAAACATCCTGGTATTGCCTTGGCCTGCACAATCGCCAGACCTCAACCCCATCGAGCATGCATGGGACATGGTCCAGAGACGTGTTTTAAAAGACTTGGATGGAGTGACAACAATCAAACAACTGATGGGTTTACTAAAATTTCACTGGGAGCGATTGCCACAGGATAACATTAACAATCTCATCGATTCTATGAATAATCGGTGCCAGCGAGTTCTCAATAACAGAGGAGGCCACACTTTGTATTAAATTATGCAATTTTTGTACAACCATTTAATTTTAGTTTAAGTTTAGTTGATTAGGCACCTTACTTTGTACTACGTACATACAGTACTTACTCGTAATTATTGTTAATTAAGATTATTAAAAAAAATAAAAAAGACTAATTGTTGTAAACTAAAGCCAGGGTGTGCTTTCGCTCTACTGATCTGTCCGATCGTAGAGAAGAGGCATTCGGGTTCGCGCTCCCGGCTCGCTCGAGCAATCGCAATCACTACCATTATCCCCTCCGTGATTGCGGCATCCTTTATTACCTTTGACATCCTTTCCAAACACCAACCTCCTTTAACACTCTCTTGTCCTATCCTGTATTTCCCTTCCGTTTGTAACGTTAATGAGACCTTCCAGGTGTCCACTGTTACGTTATCTCTACTAGGATGTGTTTAAATGAGAAACATGAGTTGAATGTTACAATAAAAATTGATTTAATTGCCAAGAAAATCTACACATCATTTAGCAAGCGAAAAAAATTACTAGTAATGTGTAATTAAAAAGATATACATAGGGTCGCGTGATTCGGCGATGGGTGAGGTTTCTGTTGAGAGTCCTGCTGCCGGTTCGTCCAGGAGAGTTGGTTACTTAACTCGGAGCTGCAGCCGCCAAAAACGAAAGCGCGCAGACAACGCGTCCGCTTTTAAAGAAGCTCGCGGTGCGGTGGGGGTCGGAGATACAAGCGGCCGAGAGGTGGTGTCATCTCGACGTCACAGCGACGTCACACACTCCCCCCATTAGGCCAAAATTTTCCACTGCACTCCGGGACCCTGAAACAGATGAGTGGTAGTGGTGTCAGTAGGTTAAATACAAGGCAACTATTAACCCTGAAAGAGGAAAAATAAAACAAGTATAACCCTCGACCATTCATACGTCACCAAGCATTGAACGTTCCTATTACCAGACATACATCACATTCAAAAGGCCTACACATAATCATACGCATGAACAAGCCAGCATTCATTCACGATGCGAGTCGTATTCATTATAATACACGACGTGCGAAGAGGTATTATACGTGAGTTTTATAGCAAATAGCCACCCAGTCTATGTTGGTAGGCACCACCTGACCACCCATATTCGATAAGTGAAATTAATTGAAAGTGTATAAGTCGCAAACCAATATTACGATCTTACTATATTACGATACTAACAATATTACGATCAGTTGGCAATATCACAAACAAATTGCTCATTAACAAGGTAGATGCAATATTGCAAGGACAATTTGTATTCATTTAAAATGGAATAACAATGAAGGTTTGAACCGGTGAACACGTGAGTCATCACTGCGCGCTTGGCGCTTACCGCATTCCATTGACGCGAGTCATTATCTAGTTTCTGTACACGATACAATCAATTAATGACAATTGTACAATTATTGGTAGAATGTAATGAATATTACACCATTGAAGGAGAACGTCGATGGTATAGTACACACTACCATAGTTAAAAACACAAAAAAATATTCGCGGCAAGATGTAATGTATAGTACATCGTCGAAGGAGACTATCGACGACATAGTATACACTACCATAGTTAAAAAACACAATCGAGAATCGAACCACAGACCGATCTGACAACAACCTTTCAGCCACTGAGCCATAAGGGTTTTTTTTTTTATTATATTACGATCAGTCATTACCAAAGCTATATGTAACAAGATATATGGGTACATGATTTAGCTGTAATTAAGAGTTAAAGGTTTTTATATTATTTGTAACGAAGTGTTAAGTTATTTAAGTGATGAATTCATTAGTGATGAGCATTAATCATTACATTCTTAAACTTTGTAGTGAGTTAATTTAAGATCTTTCATATGGCAATCACCAAGCGAAACATATCTAATATTTATATAGTTATGTGAAAGTTGGATAGTTAGTTAGATAAATAACAGATTGTGCAAAAATATTAAGTTTGGAAAACCTCTTCGACAATTTATAACAGTAATATTTATTCATTTTATGTTAGCATGTTTACATAAATCGTTAACACAACAATGCGTTATCTTGTGACTTGTGAGCTCCAACTCGAAAACAAAAGCACTATTGTTGGCCTTCACCAATAATTATGTAGGTAATTATAACTTCGCATACATATGCGTCTTACATTGTTGTTAATGACACTGTACCCAATCGTTTTATAAACACATTTATGCTATAATAGAATAAGATTTAATTATTTTATTCAGCTTTTAGGTTAAAATAAACGACGGTGAAATACGAAATGGTATTATCTTTAACTTGTAAATCAATTAATTTGCTTTAGTTATTAAAGTATAAAAATTATTGATTTATGTATAAGTACCCACAATAGTTATTTAAGTTTTTAAATTATTGATTTAATCTGTATGTAAACAGTCACTTTAGTTATTTAATGAGGTATAAATATGATTATTTGATTCATATGTAAATAGCCACTTATTTATTCAAGAATAGAAGTTATTGATTCAATTTATGTGCAAATACCCACTTTAGTTAAAGTTAGTTTCAATTCAATTAAGTTTGATAAATTCAGTTTGATATAATAACATTTGCGTAAACACAAGAACACATTATAACCAGCACTATTTAAGATGGTTTAGTAAAACCAAATGCATAGCATTTTGTATAAAGGAAACAAGTTACATATTGATAATTAAGTATTTATCTGTCAGCGGTTCAATTTTATCATTTATCTATCCTTATATGTTTTTATATTTGATTAGAAACCAGATATTGAAAAAAACAATCCTAGCGACACAAAACATTACAAAAAATATATAATTCAATGATTGCGACGCAGGAATTTTATGTTTGAGTTCACAATGAACAGTATATGCATAAATAGATGCATTTTCAAATAACATAGCCAATAGGCAGTAACCAGAAGATAGAATCGAAGACCAAAAACAACGATTGTAGCAAAATAAACATTTGACAAAACGAACAACTAATAATTCTACGATGATATTCGTATTTCTATACCAAATAGACAATAATTACATTAGTTCATTATTGTTAGTGAGCAACCTACATGTGACACGTGTACAATTCATTAATAAATGAACGCGGAATTCTAGCTAAATACCTAGTATATAATACGATAGCATCTTTAGGTACGTTCATTCTCAGCCAGTCCAACTATGTTAGGTACACGTGGTATAATAAAGATGTAACTTTCTTAGTAAGAAAGAAAAGAATAGTTAATTTTAAAAGATAATCACCGTAGTAGGCGGTAACAGTATTTAATAATAGCTACTATATAGAAATATATCGCCGTACAAAGTCACTAGCAGAAGGTTATAGTAGAAAAATGAAAAGAAATGAAAAAGAGAAGGGTGTGAATTCGTTCCATAAGTCAGCCAAAGCAGCAATTATTAGCAATAATTACCAGTAGCACTTAATTACCGTAGTGGCATTTAAAAAAGTTAATCGCGAAGCGTACGATCATCGAAGGTGACCTTAGCACGTCGTTAGTGGACGTGAGGCCATAAATCGCAATACAAAGAATGCGATCAAGGAATGTGACCACAGCGCGTCATTTAGTTGACACGTGGCCGCAAGCAAAAAGATTATAACTTGTTACTTATGCGGTTGATACAAAATTAATTATCACACGCGGCAACAGAAATAGTTATAATATAAAAATGCTTACCATGCGTAGTAAGACAAAATTTGTCTGTTGTGACCGGCTCAACACGCCCGACCTTCCGAGCACAACAAAACAAAAAGAGAAAATGTCTATTGTGGCCGGCATAACACCACCGACTTCCCGTCTACAATAAAACAAGCAAAAAGAAACAATATATGCCACTAAAATAATTACACACTGGTTTGGAACGATTTCACACATACACAAAAAATAAAAATAAAAACTCACCGGCAGCGGATTCTCAACAAAACCCTACCTATAATATTCCCGTGGGCGCCACTGTAACATAAGAAAACCTTTCCAGTGTCCACTGTTACGTTATCCCTACTAGGGTGTGTTTAAATGAGAAACATGAGTTGAATGTTACAATAAAAAATGATTTAATTGCCAAGAAAATCTACACATCATTTAGCAAACGAAAAAAATTACTAGTAATGTGTAATTAAAAAGATATACACAGGGTCGCGTGATTCGGCGATGGGTGAGGTTTCTGTTGAGAGTCCTACTGCCGGTTCGTCCAGGAGAATTGGTTACTTAACTCGGAGCTGCAGCCGCCAAAAAGGAAAGCGCGCAGCCAACGCGTCCGCTTTTAAAGAAGCTCGCGGTGCGGTGGGGGGCGGAGATGCAAGCGGCCGAGAGGTGGTGTCATCTCGACGTCACACACTCCCCCCATTAGGCCAGAATTTTCCCAGAGGGAAAAAAAGGGAGACAGCTATACAAGTATGTGGCGTAAGCAAGAGGAAGCATGTTAAAAAGATTTGTAATTAATGGTGGGACCAGGAAGTAAGTGGTGTGGTCGCGGAAAAGCGCAAAGCATGGATGGACTTGCTGGCCATAAGAGCCAACAAAAGGGTACAAGGTAGTGTGACTGACAATGAAAGGATAGTGAAAGAAAAGTATGCCAGGTTGAAACATAAAGTAAAAGAGACAGTGAGAAGAAAGAAAGAAGAATGTAAGGATAAATTTGATAGAAAGTTTTCTCAGCATTTTCGGTCCACTATCAAATTATTCTGGCACTTGGTTAGAACAGCCCGAGGCAAAGCAGGTGACTCAAAAGTTGGTGTGATAAGGGATAAAAATGGAAATATTATAAGAGAGCATGGGCAAGTTTTGGATCAGTGGAAGGTGTATTTTGAGAATTTATTTGAACGAGGAGAAAGTGACACTAGGAATATAGTAGCGAATGAGGAAGATAATTGTGCAAGTAATATAAGTATGGAAGAGATACGGTATGCAATGAAAAGTTTGAAAGCGGGTAAAGCTGCGGGATATGACAGAATATCTGCTGAAATGCTCAAGGTAGGCGAAGGCGTCACCGCAAGCCTGCTATACCTACTTTTCAATAAATGTTGGCGGTCCGGTCGTGTACCAGGTGACTGGAACAAGGCCGTAATTTTGCCACTGTACAAGGTAAAAGGGTCACAGCAGGAATGCAAAATTATCGCGGTATAAGCCTCCTGAGTGTTGTTGGCAAATTGTATGCAAAGATACTGATTGAAAGAGTGATCTCTGAAACGGATAGTAAAATTTGGGATGTGCATACGGGATTCAGAAAGGGAATGGGATGTACTGATCAAGTCTTTTCCTTGGTGCATTTCAGAGAAAACCTTAAGTAAACACCAGAAGGTTTTCTGCGCCTTTATTGACCTGGAAAAGGCTTACGATCGAGTGGTGAGGGATGAACTTTGGTCAACACTTTCTGTGTATGGAGTGAGCAGCAGTCTGATACGGGCACTTAAATCCTTATATAGGGATTCAAGTGCCTGTCTCAGAATAAACGGGGCCTACACGGACTGGTTTAACATTGATTGTGGTGTTAGACAGGGATGTGTAGCGTCTCCTTGGCTGTTCGATCTATTCATGGACAGTTGTTTGACCGATCTGAAAGGGTCTGAATGTGAATTAATAGGTGAATCTGTGTTTAAGATCCTGCTATACGCTGACGATCAGGTTCTTTTTGCGTCGTCAGCGTCTGATTTACAGCAGATGGTCACCGTAATGAATGAGGCGTATAAGAAGAAGGGCATGAAAGTGAATGTAAGCAAGACTAAGGTCATGGTCATAGAGAGGGAAGACAGTATAACTGAATGTAACCTAATGATGAAAAAGTGGAACAAGTGAATGAGTTTGTGTATTTAGGGTCTTTTTTTACGAGAGATGGGAAATGTGAGGGAGATGTTGAAAGGAGAGTGAAAGCAGGAAATAGTGTGAATGGCGCCTTACGGTCCATCATCAGTAGCGAAATTATACCAAGTAAGGCTCGTCTTGCTGTACTGCAGGGAGTTTTGGCGCCAACACTGATGTATGGGAGCGAATCATGGGTATGGCGAAGCATGAAAGTAGAATCAATGCTGTGGAGATGAGAGCTTTAAGGAGTATGTGCGGAATAAGTTTGAAAGATAAAGTGCGTAACAGTGTGATGCGGGAAAAGTGTGGTCTAAAAGAAGATGTAGTGACAAAGATTGAAAAAGGAATGTTACGTTGGTTTGGACATCTGGAGCGGATGGATGAAAGAAGAAATACGAAAGGAGTGTATCGTGTGAGAATAAATGGAAATGTCGGTAGGGGACGCCCTAGGCGGACGTACGCCGACCAAATAGGTGATCTACTGATAAAGGGCAAAATAAAAAGTACCTATAACCGACGCGCATGCATGACGAGGTTAATGAATGTCGATGAAGTGAATGAGGTATGTTTGAACCGAAGCATGTGGCGTTCCATAGTCTCTGCCTACCCCAATGGAGACAGGCGTGACGTCATAGATAGATAGATAGATAATTGTTGTTTAATATCAAATTAGCATTAAAAAGTAATATAAATAAGAAAATCCTAAGGATTTAATGCAAAACACATTGTAAAATTGAAATTTGTATATGTTGCTTAGACTTTTTTGATGTGTGTATTATTTCATTAAACTTAATTATTATAATTATTAGTAGTACGTACCTTCAGGGTAATTTTCAAAATGGAATCTGGTGAATCGACTTAGTGTAACTGTTTAGTCTAAGTACTTAGTGTACCCAATAGGTCATTTCCTAGGGTACTTACATACCTAGATGATTTTTATTTGTTTGAATAAAATCTATAAATAATATGAACAATCACAAAACCAAAAAAACTTCAAGTAGATAGGTAGATGTATAAATACTTGAGGCGGGCAGCCCTGCCCCCTTAGCCAAATGGCATTCGATAAACGATATCGCTAATCGCTAAGTGCAAAAATGTATGTAACTGTCATAAGCCTTCGTTATATCACGTGGTCGACGAAGAAGGAATTCCTTTTGCCATGGCAACCAAGCGTTATCGAAAGTAGATATCAGAGCGAATGCCGTTTGACTAGGGCCTCTGTTGCTTGTTTGCGTACGGCGCGTCTGTAGTCATATAACTCTAGGAGACGGCCGAGTTACAATACTGTTAGATTATATTACCATGCCAATATTCTTCAAGCGTGTATTGACTTTATTTGATGCATCAAAATAAATTCAACATGTATGTATTTGCTTCGTTGATTGAATTTGTCTCGGTCTGTAATTATTTACTAATGAATCTGTTCTGTTATAAGTCATGACGTTACATTTTAATTACAAGGTTAAGTTTATTGTACTGAATATCATAAAAGGGTCATTGTAATAATTTATTTAAGCCTCAAAATGTTGAAGGGCAGTTCGGTTCTTGAGCTTTGCAAAGAATTTCGCTATTTCGGCCATGGACTCAGCCGAATACATATTATAAAAAGATTAATAATAAATTTTATAAAATGGACTCTATTTAGAACCATTCCATAAAAACAAACATTTTTGTTTTTATGTTGTTGTGTTAATAAAAGTTGAATATAGTATATTTTTCATTTGATATCTAATAGTAACCTAAATTTGTCATATACATGCGCCATTTTTTACGTTAGGTTGTACGTTAAAATATATGACATATTGTTAGATTTTATATGACATTATTAAATTGCATTATACCGAATCTGATCTTCATCCTATCTCAAGAAACAGTCATAAGAAGACCGACACTTATGTCTCTGTCGATATTTGTCTCTATTAGTTGATACAAGGAAGCTACGTAGCGTGTTCAGTTTCATTCGAAGTAAATCCTCCGGAGAGCCTGTAAACATTGGATCCATGTCCTTGCATATGACTCCCAAAAGATCAGGTAGTTGTTTTTCTGAATGATAATGATGTATATGTACAAAAAGTACCCGCTACAAAACTGTCCTGAACCTTTTGTTTATAAATTGCTGAAAAAGTTTGATAATACCATTGTCAGCTACGGTCAATGGTGGACAAAATAACGAAATGTCTGTCGTAAAACAAATATGTCTGTGTATGTGCATTTTAAATTAAACTACGGAATTACCTCTTTCTATTTTTATCCGAACGGTGATGGATTAAATGTATAAGGTGTCCGCCTCCTATTATATTCCGAGGTCGCTAAGATGTTGTAAGAAATTATTTAGGTAAATATGCGCAGCCTATATTTTGTAACAGTCTGAAATATCGACAATAAGCCCCACCAACCCGCCTGGCTAGCTAGTATGTCTAATCCACCAATTCACTAACAATTCATTTTATGATATGATGAATATTAGTGGAGACCTATGTTCAGCCGTGGACTGCGCAAGGCTGTCTCATACTATGACGATAGAATTCATTTAAAACATCCAATTTCGGAGAGCACCTTTCCCAGCAACAAAATATATGCTAAGGTAGAATGTTACTATATAATTCAAATATTTTTCCAAGTACGAGAGGTAGGCTTAAGATAATTTATAAAAAGCAAAGTTAAAGCCGTGATATTTCATTTCATTGTCTGCGACCACAATATTTTTCAGTGTAATTTGCCTCTTTCAACAAAACCGTTGATTATATTATGATTGCTTTCATTTCAATCATGAATAATTGTGATAGTATTTCCAAAGTAATGTCATAGTAACACTTGCCAGTATTTAATTGGTGAGAAAATCGCAAGACTTCCAGAAAGTTCTTTAATTTGGCACTCTTTTAAGAATATTTGCAGAGTGACTCCACACACACGCACACTCTCATGCTCGTAGATCAGATGAGCATAATTATTAGTGTCTTTTTCACAATAATCTCTTTGTCAGAGAGCAATTTATTACGATGACAAATAGTTTGCCTGACGTAACGAAGAAAGCGGATAGTTTACTTTTGAGGATGACTTTAACCTTTTTCCACGTATTACTGATGAGAACGTGTAGAATAACTATAGTTCATTGCCTAAATAGTTTTAGAAGACCCGATTCTTTTCCAACGTCCCGTGCCAAAGGTTGTTTTTGTAAACGAATGAAATTGCCATTGCATTATCAGCCGAATAGACGCTATTGAAATGTACCTCAATGTATAAAGATTTTGTCGGCCAACATAATTATATTAGCAAAAATATTCAATTCAATTTTGTAAAATGCATCGGGATCGTGGAAATGATTGAGAACTCGTAATAGTAACCGATCCATTCATTTAATGAATATCGAATAATAATATGCTTAACTAAACTCTATCCATCCATATTTACGATAAAATAAATTATCGTTTTGTATAGCCATAGCGATAGCCGAGTGGAGAGACCGAAAGACTGCTACGCAGACGGTCTTGGCTTCGAATCCACGGCACGCACCAATGACTTTTCGAAGTTAAGTGCGTATTGAATTGTTAATTATTTATCGCTTGCTTATCGGTGAATGAAAACATCGTGAGGAAATCTGCATGTCTGAGAGTTCTCCTTAATGTTCTCGAAAGATATGTGAAGTCTGCCAAGCCGCACTTGGCCAGCGTGGTTGATTTTGGCCTTACTCTTCTCATAGTGAGAAGAGGACTGTGCCCAGTAGTGGGAAAGTATAAAGGGTTGTGATGATGATAGCGATGAAATTAAAATATATGATGATATTGCTACATGCTAGCGTGGAATCTTAGACTCTAAGGCTCTGTTGCGTATATTGATTTTGGGTCATATAGGTGGCCAAATGAAGCATTAAACTCAATCAAAGAAAATTCTTGGATATCGACCGTCCCTGTTGCTTAATATCCCAGACCCTTTCATTTATTTTTCTACTTCAATAATTCGTATATAGAAATTATACGCACCATCACACTTTACGAATAAGAGCAACATATTTGAATTGACTCATTGGGTCATACGTATTTCTCGTCTGACAAACAACCTTGAAGCTTTGCATCAAAGAGTAACACTCTAATTCAGATTATCTTAGTCAGAGGATAGCCTATTTTCGCACTTATAAATAACACATTCCTAGGCATTAATGGATTGGTCTAAATTTATCTTAAACTGAATGAATCCATACATTTGATAGACAGCAACCATGCGTAAACTTTGTGAATAATTGATTTGAATAGACGCCATTAACAAAGTGCTATTATTTATAATTATTCATTAGTTTACGGATTTTCTCCGTCCATTCGTTTTAAAAGCTGTTGATTGAAGATGTGTGATGAATTTGTTTATAATATATTGGCTATGTTCAAACATAAATCTGTTATCGTCAACGACAGACGGCCCCTTGATCTAATAAAATTAAAGAGTAATTTAATTTATAGTCTTTTTGGTTGTTTTAACAACTTAGCATATTATTTTATTTTGAGCACTTTTGGTTACTAAATACTTCTTTAATAATGCTTTATTTAGGCATTTTTACGAATGGCTATGTGGCTATTGTCATTTTGTGGTTTTATGTCTTTTTTATTGGTTAAGATTGCGGGAGAGACTGCCTCCTTGGTCCAGTGGATAGCGTATGTGACTGCTGATCGGAGGTCCCGGGTTCGATTCCCGGGTCGGGCAAAAGTGTTACTGGGTTTTTCCGAGTTCTCAGTAGCGTCACGGAGTCTGGTGAGGTGCCCGGTAACGGCAATAGGCTCGCCCCCTATTACGTGAGACCTAAAAAAATTCATGGCGAAATGTGGGTGTAATATTACACCTCTGCCTACACCTACGGGGATACAGGCGTGAGTCTCGGTCTGTGTGGAGAACCTTGAAGGAGGCCTATGTGTGAAATCTAAATAACAGTAACAGTTTCACTGTCCCGTGTATCATATGTGATTCATAACAATTGATTTTCTATTGTGTCTCGCACCGGAGAGGGAATGGGTTAATTTCCATAGAAGCTATTTCTATAATATAGGACATGTAAATAATAGATAAAATTAAAGTATTGATACTGATTTCGTATGAAACCTCTCATATATTATTTGTTCTGATCTCCAATATAGACGTTGTTATCATGAAAATCGCACCTTAATATTTGTTTTTGGGACGCGTTATTAACTTGTAAAACTGCAGACCAGACGCAAATACTCGAATTCAGGTTTAGACTAAAATTGTTTGATCATAACTTAATAAAGGATAGCTAACAAAGCTAACAATAATATTATAGGTTATAGATCGATATAATAAGCTATATCTTGTCAACGTGACCATTAATTTTTATTATAGAGTTTACCTCATAATTTAACCCTATCGGATCTTTAGTTAATAAATAAATGCATTTTCACACCTATGCCGTTATACAGTGTACTGTACACGACGCTCATAATTAGTTTTTGCTAAAGAGTCTTTAGCACACAATCCACTAATATCTCAGGCCTAAAATACGAGTAATAAAGGCCTAAGAAGCGGCAAAATAAGCATTACCATAAACCTTAAATGAATATCTCCACATTCCTCGGCACATGAACAACTCGAACATGCCTAATGGAACAAATTAAAATTTAACTAAACACTTGTGAAAGATCACTTACTGCAGATTTATTGGACTATTAGATATCACCTCACCTCATGTTTACGAAACAAATTCTATATTTTTTTACTGAAATGTTTGCAGTTTTAACTTCATGGGTTTTAGTAATTTAATTTTAGGATATTTTTTATTTTATGCTAATATGCGGCAAACTAGCTGACGGATTGCCTGATGGTAAGCAATTACCGCCGCCCATGGACTTAAGCAACACCACGGAAGTCACAAGTATGTTGCCGCCCCTTGGGGTTGGGAAGGAAGGGATAGGATGAGGAGTGGGATCAGGGAGAAGGAATAGGGGATAGGGCCTCCGGCACTCTCTATATTACCAACTATGTTAAGCATACTCCACATTTGAAAGCAGCAGACTAGAGTTAAACTATGGCGTAAAAAAGGATACAATAATAGATCTTTTCCAAAAGAAAATAATAACATATTGTCCGAATGCCAACGTATCGGCTTCTATAGCTTATTGTAGCTCATAGACTAAAATCTATAAATAAAAATGACTCCAAGCTCCAAGAATTCAGTCTTCATATATTTCAACCGACACCGTTATAAAATAGTCTTCCGTAAACAATTTGATTCTAGGATCATTAATATCAATCTATCCACAGATTAACTAAAGCAAAGGGACAATAGCTCACTATTATTGTCATCCATCATCAATCCATTGGATAAGCTGTTATCGGCGATATTACACGTAGTTGTTAATCCGTTGGCATTGTGCTGTGGGATCGATCAGTTGATTTGACGGACGGGAATGCCCGGGAGGGAATCATCGGCATTTGGCTTGTGTATTTAAATGTTCCTGTTATTATTTCGCAAGTATTTATTTACAGTTGAATTGGAAAGAAAATAATTCGAATTTACTGAAATTATTAAAAGTTTAATCGGTTTCTGACATGTATTCCAGTTTTTAAATAATTCTTTCGAGAACGGTGAGTAGGTGACAGAAAGTGTCGATTTTTCAAGGCTGAGCAAGGACGCTATATCTGTTTTGATAATTATGAGTAGTCAGTCACAAAAAAAATATTGAGTACACCGACTCAAGCTCATAGCCACTCTCATCTCAGCTCATAGCCACTCTCATCTCAAGACCATAACTTACGATACAATACGAATTGCTTTACTTTCTGCTACATACCTAACTATTTTATCTACATAGTGCTATCCAAATTATTCAAATGTATCCAATCACAAGAATGTGCTTGGCTATAAACATGACTTATGATTCGGCGACTAATTTAAACAGATTTAATTGATTTTCACAAAAAACATTCTCTATTCTTTTGCTACGTTCCTAAATTGTTTTACATCCAAATATCGCTCTCTCCCTCGGCAGTAAATCAGACACAAATATAAACACGTACATAATTTATTTTGACCTTTACTAAATTGGCAATGAATGTATTAGATAATAATCGTTTCAGTTTTACTAGCTTGTCTATCGTGTCTGTCACGTGTGATGCGATATTGACTCGTAAATATGTGAAGCGTCAATGAAAGCGCGCGTTATGGTTGACTCAGAACAATTGGGGAGGGCTCATCACCATAAACCGCCGTGATATGTTAGAGCAAACACCACGTGTATTAAGGTACAATCGGGTACAGTGCTGTTTCATTTAACATCTGTGTATATAAAATTCTTGCGTTACTTACAGACTGACAGACAAGGCACAGCTGGAACTATTGGTCACAAGAGGTTCCAATTTTGCATGTTTGTTCCTAGGGGAATGATGCACTAAATAGCGATTTTTCGAAATTCCTAAGGGATCGATTGGAAATGGTTAAATTACAAAAATGTGCGGGCCTAGCTGCCGGCATTCTCTGATAAAGTGTACACATCTTCCAAAAATATTCATAACAGGTCTCAGGGTGCTACAAATAGCATGAATGGGTTGGCTTGATGGTTTAAACAAATTTTGTTATTATGACTACGTTCAGTAGCTTCATTAATGCAGTTGTCAAAGTCGAGTCAAGTTTATATCATTTATTCATTTAGGTCAAAATGTGACGCTTATGGACGTCAAAATTTCAGTTAATGATTCTACACTTACATTTACTGCCACGTTCTCAATGCATGTGGTAGAACCAAGAGAAAGAACGAGCAGTAAAACTCATGGCCACTCTTTTTAATCGCCAATATAATGGATAAACGTTTTAATTTTGTAAGGAACTGCAAATTATTTTCATTGTAACTTACCTACTTGTAAAAAAGTTGATAATAATGTTTCTTTAGTTAGCGTTCCAAGGAAATATGGTGAGAAAGGAGCATCTACTTTTGTTTTATATTGTTATGTACATAATTATTAATGTTTTACTACAGTTGCACTTAAACATTTTGTAAAAGCGCTGGCGGAAACATTCTTAGCTTTTTTTCTTTGCAATGCACTTGTCACTCTTATCACTACATCTGTTTTCTCTTATTTATGGTCGTTTGTCTTATAATATTTAAGTTTTTATATTTTATTCAATGTTTATTCTCTATATTTTTGCAGTGATGGTGTTGCTACTTAATGATATGCATTTAGTGTAGTGCATTTAGTTACTGATTAAAAGGTTTCATTCGTAACGTAAAATATAAGTGGCAACTATTGAGTTCCTATAATATAATTAAATAAATTCTAAAAAGGAGCAATAAGAATTGTAGGAAAAATGACAATTAAAAGACCCGTAGGCTTTTAGCCTTGTTACCCAAACTATGTGCAGCCCATACCTTAGCATCCAGCAAGGTTTCATAAATTATATTATTCTAAAACATGAAAGTTTTAAGCAAATAGGCATTGAATCTGTATTTACTCACGCCCACGAAAGCGATAGTCAGCTGAAAACAGGTATTGAAATTCAAGTGTTAACTTTATCGAATATCAGAAATTGTAGCAATCATTAACTTTGGAACTGTGCCAAGTTTTAACTCATGACCATCTGTCCCAAGTTGAGACGTGTACAATATTGGTATTCCGATGCAATATGTTGACGGAAAACATTTTTACTTAAAGCTTGTACAACAAACTACAACAGCTGTGTTTTACACCAAGGAGAGTTGTACTTTTACAGAACATTATTACATTAAAAACGTGGGCATTAAAAGGACACGTTGCCTTAAAATAAAGTGACAGCACAATTTATGAAATACTGATGATGATGATGATAATCATAAATATATTTAATTAATTTATATGCGAAAGAAGCGGCGATAGCTCAGTAGTAAACGTAACAGACTGCCGAGACGATGGTCTCGGGTTCGATCCCCAGTCACCGCGGGCAGACCTCTGACTTTTCGAAGGTATGTGTGTATTAAAATATGGTAATTATCGCTCGCTTAACTATGTGCCGGGTAGATGGCAATAGGCTCGCCCCCTATTACATTGGGACCGAAACATAACTGGCGAAGTGTGGGTGTGTAATGCACCTTTGCTTCCCGTTCGAGGATAAAGGCGTAAAGTTATGTTATGTTGAATTTGTTTTCGTTGACTTTTTCTTCCAATTGCCTGTCTGTAATATTAACACTACGTGGTCACCAAGGTATGCCTTACTAGGATATAAAAGAGTAACAATGCGGTCAAAAGCGTCTTTCAGCCAAGGGCCCAATTCTACTAAATAAATACAGTTTCGATATGATGTCAGTACGAGAACCTTGGGGGAGGCCTATGTCCAGCAGTGGACGTCGTTTGGCTGATATGATGATGATGATGATGATGTCAGTGTCATACTTACGTCACAAAAAGCGTATTCTTCTTAATTATCTGATATGTGGATGAAATTGTAACGAGATCGTAATTCTAACAAGTGTCAAAATAGGTGTCAACGATCAACTGTTTATTTCAAATTGTACGATAATGACATTAGGTTATCAGAATACCGCTTCTGAGTTCATTTAAAATATAATATCAATGTCATATAAAAATAGGAGAATTGGCCCCCAAGGCGTAACACACCCCAATGTTTGCTACCTTATAGAACGTTAAATTTATCGACTTAGCACTTTTGTACCCGACAGTACCTGCGAATATATGACGTCTTCCTTTCGAAATTTATTTTATCCGATCGAGTTACGTGTTATAAGTATACTCATCGGAATATTAATTCAACATCGTTCACCTTCTAATATGTATAGTGAAGTAATTGTGCCGTTAATATGTATCAGTGTTCTGCCTCTATATTATTTATCTCTATCACCTTAGGACATTATTTCCTTTAGTTATTGCACACAGAATTCTCCATATAAATTCAGTGAATTAAAACTGATTGCGTCATGGTTTAAACGGCTGCCTAACAATGCGCGGGAAGTTGCGGGTTCGATTCTCCAACAGGACGATGCTTTTGTAATAATTTTTTTTTTTTTAAGTCTAGCTTTGTTTCTCTGTCCTTTACATAAGTAAAGCCATTGCATAGAGTCGACGTTTTTAGACCGCGAGGCATCCAACATGGTTTAACAATGTTTATCCTGTGTCAAGGACCGAGATTGACCGCTTTATGTACCCTCCGACGCGCGGCAGCGCTCTGTTGTAAATGCTTCACGTGATCACCCATCCAAGTGCAAGCGTTGCTTTACTTTGCTGACTTGTTACAAAAAGCCAACTCTCACTATGAGCGCTACTATAGTATAATAATGTTTATAAATAAGATAGATTCATAAGCTATTAGATGAACCCGCGGTCACACTTGCGTTATTTAGGGCTACTGTATAGTACCCATGGCTCATAGCGTAATCTTATTAAACATATTCAACACAAAAATATTTATCCAAATCAGAGCAGTAGTTCCTGAAATTAGCACTGTCAACCAACCAAACAAGCTCTTCAGCTTTATCTTATTAGTATATAGAATTGATATACATATACATCCAAAAATACTTATGTGTCATTGAAGATAAAATGTTTCTTAGCCCGGCAATAAATTCACGAATTGCCCATCTGTAAAACAGCTATAACTACGCTGATGAGTATTTACTTAGACATGTTATATTAATACTTCATTAGAGCTTTTACGACATATGACGGAAAACGTCACCGTAAGTGATTTCATCAATATTAAGTTTATTTTATTATGTTTATTTAACTTTTCTTGCTTATACGTTCATACGCAATTAAAACCGTAGGTGTTCGTTATTGTATAAACATTGTTATAAATTATTGTCAGCTTTTTTGTAGTTTACAGCTGGATAAAGCTCTCATAATTTACGTCAAAATAGTATTGTGACGCAATAAGAGGATTAGGTATACTATAGCGGCTGACAGAGATTGATGTAGAGTTTTCCGTCTCTTCTTCAAAACACTATTTCCTTCGTCTACGTTCCTCAGTCGCCTCTTACTAAATACGCCGGAGAAAATGAGGTAGTGAAACTTTATATTTTTTGACCACCCATTAGCGTAGCGGCAGTGTAAGCGACTGCTACACCGAAGGTCGTAGGTTCGATTCCCGCTCAAGTCAAACATTTGTGTGCGTGAACATAGATGTTGTGTTTGTGGTGTTTCTATGCATGTTTATTCATTTTCTAAGGGTGGACCCATAGTACAAGCTCTGTTTAGTTTGGGACTAGATGGTGATGTGTGTATGTGGTAGAGTTTACTTTTAATCTGTCAGCACATGAAGATATATTATTCACGGAAGTATAAAAAATAATTGCATCTTTAAAATTGTCTCGGCGGCGTGATGTGACTATTTGGCTACAGTGGCTGAAGCGGCCGCGTTGTTTAATAGTGCGCTGGGTGCTGTGGCTTTGATTCCCATACGAGACAAAATTTTATGTGCTCTACCATTTGTTCTGGCTGTTCTTGGTGCCCGTTTTTTGGATGTTTCTAGAGGCTTTCGCCATGCAGGTTTTTTTTTTAGAGGGGGCGTTGTCTCTTTAAATAATATAGTGCATGTTTAAATCTATTAAAAGGACATTACAACATGTGTGTTTGTGATATGTTAACTGTTCTTTGAACGCGTGTTTACAGTGATGTTAATAGAAAACACCTGAATTTCCCAGAAAATTGTTGAGTAGTCCTTAGCTACTACGGAACTGTGCTTGTACTGCTCGATTTTTCGAGGGCATTTGATTCAATTAACATTTCTCTTCTTCTCGCCAAGCTCTCTTACTACGGATGTGACTCGGCAGCAGTAAAATGGTTCCATAGTTATCTGACTGATAGATCTCAATTTGTCCAAATAGATAGTGATATGGAAGGTAATAAGGCCAATTCTTCTTGCTGTCAGTAGCCAGGGGTGTACCTCAGGGTTCCATCATTGGCCCTCTCCTTTTTATATCGTATAGTGCTGATGTTGCCAACCAAATACTCAACACCAAATTTCATCTGTATGCTGACGATCTCCAAATATATTTATCTTTCCTTTCTCAGGACTGTGGGCTTGCTGTAAATAAAATTAATGCAGACTTAGAAAGAATATCTACATGGGCAAAAAGTAACTCTTTAGTACTTAACCCCTTAAAATCCAAATTTATTATAATGGGCTCTAAGAAATGTAGCCAAAAAATTAAGACTATGAATCCTCTCATACATATTGATGGCTGTCCAATAGAGCAGGTGTCGGAGGCTCGCAATCTGGGACTGGTAATGGATGGTCAACTTCAGTTTGAGACGCATGTTCTTGAGGCTGTACAAAACTGTTTTTACCGTCTCAAATTGTTGTACAGAGTGCGCCAATACCTCAGTACAGACATGAGAATCATGCTTTGCGAGTCTCTGATCCTATCTAAACTGAACTATGCTGATAGTGTGTATGGTACATGCATCAATATGCATGCTCAATACTAGCCTCTGAGTTCTGCCCAATGGCAGAACTCAGAGGCTAGTTCAGCGGGTACAGAACGCATGTGCACGGTTTTGTTACAGTATTCCATCCCATACTCATGTCACTACTTATTTGAATGATGGCAACCTATTGAAAATGTCTGGACGCAGGCGTTTTCACCTAGCTTTTTTACTATTTGACATTGTGCGGTCCGGACACTCAGATTATCTGTTTAAGAAACTATCTTGGTCCAGGGACATCAATTGCCATCACACAAGAGCATCTAGACATCTCTTAGTTGTATCGAGACACAGAGCAACTGCTTTTCGTGGTAGTTTTAGGTATGCTGCCACAAGATGCTGGAACAATCTGCCACCTCCTCTTTGTACTCTTAAAACGTCTTACACTTATCCCATTAGATTTAAGAAGCTTTTATTAGACGAGCAGAAGCTCGGGAGGTAGGACTTGCATATATATTAACGATTGCAGCATAAAACAGCTTTAATTGGTACTTACTTGTAATAGCATAGCAGGTTGAATAATAGTCTCGCTATGAAATCTTGCAGTCATTACACCACAAACATATACACACATATACACAAAAAAGACACTACACAAATATAGAATATGTCACAAGTAAATTATAATTTAGTTTTATTTCTTTTTTATTGTAATGTAATATGAATAACAATCCGTACGCCATTTTTGATGCGCAATGCCATAAAAAGATTAAGCGTCAGTGTCATAGATCTCTATGGTCCGCAGAATGCTTTGTCCAGAAACTGGACAGAAGAAAGTCAAAATATATGTAGTTTGTGGGTAATAATAACTTAATAAGTAGGTATAATATAGGTTAAATGGTTTAAAATGTTTATATGAGAATTTCTTTTTTTTGTGTGTTTGTTGTTTATGGGTTTTATTTTGTATGCTTTTATTTGTATTGTGATTCCGTGACGCCACTCAATGGACTTGCCTGAAAACCAGCGCTGCGGCAAAGTTTGTCGGAGCATTCGCTGAGACAGGATCCAATTTTGGCCTCATTAACGCTGTTTCTTGATTATTTTTGTTACTTTTTCTCTCATTGTATGAGAATTCAGTATAATTATTATTGTTTAGTGTACAGTATACAGTGTGTGAGGCACAGAATAAACGTTTTCTTTTCTTTATTTTTTCTTTTTTTACTAGCTAGGAATATGTCTAATGAAAATATATAAAACGTTGATCATACCCGACTCAATAGGACTCCTAATCTAAAACATATTAATAATTCAAAATCATTGAAGTGAAATTCCACAGTTTAAATGATTTCCATTAACCGGTATAATTATACTATGGGTACGGTACCGTTAAGTTGGGTTGACCGAGTAGAACCCTCAATATCGAGTAAAGTCAGAGCGCTTGTACACGCTACGAAAACTCGCCGGGCCTACGCAAGAATTCATGTCGTCTCTTACACACGATACACCGGGGCTGAATAAGAAAAATATTTTGTTTGAGCTAGACACGACGCGTGAACGTTGAAAAATGTTCGTGCATAGATCCGAAATAATTCTTATCGTCTACATGATGATTCGGTTTTATCTGAAACAGACGCGGTGGATTTTCTAAGCGTGTACAAGTGCCCTAAAGTGAGTTGTCCATCAAAATTAAGAGAACGCAGGTGTACCTTTCGGTAAATAAATCTACTTAGTGATAAGAAGATTTAGGGTTCGGGGTCTTATTTAGTTTGTATCGTATTATGTTGTATGGTACCTTTGAACGACAAGCAGGTTTGTAGCTTGCTTGTAGTGCAATGATGGTAATTTATTAATGATTAAACGTCAATATTTGCATACTGAAGTAGAACTATGATCTCTATATGTTGCATAGATTTTGCCTGGATGATTTTTAAACTTGGTTAAAAATAAATAAATTGGTTAATAATTTTGAAAAGTATTCCAAGAAGCGATTTTAAAAGATGAATAATATTTTATTTAACTTAATACTATGGTTAGAAAACTCACATTTTTAGGGCAGCGGATAATAATAATATCTATTGTCCGGTTCTGAAATAAATATTTTGTTCTATGAGGTGGTTGAACCCATAACACTCAAGGAAGTGCTAAACTATGACGTGGTCACTGCTTGAAACGTACCACTCTTAGTATATTGAGTTAGTTGCACAGGAATAAATCCTCATGTTGCTAATGTAGGGTCTGAATTCACCGGATAGTAATTAAGTGCGTAGAAGATATTTCTTACTCGAGGGTGAAGGTAATTAGCGTAGTGGAATCTTAGGCTTCCATAAATTCAATAAAGACGTGTGAAGTTTTCCGATCCGTGCTTACTCTGAATTAACAGCAGAGATTGAGTTTAATAGATTAAGACTCATCTGCGAGTTGGGTATAAGATAAACGTTGGAGAAACATCTTTGTTAATTAGAAAATCCTTAAGCTTTAATTCGTGTGAATTTGATTGTTGTCTGAAAATCAGTGACACAAGATATTGTTTTTGCGAATATATTTCATCCCATTTATTTATTTTTATAAATTACTAGCTGACCCGGTGAACTCCGTATAGCCTTTTGGGTCTTATATTCTTATTCCCTTTTCTTCCAAACCACTTTTCTAGGAAATTCTGGACAAAGTTACCAAAGCCATCAGTGCTCTAAAATTAATATATATATATACATTTTTTACAACCTAAAATTTTAGAGTTTATATAGGCATACAAACAAACGAACATTGATTTTTATATACAGGGTGGCGCTACCATAGGAGCACTTTTTGAACAGAGGCACAGCGTACAACATTCCGAAGCCTTGTACCAAAAATCAATTAAATCGGTGCAGTAGTTTAGCCACAATATCGATTTTAAGTTCCGGAATTTTTGCACATGCTTTGAATTCCACACAAAACGGTCAACGACCCTACATTGCACGCCCCGACTCGCTCCGACGCGACGCCTCGACGTCGTCCAAAGTTAGGCTCAGCGCAGATAAAACGGAGCGCAGCGGAGAGGATTTTATTAACGCACTTGACAATAAACTATATTTTTTTACAATAAAGTGCATAAATGCTTGAACCTGACAAAAAACATTCGCGCGTCCTCGAAGATATGCGGGAATCCTCGCGCGGCGTCGAATTGGCGCCCGCATCGTAGTGAGTCGCGGCGCGCAATGTAGGGTCATTGACCGTTTTGTATCAGCTGTGTGGAATTCAAAGCATGTGCAAAAATTGCGGAACTTAAAATCGATATTGTGGCTAAACTACTGCACCGATTTAATTGATTTTTGGTACAAGGCTTCAGAATGTTGTACGCTATGCCTCTGTTCAAAAAGTGCCCCTATGGTAGCGCCACCCTGTATATAAGTTGTTTTGTCCTATAAATTATTTCTAGGATAAAAAAATAACTAACTTATTGTAAGTGAAGATGGGGTACATAAATGAGTGATAGAGGCAGAGAACTGATCTAGAAATATGCTAACATTACTAATATGTCTATAACAAATTGGGGTTGGTGCTAAAAGGATGAAAATTAAGGGTGGCATGAATTTTTAACGCAACATCATAAAAAATTGAAATTAAAAATATAGCCAAACAATAAATAAAAATATGTTTAGTTTGGACCACCCATAAGACTTAGGGGATTGAAAATAGATTACGACCGATTCTCAGATAGATTAAGAACAATTTTTTTGACTCAGGTATGAGCCTGGCGTGGAGAACTTATCTCGTGATATGATTAAATTACTAATATGGCTATTAAGAAGAAGTAAACTAATAAGTAGTACTAGTAAAGTATTCATTATCAGCGGTAACAGTATCTATACTGCTTCGTTTCGTTCGGAGAGTAAGAGTGCCTGAAGCACCAGCCCGTTTCCTTCTCCCTCATGCCGATCCTCCTCCTATTCCTTTTCCCATCCATGTCGACAGCGCACTTGTGAATCATTTGGTAAAGCATGTGTCTTAGGGCGGCAGGCCAAGAGGTAATCTGTCTGATCGTTTAGCTCCACACATACAAGAACACTTACAAATACATCTTACGCAAAAAATCAGATTTACTCTTACTACTTATTTAGGAAATTATAAAAAAAAAATATTTAAATTAATAGTTCCCAAAAGTTGAAAAATGTTTAGGTAATTTAAGATAACTTATACATACAAGAAAAAGACAAATATCAACTCAATCTGCCGTGACCATGAATCCTGTAAAGAATTCCAAACGTTGGCTAGTAATAACTTAAATATGTAGTTTCTAGATCATTCGGTTTAAATGTAATTACTTAGTGAAACCAATATATCGCGATAAAATCCGTAAACTTTAGTTTAATTTCAATGTGTAACATTCGCATAAACCCAAGAAAATACTAGGTTAAAATAAATTAAATAAAAGGGTAGTAAAATATTTCAAATCAGATCACGTGTTTGACAAAAATCTCATTAATTCAGCATCGTTCTGTATAGTCTAGTAATTAGTTCAAACAGAAAAAATATGTGACTTGGTTCAGAATTAGTCTGGTGTCTGGCTTTCATCAACATTCTAATTCCATTAGATTTAGCTAAGCTTATTTTGATTTGGTTGGTTCTGCACTAGTTTCAAGGGATTCCTGTACCCAAGTTACATGGTTAAATCGTCTGAATAAAGATTTTTGAAGAATGATTAGTAAAGTTTTAAATATTCTTGGATGACCCGGTGGGGTAACGAGAGTGTAAACGATTGCCATGCCGAATTTCGCGGGATCGATTCCCGCTCAAGCCAATCATGTGGCGTGAACACGGGTGTTTGTCTTTGTCTGGATTTTCTGTCTAACATGTAAGTATTTACAAAAAAAATGCATGTATGTTTATCCATTATTGAGGTGCATAGGGTTCCCACCAAGAACTTAGGGTTCCAAGCCAACCTCATCTGCAAGTGGTGCACCTGCCGATCAACGGATGAGGCTCTGGCAAACAAAATATCCCGATAAGCGGCAATAGGCTAGCCACCTATTACGTGGGATCAAAACACTGACGAAAAGTGGGCGTTTTTTTTTTTTTTTATTAAATAAAGACAACTCCCGCTTTAGGACTAAATCCTGTGTCGCGGGGGACTTTACAAACATGCAACTAACGGACACAATGAACACCCAGACTCGAAACAACAATTTGTGAACTACACAAAGTATTGCCTCGTGTGGGGATCGAACCCACAACACTCGGCGCAGTGTCAAGCGGCGAGGCGGCCGCTTAAACCACTACACCAACCGTGCAGTCATTTAATATGCCTCTGCCTACCCCATCGGGGAAACAGGCGTGAGTCTATGTATGTATGTACTCTCTTATCACACAATTCTTTCAGAGAGACACCACACATACTTCTCAGTGCTCTCATTTCTACAGCATTTATTCTACTTTAATGACTCTTCTGCCATACCCAACTATCACTACCATACATAAGAGTAGGTACTAACACCCCTCTATGCACAGCCAAACATGCCTTTTTGGACACGTTTTGGCTATTCATAAACGCCTTCAGAGCTCCATTTACTCTATTACCTGCATTAACTCTTCTTTCAATATCTTCTATATTCTTACCATCTCTTGTAAACAGCGTACCTAAATATACAATCTCATTCACTTGCTCCACTCGCTGTCCATCGATCATAACATTACAAGCCGTAACGCATTCCTCCTTTTTAAAAACCATAACTTTCGATTTAATTACATTCACTTTCATTCCTTTCCTCTCTAACGCACCATGCATGATTGTTAACATCTCCTGCAACTTCTCCGCTGAAGACGCAAGTATATCCTGATCATCAGCATAAAGGAGGCATTTGACAAATAACTCATTCATCCTTGATCCACAATCACTATGTTTCAAATCTTGCAAACAACTGTTCATGAAAAGGTTAAACAGCCACGGCGACGCTACACATCCCTGTCTAACACCTTTATCGATGGTAAACCAGTCAGTGTATGCCCCGTTTATCCTCACACAAGCTCTAGAATCCTCATAAAGGGATTTCAGAGCTCGAATGAGGCTGCTCCACCCCATTCATTGACAGCACCGACCACATTTCATTCCTCACCACTTTATCGTAAGCCTTTTCCAAATCCACGAATGCGCATTAGACCTTTCGACCTTTGGCCAAAAATTTCTCGGCTATGCATCGCCAGGAAAAGAATTGATCCGTACACCCCATACACTTTCGGAATCCCGCTTGTACATCCCATATTTTCTTGTCGGTTACTTTCATAACTCTTTCAATCAGTACCTTCGCATACAATTTGCCAACAATGCTGAGAAGGCTAATGCCGCTATAGTTTTTGCAGTCTTGTTGCGAGTCTTTTCCTTTATAAAGAGGCACAACTACTGCTGTGGCCCAGTCATCAGGTACTTGGCCGGTGCTCCAGCACAAGTTAAACAAACGCTGCAGCTGACTAACTATGATGCCCTGTCCAGCCTTCAGCATTTTGACTGTAATTCTGTCATACCCTGCAGCCTTACCTAATTTCATACTGGCCAGTGCCTTTAAAATCTCATCCACGCCAATATCGCTTTCATCATTGCTATCATTACCATTCATTTCACCTGTTGATGTCTCTGTCGTCGTTCTTTCAAATAATCGTTCAAAATACTCTTTCCATCTCTTCAGCACACACGATTCACCATTCAGTGTCTTTCCATTCTTATCAGAGAAAGCAATAATTATAATAATAATAACCTAGCAACACGTCAACAAGACGACATACATTTTTTCCTCGAATATTTATATTTGTTTTATATCAAAGTTTGGGATTCATATATATATATATATATATTTTTACTACAAACAGGACTTCTATACATGATAAACATATTACTAAATCAATAAACCAAAATTAAGAAACCATTTAATTAATTAAGAAAAGTATCTACAAAACATTCAAGATGACAACTAACGTCAATGACATATCAACAAAGAAAATTGTAAATAAACACTATAATATAAATACAACGAGGAAATGAGATGTTGACGAGGGCTAGAGCTGCTGCTGCACGTAATACACCCCCGGACTCGTCGCTCAGCTCCGCCTCGCAGCCGCCGGCACCTACAACAGAGTTGTCGGCAATCACAGAGGCGTCGAGCTCGTCGAGCGACGAGTACTTCTCCCCGCCGACGTCGCCAACACCTGTACACCGCTGTGGGAGAGGCCGGCCACCGCTACGCTTGGGACCCCGAGACCCACCGGTTTCGAACAGGGCCCCCGCTGCCGGTGGTAATGTGCACCGCATGAAATGGACTAAATCCATGAACGAAAACGTCATGCGGGCATATTTTGTGGCTACAGAGGGAGGTACCAACCTTACGGCGTATCGTGACCGCATGCTGCCTCTGTTTCAGGGCTTGGAACCGGCTGTCAACGTTTCGGCACAGCGACTGTCGGATCAAGTGCGGGCTATCCAGCGATGCCGCCTGCTGGATAACGACGCACTTGAGAGGCTACGCTCTGGCTTACAACGTAGCCCTCCTATCACTTCTTCTACGTGTAGCGATACACAAGTTTCAAATATTGTCACAACGCAAAGGACTGTTGAAGAGGTGCATAGTAGGGATACACAAGTAAGTACCCAGTACATAGATGAATTAAGGAGTACTTTGGAATGCACTATTCGGGAGTATCGTTTTGTGAATAGAGCAGATAGGCCCCGCTTACCACGTTTGCCCACGCACAAGAAAAATATAGCGCTGGTGTGTGCCCTGGATTCACTATTGTCCACGTATTTAGACAATAGTGAAGATCTTAGCGATACCCACTCGATTCTGTACTGTGCGGCTGTTACAGCGTGTCGAGTGGCAGGTATTAAAATACCAAATGGTAGTAATTCTGCCCCTCGAACCAATGCTGTACCGGCCTGGCAGTGCAGGATTGAGCGTCGTATCGCTGAGACCAGGGCGCTCATCGGAAAGCTAATTTGCTTCAGGTCGGGCAATACAAGACCGAGAGTGATGCGTTTTGTGACTCGGGCGTTCTCTGGCACGGGCCTTAGTCGCCAAGAATACGAGTCACGAGTCACAGAACGCATCGACTACCTGAAGCAAAAAGTTTGTGCGTGGGCAAACCGTATAAGACGGTACAAAAAGCGGGTGGACCGATACGCCCAGAATAAGGCACTCCAAAAAGATGAAAGGTGGGTATATAGAAGTTGGGAGCGAACCAACAGCGACAGTGGAGTACGGTCCTACGCTATCCAGGATGTCGACAGATTCGCGATTGCGGTGCTCCTCTTAAGATCGAACGGGGTATATTCCAGGGTGACAGTTTGAGTCCCTTGTGGTTTTGTCTAGCTCTGAATCCTCTCAGCACTTTGCTAGAGGGTTCTGGGTTAGGCTATCGGCTGCAGCGTAGGGGTCAAGTTATCTCCCACCTCTTTTATATCGATGACCTGAAGTTAATTGCCCCCTCCACTTTCCAATTGACAGCGTTACTAAAAGTAACTGAAACTTTTAGTAATTCTATCAAGATGGAATTTGGTGTGGGTAAATGTGCGGTCATGCATGTAAAACGAGGTGGGATTGTAGAATCTGAGGGTATAGAGCTTTCAGATTCCACACAACTTAGATCTCTATCTGCGGCCGAGACCTACAAGTATCTGGGTATGTCGCAGGCCTTAGGTATTGCTGAGACTGCCATGAAACAATCATTGCGGGAGCGCTTCTTGGGGCGCCTGAAGAAAATACTGAGAAGTTTTTTATCAGGCGGCAACAGGGTGCGTGCCTATAATGGTTGGGCCATGCCAGTCTTAGCATACTCCTTCGGCATACTCAGATGGACTCAATCAGAACTGGAAGCCCTGGACAGAAAGGTCCGCTGTCTATTGACTGAATATCGGATGCATCACCCGCGGTCATCAGTAATGAGGTTGTACATCCCGCGGAAATGTGGTGGTCGTGGTTTCTTAAGTGATAAGGACCTCCACAACCGCGAGGTGTACAATCTTAGAGAATATTTTCTTAAGGCTGATACGGGTGTGCATCGTGATATTGTTGCTGTAGACAACGGACTTACCCCGTTGGGTCTGGCAAAAGAGAGCTGGCGCAAACCTGTTGTACTTAGTACTGAAGAGCGCAGGGAAGTATGGAAAGGCAAAGAGTTGCATGGACGTTTTTATCGGACCTTGCATGGGCCCGATGTAGACCTCATGTCATCAGTGGCCTGGCTACGGTTTGGTGATTTATTTGCAGAGACCGAAGGTTTTGTTTGTGCAATTATGGACGAAGTTGTCATGACGAACAACTACCGTAAGTATATTCTGAAGAATGGGACTGTTGACATATGTCGGGCGTGTCACCAGCCCGGCGAATCCCTCAGACATATAGTTTCCGGTTGTTCTCGTCTTGCCAACGGTGAATACTTGCACAGGCACAATCAAGTAGTCAGGATCGTCCATCAGCAGCTTGCCTTAAAATATGACCTTGTACCCTTTGAAGTACCATACTACAGGTATGTGCCCGATCCAGTTCTCGAAAATGGTCGTACCACTATGTACTGGGATCGATTTATCATCACCGATAGGACTATCGTGGCTAACAAGCCCGATATTGTGGTGATAGATCGATCAGAACGCCTTGCAATGATCGTTGATGTTACTATTCCCCATGACGAGAATCTCGTGAAAGCCGAAAAAGATAAGGAAATCAAGTATTTGGACTTAGCTCACGAGATTGTCGACATGTGGGATGTGGACTCGGCGATCATTGTACCGATAGTCGTGTCAGTTAATGGTCTCATTGCCAAGAGCCTCGGCCACCATCTCAGGAGGCTCTCGTTAGACGGCTGGATCAAGTCCTCTATACAGAAGGCAGTATTGTTGGACACGACGCGCATAGTTCGGAGGTTCCTCTCTCTGGAGCCCTAACCACCGGTAGCTTGGTCCCTGTACCCGATACCGGTGGGTCTCCGTGGTCCTATTTTATATGGTTAAATTTTTTTATTTATTTAAGTGTATAAAATTCTACCATGAGAAAAGACGTAATAAAGAGGAATAATAATAATAAACTTTATTCAATAAAATAAACGTCACATATTACATAGGAAAGTATTACATTAAAAATAATAAACTTTTATGATTAAGTATAATGTCTATGATAATTGCTTATGTTAAATTGTGGTACATTCATGCGTATTTACTTTATTTATAACGTTAATACATTATATTTGGTAAATATGGCTATTTTAATGTTTACCTGAACTAGGCTGTAACACCTGTGTTTCAGGAAAAATTGTAAATTATAATATTATAGGGCTATGCTTTTACAAAATAATCATGAACTGCTAATATGTAATAGGAAATAGACTTAATTATGATTTATTCTAACTTAGAGTAGGTACTTACACACTATTTTATAACTGTAAGCAAATTCTCTGTATCAGAGTAGGTCATTGTCATTAGGTGTTTTGTAACAATAAGGTGACACTGCTTATAACTTATGCTATATAAATCTAAGGTTTTATTTAATTTATTATATAGGAAAGGTCCGAGGAAAGCAAAGAATCTATTTACATAAACATGTTTAGCTCGAGGTTTGATGCAGACTAGATCTTTCCGTCTTTTGCCTGATGGGATTGGTGTATAAGGAAGAAGGGTGTGTTGTTTTAGTATGGTGCGTAGAATGAATAATTGGCGCACAGTTAGAACTCCGGTGGACTGATATAACTCATAAGTGGGAAAAATGAAAGGGCGAAGGGTTGCTACCTTTAAAATAGCTCTTTGGGCTCGTTCCAAAGGCAGTAGGATCGTTTTAGCTGCCCCTCCCCATGAGGTTATACAGTATGAGATGATTGATTCACATAGTGCAGTGTAAACCTGTCTTAACAATTTAAAGTTTATCACGTCGCGTACATTTTTGAATATGGAAATTAGTTTCCGTACTCTTTTACACAATGATTTGATATGTTTGCGGAAATTAAGATTAGTATCAAGCGTAATACCTAGATATTTTATATAATCTGTTTTTTCTAAAGTAGGGCAAGCGCATGCAGTGTCAGCATTTGAATGAAACGTGTTGTGAGCCACTAAACAGTTAGATGAGTTGTGTCTGCTATCATTTTTCATTGTAAAATGAATGTACTTTGTTTTATGTGCATTTAGGGTCAGTAAATTTTTAAATAGCCAAGTGTTGACAGTGTTGAAGCCATGTTGAGCCAGTTCATATACCTCATCAAGTGACTTTGCAGTAAAAATAAGTGCTGTATCGTCTGCATATGACATAATGACACCATTTCGAAGTTTTAGGTTGCAAAGGTCGTTTATATATATCAAGAACAGAGTAGCTCCTAATATACTTCCTTGGGGTACACCAAATTTAGTGTTAGGAACATCGTTACTTATGTTGTTGCCTATTCTTACACATTGATACCTGTCAGAGAGGTAATCAGTAAACAGTGCTAACTGCTTACCTCGTATACCGACAGATTCAAGTTTCTTTAGCAGTATAGAAGACGATACAGAGTCAAAAGCTTTAGCAAGGTCTAGAAATATCCCAATAGCATGCTGTCCACTATCTAAATTAGATGTAATGTGGTCAGTCAGTTGCTCAACTGCCTGGCTTGTTGACCTGTGAGGCCGAAAACCAAATTGTCTGTCTGAAAGAATGTTGTTGGTTTCGAGATATTTTATTAGTCTATTGTTTATTATTTTCTCTAATATTTTAGACAGCATTGGTAATATTGATAAAGGCCGATAATTATTTACACTGCTCTTGTCACCTGCTTTGTGCACAGGTATCACCCTTTTTTAAGCATTTTGGAAATATTCCTTCAGACATACATATTTGGAATATGTGTGTTAGTGGCGGTGCAAGAATGTGCTTAAACCTTTTGATTATGTTTGTGGGGATGTTATCCCATCCCATCGCACAAGTATCTTTTAACCCAGTAATGACTTGAATAACTTCGTCTAAATCGGTATCCAGCATAACAAAAGATTTAAGCCTAGAAATAGGTGAGGTGATCGAAGCATGATGAATGATCGGAAAAAGAGATTCTGTCTGCTAGATTTTTGCCAACGTCGTAAAAGAATGTGTTGATTTCATCTAGTGCTGCTGTAGGATTTGATCGATTTTTGAGCAAATCTAAGGCTTGCTCAAATGCTTTTGCAGTAAATGAACGCCTTTTAAAGAATTTCCATACTAGTTTAGTGTTGTTACCTGCTTGATTCAACTGAGATTTATCGTAGTCGACCTTTAGTTTTTTAAGAAGTTTGTTGCAAAAGTTTCTATATCGCCTATATGTTATAGCCAGAATCTCATTTTCAGGTGCCTTTTTAACTTTTATATGTAAATTATCTCTGTGTCTAATACAGCGGAGAAGACCCGGAGTAATCCATGGCTTTATATTCCTATATTTTCGCGACAATGTTACTGTGTATGTGTTTTTTCTAATTGCGTACTGTATGGAATTTATTAGGTAAGATATTGATTCGTTAACGTCGGCATAAAAGTAAACTGGGGCAAAATTTGTATTGCGAATGCTTTTTTCAAGGCCTTTCATATTTACTTTTGTATAGCTAGGTATGCAATTAAGTTTCGCACATGATAATTTTAACGTTAATAAGATGGCTTGGTGGTCTGTGATAGTTGAGTTAGTAACTAAAGTAGTAGATGGCTGTTTAGTTTTAATAATAAAATGATCCAGGCATGATCCACTTTGATGTGTAGGGAAGGTATGCGCCGGCAGAAGACCATGGAAAGAGCAGATATTTAAATAGTCGTCTCCTTGAAGGTTACAATTTCCTGACAGGATATTTATGTTTATGTCCCCCGTAATTATAATATTCTTATATGCTGATAACTTACTTAATCCTAAATCGAGAGATCGCAAAAATGTCTCGGTAGTTTGCGAAGGAGGTCTGTATACTCCTAAAATAGCAGTGTCAGAATTAATTGTAATAAGTAAACAATTACAGTCCTGAATTTGTGGCTTTGCAACAATAACATTTAAGTGTTCTTTTGTATAGACCACTACACCATCATTTTTTTATGAATGTGGGTTTGATAACTCGACAAATTATGTGGCATAACCGATCGCATCTGTATGATCTATTTCATCAATTATTAGACATTTCCTTGAAATGTCACAAGAAATAAATTCTATATCCGGAGGCACATTACAAACAGTCAATCAACAAACACGAAGAAATCCTAGACTGTATGAGTAAAAAAATGTATATCACAAGAAGTGTTGTCTCATAATTTGGACAGTACTGACAGACAGTTCCTGTTATGTAGACTACCCGCAACGGAAGGATTTTTTTAAATTATTAAATTAGGAAAAAAAGGACCGCGCGCGATCTATATTACAATCATATCCTGATAAATGCACATTAAGGTGTATAGCATTCAACCTTGACCCTTCATTTTGACACAAATATTAGTAACATCAAAGAACATAGCTAGAATAAACTGTTGTAGCGATAATAGCGCATTAGTTATTCAGAGCACATGACGCGTCCCACGAGGCTCTGCGTCTGTTTGCACTGAGCAACCGCCTTGGTATTGCAGATGCAATGCGTGTACCCAACTGGGCACATTTCATTCTTCTCAAGGAACTAAACTCTTTCAATTTAAAACCAGATAAAAGATGAATGGAACGGAATATAAAAATAAGGTCTGAGAAATTTTCCGATTATTGTGATGAGACTGATATTAAAATTTATATTACATACATCAATCTGTTTGTACAATATAGGCATAGCGCAATTTTTGTTCTCGGTGCAGCCATGAGCAAAACTGGTTTACATTAGACGTTATAGGTATTAATAGTTGACGAAATTAGGTAAATACCTACGTGCCGTAAGATGATAAAAATAATTAAGTCAGTTCCATGTATGGAGAGGCCATTATTATGTTTGTTTTGTTTTTGTATAAAAATAGTGAAGCAGTTCATAGATTACCTACATCTAATTCCATTCCTGCCAGTTTTCAAATTTGTTTTGCAATAAATTGGCTGTGACATACGGGCGGACAGACAGACAGACATTGCGAATCTATAAGGGTTCCGTTTTTACAATCTTTGGCTACGGTACCCTAAAAAACACAATACTGTTCAACTAAGCGCAAAAGCCGTATCTCAACTAAAGCGAGTTACGAGATAATTGAAGTTTAGTAAAAGATGATTTCTTTTATTTATTTATGGATGTTTATTGTTATTATAGGTATTATTATTATGGTAAAGGTTTCGAAATACGTCGCCGTTTTTAGGGGTTGTGAGTGATTGGAGAGGGAGGAGGGGAGGTCTTGAAACCCCCCTCACCATTTTCACTTGCCGGAAATACTTGGTTTCCTCTGAAAAAAAAATCTCCAAACATCGGTGTTTATGGCACTGCCAACTTCCACATTCATCACACTAGTTTAATAAACTAAGGTTGACGGAGCCCTGCGAAGGGCTCCTATTTTCGGATTAAGGGTCAAAAGAGAACCTAACATAACCTATTTAGTTACTTATTACAGTCGCACCTAACCCTAGGCACTCGAAAGCAATGACGCACAAATTTGACATTAGCTGTCAATATGATCATTCCAAGATGGCAGTTTTGCGTTTCGTTCCACGTTTTTCACATAAAACCTAAAAATGACATTTGTAAAACTGTACTAAAGTATAAAAACTACGTTGCGTTTTGCATAATTGCCGAAGTATTTATGAAATTTTGGGAATTGTTTAAAAATATTTAGACGCAACTCCGACAGCCAAAATTACTTTTAGGAGATTAAAACGAACTCCCTTAAGCCCCCTACACTACCAATACCCTCAAATTCAGGCGACTCATTTCGAAACCCAACCCATTATTATTTTTCAAAATAGATGAAACATCAAAAATATATGTGGATATACCTTATTCATGAGATACTGCTGTCTGAGATGTCGCTTAGAAAATTATAGAATTAGACTTTGAGTTACTGCTTTTTTGTTAGCTCTCCTCATACATGTTTGTATGGAAAATATAAAAATTTTCTTTCGCTTCAAATATGTATTGTTTCAAAGAAAATAAATATTAAAAGATATTTATTTATATTCATTTATCATTTATTAACGAAATACAGAGTTTACAGCTCATCAAAAGTTAGCTGTCTGCTACAACCCGGCAGGTTTTCTTTATTCTCATCGAATGTTAAAGGCAGTGTGTGAGGTGATAAGGCGTCAATACTTATTATTTGCTGTTGTTCACGAGGCACCGTTTCATTTACTTTCCTTTTACGGCTTGGTATTGTAGAAATTTCAAGCACTGATGAAACATTTTCCTCTACGTGATCTTGCAATGCCATCCCTTGAGCTTGACGAGAATCAACAATTTCAGGCAACTGACAATTCATATAAAACGCCACAAGCTTTTCTTTTCCCAGAAAATATCATCTCTTTCTATAATTTCTATTTTTAGTGGTATACTTTCGCCACTCCACACAGCAAATAAACACTTTTATTTGCGTGTAACGTGGCGTTGCCCCTGAATTTGGTAATAACAATTACAATATTTGTTTAGACTAGTCAGTTAGCTTTTTTATCATGTTTCCATATTTGTATTTTATTTGCTCTTATACTATTCTCCAGGCCATTCTTATAGGCAACTATAAAACACTAAATTTCCACAATCGTGTTTGGACCTATTAATCCATATGGCGTGGCACCAATAAAAGGATAATCCACAAGGCTCGATTGTTACATTTTCTTGCTTCGCCAGTTGTTGCAAAGCCAGTTGTTCATTTTAGATTCCATGCGCAACTGATTTTACATTGCAAATATTTAATTTGCACAAAATATTTTTTACTAAGTTGGCTTTACTGCTGTTATCTCATCTTTTTACCACTATACCAAATTTCAATCTGTCAACATATTCTTACGCAATTCGAAGCAGTCACTGCTATCCCTCTTGTAATGTTTGCTTATCACTACGGAATTTGAGTCAAATTTGTTAAAAACATTGTTTGGCATTTCTTGGCTAGCTCTTGAACAGATCGTGTTAAGAATGACTGCAGTCAAATGTGTGTAAGACGTTGCAGAACTGTTATCTTTAACTTTACTGTAATTACAATAAAGATAATTAGTTACGTACTTTATTATTAAAAAAATACTATATCTTGTGTTATAGCAAACAGAGAAGTCACCTTCTTACTTATAAATGATTGATTTTAGAAATTTAAAAAGATATTAGATGTACTGAGACATACCTAATAGTTTATCAATAATCAAAGTTTTACCCGATGTACCTAAATAGGTTTATGTTTACAACACAATAATACAACATTCGTTACCGCTTGTGTGCGGATTGCGGAGCGCCATATTAGCGCTGTTTATTGTTCGCCGTGGCGGCATCTTAGCGCTCCAGGCGCTTTGACAAGCTAATGAATTTGCAATATAGGTACATACAATTATTCGATTTTATGTTATTACTCATTCAAAAATTGAAAACTGTGGCAGCTATATATTGTGAGAATAATTTATATAATTATATTATGCATAATCGATAATCTATAACATAGTTAGTCATAAAAGACTCTTATGAAAATAATTTGTGAAAAAATGTTGCATATTTCATAATCACTTGGCCATGGATGAATTTCTATTTTATTACGACGCTTTCTTGTACAAATCCTTCGTAGAACTTCATTTCTCTAATTGTCCATATTTTATTCTTCAAACTTTATATTTATAAGCACAGAAACAATAACACATTAAACGCAACAAGAGTATAAACTTAGGTCCTAATTATATGTGTGCCCATAGTTACATGAAAAGCCTATTTGATTCAAAGTATTCAGTCTATAACATAAAACATGAAATTATTCGTAATTTCATGTTTTATGTTATAGACTCTGTTTGTTATTATAATACGCCAAATTGAGTTCGCTCAATTTGGCGTATTATAATAACAAACAGATTTACGTTAAATTTTGTGCAGCGGAGACGCAAGCGACATGACCTATCTCTCACAGGGCTCAAAGCCGAATGATGACTTGATGAGGTCTGGGCGGGGCGTAAACTAGCAACTGACACTCAGTACACCGCTTATGCTAATAAGGTTTAAATTGCGAAGCGTTTGATATTGATGGGATCTACCGAGCGTCAAAATCATAGACGTTTGGCAGATTTTATTTAATTTTACAAAATTTTACACGTATAATATGAAAATAAATAGGGTAATTCTTTAGTTCATTACATTTCCTACAATATTATCAAATAAAATATGACAGCTTACGATCAAAATATTGCAAACAGTGAGACGAAAGATTATTTTTTGCCTCGATTTTGTGATTTTTTTACCGTGATTCAAATTTACATACATGAAAAATTATTTCAAAAGTCTTTTGTTCAGACTTTTGACTTTAAGCTCTATTTTTTGCTAGTTTGTAATATGTACCGTTATGGCTAGATGCGCGACGAAAAATTAGGTGTCTCACGGCTTCTGAGGTATAACAGCGCCTTAATGTCTGGCCCGCTGTTGATAGATTATCAAAGAATTACAAACTAAGGGTCTTCAAGAAGTCTAGTTTCTTGAAAGTTATTAAGTTATTACAAAGTAAAGACTAAGTTGAGCAATCACTAATTGATTTTATATGTATTATAATGTAATCGTTAGCATCAGATCTGATAGCAATTAAATTTAATGTGGTGGTTCAAAATTACTACTCTGAATTATTGAGTCTTTGAACCATCTCATTTTATCATACCTTTACTATGGTAATCATGATGAATGTCAAGTTGATATTTATTCGTGGATTTAATTTTCTTACTATCAAAGGCAGAAATTCAGCTACTATTTGATGCTAGACACAGCATAGCTAGGTACATCTGTGACTTGTCGTTATTCTTAATATTCCTAGTAATTGCAGAAGATCCTGGTAATGACGTGGTAAACTCACAGAAGAACCTTCTGTGAACCGAAGCAGGAAAAGGTAACACGCACAGATGAATACGTGGATCAGGCTTTGTTCGATAAATTGTCCCACGATAACTTTAGTACTGTCAACGTCGTAAGTCCACATAATAATCTTAATATATAAAATCCTTGCGTTACTGACTGACTGACAGACACGCTTTAGCCGAAACTATTGGGCGCAGGAAGCTGAAATTTGGCATGTATATTCCTTGGGGACCGTAGGGGTGCACTAAGAAGAGATTTTCCGAAATTTCCACGGGATCGGCCAAAACGGGTATATTTAAAAATAAATGTAGGCGTAGCTGCTGGCATCCTCTAGTAACAAAATATTTTCTTTCTTTACACACGGTCTTTAGCTTCGGTTTATTGTAAACCCGTGGGTCTTCGTATCAACCTATTTCGTTTTTCAAATTATTTTTTCAAACTAACCTTCAACTGACATTGGCGCAGTCGTTTAATAAGTTATGCGCGGACAAACATTTTTGTGATAATTTTTAATTATATAGACTAGACATGACCTAAACCAACAGCCTCGCTAATCTGCCTTCAGAATATTTAGAGGATAGTATTTGCCTATATGTCCCAACGGCTTATTCCCTTCAATTTCAAACCGTCTACTTTATCTCGTTCATCTGAAACGGTTGCTTTAAACATACAGACCCATCCACTATGGGTTACGTTAAACCAATAGCTTAACTTGTTTCGCAGAACATGGGTTAGGTTCAAAGCTTACATGAGTATGCGCTAACTAATCTCTGCATCCAGTGAGCACGAGCTTTGATTGTCTAGATTGAAGCAAACTGGATCCAAAATCCTATTTGTATTGACGACATAGTGTTGGAAGCATACATGAATCTGCCGCTTGCATTCGATATCTGGGACGTAAAATAGAGTAAGGTTCCAAATTGATGAGAACTTGCGCGATGTCGCTTTTGCAGTACGCAAGCTTTTATGTGAGGATTTTGAGCAGCATATTCACGTGATAGATGTTTGTTTTTAATATTTTGAGCGTGAGATATAACCATCATCTTCGTCAGTCCTTGTATAATCATTCTTATTGCTAGGTCTCATGCCTGTAGGCCGCTGCTCACCATGAGAACGTTAAGGCATAGTCCACCTCGTTGGGTAATTGTGGATTAGTAGAATTCGTCATGTCATCAAAGATCATTATGTAGAACTGTTAGACATGCAGGTTTTCTCATGATGTTTTCCGGCACAATTTTAATACACACATAAATTTCGAAAAGTGAGCGGTGTGTGGCGTGACTTTCAACTTGAGATACGCTGTGTAGCAGTCGCTGGTCGGTTAGTCTTTCCACTGGGATCAGGTTGCCACAATTATACGTTAACATATTGTATATATGATGTAGTTCTAAATAAATACTTCAATCATAAGGTAACGTCAAATTCTGACCAACGCTTTTAATAATTATGTTAAAAGGCAGCGATAGCCGAGTGGATATACCAACAGACTGCCATACAGAGGGTATCAGGTTCGAATCCACGGCGCGCACCAATGACTTTTCGGAGTTATGTGCGTATTGAATTGATAATTATCGCTTGTCCCGTGCCTCGGAGAGCACGTTAAGCCGTCGGTCCCGGTTGTCATGAAGATCTTTGACAGTCGTTACAGGGCGTCAGTACCTTCTAAATAAACTGACACTAGTCTAAACCATGGAATATCGCTATCCCTTCGGGTTTCGGAGGTCAGACAGGCAGTCGCTCCGTGGAAAAGTTAATATTCAGCCAAATCCGGTTAGACGAGAAAGCGGACCCCAGACTGAAACTGGGATAACGCTAAGAGAAAGAAGACGTAATAGAGGGTGAGCCTATTGCCGTTACCGGGCACATCGCCAGACTCCGTGCTGCTAGTGAGAATTCAGAAAATCCCAGTAGGTAACACTTGTCCGACCCGGGAATCGGACCCGAACCTCCGATCAGCAGTCGCATACGCTATTTATCGCATATCTCTCATTTTACCATTGACTAACTGAAAAGCACACAAAAGCTCTTAAAACAATCCCAAAAGCATCCTTTTCGAAAACGCTAGTAATATCAGTATGATTACAAACACGTTCATCTATAGATATGATTGTACACAGCTTTCAGTTCGGGCTGAGCTTTCAGTCGCACGCTAACTCTGCGTCGGTAGCGACGCCTCGTGAGTGAACACCGAATCATAAAGTTTCATGAAGGAAAGTGAACGGAAAATATATGGAAAAGTTTATTCCTGTGCTGTGAATAAATTAACTAAAATTTTGGCAGTTTTCTTAATGTAGTTAAAACAGTTACAGTTGTGATTTTATGACAAAAAGTTAGTGTTTTGTGTGGTTTAAAAATGAAGTTGAAAATGCAGAAGTAATAATATAATATTAGTACACGTTTTTAGTAAATACTGTAAAGTATTTATCGGAGTTAAGGTAGGTATGTACTAAAAAGTTGAAAGTAAAATTTGTGAGTTTTATGGATATTTATTAAATCATCTGTTGAAGTGACTTCTGTTTTGTTTATGAAACTTTTGTATACTTGTTTGGAATATTCATTTAAGTCGTGAAACGTGTTATAAAAATTTGGGTCTACTTTGATTAAAAATATAGTCCCGTTATATTAACTCCTTGTTCCAAATTTTATAGATATGTATATACTACATATTTAATAGGGTATCAATATGAATTAAAATTAAAATCATGTTTAATTTCTAATTAGTTAAGTAATATGTCTGATTATTTATAAAATTGGAACTTTAGTTTGTTAACAGTAACCATTATGTTACCTACAACTGTTCGTTTCAGTTTAGTTTTTATTGATAATAATATATTAAAAAAATATATTGATAAACAATTTAGAAAAACTGGTATGGTATAATCATATCCTATCAAAGTCTCACAGGTCTAATAGGCTTTTCTCTGGATTCGAAATCACCACGAGTTCTTTCAAAATCTCTATAGCATACATATATGAATATAAGCTGATCTGCTGTAGCTTTTAAATTCTCTGCAGCAGTCCGGAGTCTAGAAAGTTACTTTGAAAATAGATTCGTTTTCGTCGTAAAAATATTTACGTGGACTTCGAGCTTTTAGTACATTTGTCATTGCAAAAGTAAAAAATCTTTAAATGCGGGCAGTTTTATATTAAATACATAATAATATGAACGTATTAAAGTCAAACAGCTTTGTATGTGATACAAAATCTGATTTTAAAACGTGATAGCCCAATATAGAGATTAATAGACTGTCACGAAGAAGAAATTAGTTGCGAGTCACAGTGCGCACTACTGACATTTAGAAGTTATATGCATGCACCATACGAACAAGCCAAGGGCATATTAACCGCTAAATTATGCATCTCAAAAAGTCCGTGTGGTGACGGATTAAGAATACGGAATGTCACCACCCCATATCATCCCATGGGTGTCGTAAGAGCCGACAAAGGGAGCACATTATGGAGAGAACAGCACTGTAAGAGAATGAAAACTTGATACAAACCCTTTACCAACCCGTTTGGCCAGCGTGGTATAGTTGGCCAATTCCTTCTTTCAATGGAGAGGCCTAGTCCAGCAGTGGACTGTTAAAGGCTGATGATGATGATGCATCTCAAATCACGAAAGCCATGGATAGGTTGTATATTGGGACTGGCCGCAGGTTGTCGATATTTTATAGTCGTTATTGAGAGTACATGGTAAAAGTCTTAAACAAACAAAATTATTAACCTTTTTGGACTTTTACCCGATTGCCGTTTGACCTCCAGAGGTCAAACGGCAATCGGTGCAAAATCTAATAGTGTATCAAATCTGGTTATTTACCAGAAAGGGGACCCAAAAAGTGTTATAGGATGATTGATGATAATGACTTACAGATAAGTTATAAGAATTTAGGTTTAAATATCTACGCCGAGGTAAGAATCTGACTGATTCAGTGTAGCCCAGTCACCGTCTATACCATCAATACTTGTAAGAGATTTACATGTTTATTTGTGATCTGCGTTACATAATGCCTTTATAAAAGTTACATTCGCAAATATATAAATAGCGTGTAAAGCAAATAGGTTTTGTTATTCATCGTTGTTATTGTATGCATTTTCTCCAATGCAGCTTTTCTGACTTACATATAAAATAATAAACAATCACACTTCCTAACGGCCGGTTACAATACTCGATCTATCCATAAATTTGGGGATTTTAGATACATGTGTATTTGACATAAGCTTCATACAATATATCAAGATAAAATATTACGTAATATTTCTACATAAACGTTTTTCTTCTAATTTCTAGAGCTTTTATCGCGGGCAATTTATTTCCTTTATTATGGTAGGGCAGAGTTTCCGTGTGTTATCCAACTATGATTGTTGTAGGCATTTTTTAAGTTTGATGCAACTGTGTAAAAAGTAAAGTGTAATTAGGAATTATAATAAAATCTGTATATCCCCGAAGGGGTTGGCAGAGGTGTAATATTACACCCACGTTTCGCCATGAATTTGTAGGTCCCACATTATTATGTGGCTCGCTCCCTATTGGGAGCGAGCCTAATGCCGTTACCGGGCACATCAGCAGGCTCCGTGCTGCTACTGAGAATTCAGACAAACCAAGTAACACTTTTGCCCGACCAGAGAATCGAACCCGGGACCTACGATCAGCAGTCAAATACGCTATCCACTGGACCAAGGAGGCAGTCGAAAAATACGGATGATAATGTCGATAAAATGAGAAAATTACGAGATTATTTACTTTTATTTTTGTTTTATGTTTTCCACCGACATGGACAACATAATCTATTCGTTGCATAGTAAAACAAATATATATGTAATAAATCTGTCTGTCTGTAGGTAAAACAGTTTTGTTTTAATTAAATTTATATTGCAGTTTTAATGTACGATCACCATTCCATGTGTTAGCCATTGGTTTAAACAATTAAACATTGGAAGATTTATTGATTCCGTTTCGCGTCATCGTAATGCTATTAAAATGAAAAAGTGAGAGAAAATTTTCAGATCAATCAAGTCAGTCAAGTCAAGTCAAAATCATTTATTCATCTAGGTCACAAGGTGACGCTTATGAACGTCAAATTTTAAAGTAAATTACTTAACCCCTCAACTGCAATAATAACCTCATAGGTTATTAATGAGTCGGGTATCATTGGTCGTTGATGTTTAACAGTTTTTGCACTTGTAACACGATTTTGTTATATCATTCGATTTATCGATTTCCGCTTGACCAATTTTAATACTTTTATAAACTGGAAACGAGCAAGAATGAACGAAAATTAATTAAACAAAATACGTATGCCATTGAACTTTGCGACGACGCCATATTGGCCATTTTGATATTGAAATAAATGTGCACGAGAAAAGTAAAAATGTTTGTTATGAGAAAACATTGAGTAATCTTATAAGTATTATATACAGAACTACTGGTAAATAAGTGTAGATTTCACATTGAGTTATAGTTTATCGGAAAGTGATAAATATTGCAGTGAAAAAGTAACGAAACTTTTGTAATGCACTTATTACGTTCCCAAAGAATGGCAGCCGTTATTTTTCGTCGCGGAAACAAAAACGTTTTATGGTGAAATTATTATTCTAAAGTAAAACGAGTTGAGTTATCTTTGCACATTGTATATTGTTTTAACGTAATAAAGTGCTCGTTTGGTGATTATGTGTGGATATTCGATAAATTTGTGGTAAAGTTTACAATTTATACCAATGAAATTTCTTAAAATCAAAATATATTACATCGCTGCGAGAACAGGTCAGTTTTATTTACATATTGAAATATATAACTAGTTAGATAAACTCGTAACAAAGCCAGGAAGGTATAATTCATGCCATGTTATTATATTTTTGTAGACGAATTTTTCGTTTTTCTGCAAGCCTAAAAAAAAGTCAAGTAAAATTATAAAGTGTTTGAAATGACGTTGCATTTCGTGCGTTGGACAAAGCGAGCCTTGCGCAGGGTAGGGGTTAATGCTTCTACATTTACATTTACTGCCTCGTTCGCAAAGCAATAGGTAGAACCACGAGAAAAAACGGGCAATAAAACTCGTGGTCACTCTTTTTAAGCGCCAGTGTTATGATGATTATGTACATATTTTGTTTTTGTAAGGAGCTGCAACTGTTTCACATTGTAATTAAATACTTGTAAATAGTAATAAGGAACATACATAATACTTAAATAATTAATGCAGTTACCAAATTAAGTGCTGTAGTAGCCTTCCAGTGTGAATCTTGTGTAACAGGAGCATCCACTTACGTCTTATAATGTAGGCAACTCGCGATCATGTTCAGAACTATGATGGAAATGTATGTTATAGAAAGTGGCGGTAGGTATATGAATACACAAAATTTACAAAGATGTTAGTCTAGTAGAGCCCATGATCACGACTTATCTTCATCTAACACAGTAGCAATTTTTTTAAATTAAATTAGTGGAACAACAATGCAAATGTAAATGAAGTAAGTTGAATGACCTAATAATACATGGATAGTTATTCAAAAGAACTAGAGATATTATATAAAAAAACTAAAAAGCAAGGTATCTATATAAATTCTGAATAAGTACAAAGATCAAGAGTTGGCTAGTGTAAGTGACCATCTATCCTTATCACTGAAATAATCATTAATGGTATAATAACCTTTCCTAAAAAGGCAGTCTTTTATTTTACTTTTAAACGTACTAAATGGTAAATAGCTTTTAGGAATGTGTTTGGGAGAGAAAGGTTATTTTCCATGATTTGCTATTATTGAATGAAGTTATGGAAAATACTAGTCATGTGAAGATCAATACAAAAAAACACGTGATCTTTTTTTCATTCCTTTGTGCTTTTTCAAATGCTTTGTGATTTTAACGCACATTTTGTAACTCAAATTAAAAAAGAAAGTTATTCCGTCCACAATTTTCATCATCAGCCTTGGAAATAAACTGTCTCACTGCTGGGCACGAGCCTCTTCTCACTATGAGAAGAGTAAGGCCATGCTCAAAGTAGTTAAAAAGGTTATATGAATGAAACTCTCTACTGAACTTTGACTTTTCTCGTTCCATTACAATGATTTACAAGTGAATCCACGTATAAATAAATGCATGAAATAAAATAACATCTCAATTACACGCACGACCTTGATTACTCTGGAAAGTCCGACTTATTGACAACACGACTGATGTGCTTAGGCTAAAAGATAAACAAAGTTATTTAGAGCACGCTGATGAAAACGTATTCAAGTACTTGCATAATGTGTCTGAGAGTGTAAGTGTGTCTGAGCAAGCGTGTGTGTATTATATTGTATCAGTTATCCTGTCTGATTTTCTTTGCGATAATACTTTACACAAAAATTAGGTATGAATGATTTTCTCATTGGTTTGCCCATTTATCTATTCTAATATAAAAGACATGAAGAGTTTGTATGTTTGGTTGAACGCGTTAATCTCAGGAGCTACTGGGCCGATTTGAATAATTACTTTTGTGTGGGTCAGCCCATTCATTAAGAAAGGGTCATTCTGTGCGCCGCCAGTAGCCCCAATTAACGCAAGTGTAACTGCGCACTCAGGTAGAGCTTGATATACATATTTAGGTTTAATTAGCCTGTTGTTCTAGTGTTTAGTGACCCTGACTAATAAGCTGGATATGACGGATACGAATCCCACGATTGTCTGACGAGTGCGAAGATTTTTTCTATGATTAGGTCTTATAAGGGATCAGGAAACTATGTGTGAATATTCTAGGAAATTATTGTATTTAACTTGTATATTTTAGCAGACAAAAAAGCTTGTAAGTTATTTGTAAGCGCTATTCTCAGGTACTACCAATAGACTGCGAAAATAATATTTTTGCCGTTGACAGGCCAATTATTTAGGAAAGTTTATACGTTAGATACGACCCTTAAGAGTCGGATTAAAATAAAATGAACGTTAAGCTGAACAGATCAGCGGGGGAAATTGTGAATTCGTTATAATTTAGTTTAGGAAAATGTGTGGGGGCAAGTCGGTTGCGGCAGACCTGGTAGAACATTCGTCGACCAAATTAGGGATGTCTTGAAAAAATGAAAGGTCCGAAGCACCCGAAACCGGCGAACACAGTTGTATAAAAATAGTAACGACTGTAGAGGACGCACGTGAGGTTTGTAGTAATAAAAGCCATTGGCGATCTGTTGTCTCTGCCTACCCTAACGGGGAAAACCTCGCGAGTATATGTACATATGTATATTGTATTCTAGAACAACACTGGCCCTGAAGTAGGTACATTTACTTTACACGCATTTGTGACGAAACCAGATGTATAGTTCCCGCAACTAGAGGGAGGCTTCTGTGATCAGGCTAAATGATCGTGCCAAGTAGACTATGCTGATTGTAGTCGGAAACTTGTGAAATCTCTAGTAGCGTGATTCAAGGTGTTAATCATTGTAGTTCCATTGATGTGATTTAGATGTCGCTAGTGTTTGTGACTTCCCTTAGCTACCGTACGTTTCATAATATTTGTGTTGTGTAGGTTGTATTAATATCTGAACTCTATCAATCATCACATCATCATCATCAGCCTTTAACAGTCCACTGCTGGACTAGGCCTCTCCTTTGAAGGGAGGAATTGGCCTACTATACCACACTGGCCAAATGGGTTGGTATAGGGTTTGTATCAAGTTTTCCTTCTCTTATAGTGCTGTACTCTGATATGCTCCGTATGTCGGCTCTTACGACACCCATGGGATGATACGAGGTGGTGACAATCCGTATTCTTAATCCGTCACCACACGGACACTATCAATCATCACATGCTACATCTATAAATTGTCCTGACTCAAGTGTGGGAAGTATGGGTGATAGAAACATGACATTTTTGAACACTCGATTTTTTTTACAACGTAGTTACTATACTACCGGTAACTCTCGCTACAAGGCAAAATTCTTGAATGCAACCGGGATAACAGTAGGTAATGATAATCATGTTAGTTTCTAGGTATGTAATTAATCCTAATCATTTCGCGATAAAAACCACCAGTTTCACGTGCGCAGATTGATGGAGCTTGATCAGCGTCCATAGCTGTTTATGTATCGATTAGTAAGAGGTGCCACTGGCTTCGTACAATAATAATGAATATAAAACATTATAGAGCTATATGGCTACTGGCATTTTCGTTCCAAATTCTGTACTGTTATTATCGAGAAGAAAGTATTTTATTTTTTTATTTATAATTACCTAATAGGTATAGTAATGTTTTTATTGTTTGCTTTAATGCATTTTGATTTATAGTGTTCATAAATGATTCATGCCTGCCCGCGTTTAAACTATACTGAAGTCGTAAAATTACTCGGTTATTAAAATATTAATATAATTATGCGCCTGAATGCGACCATAACCACCAAATGAGAAAATAATTGCATATTCTGTTCTATTCACGCCGCTTATACGGTACGTACGTACATACAATTAAGCAGTACGGTATAATGTATGTTATCATCATTCTAGATTTTAAATAATTATTTCATAATCTTTATCCGTTGTTTTTATTTACCATGGGCAATCCTATTCTCAAAGTGAGGTCTCATGTCGGAATCGAGCTCAGAACACTGAGTGCATTGACAGTAGAGAAATGACAACATAAACCACCGTGTCATAACAATGTTCTAATAACAAGAGCGCGGAGCGTTACCTTACCAACACATCAGCTTATATAAAATTTTTGCGTTACTGACTGACGGACAACGTACAGCCGAAACTACTGGGCGCGAGAAGCTGAATTATGGCGCATGTTCCTTGGGGATGTAGAAGTGCACTAAGATGGGATTTTCCGAAATTCCCACGAGATCGAGAGAAATATGCGGGCGTAGCTGCGGGCATCCTCTAGTATTGTAATAAAGTAGTTATTTTTATTATGATAACAAAAACGATACGTATATCTACTCAGTCGATACTTCATCAATTTACAAACAAATGCTGTGTAAACACAAAGTTAGTTAAGCTTCCCTTTCCTGAGGAGAAATTCGGAGTTGTTAATCATATACAAAATGTAAGGAAACTCCCGGCACTGGCATAATAACGATAAAAGCGACAAAACATATTGTAATTCTGGAAGTTTATTCAGTAAGCTGTCTAAAGATTTGTATATTTAAATATACAGCTCTACGGAATATAAAAGGTGATTTGATTTTATTGGTAACATTTTTAGTATCTTACAATGGAAGGTGTTGGTCATTTCAACGTTTAATTCAATTAAAGTAAATTGTATGTTGTACTGAGTATTGTGTAGTATTGGTAGTTTTAAAATATAATTCAATAAAGTTTGATTTTTAAAGTCAACTCCCACGCCTGTTTTCCCAAAGCAGTGGGCGTCAAATATTTATAAAGGTTTTGATCAAAAGCTAGTAGCACGAGTCAATAAGAAATAACAAAGTACATCCGGTACTATAAATATAGGACACTTTAAAATATTTATATAAACACAGAGTTAAGTGCATGAAATATCGAACAGAAGTGTTCACTTAATTTATTTGAGAAGTTCAAGCGACAGGAAATAACTCTCAAGTATTTTGTCCAAGTTTTACTTACGGCTCGACTGTTCCGTAAATATTCAGTTATTTTATTATTGTGAGCATTCAACTGAAGGTGTAGTAAAATTCAGTTCAGGGCCGGATGGAAAGGAATAAATGATATTTTTAGGATGGATACATTTTATTTACTTATTTGACGCACAATGGAACTGTCGTTATGTTTATTTCGCTAAGAATTATTTGTAAAAAGAATTGGTAATTTATAAAAAAATGTTTCTAGGTACTAAGAGCAAAATGTTTTATCCAATTATTTATTAGTTTATACAGAATATTATGATACATTTATGCTAATGAGAACCAAATTCACCGACATAGCTCTCCGAATAGCCAGGCTGAAGTGGCATTGGGGTGGGCACATAGCTCGAAGAACCGATGGCCGTTGGGGCAGGAGGGTTCTTGAGTGGCGACCACGTACCGGACGACGCAGCAGGGGTAGGCCGACCACAAGGTGGACCGACGATCTGGTTAAGATTGCGGGAAGCGGTTGGATGCGAACGGCTCAAGATCGGTCTTTGTGGAGAACAGCAGTGGACGTCTTTAGGTTGACATGATGATGCGAATGACACTTTCTTGCCCCGTGTCCAACCCAATGGTTTTAAAAGCTAGCGTTGTTAATTGATCTAGTAGTAAAGCAAACTATAGTTATTTATATTAAAAGCAGTTGTATTCGTATTATTGGCATTTTTTCTATAAACTTGTGTTGTCGCATAGCAACGGGCAACTTTAGAGCGTTAAAAACTCATAAGTTATCGACTAATTGAACTAAACTTTCTACTATAAACTTGGTATTTATTTACTACGGGCAACTTTAGAGCGTTAAAAATTCATAAGTTATCGACTAATTGAACTAAACTTTCTACTATAAACTTTGTATTCATTTACTTTAACCCCTTGAGTGTCCTACGGTCACGGTGTGTCCGTAAGAGAAATAGGCCGGTAGTGTCCTACGGGCACGGTGTGCCCATAAAGATTTGTGTGAACTTCACTCCGGTGTTGTGTGATTGGTTACAATAATAAAAACGTACATCGACTAGTTACAGATTAACCAACATAATAACATCAATTTTTACCATATTTCCAAGCTTGCAACCGAGAAAAATTATTAAATTGCTGATTTTGGTGCTCAGTTTTCTCCGTGCCGCCATATTGCGCTGTAGCGATCAACTAAATTGAATTTGTGATTTTTCAATGAAAATGTATTCTCAACGCGAACGCTAAGTGATTTTATTAGTATTATATATCAAATTATTGACAATTTAGTGAAGTATATGTTTTATATATGTTTTATAGCTCGGTATAAAAACATTTACAAAAAAGTGTTAGTAATTTTTGTGATGCAATTTTCGGGCGTTGGCCGCTAGCCGTCCTCCATATTTTAAATGATTATATGTAAGTATTTATTAATTACTTTACTAAATATAGATAAGTTTCTCACAAAATTGTCTGAGAATCTATTGTTAATTAGACTTTTCGTATTGTTTTTGCTAAAAATAGGTATAAAAGTGGGCGTTTAATATGCCTCTGCCTACCCCTTCGGGGAAACAGGCGTGAGTCTATGAGTGATGATGATGATGAAATATGTTTTGTGAGTGAGAAATGTCTTCCGTCGGATCGTCAAAATGGCGCAAATTTTTCGCTGCTATGAATAAATGGTTATTGTGAAGTGATATCGGTGACCTGTGCTAAATTATATAACCGTCGCGTCGTCTACCCGTGTCAATATTAGTGCAATGCGAAAGTGAATTTCGTGAATAATTTATGAGTATTGTGGAAAAATGTTTCACATGTTGTAAGAAAAAATAAAGTGACCTGCATTAATCAATTTTTTTCGACATGAAATGGATAAAGGTAAGCTATTTTAATATAATTTTCATATATAATAACTTCTGAACTGTATACGGTTTAAAATTTACGTCATATAAGTAATTATATGACGTAAATTTTAAACCGTATACAGTTTAGTGTTTACACCAAACGCGAGAAAATTAAAGTTTTGTAACCTAGGATCTTATAATTACATCCTCAAAATCGCTGGACACTACCGGAGAAAATGCATTTCGGTGCGGGTACTCAAATACTGTCGCCGTCTTAAAACCGAAAACAAATTCTCAATCCCGGTATTTGCGGGACTGGACATTTTCGATCTCACGGGATCTAGGTATTTGCTGGATCCTGCGTGATTAATAAAACTTCGCTAATAATCTTTAACTTTTGATGGTACTTAAATGAAACAAATCTAAGTTTCATAAGCAACATTTTCAATAACTTACTCACTGACTCCGTGGTCCAGGGGATAGCGTATGCGCCTGCTGATCGGCCCCGGGCTCGATTCCCGGGTCGAGCAAAAGTGTTACTAGGTTTTTCCGGATTCTCAGTAGCAGCACGGAGTCTGGCAATATGCCCAGTAAGGGCAATAGTTTCGCCCCCATATTACGCGGGACCTACAATTCCATAACACGGTGAAATGTGGATGCACTATTACACCTCTGCCTGCCACCGGGGATACAGGCGTGAGTCTATAAAATAAATAAAATACTCACTGATTTAAAATTGATAAAAGTATAATATTTAATAATTTTAAACATTTTCCGCCTGCCAATAATACTAGAAAAGTCTGCACACAGAAATAGTACTAGAAAAGTCTTTGTATACAGTTTCCGACATATTTATTTATCACTATATAATTGAATATCATCATCATCAGCTTTTAACAGTCCACTGCTAGACTAGGCCTCTCCTTTGTAAGGAGGATTTGGCCTACTATATCACGCTGGCCAAATGGGTTGGTATAGGGTTTGTATCAAGTTTTCCTTCTCTTACAGTGATGTTCTCTGCATAATATTCCCTGCATATTATTGACATGCCGTATTCTTAATCCGTCACTAAACGGACATTTATTTGAATATAACAAGCAGGAATAACAGAAGATTTAATAAGATCACTGAAGCTTCAAACTAAGTAGAACACTTGTATTATGGAGGTCACGGAGTGAACTCTGGTTATACACTTAATTTCTGTACATAAACTTTACTCTACGGATAAAACCAAAATCATAAGACTACTAATTACTGTATTGTTTCAATTTTCAGTGAGAGGATAGTTGTACTCTGGCCGAACCGACCAATTTATTCTAAAAGCAAAATGTTTTTGAGGTTGGCGTTTAAAAATTCATTAGTCCCGGAGCCCGTAAGTGTTCCCTGTAATGACATTGGGCTCGGTACTATAATGTAAACTAAACCAAACCAGTTGATATATGAGACCCATACGTCTTTGTCTTCCCATTTAATGACATACCGTTTTAAATTTAGTGTATCTATCAATCTCATTATGTAGAAGGCAGACTACTTCTTCAAGTAATTTATCTCTAGATCCTTAAAGAAGCAGTGGACAAGCAACACTTCCTATGTATAAAATTAATGACTTGCAATTGATCTTAATATTTAAAGAAAGATATGTCCTGACTGACATACAATGGCACACCTAAACTATTGAGGCTAGAAACATGACATTTGATTATTGAGTTTAGTTTATGACACTAGGTACCCACTAGTGACGAATTGTTTAGTATTTCGTCCCTAAAGGAGTAGAATGGGGCTTGAAAGTTTGTTTATGAATCCGTGTATTTTAAAGATAACACAGCACTATAAAAATGTGCGTACATAAAACATCCTTATTCTATACTTAGCTGTATACTCGAGATAGAAGATGAACAATAAATGTTTCAATTTTATACCTCCAGCGTGGCGTGCAACGTTATGTCATTCACGCCTGTAGCGCAACATTGTGAAAACATTGACTTGATTTGACTGCACACATTCCACGATTAAACTTTTGCGTATGCCATCGTTATTCAAGAAGTGGAATCGATCATTCGTAATTTATTCAACAATTTGTCAATTTTTCGCATATAATATGCGCAGTCTAAATGTGAGTTGTGACAAAATGAGCAAAATAACACCAGAAAGAGTAAGAATCGTGTTGTTATGCTGTTTTTCTCCTTCCAAACCTCAAATGCAATCTTGTTGAAACGAGCGACTAACAGCGAGATTGCACTGCTTTGTTCGTGTAATATAAAGTAGCGCTACACAAAGTACTAAGAGAAAACATAAAACAGGCCGAGATAATTAAAAAAAACCCTATAAAAAGTAGGTACGCAAAATCAACGTTTCAAAAACATAGAGACACGCCAATAGACTAATATTTTTGAAAAGAAATAATTGCTCTATTGGCATTATCCAGGGAGAAAACAGTGAACTATGTTTGTATCGATAAAAGGCCCTTGTGTTTCACTACAATGAATACTCGATATTGCCTAACATATCATAAAACAAAGGCCCTCACCACGTCGGGCAGCACTGAACGGATTTTCATGCGGTTTTAATCAATGGACGAAGTGATTCATGAGAAAGGTTTAGGTATATAATTCATCACGGCTCCACAAAACATGCAGGCGGCCAAGCCACCGGCGGCATCTAGCTCAATAATAAAATACACATATTGGCCAACATAGAGGGCACTCAATAGGGTGCGCACCCAGGTCGGCAGATCTAAAGATAAATAATCTGTCAAGGAGGGGTAAAATAAGTGCGTCTGCGGCGTATCACCACAGACTATGAGCCATATGCTGACGTGCACCTCAAGCCCAGACTCATGCACACTTGACGACATGTATCAAGCAAGGCCAAATGTGATACGCGTGCCATCGACACGAGAAGAAGATAATAAAATACAATGTTATAGTATCAAATATTTCAATGCTCGCGTTGCACATGTATCCATTTCATTCACACAATTTTCATCAAACATAAGCAAGTGTGGGTAGAAATTTTGCAGTACAAATTTTTATCTTCGCCTTGCTTATCCTCGCCATGTCTTGCTTGTGTTGATGTGAGGTTGTTCAAACAGAATTATCGTGTCGAATTGTTAAAATGTAACCCTGTGAGATATTCCAAAATATTCAGAAGATAAGAAAATTGTACAGCACTAAATTAGAGACCATGAGGTCGGGATTGAAGAGGAAACCGCTACGATATGATGTGGCAGTTCAAAGTTTTTCTTGCTTGGATAGAATTTCACTGAACACTAACTACGCCGTCAAAGCTATTGTTTAAATTAGAAAGTACGCGAGTAGTGTGAGATATTTTTCGTATAAGTGCATACATACATACATATACTCACACCTTTTTCCCGTCGGGGAAGGTAGAGACAACGGAACGCCACTTGCTTCTATCCTTACAAACCTCATGCATGTGCTTCCTCTACATTCATTACTCTTTTCATGCATGCTCGCCGGTTCCGGGTGTTTCGGACCGCTTTTCAGAACATCACCAATTTAGTCGACGAATGTCCTACGAGGTCGGATAAATGGCCATGACATATACTTGTTGTTATATGTCGCACCTCACAATCAGCCATCACAGGACGTGTGTTGAAAGGTAGGAAATAGTAAAATGAATTAAGGTTTAATAGTAATAGCATAAAATTTGGATTAGCTTATGTTTCCACAACTATTATAAGGCCATGATTTTTATTTATCATTCGGTTATCCTAATTTCATCTCATATAAATATAATTTTATAATGATGACTATCATTAGGCTAGGCAGCGATAGCCTAGTGGAGAAACCAACAGACTGCCATGCAGTGTTGCCAAATATAGGGTTTGGCACGCTCCACTGAGTTTTCGGATTTATGTGTATATTGAGTTGTTAATAATCGCTTACTGCGGTTTAGCCGGATAAACGGTTTTATAATTTTTTCGCCTTTAAAAATAGAGTGTTAATCAGGTACGGTCTCACTTATGCATCGATATATCGACATCTCTTCAATCAGAGACCATAGTATTTGTTAGTCTAAACATCACGCCTGTCTTTCATTGGGGTAGGCAGAGACTATGGAATGCCAATGCTCCGGTTCGAATATTAATCTCGTCATGCACGTTAGTCGGCTATGGGTATTTTTGATTTGACATTTTCGCAGTACGTCACCAGTTTGATCGATGTTAGTCCTTCTTGAGCGTCCTCTACCGACATCTCCATTCATCTTACTCAATACTTTTCTTTTGTATTTCTTCTTGCATTCATCCGTTCCAAATGTCCGTAAATATAACTGCAGAACAAAAGTGTTTATCTCTTTCCGTGTAAAACTGCAATCAAAGTGTGGTATCAATATACCACACTTTGATTCATGGTCGTTTATTATTACAAACCGAGCGTGTATATTGTTCTTACAACTGAATAGCTGTACAACGAGATATATATCTAACCAATAAATTAATATCTGCCAATAAGAGCACATTTGCGCTGATCTATGACGTATTATATTTTTATTACTGTAGCATTTTTACTTTCATCTCGTACCAGATGTTTTAATGCCGAAGTTATTGTAAACATATTAGCTGTGTCCGTTCTGTTAAAAATAGAAGCTTCCTAGCTAAATACTTCGTAACCAGGATGGGCTGTTGTATATTCATATTTTTATTGTAATTCCTTGGGTAGCTAAAATATAATTTAAAAGATTCCTGTATTTGGGAAAAATAATATAATTTATAACTACTGAATATATTCTGCAACAGTTCATATTGCCATCTGATCGCAAAGTAGGCAGAGCTTGTACTATGGTAATCGCCTTACTGACAGATATACTTTTTCGTTCTAAAATACTTATCTATGTACAAATTACATATTAACTACACCCAGACACAGAACAAATAATCAAGCTCATCACACACAATTAGGTTTGTCCTGGGTTGAAATCGAACCCACGACTTAGGCGTACCACTTACTATAATATACACACATCAAAAAAGTCTAAGTAACACAAACTATTTCAAATTATTAATCAATTATTATATGGTTGACGGCATAGAATACAAGTTTAGTGTCACCACCCCCTATCTTCCTGTGGTTGTCGTTAGAGGCGACTAAGGACACGATGCAAATATCATCTTTGCGTCGAGACGGAAAACTCGACATCAAACCCTATACGACTGCCTTGTTGGTCTCGCGGCATAAATGTGCGCGTGGGATCCCGGGTTCGATTCCTGGGTCGGGCAGTGTTATTGGGTTTTTCTGTCACGAAATTCTCAGTAGCAGCACGGAGTCTGGAAATGTGCCCGGTACGGAAATAGGCTCGCCCCTTATTACGTGGGACTAAAGTACATCTGGCGAAAAGTGGGTGTAGAAATACACCTCTGCCTACCTCTTCAGGGTTATAGGCGTGAGACTATGTATGTATGTATGTATCATTTCTTAGTAGGTAATACCTATGTAAACTTTTTTGATCTAGAGGACATACTGGCTGGTTGTAAAAAAAATCGAGTATCATATTTGATTTTTTTCACAACTTCAAAAGCGAATGCATTTGTTCGAATTTTATGGCGTTTTCTTTGCTTATTAAAATTTAGTATTCTGTATCAATTTTATGATATCAACAATAATTTGAAAAAGTTTTGAACAAATTTGGATTTTGAGACATACTTTACGTCATGGAGCGACGTCATTTGAACGCAGATGATATGCAAAGAGCTGTAGGGATGTTGCAAGCGGGAAGAAGTCAATCTCAGGTATCTCGGTATTTTGGTATCAACAGAAGCGTTATTTGCCGTCTTCATCAGCGTTACACTAATACGGGAGAACCTGTTGTGCTGAGCAGCACCCAGGTCGAGGTAGGTGTACAACCACACGGCAAGATCGATACATACAACTGACTGCAAGACGCCAGCCGATGTTAACCGCCCGAGAGGTAGGTTTAAGGCTACAAAATTCAAGTGGTGTTCTTGTTAGCTGCCAAACTGTGCGAAATCGACTGCATGAGTATGCCCTACGAGTGCTACGGCCAATTAGGTTACCGATACGTCACGGGAATCGCGCTCGTGGAAATGAATGGTGTGGGGAACACATTACATGGACCCGGGATATAATCCCAATGGGATAAAATTTTATTTTGCGATGAGTCTCGATTTGGGTTTAAGCCTGATACTAGAAGGGTAAGAGTGTACCGTGGTCCTGGAAATACTGAAAGACTGAGGTGTGTTCAGGAAGTGCTTCTATACAACGGCTCAATAGTTATGGTATGGGCGGGTATTATGAAGAACAGACGAACTGAGCTCGTTTTTCTAAATGGTAACATGAACGCTGTAAATTACGCTGAGGATGTTCTAAGGCCTTATGTCCGTCCATTCGCACAAATGCTTGGCTCCGATTTCATGTTGATGCATGACAATGCGCGTTCGCATACAGCTTCGCACACACGGGAGTACTTGGCAAAAGAAAACATCCTGGTATTGCCTTGGCCTGCACAATCGCCAGACTTCAACCTCATCGAGCATGCATTGGACATGCTCCAGAGACGTGTTTTAAAGGACTTGGATGGAGTGACAACAACCCAACAACTGATGGACTTCCTAAAATTTTATTGGGTGCGATTGCCGCAGGATAACATTAACAATCTCATCGATTCTATGAATAATCGGTGCTAGCAAGTTCTCAATAACAGAGGAGGCCACACTTTGTATTAAATTATGCAATTTTTGTACAACCATTTAATTTTAGTTTAAGTTTAGTTTATTAGGCACCTTATTTTGTACTACGTACAAACAGTACTTACTCGTAAATATTGTTATTTATGATTATTAAAAAAAATTTAGTTTAATATCAAAAAAGCATTAAAAATAATATAAATAAGAAAATACTAAAAAATTGAAATGTGTATGTGTTGCTTAGCCTTTTTTGATGTGTGTATATATGTATATACGGAACACTTACGATAATATTATTATCACAGGTCACTTAGTCAAGATAGTCAGATCTGAATTTCCATTGTGGCCGTTTTTGCCACGCAAAGTAATTCACGAATACTCTGGAAAGTTTAAAACTCTAAGTGGGTCGAAAAGTTCTGTCACCGAAACTTTGTAATAAGTTTTATGTGTGGCAGCTAAGACAAGTTAAACAACTACTTAGGAATACAATACATCCTCCTCAGAACACATAATAAAATTACTGTCCACATTTTTACGTCACATTCGTGTCACAAACTTCTTCAATATGACACACCCACCTTTTTTATAGCACAATGCAAGGACCTCAAACCTGGAACTCTGTGAGTAAATAAGAAAGAGGGCAAGAATATAGCACCATTTGTGCACTCAAGGCCAATAAAACTCATAAAATAACGTCATAATATAACTTACTAGTTGACATGGGTACATGAGTTTAGTGTTTTTTATTGCAAGCGTATACACAGCCGCTGCCAATGTGTATAGCAACTTTTTTAATAAACAGGCGCTAGATTGAATTGGGTGTTTATTTTTAGCATCAAATTTCGCTGTTACACGCACGTGATGTTAGGTTGATAAAGAGTGAATTTTAAAAGCATGTTGTAACAGGTAACGTCAAATTGGTTTAATGATGAAGCTTTGAAAATGCTTTAAATAGTTATTTTTAGATTTTGATATATAAACAGCAATATAATCAATTATTTCGACAATATACAATTTTTGAGACTTATAGTCTCGTTGAAACATAAACTATAGAGTAGGATACTAGCAGACTGCTATGCAGTCCGGTTCGAATCCTCGGCGCGCACCATTGACTTTTCGTTAAATATCGCCTGCCCCGTGCCTCGGAGAGCAAGTTAAACCGTCAGTCCCGGCTGTCATGCAGATCTTTGACAGTCGTTACGGGGATTCAGTAGCCACAAATAAATTGATACTGGTCTTAGCCATGGAATACAGCTATCCCTTTGCGTTGCGGAGGTCAGACAGCTGTCGCTCTGTAGAAAAGCTGATATTCTGTCAAATCTGGTTAGACTAATAAGCGAACACCGGGCTTCAGGGCGAGAAGTCTTGGGTGCAACTGGGATAACGCTAGGACGTTGATGATGAAGGTCGTTTACCTAAACACACCTGTGTTGCGGAGTTTTCAGATAGCATATTATTTTTTCCCAAATTTATTGATAGCAAATTAATAGTTAAAATATTGCCAAGTGTGGTGTTTGTCATCTACATTAGATGTTTGTATCTCATTTATGACATTTACAATTACAAAAAAATCGATAGTAAAATTTTCTAAACGATTTTAACCCTTTATCGATCATTATTTTATTAATTTCCATTGTCAACATTTCAGAAACATCATGTTTTAATCGCTTGTATTACTTATTGAAAAGAAATACAATTTTCATTTTCTTTAATCATTATTGTTATTATAAATTATTTCACCGAAAAATATCATAATATCTTTAGCATAGACGAAAACTAAATATTCACTAAATCTCGGTCGTTATTCAGCCCACTTAACCCTAAGATCATGGCCACTACCCTGGAATGGAGTTTAGGCCAGGATTATAAGATTACCAAACAGATTATTTCGAGTTAACTGGGTGAATACAGATAACGTAATATCAAAGAGCAGTGGTTCCTACAGGTATTCCTATGTCTAAGCGTAGGTATAACAGTTCTAGGGTAGACCTTGCCAATCGGTACGTTGAGGGCACTGCGGTGGTTTTACGGAGTAGGCTATATCTTTAGGGGATAGAACAAACTCGGTCGAGCCCGTGGTTTGTCCTCAAACAATTTACACTCACTTGAAAAAAGGTATAATAATCTGACAGCGCTTAAGCTTGAAAACAAGCATTAGCTTGTTGACGCTTGTATAGGATACGAGTAATCGCAGGTGTGTAACATTAAATGAAATTTTAGGTTTAAACTCTTTGCAGCCTCTTTGCAGATTGAATGCTATGCAGCGATAGCCCAGTGGTGTACCACTGGGCTATCGCTGCATAGCATTGTAAGACTCTACAAAATAAACACACACAAAAAAATCAAAATGCCACAGAAATACTTTTGGGTTGGTAAGTGTAGGCAAACCTACATTAAGTCCGTACCTTTCTCTTGAGTGCAGTCAACCTTAGGTAGCTTCATAATTGTTTGATTGTACTATTTATGAAGGTGGAGGTCCTAACTACCTGCTCGGCATCTTCACAATGTATATGTCGCAGACAATATGCCTGATCCCACTTAAGGCGTTGTTCTCTTAAAAACGTCAGCCGTTTCGAAATATCGACTCGCAAATCAAACATTTTATCGTAACATCGCTCTTTTCGACCTGAAAGAAGGACAAACAAACAAGCTAACTATCGCATTTATAAATTTATAGTATAGATACATGCGTAATTCCATATCTAAAAAATAAATGGCGTTACTTACAGCATTTTTAACAGCATTACTAACACAATTTCACGGTAGTAGAGCCTTGCTGATTTCAGTATGAATGGGCTGGCTCGACTGGGGAAGTAGGTACTACCCTCTCACAGAAAATCGACGTAAAGTAACTATACCTAAACTGTTGCATTTCGTTTGGTGAGTGAGAGTACCGGAGGCCCTATCCCCTATTCCTTCTCTCTCATCCCACTGCTCATCCTATCCCTTTTCCCAACCCCAAGGGGCGGCAACGCACTTCTGACTCCTGTGGTGTTGCTTATGTCCATGGTCGGCGGTAATTGCTGACCATCAGGCGACGCGTCTGCTCGTTTGCCGCCTATTACTATAAAAAAAGCATAATATTATATTTTCGCTTCATTTTCCACTGGCTGTGATATCACGAGTATAAGCACTAATGTTACTTCATAAATTAATATTTAATTTAGGTTCGTGCGAAAACACTTACGAAATTACTAAAAGCTTGTTTGTTTAATATTAAGGTTACCTACTGGTATTTTTTCTACGTAAGTATGTTAGGTACGTTCTATATGTCCAGTTTATAAGCGAATTTATTAGTCTCTTTGAAGAAATTAGGTACGTTTTATAAGATCGCCTGGGAAAGGTTGCAAAATGCTATAACGTTAGCGTATGAGTGATAAAATCCACCTGGCTCGATTTTGTGCACCAAAGTTTCGCAAGTCGTTCGCGTCGATGGAAACCTTTTTCCATACATTTTCCAAAAGCACTCTTGATAGCCAATAAAATGCCAAGGACGCTTAAGTATTGTAATTTTATGGAAAATTACCCAAAACTTGAACTTGACCATTGAAAATTTGTTCAGATTGTAAATTCCATTTTGTCATAACCGATGATACGAACAAAATAGCGAATAATTGAAATAATTTTAAAACATGTAAACATTATTTAACTCGAAACTCTCTGAAACTTTAAAGGTTGATAGGATAACATTGTTCAAATCACGAAAATACTTCAGTTTCGTCGAATTTTGTCAGGAAACCTTTTGTGAAATTGTGCTGTAAATTGTGTACAGTCAGGTCAGCCGACTTTAAATATCAGGGGAAAATGTAGGCAGCTCATTTTATTATTTATTTCACTTAAAATGTATAATATATTATAATTATCAATATACAGGTTGTCACAAGACCCATCACCGAGCCGAAGTCTACTCGTTCTCTACATCATGCCAAGTCATACTACGCGAAAATAATACCTGGGAAACGATATATTTTTTTAAGCTTACAAAGTAGACACTTATTAGTTACAATGTATAGCGCGCGCTTGCAGTAAAAATTGGCGCGAGAAATGCATCGTACATATGCCGGCCGTATCTACCTACAGCGTGCGCCGCGGTCGAGCTAAGGGTGGTTTCAGATTTGCGTATTTTTCAGCGCGTATACGGTCGTATCAGCATACGCGCTTGCACGCGCGCTACATTATGCGCTACAAAAAACCGGTCTCGCGTAAACGGGCATATTTCGGTGTGTTAGCCCGAAACAGTAGTGATATCGTGTCAGTATAGCGCTTATACGAGCCTAAGCTCGTCGTGACGAGCGTCTAAATGCGTGTGTGCCAAAAGGCGCGCCTATAACACGCCTACATGCGCTTCCTAAAACCAGCTTATACGCGCGTATAAAAATCTAGTTTGAAACTGCCCTTACGGCGGCAGTTTATGATCACGTGGTCGCGCGGCCGAGGAGAATGAACTCTCAGCTGATTGCTAGTAGGCATATGTACACTGCGTTTAGGGAACTTTAAAGCCGTTTGTTTTAGGGAAATATTGAAAATTTTGTTTATGTTTATTTGGGAGAAAGTTTATATTTATCATTCAAAACACGATTTTGGAATAATTAGAAAAAAAATGTCGTTACTTTGAGCCTCAATATCTCCTGAACCAGTAATTTCCCAGGTATAGCGCCGAAGTAAAAAAATGATCGTAATAATACATACATACATAGACTCACGCCTGTTTCCCGGAGGGGTAGGCAGAGACTACGGAACGCCATTTGCAACGATCCTGACATACCTCACTTGCTTCACTCACTCCCATCAAGTTTCTCATGCATGCTCTTCTGTTAAGGGTACTTCTGACTTGTCCTTTTTTCAGGATGTCTCCAATCTGGTCAGAGAACGTTCTCCTAGGTCTTCCCCTTTGTCCTGTCCCATTCACACTAGCCTGATATATCTTCTTTGTCAGTCTATCGTCATCCATCCTCTCCATGTGCCCAAACCATCTTAACATGCCTTTCTTAATGCTTGTCACTACATCTTCTTTTACCCCACACCACTCTCGTATCACACAATTCTTTACTCCGTCGGTCAAAGACACACCACACATACTTCTCAGTGCTCTCATTTCTACAGCATTTATTCTACTTTCAAATCTCTTCTGCCATACCCAACTTTCACTACCATACATAAGGGTAGGCACTAACACACCTCTATGTACAGCCAAACGTGCATTTTTGGACACGTTTTGACTGTTCATAAACGCCTTCAGAGCTCCATTCACACAATTACCTGCATTAACTCTCCTTTCAATATCTGCTTCATTGTTACCATCTCTTGTAAACAACGTACCTAAGTAAACAAACTCATTCACTTGTTCCACTCGCTGTCCATCGATCAAAACATTACAAGCCGTAACGCATTCCTCCTTTTCAAAAACCATAACTTTCGTTTTACTTACATTCACTTTCATTCCTTTCCTTTCTAACGCACGATGCATGATTGTTACCATCTCCTGCAACTCCTCCGTTGAAGATGCAAGTATAACCTGATCATCAGCATAAAGGAGGCATTTGACGAGTAACCCATTAATCCTTAATCCGCAGTCACTATGTTTTAAATCTTGCAAACAACTGTCCATGAAGAGGTTAAACAGCCACGGCGACGCTACACATCCCTGTCTAACACCTTTATCGATGGTAAACCAGTCAGTGTATGCCCCGTTTATCCTCACACAAGCTCTAGAATCCTCATAAAGGGATTTCAGAGCTTGAATGAGGCTGCTGTCCACCCCATTCATTGACAGCACCGACCACATTTCATTCCTCACCACTTTATCGTAAGCATTTTCCAAATCCACGAATGCGCAATAGACCTTTTGACCTTTGGCCAAAAATTTTCCGGCTATGCTTCGCAAGGAAAAAACCTGATCCGTGCATCCCATACCCTTTCGGAATCCCGCTTGTACATCCCATATTTTCTTGTCGGTTACTTCCATAACTCTTTCAATAAGTACCTTTGCATACAATTTGCCAACAATGCTGAGAAGGCTAATGCCTCTATAGTTTTTGCAGTCTTGTTGCGAGCCTTTTCCTTTATAAAGAGCCACAACTACACCTGTGGTCCAGTCATTAGGTACTCGGCCGGTGTTCCAACACAAGTTATATAACCGCTGCAACTGACCAACTATGATGCCCTGTCCAGCCTTCAGCATTTCGACTGTAATCCTATCATATCCTGCAGCCTTACCTACTTTCATACTTCCCAGTGCCTTCACGATCTCATCCACGCCAATAACGCTTTCATCATTGCTATCATTACAATTCACTTCAGCTATCGGTGTCTCTATCGCCGTTCTTTCGAATAAACTTTCAAAATACTCTTTCCATCTCTTCAGCACGCACAATTCACCATTTACTATACTTCCATTCTCGTCTCTGATGGATGTGTGTTCTGGGGATTGAGTTCTTCCTCGAACTGCACGAACGGATTTCCAAAAAAACTTAATGTTCCTCTGGAAATCGTCAGATAATCTGCTATCAAACTCATCTTTCTTTTCCTCTTTTTTCCTTTTAACCATTTCTTTCACTATTCTTTTTGACCTAACAAACTCCTTTTTTGCTTCATCTATGTCTACACTCGTTGCTTTTCCCATTCTTTCATTTGCTCTGGCAGCCAACCAATCTGACCAAGCTTTCTTCTTCTCTGACACTGCTGATTGTACATCCTTGTCCCACCATGTATTCTTAACCTTTTGTATTTTCCTTCTCTTGATCATACCACATACTTCAGACGCTACACATACTACCTCTTCTTTAAAGGCCTGCCATAATTCTTCCATATCATTTATGCCATCGAATCTCTCAAATCTTGCTATCAATCTTCGTTTATACTCATCTTTCACATCTTTCTCTTGTAGATTTTCAACTTTTATTCTTTCCAAGACCCTATTTTCATTATGCTCTCGGTGTCGCCATCCTTTAAAGAGTCCACTTATCCGGCTCAACACCAAGAAGTGGTCTGTGTGGATGCCGATCCCTCGATATACTCTTGTATCCAACACATTCTTTCTCAATCGTTCATCTACTATCACAAAATCAATCATACTTCTAACATTTTTCGCCTCTCGCGTATACATATGTATCCTTTTATGATCAAACATGGTGTTTGTCACACAAAAGCTCCACTCCAAACAAATCGCAAGCAGTGCTTTTCCATTTTCGTTCACACTCTCATCACCAAATGCACCTAACACCCTTTCAAATCCATCTCGCTTTACTCCCACCCATCCATTGAAATCCCCTAACAAGATCAATCTTTCATTATCCTTGCAGTTCCTCAAAATCTCTCTTAAACTCTCCCAAAACTCCTGCCTTTCGTCTTGCTCATGTTGTGACATACCCGTAACTATATTGACCGGGGCGTACACCCCCACAATAAAGAGACGAGTAAGTCCTACTTTCATTCTCATCCACAGTAGCCTAGCATTTACACATTCCAACTCTTTTACGCACTCATTCATTCGCGCAGACAGTACTACACCAACTCCCTTACAGGCTCTGGTGGTACTATCTACCCCAGACCAATACGCCGTATATGCACCATGCTTGGTGGTGTCACACCCTTTTCTTTTTGTTTCATTCACACAAAGAACATCAATCTTTCTATCATCCATCATCTGACATACTTCATCCAATTTGCCGTTCATTCCTCCACCAACATTCAATGTCGCAAACCTGCTTTCCGTAGGCCGCATTTCGCCCGCGCGGGAAACGAGACGTGACGGGTTGCGAACCGCGTCGCCGCCGTATGGAGAAGAATAAGTTTTTGTTCCCATAGCGTTCCCACGAGATTTAGGGATCTAGACGGTCCATCCCCGCAGAGCCCTTTACGGGGGTAAGGCGGAATATCAGCTGTGCCCTGTGACCACCAACACAGGCACCCTCCGTTTACGACCAGCTTGCCCTTTGGCCACGAATCCCTCGGCACGGGTCGGTTCACACCTTAGATCGGGGTTTTGTTTCGGGTATGCTCCCTGAAAGTTGGTTTAAATTCGGAGTTTTCCTTCTCCTAGACAGGTTGCCAACCAAGGCTAACGAGGCCCATCTCCCCGAAATAATTGGTACAATATGGGGTTTCAGTTTTCGTTAAGGGTCTTTTTACATCCTGTATATCAAATTCTTCAATTTCTATCCTTCTGAAACAAAAATCCAACAAAAATTTCTTTTTCGTAAGAAAATGAAATTTTTGTTGGATTTTTGTTCCTTGGGGAGTATAGATTGCACTAATTGTCTGCCTATGATAGCGATCTTTAATATAGTATGAGTGGGTGAAATGTTCCAACAAAACGCGCACGGCAGCCGCACCCGAAACGGCCAAGACTTGAATCAAGAAGAAAAGTTTATTTTTTAAACTGCGGACGGTTTTTTCTAGTATTTTTATATTAATTAAAATATGTGTAAAGGCCAGAATATAAACGTAGTAAACGTTTTGATTTCATCTTGACATTCAAAGTTACCCGGGTTGTTATATCGCTGGATTCAACATTCGATTAAACCATTTTTTTTGGCTTTCAGATACGTATTTGACATAAGCTGCATACAAAATGTGTCAAACGTGTATCTTGAATCTCCACATCCATGGATACTCGTACATCGATACGTGATCCATATATGGATATAGACCTAGGTCGAAAATTGAACCCGGCTGATAAACAGAATAAAATACCAGAAATTCATGTTTATGACATAAATCCGAAAATCAGATTGTCTGTCTATCCGCTCATCATTTATTTTATAAGGGCTAATATACAGCGTAAACACAGAAATTTATTCATATATTATATAATATACTGTCCCACTGCTGGGCATGGGCCTGTTCTCACTATGAGAAGGGTAAGGCCATAGTCCACCACGCGCTGGCCAAGTGCGGGTTGGCAGACTTCACATGTCTTTCGAGAACATTATGGAGAACTCTCAGACATTTAGGTTTCCTCTAGACGTTTTCCTTCACCGATAAGCAAGCTATAACTACCAATTTAATACGCACTAAACTTCTAAAAGTCATTGGTGCGTGCCGTGGATTAGTACCCGAGACCCACTGCGTAGCAGTTCTATCGGTCTCTCCGCTCGGCTATCGCTGCTCACACAGACATTTATAATGATTCATTTATCAATTTAAAATGATAGCTGGATGTTATGTAAAATGTACAAGACTTAACAAAGTAAGCTTAGTGACCGAGACAGAAAGTTTGAAAGTAATTTGTCTGATAACGTTTAGTCAGTTATGCTTAAAGACAACGTTGCTATGATTTTATTTCTTGAATAATACGAGACAGATTTTATATACATACATATATAATAAGTGACCTATTTTGTTAAATTGCTCCATGGGCATATTCTTCATGAATAAATTTTCTTACATAATATAAGATGTCTAGACAGAGATACCACAAAATGTATAATAATAATAATAATCTACCACATACACACATCACCATCTAGTCCCAAGCTAAGCAGAGCTTGTGTTATGGGTACTAGATAATGGATAAACATACATATATACTTTTTTTTTTGTAAATACATACATATTATACATAGAAACACCCAGACCAAGACAAACATTCATGTTCATGCACACAAATGTTTGACTTGAGCGGGAATCGAACCCGCGACCTTCGGCGTAGCAGTCGCTTACACTACCGCTGCGCCAACCGGTCGTCGTATGGTTTAACTCTAATATTATATAATTTTTTTTTTCAAGAGAGTTCTCTAGTAGGCACTTCTAGGCATTGTCATTCTAGGCGTGAGTGTGTGTACATATTGAAAGAACCATACATAGTAAATTCTGAGTCTAGACGTTGGTAATTGTTTGTAAATCGAACATTAATTTTTCACATTATGTGATTGAATGTGTTGAGTCTGAAGGCAGTAGGGATGATGTGATGCCACGGCGGCATCCATAAAATTTTGAGCAATATCCTTTGGAATGAAAGGACAGGGTGTTTTGTTATTGCTATTATGTAAGGAAATTTTTGCTATTTTCAAACGACGAGATTTTTATTTAAAAGATGATGGTCTCGGGTTCGATACTCTGACTTTTCAAAGTTATGGGTGTGCGGAAAATGTTAATTTTATCGCTCGCTTAATAATGTGCCCGGTAAATGGCAATAGGCTCGCCCCCTATTACATTGGAACCGAAACATAACTGGCGAAGTGTGGGTGTGTAATACACCTCTGCCTACCCCTTCGCGAATAAAGGCGTGAAGTAATGTTATGTTTATATTTTTATTGGACCTGTTTATTACGGAAAGATTTTACTATAAAATCTTAAAACATCGTTTTAATTTTAATAAAGCGCACGGCCTGTTTAGATTCGGGACCGAACGTTCGATTGATCGACTTTTGCTTACGTAGGAACTATTTGGTAATCTGTGCTTTTGTTAGACAGTTCTAGACATAATATACTCGCGATAGCTGAGTGAAGAGACCGACTGACTGCTACGCAGGGGTTCGAATCCACGGCATGTACCAATTACTTTTTTAAGTTAGTGCGTATTAAATTGTTAATTTTCGCATGCTCATCGGTAGAGGAAAACATCGCGTCATCTTCATAAAGTTGTAAAGCATTCAAATGTGTAGTCTGCCAACCCGCACTTGGCCAGCGTGCTGGACTATGGTCTTACCCTTCTCATAGTGAGAAGAGGCCCGTGCCCAGCAGTGGGACAGTATACAGGGGTAATGATCATGACTAGTCATAATATTCGACGACAAAATAATAATTTTGTAACTGCAAAACCAATGTACATTTTAATAAAAGATTTTACGAAGAAAGCAAGAAAAAAAAACAAATTACACGATCTACATAAAAAAAGGTTGTCGGCAACTTGGTTGGCTAGCATTATTATTACTGTGACGTTTTCATTTTTGTCGAAAACATCTGGACAGCTTTGAAGAGCTGCATCCCATTTCGCTTTACTGATTTGCTTTGACTCTTTGAGCATAATGAAGTAGCAACGAAGTAATTAAGTAGACAATATCGCCTACAAATATATTCGAATAATATTTTATATAATATTCTACCATTTTCACACAACACCATCTAGTCGCAAACTAAGCAGAGAGCTTGTACTATGGGTACTAGATATAATGGATAAACATACATATATACTTTCTTTTGTAAATACATACATATTATACATAGAAACACCCAGAGCAAGACAAACATCCATGTTCATGCACACAAATGTTTGACTTAAGCGAGAATCGAACCCGCGACCTTCGGCGTAGCAGTCGCTTACACTCCCGCTGCGCCAACCGGTCGTCAAATGTTTTCATATTTATATTCGCCGTGCGTTATGCTGGTCAATATCCTATAAAAGCTTTACATAAATAATGGTATAATGTATTCGTAGCTTCTGCTCTTTGGCAAAGACAATTTTTTGATCGTTTCAATTCGTAAGTATATTTCTGGATATAAAATATTTATTTAGTTTGCCTTCGGATATTGCAGGTTTTTATATCTGGCGGTGATCACTTACCATCAGGTGACCCGCTTGCTCGCATTATATACATAGATTTTTTTTACTTCTTCCATTCTGATCAAATTGACGCTGATTGCTGGTAAGTTGCCAGACCAGTCCTGGCATAGAAATGTGACGTATCAGTTCTTACCCTAACTGATGTCTGAATTTTGGCCTCGTAGGATCGATGAGAATACCGAGGCCGTAACCTTATTTTTCCAGTCACTTTCTTCCTGTTTCTTCCTTCAGTAAATAGTAGAAGCTAAAAAATAAATATGTCCTTGGTATTGCATTTAAAAAGCAAGAGAGAGAGAGAGAGGCTATCCTTACTCCTACCTACTTAACTCTGTGTTGTGAAAGTTAAAGAATACAAAATTACACTACTTTTTTTTACTCTCCTTATGAGCCATCTCAACAATGGGAGGGTGAACCTGTCCGTAAAAAACTTCTGGCAATCATGAGGGCTAGCCTGGCCCTCGATATGTACCGAAGAGATGGAGGGAAGGCAAACTAATTTTCATACCAAAACCAGGCAAAACAAACTATACCAATGCAAAGTCCTTCAGACCAATAAGCCTGACCTCCTTCATGCTTAAAGCCTTGGAAAGGCTCTGCGAGAGGGAACTAAGAAGTGGGGCACTTGAGCACCTACCCCTACATGTCAACCAACATGCATAGAGTTCAGGGAAATCGACGGAATCGGCCTTACATCAGGTCGTGAACCAGATAGAAGCTCCTATACAACAAAAAAGCATCTGTCTGGGCACCTTCATTGACATAGAAGGGGCCTTCGACAAGACAAACTTTTCCAGCATAAGCAACTCCCTAGCCAGGCATGGTATACAGTGGATCCAAAACATGCTCAGCAAAAGGGTAGTGCGTCTGCACGGCGACACCCAGACAGCCTTGATAACTAAAGGGTGCCCGCAGGGAGGTGTACTCTCCCCGCTATTGTGGAACTTAGTCATCAATGAACTCATAGATAAACTCAACGCGAGATACTTCTACACAATAGGTTATGCAGATGATCTAACCATTCTCACCTCAGGTAAGGTAACTAGCACAGTGTACGACCTCAGCAAACAAGCCCTACGCATTGTAGAATGGTGGTTTAATGAGTACAAATTATCTGTAAACCCTACCAAGACCGAACTAGTTATGTTCACACACAAACGCGCGCTGGGTACTTACCGACTCCGCAGGTTATTTAATACAGAGCTTAAGCTGTCTACCGAGGTCAAGTACCCGGGTGTCACTCTCGACAGCAAATTGACATGCAACAGCCACATGGAAAATAAGCTCAACAAAGCCAGCATTGTCTTCTGGCAGTGCAAGAAGATGATAGGCAAACGCTGGGGCCTATCCCCCAAAATTGTCTTATAGCTCTATAAGACAATAATACGTCCAATAATAAGCTACGCCGCAGTGGTGTGGTGGCCTTGGACCAACTTAACAACGCCCGCCAATAAGCTTCAAAAGCTGCAAAGACTTGTATGGCCACGGGCTGCATGAAAACGACACCTACAGCGGCACTCGAGGTGTTGTTGGACCTGCCTCCATTGCACCTGTTCATACAACAGGAAGCTACGATGTCGGCGGTTCGGCTAAGAGCTCTGAAGCTCTGGAAATGCACCAATACACCGCACACTAGAAACTTCAATACACTCTTCAACGAAGTTCCTCTAACACATGCCATTGGCGACTGAATACCGAAACAATTTGTTTTCGACAAGAAATACAAAATCCAACTGCACGAGGATCTACACGGAGGAGCAGTTAACCTCAACGAGCTCACGATCTTCACAGATGGGTCTAAGACGGATACAGGAGTATTCTCCGAGGACCTAAACATCAACATCGCAGCACCGCTGGGAGCTTATAACACGGTCTACCAGGCCGACTGTTTTGGCATAATCCTACCTGCCACAGCAATCATAGCACGTGAGGTAAGAGAACGATCCATTAGGATCCTCACAGATAGTATGGCTGTCCTTTCAGCCCTCCAAAGCCATACTATCACCTCGGCACTCACACTAGAATGCCACCATAAACTAACAGAGGTAGGTAAACTAAACAAATTAACACTGCAATGGATTAAGGGCCACAGTGGCTCAAGAGGGAATGACGCAGCCGACGTACTTGCCAGAAGAGGGCCCACTTTAGAGGTGGTGGGACCCGAGCCCATTATTCCCCTCCCTTCTGGTTTTTATCACAACCTGGTAAGAAATAGGACCAGGACCCAACACAACCAGTCCTGGATTAGTATTGAAACATGTAGGCAGGCCAAGGAGGCAGACGGTAAGATAGCCAAGCAAGTCCTCCGGCTGTCCAAACAACAACTGCGGACAGTCACGGCCGCATACACAGGACACGGATTCTTTAATAAACACCTGTTTAGTATAGGTATCACCGACAGCGCGCTGTGCAGGGCCTGTATGGCAGCAGACGAGACGGCAGCCCACCTGCTCCTCGACTGCTCTGAGGTCGCACAGTACAGGCAGCAGTACCTGACCAGATACAGCACCCTGAGGGAAGCAGTGGGCCACATCAAGAGTCTGCTGGCCTTCCTCGAAGAGCTGGGGTGGCTCGAGTGACGACTCCATTCCAACCCGCACGCAAAATACACGCCAAGACGTGGAGTTGCGGAAACAGCCCGTGCCATCAAGTATCAAGAGCCATCTCAACTCGACGCCAACACGGCCAGAGTGTGATCGATTGGGACTGGGGGAGGAGGTGTGTGGAGGCTCTCCCTTTAGGGGGCGGTGCATACCCACTAAAATCACCGCGGTGTCCTACGGGTCCCGTGTAGTGGCGGGATCACGCGATTCACGGATAGCATACTTTTTCGTGATCCCACCCGGGATTGGCCCGCCGTTAGTGTTGGTGGGCCCCGTCTCGTTATAATTTTGGAGGCGGCGCGCACACTACGCTGCCTCCTTGCCTTTTGGCGGATTGGAGGCAGTCGCAGCGCTCGCCGTCCGCAGGCTCTAAAACGGCTGCAGAGGATATGGAGCACAACAACCCGACAACACCGCATCTGCTCTTCCTCTGCGGCCCCACCGCAACGCAACCAATGTTGCGCCCCCATTTGGTCGCGGGAGATAGGGCGCGCGGCAACGCACATGCCTCTTCTCCCGCGACCGCACCCGACTGCGAGGGACGGACAGAACTGTCTCCCGCACCCACACCTTGAGACGCTTCCTACGCATGCCTCACCCAGGCCCACATGAAGCGTCCACTCCCAGGATCCCGCTTAGCTTCACCGTGGGTGTCCTAGCCACGGTTACAGAGCCCCCGCACCACGACAAGGTGGCGATCCCACGAAGGGGAAAATTACACTACTTACCCCATTGCGTTTTGTCAGGTCCCCGTCACTGGCTCAAATTCGCGGATAAATACCTACCATTCCGTGTACCGGCGTCGGTACAAAAGACAGAGGGCCGCCGCACGCCTGGCAGCGTGTACGCACGGCACGTTTCCCGCGCTTTCTTATAGTAATGCCGAAACCACGAAGTTATTGTGCAGTGTTAAAGGCACAAAACAAATGAAAATTTTTTGTTTTTTCATTGCAGAAGGACAAACAATGATTTATGTAGTAAGTAATGGTATAAGATTTAAAATAAGTGGGTAAGTACTTATATTGTGCCCGATAAACGGATATAGGCAATAGGCCCCCTATTACGTACGATTATTATACATTTTATTTCTTTTATAACATATTACTTACTGTTAATTTTATTAAATATGTTTACCATACGTATTTACTAACTGACTCGTGTATATATAGGTATTTAGCTAATAAAAATATGGTTATTTCGCAACATTCGTTTTATTACCAAAATCATCATAAGAACAATCCTAGCACCTTCGTTCGATGACACGCTCGTACGTACAGTCACACAATCTGCAACTCTTTGCGTGAGTACTTAGGGTACATTTCTCTTCACTGCGAAAGGCTATTATTATTAAGATTTTTTAGGCCATAATAGCGTAGGTATTTTCACTTTTTTATGAAAGTGATGTATCTGTTACGAAGTAACTATTTAATAATCTGTGGTTTTGTGGGTGTGAGTCGCGACAAAGAAAAAAATCACGAAGCAATTTATTTTTAAGACAACTCCCGCACTAGGAATAAATCCTGTGTCGCAGAGGACTTTACAAACATACAACCAACGGACACAATGAACATCCAGACTCGAAAACTCGAAACAACAATTTATGGATCAAACAAAGTGTTGCCTTGTATCTCAAGCGGCGAGGGGCCGCTTAAAACTCAAACTTAAATATGTTTATTTCTATAAAAATGTTAAATTTTTTTGGACACGTGAGAAACGTCATACAAATGAAAAATAAAAAAATATCTTTAAATGCATATTAACATAATTGAGCATTGAGAAAAAAATTCCTGTTCAGAAAGTAGAGCCTCGTGAGAAAAATCAGGCAAGAAACTCACGGGCCACTCTTTTCATCGTCTTGATTCTATACAATTCAAAACTTAGTGACTACATTGAATTTTAATATGTATGAGCTGGTGTGTCTATAATGTATTTGTAAATTAAACCACTGCCCCAACTGTGCAGTCAGCCAAAGCCGAAGCCAATATCTTTGTGAAGAGACGGAAAACTCAACATGAAACCAACCGTGCTAGTCAGCGTGGTATAATAGACCCCATCCTCCGATTGACGCACACTGTCAAGCAACCCAGTGGACTGTGAAAAGCAAACGTAGGCAATATCCCTCCTAAATATAGTACCTTCATACCTCTTGAGGAAAATATAGAAAATCAGCAAAAGGGGAATGGGAAAAACTTTATGGAACCTGGTACCCGCTCCAATAGTCATCATTAATATGTCATTGAAAAGACATTTTGATGCAGCAAAACGTCTACCATGGTGCCTGTCACTATTCCCGTTTGGGAAGCAGTAATCTCACTAAGTTTTATAAATGTGAATTTACTACAAACCACTTATATTAGTAAAATAAAGCTGGAATAAGATATAATTAGACGATGATATTATTTTATTATTTTAGCAATAAGTGAGTAGATTTAAAATCGATTATAATTAAAATTAAAATCGAATTTAATTATATATCGGTATCAACTGTAACAGCATTGAGGAAAGATGCCGTAGCAGTAAATCCCGTATACCTCGTATAGCCTAGGTACCATACGATGGACACTATATGTGCACAAGTGCCCATCGTACGTCGCCCGGTTAAACATGTGCAATACTGTTGGACAATATTATTTGCACTGTAGATCAATATAACAAAAAAATGATTTTATACGGACATGTCCGGACTACATTCGTCCATGCAAAAGACAGGCATCTTCGTGTATGCCATAGTCTGGCAGATCTTAAAATGCTCCCTCTCTGTACGTTTCAATTATAATATACAGACCATTTGATAAATGATCGGCACAGTAGGATCTTGCCAGCTTGAGTTGGTGTGAACCTAGCACTAGTAGAATTATATTCTCCTCCGTCATTGAAGGGAAGTTTTCTATCTGGCTCGCTCCCATCCTCTGAAAATCTACTCTTCTGTGATTAAGCAGTTTTCTCTCTACATACATATGCAGAAGATTCGGGGTATTGAAGAATTCGTCTGCGAAGGAGGGTTGCATGGCATAGTCTTACATAAACGAGTTATTAATAGAAAACATGAACGGAAATGCAGAAAATATTACCTTGGTACTCATTTTCTTACATAGATAAGTGGTACCTAATATACTCGTATATGCATGTTTATTGCCGGGGCCACGGGACTGTCTAAACAGTTTACCGTGGCACTGGAACGCAAAGGGAAACCGGAGGAACAGGGTTTTTATTAGTTAGCAAGACTGTCGTTTATCTCCAAACGCAATCAAATTTGAGACTGGCGGCTATAGTAAATATCACTTGTTACACTTATCTCTCCACCACCCAGGTTGATTGGTAGATAATGCCATAAAGCATTAAGTCCGCCTATGTACTCATCTTTTGTGCATAAATAAATAAATAAATAAATATTGTTCCTCTGGGTTCTTAACAAAACCCTTTAAAACGACACTACAGTCATATCTATTGGAGCCGGGTACCATTTTGCCCATTCTCCTTTCTAACACATTATTCGACATGAAGTGAATCGAAATTGTGAATTCGTCTTTTAAACTCCAAATCGTAGTTGGAAATAGTTGTATAACCTTCTTAACGTTGAACCTGTGTCATTTTGTCCCGGATTTGAAACGACCTTTTGCTTGTATTTAGTTTCTTGTCACGATGTTTGCATACATTGTAGTGAAGCTTAGGGGCACATTTTCGGCTTATTTTAAGAATATAATACTCGAATGTAACATTCGTCCAAAAATATTTTTGTGGGTGTTAAGTTTTAGGTCTGTAGGATAGCTTTCGATTCTATATTACATAATAATGAAAAGTTATATATTTATATTGCGTGTGTGTTTTTCAACACTTTACAAAAAAGAGAAACACTTTTTATTACTTTTTGAATGCCAATGTACTAGTTCTTTGTTGTTCTTGTGCCAGTGATTTAAACATTAGCGTTTGCTACTGTTTATTTTATCAGATTTTTTTCATTCTTAGTATGATAAATGGATTAAATATCACGAATTTTCGTTTGCACGTCCTTTAATGTGAATATAATTCACTGCGCGGCTAACAATAGAGCACGCTTACGCAGGAGAATCTATTCACTGAATTCTTGAAATATTAAGTTTCGAAGTAGTAGAAAAGCTATGCCGCATTGAATCAAAGTATATGCCCGATATTATAAGACTTTTGTTATAATATGTCTTTCGTATATCGTAAAATGTATAAGGACATGAAGAGCAAAAGTGAAGCTCAATGGCGTACCATCGGAGAGGCCTATATCCAGCAGTGGACTGCGAAAGCTGATGGTGATGATGATACCATAAAATAAGTTTGTGCAGAATTTGTAAGATCTGAGGCCTCCGTAGTCAAGCTATATTGGGATATATCCTATCCCCCTAAACTTTATGACTGATGCATAACTATGCAATCTACAACTATACAGTCAATACATGTTTTCGCCATATACTCCAAGCGACCGCAATCAATTAGTTTTCCTAAATAAATATCCGATGCATTTCCACGGGACCTTTTAAAGCTTAATGATGTAACAACCGATAAAGTACAGCCTATGCTCGCTTCATATGCCTCTAGATATACATTACAAGGATCATCTTAGGCCGACCTCAGGTTGGGCGTGCGTGATTCTCAAGCGGGAACCCAGCGTGTGCCCGGCCTGCCCTCGGCTTACACATTGTAGTACTGAAGTGTTTGTTGTCATTTATAATATGCGTGTATGCAGCGAGATGTAAGCTGAAGCGTGTGACTGGCGTGATTTTACAAGGTTCAATGTACTGACTTTTGCGATGATACAAGATAGTAGCGGATTGGCGTCATTACAGTACCATGTGAACGCCAGGAGCACGCCAAACGCTCGCCCGGCGCACGCCGAACGCCCAATGTAAGGTAGCCCTTACACTAATGATTAAATCGGTAACATTGGATCCTTAATCATGTACAATTGCATCGCAGCAGCTGTCGCCGCGTTGCCACGGTGTGTCGCCCGCGTGTGCATAGATTTCATTACGTATCGTAATCGCTTTGATAATTATGATCATCAAACATTTTTATACAGCGTGTACATATTTTTATGATGGGTTCAGGGGTTTGGCAGTAGCAGTATCTTCCTAGTTTTAGAAAGCATGTTGGCCCAAACGGTAATTTGTCGCTGACAGACATAGTCTAGACACACAAAATAACATTCATTTATTATGCATTAAATGTTTCTTTCTGTGTAAGTACTATTTCAATATTGTTTTTTTAAAACGGTTACTATTATGAAATGCATTGTAAATTCAAAAATTTCACATGTTGGATAGCTTATTCAGCCTTGATTTAATGCACCTCTCTTAACTGTTCTGTGATTTTAACCATATCTCATATGTACCTACCTTCCTATCTTAAACACAGTCTTAGCACCGTTTAAGGTATGGATTTTAAATCTGCATAAGATATCTATCGTCCGTCCCTACAAAATAACACAACCATTATGAGCCAGGTTTGCTTTAGCTACTTTGTTTGTTTTTAACTATAATATTTTCCCTATTTTAAGAGCCAACGCCCGCACTAGGAAAATCTCAAACTCGAAGCAACAGTTTGTGAATCACACAGTGTTTTCTCGTGCGGGGATTGAACTTCAAACATTCGACGTAGTACTAAAGGGCAAGGCGGCCGCTTTGTCTTTCCCCTCAAACAATAAACAGACATACACGAAGTGTACTGCCGTGCATACATTAGGTGAATATGTATTAAAATATCTAAAAGCTTTAAGTTTCACCCTCAAAAGGTCAGCGCTTAAAGAATAAAAGCGATGCACACACAACAAGAACAGATTATCCTTTTTCAGTTGAGAGTGGTCGTGCATTTCGTCAAAGAACATAATTATTTAAAGTAGTTACGTTGAGAGCAAAGCGCAGAGCTTTAAAAGATTATTTTCCGCGCAATTTTAATATTTTATCTATCGGATTTGGCTACTAGAGATGTATATATTAGACATAAGCTCTATACAAAATATTTTAAATAGATAGAATATTGATAGATAGGTAGAATAATAAAAACTTTATAAATATTTTTGTTACTTCGTTCTTCACGCATTGTAATTTGTCTCGATTTATTCGAAGGAGGTTTGCATTGATTTTTCTGAAAATACTGGAATCAAAGAGTGTCAAGACAATGGTGGTATAGGCAGTAAATCTTCCTACTCAAGATTCTGAGAAGCTACGATGATATAGGTACAAATGAAAAATTACTAGACTATTTAAACAATATGATCATAATTAAGGTAGTAACCAAGAGTTACCTATTGAATTTGACATTGTTTCAAACAAGTTTATAAGATAAATGCTTCAAACTAATTAGAATAAGCCTACGTGTAATAGCTTTTACATCAATAAGGTGATGAATAAACTTTGAACTATATTTAGCCCATGTACTATAATAAAGCCATTTATCTTAACAACTATTACGTGAACCAGTCATTATAGGTTAGAAGTTAGAACGTTTAATTATGATTCTATTACCACTTGTGTCGCTAGTAAATCTCCTGTAATCGTACGAGCATGCTAGTAAACTATTTTGGCACTAAACTACAGGTATTGTGGCAAAATAACTGTCACTATTACTATTATAAATGAGAAGTGTGTAAGGCCAGCTGGATGGATGTTTGATTTTTACTCTTTCATGCGAAAACTACTAATCAGATTTTGCTTAGTAGTATAACTATATAGCTGAATTATGTATATACAGTAGGTAGCAGTAGTAGGTGCAGGTAGTCCATGTATACATATGTTTACATGGACTACCATATGTACTGACCCCACGAGCGAAGCGGCTGAAAAACCTAGCTATTAATACTTTAATAGAATTCTGTCAATGCGCTCGACAAATACAATTTAAGAAACAATAACTTAAAGATTACTTAACTTTCTCGTTACTAAAAGTTTAAGAGTTAAGATGTTCTCAAAATATAACTTTAACATCTTTGTTTATTTTGCTAGTAAAGTGCCAAGTTGTTTAAAACTGAACACATATTTGTAAACTTAATCGCAAATTTCAAAAACTTCAAGGATTCAATCTTATGTACCGAAAATATCACCCTTATGGAAAAAAATATCAAATTAGAACGGATATAGTAAATTTCGGGGCAGGAGGTAGGCTGCCCGCAGGTAGACCGATGTTCAGCAGTGGACTAAGTTGATGAAGACTTTTTTGAGCCACTGAATACTTTCGTGTATTGTTAGAGTCCGCATCGTCACCTATCTCATGTATCCGTGTCTTACAACATTACGATATTCCTATTGCCGACCCACTTACGATATTTAACGTCTGATGATGGCTTTCCTCTTCAATCGTCATGTTTAAGAAGTTTGCTCTCTTCGCCTGAATTGATATCTTTCTAAAGATTTGCACCAAATTTGAGCTCTTTTACAAGATGACCATTACTTTTTATTTTCTCGGATACTGAATACTCCTTTGGTCCGACTTCTCATGTTACCTACTTTCAGATTTTGAGAGTTAAACCGCTCTCTGCAAAAAAATACACAAACATTTAATTAAATTGTTTATAACCTGCTTCGTTGTTGGTGGTCAGTTCTCCAGTACCCAGTTTTAAATATTTTGTAACGGATCCGAAAAAGGGCCTTTGTTACATAGTCAGTTATTTATTCATTTGGGTCACAAACTAATTAATACTTAAGTAGTCGGTGACTTTAATGTCATGAACAAAATCTACTGGATGATTGAACAAATTGTAGAGCTTCGAGAAAAATCTGAAAGAACCTCATTACAATCAATTAAAAGTTTATTTCTTAAGTAAAAGGCAACTCTCAAATCAGAAATAAATCTGTATGGCAAGGGACATAGGACAAATATTTATGCAGTGTAACGGGTTCTAGAATTGAAACGCAGCAGAGGTTCTATGCGTTTATTGCCGAGTATTGCCTCGCTTCCTATGCCGAGTATGACCAACCAATAACACGACACTGGCCTGAACACTAAGGGCTGCAGTCTCCCACGCTGTTTCCTCTGGTAGTGTGCAGGGCAGGTTGCTCGAAGGGCTGCGCGTAGCGGGCAGATCCTCGCAGACTGTTGGTTCAGCTGGCAGGCGCCGGCGGTGTGTGTGCGATGAGCAGGGCAGGGCCAGACTCGTCGGCAGAGGTGTCGTCGAAGACGATGCAGGGAAGTGTAGCGATCTAAGGTAGCGTAGCCCAGAGCTTCAAGGTAGACCTGGAACCTGAAGGGAAGCAGCATTAGGAAAGCCACAACCAATAGAGTCAGGCAGGCGGCGTCAGCCGGCCTCAGCTAGTAGGTAGAGAGATGGGCAGTACGCTAACGCAGTAAATGTAGTAACTTACCCACAGATGGGACCAGGATACACGTACGACGTAGGGTCAGTACGTAATTATCGTAGGTAGGTAGTAGGAGCAATCGTAGGTAGATAGATATTATTATTATTATAGGTAGATAAGTTTTGCATCATAAGATTATTATCTTATGATGCAAAACTTATCTACCTATAATAATTTGGTATCAACACCTAATTTTGCATGCCGAATTTGGTGAAACATGCTGTACAATAATAACCACATTACATCTTGTAATATTTAACCATGTTTCTAGCAAATAAATATTCTTATTCTTAGAGACTCCGGCCAGATTTAGATTTAATTATGTGTATTTATAACGAACACAGCCAACACTTCGAACACAACTCGAAACCACAATTTGTGGATCACACAACGTGCTGTCAGTCAAACCACAGCTCCCCCATATATGCAATCGATCTAGTTTATTCAACATATTAATAAAGAAAATTATGACCGAGATTGAAAAGTAATGTGAAGCCTATTTGGAGGCCATTCGGTCATTCGCCCGGAGATCAACATTCGTTAATGTTCGTATGCATCATAGCTTCATAAATACCGATTACCTACCTGCACATTTACTTTATTCATTAATAGATGACCCGTTGCACATCAACCATACAAATTTATTTTTGTTATACTTATTTTTTGTTTTTTATTTTCAGCCTGTAGTGTCCCACTGCAGGGCAAAGGCCTCCCTCTCCTTTTTCCACAGGTCTCTATTTTGTGCTAGCACAGGCCAGTCCTTCCTATACGAGTCCAGTTAGTCCCGCCATCGTCGTCTCGGCCTTCCACGTTGTCGCCTAGCACCTTCGGGGACCCAATTAGTGGCGATTTTGGCCCAAAGGTCTTCCGGCATGCAGCAAACGTGGCCTGCCCAGTTCCATTTGAGTTTGCAGGCTTTGTGGGTGACATCGGCGATTTTTGTTTTGGAGCGTAGTATTGTATTTTTTACGCGGTCTGTTAAACGGGCTCCTAGGATACTGTCTAGAGTTACCGCAGCCAGGTGGGAAACTGTTGATAACAGAGTTGCAGTGGAAGCTGTAATACATCCACCTAACCAGTGGCGTAGCGTGGGTTTCTGCCGCCCGGGGCCGCTCGGCAATTCGCCGCCCCCTTTTTACCCCAATGTTTCTGCAAGAGTATAACGTTTTCGGGTTTTGATATGTTTGTATGTTTATCATTATGTCCTTTAGTTTGGCTTTACACTCTGAATGGCTTAAAGGATTAAAAAAAAAATGTTGTCATTTGATTCGTCTCACTTGCTCGAATATCATAGAGCATACGGTATAATACTTTTACGGCAAAACGTGGCAGCTCTCAGCGGTGGGTCGCGTACGGCAGCGGCCGTTTCTCTGCTACAATATATGTATAGCTTAGTCTAGCCCTAGACGGCTTAAAGGATTTTAATAAGTTAAATGTCGATGAATTTCCGTTATCACTAGATGCTTTGTTGTTTTTAAGAGCCGACCACACCTCACTCTGTTCGACATTTGGGACGGCTTCGGTGTAGTGGTGCGTCAGTAGGGCACTGTGGTCGTCGGTCTGCCCGCGGGGTAAACAAGTGTCGATAAAACCTTTCAACGTCTTCGAGAATCTCGACCTTTGAGTTCAAGATGCGGCCATCCGCGATTGTAGTGGCGTTTTATTGTGTCGTCTTAGCTGCAGAGCGAAGACTTATGATCTCCGGGGTTTTCTCGATCGCAGCCTCGATGGCCCGAGTGTTAATGCGTCGTAAGTCTCGTTGCGTAAGATTTCGTACCTATTTGTCGTTTTACGGCCTGTCCTTCCGGCGAAGACAGCCGACAGGATGGTATCTCGCGTCTTTTCCTCATCAGTTCGAGAGTCTCGGCTGACAGTTTAGACTACTTGTTTCTTTCTCTATGCGGAGCAGATTTTTCGAGACGAATCTCCTAATACCATGACCACTGTGGCCGTCCTCTGTTTTACAAAGTTCAATATTTCACAAATTTTCATTAATTTATCACAAACTTTGCCGGAAGTCAAAAGCGGCAATTGTAAGTATTTACAAGTTAATTCAATTCGCGTTAATTCAAAAGGCGATCAATGTATATCAATTTATATCAATTACAATCTCGCGAGACAGCCCAAGACCCAAAGCGTCTTCTTCCGGAAGGGGAAGTTGACAGTTCAGTGTGACCATTGTCAGAAATATTCAATAGACTAAACAAAATGTTACTTAATCGATATAATCGATTTGACTTATAATAAAAACTAATTCTATTTCAAACATCCACCCGCCCCGGACCGGGCTACCGGTCCGCTAATCGGTTGGTAGACGTGACAACGTTGCAACCGCTCTCCTCAGAGTCAAACCGTCCACCAAGACCTCAGCAAATCGGGGAACTCCATCAGCCCCAGTTACCAAACGAAGGATGCGCCCCCTGCGCCATCTGAGTGGCGGAAGGTTAGCCTCCTTGATCAAAACGAGGTCACCAATCTTGGGTGGATCGGTCTTGTCAGTCCACTTAACGCGTTGCTGGAGTATGTGCAAATATTCCAAATTCCAGCGTTTCCAAAAGCTCTGAGTAATCTGGCGTACCAATTCAAAACGCGAGAGACGACCAGGTCTCGTATCAATATAGGGGTACTCAGGCAAGGCAACAAGTGGGCAACCAATCAAAAAATGGCCCGGCGTAAGGGCCTCCAAATCATTCGGATCTGAGGAGATCGGGCACAACGGCCGAGAGTTCAAAACGGCCTCAATCTTACAAAACACAGTTGCGAGTTCCTCAAATGTAAGGACAGACTCACCGATCGTCCTGCGCAAGTGTGTTTTGGCCGATTTTACAGCGGCCTCAAAAATACCACCCCAGTGTGGACAATTTGGTGGGGAAAACAACCAATTTATCCCACGTCGGGCAAGCCTATCACCTATATCAGCTTTGTTGGTTTCAAGGAAATTAACAACGTCATTCAAATAATTATAAGTGCCTTTAAAGTTAGTGCCGCAATCAGAGCGGATCAAAGAAGGCAGCCCTCTGCGGGATACAAATCTGTCAAATGTGGCTACAAACGCCTCGGTCGTAAGCGAGGAGACCAGTTCTAAGTGTACGGCCTTTGTGGAGAGACAAACAAAAACGCACAAATAGGCCTTAACAGTCTTGCTGTTTCGAAGTGTCGACGTTTTCACCAAAAAGGGACCTGCGAAGTCCGTGCCAACACCGTCAAACGTCCTGCTCTCAGTTACGCAGTCTGCCGGTAAGTCTCCCATCAAGGGCTGCATGGTAGAAGCCTTGAGCTTATAGCAAGGGATGCAGCGAAAGACTACACTCCGAATAATTCTTCGGGCAGACAAAATCCAAAACTCGCGTTGCAAAATGGCCAAGAGCGCATTACAACCAGCATGCGAATTTTTAAGGTGACGGTCAGTTACCAACAAGCGTACCAAATGACCGTCTTTGGGTAACAAAAGGGGGTGACGTGCCCCGTAAGGGAGGTTGGCGTTCTTGAGACGCCCTCCAACGCGCAAGAGACCCGTATCGTCCAAAAAGGGGTTCAATTTAGAGACAGCTCCGGATAATTTCGATCTCCCTGACTTAAGGATAGCAATTTCCTTTTCAAAATGCGACAATTGCACAGAACGAACCCAAAAGGTGAGGGATTCCTGTCGTTCCTGTGGTGAGAGAAAGGGTGTCAGTCGTTTCTGTTGTGGGTGCCTAAAGTTAAAAACAAAACGCTTTATCCAAGCAGTAACACCTAACAACTTGTCGAGGGAGCTGTAACGATTCAACAAAAAATCGGGGTCGAAGGCGCATTCTACCTTCTCAAGAGCGAGTGTTCGTAGACCCGGCAAATCAGAAGTATTCAAAACTGGCGTTCGAGGCCAATCAATTTCTGGTCGACTCAACCATTCCGGACCCCACCACAGCGAATGACCTATCAAACTAGGCGTCAAGCATCCGCGCGAGGCACAATCAGCGGGGTTGAGCTCACCTGGCACGTGTCTCCAAACAAGCTTGACTTCGGATTTCTGGATTTGGGAAACGCGATTAGCGACAAATACCTCCAAGGTGTGGACAGAAGCCTTCAACCAACAAAGAGCAATTTGGCTGTCTGTCCAGGCGTAGGTCTCATGAATACAAATGCTTTTACCCAAGGTGCTGGACACGTGGTTCAATAAGCGTACAAGTAGGGCTGCTCCCGAGAGATCCAATTCCGGAATGGTCAGAGATGTCCGAAGGGGTACTGCCTTGCTCTTCGCCATGATCAGGGAAAGTTTCACCTGACCTGAGGCACTGACTGTGCGCAAGTACACCACGGCCGCGTGACCACGTTCCGAGGCATCACAAAACCCGTGAAGGGTGGCCTTGTACTTCCCGGGAGGAAGGATGGGACGAGGCAAGGAGATCTCGTAGACGGTAGGAAGTGAGGATACAAAAGAGGTCCATTCCTCAACAAGAGTACCGTGTAGAGGTTCGTCCCAAGTCAATCCTGCTGTCCAAAGCTTCTGCAAGAAGCATTTTGCCCAAAATATGATAGGACAAATCCAACCGTTAGGATCAAAGGGTCTGGCGACAGTAGACAACACGACACGTTTAGTCCAAGAACATGGCAATTTCAAGTCAACGTTAACGTAAAGATAACTTGGACTGGTCTGTACTGAACGCCGAGAACAGCCATCATGGCGGGGTTGCCAACAATCTCAAACAAATATGGATCCTGCTGATGATCCTCGGGTAAGCCCTCCAAAAGCGCTGGTGAGTTGGAAATCCATTTGCGCAACTCATAACCAGCGGAGGCCAAAATACCTATCAATTCGTCCCGCAGGAGGATCGCCTCGTCCGCTGTGGAGGCGCCCGAGCAAATGTCATCGACGTAAATATCGTCCTTCAAGATGGTGGAGGCCCGTGGGAAACGTAAACCTTCGCGGTCTGCGAGCTCCCAAAGAGAACGTATTGCCAAGTAGGGGCTTGACCTTAACCCGTACGTATTAGTATTGAGCTCGTAGACGACCATGGGATCGCGAGGAGACTCTCTCCAAAGGATCAGCTGGAAGCGACGGTCATCAGGGTGGATAATCGTCTGCCTAAACATCATTTTTATATCGGCCACAAAGACAACCTGATGTCGTCGGAAGCTGGTGATGACCTCACAAAGGTCCTTGACCAACTTGGGACCAGAATGCAAGCACTGGTTCAAGGATACGCCTGTTGAAGTCTGCGCAGAACCATCAAATACTGTGCGCAGCTTGTCAGTCGATGGCTTCAATACCGCATGATGCGGGAGAAAGTAGTGCTCCACCGAACGCCAATCCAAATTTGACACAGACATGTGTCCCAATTGTTCATATTCTCATGAACTCAATGTACCTCTGTCTGAGCTCCGGATCACGACCCAGGCGACGCTCCGTAGCCAACAATCTCTTTTCGGCTAAAGGTCGTGACTCACCAAGCGGAGGCCGAACAGACAGGAAGGGTAGCCTCGTAATAATCCGATCAGAACGGTGTCGACCAGTGTTGTTCTGGAAGAACAGCTCGCACTCCTCATGTTCTGGATTCAAACGGGCAACTTGAGGGGGCTCCTCTACTTCCCAAAACCTCTGAACCGCATCAGAGAGAGCAGAGCCTACAGCCAACAAATTATCAAGTTCAGGTGGAGGGGGGTCCCTAGGTATAGGTCCCATCAAAGCAAATCCAAATATGGTCGGGATGGCAGTCAAACCATTTGGCACCAAGACCCGTTTCCCACCAATCAAAATTCCACCGAGGACATCAGAGCCAATCAACAAGTTGATTTGTCCCGGTGTGTCAAATTTGGGGTCCGCCAGTTCCAATCCCGATGTCGAATTCACCACAGCAGCAGGTAGCTGCTTTTGTGGATGCATACCCAAAATATTCTTCAGCACAATAGCCGAGGTTTTAATCCTCCGGTGTGAAGATTCAACAGGGCCAAACAAAACCTTAACTTGCCCTTCAACATTAGAGGCTACGTCACCTATGCCCCGTATACAATTTGGAAAAGAGCCCATATTTAATTTAATCTGCCCTACCAAATAAGTGGAAACAATGCAACCTTGTGAACCTGTGTTCAATATAGCACGGACAACAACAGAGGTCCCCGTGGGTCCCCAGACCCTAACAGCAACCGTTGGTAGGATAACGGTCTCAATGGGGGAGGTTGGCGTTATAGGGCAGGGGTCAATGACCTATTGTTGCCTGGGCGGCGACCGTTGGCCAGGACCAGACAAGTCAAAATGGGGGTGCGGCTTGAAGTCCTCAAAGGCACGATGACTTGATCCGCGCGCCATCTGTGGGGGGTCATAATGACGCACCCACCCAAAACGAGGTGGGCGCGAGTCAAGGCGGGGACGCTCCGCCAAAGGAGGGGAATACCTGGGGCAGCAGTCATGGTGCTGGTGACGCTGAACAGCACATTCAGGTGCGCGAGAGAGAGGAGGCGTGCGCACGCTACGGTTCTCCAAGCGGGGCGAGTGGCGATCAATTGAGCGAGGCAACTTTCGGCTACGTGCCGGTGAGCCTCGGCTGCCACCTTCAAAACACCCGCCCGTGCGCGGCGTCGGCTGGTTGGACAAGCGGCCAACCTCTCTGGCATTCATACAGAGAATGTCCAAATGCTGTCCTCCACAGTGAGGACAGGGAGCGAGAATTTGGGCAGTCTCGCTGGTAGTGGGACCCCAAACAAGAGAAGCAAAGGCGGCGGGCATTCGCGATGCGAGAGGCGACATGCAGGTCCAAGAATGCCCTACAACTGGCCGTTCTGTGCCCCGTGACCTTGCAGTAGGAGCACTCCGCTGGGCTCTGCGTGATCGCAAAGCGAGGAGGGCGCCGGTCAACATTGGCTCGGGTGTGAACGCGAGCCTGCTCCTTGACCTTGGGCGGCTGCGTCTTAGCCGGCGTGTCACCACCGGAGTTGTCCAAGACCCGGCACTCATCCTCCACGAACCTCTCCAGGTTAGCAAAGAGGGGCAGATGGGTCGCGCTATCCCCACCAAAGCGCTGTTCAAAACGCGACCTCAGGTCGGCAGGCAGCTTTTTCAGCACGATGTTCACCAATAGATAGGACCATTGGTCCACGGGCAGGTCAAGGCACTTAAGTGCGTTGATGGCCACCAAAAGCGGGTTCAAAAGTTGGGTGCGCAACCCAGAGACCCGGGTGAGCGTCGGCAAACCCAAAATCTGCTCAATATGCGTGTCGGCGAGGCCACGCTTGTTATGGTACCTACGGGTAATTAGGTCCCGAGCCGTCTGGTACGCCTCGTCAGACACGGGCAGATGCTGGATGAGGCCCTTAGCCTCCCCATCCAGAACCGACATTAAATATGCCAATTTTTGTGCTGGCCGAAGGTCAGCCCTGTCATTGACCAGGCTGTCGAACAAATTAACGAAGCCCAGGTAAGCTTCCTAGGCAGCCATCAAAATGGGGGAGGTCCAAAGTAGGGAGCCTACTCACCAGCCCCGGTGCTGACCTAGGAAACTCCTGCTTCAGGCCGGGTTCCCCTTCCCTATCGGCAACTAGTTGTCTCGCAGTATTGGAGACAGCATCATACAGGTCTAAGACCTGGAAATAGTCTTCGCTGACCTTATTTCGCTGGTCAGCGGTGAATTCATTTACTGACACTTCGAAACAGCAAGTGCTGAAAGTGCGGAATTGCTGTTCCACACTTGCCAGGCGATCGTCAATCCGCTCGTACCTTTGTAGTAAGGCCTGCTGGCGATCAGGCTGGTTCACTAAGGCACTGGCCGAGGCAAACCAGCGCAGATCTGATGCAATAGTACCAGCAGCCGCACGCAAGTCCTTGATAGCTGACATAATCAAAATTCAAAAGAGCCCGGACAAGCGTTAAATAATATTAACAATCAAAACTTAATTTGTCTTAATTCTTTGAAACCAACAAAGTATTAGCCTGTTTACTGCTGGTACAAGCAAGTGGCAGGTATTTACTGCCCAACAAAATTAATAGTTTCAATATATATTGACACAAAACAAACTCAAAGTTATCAAAAGTTGAAACTTCAAATAAGTTAATTAAAGTTGAATATTCAAATAAATTAACTAATTATTTGCAACAGACAGACTGGCTGTGTTATTTGAGATATACAATAGTAATAGTATGTGTAACAATATTATCTATATATTATAACAAAACAAAAGCTTATTAATGTGACCCGCCCAAGTGGCAAGGTCAAGTTGGTTGTTATAATGTTTATGAATATATGCAATAAACTAAATTTACTAAATTTGTTGATACATACAGCTGTTATGTATCCAAACAAACTGACTTATTAATGCAACAACAAATTTAAGTTAGATTTCAACAATACAAATCAACAATTACTGATTGAGGTTATGTGTGACAATGTGTTTCAAATTATCTAGGGCAACTTATACAATTAAATATTATGTATTTTAGACAATAACTGACCTGACAAACACTACAATACTGTCTACAAGGTGATAAGATACAAGCTTATACCAATCTGAGGTTTGTACTCAGCAATACAACAGTGGCTAGATTTCAACTACAGCTCTGCACCAAAAATTTATGTCTAGAGTTACCGCAGCCAGGTGGGAAACTGTTGATAACAGAGTTGCAGTGGAAGCTGTAATACATCCATCCGACCACGATAGACAATTTATCTAAAGACTTTTACTGTGGTAGCACAGCGATGAATTATAATCCTAATATTAATAAAATGTCTTACCAACTCTTACTGATGCTGTTCTTGTAGTGGACCTATAGGATTAACTCATAATTTTGGCCAAAACAACAAGAGAATCGAATACCAGAGTCCAGTTCAGCGTAGTCCTTCTCCAGGCACCAAACAGGAATTCACACACGTGTTTTACAAAGTTCAATATTTCACAAATGTTCATTAATTTATCACAAACTTTGCCGGAAGTCAAAAGCGGCAATTGTAAGTATTTACAAGTTAATTCAATTCGCGTTAATTCAAAAGGCGATCAATGTATATCAATTTATATCAATTACAATCTCGCGAGACAGCCCAAGACCCAAAGCGTCCTTTTCCGGAAGGGGAAGTTGACAGTTCAGTGTGACCATTGTCAGAAATTTTCAATAGACTAAACAAAATGTTACTTAATCGATATAACCGATTTGACTTATAATAAAAACTAATTCTATTTCAAACAGATACTACGCTCCATTGCTCGCTGGCAGACCTCGAGTGTGGACCTCTGTTAAGCAGTCAAAAACCATGTTTGTGCACCATACGTGAGAATGGGGAGAACGCACATGTCCATGAGTTTACGCTTGTGACATAATGGGAGATCTCCTTTCATTAGGTCTTTCATCGACCAGTAGCTCTTCCAGGCGTTTTCTATGCGACGCATGACTTCTCTGTCTTGTTTCGCCAGGAAAGAGACTACTTGGCCAAGGTATAAATATTCCTGAACATATGCGATCTCCGCACTCCCTACTTTTAGATTTATTTCTGTACTATTAGTCATTATTTTGGTCTTTGACATGTTCATTCGAAGTCCTATCCTGTGGCTCGCCTCATGCAGGTCGTTAAGCATGACACCCAGTTCTTCTGCTGAAGATGACATCAGAACAATGTCGTCGGCAAATCGAAGGTTTGTCAATACCTTTGTCAGTCCACTCGTCGGATAACTCTTTAAAAACCTCTTCTAGGGTGGCTGTAAATAATTTATGGGACAGCGGGTCACCTTGTTTCACTCCAATTTGGATAGGAAAGACTGGTCCTGTGGAATTAAACCGTACTGCTGCTGTGCTATTACGATAAATATTTCTAATAAGGTCTATGTAGCCTATTTCTATTCCCTGTGCGTGTAGCGCATTGAATAGTGCATTGTGTTTAATGCAGTCGAATGCCTTAGTATAATCGACAAATGCCAGGTACAAAGGTCTTTTGAACTCGATGCACTTTTCGATTATTTGGTTTAGACAGTGTAGATGGTCTGTGGTAGATAAACCCCGACGGAATCCTGCTTGCTCCGGGGTGAGAATCTAGTATGTATGAAATTCGGTTTTCTATAACTTTAATGAAAATTGTATACAAATGAGATACTAAACTAATCGGCCGATAATTGTTCAAATCAGTTTTGTCGCCTTTTTAGTGGAGAAGAATTATTAATGAGTGGCAAAATTTATTGGGAATTATTTTTGTTTCAAGGATTCTGTTAAATAAGTTAGTTATGTGGGGGAGTAGAACAGGCTCACCAGTTTTGAGGGCTTCTGTGGATATAAAATTGCGCAATTAATCTCGGATTCTGTAATTGGAGGTATACTAATCGATTTTAAACTTTCGCGATTTGTATACATCATTCAATTTTATTAAAACGGGTCTTATTCGCGATATTTAATTAATTTAAGGTATAAATACCTATGTTTTATCGACTTTTCGGCTGTCTTACAACAGCCTTGGTCGCGGCAGGACTGATGTCATCTCAGCGCCGTCCTTGTGAAGCGCGGGTTTCGGCAGCTACCCTCACTTGTTTTTTATTTTGATTTTTATCCGAACTGTCGGTACGTCGACACACAACAAACATAGGTATTTATACCTTAAATTAATTAAATATTGCGAATAAGTCCCGTTTTAATAAAATTGTACAATGGAGGTATACTGTCTGTGGGTTGTCCAGTAATAGCATCCGCTCTATGAGAAGTAACTGTGTTGTCATTAGCGTATAAGTTTCGGTAGAAATCTGTGCATATTTTTAGAACTTTGTGTCCTTCTCGGTGAATCACACCTAAATCGTCTTTGATGCTGGTCATAGCCAAACGTCTGGTTTCTGGACAACTTAAAACTGATTTCAAAGATTCATTATTTTCTAAGGCTATTTGAACCAGATTATTGTTATAGCGGCGTCTATCTTTTCTAATACTTCTTTTAACATTCCTGTCTAAATGTCTAAACTCTGCCGAACTGTACTTACAATAAAGTCGTTCCTGTATAAGTGATTTAGTTTCATTGCTAAGTTTGAGGTGTTTACGCTTTTGTTGTTGAATTTTAGAACTGGCTTTCTTAACACATTTTATTATAGCTTGGTATTGTTAGTCTGTATTTCTCAATTCTGAAGGCTGTAGTAAGTCGAAACTGTTTTTAAGCTCGAAATTAAATTTATCTTTAGATAAAATTAAGGTAGTTTTATCGATACGTTTAATTGTACTATTAATTAATTGAAATCTATTAATTTTATCATCAAATTTTGCAGTAACACGTAATTGTTATACTTAGACTAATTTTATTTATATCTTCTTTAAATTTAAACAACCGATTTAAAATTCAGATACCTATGTAATAACTTAGTTATTTTCATACAATCTATTTATTTTAATAGTAAAATATATCTGCTAATGAAATAAACAAAAGTCGTGGTGTAGGAAGCAGTCGGAAATATTTTGTAATTTTTGCTCAGTTTGTAGGTGTTGAAGTTATGTTGTCCTATATTGTTTCATTTGCGTCAACCAAAGGATAATGGAGGATTTTTTCATTGGTACTTTCTGGCTGGTACTATGTTTTTATAGTGTCTTATGTTGCAATGTTTTTTACTCCGCTACGCTCACAATTACGAGAAGTGTCAAGCCAATAGTGGAATTTATCAATTGGTTTCTTAGACAGTTTTACTGAGAAATAGTAAATAACAGATTCCAAAATAGTAGTAGTTACAACGTGATTGATCTCATTCAACTAGACAATTACTATACGTTATGGTATGGCGACAAAAAGGAATAGTATGTACGTGCCCCTGTGTTTCATTTGGTAAATACTCACACTTTTTCAAAACTTTGGGTCAAGGAAAGTTGATTTTCTAGGTTCATGTTATTTTTCAAGATAATTTAGACGCATGAATATCTGTTAACTTGCATAAATCCCTATATGAAATGAGTATTAAATAATAAAAAACTATGCTATGGCCAAGCCACATAATTAATATAGGGACAAAGCTTTTACTCTACGCATCATATGATATCTTTGACTTTTTAGGGTTCCGTCTTGGCAACAAGATTAATGATTGGTATCCCTTCACTGAAGCGATACGAAGTTCTGTTTATATAAACTGTTTCTGGTAGAAAACTTTTTATCAAGATCAGAAATGTTAACAATTTTTTGATACACTTACAGTCTTAAAATACCGCCAAATATTGTTTCAAAAGCGGCTTACACCGACATACAGATTGTATAACACTAAATAATATACAATAGCAAACTACAGCACCATTGAAATACAACCAAACGCAAAAACTGTTCTCAAAATATTAAATGTAATAGCAACTCCGCAATCGCCTTAACACTGTCCGAACGTTTCATAAACAAAACATTTGTTAGCCTGGAGCCGCGATTAAACAAACCGATTCACAGTCATAGAGATAATATAAGAGTAGTCGATCCAAGCAAAACGTCGTTGTATATAGAGAGAAAGAAAACGAATGTTTTTCTCGTTTCTCATTTTAATGACACATTAGCAGCCAATCAGGAAGCTTATCAGATACGATTACAAAGACAAAGAGGTATACCCTATGTTATGTTTTTTCTTTTTCTATCAACGTGCCTTTTTATTAATATATTATATTACGCTTACAGATCGCCTGCTCTGTACCTGTATATCTATAAATATAGTTTTATCTCTGTAATATCTATATGTTTATGTGTCTATATTCACGGTGCATTTCTTTCATTACAGTGTCCAATAATGGTTGAAATAACAGCGCCATCTATTGAGTTCACTTAAAAACTGAAGTGCAGTGCAAAATGTCTTTAAAAAAGTTGAACACCACTTTCGAACATGGTTGGAACGAATCTGATTTGTGGGAAGCGGTACCTCAGTTGGATTTAGATGTTTTTTATAGTCCTGATGTGGTGATAATTGTGTTATATGTGGTGGTATTGACTGCTTCGCTTTCTGCGAATACATTGCTGATATTCATCGTCATCAAGTTCCAGTATATGAGAAGGTAAGTGGTAGTGTAAGATGTATTACTATCTAGCTGACATCTACGAATATATATATGTAAATTCTGTGTATACAAAATCATGAAATTTTTATTTGTAGCTATCGGAAATAGTCATCATTTGTACACCCACAATATGACGTGTGGGGGCGTAAACAATATTGTCTATTAATAGATTTGATAAAATTTGGATTTGAACCGTTGAGATTTGTATTTATCATTGGTTTTTGTAAAAACAGTCTAATAATAAGTAGAATGTATCCTTAAATATTAGCAGACCCATTGGTTTATAAGATTGGTCACGGCAATTTTCCCAAACTTAATCTATTCCCAAAGTACTTTAAATATTGCCATTATACTGATATAATTATCAGTACGTTGACCTTTTTTGGTGAATGTGTTCATTATACAGGATATACAGGATACTAAATGTGTCTCTAGATTAATATTTTATTTCTATAGATATGAACTTACTAATTTTATCGTGATAAATATCGGTTTTTGACAGTATTGCATACTCTCAAAAATTACAACTATTGTGGTGGCGTATTTGACAGTATTGCAGAAGTACTATCCCTGCACTTTAGTATTTTAAAAGAAAACCCAATTACAATTAGGTATACTTTAGACGTTTGACATTTTACTATTTACACTAAACTTAATCACTTTGTACTATTCGTGGCAATAAAACAAAAAATGTTTTAATTATTTTTTTTTCAAACACATTGCGTTTTAAATATTGTCTTTCATTCATATAGCAATTTGTCAATGAATTTAATAAATTGCAAAGGTGAGCTTCTCGTTGCCCACGTCTAATATATTTGGCTTTAAGCGTCGAATCGTAAGAAGCTTTCTCGTAAGCCCCAGCGTCAGTCGTAAGACGAAAGAAATCTATCACCAATTTACAGAACGCCGCCTAATTAAAATTTTGACAAATATCTGAAATAAAATAAAATAAATTCTTTATTGGCAGTGATCCGTCTTTAAATGTGTTGTTAATGTTCCACAAGTATGTAATAGTTTTTAACATAGTAATATCGCACTCTATAAAGTAGGTATGCGAAAGTTATGGTGAATCTTCGGTTAATTTATAAATTATATAAGTAATATAAGTTAATAAATTGTTGCTATACTTCAAAATAACATTACTAAGATTAGGTTCACGAGAAAATATACCATGATGAAATTAAATGAAAGTTGCAGCGGCAAAATATAATTACCAATATTTATATAACGGATTTCTCTTGCTTAGGTAATTACTTAAAATTTAAAAATTGCGTAGACCTAAGACCATTGGCCGTGCTACGAGTACTCTGTAGTACAAAGTGAATACCGGGCGCAAGAAGAACGCACGCCGGAGGCACGCCCAGCGTACGCTCAAGGAACGCACAAGCCCAAATGTGTGCGCCTTCAAGGAAAACATTTATTCTTAAAGTTTCTTTTTCTATTTATCAGAGAATGAAAAGGAAATGTATTCGTTACGATTAAGAAGTGCCTACTCGAAGAGCTTTGAATCAATCCCTCGTCAGCTACGCTTTTGAACTGTCAGCATTTTAAAGCTGTGTATTTGAATGGTAGGTAAGTATCTTGGTTGTGTCATCGCATATAATAATTAGCAAATAATTTACTTCGAACGTGGCTTTGCTCTCTTGAGAATTGGTTATCGTGGTTAAAAATAGCCTATGTCGCCAACCACTAACCTGACTCACACAAAAATATACCATGACATCGATCCGTTGAGACGTGAAAGAAGGACAAACAAACACACCTTTTTTATTTACACAGAATCTCCTACACTTTTTACTATGCAGAAAAACTAATACGCATACTGACAAAAATAGAAAACCAAGATAGCTGCAAACCACAATTCCAAAAACTACACATTTTAACCCTACCTAGTATATATATTCTGGAAACCTGCAAATTCGTAAGAAAATATAATGATTTTTACACAAAAAGAGAAGATATAAAGATTATTTATTCATTAAGAAACAAAGATAGATTAAATCTGCCGACGTCGCGACTAAAAATGCATTCATCAAGACCTTTACGTAATGTCAATTAAAATCTACAATGAATTACCATTAAAAAGAAAACGCGAAGAAAAAGACAACATCTTTGCAAAACAATTACAACATTTCTTACTACAAAAATGCTATTACCATATAAACGAATATTTAAATGACAGACTGAACTAGACAAATTATATCATATATTAGAAACAAATAGGTACCAAGTTCACTAATATTCAAAAATATTCCTCCTCTCTTCTACAATTGCCGTGCCCAACAGGGTCCATAATAGTTACTTATTTTATGTTTTTATAAGACCTTTATATACACTGTGAAGTGCAATAAAATTGAAATTGAAATTGACATCAGTATGGATGTAGATTACTTATAACGTGACCCCATCATGACAAGTGTAGCGAGAAGATAATGTTCAACATTACCTTGTTGGCGATATTGTAGGTTTCATTTTACATGGAATAACACTTACACTTATTGTTTTTACGAGTACGTTCTTTTCGAAACCTCAACATGTCGAAAATAATCTTCATTATGGTAAGATAGTGAATGAACTTAAGGGGAATTATAAAATGAGCTAATAAAAAAAACTAAGCGACTGATGATGAGATACTGTTTTAATAACTTGAGCGGCATGAATTAGCGTTATCCCCGTCGCATTCGAGACTTTGACGTTGGAGTCCGGGGTATGTCCTCCAAGCTTACGCCATAAACAACTGTTCGGACTCTTTCTCACATGTAGCTAAATAAAACTAAGTGCCGGACCACGCGAATTCCGGATAGAACAAACGTAGGAAAATATTTACTAGTCGCAGCTTCTTTTGTCTACATTCACTTAGTTAGGTCCTCCCCAGGGGATGGAGAGAAATAATGGTTCATAATGCTCTTGATTAGAAATAAATGAAACGCTAAATTTCAAATTATTATATATACTGAAACTTTCTTATCAGATTGTTAGTCAATAATTATTACCTTGTTTTTCTCATCCACGTCGGAGCAAAATTTATCCTAAAACAGTATTGCTCGATGGATCATAAACTGGGAGCTGAGTTTATATTTATTTTTATTCAAATCCTATAAATAACTTATATTCTGAAAGTAACTAATTATAATTTTGAATTGGTGTTTTGTTTTGTATTAAGTCAAGGCGTATTTGAATGGAATATTTCAGATTTAATTCGATATTTGTTATTCAAATTTAAGGGTACGTACCTACACGTCCATTCTTTTTTTATATATAAAAGTAAATGTATTTTAGAGCGTATGGCAGGCTCCGCCATAAAAGTACATAAAGCTAAACTTCCTGATTGTCAATACATAGACACGCGTTATTTCTAGCGGCCAGCTAACAATTTGTGTTCAGCTGCTATTAACTTTAGGACATCTAGATTTGTTAAACTCGATTCTCTTGATGGAATTTATCTTAGTGAAATTCAGATAGATCAGCGTTGTAAAAACAATCTTAAGATTTTAGTTAAAAAAATCATATAAAAAGATTCGCAAGCAATTCTTTATCATGCTATTCTCGCTTCATGCGTTACAAAATACATTTATACACAATGATTACCGTACCCGAGCACAACCTTAAACTAAAGGGAATTCATTAGACCATCGGCCATTAAATTCCGGAAATAATGGAAGGCACAAAGCGGCGCTTATTATGAATGAGCCTGTTAAAATGCACAGGCACTGAAGCTGAGTGAGACAGCATTACTAGACGAGACTAAGAAAATGACTCTATGTTATAAATTGGGAGAGTAGTGCCCAGTGGTGTACGGAACCGACTGCCGAGGTCTCAGGTTCGATCCCCAGTTACCCTGGGCACACACCTCTGACTTTTCGAAGTTATGTGTGTATTCAAAATATTAATTATCGCTCGCTTAACAATATGCCCGGTAGATGGCAATAGGCTCAGCCTCTATTACATTGGGACCGAAACATAACTGGCAAAGTGTGAGTGTGTAATATACCTCTGCCTACGCCTACGGGGATGAAGGCATGAAGTTATATTATGTTATGGGGTGAGTAACAGACTACTATAGAACTACACAGCGTGAGCCACTGACGTTTATATGTTATGTGCGTATTCAATTGTTAATCATCGCTAGATAAATGGTGAAGGTAGACATGGTAAGAATATTGGCATGTCTCACTGTTCTCCAAAATGTTTTTAAAGATATATGAAGTCTGCCAATCCACACTTGGCCATCATGGTAGACAATTGCCCATGGCTTCAATTCATAATGTAAATAAACCTGTACGTAATAATATATATAATATATTAGCAGTGCTGATATTATTATTATTTACTAGTGGCGCCCGCGGCAACACCTGCGTTACTTATGACTACTGCAAGCCTGGCAAGCACGCCCTTAGCTCAAAGCGTTGTATTTAACCTATAGTCTTCCTCGACAAATAGGCGATAGTAGTTTCTAAAATTAGCGCGTCCAACCAAAGAAACTCTTCAGCTTTATAATATTGAGTATAGATGAATGAATGTGTATCGCACACTCCGTTCAGCTGCCTCGCTCAGCTCTGGTTAAAACACAGTCTAATTAAGTTACTCGCTTAATGAACATAAACAAGATGTCGTGTGTTTTTGTTGCTCTATATATTACGTTGGCTTTATTCATAATGTTGTTTCAGACAACACAAATGACTTATTGCCTAGTTGGTGTGCAAATTGAGAGATAATATATAATTTATTAACGATATAAATGCTAATGTGCCAAATTAACCCATGGTATGAAAATGAACGACATGTTCATTTTAATTTTTTATAATATTTATAACAATATATGTAGATAACAGAACATTAATTTGAAAGCTGTCAAATTATCATTACCAAAAATGTGTGAAAAACATTTGTATAAGTTAGTGGAAGATAGGCTTTTACGATGGTGTTGATCTGTAATCTATATATATAAAATCCTTGCGTTACTGACTGACTGACAGACACGCTACACCCAAAACTACTCGGTGCAAGAAGCTGAAATTTGGCACGTATGTTCCTTGGGGACCGTAAAGGTGCACTAAGAAGGGATGTACCGAAATTCCCACGGGATCGGACAAAATGTGCGGACGTAGCCGTGGGCATCCTCTAGTTATGTATATAATTACACTTGTAGCGGCCCCGCGACACGTTTGCTGAAAACGCATATTGTAAAGCGAGAACTTTGAACAGCCACGGAGCTCGCTAGTCGCTTACACCACACCGTCGGAACACGTCATGACATAACAAAGTGTACCGAGTGTATAATGTCCGTGAATTATAAATAATCTGTGTTGGACAATAAATACCATAGTCGTGCTATATACTCGTATTATTGAAGAGCTCCTGAACCAACTACACTAAAACCATCAACATACACATATACACAAGATACACTATACACTTCTAAAAAATCATGCCCAATTATTTACTTTGTCTCTCACTCTATATTTTAAAGATTTGAAGGTTTATTTTTTACTAAATAAAGTCAAAATTATTTACCTATAGTACGCAGTTACTTTCAGTTTAGGGGCTGTGGCATTTTAAAGGATAGGCAGTAGATACGGGCTTGTCTATTATTACTTAACACAACTAGTATAAGTAAGATATTTGTTTAAGTTTTGTAAAAAAATGGGTCCCAGATTTTTTTTTATGAAGAGCATCTTAATCTGTATCTGTATAAATAAAATTCTTGCGTTACTGACTGACTGGCAGAAAACGCACAGGTAGAACTATAAGGCGCTAGAAGCTAAAATAGCCTGCATGTATATATGTTCCTTGGGGATAGTATGGGTGCACTAAGAATGGATTGCCCGAAATTCCTACGGGATCGCAAAGAAAAGGTTAATTTCATATAACATGTGAGAGAGTAGCTGTAAGCATGCCCTAGCATGCACATATTCCTTTATAGCATAAAGCTTTTCTTAATTTGCTTTTCGGTAATACTGTGAATCAATAGGATGATTTCGTCTACTGTACCAGGTTTCGCTGGCGAGACGGTGTGGTATAGGGTTTGATGTTGAGTTGGCCGTGTCTTCGTAAATCTTAATATATAAAATCCTTGCGTTACTGACTGAATGACAGACACGCTACAGCCGAAACTATTGGGCGCAGGAAGCTGAAATTTGGCATGTCTGTTCCTTCGGGACCGTAGGGGTGCACTAAGAAAGAATTTCCCGAAATTCCCACGGGATCGGCCAAAACGGGTAAATTTAAAAAACATTGCAGGCGTAGCTGCTGGCCTCGTCTAGTATATTATATGCTTCGTGTATTTTTCTTAGATCGCCTTTAACACAACACCCATGTAATGAAACGGGATGGTGACATTTTGTATTCTTAATCCGTCACTTCAACCAGGTACATACATTCATATATGATGCAAATCCTCCTCATTTGGAAGTTACGGAAGCTATTGTTGCAATAACATCATGCGAACCATCTTAATATGTAATGTTGAGCTCGGAAATACGCTATAAACAAGACAAATAACAAATTGATGTAATTTGAGACACACGCGACATTTATCGGCACGATAAAAGTCTGCGTAAAAGAAAGATAACTCTAACGTGACAAGATTGAAATTACTGACGGTATCAGTAATGACTTTGTGTTGCAGGAAGAATAGGCAGATACGATAATTATAACATTCACATATTAGTAGCTAGGTTTTAGATGTTTGTTGTAAGTAATTGTATTGAAAACTTACCTTAAAATGAGCCGTTTCCTTGTCTTTATCCATTCGTAAGAATATTACTTTGCATAAAAGATGCTCAAACGTGCATGCAAGCGGCATTCTATACACATAATTAAAAAGTTATGAAGTACGGTTAACGACAGTAAAACCGCCCTCGAACATTGCAGTAATTTGAAAACAACATATGAAATATCTATGCCATTTAGATCAAATGAGTTGGAAAACGAAACGAGCACGAAAAGTAGGTGCTATTGAATACATACATTTAAGTTATGTAGCAGATAATTATTAGATTAAGTATAAGACAAAATGCACGATTTTATTAGCAGTCTAAGATGTTTACAATACTAAAATAACGTGATTTATATTTCAGAGTACCAAGGAATACAGTTTTAGAATTCCAACCAAAATGAAAGAATAATATAATACACAACTTCATGTATTTATTAAATTGCAGCTGTAATATTACGAAAATTGCACGATTTTGAACTTTCGCGATTTATATACATCATACAAAATTGCAGCTATAATGAAATTATTACTTTAGTTGGTATTTTTTTTAAACAAATAACTGTATCTACAATCTATATACCTGTATTTTCACTCGTTTCGTGTGAAATTCTCTAGTGGGAAGTAAACATAATATAATCTGTTCAAAACCAAAAACATAGTGCCAAAAAAACTGAGATGCAACTTTTGTAAACAAGCATCTGAACTTAGTCATGTTTATTTGGCTCAAACGGATGATAAATAGCTTTTAAAGTTGGCTATATCGAAAAAAATACACGATTTTTTTTAAACTGTTACAATAAGTTTGAAAGATAAAAGTATTTCAACACTTCTCTAAAGTTGCGTAAGATCTTCATGCTTGATAGCGTCCAGTTGATATACTGACCAAAAATAAATGCTATCGTTTACTGCAGAAAGTGTTACGCAGAGTAATGTTGTTCATGTAACAAGTAAAACTTGAAGGAAACTTCCTTCCAGCTTCCTTGTTTATATTTATTTTACATTTGATTTGTTGATTGATTATAGCTGTCCATTATTGAAAACGGCTTTTTGGAAATATTGAGTTGGGCCATGAGGTAACAAAGCGATAAAAGTAAAATATACTATAACAATCTGTCAAATTGCTTTACCTACCGGTGTTTGTTAAGGCTGAAAACGAATATCTTAAAAATTAAAGCAGCTGCATTACTAATTTTCTGCAATGTACGAGTATCTTCTTCTTTAGAGTTTAGTGTCACCAAAAAACGAATCCTATCAAATAAAATTTGTTCGTTCAAACATTTTACTTTTTTCCTATGCTTGTTTCTTGGGTCTATGACCAAAAGTTGTAGAGAACTTAATTTGCAACAAAAAGTGTTTTACAAGGGTATTTTGGCAGAGTACTCTCTAACTTTGTAGATGACAGCTGCGGGACAAGGGATGCGGTCCACAAACTTTGATGCAAAGTTACGAGGCCTATATCTAAACAAATCTTAAAAATAAAATTGTGCAATCTGAAAAATGCAACTAAAAATATAACATTACAGTGAACTATATAATTAAACCCGTGCAAAAACAATACCTAATTCAATCTAAACCACATGAATTGTTCCATAAAGCCACTCAACCGAGATCTTTATTTATTACCAGCCCGCTCAGGTGCAATAGAGTGTCTTACTTAGAATTCCAACTAACTTACCGGAACAATAAACGTGAATCTAACATTTATAAGTACTAGAATAGTTACATTGTACAATTTAAAACTTACTCGCGATATTTAATTATTTTAGGTATAAATACCTCTGTTTTACCGACGTTTCGACCGTCTTGCAATTGCCGTAGTCGCGAGTAAGACTCGTTGTAATAAAAATGTATGATGTACACGAATCACAGTCAATTGATTAGTAACGTTGTCACTTTATAAACTCCATTGTTGAATTACTCAGTGTTCAGTAATTTGAAAACCAATAAAATAATAAAACTTCTGCGAGCTTTTTCACTTATTGATTAGTTGGATACCTTTAAAACTAACGGTTTTCTCGGTCGATTTTTGGCAGAGTCGCCTGAGGATAAAATATTTTAATAGGGCTATAATGTTTTATAGTATCTTTAATACTCTTTATCCATTTTAATATATGCTAATCTGAGTATAATAGAATAATATTTATATAATGTGGATTTCATGAATTTTCTATTCAGCTAATGGGCAAATAAAATTCAAGCTGGTAATCTTGAGAAGTCTTCCTTTTCTTTATTGTTCCACCTAGATCTTAATAGCTAAAGTTAACTTTATTCAATTTCTTTATAATTTGCATGTGCCACACTTAAAATTAAATAACTTATGTTAATGCATTTCAATAAAAGTTAAGAAATATAATCTTTGTGAAGAGATGAAACACACGACACCAAAGTCTGTACCAAACCGATTAGCCAGCTACCGTGTGTGGTAGGGCACGTACGTATGTCGGTCCCAGTTGTTGTTCCAGGACAAGAATAGTTAAGCCATGTCAGGTCTTTGGGCGCTAGAAAACTCCGACACCAGATTTGGCCACATAACGTTGCTCCGACGCTTAAAATCTAATCGCATGACCATTAAACAAATAAATTATAGAAATTTTCGTAATCATCTCTGATTGCATTCAGCCATAGCCATTTCTATTTGATGAATGGTGTATTTTGACAAGAAAATACGATTTAGGTAAAACGATTTCCTCATTGGCTATCATCACGGTTATTGGTATAATTTATCTGTTATTGGACTGTTATATTACTTCGAGTTAGCTCAATAAATCAGTACCATCACTTGTATGATTTACTTACCAAAGTAAGCTTGATATAATGTATTGAGTTTTGAACATTTTTCTTCTACTTCCATTATGCTTCATACTCGCAGATATTTTTTCTATACATGTATATAATTATCTTCTATACAGCTATACATAAAAATAAAATTGTATGTGACTGTCTGTGATTTCGATATAACTACCTACGTTTTTTCAAGTGCATATACATTGCTAGTTACGTTATCAAATCATAAACAAACCTTATTAAAATGTTTGTCTGTCACTTGGTCTGTCTTTTTGTTTGTCCGTTGTAATTTCTAGAATGACTCAACAGATTTAATATGACTTTCATTGGATGATAGAGGACTTTGTAGGACTATACAAGGTGTTGATAAGCATTTGCAAAATATTTTAATACTACAACATCACAGGCACATCACCATACTCCGCGCTGCTACTGAGAATTCGGAAAAAACCAATAACACCTTTGCCCGACCCGGGAATCGTACCCGGGAGCTCCGATCAGCAGTTGCATACGCTATCCACTGCACCACGGAGGCAGTCAAACAGTATACTTATTAACCTAAAATTATTTTAAACAGGCACTTTCCAAAAAGGCACGATTAGCTGTGCACCGAGGGGTATTAGTACCGACACACTTATGTACGGTAGTGAAAGTTAGGTATGGCAGAAGAGACTTGAAAGTAGAATAAATGCTGCAGAAATGAGAGTACTGAGAAGTATGTGTCTTTGAATGACAGTAAAGAATTGTGTGATAAGAGAGTGTTGTGGTGTAAAAGAAGATGTAGTGACAAGCATCGAGAAAGGAATGCTAAGGTGGTTTGGGCACATGGAGAGGATGGATGACGAAAGACTGACCAACCAGATATATAAGGCGAGTGTGAAATGGTCAGCATGAAGGGGAAGACCAAGACGGACATTCTCCGACCAGATTGGAGACATCCTTAATAAAACAGGAAAGGTTAGAAGTACCCTAAACAGAAGAGCATGCATGAGGAATTTGATGGGAGTGAATGGAGCACGAGAGATATGTCAGGATCGTTGCAAATGGCATTCCTAAGACTCTGCCTACCCCTCCGGGAAACAGGCGTGCGTCTATGTATGTATTTTAAACAGTGTGCGATGATTTAAAACCCTATTTTCATTAAATGTTACATAGATAGTAAATCAGAATAAACTATTAAATCGTGCAAAATAAGACTGAATCGCACAGTCACAGTAGGTACGTGTGCTTGTGTGTATTAGGCAACTGCAATGGCATTCAGCTGAGCGGCGGCGGCGGTCAATAAGTACACCGAGTTAATTTTCAAAGTGTATGACGACGAAAAATTTTTTTTAACTTTTAGTGACTTCTTTTATCATGACGTATTTGTATTCAGTTATAGTAGTATATTCACCCCTTAAAATATTTTGGAAATGCAAATCAACACCTTGTATATAGGCTTTAATTTGCACCGATAGATGGCGCTCTTATACCGAATATAACGCAGGTGAAACCGCGGCAACAGCTAGTCTACAGTCTGTTCGTTCATTCAGACATCAATGAGCGGCTCGAAAGTGTTGTGAATATGTTAACCCTAGACACCTAACGTTCATCTGACCCCTATAAACCCTAACCATTCGTCGATTTGACGAGTATTGTTTAGAGTGTTTTAATTTCAAGTAGAAATATAACTTTTCGTTATTTGTTTGGCTCATATATCTGGTCTAACTATTATTCCATTAAATGAAACAATAAATGTATGTTTTATAAATAATTATATTTATTTTATCACACTTTTAGGAAGGCACTCGTTTTTGTGAGATCCCTGGAGACAACATATTTATATAAAATAAAAAGAAAGAACATAATATAGTCTTTCCTTCTTTGGCAAACTTAAATAATAATATTATAAACTATTTAAAAATCACATATTTTTATTTATTTTTGAGAGCATTTTGAACAAAAATCAAGTTAGTGTTCTCCACATATAGCTGTATTACATTTGGCGCATGATGACTTTGTCATGAGCCTTTTAGTATATGGAAAGAGATCACAGATCCTCATCAGATATATTCTTTACTATACGAGTGGGTCCCCAGGCAACACATAAGATATTTATTGTTGCTGTTCTATTGGAAGAACGCCCTTTGCTAGTTGCCCTAACATGTTGGGACCGACTGCGGACTGTTCTGAAAATTGTATGATGCGGACTGTTCTTCTTATGAAGGACAATATACTTGGATCATTAGTGTTGTGTATTGGCGCTCACTTCTGTGGGTACATCGGTCCTTGTGAGTGCTGCACATCATCCACCAAAGTAGGAGAAATCCGTTCTTGAATATCACCATCGCCGAAAGATTCTTCAGTCTCATTATCACTTTCAACAGCATCCACCTCCAGGTTATCTTCTCTTTCGCGATCAGTTATATCTCCGAAGCACTTAAACCTTCCTCTTCGAATAGTAAACTCACAATCCGCTCAGCAGGTAGTAATTGTCTTGAATCCATGTTGAAAACTACAATAAAACCATAAAATCATTAGTTGCGAAATTATACACAAACCCTTAACCATTCGTCGAAACGACGAACATTATCGTTATAACTCGAAAACTATTAAACTTACCTGAAAGACCCGTACGCCACCCGAAAGAGCTCGGTGAATACAGAGTTAACATCTAACGCTGTTATGATCGCCGCACGCGCTAAAAAGATATACCGAATTTTCTGACTCGTAGTCGTCGATTCGACGAAGGTTAGGTGTGTAGGGTTAAAGGGTACCGACATACGGGATTGTGACGTCGTATGATATTGAGTGGTGTTTAATGCTTGATGACGTTTCATTTTAAGGTATCGCGTTTGATGTGACTATGAATGAAAGTACCAGTTCCTAAAGGATAGGTATATATTCAATGCCCTTATCTTTAAAATAAAATATTTATAATAATATTTAATGATTGAAATATTCAAAGTATTTGAAGCATTTTATCGATAAAAATAAATACATATTAGAACAAAATATGTGATAAACAATGCTCTTTTAGATAAAATAGAATTGATATCAATGTCGACTTTAATATGTTATTATTTTTATTTATATTGCAGGCTACATAAAATTACATTTAGCCTTAATTTCACAAGCGGCTCACCCGAATTACAGGAATTTTGATATAAAAAATATTATAAGATTCGAAATAATGTTTAAAATTTCATATAAATTCCTTCAGAAGGTTTGGCATATTTGTGTTTGTAAAATTATTGCGTTACTGACTGACAGGCAACGCACTGCCGAAGACATTGAACAAGAGACGCTGGGTGCACTAAGAAGGGATTTTCACAAGTTCATCATAAATGTGAAATAGCTGCGGCCATCCTGGCAATCGAAGAAGAACCAAATGTAAAAATCTTCATATCTGAATTATTAAATGGATATATTCAATGTGTTTGATTTACATGTAAGCTATTTGTGTATAAGAGCAAAAAACCTAACTATTAATTCAAGTACAAATGATATTTGAGTTCATTGTAGATCTTTATCTGTTATCTACAAATAAAAGACTTACAAAGTAAAACATTTTTAGTTTGCGGAAATCATAAAGGCTTTGCTGCTACCAAAATTTAGATTATTCCCTCCCTCACAGCAGATTGGTATATTCTATGTACCTATTGTCGCTTAGATCTGATTTATGCAAACAGCCTCTACGCAAGGCCAACAAATTAATATGGATAGGATCAAAAACCACAGCACGAATATGTAGGCATAAATACAAAGCAATTATTATGTAGATGAGATAGCCATGAGATAGATGGGTTAGGAGAAGTTCCTATAAATTGACATGACACTAGAATTCTATGGACAATATGAACGCTTGAGTCATGCTCTCTGTCAATTTTATTGATAAAATGAATACGAATCATGGTGAATTGACTGCTGGCAGGGAAACGTATGCTTTCTGACTAGATCAGGTACATAATATGTACTATTGAAGAAAGATCAGGTTATAAGAAGTCGCAATCTATAGGAATGAGCGTGCATGAAGAATCTTATAAATAAAAGTGACTATCTCAGTATATATCTTATATTAAAAATCTAGGTATGCTTGATTTTTAGCAAGCTGTAATTAATTATGCTAAATTATGGATTTCTAATTTCTAATATTCTTTATTAATATTTTAAAGAATTTATTATGAAAGTTATAGCTTAATATCGCTATCCTTCTTTGCAAATAAAAAGTCGGTAACAAATATTTCGACATGACTTTGTAATTTGGCTTCTTCTAATAAAACATTTGCCGCTTCTTTCAAGAATTATCTTGCTTCAATTGCAAACATCCATTATTCATATTCTGTATTTTCTAGATTCAACGAAAAAACGAATCTTGGTTTGACTTAATTTTTTTAAACTACTCTTTTGCAAGTACGCATATTACGGCTATATGAACGTACGTTCACTGAAATATAAACATGAAATAAATATTATTAAACTGTACATACGACTTTGACAATCTGCATTTTAATTGCATCAGAGAAAAATTCAAGGAAATAAATATTCTGACTGTAGCATCTCAATATATTTTTGAAAACTTAAAGTATGTTTATAGAAATATTAGTTATTTTAAAAAGAAATCTGACATACATTCTGTGAATACCAGGAACAAACACAATCTTACTGTGCATGCCACTCGTCTTCACAGAATCAGCAATTCGTTCGTGGGGCAAAGTATACGCTTCTACAATAAATTACCTATTGGTATAAGAAATCTACCATATAATACGTTCAAAAGCGTTGTTAAAGCAAAATTATATAGACATGGATATTATACAATTCTAGATTATATGAATGATAAAAACGCATGGGATTGACCAGCTCAATGTATACACTGGACATACTTAAATTATTTATTGATTAATTATTTTGACTCTGGACATTATACATCCAGTACATATTATTATATTGTATTTATTGTTTTTATTATTAAATTTGACATTTCATTACTTTTATATGACCGTATGTTAGTCTTATTATCATATACATAAATTATTTATATATTGATTATTTTGACTCTGGACATTATACATCCAGTACATATTATTATATAGATGATTTTTTTAATTTTTCATGATAAAATTTGACATTTGATTAAGTACTTTTATATGACTGTATGTTAATCTTGCTATCATACTGAATTTGTTTTTATACATGACATCCAAATTTAATATTATTTTTACTGACAATTGTATGTAATTCTCTTTTTTTACCTTGCTGTATTTATGCTTTTGAGTCATAATGCCATTATTATGGATGTTTTATTGTTATTATGATATTATTCATTCGTTTGTAAAATTATTATTATTGTAATACCATTATAGATCATGATGATATTCCTATAGATAACTTAAAATTGTCAATATGTGAGCACCATGTAGTCACTTTCTCTTTTTTTCTAATTGACGTGATGATTGTCATGCAGTTCGGGGTCGTCATGCTCACTAAAAAGTCTTGCTTACGGTGGCGTTGTGGGTCGGGTGGTTTGGTTCCCTAAAAAATGGTTGAGCTAAGCTATGGCTGAGTCTCACGTCATACTCGTGAACGGGTGCCGTTTGCCGGGACTGGTCGGCTCTGAACTGCTGCTGCAATTCTATCAAAAGATAACTATTTTTTAATCTCTCACTCGTATAGTCGTCTCACATTGTACTCACATATTTATACTTTATGTTGTATACTTATTATTATTTTTTTTTTTTTAATAATTATCTGGACTTTAAAAGAGACTATGACCTCTGAGTTTGTTTCGGATGTTTCTTCTCAGGGCAGTCAGTTAGGAAACACCGGCCTCATCTAGCTTAATTTAAAAAAAAAGTATGACTTTGTTTAAGTGTTTATTATAATGAACCTATGAACAAATAAATGATTTGAATTTTGAATTTTGAATTATGAACTAAAACATTAACTCTTCCTGAGACTTCTTTCTGATTCAATTACCGTAAAGAAACCTTTGCTATTACCTGAAACGTAACATATCCGATAAATAAGAATCCAATCATTTTTCACAAACAAATCTATTCAAAGTAGTGTTTTCCATTAAACTTAAACGTTCTGTAATAAATTCTATAAAAAGGTGTCTTCGTGAACCTTAATAGTCCAGGTACACTTTACTTATTTTATAATATTTACTTTATTTCAATACTCTTGTAGCGTGGATTACTTAAGACAGAAACCAACTTTGTAATACCTTTGCTATTAAAAGTTTATCAAACACCAAACTCAATGAATAACTTTAAAATCTTATGAAGCAAAGTATCTTATTACTCGAAATTTACATTGAAATTTTGTGAAAATATTACGAATCATTATCATTATTACTTACGCTATTACTATCAATATATTAATAACTAAAGTTATGGCCGTTGCATAAAAGACTTCCGCCGAGGTTTAATCAATCCATCCAGATTCGAGAGAATATCAGCTTCACGGGTTAGAAAAAAAGTTGTATTACTTACCTACTGGCTATGCTTTAGACTTTTAAACCAATGTGAAACTACTTGAAGGCAAGCTGTCTCCCCGTTAAACACGTGCATTAAGCAATAATAATATTTCACAAGGGCAAACGTCAATTTATAAACTTGTGTCACTTAACAATGATGAAATTTTGTGAATAGCTAACAGTTCGTACACATTATTAACTAGATAATTAGGAAGCGGGATACGTTTTAAAATCATGTATTGTTCAAATATCTGTAAAGCATATATTACGTGTACACCTAATGGTGAATATAGGTCAAGATAAAGTTAATATTTACAAATCTCAGAGCCAGTTGCCGCACTGTCCGATTAGTTCCAAATAAACAAATTGACAGATAATTTAATATAAATTACGTACCGATATTGAATTTATATGGAACATAATGATAATCTCCAGGGTTGTAAAACGGGGCCTTAATAACCAAAGCATTTTAAATATTTTAACATACACATTGATGTAAAGTTCATATTTAATATTTCATACTATCTTACTTACCCAATAAGAATGCTTTCTTTGCTTTTGTAATAGTATTTAATATGTTTGTACCAATTTACATAAAATGTCAAATATATTTCGCAATTTTCTGTGCGTAACATATTTCTTTATACTTTTTAGATGTCTGCAAAATATCTTATTTACGTTTAGGTAGTTATATTATTGAAAGCCATTTTTTAATGCTTTCTCATAATATATTATTGCAGTTAGGTATGTTATGACTGTTATAACTTGTATAAAGTCACTTTTTCTGACTGACCGTAGCTTGAGACCAATCTATTGAAACTGGAAATATGAAAGGACAGTGGATTTCTGTTATGATTACGTCTGCGCTCATCATTTATATAAAATAATTTTTTTTCCATTGCATTAAATTTTATTAAGATTTAGGTTGTAATGTTTGTGTCCAACATTTGTTTGACAACCCACAAATTTATTTTTTTGCATGTTTAACGCCTACTATCTTTTAAAAACCTAAGAGACTTATTCTCACGCGAATCGCGGCTAATATTCTTTACAGCAACCGCGTCAGAAGAATAATTAGCTTAATCTACATGGCGGACGGAACAACAAGTTTAATTAGGTGCCTACTGATCAAGAAAAAAGTAGGTTACCTACTTTTTTCTTGATCATTATAAATAATTAGTACTATCGCAAATACCACATAACGGTTTCTAGGTCGATATGGCACGCATTAATGACTTATTGAAGCTTTATTACTTATCACTCGTTTTTCTGTTTATCTGAAAATATCGAAGTGATGAACCAATGAGCCAATGTGGTATTATCATCATGTCTTCTTCAACTTTTCTCCCTTATTTCCGTTTCACCCGTACTATTTAAGGCTACTGCTCCGCACCCGTGGCGTGATGATATATAGCCTTAATCCTTCTTCGATAAATAGGCTAGCCAACACAAAAATATTAATCATATCGGATTAGCGCGTTCAGCCAATCGAACAAACAAACGCTTCAGCTTTATTATATTAGTATCGGTTTATTTACATGAGAAAATTAGGCTAATAGACAAATGCAGAAGAGCTTCTAGTTGAAGTTGAATTAAATAATTCAGTATAATTATTATGAAAATCGGCCAAATTTTCACAGGGTACCTTGCAGATTGATATTAATTTATTTACCAGTAACTTAAAAAGCAGACATTATAAATCTTAAAAACTTAGAAATCTAGCGGTGGGATCTTAGAATAAACGTAATTGAATGATTTTGAAGTTAACTCTATAAAATTATATATTTCCCTATAAAGTGCCAATAAAGTGACGACAAAGGTAACCGAAACCAATCGATACTGAAACGGCACACCGGCAACTGACACTCATCTAAAAGCTCAAATTTTGCCGATCGTAAATCACTAGCGTTTTATATAAGCACTTGTTTTTATGCCTCGAAGTCGTTTGAAACTTAGAATTTTTGAATTATACCTTTTTCTGTAACATACATATAATTTGTAACATCTGTTGCTGAACTTTTTAAGGGTGCAGGTCTTTATCCGATGTAATTAACTAAATTGCCTTTGATTAAACAAATTTTGACATTTTATACTTTTCCAATAAGGGTACGTTTTTGCTCATTAATTGTACGTTAATAGCTTTTATACTACACCTGATCGGAACAGTAGTCAATGTTCCCTGAAAATGAAAAGAGAACGTTAGTCTTTTCCTTGACCTGAATAAACGGGAGGAAAAATGTATGAAAATCCATTTCTAACGTGTTTTAGCGGCAGAGAAAGTTGTATGAATTTTCATTTCTCATGTGTTATCTTATCTATGGCGCGCGCCTGCCCAAGTTTTCATATAATTTAAATATGGAATCTCCGTGCCACTGACATCCTTTTGTGAAGAATAAAAAACACAAAAGAAGCACGAAATATCAGTCAAATTCTAAGCTAATTTGTGTCTTACATGGTGTCTTACGTTTTGATTTTAGTTTAAAATAAAGTAAAATGTTGACTTCTAGCAGTGAAAGTGATGTTGAAATGACGCCGCCTTACTTAAAAGCATCTGCGGAAACAGCTGTTTTAAACCTACTACCGGATGAATCGAAGAAAAAATACAATCAAACTTATGACCAATTATTTCAAATTATTAAATACTTTCTACAATACAAGTTTATTATTTTTTATAGCTGTTGCTTAGTTTATTATAGCTGTTGCTCGCATATTATAATAAACTTTTAATAGATATTAAAATAAACTATTAAACTCGAACTTTCTTTCTCGAACTTTTTAACTCGGTACTTTCTTAGTACTTTATAAAATAAATCCATCGTTCAAACTTTGTTTTGATATATTTACAGCAGTTTAGGTTCTGCGATGTTATGTCAATCAGGAGAATGGATTTCATACAGAATGATTTAATGCCTCGTTTTCCCTTTCGAAAGGTGATTCTAGAGCCATAATGAAGTATTTTATTGACGTATAAATTAATTGAAATTCAATCGATATCATACTGAAAATAAACATTAAATATCTACACTGGAATTAGTCCTTAGTTATGCCTCTTGCTGTGCAATTTTTTGTTACATCATATAATTAAAATATTTGTATCAATTTTAAAGTTATTACCCCTTTCCTCATGAAGGTGTAAAATTATGAAATTGAAATTCATATCAAATACTCCAGTCTATCATACCTTTAAGCTGTAACAATATCAAACTTCTATTTCAACGCAATCAAAAGAAACAGCAATTTTACTATATTTTCAAACTTGCAACTACTGGTAAGGGAATCAAAACCTACAGGGTACTTCCCGTAAACTAAGATTCTTGAAATTTGATACAAACTAATGTCTTATAGCACAGATATAGGAAAAATAGCGAAAACCGTATTTTTTTTGTTCCATCACATAATAAAAACATTTTAAAAAATTTTAAAGTTACTAGCCCTTTCCTTATGAACGCAAACAGGTATTAAATTGAAATTCATATCAAATACTCAAGTCTATAATATCAAACTATATAAGCGGTAACAAAATCAAACTTCTAAGCCAACGCAATCAAAAGATACAGCTGTTTATGCCGCAAATTTTCGAAACTCACAAGGGAATCAAAACCTACAGTTACTTCCCGTGAACTTCGAATCTTGAAATTTGATACGAGGCAACTTCTTATAGCACAGCTTAAGAAAAAAAATCCAAAAATATAAACTTTTACATACATTATAAAAATTAAAAATTTTAAAGTTACTTCCTCTTGCCTCATGAACGCGTAGAGTTATTAAATTGAAATTCATATGAAATACTCAAGTCTATAACACCGTTAAGCTGTAATAAAATCAAACTTCTATGTCAATGCAATCAAGAGAAACAGCAATTTAAGCATATTTTCTAACTCGCAACTACTCGCGAGGGAATCAAAACCTACATAACAGGGTACTTCCCGTGAACTCAGAATCTTGAAATTTGGCACAAAGCAACGTCTTATAGCACAGATAAAGGAAAAATTGCGCAAACCGTAAATTTTTTGTTACATCATAAAATTAAAATATTTTTAATAATTTTAAGCCTTTCCTCATGAAGCCGTAGAGGTTTATAATTGAAATTCATATCAAATGCTCAAGTCAAAACTAAAGGGTACTTCCAGTCGATCTACTAATCTTGAAATTTGGCATCAAATAACGTTTTATAGCACATAGGAAAAAATGTAAAACCTTAAATTTTTTGTTACAGCACATATTTTTTTAAATAATTTTATATACATACAGGTTTGTACGGCACCCTCGGTGCTCGAGTCCAACTCGCACTTGACCAGTTTATTTCTTCGAGGAATTGGTTATTTGGCTTTATTTAATAGGCAATTAAGTGGCCCATTTTTAGATAAAATAAAGTTTCTAACTCACCACGAATGTTCGAATAAAATTAGGTCGAAAGAACGCAATTATTCAGCAAATAATATTTTGTTTTCTGGTATTATCTGCTATCCAAACAGGTAAAATAGTCTTAGCAAGGTGGCGTAAGTTTATTGTAATAGACGATTTCGTTTAAGTAAGTGCGACTAGATGAATTGCTTCTTAGAACTTTGTTTCCTTTGTTTATTCTTAAGCTTTTCAATCAGCAGCGATTTACGAGGAGAGACACCAATTTAGTATGCACAAGGTCTCTCGAAGAGCATGTTCAGCGAGAATTAAAATCTCAAAATGCATTTAACACACAAAAAACAGTGATTCACGCTGAGGATTCGAACCCAAGACCTCTTTGATGAGTTAAATGAGATTCGTAGCTCCTGGCATTTGGAATAAATATATATATAAATATATATAATGTACCTAACCTAGTAAAAATAGGCGTCAATAAAAACTGTCACAAAACTTTGCCAAAGCACCCTTCTATTTATTTTTAATTAATGCAAATACAAGAAAACGTGTCGAGTGCTGTGTTTGTCATAAACAGCTATATTTAGAACTTTCTTTAACACAAGTCTGTAAGAACATTCATGGTCAACACGTGCACAGTATCGAGTGACTTGAAGAAATAAAATGAGAAGGCTTTGATTAGATGTTTAAAAGAAACTAGAGATTTATTGTTATAAGAAGACATTTTCATTTAGATGTTATATAGGTTTTGACATTTGTATCCTTTTGTGACTTACACATAATCCGGTAAGCTTACACATTGAAAAATTGTTAAATAGTTATATAACCAAAACCTCTCATTGGCACATTTTTGTTACATTATTCATAATATAGTACAAGACAAATGCTGATAAAATCACGCACTGTTTTTGAATAATAATTAATAATCGTTACTTATATTTCAATTTTGCTTCTGATTTTGCTATTTCATATCATCCAATACGTCTCACTAAAACAACACATGGGGTTGCCTGTGGTTATCCTGTAGGGAATTTTCGAAATCCTTTCTTACTAAGAAAGGATTTTGCTAAATTCCCAATGTAGGTACAGTCTGGAACATTTATGCAAAATTTCAACTTCTCGAGTCGTAGTTTAGGCTGTGTTAGTCAGTCTATCAGTCAGTCGATCAGTAATGGACGAAAAATATACGAATACAATAGAAGATTTAAGATAACGATACATAAGCTGTCAAGTTTAATAGGAGTAGATAATAATAGATATGCTAAAGAGCATTGTGACAAAATAATAGCAAAAGCAATCTACTGTAAACTGTTCTTGTAAATAAATGCATTTTTATTTTTATTATTTTTTATTTATAAAACAAAATGCTACCGAGCAGCTGACTTCATATAAGTATTTAATATCGATTCGCTGCACTCAGTGTCGTCACGTATGTCATAATAATTATATGTATATGTCACCGGAAAATAACAACAACCGAAAATTTATAAATTTCCTAGGTAATTTATAAACTTTCCTAAGATTCTAAACTAGAGATAAATTGTATTATTTTACGCCCATATTTTTGTGAATTGATAAATTTACCGAATAAATTCGTAAAATAATAATGTATTTTGAGATTAGAGATTCGTGTTTGACATAATTATTTCGTATAAAGTTTATGTCAAAAACGAATCTAAAATCTAAAAAAATGGATAGATCAAATATTAAATTCAGCGGTAAGACACTAATATACGCCAAGCATAGTTTAGCAGCCATATCTTACGTCAGTCAACATCCAAACCCTCTTACAATCATTATTCAACAAATTCAGACAATACATACATACATACATATCGTCACGCCTTTTATCGCCGAAGGGGTAGGCAGAGGTGTATCTCTACACCCACTTTTCGCCAGATATACTTTACTTTAGTCCCACGTAATAAGGGGCGAGCCTATTGCCGTACCGGGCACATTTCCAGACTCCGTGCTGCTATTGAGAATTTCGTGACAGAAAAACCCAATAACACTGCCCGACCCAGGAATCGAACCCGGGACCTCCCGATCCCACGCGCACATTTATGCCGCGAGACCAACGAGGCAGTCATATAGGGTTTGATGTCGAGTTTTCCGTCTCTACGCAAAGATGGTATTTGCATCGTGTTATCCCTTAGTCGCCTCTTACGACACCCACGGGAAGATAGGGGGTGGTGACACTTGTATTCTATGCCGTCAACCACACGGCAATTTCAGACAATCTATAAATATAAACATAAGATGTTTATTTCTATCTTTCAATAAACACTGATAAGCTTTTAAAGGATCAGAGACCATCAAAGAACTTCAAAGCTATAGCATAAATACCAAAAATAAACGGTAAATTTTAAATACTTTCTGGTCAGTTCTTCGATGCTTTAAGCCACGAGAGGGCGCTGTTACACTACTCAAAACTATCAGCGGATACTTTTGCGTAAGATGTTCACCAGTCCAACCGAAACATGGCGCTGCTTTACCACTTAAAGCTAACTCACTGCAAAGTCACATTTTCAGGAAATCTCAGCTTTATGAACGGGGAATAAAGTCAAGTCGGTAAGTTTACGACATGTCCTTGGAAAAGACAAATGCTTTTACTCATTTTACGGTGACAAGAAAATTGACAAGGTAATAAGAAATATGAGGATAACAAGTGGGCAAATACATCCGCGTTAACGATAATGCAATAACGATACCAATATAATTTATTTGTATAAAAAATAGAATGGATCTATCATTAATCGATTTTAAACTTAAGCGATTTGTATACATCATACAATTTTATTGAAACGGGTCTTACTCGTGATATTTCATTAGCTTAAGGTAGGTATAAATACCTTTGCTTTACCACCGTTTCGGCCGTCGATGTAGGATTCGGCCATCCAGATGTATGATCTACCATTCATGCAATTCAACCTTCATATTAGTTAAAAGTAGTTTTTTTTTTATTATTGTTTTCGAAAAGGCTTTAATCTTACTTACAATGTATTTTCTATTCCACAAAACCTCTCAAGGTTTATCTGGGTGATGACGAGCCGCTCCTATATTATACAAATCGACATAGATAGATTCATAAAAAATACGTTTTACATAGAAACTGATTTTAGACTTGAGTTTAAAACTTTTCAATCCGGTTTTTAATGTATGTGTAGGTCTTTTTAAAGTTCTGTACCTAAAAGATAAAAACGGGACCCTATTACTAAGCCTCCGCTGTCTGTCTGTCTGTCACCAGGCTGTATCTCATAAACCGTGATAGCGAGAAAGCTGAAAGTTTCACAAATTATATATTTCCGTTGCCACTATAACAACAAATACTAAAATAAAAATAAAATTATATTAAGGGGGTGATCCCATACAATGAACATGATTTTTTCGTATTTTTTGCTTAATATTACAAACGGTAACAGGTAGAGTGTCCGTGTGGTGACGGATTAAGAATATGGAATGTCACCACCCCATATCATCCCATGGGTGTCGTAAGAGCCGACAGAGGGAGCATATTAGGCAGAGAACAGCACTGTAAGAGAAGGAAAACTTGATACAAACCCTATACCAACCCGTTTGGCCAGCGTGGTATAGTAGGCCAATTCCTCCTTTCAAAGGAGAGGCCTAGTCCAGCAGTGGACTGTTAAAGGCTGACGATGATGATGATGAACAGGTAGAAGCTTAAAATTTTCACAGAATATATAGTTGTATACAACCTTTCAAAAAAAATAATAAAAAAAAAATTAAGGGGTGCTCCCATACAACAAACGTAATTTTGAAGAAATTTTTACTCGTTCTTAATAAACAGGTAGAAATACATACAACAAACGTTATTTTTTTATAGATGATGGTACGGAACTCTTTGTGGGCGAGTTGGACTCGCACTTGGCCAATTTTTTAATGATATCTTTAACAAACCAGGTATATATTACAGTATATATACAGATATATTTTCCAATAACTAAATATGTTTGAGTTCATATTAATGACGTATGTATATACATAAAAGTATTAATAGAAACATTAAGCAGGATTTCTGAATTATGGTGCAGATACATTTAAGCATTTACTTGTAATGAGCATTGCGAATGTTACAAAACAGAAACTCAAACGAGTGTGTTTTTTGTGCATTATATACAAGTATATATTCTGTGAAAATTTTAAGCTTCTACCTGTTACCGTTTGTAATATTAAGCGCAATACACATTGAGCCCGCCGGGCCGCCGACATATGTCGCCAACTTTTTGTCGGCGGTCTAGTTGGCGGCTTCACTTAATACAAGTCGGAAAATTTGGACGGCGGGATGTCGGCGGCTTGAGATGAGAAATTTATTTGGCAGTCAGTGATAAAGATTATTTAAGATTAATTAACGTAAGACATTTTTCGTCGTCCCACTCCATGTCGTAAAAAAAATACAAGCACGTCACTACAGGTCGAGCGGTGCCGGGCAACTGAGCGCAGGCGTACCCAAGCTGCCAACATGTCGGCGGGCAACACGCGCGGGCGCATGTTGCCGACATGATTATTTTCATACAGGCCGCCGGGTTGTGTCGCCGGGCTTTGTCGGCGGCCCGGCGGGCTCAGTGTGTATTGCGCTTTAAGCAAAAAATACGAAAAAAAACATGTTCATTGTATGGAATGCCCCCTTAATATTTTAATTTTTTTGTTTTTAGTATTTGTTGTTATGACGGCAACGGAAATACATAATTTGTGAAACTTTCAGTTTTCTAGCTATCACGGTTTATGAGAAACAGCCTGGTGACAGACAGATAGACAGACAGACAGACAGCGGAGGCTTAGTAATAGGGTCCCGTTTTTACCTTTTAGGTACAGAACCCTAAAAAGACTTACAAATACATTAAAATTCGGGCTGAAAAGTTTTAAGTTCCAGTCTAAAAATCAGTTTCTATGTAACACGTATTTTATGAATCTATCTACCTATGACGATTTGTATAATATAAGAGCGGCTCGTCATCACCCAGATAAACCTTGAGAGTTTTTGTGCTATAGAAAATACATTGTAAGTAAGATTAAAGCATTTTCGAAATCAATAATTAAAAAAACTACTTTTAAGACAAGTATGAAGGTTGAATTGCATGATTGGTAGATCCTACATCCGGATGGCCGGATCCTACATCGACGGCCGAAACGTTGGTAAAGCAGAGATATTTATACCTTAAACTAATTAAATATCGCGATTAAGACTCATTTCAATATATTATTATTTGTATGATGTATACAAATCGCGAAAGTTTAAAATTGCTTAATGGTAGATCCATTCTATTTTTATACAAATAGATTATACTTGTATCGTTATTGCACTGTCATAAACGCGCATGTATTTGCTCACTTGCTATCCTCAAATTTCTTATTGCCTTGTCAATTTTCTTGTCACCGTAAAATGCGTAAAAGCATTTGTCTCTTCCAAGGACATGTCGTAAACTTACCGACTTTTGACATAAGCTCAATACGAAATATGTCAAACACAAATCTCTAATCTCAAAATCTATGGATAGATCGAATATTGTAACTGGCCGTTAGTAATTTGCAGTATTATATCATCCATTAATAGAATATTTGAAAATTCCAATGTTATCACGGATTTATACCTAGTGCAAGAATTATATTTTTTTAAAGAAGAAAAATAAATATATCATCTGTTTTTTATATTTATAACCAGCATAGTTTACCAGCCACAGGGGCGAGCAACATTACAAAATGTCAAAAAAAAAAGTAAATACAATATAATAATATCTATTACAATATCTTTATAACCAAGTACCAAGAATGTCGTATATGAATAAATTATATCAACTACTCTAGGGAGAGGACCCTTGTCTATCGTTCTGAATGTTGTATGTTCTGTCAATGACGGACAAATAACTTACATATTCTCAAGAGAAAATGTAACTAAAACAAGTTTTATTAAACATGCATAAGCTTTTTTGTTTGTACTTTCGTGTGATGGCAATGAAAATATGTAGCTCAGTCAGAATTGACAATAAAAAAAGAGGTCGGGTAACACAACGCCCCCCCTGAGGACATGAAGATCAATAGACAGCTACGCAGGATGTATTGAGACCCCTCCGTGTGATCTCCACCTTGTCGTGGTGGGGGGGCTCAGTAACCGTGGGTTTGAGGTACACCCACGGTGAAGCTAAGCGGGATCCCATGAGAGGACGCTCCACGTGGGCTTGCGTGAGGCCTGCGTAGGATGCGTCCCAAGGTGCGGGTGCGGGGGACAGTTCTGTCTGTCCCTCGCAGTTGGGTGCGGTCGCGGGAGGAGAGGCGTGTCGGTGTTGCGTTGCCGAGCGCCCTATCTCCCGCGACCAAATGGGGGCGCACCATCGTTGCGTTGCGGTGGGGCCGCAGCGGAAGAGGCTCAGAACATAAAAACATTAGAAATGGTATGCACCCAAATTACTATCGGAACCGCTGTCGCCAAACTCACACAAGTAAACCGATAATCGTATATTGCACTACAAAGAAACAATTCGTTTGATTCCTAGTTTAAGTTATTCAAAACTAGCCTATTTCACAGATTTGGAAATAAACCCTGCTGACCTACAAATAAGATTTATTTTGCTTTAGCGGTAGAACGTATTTACGATCTATAGTCATACTAGATTCGATTTACGAGTCAATTCCGCTACGATATTAATTAGATTGCAGTCTTCATATTCAAGATGAACTAAGCTGTACAACAGCCAGCCATTAATAAATAACCTTAAGTAATGAGCCCTAAGCTTAATTTTACAGAAGTTTGCAGTCTTGAGAATAGTTCAACCTTTTTTATACCACAGTTGTTTCAAAATGACAAATGTAACAAAGTTAATCATAATGAGGCCAACATAATGGGTCGTTTTGGCCTATACATAGCTATGACTTAGTAAAGTTTTAATACAAAATGTCTAGCCCAAATAGAGCATTATTATATTAATCTGACATAAACAATTTGCTTCGCGAATACAAATAATGCGGAACAAGTAAGTTAGTGGTGAAATTACTTGGATTGCAATAAATTGCCAAAGTAAAGCAACATTGTCAGAGGTCACTACTTGGGTAGATGAACATTTGTGTGCTATTTATATCAGAGAGCTACTGGAGTACAGTATTGCGGAGGACAGGTTTACCTGTCCTCGGCAAAAAAAGGCTTTAGCCTTTGTGCGTCTAAACTTTAGAATTATGATCATTATTATTTATGATCGTAGCAGTCGCTCTCTAGAAAGGTTGATACTTTGTTATCACTGCTTTGACTAGAAAGATAACTCTTGGGGCTAAAAGTAAAAAGCCCTTTATTAACATCATCATCCTGCGCTATCCCAGTTGCATCCAAGACTCTCAATTTGCAGCCCGGGGTCCATTTACCAGTCTAACTAGATTTGAAATAATATTAGCTTGTCCACAGAACGACTGCTGCGTAGTAATACTGCCGTATTAGGTATATTCGTTAATAATTATATCCACTTTAAGGTCGGCATTAACTTTCTTAAGAATCTAACTTACATTAAAAGCCGGAGTGAAAATATTTTTCCTGTGCCGTTAATTGGACCTCGTTGAATAGGGATTGTAACATGCTCTAAAGCTTTTTTATAAGGCTTAAGAAGTAAAGCAGTAATTATTTAGAGTGGTGTGTGAATAATAAGTTGATAGATATTAAGTTTTTACTAACATAGTTATAAGTAATCTTTTTTGTTTACTAACCCATATGGATGTTACTTATCCGAAATAAAGATTATTTTTTTTTTTTTTGGGTAAAAAGTATCTAAAAGATACAATCTATTTTCAGACGAACCTACCAAGAATAAATTATTATTGACGATAAAAACAATGTTAGAGCCATAATTATGTAACACGATTTTGAAAATGTCAGAAGCAACAGTCGATATTTTTGTAACACTAGAATAAATAAAGGAACAGATCCAATTCGTCAACAAAATATATTTCTGGCATCAAGTAATACATGTAGGTACCATTTTTATCTTGAAAATAACTGTAAGAGTTCTTTTTTCTAGAAAGTTCGTTGGTTATTTCTGCAAAACTAAGAACATTCATACAAACATGCGCCTCTTTCCCGGAAAGGGAGGCAGAGACTACGAAACGCCATTTGCAACGATCCCGACATATCCATCTTGCTTTATTCACTAACATCAAGTTTATCATGTAAACTATGTATTACTAACTAAGTACCTACCAATATATTCAGTTTTAGTGATCATCATCATGGGTCCAAGGGTTATTCCAGTTGCATCTATGACCATCACTTTGACACCTAGGGTCCACTTTCTTTGAATCTGGTTAAACTAGAAAGTGGATCCAGGCTCAAAGTCTATATAGTCTCAATGAATCAGCGATATATATTTATAATAAACGCTAATGACATATTAATCGTTTTAACAAAAGTAAACAAATAGTATGATTGATTATGCATTTGACTGACTTTAATGTGGTGAAAACTTTTCAGTATTGCGTCAACTTAATAAGCTGATGACTAAAGCTAAAAGCAACTAAAGCGCTTAGCGGAGGAGGAGCGTCAGCGACAAAAGAGAAAAAAGAACGATACATAATTCTACTGGCGTTTTTTTGCATGTTTTTGTCATAATTTTATTATTTTACAGTTTATAAAAGACAATTCAGTTCATGCTTCACTGTCAATGAATGTCTGAAATGCCAAGACCGTGATTGGCAACAGCGGTCATGGTAATCAAAATGTGTTGTGCACGTACCGCTCATGGCTCCGCTTGCCGCGTCGCTTATCCCTCCATTCTCTGCTACTGTCGAGGACTCGGTCGAGTCCGATAACCGTCGTCAATGTCTAGTGGTGTAACTAATTTGTCAGCTGAATGAGTCCATTTCGTTATTTAAGCCTAGGATTAAAGTTGGTTACGTAGTTTTTGTTAAATCATTTATTTTCATCTTGTTGTTTCCATATTACATTTTGTAAAGGTTGGACTTTGGACGAAAGTTTATAAATAGGGATAGAAAGTATGTGGGGTTGCATTATTCCAACATGTTTCATTCCAATGTCTGATTTTGAGTGCTTTAATATTAGATGGGTGCTTGTTTTCAAACTTGATTACTTAAAGTTTATAAAAGGTTCTACTGCAAGTAAAACTTTTGTATTAAGATGTACTTGGTGTTTAAGTTTATTTAGTGATCAAATTATAATATTTAGTAATTGTCATTTGAGAGCATTTTAAGACAGAATCTGTCTGTCCCTCGCAGTTGGGTGCGGTCGCGGGAGGAGAGGCGTGTCGGTGTTGCGTTGCCGAGCGCCCTATCTCCCGCGACCAAATGGGGGCGCACCATCGTTGCGTTGCGGTGGGGCCGCAGCGGAAGAGGCTCAGAACATAAAAACATTAGAAATGGTATGCACCCAAATTACTATCGGAACCGCTGTCGCCAAACTCACACAAGTAAACCGATAATCGTATATTGCACTACAAAGAAACAATTCGTTTGATTCCTAGTTTAAGTTATTCAAAACTAGCCTATTTCACAGATTTGGAAATAAACCCTGCTGACCTACAAATAAGATTTATTTTGCTTTAGCGGTAGAACGTATTTACGATCTATAGTCATACTAGATTCGATTTACGAGTCAATTCCGCTACTCAACCATAGATGGCGGTATTCTAAGTTGTAGCAATTATAATCTTAATTACATAAGGCATATGCTTGAAATTTGCGTGATCGGTCTGTTTCTGCTTCTACTCGGTTAGGGCCGTACCACGTTGGATTACTTTATCGATATCGATCGATGATGCGATATTTTGTTCAATATAATATGCAAAAAATAAGACTTGTCGGGAGTATATTTTTTTATTTGGCACACAAACAGTTGTACTTTTTAAACCATCTCCCATACAACTTGTAATACAAGTGTCTCATGAACTTATTTTGGAAACGTTCTAACATAACACTATAAGACTTTCTTTGATGCTTGCATCTTTAGAAAATCTAAAAATATTTTAAATTATGTTAAGAGGACCTACTAATGCTTATTTAGTGATCAATGCAAGGTTAGCTAAACATTGCATTGATCACTAAATTGATAAATTATAATAATTACGAATAATTGCCTACGTGGTGCAGTGTATGTATCAGCTGATCGGAAAATCCCGGGTTTGATTCTCGGGACGGGCAAAAGTGTTTCTGAGTTTTATCGAATATGAGTATTTGATAAAACTCAGAAACACTTTTGCCCGGGCTCATATCGAGACTCCGTGCTGTACTGAGGTACAGCACGGAGTCTCGATATGAGCCCGGTTACAGCAATAAGCTTGTCCCGTATAGCGTGGGGCCTTCAATTTCATAGCATGGCAAAATGTGGGTGTAATATCAAACCTCTGCCTACCCCATCGGTGATAGACGCGTGGGTCTAAAAAATAAAGCATAAAAATAATCATCTGAAACGTTCTTAAAAATCCAAGTACCAAAATATCTGATAAAGTGTTGTATCAATTTTGTACTTCGTTTTAAGTGGGTTGATGAAACAACGGCCACAAAGTAAAAGGACAAGTGATTTGATGGAAGTCCATTTGCAAAAAAAATATTTTACAACCCATTACGTACGTATCCGGCCGTACCGCTCTTGAAAGTACAGAAGAAAGTGTGATTATTCTTAAATGAGAATTTATAAACGAGATTTAAAATGCTCTCAAATGACAATTACTAAATATTATAATTTGATCACTAAATAAACTTAAACACCAAGTACATCTTAATACAAAAGTTTTACTTGCAGTAGAACCTTTTATAAACTTTAAGTAATCAAGTTTGAAAACAAGCACCCATCTAATATTAAAGCACTCAAAATCAGACATTGGAATGAAACATGTTGGAATAATGCAACCCCACATACTTTCTATCCCTATTTATAAACTTTCGTCCAAAGTCCAACCTTTACAAAATGTAATATGGAAACAACAAGATGAAAATAAATGATTTAACAAAAACTACGTAACCAACTTTAATCCTAGGCTTAAATAACGAAATGGACTCATTCAGCTGACAAATTAGTTACACCACTAGACATTGACGACGGTTATCGGACTCGACCGAGTCCTCGACAGTAGCAGAGAATGGAGGGATAAGCGACGCGGCAAGCGGAGCCATGAGCGGTACGTGCACAACACATTTTGATTACCATGACCGCTGTTGCCAATCACGGTCTTGGCATTTCAGACATTCATTGACAGTGAAGCATGAACTGAATTGTCTTTTATAAACTGTAAAATAATAAAATTATGACAAAAACATGCAAAAAAACGCCAGTAGAATTATGTATCGTTCTTTTTTCTCTTTTGTCGCTGACGCTCCTCCTCCGCTAAGCGCTTTAGTTGCTTTTAGCTTTAGTCATCAGCTTATTAAGTTGACGCAATACTGAAAAGTTTTCACCACATTAAAGTCAGTCAAATGCATAATCAATCATACTATTTGTTTACTTTTGTTAAAACGATTAATATGTCATTAGCGTTTATTATAAATATATATCGCTGATTCATTGAGACTATATAGACTTTGAGCCTGGATCCACTTTCTAGTTTAACCAGATTCAAAGAAAGTGGACCCTAGGTGTCAAAGTGATGGTCATAGATGCAACTGGAATAACCCTTGGACCCATGATGATGATCACTAAAACTGAATATATTGGTAGGTACTTAGTTAGTAATACATAGTTTACATGATAAACTTGATGTTAGTGAATAAAGCAAGATGGATATGTCGGGATCGTTGCAAATGGCGTTTCGTAGTCTCTGCCTCCCTTTCCGGGAAAGAGGCGCATGTTTGTATGAATGTTCTTAGTTTTGCAGAAATAACCAACGAACTTTCTAGAAAAAAGAACTCTTACAGTTATTTTCAAGATAAAAATGGTACCTACATGTATTACTTGATGCCAGAAATATATTTTGTTGACGAATTGGATCTGTTCCTTTATTTATTCTAGTGTTACAAAAATATCGACTGTTGCTTCTGACATTTTCAAAATCGTGTTACATAATTATGGCTCTAACATTGTTTTTATCGTCAATAATAATTTATTCTTGGTAGGTTCGTCTGAAAATAGATTGTATCTTTTAGATACTTTTTACCCAAAAAAAAAAAAAAAAATCTTTATTTCGGATAAGTAACATCCATATGGGTTAGTAAACAAAAAAGATTACTTATAACTATGTTAGTAAAAACTTAATATCTATCAACTTATTATTCACACACCACTCTAAATAATTACTGCTTTACTTCTTAAGCCTTATAAAAAAGCTTTAGAGCATGTTACAATCCCTATTCAACGAGGTCCAATTAACGGCACAGGAAAAATATTTTCACTCCGGCTTTTAATGTAAGTTAGATTCTTAAGAAAGTTAATGCCGACCTTAAAGTGGATATAATTATTAACGAATATACCTAATACGGCAGTATTACTACGCAGCAGTCGTTCTGTGGACAAGCTAATATTATTTCAAATCTAGTTAGACTGGTAAATGGACCCCGGGCTGCAAATTGAGAGTCTTGGATGCAACTGGGATAGCGCAGGATGATGATGTTAATAAAGGGCTTTTTACTTTTAGCCCCAAGAGTTATCTTTCTAGTCAAAGCAGTGATAACAAAGTATCAACCTTTCTAGAGAGCGACTGCTACGATCATAAATAATAATGATCATAATTCTAAAGTTTAGACGCACAAAGGCTAAAGCCTTTTTTTGCCGAGGACAGGTAAACCTGTCCTCCGCAATACTGTACTCCAGTAGCTCTCTGATATAAATAGCACACAAATGTTCATCTACCCAAGTAGTGACCTCTGACAATGTTGCTTTACTTTGGCAATTTATTGCAATCCAAGTAATTTCACCACTAACTTACTTGTTCCGCATTATTTGTATTCGCGAAGCAAATTGTTTATGTCAGATTAATATAATAATGCTCTATTTGGGCTAGACATTTTGTATTAAAACTTTACTAAGTCATAGCTATGTATAGGCCAAAACGACCCATTATGTTGGCCTCATTATGATTAACTTTGTTACATTTGTCATTTTGAAACAACTGTGGTATAAAAAAGGTTGAACTATTCTCAAGACTGCAAACTTCTGTAAAATTAAGCTTAGGGCTCATTACTTAAGGTTATTTATTAATGGCTGGCTGTTGTACAGCTTAGTTCATCTTGAATATGAAGACTGCAATCTAATTAATATCATTCCGGTAGAGAAATCAAGCGGACCTAAACTACTTATTTAATCTGTGCCAATACAGCTGAGCAGAGAAATAGTGAGGACAAGTTTATCAGGAAATACCGTACATATTAATTAAGAAAATTCTTGTTGATCCAGTTGTGTCAATAAAGAATTGATGAGAAAAGAAAGAGAAAGTGTATTATTGTATATAGACATAGTTTAAAGGTCACAGGGTAGATAGAAAACTGATAGAAATGGATTACAGATTAACTATAATTACATTTTGTTCAACTAATGTATTTAAATGCCTTCTCACAGAATGTACAATATTGTGTAATATTTGTTATAATTTACTTAGAATATTGTTTTAAATGTTTATATAATTAGTAAACATTAATTATTAAAATAAGGAGATGTCTGTCTGTCTATAAAATATCAAATTGTAAACAGCTCATAATTAATGATGATACGGTAGGTTATTAAATCTTAAAATAGCACTGTGGAATGGCGGTAAGAGAAAATTCCTAAAATAGCCCTAATTATTTGGTTATTTGCTTTGCAACAACAGATAATGAACAAAGTTAAATATAAGTGAAATAATTTTGATGTAATTTAATATCATTTATTAAACATATTACAACTACCTACCCGTCTGAAGTTAAACAAAGAAGTGGCTTTCAAAATCAAAAGGACTAAAACCAAAAAGCCATATTAAAAGTCAAGTACTAGATAATAAGAATACCAGATTTAGATCTTCTAAATTGTTTTTAAAAATGTACTTTCCAACAACTATTATATACTAAAATCATTATTATGATTAATATTATAGTTTTTTAATATATATTTTTTTAAATATCTAGGCTACACTAAGACTTAATTTCGAACTATACTTAATTTTAATTTTTTTACAAGACGTGAGCAACGTTTTGTAAAAGTCTGCAGGCCCGCCCTTGTGGGAGTCGGTATTCGCGGTTAAAAGTAGCTTATGTCACTCTCCAGCCTCTTAACTTTCTCTCTTTACTTACTTACTTAACTATCTCTACAGAAATGATACGCAAAGAGAAACCAACACACTTCTGCATTTCTAATATTTGTATGGATAACAACCATAGAGTCAGTACTGACATATTTCTGATCATAATATTGTACCAGGGCGGTTTTCAAGAAAAAAATTCATAGCGTAATGGACTTCCACATAGAAAAAATACTATTTTAAAATATACGAATGTCATCAGTTTACAAGTAAAATCTAGTTTCAAAAATATATAAATGTTCATATGATTGGTTTCTTATTTCATGAGAAATATATATTTTATTAAGAGGAAATGGTAACTGAGAAGTTCCATTACGTTACTATGTTTAGGGTGGTATTAAAACTCAGTGGTAGATCAAATCAGGATTATTTTTATTATTATATATTTTAACAAGATTAGTCTTCAACATCACAATATTATATTATATATTATATATATAATAGTATACATATTTATTTAAATAAAACAAAGGCTTTTTCTAGGCAAACTATTCCACAACGCTACTTTATGGTACGCTTTATTGCACGATGGAGTCTCTATTAACGCACTTTTCTACATCATCATCAGCCTTTAACAGTCCACTGATGGGCTAGGCCTCTTCTTTGAAAGGAGGAATTGGCCTACTATACCACGCTGGCCAAACGAGTTGGTATAGGGTTTGTATCAAGTTTTCCTTCTCTTACAGTGCTGTTCTCTGCATAATATTCTCCCTCTGTTGGCTCTTATGACACCCATTGGATAATATGGGGTGGTGAAATTCCGTATTCTTAATCCGTCACCACACGGACGGTTTGACGGAGACTTTTCTACATAACATTTCATAAAAATACTGTTAAAATAAAGTTTTAATTTACATTATTTATAACAAGTCGAATCTGAATAGTAATCTTATGAGTATATTTTTAAATTAAATATAAATATCACCACAAAATTAGGACAAGTGGCGTTAATGGAATAGGTCGTCACGTTTAAGAAATATAAGCCACAGGTTACATAACTCAGAATTAATAAACTTGAAATTAGAACATGTTATAATCATATTTCAATATATTTTTAATGAAGCTCAGTCTTTTCCGCATCCTGTTTTATTTGCCTCTGTATCTTTTTGACCGCTTCGCTGCAGTCAAAGCCATGGTTGGGTATAAAAAATAAAGTTATTTTTATAGTTAGTTTTATATTATTTGTTATTATTTTACAATGTCAAAAATTTCAATGTTATAAAAGGAATATAATGATGCGATGTGTAAACCATGCTTTAGAAATCCTCTACGTCACATTTGACGTTCCACTAGTACCACACGTAGCGTAATGGACGTGACGTAAGATGCCGTCTTAGAATCAAAGTCAAGAAATCAATGATTCAAATATAATTTTACAACATATTTCATTTAATTCGAAATTAATACACTTTTTCTTACTAGCCATGAAAAGTAATAAGTCAAATAAACGTTACTTACCTCACAAAATCTAGTTCGTAGTGGAAAATAAAAACAGACCTTCGTGACGCCTGACTGTTCACTATATGTTTCTGGCGAAACTAGGCCTCATTTAAGTCCAATGGCAGACATTTGCGTACTTAAATATTACCAATAGTAAAAAAGTACACTCTGTTCATGAATTTTTTCACTCAAACATTAGTAAACCGCTGTCGGGTATGTGGAATTTTCCATCAACGCTATTTTTAGGGACAACATAAAAAGTGTATTTTAAATTATTTTAAACACTAACGCCTTAGGAATAATGTTAATTATTCAATTTAGAGAATATAGCCCAATCAAATAACATAGCATTATTCAACCAAAGGTTAGATAACACTAGTACTTTACGTTCGTAACATTTCAAAACCCGTGTAGGACACTTCAACCTCCTAATAATACTTATATTTAAGTAAAATATAAGGATTTACGTGCTTTTGAATATGTTAATCATTAATCTAGAACGTATTTTATCGTTTACACAATAAATCACTAAGCTGTAACTGCATTTGCCTAAAGAATAAAAGTTTAAAGTCATAGGACACGCAATTTTCAACAGAACATTTTTTTTGAAAAACACACACACAGCGTGGTCACAGCTACGAGTATATCAAAAGAGACGTACAACAAATATTCTAGCAATGTACCATTGTCACCGACTAAGAAACAGAAACAGTTTTCTTATATAGGGGATTGAATTGTGTGTGTAGGAATAGCGCTGCTATTAGTTAGTTATGCAAACTCAACGCATTTACTCTGTGTGTATGTTGTGCAAGATGGTGGACCGCCGATTCTCGGCCGCGATTTTATTTCTAAGTTCAAATTAGAATTGTTACCCATAAGATATTATACGCAATTAGATGGAAATGATATGTTTACTACGTTACAAAAACGTTATCCTTCGGTCTTTTCAGATAAACAACTAAAGGAAGATGCGAAGACTGCTTTTGGTAGGGCTTGACCAATAGCTTTTGCTCTGAAAAATAAAATAGATAAAGAGATAGATTATTTAGTTGAGTTAGGTGTTTTGAAACCGGTGGAGCACGTGCGATTTGCGTCACCAATCGTGCCAGTGTTAAAGCAAAATGGACCTATACGTTTGTGCGCCCACTATTCTACCGGTGTAAACAAACAGTTAATCGTCGACCAGTATCCTTTGCCCACCGTAACTGAACTGTTGGCTAAGTTATATGGGGGCAACAGTTTACTAAATTAGGCCTGTCAAATGTTTGCAACCAATTGATGTTAGATGATGAGTCACAAGAAATAACTTGCATAAATACGCACAGGGGACTTTTCAAGCACACGCGTCTTTGTTTTGGTATCGCAAGCGCGCCGGCCGTGTTTCAGCGCGCGATGGAAGGCGTGCTCGCTGGCATGCTCGGCACACTCTGTATGCTTGATGATATTTTAGTTACCGGGAAATCTAGATCGGAGCATCTGGATAGATTACATCAAGTTTTAGATAGGTTACAAGACGTGGGACTCACATTGCAAAAAGAAAAGTGTGCATTTTTTAAAGATGAGGTGAATTACCTTGGTTACGTAATAAATAAAGATGGGTTACATAAATCACCACAGAAAATAAAAGCTATGATAGAAGCACCGTTACCGACTAATGTAAGTCAATTACAGTCATTTTTAGGGTTAGTTAATTATTATAGGAACTTTCTTCCTAATGCGTCTTCAATTTTAAAAGCTTTGTATGAGTTATTAAAAAAGGGTAGCAGGTGGTGCTGGATACAGGATCACAACAAAGCGTTTACCACCATTAGAAAGTGTTTAGCGACGGATCAAGTGTTGGCTCATTTTAACCCAGACGCAACCATAATTCTGACTGTTGATGCGTCACCCGATGGGTCGGAGAGACCGATTTCTTTTGCGTCGTGGACTCTTAATGCTGCTGAGAAACGTTACTCGCAGATATAAACAGAAGCGACCTCAATAATTTATGGCGTGAGGCGTTACCATCAATATTTATACGGCAGGTCGGTTCCGTTTATTCTCTATACCGATCATAAGCCATTGTTGTCAATTTTCGGACCCCATCGAGGGGTCCCAGAGGTCTCAGCAAATAGATTACAGAGGTATGCGTTATTTTTAAGCGGATATAATTATAAAATAGAATATGTACACAGCGCTAACAACAGCGCGGATTTCTTATCTCGCGCTTGTTTGCCCGAAGGAGCGGGGGTCGCGGAAGAGACCGCGCGTTGCACAGATACGTCGATGCCGTATCTCGACCATGCGTCGTACATTAATTTTGTAGTCGAAGGTAATTTACCGGTAACGTTAAAAGTGTTACTTGAGGCGACGGATACAGACAAGACCTTATGTAAGATGCGAGACTTTGTTTTGAATGGATGACCTAAGAAAATGTCAAATGATCGTTTGAAACCGTATCATTCGTGTAGGACGCAACTGTCTTATGAAAACGGGTGTATTCTGAGAGGACACAAGGTTGTAATTCCTGAAAAATTACAAAGTAAAATAGTAATGGAATTACATCAGTCCCATTTAGGGATCGTGAAGACGAAAGCAGAAGCGCGATCTTGGGTTTGGTTTTCGGGAATAGATTCGGCTCTAAATCGTTTGATAGGTTCGTGTGATGTGTGTACACAACTACGACTATCACCACCGCGGGCGCCGATTGCTCACTGGGAATATCCACGCACGCCATTTTATAGGGTTCATATCGATTTTCTGGGACCTATAAACGGACACACCTTTATAGTACTAGTAGATGCTTATACTAAGAGGGTAGAAGATTTTGACATGAAGACCAGTACTTCTGCCACAGCAACCATTGATAGGTTGTACGAGTTTATGTCAAGATTTGGTATTCCACATACGCTAGTCAGTGACAATGATACATCGTTTACATCACATGAGTTTAAGGTTTTTTGTAGGCAGAACGGAATTTGTCACGTGACGTCACCGACATACCACGCGGCCAGCACCGGACAGGCTGAAAGTTATGTAAAGATAGTAAAAAAGGCATTCATGAAGCTTGATTAGCGGTAATGGGGCACGAGATGTAAATAACAAACTTTTAAAATATTTGCTTGATTACAGAAATTGTTCACACAATAACCGGGCACTCGCCGGCTGAACTGGTTTACGGTCGGAAACTTAGAACACGTCTTGATCTAATTAAACCCGAGTTGCCATCACTTTCATCCACGGATCTTGCTAACGCGGTTAAACGTAAACAGTGTTTGCAAAATAAGACAGTCAAACATAATAATCAGCCTGTTACGCTACGGTGTAGCAGGCGGATCGCTGACTATACCACTACGGTGTAATAGGCAGATTGCTGACTACGCGACATCGTTAACTGCGTATTGCAACAGCACGAAGACACGAGGCGCCGATTCAGCATAGACGTCATTGTCGATCATTCTAGTTAGATTTCGCAATCATTTCCGTTGTTAATGTAAATTAATTATAGGAATACCTTAGGCACTTTTGGTTCTAACATTGACCAATAGACATCTCTTTTAGTAGTAATAATTAGACTTAGAAAATTTCTCTGTAATTCATTATTTTAATAAAATCTTATTTGGAAATCGGTTTTTTTTGCAACCTCCGTCTGCAGTCGACGTAATTGGCGCAGTCGGTAGGATACTCGCGGGCCGGTTCGCGAATCTTAGGGACATCTCACATCGATATCCGCGTTCGCGTGTCGCCCGAGCGGCTTTCAAGCAGCGACCCGAGTATCCTGAATCTACGAACGAGCTACAGACGAGGTGTATCCAGACATCGATACCGCAGAGAGACCATTCTAAGATGCATATGTAAGTACTCTAGAATAGTTCTTGAGTTGCTTTCCTTATTTTTACGTGTATCCTAAATTTTCCAAGATTTTCCATCCCAGGCCATCGCGGAATCCTAGGTTAAGAAATCCTAGATTAGATCAATTAGATTTAAATAGAGATATTAGTGATTCGGATTTATCTTTTTCTGACGAAATGGCAGTACCTACAACGCCTTCAATAGATGAAATCTACAAGGCTTTACGCATTGTCCCGGAATTTGACGGGAACCCGAATGTCTTAACAAGATTTATTAAGCTTTGCGATCAATTGGTCATACAGTATGTTAATACATTGCCTGGTTACGAACTTATAAATTTAACTTTGATTAACGGAATCTTAAACAAAATCACTGGTCCCGCGGCGCGATTAATTAACTCAAATGGAATCCCGGAAAATTGGAGCGGTATACGTAGTGCTCTGGTCAATAATTTTGCAGATCAGCGCGATGAAACCTCACTTTATAATGATTTGGCATTGTTAACACAGGGTTTAAATTCGCCTCAGGAATATTATGAGAAGTGCCAGAATTTGTTTAGCACTATTATGACCTATGTGACCTTACATGAGACAGTACAAACGACTATCGACTCTAAACGTGACCTTTATAAAAAACTGACCCTACAAGCATACGTACGCGGACTTAAGGACCCGTTAGGTTCACGCATTAGGTGCATGCGCCCAGATACTATAGAAAAGGCGCTAGAATATGTACAGGAAGAGGTTAATACTTTATATCTCCAACAACGGAATGAAACCTTTAACGTATCTGAAAAGAAACATTCAGCTCATTCTTTTAAACCATTAGTTAATACGCCCTCAGCTTCATTCAATAATTCACCGCCCCAAAAATCATACGCGTTTAACATGCCAGGGCCTTCACGTTCTAACCATAACATGATGATGATGCCAGTTCGCCCTCCACAAATTTGGAGACCAAATTTTAACTCGTCACCTCAACCTTTACAGTACCGAGGTCCATCTCGCACTCATGGGCATGATTGGTCTAAATTTGGAAACCCACCACCAACCAATTATCTCAAACCTAGGGAGATGAACTTCAATGAGTGCTATGACAGTAGTTACTATTACGAACCTTACTATGAAGCCTACCCTGACAACTATGCTTATGACTATTACGACCAGACTGGATACACGGGTGAAAACGATGACATGACACAGCACATGACTACTACTTACCCAGAAATGTACTTTTCAGCATCCGGCGAAGCTCCTTCTGAGGAAGATTCATCTTGTGACGATAAAAATTTTCAGATAGGCCCGAAATTAAGCGAATTAAAATAGAAATTAATTTACAAACTCAGCGGTACTTACCTTATGTGCAAATATCAGATCCCCCACTGAAACTTCTTATAGATACTGGTGCAAACCAATCTTTCATTAGCCCTGAAGCTGTAGCAACATATTATCCGCATTTACCTTGGAATTACGATCCCTTTGAGGTTACCAATGTGCATGCTACTACACGAAATGATTACTCTATTAACTTACCTTGTTTTCAGGAAATCAATGATCGTAATGACGTAACCTTTTACATTTATAAATTTCACGAATATTTTGATGGTTTGATCGGTCTTGATTTATTAAATAAATGGGAGTCCAATATTGATTTAAAGAACAATAAATTAGTAACGAAAAATGCAGTGAATCCCATAGCTATGTATAACTCCCGTAACTGTAATCTTTATGAAGACATTATTCCTGCAAATTCATCTAAAATTGTTAGAATTCCTGTTAACTTTCATGACGGTGATGCGTTCGTTCCCCAGCAATTTATATCAAACTGCCGTATTAATGAGTGTATAACTAGTGTTCATAATAACCGAGCTTATATAGAAATTTATAACCCGACGCCGAATGATATAATTTTCTCCATGGACAAACCTGTTAGTGCAGAAATCTTTAACATCGAGTGCACGCGTACGCAACCCATATCTCCGTCTCGCGTAAAACAAGTTCTATCTCGCCTGCGCACGGATCATTTAAATCCCGAAGAGCGTATTAACTTAGAAAAATTAGTATCCCAGTATGCTGACGTATTTTACATTGAAGGAGAACCACTTACCTTTACGAATAGAATAAAACACAGCATCCGCACGACAGATGAGATACCAGTTTACACCAAAACTTATAGATATCCATTTGTACATAGGCAAGAAGTTAGGGACCAGATAGCCAAAATGCTAGAACAAGGAATAATTCGCCCTTCAGAATCTGCTTGGAGCAGCCCCATCTGGGTTGTTCCCAAGAAAGCTGATGCATCAGGAAAGGTTAAGTGGCGCATTGTCGTAGACTTTAGGAAACTAAACGAAAAAACTTTAGATGATAAATATCCAATCCCGAACATCAATGACGTGTTAGATAAACTTGGAAACTGTAACTATTTTACCACCCTTGACCTTGCAAGCGGGTTTTATCAAGTCGAGATGAATCCCAGCGATATTTCCAAAACGGCATTTAACGTAGAGCACGGACATTTTGAATTTATGCGCATGCCAATGGGGCTTAAAAATTCTCCATCTACCTTTCAAAGGGTGATGGATAGTGTCCTTAAAGACCTCCAGAATACCATATGCCTGGTCTACCTGGATGATATCATCGTATTTAGCACATCATTACAAGAACACATCATAAATTTAGAAAAAGTATTCCAAAAACTCCGCGAGTCCAACTTTAAAATCCAGATGGATAAATCAGAATTTTTAAAACTCGAGACCGCATACCTAGGACATATAATAAGTAAATATGGAATAAAACCAAACCCTGATAAGATTGCTGCAATACAAAAATTCCCGATTCCTAAAACTGCAACAGAAATAAAACGCTTCTTAGGTCTTTTAGGTTATTATAGGAAATTCATACCAGACTTTGCGAAAATCACAAAACCCATGACACAATGCTTAAAAAAAGGTTCAAAGATTTCATTGAATGATCCAAATTACGTTAATTGTTTTTCTAAGTGTAAAACATTACTCACCAACGACCCAATACTGCAATATCCAGATTTCACAAAAGATTTCATACTCACCACTGACGCATCGAACGTAGCAATAGGCGCTATATTATCTCAAGGGACAATAGGATCGGACAAGCCAATAGCATATGCCTCTAGAACTCTTAATACTAGTGAAATGAACTATAGTACAATAGAGAAAGAATTATTGGCTATAGTATGGGCGACCAAATATCTTCGGCCTTACCTATTTGGACGCAAATTTAAAATAGTAACAGATCATAAACCTCTTCAATGGGTTATGAATCTTAAGGAGCCTAACTCAAGATTGACACGTTGGCGATTAAAATTAAGTGAATATAATTTTACAGTCGTATACAAGCAAGGTAAAAGTAATACAAATGCCGACGCACTATCTCGCGTTGAAATTAACAACGAGGAGATAAGTTCCGTTGTAGTTAACACGTCCCAAAAAGCCCCATCCGTCACTGACTCCACTACACTCACAGCTCACACTAGTGCAGAGAATCCTATTTTAGAAATACCAATCACAGATGAACCTCTCAATAAATTTAGCCGTCAGATATGTCTCACAGTTGTTAATGACATAAAGAAGCGTCCTACAGTCTCTAAACCCTTCGAAACTCACACTCGTACATCAATACAAGTATCAGACTGTAACCTAGAAGAAGATGTTATAAACGCGATTAAGGAATACGCGAACCCCAAGGTTAAAACTGGCCTTATTATACATCCACCCTTAGCCATGTACAGAATCATACCTATCATACAGAGTACATTCAAAAGTTCCGCAATGAATTTAATTTTAGCTAAAACCGAATTAGAGAACGTTAAAGAATATCTACGCCAGCAAGAAATCATTCAAAAATATCACGAGGGAAAGACGAACCATCGCGGTATTAATGAATGTCACCTTGCGTTATCTCATAAGTATTACTGGCCTAAAATGAAAGAACACATAGTAAAATACATAAATGAGTGTACAATTTGTGGACAGGCTAAATACGACCGAAACCCAGTTAAACAGAGATTCTGTGTTGTTCCTCCACCTAGCAAGCCATTTAGTGTAGTACATCTAGATTTATTCACCGCTCAAAACGAGAAATATCTTACCATCATAGATGCATTCTCGAAGTATGCCCAAGCGTATCATCTTAGAGATGGTACTGCAGTTAGTGTAGTGCAAGCCTTTCTAACATTTTGCAGTCATCACGGTGTCCCCTTATCAATAGTCACCGACAATGGGCCTGAATTCTCAAATCAGTTATTCTTAGAGTTTACTAGAGTTCATAAGATCCATCACCATAAGACCCTAGCCCATACACCGAACGATAACGGTATGGTTGAACGATTACACTCAACCTTATTAGAACATCTACGCATTTTAAAATTGGAAAAATCAAGTGAACCCGTAGTTAATTTGATGAGTTACGCTATATTGGCATATAACAATACAATACATAGTTTTACTAAATGTAGGCCTATCGAAGTAATAACTGGACACACAGATCCGCGAGACCCCTTAGACATAGATTTATCATCCCATTTGCTTCAACAATACGTACAAGACCATCGCCAGAAAATGATTAAATTATATGAAGTTATTAACGAACCGTCTTTACATAATCGAACAACATTAATTGAGAACCGGAATAAAGATCGCGACCCTGAAAAGGAGTATGAACCGAATCAACAAGTCTTTATCAAAAATCCTTTGGCAAACAGGCAAAAGCTCGCACCTCGATATACTCAGGACACTGTTCTTGCAGACCTACCGATCCACATTTACACTAAAAAGAAACGTGGTCCCGTTGCCAAATCACGACTTAAGAATAAACCTAACAACCAACCATTGTTACAGGATACCTCTGATGCTACTGATCCATCTAACCTACGCGGAGGACGTATTACTTGACTCATTGGAAGACGGACCAGGACTTCTCCCTTTTAAGCTAGGACGGACAAAATTAATATCCCATTACCATTCATTTCTGCTTGACATTGATTTAGACGATATTCAGACTAAAATTGACTTAGTAAAATCTCAATTAGATGAATTTAAACCTCAAGTTAATAATAGAACCTTAGCTGTATTTGAACCGCACATGAGTTATCTTAGAAATAAGCTAGATGAAACGTCTTCATTGTTGGATAGTTTTAAACCAAGCCGTAGTAGGCGTGGACTCATTGATGGTTTAGGTTCTGTAATCAAAAGCATTTCAGGCAACCTAGATTATACCGACGCTATTAAATATGATAAAGCTCTACGAATGTTACAGGAAAACGATAATAAATTAGAGACAGAATTTAACGATCACATAAGTTTAAGTAAGCAATGGATGTTTAAATATACTGAAATATTAAATAAAATAGTTGAAAATCAGAAAAGTTTAAGTAACACATTATCTTACACTATAACAAATTATACAAGGGATTTTGTCGGTTATGCACACTTGGCACAGTACTTATTAATTTTAAATGATAACATAGATACTCTCTTTGAGGAGTTACATAAAATAGAATATATGTTGGCCTTTATTCGAGCATCGAGCTCAATGCATTCTATGATAAGTTTAGGTAATCTTAAGGAAATGTTAAATAAAATCAAAACGTTGTATTCTGCCAACCAGATTATAAAAGTTGAGCTTAGAGAATACTATAATATTTTAAAGTTAGGTTCTTACTATAACAACAGGAAAATAGTAATAGTTATAAAAATTCCCATTGCCACTCCCGAAACTTTCACCTTATACAAATTATCCGTTGTACCTAACAAAGATAACCTGGCCCTTATACCCAGTCTACCCTTTATAGCAATTCATGGAACATATTCTTTGTACATGGAGGCTGAATGCCCGAAGTTTGATTCATGGTATCTCTGCGAGGAGAAACTCAACAATGGGCTACGAACCACACCGCACTGCATCCAACAGCTCATTACAGAACAGCAAGTAGATTCCTGCAAACTAACACCAATCGTCTTAACCTCGGAAGCGCTGGAACAATTGGACGAAAAACATTACACACTCAGCTTCCCAAAGCCTACAAAAGTTCAAATCTCTTGTGGCCAAGATCAATACCGGATTCTCCATGGTAGTTATCTCGCTGTAATACCGAACAATTGCTTCATAAGAACTCCAAAGTTTACAGTTACTAATACTGATAACCGCATCAAAGGCAATGCTCTGAAAATTCTACAACCATCTTCACCTCAATCTGACTTAGAAGAAACATCAATCAGGCTAAACTCCGTCAACCTTGAAAACCTTCATGACAGCTACAGGAAAATCTCCCTGCAATCACCAGTCAAGCTTACACAGGTTGAAAGTTGGAGTATCTATCACACTACGATACCTATCTACCTAATACTATTCGGTGCAACTGCACTAAGTATTGTACTCGTATGGAAACGGCGTCAACTGAAAAGGACAGGGATGACATCCAATCCTTCAAGAGCTAATGAAGAACATCAAACCCATGAAATGGATTCGGAAGGTCGCATTCATCCCTCTGAAATGAAGATTATTCCCAGCAGCATCACAGCAACATTTTCAACGGCTGCTGACAAATAGTTGCTGATCTTCGGGGGGAGGTGTTACGCTACGGTGTAGCAGGCGGATCGCTGACTATACCACTACGGTGTAATAGGCAGATTGCTGACTACGCGACATCGTTAACTGCGTATTGCAACAGCACGAAGACACGAGGCGCCGATTCAGCATAGACGTCATTGTCGATCATTCTAGTTAGATTTCGCAATCATTTCCGTTGTTAATGTAAATTAATTATAGGAATACCTTAGGCACTTTTGGTTCTAACATTGACCAATAGACATCTCTTTTAGTAGTAATAATTATTAGACTTAGAAAATTTCTCTGTAATTCATTATTTTAATAAAATCTTATTTGGAAATCGGTTTTTTTTGCAACCTCCGTCTGCAGTCGACGTAATTAGCCTTTCACCATTGGTACGACAGTTTATTATAAAAAAACAATCTGGACACAGTAAATATGCTTGGTGTAAAGGGAAGGTAATTAAAAAAATCGGCAAGGTGGTATATTTTATTAAAGTCTTGGTAACTTCAGCTATATTAAAGAAGCATAAAAATCAGATTATTTTGTGATGGCGTGGATATAGACCTCGAGGAGTTAAGTGACAGTCAAGCTTCAGAGTCACAGTCAACAGAAGAGGTGTCGAATCCAGCCACGCAAGAAAGAGAGGAAGATACATCAGTTGCTACAAGATCTTCTGAGCTGACAAGAGCTGTCACGCCGCCAGTTTTGCCTATCGTAGTTCCACAAATCTCATCACCAGAGAATTTAGGGGAGGAGGAGGAGGAATTCCAAGAGACTATATCCGACCCTCCAAGCATTGAGCATACTGACGAGGCACCTATGCAACAGCAGACACATGAGCCTATGCCATTACGGTCTAAACGTAATCGGCCAAAAGTCGACTACAAGCTATTTTATTCGATATTGTTTTATATTTACTTATTATTTGTTTATTACTAAGAAATCTTTGTAGCTTAGTTGTTTATTTGTATGCCTAAGCTAAGGGGAGGAATGTCAAGTATGACAAAATGTCAGACATACGCACTATTTATTCATTTATTAAATACAGTTACTCTCACTACTTACAGTCACCCAAAACGTAACGAGAGCTAAGGTAATATTATTTTAAAACACATAAAACATTACAATTAATATAAATTTTCACTCTAATAATATACAGTAATGATATAATTCCTACATTTAATAACTCAAATCTAAATCTTTAATTTAAGTGCATTAAAATTCAATAGTATCTAAAATCAAAAAATCAGTCAAACAAAAATATAAATCAAATTTGTCATAATAATTATTATATTCAAATAAAATTTTAAAATATACATGTACCAAAATTGTCATATTACATTATTAATTTATATCAAATTCCCAAGTGACAATACCTAACAGAAAACCAGTATTATTAAAACTGTTATTAATCTACACATATTATATATAAATTTACTTACAGACGAAATAAAAAATCTTTAACATGTCGCGTAAATTGCAAAAACTTATCATAAAATATGTCAACATTTGGCTATGTTGCATATAACTATGTTGCATGACATGAAATAAAATACTTGGTTGTCACCCATATCTATCAAACCCTATTTAATATTTTTTCGATCTATGGCCTCAACAATATTCAATCTATCGTATCTCTAATCGACAAATCCACGTGGATTTGGCGATCAAAGGTACATATTTGACATATTTTACTTATATACTTATATAACTTATGTTGTAGCCAAATCTATATATGGGTTGATCGAATACTATCTGGCACTCTGCTGACAAATTCATCAAAAACCACTAAGAACGAAAAAACATTAAAAAAAATTACTACATTTGTCTAAAACAGAACTGCCTTAAATATAATTATATCGTGAGTTTACACGTGCACGAATTGTAGGCTTACAAAATGATATAAAGCACAAGGTATAATAATATAATAATGCTGACCAATTTTATTAAAAACCTGGACAAGTTTGAAACTCAAGAACAAAGAAAGATTAAGCAAGCTAGCCGTAGGAAAGATTTTACAAGCCTTGTTCAGGGTAAATTAAATGTCGTACAACACAGTTCTTTAGTCCTAGCAGTAAGCATCTTTGATAAACTGCCAGTTGACATGAAAGATATTAACAGCACACATATTTTTAAAAACGACTGCCTCGTTGGTCTCGCGGCATACATGTGCGCGTGGAATCGGGAGGTCCCGGGTTCGATTCCTGGGTCGGGCAGTGTTATTGAGTTTTTCTGTCACGAAATTCTCAGTAGCAGCACGGAGTCTGTAAATGTACCCGGTACGGCAATAGGCTCGCCCCTTATTACGTGGGACTAAAGTATATCTGGCGAAAAGTGGGGTAGAAATACACCTCTGCCTACCTCTTCGGGGTTATAGGCGTGAGACTATAGATAGATAGATATTTTAAAAAATAAATTAAATTCATTTCTCTTGAAAAAGAGCTTGTCAAGAGTTGTTTTCAAGAGAAATGACTTTAATTTATTTTTAAAAATATGCATAGACGAGTTTCAAAGTGATAGCATGTCGGATTTTTTGGAATTTTATTATTAACTTTTTAATTATATAATTTCTGTAATGACTTTCTATTTATATTGTACTGTATGGTTATAATTTTTTTTAATTATGTTATTTTTATTATGTTTATTATGTAAGTTTGAAATTCTACACAATATTTTTTGTAATGAATAAATGACTAATAACTAATATAATGAACAGCAAGTATAAAACACCTGATAAGCCGCATAAACGACTTACCTTCATTTACGTTAGAAGCAAAACTTCTGTACCTACTAATGAAACCGAAATTTCCCCTAAATAGTCCAACTGCGACGCTAATGGGCCGCTAATGCATCGCTAATAATATTGAATTATTATATTTATATAATCTGATAAAGATTATATAAATATAATAATATAACTTTGTACGAACGTTTCTATACTAGTGGACTGTACTTAATGTTTTTTTGGCTCTTGCTTGCTAAGAAACAAAATAAAAGCATAATAAAATTAAACTACAGTTTACGGATTTTATCGCATTATATTACTTTCACTGGTTATGTACCTCCAGCTTGGGACCCTGTTATCAGGCTAATGAAACCCAAAAAGAACAAAGTCACCAGAAGACATCAAGACACAGTGAGCATATTCTGCGATAGTAACACCAATAGTTGCAAAATGTTCGGGTACTTTGAGATAACTTTCAAATTCAAGACAAATATCACCTCAGTCTGCCGTGAACATGAATCCTGTAAGGAATTCAAAACGTCGGCTAGTAATAAAAATGTAGTTTCTAGATCTTTCGGTTTAAATGTAATAACAAATAACCAGTGAAAGTAATATAACGCGATAAAATGCGTAAACTGTAGTTTAATTTCAATGTGTAACATTCGCGTAAACCCAAGAAAATATTAGCATAATAAAATTTAAAAAAAGAAATATTTCTACTTTGCAAGAGTAGGTACTAGAATGATGACTAAGCGTAACGTAACTTTGACGTACTTCATCCTATAAGAGAAACTAATACTCAACGCTCAGTCTAGACTTTTCAAAAACACATTCAGTATTCAATTTATGAATATCTGTTTTTCTAATTTTCATAATTATTAGCTAAAACTTATGAAGACCAGAAAGTGAGTACGTATGTTATTATTTGTTATTCTGCTTTTGGTCTTCATAACATTCAAACTTTTTTCACTTAGTTTACAGAGTAACATTTATCGAGTGCCAAACAATTTTCTTCTAAAAATTCATAAATAAATACCACGCTGCTTCATCCAGTAATCAAACCAGGATAATTATGACTGGCATATTTGTGAAATGACTGCATGGCTAAAGTCAAAAAAATACAGTAAATAAGAAAATATAACAAAGTAACAAAATATTATAATATTTTTATTTGTCGAGTCTTGTTTTCTGACAAGAAAGGTCTACGTTGTAACAAACAAGCATAGCATTTCGAGATCTTCTCGTTTTGGTAAAAATAAAAAATGTTGCCTTAGAATATTATATTATTAAATATAATATTTTCAACAAGCTTCGTTCCAATTATTATCATTCATTTATTTATTTATTATTCATATATAAGCATTTGCATGTTTACGCCGAGGATTTTAAATTGAATGTCACATTAATGTCTTGTCATATTATTATACGCGTATTACAAAACATAATATAATAAGAAAACATATTGATTCCCAATGTTTTACGTTTTGGATTACAGGAGTTTGTTATTTCTTTTTCTGTATTCAAATTTTCTTATTGTAGAGAACTTACAGTAGCTAGTTGCTTTTTATGAGTTACTGGCGAGCGACATGCTTGATAGTCCGTGCTAAATCTGACCGTATACAAACATTGCTATAACGCCGCCTGGTCGCAGTGACCTGGAAAATCCTGAATCTTCTTGCAATTTTTGCCTGCATGGCCCAGTCGATAGCTGTGAGACTGCTAACTGCCTACCCCTTTGGGGATACAGGCGTGACGCTATATAATCTTGCAACTTATATTTAAGTATTTTTTGTAGCATAATAGATACTGCAACGTATATGTTGAAGTAGATCTGATAAATTACTACTAGATTCTGTTCCCAGCTCCGTCAGGCTACCTAAGCTGAACCTAGGAAGTATATGAATTTAATTTTTAGTGGTCATTAACATTTCTTTTTAAGAAAATTGTCTTTAGACATTAAGATACGCACCTGTTTTTCAAGTAGCCGATATATTGGAACAGTTGCAAGCACTATGATTACGGATACTAGATGTGCTGATGTATTACGCTGGATGAATGGTACGAGCAAGTGTATTATTATATACTGTGATACAATTTATAATTAATAAACTAAGGAGGTATTATTTTATAAACTATACTGGAGTAAATAAGACCTGTAATTACTATAATACATAGGTTTGGTAGTCGTACTAGCTAGTTTAGGTTAACATATTTGTTGGATAATGATTTGTGTAGGTCCTTTGTACCTTGTAGTTCATCATTATTATAAAGAACAACAGAGGGTTAATATAAATTTCCTTTTATTATATTATTATGTCCTTATTTTAATAAAAATATAATGTATAACTGATAAGACATAATTAATATGATATTAATAACATATATTGTGGCTAACTGACGCACTAAGAATAATTTCAGTGAGAACGATAACATATTTATTAATAGAGTTTATTTATTTTCACCACTCCTGGTATCTGTAATGAACTCTTACAAGATATATTTATTGTATTTTGCAAGCCAATGCAAATCGCGTGAAAATTTTATGACGTCATTGAGCTGGGGGCCTAGTCTGAGGCTTGCACTGTGTTGTCACGGTGTAGACTAGTTGACGGGAACGCCTAGCGGATAGTTTCTGTCAGAAGATATTGACAGCGCCCGTATGATCTGGTGACGGAGCTGAGAGGTGACTATAGGTACTCCGCAATAAAACGACACAACCCTATCGAGTTTGGGCTCGTGTGGTTCCTATTGATGAGTAAAATGTTTTACTTTAATTTATTAAGGCTTACTGTCGCATTAAAATTTCTGCGAGAATATAATGAGCTGTGTAATACACATAATAACATATTAAAAACAGTAAAGCTTAGAAAATACTTCAAAAATATTTAAGTCGTGCATTCTTGACTATACACGTGCCAGCAAGAGTATTATAATACATACATACATAGACTCACGCCTGTTTCCCCGAAGGGGTAGGCAGAGGCATATTAAACGCCCACTTTTCGCCAGTGTTTTGATCCCACGTAATAGGTGGCGAGCCTTATAATATGAAACAATAAAAGTTAAGCAGGCTTCTATCTTGCAACACTAGTGCTATTATGAATCCATCGGTAGACATTGAGTACCTACACTATATATAATTCACCCGTTTCTTCTAGTTTTAGATAAAGCTCGTTTCTTATAGTACTCGCACGGGGACACTGTAATGGCAACTCTGCATGTATTTCGCATTGGAGGTAAGCTTCTTAATTTTGTTAGGCTGCGTATTCGTAAAAGATGAGCGTTTCTCAGCTGCCTCAACTAGTAGGCATTTTTCTCGCGCCCCTAACGTACCAGAAGCTTAGATTAAATAAAAATAATAACAAAAGGTAGACTTATAACACTAAATATTGTGCGAGAGATAAAACAGGAAGATTATTAATTCAAATTCAAATTCAAAATCCTTTATTCATTTGGGTCACAATGTGACGCTTATGAACGTCAAAATAATAAATTTATAAAATAATTACTTATACTCAAATTTAAAACATTATTACTGTATGCTTCTACATTTACATTTACTGCCACGTTCGCAAAGCAATAGGTAGAACCATGAGAAAGAACGGGCAATAAAACTCACGGTCACTCTTTTTCATCGCCAGGTTTTGCATAATACACAATTTACATTTTGTAAGGTGCTGCAACTGTTACACCTTCTATATCACTTGTATATATTTACTGTACATCATAATACTCAAGCATAATACTTTTGGTTAGCCTCCTCAGAATAGACATGGTGAAACAGGAGCATCCACTTACATTATATATACCTAATAATGCAGGCAATCCGCGAAAGTGATCAGAACCCTGATGGAAATGATGCAGTTAAATATTAAAATCTAATACAAGCCCGCAAGACCATCATCGACCAGTCATCGCAAGTAGCACCCGTTCACGAGTATGACGCATGTGCCAGCCATCATCCCTCTCGCCATATTAGAGGGACAGGGATGACCCGACACACGACGCCACCACAAGAAATGACATTTTAGTGAGCATGACGACAACGGTATACGAACCAGCAGTAAGAAACAATCTATTGGTATACTGACCATGACCGCCAATTACCTCCATTTTCCAGATCGTTATTATTAACATAAGTTAGTGGAACGCGTGAAGGAATGCAAATGTAGAAAGAATTATGTGAAGGTGACAAGTGAACAATGATATGATCAGAGATAAATAATGTTAAACTACATTCAACAAATCATAAAAATATCCAAATCCTGCAAAAATCATGTGTTCATGAGGCACCTCCACTTAACATGTAAATAAAATAATCGTGAGTTAAACAAGCCTAAGCCTATCCCCACGGTGTTTTATCATTTAAAAATTCCTTAATAGTGTAATAACCCCTTTGTAAAAGAGAGTTCCTAATTGTCCGTTTGTATTTGTGCATGGGTAAATTCATTATTTCAAGAGGCAATTTGTTGAAAAATCGTATACCAATCCCCGCAAATGAGTTCTGAACTTTATGTAGACGGTAGTTAGTTCCCACCAGTTTATGCTTATTCCTTGTGTTCACGTTGTGCAAATCACTATTTTTGCGGTATAGAATTAAGTTTTTCTTAATGTACATTAAGTTAGCATATATATATTGCGATGCAACTGTCAATATGTCTACTTCTTTAAATTTATCACGTAAAGAATCTCTAGCACCTAACTTATAAATTGCACGTATGGCCCTTTTTTGAATGATAAAAATAGTCTGTATATCAGCAGCTGTACCCCATAACATTATTCCGTAAGACATTACGTACAACTAAAGTAAACTAGTCTAGCAGTATCTATATCTGTGAATTCTCTAACTTTTCTAACTGCAAACGCTGCAGAACTAAGTTTTACTGCGAGACAGGATATTTGGATAAGTTACACCTAACAATACGGTTGATTCGACTAGTTCAATTGTTTCCTTATTTAAAATTATATTAGTAGGAACACTTTTGACATTAGGCAAAGAGAATTTAACACATTTGGTTTTGCTTGAGTTGAGTACCAAATTATTTGTCGAAAACCAATCTAATACTTGTGCAAGAGTGTTATTGACGGTATCAAAGTTACTTAAATTACGATCAACTTTAAAAATTAGTGACGTATCGTCGGCAAACAAAACAATATCACATAAATTTTGTACAAAGAACGGCAAATCATTAATATATATTAAAAAAAGAAATGGACCGAGAATAGAGCCCTGTGGAACGCCCATTCCTACTGGCAAACCTAGAGACCTACTCCCATTAACATCTACATACTGAATTCTATCACTAAGGTAGCTGGCAACAAGATTGAGTGCGGTATCTCTAATACCATAAAATTTCAATTTAAGTAAAAGCGTATTATGTTCCACACAGTCAAAGGCCTTTGATAGGTCACAAAAAACACCAATGGCATCCTTCGAGTTTTCCCAAGCATTGAAAATATGCTTTAACAAAGTTACACCGGCATCAACGGTGGAGCGACCCTTAGTAAAGCCATACTGTTCACTGTGAAATAAATTAATTGTGTGAAAGTGGCTCTCTAGTTGATGCAAAATAATCTTTTCAAAAATTTTACTAATAGCAGGCAAGATAGAAATTGGCCGAAAATTACTAGGGTCGCTCTTTGATCCCTTTTTGAATAATGGTATTACTTTACTGTGTTTCATTAGATCAGGAAATACTCCTGTATCTACGCATCTGTTGAATATTGCAGCTAAATATGGAGCTAAGCTAGAAATAATTTGTCGCACAAGTTTAACAGAAATGCCCTATAAGTCAACAGATTTTTTATTATTGAGCGTCTTGAATACCTTCAGTATGTCATTGGTGTCAATATATTTAAAATTAAAAAGCACATCACACTCATTCACATTGCCCCTAACCAACATTTCTGCTTTGTTTGGACATGAATCTAGACAGCTGGTTGTGTTCACTGGTATGTTTATGAAGAAATTGTTAAATGTCTGAGCAACATCAGTTTTCCTAGTAATAATTACACCATTAAATTTTAATTCATAATTGTTATCTACCAATTTAGCTCGACCAGTCTCATTGTTAATAATGCTCCAAGTAGTTTTAATTTTGTTCTTGGATTTTTTGATTTTATTGCTTAAATATAAGGATTTGGCTAAAGCACATGTCCTCTTAAAAACCTTTGAATAATTTCTAACATATTGAATAAATTCAGGATTAAAATTGTATTTCTCCATACCATATAGATCATACAACCTAGCTCTACTTTTGTATATACCTACTGTTGCCCAATGACAAAATTTTACTTTAATGCTCCTTGCAAACGACTTCAGTTTAAAAAATTTATTGTACTCATCACTAACAATTTTAAATAAGCATTTATATAATTCATCAGGATCATCAACGGTTAAGTCAATACTGGCGATCTTGGCAGCAACATCATTACTAAAGTGTTTTAGGCGAGCAGAGGTCATTGGCCTACATGTAATTTCTTGTACTTTAGGGGTTGTATTAGTTGGAATTACAACCTTTTGCCCGCAGTGATCCGATGTCAAGTCAGTTAAAACAGCCTTACTAAAATAAAGACAATTGCAAAAAACATTATCTAAGCATGTAGACGAATGTGAGGTTATTCTAGTTGGTTCAGAGAACAAAACATTTAAATTAAATGACCTAAATAAGCTAACTAACCTAGTACAAATTGGTGATTTTTCTAACAAATTGACATTAAAATCGCCGCATACGATTATAGACTTCCTACTAGAAATTATGTGTTTTAAGACATCCTCAATAATGCTTTCAAACTGAGTAAAGTCGCTTTGTGGTGGTCGATACACACACACTATAATATGTTGTTCAAGCTCAACACAAGAAATCTCAGCAGTGCGCTCGATAGAAAGTTTAGCTATATCCTTATGTTCTTTACATTTCAAACTATTACATACATATATTAGAGAGCCACCACGAATAGCCTTCTTTCTTACGAATGCACTTATAACTGAGTAATGTTGATTGTTAAATATTAATTGATCACCTCGCAACCAATGTTCTGTAATACATAAGATATCAATCTTATGTTTATTTAAAAATAAATCTATTTCTAATTCTTTGCCAGATAGGCCTTGTATGTTTTAATGAACTAAGTTTAAAACACATGAATGCCTATCTGTTGTCTCATCTAATAGTTTAAACTAATAGATGTGTCAATACTACTATTGGTATAACTATTATCTACCAAATTCCTAAGTACTCTAGTAGTACTCCTGTCAGTATATAAATTAAATGCTAATAATTTAGCAAGTTGTCGCCTATGTATATAAGAAAGATACATAGTATCTTTTGTTAAAAAGAAATTACTAATAAAATATTAGTGTCAAAAAATAAAATACTGTCACTTATGACATGTCCTATTGTACAATAATAGATTTAATTTGCCTATCTGCCTGTTTTGGTCATCTGTGAGAGCATATGAATAAGGCAATGCACAAATAATAAAGCTACATCCTATTTTTGTGCTAACATCTATCATTAAGTCTGTTAATTCTATGAGACTGTTTTTGGAGACTAATGAGCTGTCACCATACAATATGATGACAGTAGTTTGTGCATTCAAGTCGGCATTCTTAATCTTATCAACTAGGGTACAAGACTGAGCTCCAGGTGAACAAAAGTTCTGTACTGGTTGCTCAGTGTAATGATCAATTAAGCTCCCTAAACCCACTCCCAGTTGGTCTGAAAAAATTATTACATTCTTACTGTCAGTCTTTACTGGATGCAGTTTGTTTTGTGTATTATACTGACATCCATGTGCATTCAATTCTATTGATTCAGCAGGTGTAGTCGCACACTTAGTTGTACAACTGGAACAGTAATTATTAGAGTTGGATAATGAGGTAAGTTGTTTTAAATTTTCTCGACCAACTCTTGAAATTTCTTCATATTTTAAGATGTATTCATGAGTCTCATTCTGGTGTTCCATTATAGTTCTAGTGAGTTGAGCTTGTAGATTTGATATTTGTGCTTGCAACTCACTTGTGTGTTGTTCATATAACAACCTACCAGAAACTAATTCTTCATTTGTTTCCTCAAGCTTTAATAAAAGAGACTCACACTCTTTATTTAATTTACGGTTATCTTGTGCATACTGACTCAATTTGGTAGACCACTTAGGACCAGATCTAAGTTTCTTAATTAATTTATTTAACTTAAACAATTTTCTAAATTTATTCTTACTAAGGCATTTTTTGAAACAGTTACATTTAAGAGCTTTTAGCACATTAATTTTGTCACCCAGGAGCTCAGAGAATAAGTTGTGAGTAGCAGTACTGTTAAAGGCCGCATTTGTGTCTTCTAGAGTTGAAATTCTGCCATAAGCCTCATTGAGACTTGCTTCTAACTCCGCATTGCGGCTAAGTTGACTGGAGTAAATTTCGTCGCAGCTGCTGAAACACCTAACTTCTTCTCGTAGTCTGTCCCGTTGATCCAAGACATCCATATGCTCTATATGCAGCTCCGTGAGTTGTGTCTTCAGCTCAGATATACGGTCATTTACAATTTTAATTTCTTCTTCACAGTCAACGCGTTCCCTTAATAGTTGACTGTTGTCATCCTTGTATTTCTTTAACTCGAGCAGAGTTATTCTTAATTTATATTCCACCTCCTTGGCCGTTGCCTTCCGAGTCATCATATGGGTAGACATTGCCAAGGATTACAAATTACCTAAAAAATAAGAGAACAGCTGAGCAAAGTCAAAGAAGAGAAGAGATGTGATGGGGCTTGAGTATTATTGTATAGACAGAATAAATAAGAAAAGTTACAAAAGAAAAGGGGGGTATATGAATAAAAAATATATTAAATTAATTAATTGTAGAAACTAAGAAATTGAGAACAATTTAGGTAATTTGAATACTTTAGAGTAATTATCTAATACTTTTACAAGGTTTCTATTGAAATATCTCAGGTGATGAACTTAATCAACTTATTAATAAAATGTAAGTAGGTATACAAGTTACAGGTTTAAACCAATAATAGCTAATACAGATAAGTACACAAATATATGAAGTACAGACAAGAATAAACAGTGTAGTAATTGTGAAGTGTATCTGTAGATTGTGTTTGTCTGGGGCTTTTGTTTAGTCCTCGATTTTGCTTCCACATATAGTCAAGCAAAAGGAGACAGAACTGAGCCAGATGTGTGTTGGACGTAGCTCACACGGGGGTGAGCCGAGTAATTCGGTGTTGTGGAGTGTTGAATAAGTTTTAATAAGTATTATACTCCCCGGGTTTAAGTCGTAGCAGATGTAAATTCAAATCCGTCCGTTGACACCAAGTCTCTGTTCTGTTCGCTCGAACTTGGGCCGTGTAGATATTACACTTTTTACAAACACCATTTTAACAATAACTTCTTTTCACTATTTTATCAATATATACTAACTTATATGTTAAATAATCAATTAAAATTATATTAAAACTTTTTTAATTACGGAGCTAAAATTATTGACGTCTGGCGGTTACAGTTGCCAGAGCAAAAATGGATTAGTAAATACACGTCACTATATTTCGGATCAAGTAAAATATGTTAATAAGTTAAAATCTTAATATTACTGAGAGTATTGCTAAACATACCCAAAGGGCCTAATTAAAACATATAAACTTTGTTTTTTACACAGATAACTCCTGTAGGTACTAGGAGTAGGTACGTCCTGTATTGCAAACTTACAAACAATCTTACAAACTTTCAATCAGCGGACACAAAGTATACTCAGACTCTACACAATAATTAATTGATAACACAGTATGTAAAAAAGCGATATGTTTTCTCGTCTGGAAACCAAACCCATGTGTTTTGGCGTACTGCGTAATCGCGGGGCGACCGCCTAAGCGACAATACCATACCATTTGGAGTCAAAATAATTACAAGTCAGGATATTTTCATTAACCACCAGAAGCTCATTAGCTTCTACCATTTTCCATCAATATGGTAGCCCCAACCGAAATATATTATAAAAAACCTAAGGAATCTTTTAATCAATTTTTCTTACCAATAGGATATTATCCTAAAGTGAGAGTGATTGACCTTTTGAGTATTTTGAGCTGACTCAGCGAGCCGTGTGGTTGACGGCATAGAATACAAGTGTCACCACCCCCTATCTTCCCGTGGGTGTCGTAAGAGGCGACTAAGGGATAAGACGATGCAAATACCATCTTTGCGTAGAGACGGAAAACTCGACATCAAACCCTATACGACTGCCTCGTTGGTCTCGCGGCATAAATGTGCGCGTGGGATCGGGAGGTCGCGGGTTCGATTCCTGGGTCGGGCAGTGTTATTGTGTTTTTCTGTCACGAAATTCTCAGTCGCAGCACGGAGTCTGGAAATGTGCCCGGTACGGCAATAGGCTCGCCCCTTATTACGTGGGACTAAAATATATCTGGGACAGTTAATCTGACGAGTAGATACTCGTCATAGTATCTCCCCCAGCGCAAGCAGTCAACCGAAAGATGGCGGTCAAACCATCCGAACCTGGCGGAAGAAAATCCTAGATGCTAGATGGGCAGCAGCGTCCAGCACTAAAGACTTCCGCCACTGCGATCGCCAATACGCCTGCCAAGCGTGGCGATTATGGCAAATCCCCCCATCATGAACCACACCTATAAAAACCGGCCCCTAGTCCCCGGCGGCCCCGCTAGTCCTGGTTATGGTAGCGGCCATGGTAACGGCGGGGCAAGGGGTGCGAAGAATCTCCGGAAGAGATCGGGATACCACCACCAACGACAATTGGCCCTGGCAACACTGAACACGCGCACACTGCGGACCGACGAGAAGATTGTCGAGCTGGAAGAAGAATTGAGCAAGTTGCGATGGGATATCATAGGCCTATCCGAAGTCCGAAGACAGGGGGAGGACTCGATAGTTCTCAATTCCGGTAACTTGCTCTTCTACCGGGAGGGCGACCAACAGTCCCAAGGTGGTGTCGGGTTCATCGTCCACAAATCTCTCGTGACCAACGTGGTAAATATCGGAAGTGTGTCGAGCAGGGTAGCGTACCTTATACTCAGAATATCCAAGCGGTATTCGCTGAAGGTCATACAGGTATACGCTCCGACCTCGTCACACCCCGATGAGGAGGTGGAAGCCATGTACGAGGATATATCTCGGGCTATACATGGCTACAAAACCCATTACACCGTGGTCATGGGAGATTTTAACGCGAAACTGGGCAAACGCGACGGTGATGAGCTCAGAGTGGGGCAATGTTGTTATGGGCATCGGAATTCCCGGGGTCGCTTGCTGCCTAGCTTTATGGAGAAGGAAGGACTCTATATGATGAACTCCTTCTTCAAGAAGCGAGAATGCCGCGAGTGGACCTGGGTAAGTCCAGACGGTGCAACCAAAAATGAGATCGACTTTATCATGTCGACGAAGAGGCAGATATGCAATGATGTCTCCGTGATCAATTCACTTAAAGTGGCGAGCGATCACTGAATGGTAAGAGGCACATTGAATATCTGTACAAGCCTCGAACGGTCGAGGTTGATAAAGTCCACGCTCCGACCGGCACCGGTTCATATCCAAAACCCCAAGAGCTTTCAGCTCGAACTCAAGAACCGTTTCGAATGCCTGGGCGAATGCGTAGATGTGGACGAGTACAGTAACGGGTTCGTGGATGCTGTCCATAAAACAGGGGCAAAATTTTTTAAGCCCCAGAAAAGCAAGAGAACCAGCAAGATCTCGGATCCGACCCTCGAGCTGTTAGAGGAAAGGCGCAAGATGGTTCTGCTATCCTCCGACGACATGCCGAAATATCGGCACCTCAACAGACAGATCTCTAAGTCTCTGACTCGCGATCTCCGCCAATACAACACAAAACGTGTTCGTGAGGCGATCGAGCAGAATAAGGGTTCCAAAGTGTTCCAGAGGGATCTGTCTGTTGGGCAGAGTCAGCTGACAAAGCTAAAGACGGAAGATGGCAGAATCGTATCGTCCAAGCCTGAGCTCTTGGAGGAGATCGAAAGGTTCTATGGTCAGCTATACACGACAACGCAACAACCCGCAAGCACTCCAGCGTCAGACCCTAGAGCTGGATTGACCCGACACTATACCGAAGATATCCCGGACGTCAGCATGCACGAGATTAGTGTGGCTCTCAAACAGCTCAAAAACAACAAGGCGCCGGGTGATGACGGAATTACGAGCGAGCTTCTGAAGGCCGGCGGTGCACCCGCTAGAGAAGCCCTCCGGAAGCTATTTAATTCCGTCATTCTCGAGGGTAAAACGCCACAGGCGTGGCACAGAGGTGTGGTGGTGCTTTTCTGTAAGAAAGGGGATAAAACCCTCTTAAAGAACTACAGACCCATCACACTTCTGAGCCACGTCTACAAGCTGTTTTCGAGGGTCATCACGAATCGTCTCGAGAGCAAGCTAGACGACTTCCAGCCTCCCGAACAAGCCGGTTTCCGTAAAGGCTATAGTACCATAGACCACATACATACGCTGCGGCAGGTTATACAGAAGTCCGAGGAGTATAACCAGCCCCTATGCTTGGCGTTTGTGGACTATGAGAAAGCCTTCGATTCGATCGAAACCTGGGCGGTGCTACAGTCTCTCCAACGGTGCCGGATTGACTACCGATATATCGTAGTGCTGAAGCGTTTGTATGAAAACGCCACTATGTCAGTCCGCCTCCAGGACCAGAGTTCGAAACCTATTCAACTCCAGCGAGGGGTGAGACAGGGGACTGTCATATCCCCGAAACTGTTCACCACTACGCTGGAGGATGTTTTCAAGCTTCTGGACTGGAATGGGCTCGGCATCAACATCAACGGTGAGTACATCACTCACCTTCGATTCGCAGACGATATCGTAGTCATGGCTGAGACCATGAAAGACCTAGGCACAATGCTCGATGGCCTCTGTAGAGTCTCTCAACAAGTAGGTCTTAAGATGAACATGGACAAGACGAAAATCATGTCGAACGTCCATGTTGTACCTGCTCCTATTCAGGTTGGGAACTCTACGCTCGAAGTTGTCGACAAGTATACCTACCTGGGACAAGTAGTCCAATTAGGTAGGTCCAACTTCGAGAAGGAGGTCAATCGTCGAATCCAACTCGGTTGGGCAGCGTTCGGGAAGCTACGACATATCTTCTCGTCCGATATCCCGCAGTGTCTCAAGACGAAAGTCTTTGACCAGTGTGTGTTGCCAGTGATGACTTACGGATCAGAGACGTGGTCGCTCACTATGGGCCTTATCAGAAGGCTCAAGGTCACTCAGAGGGCGATGGAGAGAGCTATGCTTGGAGTTTCCCTGCGAGATCGAATCAGAAATGAGAACCAAAGTCGCCGACATAGCTCTCCGGATAGCCAAGCTGAAGTGGCAGTGGGCAGGGCACATAGCTCGAAGAACCGATGGCCGTTGGGGCAGAAAGGTTCTGGAGTGGCGGCCACGTACCGGACGACGCAGCAGAGGTAGGCCCCCCGCAAGGTGGACCGACGACCTCGTCAAGATCGCGGGAGGGGGTTGGATGCGGGCGGCTCAAGACCGGTCTGTGTGGAGAACCTTGGGGGAGGCCTATGTCCAGCAGTGGACGTCGTTTGGCTGATATGATGAGCTGACTCAGCAACTAAAAAACAACGGAACAATATTTTTGTATTTATTCAAAAGTTTCGTAACCATAAATAATTTTAATATTTACACTTCATTACATACGATTGATCTTTGTTTTGATCGGCGATTCCGCTTCGCATCATCTCAGCAGCATTTACATAATCCATTCGATTTATGACGAAAGAACGAATTTCAATGCTATATCTATAACATTTATAATATAATATCTTTAATATAATAATAATCTTTATTCAAAAATAACACAGTGAATAGATACATTAGGTCTGGGTAATCTTATAATAATATAATACTTTATAATCTAATAAACAATAAATAATTAACATATAGGTAGTTTAAAGCCGGCATAGGTTATTTTTACTTTGCTATCTAGTGTTTAAAATTAATTGCCTGAACTAGGTTTTCACCTGTGTTTCAGGCTATTTTGTACTTATGTAATATAATTGTGCAAATAAAACAAATGTGCATACGCTTAAAATTAACATTGACGCAATAATAATTAAAATCGAGGCTATTGAATAGTAGGTGATTATTTTATGACAGTAAGCAAATTATACAAGGTTATATAGCGGGTCTTACTCGCGATAAATCTTATATTTAAGGCAAAAAACCGAGGTATTTATGCCTTAAATATAAGATTTATCGCGAGTAAGACCCGTTATATAACCTTGTATAATGTATACTAATCGCGAAAGTTTAAAATAGTAAGCAAATTCTCAGTATCGGAGTAGGTCATTGTTTGTAAGTGTCTAGTTATGATTATTTTACATTGTTTATAACTAAAATTATATATATCTAGTAACTTATTTAATCTATTGTATAAAAAAGGGCCTATGAATAAGAAAAATCTATTAATAAAGACATGTTTACCATGAAACTTAGTACAAACTAGATCTTTCCGTCTCTTGTCCGGGGGCAATGGTTTGAATGGAATTAGTGCGTGCTGTTTTAGTATGGTGTGCAGTATGAACAATTGACGTACAGTTAGAACATTAGTGGACTGATACAATTCATAGGTAGGAAATATGTAAGGTTGAAACGTCGCCACTTTTAGAATAGCTCTCTGAGCGCGTTCTAGTGGCAATAAGATGGTTTTGGATGGATAATTGACTGACACAATGAAAGGTTGTTTTATTAATTTAAAATTAGCGGCGCTACGCATTGTTTTGAAAATAAATATTAATTTCCGTACTCTTTTACATAAGAGGTCTATGTGAATGCGGAAATTAAGATTGTTGTCAAGTGTTATTCCAAGGTACTTTGCGTAGATTCTAAACATTGTGTAGATTCTAAAGTAGGGCAGGAGCATGCAGCGTGCGTCAGCAGATGAATGACATTTACTGTCGAGAGCGAATATTGTGTTGTTAGGTGATTCATTAATGTTTCAATGTGTCAAATTTAATTAACACCACATTTATATCGGTACACTGTTTCGGAAAATACTGTGAAAAACAAAACAAGCAGTGGTGATGAAGGTCATTCGGAAAGGAATTGTGGAATATTGCTATCCATTTAGTACGGAGGTCAAATGGCACTCTGTGGAAAAGCTAATATTCAGTCAAATCAAGTTAGACTAGGAAGTGGACGTCCGGTTGAACATTTATATTAATAAATATATTCAGCGTGCAAAAAAGAAATCATGTTTCAAAATAATATCGAATTTACAACGTCCAGCTTAGCTATGGTTTGAAGAAACTAGACTAACAGCTCTGTCCACCTGGGTGACAGCACTCGGGTGAATAAAAGAGATTCCTTGGATGCCTAATTTCAACAAGAAATGATATCATGTAGATGACATATTCCAGGTGAAATAATTCGACATAACCGGAGGTCTTTGTTCACCTTGGAACTAATAGGAATAAACCAGACTAAGAGTCAATCTTACTAGGGCATTTATAAAAGGGATATATGTATATCTGCTAATCTTCTCAGCTAGGTTTATGCTAAGGGCTATGTCAACACCTACGCGTAATGACCCAGTTTGGAAGTTAAGCGCTCCTGACTTGTCGTAAGATGTAATCTATATATATATATATATATATATATATATATATATATATATATATATATATATATATATATATATATATTATTAGCCGTATAAACCAAATACTCTGTGGGTAGTATCGATCCCCACCACTAATTTCCTATAAAAGCAAGCGCTCTTTTGCCGGTCAGTCGTCGCCGTCGGTCGGAAAGGTGGTTGGTGTCGATACCGTGAGTCCGTTCCGATATTTTGTGTACCTACTTTTTTGATTCAGTGATTGGAAATTAACGGTTGTTTGCGATAATTTATTTAAGTGAATTTTTGTTACAATTTGTAATAAATTATTTTCAGTTTGTCTAATTCATCTTTTTTTTAATTATAACACTTCTGGTTGCTAAAATCAGAAGTGGGATTGGATTTCGCTCACAAATTAGCCTTGCAACAGTAAACAACCGTTAATTTCGATGAAATGCCACGTGCATCTCGTGAAAAGTCTTGTGAGACGCCTCGTCGGACGGCGAAGCGTAGCAGATCGCAACGACACAACCATAAGCCTCGTTTGCGATCTCGTGAGGATAGCTATCGTTTCCGGTTTCGCTCAGATAGGTATCGTTCGCTCATAGCTATTGCCATCGCTCACGTCCACGCAATCATGGACATCGGTCACAATCTAGTAAGTGATTACCGTAGACACCGTTTGCGCGATAGTCGCAGTGAGTCTAACAGTGCTAAATACTGACTACGTTCACGTAGCAATGACAAATATCATTCTGTCTCGTGGCAGTAGGCATAGGTCATGTTTGCGTCGTGATCGCGTCATGATCGCTCTCAAACGGTCTCGCCTGATAGGGCTGTATCGGTTAGTCCAAAACGTCGCGAGGACTCCGTGAAGATAGCGTAAGGCACGATAATATCGCGTAGTTGTTGTTGAAAAGTAGCAGTTTAACTCGTTATAGTTCTATTTTGCAAAGACGAATGTCGATATTTTTGGAACCGTTATTTTAAGTAAAACCATTAAACCTGCTTCTTATTGTGTGCAAATAGATGTTGCTCCTAAACATGTTATTTTTTAAAATGTTAATAGATGGCACAAATAAAAACCTTACTGTGCTTAATAATATAATAATATCTTTATTCATTAGACTACAGTGGTCCATTTGTTAGTAAGACTTAGTAATAACGGGTTAGTAACACAGTAACACAAAAAATACACAAAAAAATAAATAAAACAGAACTAAAACAAAACATATAAAAACATAGACACACTTAGCCACCGCGCCGGGCCACCCGTACAGAAGAATATTAATTCTGCCGCACGAGCAGTCCGACAAAGTGCCCAAGCATAGGTGAGTCAGTTTTTTCACCCAATGCCCTTAAGATGTTGTTATGGCTGTCCTGAATTCTGTTTAGCAAGGATGCCGCCCTTTGTCGCATTATGGCATAAAAGTCTTTAGTTTGCGCTATAGCAAACATGCCCGACGCACTGCAGAACCTAGGCAGCCCCAACAACACCCTAAAGCCATTATTATATTGGACTCGCAGGGCGTTCAGAGCCTTCAGCGTATAGTTGACCCACAGACCACCCGTGTAGAACGATTGGCAATATGCCTTAAATTAATAGATGGCCACTAGAAAAATTGAATTTGATTTAAAGATGTTACGCGTAAAAATTACCTACTACGTGTTTCTAAATTCATGTGATGCTCTGGGTACGTTTATTAAGTGCCCCGATTTCTCTCTTTATGACGATTAGGAGAGATACAGTAAACAGAAGATTCCTTCAGTACTCGGTTTCTGGTAAAAGCTGTTGAATTCGATTATCAGAAGTAGAAGCAAGTGATTGAGTTATCATTGTAGTTCATTATGATAATCAGTTTAAGCGGTTTTCATTGTAGGTAGAACCAGGTTAGTGATGATTGTTTGCTTATCTTTATTACCATTGAGAACTTTGCAAGTTGATGTTGTGATGGTTGCCTCGTTTACATTGGTGTAGATTTGCAGAAACAGAATGAGCCGATAATGCGGCTGCATGTTTAAATTTTTATGGCTAACCATAGGCTAACCTAGTTTACGTTGGTGCTTTTGCGTTAGGCATAGCTCCGGTTAGCCGAGTAGAGAAATCGTAAGACTGCTACACTGGTCTCGGGTTCGAATCCACCCACGGCGCGCACAATTACTTTTCGAAGTTAAGTGCGTATTAAATTTATAATTATCGCTTGCTTATCGGTGAAGGAAAACATCGTGAGGAAACCTGCATTTCTGAGAGTTCTCCATAAAGTTCTCGAAAGACATGTGAAGTCCGCCAACCCACACTGCGCCAGCGTGGTGGACTTATGGCCTTACCCTTCTCATAGTGAGAAGAGGTCCGTGCCCAATGAAAAACGATGATGATGATGAAGAGGATGGTAGCTTCGGTTAGTGCTCAAACAAAACAAGGCGTTGGTGCAGTGTCATAGTATAAAAAACATTGTCCATTGCTTTGAACGGCAAAAGTCCACTGCTGATCGCTAATGATTGGGTTAGGATAAGTATTTCGTATTAAAACTAGCTATGACAAAAAATGATAATGCTGAAAAGACTGGTTGCTTGTTAGTAAACTTAAGACCTAGAATAACAGCTAATGAGATTTCCTTAGTCTGTTTCAGATTATTTTGATAAAGGCTCGTAAAGATTATCAGGGCGGTACGGTGTTGTGTAACCAGATGGAGGTTACGTGTGGAGTTGACCGAATGGAAGTTGCCTCTGGTGTTACGTGTGGAGGTGACCGGATGGAGGTTGTCTGTTGTGTTCTGTAACCGGATGGAGGTAAAATATCGTGATGAAAATCAGATGGGTGTCAGAGTATGAGCACTGCAATATTTTAATGAGTTACCTATTATTTTTAATGAGTATTTGTGTGGTTCAATATGTCAGCTTTGAGGGAAAAGTTAGTTTTGATTTTCATTAAAACCTGTAATGATTTGGATCAGAGTACCTTTTATTCCCCACCGACTTGGGCCAGGAATGGCCGAACGACTAGAACGAGTGGTGTCCTGAGAGCTGTGCTGCATTTTTCGAAAGTAAGTTTCGAGTGAACTTTTTAATGTGTTTTTGAATTACAGAAGCACAGTGGATGTGTATGCACGCGTGAGAGTGTGAGGCGAGTGTAGGCTTTGCGGATTGGGACATGCTGCCGAGGTGGTTCAGCTGGTGTGTTCCTGAGGCTAGCGTGCTGGAGTGCCTGGTTCCGGCAGACGCGTACCATACACGCGTGGCGGGCGCCGTCCCGGAAGTTGTGTTCTCTGAACACGTATCAGGCTCTGGCCTGGCAGGCGCTGTCCTGGAAGACGTGTACTTTGTACACGTGGCGGGCGCTGTCCCGGCGGGCGCTGTCCCGGTAGACGTATTCCTTGAATACGTTCAGGCGCTGTCCTGGAAGACGTGTACTTTGTACACGTGGCGGGCGCTGTCCCGGTGGGCGCTGTCCCGGCGGGCTCTGTCCCAGTAGACGTATTCTTTGAATACGTTCAGGCGCTGTCCTGGTTCACGTTTTTAACGTGGGAACTTACAAGTTCGAGTATGAGTTTTGAGTGAGACGTATGTATGAAGATGTGTGATTAGTGCTGCAAGTGAAGTGTTTTTACGTCTGTTATGAAAGATAATTTTGTATGAGGGCCTTGTTTGTGTGAGGAATAACAGAATAGGCAACATTACATGTTGTCATGGTTAATAAACAGCTTGTATCTTATGCAGATTGCGATGATGACAACCCTGACTATGCCAGCGGATCCTCGAGTACTCCTACTGGTCTCAACAGTGCTCCGAGTTCTATGGGCGAAGACGGCTAGCTGCCTAGAAGACAACTTCAGTGCAGCCGAGGACTGTGCAAGATCAGGAGAGGCCGTATTAGCCGTATAAACCAAATACTCTGTGGGTAGTATCGATCCCCACCACTAATTTCCTATAAAAGCAAGCGCTCTTTTGGCGGTCAGTCGTCGCCGTCGGTTGGAAAGGTGGTTGGTGTCGATACCGTGAGTCCGTTCCGATATTTTGTGTACCTACTTTTTTGATTCAGTGATTGGAAATTAACGGTTGTTTGCGATAATTTATTTAAGTGAATTTTTGTTCCAATTTGTAATAAATTATTTTCAGTTTGTCTAATTCATCTTTTTTTTTAATTATAACACTTCTGGTTGCTAAATATATAAAAGAAAGTCATGTTAGTTACACTATTTATAACTCAAGAACGGCTGAATCGATTTGGCTGAAAATTGGTGGGGAGGGAGCTTAGAACCAGGAAAAACACATATGATACAATTAGTTGTCTATTGACAGTAAGAACGCATGCGCTGTAATAATTGAGTGCTGCGCATGTGTTATCTGTCAGTACTGTCACATTATACATTGTCATATGGTGCACTGTCATTACTTCGTTCGCTTACTTATAAACAGCATGAATGGGTCGGCTCGAACCGGGGAAGTACTACCCTCTCACAGAAAATCGACGTAAAGTAACAGTACCTAAACTGTTGCGTTTCGTTCGGTAAGTGAGAGTGCCGGAGGCCCTGTCCCCTATTCCTTCTCCTTCATCCCACTCCTCATCCTATCCCTTTTCCCAACCCCAAGGGGTGGTAACGCACTTGTGACTCCAGTGGTGTTGCTTGTGTCCATGGGCGGCGGTAATTGCTTACCATCAGGTGATCCGTCTGCTCGTTTGTCGCCTTTTACTATAAAAAAAAGCTAATAATTATTGTAACAGCCTTGGCTAATCCCTACCAATATTAGGTACCTACTAGCTTTTGCCCACGGCTTCGCTCACGTTAAATTCGGGGTAACACAAAACTCCTTCATCGTTCGATAGTAATTTTTGTTTTAATTCTGTTCATAGGGACTAATAAGAAATATAACCTAGAATAAGTACTATTTCATGCAAAATCTGCAACGAATTTTAATAAAACTGCAATGATGTAGCTTATACATCAGTATTACATATAGGCTACCTTTTGTTGCGTTAACCAACATACACCCAGTTTTATACAAAGTACTTGTTTTGGCGCACCTGATAATTGGCACCGTAATTATAAAGTTTTAATTGTAATCTTGTAAACAAAATTTGTATTGTAACAAACAGAACATTTGCATCGGCTCTCTTTTGCCTGCCAATTAGGTGACGTAATTAGGTCGGCAGATTATGTTGCGGCTTTGGGATTTTGGCAGTACTGACCTAGAGCAATGATTACAAGCTGCATTATATGGTCTAGTAACATGATCATCCTAGCGCTATCTCGGTTTCGATCCAAAACCTACACCTTGGAGCCCGGGGTCCGCTTGCCGCCAGTATTTCCTCCTCTTCGAATATCTAACATCGGTCATGAAATATATTAAACTAGAGCCCGCTCACCGTTTTTTTAATTGAACTGTTTCTGACCGATCCTGTTGGAACTTCAGGAAATCCCTTCTTAATGCACCCCTACGATCCCCAAGAAACAAATTCAGCTTCTTGCAACCAATAGTTTTGGCTGTAGCTTATCTATGAGTCAATTTGAAACGCAAGAATTTTACATACATACACATACATAGACTCACGCCTGTTTCCCGCAGGGGTAGGCAGAGACTACGGAACGCCATTTGCAACGATCCTGACATACCTCACTTGCTTCACTCACTCCCATCAAGTTTCTCATGCATGCTCTTCTGTTAAGGGTACTTCTGATTTGTCCTTTTTTCAGGATGTCTCCAATCTGGTCAGAGAACGTTCTCCTAGGTCTTCCCCTTTGTCCTGTCCCATTCACACTAGCCTGATATATCTTCTTTGTCAGTCTATCGTCATCCATCCTCTCCATGTGCCCAAACCATCTTAACATGCCTTTCTCAATGCTTGTCACTACATCTTCTTTTACCCCACACCACTCTCGTATCACACAATTCTTTACTCTGTCGGTCAAAGACACACCACACATACTTCTCAGTGCTCTCATTTCTACAGCATTTATTCTACTTTTAAATCTCTTCTGCCATACCCAACTTTCACAACCATACATAAGGGTAGGCACTAACACACCTCTATGTACAGCCAAACGTGCCTTTTTGGACACGTTTTGACTGTTCATAAACGCCTTTAGAGCTCCATTCACACAATTACCTGCATTAACTCTCCTTTCAATATCTGCTTCATTCTTACCATCTCTTGTAAACAACGTACCTAAGTAAACAAACTCATTCACTTGTGCCACTCGCTGTCCATCGATCAAAACATTACAAGCCGTAACGCATTCCTCCTTTTCAAAAACCATAACTTTCGTTTTACTTACATTCACTTTCATTCCTTTCCTTTCTAACGCAAGAATTTTATATACGGAAAAGTTAGCTTGCTATCGATTTGTGAAATTTTGAAGATATTTTACACAAAACCATAAAAAATCTCAAGAGAAAAAAGTTTCTGTGCCGGTACTCAGAGTCTGTCTAAATCACAATCAAGTAAAATTTGCTGAAAAGGTAGTGAAGTGGTTTAAGAGGCCATCTCGCCACTTAGATACTGCCGAGTACTTTGGCTTTGATCTCCTTACGGGATACCTCTTTGGTCCGTACAATGTCCGTTCATAGCTGTTTCCTAATATGGGTGGCATTTCGATTCTTTTATTACAATCATGTTTATAAATTATTTCTTGATGGAAAAGTCAACTTTGCTATGTACTTAATTAAAATTGTGGCGAAACAAAATTTATTTTGATGACAATCATAAAAATAATGGCATTCCTGCACCCTTAAATTTTTCTACCTGTTTAAAAATTTGAGGCATGATGGTTGTCTAAAACCTATTCTACAAACAAAACTACATACATGCATCTTTACCTTTTCTTTTTAAAAATCTCGGCGCAAAACATACAAAACATTTGTTTGAAAAATTCGCTGGCAAGCTTTTGTTAAGTCATGCCCATGGAAGCGGAATGAGACAACTTTGTATCAGGTTCAAGGTCATGGTGATTATCATACTTTATCTGTGTCATTATGACCGGAATCCTCTAGGGAGAACCTTTTTTTATACCAAGATTTGTGCCTTGTTAATAGCAAGTTTTTTTAACAAAACTGTAATGTCTTTCGACGGCGTCGCCATGATTACCAAGGTAACACATCTTGCAAGATTTAGTAGGCAACTTATGGATGACTACGAATGGCGTAGCGGGTGAACTGCGTTGAGTATTGCAGGTTCGATTCCCACACAAGGCAACGCTTTGTATAATCTACAAATTATTTAGATTTAATTATTCAATTCTGCAACCTGGCGATCTGTGTTAAGACACAATAAGCCACTCAGTAGGCGTTCAGGGTTATTTAATTTCTAAGCAGAAGGAGTTTTCAGAGTTCCTTTCATATATTGTTGCTGAATCTTAGAGTTAACGTAGGAACGCTATGCCTCTTCAGCCTTGAGTGTGTGACACTGGATCGTCATTTTTTTTCCTAAAGATGAATTAATGTTTACGTTCTGATTCATACAATGTTGGATTGATGGCGTTCGTACGTCATTCAATTCCAATTCTTATAATCTTAAAGCAATGAAAATTCAAAGGGATTTATCATACAAAGTAATTTAGCGGGTCTTAATCGCGTTAACTTAACTTATTTAAGGTATAAATACCTATTTATTAACACTGCCGCAGTGATAAATCTCAACTGTGTGTAGACATCATTAGTGTAGTGTGTCGGAGTACCGACATGGCGAACTTAAATAAAGACCAAGTGAGGGTACGTGCCGAAACCCGCACTTCCACAAGACGGCGCTGAGCTCTCATCAGTCTCTCCGCGACCAAGCTCGGTGCAAGGCTAGCGAAACGTCGGAAACAAATAGGTATTTATACCTTAAATAAGTTAAGTTAACGCGATTAAGACCCGCTAAATTATTTTGTAAGTATGATGTATACAAATCGCGAAAGTTTAAAATCAAAGGGATTTAGTGCTTATAATATCATTAAATATTAATAAAATAATTAAAAAGAACCGAATTAGTTACGGTAATGGAATATGGCTAGCTCTTCAACTAGAATAAAGAATTGTGTAACAAATGTTGCTGTGGTGTAAAGGAAGACGTAGTGACAAGTATAAATGGTACAGGACGAAGGAGAAGACCTAGGTTGACGTTCTCTGACCAGATTGGAGACATTCTAAATACATGTCAGGTTAGAAGTACCCTGAACAGAAGAGCATGCATGAGGAATTTTATGGGAGTGAATGAAGCACGAGAGCTATGTCAGGATGGTTGCAAATAGCGTGCCGTAGTCTCTGCATACCCCTCCGGAAAATAGGCGTGAGTATGTATGTATGGCTAGCCCTTTGTAAAATATAAACTGTCCCGTAGTTTGTATAAATGGCAGTCTTTGCACCTTCGTAAATAGTCTATTAAAAATCGTACTCAGGACCATAAAAGAAAATAAATGCGATTAAGACAAGTCAATAAAAAAGTAACAACTTTAAAATCATTGATCGCAATAACTAGTGCTAGATATAAATTTTCAATGTGGCGCCATCAAAATAATTTTCACATTAATAGTCTTATGTGACATACAGGTACACTTCATCTTAAATTTTAATTTAAAATAGACCTAGAAAATATGTTGTAAAGTAAAATTATAGACCTCAAAGACATTAATTTCACTTCAACAACATAATTATATTTGTTAACTTTGATCTTTACGTCAAAATTGAAACTACGCGAAATTTATATAATTTATTACCTATCTCTTTTATCTGGATCTCTGCCTTTTCGCCGAAAATTGTTCAGCCGATTATCAATTGCCAACTAACGTTTCCCAGAATTTTATTTCGCAGATTAATCATTTGCCAACTTGTGATATAATTTTGTTTTTATTTCCCAACCTCACAGTTGCCAACTTTACGTTTTGTCTTCCTTTTATTGTCGCAGTTCTAACCTAACCGATGTTATTTAAATGCCCTGCCATATTTAAATGCCCTGTGTAGTGAAATAAAAGCGATTCGCCGGCCGCTGCCGCGACACGCTCGCTTCGCTCGCTCGGCTCGTGCGTTGTGGTCGCAGTTCTAACCTAACATAACCAGCCATTGTTTCAGTTGACGTGTATTGTTTTTTAGCATACTAACCTAACCTAACTGATTCCTTTCGATTTCACCTGATCTGCCCGAAACATCACCTGAACAGACGAAACGTTATATCGTCTAAAAGTTGTCTGGCCTAATAATTTGACAAAAGATAAATGCACCAAACGTTTTTGTCATTACAATAATCAGCTTAACAATAATTCTACCAAATGAAACGTTGTCATACAAAAATTTGACAATCGTTAGTCGTCAAAGTGAAAAATAGGCGAAACGTTGGTTGGCAAGTGATAATCGGCCAAACAATAATCGGCGAAATGCAGGATCCCCTTTTATCTTTCTACATACACGATACTATTATTAAATGTTATACATAAGTTTTATTTATTACTCATACATTTTGTCACTATATTGAGTTATTTCCAGGGACGTGTTTCTGATCTAAAAATATGACTATAGCTATCCAGAATACGTGAATATTTTCTTTCGTATGTGTTTTATGATTTTCATTTTAGCCATCTATTATGACAATTTTTGGTTGTCTCTGGTTCACTAAACCGTTGAATATCGCTAAAGCTTTGGGTTACGGAGGTCAAAAGCTGTTCCTCGGTGGAAAGTGAGGTTTTCTGTCTGTTCATATATGGTTTGACTAGATAGCGGATGCCAAGCTCAAAAGCAAAATGATGATGTCTATGTACCCCTGATCTTATGTTACAATATACATATTAATAAAATACGAATATTCATAATCCCTATTACACATTTGCGACTGTAAGAACTCATAATATTTGCATTAAAAGAGATGAAAGCATGTAATTTTGTCTTTCGTACCTAGTATTTCATATACAAAACACTACCAAAACTGTTGGCAAGCGAGCATGAACCGTTTCCGCTTAATATTCCAAACCAACCGACGTTAATGCAGTAAATAGAAAAATTCACTGCGAGTGAATATATTTGACATACTCGTACCTTCAATTAAGCGAAATAGCCGATTGAATAGAAATATGTTTGTGGTACATTTCTTTTTCGGCTTTGTTCTAAAATGCACATGAATAGTCTAATTACTCTGATACAGCGAATTCTGCATTAGAAATATTGTGATATATAAATATTTGGTTTATGTGGACAATAGAGAATATAGCAATATCTGACAACAGTGGGAACCAGCATGACTGATTGCAAGCGATGCGTCACAATGCAACTACGTCTCTATGCAACTTCTGCGGTGCCGTCATCGACATATTCCGGAGTCATGTACGCTTGACGACCTGTATTAGGCCAGGCCAAATGCCATTCGAGTGGCAGAGTTTTGGGCCAAATCTATTTAATGTGTAGCCCTCGACACGATACGTAAGTATCGACATATTTTATAAAATAATGCGTCCACCGATGATGATGTCGGTGTCACGTCGTGCCATTTGAAGAAACGCTCTTTTCCACAAGTGTTTTTTTTACGTGTGTGTGCGTGTAGTAGCATGAGCGAGGTCACTGTGGAATCAAAAGGCCGTGTTGTCGTGTTGTAAGCCATGTTCCCTATAAAAACTGTCATAGAGCTTCATGACAGCTAAGACTGGCGGCGGCTTAACATGCTCTTCGAGGCACGGAGCAAACGAAATGCGTGAGGCTTTAGCAACAAATGAAACCTAAGGCTAACTGATTCATATAATAATAATAATGTGCAAACATGTGTTTTGGCTCATCGCCCTAAGAATGCTGTACTAATGCCAACAGGTGTACCTTATAAGAGCACGATGCGAATTGTATCCAATGTCTATATCACGTTCTTGAATTGAAATGCCACGCTCGAAGCTATTTCGAAAATGTCATTTCAAAATGAACAATCTAGCTCTGATTTTTGGATTTTAAGGAATAGATTGCAAGCGTAGGTACTTCTAACATTAGGGATTCGAATTTAACTTCGGGATGTATATTGTTTTGTCTATACAAATGATCTTTTTATGAATTTATATAGGTTATTATTATTTATTAATTATTATAATTATAAAAGTGGTATAGATTGGAACATCCTTTATTGTGTCAAAATATAAATACTAAAATATTTACACACTAAAAGATGAATATATATGTACTCACCTATGTATTGGATTACACATAAGATGCAGCGAATTAAGCGACTATGTACACATGTATGACACTGCATCGAATATTGTGTGTTTGATCTCTACACGAGACAATACTTTCTATCATCATCCTCTTAAACTGTTTTTTCAAATCTGGGTTTTTTAGAAGGTGAGTGTTTGTAATGTTTCTCACAATATAGGATTTATTCCAAATGTAGGAGTAGTCGTGAATATATTGTGATCATAACAATACGCGATATATTAAACAAGTGTATTCGCAAGTACATATTCTATTTTTCTCATTTGTTACACGTCATTAGCTACACTACAAATCCTTCTCAAAGTTACGATTGTATTTTTATAAAGAATATCTTTATATACAGAACGCATAATAAGATAGAGGAAAGTTTTCAAGGTTTTCCTACCTTATTACACGTTTCTAGAGAGTAGGAAGCATTGCGTGACCCTTCATTCATATTCAAATATATGTCATAATACATTCTATATTTGTTACCCTGCTTAAATATGATTATGTAATATTATTGACATTATTTACATTTATTACAAATTTATAGATAATACTTAAGTATATTTATTTTTGGACATTGCTATTAAATACTATTGAATATGTTTACATTATTCATTTATTGCACTACTCCTTATATTCTAATGTCATAGGTTATTGATATGTCGCATAAGATTAGTAGCAATTACAGTTGGTTTATCAAAAAATATGTCTGTGTCTGGACTATTTTGTAGAAAATTATTGATTTGCATTATTGCCCTAGCCGTAGGACTATTATGTGCTTGAGAAGAGCGCTTCGATGTTGGGTAGGCGAACAGTTGATGCTGTCGCCGACCACAGGCACGCAAGTATCTATCAGGTACATAAAAATAGATGCTCTCTCGTACTGCTGGATTGTCAATCTTATTGTTCAGTAGTTGGTAGTAATGCATAATGGTGTGAGAACTATCTCCTAAGTTGTAATGTATCGAGTCCAACCATACCTAAGACAAACATGGATGGGTCCAAAAATGGGTAGTAACCGTAAGTACGTTTATATATGCAGCGGGCAAATTTAGGCTGAACTTTTTCAACCATGAGTACATATAGTTTTTCTTTTGGACTCCACACAATTGCATTATACTCCAGCTTGCTAAGTACGTAGGCGTTATAAAGCAATTTGAAAAGTATAGATCTTTATGTAAACAACTGGGGATTCGAGTGTGACCTTCAATAGGCATTAGAACGATTTGTTTGTAAATGAAGTACGTTAAGAGAGCTTAATGATCCAAAGAGAAAGATAGAAAGATCAGTGCCACCAGCGTCTTAAAATAATATTATGGTGTCGTTATTAACAGAAGGATTTGTTGTACAGCAGAAGACATCAATATTACCATCGTAAATAATTACAGATATAAAAAATAATAAGCCATATTCTGAAACTGGAGGCACATATTTAAATAAATAATACGTATATATGTCTACATGAGCGTGATAAACTCAAAAACTGCCGAACGGATTTTCGCACGATTTTCACAAGGTAATCTTGAAGACACTAAGAAACAAGTGGAGTCTATTTAAATATAAAGTAACATTTACTATAGCGTTCATACGGGAAACGTGTCAGAGGCTCAAAACTCCTTCATCCACTTACGAGTATATATGTTATAGATAAACGATGAAAAGAAATGAAGAAAGGTTCGAGTACATCCTTGTACCCATTGTTAGTGTATCTAGACGAGTGCTTGTTTGCTGCCATTGTAGCCCAAAAGGAACTTTATATTGTAGTCCCTCGACAGCCTTTAGCGGTCATTCTCCTTATACCTAGTTAAGGAGTGATCCTATTTGTTGGGCGCGGCAAAGCATGATTGATATCCCTTTATTGTAAAAGTTTATATGGTAATGACCGCCCATTCTTAGACAAGACAGAAGTATGCTTGATTTGTAACTAAGGGTATTAGTAAATACATGTTTTACTTTTTACGATTATGTATGGAGCAACCGCACATTGCAAAATTACATAATATCATGTCTACATTTTCGGCACTAAGTCTTCTAGCGTCATCAATCCATTTGCAAATTTAGCTTTAGTAGGTAATAAAAATATTTGATAAATATTCTCGTATCATTTTATATCATTGCAGTCAAAAGGTATTTAGTACAATATCACACAGGTCTAGAATTATCTGGAGTTCCTGAAGAGATAGAACTGTAAACACTGCTTCTTTTCTTTTTTGTTCTTGAAAATATCATAATTTTGAACTAAGTACCGTGTTTAACTACATTTAATAAGCCATTTAATATCTAATCGTTTGATTAAGCAAAATTTTGTATACACCACACCTTAATCACCGATTACTGACACAAATTGGCCGGTTACCTTTACTGAAACCTACTAAGTCTGTATATATTTTCAGCTTCTAGTAAAGGAACATGTTTTTCGAAGATTTATCTAATAAATTTACTATAATTTTTTGCACGATGTAGCTAAGCTAGTCGCGGTGGCGTCTAATGGCGTGTGGTTTAGTGGTTCTATTACTTATCTTAATGCTTAGAATGTGATACTAAAAGACTTATTCCACGTAAAATAAAATTATGTGTTGACTAAACCTTCTTGCCTAATATTTCAAATGTTTTAAGGTCTTAAGCGACTCAATTTATTTGAAACTTGGTCCACGGAGCTTAAATTCAAAATGTTATTGTTCCTGCAATAAAGTTTCTAGAATAATGAATGCTAAATACCGCTGATGAGCCAGTTTGCGGCGAGTTCTTGTACATTTTCATCAGATAAAAGCGAGGATTGTAAACGCACGTAGTTGTTAAATGGCTTTAAAACGCGGCCTCCTACCTGCTAATTACTTAAATTACACTTATAATGTTAACCTGTGAATGCCAAGATTGTTGAAAAGTAGGTAAATAAAGTGACGGTAACCGAGCAAAGTGCGTCTGTTAGTACTTTGTTTAGGTTGAAGAAGCACGGACGAGTTATGTTTAGAAATAACCATGATTTGCATAGAGAACAGACGTAACCTCGCAAGAGTTTGATACTTGATACTTGATGGCACGGGCTGTTTCCGCAACTCCACGTCTTGGCGTGTATTTTGCGTGCGGGTGGGAATGGTGTCGTCATTCCAGCCACCCCAGCTCTTCGAGGAAGGCCAGCAGACTCTTGATGTGGCCCACTGCTTCCCTCAGGGTGCTGTGTCTTGTCAGGTACTGCTGCCTGTACTGTGCGACCTCAGGGCAGTCGAGGAGCAGGTGGGCTGCCGTCTCGTCTGCTGCCATACAAGCCCTGCACAGCGGGCTGTCGGTGATGCCTAAAGTAAATAGGTGTTTATTAAGGAATCCGTGTCCTGTGTAGGCGGCCGTGACTGTCCGCAGTTGTTGTTTGGACAGCCGGAGGATTTGTTTAGCTATCTTACCGTCTACTGCGGGAAGAGCCTCCTTGGCCTGCCTACATGTTTCAATACCAATCCAGGACTGGTTGTGTTGGGTCCTGGTCCTATTTCTTACCAGGTTGCGATAAAATCCAGAAGGGAGGGGAATAATGGGCTCGGGTCCCACCACCTCTAAAGTGGCCCCTCTTCTGGCAAGTACGTCGGCTGCGTCATTCCCTCTAGAGCCACTGTGGCCCTTGATCCATTGCAGTGTTAATTTGTTTTGTTTACCTACCTCTGTTAGTTTCTGGTGGCATTCAAGCGTGAGCGCCGAGGTGATAGTATGGCTTTTGAGGGCTGAGAGGACTGCCTTACTATCTGAGAGGATCCTAATGGATCGTTCCCTTATCTCACGTGCCATGATTGCTGTGGCAGCTAGGATTATGCCAAAACATTCGGCCTGGTAGACCGTGTTGTAGGCTCCCAGCGGTGCTGCGATGTTGATGTTTAGGTCCTCGGAGAATACTCCTGAACCTGTACCTGTATCCGTCTTAGACCCATCTGTGAAGATCGTGAGCTCGTTGTGATTAACCGCTCCTTCGTGTAGATCCTCGTACAGTTGGATTTTGTATTTTTTGTCGAACACAAATTGTTTCGGTATTTGGTCGCCAATGGCTTGTGTGAGAGGAACTTCTCTAAAGAGTGTATTTAAGTTGCTAGTGTGCGGTGTGTTGGTGTCTTTCCAGAGCTTCAGAGCTCTTAGCCGGACCGCCGACATCGTTGCTTCTTGTTGTAAAAACAGGTGCAATGGGGGCAGGTCCAGCAACACTTCGAGTGCCACTGTAGGTGTAGTTTTCATGCAGCCCGTGGCCGCTAGGCATGCAAGTCTTTGTAGCTTTTGGAGCTTGTTGGCGGCCGTTATTAGGTTGGTCCGAGGCCACCACACTACTGCGCCGTAGCTTATCATCGGACGTATTATTGTCTTATAGAGCCATAAGACAATTTTGGGGGATAGGCCCCAGCGTTTGCCTATCATCTTCTTGCACTGCCAGAAGACAATGCTCGCTTTGTTGAGCTTATTTTCCATGTGGCTGTTCCATGTCAATTTGCTGTCGAGAATGACACCCAGGTACTTGACCTCGGTAGACAGCTTAAGCTCTGTGTTAAATAACCTGGGCAGTCGGTAAGTGCCCAGCGCGCGTTTGTGTGTGAACATAACTAGTTCGGTCTTGGTCGGGTTTACAGATAATTCGTACTCATTACACCACCACTCTACTATGCGTAGCGCTTGTTGGGTTAGGTCGTACACTGTACTGGTTACCTTACCTGAGGTGAGTATGGTTAGATCATCTGCATAACCTATTGTGTAGAAGTCTCTCGCGTTGAGTTTGTCTATGAGTTCATTGATGACTAAGTTCCACAATAGCGGGGAGAGTACACCTCCCTGCGGGCACCCTTTAGTTATCAAGGCTGTCTGAGTGTCGCCGTGTAGGCGCACTACCCTGTTGCTGAGCATGTTTTGGATCCACTATATGAGCATCTGATCCACACCATGTCTGGCTAGGGCGTTGCTTATGCTGGAGAAGTTTGTCTTGTCGAAGGCTCCTTCTATGTCGATGAAGGTGCCCAGGCAGATGCTTTTTTGGTGTATAGCAGCTTCTATCTGGTTCACGACCTGATGTAAGGCCGATTCCGTCGATTTCCCTGAGCTGTATGCATGTTGGTTGGCATGTAGGGGTAAGTGCTTAAGAGCCCCACTTCTTAGTTCCCTCTCGCAAAGCCTTTCCAAGGCTTTAAGCATGAAGGAGGTCAGGCTTATTGGTCTGAAGGACTTTGCATTGGTATAGTCTGTTTTGCCTGGTTTTGGTATGAAGATTAGTTTGACTTCCCTCCATTTGTTCGGTACATATCTGAGGGCCAGGCTAGCCCTCATGATTGCCAGGAGTCTTTTAAGGACAGGTTCCCCTCCCCATTGTAATAACCCTGGGAAGATGCCGTCCAGTCCGGCTGCTTTGAATGGATGGAAGCTATCGATGGCCCATCGGAGTTTTTCTTCTGTGACCACGTTGTTTGCGTGTCTCCATTCGTGTTCGGTCGCCACTGTTGGTGTATCGTGCCACGTTATTACCGGGGTGAGGACGCAGCCTGGGAAATGTGTTTCGAGTAGGACGCGTCTTGTCTCCTCCTCCGATGTGGTGTATGTGTCATCCGGTTTACGGAGAGTACCTGGTGCAACTGTTGGTTGCTGAGCCAGTAGTTTCCTTACCCGGTTTGCTTGTTGGCAGGATTCAATGCTCCCACAGAATTTCCTCCATCCCATGGTACGTCTGAATCTGAGGCATTTCCTGTAGTCTGATTTGGCCGCTTTATAAGCGTCCCAATCAGCGTCCGCGCTTGTGTTCATTGCCCTATTTAGAGCCTTTCTTACCTTCTTGCGCTTGCGTTCAAGCTCAGCGCCCCACCAGGGTTGTTTCCCCGGGGTTGAAGGCGGAGTGGTTTCCGGGCAAGCTGCATGGTAGCTGTCTAGCATCGACTGCGTCAGTGTGCATACCTGCTCGTCGATCTGTTCAGTGTCATCCAGTACCGTCGGCGTAGCGGTAAGGGTAAGTTTATCTCTAAGTAATAGGACATACTGTGATTTGTCCGTGTTGAGTGGTTTCCTGCGGGGCTGTGTGGGCTGTATATCGACTTTCATGGAGAAGCTGATCCATCTGTGGTCTGAGCATGATGCCTCCTTTGAGACGTGCCATCCCTTGATGCGTTCAGCCGCTCCTTCTGTTGCGAGAGTTAAGTCGATAATTGTCTGACTACGTTTTGTGACGAAGGTGGGCTCCGTACCTGTGTTTAATAGGGTAAGATTAGTGGTGAATAGGTATTCAACCAGTGACTTACCTCTGTTATTGTTGCAGTCCATGCCCCACATTTGGTGGTGGGCATTGGAGTCCGTCCCTATTACGACCTCCGTATTGGTTCTCTCGCACTGGTTAACCAGACGCGTGAGGTCGAACGGAGGCGGGTCTTCAGCCTCGGGCATGTAGACCGATGCGAAAACGACCGCTATACTCCTTGGCTGCTGTATAATTTCAATTTGTATCGCTGTGATGTCTCTGGAACAGAACTCATTTAAAGCTTGGGCTCTGATGTTTTTAGTTGTAAGTATACAGGTTCTTGGATGTGTGTGGTCAGTAGAAGAGTAAATCTTACCTCCCAGGCTGGAGAGGCCTCTAATGAGGCCACCCCTTATCCAAGGTTCCTGGATGAGCACGATGGCTGAATGTTGGACCTCCATCCATTTGCGCAGTTGCGCAGTGGCCGTTTGGCTATGATGGAGGTTGATTTGCAGGCAGCTGACGTCACTAGGCAGAGGGTTCATCTATGGGTGATGTCCCCTCCTCCCCGACCTTCAGCTGCGTTAGGCCAGCCAGGATGTCGCCGGCCCCCACCCCGTCGTCCCGCCGCACCGGACTCAGGAGCAGGCTCTCATCTTCCGAGTTACCCTCGGCTGACGGGCCAGCCCCCAAGCCAGATGCGGCCGGCTCTGACGGGCCGGGTTCCGCGGAACACGCTGGCTGGGTGTCTGATGCTTGATGTGGTTGTGTGGAGTTGTCGCATTCCGGAGGATGGTCGACATACTTGCCTGTTGAGTCCCGGAACCGGACGTAGACTGCACCCAGCCCCAACGCGAGGCGGCGCTCGTTCTGCACCAGGACCGGGACTTGTTCCTCCGGGACGCCCACGACCAGGAAGCACCCACCTGACTGTCTTTCCGAGTGCAGCAGCGACCATTTGTCGACCGCCAACCAGGGGTTCTGGAACTCCAGAGCCCGACCCACGTCGCGCACGTCGTCCCAGACTCCCTGTTCGTTAGGAACGACAATGCCGTACCGCACTCTCTTCGGGGCCTCTTCCTGGCCCCTGACCTCCAGTTCGAAGCCCGGTGGTGGGACCAGGAGAGAGACCGCCTCCGTCAGCCAGGTACGCGTTGCCTCGTCGGCGCATCAGAGTTTGAGGACCCCGTCCGCGTACATGGGTTTCCCGGTGAACGCAGGAGCGGGGCGTTTGGGGGTTTTAGTCGACCAGGCGTCACTCAGGATCTTCCTTTGAATCTCCGTGAGTATCCGGTCCACGAACTCCTTCGGCAAGTTCCCTGTGCGTTTGCATGTTACTGCAACGCCCAGGGACGCCTTGGAGGCCTGTGCGTAGGACTTACCTTGTGTCCTGGAAGAGTCGAGGCGGGGCTTCTTGTGCTCCCCTCGAGGCGAGCTGGTCTCGTGGAGAGCACGTTTGGCCTCACCTCTTTCCTTGTTTCCGGCAGTTTTACCTGCCGTGTTTCCCGGTGGTGCTGGGGCTGGATGCCGTCCAGGGTGGCCGGCCCGCCGCTTGGCGGCAGGCGGCTTCCCCGTACTGCCTCCGGCCTTCGTGCACCCCCCACTGCAGAGCGCGGGCTGCGCGCTGGTCACATTACTGGGACCTGCGACAGCGGCCTGCTCCGCTGTTTTTGTAGAGGCAGCACCGGCGGCGGCAGCGGTTTGTGCAGCCTTACGCCTTATTGCCAGGCGCTGTCTCTTGTTTTTATTCGCCTTCTTCTTCTTCGCAGAGCTGGTAGCAGCGGGGCCACTCGGTTGTGTGGTGGGCGAGTGTCGAACAGGACCGGTGGTCTTGCCCTTACCCTTGCCCTTGTGGTGACTCACCACTTGCCAGCCTGCGAAGGAGGAGTCGTCTTCCCGCTTTATTTCAAATGGGCTGACGATTGTAAGGACGCGACCAGTACTAGCGTTAGCCAGCGCTGAAGTCACGTCCTTGGGGGATGGTGTGACACCTGCAGCCGGGGCCACGGCGTCAACCATCTGTATGGTTGTGGTTGTGGCGGCGGGAACAGCTTTCGCAGTCCCCGTCGCGGTTGGGGTAATAAATGGGATTTCGGTATCCATGCAAGTTTACTAAGACTTCATCCCTCTGGCTTCCCACCCTCCATGGAGCCCGCATTTGGGAACGTCATACCGGACGTTAGGATTACCAGAGGGATATAGGAACGCGGGGCTGGTTTACAGCACGACTTCGGGCGCCCGCTCGGGTCAACGGCCTGAGCCGAGTTACCAACTCTAGCCGTTATCCTTCGTTTGCGCCCTCCGTATAGCCTTCACCTACCACATCAACAGCCGAAATAAATTCCAACTGCTGATGTGGACCCTACGTTCCTAGCCTGTGGCCCTCTGATGGGACACGGTGGCCATTTCCCCCGCTGCGGCTCACAGCGGGGGCTACCGTTTAGCGTGAAATCGGGACCAAAGAGGGCGTGTTGCCTCACGGTCACATTACCGCCAGCGCCGCTCGGCTCAACCCCCCAGGACTCCGTCATCCCCGCGTACGGCGCTCGACTGCGCAGGTCCTAGCGCAGGTGGTCAACTTCTCTTACCCGTGACTTTTTACTACGAGCCCGCGCCCACCCGACCACGCGGGGGCGTGGTGAAGAGATGTGTTCCTGGATGTGGATGTGTGCGCGCATGTGTGTACGTGTGTGTTTGTGCGTGTGTAAAGTGCCTGTTGTTTGTGTTTCGGCTGGAGGTTTTGGTTGCATCCATTTCTGAAGGAACTGGACCAAGAACGGGCGGCAACCTCGGGAAGGATAGTCCACCAGCCTTGCCTAAGGGGATCTTCGCGACCTGCGCTACCCCTGAGGCCATTTGCCACTCCCTGCACCGGACTCAGGTGTAGGGAGTAGAAGTCAGTGCAGTTCAGAGGTGTTAAGTACGAGTTGACCTGCACGGGCTTCCGCCCGTAAGAGTTTATATATTTATATATATATATATTGCCGTGTGGTTGACGGCATAGAATACAAGTGTCACCACCCCCTATCTTCATACCATCTTTGCGTAGAGACGGAAAACTCGACATCAAACCCTATACGACTGCCTCGTTGGTCTCGCGGCATAAATGTGCGCGTGGGATCGGGAGTCCCCGGGTTCGATTCCCGGGTCGAGCAGTGTTATTGGGTTTTTCTGTCACGAAATTCTCAGTAGCAGCATGGAGTCTGGAAATGTGCCCAGTACGGCAATAGGCTCGCCCCTTATTACGTGGGACTAAAGTATATCTGGCGAAAAGTGGGTGTAGAAATAGACCTCTGCCTACCCCTTCGGGGATAAAAGGCGTGACGATATGTATGTATGTATGTATGTATATATAAATAATATTGTGTGAAGGAATTAGTGTCTAAGGGCTCCTGCGCACTATGCGGTTAGCCAGAATGCGGTCCGCCGTCCGGCTAACCGCGCCACCGCGTCCTGTGGTTAGCCGGCAGGCTGGCCGCATTGCGGCTAACCGCATAGTGCAAAGCTAGCATGGCATTATCATAGCATCTGTCTATTAAATTATATAGTGTTTCAAATAAATAGTGTTATAATTATTTGTGTTAATTGTTTAAATGACATTTTGCCCTATATTTTCATTGAAATCTCCTTTTATTTTATGGTGTAAGTATTGGTGTAATATCATTTTATTTATAGGATACTGCGTATTCTACCTATTAACATGGTAAACAAGTTAATGACTAATCTAATAGCCGGGACACACTATACAACACGGCTAATCTAGGCGCAAAGTACCACTAAATAAACCTCCGATATTTTATTCATTTCTGTACGAGCAGTCGTGAACATTGAATTATATAGTTATTAGGCTGGCACTATTCGCCATTTTATAGCAACAAAAAGGAGCATTCGTAGTCTGGCACTATTGTGTTGTAAAGCTGCAAAAGTAATTCTTTCTTTCAAATCTATACGATGCTTCCATGGTGATAAACTGATATTTTATTCCTTAAATGTGATACTTTCGTTCACTAATTATAATTATTTTTTTTTTACAGTTTTTGTGAAAGTAATAAAGGATTTACTAAATTCACAAACTTCTGTGAAATAAGTGAGCCGAATGAAAATAATTACAGGTCTTCCGACAAAATAGCTTCTTTAATCATAGTTTTGTAATGATACTGAAAATTTTAACGAGGTGTTGCGATAAATTAGAAGTTTCTAGGGATAATGTAAAGGTACAAAAAGTACCCATGGGTACAAAAAGTACCCATGGGTACTTTTTGTCTCGATTACCGACCCGCGCAGGTGAAGCCGCCGGCTAAAGCTAATAATATATTTTATTATAATAGGTTTTTGCTGTAATTTTCACATTGAGGGCGTTACTAATTAGTGTCTTGAATCAATGTCGAGACGTACTCTACGTTTTGAGTGGCAGTTTTATGAAATTACATAAAACATTTTTCTTGCACACAGATAATAAATAATACCCTCAATTAATTAAACATGAAAAGTATTTTCCTTGTATCTTTATAAATTAAGGTAATCTTTAATTAGGGCTAGATTATGAATAAAATAAGAAATATTTATATTTTTGTATGTTGATGTGTCTTAATTAGTGTCCCGTTTTGAATAAAGTAATATAAGAATTTCGGTATATAAATATCGTATATTCAGAATTTCTACAGTAATTAGTTATGCTTTCCGATCAAAGAAGTACATGTAAGTGCCTCATATCTTCGTTAAATTCAGCCAACAAAATTAATTAGGTAATAAAAAGATTTTCTCGTCTGATCATATTCCGAGCATGTCATAAATAGCGAAGTTAAATGTCTTGCAAGCAGACAACATAAACAAAATAACGTTGTTTATCCCTAGTAACTCAAATTTTCTCCGACAAAATGAAATAAAATACTTATAAGACGTTTTTGTGCTGCACAAAGCTCGCCAGACTACTGACATTTAATGGCCTCTGTACCATTGCGTGATGCCCAAGTTTGAAATCCAGGTCAAGTGATAAACTGTCCCAAAACTTGGGCCGACAGACTACCTAGTAGATAATGAAGTAACTTCGTATATGAAGAAACTTAGCCTACGAAGCTTAGGTGTACTTAATCTTAGATTAAAGGGATGTTAAATAAAATACTCGTAGATACGATTCGACTAAGCTACAATGTTTAGATAGATATACGTACTACATTAGGTAGTAGAGCCTTGCTGATTTCAGCATAAATGGGCCGGCTCGACCGGGGAAGAACTACCCTCTCACAGAAAATCGACGTATAGTAACAGTAACTTAACTGTTGCGTTTCGTTCGGTGAGTGAGAGTTCCGGAGGCCCTATCCCTATTCCTTCTCCCTCATCCCACTCCTCATCCTATCCCTTTTCCCATCCCCAAGGGGCGGCAACGCAACCCTTGTGACTCCTGTGATGTTGCTTGTGTCCATAGGAAAAATCTTTTTTAATAGTTTTTAAACTATGTATCGCGAGAGACTTTACGTACCGATAACCAACGAACACAAAGAAACTCACACCTGAAACAGTAATTTGTGATCCCACAATGTTTTGCCTTATTTATTTATTTATTTATTTATTTAAACCTTTATATACAGAGCGTATACAGGTGGACTTAATGCCATGGGCATTATCTCCCAGTCTACCTTTGAGTGGTGCAGAGAGAAAAGAAGTAGGTGCTATATAAATAATATAATGAGGAGAACATTATTTGAACTTACATAAATATACTTACATATATAGATTATAATAGTCAGGGGTTGCTTCTGTCTGTTGGTCTGTCCGACCATTAGACAGGGCTTCGGGTACGCGCTCCCGGCTCTCCGAGCTACTGTAGTCACTACCCTATATCCGTCCAGTGATTACAGTACCCCAACCTACAACCCCCTTCTTCCTTGCCATTCCATCCTATCCATTTACCCCGTATCTCCTACCACCTTCCTCTATAACGACAACATTCCCAAGGAGGGTTGGCGTCAGGCAGGCGGCCGGCTGGTAAAATTCATGCCAAAACCTTTTGCAGTATGGCCAAGTATGTACATGAGTGCGATAGGATTAGGGCGTTCCCCGCAGGCGACGCGCAGGGGCAGCACCCGGCACCTGCGAGAAATATGCAAGGGTTGTTGGACTACTCCGGGCGAGTGCAACATAAGAAGCAAGCCTGTGACGTAAAGGTGAGGTATGCAAGTTGGAACGTAGGTACGATGACTGGAAGAGCTAGAGAGTTAGCTAGTGTTTTGAAGAGAAGACGAATAAATGTGGCATGTTTGCAGGAAACAAGATGGAAAGGTACGAAAGCTAGGGAGATCGGTGAAGGATACAAGTTTTATTATTGTGGAAGTGATGGCAAAAGAAATGGTGTGGGAATTGTGTTAGATGAAAATCTGAAAGATAGCATGACAAGTGTAAATAGAGTTAATGACAGATTGATTGCTGTGAAAGTGATGTGGCAAGGTATTATTCTGAATGTGATAAGTGTGTATGCCCCTCAGATAGGCTGTGATGATTGTGAGAAAGAGAAGTTTTGGATGGATTTCGATAGCATGATGACGAATATACCGGAGAATGAAGAGATTATTGTGGGAGGTGATTTTAATGGACATGTGGGACGAACAAATGAAGAGTATGAAAGAGTACATGGAGGTTGGGGACTCGGCAGCCGAAATTGTGAGGGAGAAGCAATTCTTCAAGCTGCTGCCGCTTTTGACCTAGCAGTTGCAAATACTTGGTTCAAAAAAAAAGAGCAACATCTGATCACGTATAACAGCGGCCACCATATGACCCAGATCGATTATTTCTTAATAAGACGTAATCGACTCAACTGGGTCAAAAACTGTAAAGTGGTACCAGGAGAAGATTTAGTCTCGCAGCACAGGCTCCTGATGGTCGAACTTAAGATTGAAATAAGCTTTAAAAGAACCAAGCAGCAACTGACTCCAAAAATAAGATGGCATATGTTAGAGAAGAATGAATGTGTAGAAAAATTCAGAGATAGAGTGGTAGGTAAAATGTTAGGAATGGGCGATATGAATGATATTAGTGTCAATGAGTGTTGGGAAGAGATAAGTGAATGTATTAAGGGTGTAGCAAAGGATGTTTTAGGAGAGTCGAAAGGGAAGCGTATGAAAGATAAGGACACGTGGTGGTGGACAAAAGATGTATAGAATGCACTTAAGGAAAAGAAAGCAAGGTTTAAGGAATGGCAGCTGATGAAAGGAGGAAATGAATCTTTAGAAGAAAGTAAGAAGAAGGAATATGACGAATGTAAAAAGAGAGCCAAAAAGGCCGTAGCCATTGCTAGATCCAAAGCCCTAGACAAGTTATACGGGTTACTTGAAAAACCCGAGGGTCATAAATACTTATACAGCATGGCTAAAGCTAGAGAGAGAAAGGCGAAGGGTGTATCCCATATTAAGTGCATGAAAGACGAAACAGGAGCGATTCTTGTGGACGAAGATAGAATAACAGAACGATGGAGGACATACTTTAAAAAGTTAATGAATGAGGAGAACGATTGAAGCGGAAAACTTGAGAATGAGGTGATGAATATTGGGTTAGTGAAGGAAATAAATAAGGACGAGGTAAAAAAGGCTGTTAGTGGAATGATGAATGGAAGATCGTTAGGACCAGATGGAATACCAGTAGAAGCATGGAAAGCGTTAGGAGATGATGGATGGGCGTGTCTGACTTTATTCTTCAATAAGCTGTTGCACGAGGAGACCATACCCGAGGAATGGTGCAACAGTTACCTGGTGCCCATTTTTAAAAATAAGGGTGATATCCAAGAGTGCAACAATTATCGGGGAATAAAGTTAATGCCACATACTATGAAAGTATGGGAGAGAGTAATTGAGCGACGCCTGCGTGACGAGAGTGAGATTTCACGAAACCAATTCGGTTTTATGCCTGGTCGAGGTACGGTGGATGCCATTTTCGCTCTTCGCCAAATATGCGAAAAATACAGGGAGGCACATAAAAACTTGCACATGGTGTTCGTCGACCTTGAAAAGGCATATGATCGAGTGCCCCGTGAAGTCTTGTGGTGGGCCCTGAAGAAGAAAGGAGTGCCTGGGAAATACCTGACGTTGATTCAAGCCATGTACGCTGAATGCCGAACGCAGGTCCGATCCGCAGCTGGTATCACAGCCAGATTCGATGTGGCCGTAGGCTTGCACCAAGGGTCGGCCCTTAGCCCCTACCTCTTCCTGTTAATTATGGATGCTATATCATCGGACATACAGGAAGAGGCACCCTGGTGCATGTTGTTTGCCGACGACATCGTTCTGGTAGCAGAGAGTGGACAGAAGGTGCAGAGCAAGCTGGAGGAGTGGCGGCAGAGATTGGAGAATGTAGGCTTGAGAATAAGCAGAACCAAATATATGTTCTGTGACTTTGGCGGTCTCTCCAGTCCTATACCGGTTACACTCGGCGGTACACCTCTACCATTATGCTCCGATTTCCGCTACCTAGGTTCACTCCTGCAAGATGACGGCGAAATTGATCGGGATGTTAGGCAAAGAATCAACGCAGGATGGATGAAATGGCGACAGGTCTCAGGCACAATATGCGACCACAAAATGCCTGTGAAATTAAAGGGCCGTATGTATAAATCGGTTATAAGGCCTGTCGTACTGTATGGAGCTGAGTGTTGGGCTACAAAGAAGATGGATGAGAAACGATTGCATGTGGCAGAGATGAGAATGTTACTATGGATGTGTGGAGTGACAAGAATGGACAGAATTAGGAATGATTACGTTAGAGGTAGTATGAAAGTGGCGCCCATAGCTGAAAAGGTGAAAGGGAGTCGATTGGCCTGGTATGGACATGTTATGCGGAGAGATGAGATGTATGTAGGTAAAAAAGTGATGGATATGCATGTAGAAGGACGAAAAGGGAGAGGACGCCCAAGGAAGAGATGGATGGACTGTGTGAGGATGGATATGAAAGAGAAAGGGGTAAACGATCGGATGTTTGGTGACAGAGAAGTATGGAAGCGAAGGACATACTGCGCCGACCCCAAATAAATTGGGACCAGGGCAAGACAATGATGATGATATAGATTATAATAAATATATAAGATACATACATAGATATCAATTATGATATATAAACATAAGTTCAATTAATACATATTATTACATACTAGTACATCTAATATATTATATATATATATATATATATATATATATATATATATATATCTCGATACATACTATAAGTTAAAATGAAATATAAATTAATTATGATACACTTGCTGCTTCAGCCAATAAGAGTTCTTTAACTTTGAACTTGAAGGTGCACTTGGTCTTGGCCATCCTGATTTCAAGAGGAAGAGCATTCCAGAGAAGGATTGATTGAACAGAAAAAGAAGAGTGAAGAAAATTAGAGCTGTGAGTTGGAACCATGAGGAGAAGGTTATTAGAAGAGCGAAGGTTACGAGCATGATTAGAAGATAAATACTGGAAGAGGGGCGTTAAATACTCAGGGGGAGTAGGAGACGTAAGAATGGTATAGAAAGTTGTGAGAGCACGCAAACTACGGCGTTGACGAATGGGGAGCCATTTCAATTGAGAACGATAAGTGGAAACATGGTCATACTTGCGAAGATTGAAAATGAATCGAATGCAGTTATTAAGAAGACGGTCAAGTTTGTTGAGGAGATCTGCATTCAGGTCAAAGTAACATACATCACCATAGTCGATCAGAGGGAAAATCAAAGTTTGCACAATCATTGTTTTAGTCTCGGGCGGGAGAAAGTTTTTTAGGCGGTAGAGAGCGCGTAAAGTACCAGTGACTTTCTGACTCACATGGTTTACTTGAGTTTGCCAATTTAGCGTGCTATCTATATGCAGCCCAAGATTTTTAACTGTTGTGTGAAGATTGATAGTAGTACCACTAAATGTAATAGCTGGTAAAGATGTGAAGTCCAGTCTCTTTAAAATCCTTTGACTACCTAAAACAATAGCTTGAGTCTTACTAGGATTGACAGCTAAGCCAAACTTGTCCGACCAAGTTAGTATAGCTGCCAACTCGCTATTTATGTTATCTATGGCTTCTGCTACGCATTCCACATCTACGTGTGAATAGATCTGCAAGTCGTCGGCATACAAATGGTAAGCACACTGAAGATTTTGAGTCAGGAGATTTATAAAAATAGAAAACAACAAGGGAGAAATAATGCCGCCTTGAGGAACGCCAGAAGTAGTGTCGGCCCACCCCGACGATAAATCATCGAGGCGGACAGACTGCTGACGCCCTCGAAGATAAGTTGAGAACCAATCCAGAGCTACAGGCGAGACCCTAAGATGAGAGAGGATAGATAAAAGGATATCGTGACTGACGGTATTGAAGGCGTTTGAAAAGTACACCAGCACGGTGATTTTGGTGCTTTCCATGGCCTCTCGAATATCGCCAGTCACTTTAAGGAGGGCGGAGGTAGTGCTATAGCCTGGCCTGAAACCGGACTGTAAAGGGCTCAACAATCGGTTGTTGTGAACAAACCGAGCCAATTGTTTGTGAACACAGTGTATGTGTGGATTGAACCCACAACTATCGGGCAGTGTTGAATGGCGAAGCTGCCGTATAAACATTCATAACCATCATCATCAGCCTGTATCAGTCCACTGCTAGACGGAGGCTTCTCCTATAGCACGCCAATGAGCTTGGTCTTCGGCTTTCCTTTTTTTTTTCTTGTTTTTTTCTTGTTTTTTTTTTGTTTTACGAGGTGGAAAATCCCTTCGGATCTCCGACTCTTGGGGGAAATGAGAGCCGGAGTATGTGGTGTTTCCACTAAAAACCACCTCGACTTCCGCCATGTACCCGTGTGTCGGAGGGTGGGGCATCACCAAAGCACTCGTCGCCACCCTCCGACGGGTATTGGCCCGCCAGATGGTCAGGCGGGCCCCGAACAAAACCCCCTTAGCGGCGGATTAAGGTGTTGGACTCCGCCGCCAAAACGCCCAGCGGCCGCAGAGGATAGGGAGGACGGCAACGCAACACCGCATCTCCTCTTCCTCTGCGGCCCCACCGCGACGCATCGAATGGTGCGCCCCCATTTGGTCGCGGGAGATAGGGCGCGCGGCAACGCAACACCGACACGCCTCTCCTCCCGCGACCGCACCCGACTGCGGGGACAGACAGAACTGTCCCCCGCACCCGCACCGTTGGACGCATCCTGCGCAGGCCCCTCCAAGCCCACGCGGAGCGTCCCCTCCTGGATCCCTCTTAGCTTCACCGCGGGTGACCAATCCACGGTTACTGAGCCCCCCCACAACGACAAGGAGATCCCACGGCGGGGGGGTCTTCGGCTTTCCTCCTCCAGTCCCAGCCCACTACGAGTATCATTGCCCACCTGGATACAGAGCGCCCTACACTACTTTTTTCGATCTTCACTCAGGACAAATCTTTTCTATCACTAGCACGAATATTTGCGTCTAAGATTATGTATGTATTCTATTTATGAGTATATTTATCTGTTTTTTGATGACCATGGAAAATAATTTTAGGTTCAATTGATCGTGTATATGATATAATAATTATAACACCTGTAAGACGAAAAGAGGATCCAAGGTGCTTCTTGTAGTTTCTATTCCATGGAATATTAGAACCGTGCTAAAGTCAGTAAGTTTTCAAATAGTATCTACGAGGGCGGTTGAAAAGTTCTCGGCCTAAGGTACTTAATGAAAGAAAAGTATAGGTTTTAATTTGCCACGCCGCCGACTTGCCACGTCTTTTCTGTTTGACTGCTTCACGTAACTGACCCAATAAATTTGAGTAATATTGAACATTCCAGTAGTTCCTTTAGGCAAGTAATCAATTAAAATTCCCTCGCTATCCCAAAAAAATGGTCGACATAATCTTAGAAGCCGACTTTTCCTCTTTAAACTTCTTTGGTCGTCTTTCTCCTTTTTTATCCACTGCATAAACTCTTGTTTGGTCGCCGGATCATACTGACAAATCCAGGTTTTGTTTACTGTCACAACGCGGTTACGAATTTCGTCCAAATCGCTCTGACACATCTCCAAAAAATCCTTACAACTCGCCAGTCGTCGTTGTTTGTCGAGTGGTGTGAGCATTTGCGGTACCTAACGTGCACAAATTCTTTTCATGTGTATAATTTGGTGCAAAATTTCTCCGATTCGCTCTTTATTAATACAGATTAATAAAGAGCGAATCGGAGAAATATTGCACCAAATTTTTTAATCTGCTTTCTCTTTTTTTTCTCTTTTTGCTTTATTAATCTGTAACTCTTCCGCTATCTGCCACATTTATTCTTTGATCGGCCAATACAATTTTTTCAACTTTTGAACATTTTCTTCCGTCACTACTGTCACAAGTGGGCGTGAGCGAGGGTCGTCTTGACAGCTCTCTCTTCCTTGATGAGAAGGTCGAGCCCATTTGTTTACCATGGTATACATGTAATGGCCCATAATCCTGAAAAACCGATGTCATTTCTTTGGAAATGTCTTTCGGCGATTTTACTTTTTTTACAAGAAATTAAATCACGACGCGGTGCTCAAAATTGCTAGAATTTTCAATTTTGGTCGACATGGTGTTGTTGCTTATTCCAGGGATGAAAGTGATAATTAGTGCCGTAGTGCAAGTAGTGCTATCAGTAACGAGACGATATCTTATCGCTAAGTAACTTAGGCCGAGAACTTTACAATCGCCCCTTGTATGTAAATTCGTATTTGAAATAAAGATTTTGTCTATTATATCTACTAGCCGCTGGTGTCTCCCTGATGTTTTACGTGCTGCCTTACAAGATTTTGTGATAAGTGTCTGGGTAGTCTGGCCATATTTTTCACTGTAATTGGGCTCCTAAGTGGGCGTTTAGGCATATAGATTGCGGCAAATCTTGTGTCCAATTATCCTGCTGTTGATCGTTGACGTCGACAGTCCAATCCTCACAGATATTTTTTCTTAATGATAAATGTTTTGTCTCGCTCAGTTTAGTCCTTAGCGTATAACCAGCTACGCAATACAACTAATAATTTACCGATTTCCAATCCATACCCAATGAATAGACTAATACAAATCGTAACCGAAATGCAAAGCACATCCAACGCAATGTATTTAGAATTTACCTCAATTTGCTTAGGGCTTTATTACTTTACAAACATTAATAGTTTTCACTCTTTTGACAGTACATTTCTGAATTATTGGTGAATATCATTTCAATTTGATGTATTTCTCTGGAATATTTGCTAATAACCAATGTTAAAGTTGGTTTAATAAACTTGAGTTAAAATATCTAGTAAATAAACTACGTACTTTAACTTAAGGTACTTTTGTAAGAAGTTGGACGGTTATTTGAGAAAAGCGACAGCTAGGAATATTAAACTCGTAGTTAAACTCGATCAGTAATAAAAATATTTAAAGAAATTAGCAATTAGGTACCAAGATTACAAAAGACAGGGTCTACAAAATCCCCCCCGTGGGATCTCCACCTTGTCGTGGTGGGGGGGGGGGTCTCAGTAACTGTGGATTGGTCACCCGCGGTGAAGCTAAGAGGGATCCCGGAGGGGACGCTCCGCGTTGGCTTGGAGAGGCCTGCGCAGGATGCGTCCAACGGTGCGGGTGCGGGGGACAGTTCTGTCTGTCCTTCGCAGTCGGGCGCGGTCGCGGGAGGAGAGGCGTGTCGGTGTTGCGTTGCCGCGCGCCCTATCTCCCGCGACCAAATGGGGGCGTAACATTCGATGCGTCGCGGTGGGGCCGCAGAGGAAGAGGAGATGCGGTGTTGCGTTGTCGTCCTCCCTATCCTCTGCGGTCGCTGGGTGTTTTGGCGGCGGAGTCCAACACCTTAATCCGCCGCCAAGGGGGTTTTGTTCGGGGCCCGCCTGACCATCTGGCAGGCCAATACCCGTAGGAGGGTAGCGACGAGTGCTTCGGCGATGCCTTACCCTCCGACACACGGGTACATGGAGAAAGTCGAGGTGGTTTTTAGTGGAAACACCACATACTCCGGCTCTTATTTCCCCCAAGAGTCGGAGATCCGAAGGGATTTTCCACCTCGTAAAACAAAAAAAAGGGTCTACAAAATAGATTAAAATTTGAATTTTCTGATATAATGATAATTAATGCTTTGATAGCAATAGCATAAAAAAAATTACAACACTCGCATAAAACATTTCAAAAATAACATAATCGGCTGTATTTTAACGCAATTAAAAGCTACCAACCATAACATAAGATTTGACAAATCACAGATACTTGCAAGAGTATTACTTTCAAGGATCTTTCTGCAGATGATTTGCAAGGCCATTGTATCCTTACTCCGATTGAATATTCATTCACTATGCGCTAGAAGATAAAAAGATGAAAAAAGGTTACAATGAGTATACAGCTATTGAAGTCTTGAAGCCTGATTATAAGAAGAAGATCCTTCACTCACTGAAAATCACTCCGAGCGAATTTTATCTTTATTCTATTCATCGCTGATAGTAGACGATATTATTTAGATTCAAATATTATTTGAAATCACAAAGTAAGTGGACGTATACGATGATAATTGTTTAAAATGAACATAAATTATTCACAAACCTGAAGGTAACTTAATTATTCTGATACGTCTTGTATTCTGTAATATCTTCGCAAACGCAATCTTAACGTATTGAAATTTATTCTCAGACAAAGTTTATACAGGGAAATTCGAAGTGGTCCATACAAGTTTGAAACAGTACCCAATAGATGGTTGGTAATTCATCCTCTATTACATTGCATTTACGATTTGGTAGAGGAAAGATAATTATTGTAAGTGATAACTATGATGTATAATGATTTAAAAAGAATGTTTAATGGCCACAAAAGCTATTTTTTTAACCACTTACTTTATGTTTTGACGTCGGTTTAAGATATTACTGTCAAAACTTTTCACGAATACGCCTTTTATCACTGTAATGTGACTAGATAATTTTCTGATATATTTTAATCTCAATATTTGCTATTCAATTAACATTTATGTTAAATATATCTACCTGACCCCCAAAGGGATAAATTTTAATGATATCTTGTTAGTAACAAGCCCCTCTTGCTCAGGTTGTAAACATGTCCCAGACATTCTTTGTCTACAAATTAAATGTTCATATTGCGGTTGCCGGCTCAGGTACATCTCTCTTGAGAATAATACAAAATACTTATACCAATATAAAGTTTCTCTAGGACCAAATCTTTCATTTTAATTAACTTTTGGTTGATACATGTGAGTACTTTGTATTTTTCAAAGACACGTTATATTGAGAGGACCATCTTCTCAATATAATGTGTCTTTTGAACATAACACCATTTAAAGCCGTGACTGTCATAATTTAAAATTATTAGGAAGTGACTTAGCAAAATACACAAAGCAAATATTGACTTTGAGAAGAGAAGGAAATCTCGACATTTAAAGCCCTATACCAACCTATCATACCAGCGTGGTATAGTAACATTCACTTTTCGTAGGTGTCTACGAACACTCAATTAACGGAAAAAAAGTACACCCAAACTCACAACAATCTGTGACTCACACAAAGCGTTGTCCCGTGTGGAGATCGAACTCGCTGCTTAAAGTTAAACGACGAGACGACCGCTTACACTACTACGCCATACGTGCAGTTATAAGTGTAAACTTTTAGCATTAACCCTATAATAGTATATATGTAACGGGTCTATATCGCGTGATTATTTGAAAATAAAAGGTAAAATACCAATAAATAAAATAAAAAGTATAAAATGGACACGAGATGACCACGGCTGGTGTAACCCACGTCGAAACGTCGAGAAATATATAAGGTATTTTACCTTTTCCCTCCTAATGACTGGCTAAAATCCACATTTATCACGATACCCAAGATGCAGAACGCAAAAAAATTTAGAGAGTATCGTATGATTAGTCTGATGAGCCATGTCCTTAAAATATTTCTGAACATTATACAGAACAGAATACGGCCAAAATGTGACGAGCGCCTGGGAGATAGCCAATTTTGATTTCGATCTGGTGTTGGCACCCGAGAAGCTCTTTTCGCTCTCAATGTCCTCGTACAGAAATTCAGCGATATGCAAACTGACGTCTTTTTGTGCTTCATTGACTACGAATAAGCATTTGACCGAGTTAAACTTCAACAACTTTTTAGCAGTGTGGTTGACGGCATAGAATACAAGTGTCACCACCCCCTATCTTCCCGTGGGTGTCGTAAGAGGCGACTAAGAGATAACACGATGCAAATACCATCTTTGCGTAGAGACGGAAAACTCGACATCAAACCCTATACGACTGCCTCGTTGGTCTCGCGGCATAAATGTGCGCGTGGGATCGGGAGGTCCCGGGTTCGATTTCTGGGTCGGGCAGTGTTATTGGGTTTTTCTGTCACGAAATTCTCAGTAGAAGCACGGAGTCTGGAAATGTGCCCGGTACGGCAATAGGCTCGCCCCTTATTACGTGGGACTAAAGTATATCTGGTGAAAAGTGGGTGTAGAAATACACCTCTGTCTACCCCTTCGGGGATAAAAGGCGTGAAGATATGTATGTAACTTTTAAGCCTTTTAGATGATATTGGTCTCGATGAAAAGGACGTCAGGATCATTCGCAACTTGTATGAGAAGCAGGTGGCTACAATAAGGGTGAAAACGAAGAAACCGACGAAGTTGAGATCTGTCGTGGAGTCCGGCAAGGCTGTCTCCGCTGCTTTTTAAAGTCTACTCGGAGGCGGTTGTGTCGTAAGCTCTTGAAAACGTGGCAGTTGGATAAGATAAAGATCAACGGCAAGGTCGTTAACAACCTGCGTTTTGCAGACGACACTGTTCTTATTGCCGCATCGGAGAAAGATTTGCAAACAATTGTGAATAAAGTTAACGATAACAATCAGAAAGCCGGTTTATGAATTAACATAAGCAAGACGAAGGTGATGGTGGTCTCAAGAAACCCGGATTTGAGTCCTAACATAGCAGTAGCTGGGAAACAGCTAGAGCGGGTACGACAGTACAAGTATCTGGGGGCTTGGGTAAATGAAACATAGGACTCTGATATAAGAAATCAAGACCCGGATAGAAACTGCACGAGCCTCATTTAACAATATGAGGAAGGTTCTGTGCTGTCGTCAACTTAACATAAAGCTCCGGGTCAGGCTACTCGTCTGTTACATTTGGCCTATCGTCATGTACGGTTGCGAAACGTGGACCTTGAAAGAGGACACTACAAGACGCCTACAGGCATTTGAGATGTGGTGCTACCGTCGCATGTTGTGCATAAGTTGGACACAGAAGGTCAGAAATTAAACCGTGCTTCAGCGCGTTCATATATCCCGGAAAATGATGCCATCTATCAAAAGTCGCAAGATACAGTATCTCGGACACGTGCTCAGAAATGGTAGATACATGCTGCGGCAGCTGATAATGATGGGCAAAGTGGAAGGAAAGAGAGGCGCTGGGCGAAGGAAGAAAACGCGGGTGCGGAACTTCCGGGAGTGGACCGGTATTGCCTCCGTCGAACAGCTGTTCCGGCTGGCTGCAGATAGAGACGGATTCAAGAAACTGACGGCCAACCTTCACGATTGAAGTAGCACTGGAAGAACAAGAGCCTTTTCCTTTCAAATATCCGTTACATAAAAATTACAATGTGTGAAGGTCGTGAAAGTTTAAAGTAATCAGCCGTAACGCTGCTCAAAGTACACAGTAAATCCTTATAAACATTACTTACATTATGCTAATCAAGACTACAACGTCTTGGAGAATGATCTTAGTTCTTTTTTATAAAAAAATTAAAATAATGGCTTTGTATTTCGAGACAAATGTCTATTGTATAACTTAAATTATTCAACTCTTACAAACAAGAAACTTATTTCGGCGTTCTATACCACGCAAATTTATTGTTAAACTACAAAATCTCTAAGTTAATAAAGTAAATCTTCAAGCATATTAGTTTCGGCTTAACTAAAATGCGTAAATAACTTGTGTCAAATTGTTGCCTTTGAGTCTAGTGTTACTTAATTTATTGAAATCGGCATATTTGGTTTAAAGGATTTTCATATGCGCATTTATTGAATTCCTTAGCGAATTTTGTGGCAAATTCTTTACAACTATGCTATCAAATGCTAAAGTCACATTCTTTCTTAATGCTTTATTGTACACAAAAAATTAAACAAAGTATATGAAAGGAGTAAAAATAATCTAAGTTATTATGTATTTAAAGGCGAGCTTGAGCGAACATCGAATTAAGAGCTCTTTCTTTCTTTCTGTATTTTTTTTTTGAAAGACAAACAAAACATTTATATAGGCAACATTGCATATTGTTATGACCTTTTATATACATCAAATAAACATAATTTTATAATCTACATGAAGCTTAATCTAATCTTAATGTCTAAGTAGTATATGTACAAAAAAAACGTAAAAAGACATTAAAAATTGAAAATATTTACACGGTTTAGGCGTCGTAAAATGCCTCTGCATCAATGTCATCGGGTAACGTGCCCAGAAGGCTGGCAGCATTGCCACGCTGGATGGCAATGCTGATTCTCTGAGCAAAGAATAAACCAGCCTTCTGGTCACGTGAGACGACGATTAAACGTTTTGAAATTTCCCGGAACAGTGAACGAGCGCTCGGAACCCATGAGCCTAGCGTTTCCACCCCAAACGGCCCAAACACGTAATTACTCACTAAATTACTGTATTTGCGCCGTTTGAGGGTTTCCGCAGTTGCAGCAGCAGCGCCAGGATGGCCTCCCGTGCTTGGAATATGTGATGGCGCGAGGGTGTCTACGCAGGTTGCGTCCCACACCAAAGGCCTACCCATTTTCCAAGGCAACAATGACATACCATCAGGTCTCTTCCTGTCGTCGCGTACCAAACCATTTGGTTCAAGTACAGCTGGTACGCCAGACGCGACAAGAGCACGACGAATTATGTCATTCAGATGGGTGTGACGGGGAATTCTACCAGCGCTTCTGCTGCAAGATAGCCCATGGTGTCCGAGGCTATCGACGTCTTCTCCACAATGACATCGATGCGGAGAAACACACGGAGCACCTAAGCGAAGACAAGTGGCGATACGGAACGTCTCTTTTGTATCTTTTCCCTTAAGAAAGAATCGAAAGATTCTTCGAATACTGGAGAACCTAAGAGGTGAAGAGATGTCTTATCAATAATTTTGATTTTTGATGCCAAATTATTAAATTTAGATAGTATCGAAAGTCTTTTTGTAGAGTCTGTTGTATTTATAAACAGCTCACATTTACTAGAATTTAGTTCCAAGCCAATAGATGCGAATTTATTTTTCAGAAGAGCTAAATCTTGTAATAAAATATCTGGATCCCCTCCTAGGGTCCCGTCATCTAAAACCCATACATTAAATTTAGAATTTACTTGCCGAATAATGGGGTGTATTGCTAAACTAAAAATGACTGGTCCAAGAGGGTCACCTTGTTGACACCCAACTGCTGATTCCAAAAGCTTATCCTGATATAATAATTTTGTGGGGCACCTGTAACATTGCCAAAGAAATTAAAAAAATTTAGGGGTTTCTAATTTTGCTTGTGCCAACAAAGTATCCCTATTCACTGAATTGAAGGCGTTTTTCAAGTTAACCTTCAAAATTACCTCTCCATCACCACTTCCAAGCAGCCTCGTAACCCCCTTTGGAACCAAAACCTAGTTGGAGGGGTTGGAATTTTTCCGATAGCTCCCTGCTGTAAAATTTACAGCATATCTTGGCTGCTATACGCCGATATGTGCAACCCACGGCAATGGGACGTATGCCACCATCCCTCTTGTTAAGGGCGCACAAGTTTGCCCCATACAAGATGTCAACGATGGCGTCGTCCTCATTACCGGAGAGCATAATATTTATTAGCGCAGTCAACTCCCTCAGAAGTGTATCGCCAGCCACCCTAGCACTGGCACACACAAGGTCTTTCAGGTGCTGGGGCGTCAGTGCATCGAGGCCTCCTGCCGAGCTACTCCGGAAGGAGCCAACCGCTGCTAACACGTCCTTAGCTGTGGTGATCAGATGTTCTGATTCCCTGTCGGGAGCTTCAGGGAAGGAGAGATCATTAATGGGCGCTGGATGCTTGCTCTTCAGACCCGCAAGCGTGTCTGGAGAGCAAGGCGCCACCACATCGCTACTGAAAAGGAGTCTAGAAGCGCCCCGTATATCGCCCTCCCTTAATTTAGATTCAACATATTGATACAGCGACTTCTGCTTGTTAAACGTAAATTTTGAATCTAAAGAGTGTGCCGAAACTTGACAATTATATTTAATTTGGGATGTCAACGAATTTTGGCCTGCCTGATTTTTATCAACATGTAGAATCCTAAAAGGGAAAGTCAGTAATTGCTCCCAGGCTGTTCTCGAGTTCTCCCTGACGACAAAACCAATACATTCCGCTAATTTTTTGGATACTGATGGTTTTGCCCCACGGGGAACTCTTTTCACAACAAGGATCGAATGTTTTAATTTTGATAGCGTTTGCCAAAAAGGAATTTGTGTGGTGTCTCCTAATACAGGTTGTGAAAGTGCATTTTGGGATTTATGTACTTTACCAAAATGCACTTTCAGGCCCCGCTTACCTTTGTAAAAGCGGTCCTGGGAGCAATCCGGACAGCGCACTAGACCATCTTTCTGTATAAGTGTGATGGCAAATCTAGTGGCAGAGTTTATAGACCACCCGAAAGACAGGACTTTTGTTATGAGACAATAACTGAGACTGACGGCTTCACGTGCCCTCAGAAGCACAGTTGCATTTATATTTCAATGCTTCAACAAGTACTCACACATCCAAGTGGTAGCCGCTGCAAATGTTGCTTTTATTTGCCGATTTATTACGTGCGGCAAGTCACGCTATTACTGTTGATTAAGTTACTGTAATAATTTAATCAAACGGAGTACAATACCATATAGTAAGGTATCAGTAAAAATGGATGGTGCATTTAAAGATCCACGTGACTGCGGAATAATAATATACGCAATCAGACCAGTGCTGTGCATCAGGCGATTTGAAATATGTTGGATTGTTTTTTTACTGCATGACAAAGTGTGATTGCTTTTTTTTTGTTACGTTAATTTTGTACACATACGTCATTCATGTAAGTTCAACGGTAGTATTAACGATGTTTATTTTTGTAACAAAGGAGTACGCAAAAAGATTTTGCGCGAGCAAAGTGGTGAACAAAAACGAATAAATAATTAATCAACACAATGTCCGAATTTCGATTCAAATCGCTCAATAAACATTGAAATGTAAGAAATATTTACTAGGTTAGTGTTTTTGTATTTAGTACTAGCTTTCGCCCGCGGCTTAGCCCGCATGAAATTTTAACAAAGAGTAGCCTTTGTACTTCCCCAGGTTTCAGACTATCCATATCAAATTTCATCACAAACGGATCTGCAGATTAGCCGTGTAGCATATATATAAACAGATAATACTTAAAATTAAGGAATGATTACGTTAGAGGTAGTATGAAAGTGGCGCCCATTAATTGATGAAAAGGTAAAAGGGAGTCGACTGGCCTGGTTTGAACATGTTATGCGGAGAGATGATATGTATGTCGTTAAAACAGTGATGAATATGCATGTAAACGATCGGATGACTGGTGACAGAGAAGTATTGAAGCGAAGGACATACTGCGCCGACCCCAAATAAATTGGGACTAGGGCAAGACAATGATGAGTCGTCAAACTTCAGGTAAAGATTAGTATGTAAGTATATTATTAAAGTTATTGAAGAGCTTATATACCTACTGAAGAGAATAGCAGCAAAAAATAAAAACTGAAAACATGACCATAAAGTATATAATCAGACCGCCCTCTCCGCCCCGCTGCGCGCCAACTCATAGTAAGCGCTTTTAATAACGCTGCGCATAGGTCAATTATATCGTGATAACTTTTAAACTATTCACCCAAACTACTTACTGTAAAAGTCAACGTTCATCTACATTAAATACTGAAGACAATAAATTTATCAATTTTGAAAACAATTTGATAACTACTCTAGAATGAGCATTGTAAAAAAGTATCAAATTTAATTATTTTTACGGACTACTTTTTTGTGTATATTGGCTTCTACATAAAAGGTAGGTATATGCTGCCGCGGACTTTTATTTAGAACCTTTTAAGATAAACAATATCACCCTTTATTAACTTATTTAACATTATCTTCATGTAACTTCAACGGTTTAGGCAACGCACGCGAAGATAGGTTTCAGAGCTCAGGATTTTGACTGACTTAATTGATAATTTTCCTTATATTATGGCATCATTACACAAAATCTTTATAAATTGTAGCCTATGTGTTATTGTGATGTATAAAATATATTACTGTAAGGTTTCATCCAAATCCGTTCAGTAGTTTTTGCGTGAAAGAGTAACAAACATCCATACATACATCTTCACAAACTTTCGCATTTATAATATTAGTAGGAAGTAGGGATAGTAGGGATATCATTAGAGACTTTCTTTATACACAACATTATCTAACTGTTTTACCACCTTCATATAGAACATGTAAATTATTTTTACCGCTTACTCGTGAACATGCCACATATAACTGACCATGTGAAAAACAACATGTTCGGGGGTCGATTCCAGCTGTTTCAAGTCTGTCCCTGCGATTTATTTTGAAAATACACACAGGGCTACGAATATCCAGCCCTGCCGAAAGTAAGATAGCCCCGTTGAGTTACTCAAGAGGTATCTGAATTCAGGCCTCAGTCTCCCACCCACAGATTCCCACGTACGTGAGGTGTGGGAATTTGGGAATAATGAGACACCTGTATAAGTACAGAACACGAACGAACGAAAGAAATCAAAGAAACACATCCACATTCATTATTCAAAAGAAATGACTAAGACACCAATCCGACGAAAACGAAAGAAAATTAACCGAGAACCTCATCAATCCACGGAGAAGCTTAACACCACCATTCAGAAAACGCCATCTATGTTTACATATACAAACCGACTGAGATAGAAAATAATATGGACTAATCGACAATTTATGGAAAAAATGATCTATAGTCATTGTTTTTATCATTTAAAATAAAATGAAATGATTATATAACTATTATATAAACATAATAATTTGAAATAAATGAGATTGACCTTTATTACCATTAATTTAAACAAATTAAGTGGACATTGTAATAAATTTTGACACAGAGACTCTTTGTTTGTGAAAGTGCCGAATATTATACTCTATTATTTTTTTAATAACAGAAAGATACCCGACACATAATTATTGTTTTTTTTTTGCAAGAAACATTTATTTTACCAGAAAATTATTTGAAAATAGGGACATCTGTCGGTCGGAAGGATAACTATAAATATGTTCGGTTCGAATAATTTATTTATAGAAAATACGTAAAAATATACTGACGAAATTAAGAATCGCCTCCTTTTTTAAAGTCGGGTAAATAGCCATAAAACACTTTGAAGGTACCTATTTAGACTAACTATACTTTTACTAACAAACTTATAATGATCATAGATGGCGCCACATTTATAACCAGTTTTGGATGATCCCTGTTTTGTTTGGGACTACGTACAAAGGAGAGGTCAAGCTGTACACCGAAAACCACTCAACCGATTATGATGTAACATATCGATACCTTTGGGTAGAAAGGTCGTATAAACCATTTTGGCCAAATTGAGTTATATATACCATTTTTCTCAGAATTTTTTTCTCTATCGATCTGTTTATATGAAATGCTGAAATTCGCACAAAAATGGTTAATACGACCTAGAAATTTTCAGTCATGGCCTCTTAAAAAATTATCGCACCTCTTAATATATTATTATTAAATTTTCGGTGTAAAAGCCGAATGTTTTCTTTTTGTAGTTTTGTTATGACGTAATGACCATAATTTTTATTAAGTCAGGGCGTAAAAATAGTCGTTTATTGTAAATGGCTTATACGCCCTAACGTGTTAAATGCATTGCCTAAGCATAGTTTAAATTCGACGTCGTAAATCCTTATTGCATATCGACACCTTTGGGTAGAAAGGTCGTATAAACCAAAACCCGACTTTTCAGGAGAGCAGAAGAACGATTTCTTTTTCACATAAAAATTTATAACTTTTTTGTTTTTGAAAAAGTTTAAATCATAAAAACCTATCTATCTTATTTAGTTTTAAAGTAAGCTTGGATTTACGTCTAAGCAAAAAATCAATTCTTACATGAAAATTTGCTTTAAAAATACTGTATAGGTCGTTTATCCACTATTGGTAAGTTTATGGTCACATTTACTGTCGTAAAAACCTATATAGCGATACCTTTGGGTAGAAAGGTCGTATAAACCAAAACCCGACTTTTCAGGAGAGCAGAAAAACGATTTTTTTACATAAAAATTCATAACTTTTTTGTTTTTGAAGTTATAAAAAAATTATCTATGAGAAAGGTTCTTACAATGTGCGAATGAAAAAGGTTATATCATCAAAACCTATCTATCTTCTATAGTTATAAAGTTAGCTTGGATTTATGTCTAAGAAAAAATCAATTCTTGGTTAATACACCCAAGGAAAATGTACTTTAAAAAACTGTAAAGGTCGTATATCAATTTTTGGTAAGCTTATGGTCAAATTTACCGTCGTAAAAACGTATATATGTAGTTCTTTTGTATTTATAACCTTTTATAACCATAGATCAATTGAATTCTGACTAATAAACAATCCTGTTATTCTCAGAATTAGTAGGAACTCAATTATTATTATTCTAATACCCATTAATGGTCGATTCAAATAAAATAAAACTAACTGAAACCTCAATAATGGTACAACATACCTAACAGGTTATATTATATATATTATAATTATTTAAGGTCGATATAAAAAAACTGAATGCAATTTCATTTAAAAGGGTACTAAAAAATGGCAGGCGAGCATTCTACCACTGAACATATGGTGCATAGGGTTCCCACCAAGAACTTAGGGTCCCAAGCCAACCTCACCTGCAAGTGGTGCACCTGCCGATCAACGGACGAGGCTCTGGCAAACAAAATATCCCAATAAGCGGCAATAGGCTCGCCACCTATTACGTGGGATCAAAACACTGGCGAAAAGTGGGCGTTTAATATGCCTCTGCCTACCCCTTCGGGGAAACAGGCGTGAGTCTATGTATGTATGTAAAAAAATGGTTAATGGAAAATGCATTTTACTCTGTTATTTATAATAAAAAATTGTATTCATAATTAGTTTAAAATTATTTATGAATTGTTACAATAAATAATTTTAACTATTGTTATAAATTATTTTAAAACTAATAATGAATTATTTCTTGCAATATTGCAGAAATATCGGTTTCTCGACACAATGGTAGGTGGAGTAGAAGGTACGCAGTATATAGCCCGAATCACAATTTAAAATTAGTGATACCTCGAAAGTTTAAATTTCTATGCGCTGTAATTACATTTCAGAATCAACTTGAAGTTACGTGATATAAATTATCACGTAACTTCAAGTTGATTCTGAAATGTAACCCATCCCTAGCAGATCAAACAAATGTATTGTAATTTAAGTAAATGGATATACGAGTATAAAAATAATCATTCTGAATTACAACTTACCGAACTCAGCAGCTACTCGCATATACTCACAAGAGTGTTCTAGCCTTAATAAATTGTAGCATGTAGCCACGGTAATATAATCTAACAGTATTGTAACTCGACCGTCTCTGTGAGTTATACACCTACAGACGCGCCGTACGCAAACCAGCGGTAGGTCACTGCAACACGGTGCGAGCTTCGGCTTGATCGCGGCTGTGTGTACTTTAGGCACAGTTTAACGTGTATTTTTGCTCGAGGCGCGTAGATATAACTCGAGTTTCGTGCATTTGTATGGAGTTACAATACTGTTAGATATTATTACCGTGACGTAGCTATTGCGATTTGTAGGTATTAATCGTGGTAGCCTCATACGACTGATCAGTGACGGTAGCCTGTTAAAATCATAAAAAATATTTTTAAATAAAAAGAAACCAACTTCAAAAAACACTAAGGAACTAAAAAACAAAAAATAATTTGTTTTGGAACAAACATTTTTGGAGTCGGTGCCAAGCAAAGTATTTCTGATCTGACTATAAAAACTCTACACATTTTTATATAACTTTCGTTGTTGATAGAATAGGTAGTTTGTAATTTAGTAACTTTTTGCGTAAGGGCTTGGCACCGAATTCAAAAATGTTTGTTCCAAAACAAATTATTTTTTGTTTTTTAGTTCCTTAGTGTTTTTTGAAGTTGGTTTCTTTTTATTTAAAAATATTTTTTATTTTTTGCTTTTTAGTGGTATACTAATAAAAAATAGCAATAGGTGGTACATAGAATAGTGTAGGTGGTACATGATGGGGAGGCCTTCCTTACGTGCCTCAATTCTGAAATGTAGACCTGTACCTTTCTGGCAATTTCAAGTATTTTTTGTTTTCGACTAAATAGCCTAAACACGTTCGTTTCAGTTCCATCATCAGATCTCGGAAATCATCCAATACCAAAGACAAAACAAACGAGCCTAAACACGATGATATTGCGTTATTGTATTACAAAGATCCCGTGGCCACCTTCCTGCTCCATCATCAGAGTTTGGTGAACATTCAGCACTAAAGTCCATGTAAAGACGAATCCAAAGAGCCCAAACTCAATGGGATTGCGTCTTTGTATTACAAAGATGCCATGGCCACCTTCCTGCTCCATCGTCAGACCGTGGAAATCATCCAGCATCAAAGTCTATGTAAAGACGACGCAAACGAGCCCAAACTCGATGGGATTGCGTAATTATATTACAAATATCCCATGGCTACCTTCCTGCTCCATCATCAGAGTTTGGTGAACATTCAGCACTAAATTCAGCACTAAAGTCCATGTAAAGACGAATCAAACGAGCCCAAGCTCAATGGGATTGCGTCTTTGTATTACAAACATCTCATGGCAACCTTCCTGCTCCATCATCAGACCCTGCAAAACATCCAGTACCACAGTCCATGTAAAAACGAATCAAACGACCCTAAACTTGATGAGATTGGGTTATTGTATCACAAAAATCTCATGGTTACTCTCCAACTCTATCATCAGACCATGGAAATCATCTAGCATCAATGTCCATGTAAAAGACGACTCAAACGAGCCCAAATTCGACGGCATTGGGTTGTTACGGTCAAATCGCTTCAAGTGTGCTTATAAAATTTAAAGAGTTCCTTCGATTTCTCAGGATTCCATGATCAGATCCTGACCTGATGATCATGGGACCAACTAGGAGGTATACTCTTTCAATCAAAACAAGAATTTTCGAAATCGGTCCAGGCGTCTTAGAGGAATCGGGGAACATACATAAAAAAAAAAAGATTCCGACGAATTGTAAACCTCCTCCTTTTTTGAAGTCGGTTAATAAATGTCTACCTTACCTGGAAAAATTCGACCACCAAGGGCCTCAGTATCATGCACTGAATCACTGGTATTGGTTTTCGGTTTATTATTTATTTAAGTTTCATACTTACTAAGTTATATGTATGTTTAAATGTACTTAATTCAATAAATTATTGAATTAAATTTCGTATGTCAGGTAGTTTTATTTTATTTGAATCGACCATTATTATTATTCTAATACCCAATGTATTAGAATAATAATAATTGTGTTCCTTCTAATTCTGAGAGTAACAGGATTGTTTATTAGTCAGAATTCAATTGATCAATGATTATAAATGGTTTTTAATACAAAAAAAATGCATATATAGGTTTTTACGACAGTAAATGTGACCATAAGCTCACCAAAAATGGATATACGACATATATAGTTTTTTTAAACTACATTTTCATGGGGTGTATTAACCAGGAATTGATTTTTTCTTGGACGTAAATGCAAGCTAACTTTAAAACTAAAGAAGATAGATAGGTTTTGATGATTTAACCTTTTCATTCGCAAATCGTAAGAACCTTTCTCATAGATAATTTTTTTATAACTTCAAAAACAAAAAAGTTATGATTTTTTATGTAAAAATGAAATTGTTTTTCTGCTCTCCTGAAAAGTCGGGTTTTGGTTTATACGACCTTTCTACCCAAAGGTATAAGGTATATATAGTAATATACTATTTTATAGGTTTGAGTACCCTTTGTACATGAGTGTAAGTTTTATTGAAATCAATTTCGCAATTTTAGAGATCTTTAGCAACATAGGGAAAGACGTCGGACAGACAGACAGACATAAATGCAAAAAATTATCAAGTATTGCTTTTTAGCATTTTCCTAGATTTTTTAACTAATTTTGGCCAAAATATCTTTAATGTACAGACTTTTCCACCTCTACAGTTTTATTATAGTATAGATATCAAAATGTTTGGGATTATACAGGGTGTAAAAAGACCCCTAACGAAAACTGAAATCCCATGTTGTACCACTGACCACGAACATTTTTTACTTCGGCACCATACCTGGGCAATTACTGGATCAGGAGATATTTAGGCTCAAAGTTAGTATGTTTTTTTTTTTTTTTTAATTAGGTACGAAATCGATGCATTTACCCCGCCAATATGTTCTTTAGATGCCCTATGACCCCATGGATAAGTAGGTATTTCGAGCATTGCACGCGCGCGCTTTTAATTGCTGTTTAAAAAATGTGCAAACTTAAAAATATCGTTTCCCAGGTATTATTTTTGGTTAGTATGACTTGGCATGATGTCCACACCGAGTAGATTTCGGCTTGATGATGGGTCTTGTGACAGCCTGTAATCTGTATGTAAAGTTAAATTCTAATCAATTTATAGTGTCAAGCGACACCCCAATTTTAACATTTGTAATCCGACCTCAAACGAATACGCGCGAATGAGTACGAAAACGCGCACTCGTGCAACTAGCGGAAATTTTACGCTTAGCTTCGCTTTTAGTACGCGTCAGAGAGAATCGAGCTTTTGAATAAACATATTTAAACCATAGTTAGATGCTCTGAACAATATTAATGTTTTAAAACATATTTATCATCACTATTTTAACGCTGTCCCGTTCTTGAACCAAGACTCACCGGAGCCCAGGGTCCGTAAAAAACTCTTCTAAAACATACTAAGGTCACTTACATGTAGCGAACTTTTGTTATATTTTTTTTATATTTTTTTATTTTATTTTATTGGGAAAACAAACAGTTACAATATCTTATATCACATCACAATAAAAGTCTTAAAACCATTAACATGTTTTCACTTATAAAGCCTTTATACCAAAAGATACCTCAAATATACCTTATGCTTACTAGGTATTGAGAGCGTGTACGACAATAGCGCCACCTAGCATGCGCAACTATTCGGGATTATGCCAAATAATGACATATCAGTATTTTATTGCTTTTTAGTATGTAATTATAGTAAGATAAATAAAAAGACGAAGTGGTATTTTTACTATCAACGGTCATCCACTGCTGTCGGTATTTCAATTCGGAATTCAGTACAGTCAATAATAACTCTTGTATTGATGTAATCTGGACTGAAACACTTGGTCATTGTTGCTTCTACGGTGGTTCTATTCGGCCAAAAGATTAAATTAGTAGTTGCACAAGCTAGATTTTGTAAGATCAAATGAAATATTCGTGAGATTGTGGTTCTGCTGTACACCAAATAATACACTCAATGTTGAAAATGTCAAGCCAGTTTTCATTTTTATAAAAAATAAGAAGTCGGTATTCAATGGAAACTGTACATTTTTACATAATAATATGTAGTTAATCTTGTTACTAAAAACTGCAAATTGCTAAATGACACACCAGCAAGATCTAGGAGTTCTTGATCATTTTTATTGATGAAATACCAACTAATTATTGGCTTTTTGTTTCGGTACATTGATTATCATACAATATTTCGTCAGTGCAACAGCTTTTATCTTTCATTCTTGCATTATTAATTGCTACAATTGTTGAAGTTGTTGCTATATCCACTTGGATTTCAGCATCAGAGTGATCACTGTAAATTAATCTATTACTAATAATGGTTGTTTCTTTTAAATTCGATTCAGAAAACAAATCGATTTGGCATCCTTGATCAGCCACACGAGGTTCGATTTGATTAAATTCATTTTCATCTTCAACTCTTACTCTTACTTGATTTGATGTGATACTTATCTAAGACTTTTGTGGTACTACGTTTTTTAAACGTGTATATCTAGCTAACACCTGTGACTCTCTAACTTTCTTCTGTCGATATATTTGAGGGAATATCGTAGGAACATAACTTGGACTTCTTTGCACCTCAGATTTTTTGCCTCCAATAAAACGTTCACTACAAATTGTGTCGTGACGTCTTGGAGTCCATGGTGAGCCATCAACAATGAAAAATAAAACATTATTTAATATCACATAAAATACAGAACAAATAAAAATAATTTATTTATTATGTATCGTATCTAATCTTTCCTTGATCTAATTTCCACTCTACTGTTGGAAAAATATAGAATTTACACAGACTTTTTGTGCCGTTATTCTTGCAGTCTACAACACAACAACAATTATGACCCATTTCTAAGATGATAATATTTAAGATCAAGAATATTAAATTATCAGATAATCTATTTGTTATGACAAAATTCAAATCAAAAATCAAATTGACTTCCCGAATAGTTACGGATTTCTGCCACGGCATGCGCTGCGATCGCTTTAGCTACCCCCTCCATGCACTTCGCACGTAGCGAATAGTTTGTAGTTAGTGTGTTATTTATAGTACAGACTTACAGATGATGGAATTTTTATCACCATTTTGGTCCCCAAAGCTTCTTGCGACTAATATTTTCGCTACGCGTTGTTAGGCAGGCAATAACATAAGAATTGTATATATATATATATATATATATATATATATATATATATATATATATATATATATATATATATATATATATATATATATATATATATGTATGTATATATATATATATATATATATATATATATATATATATATTATACATATACACACAGATTATATATGTCTTTGTGAAATACTCTATGTCTGCATGTTTACTTTGCCTAGTACCCAAGTTCGGCACTTAGTACTCAAGACTAGTATCAACCTACTACCAACTATCAACTATTAAATCAACTTAACTTCTCCAAGCCGTATCTAAACCAACAAAGTTGTTGACATGTTAGACTTGTAGAAACTTTCAGAACTAGATTTTGTTTGTACACCGTACTTCAATATTCTGTAACTAATATTTGGCGTGTGTGAATAATAGTCAAAAAACTTATCTCTTTTACTCATATATTAAAAGTTAACATTAAAAAAGGCTTTTAATTAGATCCGTAAAACCAGATGTTTTACTACGAAAATGTGATGAAGTTACTATTAATTTGATTATTTAGGATACTTGTTCATTTGCCAAATAATTTAGTTTTGTATTTTAATGTTATTCATACCAATAGTTTTATTGAATCAACAAACATAGCGTGGAACTTCGTACTGATGCGCAGAAAAATAAAAGATGAAATATAATAATTAATCGTAATTTTAATTTTTAGTTTTACATGACCTTGCTTTTACATACATACATATACTCACGCCTTTTTCCCGTCGGGGTAGGCAGAGACAACAGAATGCCACTTGCTTCTATCCTTACAAACCTCACGCGCTTCCTCTACACTCATTACTCTTTTCATACATGCTCGCCGGTTTCGGGTTCTATTCACTAGCTTGCAGCCTTGCTTTTATTCAATAATAACTTATCATACTCTTCAAACTTTAGCAAAACATTTTGACTAAAATTAGCGAAATACGTAGTTAATCACATTACTATATTATAACATACTTGTATCAAAAAGCGGTAAATCTTCTATAGGGTCGTAATTGCTTCTCTCAGAGTAAATCAAAATCCTTCGTCGAGAGTTATGAAGCTAGTGAATAGGAAAGTAAAGTTTACACCATATTAACATGTAACTTGTGTATTATAAGGTTTTCACACATTCAAGAATGATTATGGGATTCGAAGTTAGTAAAGAAAGTAAGTTGCAGGGGCCTATATCAAGCAGTGGACTATGGCAGGCTGATGATGATGATGAAAGAAAGTATGAAGATTGGTTCTGCGTTACACCGAAACCGTAGGTTCGAGGCGACTTGGAGAAGGAAATGGACTGTATCTAGAGGATGGCGAGTTCTGCTCGCCTAGAAAGGATAAGGGAAGAGGATTGTGAGTGGATATAGGATATTCTAAAGGATGCTGAAGGATGAGGGGCACCTACCTTGTACGTCAGTCCTCTTTCCTTGCAAATGGCAGCCTCCTGGTGTCTTCGAGAGTCCTAAAGCTGTTTGAATCACTCCACTACACAAATCACTTTCACTCACGGGCGGTTTTTAGTATAAAGCGGGAGCGGTAAAATTATAGCGGTGCGGTGCGTTACGGTATGGCGGACACTTTATCGAGCTTCTCGAATGTTCTGGCTGTCTCTTGCGTCGATGATCGCGGCAACCAATCCGCGAAAGGCGTGCCCCTTCCAGGGAATGGGATAGACAGGGATAGAAACAAAAGGCATCGCTCGTATTGGCCAAGCAGCGACGAACCATTGACGTTGATGTGATTAGTTTCGATGGAAAGGTAGATGGCGCTACCATATCCCCCCGGCCCTAAAGGGTTGCCTTTAAAAGAAATAGAATTGAACTTAGCTATGTTGTGACAGCGATATGATAATAAAATTAATCTAAATTAACTTTAGCGAAAACTACAAACGCAATAACAGCGAAAACTACTAACTAAATACTTAAACTAAGAGGTAGATCCAACTTCAGGCTAGATCTCACTGAGTTGGAAGCGGACAGAGACGTACAACAGGGCGCACGTAGCTCCCCTTAGCGGTTTTCACGGTAACAACGCGGGTTGTACCGTCCTTGGAAGTATGCAGTTTCTCTACGATGGCTAACGGCCATGAAAGCGGCGGAGCATTATCGTGTACTATGATGACTAACGTACCCGCCTGTATAGGGGATGCAGGACTATTCCACTTGGATCTAGCCTGAAGCTGGTGTAGATATTCCGCACGCCAGCGCTGCCAGAACGACTGCACGAGTTTATCCAGCAGAGTATGTCTCTGCAGCAAGCTTGAAGAGTCTGCTTCAGGAGTCGGAAATGACGATAATGGCACTGTGTTCAGAAAATGTGCAGGGCTTAACGCGGATGGTTCTGCAGGGTCACTACTCAATGCCGTGAGCGGACGCGAATTGATCAGTGCCTCGACTTGTGCAAGGACAGTTAAAAGCTCTTCGTAAGAGAGGATCTGTTGGCCTATAACTTTGAAGAGATGCGTTTTAATTACTTTGACCATGCTTTCCCAACATCCACCAAAATGTGGTGATGCTGGTGGAATAAACTTCCAGTCAATATGATTTATGGAAAGTTCTTCCTGAAGACGAGTACGATATTCTTCCCTGATAAACTTATAAAGGTCGCGTAAATAAGAGCTTGCGCCCACAAAACAAGTGCCGTTATCCGTGTACAAACACTGTATAGGGCCGCGCCGTGAGAGAAATCGTTTAAGGGCTGCCAGGAATGACACCGTGCTTAAATCTGTCGCAACTTCAATATGCGTAGCGCGCGTCGTTAAGCATGTAAAAATACATAGCCAGGCTTTACAGCTTTTAACACCTCGACCACGCACTGGCGTATACTGCAGTGGTCCTGCGTAATCACAACTGGTGTGCGTAAACGCTTTAGCAACCTGGTTGACGCGCTGGCTAGGGAGATCGGCCATGGGAGGGAAAGTCGGACGCGGACGAAATTTGAAACAGACGTTACATTTATGTATTCTGTGACGAATTATTCGTCGAGCGGCTAAATCCAATACTTATGCCTAAGTAAGGACATAAGCAACTCTGGACCGGCATGGAGGTGTTTCTTGTGATAAAAATCAACAAGAAGGTCGACAACATGATCATGTAGCGGCAGAATACAAGGATGTTTGTAGTTATAAGGTTCATCCGAATTTGACAGACGACCCCCAACGCGTATGACGCCGTGTTCATCGAGAAACGGCTTGAGTCTAAGGATAGCGGGAGAACAAGGTACATTGTCTTTCAAATTTTGAATGTCGTTACTAAAATGAACAGCCTGTACAGCTCGTAGTAACTTACATTCTGCGAATTTGATATCAGTAATTGATACAAAAGTCTCATTAGGTAGGTGCCTAGAAACCTATAGACATAAAGGATGGCGCGGCGTAACTTAGACCACGATGACATGCGTAGTGCATAGATGGGAGACTCCGCAACCTCAGCAATCACGGGATAAGAAACAGACTTCCGTTCGGGTACATCTTCGTCTTCTGCACTGTGGTCAAAGGGTTGCATGGGCCATTCTGACGGATCATGGGAAATCCAAGAAGGGCCACGATGCCACAATGGATGATGCAGAAGATTAAGTGGAGTGACACCACGAGACAAGCAATCTGCGAGGTTCTCAATACCCGCGACGTGATTGAAACAAGTAGCAGGAACCAGTTCAATCAATTTGCTAACGCGGTTGGCGACAAAAGTCTGCCAGCGATGAGGAGAAGAATGAATCCAAGCAAGCACTACTTTGGAGTCGGAAAATGCGTATATTTTATTAATGGGGTAGTGGGGCAAAACTGTGTCTTGAACCTTGCGGAGCAACTGAGACAGCAGAAGGGCCGCGCACAACTCCAGTCTCGCAACTGAAATGGTTTTAACAGGCGAGACCTTAGGCTTGGCACAAACTAACTGCACCGAGTAGTTAGAACCAATGCGGACTTGCAGATATACGACTCCGCCGTAAGCACGCTCGCTGGCGTCAGCGAAACCTATTAAGTTGATGGTACATCCATCTACCAACCCAATATGACGCGGAATAGTAATTTGATTGAGCGCGGTAAGCTCAATACAAAACTGGCCCCAAGCGGCGACAATATGGTCAGGGGGTGTTTCATCCCACTCACACTTTGATAGCCAAAGCTCTTTGATCAAGAGCTTGGCGTACAAAATTGTGGGAGCCACAAAACCCATTATGTCCCATAGTCGAGCCACTGTGGACAGCATAGTGCGTTTGGTGCACTTATCATCTGGTGGTGAGACGTAAAAACGGAAAACTATCGCAGGATTTGTCCCAGCGTAAACCGAGAACCTTATGCGGTACAGACTTCTCAAACTCAATGTCTCGAGAAGCCTTATGAGAATCTGGTATGCGTGCGAGAACCTCCTTAGAGTTGCTTGTCCATTTGACAAGATCAAACTGGCCTCGCTTGAAAAGCTGAATAAGCTCTTCACAAAGCGAAATTGCAAGCGGAGTGGATATGACACTACAGGCAATGTCATCCATGTACAAAGTGGAAGTGGCAACAGCCGCTGCGGCGGGAAAGTGATCGCCTTCATTAGCGATCAACTGGCGAACAACTCGTAACGCGTGATATGGGCTAGACTTGAGTCCAAAACAAACACGATTGAACTGATACACAGATAAAGGTTCTTTCTTGTCAAAACGATAAAAGATCCGTTGAAATCTACGGTCAGATTCGCGAACGCCGATATTGAGAAACATTTGGTGGCAATCACCTTACAGAGTGATTTGGAAAAGACGAAACTTTATTATGATGTTAAATAAATCACCCTGTAGATTGGGGCCGGCATGCAAAATGTCATTAATCGACTGACCCGATGTAGTCTTACAACTAGCATCTAAAACCACACGAAGTTTAGTAGAGGTTTTATCTTCGCGAACTACGCCGTGATGCGGGATATAATATGAGGGTAGAGAGTTGCCCTTGTTGTTTACAACTACACTCAAAAAACCTTTATCTATGTAGTCACGAATGACGTCATTATAGGCGCTGCGTAACTTAAGTGATGCATCAAGTTTGCGTTCCAAACAATGGAAAGGTCTGAGCGCAGCAGCGTACGAGTCGCCTAACTAATAAGGGTCACCACAGAATGGCAACGCCACAACGTATCTGCCACTGTCGTCACGAACAGTGGTAGCACGGAAATGTTCTTCACACTCGAGATCTTTACGGCTCATCGAGGGCGGTGCGGTAACCTCTTTAAGCTCCCAAAATCGCTTGAGAAGAGAATCAATATTATTTTCTTGAAGAACAGAACAACAGCAAGACGTAACGTATTGAGAAGTATGTAATGTAGGTACGGTACCCATAATCATTGTTTTTAAACATGGATGAAAAATAACTTCATGGAAAATAAATAATTCAAAATTGTTTATCCCTGTCTCTCTAATATGGCGAGAGGGATGATGGCTGGCCCATGCGTCATACTCGTGAACGGGTGCTACTTGCGATAACTGGTCGATGACGGTCTTGCGGGCTGGTATTAAATTTTAATATTTAACTGCATCATTTCCATCATGGTTCTGATCACTTTCGCGGATTGCCTGCATTATTAGGTATATACTAGAGGACGCCAGCAGCTACGCCTGAATTATTTTTTAATTTACCCGTTTCGGCCGATCCCGTGGGAATTTCAGGAAATCCCTTCTTAGTGCACCCCTCCGGTCCACAAGGATATTATACCCCATACATGCCAAATTTCAGCTTCCTGCGCCCAAAAGTTTCGGTTGTAGCGTGTCTGTCAGTCAGTCAGTAACGCAAGGATTTTATATATTAAGATAATGTAAGTGGATGCTCCTGTTTCACCATGTCTATTCTGAGGAGGCTAACTTAATGAACATCAAAATTAAAATTAAGTATTATGCGTGAATATTATTATGTACAGTAAATATATACAAGTGATATAGAAGGAGTAACAGTTGCAGCACCTTACAAAATATAAATTATGTGTATTATGCAAAACCTGGTGATGAAAAAGAGTGACCGTGAGTTTTATTACCCGTTCTTTCTCATGGTTCTACGCCCTTGCTTTGCGAACGTGGCAGTAAATGTAAATGTAGAGTCTTTAAGTAATTAATTTATAAATTTATTACGTTCATAAGCGTCACATTGTGACCCAAATAAATAAAGGATTTTGACTTTGACTTGACTTTGACTATATCTGTATCCCTAAACTAAAAAACTTTTACTTCCTATTGCAACTTTATCAAGTCTTATTTTCGTATCAAAAATTACCCATGTCCAATTCTGAAAACAAACAAGATTAACATATTCTATGTACCCGCTAAAATTCTTCTTATTTGTTTCAAGCATTTAGCCGTACCTACGCCTTTATAATATAACTAACCATATAAATGATTATAATTTGAAACCTTTACAGTATTTGATTCGTATAATAAAATAAAGGCGCATCCATTAAGTGGTGCTCCGTGGACGCACCAGCTTAATCAGTATTCACATCAGAGTACGCATGATCGAATCCAATATAAACCTTGTTTATAGCTACCCCGCATATACTTTATCCTCGATATTACGCCTGTAATGAATAACGCGTGAAACCGCGGCTAACTAATAAAATTGTCCAAAAAAATATCGGTAAATCTCAAACTGGCCTAATTTGCTATTGGTCAAATTCACCGCTTTGTTTTCGAAAAGCCTTTTTAATTGTCATTATTGTAGCTGTTAGTTTCTGTTCTAAGATTTTTTATCCCTTCTACATTTAGCGAGAGAATTTTTTTTGGGAAAATGTGCGAAATTGAAAAGAGTGTAGTAAATTATAAATTAAAATAATTGATGCACCAGTTTGCTTTTCATATTATTATCAATTCGTTTTTGCTTCATCAGAATGACATATTAGAAAAATAATAAAAGCTCATTATATTGGTAGCGTTTCATTATTCAGACAATAGTCGTTGTTATGGAAAATCCTCATTGAGTCCATCCGCCCTAGGGGAAGGGCCAGGGGACTGTCAGACTCTTACTGACTAAAAACCAACCCATGTTCCTCATGTACCCGTGTGTCGGAGGGTCGGGTATCGCCGAAGATGGTTAGGCGGGCCCCGAACAAAACCCCCTTGGCGGCGGATGAAGGTGTTGGGCTCCGCCGCCAAAACACCCAGCGGCCGCAGAGGATAGGGAGGACGGCAACCTGGCAACACCACATCTCCTCTTCCTCTGCGGACCCACCGCGACGCAACAATGGTGCACCCCCATTTTGCGGTTCACGAGGATGACAGCCTGCACATCCTAAAGGATGACAAGGAAACGCGACGGTCGTCATGGACGTTACGGAGTATGACGAAAAAATGCGTCATTTGTTAAGTGACACTAACACTTATAAAAAAGTTAATTACAACCCGACCGCTAGGTTAAATCGCAGTACCCGGAAAATGATCAGGGAGTGCCAACACGCGATAGGTGAAGATACGGTGACATATTTATTACGACCCAGAAATGTCACACCCCCCAAACTATATGGATTGCCAAAAATTCACAAGTGCAACGTTCCGTTACGGCCTATAGTTAGTCAAGTGGGTTCTCCAACTTACGAATTGGCTAAACATGTTGCGAAAGTCTTGCAACCTTTAGTAGGTGGAACAGCATCGCATCTAAAAGACTCCCGCTATTTCATTGAGATCTTACGTCAGAGTAACGTAAGTGATAAAGATGTGATGGTCAGTTTTGACGTAGAATCACTCTTTACGAACTTGCCGATAGCAGATTGCATGGAAGTTATTCGACGTAGGATCGGTGAAGATCGTGTTGCTATGGTGTATGCCGACCTCATGGCCTGACCACAAATTATTTCATATACAGAGGTGAATACTACCTACAAATCGATGGGGTAGCAATGGGCAGCCCGGTAGCTCCATTGGTAGCCAACCTATGGATGGAACATTTTGAAAATCAAGCCATTGCTACTGCCCCATCTAGTGTGAAGATTTGGAAACGGTACGTGGACGACATTTTTTGTATATTGGAAGGCGATGAAGAGGTACTACAACAGTATTTGGCGCATTTAAATAGTATCCACGCTAAAATGTGCTTCACTTATGAAATTGAAAAGAATGGCGTTTCTTGATGTGATAGTTGGTGTACAATCTGACGGTTCGCTTAGCCACTCTGTACACAGAAAAACAACGCATACCGACCGCTATCTACACGCCGACTCGCATCACCACCCAAGTCAACTGAACTCAGTTATAACGTCACTTACCAACCGGGCATACAGCTTGTGCGACGAAGAACATTTAAATGAAGAACTTGCACACATAAGTGACGTTCTACGAAAGAACGGGTGCAGCGGACGGGTCAAACCACCTAGACACACTCAAAAACACCTCGACTACAAGGTAGAACGACAACCAGCGTACTTACCGTACCTAAGAGGAGTGACAGATAAGGTCTCTAATATCCTTGAGAAGGTATCTGTTAAAAATATCTTCACTCCTTTGAAGAAACTGTCACAATACATAAGAACGCCAAAGGACAGTTTCCCCTTGGAAAAGCCGGCTGTATACAAAATTGACTGCAGCTGTAGGAGTTCTTATATAGGACAAACAAAACGCACCATTTCCTGCCGCATCAAGGAACACATCAGGGCAGTCAAAAACAATAAACCTACATCTCCTAGACTCGGGTACGAACCATTGGATTGAGTTACATAACCCTCAGGTGCCTACCGACAGATCGCCACTATATACTTAGAATGGTTAAAGAAGCTATTGAAATTAAAAAGTACAAAAATTTCAATAGAGAAGATGGGTTTCAACTGTCGAACACCTGGCATCCAGTGGTACGTCTATGTAAACCCCGTGAACCGCAAAAAGTTAAATAATGAGCCGACGTAGTGAGTACAGTGTGTCGCGATCGAGTACACTGCGAGAGTGAAAACGGTGGTAGTGGTTGTGCACGCAATAAACGAGTAAGAAAGCGGTTAGACCGTTTCACTTGTTTATAACATTAATCCATCCGCAATACTTCAGTACATCCATGAACATGGCGCTTGCAATAGTGCCGAAATGTCGGTTACTCAAAACAAAAATAAAGGTACGTGGTATATATCCCGTAGAAACAGTAAAAAGTTTTGGTATCACATACACTTAGTTCAGTCCGTTTTTGCTAAGCTAATTACTGAATGATTAATTATAAATTTAGTTCAACGTTCGCTTATGTATCGCAATTTTACATTACTATTTTATCATCATCATAATTTTCATCAGTCTGCTGTAGTCCACTGATGGACAAAGGCCTTCACTCACACACACAATCACACGCCACTGAGCTCAACTTTTTTTATTCATATCCAGCTGGTGCCAGCTACTTTGGCTTCTTAAAATAAGTACCTAGTTAATTATTTTCAAAGCTTTACTCAATCTTATTAAGCGGCGTCACACGGTCAGCTAATACACCCACATAAATCATGTTTGTTGCCGGACATTAATTAGAGATAGTGACGTAATTACAACACTTAACAACTTCTTCATTAAGTATGACGTGTCTTGATGGTGGAAGAAAATTTAGTACGTTATATACACACGCATATTCAGTTTATTTTCACTTGCGCGGTAGCGGTAGCCTAGTGGAGATACCAACAGACTGCAATGCAGGCTCTCAGCTTAAATATTGGGTCCAATCTCAAGGCACGCACTGACTTTTCAAAGTAATTTGCGTATTGATTAGTTTATAATAGCTTGTGTGACATGATGAAAAATCAAATCAGGAGAAACCAAGCCGAGCAAAGGGACCAAAAAATTGCTTATGTGTCAGTACACAATAGTTATAAATTGAATTATAATAACAAACAATAGATATCCCATAAAATTTTAAAAGATTTGTCTGGCACCTATTTGAATAGAACTAATGGGCGTTACCGGTTCAACATCCTTTTCTTTTACTTATTTTACGGTTACAGCATTACGGTTATAACGGTTATGTTTTACCGGTCATTACCCAGTACTACCCGGGCAATCGACATTGGGGAAAATGACGCCACAATTCATTACTCCTGGGATTTAGGTGTGGGCGAATACGTTTCAGTCGATTACCTGGTAGATTGATTGACAATACAGAGGCAAGAATAGATTAGGGATAGGTAGAAAGATTAACAGTATAAGTATAGAATTACAACCGTGCAGGTTGTATTTGTATACTTACCTACACTGGTAATTAAAAACATTGAAAATATTGCGATTGAAATTTGTTGAGAGGTTTGTTTCACGACACAGATTTGCGGACGTGGCACTAAATAAAAATCTAGTATCACAACGTAATTAATCTGTAAATTTGACCATGATAAGCTCCACCACACGATTGGCAGCAACAATAAACAGTAATTATGGAAAGTGGATGGATGTTATTTTTGGCAACGGATTCTCACAGTTGTGTTTTCTAGATACGTTGCAACTGTATCAATAACTATTAAATCAAATGCGAGTCGGACTCGCTCATGAAGTGTTCCGCAGTAAAGGTACCAAATACAACTATGACTTTTTCGTGGGCGAAATTATCTTTTGAATATGAGCTTTACTTAAAACTGCTAACGACATAATGTTAAAACCAATATTCGTTGGAAGTTTATATTTTTTGTCAGTTCTTACCAGTTTGGCAGCGTCTATATTTCTAATGATTCATCATCACCAGCCCATTGTTGGGCACAGGCCTTTTCTCAGAGAAGGGTAAGGCCATAATCCACCACACTGGCTAAGTGCGGGTTGGCAGACTTCACATGCCTTTCGAGAACATTGTGGAGAACTCTCAGACATGCAGGTTTTGCTTACGATGTTTTCCTTCACCGTTAAGCAAGCGATAATTAACAATTTAATACACACTTAACTTCGAATAGTCATTGGTGTGTGCCATGGATTCGAACCCGAGACCCTCTGCGTAGCAGTCTGTCAGTCTCTCCACTAGGCTATCGCAGATTTTTTGTTTTTCAAATGATTTAACTTTGACAAATAGAGGAAGATCCCAGGGCCGCGAGACCTTACTTATTTTTTTAGAAACGAAATGTATAGAATAATGTAGTGTTAGTATGTGCTATGAGTGTACGTATACTTGCTAGCTTGGATCGTGGGCCAATTTTGAGATAGGAAGTGTTAAAGGTAGGTAAAAATGGTACTAACATTTCTTAACTTCTCAGTGCTGATTTTTATGTATGTTTTAGAAACTATTATTAAACATTCATAAATAATACTGCCAGACTCATGCCAGCGGCAGTAATTTTTACCATATGCCAAAATTAGGGCTGGTGGCGATCGGTAGAGACCGCATTTAGAAAATGTATGGTAAATGTTCCCGTCGACTAGTCAGTCAGTCAACATTTAGATAGGCTTATCGTCACCGTGACAATCTAGTGTCAACTTGGTCCTTTGTCTTGATTTTAATATATAATAATCGATTTTAAACTTTCGCGATTGTATACATCATACAAAATAAATGAGCGGGTCTTAATCGCGTACAATTAACTTATTTAAGGTATACCTAAATACCTATTTGTTTCCGACGTTTCGCTCGTCTTGGACCAAGCGTGGTCAGCTTCTCCGGGCCCGCTCATTTGTTTTGTTTAGTATATAATACTCAGGAAATATTTCAATATTCAAAGGCCCTCGCATCAGAGGATTAATTACGTAATAGTGGGGAAGAGGTATTTTTAAAAGAATAGTGCAAAGGAAGGATTATAATATACTTAAACTATTTCTTCGATATTTCGATGCTGATTGTAACTTCATTGAGCAAATAAGCAATACCTATGAAGTTGTGTTAGGTACATGAACTAATCTGAACCACGGTAGCGCTCTGAAGTAAATGCCACACACCCAAGTAATGAACTATGTAGGCGTTACTTGACTTTGTGGAACTATTATTGACGGCAAGCCAAGTCTCGCTATGAGCGCTACTATAACTTTACAACTATAATTTCAAAATGTTTTCATGACTGTACTATGTAAGCCATTTTAAATTCGTTTTACTTAACGGCTTACGCATAATACGGTCTTTGTTAAAATACAAGCCAACTGTACTCTAAGTAGATTCAAACTACTTAATGATGGGTAATGTAAAGTACTGCAACTTCGACCAAGAAATTCGCGGGATAAGATACGGGTTGCGTTATATACGATTATTGGGCTTCCCTAGTCAACATTATGCCTTGCGCTTTATCTCAGACTTCATTTATTAGGTGAATTATATGCCTTGTGTTTACTGAAGAAATTGCAAAGATAGTTGTAGAACAATCACAGTGTTTTTTTTTTCGTCAAAATACTATAGTATGCTCATCGTAATACATCAACTCATTTATATTTGTATATAACTCACTTTCAATCTCAAGTGTACAAAATATAAGCATTATATGTGTAGGTAGTACAAGCACAGAAAGTACCTGAAAATAACTACTTTTACTTGAACCTGAAATCCACCGCAGATCTGTAGTTACGTTACACATAAGCTTCCACTACAAAGAACACGCGGTAACCTCACTTAACATCAAGTGTTTACCGAGTAACAAACTTGAACTGATTTTATTTTCTATCTCGACCCAAAGCCTTGTATAATTTGGGTAAAGTTGAACCAGGCAGTTTAAGCGTATAAGGTTTATTTCGTACAATAAATACGTATAGTAAATTTTCCACCAAGAAAAATATACATAGTTATGCTTAAGGTCGGTGTATACTGCACGTTTAGCTTAGTGACTTAAGTGGTCGCCCAACCATTTAGCACTGCACCGCGTGTCGTGGGTTCGATCTCAACACGAGACAACACATTGTGTGGTCCAGAAATTGTTGTCTAGATTCTGGGTGTTATTTGTGACCACTGAGTGAATGTTTGTAATATCCCAGCAGTACAAGATTTATTTCTATTGCGGGCGGTGTCTTGAAAACTAATTAATAAGATTACATTTCATATAGCCATACTTATTTGACAACATCACACGTAAACTTGCGTAGGTACTAATATAGCAGGTGGCAATCAAGAACACCTTGATAAGAAATTAAAACGAAAATAAAAAACGGGGAAATCTCCTTAACTTAATTAATCTTTACAACATAAAAATAGCAAACAGGAAAAGTTGATAGTTACATAAATCTTGCTTGATCTTTTATCTCAAGAACTTTCTATTATCCCGTGATAATACTAAGACATTCAGAAAAGGTCACGTAGTTAAAGATAATAAATAGAACCTTGCTGATCTAAGCGTCAATGGGCCGACTCAACCGGGGATATTGACGTAAAGTAATAGTAGGTATCTATTTTGTTGCGTTTCTTTCAGTGAATTAGATTGCTGAAAGCCATCCCCTTTTCCTTCTTCTTCATTGCGCTCCACTTCTTAATCCTTTTCTCATCCAGGTTCGCAACGCACTTGTGATTCTTCTGTGGTTGCTGGTGTCCATGGGCGGTGGTAATCGCTCAACATCAGGCAATCGGTCTAGTTTTTTGCCACCCACCACATAGAAGATTTCAACAAAGAAAATATGTCTTGAAAATTATTTTAAACAAGTACTACGCATTTACTTAATCTATTGAAGTTTATTGTTAATGATATAAGAGGCCAAAGGTCTACAAGTTGGCGACGCCAGATTGTTTTGTTGCTTTTATGTTCGTTAATGTAAAAATGGACATGGATGACATAGAGGACATGAATGGAACAATAGAGGAACGCCTTAAATGAACACAATTTTTTTTTTTTATTTCGCTGATTGAAAAAGAATGAACGCTGTTTTGTAGTACCTATTTGATAAATGTGCTAAGTATTTCAATAGGTTGCTAATTTACTTTTGTAACATAAGTTCGCAGACAAAGAATGGCTTTTCTAATATTCATCAACTAGTGGTTCTGATAGCTTATAAACTACACTTAATTTGACAGATAAGCCATACAAACATTTTCTCACATTTTTAATTAATCTAAAAGAATAACCCTATCTAAAGATCGCCAAACTGGGCCTTAGTATTTAGACGTTGCCTCAAAAATAACACAAATCCTATTCGTAGGTGAAATACAAACTATTTTATTAAGTTTCCACCTCACTCATAAGATCAAGTAAGTTATAAGTGTGTTGACGTGTAATTCGGGCCTAACTTTGACTTAGTGGAATTCCACATATTAGTCCATGACAAAGAGTACTATATCCATCCAAATTCTAAACTATTTAGCCATTAGCACGTTATTGAATATACACTTTTACAACTTAGCTTTCGGTAACCTAAATAATGTTAGGAGGTATAACAAATGTGTTTGTTTTCTTTGGTGATATTATGACAAAAGTTATGAAAATGTATCGGCTAGGTTAGCCATTATTTAAACTAATTGGCCGTTTTTTTCTTCTTATCGGCTATTAACGAGAAATTTTCTGAATTCTTAGTAGTTCATAGTAATGAGGGTCTTCTGAAATGACGCTCACTATGCGGCAGCACTGAGGCATCACGTCCAGAAACCTGTCAAAACTGTCAAAGTGTTGTGATGGACACGTCCGAGTATAAACAAAAAATGGAACATCTTTTGTCGGATGAAAGTACCTACAAGTTGGTTAAGTCAGACCCTACGAACAAAATACTCAAGCAAACTTGTGATATTGTTAAGAAATACTCCGAAAAACTTAATTTGGACGTGAAATATTTAATACCATCGTGTGTAAAACCTCCTCAAATGTATGGGCTACCGAAAATACACAAGGAAAACGCTCCTCTGCGCCCGATAGTTAGTCAGATAGGCGCACCAACTTACAGACTGGCTCAACACATGGCAAAGATTCTCTCACCGCTCAGAGGCAATACGAGAGCACATGTGAAAGATTCCTACCATTTTGTCAGTGAAATCAAACACCTACATCTCTCTGACAAGGAAACTATGGTTAGTTTTGATATACAGTCACTATTCACATGCATACCAGTACATGACTGTGTAGAAATTACTAGAAGGAAGCTGACAGAAAACAACATGCCTGAGGAATATGCAGAAATACTCAAACACTGCCTGACAACGGGCTATCTGTTATGGGACAAGAAATACTACATACAAGTAGATGGTGTAGCAATGGGCTCTCCAGTATCGCCTGTTGTCGCTGACATCTTCATGGAGGACTTCGAGGCGCGAGCCCTGCAGACTGCCACCATCACACCGAGGTTCTACAAGCGGTATGTAGATGACACCTTCACAATTTTACCAACAGATAGTGTTAATGCTTTCCTAAACCATCTTAATTCTATCAATAACCAAATACAATTCACAATGGAATTAGAGGCAAACAATTCTTTAGCTTTCTTAGATGTACTTGTCATCAGGAATAAAAACAACTCCTTAAGCCATACTGTGTATAGGAAAAAGACCCATACAAATAGGTACTTAAACGGTGAATCTCACCACCATCCTAAACAGTTAGCTACTGTAGGAATGTCTCTGTTTCAGAGAGCCCGCGGGATCTGTGACAAGAAACACCTGGACGCTGAGCTTCAACATGTCAGGCAAGTTCTGCAAGACAACAAGCTCCGACCGCCGCGCCACTGTCACAGATCCCAGAAGAAAGAAAAACCAGCCACAGTAGAAAGACAACCTGCTGTCCTCCCATACATCAAGGGCGTGACCGACAAAATTGGCTACATCTTGAAGCGAGCTTCTATCAAAACTTACTACAAGCCGCCAACGAAGATCAGTCAATTATTACCATCTGTCAAGTGTCAGTTACCCTTGCAAGAGGCCGGTGTCTACAAAATTGACTGTGAATGTGGGCTCTCATACATTGGACAAACCAAGAGAAGCATAGGCATTCGACTCAAAGAACATATAGCTGACATAAAACATAAACGCTCAACAAAGTCTGCTGTGTGTGAACATGTGGAACAGGGACCCAACCACTACCTGCGATTTGATGAACCACAGATACTCGCAAAAGAACACCGTTTTCTTCCAAGGATGATACGAGAGGCTATTGAAATTAAAAAACACCCTAATTTCAATAGGGAAGATGGTTGGAATGTTCCTCCAGCTTGGGACCCTGTCATAAGGCTAATGAAACCCAAGAAGGACAAAGTCACCAGAAGACCTAAGGACACTGTGAGCTCATTCTGCGTAAATAGTAACACCAGTAGATGAAAAATGTTCGGGTACTTTGAGATAACTTATACATTCAGGAAAAAGACAAATATCACCTCAGTCTGCCGTGAACATGAATTCTGTAAAGAATTCGAAACGTCGGCTAGTAATAAATTAAAAATATAGTTTCTAGATCATTAGTTTCAAATGTAATAACTTAGTGAAACCAATACATCGCGATAAAATCCGTAAACTGTAGTTTAATTTCAATGTGTAACATTCGCGTAAACCCAAGAAGATACTATGTCAAAGCACCTATATTTTCGTACGTCTGTGTTTGTTTGTATTATGTGTTTGTACGCGCCTGTACATATCTGACGTCAGTTTGGACCTGACGCATACGAAGCGCAATCTGGTGGTAGAAGATATATCAAACACCCTCATTAGTAAGGCCTCTCTCATATTCGACATACGCCGAACGCCTGTGAAATAATGTCTCATAGGCTAACACATTTATTCACAGAAAATATTGTATTTGGAGGGTTAGACAAATGTTTGTAATATTGAACTTTAAACGACGTATTTTATTATAACAATAAAACGAATAATAAAATTTTATTGCGTATCTGTCTAAAGCTTTAAAATTATCATTTTATACCATCATAACTCCGCTGATAAAAAATAATAAAGTCCATATAGGAAATGTATGGATTCCAGGAAGATACCTCACCTGTGTTTTTTTTAATTATCCCGCGATATGCGCCAACTATGCTTTAACACGTGTATTCGTCTACATGAGGCATGCTAAGAAGCAAAGCAAGCCTTTTTTAATATCTTTTTTCTTTCCTTAGCTCGTATCGTTTTCGCTAGCTTCCTAGTATGAGCTTTGCTTGACTGAGGTCGGTAGCGCGAAGGCCTCGAAACATGGCGCATTTCGTGCTAAGTCGTAAAACATACCACGTAAACGCATATACGTACGCAGTCTTATCCGACCCTCATTCCATAGTATTCGAAAAAAAACAGAAATTATGTTACTCAGTTTTCATTCAATATTGACACATACGAGTAATAATATGGTTCAAAAGTCCATTCTCAGAACTAAATAGTTAGCAAATGAAAACTTTGTGCCTATCAATATTATTAGAAATATATTTATAACTTCATGTTTTTTGAATAATGGCAAAATCTTTTTTATCGATAATACATTTTTAGTATTCTGAAGCGTGAACATTAAAGATGAAAAGAGCATAATTATAAAATAAACCACAGCCCTGTAAGCATAGTACATTATTTTCATTTCAGTTTTTGAGACCAATCCTATCTACCTATCATAAAAATAAATCCGAAATAATGTTATTTTTACAGGCTAGGCAGCCATAAAATAAAACCAAAATATTTTTATATAGGCCAGTATTAAATTGGACCTAATAACCGTTGCCATAGCAACCTCGAGGATAACAGCCCGTACCATAGGAACGGAATAATCCCCCCGTGGGATCTCCACCTTGTCGTGGTGGAGGGGCTCAGTAACCGTGGATTGGTTACCCGCGGTGAAGCTAAGAGGGATCCAGGAGGGGACGCTCCGCGTGGGCTTGACGGGGCCTGCGCAGGATGCGTCAAACGGTGCGGGTGCGGGGGACAGTACTGTCTGTCCCTCGCAGTCAGGCGTGGTCGCGGGAGGAGAGGCGTGTCGGTGTCGCGTTGCCGCGCGCCCTATCTCCCGCGACCAAATGGGGGCGCACCATTCGATGCGTCGCGGTGGGACCGCAGAGGAAGAGGAGATGCGGTGTTGCGTTGCCGTCCTCCCTATCCTCTGCGGCCGCTTGGTGTTTGGCGGCGGAGCCCAACACCCTCATCCGCCGCCAAGGGGGTTTTGTTCGGGGCCCGCCGGACCATCTGGCGGGCCAATACCCGTCGGGGGGTTGCGACGTATGCTTGGGCGAAACCCGACCCTCCGACACAAGGGTACATGAGGCACACGGGTTGGTTTTTAATCAGTAAGAGTCTGACAGTCCCTTTCGCCCATCCCCCAGGGCGGAGGGACTCCATGAGGATTTTCCAACCCGACACCAAAAAAAAAAAAAGGAACGGAATAATACAGGGTGTCACAAGACCCATCACCAAGCCGAAGACTACTCGTTGTGGACATCATGCCAAGTCATACTAACCAAAAATATTACTAACTGGGAAACAAATATTTTTTTAAGTTTTCACATTTTTAAAACCGCAATTAAAAGCGCGCGCGTGCAATGCTCGAAATACCTACTTATCCATGGGGTCATAGGGCATCTAAAGAACATATTGGCGGGGTAAATGCATCGATTTTGTACCTCATTAGAAAAATCCCACCCTAACTTTGAGCCTCAATATCTCCTGAACCGGTTATTTCCCAGGTATGGTGCCGATGTAAAAAAATTCGTAGTGATTGGTACAACATGTGATTTCAGTTTTCGTTAAGGGTCATTTTACACCCTGTTTAATACGGATTTAAAAAGCATAAACACAAAGAATAAAGAAAAGGCAGTGCTCAAACAGCCACCGACGTAAAGATCAAATAGAACTCGAGTCAAAGAGGTTGTGCGCGAATTGTAAATAACAGTATGACTTAATTATGACCCTCGGGGTAAGTAGATTATGTCAATCAGTGTCATTGGACCGGTGAATGATGATATCTTTGATCTAAAACGATCGCATTTAGAAGTAAATCTTGATTTAATTTGATTCAACTGATCTTTACTTGACTGACGGAAAAATAAATAATAAATGCTTTATATAATTATTAGTATAAGATTAAACCCACAAATTACAGCAACAAAATTGGACGCCTGTGAACGGCAGATAATAAAATGATTGTCTTGGACGCTACAAGGCAAAACTATTTAACGTTAAAACTCTAACTCGTTGTATCACCGTCATTCACATTTTTTTAAACCTATACTATCCCATTGTTACAAAAAATAATTTGTGGATCACATAAAGCATTGTCCCGTGTGGGGATCGAACCCACAACACTGGGTGTAAGTTTAACGAAGTGACAAGGCAGTCGATCAAACCACTATGCCATAATAATATGCCAAATATACTTGCTTATCGTGAACAAGCTGCTCGTTTTATTCAATAAGTGCATATAATACATACAGTTAAGTAAACACATCTATATAGGCATCTTTTGCATCGTTGATACAATAATGAAGTCGGTTAAAAATAAGGGTTTCATCAGATCGCCGCTAAGGGGTTTATAACGTTTTATAATGAAGCGGCAGGCATTTTATCTATTTCAGCGGCATAATACATTATCGGCTTGTTAGGTACGTCTTTTGGGAAGAAATGAGACCCTTCACACGGCCGAAAATGTATCTTCTATCTTCATTTTGTTGTATTATTATCAATATTTTAGTAAAGAACTCTTTAGTGCCATGACACCGTTTTATACCCATGGTACACTTGAGGACGATGGGATGATCTTGAAGAGATTGGCACTCAGGGAATAGGGATAAATGTTTGTTTTTTTTAAGTAAACTAACAAGTGTAGGGCACTATCTGAAGTATGGTCGGTAGATGTCTAAAAGCCTGGATGTTTGGGGCCCATTCACACTACCGTGCTGTGAAATATCGACTTTGACGAAAGCGCTATATTTTAAACTCTTTTTAGATTTATTTTGTAAAATAAATAGTCTAGGCAGCTTGTTTCAGCATGAGTAATTTTTTTAGGAAAACATTAAAATACCTACGCGATGTATAAACGTATACAGGGTGGCGCTACCATAGGGGCACTTTTTGAACAGAGGCATAGCGTACAACATTCTTAAGCCTTGTACCAAAAATCAATTAAATCGGTGCAGTAGTTTAGCCACAATATCGATTTTAAGTTCCGCAATTTTTGCACATGCTTTGAATTTTACACAGCTGATACAAAACGGTCAACGACCCTACATTGCACGCCCCGACTCGCTCCGACGCGACGCCTCGACGTCATCCGAAGTTAGGCTCAGCGCAGATAAAACGGAGCGCAGCGGAGAGGATTTTATTAACGCACTTAAAAATAAACTATATTTTTTTTACAATAAAGTGCATTAATGCTTGAACCTGACAAAAAACATTCGCGCGTCCTCGAAGATATGCGGGAATCCTCGCGCGGCGTCGAGTCGGCGCCCGCATCGTAGTGAGTCGCGGCGCGCAATGTAGGGTCGTTGACCGTTTTGTATCAGCTGTGTGGAATTCAAAGCATGTGCAAAAACTGCGGAACTTAAAATCGATATTGTGGCTAAACTACTGCACCGATTTAATTGATTTTTGGTACAAGGCTTCAGAATGTTGTACGCTATGCCTCTGTTCAAAAAGTGCCCCTATGGTAGCGCCACCCTGTATATCAGCCTACTGGAACCTACAGTGTACTCAAAATATAACTAGCTCTTCTATAAATTATTACGTTTCATAAAGCGGCACGATTTTACACCAAATCCCTTTACATTAAAATTTCTCACGCGTAAAATATTAAAAGATAAGGACAAAACCTAATTAAACACTAGGTATGTGCCCTTACTTTAAAAAAAGGACTGTGTCCATCATACCGCAATAATAAAACGAAGTAAAACATTCCCTGTTTTTAGGGACCCTTGCTCAGTTTTTGAGGTTTTTCTGTATGTTTTTTAAGACCGTATATATTTTATACCTGTCTTAAAAAAATAACATTTTGCAGGCAGAATCAAGCATTAAGATTCGTTTGGATTAATGTTGAATTAAAAAGAAATTGGAGAATTTTATATAGGTATACCGATAAAGTAGGCATATTGAAATACTCCAAAATGCATAGTACACAACTTTACAATCCGATTAAGAACTTAATTATATAATTTAACAGAATAAATATAGACCCAGATAGTATTTATTTATAGATAGTGAGAAAGGAACTGGATAATTAATTAACAAATAGAATTTGAAGGTAGCAGCTTCACTTAAGTGAGTTAAACGTTGAACTGTGAACTTAAACCTTTCGAGTAACCACTATTAGGCAAATTGGATTTCAAGTAGAAATGAAGAGTCTCTACGTTTCGTTTTTGTATTAAATATTCGATCTACCCTTTGATTTGACTACTAGAGATACTATGCTATATTGGCATATGCTCCATACAAAATATCTCAAATAAGTATAGCTCTGAGATAAAATATTAAGAATAACACATGTTCTATCAAACATTTTCAACATAGATCAAAATATTTCAGTTGTTTTTGTAAACAAGTGCAATATAGTCTGTCAAGAATCTCTTATGACTCAAGTAAATAATTTAAAATCTCAGAGCTGTGAAATTTTGGCGTATTTTATATTTTTGATGTTTTGGTACAAGTGTTCACTTTATGTATTTAAGTATATCAATTAAGACTACTGGCATAAGTTTTCTGAATAGTTGGAATATCATCCAAGGTAAGGTGAGTAACAAATAGCACTACAGAAGAATTTAAAAATTATTATGAAATTTAAATATTATTATGAATCAAGATTGCTGGCATACGTTTCCTGAATAGCTGTAATATCATCCAAGATATATAAGTAATCTAAAGAATTTCAAGCTATATTCATTTTATTAAATAAAATATCGTATAGTAGAGTACACATTAATGTGATGAGTTGACATCAAAACCTATATGATCGCGTATTAATACGCTGATTCTTAGATTCGATCGTGCGTAAAAAATTTACGACCTGTATTCATTACGGTAATATTTATGTTTAAAAAATGCTTTATCCGACTTGAAAGGCATCTGACATTTTTTCTGCTTCCTCAGTTTCATCTCAAATTCTTCGAACATAACTTGAGAACTAAAAAATGAAGATTGATAGCCTCCCAAAATATTGGAGTAGGTATCAGTGTGTTGACACTTTCGTTTGTATTTTTCGAGATTGATTAATGATCCTAGTTATTGTGTCGCTGTATACTAAGTCATTACTTTAAGAGCTACACTACCTTATTAGTAGGTATTATGGCTTGATTGATACGTGCTTTCTTAGAAGTCGTTATAAGACCATATTAAAATATAAATAGGTATGTTAGCTGAGACCCCTGCCAGTCACTTTGAAATGAATAAATGACTATGCAAAAGACGTAACAGATTGCTATCCAGAAGGTCTTAGGTTAAGACCCAGTGGTGCGCACGGTCGGTTGAAACCTTTTCCCTTGATGTGATGAAAGATATAACATTATTATTGCTTGCTAATCGGTGAAAGAAAATATTTTGAGGAAATCAGCATGTCTGAAAGGTTTTCGAAGTGTTGTCAACATGTAAAATCTGGTCAGTCGCACTTGGCCAGTTTGGTGAACTATGCCTAAACCCTTCTCTCAATGACCTCAGAATAACTAAATATGTAGATACAAATATAAATTTTGTTTCTTGTATTTCCCGCCATCATTTACTAGCTAATGACTTATATTTCATATTATCTAACAACTTTGATAAGCTTCGATTTGTCTACAATGATAGATGCTGAATAATCGAAACAGTCAGAAAAAGCAGATGATTATATTTCATCTAAACAAAAGTTGATGAAATCTGCTATTAAATGGTCAAATAAAAAAACGAAGTAACGCGCAATCTTGAAAATAAGAAAATAAATTATAAGTTGAAACAAACAGATTATATTTACTTTGACAATCTAAGAAAATTAAGACTATTCGGCACCAAGAAATCTGTCGCCAAAACAGGATATGGTGATCATTATTAAGGATTCCAATGGCTAGGAAACAAGCTGAGTTATTTGCAATTTCCTACTAAATATAATCGTTTAGTTGTTTGTTCTCAGACAATAGTATAATAACATTTTCTCCTTTAAGGTCAAAATAATAATCTATCATACGATTTAATAACACAATCTTCAACGAGACACCAAGTAATAATGTATTACTCTGACCTAGTCGCTTAGTTTTAATATCTCAAAAGTGATGGATCATTTTATTAGGGAGAATATAAAATGTGATTAAGGCGAGGATTTCCCAAAATACAGTGTTATCTAGCGTGTTCAAACGCGTTTTATTTGTAAATAACAGAGATTTGAATTCGGAAAAAATATATGTTATTCTACAGCATTAGAAACACGATTACTGACATTTTGTACGATAGAAAAATATCGCGAATATAGGTCTGTTTAAACAATTTTTCAATATAGAAAGGTAGATTTATGAATTTTCGTATAATATTCAATAATTCTATTGACTATTTCCACCAATAATATCATTGATTTTCACACTATTACCAAACACGGAACAATGGACACTTAATAATATTATCGTATTATTTATCACGGCGAGGAAGAATGCACTCGTGTCCCAGCTTAGAAATGTTCGGTAGGTAAATATATCAGTTTGACTGACAAATAATAACGAAAACTAGAGTTTATTATTGGTTGGCGGAAAAGAAGTGTTGTGGGTGTAGGAATATCATTTTTTACGTATGAATGTATGTATAATTTTGTTAACTTTTTTTCACTGTTACTTGCCAATGGCAGCGCCTAAAGGAAACCAACCAAATTGGGTTGATTTTAATTTTGCCGGCCAATCAATAAAATTCTGTCATTTTAATAGAACACACTGTTGTAAACATTTTTAACTATTACACCAAACTTCTAAGTCAATTCTCTGAGACAAATTAAAGAGGCAGCGATAGCCTAGTGGAGATACCAACAGACTGCCATGCAGAGAGTATCGGGTTCGAATCCACGGCGCACACCAATGACTTTTAGGAGTTATGTGCGTATTGAATTGTTAATTATCGCTTGTCCCGTGCCTCGGAGAGCACGTTAAGCCGTCTTTCCCGGTTGTCATGAAGATCTTTGACAATCGTTACAGGGCGTCAGTACCTTCTAAAATAAACTGACACTAGTCTTAACCATGGAATGTCAGACAGGCAGTCGCTCTGTGAAAAAGCTAATTATTCAGCCAAATCCGGTTAGACTAGAAAGCGGACCCCATATTGAAACTGGGATAACGCTAAGAGAAAGAAGATTGTGTGAAAATATAACCGAATATAATAATATAAAGCACTTATTTTAGCAATCAAAAACGGACCGGTGTAAAAACCTCACCTAGAAATGACACATATGAGTTGGAGGTTGTCTCATAAGTATATATTTTAATTAATACATTCAATTTATATCATTTTACACGAAGTATATTGTCTAATTCTCGGATGTCTTATCATAATTAGTACAAATATACGGGTTCGGTAGTTATAACCGTATATCGTAATTGTTTAGGTATTTTCATGGTGAATTATGTAGATTTGTAGGTTCCTGTAATAATTTTGAGTATATTGAGTTTTCTTTCTCGTTTTTTTCATTGTTTTAGTAATAATTTCGATACCAAGATCTAGAAATGATGCTGAAGACGAATGGGCAGAAATTACTGGCAGTCTGACCTCCGCAACCCGAAGGGATAGCGATATTCCATGGTTTAAACTATAGTATTTTCGCTGTATGATGATATGCATGACACTTCTCATTTTACATATCACGCATACTACTTTCAACTTATGAAAATAAATTGGAAAAAAAACAATTATTAAAAAAATATCTATTAAAAATTACAAAGTAAATTGATACTAGTATGTCTCTCTCTATTTTTATAATTATTTTTACATACATAGACTCACGCCTGTTTCCCCGAAGGGGTAGGCAGAGGCATATTAAACGCCCACTTTTCGCCAGTGTTTTGATCCCACGTAATAGGTGGCGAGCCTATTGCCGCTTATTGGGGCATTTTGTTTGCCAGAGCCTCGTCCGTTGATCGGCAGGTGCACCACTTGCAGGTGAGGTTGGCTTGGGACCCTAAGTTCTTGGTGGGAACCCTATGCATTATTGAAACCCTATAAATTATTTTTAACTGTAAATAAATTATTTAAATATAATAAAATATAATCCTCAGAATTTCAGATGCATGAAACGAGCCCTCTTGACACCATTGAATCGACATGAAATCGATGAATAGGAGCGGCCATCTTATGATCGAATACGTCAGTACGATCGCCTTGTGTGCGGTTTGTGATTCTGCCCATTTGGCGTGTTATTTTTTAATTTTTTGTTTTGTTTTATTTGATACGTACAATGCCAAAAACAACAAAAAAGATAGTTTTAAACTCTCAAAGCCGTGAGTTAGTGCTTCATTTGAGGACCTTCTTTGAACGAGAGCGTGCCAACGGTGGCCCGGTAATACTGATCGACAGTGTTGTGTACAGAGTTACGGCAGCTCTGGACAACGGCAAGGCTTCAGTTTCTCCAATAACCAAAGAAAAATTAGGAGAAACTAGTATTAAGAAATTAAACTCCTGAAACTCCTCCAGTAAAATCACATGGTACCTAACTTTTATTTGTTCACTTTACACTTTGTAGGTATGCACTGATTTACAACTATCAACCACCAAATAACTTGCGCTAGACGTCTTTACTGCTCGAAAGTACGAAAACGGTTGCTCTGCCGCCTACTTTATCTGACAAGCTAAAATATTCTCCCACTCTAAACGGAATTGACAACTTCATAAGCGACAGCCAACCGAAATGTAGCAAATAACTTCCATCACAACCTATTTACAAAATTGGTTGATTAATTAAGTAATAACAATTTAAATTAAATATTTAACTATAATCAATTATTTACTGATTTGTTTATAGATATATTCTTAACTAGAAATTATACTTTTAATTAATGTGGCTATAACTACTAGCGCCATCTGTTTGTAGCACTCGAATCGTTTAAAAATGTTTCATAAATACAATTTAATTGTCAAAATCATTACACTAGTTTTGAAAACAAGAAGCTGTCCACTCCCAAGAAACGTGAGCGTAAAGCTTCAATAACTGACATAGATAGTTCCGATGTGACGGCAATACGAAATCCTTACATTGATAAAATTAATCAGTCGTAGAAATAACACAATCGACAATATTTACAGACTGGGATAAATATATCCAACTCGACCGAATTTGAGATCAGCAATTAATTATTGTAACGTATGACCGGTACCTACCGAGTGTACGTCATAATACCGTCCATACGCTCGGCCAATCAGAGAAGGCCATCGTCCGCGCTCGTGAGTTTTGTCCATATTTGGTTATGCGCCGACACGAACTCTGATGGAGGGCCCAGTATGTATAGGGGCCGACAAAGAGACCGGCACCGCTAATGATTGTTACCGTGCCTAACTATGTGCCACTACTACTACTTCATACGTGTATCCTGGTCCCAGCTACGGGTGAGTTACTACATTTACTGCACTAGCGTACTGCCCATCTCTCTACCTGCTAGCTGAGGCCGGCTGACGCCGCCTGCCTGACTCTACTGGTTGTGGCTTTCCTAATGCTGTTTCCCTTCAGGTTCCAGGTCTACCTTGGAAGCTCTGGGCAACGCTCTTAGACCGCTACACTTTGCTGCATCGCCCTCGGCGTCACCTCTGCCGAAGAGTCTGGCCTGCCCTGCTCATCATACTCGCACCGCCGGCGCCTGCCAGCTGAGCCAACGTCAGCGGGGACCTGCACCGCTACGCGCAGCCTTCGAGCAACCTGCCTACACACTAACGGAGGGAACAGCGTGGGAGACTGCAGCCCTTAGTGTTCAGGCCAGTATCGTGTTGTTGGTCGGTCATACTCGGCATAGGAAGCGAGGCAATACTCGGCAAATAAACGCATAGAACCTTTTCTGCGTTTTAATACCAGAACCCGTTACATTATCTCAGTCGGAGAAGATTCCGATTCAGATATGAGGTTTTATTTCGAGTGACAGTGACAAAAAATATAAAAAAATATTTTAAAATTACTGCGTTGTATTTGTGAATGTATTTGCCACAAATGCCACAACACTTTTAATATGAATTTATTTCGAAGATGTAATATCGGTAACTAAGTACGATTGCATGTCGTTTGCAGTTTTGCGTTTCGATATTTATAAATAATCGCTTAAATTTCCTTAGGTTACATCACTATAATTGTCAGTGATGAACTGTCATGCATATCATTATACAGCGAAAATACTATAGTGTCAGTTTATTTAGAAGGTACTGACGCCCTGTAACGACTGTCAAAGATCTTCATGACAACCGGGACCGACGGCTTAACGTACTTTCCGAGGCACGGGACAAGCGATAATTAACATTCAATACGCACATAACTCCGACAAGTCATTGGTGCGCGCCGTGGATTCGAACCCGATACCCTCTGCATGGCAGTCTGTTGGTATATCCACTCGGCTATCGCTGCCTTTTTTTTCACACAATAATAAAGTATATACTATAATACAATCGTTTTACTCACTTTTGGTACGAAGACGTGTTTCTTCTTTGCACTGCACTTATAAATATGTGACGTTTGCTTGCAATGGCAGGAAATACTAGCGCGGGTATGCACAGTGGCCAGTTATCAGGCCACCTTAGAAATTGGCGCGAATTTTTTACCGCACGTGACGTTTCAAAACGCCTGGTTAGTTAAAAAGCCGCTGTGCTTCATTGGGAATCGTATATGATCATAAGATTCAACATTGCTATAAAAATCTTTGAATTATCGACCTTAAAGTAACTGTCCAGTTTACTGGCCACTTTGTATGGGCCGTCCTATAAAGGGTTAAACCTTTAGTAGGAATGTCTATGACCGGCCAGGTACAGATGTCTTGCATGCCACCATAGTGGCACTAATTCCTGTTCCCAACATGTGGTTGAAGAGATGTTGCGTCGCGACGTTCCCATTTTCCGTTGTTTTGGCCGGTTCTTGTAGAAAAAAGGCCAAGAGGAAACGCCTGGATATCACAATAGTGACAGCAGCCGCAACCCTGTCCAAGAAACGGCGCTTCAGATGTTGGTGGCATGCCCCGCTTATGCGTCCCAGCACCGTGAACTCATCACCATCTTAACACGTTAACACTGCATCTGCACTGTTAGCGTGTTAAGATGTTAATTATTAAAATACCCCTCACGTGCAAATATGTTTTGCGGAAATTTGATTAGATAAGCATAGGTTATGACATATAACATACGAAAAAGAAAAAATAGAATCTCCCTTATCATTTTTTTTAGTTTTTTTCTTGTGGGCCACATGTGGTGCACTCACGTGCACGCTATAGATTTCGTGCCCCATATATGTGCCACTCACGTGTACTTTGTTCTCATTCATAAAAATGTGGGTAGAATGTAACATTTATGCTGACCCATTAGATGATAACGCGCGTATGAGTAAAAGTTTTCAAAACTAAGTAAGTTTTTACGAATTCGTGACGCTCCGGTCAAAGCAAGTGTAGTCGATTTCTTTTATTTTGGTTTCCATCTTGGTTCATTACGAAACATTCGAGGCAAATATCTTCATTGCCTTTGACGGAAGAAGAGTTATGGAGGATGATGGAGGATAGCGATGGTGAAGACATTGTTGTAGAACAATTAGAGGAGTCAAAATATAGCTGTTACAATAATTAGTTAATTCGTTATTTCATCTTTTAATATTTTTTTCTATAAAAATTGATTTCATTTCCAACCTTGATTGCCTAGAACACTGACGAAATTTCGGTCGTTTTTTTGACATTTTATTATATGGTTCATTGTTCATACGTGTATATCATAAAAACTGGCGCAGTTGGTACGTGCAGACTCAAAAAAAGCATTCCATTGATATAGACTCGTGGCCCATTTGTGGTGCCCGCACGTGTGATGATGTCTTCATAGTGGCCCACATGCGATACATGCACTCTGGACGTGTTAAGCCTTTTTCGACCATTTTGGTGTAGACCTATACAACAACTTCCTTTCCGTTCTGTTTTGGGCAGTCTTCAACCAATTACTGCCCGCTATCTTTATGATGTCATCTTTCCATCTCATTTGCAGTCTTCCAGCTGGTCGTTTACAATCCCATGGTCTCCATTTCAATATTTGCTTGCACCATGTTTCGTGATTTCTGGCTACATTTCCGGCCGCTACTCTTTTGGCAACATCTGATACTAGTCTTTCTTTTCGGAGCCATTTATTCGTCTTTCTGTCTCTGAGTGTCACTCCTACCAGTTTTCTCTCCATTGTCCTTTGAACAACTTCAAGTTTCTGTAGCGCTGTCTCTGTAGTAACCCAAGTTTCGGATCCGTAGGTGAGCACTGGCAGGACGCACTGGTTGACTATTCTTGCTTTTTGTTGCTTCGTTAAAGCAAATGTCTATCAATCCTGTTCACCTGGTTTGCTTTGCCCATCTTTATTTCTTGCCCTAGGTATAATATATTTATTGACGAATTCTAATCGGGTACATCCTACTGCAATTGTTATTCCGCTGGAGTTTTCACTGGTCATGTTTCGAATTGGCCGTGAACTAATCGCAGCAATTGTTACAGTCGTGCCCTCGCTACCTGCCCTGCCCATGGTCTGGTGCGTGATGGCTTGGAACGTCACCGTCTCTTTCTGTGAGGCAGTAATGCTTATCAATCAGATATTTCGCTCTTGGCTTACTACCTGTCATTACCTGATGCCATTTAAATTGCAATTTGCACATTATTTTAGGCAAAAAATAACAATAATTACTTAGGATTTATTTCAGTAACAGAGTAGATTATTTGAGCTCGAATATAATCTCACAGACTGCACTTAGAACCTTAGTGTAGTAATAAAAAGTGTTATTTCGTAATATTCTATAATAATTTGAAGTTTATTTTAGTTAGGCGGCACTTTTAGAATTAGCCTAAAGGATAATGGCAGATCTTCATACACCAAAATGTCTGAAATTAAATTGAAGCGTACAGTAATAAAATAGGGTGCATAGGGTTCCCACCAAGAACTTAGGGTCCCAAGCCAACCTCACCTGCAAGTTGGGAATGCAATCTCGATCTCGCGAGATCTCGGCCTTTTTTAGCGAGATTAATCTCGGTCGAAAAATGGGCGAGATCTCGCGAGATTTACGAGATTACACTCGAGCATAAAAACGTCTTATTAGAAGCGCGAACTGACTCGGACGGAGTTGCAATCGGTCGGTATCGGCATTAATGAAAAAATGAAATGAATTTATACGAGTCCGGGGGGGTTAAAAGGCAAACTTTTGCAGTTCGTGGATGTCTGTCTGGAACTGCGAGAATTTCAATTAGCGTTGAATCCGAAAGGGCCTTCTCAGCGGCTGGTTATCTGGCCAACAGAAAAGGAAGCCGTTTAGCAGACGATTCTTTGGGCATTTTGTGCTTCTGAAGGAGCTACTTTGAAAATAATTCGTAATAATGGCTTGTGATTTGAACTGAACCAATCATTCCTTTGATTGGTATATTTTGTTAATTAGGATCTGTAATTTCTAAAAGTCTGTCTAATTGGTATATTTTGTTAAATAATCTGTAATATCTAAAGGGTCTACTGAGTAGATATAGTTTTATTTACCTCAGTTTAATAACATAGATTTTTTTGACCTCTCGTTGTTTTGTTTGTTATAAAATAAATGTTTTATTACTAAAAGATTTTTGTTTGAAATTAGAAGCGAAGACTGGTTGTTTCTTTCCTTTCTTATTTGACAGATCCGTAAAAGTTTCTCTCTCTCTTCATATAACTTTATTAAAAAAGTATAGACAGATAGGTACCTACGTCAAACAATATTTGAAGCATAAAAGTCTATTGAAAAGTCGTGATAAATAAAGTTTCCTCTTATACTTAAAATGGTTATAATTTTTGTCCTAATTAATCAAATATTGCGATTATTTACAAAAAAAACATCCATATTGCCAATCTCGCGAGATCTCGAAATTGGCGAGATCTCGCGAGATTGGCTTCATAATCTCGCGAGATCTCGCTTGAACCCAAATCTCACGAGATTTTCATTCCCTACCTGCAAGTGGTGCACCTGCCGATCAACGGACGAGGCTCTGGCAAACAAAATATCCCAATAAGCGGCAATAGGCTCGCCACCTATTACGTGGGATCAAAACACTGGCGAAAAGTGGGCGTTTAATATGCCTCTGCCTACCCCTTCGGGGAAACAGGCGTGAGTCTGTGTATGTATGTATGTAATAAAAATATATAAAAAAAATTGGCGTAAGTAACAGAGTCTATAAATGATTTTATTTTCACTCGGGAAAGCCGGAAAAAGTAGATGTCGATGTTTTAATTTTTTGTTAAGAATTAACAATGTAGGTACGTTTGAATTATCAAATGACATATGTCAGATTGACATCAAAACGCAGAAATATTCTGTAGCATCTAACTGTCACAGTCAAAGACAAAAGCAGAGCTGCACATTTTAAATCGATTTTATGTGAAATGGATACAACATTAAAACGATGCTACGTTTTTATTTGATTTAAAAGTTGTTTTGCTTCAAAAATATTAGCTTATTGATACAATGTTGATTAAAGATTAAATAACTGCATCTTAATAATTATATCTTAAACCAAACCAACCCTATAAAGGTCGACCGTATCGATTCCTTATTATTTTAATCATCGATACGGATCAATAGCACTCACGTCTATTCCAGTCACATCATTGTCTATGGCAACAATCAAATAATAAAGTAGGTACCTAGTTCTTAATCAATTGAAATGCTTTTTATGATCATAAAATACTCCGGCTTTAACGAGACAAAGTGAAAATATTAAAAATCGTAGAAAGAAACTATTTGTTTTGTTCATATGAAGTTTAAGGTCGCCACAACAAACCCAGACCAAATTCTGCCATTGTATGGAGGCTGGGTGATCTCCTTCATTATGCGTGCACGTGTGCCTGCATGAGTATATTGCCCTGTAAAAAACATTTTGTGTCTTATTAATCTTTTTCCGGTACTTTTTGACAGGGTAGTAGTATCTTAGAGATTTCATTGTTAAAATATAACAAAATGTAATCATTGGTGATTAAAAGTAGCCACGAGTATCTTACCCGTTCTTATTATTGGTTCTATGCCGTTGTTTTGCTTAAATTAGCAACGAATTAATTAATTTATATTAATCTAATCCTTTTCCCTAAGATTGATATCGAGCAAGCGATACTTTCACTTTGCGAGCGATCATAAGCTTTTTTTATAATTAACAACAAAGATAATGTTCATAATATTACTGATTACATATTGTCACTATAAACAACAGCAATTTTGTAAAACTACTTTCAAACTTCATAACGGTTTATTCAAAACAGAAACTTTGCAAATTATTTATTATCAATAAGTAAGTTTATATTTCAAATTGATAGACTGCTTTAATTTTCTATAGTATGGTGCGAAAATGATATACCTACATGGCGGCAGTGGTGTCGCGTCTCGCGTCGCGATTCATCGTAGTTATAGACGTCGGTTATAACTGGGGAAGTGGGGAGCCTCAATAACTTTGAGCGCACGGAAATCCTCGCCTTAAGGAACAGTTTATAAAAATTAAATAATACAAAATACTTAAAATTTATGATTTTTAGCTTTGTGACATTATTACTCTTATCGTTATATGTAATTTCTATATATCGTCGTTGCGCGTGCAAAAGTCGCTATGTGTTTTTTTGTCACTGTAAAAACAGTTATGTGATAAATGCAATATTTAAGGAGTTACGGAAAGTAGCTATGTGGCAGTCATACATCGAAAGTTCTATGTTTACATGCCAAGTGTTGTAATTCACATAGCTAAAATAAGTTTACAAAGGTGGAAGCAAAATTTGCGCCCGAATATGTGCTTCACTGCACTTAGCGTGTTTTTTGGTCAAGTTCATACTCACTCGATCACAAAACGCACAGGTCGAGCGTCACATGGATAGTTTTGCCGAAGTGATTGCTCATTACATGTCGGTTTTAAAATGAAAAGTATAACAGCGCTACATAATTATACTTTTCATGTTAAAAACGACAACAACGTATGTATATTTATATGTGTGGTTTGAAGATGATGGAGGAGTAACCACAAACAATTTCACTAGTTGTTTAATTCATTTCATAGAAAAATACTGTTATCAATACAAAAAAGTAATTTTTGATATCCGACGGGTGTGCGTATCAAAATAAAATTAAAACACTTTACAATTGTTGTCGAACCTCAGCAGAGCAAAAGCCATTATAATAGAGCAAATTATTTTGGAAGAAGGACACACAATGATGGAAGTCGATAGCGTACAGTCAACTTTAGAAAAAGCTTTAAAGGCCCCATGTACTCTCCATCTGACTATATATCCCGGATAAGAGATGCCAGACCATCACAACCTTACATTGTCCATCACCTAGAGCATTCATCATGTCAGCCTAGAGACCACCACTGCTGGACATAGGCCTCCCCTAAGGTTTTCCACACACTCCGAATTATAGCCGCCCGCATGCAACCGCTTCCTGCGATCTTAATAGATCGTCAGTACACCTTAGCCTAAGCGGGAGGACTACCCTTGCTGCGTCATCTGGTACGTGGTCACCACACCAGAACCCGCCTGCCCCAATGGCCATCGGTTCTTCGACCTATGTGTCCTGCCCATTGCCACTTCAGCCTGGCTATTCGGAGAGCTACGGCGGTAACTTTGGTTCTCCTGCGGATCTCATCATTTCTGATTCGATCTCGCAGGGAAGCTCCGAGCATAGCTCTCTCCACCCCCCCCCGAATGACGTTGAGCTTCCGGATAAGGCCCCTAGTTAGCGACCACGTCTCGGCTCCGTAGATCATCACTGGCCACACACACTGGTCAAAAAATTTCATCTTGAGACACTGCGGGATAGTCGGATTCGGCAAATGACCTCTTTCTCGAAATTGGACCTACCTAATTGGATCATTTGACCCAGGTAAACGTACTTGTCGACAACTTCGAGTGTAGAGTTCCCAACCTGAATAGGAGCAGGTACAACATGGACGTTAGACATGATCTTTGTCTTGTCCATGTTCGTCTTAAGACCTACTTGTTGGGAGACACTACAGAAGCCACCAAGCATTGTGCCGAGGTCTTCGATGGTCTCAGCCATGACTACAATATCGTCAGCAAATCGAAGGTGAGTGATGTACTCGCCGTTGATGTTGATGCCGAGTCCTTCCCAGTACAGAAGCTTGAAAACGTCTCCCAGCGCAGCGGTGAAGAGTTTCAGAGACAAACAACAAACATATACCTGCATCATCCCTCGCTGTAGCCAAGTAGGTTTTGAGCTCTCAGTCCTGGAGGTGAAATGACATAGTGGCGTTTTTGTACAAACACTTCAGCACTTCGACATATCGATAGTCAATTTGGCACCATTGGAGAGACTGCAGCACTCCCCAGGTTTCCATTAAATCAAAGGCTTTTTCAAAGTCCACAAACGCCAAACATAGAGGCTGGTTATACTCCTCGGAATGTGGTCTATGGTACTATAGCCTTCACGGAATCTGGCTTGTTCGGGAAGCTGGAAGTCGTATATCTTGCTCTCGAGACGATTCGTGACGACCCTAGAAAACAACTTATACACGTGACTCAGAAGTGAGATGGGTCTGTACTTCTGTAGTGCTTCAAAAGGGTTTTGTCGCCCTTCTTGAAGAAAAGCACCGCTAAACTACTGAGATGCCTGTGGCGTTTTGCCCTCGGCTGTGCCGGAATTGGATAGCTTCCGAAGCATTTCCACGGAAGGTGCGCCGCCAGCTTTCAGAAGCTCCTAGAGCGTTATTTTTTTTTAATTATGGGGATGTACCCGGTGGTTTTCAAGTATAAGACCTGGAAGAAAAACCGGCGATGCAACGGTAAAAGACTTTAGAGGACTTCTGTATTTAAACAGTAATGTGAAGTACAAACTACGCCACACAGATGAGTGAAACAATTTGCTGAAGAGGAGGACAAATACGGCACCCATAAGGGAACTTATATGCCTTTATGATGGGCCACTACAAATTGATTCTACTAAATTTAATCATTTAAGTACAGAGTTTAAAGCAATACATGCATCGTGATTACCACCTATTTTACGACAATTTGATTCATTAACAATGTCCCACCATTGATCTGATAATTATTAGTTTTGATTGATTCAATAATGTTATAATTTCATTTGAATACAAAAGCTATCGGTCTTTTTTATTTACTTTCTAAATAATTATTTATATCTAAAAATAGCTATGTGTCATTGTAGAGGTATTTTATTTTAGATTCCATAGAATTATAAAGTAGTTATGTGCTCTAATTGCACATAGCTCGTATTTACGGCTCAATTATATAACTCTATGTGTAGAGTTTGCCTATTATGTTTAATTAAAGCATTATTATTAATGTTATATATTCAAAAGTAATCTTAAACTACGTAATTTTGTTCTATGTGTTAAATTTACCATAAATTATTCGAATACTCTGAGAATTTTTCGAGAAAATTAGTTTTTTACGTCTCCTGTAAAGTATGTAAAAAACACATAGCGACTTGAGCACGCGCAACGACGGTATTTAGAGGTCAGTAACTGGACTTTACGACTAAAACTACTAAGCAATAAACCCGTCAGAAGAATATGAAATTCACGCAAAAATCTGTTCATTTGTCATTAATAAATGCACATATGTGAGAGTAAAATTACAAATCAATATAAAAAGAACATGTTTTTTTCAAACTCAATGACGGGCCTTTTTCAACGTTTTGAAGTTCTATAGAAAATATAGTCAAATAAATCCATAAAGGACACTCTGATGTCAACATTTTTTACGTTCATAAATCTGTTTATAATAATATTTAGATTTGTATTTTAAATAATGAAATTAAATATTGTGAATGTTCTCGAAAATTTTAATTCATTTAAGCTATTCTATAGTTATGAGAAATGTTATTATAATATATGTATACTCATGATTACGTGCCATCTGTTTGCGTATAACACATAATAATATCTACTGTGCTTTTTTTCTAGTAACCTAAAAGTAAATTCTATATATACTATAAAAATCAAATTACCAAAAGCCATTTACAGGACAAAGGTTTATTAACAGTCAATAAAACCGCTCACACATTTTCATTTACATTTGAAAAACCAACCCCTCGTACACATTCCATATATATTTATCAACACGAACTTTTCACGATCTTTTGTAATTGAAATCATTAAGACTGTCGTATATACAACTTTTTATTGATTTTGTCGGTAAAAGGTTTTGAAGGTTAGATTTGGTAAAAAATTGATATGCTTCACATTATTATTCTTCTTTAAATAAATATGAATGCAAAGCAAGCTTTTATGAATATCTGCGACAAAAACCTTTATAAACTGGACCTAAGAACCATTACTTACTACTATTTGGTTAAGCAAAACAGATACCCTCCCAACGCTAAATGAGTATATGGCATGAGTATATACTACCGCACTGAGTATAATATGAATCAGAATGACGGTGTTATTGTACTAGTGAAATCCACAATATCACATGCTGTTACAGAATCGCGCATATTGGATGCGAATTGTTTAACATGCAGTATAGTACCCTTAAATCTGGCTATAGTTGCGTTGTATCGCCCACCATGTAATCGAAACTTAGATAACTTCTTATATGGTATAGACAATGCTCTCACTTCGATATCTAACTTGAAGAATATTGTCCTAATTGGCGATATATCCATCAATATTATCTCAACGCAATTAAATCATCAAGCGAACGAGTTTCTAAATCTTACAGCCTTACATGGTCTAATACCCACCCATACTCTGCCCACGCGTAATAATAGCTGTTTGGATCATGTTTTCTTGAAATCAGAACTTAGATCAACTACATTAGTACTGGATACTAGCATTACGGACCATGCTCCCGTTCTTCTTAGCTTAGAAACTTCGTTAAAACAAGTCAAGCGAAATACTAGCCTAGTAAAAGTAGACTATCCCTTGGTTTATGCTGATGTCTCAAAAATTGACTTTTCATCATTATATAATGGATCAGACCCTGACGTTGCGGTGACATTGCTTATATCAAGTATCGGATCAATTATCCATAGACACACTAAGACAGTATATGTTCCATGTAAACAAAGAATTATTAAACCATGGATTACAGGTGGATTACTGAGGTGCATTCGTAACCGAGACGCTATGAGTAGACGAGTTAAGAGTGAGCCAGAAAACTACACTTTTTAGATACCGCAACTTTTGCAATAAGCTGCTTAAGAATTTAAAACACAGTTATGAAAATTATCAACTACGCAAAGCCCAAAATAATCCGTGCAGTACTTGGAAAGCCATAAAAAGTATCACTCAAACTGATTGCCAAAAACATCCTCCAAACGAACTTTTAAAGTTGAGTACGGATAAATTAACAGCTGTCAATATGGTAAATGACTACTTCGCTAGCATTGGTGGTAATTTGGCAAGCAAGTTTAGTACTTTGGACACACGGCAACCAGACGATAATACTGTGGCAAATTCATTTGTTCTCCTGCCAACCGATGAGTCGGAAGTTGAATTAGTTATTCGGGGGCTGCGTGGAGATACTGCTATCGGGTGGGATGCTATACCAACTAACTTATTAAAAATATGTTCCAGCACTTTAGTACCAGCTATAACCTATATCTGCAACATTTCAATGGAACGTGGTATCTTTCCTAAAGTGTTTAAAAGAGCAATTGTTCATCCTATATATAAGAGCGGGGACAGAGACAGTGTCAATAATTACAGACCAATATGTGTTCTGCCTGCCCTATCCAAAATTTTGGAAAAGCTTTTGAACTCTCGCCTTTTGGCCTATTTGACAAAAAATAACATCCTGGCTCCAAATCAATTTGGGTTTAGGCACGGTAAATCAACAGAAGATGCTGTGGCCTCACTCATTAATCAAGCCATTGAGAACCTTGACATTAGAAAGAAATGCTTAGGTATTTTTCTGGACCTCACCAAAGCGTTTGACACTGTCTCTATCCCACGTCTCTTGCTCAAAATGGAAAGGATGGGCATTCGTGGTTATGCTCTCCGTATTTTCACAGATTATTTAAGTGGCAGGACGCAATGCGTTAAAATAGGTGATCTTGTTAGTGATTATATTCCTCTTGCTTTTGGTGTTCCACAAGGTTCCATCCTCAGTCCTACACTTTTTCTTTTATACATACATTCCTTATGTTCCCTATCTCTTCCCAACTGCTCCATTTTTGCTTATGCTGATGACACTGCATTGCTAGTCCGTGGCAAAAACTGGACCGAAGTATTTACCACCGCCGAACAGGCCCTCGGCCAGGTAATGCAGTGGCTATCTACCAACCAACTAACCCTTAACCTAAATAAAACAACCTATCTTACCTTTTCCCAAACCTCACTAACGCAACCATCACTAGAGAATTTCACGCTAAAAGCCCATTCTTGTTTAGCTGACTCCCAAACGACTATCTGTGACTGCCCATCTCTAAGTAGGTCTACCGAAATAAAATACCTTGGAGTACATATTGATAATCAGGTTACATGGAAATCTAATGTAATGAGTCTTACAACCCGAGTGCGCAAATTGTTATTTATTTTCAAAAAGCTGCGACACTGTGCCGATGATAAAACCCTTAGAATGGTGTACAATGCCTTATGTCAGTCAATTTTGACATATTGTATATCTGTATGGGGCGGAGTCGCAAAGACACATCTATTGCATCTGGAGCGAGCACAAAGAGCAGTACTTAAAGTAATGTATTTTAAGGACTTCAGATATCCCACATCTTTACTTTATCATGAATGCAAATTACTTACTGTGAGGCAGCTCTTTGTGCTTGAAACAGTATGTAAAAAACATAACTCTCTTGTGTATGATCCAAATATATCAACGAAACGTCGTGCAGTTAGGCTTTGCCAATCTCGAGGTTTCAAAAGCGCTTTAGCTGCTCGCCATTATAATATTATTGCTTGCCACCTCTCTAATATGGCAAATCGTCATTGTAGTATTTATCCACTCACAAAAGCACAATGTAAGAAAAAAGTTGCTAACTGGCTTATGACTAAAGACTATGATGAAACGGAAAAATTACTAAGGATTTCTACACTTTAAAGAGGTACGGAATTGGTCGAGCAGTAAATGTGTACATGCCTAATTATATAAATTTTAAACTGGCACACACACACACACACATACACACAAAAATATGCACACTCACATAAGCATACATAGTCATACTAGCAATCACACAATTAACACTTAATATATTTCCTTTATTATTATAGGTATATCAGATTAATCATATGTATTTGTTTTCACTATTTGTTGGTCATTGTATAAGACACACTACACCAACACTTAAATTGTAGTAACAATCTATTGTGAGGGCCCTGGTACCCAAAACACAAGTTTAATCTTACCTTGGGTACCAGTGTTCAACAAATATGGATGCAAATTAATTAAGTTACCTATTGCTGTGTTCTTACCAGATAGTATCTTTTGTGGCAATAAATATATTATTATTGTTATTATTATTACGATCACAACAGTTTTCAAAGAAAAAGCCGAATTTTGACATATCTAGTTTAGAAGTACGATGGCCGTGAAATTTATAACATCGCAATTTTTCCTCAATTTATCTTTAAATACATTTATGGGACAAGATTGCAACCACTTTCTGTGCAATTAAAAATATTACAATTCTTCTAGTATTTTTTATGAGAAACACGCGTATTTTATGTATCGTCCGTAGTTTTTCCATTTACAAATTAAACTCGAACAGTAAATATGCTACAAAGTTGTCACAAGTTACGGTTATATGATATCGCTCGTATTGAATAAGGTAAGGTATTAAGTACCTACGCAAGTACCGCGACCGAGCCCAAAACTTTTTAGTTTTATCTCTCATCGGTCAATTTTTGGGTCTTTCTATGGAGTTTTAAGAGTGAACTGATTTACATTAATTTATCCTACTATCGGAAATAAATAGTGTATTAAATAATATTATTTAAGACTAGCTGACCCAGCGAACTCCGTATCGCCTTTTTAAGAGTTTTTATTTAATTCCCTTCTTTCCAAGCCCCTTTTCCAAAGTTAACATTGACTTAGCGCTTAATCTCTTATCATTTCAGAGTCTATAAATGATGAACAAACAAAAATAGATTTTGATATAATATTGGATTCCCCATTCACCATATCATTCACGATTCATATTCATATCACGAAATAGATTGTGTATTTGGATTCACCATCCCTTAAATCATCAAAGACGATACCCATGTTGATTTTTATTTTTTTCCCATCCACCATGTTTGATTTCCCATCCACCATCTTGAATCGCGAAATAGATGTTCTATTTGGATTCCCCATCCCTTTAAACATCGGAGACGATACCAATATTGATTTTTTTAAACTTTCCCATCCGCCATCTTTGATTTCCCATCCGCCATCTTGGATCACTAAATAAATTTCATAATATTAATCAGCGTCCCGAAAATCTCGAAAACGATATGTAAAACTATATAGATTGTATCCAATTCGTTTAGCCTTTTTTTGCCTTTGACCCAACACTCACCCTTCTCGTTTGACCATTTTATTATTTTTGTCTGGCCCCTAAAAGTTGTGGCGTAATTTTATATAGCCTTTCGGAATAATTGGGCTATCATAGGCAATAACAATTTTTAAAATCCGACTGCTAGTTCCTGAGATTAGCCGATATTATCTTTTAGCCTTTTGCCCGGCCCCAAAGAGTCGAAGCGTTATGTTATATAGCCTATATATAGCCTTTCGAAATAACTGGGCTATCGTATACAAAAATAATTTTTCAGATCCGACCGGTAGTTCCTGAGATTAGCGCGTTCAAACAAACAAACAAACTCTTCCGCTTTATTATATTAGTATAGGTAGTATAGATATCCGAACAATTTAATCAACGTGCACAATATGACATTATGTATGACGTGACAGTACTGACAGATATGCGATAGCACATGCGCAGCACACAATTATCAGCGCATGCGTTCATACTTCCAAGAGGTAAATTGGTGCCGTACAAACTTCTACCCTCCCTACAATCCCTCCCAGTTTAATTTTTACAACTTATAGTAGCCTATGTCCTTCTCCATGGTCCAATATATGTATCTCTTTATTAAAATTCAACAAAATTGATTCAGCCGTTTTAGCGTGAAAACGGAACATACATACATACACAATTTCAAATTTATAATATTAAGTAGGGATTATCAATGGGTTTCTTCTGACATGAAGCCCGCTAAGCGGCAGCACTGAGATCCGGAAACCTGTCAAAACTGCCATCAAACAAAGAAGTATATAAACGCGTACGCGAATTTGAACTTTATGCAGCGGTAATAAATTACAAATTGACTCTGCATTTTATTTAAAAAACGTTTGTATAGGAAATAGAAAAGGGATTTCCCGGCAATTATTCGAATTTTTCTCAACTTTTAAACCTTCCCTAGACCTCCACGAACATTTCAAAACCAAGATAAGATAAATCCGTTCAGCCGTTCTCGAGTTGTAGCGAGACTAACGAACAGCAATTCATTTTTATATATATATACGTTTTTTTTCTCAATTTAAATAGTCTGGATCAAAATTGAGATATGTTCCAAACCAAATTCAGACTGAGGAGAGACCTCTGAATTTCTTTACATTCAATCCAGTGCCTAGCTATTAGTTATCGCTTTATTATTATAATAGTTCTACAATAAGACATGAAATAATTTAATGTCAGCTTAAAAATGTCCACAGCTAGACACAGGTCTACCCCAAGGATCTCCTCACAGAACCAATAACATATTCTTAGCAAAGTTAATATTACAACAAATTAAATTTACCATAATTTCTTAACATAATATGTTTTATTTTTTGTATTTATAAACTCACACCTATATCCCCGAAAGGGTAGGCAGAGGTGTAATATATCACCAACATTTTGCCATTAATTTTTGGGTCCCACGTAATAGGGAGCGAACCTATTGCCGTTACCGGGCACATCACCAGACTCCGTGCTGCTACTGAGAATTCGGAAAAACCCAGTAACACTTTTGCCCGACCCGGGAATTGAACCTAAAACCTCCAATCAGCAGTCGCATACGCTATCCACTGGACCACGGAGGCATAATATGTATTGAGCGAGCCGTAAAATTCTAGAATACATTCATTTAACGACTGGCTAATGAAAACCAAATTTACTTAGCTTCTCAACAAGTTGTAGTATTTGAATGAACTTTTTCGAACAATTTCGCTTCCTTAACCAAATTGTCCAACAATATTGTTTGGGAACCAAGTGCGTCCAATTAATGAATTTGTTTTTAATTTCATTACAAATAAACATTGACTCTGAGGTCAACGGTCAAAGATCAAAAGGCTCATTACTATCACCGATGATCCGTTGACTATTCAACGAAGTTTCGTTGAAAAGTCGCTTATAAGTTTTTAGGCGTGGATTACAATAGCTTCTAAATTACGTTTTTATATTGAATTTCTTAAGCAATGGCTCGTTGACTTTGGCTTGTATATTTTAAAACACTGTGAACTCGTGATTACTTAACTCAATACTATAGTTGCTTGTTAAGACGTGTTTTTAGTCAAGAGCGCTTGATATCAGTAACTGATCGTCGTCAGCTGAACACCGTCCTGATAGCAATCCAAGGTCAGTGGCCATTTGCCTTCACTGCGCACGATCTTTAGTATCTTTTGGTAGATCTCGACAAGCAAGCATGTCGTCTCCCATGACGGTAAGCCAGAAGGTATTTCTTAGACCTACCCTGTTTGCCTGGGCCTGGCTTAGGCGGCATGGCGAGAAATAAAAAAAAAATTAAAAAAAAAAATATTGTATAAAATCTTAACCTAGTTACATTTGTTTATACAAATTAAAACTTTTAAACAATTTGGCTAAGGTTTAAGACTATTGCAACAGGGCTTAAACTAGGTAAATTCCTGTATTATAAGCCTAGTTACTTCCAGCGCCCATGATCGAATTGCCATAATTTAATGAAATATAATAAGAATGTAAACAGCCGAATTGTTATAAATATATATATAAAATAAAACAATAAAAATTAAATGAAAACAATGCATGCAAATAAATTCGTTTCTTTACTTTAATACGTCTGATATTATTATGCTATTCAGATAAAGCGCTGTTGAAAGTTCAGCATAGTAATATATCAAGATACCAATCATACAAAAAGTGCAGTCTCTGAGGTTGCTAGAAATATCGCTCCACAAAATAAATATCGCTATTTCTCATGACGCTACAAAATAATTTGCAGCATTGCACAAACTTTATTTCCTCTGAGTGACATTACAATATATCACGTTATGACACAAGCTTGCAGTGAAGCTGACGGCGGACATAAATTGCACTACAGTTGTGAAACTGGCTATTCTAATTACCTGTCATGGGACATATGTACATACATATACTCACGCCTTTTACCGCCGGGGTAGGCAGAGCAATAGAACGCCACTTGCTTCTATCCTAACAAACCTCACTCACTTCCTCTACATTCATACATGGGACAATTATAAAATAATAATGTTGGGATGTTCACACAGATGCCTCTAATCCAAAGTGAGGTTTATCCCCTATAAGATAAAATAACGAATAAAAATTCTGATTCTGATTCTGATAGGCTAGACCATAGCATTGACAGCATTTTAAAGTCTACTGCTGGAATTAAGCCTCTCCATAGGAGGATTCGTCTCCTCTCCAACTAGGAGAGGCTTAGTGTAATACTAACTACTAGTGTAGACGAAACCCTCCCAATGAAGTCATTGGGAGGGTTTGGTCTACATTTATAATGTAGATGCCACGCCGGTCAGACGCGTTGGTATAAGGTTCTATGTCGGATTTTCCAGACTTTCTTCGTAAATTATATTTAGTTGCCTCTCCATGGAAAGATATGGAGTAGTGTCATTTGTATTCTTAATACGTCACCACAGGGGCATTTACCAATATACATGATATTATTTTAGACTTTAATTTAGCGCTATCCGCTTTCAATAATTAGCTTTACATTTCAATTAGGGTTAAAATATTTCAGTCTTTGTAGCAATTGAGGCGCTCAACAAAAAGATACACTGCTACGGAGGCGACTGTTTAATTACAGTTATATCCGAATATTGGATAATTTAATTGCCAAGTACTGGTTGGGGATTCTTTACAATGGGTAGATCCCTTTATTGTAAGGGACTGCTTCAAGAGGGAACGCAAATATGTCAGGATATTTGTAAGGCCGGCGGTTATTCTAGGTAACGGATGAGTGAACTACGTTGTTAACTATAATATTTCTTGTAATCCAGGCATAACAAGAGTATTGAAAGTAATCTTTGATCTTTGATTTACTCTGCATCGTTTTCTTGATCTGAAAACTGCCTCGAAAATTATCTTAGTTGATTCAGTCGCTTTACAGTTCATATTAATTATACAGGAGTAGATAGTAGGAACGGAGTGTGTGAAAAAAACATTATTCTTAGTTTTAAAGATTTTTTTATACATACTCTAACAAAGCTAAATCGATATTTCTTACTTCCATACATCCGTCTACAAAAAGTAAACAATTTTATCGGTGTATTAAAATTGAGTTTTACTTCATTTTAAGAACTGGTAAGCACTACAGAACTGATTAGCTTAAACCCAACTATGTTAACTAATGTAAAAGATTCCTACTTCGTCTGAGAGGTTTATCAAACCTTAGTTAACTAGTGAAGTACTTAGGTAGCCATATTGCCCTCTGCTATTGTAATGACTTTTATTTTAAAGGTGATTTTACTTAGCTCACGACTAACCCTAGCCATGTAACTGGCGCTGGCCTACTACTTTATAAAACCCATAGCATCTTTGCTTTTATAGCTGTAAAATCACGAGATACATACAAAACATTAGTTACATATAAAACATTCGTTTCAAAGAGATATTCAATTTCTTTTGACCTAGTTAGGAGATTGATATTAAAACGAACGTAAAGGACGTTGTTTTTTAGGGGTTCCTATACATTACAAGAAACCCATTATCTGACTGCATTTTAGCAGACTTCTTTCTTTCTAGTCTTTCTAGAACTGTGAAGAATTCTCACACATGCGGGTTGCTCACAATGGAAGGAAATCCTTCATCATTTAGCGAGTGTTTATTACAATTTAATACGCAATTGACTTTGTGCAATCAGTGACGCGCGCCGCGCGTTTGAGCCCATTGAACCCTAGATATGCAGCACCCAAAGAAGAGTTCAACCAATAGTAGGTGGAGATATATATGACATATCGTATGTACTAATATGACTCCCGACAGATGTTCGGCTTACGCATTAAGAAACATCGCGATGTTTTCAACTTTCCTTATTGATGGATCACGGGAATCGTACACAGTGTGTTATGGCATGCGCGACTTTGGCAGGATTTTATTCACATAAACGACCAGGCCAAAGGTTAATAGCAACTACCTTTACAATATTCACGTTGATCATTTCTAAAGCCACCATGTCTAACCCATTCCCTGTCCGGCGCGAGACACAATAGAAAATCAATTGTTAAGAATCATATATGATACACGGGACAGTGAAACTGTAAAAATTATATTTAAGAAAATTATTAGTCAACTAGGATCCAGTTTATTTTGTTTTGTTAAATATCACTTTAACTATTGAAGCGTTCAATTTCAAGAGACCGCTTTCAAAGGGAAATAAACGTCAGAAGGAAAATGTTATTGGAATAAATGTACAGTAGTAAATATCAGTATGTTTCTGTGCAATACATTTAAAGCCAATACGGTTGGATACAGATTTAGAAACGAGTTTTATGGTACCTTATATAAAACCCATCTATCTTTTTAGCGAGCCGATTGTATTTTTGTAAAAAAGGTAACAATTTCTTAAACATTAAATGTTATTTGGGTCAGTAAAAATGGGTTGAATCATTTGAGAGTCCTTGAATTTGATAACGGAGATAGGAAAATGTATACTGCAAAATTATAACCGTAGGTACTTAGTACCTTTTCTGCTTTCGATAAAGGCTGATAAGAAACGAGATCGTTGGTATGCTTTTCCTAATGTTCCTGTTTTTTACACTTTGACAAACACTGGTTCTTTTTGTAAGCTTTCTTAGTAATTTTGGAGTATTTTTACAATCCTCTTTACCCTCCTAACTTGAATGATTGACAATATAAATGACAATACAAATGTTCTCAATAAACTGTTTTGGTAAAATCACAAAAATAAACAATTTTTTTAAATTGGTCCAATTCTTGAGTCTGTATCTCATAACCCGTGATAGATAGAAAGCTTAAATTTTCACATATTATGTATTTCCGTTGCCGCTATAACAACAAATACTAAGAATAAAAAAAAATAAACCAATAAGGGGTCTCCCATATAATAAACGTGTCTTTTTCGTATTTTTTGCTGAATATTACTAACGGTAACAGGTACACGCTTAAAATTTTCACAGAATATGTAGTTGTCTTTTACTTAATTATTTATTTTGTTAGGTAATAACCTTACAAAATAAATAATTAAATAAAAATAAAGTAAATATTAAACCCATACAAAAAACGTAACTTTTTAGCATTTGTTTTCTCAATCTTAATAAACAGATAGTAACTTAAAAAATATTTAAGTAGGTATACTTACAACAAACGTGATTTTCTTTTATAGATGATGGTACGGAACCCTTCGTGCGCGTGTCCGACTCGCACTTGGCTAATTTTCCAATTTACAAATTAAACTCGAACAGTAAATATGCTACAAAGTTGCAGGGCTTTCACAAGTTACGGTTACATAACATTGGAATATCGGTAAAGTTATATGATATCGCTCGTATTGAATAAGCGTTATTGGTTTTCCAGTTAGGTATCAACAAATAAGTACCTACGCAAGTACCGCGACCGAGCCCAATTTTTTTTTAGTTTTATATCTCATCGGTCATGTTTTGGGTCTTCCTATGGAGTTTTTAGAATGAACTTGTTTACATTTGTCCTACTATCGGAAATAAATAGTGTATATAATAATATTATTTAAGATACGTGTTTTTTTCTCAATTTAAATAGTCTGGATCAAAATTGAGATATGTTCCAAACCAAATTCTGAATGAGGAGCCCTCTGAATTTCTCTACATTTAATGCAATGCCTAGCTACTAGTTTCCGTTTATTATAATAATATTTCTACAATAATCTGTAAAATAATTAATGTCAGCTTAGATACGTCCACTGCTGGACATAGGCTAACCCCAAGGATCTCCTCACAGAACGATCTGTAGTCGCCCGCATCTAACCACAATAGTGAAAATAAAATATTCTTAGCAAAGTTGATATTACAATAAATTAAATTAACCATAACTTCTAAACATAATATGTATTGAGCCGTAAAATTCTAGAAAACATTTATTTAACGACTGGCTAACTAAAAACCAAATTTACTTAACCTCTCAACAAGTTGTAGTATTTGAATGAACTTTCTCGAACAATTTCGCCTCCTAAACCAAATTGTCCAACAATATTGCTTGCAAATCAAGTGCGTCTAATTAATGAATTTGTTTTCAATGTCATTACAAATAAACATTGACTCTGAGGTCAACGGTCAAAGAATAAAAGGCCAATTACTATCACTGATGATCCGTTGACTTTTCAACGAAGTTTCGTTGAAAAATCGCTTAAAAGTTTTTAGGCGTGGATTACAATAGCTTCCAAATTACGTTTTCATATTGAATTTCTTAAGCAATCGCTCGTTGTCTTTGACTTATATATTTTAAAAACACTGTGAGCTCGTGATTGCTTAACTCAATACAATAGTCGCGTTATCTTATCTTCAATTTATTAATATTTAGTATGAGGCCTACTCTGAGTATTTGTGTAACGATGTGTTTATAGTCTAGAGAGCTTGATTTCAGTTACTCATCGTCATTCGGCTTATTGTGGTGAAACTCATGACGTCAAGCCAGTATTTGTTAGACCTAGAACATTTGCCGGAGTCTAGCGGCAGTAACAATCACAAGTAATTTGTTTCCCATTTAATACGCCTGCTATTAGTATGTCATTCGGATAACTGAACTTGCAACAGTAACTGATCAAGATACCAATCACACATAAAGTGCAGTCTCTTATGTAGCTAGAAATCTCGCTCCACAAATGTCTCCATTTTTCATGACGCTACAAAATAAGTTGCAGCATTCATCATCATCATCATCAGCCTTTTATACTGTCCCACTGCTGGACACGGGAAGGGTAAGGCCATAGTCCACCACGCTGGCCAAGTGCGGGTTGGCAGACTTCACATGTCTTTCGAGAACATTATGGAGAACTCTCAGACATGCAGGTTTCCTCACGATGTTTTCCTTCACCGTTCAGCAAGCGATATTTAACAATTTAATACGCACATAACGGTCTCTCTTCTCAGCTATAGCTGACCGAGTTGCAGCATTGCACAAACTTTATTTCCTCTGCGTGTCATAGCCGGTGACATTATAAGATATCACGTTATGATACAAGCTTGCAGTGAAGCTAACGGCGGACGTATTGCACTAGAGTCGTGAAACTGGTTATGTCACAATTGAAACTTTTAAACACTCGCGTTGCATGTTTAAGAATATGTATATAGACGGGAATTAACGCAAACATGCAAATTAGGTATTTACATACCTTATTTTGCTTGACGTTTCGAGACGTTGCACGTCCCGTGGTCGCAAGCTGACTGGTGAAGCGATGTCATGTCTCCGAGTGCGAGGTAGAAGATTCTATTTCTACCCCCGGGTCGTTGATATTGGAAGTACCGGCGCAAAACACACTAACCGTATCTGTATATTGAACATTCGCCGACTGCGCATTAAAGTGGGGTGTTGTTAGCCGAATCACAGGGTTCCACGCCGATGACAATTTGAAGCCCTCTTCCCGATTGAATTTTTTTTATGTTTTCTGATTTCAATCGCTTCACGCACAACTCTTGGATAAAAGTGGCGTTCCGTGGAGAGGACCTGGGGACGATGAAATTCAATCCAGTGATTGGTGCCCGATTGAAGTAAATGTTCCGCAATCGCCGATTTGTTCGTTTGACGGTTCTTTACAGCTGCGATGTGCTCCTTTATACGTTCAGCGATAGTCCGCTTCGTTTGCCCTATGTAAGAGCTTCCGCCGCTGCAGTTGATTTTATAGACACCTGGGGTTTGTAGCGGTAGAATATCCTTTGGTGTGCCCACCATGTTTTATACTTTGGCCCCTAGTGTAAATACGGTCGGAATGGAGTAGTTTTTTAACTTGTCTCCTATTTTATCCGTAACACCTCTAATGTAGGGCATATAGGTCGGTTGTCTATTTACCGCCGGATGTTTATCACGCTTGATAGGCCGCGTCATTCGTCGTTTTACCTGGTATCCGTTCTTCCTAAGTACCTCCTGAACATGGTCTAGCTCTAGCTTCAAATGCTCAGGGTCACGGAGGTCATGTGCTCTGTTTTTTAGTGACGTCACAACGGATTGCAGGTGTCGAGGGTGGTGGTGCGACATGGCGTGCAGGTATCTATCTATGTGCGTAGGCTTCCGGTATACGCAGTGTGTTAAGGACCCATCTGGTCTCACAGTCACTTTGACATCCAAGAATGTCAATGATCTGTCAGTTTCCATTTCGTAGGTGAATCTCATTTTCGGATGAATGGAGTTAAGATGTTGCACATATTGATCTACTTCCTGCTTACCTCCTTTTACGATACTAAAGATGTCATCCACGTATCTTTTCCAAAGCCTGATGGTCTTGGGCCCGCTGCTAAGCGCCTTTTCTTCAAAGTGTTCCATCCAGATATTAGCCAGTACTGGGGCTACTGGACTCCCCATTGCGACACCATCGATCTGGAGGTAGTATTGGCCTTGGAAGAGGAAGTAGTTGCCATCTAAGCAGTGTTTTAGTAGATCAATATAGTTGTGAGGCATATCGTTGTCACTCAGTCTGTCCCTCACTACGTCCAGACATTCCCTTATTGGAACATTGGTAAAGAGCGACTCAACGTCAAAGCTTACCATTACATCTTCCGGTTCCAATCGGATACTTTGTACGATCTGGACGAAATGACGTGAGTTCTTTACGAAAGACGGTGTCATACCGACTAATGGCTGCAATACCGATGCAACGTGCTTCGCAAGGTCGTAAGTAGGCGAAGAAATCTGACTTACGATAGGCCGCAGTGGCACGTTGGTAACGCGCAGAATACGAACACTGATACAAGACCACCAGGACCTCTTCACGGAAGACGAGTACAGCAAGTTATATGGTCCCAAGCCATACCAACCACCTAGGCTATATGGTCTGCCTAAGGTACATAAGCCCAACCGAGTTATTACTGTGCCTTATAGAGCTTCTGACTCTTTAGCATAATCAGCAGTGCCTTCACACAACATGAGACTGAAAGTAGATATGTGTTACCCCGAATTTAACGCGCGCGAAGCCGCGGGCAAAAGCTAGTGTTAAATAATGTAAAAGCTTCCTACTTTGTCTGAGAGTTTTATAAAATATTTGTAGCCAGTGAAGAACTTAGGTAGTAATTTTGCCCTAAGTACTTCACTGGCTCTTCCCTCCGCCATTGTAAAAACTATATAATCTTAATATATAAAATCCTTTCGTTACTGACTGACTGACAGACACGCTACAGCCGAAACTATTGGGCGCAGGAAGCTGAAATTTGGCATGTTTGTTCCTTGGGGACCGTAGGGGTGCACTAAGAAGGGATTTCCCGAAATTCCCACGGGATCGGCCAAAACGGGTAAATTTAAAAATAATGCAGGCGTAGCTGCTGGCGTCCTCTAGTTATATAATAAAGGTACTTATACTTAGCCCATGACTAACCCAAGCCATGTAACTAGCGCTGGCTAAAACTTTATAACTTCCATTAGCAGCCGTATTTTGATAGTGGTAGCTGTACATTCAAGAGATTTTCAAAGAAATATTCAATTCTTTTTGACCTTGTTAGGAGGTTGATATTAATATGAACGTAAGCGACGTTACTTTTAAGGTTTTTTAGGTGTGCGTATGTATTGCAAGAAACCTTTTGTCTGACTGCATTGTAGCAGACTTCGTAGATCTTTCTAGAACTGTGAAAAATTCTCACACATGGAGGTTGCCTCATAATTATTTCCTTCAACATTTAGCGAGAGTCTATAACAATTTAAAACGCACTTGACTTTTGAACCCTAGATTTGCAGCGCTCAATGAAGAGTTCAACCAATAGTAGGTGGATATATATGTATATTATATATCGTATATACTAATACGACTCCCGAAAGATGTTCGGCCTACGCACTAAAAAACATCGCAATGTTTTCTTCTTTCCTTATTGGTGGATCATGGTCATCGTACCTACACAGTGTGGTATGGCATGCGTGACCTTGGCGGGATTCTATTCACATACCTAATCGACCAGGCCAAAGATTAATAGCAACTACCTTTACAATTGCCACACATTGAACATTTCCAAAGCCACCATGCCTAAAGTAATATTTATTGAAACTAATATTCAACTAGGACCAGGTTCGAGATTATTTTGTTTGTTAAATATCACTTTAACTATTGAAGCGTTCAATTTCAAGAGACCGCTTTCAAAGGGAACAAGACGTTAGAAGGAAAACGTTATTGGAATAAATGTACAGTAGTAAATATCAATACGTTTCTGTGCAATAAATTTTAAGCCAAAACAGTGAGATACAGTTTTAGAAGTGAGTTTTATGGTACCTTATATAAAACCTCCATCTTTTTAGCATGCCGATTTATTTTTGTAAAAAAGGAAACAAAATCTTAAACACTGAATGTTATTTGGTTCGGTAAAAATTGGTTGAATCATTTGAGAGTCCTTGAATTTGATAACTGAGAGAGGAAAATAGGTATATACTGCTTTAAACTTTCTCTGCTTTCGATAAAAGCTGATAAGAATCGAGATCTTTGGAACGCGTTTCCTTATGTTCCTGTTTTTTACACTTTGACAAACACTTGTTCTTTTTGTAAGCTTTCTTAGTGATTTTTGGAGGGTTTTTACAATCCGATTAACCCTCCTAACTTGAATGATTAAATTGCTTCATAGAATTCTACAATTCAATACAATTCTTCTCAATAAACTGTTATGTTAAAATCACAACAATAAACCACTTTTTATAAATTGGTCCAATTCTTCCAAATAAAAGTTGTGTACTTAGTTTACTGGCATCTAACACAGAAACAAGCTTTTTCTAAAAAATTTGATGAACAGAGATAATGTGACATATTGGAAAGATTAAAGCAAAGTTTGTCATTCATGTGATACCGCCGCTGTGATAGATTACTATGGAACCCTAACAAGATCAATCTGATACTAATATATAAAGGTACTGGTCCGATTTGAAAATTATTTCATTGTTAGATAGTCCATTTATCGAGGAAGGCTATAGGTTATATAACATCATGCTCTGAGCCACGGGAGCGGAGCAGTAGCCTGAATTAGCGCGGGCGTAACCGCGGGCTCATCTAGTGTAAGTTAACCGCCGGACGGTCACCTTGACATAAACGTAAGGTACCCTTTTACGTCATTTTGAAGTTTCAGACATTATTTTACTTTTTTAATTTGACAGACAGTAGAGATAATATTTCGTTAATATCGCACGCGGCCGAAAGTCCCATTGACTTTCGGCCGCGTGCGATACTAAGCATATTACAGAAATGTCATTCTGCTGTCAAATTCAAAAGTCACGTGCTCAATTAAGTCAGTCAAGTTTATATTTACCCCTTTTTATGATAGTAAAGGTTTTGCGTGAAAAGGTTAAATTGTAAAATAACCTGCAAAAATATACCTGCAACTGACCTGAACATAAGCATTATTATGAACCGGTTTAAAGCGGTGCCGATCGGAAGAACTAGACTGAATCAGTTTGGATCGATTGACTGTATCCCCGAAGGGGTAGGCAGAGGTGTAATATTACACCTACATTTCGCCATGATTTCTTAGGTCCCACGTAAAAGAGGGCAAGCCTATTGCCGTACCGGGCACATTACCCGACTCCGAGCTGCTACAGAGAATTTCCTAACGGAAAAACCCAATAACACTTTGCCCGACCCGGGAATCGAACTCGAGACCACACATTTATGCCGCGAGACCAACGAGGCAGTCAAAAATTCCAATATATTCCAGAAAAGTAGAAAGAAAGTTAATTTCACGTAAATACCTAAGAATTCGCACTTAAGAAAACAGTTATTTTGAAATCACAGGCAGATAGTCCAATTTAATTTATATACATAGATAGGAAGGAAGCCATTACGTAGTTCTGAACAAAATATTCGTGGAATTCAAATATATATGTCAGTAAGTTAACGAAGCCAAGGAACAAAAGTGCCTAAGTTGATTGGTATAACACTAAAAAAGCTATTAAAGGGAGAAGTGAATGTCTACCTAAATGTAGAAAATTTCGCGCTGAATTTTGTTATCAATTTTATTTGATAAAAAAATAAACTTTGTTGAAGATATTTCTAAAATAAGAATATCAAATTGGGGTTATTTTGGTATTTCTTACTTAGATATGATTTTTATTTTATTTTGCAAGGTAATTTCTTTTCCCAACGCGGTGGCTACGCCAACCGCATAGTATGGTAAATCGTGATAAATTATAATAAAACCTACCGCCTTTTTTTGTTTGATGTCGGGTTGGAAAATCCTCATGGAGTCCCTTCGCCCTGGGGGGAAAGGACGAAAGGGACTGTCAGACTCTTACTGACTAAAAACCAACCCGTGCTCCTCATGTACCCATGTGTCGGAGGGTAGGGTTTCACCGAAGCATTCCTCGCTACCCCCGACGGGTATTGGCCCGCCAGATGGTCAGGGGGGCCCCCGAACGAAACCCCCTTGGTGGCGGATAAAGGAGTTGGGCTCCGCCGCCAAAACACCCAGCGGCCGCAGAGGATAGGGAGGACGCGATCACGATTTGAAAGTCGATTTTCATATTTTTAGACTTTTAGGCACGCCTAAAGGAACCCTCTATGGGAATGGTGAACCCCCATTTAATCTACGGCAGATGAATTAGTATAACTAGCATTAATATGAAGTCTGCTACTATACTGTAAGACGGCGGAACACTGGCTCTTAGACTGTGTTATTATTTAAGTAGTTAGTATTAGTTAGTATTATTTAAGTTTCCAACACGCTGGTATAATATTTAGTAAGCATAAAATTGTTCTCATTATAGATAGATAGATAAACACTTTATTGTACACCAGTAAATAAACAATATTACAATAATGTCATCATTATAAGTAAATCTGTAAAGATTTTTATGAGAAGTAAATTCTTTAAACCTAACCTAATAGTACGGTTGAACCGTAGATAAATCGTTCGTGCCCGCCCCTAACACTTCAGATAAAACTGGGCTGTCTATCACTTTTATTTTTTGTGTGCTGGTGTATTAAAAAGAGATGAAATCAGACGTAATTGCGATGTATTTATAAGCTTTTATTTGCTTTCTTGTGACTACACACCTCCAGTTTTAACGAAGCAGCTTATTGATTAGATTTTAGTTATGATGTTTACCTGTACTGTTTCCTCAAAATAGACGGTGTACCAATATCAGCGAAATTCAGATGTAATCTGTACGTATCATCATCATCATCATCATCAGCCTTTAACAGTCCACTGCTGGACTAGGCCTCTCCTTTGAAAGGAGGAATTGGCCTACTATACCACGCTGGCCAAACGGGTTGGTATAAGGTTTGTATCAAGTTTTCCTTCTCTTACGGTGCTGTTCTCTGCATAGTATGGTCCCTCTGTCGGCTCTTACGACACCCGTGGGATGATATGAGGTGGTGACAATCCGTATTCTTAATCCGTCACCACAGGAACAAAATACGTATATAAAATATATATTTTGTTGAAGCTGTAAGATACAAATTCTTATATTTATCGATAACAAAAATTACAAAGTCAAGCCTTGACTTTGTAATTTTTCTAAACTAAAAATCATTCCATCGTTTTAGAATTTAAAACTATGTAACATATTAAATAGTTTCATTATTTAAGTTTTGTACAGTAATCGGGTATCTTTTTACACAAGACCTCTCTTTGAAATGTCAACAAGGTCCGATCCCGTACAAAAGTCAGATTTAAATTAATATAAAAGTTATGTTGACACCCTGCTTTGTGCCTTTCTATTAAACCCAAAGGGCATAAAATGGACATTGTTCGCAAAACACTGAAATGCAGAGCTATTTATCTTGATAAATGACCATTACTTACCTTAAACGATTTGAATTTGAATTTACTGTCAGGAATGTTGGGCTATAGTACAAGTTACAAAGGGCCCATTTGTTTTGTGAATAGTCACAGATACATACATTTAAAAGTGGGGACGTGGTTGGAGTGTTGTGTGTTGTTTTTTTGCTGTTGGGTTCAAGAGTTTTGAGGACAAATAATTCTCGACGTCAGATTTATTTACTATGGCACTTATAGAAATAGATTCAGCTACCTATAATGAGCCAATTATAGAGTTATAGCCGTCTAACTGTGAAGACCCTAGATCAAATGCAGTTGAAGTCATTATACTTTTATTACACAAAAAATATAAAATATATAAAGAGCAGTGACAAAATTACCTATGCTGATGAAAAGCGAAATGTCGAACTTCCTTAGAAGCTTTGAACCCGTATTTAACCCCTTTAGGGAAGGAATATAAATAAAATGTGGCTTAGTTTAAGGAAAATATTGACCTTTCGTATAATTATCTATCTTCAGTTGTTCAAGCCCTGCAAAGTTATGTCATTCAGGACCAGTAATTTTATTTCTATGATGATAACGATTATGTGATGAGATGAGGTAAACTCGTGGGATGAGTATTAGGGAGTTTATTTCTGAGATAAAATCGTTTTCAGTTATCAAGATGCAAAATCCGTATGACAAGCCACTCCAGAAGGGCTTTCGCTGACGTGATAAGATTATTTACGAAATTGGCTTCGAAATACTTGAAATGATTTCCTATAGCGATAGGGAGAAAATTTGGGATAGTGAAGTGAAGTTACTGTAGGCTGTACATCTATTTTTAAGACTTTAAATACCTACTAGTACTAACATAAAGGGTCTCAATACAGTAATATATAAAGCTGAAGAGTTTATTTGTTTGCTTGAACGCGCTTATCTCAGCAACTGCTAGTCCGATTTGAAAAATTCTTTCAGTGTTAGATAGCCTATTTATCGAGGAAGGACATAGGCTACATAACATATACTTATATATAAAGCTGAAGAGTTTGTTAGTTAGCTTGAACGCGCTTATCTCAGCAACTGCTAGTCCGATTTAAAAAAATCTTTCAGTGTTAGGTAGCCTATTTATCGAGGAAGGCTGTAGGCTACACTATGAGCCACGGGAGCGGAGCAGTAGCCTTAAATAACGCGGGTGTAACCGCGTGCTCATTTAGTTAGAAAATAAAAGTGCAATACCCTGTATTTGCCTGAAGGCTTCGGTGTGTGTCACCTTGAATCATCAAACAGCGTTTCACAGTCCACTGCTGGGCATGGGCTTTTCCCTTATTTAATTCACTATAATATTGTGAGTCAGTAGGAGGATTTGACCTACTATGCCACGCTGCCGCTGGCCTAATTAGGTAGGAATAAGTTTTCATATCGAGTTTTTCGTCTTTTCTCGGTAATATTTGCTTCATGTATTTACCTTAGTGTATCTCTTTACGTGGGCGACTTACCTACGTAATGCAATGAGTAAAACTTTGTCTTCTTCATCCGTCGCACAGTGGGGCAATAGATCCTCATTCGTACCATCAAATCAACTAAACCAGTTTGACCTTCTAAAATGAATCAGATATTATCAAGAACGTGGCTTCTTCTAGAAATAAACTCAATTTTGGTGATAATAATATTTTTTATGTTAAAATGGCACATTGCATTATTACTTGAATAAACTAATAATCTAAATAAATTTAATTCCTCCAAAATTCGTAGTTATGAACAATGTTGAGTAATTATTGAAGATATGTTAAAGCATCGTCATCATCATCATCGTCATCATAATCATCGGCACCTTCATCAACTGATTTATTTGGGGATGGAGCTTTCAACGTGAACAGTGCTTCTTGAGGAATATTTTTAACTTTGTTTTTGACCGTTTTTAGGGTTCCGTACCTCAAGGTAAAAAAAGGAACCCTTATAAGATCACTTTCTTGTCCGTCTGTCTGTCTGTCTGTCGGTCTGTCTGTCTGTCTGTCTGTCCGTGTGTCACCACCGATTTTCTCAGGAACGGGTGGACCTAGCAAATTGAAATCTATACCAAATATTGAGGTCTATGGTTGCTATTAGGTGTATGAATATCAGGGTCCTGGGTCAACCCAATAAAAAGATATGGTCAAAATTAGATTTTTACGAAAACTTGTAAGTACCAAAATTAACCTTAATTTTCAACTTTTTTTAATTTTCGGAATTTTTCCTTTACTTGTGCTGTAAGACCTGAGTTTTGACCAAAATTAACAATTCTAGGTCAGCCGTAAGTACCCTATAGGTTTTGGGTCGAAAACCTATATGGTAGTTCCCGTTGAACTAGAATCACGAAATTTGGCCAAAAGCAGGGTCTTACAGCACAAATAAAATAAAAATTACAAAAAATAAAAAAAGTGGAAAATTTAAGGGTGTCCCCATACATACATAGTAGACTCCATTTAAGATAGTCCTCTAAGTTGTATGGGCGCTCATACAGATTTAGAGGACTAGCGTAATTCAACCTCAAATAAAGTAAAATGCGTACGGAACCCTCGGTGCGCGAGTCAGACTCGCACTTGCCCGATTTTTTTTTTTTAGTTTTGTCTGTGGATGTCGTTGATTCACGTAACTGCTTGGTTTTGGTACGTTTACGATTATCCGAAGAATTCTCAAAAGAGGTAACGGGTCGGCCGCGTTTCCGTTTGGGCTCAGTGCGTGGAAAAGAAATTGATCTTTCAAGCCATTCTTTGTTATAAACACTAAATTTATTTTCAGTTCTATTCGCTTTAGCCCATCTTGATTGTGTGCGTCAGGATGGCTGGACCATGAGAGATTTTGGAGGTTTGAGCAATACCAAACTTTTGTACCTATTTTATACTATCAAACATTTTATGTGTGCGTTCAGAAATTGAAATTACATTTAAGAAAACTTTATGACTATGTAGGTGGTAGGTAGTAAGTAGAAGTTGGCAGGTAGTAGGCAGGCAGTAGGCAGTTAAATACTTATTTTATTTTAATTTAATTGCTTATTTTTAAAGCGATCATCATTCTCTTAGCGTTATCCCAGTTTCAATCTAGGGTCCGCTTCCTAGTCTAACCGGATTTGGCTGAATATTAGCTTTTCCACAGAGCGACTGCCTGTCAGACCTTCGCAACCCGAAGGGATAGCGATATTCCATAGGTTAGACTAGTGTCAGTTTATTTAGAAGGTACTGACGCCCTGTAACGACTGTCAAATATCTTCATGACAAACGGGACCGACAGCTTAACATGTTTTCCGAGGTACGGGACAAGCGATAATTAACAATTCATCATCATTCATCTCCTCACGTCTGTATCCCCGAAGGGGTAGACAGAGGTGTAACATTACACCCACATTTTGCCATGAATTTTTAGGTTCCACGTAATAGGGGGCGAGCCTATTGCCGTTACCGGGCACATCACCAGACTTCGTGCTGCTACTGAGAATTTGGAAAAACTCAGTAACAATTTTGCCCGACCCGGGAATCGAACCCGGGACCTCCGATCTGCAGTCGCATACACTATCCACTGGACCACGGAGACAATTAACAATTCAATACGCACATAACTCCGAAAAGTCATTGGTGCGCACCGTGGATTCGAACCCGATACCCTCTGCATGGCAGTCTGTTGGTATATCCACTAGGCTATCGCTGCCTGTATTTTTAAAGTGAATATAACTAAATATTCTGTGAATATTTCAAGTATCTACCTGTTGCCGATAACAATATCGAGCAAAAACAAATAACGTTTGTTGTATGGGAGACCCCTTAAATATTTATTATGATTTCTGTTTTTTCGTATTTGTTGTTATAGCGGCAACAGAAATACATCATCTGTGAAAATTCTTAGTAATAGGGCCCTGGTTTTACCCTCTGGGTACGGAACCCTAGAAAACAGCTATCCTATTACATATTATACAAGTTCAATACTTACTCGACCAAAATGTAAGAAAAAGCTGTTTTTTTTGGGATTTCAGAGATGTTTCCTGAATATGCTCATATTCATAGGTAGAAACATTCTGTGATTTAGTTAATGATTTAAAAAAGTCCTGTATTTACTGTTCATTAGTTAATTAATACAATGGTATCCTTACTTCCGCAAAACTTCTGTTATCTGACTGATTATGCAGTATTACTCAACATAATTATTGATTCATTTTAAACTACTCAATACCAGCATTTATTTTTGCATTTGTCGTTCAACTCTAGTTAAATTTGATTTCGATAGTACAACACAGTCGAACATTATTAAAAGTGGGTAAACGTAACATATTTGTACCTGTTTTCATAATTATGATAATAATTTTAGTTCGTACTTGGTCATCGTTATAAGATAGCTCCAATAAATTTATTTTAAAACGTTGTTGTTGGGAAGTGATTACATGATATAGTATAAGAAGGTAGGTAGTGATATACCTACTACCTACCTACTACCTACCTACTACCTACCTACTACCTACCTACTACCTACCTACTACCTACCTACTACCTACCTACTACCTACCTACTACCTACCTACTACCTACCTACTACCTACCTACTACCTACCTACTACCTACCTACTACCTACCTACTACCTACCTACTACCTACCTACTACCTACCTACTACCTACCTACTACCTACCTACTACCTACCTACTACCTACCTACTACCTACCTACTACCTACCTACTACCTACCTACTACCTACCTATTACCTACCTACTACCTACCTACTACCTACCTACTACCTACCTACTACCTACCTACTACCTACCTACTACCTACTTACTACCTACCTACTACCTACCTACTAGTTACTACCTTCTGAAAGCACGCATAAAATGTTCGATAGGTAGGAACAGTTTGTATGGGAAAATAAAATTGTTACTATTTTGATTGTATTTCGATTTTCCATGCAATTTCACAATATTTTTTCACTACTGGCTTAAATAACACTCCTTTTGGGCTTCGCCGCAGTCTGGTAGAAAAACCGGGCAAGTGCGAATTTTTCTTGTAGGTGTAACTTATTTATGGCTTATCGAAAAAATATAAGAAAAACATATGTTCAGGTACCAATGAGGTACTAAATTTTAACGAAAAGATGAACTAGCTATAACGCCTACAACTAGGTGAAACCGGTTTGGTCCAGCCATTCTGAAGTCAGAATGGCTGGCCACTTTCCTCGTAATAGTTTTCCCTCTTTAGCGAGGTACTAATTTTTTTATGTCTGGTACCAAATGGTATAAAATAGGTACAAAAGTTTGGTATTGCTCAAACTTCCAAAATCTCTCATGGTCCAGCCATCCTGACGCACACATCTTGATTTGTATTGAGACAAAAGCACTCAATTTCTTTTTCATATACTCGACGTCACAACCAGTTCGTTTTGCAAGCTCTTTGATTATGTATGTATCGTTGCTTAAAAATATTCTTGCCTGATTATATGTTCAGATTATTGTAATAAATAGCAATTTATTAGACGGTCCTAAAAGAAAATAAATAGTTTAAAATAAGAAAGTCAAATATGAAAAAAATATTTCTGTGTGTCATGAACTAAAAATTTACATACTTCGTAAAGTGGCAAAAAGTGGCAAAAAGTGGCAAAATTTTCAACTTATTTATAAAAGCCTATAAAGTAAAGAATATTTTCAGATAACAACCATAACTTAATATTGCTTTGAACATAAACAAAACATCGAATGTTTATAAAAAATTCCATCATTTGATTATAAGACTTTATTTATCTCGGCTACTAGAAAGTATTTACGCAAGAAAGAAAAAATAATGACGATGACATTGGCACATACCTGAGGATGAAATTTTCATGCCTCAATAACACCAAAAATAATTCAATTTAGTAAGAAATTGCTCTTAATTGTGCGTAAATTACGAGCACTAAATAGTTTATCGACAATATATGTATGTTTACTTCACTTTCATATCAAACTAAACGCGCGACCGACGCTCCAATACTGTCAACTGATACCTTGGTTAGTTTTCTTGATAAGTTATGTAATTAGGGTACTCTAAAATCACTTTGAGTTTTTGGATTTTCGGTACGTTTTGAGGGCAGTGGCCCCACTGTGCGTTGCCACATTGATAAATAGTCTAAATACTAAGGCTTCAAAGATAGTACATATAACATGGCCACCGTTTGCGATGTTGTCCCAAAAGCCGTTAGTCTTGTAATTGTGGTCAGAGCTTCTAGGTCGCCTGAGATCGTTAGTGACCACAGGATGCGGGTCAGAGACGATTAGACAGTCAGGCTAGTCTTAATAGGGTAATACGTGTTTTGGAGTAGGATGTGCGTGCAATAAGGTGCTACATTATTTACGACTAACCGTACGCAAATCGAGTAATCTTTTATTTGCAGGAATTTCATTTGTTTTTAAGACACGGTGGAGATAGGGACGCTCACCTCAATAACATAAAAAAATCAAAGCAATATGTTATTTTGATGTGATTTACGTCCATCTTATTCGTTAGATTGTCTCCACTTGGGTTACTAATTCCAACTTGAATTTCCCTTGACCATTTGTCCCATACAAATAAGAGCATAAAACATTGCCTTGAATCTAATCTAAATCTATCTTGAGATTGTAATGTAAACTACAGTACACACGTAAGAAACGTTTTATCAAACAAGTAGCTTAGTTTTCAACAAATAGTACAAGTACTTGTAATAAATTATTCTTCTAATATAACTTAGATATTCTATTCTAATATATCTTGTTGTAAGTGTTAGCAAGTTTACGAAGTTCTTACGATATGCGAGTGTAATTTTGCTGTCGAGTGTAATGAATAAGATAATAGTTTGTGGTATTTTAGTAAATCAAATTATATTTTTTTTGTTTTTGTTTATGTTAATAGGCGGCAAACGACGAACAGACGGATTGCCTGATGGTAAGCAATTACCGCCGCTCATGGACACAAGCAACACCACAGGAGTCACGAGTGTGTTGCCGCCCCTTAGGGTTGGGAATGGGGATAGGATGAGGAGTGGGATGTGGGAGAAGGAATAGGGGATAGGGCCTCCGGCACTCTCACTCACCGAACGAAACGCAAAAGTTTAGGTACCGTTACTTTACGTCGATTTTCTGTCAGAGCGTAGTACTTCCCTGGTCGAGCCGGCCCATTCATGCTGAAATCAGCAAGGCTCTACTACCTATCACAATTTCACAATTTATATCACAATCTTAGTACTAGTAGAAATCTCTAGGGAATCCAGACACACTTATAAATATGGGAGGCCCAATCCATATGATGGTGCAGTTGAAAAACTTTTTGCTGCAACTGCGCTAGCGTTGGAGAATCCCTCTCTGGGCGTCCGCGTTCAGGACACAACGCATCTAAGCGTGGACGCCCAGGCCGCCCCTCGTACTCGGGGCAAAACTGCGCTCGAAAATTCCATTAAAAGGAGCAAAAATATCCCTGGCACCCCCTGCCACACTGGCCGTGGACTTCTGCAATATCAGGGGATTACACACCAACCTTAATGCTGTTCACCACCACCTCGAGACAACAAAGCCGGCCTTGCTCTTCTTGACTGAGACGTAGATATCGCCTCCAGCAGACACTTCCTACCTTACTTACCCTGGGTATGGACTTGAACACTCCTTTCTGTCCAAGGCCGGAGTGTGCGTGTATGTTAGAGACGATATCAGTTCTCGTCCTAGGGACCTCTCCACCTTATGGCTACGTATAGATAGCGACGACCACCCCCGCGTCTATGCTTGCCTTTATAGCCTTTATAGCCATAGCGGTGATACCGAAACTGACCGACTCATTGAGCACATCCAAATGGCTTCAGACTTTGTGCAGCAGCAGATCCCGTCAGCAGAGATCGTCTTGCTTGGCGATTTTAACGCCCATCACGCCGACTGGCTCAGTTCCAGTAAAACTGATCATGCGGGGAGATCTGTTCACGACTTCGCACTGGCTTATGGCCTGACACAACTGGTTACCACGCCCACGCGAATCCCAGACGTTGAAAGCCAGAATCCTTCACTGCTGGACCTTCTGCTGACTTCTCATCCAGACAGCTACAAGGTATCCGTAGGCGCCCCTCTTGGCTCCTCAGACCACTGCCTTGTACGGAGTGTGGTGCTTCTCACGTGCTCGCTGCGATCGCGGGCTGCACGCAGTCGCCGTGTGTGGCACTACAAGTCAGCAGATTGGGATGGGATGCGGAACTTCTTTGCGTCCTATCCTTGGGAACAAGTATGCTTCTCGCCAAATGATCCCAACGCCGCTGCTAATTCTGTTGCTTATGTGGTGTTACAGGGAATGGAACTTTTCATTCCATCCTATGTGGTTCCCATTGGTGGCAAATTTCGGCCTTGGTTTGGTTCATCTTCCAAAAAGGCTTCTTGCAGAAGGCAGGAAGCTTACCAAGCCTGGGCTGATGCGGTGGCGGCGGGGGTTAAAAATACCAGCGCATTAAAAAAGGAGTATAACTTGGCATCCATGTCCTTCAAATGAGACATTGCTAGTGCGTAGTCGAAGCACATCGGTAGAATTGACGAGAGGCTTGAGCGCCTTCCTTCGGGAACTCGTGCATTCTGGTCTCTTGCCAAAGCTATCGAAGGGAACAAAGATGGGATATGACTCCTTGGCCCACAACGCAAAGCAGAAAGCCGATCTTCTGGGCAAACTCTTTGCGTCCAACTCGACCTTGGATGACGGGGGACAGGAACCGCCCACTAGTACCGCTGTTGAAGGGCTGTATGCCGGATATTCGGTTCCACCAACGCGCAGTCAGTATGGCACTTCTGTCCCTCGATATCCATAAGTCGAGTGGGCCTGATGGCATTCCCCCTATTTTGTTGAAGATCTGCGCTCCAGAGTTGGCACCAGTTTTGACACGCCTTTTTCGTCTCTCTTACTCTTTTGGCGTAGTCCCAACATCGTGGAAGACAGCATTGGTCCACCCGATCCCTAAAAAAGGCGATCGCTCAGACCCATCCAACTACAGACCGATAGCCATAACCTCCCTCTTCTCGAAGATAATGGAGTTCATTATTAACTGCCAGCTCCTTCAGTTTCTAGAGGATAATCAGCTGCTTAGTGACCAGCAATACGGCTTTCGTAAGGGTCGGTCGGCTGGCGATCGTCTAGTATATCCGACACATCGTTAGGCACAGGCGATCGAGACAAAGGGGGAGGCTTTGGCGGCCAGTTTGGACATAGCGAAGGCCTTCGATCGGGTCTGGTACAAAGCGCTTCTTTTGAAGTTCCCTTCCTATGGGCTGCCCGAGAAATTATGCGAATGGGTCACCAGCTTTCTTACAGACAGAAGCATAAAGGTCGTAGTTGACGGTGAATGCTCTGACGCCTTGTCTGTAAATGCTGGTGTCCCTCAAGGCTGCGTGCTATCGCCTACTCTGTTCCTCCTGCATATCAATGATATGTTGCTAGATAGCGGCATTCATTGTTATGCAGATGAAAGCACAGGCAATGCTTTATATACCGGCCACGCCAACATTTCTCGGGAAAAAGTCATCGAGAGCCGAAATAAACTCGTGTCTGAAATTGAGACCTCCTTGGAGATGGTCTCAGATTAGGGAAGACTTAATTTGGTCCAATTTAACCCCACAAAGACACAAGTCTGCGTGTTCACCGCAAAAAAACTGCCGATGGTCGTATGGCCTCGTTTTGAGAGGACCCCCTTAACTGCCTCCTCCAGTATTGGAATACTTGGTGTCGTCATATCGAGCGAAGTCCAGTTCTGCGGTCACTTAGAGGGTAAGGCTAAGTTAGCCTCGAAGAAGCTTGGCGTGCTAAATAGATCGAGACGGTATTTCACTCCGGCCCACCGCTTGCTCCTTTATAAGACGCAGGTCCGGCCGCATATGGAATACTGTTCTCATCTTTGGGCAGGGGCACCCCAGTACCAGCTTCTCCCTCTAGACCGCATCCAACGGAGAGCCGCCCGAATTGTCGACTGCCAAGATATTTGCAATTGGTTAGACCCCTTGGCGCTGCGTAGAGATGTAGCCTCGCTATGCATCTTTTATCGCTTCTACTATGGGGAGTGCTCCGAGGAATTGTTCAGATTAATCCCTGCCGCCTCTTTCCGCCATCGTTCTACGCGACAGCATTTCCATCCCCATCATTTAGATGGTTGGCAATCCACAACGGTGCGTTTCTCTAGAAACTTTCTGCCTCGCACCTCTAAACTGTGGAATGATCTGTCACCTGCGGTTTTTCCGAACCAATACGACCTTCAAACCTTCAAGAAAAGAGCGTATTCCTTTTTAAAAGGCCGGCAACGCACTTGTGACTCCTCTGGTGTTGCGGGTGTCCATGGGCGGCGGTAATCGCTTATCATCAGGCGATCCGTCTGCTCGTTTGTCCCCTATTCCATAAAAAAAAAATGAAAGTGTGTTTGTTTATCCTTCTTTCACGTCGCAATTGTGCGATGTTATGGTATGAAATAGTTAGGGCGTTTGTACATGATAAGAAAATTCGGCGTGTCTGCTTCAGATAAGACCGTATCATCATGAAGACAAAAAATATTTCGGATCTAAACACGCACATTTTTCACGCGACGTGTTTTGTTAAAATAAGATATATTTATTTTTTAGCGCCGATGTAGTGTAGCCGCCGAGACGACACGAATTCTTACATGCCCGGCGAATTTTCTTAGCATGTACAATTGTACACGCGCTGCAAAACGCCTACAACTAGGTGAAACCGGTTTTGTCCAGCCATTTTGAAGTCAGAATGGCCGGCCACTTTCCTCGTAATAGTTTTCTCTCTTTAGCGAGGTACTAGTTTTTTGATGTCTGGTACCAAATAGTATAAAATAGGTATATAAGGTTGGTATTGCTCAAACCTCCAAAATGACGCAGACTTTTTAAACGTTATAAATTTTCTAAACAGCTATAGCGTAGTGGAGAAACCAACAGACTGCTACGCAGAGGGTCTCGGGTTCAAATCCACGGCACGTACTAAGGACTTTTCGAAGTTATACATACATACATTTATAGACTGCTTCTCGAAGGGTTAGGCAGTGATTACGAAACGCCATTTGCAACGATCCTAACATATCTGAATTACATTTGAAGTTATGTGTGAATTAAAAAGTTGATTTTATTATCGCTTGCGAAGCGATGGAGGAAAGCATCGTGAGCACCTGCATATATGAGCTTTTTTTATAATGTTTTCGAAAGACATTTGAAATCGGCCAATTCGGATGCTCACAGCCACGGTCGAAACAGACCTGGTGGCGGACAATCATCGCAGAGGCGAAAAACATAGGCAAGACCTGGAGCGAAATGAAGCGAGAAGCTCAAGACCAAACGGGATGGCGGCGCACTGTGTATGCCCTCTGCCCCATCTAGGGGACATAGGATCTTAAGTCGAGTCGTGCCTGATATGCTTATTATATTTGGAGGACATCTTATACACTGAATATTTTGCAAATAACGGTAATTTGTATTAACTTGAAGGTACCACTTTATTGTAACAGGTCTCATGACGCACTTCTATTTATTTTAGAAGAATGTCAACAAAGGAACAGAATTAATTCGTACTACTACAACTGTACTGTTGTAGGCAAAATAATAAATACTGTTCGCGAATTGTCACGCTGTAAACCACGACCTTTTAAGAATAATAACTAGGTTAAGAAAAGCTTTTGATATTCTAAAATAGTAGGTAGGTAGGCTACCTTGTGGCCAAAATTATATTTGTTATAAGAGGCCCGTTTCAATTTAAGTATTTGCGTTACAACAAGTGTCGTTTTTCTCTTCAGCATATATTAATATCTACTTATTTTTAGTTACGCCTGTATCCTCAAAGCACATTGCACACACTTGGCACTCCATCAGAAGAACATTGGACAGCTAGAGGATTGAGTGACGCTGAACGCGAAGTACCGTTCTGTGTTGTTTTGCCCTATTAAGGGGATAGTAGATATTTTCGAAGCCAGCCCCTTTGGGGAGAGTATGGCTCGGGACATTAAAGATTTGTAGGGAGTCGAGAAAGAGCGCGCGGGAAAGAGCAGACGCAAGTACCGTGCGCTTCTCCCGTGATTCGGTCCGTACGCCGCAAGGCAGGTAGGACCATGAGGTGGTGGTGGGAATATGTATCCTCAAATCGTAGGACAATACTTCACTGTTTCGACGTATTTATCTGTTGCGAGTTCTTTGACAAAGTTTTATAAGAACACAACTCGTTTCCTCGTTACTCGTTGCACACAATGACCCCCCAGATAGATAGATAATGATAACCTATTTCAATAACACAAGTAAAATATTAAGTCCTTTAATTTCTATCTTAATCAATTTAAACTTTAACACAAAAATTCCCTTAACTAAGTTTACCAAATTCTTCAAATTGCTAACATATTCGCTCACATTTTCAGTGAAAATTTAACATATAGCATTGTTTATATTTGTTTTTTATTTATAGACTCACGCCTGTATCCCCGAAGGGGTAGGCAGAGGTGTAAGATCTCCACATTTTGCCATGATTTTTTTGGTCCCACGTAATAGGGGGCGGGCCTATTGCCGTTACCGGACACATCACCAGACTCCGTGCTGCTACTGAGAATTCGGAAGAACCCAGTAACACTTTTGCCCGACCTGGGAATCGAGCCCGGGACCTCCGATCAGCAGTCGCATACGCTATCCGCTGGACCACGGAGGCAGTCTGATACATAATCAAACTATTTATAAAAAAATATTCTGTGGAGAGTTTTGAAGATATAATTTGGTCAGTGGTGCTGTACATCGTACGATAATATTAGGTACATGTGTAGTAATTCATATGTTTTACGTCATAATTTGTGTGGTTGGTGTTGTGGGTTCGAACCTCATACGAGACAAAGCTATGTGTGTCTTTAAATTGACAATTAGGTAGGTTGATTGCTTGAATAGGATTAATTTTAAGTGCATTAATTCATAACGTATACAATATTTGACCATTAAACCCTTGATATAGTCGGAAGGTCGATGCCTGCCCAACATATTGAAATCAATATTTAAACAATAAACCTTTAAGGCTTGCCAACTAGATTCCAGTTCGTTACAGTTTCAAATTATATTTGTTATGTTCTTTTTCAAACATTTTATCAGGTGTGTTCAACACCATCATCCTCTTACCGTTATCCCAGTTTCAATCTGGGGTCTGCTTATTAGTCTAACCGGATTTGGCTGAATATTAGCTTTTCCACGGAGCGACTGCCTGTCTGACCTCCGCAACCCGAAGGGATAGCGATATTCCATCGTGTAGACTAGTGTCAGTTTATTTTAGAAGGTAGGTACTGACGGCCTGTAACGATTATCAAAGATCTTTATGACAACCGGAACCGACGGCTTAACGTGCTCTCCGAGGCACGGGACAAGCAATAATTAATAATTCAATACGCACATAACTCCAAAAAGTCATTGGTGCGCGCCGTGGATTCGAACCCGATACCCTCTGCATGGCAGACTGTTGGTATCTCCACTAGGCTATCGCTGCCTCTAGGTGTGTTCAACACGATTTTTGTAAAGCCGAGAGCGTCACAAACTTCCACAAACTTAAAAACTTATGGCACCGGTAACAAGTAAGGAAACAAATCCTGAATGATCGTAATATTTTATATACTATGTACTTATTATGAATATTCATTCATTCAACAAAAAGCAATACAATATTCTAGGACAACTTGCACATCTAATGCAAAAATAAGCAGAACTGGTAGTATGGTAACCAAGTGATAAACACACTTTTTTATTCTTCAATTTACACCTATACATAAATCAAATAATCATTTGCTCACAAAGTGTTGTCTTAGGTGGGAATGGAACTCATGACCTGCAGCTCCAGTCAAGGATCTAACATTTCTTTTTAACAAGTAACAAATACGTTCATAAGACAAATAGGAAGCATAATTAATATATGGCGAGATGTGGGTGTAATATTACACCTCTGCCTACCCCTTCGGGGTCACAGGCGTGATACTATAAAAAAATGAGGGATCTTCTGCTTTTTATTGCCAACTGTCGTGTTAGTGGTAAAGTTCTTTTGACATTTTTACGGAATTAGTTTCGCTTCCTCAATCTCATCTAATGGATCCTAAAATATTTTCAATTTTAGATTAATAAAGTAGTATATTCTTGTCAGGACAAAATCGGAGCGGTTAAAGCATTGGGTTAATTGTTAGTCACTATTCACTATGGAAGTGAACATTATGTTAAGTCGATAATTATTATAGAGTAAGATATCTATAATTATATACTTCCATCACCGACAGACAACGCACAGCCAAAACTACTATATACTGCGCTATATACTATACACTTTATACTGTGTGCGAGAACCTGAACTTTGGCCTATAATATGTGCCTTGGGGACCGTAGAGGTTCGCAAAGACGGGATTCGGATAATCGGGCAGTAACAGTTAAATTAAAATAAAATGTTCGGTTGTGGCTACGGGCATCCTCTATTAAAGAAATAAAATAATAAATAAATAAAATGGTTTATCTCTCTCACTCAAATAGTTACAATCAGGTCTTAATCTAAGTGTTACATAATCAAGTAGGTGAACCTGTGTGAGAGACTGGAATCTGAACTAGGAGAACCTGTATGACAGATTACCAGTCTCTCCTAACTAGATATGCCGGAGTTTAAGTGTAACTACATTGATTGGTAAGTAATATTTTAGTAAATGAGTGAGAAAAAACTATTTAAATAGTGTGTGTGTGTGTGTGTGTGTGTGTGTTTTAGTGTTTATATTAAGTGTGTGATTATATGCTATATGTATATGCGTGCTAACCCTACGACAATGTTGAAGTATCATCTTGGGATCAGAGACAGCAGACAGCAGATAAGCTAGTAACTCTGTTAGCTGTGTATAAAGATACTTAAATTTATATAAAAAGTTGGAACAAGCTGAACGACAATTCTGAGATATATTGAAATTACTTGTCTCATCGCAGAACAACTGCTAAGTTAAAAACATGAAATTTGTACCTTAAAAGGCGCGTAAAGGTGCACTGAGATCGACTTCCCGAAACTCCTGCGGGATTGTAAAGAATCGGTTAAATAAAAAATATATACATGCAGGCTTAACTGCGTACACTCTCTAGTTGAATATAAAAAAGCTTCAGTATGTGAATTTAATAAAAGCTCTTTCTTTAATACGCAATAAATCGCTTGTCGCATAAACACTTTTCAGACAGTTTACATGTGTCTGTCCGTAAACATTCGTGTATAATATATGTAGTCGCACTTGTATATCGAAACAATCATGTTTTTGCGTTATGTTTGTATAAGATCTGTATATTTTTATCGAAAGCATCTCAAATACCAAACGTACTTATATCCAATATCTGATCGAAATGCGATCGTATTAAATGTAATCTTAAAGCAAATTTCTTTCTTGTTACATAATATTTATTTTTGGAAAGAATAAGACTACGATTGAAAATGATGTGAAAAATACGAGTATTGCATATAGTTTAGTTATGCGCTGTTTGCTTCTTACACAACATTATACAAGTAATTTTTCCTAGTTATGTGAGATTAAACTATGACACATTATGTTTTTATGGATAACTTTAAGAGCTTGTAAAATGATGCTAATCCAAAATACTCTAAAACAAATAAGGTCAAATGAACTGGGCTTTATCATGCACGCAACCTACGGCGTTGATGAATGGGAAGCCATCTCAGTTGAGAACGATAAGTAGACACATGCTCATACTTGCGAAGATTGAAAACGAATCGAATGCAGTTATTGAGAAGCCGGTAGAGTTTGTTGAGAAGGTCTGCATTCAGGTCATAATAACACACATAACCATAATCGATGATAGGGAACACTAAAAATTGCACTTGCTTAGTCTTTGTTTTGGGGGGTAGGGAATTCTTCAGACGATAGAGACATCGCAGAGTCCCAGTGACACTTTGACACATGTTAGTGACTTGCGTTCTCCAGTTAAAGGTGTCATCTATTTGTAGTCCTAGGTCCTTAACGCTCGAAGTGATCTTAATATTTAACCAGTCAAAGATGATTGGAGGGTGAGCTGCAGTATCCACTCTGGACATCATGCAGTTACTACCCATGATAATGGCTTGACATTTTGACGGGTTAACTGATAGTCCAAACTGATCGGACCAATGCTTTATTGTCATTAAGTCTTGGTTCACATCGTTGATGGCCCGTGTTAGATCCTCAACCTTCGCCTGAGAATACAGCTGCAGGTCGTCTGCATACATATGATATTAACACCGAAGATTGTGAGTTAAGAGATTAATAAATAGAGAAAAAAGATGTAACGTATGTCCGGTACCTACCGCGTCTGCGTCATTGTACCGTCCATACGTATGCTTTCTTTCAGGTTCCAGGTCTACGTTAAGCTCCGGGCTACGCTACCTAGACCGCTACACTTTCCTGCATCGCCTTCGGAGTCACCTCTGCCGAAGAGTCTGGCCTGCCCTGCTCATCATTCTCGCACCGCCGGCGCCGCCAGCTGAGCCAACGTCAGCGAGGACCTGCACCGCTACGCGCAGCCTTCGAGCAGCCTGCCTACACACTATCGGAGGGAACAGCGTGGGAGACTGCAGCCCTTCATGTTCAGGCCAGTGTCGTGTTATTGGTCGGTCATACTCATTCAAGGGAAGTGAGACAGTACTCGGCAAATAAACGCACCTAGAACCTCTACTGCGTTTTAATTCTAGAATCCGTTACAAAGAAGTGGAGAAAGAATGCCATCTTGTGGGACGCCAGAGTCAAGATCACACCAACGAGATAAGGTCTCCTCAATGCGAACAGACTGTTGACGCCCACAAAGATAGGATGAGAACCATACCAAAGCTTCAGGTGCGATCGAAAGGTGGGATAGTATGGAGAGGAGGATATCGTGACTGACGGTATTAAAAGCGTTCGAGAAATCTACCAAGATCAACACAGTGACTTTGGTGTCCTCCACTCCCGCTCTAATATCGCCAGTCAATTTAAGGTTCGCCCGATCTGAATCCTGATTGAAAAGGACTCAACAGGTTATTAATAAGTACAAATCGGGTCAGTTGCTGGTGGACACAAGCCTCGAGCACTTTGAATAGGAAAGGAAGTATGGATATAGGGCGAAGATTACTAGGTAAAGTGGGGTTGGGAATTTGGGTAGAAGACGAATATAGGCTTTACGCCATACTGAGGGGAAAACGCCAGACACGAGTGAAAAATTTATAATATGAACAATTGAGATTGGGGATAGGAGTTCATCTAAGGCTGCGATAATCATACGACGACTAATGTTGTCGCAGCCCACCGTCTTAGATTTTATGGACAGGATAACCTTTCTGACCTCACCCTCAGTGACAGGAGAAAACTAAAAAGAACTTACGTTTGGCCGTGGCACACTAACGACATAATTGACCATCCGATCCCTGGTTTGGCGATCCAAGGCAGGCGTGGTGACGAAATGCTGATTAATATCGTCCAAACCAACGAGTTTTGGCAGGTCAATCTGTCGCTGCCTGCCAATGCCTAGAGTTCCTAAAAACTTCCAGACATTCGCAGCAGAAGTTGATGAAATATTTTCGAGAATATGACGGCGTTTGGCGTTACGTATCATCTGGTCGCAACGATTCCTTGCAGCCTTGAAAACGACCCACTTGGTTTCACAGCGATCTTTTTTATATTTCCGGAACGCTCGGTCCCTGCGTCTCATAGCCATCCGCATCCCCTCCGTCATCCATGGCACTGGTGGGCGCTTCAGCTTGACTCCATTGACCGGAGCATGAGCGTCGTAAAGGTCTAAGGCAGCTTTGTTGAAGACTTGAAGCTTATCATCGACCGTGGTAGCTGCAATCATAGGTCGCCAGTTAATATTAGATGCGTCTTCTAACAATTTATTCCAGTCAACGCGGGCAAAACTACGCAAGTGCAACACTTTAGGCTGAGGTTTGGGTGGTTTAAGGATATACGAAAGGAAAATAAGGTCATGATGGGAGAAACCAGGAGCGGGAAATTGGCCATGGGTAGAGACAAGGGTAGGATCAGCAGTGAGGATTAAATCCAACCAGGTTTCTTCCCCATTGGTGTTATGATGTGCGGCTAGAAGGGGTAAGATATGGAGACTGGCAGATTCTACTATGTGGGTAAGTTTACGGGACCGAAAGGAATGTGGGATTAGGAGATTGGTATTAAAATCACCCATTATGATGAGATGTGCATATTCAGACCCATCAGAAGTAATCAGCGGATGGCGGACAGTTTCGTGCTATATATACAGATAAGTATAATACACTAATCTTATTGCAAAGTATCACTTCACGTACAAAATATATTTTATTTGCCACAAGCCTAATAGCCAAATGCTTTATTTATGGAGATGAGACTGCATCACTCACAAATAATTTTTGCTCCAAGTAATAAAAAATTATGTGCCCGTTGCTTCAATAGTAACGATACTGACATTTTTTGCGATACATGAATCAATGAACAGCACAATCATCGTCCATAAACTTATCCATAAAAACATAATGTGTCATAGTTTAATCTCACATAACTAGGAAAAATTACTTGTATAATGTTGTGTAAGTAGCAAATATAGGTGCATAGGATTCCTACCAAGAACTTAGGGTCCCAAGCCAACCTCACCTGCAAATGGTGCACCTGCCGATCAACGGACGAGGCTCTGGCAAACAAAATATCCCGATAAGCGGCAATAGGCTCGCCACCTATTACGTGGGCTGAAAACACTGGTGAAAAGTGGGCGTTTAGTATGCCTCTGCCTACCCCTTCGGGGAAACAGGCGTGAGTCTATGTATGTATGTATGAAGTAGCAAACAGCGCATATAAAATCCTATCTTCATACAATACCCAATGAATGGTATAATATTAAAATAATGTCACATCTGTCACGGAAAAGAAATGGGTCCCCAATATTTCGACTCATCCGCAGAACAAAGTCCGATCTGCATGGATCGCAATTTTCAGTAGAGGCTGTCGAAGTTCTTGACTTGAATAATTCCTTATAACTCTTATAACGAGAGAATTAAAATTATGATTTTTTGGTATGTTATTATAACAGTCCAGCCTCATTAAATGCCCTAAAGTGTATATTTCTAGTCCTTTTATGGTACGAGATAGTGAGTTACATATCAACTTAGGACGTTTTATGGCGGAAGAGCGAGGGTCCGTGGTAAACATCGTGCGTTGTTTTGCGGAAACGTTCAATTTAAAAGACGTTCTATGTTAACAAAGGTTGTTTTTTGTTGGAATTTTTCATCCTTTAAGAGTCCTTTGTGAATAAAATAAAATAGAAAATTAAATACAATGTTTTTTTTTTATTAAAATATCTTAAAATAGTTGACAGAACCTTAAACGGCAACGATTAGACTTCTAGCATTAATGAGTAATTATAATTTTACTAACTAGTCACGTGGTGTAATAGGCGGAGTAATTATATTTACTTATTTAAAAATAAATAAACTGTGTAAGTATGTACTTATATTTATTTAACTTTACGTATAATCGTATATACTTATTTAAAAGTAATCGAATTGTACGTATACATAGAACAATAATTGTTCTATGTATACGTGATAAAATTTGTCATTTATAACTATTAATTATTAATAGTCATAAATGACAAATTTTATCACAAAATTGCAACTACGTACCTTTCTACACTGGGGTTCGGGCGAGAAGTCACAAACTTATTTTGTAAGGACCTACTTAATATAAAATAAATGGATGACTCATCTTTACATGATCTGTATCATCACCTAAACCTAAAGACATACTCTGCTGGACTTGGCCTCCCCAAAGGCTGTCCACCCAACTCCAATGATGAGCCACCGCTTCCTGCGATCTTAACCAGATATCTTCTTCTTTATAATATTATACACGGCGTAAAAAGACCCGTCACCAAGCCGAAGTTAAGTTACACATCATGCTAAGTCATACTTAGCAAAACAATACCTGGGAAACGATTTTTTTTGTAGACACATTTTATAAGCCGCTATGTAAAGTATGCGCGTACAATTCTCGAGATACTTAACTATCCAAGGGTGCATAGGACATAATTACATTATATAGAACAAATTGGTGCGTAAAATGCATAGATTCTGAACCTAATTAAAAATAAATATGGTAACTTTGAGCCTCAATATCTCCTGAAGCAGTAATTTCTCAGGTATAGTGCAAGTAAAGAATGTTCGTAATGATGAAATGGGATTTAAACTTTCATTAAGGGTCTTTTTATACCCCGTATAAGAATAACAAGAATCTTACATCGTTTTTACCTAGACATGGGTGCACAATATTTATAACTTATAGTAAAATACATCTTAACATTAACAATATTTAAAATCGAGTACTCATACTCATATCAGTACTTAACTAGGCTCTCCTGTCAAATCTTATTAGACTACTAAGCAGAGCCTGGGTTCTAAGACAAAAAGTTGTGGCTGCAACCCTGGTAACGTTAAGATCATTATGATGACACATTTCATTACTTACTCGGAATAACTTGTGAGCAGCACATGTCCATTAGGTCCTTTAATATATTTTTTGAAACACAGTTTTCATTGTATCATCGATAACGATCTTGTGCCTTTCAAGCCGGGTCCGCCTGCCCTTCCTTTAAAATGACACTTTCATCATCTCTTATCCATGCATACATACATACCTCATCCATGCAGTTTATCAACAACATAATAATGTAATAATAATTATCTCAAAAGGAGTTAAAACAGCAAGAGTGTTAATAAATAGTTTAGCATACTTCAATTTTCTCGCAGTGCCTGTCACTGGGAGCTTGTAGTAAATGGCAGACTACTTAAAAGTATGACTTAGTTTTCTATTATCAGAGCTTAATATTATTTCGCATATCGAATGGACATGTATGTATTTACAAAACAGAGTAAATTTCTAGTAACCATAATACACACTCGGCTTATTTTGGAACTAGATGATGTTGTGTGCATGTCGTAGAGTATTTTTTTTTGACTCCGGCGAAAACCGTCCTTTTTTAACCTCAGACGCTAAAAACTTCAATAATGTTCGTAAAAAAACGTCTTAATATTCCATAAGGCCTCTACTTTTTGTTGCTCAATATTGCATAAAAATCGATTACTCTGTGAATATTAATTATGGTAATCGTCTTTTTGCGCCAGAGTTGCGTTTCTGAACAACTCCATCGAACAACGTTCTAAATAATCATCGATCGCTGTTAACTATGAACTGAGTTAAAAAGTAATAAATATATTAATCTGTGTAAATTTAGGAACTTAAAGTTGTACATAGTGAAGTTATACTTGTAAAACATCGTCACTTACCAGAATTGAAATCTTGATTTGGAAACGCAGTATGTAAGTTTGAAAACGCCGAACTAAGATCAGCCTCTTTTGCATCTACTTGAATCATATTTTGTATTTTGCGAGATCCTGTTATCTTTAAAAGTATCCCTTTTTATTTAAAATACTGAATAAATTGATTTTTTTAAATATAATGTAAATTAAGTACAGAACACGAAAACGCCCCAATTTTCTTCTTTTTCCAATGAACATCGGCCGAACTGCTGATCGATCTTGGCGCGCGCGCCACCCGAACTCCCCGTGTCGTGTCTCATGTACACGTCGTGCGTTGTTGCGCGGAACAAATATCAGATGAAACGTTATTCGATTCTATATCTCCGGAAGTAAATAAGATACGAAAATTCTAAAAACACAGTTTTGTAGAGTTTGTATTCCTTATCCCATTTAGCAATTTAACACGATTTTGGTCTATGGTCACATGGAGCTCTATTCTACGGATAGGTCGATTTATGGCTATTAGGTACGTCACATAAACCACTGCTTTCACTTCGCGACATTCATTAATTTTTGCACGGTTTTGCTGATAACGTTTTTAGACTTAATATGAACTGTTTCTCTGAGAAATATTGTGTTGAGAAACAGAAAGGCAGAAAGGCAAGAAATGTAATTGTGGAAGAAAGTAAACTAAATTATCAGCCATTTACTTATTATGTAAATGTGATAGAGTGTTCGTGCCTGGTGGTCTCTGGAAGTAAACACAGCAAGGCTTGTCGTGCATGTGAAAAAAAATACTTAAAAATTGCAGTGGTAATAATCTCGCGCAGTGTCATCCCAATATTGCGTGCCAACCATGATTATGCGAATTCAATATGACTCAGCAAACAAGAACAGCCCTTATCGTGAGTTTTTTATCAATAGGGCCTTCGAATAAAAAGGGTAATAAATTAATTTTAATTTGAAAAGTTCAAAGCACATTCAGACCGAAGGTCGCATGTTATGTCACAAGATCTAATATAAGATACCAGCCGCGTTCTAACGTACTGTATGGATACGGAACGATGCTTCGGCACATTTCCAGGAAAGGCTAACATTATGCAATAGTGTTTTATTCGCCATTTATTTACAAGAGCTCTGTACAAGCGAGCAGTATTCTTGGATATTGCATTGACATTGTTTTGCTGCAAATTCACCTCGGGTTCGGCTTTGTAATAACATCGTACACGATGCCTTTAATAACACAACCTGAAGTCCAGAACCTGGAGCCGAATACAATCCTATTGCTGGACATATGAATAAATAATAACAATTAATAGTCTACCACATTCACACAACATATATATAGGTTTAAATATAAAGAATAAATGTGCTTTTAAGAAAGTTATATTTTTAGGGTTCCGTAGTCCACAAGGAATCCAAGTTTCGTCATGTCCGTCCGTCTGTCCGTCCGCAGCCTAGCTCAAAGACGCCTGGTGCTAGAAAGCTGATGTTTGACATGAATATAAACATAAGATATTGCAACAAAACTGTTGAATAAAATTTAGGAAAATATTTTTTTTAAGGGTATCTCCCCTACATATATAGTGAGGTTGAATTTTTTTTTGGTTGGGTAGCCCATCATGTGGGGTATCATTGGATAGGTTTTAAAAAATATTATTAGTTTGCTCAAATCATTTTTCGATCAAGTGATTGGTTTGTCAAATATCAAGCTTTGAAGTGAAAAAAATTGTTAGACTCAAGTGCCCCCCCCCCCCTCTGCCGGCTAAACTATTAATCTGGAAGAGGCGAAAAAAATCACAATAGTAGTACATATAACGAATTTAAAAGGAAAACTATCACGGCTAAGTAGATATCACTAGTTTACGAGTAATCGTCAGTTAACTTATAAATACCTATTTCTGTGAGTTTACATTGGGCGCGCTGGCTTAATCTTAAAGATATACGTACTTTGGTATGTAATGTATTACGGCACTACGTATGTATACTAGTATACTACTATCTTGGAAACCACATTTTATGTTTACAATACATAACTGGATACATACCTAGTATTTTTCTAAACAAAACTTAGGTTCTTATAATAGTGTTATTAAAATTATTTTTTCAGCAAAATAAAAAGTCGGATTTGTTGTACATTAAACCCTTTTCAGCAAGTCATTATGGGCAACTACGGAACCCTACATTGCGCGTGGCCCAAAACGCACTTGGCCGGTTTTTATATCTATTGAAACGTTGCGTAGTCAGATACGACCGACTTGGTATTACATGGATCTCACAACTTTTTACAGTCGTGAGACTTGGTATTTTTGACAAGTAGGTATTGTTTTTATGGGATTAATTTTACAGTGAACGGCGAACTAGACTTTTTCAGATTAAATACATAATTTAGATCAACTGGGCATAGATAGTTCCTTAGAAATAATAGAAGAACAAATATAAAACTAGACTAAAGAGAGAAGTTGGTATTGTTTATTCTGGATTGGACATTTAATTAAACTTCAAAAGTTGTATCTTGCTAGTAAATAAAGTAACTTTACAGCAATCGTTTAAAAAACCCTTTGTCTGGTACATAGTAATTCTCTGATGCTTTTTTTTTGTAAAACAATAAGTAAAATATTAATAATTCTGTTTTCGAATTGGCAAAGTAATGTTATTTGTATTAAATAATGTGTCAAATGTTAAATCAAATATAAAAGTAGGACCAAATAAGTACCAGGAATTGAAACTTTAACTGGCAAATGTTCATTACAACGATAATCGTTCATACACTCAAAATAAGAAGACCTAAATTACTGTTTTATTGCGATTTGAATGTCTTGTATCTTGTCGACATTAAGTTAAACAATTTCAAACACGTGCATTATACTGTCGACTTATACTTAAATAATATAGTTTTAAATGTTGTCGTTTATTCGTAGTCACGTTTATGCAACTGTGAGTTCTACTTATACTGGTTGTTGTTAGAATATTGAGCGAAATGCCACTAGACGCACTTTCAATGCATTGCTTATAGAAATTTGTTTTGAAACTTTGTTGGAAATTAGCAGCTTGCAAATTAAACATTAAAAGCTGCATACAAACGTAGTGGCTTTAAGAAATATTATTACTATAAAATATTTCGTTCTCGTCTAAAATATTGATATATTAATAAAATAGAAACAGAAAAATGACACATTGGTATATTTTTACGTCTCCAAAATACGTATTTAATAGTAAATAGTATTTACAAGAACTTATGAATATGCTTAATCGATTTACAACCTAACGATACAACTGTACGAACAAACTTACAATAAAATCTATAATTATATTGAGGATATAATTATATCCTCAGCATTCACATTCTTAGTCTGGCTACTCCAACTTTCTTTCGAAAAAGGTAAATCCCGCAATAGGAATAAATCATACTTAACAAACATACAACCGATGGACACAAAGTGCACTCAGACTCGAAACAACAAGCTATGGATCACACATTTGTAACATTATTTGTAAGACAAAATAAATAAATTTAGAATAAATAAATTTAAAATAAATAAATTTATTATTATTATTATATTATTACACTAATTGTAACTCACAACGCTTTGCGCAGCGTCAAACGTCAAGGCGGCCGCTTACCCACTACGCCAACCGTACAGTTCCTCGATATATGTATACCACATGGTGGTGGGGTCAACTTTCTTTATGTTTATCAGCAACTTTGCGTTCTCTCTTGTCCATTAGTAATATATGTCTCCACCTTGTCTTGGGCCACTCTGTTCCACGAATATAACTTATAAGTAGAATAAAAAAAAGCTATGCAAAAATGTTCAGTGGGTACAAGCAATTTCCTACAAGTTAGTTAATATTTACGTTGATTGCAGCTGAAATAATGGACAAGCTATTGTTCATTATCAGCCTAGTTCATGTGGCTAAGTGCCAACAATACCACAAACTTTAAAGGTACTGGACGTCACCTGATTTAATATATGTAGTTTAAGTATTTTAGTTGAGTTTAAGTTAACAGGTTACTGTTCAGTATCAGTTGTATCATACAGTATAACTGAATTAAATTTCTACTGCAGAATATACATGGTTATGATTTATTGCCTTTGTGACCGGTTTTCGTCCTGTAAAAAGGTAGCCCATGTTTTTTTATTCAGTTGTAGTTCAGCTGTAGTTGAGTTCCGGGTAAGAATTAAAACAATGATCAGAAAAAGAAATTGCCTTTATTCACGAGATCTAAGTTCTAGATTATAAGCTGCTTGAAATCGTTTTTTGTTCTATTTGTAACACAAACGGTAATACAACAAGATAAGAAACCTCAATCTGAGGATAAAACTGTACGTGCAAACTGGATCATGCTCGTTTTTTCCTGGTCGTCCGTCCTCATTTAATACAAAATGTGCAACAACCTCATGATTTAATATTATCAGTATCCTTTCTTCTGCTTAGAACAAAACTCACGGTAGAAAAGATTTTCCGTAGAGAATTTAGGACAAACGAAAATATAGTTTTTGCTACACTTGGGATATTTTGTTACGATCTACATTACATAAGAAAAGGCGCAAAATAGTATCAGTATCTAAGTGGATTATTTTACTGCAAAGTCACAGGAGCTTTTGTTAAAAACGTACGAGGTCCGAAAATCTTAAAGGCGAATTCATTTAAACAATTTTGGCATCTACGAAAATAGTTTTGCCTTAAAATGTTTCTTCATTGGTCTTATACTATTGTTTTAAGAATTATTTTCTTAAGAGATAATCGCTTATACAACAGAAAAATATTTAAGTGATCCTTAATACCGATGACCTAAACGATGACACCATATTGTAGAAGCGAAAAGCGGCATATTATAGAAAAGAATATTATCTTTAATAATTTCGTCTCTCTGTCATCATCATAATCATCGGTCTGCACTAGTCCACTGATATACAGGCGTATATCAGTGGTCGAAATTTTTTGATGGCAAGGAAACCTTATAGTAAATAGTGTAGTAGTGTAACTTATAGTAGTAGTGGTAGTAGATAGTGCTTGATTCACAATTTAGTGACAGTGGTGTTCTATTCCAGTTTAGTCCCAAATTCTCAATGGACCAGTGCGTGTTGGCTCCATATCCACGTGTAAGCTATATCCCTTTTATCTCTGTAACAAAGACATATTTAATTTTATGGCGTTTTAATTCGATTAATATGAAATATAATTGTATTTTTGTATGTTAAAATACTAAAAGTTAAATTTCCATCAAAAACTGCTCCAATTTTTGTGAAGTAATGCCAACATTTCCTTTTCCTACGCAATAAACCGAAAATGTTTGCATCAATCATTCTGGAACTCAATCTGGAATAGACGATTGCTGCGAAGTAGATTGATAATTGATCAAAAATCAACGACAAAAATCTTTATGTAAATCGTACCGACAAGTAAGCCTGCTTCAGTGGATTCCATTCGAATAAATCAGTTGATCCATTAAATAATTTGTTACCCACCTATACACACAACATCTGCACAACATAAATTGCCGTTTTAGTATTGAATGTCAAATATTACGAATACCCAACGAAACTTCAACCTAACTGCCATTGATTTTTTTTTCATTTATAGATCAGCAATCGACTCCAGAGTCATAATCTGATTTGATCTCGTGTATTAATAAATGGTTGATATTCCAATGAACATCATCCCATAAGTTAGTTTCGATGGTTCAGGTTTAGTATTTGCCATCTTTTAAGTCGGTTGACATTTCCTGTGCTATCCAGGAGTTGCTTAGCAAGATTATTAGCATGATTATGTAGTCGCTTGCTGTATCTTATACTCGTGTTCTTAATAACTTCTTTGATAGTTTCCATCTGTAGGTATTCATGTATTTCGCTGTTTCTTGTAAACCACGTGGTTTGGGATATGGTTCTCAAAGCTATATTTTGAAACCTTTGTAAAATTTCGAGATTGGAATTGTTAGCGGAACCCCAGAGTTCAAGGCCATACGTCCAAATGGGTTTTATGATCACTTTATACACCAGGAGCTTATTGTGCAGTGACAGGGGTAATTTTCGTCCTTTAAGCCAAGATAGGCTCTGGAACCTTAGTTTTGCCTCTGTTCTTTTGGCTTTTATATGGTTGGCCCAAGTTAATCGTCGATCTAATGACATACCAAGGTACTTGACACAGTTGGTCCTTGGTAGCGCTTCACCTTCCATATACACCGGATTGCATACTCCTTTTCGCAGTGTGAATGTAGTGTGTGTTGACTTGGTAGTGCTAGACTTAATTCTCCACTTTCTCAGCCAGAGGTCAATCTTGTCTAGTTGTACTTGGAGCTTTTGTGACGTTTTATTGGGTCTTCACTTGCAAGACAGGCAGTCTCATCTGCATAAGTGACAGTTTCTACGTTTTCTGAACGGGGCAGATCGGCTGAATAAATTGTATAGAGGACTGGTCCAAGTACTGACCCCTGTGGTACAGTTGCTTTTATTTCATAAGGATTCGATGTCTCTTCCTCATACTTAACCTGAAATTTTCGCTCACTGAGATATGATTTCAAGATCAAGTAGAAGGAGTTCGGCAACAGTGTTTTTAATTTGTATAACAAACCTTTATGCCAGACCCTATCAAAAGCTTGCTGAACGTCTAAGAAAACTGCTGAGCACTATTGCTTTTTCTCAAGAGATTGCCGGATTTTGTGTAACACACGGTGGACTTGCTCTATAGTTGAGTGCCCCTCACGAAAGCCAAATTGGTGGTCGGGGATTATTTTGTTTTCCTGCAATATTGGTCTTAATCGCGCGAGGCATATTTTCTCAAACACCTTTGATATTACCGGAAAGAGGCTGATGGGTCTGTATGAGCTGGGTTCTGTTGGAGGTTTTCCTGATTTAGCTATCATGCAAATTTGTGAGACCTTCCAAAGTTTGGGGTAGAATTGAATTCTAAGTATGGCATTAAACAGCATAGTCAGGTAGACAACAGTCTTTTTTGGCAGGTGTTTAAGTACTTCGCTAGTGATAAGATCAAATCCAGGTGCTTTTTTGTTTTCCAATTTTTGGTATAGTCTTGAACAATTCTTTTGGTGTAACCAATTTTAATGGTAGGCTTAGTTGTTGGTCACTATTCACCACATTATCTACTTCGCTTTCAAAATCATTCATATCAGACTCGTTGGAAGTGAAGACTTGGCTCAAATGCTTCCCAAACTTCCCAAAATTCTGCTTTGTCTTTTGCTCGTCTAGCCCATTCTCCAGTCACTATTTTTAATGGCGGTATTGATTGTTGCGGTCGTTTAAAGTGTTTGGTGATTTTCCACAATGAATAATTGTCTTTTTTTTAAGGCCGGTAACGAGGATATTTTTTGTTCGAAGGTATTATTTCGATTCTCATCAATCGCGGCTTTAATTTCTCTAGATGCTCTTTTGAAGTTTGCTTTATCGTCGGGCAGTCTGCTCAGTTGCCACCTTCTTCGTAACCTTCGCTTATTTTCAAGCTTCTTACGAATTCCTAGGGGAATATTATTTGAGGCATCGGTCGTTTTTAAATATGGTGTCGCTCGCCATGGTGCTACTTGTATTATATTTGTAATATAAAATGTTGCATCATCTATGTCCTCTTCTACTTGCAAACGGATCTTCAAATCAACGACTTCCTCGAGATATTGAGAGAATGCATGCCAGTCCGTTTTATGGTTGTACAGTGTCATATTCTGGTTTTTGTGTATAATTGTATCGCTAAATGTTGCTAAGATTGGATTATGATCAGACACTGTGTCGTATGTCGATTTTACGTCTAGATACATATCTGATAGACCTTTTATAATAAAGAAGTCGAGTAAATCAGGTGTTTTCTGAGGGCCTGATGGCCAGTAAGTTGGTTTTCCAGTAGAGAGAGAGGTTTGTCTGAGATTATCCACGGACTTCTTTAGCTCTCGCCCACGGGTAATTGTTAACCTTTCTTGAGGTTTCTTTTGTGTTGGTATCTTTACGATGTGTGCGCTGTGACTTTGTTTCATCAACGTTATTATTTTTGGGACGTATTCCCTCTTTATTTGTAAATGTTTGTGTATTTCGTTTAACTATTTCGTTGTACTTCTCTTGTAATCCTTGAAGTTGTTGTTGAGTAGCTGGTATCGATTCTAAAGAATGATCTTGTGTGTTTGTCGGTGGTTTTTCGCTATATATTTGTCCTATTCTAGGTTTTTTCCTTTTTCTCGCAGTTATCTCTTTGTATACTTGACACCCTTTATAGTTAGCAGAGTGGCTAGCTGAGCAAAGAGCTCAGGTTGTTGGAGTATTTTTATATTATTATATTTATATATTTTGTGTGAAAGCCAGCACATTTTACACACCTGTGTGGCCTCATACAGTTATTTTTTGTATGGCCGTACTGTTGGCATCTTGTGCATTGTACTATTGTTTTTTGTGGTTTGGGATCTTCAATTACCACTGACTGGTGGTATATACATTTAATTTCTTTGATACGTTTGTTATTTTCGCTGGGTAGGATGTTCACATAGAACATGTCTATGGGCTCTTTACTGATTTTTTCGGGCAGAAACTATTTCTCCCTTAACTTTGTTTCCAGTTGCTTCTATTGCTTTAACTATTTCATCCACAGGTGTACTAGAGTGAAGTTTTTTGATCACAAATCTTGGGCATCTCTCGTCCTTGCGCGTGAATGTGTGTCCAATCAGCCCTTTGTTACGGATGTGCTCTATCATGATTTTATATTTTTCAACTGATGTTCATGAAATTACTAATTGGTTCTTTGATATGATTTTGAAGGTATAATCATTTTCCCCAACAACTTCTTCAATAGTATCTTCTTGGGTTTACGCGAATGTTACACATTGAAATTAAACTACAGTTTACGGATTTTATCGCGTTGTATTGGTTTCACTAAGTTATTACATTTGAAACTAAAGATCTAGAAACTATATTTTTAATTTATTACTAGCCGACGTTTCGAATTCTTTACAGAATTCATGTTCACGGCAGACTGAGGTGATATTTGTCTTTTTCTTGAATGTATAAGTTATCTCAAAGTACCCGAACATTTTTCAACTACTGGTGTTACTATTTACGCAGAATGAGCTCACAGTGTCCTTAGGTCTTCTGGTGACTTTGTCCTTCTTGGGTTTCATTAGCCTTATGACAGGGTCCCAAGCTGGAGGAACATTCCAACCATCTTCCCTAATAAAAAAAAAAATTAAAAAACACCCTAATTTCAATAGGAAATAATCTTTAGTTTCAAATGTAATAACTTAGTGAAACCAATACAACGCGATAAAATCCGTAAACTGTAGTTTAATTTCAATGTTTAATTTCAACTTCTTCAATACATTCCGTAAGTTTCGTGATGTCTTCTATGCTGTAAAGTATAATTAGTGGTGGTTTACGATTATTTTTTTCGGGATAGTTGTTTTATCAGTGGCAGACTCTATTGGTAGTGTTGAGAAGCTATTTGATATTTCAATATCTTTATCATAACTATGGTCTAGGTTAATACCTCGTGATTTGTTGACGACTTGTTCTCTTGATGTGATGGTTTTAGGCAGCTTTGGACTTTTGTGCTGTTCTCCTGTAGGTGAAAGAAGTCTTTTTTGTGTTTGTTCGGGGACTCTCTGCCATGTGACTTTATTTTCAGAGTTTTAATGTTCTTTCTCTTGGTAAGGTGTCTTTTGATTTTGTTGGACTTGAGCAACATCACCAAGTGAAAATGAGCGCCCTCTATGGAATAAACCGGGGTGTAGCACTTGCTGCGTTAGAACTTTTGGTTTAGTACTTGTATTATCTTGAGCTGTGTTCCTGTTGTCTATCTTGTTATCTGTGTTGTTGTCTTTTATTGTATTAATTGGATTACTCATTTTGTTTCCACGAGTTGGGTCGTTATAACACGTCACAAGAGGGGTAACGCCCATTCCCTCAAGAAGGCAATATACAACAACGTTTGCCGGATCCGTCGAGGTTGGCGCTAGCGACTGAAACCCTCAGCCATTCATCCTTTCCGCGCGTTGCCCAAGTTAGGATTGGGGTAGGTTTTTGCGAAGGTTGTCTTCCTCTTGGCCCAGGCGGTGAAGCCAAGGCTCGTGTAGGGTAGGTCTAGGAAAAGATGGTAACTCCTACGGACGCGAGTAACTTCACCCCCCTGCCATTGAAATAAAAACTATTTTCTTAAGAGGACACAAACGATGAGATGTATGTTTAGGATCAGTTCTTTTCCATATGTTTTGTGTACTGTTACGTACCTATGGAATACAACTCTTGAAGCTTACTTCAACCACACTAAAGTTTAGCAATTTGTGTACAAATATAAAACAACGTTTTCCAATACATTTACTTTAGTCTCATACATTTTGTCAAACGTTTTATTCAGCTGGTTCACAAGGAAATATTTGAACAGTTGCTATGAATCCAAAATGGAATGCTACGCGTCCAATAAAATAAATATATTGGCTAATATTAGTTTGGAACACTAACATACAGCAGCAGCCAACATATTAATTTCAATACTGGGTATCGAGTTAGTTCGGAATGTTCGTGAATAGCAAGTGATTTTGAGCCAATATGCACGTTTCTGCATAATTTGTTCAGAATTTTAGTCAAAAGTTGAAATTGTAGTTAAGGATACGAAAAACTAGAGTTATTTATATATTGAAGTACAAGGATGGCACAAAATACTGGTGACATTTAACGGACACCGTTGGAACATTAATTAATTTAACATTGTTAAATTTCTTTATCATATTTGTTGTTGCTGTTTATTATCCCTCAAAAATAAAAATAAAACATTAAGACGCGACTGAATAACTTGAACAGCGCAGCGATAGCAAAGCTTCGCTCGGTTATTATGTATTGCTAGTAGATCAACAGACTACAGAATCTTGTATACATATAATTAGGTAATTATATACAAGATTCTGTGGTCTGTTGGTCTACTACCCAAACAGACGATTGTAGTCTGGTCAGAGGAAACCTCCTCTGACCAGACTCGAGGAAGCCTCCCTCTAGGTGGACAAACATACACAAACTTTCCTATAATAATACAGACAAGCTTTAAACACCGATTTTACCATCCTAAGATGGTAAAATCGGTGTTTAAAGCTTGTCTTGTGTTTGATATCCCACACCTAAGTGTGGGATATCAAAAAACATAGTGAATGCCTTCATCGTAAAATGAACTTAATGTCATACTTCTAGCTTCAACGGCTTTGCGATGAAAATTATATCAGCTACGGTAACCACTTTCTATGATGATGCCGGTCGAATAGCTATTGCTACGTTTTTATTTAGCGGCGATAGCCAAATGGTGTACGTAGCAGACTGCCAAAACGATGGTCTCTGGTTCGATGCCCAGGTAACTGTTCCCGGGCATACACCTCTGACTTTTCATTAAGTTATGTGTGCATTAAAAATTATATTTATCTCTCGCTTAATAATGTGCCCGGTAGATGGCAATAAGTGGGTGTGTATTACACCTTTGCCTGCCCCTTCGGAGATAAAAGGCGTGAAGTTATGTATGTATGTATGTTATTTTTTTATTGTTGTACTATTGTAAGAATATTTTTTGCGGGTTTTATTATCCGTTGCTGGACACATTTCCTCTAATAAATCGTCCTATTCATTCCTCGACCAAAACTAAAACTTACAAGTGGCTTTTTGTGACCTTCATATTTTAATATAAAGTCTTTCCTTCGCGCAGTAAAACCATATCCAAAGTTGGAGATTTTGAAATTGGTCGTGACATAATATAAGACTAGCGTAGTAAGGGGATTTGGACGTTTGGGTTCCGCTGATAAGGCGATACAAATTCATAAAGATTGTGAAATTGTTGGAATTTGCTGGAATAGGTGAAGTTAAAGTATTTCTGTTTAAAAGTTATGTGTTGTTGGTGAAAAATATGCATGTTTCTTACAACATAAAATGTTTGAGAAATTGAAATTGTGCAGATATTTTCAGGGTTTCATTGGCCTGTTGGTCTAATAAACCTGACTGCTAAGCTGGATGTCGTGGGTTAGATTTCCACCCAGGAAAATCTTACTGTGATTGGTTCTGATTACGAATAAACTGACACACTTACAAGTTAATTAATACTGTGATGCCATAATCATTTTGAAATTTATTAGAAATCATGAATCATGCAATTGTTGATATTTGTTTCTTTGGGTTAATTATATAGGCAGGTTATCTTAAAAAACAAACGTTGACGAAAACTTAAAATTTATAAATGCCAGATTTTTTCTATACAATCTGTACGTATAAACTTCTTGCGATACTGACAGACAAGGCACCGCTAAAACTATTGTGCGCAAGAAGTTGAAATTTGGCATGTATGTTCCTTAGGAGTCGCAGGGCAAGTCTGAGAAGGGTTTCCCAAAAAGCTCATAAAATTGGTCAGAAACTGTTAAATTAAAATTAAAGGTGCGGTGCTACGATCATCCTCTAGTCAGAAATATTACTGTGTTCAGTTTAGTTAGAATGCTATAAATTGCTACCCAAACAAGAGCACTACAATTATGAAACAAAATTCCAGTAATCTTTTCTAATAAATTAAATAGTACCTAACACGGTTACCTCGTATTTATTGTATTCATTTTCATTGCGACTCAATCCAACTAATCTAATTACGAGTGACAAGCCAATATAATTATACTAATCGAAAGTCACAGTGAGTGGCACGTTTTAATATTTTACCGTAACGTGTTTTCAAGGTTCCGTTTTAAGAAATTTAGATGTCACGAGTTGATTTGTGTTATGAATGAACGAAAAGTTTTTTACCCATCATTAAATATAATTGGCTTTCAGGATTATTAAATTATAAAAATTGGCCAAATACGACTCGGATTCTTGTATAGAAAGAACAAAATGACGTAAGCTCAATTTACGCTTAGACGATTTGCATTTATTGCTGTAAGGCTGCGGTCTTTATGAAAACGATTATCTAGTCTCATCGCTCTAATCAAAGATATTTTATGTTTCCATTGATTTCAAATCAATCATGCAATTTTTCCTTTTAATTGCGTGACATTTGTAGGATCCCGTGTAGACGGTTTAACGACCAGTCCCAGTATTCGATCTATCCATGGAATTGGTGATTAGTAATTTGAACAGAACTTACGTCAAATATGTATCTCTGGTAGCCAAATCCTTCGGTCGAACTAAAGAATCTTTGCGGAGAGACGGCAAAGTTGACATCACACCTGTTACCAACCCGACTGGCCAGAGTGGTATAGTAGGCCAAATCCTCCTATTGACTCACAGTGTTCCTGTGAAGTAACTTATGAGAGACTTAAGTCAGTGACAGTGAAGAGGCAGTGAACTGCGAAAAGCTGTAAACATTTGTTGAATTAAAACCAGGATTAGATTATCCCATTTTTGGTATTCGTTGGTAAATTACCCCGCCACCCTTCAACCCATAAAGATTCATCAGAGTTCGTTTTATAGTAATTTTCTACCATTTTATGCGAGTATTATAAAAAGAAATACACTCTATAGTTTTCACGAATACTACAAATAACGCAGATGTAAAGTTCAACTGTAAGTGAAAAATTTATGAGATCTAAAATCCATCATTTTTCTATATACGCGCATAAAATCCTGCACATCGACAGTCGCACTTGACTTTAACACTAAAAAAACATGTAGTAGGTACATACTCATATTCGTTCAGAGTGAGCTGAGAGCAATGTCAAATAATATTCCCAATGCATTTTTGTTTCAAAGCAAATAAAATACATTTGATCCAGTTCCGAAGTTCAAGGCCATTTTCTGCGTATCTGCCATCGGATATGTTATGTAAAGACAAACGTACAACGATTTCCTTTGGCAAACTAACAAGAGCCATTCATCTAGAGAACAAAGGAAAAGTACTTCCGTATAAATAACGCAATGGAAATCAATTTTTGTTGCTATAAGATCCAAGCGGAATAAACAGGTCAAATTACACCATATATTGGAATAGATACTTATACACACACGTCATTTTCCCGTCGGGGTAGACCGATAGAACAGAACGCTACTTACTTTTATACTTAAAAAACTGACGCACCTCCTCTTTTCATAATTTCTCTCCGGTTTCGCATATTACAGTGGTCTGATGACTTTAAAACCAGGGACGTACCTTTTATACGACTTAACAGATGTAATAAATAATTTCAATAGTCAGATGATGTAACCAACGCCGAAACGTTAAAGCAAATAAAATGTATTTTATTACAGGTTTATTTTTGAAAAAATTACGCTGGATTGAGACTGGTTACATAAATGTCACATTTTATAAGCTTTCAATATACCCAAGCATCATTCAATTACCATCTTTACTCTGTTAATATTTTTACAACAATATAGTTTAATGAAACGCTTTCATTTGTAAGTAGCTATAGTACAATTAATGGAATATGAAATCTGTAATTGAATTTGTGATTGATGGCAGTGACAGTTAAGTAAGAATAGTAATAGTTCATAATGATACTTTCTATTTTGCGTAAAATATGGCTTAAGGAGTAAGTATTATATTTCGAAGCCACATAGATTTATGCCCACCACTGAAGATGATAACTAACACTAAAGATCAATACTTCTGCAAACAAAAACGGCAAATCATAATATCCCTCCGACTATCTACACTCTACATTTTTCGCTCAAACAAATACCAATGGAAACTACGTTGCGTTTTTATAAGTTAACCTGACCTTTCATTGACGCCTGAGTGAGTTTTGTAACTGAGTAAAGAGGGAAAAATATCGGATAGTCCCTTGCACAAATTGCTATCTTTCAGATTTTCGTCATTTTATAAAATTTAGAGGCAATAGTTTTGAACGAATGTTTTAATATTCTAAATGCATAGCTGATTTGAAAATAAATGTCTTGATTTATGAGTACAAGACCATAATTATGTTTGACCTGGCATTTATAATGTCATTGAATTTACAAAATTAATTTGGTATAGGGTAGATAAATATTAAAAAATGGGGAACGTTTTGTTTTAAACAAAAACATTATCCCGCTTCTGTGTCGCGAAGGATATTACAACAAATATTCAATCAATGGACAAAAAGTACATCCAGATATGAACTAACAGTTTGTGGATCACGCAAAGTGTTGTCTCGTACAGGAATCGAAGCCACAACAGGAAACGCGATCTCTTAAACCATACGTGCAGTCAATAGCATTACATTACACTTACATGCTTCAAGGGTTTCATTTTAAAACCTGACCGTGTTTTCCTATATTGCTACCTATATTGCTTCGCAGTTTGTCACAATTTTGGCAGCCATGCCAAAATGGCATATATTATGTAGTAATAATGTCATCATTTATCTTGTCCCAAACTTAAACATAACATAATTATTGTTAATTAATAATGATAAAAGATAAACTTATAACCTATTGAACATTGTAAAATTGTGAATCCGGTATCGACGTCCACGTGCTAACGTGTCTTGAAAACGTCGCGTTTGCAGCCTAATAGCTAAGTATAAGATACTTCATTCATTTATTTTGGCCAATATATTTGTATGAATGTGTCTAATTTAGCTCAAGCCTGACATCAGTGAAGATATCAGGTAAGTTGAAATAATTTGTGGTAAAGTTTGTCTTAAAACAACTCAAACGCTTATCGCGCTCGACTTGTTGTAGTTATTCAAATGTTTAGATGTGTATTAAAAAGTATCGTACAGCTAGCCTAAAGTTCAAATAATAATTTCTAGCCATATTAACTTTAACGAACATTGAACTCAGTTCTATTACCAATCTATAGGTAATTTTTTAAAGCTGAGTTAGCTTGTTTGGTTGAACGTGCTATTCTCAGGAGCGTTTACATCTGCGTAATTAAGCCTGTAGCCCTCGTCGATGAATGGGCTATTCAATACAAAAAAAAATATTAAATCGAAAAATCAGTTTCTAAGATTACGCGTGTTTAACCAAATAAACATAGAAAAGCAAAACTCTTAAATAAAACTCTTGTGATATTAGTCTAGATAGATATAGATTTCGCAAAGCTTTTGTAAGTGATAAAGTACGTAAACGATGGCCAGGCAATACTTTTATCCGTCGTTTAACCAATCCATTTGGGTTATAACAAGCGCACAGAAAATTGGGGTTCTATTACTTCACGGGATAAAGGGTGATCCGAAAATAGGGCAAGTTTATTGTAACCGTAGGTATAGCTACATTGTCTTAGGCAGATTTTCTCACTAATAAACGTTGTGAGAAACATTTTTGCAAGGAAAGAAAACTGTTCGCCAGGGGCAAGTTCAATCTACCCCGCCACTTGCCTGTATATCGGTAAGCTTTCGTAAGTCCTTTATATATAAGACAGTGTTTAAGAAGTTTATCCGCAAGGCTGCTAAGCCAAATCAGAAACTAGGAATGCCTCGATTATTTTTCTGGTTACATATAAAAAACGTTACCCTTAGAAAAATAAGAATAAGAAAATTTATTTGCTCAGACATGTGTATGACATACAGAATTAAATGATACATGCATGCAAGATCTTAATAACTAAAAGTGGCTCGTGACATGTCTGTCATTTCTCATGACGTGCAAATATGTTACGTACAATTTTATTCATTAACAATTGGATTAATTACTTTGAAATTATATAAATATACATTAAAAAACAGTTACTTTTAACAAATTGTAAATCCCCTATTACGTGGGACCTAAAAATTCATGGCGAAATGTGGGTGTAATATTTACACCTCTGCCTACCCCTTCGGGGATACAGACGTGAGTCTTTATAAAAAAAAAAAAACTTGTTCTGTCTGTAAATTAAACATGTCTAACCATGTTTCTCTTGTTGCAGTGTGACGAACATATTCCTGGTGAACCTGTCAGTGGCAGATCTCCTGGTGACATTGTTCTGCATGCCGGTGCAGATCGCCAAGTCGGTCACACTGCTCTGGTACTTCGGAGAAGTTATGTGCAAGACTGTTAATTTTCTACAAGGTGAGATTTGCTTTTTTTATGTATTAGGCAAATGAGCAGACGAGTTGCCTGATAAGTGATTACCGCCGCCCGTGGACACAAGCAACACTAGTGGAGCCACAAGTGCGTTGCCGCTCTTTTGATTGGTAAAAGTAACTAATGGGGGTTTCAGCATCATAAGGGACCCGAATTTCTGTTAGAAATGAAAAAGTTTGGATTCACTCAGGACTGTTATGTATTTGTAATATTTTTTTTACTGTTTTATGTTAGAGTTCAATTTATATCTGTGCCTTACTACAACTGGGTTTATTTATAAATTATACTTTAATTTTAAAGTATTTCAAAACTTTATTCTTACCAGGCTATATCTCTAAACCCCAATAACATTAGATAGCCAAATAATATTGGACGAATTTTATTTTTACTAATAAAATCAATAGCGGTATTTTAGTAGTATTACAACTTTGGAAAAATTAAATTAAATGTTAAAGCAAACTGCCCAGTCAATTTCCATAATAATATATTCTTTACTTTTACTTACAAAAAAAAAAATATATGTTTAAAAGTATGAGTGCAGTGCCCGTAGCGTAACGTGACTTGCTGTTTGCCATAATAGATTGGCAAGTTAAGAAATACTTGCGAAGGTCACCACATTAATGGGTGACTGCTTCACGAGTTATTTACAACAGAACAGCACCGTGCTTAACATGGTATGTGAAGCCGTCGGTCAAGATTCTTATCTCAGTACAAGGGTTATTAGATCTTATCGGAGGCTTTCGGACGTTATTCAAATTCTGACAACAAGATTGGCCACACAATCACGAGACAAGAAAAATACCCATAAACCAAACACAATTCTCTTGAAAACTAAATATGTTTACCGCACAATTTACTTGCCAAGATGTGTAGTACCTCTGACACGGCTGAACCGATTTTGACGGGACTTTCACTGACGGATAGCTGATGTACCAAGGAGTAAAAAGGGTTTTAAATTAAACGGGTACGCGAAGTATTTTCCTCGGGACGCGGGTGAAACCAAGGGAAGCAGCATTTAATTGAAACTCCAATACATTATTATTTATGAAATCTTATCTAGTAAAGCTAAATACAGATACGTGATTGAAAGATATTTGCTTGATAGAATTTTTGAAATTGAAATTTGAAAAACTTGCTTTCCCTAAATATGATTATAGATATTTTAAATAACTCTTGAGCCTTCTCACCTTGAAATTACCACTCACCGTAAAAAGAGCTAGTTTATTAGGAAATGTAAATAATAATTGTCTCTATAATGATTATTACTTGAGTTATGAATGAAATAAGATTTCAGGAATTTTTGGGCTTGCACGCAGTGACAAAAAACACGTGATATAATAACTTTATCGCTAACCTTTAAGCGATGACCACTGAACGATTTCTAGATTTAGGCTAAATTACTACTAATAGCATTCTATTTTGTACTGTTGCTTACATGTTTTATCCACAAAGCTTTCAATTGATATCTCCCCGCAAACACCGTATAGTTGTTTCCAAAGACCTAACTAAAGAATAGCGACCACATCACTTTGGCTTCAATTCTTGTAGGAACCCAGTAATATGCAGTTGCCGACTCGCCGCGTGTAGTCAGTCAGCGTTGTTTTATAAACGTTTCCAACTTATTTGGTTTGTTTACGATGGGTTTCATCATAAAATATACGTAGTCAAATTTTCTAAGAAATCTTAAAATACAGTTTATTTAACGGTGAGACGTACTAGCGTCTATATCATTTAATACCTGCAAATTTTTTAGTAGGATCGAAATTATTTGGTGTAGCGCTTACGATGGAAGTTACGATTTCTGATTAAAAATTACAATCGATTTTATCTTCTGCATTTTATATACGTCATCAAATTATTTCTTTACAGACTGACTGAAAGACAACGCATGTGTTTTTTTTAAGGTCGTAGAAGGGATTTCCCACAAATCCCACGGGTTTTTTAGCATAGCATTCTTATTCAATGTAATAATTATAAGTTCGTTTTGAATAAAACTGCGGTCAATCAAAGTACATCAAGCTTACAAAAGTGATGTAACTAGTCTATCCGCCTAAAGTCTGCGAGATAAACGGCGTACAAGGAAAACTTTCCAATACCATGAGTGTATTTTCCCAAGTTCTATTTGCGCAAGTGATACTATAGATGTATGTCTCGTATACATATTCGGCAGTTTGACGTTCAAATGCTTCAGCCCTAACATAAATATCGCTTCTTGAACGTGCGATTCTCTGAATAAGCTCGACGGACTGAATGAAAATAGACAGCTACCAAAACGCTTTGCAGTATTAGGACGTATTCGGTGGTAGTTTCTACACATATCGTTGTTATTTTTTATATTTGTGCCATAAATAACCGATGCCACTATCATAAAAGAATGTAGTATAGTAGTTTAGAAAGTGTAATACTTAAAATATTTTGCTTCTAAAAAAATGTTTTACTAAGAGTGTATCTCGTGTATCTACTATTGTAAAAAAAAAAAACAATTAATATTAAATATGGGCATTGCAACCATCACACACTTTACATCGCGTAAAATTAGTGAATGGATCAAACTAAGACCAATTGCAAGACGACCAACTTCAATATGGGTACAAAATTTCAAACGTGGAACTGAAATTAACTTTGATATCCTGTTCGGGCAGCGATAGCCTAGTGGAGATACCAACGCGCAATGAACTGCCATGCAGAGGGTATCGGGTTCGAATCCACGGCGCGCACTAATGACTTTTCGAAGTTAAGTGCGTATTATATTGACCATTATCGCTTGCCCCGTGCCTCGGAGAGCACATTAAACCGTCGGTCCCGGCTGTCATGAAGATCTTTTACAATCGTTACGGGGAGTTAATACCCTCATATAAACTGATACTAATAATGGAATATCGCTATCCCTTTGGGTTGCGGAGGTCAGACGGCAGTCGCTCTGTGGAAAAGTTGATATTCTATCATATCTGGTTAGACCAGTAAGCGGCCTCGGGCTTGAAGGCGCGTAAGTCTTGGATGCAACTGGAATAACGCTAGGATTATGATGATCCCGTTGAACGGCTATGCTATTAAATTAGAGTACTAAGCAAAATGGTTACCTCAAGCGTAATATCAGCATACAGCTCAAACAATGTGAACTAGAAACTAGATTTTTTTCTACACCGATATTTTTCAAAGTAGGTACGCATTCTACAGGCAGTCTTTATAAAATTTATTCTTGGTACATTAAAGGTTTACCTATGAAAAAATTAAGTATGTAAGCCATAGTATTCGCGAACGGTGATATGGTTAAAATCTAGTGCCTCATAAAAGTCTAGGTGTGAAGCGAAATTTCTTAAATTGTATCCTTTCAACTTCGATTTTCTTCTATCTAAGAGGTCAAATTAATCTGTTCTACTTTAAGGCATCTAACATAAATGACTTTAATGAAGATTAAAGCTACCGCCTTCAATTTGAAGGTCCTTAATTTGTGCAATAACACAAAGGATGTTGGAACGCGGTTCTACAAAATAGGGCGTTGAATAAATTTGTATGAAAATTTCACGCAGATTGTGGAGCTATGGAACTTATGCTGTACTTGTTTGTTATTGTGTTTTTTGAAGGCAATTGGTGGACAGGTTAGTACATTTTTGGAGGATTTTTGGGCGCTGAGAAATGTCTCAAATATGTTATATGAATAAGATGCGAGCGCAAGTTTAGTAACATGCAGTAAAATTTTGAAGGATAGGCAGGGAATTGTCTGATACCAAAATAAGGGATTTTGTAAAGGTTTTACTTAAACATGTATTTTTGAACACGCAACGTGCACTGGTGCTACGTGTAACATTGTTTTGCCGGTAACACTTAATAGCACTGTTAACAGCAGCGATTACACTATAAGACTGTTACGTTCTCTTGAAATGTTATGGGTAACGGATTTAAATAAACATTTCAAAGGTGCTACATTTACTCTGTAATAAATTAATCATGTCCCTCGAATAAATGAATAAATTAAATTCAATAGGTTATATTATTACTTGAAGTCGTTAAAGACTTACTGTTCCTTCGCGTTCAATACGACATGGTTCACATAGTTTTATTTTGTTGTTTAAATGTCACATCACAATAAAGATAAAGAACAATGGGTTAAACTCACGGCTTTCTCCAAGAATTTTAATTATCTTGAAATCAAAGAGGCTCACTATTTATTGTTTTATGAATTTTCAACATGGCGACCTCTAAACGTCATCCACTAAATAATAAATAGACAAACTGGAAAGCTAGGTAATCTCGGTCTTTATTTAGTGTCACAATAATTGTCCTATTTTCTCCGTCCAAGAATCTTAATACAAGTCATTCCTATGCTTAGGAACTATATGTCCTTTGTCTCGGCGTTTGCTAAGGCTTCATGAATTTGTAACCGGTATTTATATGAGTGTTATCACGTGTAAGTACTTTCATAGCGATGATTCACGCGTTCAACCATACAAACAAACTTCAACTTTATTATATTAGTATAGAATTATTCCTCAATACTTTATTCTTAACTTAAAAATCTTTATGACTTTTCTCCTAATATCTTAATAATACATCAAACTTTAAATATGAGGAACTACCGAAAAAGATCTTCATATAACCTAAGAACCATCTCAACCACATGAGCTTTCAAAATTGTTTAAAATCTACAATGAAACAGACACGTCAAACTTATAACACTGCTTTTTGTAGCAGCGAAAATTTAAAGGTTAATTATTGTTGCAGGTGTGGCAGTAGCCTCCAGCGTGTTCACCATCACAGCCATGTCAGTGGACAGGTACCTGGCCATCACACAGTCACTGCGTCAGCCGTGGATGCCGTCGAGACGCGGGGCCTGCAGCCTCCTAGCGGGACTGTGGCTCGTCGCCTTCGCAATCTTCGCGCCGCTGCTGGCAGTGGCCACGGTTGAGAGGGAATACCTACCCTCGCTTAGCAGAACGAGGAATGGATCGGTGAGTGTTTGAGCGTGTCTTTTATTTTTCTTTTTAAATAGGCAACTACTGCGCTTGGATTAATTCCTGTGTGAGGACTTTACAAAAGTACAATCAATGGATACGATGAACGCCCAGACTGTAAGCAACAATTTATGGATCATACAGAGTGCGGTCTCGTGAGGGAATCGAACCCATAACACTCAGCGCAGCGACAGGCGGTGAGGCAGCCGCTTAAACCACTACGCCAACCGTGCAGACGTAATACTCTTCTTTTAGTTCCACTCCACTATTGAAGGTTGGCAGTCAGCTGCTTAAAGATTTTCTTGTCCAGAGCAAGTCTGAACAGCTGTCTCAGCTTTCGGTCTTGATGCCCGTCTGCTTCCTGTATGTTATGCAATCATTACATCATATTTAGTTTTGCAGAAAATTATAATATTAGTTTAAGTAAATGTGGCGAAGATAGGCAACCTTTCGATGTGTTATCGTCTAGAAGACATTGGCCCATTTTATTTATTTATGATAGGTACGGTACACAAACAGATTACAGGCTAAGCGTGATTAATAACTAGTATGAACGTCATTTATAAGCTAGACGGTAGTCCAAAGGTAGTATACACAGCTTGGATATTATTATATTAAAGTGGATTTTTGGTGTGTAGTAATAGGCTCGCCCCCTATTACGTGGGACCTAATAAAAATAACTACCAAACCAATGTCTATGTCATATCCAAGGTGTTTGAAAAGGTTATACATCGAGGTCTGTATCAATATCTTGAACAAAATCATCTCCTTGTTGAAGAACAAGTAGGTTTTCGGCAAAACAGGTCAATCAATTTGGCTATCTATAAATTTGTACAAAGAATAATGACAGGCCTAGACAATAAGCAACTAATTACTGCTCTATATATGGACCTCACAAAGGCCTTTGACTATGTCAATTTTAAGACTCTATTACTTAATGTTCTAGATCTTCTGGAATCTTATCTAGGAAACAGGAAACAATGTACCCAAATTGTTCGAATATGCCCTAAAACAAAGAGGGAAACTGTGTACTCATCTCAATATCGCGATGTGCGACAAGGCGTCCCACAAGGAAGTGTATTGGGACCTTTATTATTCATCATATATATTAATGATCTACCCAAAGCTACAAAATCACAAATGGTCCTATTTGCCGATGACAGCACGGTTATGTTTGCTAGTAAAGATAGATGTAATTTAGAATCTGACATGAATTTGACATTAAACAGAATATTTGAATGGCTTAATTGTAATAATTTAATTTTAAATTTAGACAAAACTACTATGATGACATTTAGAAATAGGAAAAATTATCTGCATAATCTTGACATTGAATTTAATAAACAAAATATTTCTAGTGTAGACTATACAAAATTTTTAGGTATTTATGTTGACTGTAAGCTGAATTGGAAAACCCAAGTGGAAAATATTTGTACAAAGTTAAACCAGTTTTGTTATGCACTCCATATGTTAGGCAGAGTTGTAACTCAGGATGTTGTCATTATGGCTTATCATGCATATGTTGAGTCAACTCTAAGATATGGTGTCATCTTTTGGGGCAACTCTGTAGACAATGATATTGTTTTCAAAGCTCAAAAGCGATGTGTCAGAGCAATTTGTAAAATTAAATCAACAGAGTCCTGTAAGCCTCACTTTATTAATTTAAATCTAATGACGCTTCCATGTATATATATTTTTGAAGTTGCCGTATTTGTTCATACAAATAAAACTCTATTTGAACAATATAGGAGTGAGAGGTGTAAAAACAAAATATGTTTTCCAAGTAATAAAACAACACAAATGAATAGAAGTATTCTATGTATGGCACCACGAATATACAACCATTTACCAAACATTATAAAAGACTGTAAAAATATTAATTCATTTAAGTATAAATTAAAACAATTCTTGTATACCAATGCATATTACAATGTAACAGAATATTTAGATACCAAAGTTAATTAATAATAATAATTTATAAGTGCCTATAGCTTATAAGTATCCATAAAATAAATTATCATACCTATTTGTAATGTGTATTTAAATTTAATGTATTTTGTCATTGACTATTTTTTTTTTAATTATTAATAATAACAATAATTGCATGACATTTATAATTTATGTGACATTTATTTAATGTTTACAATATAACACAACTTTGCACACCACAATGGTAAAATATGGCATATGCGACTGTAATAATACACATGTACCATCTTAAAATGTACCCATATTTGCAATAATAAATTGATTTGATTTGATTTGATTTGATTAATTAGTAAATAGCACATATAAATAATAGGTAGTATTTAATTAATGTTAAATCTTTATTACTTTCACTTTGCCGTTTTTGAAGTCGGTTGTTTTTAACGTAGTTATTTTTATTTAATACTTTTTAGTGAACCTATTGTTGTATTGTCAACTAATTATAGGTAGACCTACAAAAGGTGCTGCGCGCCTTAAAATATAGATCTCAAGAAACGGGAACGAATAAAAGTAGTCGTCTCTGTAAAAATGCTCTTCGGGACACAGTTTTACCTTCTTGTGAGACTATTAAAGATCCTGAAAAACGTTTGTTGGCCAGGAAAGCATATATGAAATCACGTTAACGTCAAGAAACTCTTAAACAGTATAATTCTAGACTCGGTAAGATCCAAGAGCGTCTAGCGAATGAGTCTTTTGAGCAGAGAGCTAATAGACTTGGTCTCATTAATAATCGACAAATCATGGCATTATCGCATGCTTTAAGTCTTTGAAGTCACCATTATCATCATTGTGCAATTCAAATAGATTTTTGTAATTACTGAGTTCATATGGCCACCTTCTGATTCCTTCATCGTACGAGAACGAGCCCAAACTCTATAAAATTTTGTCAATTAATTACTGAGTTGCTATATTATTACTATGGCCACCTTTCGATTCCATCATCAGAGCAGCTCTATGTCATAATAACTTTTCATTGTCATCCAATTTAAATACGTAGGTATACAAAACCAGACACCTGATGTCTGACATATTTTTTATAGACTCACGCCTGTATCCCCAAAGAGTTAGGCAGTGGTGTAATATTACACCCACATTTCCCATGAATTTTTAGGTCCCACGTAATAGGGGGCGAGCCTATTGCCGTACCGGGCACATTACCAGACTCCGTGCTGCTACTGAAAATTTCCCAACGGAAAAACCCAACAACACTTTGCCCGACCCGGGAATCGAACCCGAGACCTCCCAATCCCACGCGCACATATATGCCGCGAGACTGTGCGCGAGACCAACGAGGCAGTCTGTCCATTCCTTGCGGAGGAATTTAATTTTTTATTATATTTTATTTACTTTTCTTTTCATACTTTTGCTTTTTTATAGTTTAGGATAGTTTAGTTATTTAATTAGTTTTATTTTATTGTACATTATAATGTTAATCCTACTTATAGACCAATTATACTTTAGTTTATTTAAAGTCTACCTAAGAAAAAAAACAAAAAAATATGTGCCAAATATTCATATCATATTGTGCTGATAATACATCTGCTTTATAAATATTTTATAAAGCGGATGTATTATCAGCACGGCCATCGCCTTGTTATCAATTAGTGGCGAATTTAGCGAACAGTTGACAGAGTGCTTACGTCATCTAACTAAAAACTGTAATTTCCAAATAATGAATGAAATAGTCTTCAAACCTTTTTGCTAATTATTATGTTTGACGACCGGCCAGTTTGTAGTGTAGACGTCAGTAGCCCTTGGTGACCGTAGTGATGAAAACTTGACATTACACCAGCCGTCACAATTATTATTCATAGTTTGGTGTATCTTCTCAGATTAGCGGGTAGGTGGTACTTACAGAACTTTCTGGATCGTTGTATTGGAGTGAAACACACGGCTACCCACTAATGTTTTTTATTTAGGTACACCACGCTGGAAGGAGCACGACAGCAGTACAATTGAATTATTATAATTTGATTGCGAATGTATATACGACACAGAATTATATACTAATAGTTGCGGAGCCGAGTACATGCGATATAATTTCAATTGCAACCGATGAAGACGGGTTATGTGTCTCGCGTCGGAAGTTCTCTTAAGACTGGTTTATAATCCTATGCGCACGGGCGGGCCGGGCGCTGTTCGGAATCGTTCGATTGTACTCGGCTTCTCGGGACTCCGATACCGTATCTAATATCACAACCTGTGTGTTTGTCAGGTTGTGTGTTGACATAAAATTTATGTAAGTATAGAATAAAATTATATAAAACTAAAAACTTTCGAACAAGGTTAAATTAATTGTAAATTAGGGTTCCGTATTACAAATTATTTTTATTTTTACAAAGATATTATATATAATTAAAAATGTTGACGAAGTTAAATGATTATAAATTTTAATAAGTTAAATGATATAAGTATAATAAAAATCAGTTCCACTATAATAGGAATTTCAGCCTTCAGGATAGGTGAAAATCGGTGAAAATAAGTAAAAAAATGCTCATAAAATAAAAACTACTGGGCCTACATGAATCAAATTTTTATGGGACCAATTCAAAACTATTGCGCATCAAACAAAAAAAGAATTAGGTAAATCGGTTCAGAAACCTCGGCGAAATCGGTGTACATACATCGGAAAAAAAAATATGCCGGCCGAATTGAGAACCTCCTCCTTTTTTTTTTGTTTGAAGTCGGTTAAAAAAATTCATGGCGAAATGTGGGTGTGATATTATACCTCTGTCTACCCCTTCGGGGATAAGGGCGTGAATCTATAGAAAAAAAATAAAAATCAATAGACCAACTTAGTGACCCGATACCGCCCAGTCCCTTGTGTATCAGTTGGAAGAGCGAACTATTCATTTTTTACGATTATTGTCTCGGTCAGTAAAATGACATAGGCCTCATTTTGTGGATCCAACCACACCCCTCACAGTAAAAATCTTAATATATATATTTCTTGTGTGCGTGTGTATGTCACTGAACTCCTCCTAAACGAATGGACCGATCTTGATGATTTTTTTTGTGTGTGTTCAAGGGGACTTGAGAATGGTTTAGATTCACAATTTAGTCCACTGGAAAATGTATTTTTAGTAAATTTTTAATTTGTAAGTATGAGACGGAGGATCTCAGGTAGGATGTCGGTGAGTCACCTGTATCAATACGATGCTAGACTGCACGGTTGGCGTAGTGGGACTGCACGGTTGGCGTAGTGGTTTAAGCGGCCGCCTCACCGCTTGACACTGCGCCGAGTGTTGTGGGTTCGATTCCCACACGAGGCAACACTTTGTGTAATTCACAAATTGTTGTTTCCAGTCTGGGTGTACATTGTGTCCGTTAGTTGCATGTTTGTAAAGTCCCCCGCGACACAGGATTTAGTCCTAATGCGGGAGTTGTCTTTTCAAAGAAATAAAAATGCTCGACTAAATGGGTACGTCCAAGGCCTTTCTTCTCGGAAGATATACATTCGAATTGCTTAATCATCTTATCCGCTAAACGTTTTTGGTAGTCATTAAGCTCATTGTAGGATTGTAAGGCATTAGGTTTATTAGGTAAGGAATTACAACAAGGGTCATTATTAGCTAAAGAGACAGAGTAAATATAATTTGGTAACAATTTAAATCTTTTCCAGAAGTCAATACCTAAAATTAATGAACTAGTGACTTCTGAAATTACGTACGCTTTTAAGTTATAAGTTTTATTTTCCTAAGTGGTGGGTAGGTTGATATAGCCGATCGGTGTCAAACGATGACCACCCGCCGATCGAAAAAATATAGTAGGGTTGTCACACTTATTCAAAGGGAGATTCTTTTTAGAAATAATTTCTTCATGAGAATTATTGCCCAATATAGTCACGGCAGAACCTGAGTCAAGTAACCCAGTAAGGGGTAGATTCTTAATGGTTACATTAACGTAGGGTCGAAAGTCAGTATTAGGTTTTTGATCACGGATCGCAGCCACAGAATAACTGGAAAAATACACTTTTAGAGTGTTCAGCCAATTTTTCCAGTCTTCTATGTCAAAATATTTAGGTTTAGAAGATATACAAACGGTAGGGTTTGTCATCTTATTTGACGAACTACGATCCGAGTAAATTAGTTTTTTGAAAAAGATTTATTTTTACAGTTAGGACAATTTACGAACGTGACATCCCTAAGGCCACACTTAAAACATATCGGATAACGTTCTCGCTTGCACGTCCCTAGTGAGTGATCAGTTGAACGACATCGCGGGCAAAACACACACCTCTTATTAGTTATTTTTGTAGGAACAGCTGATTTAGATAAAATGTTGACATTATAGTGTTGTAGGTTAGGTACAGGTGTATCGTTCGGTTCGACATTTATAGATGCGACAGAAGCGTAGTTTTTTAGTTTAGACGGTTTATAGTACTGTGAATTATTATAGTGACCGTGCGTGTCCTTTTTATTTATGTAAGCTAAATCAGGTGCTACTGTGTTAGACGTAGGGTAACTAGGTTCGTGAAATTGTGCACTTAAACACTGGAACCTCTCATAGTTTAGACATAGTGTTTTTAGAGTGTCTATAGTGTCTATAGCCGTAGTACATGAAGCTAGTACTGTAGAATAACACGGTCTAATATTGTGAAGCAATATATTTAATTTTTCATGTTCGGTTAGTACCGTGTTCGGTGACAATCGCGCAAAAAGTTGGAACATAATTGATAAATAGATGATTATACCCTCAGTTTGCCCTTGAGTACGATTACGAATCTCGGCTAAAAGTTTATAATCATAGTCGTACGGTGTAAAATCAGCTGTGAGTTTACTAGCTAGTTCGTCCCATGTAGAAATAGAATATTTAACACCGCGAAACCAGTGTAATGCATTACCCGTAAAAATTTCGGACGCGTAATCGAATAATCTATTGGCAGGTAGATTTCTAACCGTCCTAAATTCCGTCACGCGTTGTAGAAATTAGCGAACGCAGCCTGTTCCGTCGAATTTGAGTTTCGATAGTTCGCCAACCCTCAAATGCTCACAGTGGACAGTTACCGGAGTCGACGCTGCCTGTGCAGGGGTTGAATCCGTGCAAGTCATCGTAACTCCGACTTCCGCCGACGGAACATTCGAGTGTTCTATCTTAGATAGCTCTGCCGACAGCATCCGAAAGCATTCAGTCAGGTCGGATATTTTCTTGCCGTATTTAGGTTCGGATTTGTCTAATCTGCCCAATCTGTGGTAGACCTGGTTGTGCAAAGCCGTAGTTCTCTTCGCCAAGTTGTGGTCGTATAGTTCCTTAAGGGAAGAGATTCGCGAATCTAAATCAGCAACTGACAAGCTAGCTCCCTTGAAGTCGTCTGCTATGTCTAGGCCTGACTCTAGGATTTCGTCATTCGGAATCAGCTCGAGTAGTTTAGGTAGCTGCTTCCGTAAACCTAAAACAGAGGTAGCCGGCTCCTCTCCGCGAATAGCGACCTCGTAGGCCAATTCATTTTTATTAAGTACTTAATGGGGTTAGTGCTCATGATGAAATGAAGTGTATGATAGGAAAAGAACGTAAGTATATTACAGCCCTCTGTGTGCAATCGTTCTGCTTTACAAAGAAACTACGACGATTCGGTGTAAAAATGTAGACAATAGATAAGTGACTTGCAAAAAAAAACGGTTATTTCAAATTGCGAACTGTTACGTAGGGAATCGGTAGTTATTTGAATTAGGCAATAGTAAGATAAAACGACAAATTCTCCTGCAACGGCTCTCTGCTCAATCAATGGGTGAACATGGAGTCTTCGTCGTTGCCGGTTTTTAGGGTTCCGTACCTAAAAGGTAAAAAACGGAACCCTATTACTAAGCCTCCGCTGTCTGTCTGTCTGTCTGTCACCAGGCTGTATCTCATAAACCTTGATAGCTAGAAAGCTGAAATTTTCACAAATTATGTATTTCGGTTGCCGCTATAACAACAAATACTAAAAATAAAAAAAATTAAAATATTAAGGGGGGGGGTCCCATACAAAAAACGTGTTTTTTTTTCGTATTTTTTGCTCAAAATTACTAACTGTAACAGGTAGACGCTTTAAATTTTCACAGAATATGTAGTTGTATATTACCTTTCAAAATAAATAATTAAATTTAAAAAAAGTAAATAATAAAGGGGGGCTCCCATACAACAAACGTAATTTTTAAGCAATTTGTTACTCGATTTTAATAAAAAGGTAGAAACTTATAAAGTATTTAAGTATACATACAACGAACGAGATTTTCTTTTATAGATGATGGTACGGAACCCTTCGTGCGCGGGTCCGACTCGCACTTGCCCAATTTTTAGTTTTTTGGGATAGATAGTACAAAGCAGCAATAATTAATACACTCCGCGTTTTGATCGTCGACTGTACAGAAAGGCGGTCAGTACGATACTAAAACGAGCCACGCTGAGCCTCAGCGCTGACAAACTACGCGCTGAGCTATGAGCGCCGACGGTGAGCGTGAGACTAAAATCAGCCTTATTGATGTTTGGTTCTACGCTTAACTCTGTAAGGTTTATTATATGTATAGACTAAAGATATATTTTTTTATTATATTAGATGACTTGTCGTGGCTAGCAAATCAAAACAACCTAAACTACCGATAGATAATATATAGAATTAGGCTAATTTAAATATAATTACAATTATATTATGGCTACAACATGCTGATCGGTACATTAAAAATAAATAAATGTTGCTAATAATATGAATGCAAAATAATGTGCCGTTTTCACGTCAAAATGGAGGAATCAAGTTTTATGAATTCGGAAGAATGACCATAGTGACTGAAAGTTACTGTAGGAAAACCCATTTTTATTTGTTAGAAAATCAAACATGATTTTATATATGTTTCTGCAATACAATTCAAACAGAGTCGTGGGCAAAATGCTAAATAAGTAAACAATTATCTAAGTTATAAAGCTTAATAATTATGATCATAAAAAAAGCCACTTACTCGCTTGTAGACTCAATCACGGTGCATAGTCACGTTTCGAATATAACAATTTACGAAAATAGTTAGCGAAATGTTCTTACGAGGCATTTCTGTTTAGTTTACTTAAGTTATTTGCAATGTTTAGTAACACAACTTGCAAGTAGATGCATTATTTTACAAATATAAAGAGAAAATACCCAGTGTTAGCGCCATCTCGCTCTCATGTAATAAAACGTATTCGATTACACTGCTTAATCGACACTACCCGCTGGCCGCAATATATCCCTTTCCACTTCCGGCGAAGTTGCCAACGCATCGCAGACACATTCGTCATTTGTCGGTTGTCCACCATCTTACGCGACCGCACGCGCACGCGAGAACATCGAATTGTGGTGTACTTCGTAATCTGAAACACTATACAAGAAGTGACCGGTCTAGCCTTCTAGAACTTGCCTGACTGTACGCCGAGAGAGATCTGTCGCGTGTGAGAACCCCACTTCACGAATAGGCACCTATTCGTGAAGTCGGGTGAACACGTGTTCCTGTGAAAGACTAACCGATCATTGTGGAAGTGTATCCTGCAAACGAATACAAGGTAAGGCGATCTCTCTCCTTCCCAAACCCAAATTAATACCGCCCTTCGGTTATCATGCAGAAATAAAGTTCACTTAATACAGGGTGTCACAAGACCCATCACCAAGTCGAAGTCTACTCGATGTGGACATCATGCCAAGACATAATAATACCTGGGAAACGATTGTTTTTTTAAGTTTTTAATTTTTTTTAATCGCAATTAAAAGCGCGCGCGTGCAATGCTCGAAATACCTACTTATCCATGGTAAATATTGGTGGGGTAAATGCATCGATTTTGTACCTAATTAGAAAAGTTCCATACTAACTTTGAGCCTCAATATCTCCTGAACCAGTAATTTCCCAGGTATGGTGCCGTAGTAAACAATGTTCGTAGTGATTGGTACAACATGGCATTTCAGTTTTTGTTAAGGGTCTTTTTACACCCTGTATACCCATAACATATTAGGCAGACAAAGTCACTTCTTTCTGCACCTGCGCCAGGATATATGGTTTCTTTATAAACCATAATCCATTGTGGTCCTTACCCCCCAGAATTATATTTATTTAAATTACAGTGAAGTCTTGTTTATAAACTGCTGAGCAGGAAACTTATGAGTAGTTTTAGACAGTTGTCCACCATAATATTTCAACAACTTATTATAATACTCAGATCATGTATTTCGCACAGCTTTTACATTCACTGTTCAGCAACCAATTATAACTATACACCCACTAAACTTTGAAAAGTCAGTAGCGCGTAACGCGGGTTCGAAGCTGAGCTGATGTCTCCCACTATGCCAGGCTTACATACCCAAGTAAAGCTTTAATTATTAACTATTTTCTTTGAAATATGTTAATACCTTGCCAGAAGACCTTGAGTAATAATCGGTTCTTCAAAAGTTGCAAGCAAGATATTTGACCTTTTTTATTGACCTCGAACAGTCATTTAACGTCCTTATGTACCCCTATCCGCCATCCACGGGCTTTCTTGCAATAATTATACCAACGAGACTGCCGACACGCATATATAAAAAGTGTGTTTAGGATAAGTTCTAGTACACGTATCCATACAAACTTTTCTTCTCTTTCTTTCTTTTCTTACTAGATGAGAAACGAAAGAAACGTACTGGGTAAAGAAGTCCAATCTTATTCCACAGCAAAATTGCGTATGTAGCTTGCATCACAGAAAATCCCTTGAGGTATGCTAGAGTGGATTACTTTTCGTCTTGACCTATTTAGGTTTCAACTTATAGAGGATAGAACTTGGATTTTTTTACTATATTAGACGTGTCGTTGATAATGAAATCTATCCTTATATAATAAAGTTGAATACTTTGTTTGTTTGGTTAAACGCGCTAATCTCGGGAATTACAAGTACGATTGAAATAATTAATTTTGAGCTGGATGGCCCATTTATCGAGGAAGGATATTAGGCTCATCTAATAAAAGCTACGAGAAAAGTGCAGTAGCCTTAAATAGCTCGAGTGTAACCGAGGGGTAGTAGATTTATAAAGAAGTTTCTTATATTTACGCAACAAAGGTTCGCTTTATTCGGGATATTCTATAATAAATATAGCTTAGTTTTAACTGTGCACCTTAGTGGAATGATACGGCTTCCTTCCTTACAAGGGAGCCTTATCATTCCGTCAGACACTTATAATGCTTATTTACTGCGCACGGCGTTTATAATCTCCAATTTGGAAAAATTGTAATACAACCTTCCACATAATCTCTGCATCTCACAACGATTGACTTGGAATGGGCATAAAATTGCCCAGCCTGCCTTTTAACCTTTGTATAACGGTTAAACAAATACCCAACCTTAAAGAGAAAAGAAATATAGAGTAAAGAATTGTTCTCTTACGAAAATCAACCTATGAACACGTGATAGTTGTAGGATATTTAATACTTGTTAATAGAGAAATATATTTGGCGCACTACTTCGGTAAGACTAGAAAACTGCACGCGTTCATCGCATAGTAAAATTTATGTTTGCAGTACTTATACTAAAACGCCGCTTAACTGTTTGCCGTTCAAATTTACAAACAAACCTATAACCAAGTATGCCTTCTTCATTAATATATCTTAAATTATAAGACATTAAGTACTATTATCTAAACTCAACTGTGGCTTCGCCGACGTAGGGGCAGGTTATCGAAACAAAGGGTAGCGAAATATTCCAATTAAAAAAAACATACCAAAATTCGTTTAGTAGTGCGTGAAAGAGTAACAAACATCCATACATCCATCCAGACATTATCCGAAACTTTCGCGTTTATAATAAGTGACTAAAATCATTACAATATTAAAAGAAAATAGCACTTGCTACTTTCTTTTACCGTACTTGGTACTTACCAAATACGGTTATTCAAATTGAGGTGAGACCGTAACTTTGTGCGATTATATCTCGTCAGATGGCTCCAAAGAGAGTTTAATCTATTTTTAAAGACTGAAAAACAAACGGCGCTATTTTAGGGAAGAATTTTCAACTTATCATTAAGTATAATAGGATGAGATTCTGTTTGTGGATTGCGGCAATTATAATTTGTTAATCTTCAGATTCGTTTTTATTTTGTTGTAAGTAATTACGAAAGTTTATTTATTTAGTAGTTATAAATTGTGTTTCGGTATATGCTTCTTATTATTATTTATATTGGGTAAAATAAAAAAGTATGAAATTAAATAAACTATTTATCTGCTCCTAAAATCCACCCGCATTTTTTTGTGTTTCCGTGATTACGGCATTTGCAACTTAAAAACCCAAAATTTAGGATACTCAGAAACAAAGTACGTGGTACCTATGTATATAGTAGGTAGCGCTGAAATAGTCATAAGGCTCAAAACAGATTTTAGTTTCCTCAATCCGGGCCGTGAGTTCAAAACCCGCTACCCATTTGCCCTATTTTGACAGGCCTCTATTTTGCTATTTCTCTATTACACTGGCTTTGAATTAATCACCTCATTACCAACTTTCGCACGTAAAATGCATACATAATACAGTTAAATAGAAAATTTTCTCTATTTACTTGTAAGTTAAGAAACACAGCCGAATCTTTTCATCTCTCAGTTTCAAATACTACTACCACTTAATCAATTACCACTACCTCTTAGAAACAGTTTAACACGTAATAATATAAAGTACAAACTTAAGAAACATTTCTTACAGAATTTAAATTAGGGTAACAACTTATTCTAAAAATCGTACACTTCGTTCATAAAAAAAACTCAGTTTAGAATAATACTTATTTTTTTCGGCAACAGCCTGTATCAATGCAAATTCTAATATACAAAAGCCGGCCATTGTGGTGTTGCTACCTATAACCTGGCACATCGCTCTGAATTATTTTACACCTTCCTACATTGTATACAACTTATTTTATTTTTATTTTGTTTTGCCTGATGTTTTATTTTTTGTTATACCTCACATTGAATACCTCTATATCTATGCTTTAAGTTTATATTTTAATTTGTCGATGTTATTATGATGTACGTTAAAACTCACCTAAGTTTATGTTTGTATCATAGAAATTATCTGTAAAATTTATATTGTATCTAATAAATAAATAATAAATAAAAAATAAAAAAATGGCCAAAAGCTCCTAATATTAGGTTTAAAAAGTTAGGCTTATCTTTTAAAGAGGGTCTAGAATTTTGTCTAAGGGCTTACTGTTCACGGCATGTTCTTACCACGTTTTACACGAAACGTTTTCCCTTGTCCATGACACTTAGCTAAGTGGTGTAGGTACTTTAGATCATATTAGGGCCAAGTGCGCCTAACTTGTGTTCTTTTTGACATACGTCCTAAATTGTGACGAAAAGTTACCAATTATTTATGATTATCACTATTGTTACTTAGGCAACGGCGAGTTAATTTTTAAACACAAAATACAACAGTTATTAGATAATCTTTTGGATGGACCTAAAATACTGGCTTAGGTAAGGATCAATAATAACATTTTTACTACCACGATGGTGCTTTGTGCTTTCAAATTGAATTGTATAAATTCCCCTTAGCTTTCAAAGTTGGCTTTTCCAATTTAGGTCGTATTTGAGTCCGTTTGATGTGCTTTAACCACGTCAACCTGCACCTCGATGCCTTGACCTACTCATCTTTGTGTTGCTTTGCGAACTACTCATGTTTTCTCAATTTGGAAGTGAACTTGATTGATGAACATGTAAACATATGTACTTTATACGCTTTGATTGCACGTACTCTTAGGCGATAGGATATTCCTAAGCCGTGCTGAGTGTTGGTCGATCTCTATATGAGCAAATATTGTGACTGATAAGATTACCGAATATGTAACCAGTAACCTAGTTTAGGTAGGTAATAAGAATATAACGACAGATATGCATGGCGGTCGAAGGTAGAGGCTTTTGCCCAGCAGCGATTTATTCAGCCTATCAATTGCCCATAGATAGGCTGAATAAAACAAAAAATAATAATAAAGTAATCATTGATATATCCTAAGACTTCCCTTTGTCCGAAACAAGGCAATGACTGTTCAGACATACGATACGAAACGATAATATTATCTAACCAGATAATAATATTTATTAATAAATACTTAAATATATAATCTTTAATATTATAAAGCTGAAGTGTTTGTTTATTTAGTTGAACACGCTAATCTTTGGCACTACTGATCCTATTCGAATAATTATTGTAGTCTTGGCTAGCCCATTTATCGAGGAAGGCTTTAGGCTATATAATATCACGGTTTGCGCCACGATTGCGGAGTTGCTCGAAATAATCCAGGTATACCTGCAGGCACAGCTAGTTTTACAATCATTACACACAGATTTATCCGGGGTGGGAATTATACCTACAACCGATCTCCGAACAGCAACAGCAGTTTAACACAAACAAACAATTATTTTATTCTGTTAACCTCATGGTTAGATTATACAGTAACCCTTTATAATAATGTTAAAACAACAGCGCTAAGCTTTTGTTGTATACTTTAATTTTACAGTTTTAATCAGGGTGTATTTTGTTTAAGTTTTATTAACAATATACATTTTTGTTGCGATGAATTGGATCGGTGACCGCGTGTGGCATTTACATCTGAGCACTACCGTGCTTCGGAGAGCATATAAAGCTCTCGGTCCCGATTCTTGTCTGTCGTTACGCCTTGTCGCAGGCCATAAGGCGGCCTGAAAACTCCAACACCAGAGTTAGCCACAGACTCACACGAAAAATTATCAATTCCCCCGTGCCTGCAGCAGCATGTTAAGACATAATAAGAGTCATCTAGTGACCGTGGCTGGTGTAACCTTTGCCAAAACGTCAACGCAAATGTAAACTACTTTTCACCTTTATTTTCAAATAATTATATGATTTAGACCCCTTTCATAAATATAAATTTTAATAAAAGTAAACGACAACTGAATATAAAAAAAAACTCTTTGTAAAATCTATATCGAATAGCTACTAAAGCTTAATGTAGCTAATTTTTATGAATTCTTCAAAGCTGTTTATTGCTTTCAATGAAATAGAAAGCTAGATAAGTACCCATTTTATTGTACATAAGCTTAAACGTTATTACAGAAGAATAGAGAAACCGTGTGGTATTTTATTTGATACCTATTAATAGATAAGATGTGCCTGTTGGTCTACTGGTCAATGACCCGGCTGCCAACAGCTTGTTTGCCACCTTATAAAGGAAAGATATCCCGCAGGGTCATTGACCATTAGAACAATAGGCCTATTTAATCTACTATGTAGGTATCAAATAGAATACCACACGGTTTTCCATTCTTCTGTAACACACGATTAAGCTTATGTACAATACAATGGGTACTTATCTCGCTTTCTATTTCATTGAAAGCAATAAACAGCTTTAAATAATGCATAAAAATAAGCTACGCTAAAGAGCTTTCACAAAGAGTTTTTTTTTATATTCAGTCGTCGAAGGCTTTTATTTAAACTAATATTTATGAAAAAGTAAAACTTTTGGATAGAAACTGTATGAATTTTATATATGTTTCAATATCTCTCATATTAGATGCAACCTATGTTCGAGAGTGTGGACAATTTTACTCTCACGTTGCAGTTATTAGACTACACTCAAGGGTTCCAACATGGTCCAATGAGTCCTGAGAGCTACAACTGAATTTTTTATCATGTTTGAGACATGATTCAGACCCAACGGATTCACGTGGCCTCCTGGCCACGCTATCACCACTAGTGGTCACACATCCAATTGATGACGTGTTCAGCAGTTGCTTAACGTTACCGAGCTGTTACGAATGACTAGTAAATACATGCTACGAGCGCTGTGTGCTACTTATGTCGGAGCCGACTTAATTAAATTAAGCTCATTATGGAGCTATTTGTGTTTCAGTAACCATAACTTAATATAATATTTATAAATGTTTCTATGAAATCGTACCCCAAGGGTGCCCACGTGATCCTATTACTTACATAGATCCTGCTTTGTATTGTGTGTCTGTCAAGGAACTCTTTATCATTAGACGTAATAGGCATAAATAAAATTTTCACTGATTATGTATATTTTTTGCCGCTATAATAACAAATAATAAAAATTAAGCACATTAACATACGTACGTTTTTGGCTCTTTTTAGACGCGATTGGTATCGTTTCTTATTTCGGACAAATAAATAAGCGAGAGTAATTTTTCTATTAATCGTTTTTCTAGTTTCTCAAAGGACAGATTTCAGCTTCCACACCATGTAGTAGGTAAACAGTATTTTATCTTATTCCACAGTGAGTAGGGTTACCAGTCTACTACAGAAACGCTGTGCCAACAATAGTTTAGTAAACTCTGTACCTCATACCCACGGACAAGCCACACTTTTTTAAGAAGAGGGTTTGATAAACCTTGTGTAACAAAGATATACCTTTTCTTCTTGGATATTAATTACTTTTTAGTGTCTAACTATTTGTTCATTTCGTTATTTTACCTAATCTTGCACATATTGGCAGAGTTTTCTACTAGTAAAACTTAGTGTGAGTTGTTTAAAATATCTCAAAGCCTCTTGAAATAAAATTTATTTATCTTAAGTGCTACTATTATAACAGAGGCCATGCATGGCGTCACTCAAATATATTTAAAAGTAATAAGTTCTTCCAATTTTCTCGTGTAATTAAATACTACTTTTGTGTTTCAATGGTTTCTAAGTTTGTCTTTGAAATTGATCGCGCTTTACTAAGCACGATATTTAATTAAGTGCCAAATTGCAAAGGAAGAAGATTGAGTTATTAAGACGCTATTATTATTATTTATACTAGCTGACCCGGCGAACTTCGTACCGCCATATATGTATTATATGTATAAACCTTCCTCTTGAATCATTCTATCTATTAAAAAAACCGCATTAAAATCCTTTGCGTAGTTTTAAAGATTTAAGCGTACATAGAGACAAACAGACAGAAGACAGACTTTGTTTTATTTTATGTAGTGATTAATAATACGCGTAGATTCCATCGAGATAATTAGTGCAAAGCGTTTGGTTTAGCGTCGATACGTCATTAATTACATGAAAGAAGACTCCTGGATCGTCGTCAGCCTTGTTATAAAATCTTTCGCACTACTGGGCCTCTTCGCGTTAAGAGAAAATATAGTACATTACGCTGGCCAAGTGCGAGTTGGCAGACTTCATGTGTCTTTCAGAACTCTTAGACATACAGCTTAGGTTTCTCATGATGTTTTCCTTTACCGATTAGCAAGCAATAATTCCCAATTTAATATTATTATTAATTTAAAACTTGGAAAAGTAATCGATTTGCGCCGTGGGTTTGAACTTAAAACCCTGTGTGGAGATGTCAGTTCTCACTACAGGCTGGTAAATCAAAGATGGTATTCGACTTCACACTTTATTAATGCTCTTCACACACGCAGTACACAATATGTTTGTATAACGCGACAATAGCAACGTTGGCTCAATGAAAGGTACGGAACGACCAACTCGCGAGTGAGACGCATATCGTAATATCGTCATAATAATGTAACATCATATTGTCGCTACACTATTAAAAAAATATATAATATATGACGGGGAATCCATAAAGTTGCAGTCATCTGGTACACGGTTATTCTCCTCTTGCATCTTGTGGGGATACAAAATAACACCACAGATGGATAGTAAATGTCTTCTTTAATGATTTAAGAATATCACCAATCACAATTATTCACAAACTAATCGGATGGAAACGGATGCCTTTCGTGAGCTCACTCTCGCTTGCACGTCTCGACTCAACTAACTGACTTATTCGACATCGCCTCTGCACTTTGACAAATGACAGGCTGAATGTGCTCACGAATGACATTGACGTTTCGCGAACTTGACAAGTGACAGGCTGATTATGTCACAGGCACTCTCACGAGCGACATCTAGTGCTCAGTTTAGGTATCATCTTGGTATGTACGTTACGCGTTGCGACACGGCCGTCCTGCGCCTTACACGTCCTCGTGTAAGTGTTCATCTAGCATCCCTTAACCAGGGGCATCACTTAGCCAGCGGCATCCCTTAACTAGGGGCATCCCTTAACCAGGGGCATCCCTTAACCAGGGGCATCCCTTAACCAGCGGCATCTTTTAACCAGGGGCATCACTTAACCACGGGCATCCCTTAACCAGGGGCATCACTTAACCAGCGGCATCCCTTAACCAAGGGCGTCCCTTAACCAGGGGCATCACTTAACCAGCGGCATCCCTTAACCAGGGGCATCACTTAACCAACGGCATCCCTTAACCAGGGGCATCCCTTAACCAGGGGCATCACTTAACCAGCGGCATCCCTTAACCAGGGGCATATAAGAGTGACAAGAACTACGAATACGAACCTGCTCTATCAACATCAAGTTCAATCAGTCAGGTAATCAGGAAACTCAAAGTAAAACTGACATTTCACTATCGCTGTATCTCTCAAGATATTTTTTTTTCAAACCAAGTAAACCATAACATTTAAACTCTACATGTGATCATGGCTATGCATAGCCCAGTTACCTCCAGTTACTCTGCTTTTTGCGAAACCCACATGGGAACGCGACTGAAACCCGACCTCAGCCAGGGCCGATTGCAATACCGCCTACTCACGGACTACTTAGTAGACGCCGATTTCTACCGAGCTACGGCTACACGTCAGCCTCTGGCACGATCCGATCCGATCATCATGTAAACTTAAACACTTTCTTCAATATTAGAACTATTTTGTTCTACCTCAATTTCGTCAGTTGTACTTTGAACTTCAGGCATTTTTCTCAACCTGCAGAGTGCGTACTTACAGTTACGCTTAGAATTAAGGGCTTTGCGATTATAATGATCATCGTAAAGAACTTCTGTGACCTCAAATGGGCCTTTAAGATATTTCAAACCAATTTAACCAAAACATTAAAGCTAAGGTCTTTGGATACTAAACCTTCTAAGCAAACTCCTTTAATAAACTACCTTCACTTTCATTGCCAGTTTCGGCCAGGTAGGCTTTAGCTATACCAGTTACCAAGCTTCTCAGAGCCACATACAGGCCCCACGCCACACAAGGGCCGCGCGCCACACACGGGCCGCGCGCCACACACGGGCCGCGCGCCACGCACGGGCCGCGCGCCACACACGGGCCGCGCGACACACACGGGCCGCGTGACACACAAGGGCCGCGCGACACACAAGGGCCGCGCGACACACACGGGCTATGCTGGCCACCAAGCCACACTCGCAACCAGGCCGCGCCGGCTGCCAGGCTGCGCCGGCCGCCAAACCGTGCCGGTCGCCAGACTGCGCCAGCCACCATGCCGCGCCGGCCACCATGCCGCGCCGGCCACCATGCCGCGCCAGCTACCAGGCCGCGCCGGCCATCAGGCCGCGCTAGCCACCAGGATTACCCAAAAAGGAAATAAATCTGCCATTAGTATTTCAAAGATTCGTCTCATTGTATACCCACTAAATAGAGTATCCGTTGTTTCAGACTAATTCAACGTCCGCACTTCGTAAATTTTAGGCGATTATCAAATTCATTTACTACTTCACAACCGCGGAACGTAACTCCCGTCCATACTCTCAATGAACTATGTCAAAACTGGATTTGACCACTGACAAAACTAAAACCAAATGCGAACATGGCGAGAACCGATAAGCTACTTTCGGACAAACTGATTTCCTTTGGCTACATAGAGGCAAAGACTACAGTTCCGAAATAAGCAATCGTCAGTCCATGAGCACATTCAGATTCTCGCAACATGCTCTTGTCATACGACACAGAAACCAGAGGTAGATAATTTTAGCGATCAAAAATCAAAAAAGAGCTACTTGAGTAGCAGGGTATCCGTGATTGCGATCAACGACCACACTTTAATGTACTTCGCTCTAGGAATAAAAGAAAATTATCGCACAACACTCATTCTAGTCGTTTGGCTATTCCTGACCCAAGTCGGTGGGGAATAAAGCTACTCTAAACAAAATCATGACATGTTTTAATGAAAACCACAACTAATTATTTCTCTCGAAGCTGATATGTTGAACAACACGCTTACTCGTTAAAATAATAGAAAGCTCATTACAACCACCATCCGGTTACACAACACCGCCCGTATTATCATTTCGAGCGTTTAACAAAGTAATCTTAAAGTAGGTTTGTTGATCATGTTACTTTGGTTTTCCTTATCACATAGCAATAAGAACATCTTACTAGGCTGCATGATAGTTTAGATGTTAAGTTTACTACCAAGGTATCCAATCAGTCTTTTCAGCGTTATAATTTTGTCATGGATAGTCTAAATACGAAGCATAACCTAACCTAATCATTAGCAATACAGCAACGGACCTTACGCGTTCAAGACGATGGACAACGTTTGTGATACTATGACAATGCACTAACGGCTGTCACAAAAGCTCAAGGGTAAACTTGACTAACCAGAAAGACACTTTACCGGTCCAACCAATGGCAACGCATGGCTAAACATGCAGCCGCACAAACGGCTTATCCAATTTATGCAAATCTACATTGACGGTAACGTGGGTACCACAAAATTATCACAAAGACTAACAAAGTACCTATTTAATGAGAATAAGGTTAAGCATACAATCATCACTAACGATCACTAACCTAGTCCTACCTACAATGACAATTAAAATCTCTGAAACTGATTATCGTAAAGCACTACGATGATAACTCAATCATTTTCTTCTACGTCTGGTAATCGAGTTAAACAACTTCTACTAGAAACACTATCACTCTTAAACGTCCTAAGCATAACCTGGAATTGGCCAGAGAACTCGGGGCACTTGATAAAAATTCCCAGCGTATCACATTAATTTTAAAAATACACAGTAGGTCATTTTCACGCGTAAAATCTTAAAGTTGAATTTAATTTTACTAGTGGTGCCATCTTATAATCAGAGTAAGAAACATTTTAATGTGCCATGTTAAAAATTTATGCACACAAAGAAGCAGGTGTAATTGCAACATCGAGATCGTCTGTACAACTCAGAATTACAACGAGTAACAGTGTCACTTTTTACTTAGATCAAGTTTAAACGAAAACCTTTAAATATTATCAACACCACGAGTCGATAAAATAATGGCGCTAGTAATATCTTTCGATTATGGTCAGGTTACACTAACCAACCAACCGCACTTGTTTCGAATAATGCAAGTCGGTCTGTACGCTCACTCTCGTTACTGCTACAGTCCATAAAGTAAGACCGAGACAAGATAATTTATTTGCAAGCAAGCATAATATGATCACAAGGTTCGTGAGTGCGAGCCACCCTCGCATGTAGAAGTAAAAATAATCGCTTTCTTTTTAACCGGCGTATCAAACTCAAAACCTCCATTCGATATCTACGCTACAGCTAGGTCACTGTGGTAGTCAGACAACCATACGCTAGCATAAAATACGGCAAAGGTCAAGTGGTTCCACATTTCAGTGTCTCGTGTAGGAATCGAACCTACAACACTCGGTACGATGTGATCGCGAAATCACCACCACGATTACGACATTTCCAAGGTTAAACGCGTAATTTTTTACAAGTACCGTCACTTAATAAAATTGGCAGTAGGTACCAATAAAGAAATCAGACAAAATAAGCTCACCAAGATTGCAATTGAATGCTCAGCTGATTCACCAGCATAGCAGCATTAGCAGTCTCTATCGCTCGCGCCTTTGTGAACACTGCATTGCACAATATCATCCCAGGAAACGATACCCATTAGTGCGACCACAAGTGGGGCGCAATGCGAGTCTTGATCTTCAATCACATGTCTGCAGTCGTCACCCAAGCACGTGCATCCATATCTTGTTGCTCAGGATCGAATTCCGGTAAACAAAGGCCATGCGACGATGTAATCGGTATTTTCATGGCTTGCATCAGCGTCAGAAAATTACGATTTTGTAGTTCCAACAGGCCCAGCAATTTTTCGTTACTAGCGTCTTCATTTTGAACACGTGGGTCGTTGTGGTCCCATCCCAATTCTGATGACGGGGAATCCATAAAGTTGCAGTCATCTGGTACACGGTTATTCTCCTCTTGCATCTTGTGGGGATACAAAATAACACCACATATGGATAGTAAATGTCTTTTTTAATGATTTAAGAATATCACCAATCACAATTATTCACAAACTAATCGGATGGAAACGGATGCCTTTCGTGAGCTCACTCTCTCTTGCACGTCTCGACTCAACTAACTGACTTATTCGACATCGCCTCTGCACTTTAACAAATGACAGGCTGAATGTGCTCACGAATGACATTGACATTGACGTTTCGCGAACTTGACAAGTGACAGGGTGATTATGTCACAGGCACTCTCACGAGCGACATCTAGTGCTCAGTTTAGGTAACATCTTGGTATGTACGTTACGCGTTGCGACATATATAATAAACTTAATCGTTGAATATAAAAAATGGTAAAAAGAGAATATTGTGAATTCCCATGTACCGCTAGCCTTATGTGTGACGCAGCCGATTCACATTGCCGTGATAGCATATTGTTTCATGTTACATTGGAGTGCAATGTTTTGGAATATTAAAATATTACACGTTAACATTATAAAACTAATTTGACTTTCTTAAACCTATTTATCTACATCTACACTAATATTATAAAGAGGAAAATTTGTATTTTTGTTTGTTTGTAATGGACAAACTCAAGAACTACTGGACCGATTTTAAAAATAAATTATTTCACCATTAGAAAGCTACATTATCTGCGAGTAACATAGGCTATATTTTATTTTAGAAAAAATAGGGGATCATAAGATATTTGGGTTTTTCGGGTACGCGAAGTAGTTTCCTCAGGACGCGGGTGAAACCGCGGGAAACAGCTAGTTAACTATATTATCATACCTTACTTCTAGGTGATGACTACGTTGGACAGTGGAATTAGTCTCGACACGGTTTGAATATTAATAGGTGATGCGTATATAGTTAATTGGTGATGCAGCCAACATTTGTTTATTTATCCAGTTCTTGGTTCTAGATCACTTCTTATAAATGAAATACGCAATGATGATACTCTAAATTCCTAAAACTGCTACTAATATCATATTGAACTGAGATAATTGCTTCTCTATATCTGATACGTTCGAGCCTCCCTGGGCAAAGATAACTTGATCTTTGCTTTGTGTATTACCCATTGTTCCGGACGATACTAAGCTGAGTACTTTTCAATAGTAGATGAACGATTTTTTTTTAAACATAGGTTTGATGTGTATATTTTGCCCAATGAGCAAGTGAAACGTCCAATTCTTATTACTTACAATATTATAAGTGCATAATCAACAACATGCATCCATAATGTTTCGACATTTCGTATACCTAGGCGCCGGGTACATTACAATACTTATATTTTACGTGAATGAAATTTAACACGATACCTACAAAGTTTATAATATTATACATTAAACCTTACTGGGCGCTTTATCGCTCGGCCAAAACGTGTGGTGCGAGTGGTAGCGGTTTCAGTAGTAAGTGAGTAGTGAGTAAGTGTTTTAATTTGCAAGAACATGGTAGAAGTAGATACAGTTGGTCGTTAGTATAGAGTACAGCATATTTTATCATAGGTACTTTGATGTGCAAATTTTATACAGTAGTAAATTATTAGATGAGATTAACTAAATTATATAAGATATTACAATTATTATCAATGTATTACACATGCAGAATTACAGTATTGAATTGCCCTGGATTTATTACAAACATCAAAATGTCATTGTGATAATAAATAAAAAATTATATTATTAATTATATTAATGTCGTTAGTATGCAAATTATAGATTTCTATTCACTAAAATGTCAAATTATCATTAAGATATTCACGGATGTCATAATACATTTAGTGCTTTTATTAGGAGCGTTTTTAAAAACTAATAAGCTCTTATGACTAATATTTGGCATGGTTGTATTTTTTGACTCTGAAACCCCCGAACTATGGTTATGCTGCGATTCAGTGGACGATGGCGATACCAAATTTTGTGGTTCATCCGAGTTTAGTAAGTACGCGGGCTTGAGACGATCATTGGATATATTACTTATTCTTCATACAATATTATTTAGCGGATTTAGTCGCAATAATTGACTTATTTAAAGGCATAAACACCTCTGTTATTCTCCTACGTTTCTACCGGCTTGCAACGGTCGTGGTCGCGGAGGGACTCCTTGGTCCTTGTGAAGCGCGGATTTCGGCAGCTACCTTCACTTGTTTTATATTTTAATTTTATCCACACTGTCGGTACTTCGACAAACTACACTTATGACGTCTACACACTGATGAGTTGTGTTAATGCGGCGTTGTTTACATTTGTTGATGACTGGGTTCCAAGTGGTCGATAGTCTGTATCCGTCCTCCCGGTTGAAATTTCTATGTTCTTTTATTTCAACCGCTTCATGTACTATCCTGGAGTAATAGTGGTTTGGTTCAGATTCCAGCAAATGCTCAGCTATGGCAGATTTATTAATTTGTCGATTTATTACAGCTGCGATATGTTCCTTGACCCTTTCAGGAATCGTTCGTTTGGTCTGTCCGATACAGGAGAATCGAACTTGTAGACGCCTGGTGTTTGTAGAGGAATAACGTCCTTTGGGGTACGCAGATTGTGCGCTACCTTGCAGAGCGGACTGTATACAGTCTTGATGGAGTATTTCTGTAGTACTGTTCCAACTTTGTCCGTCACTCCCTTGATATAAGGCATGTAAGCCGGCAGAGTGCTTACTTCAGATTTGCGGTCCTTCTTCTTCCGACGGGGTATCTCCTTTTTGTATCCATTGCGCCTTAGTACCTCCTGAACATGTGACAATTCACTGTTTAAGTGTTCAGGGTCACAGAGGTCATACGCTCTGTTCACTAACGAGGACACTACGGATTCCAAATGTCGCGGGTGATGATGCGATCATGCGTTGAGATACCTATCAGTGTGCGTCGGTTTTCTGTATACAGTGTGTCCAACGATGTACCATTAGCTCTCACTGTCACTTTGACGTCCAGAAAGGGTAACGGTCCGTCTACCTCCATTTCAAATGTGAACCGGATGTTCGGATGTACGGAGTTCAATTTGTCTGAAAATTGTTCTATGTCTTGCTTGTTGCCCAATTCAACAAAAATCTTCGTATGGTGGCTGAAGCATTTTAGATATAGTGTCTCGCCTAATAAAGACATGACTGCAGACTTTGAGGTCAGGGTGTATAAAAATTGCCCTAGAATCCCTTCGTATCATAGGTTTAGGTTTTAAACTACTGATAATTTCCTTTAAGTGTTGTACATATTCATATGAGTCATAAGTTTTTTCATACGTTCTATCAACCTCAAAAAGATTATTTAATTCGAACCAGTAGTTAATAAAATTATCGCGTTAATACAAACAAACTTTTCAGCTTCTAAAATATTAGTAAAGTCGTTGGATGGCACTCGAAAATCTCGCTCGCCGATGAATACTAATTATATATTTATACCAGACAACTATTTCAAATAAATACTAATGCCTTCATTATTAATGCAATCTTACCTTAACCTTCAATCTTACAAATGCTCGATAATTTGTAAGTCTAATCGAAGGCTTATCCAACAGACAGGCGGTCCTTCACGAGTTCGGTTCGTCAAACTAATTGCTTTTTAAATTCAACGCTTAAGTTGTTAATTTTTTTATCTCCATTTGTCTTTCGCTGTGTCAATATTTTCTATATAGATGAAAATATCGATTGAGAATAAACTATTTTTATGACACTCATAACCTGTTGTTAGTAACAATTAAAACTAATTTATTATCTCCATCGCGTCATTTATTTGAAAAAGAGGTGAAATAAATTTAGCAAAAGCTAATGACAAAGACAAAAAATATGTAAGAGTCTAATATATAGAGATTAACAGAAACAAAACTTAGGAACACTGTTTAAATCTCGTTTATGTTCATCCTAACAATCTCTATAGAAGCGTCGCATTTAACGTCGCATGTAACAAGATTTTATGAAAAAAAATAATTATAAATCTAGTTCAAATATTTATTATTCAAAGGCGTAAATAACTCACGAAACTTTCTAGAACAAATTAAATCAACACATATCGTTAAAAAGGCATAATGGCATACACGCAATTTCTCCTTCACATACATGTCGTCATGCCTTTTATCCCCGAAGGTGTAGGCAGAGGTGTATTTCTACACCCACTTTTCGCCAGATATACTTTAGTCCCACGTAATAAGGGGCGAGCCTATTGCCGTACCGGGCACATTTCCAGACTCCGTGCTGCTACTGAGAATTTCGTGACAGAAAAACCCAATAACACTGCCCGACCCAGGAATCGAACCCGGGACCTCCCGATCCCACGCGCACATTTATGCTGCGAGACCAACGAGGCAGTATAGGGTTTGATATCGAGTTTTCCTTCTCTACGCAAAGATGGTATTTGCATCATGTTATCCCTTAGTCGCCTCTTACGACACTCACGATGGTGACACTTGTATTCTATGCCGTCAACCACACGCCCATTCTCCTTCAATCAAATACATTTCAACTATCCAATTACACTTTAACCCGAAAACAAAAATAAAGTTGGTTTCAGTAATTACATACAGTTCAGTTTGAAATTCGACTCGACGTGATTGGAATAAATTACCCTTGCTCATATTTATGTTCAAAAATATCGACAAGACCTTGGGATTGGAAAGTGAGACGATTTGCTTGAAATAAAAAGACTGAAAAAAGTCACCTAACAACAACGTGCTTCTTAGAATCGAAGTTCACGTTAAATTATTGCATTCAAAAGAACGAAAATTGGATAAGGTTATACAAAAAGTGACATACTTATGATATTATTACCCAGTATCTGTTCCTCGGTATATTATGTTTTACAATAGCTTCACCTACTTAGTCAAATCAGCCTATATTAATGCCTACAAAATCCTCTATCTTTTAGTTAAAGCACTAGGTATTTAAATCGGTTGAACCATCCCAGAGATTACCCCGGACAGACAGAAAAGCAAACACAAAAAGAATTGTGTTTGTTTATGACTTGTTACCGTGTAACTATTTGTTCTTTGAAAAACACAGTTATTTTGAAATCACGGACAGACACTTCAATTGTATTTACAACTGCGTATGTATAGATGATACGCGGTAAGTACGCGTCTTATAATGAGGCTGACATAAGCGTGATATAAATCACACATCTAAGAACTAATTGTTTATTTACCGACATTTTATCTGATATTCATCCTTTATCCAAATTTTGGAGGACCTGTAATAGGCTTGGCCTACGAAGCACTCTACGATTGATACAAGATGGTAATAAAATCAATCTTAAACCATTTTTGTATATTTTTGCCATTGCTATGTATAGTTAATATTTTTGCGATATGTATTTTTTTTTTTTATTTTATTCAAAAGGAACAACAAACAGCTACAATATCAAATACAGAAACTAATATTACATAATATTCATCACAATATTGCAGCCCACAACGCTGTTCACAGATTATCAGTAGGATACATAGAGAAAATCACTAGAGTGGCGTATTATATACATAATAGAAAATATTTAACTTTCGTGTTTAGGTAAGCGTTTGAATATAAAATAAATGAAAAGTGAAAAAAGAAGAAGTTGAAGAAAATAGGAAGAAAGAAAGCGAGAAATTCATGTGAGCTCCTTAAGTATAAGTCTTTTGAACCTATAGATAGGACACGTAAAAATATCTATATGTTCAAAAGACTTATTATAGGACTCGACCATTCTGCGCACAGGCGAACGCAACCCAGAGTTGGACTTGCAAGAGCCCACTGAAAACAATCTGCCAGCGCGTACCTTTCGCCTATGGACGGTCCTAGGAACCACATAGCATAGCATATTACACAAATCAATACAGTCAAATTTATTCCTAACTATGTTATAAAAATTTACGGCTTCTAAGTACTGGCGTCTATTTTCCAGTGTCGGAAGCTTGTACTTGGTAAGCAGATTTTGGTACGACAAGTGATAGCCATAACATCTATAGTGCATGGAACGCAAGAATTTATACTGAACATGCTCAATCATTTCAATATACTTTTTGTACAATGGACTTCAGACGGACACGGCATACTCTAACTGAGAGCGTACTAGGGCCTTATACAAGCAGAGATAGGAAGAAGTATTTTAAAAGTCAATTGTAGAACGCATTATAAATCCAAATAGTTGGTATGCTTTACTAACAATTTTACCTATATGTAAGTCTAAGCAAAGTTTAGAATCAAGGACAACACCGAGATCACGAATAGAGTCCAATTTAATCAAAGGGGCATCGCACAGTGTGTATGTGTGTTTTATAACAGTTTTATTTTTAGTAAAATTTACGAAATTACATTTTGGGAGACTTAATTGCAGCTTATTTTTCTGACAATAGGAGGATAGTCGGTCCAAGTCTTGTTGAAGCAGAAGGCAGTCATTTAGATTTCGTATGGCTCTATACACCTTGAGGTCTTCGGCGTATAAAAGGAACTTGGTATTGTGGAAGCACTGATGTCATTTACATAGAGGATGAACAAAAGGGGACCAAGTATAGACCCTTGAGGAACACCAGAAATCACCTGTGCTATGTTAGATTGGTGACCATTCACTACAACCCTCTGACTCCGATTCGTAATATAAGATGCAAACCATCTTAAAAGATTACCGCGGATACCGTTAAAAGAAATTTTGTTCAGAAGTATTTCATGGTCCACCTTATCGAAAGCCTTACAGAAGTCTGTATACACAGCATCCACTTGAACACGGCTATCAACGTTATCAAACAAAAAACTTGAAAACAGCAAAAGATTAGTATTTGTTGATCGCCGTTTCACAAACCCGTGCTGTTGTTGAATTATGACATTGTGAAATATCGGATAAATTTCATTGTGCACTAATCTTTCGAATAGTTTCGATAAGGTAGACAGGATGGAAATGGGACGATAGTGTTCTACGTTGCGTCTGGAACCGCTTTTATGAACAGGTACAATATACGCCTGCTTCCACAGCTTTGGAACAACTTATTTTTTATTGCTTATCATTTTCATAATATTGCATTATATTATGAAACCTGATAAAATGATACAAAAAACTTTAAATGAACGGTGGGAACCAATAACCTCCAACTTTCAAAGCACCTTAACGCCCGAAAAATTCATTCATCATCATCCTCCTAGCGTTATCCCAGTTTCAACCTGGGGTCCGCTTACTAGTTTAACTGGATTTAGCTGAATATTAGCTTTTCCACAGAGGGACTGCCTGTCTGACCTCCACAACCCGATGGGATAGCGATATTCCATGGTTTAGACTAGTGTCAGTTTATTTAGAAGGTACTGACGCCCTAAAACGATTGTCAAAGATCTTCATGTCAATCGGGACCGATGGCTTAACGTGCTGTCCGAGGCACGGGAGATAATTAACAATTCAATATGCACATAACTCCGAAAAGTCAGTGGTGCGCGTCGTGGATTCGAACCCGATACCCTCTGCATGGCAGGTTGTTGGTATCTCCACTTGGCTATCGCTGCCTAAAAAACCTAACAAATTAATATTCATTATATGTACATAATTAACACTACAAACTATAAATATCTAGATGCTATACATAATTATAAATCTGCGTTGCCTCTAGAGTAATACCCGGAAGAAAGTAATAAGTGTATTTTATAACATAACGATGCGTGTTGAAAGCAAAGCTGTTTTTCTTCATTTTCTCGCAAGCTGAGAACATTGGTGGTGTTTGTTGTAAGAATGGGGCAGACTGCAGAGGCAGTGATAACTTAGTAGAAAGACCAATAGACTGCTTTTTCATAGTTATGTACACTTCTAATTCATAATATGTAATTAAGAATTAGACCCGATCATTGGAGAGCACTTCTGTCTATATCATGAAGATCTTTGAGAAAAGTTATAGAGGGTCAGTATCCCTAAATATAGATCGATAAAGACTGCATTCGTATTCCAGTGTATAGTATGTGCGTCTACTGATCCCATGGGAGATTCCAGGTGAAAAGAGTTACTGAATTTTTCAGAAACCTCAGTGTGCCTAATAACGGCAATAGGCTCGTCCTCTATTACGTGGGACCCAAAAACGCATAACGTTACACGATGTAGGTGTAATATTATACCTCTGTTTACCCTTTGGGGATACAAGTGTGAGCCAATAAAAAACAATTACCTTTCATATCAAAAAAATATATATTGCGTTCTTGTTACGTTATCAGTTACGTAAAAAATCCATTGAAAGTAAACAATGTTATCATATTGTTGTTGGATATACAGGGTGTCACAAGACCCATCACCAAGCCGAACTCTACTCGCTTTCATCATCATGCCAAGTAATACTAAGCAAAAATAATAACTCTTTTTTTTTCAAGTAGACTCATTTTTAAACGGCAATTAAATTACGCGCGTGTAATGCTTGAAATACCTACGTATCAATGGGGTCATAGGACATCTATAGAAAATATTGGCAGGCTAAATCCATCGATTTTGTACCTAATTTGAAAAATTGTATGGTCACTTTGAGCCTCAATATGTCTTGAACCAGTAATTTTGCAGGTATGGTGCCGAAGTATAAAATATTCGTAATGATTGGTACGGATATGGCATTTCAATTTTCGTTAAGGGTCTTTTTACACCCTGTATGTACGTTTAGATAAAATGTAATACCTACTATTGTTTTTTTTTTACCTGAATATAAAAGAAAATCTAGACTGCGTCCGATCCCAAACTGAACAAAATTATTACAACCTTTGTAGTTTGGTATTTCATGGGTGTCGTTTTCAAAGCAGACAAAAGCAACATAACAAAGCCACGCTATTGAAGATTTATTTGGCGTTGAATTGTTTTGGTTAAATATAATGCTACTGCGACGTTTGTCAGATGAATGCCTGCACAAGATAAACCGAGGATTAGTCTCTATTACGCAGATAGAATTTCGAAGTTTTAGGTATTCACAAGGGTATAATTCAATTGATGATGAGTGACAGAGTTTCTACAACTTGGAGTACACTAAAGCTCGTGGTTGCTATAGCTCAGTAAAATTTAGTTAGTGCGGTTTTTGAGCTGTTTATTTATGTCACTATGTTTTTTTATTATTCTTTGTATTTAGTTATTGTGTTAACTTAGCTTGTAACTTGTACAATGGTTTTTGTATTTCAAATTTATTTTTAACTAAACTTCATCTGCGGCTCCATCCGCGTGAATATACCTACACCTAAACCTTGCTCAGGAATCACCCTTTCTGTTAATGAAAGCCGTTCAAAAATCCCTTCCGTAGTTTTCGAATTTGTCGCGTTCACACCGACGGACAGTAAGAAAAGGTGAAATCCATTTCTCCAAAATATTGAATACTATTATAAAAGCGAATCTATGAAATACTTTATTATTTTGTTTGCATAAAAAAATACGTTTCCGTGTGGTGACGGATTAAGAATATGGAATATCACCACCCCATATCATCCCATGGGTGTCGTAAGAGCCGACAGAGGGAGCATACTATGCAGAGAACAGCACTGTAAGAGAAGGAAAACTTGATACAAACCCTATACCAACCCGTTTGGCCAGCGTGGTATAGTAGGCCAATTCCGCCTTTCAAAGGAGAGGCCTAGTCAAGCAGTGGACTGTTAAAGGCTGATGCTGCTGCTGTGATGATGATAATGATAAAAAAATACAATATTGTAGTATTTTCAATACAATGTAAACTAGTGTACACGTAACATTTTAACTGTATTACTTATTTAATATATTATAATATATACATACATACATACATATCGTCACGACTTTTATCCCCAAAGGGGTAGGCAGAGGTGTATTTCTACACCCACTTTTCGCCAGATATACTTTAGTCCCACGTAATAAGGGGCGAGCCTATTGCCGTACCGGGCACATTTCCAGACTCCGTGCTGCTACTGTGCTACTGAGAATTTCGTGACAGAAAAACCCAATAACACTGCCCGACCCAGGAATCGAACCCGGGACCTCCCAATCCCACGCGCACATTTATGCCGCGAGACCAACGAGGCAGTCGTATAGGGTTTGATGTCGAGTTTTCCGTCTCTACGCAAAGATGGTATTTGCATCGTGTTATCCCTTAGTCGCCTCTTACGACACCCACGGGAAGATAGGGGGTGGTGACACTTGTATTCTATGCCGTCAACCACACGGCCTAATAATATATGGACAAGACAAATATTTATATAGGTTCTAATAACACAGTATTAGTTATTTGATTATTTTAAAACGTAAGCTAAGCGTCAATAAAGCTAGAGAGATATGTGTGGATGTTTTAAAATGACGATCAGTAGTCTTTGCCTTCCCCTTCGGGAGACAGGCGTGAGTATGTATCAAATGTAATACAGGAAAATCATGCCTAGGCTTATTCCTTCTTTTGAAAGTTTTATTGCTTGGCGTTATTCGTCCAATACCTATTGCTTTTATTGCTGATCTTTTTTTTGTATTTCAAAATTGGTTTTATGTAAATGTTATCAATATATCAATTTCATTCGTAGAGTTCTATAGTTTTTCTAAAGCTTACCGTTTAAACAATACAAAAGTTTTCTAAGGAATATCAGAATCTAGCAATGTATTTATAATAACATCGTTGTAATAGTCCACCCACTTGTTACTAAAACTGTACAAGTTTTCGTGACGAGTTAAACATCTTTTCTGGAAAATTCTCCGATCGAATAATGTAACATTTACTTTATCTACACAAATATAATAAAGCTGAAGGGTTTATTTGGTGTAGGTAGCTTTAGGAGAAACTTGAAGAAGTGGTTTCTATCTGAACAAAAATCCAGCACGTAATTTTCATCCGTATTTATATATTCTATATATTATACTTATTATATCTAAATTATTGACTATAATATTATCTGTTGTTATATTGTTATTTGTGTACTGTTATCCTGTATTTCCCTAGCCTAACTTTTATAGTATTTATTATATATTGTACCTACTATGGTAATCGTCCGTGACAAGCTCTTGGGTTTCAGCTGAAAAACAGCGCTGCGGTCATCCGTAGCACAGGCTGAGCTGTGACCTTTTAGACACACTGTACAATATATACCAATTTTTTTTTCTGGTTTAATTTTTTTTTGTATTTTAGTTTTGTTTTTAATGTCAAACTTTGTTATCTTTTAATTGGTGTGTCTAATAAATGTTTACTTTCTTTCTTTCTTTCTTTCTTTCTTTCTATTTGTTTGTTTGGTTGGTTCCAAGTTTCCTTTTAGGATATTTCGTTATAAACGAGTAAGAAAGTGGGTCCACTGATTTACTTGCTCGTAACATTCATTCACCCGCAGAACTTCAGTAAATCCGTGACCACGGCGCTGGCAACAGTGCCAAAATATTGGATACTCGAAACAAAGGAAAGTGGAATATATAACGAAAGACAATTTGGAATTAAATTATTTCTGTCTTGGATTTGCAATTGCTCATTTATCGGGAAAGGCTAAAGTCTATATAACATCAAACCATAAGCTATGGGTGCGAAGCAGTAGCTCAAAATAACGTGTGTGTAATTGCGAGCTCAGTTAGTTATATATAAATCTATTCAAATCTAGGAGTGACAGATTCTGTCTACTGATAAATACATCATGGCAACAGAGATTTCGTTTATCATTCTTAATTGGCAATTAAAAGGAATTGCGTATTACGTAAATTGGGTAGTAGGCACACGAGGACAAGGCGAGAAAGGATGGTTTTGAAATACAAAAAGTACGTCAGACACGAGGCGATACTAGAACTTTATCGAATAACGTCTATTGTGGAGAGTTCTCAAAATTAGTATATTCTACTATTTAATCAAGTGAATTTAAATTTAAGCACAGCTGTCATAATGATTGATTTGGGATAGAAAGCAAAACCATTAAAATGGCTTCGTTTATGAATATTATTTTGTGGATGTTAGCAGGGTTTTATTTCAAACAATTTTTTTACCTTTAACTTTGCCAGTTCTTGTTACTTTTATACAACCAAACAAAAGGAATTGGTTGAAAATATTATTATGTTGACGTTATAAAATGGTTTTATTTTGTTTTAAGTCAAACTGTTTTTTGCCTCTAATATTTCTAGTTCTCGCAAATATTATTCAACCAAAAAAAATAAATCGTAGGTAATGTCTAAGCTTAACTGTTTTCTAAAGCGACTCTTCTCAAAAAGTCAAACGATTCAGTCTGAAAACAAAACATAAGTTTCAGACTCATATTTTAGTGTGCAAAAGACATAATATTATAAATGGTTACCTACCTCACTACAAAGGTATATTTTCGTTTAAACTGCTGTTACAAATATTATTCAGTAAAATAATAAATGATCAAGCTACCAAATCGACTGCACGGTTGGCGTAGTGGTTTAAGCGGTCTTCTCGCCACTTGGCACTGCGCCGCGTGTCGTGGGTTCGATTCCCACACGAGACATGATGAGATGAAAAGAGTTATGAATGTAGAGGAAGCGTCTGAGGTTTGTTAGGATAGAAGCAAGTAGCGTAACGTTGTCTCTGCCTACTCCGAAAAAGGCGTGAGTATATGTATGTTTTTCCGATAAAGAAGTGAATACTTTTACAGCATTTTACATCGCTAGATGTACCCATTGTTGGGAATAGTGAGCTCTTTCTCCCGTAGTAACTTGGGTACCAAGTACTACGCGTGCATTGTCAGGTGCGAACCGAATACGTGAACGTATTATGTAAGCGCAGGTCACTTTTTTTTTTCTATACTATACGCCTGTATCCTCGGAGGGGTAGATAGAGGTGTAATATTACACCCTCATTTTGCCATGAATTTTTTTAGGTCCCATGTAATAGGGCCTGCTGAGTGAACCTACTGTCGTTACCGGGCACACCACCAGACCCGCGCTGCTACTGAGAATTTGGAACAACCCAGTAACACTTTTGCAACCCGGGACCTCCGATCAGCAGTCGCATGCGCTATCCACTCGACCACGGAAGCACATCTAATTATTTAAAACCAATAATTGTCACCACCCCATATCATCCCATGGGTGTCGTAAGAGCCGACAGAGGGCGTATATCATGCAGAGAACAGCACTGTAAGAGAAGGAAAACTTGATACAAACCCTATACCAATCCGCTTGGCCAGCGTGGTATAGTAGGCCAATTCCTCCTTTCAAAGGAGAGGCCTAGTCCAGCAGTGGGCTATTAAAGGCTGACGATGAAGATGATGATGATGATGAACACGATTGGCAAGAAAATTATTAAATTGACATACGAATGTCAATACTAGATTAATTGCGTTACCGTACACATGCCGTACACAAATAATATATAACCAAAATATGATGTTTGATCATAAAATTGTGACGGCAGAGAGGTGCGTCACATAATGTGGAAATACGTATTAGTTTCATGCTCCAATAATTTCTATTTATCTTGAATAATAGGTTACGTGTCATCAAAAGAAGATGTTGATATTTATGGTTAGTTTTTCTTTTAACTTTGTACACGTGGTTTACAATATACATAGGTAAAGCTTTTACAACGTACATATTTGATCAGGTATATATACTTTGAGGAGATTTGAAAACTGTGGTTTCCTATTATTTTAGTATGGCTAGGAAGAGACCACTAGAAATAAGATTAGTGTAATTATTTTTAAAACTTTTGCGAGTTTTTTACTTCATGCAATTTTATTGAAACGGGTCTTATTAGCGATATCTATACATAAATACGTGAAGCGAAATTTTGTGATCCCTTTTTAAGAGAAATGCGCGAACGGGGGATTATGAAATTTAGCACACTTATTGCTTACATGTAGAAGGTAATATTTTTATTTAATATGCATTAGAAATATATGATTTAAAAAAAAATAAACGTTAGCTATACACTCAACCATTTGCCACACACACACACAGACACACACGCATGACATGTATACGTATACAGTATTACTCCACTTTCAAACTGGAAAGAGATATTTTTGTCTGTGCAGCAGCAGTAGACAATTGTGAGCTGCAACAATATATATACCACGGTCAGTTATAATCATGATTGTACACTACTTGTGCACTAACGTGGACTTGCATCCAGTTGTTAAAAATCTTGGGCTTCATATGGATGCTTCGCTTAATTGGCGAACTCAGGTAAGTCAAAAAGTCACTGGTACTTTACGCGCACTCTACCGTCTTAAGAACTTTCTCCCATCCAAGACTAAAGTGATGCTTGTGCAAACTTTAATCTTTCCTTTAATCGACTATGCTGATGTGTGCTACTACGACCTGAATGCAGATCTACTCAATAAACTTGATCGTCTTCTCAATAACTGCATTCGATTCATTTTCAATCTTCGTAAGTATGATCACATATCTGCTTATCGTTCTCAATTGAAGTGGCTTCCTATTCGTCAAAGACGCAGCTTGCGTGCTCTCACTACTCTTTATACTATCCTTATGTCCCATACCTCCCCTGAGTATTTAACTTCTCACTTTCAATACCTGTGTTCCAACCACGACCTAAACCTTCGCTCCTCTCATAATCTTCTACTCTCAGTCCCTTCTCACAATTCTGCTTTTGTACACTCTTCGTTTTCAATTCAATCTATTCTTCTATGGAATGCCCTCCCGTTCGAGATCAGGACGTCAGATACAAAGTACAAGTTTAAGTCTACGATTAAGGAGCTCCTGTTGGCTAAGGCAGCAGTAACATCATAGAATAACATTGTATTATCTCATCTAGTTGTTATAATATTCTAATATATATGGTTATATTTATTTATTTATTTATATATATATATGCTTATGTATATATTATTATGTATATAATGTATTTATATAATTATGTATGTATTTTATAATATATTCTATATGTAAGAATTTTGATCACCGTAATTTATTCAGTATACAATACACCTACCTTTCTCTCTCTACACCACTCAAAGGTAGACTGTGAGACAATGCCCTTGGCATTAAGTCCGCCTGTACACTCGATGTGTATGAAGTTTTAATAAATAATAATAAATAAATAAATTGTCTTAGATGCAGCGAAAATCTTATCTCATCAGCTTTAGTCCTTAGATCAGTAGAAGAAACTTTGTCAGGGTACGCCGCAAGACCAGCTCACATTTTTGCCATCTAGCCTCTGCATGCCATCCACACACCAGTCACCCCCTCAAGTCATGGATCCACCTGGCTGGAGGGCTACCAACATTTCACTTGCCAATGGCCTCAATTCATGAACCTGCCTACTCCAGCGCTCATTAATTCTACAACAGATATGCCTAGCACACTACCATTGTACAGTTTTCGGCACTTTTGCAGTATGTCAGTTACTTTAGTCTTCTGTCATATTATCTCGTTCCGCGCTGTCTCTTAGCCAGACCTCTAGAACGAATCTTTTCATAGATCTCTGAGGATGTCATGACATGTATTCGGTGGCCTAGCTACACCGTCACGTGCCACGCCTCAGCTCCGTACATATTGACTGGCAAGCCGCATTGATTGAATATTTTGGGTCTCCAGGTGTACCTCGCTTAAGACTTTTAACTTCTACTGAAAATAATTGAGCCTAGCATCTTGGGATATCATTTTATACAATTTTTATGACCTCAGTTTATAAGTAATATAAAATTCTTGCGTAAATTACTTTCTACGTAAAAAGTTTCTGATAATATCACCACAATTTAATAGTAATATATCTGAAAAGAGAAAGTTTGCGAAAAGTTAGCCCCAAATTGAATATTTTGAACATCCAATTTGCTCTGGCAATCCGGAAGTCGAGTTTGACCGATAAAAATAAATTATTAACGAAATTACAACTTTAGTTTGGATAAAGAGGATTTTCGCTTAGGAAAAGGTGGAAAATTGGTATCAATTTTGCTACTTAATATATTTTATAATATATTTTTGCAATGCCATAACAGGTAATTTAAATATGATAACACCCTCTATATAAAAATATTCCGGTTCGGACAACACCGTTCTATATCTCTTGTTAAATATTCCATTGTATTCGGCTGATATATTCCTCAAAAATAGACTAAAGGTTTTAACGTGACATTCGCGGAGAAGAGTTCAAGCATCAGGTGTGAACGAACACAATCTGGTGTTTAAACACCAACGCAACATGATATTAATATCAAACAAGTTGGCACTTACAGGAATGATTAAATACTATCCCACCAATAACATTCTGTAAAAAAATAGGCTCAACTTTGTCTAGAGATTTCATTACTTTATAAAGATAAACAAGCAGCTCCATTGAGACTAGGCTATTTTTTTACAGAATAGTTTTGCTGTGATTTCACTTCTTTTTGTAGAAATAAATTTTTGCAAATATAGTCGGTCGATAACGCTAATTGTTTGGGTGTGCTCTTACGGTTTCTCATCAGGGTAACCAGGTAGTCCAGATCTTCTATGATCCTAGTCGTGGTCGTTTTTCTTCTATGGGGGCATTAAACTCTACCTCTTTACCTCCGTGTAGACTGCCTTCGTGGTACAGTGAATAGCGTATGCGACTGCTGATCGGAGGTCCCGGGTTCGATTCCCGGATCGGGCAAAGGTGTTACTGGGTTTTTTCAAATTCTCAGTAGCAGCACGGAGTCTGGTGATGTGCCCGGTAACGGCAATAGGCTCGTCCCCTATTACGTGGGATCTTAAAGTTAATGGCGAAATGTGGGTGTAATATTACGCCTCTGCCTACCCTTTCGGGGTACAGGCGTGAGTCTATAAATAAAAAATAAAAAAATAACTCTACCTCTTTACCAAATTTCAGCGCTCTAGGTCAATGGGAAGTACCAGTTCTAGTTTGATGATCAGAGAGTCAGTGTGTCGGTGTCGAAAATGCTAAACTTTGATTTCGCTTAGCTTCGGAACTAAATGACGTAACGACTTGAAATTTTGGATTTCAAGTGTGTGATTATAGGTGCTAGCTATAATATAATAGCTATAAAGCTAGCTCACTAGATGTCAATTTCATTGTTCCACTCTCATCCAGAGGTTCTCATATAGGGGCCTGAAAATGCGGCAAAATGGTGCCAGAAAAGGATAGTACGGCAGTGTTGCTTCGCGCTCGACTTGGCGGGGGCACTGCTGTGACCCCCGATCTGTTTAATAATATAGTGTTTATAGCGTGGCTTGACTTGCCGTTCGCAACAAATGTGCAAAGTAAAGCAACGTTGGCAGAGGTCAACAGTTGGATGACCACATGTTGTGGCATTTATATCAGATCGCTGCCGTGATTCGGTGGGCTCGTGGTTAGTCGAAGGTGTCACAGTGTCATAGAAACTACAACGCCAGGGTTGGCCTTATACGTACTTACAGGAACACGAAGAAGTTTGACATAGCTTGATACGAAAAATTTAAAGAAAATTTTAAACGCTTTGTTTTTTACATTGCATTTATTTTTGAAGATACTTTATATTAGTGAAAAAAGTCTTTCTTCGGCAATTATTGGTTCAAAGTGTACAGCAAAAATATCACAATGCAAATTATCTGTACTGTCTTTTGAAGTACTTATTTATTATTCTGAGGTAAATAATAGGAATACAATTATACATTCATACTTTATCTTCAGAACTTGCTTTGCTTTATTTATAACATCGTTTACAAACTTTGTTGATACTATAATTATAATATAAAGGATAGAGATAGTGATTGGTCTACATCGTGCAAAATTATCGGTTATTATTTCTAAATCGGTCGAAATTATGAAACACATAGGGAATACATTAAATTACTTAACGGGAGAGAACCTTTTATGAAATATTGTTTCAGATATAATAATTCTTACTCTCTTTTGGATTTCGCTTTTAGATTTAAAGAAATAAATCTTATGTATATCCCAAAAATGGGCATCTTTCTCATGATTTGAAAAGTGTACAATCATAAAATTATACTGTAATGTGAATAAGGCTAGCTCATGATTATTTCATTTACCAGTAAGCCTCAGTGATTGTCTCCGGAAATTGCCTTCTCAGTTGAACTTGAACACAGCAGAACGGAAATTTTCTGTCGCAAAGCAGGTTATTGGATGGTCGGTCATGTTTGTTTCCTGAATTATGGACAGAGCAAGAGCTGAGAGTATATTTGTAAAGTACTGGACATAGTGATATCCAGGCTGGTTCTTGAAGGTAAGACTAACACAAATCTAAAATATTCGAATTTCTCCACAAGTTCTTCGCTGTCTATCTGAATATATATTTTGCTTTATTTGTTTTTTTTTTAACTAGATAGTTCTTAGTCCAGGAATAAATGCAGTGTTGCGGGTAACGTTACAAACATTAAATCAACGAATAGATGATAAGTATTCATCTACACAACAATAATATCAATCTCACAGTGTCATCTATTATAGAAAAATATTTTTACCTTAATAAATTAAATATTTTTTTCATCATCATCATGATGATGATGATGAAATTAAATATGTTTTATGACGATAAATTCTCCATCAACTGCTTGTTATGGATACACCACGAGAAATCTGACCAGTACTTTCTGATAAGCGCGTTCAGCCAAACAAAATCTTCAGCTTCATAATATCAAGTATCTTCTACTTCGTCATCACACTCTTAGCAGAGTGGTCGTGGTCGTCACGTTAGGGGTGGTGGCAAGCCTCACAATCCGTCGCCATTCCTCCCGTACTGCAGCCCTTCTCGTACATTCATGGAGTGGACCATTGAGTGCAGTTTTAACTTGGTCGGTCCAACGCATGGGTGACCTGCCGCGCGCTCTTGTGCCTTCAACCTTCCCCTGAACCACAAGTCGTTCCACAGATGTGTCTCCACGACGTGTGATATGACCAAAGAAAGTCAGAATACGACATTGGACGATAGAAGAAAGACGCTGCTTGATTCCGAGTTCTTCAAGGATTGAGACGTTGGTTCGGAATTGCGTCCAGGTTATGCCAAGCATTCTTCTCCAGCACCACATTTCTAAAGCGTCAATCTTCTTCTTCTCGCACTCTCTTAAAGTCCACGTCTCAGCACCGTAGAGGAATATGGGAAACACCAATGCCCTGACAAGTCGCATTTTAGTGGCCTTTGTGATATTTCTGTTTCTCCATATTTTTCCGAGCCGGTCCATGGCGGATCTGGTAACAACCATGCGCCGCCTGATCTCATCCGCGCATCCACCACTGTTAGATATGAGTGCCCCAAGGTAAATATACGATTGAACGACGTCGCAATTTGCAATTTTAGTTACTTCGGGTGAGTTATTGTTAGCTCGATCGACAATCATGATCTTCGTCTTGCTGCGGTTTATCTTCAGCCCGAAATCAAGGCTAACTTGCTCCATTTTTCTCAACAAGGATTCCATGTTTTCGATGCTCGTTGCGAATAGGGTGGTATACATATCAAGTATAGATCATGTAATTCTAAGCATATTTGCCCTTAGTTGCATCCAATTGATTTACAAGTCTCTTGAATAAATTAAGAATCTTCATTGTTCACTTTGAACTACAACCTAAAGATATACTTACTGCGTAATATTTACTCCAATAAAAAACAGTCATCCATAAAAAAGTGGCCTCCATTTCCTGAACCTTATGTAATACAATGCATAATAAACAAATGAATAATAAACTTGGAGATGCTAAAACTAACACTACCCAATTCACTAGACACCATAACGGAAATAATTAATAAATCTCTCACTACTTATACTTTCCCGGATATGTGGAAACACTCTATTGTAAGACCTATACCCAAGACCAGTCAGCCAAATTGCACAAAAGACCTACGGCCTGTTAGTATTCTGCCCTGTCTGTCGAAGGTGCTAGAGAAAGTTGTGTATTCACAAGTCATGGAATATCTTGAAGAATCCAATATTCTTCCTGACAAACAATCAGGCTTCAGAAAGGGACGTGGAACGGCCACTGCTTTATGCGATGTGGTGGGTAACATTCTAGAGGCTAGGGATCGTGGAGAGGGTACAGCCTTAATGCTTCTGGACTGCTCCAGGGCATTTGATGCCATTGATACATCTTTGCTCCTGTCCAAGTTAGCTTACTATGGATTTACACCAAGTAGCATAAAATGGTTCAACAGCTACCTCACAAATAGGTCTCAGCATGTGGAGGTGCGTAGGGAGGATGGCACAGTTTTATCGTCATCCACTCTTGAGCTGAAAAGAGGAGTCCCACAAGGCTCAATTCTCTCAACATTGCTTTTTATCCTATATACAGCTGACATCACTGCATCATTTAAGTTTTGTAACTTCCATATGTATGCAGATGATACACAATTATATCTGCCTTTCAAGCCTGTTGATACCATGTCAGCTGTAAGGAAGATAAATGAAGATCTTGAAAGGGTGATTGAATGGTCTAGGAAGCATGCACTAATATTAAATCCTGCTAAATCAAAATGTATGATCCTGGGAAGCAAACAGCAGGTACAATCAATATTAAAAATTATTCCTACTATAACTATGGATGGGCAAAAGATAGAAGGGGTTAAAGTGGCATATAATCTAGGTTTGCTAATTGATTCTGACTTAAAGTTTGAAGAACATATAAATAATGTAGTAAAGTATTGTTTCTATAGGTTAAAAATACTATATAAAATACAGAACTATTTAAGTATAAACCTTAGAAAACAGCTGGTTGATAGTCACATCTTATCTAGGTTTAACTACTGTGATGTAGTGTACGGCCCCTGTTTGCTGGCAAGGACCAAAAAACTTATACAACGAGTGCAAAATGCTTCTGCACGTTATTGTTTTAAGATTCCAAGACGTCATCATGTAACTCCATACTTAAATGAAAATAATGTTTTGAAAATGGAGTCAAGACGGAAATTACACCTAGCCAGCTTACTCTTCGGTGTGATAGCAAATCAAAAGCCTACATACTTGTATGAGAAGTTAGATTGGCGACAAAGTCACTACTCATATTCCATAAGACCCGCATCGAGACCTCTATCTCTATCCAAACATTCCACAACGGCATACTGTGGAAATTTTAAATTTGCAGCAGCAAAAATCTGGAATGATCTGCCTCCTCCCATAAGGGACCTGAAAACAAAAATATCTTTCAAAAGTAAACTTAAAAGTTATTTGCTATCACAGCAAAAGCTATAGCAACAAATTGCTAATTAAGTAGGTACCTTGAAAGTTATAGTCCACTAGCTTCAGGCGCTCCTTGCAGTACCTAGTATATTCCTATGAGCCTGCATAATTATACTCTAGGTACAAAATACCATCAGTTCAGCTCCAGCATTGGTATAGGATCTCAAATAAATAACAACTTATTAGCGTATTATGGTAATAATTCATATTGTACGTTGGTTATATTATGTTGTATACCCGATTTTTGTTTTTGAAATGTAGTTGTGCATGTACATGTTTCTCTTACCTTGTTTATGGTTTTTTAGATAGTAAGCTTAAACAATTGCTTAGTTAGGATTTTAAGCTTGTTTAAAAATACAGTGCAGTAGTTGTATGGCTCTGGCACTGACATAGGTGGATGGCAAGGAAGATCAGTACTGAGATGGTCCGTCGTGACCTTCGCAGTGTTTGCTGATTGCCAGCCGCAATTGTGACACACGACGTATAGTTCATTACTTTTGTTGTTACATTTTGTTTATATATTATATTAATTAGAATATTAGAATACGTGGCAAAGCACGTGGTGCCACGTAACAATAATCATGACTTTAATGACAACTGACATGTCAATGTAGCTGACAGTTAACAGTTACGTATCTGTCATACGTTTTATTTTTGCTTTGCCAATTAGCATAATAAATTTTATATATTTTTTTATTTTCATTTTAGGTTAAGCAAAACTGTACAATACTTATTGTGACTGTGCGGCGTGTTTTACAATAAAAGCATTTTTCTTTCTTTTCTTTCTTCTTTCTTTCAATGTTGTCGTAAGCTACCACGAATGCGTATAAAGCTAAATATAGAATAGTGTATTACCCCCCGTTGATGTCGTAAAACAACGCTGGACATTGTAATAAGTTTATGGACAGCAACAGGCTTCAATCATGATGATGATGATGAAATTAAATATATTTTATGACGATAAATTCTCCATCAACTGCTTGTTACGGATACACCACGAGAAATATCCTCCGTTATGGTTTTATATATATGCCTTATCTTCTAGAATAATTTATTTTTTGTAATATTCGGTAACTCATTGAACACCTCATAGAAGTCAGTTTAAAAAAATATATTCGAACACCTTATCTACGAAGGGGACTGTCAGACTCTTACTGACTAAAAACCAACCCGTGCTCCTCATGTACCCATGTGTCGGAGGGTAAGGTTTCACCGAAGCATTCCTCGCTACCCCGCGACGGGTATTGGCCCGCCAGATGGTTAGGCGGGCCCCGAACGAAACCCCCTTGGCGGCGGATGAAGATGTTGGGCTCCGCTGCCAAAACACTCAGCGGCCACAGAGGATAGGGAGGACGGCAACACAACACCGTATCTCCTCTTCCTCTGCGGCCCCACCGCGACGCAACGATGGTGCGCCCCCATTTGGTCGCGGGAGATAGGGCGCGCGGCAACGCAACACCAACACGCCTTTCCTCCCGTGACCGCACCCGACTGCGAAGGACAGAAAGAACTGTCCCCCGCACCCGCACCTTGGGACGCATCCTACGCAGGCCTCACGCAAACCCACGTGGAGCGTCCCCTCCCGGGATCCCGCTTAGCTTCACCGAGGGTGTACCTCAAACCCACGGTTACTGAGCCCCCCCACCACGACAAGATGGAGATCCCACGGGGGGATCTATAATGCCTGCCCACTGACACCCACGGAATGAAAGAGAGTAGTGGCACTTGTATTCTTAATCCACCACACGAAAATAAATATCGCCTTTTAAGTAAATAAAAATGTCACATAATAATAATATTCCATCTGTGTTGGTTCTCTAAGATAACTACAATAATGGAACTCAATTCATCCAACAATGTACGCAAAACGAATTCATGTACACAATTGTCGTACGTCCTGCAAGTGACAGATGGAATAGAAAGGTCTTTTATAATAGAAAGGTAGGAACAAATTGATGGTGTAACTTGAATGAAGTGATTCGCGCAAATACCTCTACGAATATTGTTTTTGCATAGGTCTGACCTCAAATGCCTACATGCTACAAATGTTTTGGGGTTGGTTGTGGTTCTGGCTTCCTTTGTCTACACGTTTTGTAAGCCGGTCAAAGATACGGGACAAGATGTTTATAGTCCTAAAATGAATTTCTACGTACTTAACAACCTTTGACAAATGTGACGTAATGCATACAAGTCGAGAAAGCTTGTCGAAATCTTTTACGAAACAATAAAAGTTTCAAATGCCAACAAAGTTTTATAAAAATCTCCGTAAATTAATAATAATAAAAGAAACGCCACATATAAAAGCAAAAGTAATTTATCATAACCTCCATAGCTTAGGTACAGAGAAACGCGCCGGCTTACAGTCCGGTCACGGTCCGGCCTACAGCGGCGGGCGGCAGCGGCAAGCGATTTCGATGTACATGGCGCGCTTTACTCCGCCTTGCCGCGCGCCGCAACCGATATCGCGTCAGAGTAAACGCTATATATTATTGTTATACAACACAAAATAATCTCTACACAAATAATTACTGCAGCCCACGCACTTTGTAAAAGTAAATTGAAAGTGATGAGACTACCGTATATGTCGGCGATACGCCAGGATTATCGTGTCCAGACTCCATTATAATGAAAACACTCACATAATATTACTTGGTTTATTTTCAGACGATTTCTAGCACAGAATTGAATTAAAATGCTACCTACAGTCCTTTTTACAAACTAACCGTCATTACACTAATTAATGTTTAACAACTGCCACTACTTCCTTTTCAACATATAGGTAATTGAAATTACTGTACAATTAATTATAAACTAATCAAAAATTGACATTAATATTGTAATGAATTTTGCACAAGACCAAATGATTTATTTTACACGAATAACAAATTTATTTTATTAACCAAACGTTGCTTTACGACATTGTCAACAGATGGCGCTAATGCAAATATAAACGCATGTTATTTATTACCGTAAAAATAAGTGTCAGAATAATGTTATTTAATACTAATTGATTTTACTTTGAAAGTTTCTGGAGTTATCTTAATAACTAAGCGATAAATTAAATACCCAATCTTTATATAACAGTTAAGCAGCTAATACAGTGTCTAATATTGTAGAGTAGTGAAGTTCTCAGTTCTGTGTTCACAAATAATTATTTAAATATCAATCTTAAATATTATTAATATTTTCGTAACAATATAATCTTAATTGTTATATATTAATTTGCGCCCATATATACATGAGAAGAGTGGTGTTTATTTCCTCTTAATGAACGAATTCATAGGTTTGATATAATAGCTTTGTTTATTTACTTCACTTCTGCAGTTGGTTATGATCTCAGCTGCTGTGTCTGTAAGTTTTACTGTTACTGGAAATATTTTACGACTATTTGGATTGCGTAGAGGCTTGAGTGGCCATCTCGTCATTTAACATTTCAGTGAATGTTGTGAGTTCTAATGGAAGGAAAGAGGAACCCACCATACACCCTCGGATTGACAACCCCAACTATTGCAATAGAAAAAGGTTGACAATACCGAACTCCTCTAAAACGATAAGGGATATAGGAATGGTATGGGTTCCAGGGCAACGACTGAGGGTGCGTGGTGGGTTCCTCTTTCCTTCCATTAGGTTACAATGGAGTTCCGCCAAGTAACGCTTGATTCAATCAACTGTTGTGGGTTCGATTTGCAGTAACATGGGTGGATTGATAATGTTTAAAAAATAATTACTGCATTATAAAATTGAACAATAAAACATATTTTTTTATATGCTCACGCCTGTATAACGCATATTGTGCTCTTTGAAGTTTAAATAAATGTACTATAGGAAGGCTGCAGCTACGCCCGCATTTACGTACTCATATTATTTTAATTTAAGCGTTTCTTGTCGATCCCTTGGTATTTTTGGCAATCACTTCTAAGTGTATCCATACGGTCTCCAAGGAACATTCATGCCAAATTTCAGCTTTTTGCGCCTAATAGTTTTGGCTGCGGTTTGTCTGTCAGTAACGCAAGAATTTTATATATTTTTTATTTTTTTATTTTTTCTGATTCAGGTTTAGGTCCAGTGTATAGGTGCCTCATTTATAAAATAAATATATTAAATTACTAAGAGCAAAGCAATAAAAATTTACACTAATTGAAATTTAACAATCATGTTAAATAAATTATTCCCTCATTTTTTTTATGGAATAGGAGGCAAACGAGCAGACGGATCGCCTGATGTTACAAGTGGCGTCACAAGTGCGTTGCCGGCCTTTTAAAAAGGAATACGCTCTTTTCTTGAAAGTTTGAAGGTCGTATTGGTTCGGAAAAACCGCAGGTGACAGATCATTCCACAGTTTAGAGCTTATACTGCAACGATGTTAAAATACCGGTACACCTCATCCTGTCGGTCTGTGAATTGAAGTGATGAATTACTATGAAAATTGTGCAGCTTTTATTTTAACTATGACGCACTCATTCAATGTGAATGTTTTTCAGAACCAGCGAATGCATGAGATAAGTCATTAATTTAAGTATTTTACAGTTGAGTAAGTGATTATCGCTCATTTGGATAATTTTACAGTTTGCTCATATAACCAACATTATGAGTCCAACAAGAGAATACTGTTTTAAGTAGATATAGTTAAGCTGAATTAATACAATCTCAATATATTTGAGTTTGGAAATGGACCAATTTTATAGAAACTCATTTATACATAACCTGCCAAATGCCATACGTAACATAAACATTTCAAACAGCCCGCTTTAATAGACACTCGCAAATTGCGCGTCCAATCTCTGCCAAATAGATACGCGAGAACCATCCGTAAGGCTCCGTTGTCACATCACGTCCGTGGCAACTCTCCAAATTGAACGATGATATTTTCACACACCGTTACTCTTGGGGATGTTTTGGTAGATATTCTGTTGATGCACTCTACTATGTATGATGGAGTGCGTTTAGATTTAGGTTGAGGTTGTTGATGCGAGAATATAATACATTGATAATGCTGCTTCATTTGAATGCACTTGGATGCATGATTGCTTGTGTTACATTTGAATCCATGCCATCTATAAGGTCTATAATCCGTTGGAGGATCTCTTGTCTCAAGACAAGTCTATGTCGATGGCCTTCGGGAGGTCTTTGAACTCCGACAACACAGTCGGCACACTTATACGAAAAATATTAACTACATACATACATACATAGACTCACGCCTGTTTCCCCTAAGGGGTAGGCAGAGGCATATTAAATGCCCACCTTTCGCACGTGTTTTGATCCCACGTAATAGGTGGCGAGCGTATTGCCGCTTATCGGGATATGAAAAACATTAACTAATAAAACTTTCTATTAAATCAGGCCACTTAAACCCGAATATCCTTGCCTAGAAACACGCTGTAAAATACTAGTACTACTGCTATATTTTTTGTTTTGAGCTAGGCCTGGGGTCGTATTTTGATCGCTTTTCTAAGCGAAGGCCACGGTTAGCCGTTGCCTTCAGACTTATTAATAAATAGAAAACATCGATACTTTATATTCAATCTGATTATCAGGCAAGGCTATTCCAACTAGCCAATCAAAAATGTATTCAGACAATGCGGTTGTTTATAAACATTTCGTTTATTTTTGCTTTGTGCCTGGTTCGGCGATACACCGAAACCGTAGGTAGGTTCTAGGCGATTTGGAAAAAATGGACTGTATTTAAAGGAAGAGGATGTAGGATTGGATACGGGAAGAGGTGATTGTGAGTGGGTATAGGATATTCCAAGGATGGAGGGCACTTACCTTATACGGCAATCTTCTTCGTTTCCGAAGGGCAGTCTCCTGGTGGTTTCGTGATGCAGCTGCTTGTTTTCACTTCACTACACAGTCACTTCCACTTGCGAGCGGTTTATATAAGCGGTAATAACTTATACGGGAGCGGCGCGGTGATCCGGTATAGCGGGCGCGTATCGCGAATCGAATGTTCTTGAAAGTTCTGGACTGTCACTCGCCTAGACGATCGCAGCGACCAATCCGCGAAAGGCAGTGCCTCATCCAGGGAGTGGGATAGAGAGGGACGGAAATACAGTATCGCTCGCACTTGTACGTGGAACGATTGATGTTGATGCGATTAGTTATAGATAGGAAGGTAGATGGCGCTACCATATCCCCCCAGCCTTAAAGGGTTGCCTTTAAAAAAAAATAGAATTGAACTTAGCTATATTGGGTGTACTACCGCATAACCCCTCAATAGGCTAAGACAGCGATATGACAATAAAATTAATCTAAATTAACTTTAGCGAAAACTACAAACGCAATAATAGCGAAAACTACTAACTAAATACTTAAACTAAGAGGTAGGTCCAACTTCAGGCTAGATCTCACTGAGTTGGAAGCGGACAGAGACGTACAACAGGGCGCACGTAACTCCCTTTGGCGGTTTTCACGGTAACAACGCGAGTTGTACCGTCCTTGGAAGTATGCTATTTCTCTACGATGGCTAACGGCCATGAAAGCGGCGGAGCATTATCATGTATTATGACGACCAACGTACCCTCCTGTATAGGGGATGCAGGACTATTCCACTTGGATCTAGCCTGAAGCTGGTGTAGATATTCCGCACGCCAGCGCCGCCAGAATGACTGCACGAGTTTATCCAGCAGAGTATGTCTCTGGAGCAAGCTTGAAGTGTCTGCTTCAGGAGCCGGAAATGACGATAATGGCACTGTGTTCAGAAAATGTGCAGGGCTTAACGCCGATGGTTCTGCAGGGTCACTACTCAATGCCGTGAGCGGATGCGAGTTGATCAGTGCCTCGACTTGTGCAAGGACAGTAAAAAGCTCTTCGTAAGAGAGGATCTGTTGACCTATAACCTTGAAGAGATGCGTTTTAATTATTTTGACCATGCTTTCCCAACATCCACCGAAATGCGATGATGCTGGTGGAATAAACTTCCAGTCAATATGATTTATGGAAAGTTCTTCCTGAAGACGAGTACGATATTCTTCCCTGAGAAACTTATAAAGGTCGCGTAAATAAGAGCTTGCGCCCACAAAACAGATGCCGTTATCCGTGTACAAACACTGTATAGGGCCGCGCCGTGAGAGAAATCGTTTAAGGGCTGCCAGGAATGACACCGTGCTTAAATCTGTCGCAACTTCAATATGCGTAGCGCGCGTCGTTAAGCATGTAAAAATACATAGCCAGGCTTTACGGCTTTTAACACCTCGACCACGCACTGGCGTATACTGCAGTGGTCCTGCGTAATCACAACCGGTGTGTGTAAACGCTTTAGCAACCTGGTTGACGCGCTGGCTAGGGAGATCGGCCATGGAAGGGAAAGTCGGACGAGGACGAAATTTGAAACAGACGTTACATTTATGTATTCTGTGTCGAATTATTTGTCGAGCGGCTAAAATCCAATACTTATGCCTAAGTAAGGACATAAGCAACTCCGGACCGGCATGGAGGTGCTTCTTGTGATAAAAATCAACAAGAAGGTCGACAACATGATAATGTCGCGGCAGAATACAAGGATGTTTGTAGTTATAAGGTTCATCCGAATTTGACAGACGACCCCCAACGCGTATGACGCCGTGTTCATCGAGAAACGGCTTGAGTCTAAGGATAGCGGGAGAACAAGGTACATTGTCTTTTAAATTTTGAATGTCGTTACTAAAATGAACAGCTTGTACAGCTGGTAGTAACTAACATTCTGCGAAATTGATATCAGTACTTGATACAAAAGTCTCATTAGGTAGATGCCTAAGAAACCTATAGACATAAACGATGGCGCGGAGTAACTTAGACCACGATGACATGCGTAGTGCGAGTGCATAGATGGGAGACTCCGCAACCTCAGCAATCACGGGATAAGAAACAGACTTCCGTTCGGGTACATCTTCGTCTTCTGCACTGTGGTCAAAGGGGTGCATGGGCCATTCTGACGGATCATGGGAGATCCAAGAAGGTCCACGACGCCACAATGGATGATGCAGAAGATTAAGTGGAGTGACACCACGAGACAAGCAATATGCGGGGTTCTCAATACCCGCGACGTGATTGAAACAAGTAGCAGGAACCAGTTCAATCAATTTGCTAACGCGGTTGGCGACAAAAGTCTGCCAGCGATGAGGAGAAAAATGAATCCAAGCGAGCACTACTTTGGAGTCGGAAAATGCGTATAATTTATTAATGGGGTAGTGGGGCAAAACTGTGTCTTGAACCTTGCGGAGCAACTGAGACAGCAGAAGGGCCGCGCACAACTCCAGTCTCGCAACTGAAATGGTTTTAACAGGCGAGACCTTAGACTTGGCACAAACTAACTGCACCGAGTAGTTAGAACCAATGCGGACTTGCAGATATACGACTCCGCCGTAAGCACGCTCGCTGGCGTCAGCGAAACCTATCAAGTTGATGGTACATCCATCTACCAACCCAAGATGACGCGGAATAGTAACTTGATTGAGCGCGGTAAGCTCAATACAAAACTGGCCCCAAGCGGCGACAATATGGTCAGGGGGTGTTTCATCCCACTCACACTTTGATAGCCAAAGCTCTTTGATCAAGAGCTTGGCGTACAAAATTGTGGGAGCCACAAAACCTATTATGTCCCATAGTCGAGCCACTGTGGACAGCATAGTGCGTTTGGTGCACTTATCATCTGGTGGTGAGACGTCAAACCGAAAACTATCGCAGGATTTGTCCCAGCGTAAACCGAGAACCTTATGCGGTACAGACTTCTCAAACTCAATGTCTCGAGAAGCCTTATGAGAATCTGGTATGCGTGCGAGAACCTCCTTAGAGTTGCTTGTCCATTTGACAAGATCAAACTGGCCTCGCTTGAAAAGCTGAATAAGCTCTTCACAAAGCGAAATTGCTAGCGGAGCGGATATGACACTACAGGCAATGTCATCCATGTACAAAGCGGAAGTGGCAACAGCCGCTGCGGCGGGAAAGTGATCGCCTTCATCAGCGATCAACTGGCGAACAACTCGTAACGCGTGATATGGGCTAGACTTGAGTCCAAAACAAACACGATTGAACTGATACACAGATAAAGTTTCTTTCTTGTCAAAACGATAAAAGACCCGTTAAAATCTACGGTCAGATTCGCGAACACCGATATTGAGAAACATTTGGCGGCAATCAGCTGACAGAGCGATATGGAAAAGACGAAACTTTATTATGATGTTAAATAAATCACCCTGTAGATTGGGGCCGGCATGCAAAATGTCATTAATCGACTGACCCGATGTAGTCTTACAACTAGCGTCTAAAACCACACGAAGTTTAGTAGAGGTTTTATCTTCGCGAACTACGCCGTGATGCGGGATATAATATGAGGGCAGAGAGTTGCCCTCGTTGTTTACAACTACACTCAAAAAACCTTTATCTATGTAGTCACGAATGACGTCATTATAGGCGCTGCATAACTTAGGTGATGCATCAAGTTTACGTTCCAAACAATGGAAACGTCTGAGCGCAGCAGCGTACGAGTCGCCTAACGAATAAGGCAACGCCACAACGTATCTGCCACTGTCGTCACGAACAGTGGTAGCGCGGAAATGCTCTTCACACTCGAGATCTTTACGGCTCATCGAGGGCGGTGCGGTAACCTCTTCAAGCTCCCAAAATCGCTTGAGAAGAGAGTCAATATTGTTTTCTTGAAGAACAGAACAACAGCAAGACGTAACGTATTGAGAAGTATGTAATGTAGGTACGGTACCTATAATCACACATGTCTGTCGGATTCGCAAACTCCGAGTCCGCTAGTGGCAATGACTCGAGATGTGTGAGGAGCGACACGTCCACATTAGCGTTTGGCAACGTGTCCGTAATATGCTCCACGATAAGCGAAGAAATGTTAAAATGAATGTCCCTATCAAAACGCGAATGTATTTTAATATCTACGGAACCCTTGCAATGTTTTTCTGATCCGCCTATCCCTCGGATTATTGAGTTCGTATTTTTAAAGTTATTCCATAATCCGAGGCGTTTGAACAATTCTAACGTTATTAAATTGGTCTGAGATGCGCTATCTAGCAGACAACGTACCATGTGCGGCGACCCATTAACCCTTAATACACCACCCTGAGTCCAAGGGACTCACCACTGTTTTTAAACAACGATAATCAACTGTATATTTTATCGTTTGGAGTCGCGCGATCCAGTACCTTTCCGCAATGAGGCGCAGGACGCGAGAGTGAGCAGTCGTGCGCGCACGCCATGAGTAAAGGTGAGTTTTGATCGAGGGTGAGTCCCGGGGACTCATGGTAGTGTTTTGTGTTACAATTATTATTTTGATTATTCTTTTATTTATGTGTTTTGAATAGATTTTTGGCTTTCATCATGGCATCTAAACGTCGTAAAATCGAGTCGGTAAACCTTGCACATACTTCTGCCTAAATAAATAATAATTGGCTTCAAGAAGACGATGAGTTCGACGATGGATACACTGGCAGCGGTCATTCAATAGACTTAGATCCTGAGCCGCATTCTGAAAACGATGATGCTGATTTTATTGTAAGTGAACACGACACCGAGTCTGAATGTTCTGACAGCAAAGAACAGGTAACTTTGACTACTTTGGCTACGTCATCCAGTAATTATTTGTATGGCTAAAACAGATTCAAGTGGTCAACATCTCCTGTTGCACGTTTTGAAATTTTATATTGTGCCATTATCAGTTCTGCTATTTTTTGTATTCTATATTATATTGTTTTGAAGAGAAATACTTTTGTTTTTAGTTTTATAAGGATTACATTTTTTTTAAAGGAAAACCTGATGTATGATTTTTTAAGACTGATTATTGTAAGAAGTAAGTAAACTAAAAAATCGTCTGCGTTCAGCTGAGTTTCAAACAAAATATTTTTAGTATATAATATTTACTGCTTATGTTAACTAAAAAGATAATAAAAAGAACTAAATTAAAAGTAAATGAGTTTTTATTTCAAAAATCAAAATATGAGTCCCCGGGAATCATGGTGGTGATTAGTGGTATTTTAATATGGGTGGTGGATTAAGGGTTAATATCATATATGATAACTTGCGCTGTCGCTAACAGAACCGTCTTAGACGCCGTACACTGCGTTTTGGCCCTGCGCGGATCATTATAGATGCGTGAGTGCCGTCCTCGGGTGCGCGTCGCCCGCGCAAAGGATGTCGTACACAACGATACTTCGCCCTCAGACGCGGAAGGCGCAGCTACCGTGTTCTGCACTTGCGACGTAAGTGTGTCAAGGTTAGCGGCTTGACTTGACAACGGGTTACCTTTATCGAAATGTAACAGTGTATGATGTTTTTGCTGACACTTTGTCTTACTAGAACAATTACTTGTTTTATGTTTTACGCTTAAGCAGTTAATGCAAGCTTTGCTATCTTTTACGCATTTAAAACGAGCAATTGGATTTAAGGCGAGGTTGCAGTACAGTGCGTAGCTCGACCTCACCCCCCGCAAAAACAAAAACACGGCGGTGGCGTCAGCGAGTGAGCGGGGGGAGGGGAGGGGGGGTTTCGTGTGTGCGTATGCCACAGCGCAGCGTAAAAAAAACCGTAGATGAGTTATGCGAACTTCAAAAGTGGCACATTAAAAACAGGCTAAATGTCTCATTTGGCTTTAGTCGCGTACGCGCTGCGGTCGGAAGCGCTCGCTCTTTTACTCGCGTGTGTGTACGTTATATTTGAAAATGCCGTCGTGTGTAGTGAGATTATGCACAAACTATAGTAGGAAAATGACTAAAAGTTATGGAATCACTTCTCATTCATGAGTATTAAAATATTACAACGTTTTATTTACAATTTATAATAAATTCAGTATCACAAATAATAGAGTGAATAAAAAAATTGGCATTTAGCGAGTGTAAAAGAGAAGCAGTATTGTGCGTGTTCAAAGACTAAAAAACAAAGTATCCAAATGGGACATTCGTAATAATAAAATACTGATGTGTGTTTTTGTCAAGTAATAAAAGTAATTTGAGGCTGAATCAACACAATATATTTTTATTATAGAAATACAAAATCATACGTAAGTTACAAACATTGACGGATGATCAAAGTCCATTCACTTGTTCTTGTTTTTCTCCTTGTAGTATTAAACAACTAAGTAGATTGTACTGCACAGTTTTCGCTGCCGACCCACCGTACCCCTGGCAGTACCCCTGGGGGTATGGTGGGTCTTTCAAAGCTTAACCGTACTCCCAGATAATATTGTTGTGTAATTAGTTTATTAATTTCAGTTCGTTCATTTCAAGTTCTACTATTTTGTGGGATCATTCCCAGTATAGTAGTAGTATTGAACAATTCTATGATAGAACTGTCCTAATTCTATTAGCACAACTTGATGAGGAGAACAGAACTAATGGGATAAGTAATAGGAAATGTCCCAGTCTAGTTCTATAGATGTATGTTTTTACAAGGGTATTCAATAGAACTACTGGGAATGATCCGCAGTGTCACGACATCGCGCTCATATATCCGAATGAATATGTTTTGTAGACGTTCATTTGTTTAATGTGTAAAACAAATGAAGGTCTACAAAACAAATGAACGCCTACAAAACAAATGAACTTGTACAAAACAAATGACTTACAGAAAGTGATCAGCTATCGATAGTGATTGCAGAAAACAGGTGCATGCGATTTTCAACCTAATTGACATTAGTCAGAATTTATAATTTTATTACCCTAATAATGCCAGAAAGCGAGAAAAAACAAAAAAAAAGTTTGTCATGAATTGTCAATAAGGTCGAAAATCGCATGCACCTGTTTTTTGCAATAACTATCGATAGCTGATCACTTTCTGGTAGTCATTTGTTTTGTAGACGTTCATTTGTTTTGTAGACGTTCAATTGTTTTGTAGACGTTCATTTGTTTAACACATTTTTATACATACATATTTATTCGGATATGTGAGCGCGATGTTGTGACACTACCCTTGTAAAACATACATAGAACTAGTGGAAAATTTCCTGTAACTGTTTCCCATTAGTTCTATTCTTCTCATCAAGTTGTGCTAATAGAACTAGTGGGAAAAAAGCCTCACTAGTTCTATCATAGAACTGTTCAATAGAACTAGTGGGAATGATCCGACAGCGCTAGGATGATGATGATGACGGGTCTTCAACAGTACCACAGATAATACCTATAGTATACAAAGCATTATAACCATTAGCAGTAATATCTAAACGTTTTATTCTCTAATTTATCTCCTTGTTGCACTATATCATCGTAATAGCGCTTGTCTTCGCTTGTCTAAAAATACAAAAATGTAAGTAGTAAGTCATTATCATACGAGAGATAACACTGTTCAGTTTAATGTCCACGTAGCACGTTGGTACAACACCACGAGCATTTCAGCCAGGAGTACGGTTAAGCTTTAAAAGACCCACCATCCCCCCAGGGGTATTGCCAGGGGTGCGGTGGGTCCGCAGCGCAAAGTTTTTATATTAACGTACTGTTTTAGGTTTCCATTGAATGAAATGAGAAGAATAAAATGTACTTTTTTAATAAATGTTATAAATAAATCACATCGACTTTTTATTTCCCTACCTTAAATGAATTGAGGCGAATTGAATTTACTCAAGACAGACAAAGTGATCATGGCGCATCTGAGTCAAGTTATTGTTTGTGAAACGGTCAGCATGATGTCACAATGCGCGTCGGTCCAGAGAGTATATGTTTATCTCTATTTCGCGCTTGCGATTAGATGTGCTATCTCACTTACACTTCTTATCTTATTCTTAGTGTATCGTTTTGACATATTTATATTAGTGTGCGTACGCTTTTCGCAATGCGTGCCACTCGTAAGCTCCGTCATGTTACCTTGTCAGTAACCTGTCTACGGTTTCTTACTAGTATGTCTATGGTTTGAACGATTGAGTTTGGAATACGAATTACTTTGTACTTTTGCGAAAACGTACATGCGGGGGTGGAGGGGGATTTTGCGGAGCAACGACGTACGTCCGCCCTCAATCACGCCTAGACAGGCACTGATGAATGGCCGGCGAGCAATATAATGCCAACATTTTGACTATTTTTTTTCTTGGAGAAAAATGATAACGAAATTACGAAATCTGTTTTTACCATTTATTTTAAAATAAAGCGCTGTTTCTATTGATAATACTTTCATATAAATTCATTATGGAATCTCTAAGCAGTACACGTTTAAAATTGTGATTTAGTGCCATGTTTGACATTTTTTTTTATCGAGCCAATCATTCCAAATCGTGTTTCTATCTTTACGATTTACTAGAAGATATGTTCAACTTTTATACTTTAATTTTTATTCATTAAAAATATCATAGTTCATGGGACTTTCAGACGTTCAAAAATCTTAAAAAGTACTGCAACCTCGCCTTAAATCATTAAAGGTGGGACACTTATAGTAATGGTCGTGCACTATATTACTGCACAGACACTTCTGTGAATTATTACTATTAGATTCCGAACATGTTACGTAAGATTGTGGATTAGGGACCGAGTTATTATTACTATTTCGCGATTTATTCAACCTTTGTTTGTTGCTGTTAGTGTTAGACGGGCCAGGTGAACCAGACTGCGTATTATGAAATATTCGACACTGATCTTTGATGAACGAAATAAAACTATCTAGTGTAGGTATTTTATTATTGCGTTCCGTCATCTCGAATGCGCGAATTGTATCAGTGTCAAACTTTTTTAAAGCGAGTTGAAGCAACATAAAGTCGGAAAGATCTTCTAATTTTAAATTCCTAAGAGAATTAACTGCGGTTACGAAGTTATCAATAAACAGCTGGAAATTTGAGACAGACGCGTTGCCGGACAGTTTGAGATTTAAAGCTTGGTCAAAGTAGGTAGACGCTAGGACGCGCGTGTCCTGATATCTGTCAAGTAGTGACTGAAATATGACCTGATAATTCTCAGCACTGGGTGTGACACCTGCAAATACGGACTGGGCTTTCGGTGACAGTTTACCTATTAAATAGTACAACCTGTCAGCATCTGTCAGAGAACCATTATCGTGCACTGTAGACTTAAAACTCGCATAGAATAACGGCCAATTTCGTATATCTCCGTCAAACGACAATCTCGATTGGCGGTAATCTCGGTTTGCGGGCAACGGGCTCTGGTGAACATTTACCCTCCAATTGCGATTGTATACGCTTAATAATACAATAAAGATCTTCGAATGAGGTATACGCCTGATAGTTCGGGTTTTTCATCAGGATTGATAGAAAGTAATCTTGCGTTATAATCGTCTAACAACTTATGAAAATCTGTTCGAATACTATCTACTGTCATACAATAACTGAGAAAAGCTTCGCTATTACTGTCAGACATAGATGCGGTTTTTGAGCGTTCATAGATGTTTTGAATGCGCTCAAATAAAATATTGCGTTTTGCTTCTAAGATTGTCATCTCTTTGTCTTCCGACACGCGTGACTTCTTTTGTTGTGACATGCTTACGTAAGTATAAGCTAATGAGACCGAAACAAAATAAGAATATCTAATGTATCTATTATTTTACCTAAGTAGGCTAAGTAGGCAACACTTTAGAGCTGTGGAATTAAAAGTTACTTGAAATATGAGATTTATAAGACAACTATGATAGTTCCAGAATTAATAAATTAGTAAGTAGGTAGCTACATAAAAGTTTACCTGCTGATGCGGGCGGAAACAACCATGTGACGGTTATGTGAATATATTAGGAGTATAGCTAGGTGCTATAACTGCCTAGGTATAGCGATATAACGTATAAAAACGTAAATGAATCCGACTCGTATGGATAAAAAAAATGGTTCGGCGATACACCGAAACCGATTAGGTAGGTTCTAGGCGATTTGGAAAAAATGGACTGTATTTAAAGGAAGAGGATGTAGGATTGGATACGGGAAGAGGTAATTGTGAGTGGGTATAGGATATTCCAAGGATGGAGGGCACTTACCTTTTACGGCAATCTTCTTCGTTTCCGAAGGGCAGTCTCCTGGTGGTTTCGTGATGCAGCTGCTTGTTTTCACTTCACTACACAGTCACTTCCACTTGCGAGCGGTTTATATAAGCGGTAATAACTTATACGGGAGCGGCGCGGTGATCCGGTATAGCGGACGCGTATCGCGAATCGAATGTTCTTGAAAGTTCTGGACTGTCACTCGCCTCGACGATCGCAGCGACCAATCCGCGAAAGGCAGTGCCTCTTCCAGGGAGTATAATAGAGAGGAACGGAAATACAGTATCGCTCGCACTTGTACGTGGAACGATTGATGTTGATGCGATTAGTTATAGATAGGAAGGTAGATGGCGCTACCAGTGCCTGATACCCGATAGTGCCAGCAACCAAATCACTAGTTTTGTATATCTGCATGACAATAAGAACCGAACAGAATATTCAGGATATTCTGTACCGAGGTTCATTTACATATTTTTATTTTAGCTCGTAAACGCTTTCTGTTTGTATGCGGTGCTACGACGATTCCTTAGACGTTGCTACGCCGTAGCCGGAATATGAGAACGGTTTATTTAAATGTTGTATGAAGTGCATTTAGTTTTACAAATTGGAGCTACAGTTTTATGTTTGTTTCTAGCTTTTGTGGCAAAATGCCCTGCGATAATATTGACATATCTATAATCATGAACTTCGGGATAAAATGATATTTTACCAGAAATAATTAAAGTATAAAAAAATGTGTACTTTGCCAAGCTAATTACCCACTTGGTGGTTATCGAAAAACCATATTACAAATCCATTTTCCGTTAACATGACGATTTCACTAGAATTATATCCTTTACTTGTTTTGTTACTTTGTCCAACTAACTTACTTTTACTATCATCTGAGCTTTTAATATTAATCAGGCAGTATCTCACAGAGTCTTTGCTTCAATAGAAACGCAATCTGTATACTGACTTTGAGTAATGCGTTACTTTAACTCGAAGACACGAGAGACACCTTTTCTTAACAGTTCTCTCTCAACTGACGAGCTAGACTTATAAAACTTAGATTTTGTCGTCAACTTTGTTAATTGCATATATTTTAATTGCAGCTAGAGTAGGATTTATGTTTTGTAATAGGTACCTATGTTCCATGGAAGACAGAAAAAAATAAGTTGGAATATATTATGGATGAAATTAATATTATAGTTCATAATTTTCCATTTCATTTCCATTCCAACACACTGAATTTTGTCTGTCCCACATCACATCTTTTAAATATTATATAACAGAATTTACATTAGATATACCTAGGTATAACAACTGATTGCGAGTACTGGCCTCCTGTAGCGTGTTATATTTTTTATGGCATAATTCTATGATCCACGGTTTTACGTGCTCTTCGAGGAACAGAGAAGTTGCCGCAACTAGTCCCAGCGTATTTTATATTAAATTCTAAAAATATACCCAGACCCGAAAACATAACTTCTTAATAAAACAATTTGTTGTCACTAGTGACGTTTAAACCACTTCGCCATCCGTATACCACGAGCTCCTATATTATCAAGTATAGGTAGTATTGTAAGCTTTTTTTTCATCATCATCATCATCATTATCAGCCTTTAACAGTCCACTGCTGGACTAGACCTCTCCTTTGAATGGAGGAATTGGCATGCTATACCACGCTGGCCAAACGGGTTGGTATAGGGTTTGTATCAAGTTTTCCTTCTCTTACAGTGCTGTTCTCTGCATAATATGCTCCCTCTGTCGACTCTGACGACACCCATGGGATGATATGGGGTGGTGACAATCCGTATTCTTAATCCGTCACCACACGGACAAATAATAGCAAGCTATTTATAACATTTTTAAACTTTCGCGATTTGTATACATCATACAATATTATTTAGCGGGTCTTAGTCGCGATAATTTATCTTATCCACCAATCGCCACTATTACTCCAGGATAGTACGTGAAGCGGTTGAAATCAAAAAACATAGAAATTTCAACCGGGAGGACGGATACAGACTATCGACCACTTGGAACCCAGTTATCAACAAATGCAAACATCGCCGCAGTAACACAACTCATCAGTGTGTAGACGTCATAAGTGTAGTGTGTCGAAGTACCGACAGTGCGGATGGAACTAAAAATATCAAAAATACAAAACAAGTGAGGGTAGCTGCCGAAACCCGCGCTTCACAAGGACGGCGCTGAGCTGACATCAGTCCCTCCGCGACCACAACCGTTGAAAGCCGTTAGAAACGTAGGAGAATATCAGAGGTATTTATGCCTTGAAATAAATAAATTATCGCGACTAAGACCCGCTAAATAATATTGTATGATATTTATAACATAACAATATGTTAACTAACTTGATAATGTCCCTAAATTGCATTCTTATTCTATTTTCATCATCATCATCATCCTCTTAGCGTTATCCCAGTTTCAATTTGGGGTTCGCTTCCTAGTCTAACCGGATTTAGCTAAATATAAGCTCTTTCACAGAGCGACTGCCTGTCTGACCTCTGTAACCCGACGGGATAGCGACATTCCATGGTTAAGACTAGTGTCAGTTTATTTTAGAAGATACTGACGCCCTGTAACGACTGTCAAGGATCTTCATGACAACCGGGACCGACGGCTTAACGTGCTCTCTGAGGCACGGGACATGCGATAATTAATAATTCAATACGCACATAACTCCGAAAAGTCATTGGTGCGCGCCGTGGATTCGAACCCTCAGCATGGCAGTCTCTTGATATCTCCACTAGGCTATCGCTGCCCATTATAATATATTGCCTCTTATACTATTTTCATATAAGGTTGTTTTTATTGAATTGGAATCCAAACATGTGTAGTCAGCGTTTCACTTGATTATTTCACGGCTGTGTTCGGAAATTTAGAGGACCCAAAATAAAATGGGATGATACTGAGTCATCATCATCATCCTAGCGCTGCCCCGGTTGCGCTCCAAAACCTACGCCTTGGAGCCCGGGGTCCGCTTTCCGGCTATGTCTCCTCCACTTCGCACGGTCTTCAGCATCCCTGGTGGTTAGTTGGTTGGCACGCATATCATCCCTTACGACGTCAAGCCAGCATTTTTTTGGCCTTCCCCGTTTACATGTCGATGTCTTGCCATGCTACCTGCATGCTACCGGGCTACATGCTACCGGGCCCCGCCCGGTGGAGGTAGCATGGCAAGACATTTGTTACCCACGTAAGATGCCGGGTGACGTAAGACGTGTCCATACCAGCGTAGACGACACTCTTGCAGTTTGTCAGCAATGTCACGGACATGAAGGCTACCCCGGATGCGGGAGTTCCTAATGCGGTCCTTCCGCGTGACACCACACATCCAGCGCAGCATGTTCATCTCCGTGACACGCAGACTCTGCTTGTGTCGCTCAAGCACAGGCCACATCTCACTGCCATATAACAGGACAGGTCTAATGATGGATTTATAGACCTGTCCTTTGAGCTTAACCGGCATTTTGGGGTCACAAATGACACCGCTCACCTCACGCCATTTGGCCCAGGCTGCCGAAATGCGTGCCTTGACGTCGCAATCGATGTCACCAGACGCGTGCAGTACTGATCCCAGGTACTTGACCAGGTCCTTTCGCTGGGCAATGTCTCCGCCTATACGAATTGACGCGGGATCAGTACTGTTGCAGGCCAAGTACTCGGTCTTCGCCACGTTTATTTTCAGACCGCCGTTCTCAAGCGACTCCTTCCACGCATTCACACACACACAGCGCGATATCATCAGCATACATGAGCAGCCACGGGGGCTGCTCATGTGAGTCTCTGATGCTGTCCGACAGTACGCCTAATATGACACTGAATAGGTACGGACTAAGGACGGAACCCTGGTGGACCCCGACGGTGATGGGAAAGGTTCTTGTGTCGCCAACAGCAGTCCGAACTACGGAATCGGAATTGGAGTACATGTCTCGGATGATGTCAATATATGCTTCTGGTACACCTTTGGATCTTAGCGCCCACCAGATCATCTGTCTCGGCACACAGTCGAAGGCCTTCTGCATGTCTAGAAACAGAAGATGCAGAGGCGTGTTCTTCGACCTGTACCGCTCTATGACGATCCTGAGGGCGAAACTTGGGTCCATGGTGCCGTGACCAGGGCGAAACCCATATTGACACTCCGAGACTGTGGTCTCCTGTCGGATCCGGGAGTCGATGATTCGCTCAAAGAGCTTAAGGGTATGGGACATCACCTTAATACCGCGATAGCTACTGCACTCCTGTACCGATCCCTTGCCTTTGAAGACTGGAGTGATGATACTCAGTCTCCATTGGTTCGGGATTTTTCCGGTTAGGAGTATGCGATTAAATAGATTAGTAAGGGTGCCCACACCCCGTAGGCCCATTGCCTTCCAGGCCTCAATGGGGACTCCATCAGTTCCGACAGCTTTCCGATTCTTCATGTGGCGAAGGGCCCTCTGGACTTCTTCAGGCGTTACCAGCGGCACAAGTCCTTGGTTCGGAGGGAGTTCCGGTGGCTGCACCTCTTTATGCTGCTTGTTAAGCAGCTCGTGGAAGTACGAGCGCCATCTCTCCTTCACCGCGCTTGACGCGCATAATAGGTTGCTCTCAGGGTCTTTAACACAGCGACACTTAGTAATGTCCTGTGCCGCTTTGACCCTGGAGCGTGCCAACTTGTATAAGAGCTTCTGCCCCTCAGACGATTCCAGCTTGGTATAAAGCGGTTCCAAGTGGTCTCGTCTGGCTCTGGCTACAGCCCTCTTAGTGGCACGTTTGGCAGCCCTGTATGCGTCGCGGTCTTCAGGAGATTTGGACGCTTGCCACGCTTTAAAGAGGGCTTTCTTCACCCTTGTCTCCCTCTGGACTGTGCCGTTCCACCACCAAGTCTCCTTGTCACACTTGCGTCCGCCCTTAGACATGCCCAGCACTGCCTTCGCCGCTCCAGTGATGACCGCCTGGATTCTATACCACTGGCTCTGAGTTGGTTCGCCTTCAGTAGCAGCGCACTTGTCACCGATAGCTGAGGCGAACTCCAGGGATTTGGCATCCTTGAGCAGCCACCACCGAATTTGAGGTTGACAGCGGTCGGCGTGCTTGCCTTTGGGCTTCACGCGGAGGTCCATGACAAGGAGGCGGTGTTGTGCCGTGAGACTCTCACCGGGTATGACCTTGCAGTTGGCTACTTTGCTGATATGGTGTCTCCTGGTAAGTAGGAAATCAATCTGGGTCGCGTGCCTCCCGCTCTTGTAGGTGACAAGGTGTTCGGCTTTCTTTTTGAAGTACGTGTTCACAATGGCAAGGTCGGCAGCCGCACAAGTTCGGAGGATACACTCCCCTCCCTCATTACGGCCACCGTAGCCAAAGCCACCGTGAACACGCTCAAATTCCTCACACCCCTCACCCACATGACCGTTCAGATCACCACCCAGAATGATTCCCTGTGAGAGCGGGATTTCACGAAGAACTTCGCCGAGTTGATCCCAGAACGACATCTTGACGGCGTCGCTGCAACCTGCCTGTGGTGCATAGGCGCTTATCAAATGGGTCACAACCCCTTCAATAAGCACCCCCACAGCCATAAGCCGGTCGCTGTAACGCTTCACCTCCAAGATCCCGTCCTGAAACTCCTCGGCGAGCACCTCGCTACCCCGCTCTCCCCGCCAGTTCCACCCGTGTAGATCAGCTTGTAGCCACTCCCAATGGACCGGGATCTGCTGCCTTTCCACCGAGTCTCCTGCAGGAACGCTACGGCCACCCTCCGCCTGGAGAGTACATCGGCCAGCTCTCTCACGCGTCCGGTTAGCGTGCCAATGTTCCAAGATGCGAAGCGGATCTTCCGGGTTGGGGCTAACTTCTTTGGCCGTGTCCACCCCCGACACGGTAGCCCTTGCCCACTTGCCACAAGAGTCGGGCGAGGCTCCTGCGCACCGTTTTGCGGCGGTGCCCTACCCGAAACACTGTTACCAATCCTGTTGCTTTCCATTCTTGATTTGACTGTTTTGCCTTTACGGGAGCGACTGCCGTCTGACCTCCCAACCCCTAGGGAAGGCTTGCGCCAGAGCCTCGTCCGTCATTCAGCAGGTGCACCGACTCGCAGGGGAGGTTGGCTTGGGCCCCGAAGAACTTGGTAGGGCCCCGTGCACCCACGGGATGATACTGAGTCATCATTTTATTAATCATTTCAGCATTTTTTTTTTAATTAACCATTTCTGCCCGTGCCCGTCTGCATTTCAGAAAATTCTTTCTTAGTACACGCCTCCGGTCCCCAAGGAACATAAGTACATGCCAAATTTCAGCTTCCTGCGCTTAATAGTGTGACGTCGCTGTGACGTCGAGAGGACACCGCCTCCCGGCTGCCTGCATGTTCCGCCCCCACCGCACCGCGAGCTCCTATAAAAGCGGACGCGTTGGGTGCAAATGCGCTTTTTGCGGCGGCTACAGTCTACAGCTCCGAGATAAGTTGACCAACATCTCCTGGACGAACCGGCAGCAGGATTCTCCACAAAAACCCCAACCCCTCGCCGAACTACGCGACCCTGTGTAAATTTTTCTTAATATCACATAAATAGTAATTTTTTTCATTAAAGTAACGCTTGCTAAATGATGTCTAAAATTTATTGGCAATTAAATCAATTTTTATTGTAACATTTAACCACGCTTCTCATTTAGACACACCCTAGTAGGGATAACGTAACAGCACACACCCGAAAGGTCCTTTTTACGTTACAGTGGCGCCCACGGGAATATTATAGGTGGGGTTTTGTTGAGAATCCGCTGCCCGGTGAGTCTTTTTTATTTTATTTTTTTGTGTATGTGTGAAATCGTTCCTAAGCAGTGTGTAATTAATTTAGTGGCATTTATCGTTTCTTTTTGCTTGTTCTATTGTGCTCGGGAAGTCGGTGGTGTTGTGCTGATCACAATAGACATTTTCTCTTTTTGTTCTGTTGTGCTCGGAAGGTCGGTATTGTGTTGAGCCGGTCACAACAGACAAATTTTGTCGTACTACGCTTGGTAAGCATTTCTATATTATAACTTTTTCTGTTACCGCGTGTGATAATTATTGTGTATCAACCGCATAAGTAACGAGTTATAATCGTTCGACTGCGGCCACGTGTCCTCTAAAGACGCGCTAAGGTCACATTCGTCGATCGCATTCTTTGTATTTTGCGATTTATGACCTCACGTCCACTAACGACGTGCTAAGGTCACCTTGATCGTATTGCTTCGCGATTAGTTTTTTTAAATGCCACTAAGGTAATTAAGTGCTACTGATAATTATTGCTAATAATCTGCTTTGGCTGACTTATGGAACGAATTCACACCCTTCTCTTTCTCACTTCTTTTCATTTTCCTACTATAACCTGCTGCTAGTGATTTTGTACGGCGATATATTTCTATATAGTAGCTATTATTAAAAATACTGTTACCGCCTACTACGGCGATTATCTTTTAATATTAACTATTCTTTTCTTTCTTACTAAGAAAGTTGCATCTTTATTATACCACGTGTACCTAACATAGTTGGACTGGCTGAGAATGAACGTACCTAAGATGCTAGCGTATTACATACTAGGTATTTAGCTAGAATTCCGCGTTCATTTATTAATAAAATGTACACGTGTCACATGCAGGTTGCTCACTAACAATAATGAAAAACTTTAATCCTTGTCTATTTGGTATATAAATACGAATATCATCGTAGAATTATTAGTTGTTCGTTTTGTCAAATGTTTATTATGCTACAATCGTTGTTTTTGGTCTTCGATTTTATCTCCTTGTTACTGCCTATCGGTATGCTATTTGAGAATGCATCTAATTATGCATTTACTGTTCATTGTGAACTCAAACATAAAATTCCTGCGTCGCAATTATTGAATTATGTTCTTTTTGTAATGTTTTGTGTCGCTAGGATTGTTCTTTCAATGTCTGGATTCTATTGAAATATATAAAACATATAATGATAAATAAATGGTAAAATTAAGCCGCTGACAGCTGGATAAATACTTAATTATCAATATGTAACTTGTTTCCTTTTTACTAAATGCTATGCATCTGGTTTTACTAGACCAGTTTAAGTAGTGGTTATATTGTGTTCTTGTGTTAACGCAAATGTTATTATATCTAACTGAATTTATCAAACTTAATTGAATTGAAACTAACTTTAACTAAAGTGGGTATTTGCACATAAATTGAATCAATAACTTCCATTCTTGAATAAATAAGTGGCTATTTACAGATAAAGCAAATAAATATTTTTTATACCTCATTTAATAACTAAAGTGGTTGTTTACACCCCAAATTAAATAAATAATTTCAACACTTAAATATCTAATGTGGGTACTTCTACATAAATCAATAATTTTTATACTTTAATAACTAAAGCAAATTAATTGATTTACAAGTTAAAGATAATACCATTTCGTATTTCGCCGTCGTTTATTTTAAACCTAAAAGCTGAATAAAATAATTAAATCTTATTCTATTATAGCATAAATGTGTTTATAATCGATTGGGTACAGTTTCATTTACAACAATGTAAGACGCATAGGTATGCGAAGTTATAATTACCTACATAATTATTTGTGAAGGCCAACAATAGTGTTATTGTTTTCGAATTGGAGCTCACAAGTCACAAGATAACGCATTGTTGTGTTAACGAATTATATAAACATGCTAACATAAAACATAAATAAATATGCTAACATAAAACATGAATAAATATGCTAACATAAAACATGAATAGTTATTACAGTTATAAATTGTAATAAAGTTTATTAAATGTTATATTGTTACAAAGAATCTGTTATTTATCTAACTAATTATCCAACTATCTGATAACTATCCAACTTTCACATAACTATATAAATATCAGATATGTTTCTCTTGGTGATTGCCATATAGAAGATCTTAAATTAACTCACTACAAAATTTAAGAATGTAATGATTGATGCTCATCACTAATGAGTTAATCACTGAAATAACTTAACACTTCGTTACATATAATATAAAAACCTTTGACTCCTAATTATAGCTAAATCATGTACCCAAATATCTTGTTACTTATAGCTTTGGTAATGACTGATCGAAATATAATAAAATATTTTTTTTCCCTTATGGCTCAGTGGCTGAAAGGTTGTGTCGGATCGGTCTGTGGTTCGATTCTCGATTGTGTTTTTTTTGTGTTTTTAACTATGGTAGTGTGTACTATGTCGTCGACAGTCTCCTGCGACGATGTACTATACATTACATCTTGCCGTGAATATTTTTTTATGTTTTTGGCTATGGTTGTGTATACTTTGTCATCGATTGTCTCCTGCGGTGATGTACTATACATTGCAACCTATTAAGAATTGTGTAATTGCCGTTGTCGATTTTGTATCATAATCAGAAACCAGTTATTTGTCCGCGAGAATAGAATGCGGCCGGCGCCAAGCGCGCAGTGATGACTCACGTGTTCACTGGTTCAAACCTTCATTGTTATTCCATTTTAAATGAATACAAATTGTCCTTGCAATATTGCATCTACCTTGTTAATGAGCAATTTGTTTGTGATACTGCCAACTAATCGTATGATTGTAGTATCGTTTGTTTGTTTTTCGTGTGAGTGTGTGGCCAACTCTGGTATCGTAATATAGTAAGATCGTAATATTGGTTTACGACTTATACTCTTTCAATTAACTTCACTTATCGAATATGGGTGGTCAGGTGGTGCCTACCAACATAGACTGGGTGACTATTTGCTATAAAACTCACGTATAATACCTCTTCGCGCGTCGTGTATTATAATGAATGCGACTCGCATCGTGAATGAATGTTGGCTTGTTCATGCGTATGATTGTGTGTAGGCCTTTTTGAATGTGATGAATGTCAGGTTATAGGAACGTTCAATGCTTGGTGACGTATGAATGGCCGAGGGTTATACTTGTTTTTTTTTCCTCTTTCAGGGTTAATAGTTGCCTTGTATTTAACCTACTGACACCACTACCACTCATCTGTTTCAGGGTCTCCGAATGCAGTTGCCGCCTACCAGCCACAGAATTTTCCCTCTGGGAAAATTCTGACCTAATGGGGGGAGTGTGTGACGTCGCTGTGACGTCGAGAGGACACCGCCTCCCGGCTGCCTGCATGTTCCGCCCCCACCGCACCGCGAGCTCCTATAAAAGCGGACGCGTTGGGTGCAAATGCGCTTTTTGCGGCGGCTACAGTCTACAGCTCCGAGATAAGTTGACCAACATCTCCTGGACGAACCGGCAGCAGGATTCTCCACAAAAACCCCAACCCCTCGCCGAACTACGCGACCCTGTGTAAATTTTTCTTAATATCACATAAATAGTTTTTTTTTTTCATTAAAGTAACGCTTGCTAAATGATGTCTAAAATTTATTGGCAATTAAATCAATTTTTATTGTAACATTTAACCACGCTTCTCATTTAGACACACCCTAGTAGGGATAACGTAACAGCACACACCCGAAAGGTCCTTTTTACGTTACAATAGTTTTGGCTGTAGCTTGTCTGTCAGTCAGTCAGTAACGCAAGGATTTTATATATACAGATTAGCAGTCTCATGTACAATTAACGGTTTGGCTACAATTTCATACTATACTTGTCTCTTGAAGTCTTATAATCAAAACAGCAAAAAAAATATTAACAACTGTTTAGAATTCGTATTTTCCGTTTATTAATATAACAAAATTAAACAAAATTTTCTAGGAAAGGTAAAATGCCTTTCCGTTTTGGTAAATTTGTAGGTGTTTTATTTATAACTCGCAGTAAACTTTTGCTTTCTCTTATTATTCCTCTACCTCTTATTAAAGAAAAAAGTAAGAACATTTTTGAAGAATGATTTCCTAAAATTATTTTGAAACTTTAGAAAGGATATTTTTTTTTGTCAAAGAGGTTTTTGACAGCATTAAACATAAATCATCATCCTCGTCTTAGTGTGTTGCATCCAAGACTTAACTTTGGAGCTTATAAGCCGCCTTGTAGTTTGTTGAAATACTAGTATTTTCTACGAGCCTTCTGATCTGCACGACATAAATGGATAGTGAGATTTCAAGCTTATGCCAAACCAGTGGCAGTACTGTACTATTTTTTTTACCGGATTTTACGCGCGGCTACTCTAGCGTTATCCCAGTTCAACAATTCAACCTGGGGTCCACCTACTAGTATAACCGGATTGAGCCGAATATTAGCTTTTCCACAGAGCGACTGCCTGTCTGACCGCCGCAACCCGAAGGGATAACGATATTCTATGGCTTAGACTAGTGTCAGTTTTATTTTGAGGTACTGACGCCCTTAAACGGCTGTCAAAGATCATCATGACAACCGGGTCCGACGGCTTAACGTGTTCTCCGAGACACAGGACAAGCGATAAATAACAATTCAATACGCACGTAACTCCGAAAAGTCACTGGTGCGCGCCTTGCGCCATTCGAACCCGATACCCTCTGCATGGCATTCTGTTGGTATCAATACTAGACTATCGCTGCCTTTTACTCGCGATAACTTAGATATTTAAAAAATTACATTCCCGTCTCTTCCCCACCACGACTGATCAAAGCCGTTTGAAACGCCGAAAAATACCAATGTAAATAAACATGTATAATGTTTACAAATCGCAAAAGTTTTAAATCTTTCAGTGTCAGTATATTCAAGTTGGAACTCCGCATAACGACTGTTAAAGATATTCATGACTACCGATGAAATAAAATGCTCTCCGAGGCACAGGACAACCGATAAGAACAATTACCTACACATCATTTCGAAAGTCACTGTTAATCACGTTAGTTTTGAACTCGATACCCTCTGCATATTGGCTTTCGCTGCCTCGTTAGCATTCAAGATAACATTTTCAAGGTATTAAATTAAATTTATGTTTTAGTAAATATAACAACTTTAGTTTGGAACTTTTCTTAATTATCTGTGTTTTGCAATGTTTACGATATAATGGCATCAACGTATATTGTTGAACTAATCCGTATGACATTTATTAGTCAAAAGTTTTGGATATTAATTGCTTATATCTTAAAATAAATTAATAGTTTAGAAACCACTAGAAAAACTCGCTTTTATAAATGCACGTAAAAACAAAAAATAAATTATGAATAGTTCAAGTTGTCTCTATTATTGTACTGAAGTGTAAACTATGTGCTTTTAATTATAATATTTGATTGTAAAAGCGTGGAGCGCTGGAACAAGAAAGACTTTATTGTTTAACTTGTTCAAAACTTTGTTAAAAATCAAGTGAACAGATTTTACAGGAAGCAGGTTACACATATTGGCGCTCTAACTGGAGTTGCAGCACGACTAGTAGTTGGCTCTTCATTAAACAGTCTGTTCAAAGTACCAGTTTGTCTAACTCAGAAAAAACATGCGTGAGCAGCGAGGAGAGACGACATTTACCGACACTTTTAACGCCTCTTCTTTCAGGAAATTATATATGTGTAATTAGTGACAATAACTGTAACAATATAGTTAAAAATGTTCAATCTACTTTTCCAAGTGCTAGGTTTTGTCATTACTGCTTACCAAACGCGAATATAACAGAACTCCTCAAATTTATAGACAAAAAGCTTTGAATGATTATTGTATTGTTTTTATCGGTGAGAAGGATTTTATGACTTTAGGTAAATATGTGGAAATAGTAAACTACATAAAGTATAAGCTTGAAAGGTTAACACACACCAATATTATTTTATGCTACCCTACATTTAAATTAAGGTATGATGCTAATCTTTTTAACAAAAGAATAGAAGCTTTTAACCAAATTTTGTACAATAGCAACCAAGCTTTTCAATTTGCACACCTATTTGATACTAATACATATCTTGACTATACATTTGACATGTTCTCTGAACGCACTGGTAAAATTAATAACAAAGCAATGACAAATATTTTCCATAACTTAAAAGGCTATTTAAGAATTCTGAGCTCATCCCTTAGAGTTAAATGTGATGAAAGTCTCACTGTGGGAGATAATGGTTGTGTAACCAATACGTGTATTCCAGGAACTATTCCTTACTATTTTAAAAAGATTACAGAAAGACAAAGTAATAATAAGTGTTTTCGTTCCTAATTATATGTCTACAGTAATAGCACAGTCAAATAACTCGGACAAAGTGTTGCTCAATAGTCTGAATGTTTTCCATCAAAATGTGTGCGGCTTAAATAATAAAAAAGATTGTTTAGAAATATATATAGACAGTTTGCAAAACAATATACATTACTTGTGTTTCAGTGAACACTTTCTTAATGAAGAGTTAATTTCTCTATTCAATTTTTCTAATTACAAAGTAGCATCATATAACACAAGAGTAAATAAACTTAGAGGGGGCACCATTATTTTAGCTAAAAGGGATAGGGAGTATGAAAACTTACCTATAGCAAAACAGTTGTATAAAATAGGTAGTTTTGAAACATGTTGCGTGAAGGATGTTGTTACTGGTGTATCTGTGTGTTGTTGCTACCACATCCCTTATAGTACTAATTTTAATGCATTTATACACTAGAAAAACTCCTAGAGCATTTTTGCAATAAGAATTGCATGATTTGTGGTGATTTCAACACTGACCTTTTGACAGATAACAAGAATAAAAATGAATTGTTGAATTTATTGACTAGTTACAACTTCAGACCTCTTATTCACTCTATAACATATATCCGCAATAACTCTACCTCATGTTTGGACAATATCTTCACAAATATACCTAATGAATGCATTATAAACTGTGATATAGATCACAATGGACTGGCAGATGGACATGCAGGATTATTATGCAGCACTGCATTCAAAAATAAAAATGGACACAGATTAATGAATAATTCATCAACCCGTGTAACCAAACGTGTTTTTAGTACTAGAAACAAAAGTAATTTCCGAACCTTATTGACAAGTCATAGCTGGAATGACATAGGGATAAATAGTTTTACAACACAATTTGAAAAAGTTTTTTCACAGTGCTTTAAAAACGAAAACTACAGGTCCAAAGTAATCAAAACAAGCAATTACATTGGCTTACAAAAGGCATAAGAGTTTCAAGTAAGATGAAAAGGTTTTTGTGCACCGGTGGGGTTATAAATCATAATGACACAATATTAAATTATAAACAAAGGTACATAGCACTATACCGGAAGGTTATAAACAAGGCTAAGAGGCTTACAATACAGTCTAAATTAACACACTCTAAAAACATAGCCAAGGATGTATGGAAAGTCATTAATAAACACAGAAACAAAGATGTCACAAAAAAATCTAAATTAACATTAAAATTAGGAAATAATTCTATACCTGATCCAGCGGAAATAGTAAATGTCTTTGCTGATCAATTTAAATGATACTCAGACCAAACTAATTTCGACTTAAAACCGGCTATCGACCTCTTATGCAAATGCGAGAAAGGGATTACTAATGATATTGTTCTGGATCCCACTACTTCTTATGAAATACACAAAGTAGTCAGAAAAATGGAGAATAAAAAATCTTCGGGCTATGATGATATTCCAATATCAATAATTAAAGACAACATTGATATCTTAGCCCAGCCTTTAAGTGTTTTCTTTAATGACTGTTTTTCCAAGGCTATCTTTCCTGATCAACTTAAAATTGCCAAAATAATCCCAATTCATAAGAAGGGATCAAAAACTGACCCCAAGATGTATAGGCCTATTTCCCTGGTACCCACCATAGGTAAAATATTTGAAAACCTTATTTAAAGTAGATTAATTAGACATCTTAACAGAAACGATATACTTAGTAGGCGACAGTTCGGTTACCAAAATAATGTTAGTACACAAGACGCAATACATACTTTAGTAAGTGATGTAGTACATAGACTAAATAACAAAGAAAAAGTAGCTGCTATCTTTCTAGACCTAAGTTCCGCCTTCGACATGGTGGATCATGGAGTGCTACTAAAAAAACTGGAGCACTATGGTATAAGGGGTAAATTCCTGGAACTAATAAAATCATACCTAAGAAATAGAAAAATGTTCGTTGTAATAAAAACATTAATAGACAATGGTAGTTCAACATCTGGAAACGGTCACTGCGCTTGTGAAGAAACACATAGGTCTAAACTGTCTTCAGTTCTAACAGGTGTACCACAAGGCTCAATTCTTGGACCATTTTTTTTCATCATTTTCATAAATGACCTGAACAACACATGGCTGATTGTGCTTTAGGTTCTGTACAGCTAGTGGTCTTTGCTGATGACACAAATGCAGTTGTGTCGGCCGACAGCATTATTAATTTAAATAGTGTAGTCAATCAAATCTTAGACACATTTCACAACTGGTTCACTGTCAACCATTTAAAAATCAATGCAAGTAAAACTAATATCATGCTTTTTCGGCAAACCATTAAAAAACCCACTATTCTAAATTGCAAAATGAATGGTGAAACAGTAGCATTGGCTTCAGTCGTAAAGTTTCTTGGTGTTTACTAAGATGACCAACTGAATTGGAAACAAGAACTTGTCCACCTAGAAAATTCAATCAGCTCAGCCTGCTATGTGTTAAAAAGTCTCAGAAATGAGGTGAACATCAGTCATTTAAAGATGGTCTATTATGCGCTAGTTGAGGCACGTCTTAGATACAGTATACTTTTCTGGTGGGGTAGTTATGATTATAATTTACAAAAAGCCTTTGTGCTACAAAAAAGAGCAATTAGAACCATCATGAGAATTCAGCAGCAGGACTCATGTAAGCAACATTTTAAAGAATTAGGCATATTAACTGCTCCAAGTCTGTACATTTTAATTATTTTAAATAATTTTCATAAATATGTCAATGAATATGAGTCTGAAGCTGACAGAGAAATTAGGGAGAAAAGAAGGAGGAAGGATTTCCAGGCAAAGATAATACCAAACCTTAACATTGTAAAACATAGTGCCTGCTACATGTCAACTAAATTATTTAATAAATTGCCAACTGAAATCAAAAGTATACTCTATACAAGTACTTTTTTACCCAAATTGAAGCAATTCTTGCTGGACAAATGTTACTACAGTTTAAAGGAGATAATGTAAATAAGTGTAAGGTGATACCGGCCATAATTATTAGTGCTGTCTTTTAATAATTTTTTTTTTGCTACATTCTTTATGACATGATACGATTTATTCATAGTTGACATCTCATGTATTTTTAACTATTTTTCTGTTTGACATTGTATTTTTTTTTGACATTGTAATTTCCTTTTTTAATATTATGTATAATTTCTTTTGACATTATGTATTGTATTTAAAAATTCTTTGACATATTCTTAATTTATTATACTATAAAATAGCTTGACATATTCTTAAATAATATAATAATGTATAACTAATTTATTAAATAGTAAATTAAATGTAGCTGTATTAGAAATATTAATTAATGAGCAATGAATTAACGATACCTATATTGTAAATTGTGTTAGTTATAAGATATTCAGATACAATTTATGTAATTGTTATTGAATCAACAAAAAAATAAAAATTAAGTACATAAGGGTAATGCGTCAACGGTGGCAAAATGTAGAGTTCTTGTTCGTGGACGATATATCTTTAGTTCCCTTTGGTAACCCTTTGGTGACATAAATGTTATGCTCTTGTGTCACCTCATGCAGCTTCTGCCAGGAAGTAAGTATAAGTATTTGTCTTTTTTGTTCTAGTGCCCACGCTATAATTTACATTCATAATATTTGAATGTAAAACATTCAAATATATGAAATTCAAATATAATATTTGAATGTAAAACATTCAAATATTATAATTAAAAGCACATAGTTTACACTTCAGCCCAAAAAATAGAGACAACTTGAACCATCCATAATTTATTTTTTTGTTTTTAACTGAATTTATAAAAGCGAGATTTTTAATTTATTTTATCCTTTTTGGTCTTTAATAACGAAATATGTTTAACATTTATTCATTTATTTTAAGTAGGCGAATGAGCCTGGATCCTCTCCATCTCCGCCAGTGCGTCTGTATTGCATGGTTTTTATCTGTCAGCTTAGAACAATCTAGCTCTTCAATCTGGAGACCACTAGGTGATTTTACTCTACTTAGGGCCACATACGCCTGTCCAGCCACAAAAGTACGGGACCCTAAGTACACCACTGCGTGGTCTACAATTTATAATTGGTTTGTTGTAACCTTGAAACCTGATCGTGCTCAAAGTCCATTACGTGGCCTTTCTCACATGTGCAAACACAACTATGATGCGATATTCCTTCATGGAATGCCAGTGCCTATCTTCTGGCTTCATCATTACACCTTGAAGGTAATCGTGATAAAATTTTATTACAAGACTTTTCTAAGAAATCCAGAACAGCTATGATACGATTTTCCATCATGAAGATCCAGTTCATATCTTCCGGCTCCATCATCAGATCAGTTCGACAATACCATATTATTGTAATGTCTAATGAGCTATCGTTAACATTTAAAGTTCATAATTTAAGTAACTAGGTATTTAGCATATTTTGTTAGATACCCAAATACTACCGTTTAGAACAATGAGCAGGAGACTCTGGTGGTTTTTGCTAAATATTTCGCAAACGGATCCTTGCATAAAATAACGGTTAAAGCAAACCTTAAGTGTATTTAAAAAGAAAACTATTTAACGGTACCCTACTCTACATAATAGAAAATAAAAAAATGCTATTGAATTTACGTGTGCGGGAGCTACCCTTAAAACAAAAACTTTTCAGAATAATTGTACTGTACAGTTTTGTCTGCGTAATCACAATGTATAACACTGCCAAAGCCTTCAAACCCTCTAGTGCTTATAGTTTCAGCGTAAAACCGTGGATGGATAGACGAACGCACGGACATGGCGAAACTACAAAGTTTTCTTGTAGTTTACTTCATAACTCTAAAAATACTATGTTCGTTTGTACCGAAATATTGATATTGTAATATTTCGGTACAATAAGAAACGAATTACAACTTTATTCCTTTTTAAATTAAATCATATTTCTCTATCTATTTGCTACTAACCACATTGTAAATAATCACATCAGCCAGCTATGGCAAACCTATAAACACCCTGTGCAAAAAGCACAAACAACATTATTTGTCCCAAAACCCCTTATCATCAGATGACGTCAGTAATCGTAACCTGAGAAGTTTGCTGTCATATAAGCCTCAATTGATGCCCTTGCTAGTAGTTGCCTTGTTTGAGGCAGTCGAACACATTACCTAAGGGAAAATTACTTGGAGGTAGTCATCTGTCGATTTGTACTACCGTTTCTTAATAAATAGGGATTTTGTAACGTGGTACTAAAAAGTTGGGGAACTGTTATGAGTGGGGTCTATAGGAATAAGTTTTCCTTTATTTGTGTACAGACTTGTGACTCTATCTGCCTGTATATAAACGTATACGTTTACTTGACGTGCCTTAATTGTGTTAAAAGGTATTTTTAACGTACAAATACTGCATTATTTTCCAACCTTTCGCACTTATTATTGATAGTTCTCAATGTACTAGTCTAAGAAGTCTACATTCCGCTATCAGGCTCTATTATCACATTGGTTCCAGTTCAATAGATTTGCTTATCATTTTCTATAATTGCTTGCCATGTGGGTTCTAAGATTGATTCATAACTTAAAAAAACCGAAAATAATTATTGCTGCGTTTTAGATGGATATTGAAATTAATGCTTTGATTTAGAAGTTGTACGTATGTTTATAAAATATTATTTAAACTAGAGGTCGTCTAGTGGTCGAAATTCGACCATAATTTATTTAAATGTTAAGTCTCTACACTATTATGGTTTTACTGTCAAAACCTCTACAATCACAGACTTCGCCGCATACTGAAAATAAGTAAAATCTTTTATGAAATTACTGGAACGGCTATTAAATACTTTATTATTTGGTTAAACACTGTACTACAAATGTTGTATAGACTAAAAAATAAAATTCTATACACTTGTACTTTAAAATCATTGCCCTGATCCCAATGGTATTTAAGGTCAGTGCAGTAAATTTTTCTGTTAAATACTTCCCTATCGCCCTTCACCTACCCTTTTCTCTTACAGATCCATCCTCTCACAGTCCATACTTCCTATCTTTTTTTGCCCTCCTTCTTCCCTTTCTCCCCTCTACTTTCATATTTATCACTAATTAACCTACATACAAACTATCTCTTCACCATGCCAAACGATTTTACATAACATAATAATATGTGAAATCGCTTGCAAATATTTCTTATCCATCTTCTGGCCCAACACTCAGCGCCATACAATACGAAAGGCTTTATAGATGCGGCCCTTCAATATGGTTACTACCCAATCTTAATATATAAAATCCTTGCGTTACTGACTGACTGACAGACACGCTACAGCTGAAACTACTGGTCGCAAGAAGATGAAATTTAGCATGTATGTTCCTTGGGCACCGTAGGGGTGCACTAAGACGGGATTTTCCGAAATTCCCTCGGGATCGGGCAAAACGGGCAATTCGAAAATATGTGCGTGCGAAGCCGCTGGCGTCGACTAGTATTTAATAAAACTTATAAAACTTCCACGTCTACAAAACTGCCTATCACACTCATCTCCTATCCCTCTCCTTTACAACAATCACATCCCCAAGGAGGGTTGGTATCCTATTACAGTAGGACTAGTTGTACTTTATAAACAAACATTTTAAAATATGAGAAACGCTGAATACTTACCAATATCAGCAATTTCACATTGGTACAAAAACCTATATATGAAAAATTATTGTTCCTCTCTATTTCACAATAATTTACAGAATTAAAAAAAAAGATTTTGTTTTAATTTTCACAATCAATAAGTGTTACCTCCTAAAATCGAAACTACCCGCGCGCGGTGTTCTGAATTCACTTTTTTCGACAATGCAATGCAATTACGTTTTTATTTCTACGGATATCAGTTTTGTGATTTTACGCTTTGTCAGAAATTTATAACGACAAACTAAAAAATTACATTATGCATATTACGTGTATATTTACATTTAATTATTAAATAAAGATATGCCGAAGTAAATTTAATGTCAAATATAAATTCTATTAGGCAGAATAAGATAAACCTTAAACAAAAGAAAATAAACCGGTCAAGTGCTAGTGGGACTCGCGCACCGAGGGTTCCGTAAAAACCTGTAGGTATATAATATAATTATTTAAAAAAATATGTGATGTAACTAAAAATTTACGGTTTTCGCAAATTTTTCCTTTATCTGTGCTATTAGACGTTGGTCCCTACCAAATTTCAAGAATCTGAGTTTGCGGGAAGTACTCTGTAGGTTTTGATGCCCTTGCCAGTAGTTGCGAGTTTGAAAAAATAATAAAATTACTGTTTCTTTTGATTGTGTTGAGATAGAAGTTTGAATTTGTTCAGCTTAAAGGTATAATAGACCCGAGTATTTGTTATGAATTTCAATTAAATAACTTTACGCGTTCATGAGGAAAGGGGTACTAACTTTAAAATTTATACAAATATGTTTTATATGATGTAACAAAAAAATTACGGTTTTAGCAATTTTCTCTTAATTTGTGCTATAAGACATTGCTTCGTACCAAAGTTCAAGACTTACAACAACTACTTTACGACAACTTACAACCTACAGGGAACTCCCGTCTACTCCCGTGAACTCAGTCACGGGAGTAGACGGGAGTTCCCTGTAGGTTTTGATTACCTTGCAAGTTTCAAAAATGTGCGGAAAGAACAATGGCCACTTCTCATACATTGAATGACCTGATAATTAATTATTGTATATATAGATAAAATGTACAAAAACAAGTAGCTCTATGATCAAGAAATTATACTGTAAAGACAGTTTTTCTTATAATGGTCTAGGAATTACATAATACACCGAAATTAGTTCGTATTAATTTGACAGATTCACCCATGTCCAATGTCACCAGCGGCCTCTTTACGTCAAAAACGTTCCGTTGCATCCTTATCCAATGTTTTCAACGGCAGAAATACATTTATATTTATCTTTTTATATCTTTTAACATAAAAAAATACATTCATTTATGGTCAGCTTTTAACAACTTGATTCAATTTATATATAAAATTAAGTTTTCTCGAGGTTTTGACAAAACCAGTTGTTAAAGATGTGGTATAAGTGAAATGGAACGTAGCTAAACAAGGAAGTATTATCGGGCACAGATAATATAACAGTGCAGCGAATAAAAAATATTTTGATAAGGATGCGTTCACGAGTTCTAGAACATCTTTACAACCCAAAAGTTTTCTTTTCACCTAGACTTCTATAAAATATAATTGTTAGTGAAATCATTACACTAAAAAATAACCTTAATTTTGAAATAAGTTTTATCTCTATACATGCATAAGTCAAAAATGGCCATTGTTCTTTGCAGCATAAACGGCTGTATCTTTTGATTACGTTGGCTTAGAAGTTTGATTTTTTTACAGCTTTAAGGGACAGTAGATTTAACTATTTAAAATAAAGGTAAACGGGTACCTTAGTATGAAAACCATACCCATGGCAGACACAATCGAAATATAGCAGAGTGTATTTGTTTGAAATAGAATTAGTTTTTATTATAAGTCAAATCGATTAGATCGATTGAGTAACATTTTGTTTAGTCTATTGAAAATTTCTGACAATGGTCACACTGAACTGTCAATTTTTTCGTTCATGGTCGTTTCCCGCGGTCAGCGAAAAAACCTAGCTCTGGATAGATTTCGTGTTGTGAGCGTTTTGATCTTGTATCTAGAACCCGTTTGATTGCCACTTCCTTGATCAATAACTGGCACCGGTTAATTGTGATAAAAATAGTATTTTAACGAACATTGTAAAACTTGAGTGAATCCGATGCACGTGGTTGGTGCCGGAAGAATTTGCTGATTGAAGACGCTGCGTGGAGTCTGGTAAAGTAAAGATAATTCACTTGCTAATATTGGCCAATTTAGTCTCGTGTGTGTCTAGCTTGCCTCCAGGACTCCACTCAAGAACATCACCAGGAGATATTTGGTAAGACATTAATATTAAGATTATAAGTCATCGCTGTGCTACCACAGTGAAGGTGTTTAGATAAAATTGTCTATCGTGGTCAGGTGGATGTATTACAGCTTCCAATGCAACTCTGTTCTCAACAGTTTCCCACCTGGCTGCGGTAATTCTAGACATAATTTTTGGTGCAGAGCTGTAGTTGAAATTTAGCCGCTGTTGCATTACTGAGTATAAACTCAGATTGGTATGAGCTTGTATCTTATCACCTTGTAGACAGTATTGTAGTGTTTGTCAGGTCAGTTATTGTCTAAAATACATAATATTTAATTGTATAAGTTGACCTAGATAATTTGAAACACATTGTCACATAACCTCAATCAGTAATTGTTGATTTGTATTGTTGGAAAATCTAACTTAAATTTGTTGTTGCATTAATAAGTCAGTTTGTTTGGATACATAACAGCTGTATGTATCAATAAATTTAGTAAATTTAGTTTATTGCATATATTCATAAACATTGTAATAATCAAACTTGACCTTGCCACTTGGGCGGGTCACATTAATAAACTTTGTTTGTTAGAATATAGATAATATTGCTAGGTAACACATATTCTGTGCTTACTTCATATTGTATATCATAAATAACACAGTTAGTCTGTCTGTTGCAAATAATTAACTAATTAAGTTGAAGTTTCAACTTTATTAATTTGTTATAAGTTATAACTTTGATAACTTTTGTGTTTGTTTCAATATACTGAAACTTTTAATTTTGTTGGGCAGTAAATACCTGTCACTTGCCTGCACTTGCAATAAACAGGCTAATACCTTGTTGGTTTCAAAGAATTAAGAAAAATTAAGTTTGATTGTTAATATTGTTTAACGCTTGTCCGGGCTCTTTTGAAATTTTGATTATGTCAGCTATCAAGGACTTGCGTGCGGCTGCTGGTGCTATTGCATCAGATTTGCGCTGGTTTGCCTCAGCCAGTGCTTTAGTGAACCGGCCTGATCGCCAGCAGGCCCTACTTCAAAGGTACGAGCGGATTGACGATCGCCTGGCAAGTGTGGAACAGCAATTCCGCACTTTCAGCACTTGCTGTCTTGAAGTGTCAATCAATGATTTCACCGCTGACCAGCGAAATAAGGTCAGCGAAGACTATGCCCAGGTCTTAGACCTGTATGATGCTGTCTCCAATACTGCGAGACAACTAGTTGCCGATAGGGAAGGGCAACCCGGCCTGAAGCAGGAGCTTCCTAGGTCAGCACCGGGGCTGGTGAGTAGGCTCCCTACTTTGGACCTCCCCCATTTTGATGGCTGCCTAGGAAGCTACCTGGGCTTCATTAACTTGTTCGACAGCCTGGTGAATGATAGGGCTGACCTTCGGCCGGCACAAAAGTTGGCCTATCTAATGTCGGTACTGGATGGGGAGGCTAAGGGCCTCATCCAGCATCTGCCCGTGTCTGACGAGGCGTACCAGACGGCTCGGGACCTAATCACCCGTAGGTACCATAACAAGCGTGGCCTCGCCGACACGCATATTGAGCAGATTTTGGGCTTGCCGACGCTCACCCGGGTCTCTGGGTTGCGCACCCAACTGTTGAACCCGCTTTTGGTGGCCATCAACGCACTTAAGTGCCTTGACCTGCCCATGGACCAATGGTCCTATCTATTGGTGCACATTGTGCTGAAGAAGCTGCCTGCCGACCTGAGGTCGCGTTTTGAACAGCGCTTTGGTGGGGATAGCGCGACCCATCTGCCCCCCTTTGCTGACCTGGAGAAGTTCCTGGAGGATGAGTGCCGGGTCTTGGACAACTCCGGTGGTGACACGCCGGCTAAGTCGCAGCCGCCCAAGGTCAAGGAGCAGGCTCGCGTTCACACCCGAGCCAGTGTTGACCGGCGCCCTCCTCGCTTTGCAGTCACGCAGAGCCCAGTGGAGTGCTCCTACTGCAAGGTCACGGGGCACAGAACGGCCAGTTGTAGGGCATTCTTGGACCTGCATGTCGCCTCTCGTAGGCGCATCGCGAATGCCCGCCGCCTTTGCTTCTCTTGTTTGGGGTCCCACTACCAGCGAGACTGCCCAAATTCTCGCCCCTGTCCTCACTGTGGAGGACAGCATTTGGACATTCTTTGTATGAATGCCAGAGAGGTTGGCCGCTTGTCCAGCCAGCCGACGCCGCGCACGGGCGGGTGTTTTGAAGGTGGCAGCCGAGGCTCACCGGCGCGTAGCCGAGAGTCGCCTCGCTCAATTGATCGCCACTCGCCCCATGTGGAGAACCGTAGCGTGCGCACGCCTCCTCTCTCTCGCGCACCTGAATGTGCTGTTCAGCGTCACCAGCACCATGACTGCTGCCCCAGGTATTCCCCTCCTTTGGCGGAGCGTCCCCGCCTTGACTCGCGCCCACCTCGTTTTGGGCGGGTGCGTCATTATGACCCCCCACAGATGGCGCGCGGATCGAGTCATCGCGCCTTTGAGGACTTCAAGCCGCACCCTCGTTTTGACTTGCCTGGTCCTGGCCAACGGTCGCCGCCCAGGCAACAATAGGTCATTGACCCCTGCCCTATAACTCCAACCTCCCCCATTGAGACCGTTATCCTACCAACGGTTGCTGTTAGGGTCTGGGGACCCACGGGGACCTCTGTTGTTGTCCGTGCTATATTGGACACAGGTTCACAAGGTTGCATTGTTTCCACTTGTTTAGTAGGGCAGGTTAAATTAAATATGGGTTTATTTACAAATTGTATACGGGGCATAGGTGACGTAGCCTCTAATGTTGAAGGGCAAGTTAAGGTTTTGTTTGGCCCTGTTGAATCTTCACACCCGAGGATTAAAACCTCGGCTATTGTGTTGAAGAATATTTTGGGTATGCACCCACAGAAACAGCTACCCGCTGCTGTGGTGAATTTGACATCGGGATTGGATCTGGCGGACCCCAAATTTGACACACCGGGACAAATCGATTTGTTGATTGGCTCTGATGTCCTCGGTGGAATTTTGATTGGTGGAAAACGGGTCTTGGTGCCAAATGGTTTGACTGCCATCCCGACCATATTTGGATTTGCTTTGATGGGACCTGTACCTAGGGACCCCCCTCCACCTGAACTTGACAATTTGTTGGCTGTAGGCTCCGCTCTCTCTGATGCGGTTCAGAGGTTTTGGGAGGTAGAGGAGCCCCCTCAAGCTGCCCGTTTGAATCCAGAACATGAGGAGTGCGAGCTGTTCTTCCAGAACAACACTGGTCGACTCCGTTCTGGTCGGATTATTACGAGGCTTCCCTTCCTGTCTGTTCGGCCTCCGCTTGGTGAGTCACGACCTTTAGCCGAAAAGAGGTTGTTGGCCATGGAGCGCCGCATGGGTCGTGATCCGGAGCTCAGACAGAAGTACATTGAGTTCATGAGGGAATATGAACAGTTGGGACACATGTCTGTGTCAAATTTGGATTGGCGTTCGGTGGAGCATTACTTTCTCCCGCATCATGCGGTATTGAAGCCATCGACTGGCAAGCTGCGCACAGTGTTTGATGGTTCTGCGCAGACTTCAACAGGCGTATCCTTGAACCAGTGCTTGCATTCTGGTCCCAAGTTGGTCAAGGACCTTTGTGACGTCATCACCAGCTTCCGACGACATCAGGTTGTCTTTGTGGCCGACATAAAAATGATGTTCAGGCAGACGATTATCCACCCTGATGACCGTCGTTTCCAGCTGATCCTTTGGAGAGAGTCTCCTCGCGATCCCATGGTCGTCTACGAGCTCAATACAAATACGTACGGGTTAAGGTCAAGCCCCTACTTGGCAATACGTTCTCTTTGGGAGCTCGCAGACCGCGAAGGCTTACGTTTCCCACGAGCCTCCGCCATCTTGAAGGACGATATTTACGTCGATGACATTTGCTCGGGCGCCTCCACAGCGGACGAGGCGATCCTCCTGCGGGACGAATTGATAGGTATTTTGGCCTCCGCTGGTTATGAGTTGCGCAAATGGATTTCCAACTCACCAGCGCTTTTGGAAGGCTTGCCAGAGGATCATCAGCAAGATCCACATCTATTTGAGATTGTTGACAACCCCGCCATGATGGCTGTTCTCGGCGTTCAGTACAGACCAGTCCAAGACATCTTTACATATAACGTAGACTTGAAATTGCCGTGTTCTTGGACTAAACGTCTCGTATTGTCTACTGTCGCCAGAACCTTTGATCCGAACGGTTGGATCTGTCCTATCATATTTTGGGCAAAATGCTTCTTGCAGAAGCTTTGGACAGCAGGATTGACCTGGGACGAACCTCTACACGGCACTCTTGTTGAGGAATGGACCTCTTTTGTATCCTCACTTCCTGCCGTCAATGAGATCTCCTTGCCTCGTCCCATCCTTCCTCCCGGGAAGTACAAGGCCACCCTTCACGGGTTTTGTGACGCCTCGGAACGTGGTCACGCCGCCGTGGTGTACTTGCGCACAGTCAGTGCCTCAGGTCAGGTGAGGGTTTCCCTGATCATGGCAAAGAGCAAGGTTGCACCCCTTCGGACATCTCTGACCATTCCGAAATTGGAGCTCTCGGGAGCAGCCCTTCTTGTACGCTTGTTGAACCACGTGTCCAGTACTTTGGGTAAAAGCATTTGCATTAATGGGACCTACGCCTGGACAGACAGCCAAATTGTTCTTTGTTGGTTGAAGGCTTCTGTCCACACTTTGGAGGTATTTGTCGCTAATCGCGTTTCCCAAATCCAGAAATCCGAAGTCAAACTTGTTTGGAGACACGTGCCAGGTGAGCTCAACCCCGCTGATTGTGCCTCGCGCGGATGCTTGACGCCTAGTTTGATAGGCCATTCGCTGTGGTGGGGTCCGGAATGGTTGAGTCGACCAGAAATTGATTGGCCTCGAACGCCAGTTTTGAATACTTCTAATTTGCCGGGTCTACGAACACTCGCTCTTGAGAAGGTGGAATGCGCCTTCGACCCCGATTTTTTGTTGAATCGCTACAGCTCCCTCGACAAGTTGTTAGGTGTCACTGCTTGGATAAAGCGTTTTGTTTTTAATTTTAGGCACCCACAACAGAAACGACTGACACCGTTTCTCTCACCACAGGAACGACAGGAGTCCCTCACCTTTTGGGTTCGTTCTGTGCAATTGGCGCATTTTGAAGGGGAGATTGCTATCCTCAAGTCGGGGAAATCGAAATTGTCGGGAGCTGTATCTAAATTGAACCCCTTTTTGGACGATACGGGTCTCTTGCGCGTTGGAGGGCGTCTCAAGAACGCCAACCTCCCTTACGGAGCACGTCACCCCCTTTTGTTACCTAAGGACGGTCATTTGGTACGCTTGTTGGTAACTGACCGTCACCTTAAAAATTCGCATGCTGGTTGTAATGCGCTCTTGGCCATTTTGCAACGCGAATTTTGGATTTTGTCTGCCCGAAGAATTATTCGGAGTGTAGTCTTTCGCTGCATCCCTTGCTATAAGCTCAAGGCTTCTACCATGCAGCCCTTGATGGGAGACTTACCGGCAGATCGCGTAACTGAGAGCAGGACGTTTGACGGTGTTGGCACGGACTTCGCAGGTCCCTTTTTGGTGAAAACGTCGACACTTCGAAACAGCAAGACTGTTAAGGCCTACTTGTGTGTTTTTGTTTGTCTCTCCACAAAGGCCGTACACTTAGAACTGGTCTCCTCGCTTACGACCGAGGCGTTTGTAGCCACATTTGACAGATTTGTATCCCGCAGAGGGATGCCTTCCTTGATCCGTTCTGACTGCGGCACTAACTTCAAGGGCACCTATAATTATTTGAATGATGTTGTTAATTTCCTTGAAACCAACAAGGCTGATATAGGTGATAGGCTTGCCCGACGTGGGATAAATTGGTTGTTTTCCCCACCAAATTGTCCACACTGGGGTGGTATATTTGAGGCCGCCGTAAAATCGGCCAAAACACACTTGCGCAGGACAATCGGTGAGTCTGTTCTTACATTTGAGGAACTCGCAACTGTGTTTTGTAAGATTGAGGCCGTTTTGAACTCTCGGCCATTGTGCCCGATCTCCTCAGATCCGAATGATTTGGAGGCCCTTACGCCGGGCCATTTTTTGATTGGTCGCCCACTTGTCGCCTTGCCTGAGTACCCCTATATTGATACGAGACCTGGTCGTCTCTCGCGTTTTGAATTGGTACGCCAGATTACTCAGAGCTTTTGGAAACGCTGGAATTTGGAATATTTGCACATACTCCAGCAACGCGTTAAGTGGACCGACAAGACCGATCCACCCAAGATTGGAGACCTCGTTTTGATCAAGGAGGCTAACCTTCCGCCACTCAGATGGCGCAGGGGGCGCATCCTTCATTTGGTAACTGGGGCTGATGGAGTTCCCCGATTTGCTGAGGTCTTGGTGGACGGTTCGATTCTGAGGAGAGCGGTTGCAACATTGTCACGTCTACCAACCGATTAGCGGACCGGTAGGCCGGTCCGGGGCGGGTGGATGTTTGAAATAGAATTAGTTTTTATTATAAGTCAAATCGATTAGATCGATTGAGTAACATTTTGTTTAGTCTATTGAAAATTTCTGACAATGGTCACACTGAACTGTCAATTTTTTCGTTCATGGTCGTTTCCCGCGGTCAGCGAAAAAACCTAGCTCTGGATAGATTTCGTGTTGTGAGCGTTTTGATCTTGTATCTAGAACCCGTTTGATTGCCACTTCCTTGATCAATAACTGGCACCGGTTAATTGTGATAAAAATAGTATTTTAACGAACATTGTAAAACTTGAGTGAATCCGATGCACGTGGTTGGTGCCGGAAGAATTTGCTGATTGAAGACGCTGCGTGGAGTCTGGTAAAGTAAAGATAATTCACTTGCTAATATTGGCCAATTTAGTCTCGTGTGTGTCTAGCTTGCCTCCAGGACTCCACTCAAGAACATCACCAGGAGATATTTGGTAAGACATTAATATTAAGATTATAAGTCATCGCTGTGCTACCACAGTGAAGGTGTTTAGATAAATTGTCTATCGTGGTCAGGTGGATGTATTACAGCTTCCAATGCAACTCTGTTCTCAACAGTTTCCCACCTGGCTGCGGTAATTCTAGACAGTATTCGTCTATGGTTCTTATTTATTATGGCATTAGTCGCATTAATGTGAGCCACGGGAATCTCAAAAAAATGGTGTTATCTATGTATACGTATGTAGCTCATAATCTCTGAAACTACTGATCTGATTTGAAAATTCTTTTTGTGTGTGATAGCCATAATTATGAGAAAAGTTATAGGCTACTTTTTTCCCGATATTCCTGCAGGATCACTGAATGAGGCCGACGAAGTCGCGGGCGTCCGCTAATTAATTGATATAGGTAAAAAAAATAAAATGTTAATTCGTTAAAATATTTTTTTATTCAATTTGATCCAAATCAATCATAAAATCATTTAAAAAGGCAGTGGGTACGTCTGTTTCTTCCTGGTGGCTGGCCCAAGGCAGATAATAAACAATGCTAGCGATATGGGCGCAGCTATTTAATGTGCGAAAAAAAGCAGTTTAATGTGCGAAAGAGACAGCGTATAACATATCTCTAAACATTGGCTCATCCGTGCACCATGCTGTACAGTTTCGATATTCTTTTTATGCCTTTATAAGATGAAATAAAATTCTTTGATACCGTTTGTTTTTTTTAAAGGATCCTGTACATTTTTCTCCGACGTTTTTTAATCAATCAATTATATGCAATGAAAGGTCCTATTATTCCCCTCTGTTTAAAACTATTTTGGTTAATATCCGCCACTGTTCGCAAAGCGGGTCAGATATGCGCAATGACCTTTCAGTTTGATACCTCCACGCGTTTCTGAGAAAAAGGGGTCTTGACAGACGGACGGACAACAAGGTGATCCTATAAGGGTTCCGTTTTTTCATTTCGAGGTACGGAACCCTAAATTTAACATTACATTGACAATCGCCTGGCACTTCCGAAGTTTATGAACAAACATTATCACTCGCAAACAACCATGATGATTAATATCTGATATTCATTTTATATGATATTCATGTTGTATAACTAATATACTAGGAATCGGTAAAAACACAGTAGGTATTTAAGTGTCAGTTAGTATTTAAAGAAGCAGTACAAATTAAAAACTAAGAAACAAATAAGCGCAAACTGATTTTACAGCAAGAATTTATTTTTAATTATTTTTTGCCACGAGCGTTTTAAAAGAATGTAATAAATATGCCAGTTTACAACTCTGTAATGTATTTCATTTTATTTTTTATTTTAATTGTATTGTTGTTATTTTGTGGAGTCTGAGCCGGAGTCTCAATTTTCTGCTTCGCAAAGCATTTTATATTTGATATCGTCTACAAGATAGTAGTAATAGAGTACAAGTGGTTTGTAGTTTTCATACAGAACTCTTAACTATATTTGTTCAAAATGCAGTTTTTATCTAGTCTCGGTGTCATAAATGGTATTCACGTAAATAAACTGACACTTGAACGATATCGCGACTAGATCGTAAATTGAACAAAGTGTCAAACAAGTGTTGACGTCGATATCTATGTGTCAAATAAGACATAATGACGTTAAGTGTAGCAGAATACCAATAAAATTGAGAGTCAATTCAAAATCAAATCGCAGTTCATTCAAAATACAATATCGTTGTCTGTTAAAACAAGAGAATCGACCTTAAAATAAAAAATGGCTCACTCATCCTCCTAGCGTTATCCTGGTTAACCCGAACCGAAGAACCCGGGGTCCGTTTTCTAGCCTAACAAGAATTGACTAAAAATTTGCTTTTCCACAGAGCGACTGCCTGTCTGACCTCCGCAACCCATATAATTTTATTTAGCTATATTCTATAGTTTAGACTAGTGTCAGTTTTATTCAGGGTAGTGACTCCTTATAACGACTGTCAAAGATCTTCATGACAGGCGGGACCGACTGTTTACCGTGCTTTCCAAGGCACGAGGCAAGCGATAATTTACAATTCAATACGCACATAACTCCGAACTCATTGGTGCGCGCCGTGGCTTCGAAGCCGATACCTGCATGGCAGTCTGTTGGTATCTCCATCTATCACTGCTCTTAAAAAATGCGCTCTGCGCTACAAAAATGGCTCACTATCAACAGTTAAAACAACATCTTTTACGCGTAATTGGTAAAAGGTAATCGATAGTCCACATAGATTATACTTAAAAACATAAATAAACCTTTTGAACAATTATTGTAAGTAAAGATAAATCTAGTGATAAAACATTCGGTGTCATCGGAGTAATGGATTCATATCTGACACTTTTCTGAATGGATTATCTTTCTTATATCATTTGGATTTGTTTCTAGAGGAATACCGAATCTGAATTTTCAATATTTTCAAATTGTTGGGTGCTTTTAGGGTATTATTTCTTTATTTTTTATAGATACTTCCTGCACTAGTAATAAATCCTGAGAGAGTTTACAAATGTACAATTAACGGACACAATAAACACACAGACTCAAAATTTATGGCTCACACAAAGCGTTGTCTCATGTAAAAATCAAACCTGCAACACTCGGAACAGTGTACGGTGGCGAGGCGGCTTCTTAAACTACTACGCCGATCGTGCAGTCTTCATAATACCATAGCCGCAGACTTTTATAGAACCTCACATTTGTGACATTGTATTTATATATTTATTTATTTAATCATTTATGCACAAACATAGTGTTCATCGGTGGACATAATGCCATATGGCATTCTTTACCTGTCAACCTTAAGGTGGTGCAGAGATGAAAGTGGTAGGTGCATTTTACTATTTAGATGTAACTAATGTTAAATAATATACCTACATAATTATATACTATGGATAGAATACTTACAAGATATAAATAGTTCTACAAATACATACTATAAATACAATATACTTACATAAATACTTATTGGATGAGAGTTATGTGCTGATTCCTTGAATCTATCAAAAAGAAGCTCTCGAACTTTCACTTTGAATGTATAACGGTTGGTGGACATTCTGATTTCAGGAGGGAGTGTATTCCATAAAATAATAGACTGCACAACAAAGGAAGAGCTAACGAACCCAGTAGTGTGATTGGGGCAAGAAAGAAGAAGATTATGAGAGGAAATAAGGAGAAAGAAGAAGGAGAATATATATGTAGAACAGAACTTCACTTTACCCCTGACTGGAATAAACACAGCAAAGTTATTGAAACCGCAGCAAACACAACTTCGTTTGCATTCTAATAGTTCCCGCAGGTTCAACGGAGTAACTAATTTACGTCCAATTGCATTGCAGGTGTGGGTGGAGCGAAGCATCGAGTTCTGTACCGAGAAGTGGCCGGACTCCATCAAAAAGGAACTGTTTGGCGCGTTCAGTTTTGTTCTCGTATACGCCATACCTGGTAAGTGCTTCATATTTAAACGCCTGTATACTACTTTTCTTCTTGGCAAACTTTGTGTTGGTCGCCATACAGTCTAATGGACAGGATGAATGGTCAAGACTAAACGGCGGAAATGATTTAATACTAATGTCATCTTTTTAAAACACAAGTCCCGCTCTAGGACTAAATCCTGTGTCGCGGTGGACTTTAAAAACATACAACTAACAGACACTATGAAGACCCAGACTGGCAACAACAATTTATGTATCACAAAAAGTGCTGTCTCGTGTGGGGGTCGAACCCACAACACTCAGTGCCGTGCAGTTTCACCGATGACGCGGCCACTTAAACCTTTACTCCAACCGTTCAATAAAACGTCTTCATATTACTTTTTACTGTGGCAAGCTTAGTGTTGGTTGCCATACAAACAGATGGATTGATGTTGTAGCGACTCGAATCCGCTACCATACAGATCATCGCAAAAGTCATTATATTGGGCCTTGTAAAATCACGCCACAATTATGACTAGACCACCGGCGACGATTAGGCCGCGCCCCCAAGAAAAGGGTCAGCTACCTGCTAGCTACCTGCTATTGTCGACCGGCGCCCGCGCAACATGGCCGCCGCAGATCTTTTGTTTACTTGTGTACGCCCCTCGATCAAAAGTGTCAAGTGCGAAACTTTATTATAAAAGTGCCAGGCGTGATCGTTAATTATTATTAATTATGTTTACCTATAAATACTCGTGTCATAAGTAAATAAATTCATTACGCATTCGTCTTCTGCCTTTGCTTTCTTTTCCTCACACGCTTCACCTTCTATCTCAACACTTAAACACGTATATTGTAAGTGACCACAATCACTTCAATGTCTTTAGAAAAGTGGCTGGTAGAGGCTTAATGTCAAAAATTATTTAATAGTCATGACATTGATTGGTGAATAAATAGGCCTACCGTGTTATAGTCAACTGCACCCGCTTGATGAGTCTTGACTTCTACTGATGGCAAAAGTATGAAAGCCCAGTTTCAAAAGATCTAGATATAAATTGTGCTTTAGTTTCATTCAACATTGGAAAGAAATTGTATGATGTTATCTGCTCATCAATTCATTCAACTGGAACATATCAGACAATAATCCAACACTCCCGCCTCAAGGTTACATTGGTAATTTCGCGGCTTTCTAAGATAAAACTAAGTATTCAGGATTAAATAAGACTGTATGACTTTCCTATGTAACAAACGACAGAGTTTTAAGACTATAATGTTAGTAGTCATTGAACTAAAAAGTCTAACCATAAATTATTTATTTAATCAAAATTTCAAAGTTATTTTAACGAATGTTAAAAGTTTTGTAGCAATTAAAACAAAACACTTAAATAAAAACATTCTAATTACATTTTGGTTATCGCATTACAATAATTAAATAGCAGACGATAAAGTTAATAATTAGAATTACTACTTATGTTTATTTTGAATTTATTTATTTCTATGGAGTTTAACTTCTAAACAGAATCCTATTTGTGAAAGCAAGCGAATGGTTATACGGCACGTTTGTCGAACTGGTAGAACGCTTAAGTTCTCGACGTCTAATGTGCGACACCTACTGTTGTGTGTTACACAAATTATTGTTTCGATTCTGTATGTCCTTTGTGTTCGTTTCTTGCATGTTTGTCAAGGCTTCCAAGATACAGGATGTATTCTACTGTTTTAGTTGCCTTTTCATAATTAAATCGGTTAAAAGGTGCAAGAAAGAATAAAATTGATAATTAATATATCATACTGTACGAAGAAAACATTTAAAGAACAAAATATCACTATCTACAAAATCCATTATTAGATATTTATCTGCGTCATGGGCCACATTCCCTTAATTGTACATCTCATTTTAATTATTTGTCTCTAGATATTAATTTGTCGCAAGTGAAAATGTTCTCATCATAATGAGAACATTTTAATTATGATTATTTGGACTGCCATCTGTGAAGCCTTTGCTTAGGCTTTTATGATAAACTGTTTTACAAATCCAAATCGTAGAGATAAAGATTATTTGCAATTACAAAATAAGAATTATTGCGCTAGGAAAAAGTGTATAGAATTTAATATTACGTTCAGCAGAGCCTTGGTTTGAATAACTAAAATGAAGCTTTGTAAAGAAGATAATAAGTTACTTCGGCGCCTAGCCTCAGCCGCGGCGGTGAGCGTTGAAACCATCTGCGACGATAAGCTCATGTGGGGCCGCCCAAGCCCCGCAGCGCCGGAGCCGTGACAGAACGATGCTTGCTGCATGCTGCATGCCAGCATTTCAATTATTATGGACATGAAATTTATGCCTAAAGATGATTCGGACTAACAAAATTATGAGTTTCGAAGATATGATAAGTGAGTGTATGACAAACGACTTTCTGCGAAATGCAGATTATGCTATGCGTTGTTATAATATTATGGCATAAAAAGTTCTGCTTTAAAAGGTAGACCCAATATTAAGATCTTATTTTAATATCAATGGAATTTATAGTGCTAGTTCATCATAATAATTATATGAATTCTCAATAAAAGCGTAACGCTTATACAAAATAAATACAAATTTACTTTACACAAAGAGCAATAAAATAAGTCAAGATGTTATTCTACAAGTATTGCAATTAATATAAGCTAAAATAATTTGACCTGTTAGTATAAAGTTGACTCATTTAATATTTTCTTGGGTTTACGCGAATGTTACACATTGAAATTAAACTACAGTTTACGGATTTTATCGCGTTATATTGGTTTCACTGGTTATTAGTTATTACATTTAAACCGAATGATCTAGAAACTACATTTTCATAACTAGCCAACGTTTCGAATCCTTTACAGGATTCATGTTCACGGCAGACTGAGGTAATATTTGTCTAGATAGACTGTGAGTGTGGGCTCTCATACATTGGACAAACCAAGAGAAGCATAGGCATTCGACTAAAGGAACATATAGCTGACATTAAACACAAACGCTCGACGAAGTCTGCTGTGTGTGAACATATGTAGAACAAGAAGGAACCAACCATTACCTGCGATTTGATAAACCACAGATACTCGCAAAAGAACACCGCTTTATTCCAAGAATGATACGTGAAGCTATTGAAATTAAAAAAACATCCTAATTTCAATAGGGAAGATGGTTGGAATTTTCCTCCAGCTTGGGACCCTGTTATCAGGCTAATAAAACCCAAGAAGGACAAAGTTACCAGAAGACATCAAGACACAGTGAGCACATTCTGCGTAGATAGTAACACCAATAGTTGAAAAATGTTCGGGTACTTCGAGATAACTTTTAAATTCAAGACAAAGACAAATATCACCTCAGTCTACCGTGAACATGAATCCTGTAAAGGATTCGAAACGTTGGCTAGTTATAAAAATGTAGTTTCTAGATCATTCGGTTTAAATGTAATAACTAATAACCAGTGAAACCAATATAACGCGATAAAATCCGTAAACTGTAGTTGACTCATTTGTGTAAAAAGTCTGTGACGAATGTATATTTTAAGTTGGAATTTGAATTTTATGTTTTCACTGGCTTACTTTTTAATATACATGAACTTAATTAACTTATTATTATAGGTACTTTACTTATATTATTATACCCATGCTGCTGTGTGATTATATAACGTTAGATAAATCATACTTTATCATGTTATTACTATATATTTACGTTACTATTTTATTATTCCTACACTATTCTGTATCCTTAATCAAATTTTATTTAAGTGATATGGGCTACTTGTTTTTGACATGGAATAGTATGGTGTTATACAGGAAAACACATGTTAAGCTAACTATTAAGTACTTACACATCCTAGATATAGATCTACAACCGTATAAATATTTGCTTGTTGATATGCCTTATATGTATACGTTTTTCTGTAACTTCAATCATGTTTTACACACATAGCTTCAATCAATCTACACTTTCACTCACCTTCTCACACAAATTCCATAAATAAACACACACGACAATCAAAAACACTCTTTCAGAATATTACACATACGATAGCTCTTTATAATTTCAGGTCCATCCAACACCGCTTTCTCTTTTACATTATGTTTATAGTAAAAATATGCAAAAATTGTTGCATACTCATCCAAGTATATCTATATTGCAATACCTTAGGGTCGACAAGTTTGGTAGTCATTGTTTACTGGAATGGGTGATACATTTGATACACAGAATGAAATAGACAGTCTTAAGATAGCGCGTACTTGTGAATGTGACGTTACGGAACTTAATAACTACATGCGGGTTAAAAGAAATGATCTTACAGTAATTGCACAAAATATACGTAGTATTTATTGCAACTTTGACAATTTCCTATTAACTTTATCCAATTTGACATTTCAGGCGGATGTTATAATTTTGACCGAATGTAGGATAAATAATAACAAACAGATACCTCAGCTATCAAACTATCATTCATACTCTACATTGCGACAACTTAATCAGAATGATGGCGTCGTGGTATATGTCAAAGATTCACTTAAACATAAAATTAAGGAAATAAATCTATGCCAGGCCTCGTGTCTTCAGCTAGACATTCTAAATAGCATAATTCTGTGTTCATACAGGTTGCCATCAAACGTAAATGCAGAAAGTTTTATAAACTCTCTCAGCGTATACTTAGATAGTTTAAGTACAACAAATAAAAACATAGTAATCGCGGGAGACATTAACATTAATATTACCCTTAAACCCACAGAATCATTCTATGAATAAAAAAACAGGATTAGTTATTTAAATGCGTTGTCCATACATGGTTTATTAGCTGGTCACACTATTCCTACTAGGGATAAGAACTGTTTAGACCACTTTATCCTAAAAATAAACAAGACAAAAGTTTCAGCGTCAATCGCAATACTACACACAAGTACTACTGACCACTATACTACGTTACTATGCTTATCAAAAATTAAATACTATTCAACTGTAACTAAAACTAAGACTACTATTAACTTCGAAAGCGCTTTAAAACAACTTAAAACTAAAAACATTGCCGAACTTTTGTACTGTAATGACCCGAATCAGTTAGTCGAAAGTCTCATATATAAATTGAGGGAGTCATTAAAAGAAAGTACTATTACTACAAACGTACCAAAAAAATATCGAATCATAAAACCGTGGATAACACCGGGTATGCTGTGCTGTATCAATAATCGCAACAAATTACAAAAGAAAGTTTGTTTAAATCCTTTTAATGAGAATGAGAAAATAGTTTATACTAGAGGACGCCAGCAGCTACGCCTGCATTTTTTTTAAATTTACCCGTTTTGGCCGATCCCATGGGAATTTTGGGAAATCCCTTCTTAGTGCACCCTTACGGTCCCCAAGGAATATACATGCCAAATTTCAGCTTTCTACGCCCAATAGTTTCGGCTGTAGAGTGTCTGTCAGTCAGTCAGTAACGCAAGGATTTTATATATTAAGATTAGATACAGAAATTATTGCAACAATCTTATAAAAAAATTAAAAAGGAATTATGAAAGAGAGTTATTAGCTAAATCTGTTAAAAATAATAAATTATTGTGGAAAAATATTAAACATATAACATATTCAAATAAAAATCGTAATTCAAACATGGAATTAATTAATCTAAAGTCATCTCCTATAGCATCCATGAACTTTGCCAACAATTACTTCACAAGTATAGGAAAAGAACTTGCCGAATCAAACATGCAACGCATAAATTACAGCAATGACCTCCGTAATTACTTAGATAATATGCCAAGTCAACCAAAATCTCTTGTTTTGTTACATACTGATGAATATGAAGTAAACAGTGTACTGATGTCCTTGAAATCAGATAGTGCTGCTGGATGGGACAATATTCCAACAAGCTTTCTGAAAATGGCAAAGTCTGAAATCATCCCGGTCATTACACTCTTTACCAACCTTTGTTTCGATCAGGGCATTTTTCCTACAGCTCTCAAACAATCTTTTATTACGCCGGTATATAAGAGTGGGGATAGAGATGACATCGGTAACTATCGGCCTATCTCGGTGCTCCCTGCGATCTCTAAAATCTTGGAAAAACTCATTAATACTAGATTACTCAAGTATTTAACTAATTTGAACATCTCATCTCCTGCGCAATATGTATTTCGTCAAGGGAGATCAACTGAAGATGCGGTAATCGAGCTGAGTTCGCTTGTGAGCGAAGAAGTTGATAAACACAATAAATGTACAGCTGTTTTTCTAGACTTTAAGAAAGCGTTCGATATTGTCTCTATCCCCATCCTTATACGCAAGTTGGAGAAGATTGGTGTGAGAGGTATCCCACTCAATCTATTCAGGGATTACTTATCTATGAGAACACAAAGGGTAAAGATAGACAAGTATATCAGTGGAGAAATGACGTTGTCGTTCGGAGTCCCACAGGGTAGTGTCCTCGGGCCTACCCTGTTTCTGGTTTACATCAATGACTTATGTAACACACAGGTCAAAGATGCCGAAATATTTACTTATGCAGATGACACCGCTGTTGTCTTCAGTGGGAGGTCATGGGATGCTGTTAAAGTTAGTACAGAAAAGGGCCTAATAGTTTTAAATAAATGGCTTGGTAACAACTTACTTACCCTTAATGCCTCCAAATCAAATTGTATCCACTTCTCCATTAACGATGTTACACAACCACATAAAGATTTTGAGATTAGATTACACAGCTGTAATGGTTTCGATAATGGGGATGGCTGTAAATGTTCAGTCTTGCAAAGAGTAAGTTAAGTCAAATATTTGGGTGTCTTCTTGGATCAGTGACTCTCGTGGTATCCACAACTTGAACACGTGACGCAAAGAATCCGAAAACTAATTTGGATCTTCAAAACTTTAAGACATGTGGTGCCGCGGGAAGCTGCTGGGTCTAATGAGTCAAGCCAAGATATACTGAAGGACATTTACATTTCTTTGGTGCAATCAGTTATAATATATGGCATAAAAATTTGGGGTGGCGCCGCTAAAACACGATTTATAGATGTGGAGAGAGCACAGCGGAGTCTATTAAAAGTAATGTACTTCAAAAGAAAAAGATTCTCCACTGATGAACTACACAAAATGGCGAAAGTGTTGTCCGTTAGAAAACTTTACATTCTAAATATAGTGCTAAGGCGACACAGAACTCTACAATACGACCCAAGCAAAATCAGTGGCAGAAGAAAACATAACGTAATGCAAGTACCGAAGACTCACACTACCTTTGCTAGTAGGCAATATAGTAAACGTTCGTCCTATCTATACAACCTTGCAAACAAATACTTAGATATATATATTAAAACTTATAATACAGTAAAAAGAACTGTTACTATATGGCTCGAAATGAAGACTTATGAACAAGCAGAGAACATTTTGGAACCTGTTAGATAATTTACATCACATACATACACACTCACCACACCACATCACATTAAAAACAAACATATTAAAAAAATGTTAATTGTTACAAAATATTTATTTAGTTTAGTAAAATGAATACTTAGATAAGAAAGATACCTTCAAATTTTATGTTACCTTATGTGTTATGTACCTCTATGTCTCTTATGTAAGTATGGAATTGTTAGAAGAGCGGGGCTTCCTGACACATGCCTTTAAGCTGAAAGGAGGCTCCAGCTACCATAAATTTAGTTACATATTGGTTAAAGAAATAAAGATTTTATTTTTTTTCTTTTTTTTTATTCCGAAGCTGCGGGCAAAAGCCAGTAATGGCTTTTGCCCGCGGCTTCGCTCACGTCACAAAACTCCTTCATCGTTCGATAGTAATTTTCGATTTAATTCTGTTCATAGAAGATATAACCGCAAGAAGTATTTAAAACATTGCTGTAAACAGTATTTTAGAGTTCCGTACTCAAAAATGGCTAAACACGAGAACCTTATAGACGCGCTATGTCTGTCAGTCTATCCGTATGTCACAGCCACTTTTTGCCGAAACTATTCAGTTTACACATTTGTAAATTGGTAGGTAGATGTATTCTGTGAACCGCTTTACGACGTTATAGAAAATAAAAAATATTGAATATTAAGGGAGGCTCTTCATACATGGAACTGAGGTGGAAAATGGGTCGTTAGAAATTACTTTGAGGTTCCTAAAACCATTGTTTCTCAAAGTCAATCATTTGAAAGATATACGGTTCCAAAGAAGTAAAATGGGTGTGTGTGTCCCTCTACCTTTTAAAGTAAGAGAGTGTCAAATCCAAAAAAAAATATATGCTGTAATGCTGTAAATTGTTATAAAAACTTCAACGAAATTATTGGTTTGAACGATATATTAAGTAGCAATTTTTGAAATAAAGCACATCTTAAAAACCGCAAATATAGGTTTGTCGTTTATACAAATACTATTAATAGTAAGTCGAAGATAATGGCTATGGGAAGTGGATACCTCCACTACGAAACCCTTCATGAGCGAGTCTGACTTGTAGCCGTTTGCCATAACAAAGTTTTGGTGCATTAAGATTTCGCATTAACAGGACTGGAACTCCAACATTCAGTCTCAAGTTGCGTAAAGGTACTCCTGATAATTGTAAGGAGTTCAGAAACTCTATAGGGTACGAAGTAACTTCGTCAGTATTCGTGACATTATCTACCGAAAGGTGCTCAACAACATCACTTTGCATACAGTCAAATGTCAAAGCCATGGTCCGATATGTCTCTATACACATATTCGCATTTATGAGTACAGAATATTGGTTCAACCGGTTTAGCGTGAAATTGGTACATACATACACATTTTCGCATGTATACCTAATATTAGTAGGAATTAGCCAAGGCTGTTACAATAATTATTAGTATAAATAAGTAAACGAACAAAGTAATGACAGTGAACCATAATTATGACAATATATAATGTGACAGTACTGACAGATAGCACATGCGCAGCATTCAATTTATTACAGCGCATGCGTTCTTACTGTCAATAGGTAGTAGGTTTGTACCTACAAACTTCGATCCTCTCTTAAATCCCTCCCAGATTATATTTTGCTACTAATTGTATCCTTTGTGTTTTTCCTGCTCCTGAGCTACCTCCTCACCAATTTTCAGCCAAATCAGTTCAGCCGTTCTTGAGTTATAAATAGTGTAACTAACACGACTTTCTTTTATAATATACATACATACATACATACATAACGTCACGCCTTTTATCCCCGAAGGGGTAGGCAGAGATGTATTTCTACACCCACTTTTCGCCAGATATACTTTAGTCCCACGTAATAAGGGGCGAGCCTATTGCCGTACCGGGCACATTTCCAGACTCCGTGCGGCTACTGAGAATTTCGTGACAGAAAAACCCAATAACACTGCCCGACCCAGGAATCGAACCCGGGACCTCCCGATCCCACGCGCACATTTATGCCGCGAGACCAACGAGGCAGTCGTATAGGGTTTGATTTCGAGTTTTCCGTCTCTACGCAAATATGGTATTTGCATCGTGTTATCCCTTAGTCGCCTCTTACGACACCCACAGGAAGATAGCGGGTGGTGACACTTGTATTCTATGCCGTCAACCACACGGCACTTTATAATATATTATATAGATTTAATTGTTATTTTACAAAACGTTTAAAGTTTAATTCTTTCAGAATGTTTTTGAGTAAGGTTTTACATAAAAGTTCTAAAAAATACTTTTTATATTTCATTTAACCGTAGTTCCCGTATATTATAAGGTATTTGATATTGTAACGTTAAGGAGTAAAAGATAACTCATCATCATCGTCCGGTCTAGCTAGCGTTCCCTAGTTATATCCAAGACAAGCACCAAGAATCCTTGACTTTCACAGAGTAAAACCTACCCTCCGCAATCCTAGGGATATTGATATTCCATGTTTTGGACTATTTCCTGATCCCATAATTACTGTCAAAGATCTGCTTGACAGCCGGGGCTGATGACTTAATGTGCTCTCCGAGGCATGGGGTTAGTGATAATAAATCATTTAATAATTTCTCTACTCTGAATATTAGCGGTGCATCTCGGGTTTGACTCAAGTCTTTATTTCTATAATTATGGCAGAATATCTCTGCTAGGCTCCCATTAATCCTTGACGGGAGTTAAATAAGTAAAATAATGTCTGCTATTTACATGTTTGTTAAACCACAAAACATTGTTTATAGGTATTATCATCAGCATCATTGCAGCCTTTCACTCCCTACTCACGTCCACTGCTGGACATAGGCCTCTCGTAATTTGCGTCACAATAGTATTGTGAGCAAATTAGGAGGGCTTGGCCTACTATACCACGCTAGCCAGAAGGGTTGGTATAGGGTTTGATGTCGAGTTTTCCATCTCTACGTGCAAAGACAGTATTTGCATCGTATTATCCCTTTGTCACCTCTTACGACTCCCACGGGAAGATAGGGGGTGGCGACACTTGTATTCTATGCCGTCAACCACACGGTGGTATTATATTAGAAAAAAATAACATGTTTAAACAAAAAAACTTTATTTTTTAACATTAACAAACTGCTTTTTTACTCGTGTGGTTGAGTAAACAGTAAAAATATACCCATAGTTTCGAATTCTTAGCTAGAACAGAACACTTCATGTAATTCTTAAAACAAAAAAATAAAAAGATGTTACCAAATCATATCATCAGTAAGAGAGCTATGCCTCAGACAGACAGATAGATATGTCGACGGTTGAAAGGCTAATTGACCTAAGCGACATTTAGTAAAACTTGCAGGAGGATGGATTAAACTTTTTTTTGTTGGAAAAAAAATCATAAAAAACAACTAATTAATAGACAGTAGATCCCTAATTAAGTAAGGATTCTTTTTAAGCTATTACTGTTGTTAATTGTGTATTATTTTGGAAATTTTATGTTGGTTAGCCCAAAATGCATCAAATTTAGTATTCTTTTGAGAAAGGCAAAATGGTTCAAATGCCTGCCGTAAAAAAAATAGCTGACAGAGACTGGCTTAAGCATCAAATTAGAATAAAACAATACGAGTGAAAATTAATTAAGTGCCATGTCAACTGATAGTTGAATAAGCACAATGATTGTAACCAAGATGATGGTGTTACACCAGACTGAACTAGTTTGATGCAGATGCCCATTAGAGGGACTGCAGGATGAAACAAAATGACCCCTTACTAGATTATTAGTAGATATTGAAGCTTAGGCCATCATTCAGCTACATCCATAAGATTTTAATGTAGTTGAATGCAAAATGGGCCAAACGACACGGCTTATTGGTTCGGTTTAATGCAAAATTGGCCAAACGACAAAACCACAACTACAGTGAAAAAGCCAAATACCTTAATCGACACTCGTTATAAAAGTTCGAAAAATCAAAATAGCCTAAGTCATCGAGTCCTCAAATTTGTCTAATTTTGTGTCGTATAGATCAATGAGCTTAGAAATAAGGTCTATTTTGCCGTAGGTGCTAAGCGTCATAAAAATAGTGAAAAAAAAATTAAACCTGGCTCAAACGACGGAGAAAAATTTGCTGATGTCGAATATGTATATAACTCAATATCACAAAAAATGTCGCTTGTACCAAGTAGCCTTTCAACCATCGATGTGAAACGTATAACATCCTTTGTTTTTGGATGGCGGTTAAGGCAAGCGCAGATTAAAATTGACCTAGAAGTAAACTCGTCCGTACAAAAACACTGTTGCATTCTGTTAGTGTCTTTTTGTTTCGTGGTATAACTTGAAACAAAAATGCAACAGACAGAGAATGAAAACCTTAAACACACTTGTGTTAAGATATAAAGTTAATAGGATTCATACATTTTATTTGAACTTTATATGTACATAATGTAAGTGGATACTTCTGTTTCACCATGTCTATTTTCAGGAGGCTTATTAAATTAACTTAACGGAGGCTTTTGGTGGTGACATGTTATAATTTATTGGTAATTAAAACTGATTCATATAGGACTACTTTTTAGTAGGCATAAGAACTCTTTCCATTATAAAAATGTGGCGGTGTAATAAGTAGCCTATTCAACACGGACTGAACGAATATAATTTTACATCCAAAAGCGGCCGTCGAACAGATGTCAAATTGGAATATTACCATTATAATTACAAACTGCAATTCGTTTCAATTCACTATGAATACATATATACAACTAACTGATGTTATTTTGCGGACACCAATCTTTGCTCTGCATGGTCTTACGTAAAGTAACGAATTGTGCCATTACAAGCATCTAGGCCGGCGCTTCATATCTGTAAATTAGTTATTTTCGTACGTTAAATTATTAATTATTTAACTACCTTAAGGACAATTACATTTTAACTACATCATTGAGCTTTAATGCATGGTTGGCGTAGGGGTTTAAGTGACTGCCTTGCCGTAAGCGGCACCGAGTTCAGCCTTACACAAAACAATACTTTGTTTGCTCCATGGCTTGTTGTTTCGAGTATGTGTGCTCATTGTGGCCGTCAGGTGTATGATTAAAGTCCACCGAGACACAGGATTGATGCCTAGTGTGGGCGCTTATATAAATTACACACAAAGTAAACTTAAAACTATCCTAAGAATACAAGTAGGAACAAAAAAAAAATCTACAATGCAATCAAAAATTCCGCCTCATCTTACTTACGCAGAGAATGATACCAGATTTTATTAAACATTATTAAAATAATCAAATCTGTATCAAAAATAATTTCTTATCCTTATTTAAACGCCTCATAAGATTTATTGTGACAAGACTGAACTTGTGTATTTTTTTTATGTGTTATTAATGACTCAGACCGAAACTAGTTTTATCACTGTTTATTAAACTTCGCCAGTAGTCAAGTCTCTGCTGTGAAATAGGTCACAAAAATATGTATTTATCTAGAAGAAGATTTTGTTATTTTTAATCAAAATAACCCATTGTAGTAGATACAAATAATAATTATGTATTAATATAGGCCATCATTTGTGTACTTACATATATCAGCTCTTGTGCATCGATGGCACAACGTCTATAGTGGCCACCCATCACTGTGGATTTGACCACTCGTGTGACTTTATTGCTGTTGTTGAAGACAGGCAAAGCCGTCGCGCTTGGCTGCCAGGAAGATTTATGACAGTGGAGTCAGTATCACTGAATTAACTGACACTGGTCTAAATAATGGTTAGAATAGTACGCGGACAGCGGGCTCTAATGTGAAATGTCTTGGATGTAACTGGGATGACGCTAGGACGATGATAAAGTATGTCTTATTTATGTAGATTAGCGATATAATATATCGCTAATCGATATAAATATTATTTGATTGTTACCAATTTTTTTGTGTTGCCAATTTACAATAAATCAGTGCGATGTGATAAATGTGGATACGGTAAAGAAGTCTGAAGTATTACTTACTTATCGTGTTGATGGCAAGACTTAAAATAGATTTGCTCCAAATCTCAGCCAAATTATTATTGAAGTATTGAAAGAGCTATATAGTTTACAAACTGCGATGGAAAGAATATAAAATAATTTTATTAGCTCCTAGATTTATCTAATTGTGTATCAAAGTAGCAAATTCATTCATACTACCCCATTCATCAACTAAAAATAATACAACTCGTTTTTCGTTTTTACACACGTACATATCCCAATTCCCTCCTACCTTTTCGGTACTGAAATAATTATTTTGTAATGTTTGAAGGTATCGTTTGTATTTCATCTATCTTACTTTGAATTAAGTATGTTAAGTATTTTAATTATTTAATATGAGACGGATTCCTTAATTAACTCGGATTTTAAACAATATGGACCTAATTAATTTTGTGGTGGTGTCTTATTATTTACGCCTACGGATAAGTCGATTTTATTTAAAACAGATATGACATATCTAATTTACTAGGAAAGTTGAGGTGCAGGAATAATTTATTGCGACCCAAAAGAGGCCACTGGCGGAAGCACATAAATTTAACTCAAGATTATTTATTAGCTCGTAAAAGAATATTGATTTGATTTTAGAAGTACTGTTTTGCTTATGAATGCATCTTAAGGACAATTTACATGCTAGTTTGAAAGACAATTGTAGCACAAATTTGTAGAATTGTGATCATCACAGTAACACCCGAACTAAGTTTCGAATCTTGCCTTAATATTGTATTTGGCATATTAAAGGGGATTCCTATTCACGCCTACGTATTTAATTGACAGTTAGCTGATGAACTGAAAATACATACTCTAATATATAATAATAAATTAGATACTCGTGGGTAAATTCAGTCTGATCGTTTCACCTCACTGCGAGCTAAGGCTATTCTATTTTTAGATAGATGAAATGATTTAGTGTTCATAACATAACTTGACTTGAACCGAATTCTCAGTAGCAACACGGAGTCTGGTGATGTGCCCGGTAACGGCAATATGCTTGCCCCCTATTACGTGGGACCTAAAAATTCATGGCGAAATGTGGGTGTAATATTACACCTCTACATACCTCTTCGGGGTAAAGGCGTGAGACTATAAATAAATAAATAAAATGTTGAAGAAAAGACCTATTTGAGATAGATGATTTATTTTCCACTCAGGATAAAAAGTAAGTGAAGTAGTTTGAACGATATATTTTTTTGCTCAGATATAGCTCTTTACTATTCGTTAAATTGAATTATTATTCAGGCCACCCACTATCACAGTATATAAACGGGCATCCGACTATTCACTTATTTTTATTAAACCTTATCTTTTATTCGTGAAATATAGTAATCATTTATTGTAAAGATCCAAACTAGTGGGCAAGTGTCACTACGCATGAATGAGTTTTTGTTATGATATCGTTGGCCGCATATAATTTCCTTTGTACTTAAATGTAGGGAATACTGCGTATTAGCATAATGTCTTCCGGGGCTGGATCGTAAAAGAGAGTTTCATGACCAATATTTTTGGAGATAATGGTGGTTTCGGCTGTGTAATGGCAGTTCCTTCTTTAGGTGAAGTTATGACAGGCCATTGTCTTGACTTGACCTTGGTAGCCGGTTGACAAAGTGAACCAATATTCGCAGAGGTCACTGCTTGGATGGACGTTAACGCTGTGACATCCAGCGCTACTGTGTTTTGAAGAGCTTGTTATTAAGCTGCCCAGTTCTAGTCTTTGGGTGGAACTTCATCACTTAAATTGGCTTGTCTAGCCAATTTAAGTGACATTAAATTTTTCACTCACATTAAATTTTTCTTGGTTGCACTTTATTTTACGGACATTCAGCAAGAGCATAATTGTGTCTAAAAAGGTCTTTAAAAAGAGATTACGTAGCGATTATTTAATGCTCAGCGACTGATATTTATATTAAAATTCATGGCAATGTCGGCTTTCCTAAATATCTTCTAAGATTTTTCTTACTTATCTAAAAAGTAATGACATTAAGGACATGTAAATCTCTCATTGATATCCATTCGTCTTTAGGAGCAGAGAGTATTCTTGAAAATTTCGTTTTATCAAAAATGAAAAAATATTCGGCTTTGACATTCATCGCTGACGTCAAGATAAGTGCCTCGTTATAGTAGAGTTATTGTATTACGTGCAATGAAGTTCAAGTACCAATAGTTTTACATTTAAATTTAAAGTTTGGAAATGAGCTGTTATTTGTCTTCAAGTGTATAACGCTCTCATCATCATTCAGAACCAATTATTAATTTATTACTAGGCTATTGGTAACGTATAGTATTTTCACACAACTACACGACGCGCTGGATACTTTTTATTATTTTCTTTTTAAACTTCTTGCACATAGTTTACACATTATTGTACAAAGGCGGACTTAATGCCATTGGCATTCTCTACCAGTCAACCTTTGGGTGGTGCAGAGACAATCATGGTAGGTGCATAAGAAAAGCGTTAAGTTATTTAATAAATATAATACTTTTAACAATAAAGTCTGCCTAAGAATTTCAGAAAAAATCTTCTCTTCACCATTTTGTTCTGCGTAAAACTTTGTGTTTGTTGACTATAAACTGTTTGTATTATGGTCGTGTAATTCTTCGGTATTACTTATTCATTTCTTAATGACTGTGATTATTTATCTTTTTTTAATTTCAAGTTAGTTTCTGTCCAGACAAATTTTTGTCCATGCATTAGACCACACTGGGTTATGATATCAACTAGTGTATAAGTTAGTATGTTCATTGTTCCAGCATAATTAATATCTAAGAAGATTTATTTATGAATGAATGCTGGCCAAGAAGCTAGCCATCATAATATGATAAATGAAGTGTCATAGGTGTCGTTAAAAACTTTTTAATTAAAAGCTGTTTATGGGCTATGCGACGTCACAATTAATTAAAAATGGCGTCTGGAAGATATAAATTTTTTTATATTAAGCGTAACATGGAAACATATAATCACTACGTAGTATAAAACAAAGTCTAACTTCTGTCTGTCTGTCCTATGTATGCTTAAATCTTGAAAACTACGCAATGGATTTTGAAGCGGATTTTTTAATAGATAGAGTGATTCAAGAGGAAGGTTTATATGTATAATATATGCCTTATAAGCATTGCACCCGTGCGAAGCCGGGGCAGTTCGCTAGTTGAAATATATAAAAGAAATATTAACATAACTGCGTTCAAATTAATAGCGTCTTTAAAGGTTTTTAATAACCGAATCACATAAATTAGGTTTTGAATAAGCGAACTACATTTATTACATAAATAAGCAAGTGGTGTAAATAGTAAGTTTGCTTGGTAGCAATCTAATCTTTCGCTGTTTAATAGTCTTAACAGTGAAAGATGAGACTACAAATAAGTAGGTACATTCATCTCAAGAATTTCTAATAAGCTTCAACAGCCTACTCATATTTGAGCTAAAAAGCCGAAAAAGAGCAATATATTTGCAATGAACCGAAGCGATTATCTTAATATATAAAATCCTTGCGTTACTGACTGACTGACAGACACGCTACAGCCGAAACTATTAGGCGCAGGAAGCTGAAATTTGGCATGTAAGTTCCTTGGGGACCGTAGAGGTGCACTAAGAAGGGATTTCTCGAAATTCCCACGGGATCGGGCAAAACGGGTAAATTTAAAAAAAATGCAGGCGTAGCTGCTGGCGTCCTCTAGTATTTCAATAAATCTTTGAAACGTTGAAAACTAATTCATCTTTTATTGTATTCGTCAATCAAGTAGACGCTAATTCCAATTAAATTTAAAAAGTCACATATTATATTTGCCTGTCGAACTTTTTGAACAATTGTGAATTAAAGACGTAGTAATTGATGCTGCGGCTTTGTCTGACACGAAGATTGAAAATATGCCCAACTTTGTGCACTGTATTATTCTTGATCAATCGTGTAATTTTATATAACATAATAACTAAGAAATTAAAAATCACCAGCATCTGCATTAAGTTATTCCCAGCTTTCCAGCAGTTAGAGCCAGACTCCAAACCTAATTTGTTGAAACGTAGAGTACGTTTCAAGGAATTCGCTTTGGAGTCTGGCATCTGTGTTCTCACCAAATTTGACAGAATATTAGCTTTACCAAAGAGCTCAGATATTTACATAGAGGCGCATTTCTTATGGGCGCTTTGAAGACAAACTTTCTGGGACCCAAATTGCCGATTGGCGGATTGGCGGCGTGGCAGTCGTTCCCTTAGTGTAAGAGCAAGAGAGACGGTGTATCTTAACTACGAGAGCAAGAGATACGGAGAACGACGCCAGCGCCGTCAACGGCACCAACTGAGAACTAAACTGGAGCCAGTTCCCCCTTGGAATCGGCACACAAAATTCTTAAGAACTGCGGTTCTATGTATAAATCTGTATTCATTGGCTTTACCACAAATCGACTGACGTCTGACCTCAGCAATTCAAAGGGATAGCGTTACTCCATAGCTTGTCAGTGTCAATATATTCAACGTGCCACGGAGAACACTTTAAGCAGTAGGTCCCGGCTGTAGTGGAGATCTTTGACAGTTAGTTTAGGGAGTCCGTACTCTTGACTATAGTGAAACTGATCTAAACCCACGGAATATCGCAATCCCTATGCGTAGTGGAGGTCAGTAAACAGTCGTTCTTTAGAAGAGCTGAAATATTCTGTCAAAGCTGGTTAAACCAGTAGGTAGCTCCCGGGCCCCAAGACGAAAATATCTTAGATGTAACTAGGATAATGTTAGCATTATCGTAGGACTATGATGATAAAGATGAGTGTTCGATCACAGTTACTCATCATCAGGTTACGATACGCCTTTCCAAAAAGGACACAATAACTAATGTCGATTGGGTACTAATTCATCTAATTTTGTAAAATTTTGTGTAAATCTCGCATATTTTTGTGAATTTGCTTATTTACTAATATATAAAAATACAATTTCTTACTAGCTAAAATATTAATGCAGCGGTATGCTTTAGGAAAGGATTTTATTAAAACAATAATATGTAAATGATGCGGCCAGGGACCGGCATAACTATACAAGTTAAAAACGTCCGAATATATTATTGTATAGGCAGATGGAGACCTTGAACAAGAAAGAGCAACAAAATAAAAGTTATCAAAGTATATGTTTATTTCGCCAAAATTACGTTTATTAATATAGTAATAATATTAAGATAACTTAAACACGGTCAACAGTTTTGCAAAAAGGCAGGGCCTATACTATTAATAGTATAGGCCCTGTCTTTTTGCAAAACTGTTGACCGTGTTTAAGTTTGTAACGAAATAACTGATATGCATACTACGAACAGTTTTGGTTTACAGTTTTAGGTTGTCATGCTCACATAAGAGTCTTGCCTATGGTGGCGTTGTGGGTCAGGTGGTTTGGTTCCCTAAAAAAAAGTTGAGCTAAGCTATGGCTAAGTCACACGTCATACTTGTGAACGGGTGGCGTCTGCCGGGACTAGTTGGCTCTGAACTGCTGCCGCAATTCTATCAAAGGATAACTTTTTGTAGTTTCCCACTCGTATACTCGTTTCTTATTTTATATATTATTATTATTTTTTTCATAATTTGTCTGGACTTGAAAAGAGACTATGACCTCTGAGTTTGTTTCGGATGTTTCTTCTCAGGTCAGTCAGTTAGGAAACACCGGCTTCATCTAGCTTAATTTTAAAAATAGTATGACTTTCTTTAAGTGTTGATAAAAAATAATAAATTTTTGGACGTTGACTTGACTTTGAAGTTCTCTTTAATACATACATAAGACAAATATACTACACTCAGTGAAAGAAAAAATATACCCAGACACAGAATCGTGATCATCACAGACAAAGCTTAGTACAAAACCACCAGGCCAGTTAGTTTTTGTTATATCGAAATATTTGATTTGTTATTTTCGCCATATTTCGCTGTTGTCAAAAGTGAAAGACAAAATATTGAGTTCAACATCCAATGGTGACTTCAAATGTATTGCTAAACATTATTATAAAGCCTACAAAATAGTTTTCCAGTAACAACTTCACAAAAGCTTTGAATCAAAGTCTTGTGGTCGTGACGTTGTGTTTTATTCTGATACGAGTCAATTGCTTCCAAAGTTTGAAGTGCTCTATATCCTTGGTGAACTGTACACAAGCGCGTTATTCATCTTACTCGTTCTCGACTCCACTGCACAATGGAGTAGTGATAATTTAATCACAGTTCTCGACTGTTTTGGTAGAATATATGTAGCATACTGGAGGATGCGCGCGGCTAAGCTCGCATATTTTATTTCAATTTAAATGTTTTTTTAATTTATAAAACCAGCACGGCCGCTACTAAAATTGGTTTCGCATCAGAAAGGAGTCAAACAAGGAGACCCACTATTCCCGAAATTATTTACGGCTGTACTATAGGACGTGTTCCAAAAGCTGACAGCAGGTTGGGCAGAGAAGGGTATTATGGTTGGCCACAAAAGATTATCCAATCTCCGAATCGCCGACAATATTTTCATCTTTTTGTCAACAGCTGCCGAGATGGCTCAAATGCTTGAAGACGTTTACATGGCTAGCCTAGACGTTGAACTCCAGATGAACATGGCAAAAACCAAGCTGATGACGAACACCGTGCATCACAGAATCATAGTGATGGGTGGAGAGGTTGCATACGTGGATGACTATGTCTATCCTGGTCAAATAGTCTCTTTACAGGCAAGACTCAACAAAGAAGTTACGAAAGGCACCGAAAGTGCCTGGAGAAGCTAGTGGGCCATGAAAGATTTAATGAAGGGCAATCTTCCTCTTTCCCTTAAGAGGCAGCCCATGGACGTGTGCATTCTCCCCATCCTCACATATGGTTCTCAAACTTGGTCTTTAACACAAGAGCAGAGGTCCACGCTCGAGGTATGCCAAAGAGCGATGGAACGGAGTATTCTGGGTGTCAAATTGACAGACCATATAAGAAATACCATAATCCGTTCCATCACAAACATCGCTGACGTCACTCGGAAAGCTGCCACGCTAAAATGGAGCTGGGCAGGATATATCTGTCGCATGTCAGATGACAAATGGGCCAAGTTAACAACCCTATTGACCCCTTAAACGGCAAGCGACAGAGCGGCAGGCCTAGACGGAGACAGTGAGATGAGCTAGACTCCTTCAAAAAGGATTGGTTCCAGGAGGGAAATACCGGGACTTATGGAAGAAGAGTGGGGAGGCCTTTGCCCTGCAGTGGGATGTAACAGGCTCCTAAAAAAAAAGAAATGTTTATTCCCGTTCCCGTGTGAATTTCGGTAAATCCTTCTAAGTGCACCCCTACTGTCCCCAAGGAACATATGTACATGCCAAATACCTGCTAGCACCCAATCGTTTCATACGTGTGTGTCTGTTGGTCAGTCGTTAACACAATCGGTTCGGATTTATTGGGAGAGTGGAAGTTACTTTTGAAAGAAATTTGTTAAATAGAAAATATAAAAATTAACAGACCAACTTCCGTAAATCTTCGTTATGATTTCTCTTAAGTCGTATAAATTTTCACATAACCCGCATTAGTAGTCTGATCTAATCACATTTCTTCACTTAATTTTCCTCTACTTTACGATACACCTAAAAGGAAAGCTCTATAGGGCGTCGTGCGTAACTGTGTCGTCAAGATAACATAATTATAATAATATATTCGGACGTTCCGTTCTTTATCGGGCAGACGTATCGTAACCCTAAAATTTAATGGACGATTTGACTGCTACTAATTTTGTAATAAGAGTTGCTATCTCTGATATAATTATAATATGGTGTCGGCAACTTTTTAGGGTACGTATTAAAAAATAAGGACCCTTATATAATAGTTTTCCATATCATCTGTTGGTGGTTTGACTCGACTATAAACACTATAAATTTATAAGTATTGAATGTTATATATTAAACTGTATGACTAAAATACTTCTCCATAGTAATCACCATACAAATGCGAAAGTACTTTTCTATTACATTCTGTTTAAAGATGTGTTTCAGAATACGAGTTTGCCCACTTTAATCTTAATTTGCTCCCGCTGTATTTAGTTGTGTGTAAACAACACTAAGCAGAAGCATGTATAGTTTCTGCACTTACACTATACGGAGCTTTTTAGTTTCAGGTTTTCCACACACGATCGATCATTTTTATTAAAGTTTCTTGTATGCTGTCGTACATAATATAATATATTTCTTACTGCTTGCTAGAATGTAAAGAGCTTACTTGTTCAATATTGCTTGTATTTAATTTTCCACTCTTATAAATATAAAAAAATGTCAAAGAACCCTACACAATATCAATATTACGACAGGGGATCGAACATCTAACATTCAATAAATAAGTAACAAGAAAATATTTTATCAGACCATACATACATAAAGTCAATTACGTTGGAACATGATCCGTACTCACAAAGGACCCTAACATCACAAATGCCGCAATACAAAGGATACTAAGTATTTGTTTTCAATTTACTTCGACCTCTGTACTTGTAACGAGCGATTGACATTGGACCGGCCAAGCTATATGGGTTCGTATAAAAATAATAAATTAATGTTGCTATAGGAAATATTTTGTATTAACTATTCAAAGAACTTTTAAATGAATATTTATTTTAAAGAAAGTTTCTTGTTAAAGCTGTTATTTATTTGACCATGTGAGTTCTGAATTCCTGATGACTGCACAAATAGCACAGCTGTCTTAGCAGCTAAAACCCTACTTAACACCGTGCTGAGTATTGTGAGTTCAATTTTCCCAAAACAAACAATATTTTGTTTCAGTTTGCAAAACGAGTAAATTAATTTTGTAATAAAAATACCAGTATAATCGTATCGTCATCGTTATTAGTTACATTTAAACCCGCTATGAATTTGTTTGTTAAATTGTTACGTCTTAATTTCAACAGTAATTAATGATTTTTGTAAACAAAGCTCATGATACAGATAACTTATATTTTACAATAAATATAAGAAATGCTTACAAAGAATACCAATACTTGCAGAATATAATAGGAATAGTGCAAAACAATTAAACAATACTCCTCATATTTTTCTTTTACGTTTATCTCTCAGAAATAAAGTGATAATGTTGTTGGATATATTCCACCCAAATAGATTATCTTCTTGTCCGACGGTGTGACATCGGTAGAATTACCAACTGCAAGCTGATTCCGGGAGAAAGTCTAACGCCGCAGCACCGCCTCTTAGTAATGGATCTAGCAGTGTTGGTCCGTAAGCGAGTGAAGGAGAGACGCAATCCCAGAACCAGGTGGTGGTATCTGAACGGACCAAAGGGGGAGAAATTCCGTGAACAGTTTGCCCATCACGACCTGACCACACATTCAGAAACCGCGGAAGATCTCTGGAATAAAGTCCAAACGGCTATCACCACTTCGGGCAAGGGTGCTCTCGGTACTTCGAAAGGTGGACATGTGGTTGACAAGGAGACTTGGTGGTGGGACGACCGGGTACAAGGGGTAATACGTGAAAAGAAGGAGCTGTTTAAAAAGTGGCAATGAACCAATCTTCAAGAAGACCGTGACGCATATAGAGCAGCAAAACGTGCTAGCAAACGAGCTGTAGCCATTGCCCGAAATGCCAGATTGTCAGCATTGTATGACAAACTTGAGTCTAAGGAGGGACAAAAGGTCATATTTAAACTGGCGCGAGCCCGAGAAAAGGCATCCCAGGACATTACTAAATGCCTCTGCGTAAAAGATGCCTGCGGAGGGCTGCTCTATAGTGAAACTTCCGTGAAGGAAAGATGGCGGGCCTATTTCGCAGAATTATTCAACAAGCAGCATGCCAACAATCTTTCCGCTGAGCTTCCTCCTAACCTAGGACTTATTACCCCCATAACACCGGACGAAGTGGAGAACAGTCTTCGCCGCATGAAAAACAGAAAATCTGTGGGTCCTGATAATATACCGATCGAAGCATGGAAAGCATTGGGCTCCTGTGGTGTATATCTTCTAACCGATCTTTTCAACCGCATCCTCATGAACGGAAAAATGCCAAACCAGTGGAGGCTTAGTATTATAGTGCCAGTACACAAGGGCAAAGGGAGTGTACAGGAATGCGGCAACTATCGTGGTATAAAGATCATGTGTCACACCATGAAGCTTTTTGAGCGTGTGATTGATTTCAGGCTCCGTAACGAGTGTGCTGTCTCTGAGTGTCAGTATGGCATCCGTCCAGGAGTTGGTACTATAGATCCCATTTTCGCCTTAAGAACGTTGATCGATAACTACAGGGAAAAAGGAGACCTCTGCATATAGCTTTCCTAGATTTGCAGAAGGCCTTTGACTGCGTTCCTCGTCATGCTATCTGGTGGGCATTGGGCCTCAAAAATGTACCAAAAGCATATATAGACATTATCAGGGACATGTACAATAACTCTGTATCTATTGTGCGGACCGGCGTTGGAGATACCTCTTCCTTCCCCATAACAGCTGGAGTGCATCAGGGCTCTGCTCTGAGTCCCTTCCTCTTTACAGTGGTTCTCGATGTCATAACGGCGGACATCCAGGAACAGCCCCCTTGGCTGATGATGTATGCCGACGACATAGCGCTCGTTGACGAGAGTAGGGAGAACTTAGAGCGCAGAGTAAACGTTTGGAAGGGAACTTTGGAAAGCGGCGGTCTACGGTTGAACGTGGCGAAGACGGAATACATGGCCTGCGGTAGTGTAGATTCCACTACTATCCAAATAGGTACTGAAAATGCTGTTAAAACCACCCAGTTCAGGTACCTAGGATCTGTGCTGCATGAGTCCGGCAATATTGACCATGATGTACGTGCTCGTACTAGCGCAGCTTTGGCAAAATGGCGCGAGGTTACAGGTGTGGTGTGTGACCCTCGCATGCCCCCCAAGCTGAAGGGGCTGGTTTACAGGTGTATCATCCGGCCTGTACTTCTTTATGGTAGCGAAAGTTGGCCAACCTTAGACAAACACATTCAGGAACTGCACGTCACTGAAATGAAGATGCTGAGGTGGATGAGCGGCGTTACAATGGCGGATCGTGTCCGTAACGTCTATATCCGTGGGAGCCTCGGCGTCCGTGACGTGGCAGATAAGCTCCAGGAGAGCCGCTTGAGGTGGTATGGCCATCTGATACGCAGACCGGAAGGTTATGTTGGTCGGAGGTGCCTTGAGTGGGAAGTACCTGGTAGTCGACCTAGGGGCCGCCCCAAAAAGCGCTGGATGGACATCGTAAGGAGCGATATGAGTGCCAACGGATTGACTTTTGAGGATGTAGAAGACCGGGCAAAATGGAGAGATTTGAGCAGGAAGGCGGACCCTGGCATAGACCGGGATTAATAAACGTCAAGCAGAAGAAGAATGTTTTTGCAGGGCCTCATAAATCGTGTAAATACGGCTTCATGCACTGTTTTTGCAATGTCCCTACTTTTTCACGCATATTTAAATACATACATAGACTCACGCCTGTTTCCCGGAGGGGTAGGCAGAGGCTACGGAACGCCATTTGCAACGATCCTGACATACCTCACTTGCTTCACTCACTCCCATCAAGTTTCACATGCATGCTCTTCTGTTAAGGATACTTCTGACTTGTCCTTTTTTCAGGATGTCTCCAATCTGGTCAGAGAACGTCCGCCTAGGTCTTCCCCTTTGTCCTGTTCCAATCACACTTGCCTTATATATCTTCTTTGTCAGTCTATCAAACCATCTTAACATGCCTTTCTCAATGCTTGTCACTACATCTTCTTTTACCCCACACCACTCTCGTATCACACAATTCTTTACTCTGTCGGTCAAAGACACATCATACATACTTCTCAGTGCTCTCATTTCTACAGCATTTAGTTTACTTTCAAATCTCTTCTGCCATACCCAACTTTCACTACCATACATAAGGGTAGGCACTAACACACCTTTATGTCCAGCCAAACGTGCCTTTTTGGACACGTTTCACTGTTCATAAACGCTTTCAGAGCTCCATTCACACTATTACCTGCATTAACTCTCCTTTCAATATCTTCTTCATTCTTACCATCTCTTGTAAACAATGTACCTAAGTAAACAAACTCATTCACTTGTTCCACTCGCTGTCCATCGATCAAAACATTACAAGCCGTAACGCATTCCTCCTTTTCAAAAACCATAACTTTCGTTTTACTTACATTCACTTTCATTCCTTTCCTCTCTAACGCAACATGCATGATTGCTACCATCTCCTGCAACTCCTCCGCTGAAGATGCAAGTATTACCTGATCATCAGCATAAAGGAGGCATTTGACGAGTAACCCATTCATCCTTAATCCGCAGTCACTATGTTTTAAATCTTGCAAACAACTGTCCATGAAGAGGTATAATATTTAAATAATGTACATACTATCAATATTATGAATACACAAATAAATGTATGATAAAAACGAATTGTACTTTAAAACCCATAATGTGAATTTGTTTGTTTCTTTGTTATGCTTTCTCAAAACTACTTAACGAAGTATGATAATGTCATCACTATATCACGCAACCCTAGCTACGAGCGGAAGCTAGAACAGTAATTAATAATAATTTTTTCGTCTTTTCAGGTTGTATAGTAGTGGTGTCATATTCACTGATGGGACGAAGGCTGTGCTTCGTTCTGCCGCCGTTCGACCAGACGGAAGGCAGCGCGAATAGTCAACAGGTAAGAAACCACATAATATCCCATGAAAATATCATCATCTGCCTTTTCTTTAGATATATTGCCCACTGCCTCGTTGGTCTCGCGGCATAAATATGCGCGTGGGATTGGGAGGTCTCGGATTCGATTCCCGAGTCGGGCAAAGTGTAATTGGGTTTTTCCGTTAGGGAATTCTCAGTAACAGCACGGAGTCTGGTAATGTGCCCGGTACGGCAATAGGCTCGCCCCCTATTACGGGAGACCTAAAAATGATTGGCAAAATGTGGGTGTTATATTACACCTCTGCCTATCCCTTCGGGGATACAGGCGTGAGTCTATATAAAAATATTGCCCTCTGCTGGCCACGGGCCTCTTTTATGAGAAAGGTAAGGCAATAGACCACAACGGTGACCAGGCTCGGGTTGGCGGACCGAAAAAGTAAAAGTAAAAAAGGTAGTAGAGCCTTGCTGATTTCAGCATGAATGGGCCGGCTCGACCGGTGAAGTATTACCCTCTTACAGAAAATCGACGTAAAGGTACAGTACCTAATCTGCTGCGTTTCGTTCGGTGAGTGAGAGTACCGGTGGCCCCAACCCCTATTCCTTTTCCCTCATTCCATTCCTCCTCCTATTCCTTTTCTAAGCCCCAAGGGACGGCAACGAACTTGTAATCCCAGTGATGTTGCTTGTGTCCAAGGGCATGGGTAATTGCTGACCATAAGGCAGTCCGTCTGCTCGTTTGCCGCCTATTACTACATAAAAGTATAAAAAATAAATATGAAGAATTGACTATTTATTTTTTAAGGACAACTCCCATCTTTACCCACGTTTACAAAAATTTAAGCAACAGACACAAAGTACGCCCAGACTTGCAAAATAATTTATGAATTACACAAAAGTGTTGTCTCTTGTGGTGATCGAACCCACAACACCCGGCGCAGTTCTAAACAGTGAGGTGACCACTTAAACCATTACGCCATACACGTAGTATTCTTTTCAATTCAAGTCGGCCAGATAAAATAAGTCAGCTAACAAATAACAATTTAATACATACATAGCTTGGAAAAGTCAACAGTGCGCGCCGAGAGCTTAATCACGAGACGTCCTGGGTAGTAGTGATGGTAATTAATGCGCTTTCGTATAAATTTGATTAGCATGCGAATTCGTGAATCTTAGCATCCTAAATGCTATTGCTATTTGCTAATTATGACGATAATTAATAATAGCTTTGTATGTGAAGTGTGAAATTTACCTACTCATATGCGAATTAAAAAGTGCGTTCGCCTTTTATTATTTATAGGTACTTTTTTAATTATTTCATATTATTATTAATTATAGGTTACAACAATAAACAATACACGAAAGAAAGTTTATCAAATTCGTAAACAAAACTCCTACTATCATATGCCAATTCGTACGATCTAAGAGCCACCGCCGACTAGCTTCTTTTAGCATCGGCGACCGGCGATTTCGCAACTGTATCGATGCTGCATCGCGACTCTCTGCGTTCGGACGCGGCAACCGTAGTGCTGTAGTGTGTGATAGTGATCGGCCGAGTCGACTATCGATAAATTGATTTATTTTTTCATTGTTGTAATACAATAATTGTACAATGTCAGTAATATAGGTTTCTATCAAAAAACATAAATATACCAGTATAATTAAATGATGTTCGTTACAATGATGTTAAATTATGTTCTATTATTAATAGACTTTTAGTATCGAAAACTGGCAAGTTATAGTCCACATTTTATGCTCTAAACAATAGATGGCATGGACAGTACTGCACTCATTTCTTTGTATTAATATTAACGTTTGAATTGATAGATGATGCTCTCTGAAAGTAATACGAGAATTGGTTTTTGGATGTAGGTAAAAAATACTGACTTTAGCTTGCTTAATATTTTCATCGGTATACAGAAAACAGTAGTTAGTGTAGCCTTATCATAACCTATGATAAGGGTCCTCGTCAAAATCTAGTACATCACCCTAGATAGTGTACTGCCTTAATAAAAACTTACATATTTATTATAAGTTGTCATAATTTTATCGACATTTATTCTGTTTAAGCCAGTCACTACTCAAACCCTATAATAATATCCTTATTTTCGGTTACAGAATATTAAATAAAACTTTGGGATAAAATTACCCCAAACGGCTAATAAAAGTTGTAGTGTACAAAATAAATTATTTTTGTAGTTTACATGTGGATATTTTTAACAAAGCATCAAACATTTTAAATAACACTAAAGTGCTTAACGTTAATAAACTTCATTATTTCATTCAATTACTAATTGTACACCAAATTAACGATGATAATATGAAAAGTCTCGTCCGCTCCGGAAGCTTATCTACTCAGAAATCTTAATAGATTATTTTAGGTTTTCTTGTGACGCTGCACCCAAAAAAAGGAGCTTCGCAGGGCTCTGTAAACTTAGTTTATCAAACATTTGACTGAATTGATGAGAAATTAATGCATGCGTAACTGACACCCTGGGGTAATTTTCTTACATAGCTAAGCAGACTAGATGGAAGTTTTTTTAACGCCACGTGACTGACAACTTTAGGAGATGACACTACCATCGCAAGAAAAAATACAAGTTGTGCCCCCGGGGTGAAGAATTTTATTACGCCACGGTGTTATTTATGGGTTAACAAATAAGTGACAACCTATGGTAAGGAGTCGTCCTTTAATCACGTGAGTCATGATAGGTGGAAGGAACAAATAAGTGTAGACAGATATAAAGTGTCCTTTTTTTTGTTGAGCCAGAGATTTTTATCCTATACGCATCATAAAACGGCGATCGTTAGTTCGATTGGCAGGGATTCAGAAAAGTCCTGTATTAAGATCTTTCGTTGCTTTTGGATGCTTTAATCAACCCACTTCAAAAAGGAGGATGTCCTCAGTTTGGTCTGGATATTTTCTTTTTATGTAGGTGCATCGGTCTCTGAATTTTCTGATCAATTTCTGGAATTCTTTATGTTTGATATGCTTTTATATATTGCAAGATCGAATTGCAATTATTCCAAGTTAAGACTTAAATGAGCCAGTATACTTTTAAAATAGCGTTCTTAAAGGTAATGATGCATGATATATTAATATTTTTTTACCATGCCAAAATAGAGAAAATGTCAAAGTAGTCTGCAAGTAGCGTCCATGGATGAAAAGATTTGCACTTTAGAAACATCTTATGAGAAGAGTGGATGATTATGTATTTAGGTAAACAAGTGATAAATAGGAGGGTAGAGAGGAAAAGGGAGGGGGCGACCAAATAAAAGATGGAATAACTGTGTGAGAATAGATATGTAAGAAAAGGGGGAAGTGATGAATGAATGTGTGTAACAGAGAAGTATGGAAGAGAATGAATGTCCATGCGCCGAACAAAACAAATTGAAGTCAGGTAAGAGATGAAGAGAATAATTAGTGTCATATTTTTTTATTTTAGCTTCAATTTTGACACCGTAGCTCGCAATGTCTTTTTTGGATAAAATATTTTTTTTATTTACTTTGTATAAAAAAAAAAACTTTTGATAAAGAATGAGGAGAGGTGGTAAAGTGTGATGATGATATCTGGGTAGGTTGGACCTACCCGGGTATCATCATCACAGAGTAAGTTTAAAATTAGAAAGACATAAAATCACGTTATTAATGGACGACCCCTACGTTATTATTTTAAGTGACAAGTCGCCGCGATCGGCATCTTCCAGTGTGCGGTGTAAGGATTCGGACGCTGCATCTGGATGCTAAAAAGCGACTAAATCGCCGGTCGCCGATGCTAAAAGAAGCTAGTCTGCGGAGGCCCTAAACTTTGACATAATACGTAGCACGTCAAACTCGTGCTACACACATTATTATTATCTTGACTTAACAAACATTCGCACACAATTACTCAATATACGACCCTAAATACGAGTAAATCAAACATAATTATATAATAATTGCTTAAAATCATCGTTCGCATTCGCACCATTTACTAAAAAATTCATTTATCGTGTCACGTGAAACGGATATATTGAGTATTCCTGTGGGTGAGACAGAGAACGTGTGTTCCGCGTTAGTAAGAAACTATGAACGAACCGAATCGCGCACGAAGCGATGAATTCACACTTCACGAAATTTCACAACAATATTTTATTTGCTAAATGCTAAATGAAAATTCGCATGCTAAAATTAATATGATTGCTAATATATCCATCACTACTGGGTAGCAGTCATTTTGTCTCCCCACTGGGCTATCCGATTGCTGTGATTTTTATAAAATTAAAAACAAAATATAACTTTCATTCTGATTGATTACGTACCGTTTACAAAAGAAAATTAAGACTACATAAAACTACACATTTTATAGATAGGTAAAATTCTTCACTAGGTTAACACCTTTGACTAGCAAGTAAGAGTACCTCTTGCAAATGTTTTTTGATTTTATTTATTTGTCATCGAACGACAAAGTGTAACAAAAGCTATACAACAGACCATTAAATTAAGTACTAAGACGACGTTACAAAAACGTGAGCTATTCACAGCGTGTTTCATAACGTTTCCGAAATCTAATACTAATCTATACTAATGTAATAAAGCGGAAGAGTTTGTTTGTTTGTTTGTTTGTTTGAACACGCTAATCTCAGGAAGTACCGGTTGGATCTGAAAAATTATTTTTGTATACGATAGCCCAGTTATTCCGGAAGGCTACAGGCTATAAAACATAACGCTTCGACCCTTTAGGCCGGGCACAAGGCTAAAATATAATGTTGACTAATCTCGGGAAGTAGCAATCGGATTTTAAAAATTGTTATTGCCTATTATAGCCCAATTATTCCGAAAGGCTATAGGCTATATAAAATTACGCCACAACTTTTAGGGGCCAGACAAAAATAATAAAATGGTCAAACGAGAAGGGGGAGGTTTGGGTCAAAGGCAAAAAAAGTCTAAACGAATAGGATACAATCTATAAGGGTATCGTTTTCGAGATTTTTGGGACGCTGATTAATAATATGAAATTTATTTAGTGATCCAAGATGGCGGACGGGAAATCAAAAATGGCGGATGAGAAAATTTAAAAGATCACTATGGGTATCGCCTTCGATATTTTAAGGGGTGGGGAATCGAAATACAACATCTATTTCGTGATCAAAGATGGCGGATGGGAAACCCCGCCTTAAGAATAAATCCTGTGAAAACTTTCGGAAACAAAAATTCGAAACAAAAATTCACTTAACGGACACAAAAAATACCCAGAATAGAAACAATAATTTTTGGACCACACAAAGTATGGCCATGTGTAAAAATCGAACCCACGACATGTAACGCTGTACCACAACGACAAGTAGAACACTTAACTTACTTCGAAAATTATGCAATCAAAATTTATGAAATAAGTATGAATATATAAAAAAACGAACGTAAATCCTGGAGCAAAAAATACTTATCTAAATATTCACGATTCTGTCTCAAGGGTCTAATTAAGATTTTTATTTCTTATCTTCTTTATTAAATACCACAATGCTTTCAAAGTATAATCTTTGTGATTAAAATCAGAACCTTTGTAGTCTTCGTTAATTAGCTCTATTCAAAATACTACAGAGCCTAGTAGTCACTGCTAAGTGAAAACTAGATTTAAATAATCTCTTTAGGCTGTTATGTTAAAAATACATTTTGTTTTTTATTCAAATTCAAATTCAAATTCAAAATCCTTTATTCATTTGGGTCACAATGTAACGCTTATGAACGTCAAAATAATAAATTTATAAAATAATTACTTATACTCAAATTTAAAACATAATTACTGTATGCTTCTACGTTTACATTTACTGCCACGTTCGCAAAGCAATAGGTAGAACCATGAGAAAGAACGGGCAATAAAACTCACGGTCACTCTTTTTCATCGCCAGGTTTTGCATAATACACAATTTACATTTTGTAAGGTGCTGCAACTGTTACACCTTCTATATCACTTGTATATATTTACTGTACATAATAATACTCAAGCATAATACTTTTGGTTAGCCTCCTCAGAATAGACATGGTGAAACAGGAGCATCCACTTACATTATATATATATATATATATATATATATATATATCCGCTTCATCACAATGTTGATCAAGCGTGCCATATAAGTAGTTTTTGTTTGATCCGTTTTCACTTGTTGATCCGGCCATGATTTCTTGATCCATTGCGAGCGCCCAATTCTCATGTGGTTCCCTTCGGATCAACTAACGCCAACGTCGTTGCTAATAATAATTACGCCATTTTTATACAAATCCACACTTTAGATATTTTAGATTTACTTGATCCGATTCAAATGGGCCAATCGCAGCGGAGTATTCCTCACGGAGAGCAGTCATTGGTTCTTAGTCACTTTTATGTATTATTATTCTGTATTTCTTATCAATTCTCATAACTTGAGAATTTCTTACATTAAGTGCTTGAGTGTGTTTTTGACACCTTATGTTCGAAACATTACAGCGCCGGTAAATCAGATAATTTAATTGTATGGGCGGATAAAAGTCATGAGCAAACGCAATGTTATAGTGCGGCTTGTCATGAAAGGTTAAGATGCATAGACTTACCGGAACAATTAATACGCTGTTGCGACTTTGTTTGCAATGATAACCGTCATCAAAGTATCATTGATAGACTGTACAGTGATATTGTGAGTGCTCTGAGTGAGTCCGCCGTAATAAGTCGGACACGTAGTAATCGTAAAAGAAAGAATGTAGTAGTAGGTTGGAACAAATATGTCGATAATGCATATCGGACCGCCAGACAGAAATTCACTCAGTGGGTATATTTTGGCAAGCCTACATTGGGTGTCTTATACGAAGAGATGTGTGAAGCCAGAAAGATTTTTAAATCGCGATTAAAATGGTGTCAAGATCATGCGGACCAAATAAAAATGGACATTCTGGCTTCACATCATTCGAACTCAGACTTTCGTTCATTCTGGAAGCATACCAATAGATTGAGTAGTAAGCCTGGCCTACCGGTATCTATCAGCGGTGTAAGTGATCCCTTGCGTATTGCCGACCTCTTTAAGGACCATTTTATGGTGACATCCCCACTGGGTCCGTCACAGTCGATGCCTACTGCTTTGGACCAAAGTGAGCCAGGAATCAGATTCACAGCCAAAGAAGTGAATCGTATTGTTAGTAGTATGTCTAGAGGTAAATCCCCTGGTCATGATGGTCTCAGCATTGAGCATCTCAAGTTTGCGGGCCCCCATTTACCAAGAGTGTTGGCAATGCTGTTCAACCTTTGTATAAGCCATGGCTACTTACCTAGTCAGATGACTAAAACGATTGTACAACCTATTGTTAAAAATAAAACTGGTGACATTGCGGACTTAACCAATTATAGGCCTATTTCTCTGGCCACTGTGATCGCGAAGGTACTTGACGGTCTACTTAACGCACAACAGAATAAATACATTAAGTTACATGATAACCAGTTCGGATTCCGACCTGGTTTGTCCACTAATAGCGCCATCTTGTGTCTTAAGTGGGCTGTTAAGTACTATTCGAATCGGAATACACCTACTTACGCTTGCTTCCTCGATTTATCCAGGGCTTTTGATCTGGTTTCCTACGATATTCTCTGGACCAAGTTGGAAAGAACCGGTGTTCCTGTTATATTTATAAATATATTGAAATATTGGTATGAGAACCAGATTAATCATGTGCGTTGGGGAGGCGAGCTTTCGAGACCGTTTACGCTCAAGTGTGGTGTGAGACAGGGAGGGTTAAGCTCTCCAACGCTATTCAACCTATATGTTAACGAACTGATTGAGACACTCAGCACACTCACTCACGTTGGCTGTTACATAGACAGCATCTGTGTGAATAACATTTCTTACGCTGATGATATGCACTCCTCAGTGCCTCAATCTTTGGTTTGAGGCGATTGGTATCAATCTGTGATGACTATGCTAGACGTCACGGATTGATATATAATGTCAAAAAGAGCGAAGTCATGGTCTTTGAGGCCGTGGGTCGATGTCCAGAAGTTGTACCACCAGTTACACTGAATGGATCACCACTAGCCCGAGTCTGTACTTTCAAATATCTGGGACATATTCTGACTGCCGACCTCAAGTACAATGCTGACATTGAAAGGGAACGGAGAGCGCTGTTGGTTAGAGCTAATATGATAGCTCGCCGGTTTGCACGTTGCTCCAGAGATGTTAAAATAACTCTATTTCGAGCATACTGTACATTGTTTTACACGTGTAACCTGTGGGCAAATTACACTCAGAAATCGTACAGCGCTCTTCGAGTCCAATTTAATAACGCGTTCCGGGTGTTGATGGGACTGCCCCGTTTCTGTAGCGCATCAGGGATGTTTGCTGAAGCCCGAGTGGATTGCTTTTTTACCACAATGCGCAAAAGATTCGCCTCTCTGGTGCGCTGCGTGCGGGCCAGTCCCAATAACATACTTAGCGGTATTGCTAGCAGACTGGACTGTGAATATATTAATCATTGTGCTAAGCTGTCTACGTCTGTTATAAGTGTATGTGTGTAAACTACTAACATAGATAATAAGTTAAAATTGTTACTAACAAAAATGAGTCAATGTTACTTGAATAAAAAGATTTTATTATTATTATTATTAACTTGGTTTCTACGTCCATTTTCTAGCAGTGTTTTGTTACTTCGGAGTCTTTGGTTAAGTATTTGTAGTAGGTAGGTACATTACCTACCAGAGGGGCCCGTGACAAAGTGGCGACCACTCGAATCTTTCAAAAATTCACGAGGTAAAACGCGTTCGTCACCGTCTGGTTTATAGATGGTTCATCATCATCATCCTCCGAGCGTTATCCCGGTTGCATCTAAGCCTTTGCCTTGGAGCCCGGGCTCCGCTTTCTAGTCTAACTAGATTTGAATAAATATTAGTTTTTCTGTCTGTTGACTGTTTTCTTACTATAACATGTATTACCATTTAATTTAGGGCACGGATGGTGTGACTTTTTGTGGCTGGTCACCCATCTATAAACCAGACGGTGACGAACGCGCTTAACCTTGCGAATCGATAGATTCGAGCGGTCGCCACTTTGCCACGGGCCGCTCACTTTATACGCCACATGTGCGTACTTATTTGAATCCAAAACTTTATAATATATACCTGCTGGTCAATATTATGTGGCTCCAGGATTATGTTACTTGAGTATTTTTGTTTGAATATTTTAGCTTATTATTTAACGCATAATTGTATACCTGCCTCGTTGGTCTCGCGGCACAAATGTGCGCGTGGGATTGGAAGGTCTCGGGTTCGATTCCCGGGTCGGGCAAAGTGTTATTCGGTTTTTCCGTTAGGAAATTCTCAGTAGCAGCTCGGAGTCTGGTAATGTGCCCGGTACGGCAATAGGCTCACCCCCTATTACGTGGGACCTAAAAATTCATGGCAAAATGTGGGTGTTATATTACACCTCTGCCTACCCCTTCGGGTATACAGGCGTGAGTCTATAAATAAATAAATAATAAATAAAATTGTATACCATAATCTATATATTTATTTGGCTCCTTTAAGACATATATATACCCGTCAATCAATACTTAATGGTTTCACATTACAATTATTTAAATTTTAGTTTTCCATACATAGGATGATCCAGTAAATTAATATTCATTACGTCCATGCATTGTCAAATCCGAAAGCATACAATATTAATCCGCTTTAAATATGAACTGATACTGATAATCTTATGCACAATAGCTTATATGAATATTATGTGGCTCCATTACGTATGTACGCCACGCCATATCTGCGTACTTATATGAATTTGGGTCGTTTGGCTGATATGAAATATCATCATCATATCAGCCAAACGACGTCCACTGCTGGACATAGGGTGACCGGCCACAAAAGATCACATTCCTTCGTTCCTCGTAAAGCACGTAAAACCATCGGTGTCGGTTATCATCTTTGACAGTCGTTAGGGTAATCAGTGCCCTCAACTATCTGGTCTAAACCATAAAATATGCCTACGCCTTCGGGTTGTAGAGGTCAGACGGCAGTCGCTCTGTAAAAAAGCTAATATTCTGTCAAGCTAATATTCTGTCTATTATGAAAATGTTTCTGAAACCACGATGGAGATGACGCCCACTTTTCGCCAGTGTTTTGATCCCACGTAATAGGTTGCGAGCCTATTGCCGCTTTTCGGGATATTTTTGATTGCCAGAGCCTCGTGCGTTGATCGGCAGGTGCACCACTTGCAGGTGAGGTTGGCTTGGGACCCTAAGTTCTTGGTGGGAACCATATGCACCTATACTATAGTGCTATTACATAAGTCTTACTGTTCATCACACTGTATGACACATTTTAAATTAAAGGTCAATATTAATACAATTTGCACGTCATAAGTTCTATTGAATAATATAGATAAAGTACTAATAATATCATTTAAAAGTGATAGGAATTAAGTATTTGGTAGAAAATTGTGACTGGCAGAACTTGTAGCTTTGGTAGAAAATTTGACAGAATCTGTGGTAGAAAATGGTTACTTTGAAATAAATGGTAGTTTTGGAAGATATGGTTGTTTTTGTATGAATAGTAGTTTTAGTGGAAATGGTAGTTTTGGTAGAAATTGTAGTTTTGGTAGCAATCGTTGTTATCGCACAAATATTTACATACATACATATCGTCACGCCTTTAATCCCCGTAGGGGTAGGCAGAGGTGTATTTCTACACCCACTTTTCGCCAGATATACTTTAGTCCCATGTAATAAGGGGCGAGCCTATTGCCGTACCGGGCATATTTCCAGACTCCGTGCTGCTACTGAGAATTTCGTGACAGAAAAACCCAATAACACTGCCCGACCCAGGAATCAAACCCGGGACCTCCCAATCCCACGCGTACATTTATGCCGCGAGACCAACGAGGCAGTCGTATAGGGTTTGATGTCGAGATTTCCGTCTCTACGCAAAGATGGTATTTGCATCATGTTATCCCTTAGTCGCCTCTTACGACACCCACGGGAAGATAGGGGGTGGTGACACTTGTATTCTATGCCGTCAACCACACGGAAATAGTTGGTTTGAGAAAATTGTAGATTTGGTAGAAATTTTAGAAATGACACAAATTGTAGAAATGATAGGTTTGGTAATTTTGAAAGAAATTGATTTTTTGGTAGAAAACGGTAATAGTAGTCAACCAAAACTACCATATTACTGGAATAACGTTCTGAGAATGATGATTGGTAGTAGGTGCTTTATTATTATTACAATGCCCGCTATTATATATAAACTTCTTTGGTGTCTAAATATTGATCTGATAGTATAGGCAGGTGGCCACAATAAATTGATGATGCCTTTTGCAGTCCACTACAGGACTTAAGCCTCTCCACAAGGTGGTTTTGGTAGTAGGACAGTAGTACTTAAAACAACGCGCTTATAATGTCTAGTTGGTATTATTAGTATTACATGGCTATGATTAGCTGCTTATTATCAGGCGGGCGCTTTTGCCACCCTTGTAGTATAAAAATGAATACTTCATTCATATCGTTCTAGAGCTGCGTAGTCCTCATGAGCAAATGTATTGTATGACCTATTACTGGAGCCAATTAGGTAAACAGAATGTGGCATATAATTTAGAGTACGATTGTAATAATAGTTTTAAATAGAAAAAAGTTTACCATACTACTAATAATCATGCAATTACTGAACTTAATCCTGGAGCTTCATAGTATTGATCGGTTGGTTAGCTGGTAGTAATATGACTGGATTTAAATAATAATAAGTATAAAGATATGGCATGTAAATCTCTATGGGCCTTATCCGAAGGCGCAAGTTCACTCAGAGGGCGATGGAGAGAGGTATTCTTGGAGGTTTCCTATGCGAGATCGAATCAGGAATGAGGAGATCCGCAGGAGAACCAAAGATATAGCTCTCCGGATAGTCAAGCTGAAGTGGCAGTGGTCGGGGCACATATCTCGAAGTTGAGGCCGTGGAGGCAGAAAGGTTCTGAAGTGGTGGCCACATACCGGATGACGCCGCAGAGGAAAGCCCTGCGCAAGGTATAACGACGATCTCGTTAAGAACGCGGGAAGCGGTTGGATGCGGGCGGCTCAAGATCGGTATGTGTGGAGATCCTTGGGGAAGGCCTATGTCTAGCAGGGGACGTCGTTTGGCTGATATGATGATGAATTGATGATATTTCATCATACCAGCCAAACGACCCAAATTCATATAAGCACGCAGTTATGACGCGGCGTGTATAGTAATGTAGCCACATAACATCCATAAGCTTGTGTGCATAAGATTATCAGTATCAGTTTATAATATTTAAAGCGGATCAAAATAGTATGCTTTCGGATTTGACAATGTATGGACGTAATGAATATATATTCAATGGATCATCTTATGAATGGCTAACTAAAATTTAAATAATTGTAATGTGAAACCATTAAGTATTGATTGACGGGTATTATGTATGTCTTAAAGGAGCCAAATAAATATACAGATTATGGTATACAATTATGCGTTAAATAGTAAATTAAAATATTCAAACAAAAATACTCAACTAACATAATCCTGGAGCCACGTCATAATATTAACCAGCAGGTCTAATATAATATATAGTTTTGGATTCAAATAAGTACGCACATGTGGCGTATAAAGTGAGTGGCCCGTGGCAAAGTGGCGACCGCTCGAATCTATCGATTCGCAAGGTTAAGCGGGTTCGTCACCGTCTGGTTTATAGATGGGTGACCGGCCACAAAAAGTCACATCCTCCGTGCTTCACAGAGCACGTTAATCCGTCGGTCCCAGTTGTCATCAAAAAGATCCTTGACAGTCGTTACGAGGAATTAGTACCCGCGAACATCCTGACTCTGGCCTAAACCATAGAATATGGCTATCCCCTTCGGGTTGCGGCGGTCAGACGGCAGTCGCTCTGTGGAAAAGCTAATATTCTGTCAATTCTGGTTAGACTAGAAAGCGGAGCCCGGGCTCCAAGGCGAAGGCCTGGATGCAACTGGCATAACGCTCGGAGGATGGTGATGATTTGGCATAATTATTATACAGTATAAATGGAGCTAAATAGTATGCAAGAAATGGAAAATATCGTACTTAAATAATATTTAAATTATCAAGTAGAAATAGGATAGTGCTGGTAAGAATGTATAAAATGGTTATATAATAATTATATTATTATTATTACACGGAGCAAGTACTGAAGTAACTTGTCCCCGAGCCACATATTTATAATTGTCACGTCTGGATTCAAATAAGGACGTACGCATGGCATATAATTCGGAGCCAAAAAGTTGACGTCGGTCTGAGATATATGGCCGTTACGGATCCAGTTTTGTTCGGAACTTCAGCCAAATTCATCACGAATACATCTAAATTTTATTGAATATGTTTGGCAACGTCTTGCCATGAATGGCAACATTGTAAAAAAATCAAAAATATATTCCATAGAGCACATGTTCTTCGAGTGCAAAGGTGGATCAAGCAAGGAACGGCAATACCGCGTGATCAACCAAGTCCGCAAACAGTCGTTTATATATATATATATATATATATATATATATATATATATATATATATATATATATATATATATATATATATATATATATATATATATATATATATACCTAATAATGCAGGCAATCCGCGAAAGTGATACTGAGCTTATCATTATTTCGTTATCACGCTTTTATTCATATATGCAGACACGAGAATATAAATATTTATTACTTTCATAATTATTTAATGAAAATAAAAGCGTATCAGTCATAAAAATCGTCACTTTTAAAATTAATGCGAAATGTGAGTCGTTTGTTCGAACTATTTATTTATTTGGTAGATCAATTCAATATTGTATTTTTATCTGTATTTATATTGCAACTATAGTTTCTCGGCCTCTCCATTTAGATAATTTTACGGACACTTTTACAGACAATATATTTTTTTAATAGATCAGCAATCAACTCCAGAGTCATAATCTGATTTGATCTCGTGTATTAATAAATGGTTGATATTCCAATGAACATCATACCATAAGTAAGTGTCGATGGTTCAGGTCGAGTATTTGCTATCTTTCAAGTCGGTTGACATTTCCTGTACACATCCAGGAGTTGCTTAGCAAGATTATGGCGGGTGGTGCAGAGAGTTAAACGTAAAAGTTACGTAAGTAATTGCATTTTATTTATCTAGCAAATCTTATTAGAAAAAATATTTTATTTATCTATATATATTTATATTTGTGTAATTATATTAATTTATCTGTGATTATGTCATCTGACGATGATTCTTATTATTCTGCCAATGAATCTTTGAATAGTGATAGTTTCAGCTCTCTAGGTGACCTCTTACGACATTCTTTTGATCAATGTTTAGGTAAACTATTAAATGTGTGCCACATAAATGCTCAGAGCGTGCCTAGCCACTACGGTGACCTTTTGGAAGTTTTTACGAATGCCAATGCTCATGCCATCCTGGTTTCAGAGAGTTGGCTCAAGCCTCACCTCCCCTCAACCACTTATCCCATTCCAGGCTTTATTTTAATCAGGAATGATCGAGTCGGTCGGAGGGGTGGAGGTGTTGCTATCTATCTCCGCGCCGATTTTCCATATAAAATACTCGCTATCTCACCTTCTGATTCTACTTTGTCGGCTGAATACCTTTTTCTTGAGGTTTGGGTCAAAGGGGCCAAAATCGTACTAGGGGTTATTTACTGTCCTCCTTCAATAGATTACTTCTCCAGTATAGAACCTATACTGGAATCCTTGGGGTCAGAATATGCTCACCACATCATCATGGGCGATTTCAACACCAATCTCCTATCTCCTCAGTCCTCTAGAACCCATAAACTCCTACAGATTGTCGAGTCATGTAACCTCCACATTCTGCCTTTACAAGCAACTCATCACAATATTGATGGGGAGGATACATGGCTAGATTTAATTTGTACTTCTGCTCCTTCCCTAGTTTCCAAACATGGCCAGCATCCCGCTCCTGGTTTTTCCCACCATGATTTAATCTTCCTCTCATACATCCTAATGCCTCCCCGTCCCCCTCCTAAGGTTCTGCATGTGCGTTCCTTTGGGCGTATGGACGTGAATAAGCTGGTAGAAGATGCGTCGTCCATAAATTGGGATCAGTTGATGGCTGCTACGAATATTGACGACAAGGTTGAAAAATTCAACGCCACTGTACTTAAATTGTACAATGTTCATGCGCCAGTTAGGAAAGTGAAACTAAAGCGTCCACCTGCTCCCTGGATCACGAAGGAGGTCCGGATAGCAATGAAACGTAGGGATCGTGCTTTCCTTAAATTCAAAAACCATCACACTGATGATTATTGGTCTCGATACAAGGTTGCAAGGAATCGGTGTAATCAGGTGATACGCAACGCCAAACGCCGCCATATTCTCGATAACGTAAATTCCTCTTCTCCTGCTAATATCTGGAAGTTCCTTGGGACTCTAGGTATTGGCAAACAACGAAGTTTTGATCTGCAGTTGACAACTGGTTTAGATGAAATTAATAAACATTTCTCTTCTTCTAATAATTTGGATCATCTTACTAAATGTCGCACTGTAGACTTCTTGACTAACCTTCCTCGTCCTGACATAGAGCCTTTTAAATTTTCTTCAGTGACCTCGGGTGAGATTAAAAAGATCATCATATCCTTAAAATCCAACGCTGTAGGCTGTGATCACATTACTCGCAGGATGATCGTCACTGTAATAAATGAACTGTTACCTGCTATTACACACATCATCAACTTTTCGCTCGACACAGGTGCGTTTCCCCTCCTATGGCGTAAAGCCTTAGTGATACCTTTACCTAAGATTCCTAACCCTACTCTTCCCAACCACTTCCGCCCCATATCGATCCTTCCTTTTCTTTCCAAGGTGCTTGAGTCCTGTGTCCACAAGCAACTTTCTAAGTTTATATTTCAGAACAATTTGTTAAGCCCATTTCAATCTGGCTTCAGACCTGGTCATAGTACGGTGACCGCTCTCCTAAAAGTGACTGGAGATGTTAGGGCGGGAATGGAGAACACCAAAGTTACGGTGCTAGCTTTGGTAGACTTCACGAACGCCTTTAACTCGGTTAGTCACGAAATCCTTCTTTCTATCCTTTCCAGTCTTCAGATCTCACCTGAGTCACTCGAATGGTTCTCCAAATATCTCATGGGACGTCAGCAGTCCGTTCGCCATAATGAGTCCTCGTCATTGAGGTGTGACTTACAGTCTGGCGTTCCTCAAGGCGGCATTCTTTCTCCATTATTATTCTCTATTTTTATAAATCTCCTGACCCAAAATCTTCAGTGTTCGTATCACTTGTACGCCGACGACTTGCAGCTATACGTACAAACTGACATTGACAGTATCGGTTCGGCCATCGAAGAAGTTAACCAAAGCCTGTCCGCCATACACGACTGGTCAGAACAATTTGGTGTCACCGTGAACCCTGCAAAATGCCAAGCCATAATTATAGGAAGCCAGCGTATCATAAACAGGTTAGATTTTGCAACATTGCCGGCAGTCATATTTAATCAGATTAGGATACCCTTCAGCCCTGTTGTGAAAAATCTTGGCCTGCACATGGATAGCCATCTCAACTGGCGGGCTCACGTGACATCCATAAGTCAAAAAGTTACGGGATCCTTACGCTCATTATATCGGCTAAAAAACTTTCTTCCTAGTAACACCAAGGTAATGCTCATGCAGACTTTAATCTTTCCGATAATCGACTATGGTGATGTGTGCTGTTTTGACCTGAATGCAGACCTTCTCAATAAACTAGACCGGCTTCTTAATAACTGCATTCGATTTGTTTATAATCTTCGCAAATATGATCATGTATCTAATTATCGCTCCCAACTTAAATGGTTACCTATTCGCCAACGCCGTAGCTTACGTGCGCTGACCACACTCTTTTCTTTTCTTAACTCTCCCTCTCTTCCCTCTTATCTTAGTCACTATCTTCAATATTTAAGCTCCAATCATGACAAGCATTTAAGATCATCAAATAATCGTCTCCTTTTGTGTCCCTCTCATACTTCAGGGTTTGTCAACTCTTCCTTCTTCGTTCAATCTGTCCAGTTATGGAATGCGCTCCCTCTCGAAATCAGGATGTGCAATAATCGGTTCACCTTTAAGCTGAAGGTTCGCAATCATTTATTGTGTAAATTGGCAGAATCATCTCAAGTTTAACTGATTATTTTTATTTATATATATATTTATATTATATATGTATGTTGTTGTATCTATTATTATTACATGTATTTATTCATAATTATATAATAACCTATAATAACCAGATATTTATGTACCTTTATAAATATACAGTATTTATTTACACTTATACCTTGTATTTATTAAAATATTATTCTAATATCATTACTCATTTTCTAATGTCGCACCTACTGTTATGTTATCTCTGCACCACCCTAGGTTGACTGGTAGAGAATGCCTAAGGCATTAAGTCCGTCTATGTACCACATTTTTGTAGTGCAAGAAGTTAAATAAATAAATAAATTATTAGCATGATTATGTAGTCGCTTCTTGTATCTTATACTCGTGTTCTTAATAACTTCTTTGATAGTTTCCATCTGTAGATATTCATGTATTTCGCTGTTTCTTGTAAACCACTTAATTCTCCACTTTCTCAGCCAGAGGCCAAACTTGTCTAGTTGCACTTAGAGCTTTTGTGATGCTTTTATTGGATCTATATCACTTGCAAGACAGGCAGTATTATCTGCATAAGTGGCAGTTTCTACGTCTTCTGAACGGGGCAGATGGGCTGTATAAATTGTATAGAGGACTGGTCCAAGTACTGACCCCTGTGGTGCAGATGCTTTTATTTCATAAAGATTCGATGTTTTTTCCTCATACTTAACCTGAAATTTTCGCTCACTGAGATATGATTTCAAGATCATGTAGAAGGAGTTCGGCAACAGTGTTTTTAATTTGTATAACAAACCTTTATGCCAGACCCTATCAAAAGCTTGCTAAACGTCTAAGAAAACTGCTGAGAAATATTGCTTCTTCTCAAGAGATTGCCGGATTTTGTGTACCACACGGTGGACTTGCTCTACAGTTGAGTGCCCCTCACGAAAGCCAAATTGGTGGTCGGGGATTATTTTGTTTTCCTGCAATATTTGTCTTAATCGCGTGAGGTATATTTTCTCAAACACCTTTGATATTACCGGAAGGAGGATGATGAGTCTGTATGAGCTGGGTTCTGTAGGCGGTTTTCCTGATTTAGCTATCATGCAAATTTGTGAGACCTTCCAAAGTTTGAGGTTGTATTGAATTCTAAGTATGGCATTAAGCAGCATAGTCAGGTAGACAACAGTCTTTTTGGCAGGTGTTTAAGTACTTCGCTAGTGATAAAATCAAAACCAGGTGCTTTCTTGTTTTCCAATTTTTGTATCGTCTTGAACAATTCTTTTGGTGTAATCAATTTTAATGGTACGCTTAGTTGTTGGTCACTATTCACCACATTATCTACTACGCTTTCAACATCATTAATATCAGACTCGTTGAAAGTGAAGACTTGGCTCAAATGCTTCCCAAAAAATTCTGCTTTGTCTTTTGCTCGTCTAGCCCTTTCTGTAGTCACCATTTTTAATGGCGGTATTGATTGTTGCGGTCGTTTAAAGTGTTTGGTGATTTTCACAATGAATAATTGTCTTTTTTCAAGGCTGATAAAGAGGATATTTTTACAATATACGATAAAAATGACAATATAAGGCACTGACATCAAAAGGACCCATTACTCCGTCAACTGTGATTGTGGTAATTTGTAGGTATTCTTCTGTAAACTTACTGTGTAGGTGATGTCTTAGTTTCTTTTTAATAATTACTGACGTTCCTCCATGAGATGTTCCATCTGGATGATTTGTTGCGTATAAGCAATAATCATTGAGTGTAACAGTTTTTTGATCATTCAAGTGAGTTTCAGATATTAATGCAATGTCTACTTTGTTATCTTACATTATCATTTCTAGTTCATGTCTATTAGGAGTTAAACCATTTATGTTCCAGGCTATTATGCGCAATGATGTCATTGTTATTTTACCATAAGTTTGTTTATTCATTTATTTCATTCATTCAGCCTTTAACAGTCCACTGCTGGACTAGGCCTCTCCTTTGAAAGGAGGTATTGGCCTACTATACCACTCTGGCCAAACGGGTTGGTATAGGGTTTGTATCAAGTTTTCCTTAACTTACAGTGCTGTTCTCTGCATAATATGCTCCCTCTGTCGGCTCTTACGACACCTATGGGATGATATGGGGTGGTGACATACCGTATTCTTAATCCGTCACCACACGGACACATTTTGTTTATTAGGGCTGGCATATTCCCTACGAGTGCAATAAGTTGATCAATCTTCTCGGCCGAAATATTTCTTCTAGGCTATTGTATCTTATCTCAGACATCTGAGAGGATTTTTTTGTGTTGGTATCTTTACGATGTGTGCGCTGTGGCTTTGTTTCGTCAACGTTATTATTTTTGGGACGTGTTCTCTCTTTATTTGTAAATGTTTGTGTATTTCGTTTAACTACTTCGCTGTACTTCTCTTGTAGTCCTTGAAGTTTTTGTTGAGTAGCTGGTATCGATTCTAAAGGATGAATTTTCTGTGGTTTTTCGCTATATATTTGTCCTATTCTTCCTATTATTCGGTTTGTTCCATTTGGCTTATCGTCATGTATGGTTGCGAAACGTGGACCTTGAAAGAGGACACTACAAGACGTCTACAGGCATTTGAGATGTGGTGCTACCGTCGCATGTTGCGCATAAGTTGGACACAGAAGGTCAAATATGAAACCGTGCTTCAGCGCGTTCATACGTCCCGGAAAATGATGCCATCTATCAAAAGGCGCAAGATACAGTATCTCGGACATGTGCTCAGAAATGATAGATACACGCTGCTGCAGCTGATAATGATGGCCAAAGTGGAGGGAAAGAGACGCGCTGGGCGAAGGAAAAAATCGTGGCTGCGGAACATCCGGGAGTGGACCGGCATTGCCTCCGTCAAACAGCTGTTCCGGCTGGCTGCAGATAGAGTCGAATATAAGAAACTGACGGCCAACCTTCACGATTGAAGAGGCACAGGAAGAAGAAGAAGATGGTTTTTTCTTTCTTCTCGCAGTTATCTCTTTGTATACTTGACACCCTTTATAGTTAGCCGGGTGGCTGGCTGAGCAAAGAGCGCAGGTTTTTATTTTTTATTTATTTATTTATATCAACATACAATTGCCTTTACAGGTATCTACCCAATACGACAATGTAGCTACATAAGTGACAAATACATTAAAGTTACTCTTATGATTTCCGCTAATGTAAAATTAAATATACCGATACGCTGAGAGACGTTATTTAAAATATTGAGTGCGCGCCCGACTGGTGAGTATTTTAACAAGTTAGTGCGAGCCATTGGAATATCGAACAATTTTCCTCGCGGCACCTGCCGCAACCTCGTATTAGGAACCACTAATTAAATTGTCTCCAGTATTTGAGGGTTATTTAATTTCCCACGAAACACTAAAAACATGTATTTGGCTAGTGCCAAGTCTCTCCTAGCTTCCAACTTATTGTACCCCACCATTCCTATCACAAAAAGAGTAGGATACATCAAAGGGTAATAAGGGTAGACTCCATATTCTTTCATATACAGATAACGGGTAAACTTATTCTGAATCTTCTCCACCATGAGACTATATTTTGTTTCATAGGGATTCCAGCACTCGTTTCCAACCTACTTCTAACTAGCGAATTATATAAAGACTTTACCGCTGATGTGTTATTAAAGTCTCGAGTTTCTCGAATGATAAAGCCTAGGTTTTTAAAAGAATTTACACAAATTTGCTGTATATGAGTGCGAAACATTAGTTCCTTGGTAAATAGAACTCCGAGATCTCTCACTGATTCTACACGTGGTATAGTTTGACCCTCGATCTGATACTCGAAGTGCATTGGCCGTAAAGTGCGAGTGAATGATACCACATTACGCTTCGATACGTTAAAATGTAGTTTATTAAATACACCCCAATTTGCCACATGATCTATATTTAGCTGCAGCCGTTTATGATCCGTCATGTTGTTAATTTTGAGGAACAGCTTTAGGTCGTCAGCAAAGAGAAGGCAACCCACATCTTCGATCACTTCTGGGAGATCATTAATCATAATGATGAACTCTAAGGGTCCTACGTTACTGCCCTGACTCACCCCTGTTAAAGTGCGATACGGTCTAGAATAACAACCAGCATACTCTACAAATTGCTGTCGATTCCCTAGGTAACTAGCAAAAAACTTAAGTAAGTCCAGAGTAAAACCTATCTTCGCAAACTTTGTTAACAAAACATCATTGTCCACCATGTCAAAAGCCTTCCGATAATCAAAATATGCTACATCAAGCTGAGCACCCGGTTTAGAATCTAATACTGGCCATGCATGATTCATAAAGCACATCAGGTTTGAGTCTGTACTACGGCCAGCGTGGAACCCATGTTGTTCCTCACTAAGTTGTCCGCTCACCTGTCCGTAGATCGTAGTACACAATGCTGACTCAAAAACCTTCGCACGTGCCGACAGTACCGCTACAGGCCTATATTCACTAATATCCGAGACCTTAGCACCTTTAGGAACCGGAATGACCCTGGTCAATTTCCACCAGTCTGGATACCAATGTTCCCTCAAACAAAAATTAAATAGGTGTTGAAGTGGTCGAGCTAGGACTCAGCTGCAATCTTTTATTATATAAGGAGGTACTGCATCTGGACCCACCGACTGCTTAGGATTGATACGCGCAAGAGCAGCCGTCACTTCTCCCAGAGATAGCTCACCAACGTGCACGCGCGAACCTCTCTCTGGCGCTGCCTGCATGGCCACCGCTCGGTCCAGACGCGGTATAACAACTCCGTATACCGAATGAAAATAGTCTGCAAACTCTTGCGCTCATTCATCATCTTCTATTATACGACAATTTTTTTTAATACGAGCATTACTACGTTTGGCGCGCTTTTGATTAATAAAACTCCAGAAAGATTTTGGTTCTTTTACGAATTGTGTCTCAATACGGTTTTGATAAAGAGTGTATGCAATATTTATGTTAGAAAGGAACTAAAATCTTTATCGTCTTTCAGAGAAATAAAATATGGAGTCCCGCAGGGCAGTGTCCTTGCGCCTTTACTATTCTTGTTATATATTAATGACCTGCCACGTTATATATCTAATCCTATGGTTTTATTCGCAGACAATAGTACTTCAATTGTTTCCTGTATCAATAAAGACTCATACATAAATTACATCAACAATTCCATCAGTAGTTTAATAAAGTGGCTTGACAATACAACAAACTAGACAGTAAAACTATAATAATAACTTAGTCATCAATTTACAAAAAACCAAAACTATGAATTTTTATCAACGAATACCTCCAGGAGATATGAATATTAACTACAACGGTTACTCTATAGACAAAGTGAATCATACAAACTTTTTAGGAATCACAATTGATAGCCAATTAACTTGGAAGCCACAAGCAGAAGATATATGTAAACGTCTTAGTACAGCTGCCTTTATGCTACATAACCTGTCCAAAAAAGTTAATTTACCAACAACATTATTAGCCTATCATACTCTTGTAATTTCAATCTTAAGATTTGGTGTAATATTTTGGGGTTATTGTAGTGAACGAAAAAGCATTTTTAAAGCTCAAAAGTCAAAAGCGCTGTTTGAGAGCCATATTTGGTCTCAAAGTAACTGATAGCTGTGTTACACAGCTATCAGTTTATTATTTAAGTCTCAAAAACTTTTAACTTTTCCTTGCCTCTATATCCTCGAATTAGCCATATTTGTAATAACAAACCGAAATCTATCTGCAACATTAACAGAAAAAAGAAAACGAAGTACAGCATTAAGATCACAGTATCAGAACTTACTATGCACAGTCGTATTTAAAACTAGCTTACGAAAAAAGAGTGTAATTTGTATGGCTCCTGTAACAAGTCAGTCAGGGTGGTACAGACAAGTCCTATCTTCTAAAACTGGAGCGTGCCCAAAGATTGATTCTGAAAGTTGGCTGGAGACTCCCTTACCGATTTCCCACAACCGAGCTATACAAAATTACAAATGTCCTCTCAGTTCGCAAACTCTTCATCCTCAATGTTGTTCTGACTACTCACTCGCAGACCCTTTATGATCCCTCCAGGCTAGAACCTCTACGTAGAAAACATCATGTATGTCCCTCGATCTTAACCAGAACATGTTTCGCTCAACGTAGTTTTTACTTTCTTGGTAGTTATTTATACAATAAGTTAAATAAATTACTAAATTTGTATCCGATGACGAAATTCCAGTGCAAAAAGGCAGTTACTAATTACTTACATGATTTGGATTATGATGAAACGAAAATGATAATTAGCATCATTGAATAACCACAAAAATAGACACATAAAACAGGAAAAAATAGCATAGAGTGGTGAAATTTATACAAAAATTGAACACATCAATTTAAACATATTATATTCATATATACCTACAACATATTACCAAATTATGTATAATAATATTTTTCATATAATATATATATATATAACACATTACCATGTCTATACCAACAATTAATTATAATAATATAGTTAATAATAAGATACAAACATATATAATTATAATCTTAACCCAATAATGTCGCAGTACCCTTGTCACTTGTACCACACCCCAAACGATTACTAGTTTTGTCATTAAGTGTTGTACTGGTGAAACATTTTTTCCGTAATACCCACACTACTTAGTTATGTTATATTCTGATGGTACCCGCCTAGTGTCCTACATATTTAAGTTTTATCGCATTCTTTGTAGTTACTTACTGACATCCTACCAATTAGTGTTCCATTACTTACCTAGTTATTTTAGTCTTGGCTATATTTTGCTTTATATAATTGTAGCTTATCTTTTATACATTATTATTTGTTATTCCTTTCCTACCTTTTACGTACAATTGTTTGGAAACGCTTCTAAACACTAGTTCTGCATTACCGTATGTCACCCGTGGAGAGAGCCTGAAGATCTGTCACACAGGTTACGTACCTAGTACAAACTCCAGCTCTCATTAAGGTTTTTATTTATGCAGCCCTATGTTTAAGAACATGTAATGTACCTTTTTGAGAGTAAAAATAAATATATTATTATTATTATTATATTATAAATCTTTAATAAAATTCCTAATCAAATTAAATCTTACCATTGTTAAAGTTCAATAAATGTTTTACAGAATTACTTGTAGATAAGTGTTACTACTCCGTGCAAGATTTCCTAGATGATAAATTCTTGTAACCTATTTGTCATTTATCAACTCTGTTTTATATTTGCATGCCAATAAGGCAGAATGTACTTCGATCTTATTATGTAATTTACCATCCTATTTTATGTACCTACATTCTAAGCAAATAAAGACCTATTCTATTCTATTTTTAACTATCGAACGATAATAGGATTTTTTTTTATAATCCTCATCCGAACCACTAGTCTTATAGGTTTTGTGCCAATAAGCTTTTTGTTTTATGTCGCCTATTATTTCGGCCGTATACCACTCCGGATATTGACACCGTGAGTATATGGCCTTAGGCTTCATCCTGAGAGTGCTATCATCCATTATCTTGTATAAAATGTTATAGAATTGAGCATAAACTGTATCTGCTTCGTTAACTTTTAGTAATTTATCCCAACTCACTTCCGCTAACGATAAATACATTTTATAAAAATCTGCCTTAGCAAAATTCCATCTCAGATACGAGGCAGTGTCTGCAGTGTTCGGCGTGACTAGTGAAGCGGCGCGGCGCCGGCAACGTTGTGCGGCAGGCGCGCGCGAGCGACACATGCTCAATCGCAGCGGCGGGTGCTGCGGGTCAATACTAGATAAATACTCACGTTCTTCACTGACGCTAATCTCGTCCACAGGAAGCGTATTCAACACGACATCAAGAAATCGGTTGTTACAATTAACAATACCATTACATTGGCGAAATCCACAATAGGTGATGAAATACTCGTAATAACTCTGTATATTATGATTTGCTGAATATATATTAAGATCAGCGACAAGAATAAACTTAGAATACTGTGCAGAAAGTTGTTCTAAATATGAAATAATGTTACTCCATCTATCGGTGAATCATCTACTAGAAGAGATTGAATGTATCGGTGGTTTAAAGGTAATTCAGCTACTCTGTACTAGATGGCGATTGCTGTATCGAGCATCGGACTGTTCGAGATTATTCGACAGTTTTGTGGAAGTATCTAGAATGCGCTAGTGATGTTATCCGGCCAGTATAAATAGAGCGGGAGCGAACGGACCGGGGACAGTTACAATTGAATATCGAAGCGATCAACAAGAAGCGAAGAAAATAAGTCGGAAGTGTTTAGTGTTGTTCTAGTGGTGTGGAATAGTGTGTTTTATTAGTGAAGTGAAAATTAAGTGTGTGTATCTAGTGTTAGTGTGTTAGTGAATTAAGTGCAGTTTTTCTGGCAAACCCCAGCTCGTAACAAATTGGTGTCAGAAGAAAGGGATAAATTATGCCGGTTATGCCGAAGGAAGAAACTGACGGAGTGCGTACCAGGAACCAGCGCCAGCAAGACCTGGACCAGAGACGCTTCGGAGACGTTCCTTCTCCATCGTCTGGTGGATCAGGCAACTCCGTGGCTGCAGTGGAGCCTGCAAGCGCACACTCCATGGCGGTGCCCGACATCGCGGCTCTGATGGCATTCATGCAGGAGCACGCGCGCCGCATGGAGGAACAGCGACAGCGCGACAAGGAGGAGCAGGCTCGTCGTCAAGAGGAGCAGGACCGCCGTCAACAGGAGCGGGCTCGCCGTCAAGAGGAGCACGCGTGCCGCCTGGAGGAACAGCTACAGCGCAACAAGGAGGAGCGGGCTCGCCGTCAAGAGGAGCAGGCCCGCCGTCAGGAGGAGCAGGCTCGCCGCCTGGAGGAACAGCTGCAGCGCGACAAGGAGGAGCAGGCCTGCCGTCAAGAGGAGCAGGCCCGCCGTCAAGAGGAGCAGGCTCGCCGTCAAGAGGAGCACGCGCGCCGCCTAGAGGAGCAGCTGCCGCGCGACAAGGAGGAGCACGCCCGCCGTCTGGAGGAACAGCTGGTGCTCATGAAGGACCTCAGCGCCGCAGTGGGGAAGGATTTGAAGGCGGTCAAGGAGGAACTCCAGCAGCACGAGGCCCGTATCAGCGACATTGAGAAGCGTGTACACGACCAGCTCGAGACCCGTATTGCCAGATTGGAGAAGAAATTGCGTGGGCTTGAGACCAACGACGTTACACCTGCAGCTGTGGCGCCCTCGCCTCGTTGGTTTAAGGTTCCACCCTTTGATGGCTCGTCATCGTGGGTTGCATACAAGGTTCAGTTTGAGGCCGTAATGCGAGCGAATGGGTGGGACAAAGAACAGGCCTTCACCGCCCTAACCTTGGGCCTTCGTGATCAGGCCTTGACGGTGTTAGAGGCACTCGGGCAAGACGCCACCTACGAGAAGCTTCTGGAGGCGTTGGAGGCGAGGTACGGAGACGCGCACCTCGAACATGTGTATCGTGCTCAGCTGAAGGACAGGACACAACGCACCGGAGAAACTCTGCAGCAGTGGGCTCTAGAGGTAAAAAGGCTGGTCAGGAAGGCATACCAGTCGTCGCCTGCGCTCATTGACGAGAACCTCGTACAAGCGTTTACGGATGGGATCCGGGACCTGGAAGTTAGAGCAGTGGTAAGACTTGGGCACTTCAAGTCCCTGAAGGCAGCCTTGGCCTACGCTCTGGAGGTGGAAGCAGCGCGTCACGAGGATCGACCTTACCGTATCAGGGAAGTTGTTTCTTCACCACGGTGCTACAACTGCGGGGAAAGAGGCCATATCCGCTTGAGCTGCCCAAAGCGTAAGCGGCACGTTGGTACCCTGTCTCCACCAAAGTGGTCACCTGACGTACCTGTCTGGCGGCAAGAGCAACGTAGCGCAGATGCTCTGACAGGTAGGGCTTACCCCGACCAACGCAAACACTGTGCAAGACAGGAAGCGAAGCCGGCAGCGCTAGTGAGAATGTTGAAGACGGATCTGAGCGACAGATGGAAAGAAGCTTTGCAGAGTGCTCAGCAAGACGACAAGGACTTACAGCCGATTCTCGAATGGAAGAAATCAGACGCTCCTAGGCCCAAATGGAGTGATATCGCAGCAATGAGCCCTATCACCAAGAGTTATTGGGCACAGTGGGCAAGCTTGGTTGTCCAGGATGAAGTTCTATGCCGCAAATGGGAAAACGCTCGAGGTAACCAAAGCCATCTGCAAATGGTAGTGCCCAAGACTAAGGTGCCGGAAGTACTGCAGCTCTATCACAATGGTGCTTCGGGAGGTCACATGGGAGTTAAGAAGACGCTTACTAAGATCCGAGAGCGGTTTTATTGGCTCCACTATCGGAATGACGTCTAGGATTGGTGCCGCAAATGCACAAGTTGTGCGGCTATGAAGGGGCCACATACTCGTAGCAGAGGTGCATTCAAGGTGTACAATGCTCCATGGGAGTCAGGACAACAGATGTCTGAGAAGATGAAGACTCGCTACGACCGGAAGGCAAACAACAAAGGCTTCGATGAGGGATCATTGGTGTGGCTTCATAACCCAGTACGAAGCAAAGGAAAATCGCCTAAGTTACAAGCCAGATGGGACGGGCCATATCGCATAATTACCAGGATGAACGACGTCACCTATCGAATCCAGCAGGGGTCGCGAGGTGCACCGAAGATAGTTCATGTGGACCGGTTGGCTCGTTACCATGGGTCCAACGATGTTCGAGACGAACACGTTTAAGAGGGGGGCAGTGTTACGCCATCTATCGGTGAATAGGTACTAGAAGAGATTGAATGTATCGGTGGTTTAAAGGTAATTCAGCTACTCTGTACTAGATGGCGATTGCTGTATCGAGCATCGGACTGTTCGAGATTATTCGACAGTTTTGTGGAAGTATCTAGAATGCGCTAGTGATGTTATCCGGCCAGTATAAATAGAGCGGGAGCGAACGGATCGGGGATAGTTACAATTGAATATCGAAGCGATCAACAAGAAGCGAAGAAAATAAGTCGGAAGTGTTTAGTGTTGTTCTAGTGGTGTGGAATAGTGTGTTTTATTAGTGAAGTGAAAATTAAGTGTGTGTATCTAGTGTTATTGTGTTAGTGAATAAAGTGCAGTTTTTCTGGCATAGTGTATATAATTTATCACGAACCCCAGCTCGTAACAATAATAACATGTATTCTCTCTCAATTGTCTTCGGTGGGATGTATGCGACGCAACACAAAACTGAAAATTATTTTCCCGATACACTCTTGCACTCACCAGTTCGAAAGCGTGAACGTTCAGGTCAACATTATCCGGCATAAGTATTCTACGCAGCTTAATTCCGCCCCGCGGTGCCACAGCTAGAAGCACTCCACCGTGCTTACGGCTATCGGCGCGGTCGCAGCGATGTATTACATAACCACTAGGGACAATTTCTCCATCGCTTACCGACTCATTTATTCCACTCTCTGTTATCGCAAACAACACGGCCGTGGAACACAGAATACTTTTGTAAAATGATTTTAGTTTAGTACGCAACCCTCTTATATTTTGGTAGTAGAGCTCGAGTCTTTGCTTAGCAGTTTTCCTGTACTGTTGCTCTTTTTGGGTTGCGAAACCACCGCCACTCACTAAAGCGTGCGTTTGCCGGCCATAACTCTCCTTTGGCTATTTTCTCATAATTACTTTCGCCAACACCAATTTTAAAAGATGAATAGTCACGTTTAGTTTAATTCGTTCCACACTAATATTATTTACATTTAAGTCGCACGTACTTGCCAGATGTGTTAGAATGGAGTCTTTAGTAGTGTCAGGATGCAGTTACCAAAAATGCAAGTATTTTTTTTCTTTTCTATGGCTTGCAAATTATTTAATTGTGTATTGCCTCCTGTCATTACAACTGATCTTCTTATTTTCCTATCCTGTTTTCTATTTTTGACTTTTTGCCATTCCTGTGTAATTTTTTGCTGCTCATGAATAATTTGCGGCTTTGACAAAATGACCACTTCTTCTTCTTCTTTTCTAACTGTATCCCTTTCTTTGCCACTTGAGGACGGTTTAGTCTTAGTCGTAATAACCCTAGGAGTATCTGCTGGATTTTTGGGATCCTTTTTAGTTTTAATCGCCCCATTATCCGGTTTCGGATTATCTTGCGAAACTATCTCTATAGGTGACGAGGTATTTATTTCCGATGACTTTTCTTCATTTTGTGTTAATTTGGCAGCAAGATATTGGGTTTCCTTACGACATTCAGTAACCATCTCTTTCAAATTATGTATATCCGTCTCGATGTTACTTAAGATACTTAGTACCTTAGTCTGGATGGAACTTTGGAAAACTTAAGCAATCTCCTGGCTCATAATTTCTCTCAATTTTTCTTCCGATACACAGTTACATTTTATCGCCTGTCTTCATCATTTCCTTCCATTGTTTGGTGCTTTTTCCTCCGTGTAACATTGTCAAGCGGCGGCTCATTTATGTCCTCTGCAGAACAGATAAGATTCGAACTAATAGAAGACTCCATTAGCTGTCGAATAAGAGTGTTAGTGTTCGAAGTCTTAGGTTGCTTACTGCGGAAACCTGGACATTTCCATTGCGACTTAATTTCAACAGTCATCGAATTAAATCTAGATTCCGGTACATTTGCGCACAGTAAATCATAACGCATCTTACATATTGCACAAGCAAGTAATTCTGGCTTAGGAAGGGGTTTTCTACAACCTGCGCAGGAATTCATATTACTCGCGTATAAAGTAGGATGATACAGACATACCACAATGCAGTTTGCAATGGTTGCTGGAGTATTTTTATCCAGTGTGCAGAAAGTTGATGTGTGAGGGCCAGCACATTTCACACACCTGTGTGGCCTCATACAGTTATTTGTTGTATGGCCGTACTGTTGGCATCTTGTGCATTGTACTATTGTTTTTTGTGGTTTGGGATCTTCAATTACCACTGACTGGTGGTATATATATTTAATTTATTTGATACGTTTGTTATTTTCACCGCGTAGGATGTTCACATAGAATATATCTATGGGTTCTTTAGTGATTTTTTTTCGGGCAGAAATTATTTCTCCCTTAACTTTGTTTCCAGTTGATTCTATTGCTTTAACCGGTGGGCCACGCAGCTAATTTAAAACTAATACGCTTGTTCGCGCGGCGCGACGTTATCGGACCACCCGCGAAGCAAGGCCACTTGCCGTGCTACTTTAAACCTAAACATACGACTCGTCCCTCGGGTGTTGAAATTTGAAGTGATATTTTTATGAAAGAAGATTAAATAAGCTTTGTAGTAATGTTTGACGAAATGACGGAATGTTTAGTTTATGCGACCCGCCGAACTTGATCCTATTGTAAACAATGTCGTCTATCGACAACCTACTCGCCAATTTTGTTTGTCATGATAACAATATGGGTTATAAATTGCTTACTTTCGTTATTTTGTATACCTGATAGTATAAGCTTTACAAAAATATAAAATTACAGCAATGCTTGCTTAGAAAATTATTTAAATGTCAGCATTTGAAATTTTGTATATTTCGCTGTCTTTGCATGTTGCGCGCGGGGCGTAATTTTCTTTTTTTTTTGGTCTCACGCCTCTGCCTACCCCCTCGGGGATACCCCGAGGGGGTAGGCAGAGGTGTAATATTACACCCACATTTTGCCATGAATTTTTAGGTCCCACGTAATAGGGGGTGAGCCTATTGCCGTACCGGGCACAGTACCAGACTCCGTGCTGCTACTGAAAATTTTCTAACGGAAAAACCCAATAACACTTTGCCCGACCCGGGAATCTAACCCGAGACCTCCCAATCCCACGCGCACATTTATGCCGCGAGACCAACGGGGCGTAATTATGGATTCAAAACATCATTGTAAACAAACAATATAATTATATTTGATATTTTTATATTTTAATTGTGAATGAACTAATTAACTATAAAATAACAGCAAAAAAAATTAACAAATATTGTGTAATAATTTAATTCAAGAGGTTATATTCATTCAAATACCGAAAACACGGCATTTATTTTTTATTGAATGAAAATATATAGATAAGGTTACATTTATGCTATGAATTATTGTTTTATTATGAGTATATAAATAAACCTATCATATGATATATAATACTCCTATAATTGATGAGATATTGGCTTTCAAAAGTTTTGCCGGGCATGGCGGCTTTTTTGGCGGGGAAAAAGTAAACAATTGTGCAAAGTCCACTAAGAATAATTCTTATCGGATTCTTATCAGATATGATTTTTTGGAAAGCATTTTTTTTCTAGTTGAAAAGAAACTTATCTAGGTTTGAATCTGATATATAACAAAAAAAAATTATGAAAAAATAAAATACGAAAATTGGCGTCAATTAACAATAATTTATATTTTATATATTTTTTTGTTTAAAATTAAAATGTTTCTTTCCATTATATTTATTTTCTCTGAAACTAAAGTAAATTACCTTTCTAACCGTGTACAATACTTATATACCTCCCATAATAGAAAACGACGAGAAATATGAATATGTTAGAAATATAATAGCGCGCTCGAAAATGGCGGGAAAATATTATACCGGGCGCGCTTTATACTGCTCTTGCGTGGGTTTCAAGTATATTATTTGGTGTTAATTAATATCGTTATTTTGTTAAATTATTTTGTTAAATTGTTATTAATTATTTTATTATTATTATTTATTTTATTTTTATTTATTTATTAATATAAGTATTTTTTTCTGTCATGTTAGATCAAGATAACAGTAGTGATGATGATAGTTTATTTTCTGTCAGTAGTCATAATAACAGCTTTGCAAGCATTCCCTCGCTTGCTGATACACTTCTGTCGTTATTCGCCGATGTACCCGGTAACTTGAATGTAGTCCATATAAATGCTCAGAGTATTCCAGCCCATTTCCAGGATATGCTGCCCACGTTTGACTGTAAGAATATCCAAGCTATTCTTATTTCTGAATCTTGGTTAAAACCGTGCCTCTCAACTCTTTCTTACTCACTTCCCAACTTTAGGCTAATAAGAAATGATCGCACCGGGGGTGGTGGTGGCGGTGTTGCCATTTATCTCCGTTCACATATTCCTTATAAAGTAGTCAATATGTCATCACAACCACCTCCACTTAACGCCGGCGAGTATCTTTTTTTGGAATTAGATCTTGCTCATACGAAGGTTCTACTCGGTGTCTACTATTCTCCAAACTGCCGTATCAATTATTTCTCTTCTTTTGAAAAAATCTTAGAAACTCTTTCTCCTTCTTACAGTCACACCATAGTCATGGGCGATTTTAACACTTGTCTATTAAAAAGGGATTCTCGCTCTTCTTCTTTAAGCAATATTGTCCAATCTTGTAACTTGTCTATTCTCCCTTTAAATGCGACGCATAACTTGCCTAATGCAACTCCCTCCCTTCTTGATCTTATGCTCGTTTCTACACCTTCTCTCGTCGCTAAGCATGGTCAGCTTCCAGCTGATGCTTTCTCTTACCATGACTTAATTTTCCTGTCGTATAAACTTCGTCTTCCTAAGGCAAAGGCCAAAATTCTTTTTCAGCGTAATTTTGGTGGCATAAATGCAGAGAGACTTCGTAGTGATGCCAGCAACATTGACTGGAGTTCTGTTGAAAGCTCAGATTCCATATACGAAAAAGTCGAAATATTCACAGACAAGATTATTCATCTATACGATGTACAGGCTCCAGTCCGTGCTATCCGAGTTAAACATTTACCCTCGCCGTGGCTTACAAAAGAAATAAAAGATCTATAGTCAAAGAAAGCCGTGGCTAAGACGAAATTTAAATGTCGCCCGACTCCTAGCAATTGGGATAACTACATTGCAATAAGAAATCACTGCAGCAAGGTGTGTAGGAAAGCACAACGCCAATACATTCACAATTCTGTCGAGAATGAAGACCCAGCTAAAGTCTGGAAATTCCTAAGAACTATGGGAGTTGGAAAGTCCACACATGAATCCAGTTCCAATAATATTGATATTGATTTATTAAATCAACATTTCTCTACTTCGTCCAATTTTGATGCGACAACTAAAGCTAAGACTTTACAAGATCTTTCATCGCTTCCAAGCCGCACCTTTCGTTTTTAATCAATTATCCGCGTGTGATGTTAAAAAGAGCGTATTATCGATTTCTTTCAATGCAGTCGGTAATGATTATCTTAGTCGCAAAATTATCCTTCCCATCTTAGAGGAAATCCTTCCCATCATTTGTCATATCCTTAATCAATCCTTATCCTTGGGCGTATTTCCATCTGCATGGAAAGACGCCCAAATTGTTCCCATACCTAAAAAATCCAAACCTTCGTCCTTTTCCGAGTATCGTCCTATTTCTATACTCCCGTTCCTCTCTAAAGTGTTCGAGTGCCTAGTCCATATCCAACTTAGCACCTTCCTTAATAAGAACCTACTCCTTAATCCTCTCCAATCCGGCTTCCGTCCTGGTCACAGCACCACAACGGCGCTTATCAAAATTACCGACGACATAAGGCTTGGTATGGAGAATGGAAATCTGACGGTCAGACGGTCTGACGGTTTCAGTAATGCCTTCAATACTGTAGATTTCCATACTCTTCTTGGTATATTGCGCTCTATTAACATATCTCCACCAGTGATTGATTGGTTTCACAGTTACCTGTTTGGTCGTCGGCAGCGTATACGTATTGAAGATTCCTTCTCTTCGTGGTGTAATACAACAGCCGGCGTACCGCAGGGTGGCTTTCTATCTCCATTACTTTTCTCAATTTTTATAAATTCTATCTCTTATCAACTTCAGTCATCCTACCACCTTTATGCAGATGATCTGCAAATTTACACTCAAGCACAGGTTCATAGTTTATTTGATGCCTTTCGCATTATAAACATCGATTTAGAACGGATATCTGCTTGGAGCCTAAGATTCGGTTTACAGATTAATCCAACAAAAACGCAGGTTACTGTCATTGGTAGTCCTAGGATGATCGCACGCATTGACTGGAATCTTCTACCCCAGATTAACTTTGGTGGAACCCCTATACCTATTAGTGATTGTGTAAAGGATCTGGGTATATATATTGATGAAACGCTATCTTGGTGCCCACAAATAGGTGAGGTTAGTCGCAAATTATTTGCAGCGGCGGGGAACTTGCGAAGATTGCGAAACTTTTTGCCGAATGCCACTAAAATTGCGCTTGCTAATTCTCTGCTCTTACCAATCCTTGACTATGCTGATGTCAGTTATCTAGATCTCACTGAGGAGCAACTTGATAAGCTTGAGTGTCTTCAAAATTGCTGTATAAGATTCATATTTGGATTACGCAAATATGATCACGTTTCAAATTTCCGTAACATGCTCAAGTGGCTCCCAATTCGCCTTCGACGGAATACTCACATCCTTTCTTTGCTTTACAATATTTTCTTTAACCCTTCTACCCCCCCTTACTTAAAAGAACACTTTAAGTTCCTCAATGACACACATTCGAGATCGCTGAGGTCATCGGTGAAATTAAGATTGGAAATGCCAATGCATTCCAGCAGTTTTTATGACAAATCGTTTACAGTCCAAGCTGCTCGGCTATGGAATAAACTGCCCATATCCATCAGGCAAGCACAATCATTGTCAGCCTTTAAAAGATTAGTAAGAGACCACTACCTTTCCATTCAGCTCTCCTCCACATTGTCATAAACTGTTAATTTTCTATTTATTTTTTCCTGTCTCAATTAGTACAGTTTACTTACTCCTAATCATTTAGTTATATATTATAAGTATGTATATGTATAAATATATATATAAGTATAGTATTAACAAAGTATAGTATATTTATTAATATATGTATCATTATTTAATTAGAGTATTTTGTACCTATTTATCGTTTAAAATCCTATTAATAATGTACAATATCTGAACACACCAACACTACCCCTTTTTCGAAATCCGTCAGTTTCCAGTCCATCCAAAGGTTGCCTGGAAGAAATTACTTTTTAGTGATAAGGCCGCCCTTTGTGCATTAACTGTTAATCACAATTTTTATATGTAATTCCGATTGGTGTACAATAAAGAATATTATTATTATTATCATTTGAAAGCTTATTTATTTACGTGGCTTTTGATATACAATATTAACTTAATAAATAGAAATATCACCATTCTTTCAACGAAAATATTACGCGCCCGTACTTAGCTCGAAAGTCTAGCCTCGAAAGTGGCCAAAATACATCTACGGGTGTCTGAGATGCCTCGATGGTGGCTAAAACGCTTCGAGGGGTTAACTATTTTATCCACAGGTATACTAGAGTGAAGTTTTTTGATCACAAATCTTGGGCATCTCTCGTCCTTACGCGTGAATGTGTGTCCAATCAGCTCTTTGTTACGGATGTGCTCTATCATGATTTTATATTTTTCAACGGATGTTGATGAAATTACTAATTGGTTCTTTGATATGATTTTGAAAGTATAATCATTTTCCCCAACAATTTCTTCAATACATTCCGTAAGATAAACTCACAGACACACTACCACATTTGTGCTATAATGAAGATCCTAATGAGTCGTACAATTCTTTCATTAACATGTACTGTAATATTTTCAACTCTATCTTTATCCCTAAGAAGATCTCAGTTGTTGGTACTACAACCTTCAGTGAATGGGCAACCACTGGTATTTAAAAAATGTAGAAATAGGCTTTACGAGTTGTATGAACAGAAAGTTATTAAGAAAAATGATGAACAATTTTGTAAATATGTAAGAAATTATTCTAAGTTATTCAAAAAGATTTGTCGAGAAGCTAAGACTCTTTATTTAAAATATAAAACAAAATGTCAAAATGTGTACTATTGGATTTAGTTTTACTTATATTACCGAAAGAGATATTGTTTCAACTTTTAAGACACTTAATTTTAAGAAACCTGATTTTTGGGGTAATTCTGTTTTTGATTTCGAAATCCATAATCAATTCAGTAGCACTTAAACTTGCAATAATTTTCAATAGATGCATTGACTGTGGTGTGTTTCCTGATCTAATGAAAATTAGTAAAATAATTCCATTATTTAAATCAGGTAGCACATCTGACCCCACCAATTATCGACCAATATCTGTGCTACCCAGTTTTAGTAAAATTTTTGAAAAGTTTATTCTAGACCAGCTCCAAATTCATTTTAATAATAATAAACTGCTTCACAGTAAATAATTTGGTTTTACTAGGGGTCGTTCAACAATCGATGCTGGTGTTGAGCTTTTAACTAGTATTTTCGATGCTTGGGAGGAGTAGCATTATGCTCTAGAAGTTTTTTGCGACTTATCTAAGGCATTTGATTGTATTTTTCATGAAACATTGATCAGGAAATTACATCACTATGGAGTTAAGAACACTGCTTTAGATCTTTTAATTTCGTATTTAAGTAACAGGATACAGAGAGTAGATGTTAATGGAAAACGTTCTATGGGTTCAGTGGTCACAATGGGAGTGCCACAAGGTTCAATTCTTGGTCCATTCCTTTTTCTTATAAATATTAATGATCTGCCATATATTATGAAAAACAATGAAGAGATAGTGTTATTTGCTGATGATACATCACTTATATTTAAGCTAAGACGACAGCAATCAACTAATGACGATGTAAATGACGCTCTCTCTGAAGTAGTTAATTGGTTTAGTGCTAATAATTAACTTTTAAGCAAAAGAAAAACAAAAGGTATTAGATTTTCCACACCTAATGTAAAACAAGTTGAAACCAATATACGGATAAATGGAGAAGAGTTGGATCTTATGGATTACACCGTTTTCTTAGGCATAACTTTAGATTCCAAGTAACATAGGGGGCCCACATTTAAGTAAGTTGTCGAATAGACTTAGTTCTGCAGCGTACGTGGTTTATAAGATTCGTCAGTTAGCTGATATAGATACAGCCAGATTAGTATATTTCAGTTATTTTCACAGTATAATGTCATACGGAATTTTATTATGGGGCAATGCAGCTGACATTCAAACAGTGTTTTTACTGCAGAAGCGAGCTATTCGTACAATTTACAGTCTTGGATCAAGGCATTCTCTGAGGGAAAAATTTAAGGAAATTAAAATAATGACTGTCGACATCTCAATATATTTATGAAAACTTGATATACGTCAGGAAAAATATAAATATGTTTTCGAAAATAAGCAACATGCGTAGTATAAATACACGAAATAAAAATAAACTAGATTACAAAAAAAATGTTACTCGTATAAGTGTCAAAGTATACGCTTTTACAACAAAATTCCAGGCAATATTCAGGCATTAAGTTTAAATAAATTCAAAGTATTTGTTAAGCAGAGCTTGTGTTCCAATGCGTACTACTCAGTAAAGGATTACTTAGAAGACAAGAATGCCTGGGGTTTAGTTTCTCCAATTTGCACTCAGGCTAAAATGTCATATAAATAGTATTATATATTTGTATTTAAGAAAAATGAACAGTTTTGTATTTATGTGGTTGCGCTGCACTAAGTGGACTCTTAATTTGTGATAGTGTCCATGTGTCTAAGTCTAACACTTGTGAAATAATGTGTTAATCATTTTGATGCTGGAAACATTATTTTGTTTACTTTATTTTTGTTCAACAGTAAAACAGTTTTGGTTCTAATTGACTTCTCCAATGCCTTCAATACCGTCAGTCACGACCTCCTTTTATCCGTCCTCTCCTATCTTAAGGTTTCACCTAAGGCTCTGGATTGGTTCTCAACATATGTTCGAGTTCATCAGCAGTCAGTACACCATGAGGAGTCATACTCAAGATGGGCCGACATTAAAGCTGGAGTCCCTCAAGGCGGTATTCTCTCTCCCTTGTTATTTTTTATTTTTATAAATCTCATAACTAAAAATCTTCAGTTTTCTCACCATATGTATGCCGACGACTTGCAGATAATATATACCCAGGTAAATGTAGAGTCGCTGTCTACGGCAGTTGACATGGTAAATAAGGATTTGGCTGAAAACCTACTGAAAGTAGATTATAACTGTGGGTACCTTTTATATCTTAGGTATTGGTTTACATCATGTGAAATGTGGTGAGTCTCCAAAGACGATGGGCCATTTACTTACGTGCCCCGCAGGCCCGGCGTCGTGTACGCTTGACGACCTGTATGTGGCAAGGCCAAATGCCATCCGAGTGGCCGAGTTTTGGGCCAAATATATTTAAAGTGTTGCTATCGACACGATAAGTAAGTAAGTATGTGAAATAGTTATTGACCGCATTAACATAGAGCTTGCTTCGAAGTAAAATTATATTAAAACAAAATGGACTCCTTTTTAACCACTTTCATATCGAGCGTGCGCCCGGCCTGTGCCCGGCGTGTAGTACGTAGTACAAAGTGAACGCCAGGAGCACGCCAAACGCTCACCGAGGAAACCTCAGGCTCAATGTGAGGGAGACCTAAAGGTGGACCATTAAAAAATCCTAGGTACTAATAATCCACGTAGGTGCAGGCAACAGCTAATATTATCACAGGACACCATCAAATCGCAAAAGTCTTAAACTGATAGTTATGTTACAAAAGATTTTTACATTTGAATCAAAATTATTTTTGGATAAAGGTAAGGGTAAAGGTGTTGACCTTAAATTCGAAGCCCGTAATACTGCCGCTATGTGAGAACTAGAAGTTTCCCTTAATAAAAGTTTCAATGGTCATAAAGCTTTTGTTACACGAAGTTTATGACAAATTTTATTACTAGAATGAGAGGTATAATTTATATGAATGAACGGTGTAGTATTTCAAGCGCTTAGCACTGCGAAGAGTGTTGTGGGTTCGATAACCAGACGAGACAACATTTTGTGTGATGGAATATTCATTTCTATTAATGAAAAAAAAATGCACTGATGGTGTGGTGGTTTAAGTGACCATTGCGCAGTTGAGCATTTTGCAATGTTCAATCACTACAAGGGAATTCACTTTGAGCCGCTCATAAATTGTTGTTTTTAGTCTGTTTCTTTAGACCGCTGCATGGTGGTTTGTAAAGTCCAACACAGTACAATATTTATTAAATAGCACCTTATTCTTAAAAAAATATAATTTGTTATTAGAATTAATTATAAGTACTAATAATTAAGTTTTGTTTTATAATATTTTCGTTTAAAATAAAACTGTATTTATTGTGGTACATTTTATTATTACAATATGTACAATATTATATAAGGTAAAATCTGTTTTTTGCCACTACCTAAACTTTCACACTCTCTCCACTACAAAATACTACAGTACAAAAAGAAAATACCTACTCATAATTTAAATAACATTTTTATCACCTGGAAGCAAAAATAATATACAGTTACTGTCATCGACAAAAGACAGAAGATATCCGAGACAGTAGTTAGGCAGTCCATAAAACATTTCTTTATACAGCCGGTATATCCCGCTGTGAATAGCGGCTATGAAACGCTAACCTTGGAGAAGCAACAGGTAGATTAAATGGGCCAAGTTTATTAAAGATTTGACCCCTCTATGTCTTACTTATATTTAGGAAATGATCCATGATCACAAAACTAGTTTATTGAAGGTATGATTGACTTGAGAACCCTAGCGTGCGGTTACACCCGTGTTATTTAGGGCTACTGATCCGCTCCCGTAGCTCATAGCGTGATATAATATAGCTCACAATCTTCTGCAATAACTGCTTGGCTTAGTGCACTCCTTGGCTATGTTTCTTGGGGACCGTCCCCAAGAAACATACCTACTAAATATCTGCGTCTTGTGCCCAATTTTTGTCTGTCATTCAGTAAAGGAAGAATTTTATATATCGATGCCTTCCGGCCAAAAGAGGGTAAGCGACATTTTTTGCGAAATTGACTTATATATATGGTTAGAATCGGCTTTTTTTTCTGTGTCTAATGGTCTAAGTTTCGTGGCTCTAGGACAAACTTTTTGTCGCTTAGGCGGTAAAGGAATTGAGGTTCTAACACTAAGTTTTTCGTCATAAACGACAGTTATTTTTGGTGTATTTTGTAATATGGTGGTTGGATAAAAATAATATTTCAAAACTGTGAGATAAGCATTTTTGGATTTGAATATTTTTTTCTTTACTTGAACGTTAAGTAGTTTGGGCTGTAAATACTTTTTTGTAAAAAATACATTAGTCAAATTTTACTTGAATCTTTGTGTACCAATATTTCGGTTAGGATATTAGGGCAGTTCCTTTGGATAAAATATATGTCATTTATTACATTTAGGTCTCATTTCCGTGACTTTATTTGGCGTTTATTTTTATTTTCCCTAGTCACCAAATCAATCATCGAAGGCGCTTAGGATAATTCATCCAAACGAATGTCGTCTTGCATTGTCACTTACCCTTTTTTTCCCTCCCAAAAAAAAATATCTGGTATGGTGGTTAGATAATAAGGTAAATCAAAGGTTTGGCGGTTAGCTTACGGAAGAATGACAAACAGCGTCGGTTATCTCACTCTTTCGTTCGAACAAAATGTCGTTAGCGTTGCACAGCGAACATTCACCGCGGGCATAAGCACCTCCGTGTTTGCGAGTCCGTTTGATGCGAAGTTTATCGAAGGAAATAAAACGGTAAGATTATTTTAATAGACTTTTATATTCATCTATAATTGTGTATTCTAATTAAAAGAAAATTATAACAAGCTATTCAAATACTATAACGTGTTACCAGTGCAATGTAAATTCCAAATGGCCGTTATGACAGAACTTGTAAACACAGACCTACTTACTACGGAATTCAATATTCGAACTATAGATAGATGTGTAAATTTTAGATTCGTTTTTGACATAAGCTCCATACAAAATATGTCAATTACGAATCTAAAATCTACAGATCTATCTATAGTTCGAATATTGAAAATGGCCGTTAGTAAGTACAACCGCCACAGTACTATAAGACAGTTGCCAAACGCAAATAAATATGTTTTACCAAAATTAAATAATCTGTATGGAACTAAAACATAACGATACATACTGCCAAAGATAATAAATAGTTTACCAGAAGTTATAGCTAATAAATATGTAACAAAACCGCCGTATAAAAACATGTTAAAAAGGTATTTCGTCAACAACATAGATATGGTACTCATTTCGTTGTAAATATTGTAGTCATTATAAAATATATGAACTCCCATTCGCAAAAATACTTTAGTGGTTTAAACGAATGGTATAAATGAGAATATTGTAAATTGAAAAGGACAATGGCAGATCTCCATACATCGAAATGTCTGAGATTAAATTGAAGCGCACAGTATAAAAAATATTTCAAAAACTTCGGCGTAAGTAACAGAGTCTATAAATGATTCTATTTTCACTCGGGAAACCCGGAAAAATAAGATATCGGTGTTTTAGTTTTAAGTTAAGAATGATCAATGTAGGTACGTTTGAATTATCAAATGAAATTATGTCAGATTGACATCAAAACGCAGAAATATTCTGAAGCATCTAACTGTCACAGCCAAAGACAAAAGCAGAGCTGCACATTTTAAATCGATTTTATGTGAAATCGATACAACATTCAAACGATGCTGTGACGTTTTTATTTGATTTAAAAGTTGTTTTGCTTCAAAAATTATTAGCTTATTGATATAATGTTAATTAAAGATTAAATAAGTGCATTTTAATTATTATATTTTAATAATCGATACGGATCAATAGCACTCACGTCTATTCCTGTCACACTTTTGTCTATGGCAACAATCAAATAATAAAGTAGGTACCTAGTTCGTAATCAATTGGAATGCTTTTTATCATCATAAAATACTCCAGCTTTAACGAGACAAAGTGAAAATATTAAAAATCGTAGAAAAAAAAAACAATTTGTATTGTTCATATGAAATTTAACGTCGCCACAACAAACCCAGACCGAATTCTGCCATTGTTATTTAGGTCAATTAATAAAAAATAAAAACATTCGTTATTTTAAGTTTTATAGATAAGAAGTCATTCTATTGCTATCTTGTTCAGACAATACTTCTTTCTCTTACCGTTATCCCAGTTTCAATCTTGGGTCCGCTTACTAGTCTAACCGCATTTGGCTGAATATTAGCTTTTCCACGGAGCGACTGCCTGTCTGACCTCCGCAACCCAAAGGGATTGCGATATTCCATGGTTTAGACTAGTGTCAGTTTAATAAGAAGGTACTGACGCCCTGTAACGACTGTCAAAGATCTTCATGACGACCGGGACCGACGGCTTAACGTGCTCTCCGAGGCACGGGACAAGCGATAATTAACAATTCAATACACACATAACTCCGAAAAGTCATTGGTGCGCGCCGTGGATTCGAACCCGATACCCTCTGCATGGCAGTATGTTGGTAGGTATATGCACTCGGCTACCGCTGCCATACTGAATGGTTAAATAAGTACCTACAGAGTTTTTGTTGGCTGGCCTGGCTTAGGACCATAATCAAGGGTTCGAATCCCAGTTTGGGCCAGCAAGGAATTATTGGATTTTTTTATGAATTCTCAGTAACAGTCAAGAGTTAATCCTGCGACTGATATGACTCTGTTGTGTCGAATTGCCTATGGGACAATGAGAGTGAGAGAATAAAAACTGCACGTTTGTTTTGCACATATATTAGCGTTAGTAGGTCCCTCTTTTGCAAATTGTTATTCTGCCTCAAGATTTGTCACCGTGACTGATTTAACATGTGTCTTCATCATTGTTTTATCGATTGAGTGAATGGATGGGTGAGTGCGAATGAATGGATACACGGCAAAAGCGTGGCTGAAGGCCGCCACGGTGTCCTCACCTTCCGCCTGACGGATGTCTTCATCGGGCACGGTTGTTTTGGGTAGTATCTTTGCTGTGGAGGACTCCCCCGGCAACGGACGTTGCGAGGCGATTTACGGCAACTGTAGACGCGGACATGCAGACGACGAGGACCAAACGTCTACCGTCATATCTATAAGTGGTCCTTAGGTACGAAATTTTAAGTTTATATTTTTTTTCGTCAAACCTTGAATGTCAGCAAGACTGTACCTATAATGCAAGACAAACTTACAATGAGTAACAATTGTTTTGTTTAATTTTCTAAAATAAAGACTGATTGAGCATAACTTCTTTATTTTTAATTCATACCTTAGTCGGTTAGCCTGTTTAAAAACTTATAAAAGTCTAATGTATATATGTAAGTATGTATGTATAATTTTATAAGAATAAATCACAATGTGCTTTCGCGTTGCATAAAAGAGCTTATAGTATTTTTTATAGATAATTAACTTATAACAATTTTCTTGTTCTTCTGCCATTAACCAATAGCCGGTTATGTCATATTGGCTCCACTTGATCAACAGAAAAAGCACAGGTATGCTCTTTTTCTTCAACAGGAATAAAATAAATGGTGCAGTTAAATCATTTGGGTTGGAACTCATTAATTGGGTTGTTTTCATTTACGACGTTTTTTCCTGTTAGTATAATTAGGACCATTTGAGGGTAAGCGACAGTAAATAGTGTTAGGAGTGTGATTTGTTTTAATTAACAATGTCATTTCGTAGAGACCTAATCAAAAACTATATGGTAAAATTTTGAAACTTTTGTAACGTACAGAAAATTTTCTATGATTTTTTTTCACTTATTTTGAACTTTAAACTACTCTCCTGTAAAGTTTGCAAAGTGGCGGTTAGCCTCATTTGGCCGTAAGGCATCGATATACAAATTATACCAACCACCATCAAAACAGAGGTAAAGAATATGCGGTCAGGTAACTACATAAGTTATTTGTATTACTTTACGTTCCTATTGTGTCACGAAATACGTACAGGTATTAAACCAACGGTGTCTAAAATATATTTTAGTCTGGAATTCTAATAAACTTTATTCACGACTTTTATGGCCCATAAACACTTTGTTTCGGTATTTTTTCGCAAAATGCCGCCATTATTCGTGTAAATCAAATTTAAAATTGTGGATGATGACGATCGTATACTCTGTTTTGATCTCTTTGTTATTGGTAACAAGGTGTAATGATTAAGTTAGCTGCCGCTAGTCATTATTTTGTATAAAGCTGGTTTTATGGCCCTAAATTACGTCTTTAATATTGTATAGTGAAAGCTTTTTTAACGCACTTCAAAGAAAAGGAGAAGGTTGTCAAATCGGTTGATTTTGTCATAATTGTTAACTCAAAATTCCGTCATTTATAAACCGAATCGGAAAAAGTATTTTTTGTTATTCCGTTCGACGAAAATCTAAAAGAATATACATGTAATTTAAATCATAATATGTTACCATAATTATATTATAATGTACCTATACAATATGTCAGAATTTCGAAGCGTGATTTCAAATTAAATACACGTTTCATTACGAGAAAACTCATTTAATACTGCAATAAAAAGAGTTATAATTACACTAGACGTCGCCACTGGCTTCGCCCGCGTCAATTATACATATTATAAGCCTTCCTCTTGAATCATTCTATCTATTAAATATAACCGCATTAAAATCCGTTGTGTAGTTTTTAATATTTAGGCATACATGGGGACAGACAGACAGAAGACAGACTTTGTTTTATACTATGTAGTGATATGTATATCGCTACAATGGTATTTATTATATATCAAATAAGTTCTCAAACTTTTAATGTAGCAGTAATCTTTTATTTACCAAAACAAAGCTATAAACTATATTTCAATTTCCTATACCCAATGATTACGATAACAAAGGCTGGACATCAAGAAAATCTCTTAGTCAAAAAGGTTTGTGTCACGTACGCAAAAACACCAACAGTTTGCACTATGTAAAATATTAGTACATTAGAATTTGTGCTTTCTCTCAACGAAGTATTCGATTTATTGATCGAGTGGACTGGTTCTGTTTTCAATTCCTCGAAGATAAAAACGAATACATCAATTTTCTTCAAGCGTAGCGATAGCGTCGTAAAAAAATGATTAATAGACTATCTCAGATGTTCACAGCATATTTCGTGAAATATGAAATATAAGACTGCATTCTGGCGTTGTGGTTAAAGCAGTCTCTTCACCGTTTACAACTAACTGCGTCGAGTGTTGTGAATTCGATCCCTACAAGTATATGCGTTCCATAAATATTTGCGTTGGTTGAACAGGAATTATTGCCAGTGCAGGATTAATCTAATTAAAAGGAAAAAGTTATCGGATTAAATCGTGCAGAATTTTGAGTGAATTTAAAAACATTTAATTTAAAATACCCTGAGGTAACATTAAGAATGATGCATTACCAATTCTAAAGTATGTGAGTGACGTGAACTTAAATTTAGAGACTCAATCTTTCTGAGCACTAAAGGGACTGAACGCTAACCACAAATTGTTGCTAACGGAGTTAATTTCATAAAAATATATCGTTCTAATACATTTTGATGTACATTCAGTAAATGGTTTTAATAGATGAACGTACGAGATGAATTATCTAATACAGATAAAGGCCAGGCATTTATAGCACAAAAACGCTGTATACCGGCTTTGTTTAATCTGCACCAAACCGACACGTGTGTACCATATTTTAAAGAACTTAAAATCTTACTTTTGCCAAGTCTATACATTTTGGAGGTTGCTCTATTTGTAAAAAATAATTCTGAGCTATTCAACTTTCGAAAACGTGTAAGACATGAGAATAAACTATACGTAGTCGCTTGTAAGACACATTTTATGCACGAAAGTATATTCTGTACAGCTCCACGCAAATTCAACAATATTCCGAAAGAGATTAGAATCATAATATAAATACATTTAAAAATAAACTACATGACTTGCTAATAAACAAATGTTATTATACAGTAACAGATTACTTATCTGACAAATCTCTACTCAGTTACTCTGTGCCTCAGTCATGATGTGTTCAGTATTATCTACTTTTACATTAATTATTATTATTGCCTGTATACAATTTTGTGACACTGTTATCCATATTTTAAAATGCATGTACCTACGCAATTGATTGCAAACATTGTATGTCCAATGGGCGGGACATAGCTGAACTAGAATTATTGAAACTATAACATCTGTATTATGTACCAACATATGATCCACAATAACGATCACAATAAACAATAATAAGTGACTTCATCAAAATCGATTCAGCAGTTTTGCGTGAAGAGTAACCAATATAAACGGATCTGTTTATTTATAGAGTAACCAAAATAAACGGATCTATCCATACTAATAAACAATCGCATTTATGATAGTAGTGAGATTACTTAATCGTATAATATCAATGTTCTCCTTAATTGAGACGTTATTATATTACAATCATACATAATACATGTCGTGGATATTACCTAATCTCATTAATATCTAATCAATGATTGTCTCATCCCCAAGCTACTTCATAATAATATATTATTATATTGTGTAATAATTAGAAATGAAATACCGCGCCTGTTCGAATATTTGGAAAATTTGTTTCATTGATACAATTCTTCCTTTAATTTGTTAATTTACAGCGTGAATTAACTAATTGAAGGTACAAATGCCTATATTTTAGACGTTTCGGCCGCTTTGCAACTGCCGTGGTAAAGGTGGTACCGATTTATATTTTTGTTTGGTTTGAATATGTAACAGCGATAAATTAGTGGAAGATACCAACAGACTGCTATTCAAAGGGATGGTTGGCAGGTTTAAATCCACGGCGCGCACCGCATACTTTTCGAAGTTATGCGCGTATTAAATGATTAATTATCGCTTGCCCCGTGCCTTGGAGAGCACGTTAACCGTTGGAACCGGCTGTCATCAAGACCTTTGAGTCGTTACAGGGAGTCAGTACCCTCAAATAAACTGGTACTGGCCTAAACCATGGAATAAGGCTATCCCTTTGTGTTGCGGAGGTCAGACGACAGTCTCGCTCTAGAACCGATATTCTGTCATATCTAGTTAGACTAGTAAGCGGACCCCGGGCTCGAAGGGGAGAAGTCTTGGATGCAACTGGCATAACGATAGAACGATGATGATGTGGCAATATAATATGGAACTTAAAATAAGGCAACCGTCAATAACTGGTAAATTATTAAATTACAAATATCTAGTGGTTAATAAAATACAATACAACTATTTAAACATTGGTCCCTGCTGCCATGAAGAGCTTTAATAATCGTTATGGAAAGCCAGTACCCTAGAATATACTGACACTAGTCTAAGCCACGCAATATCACGTTCCTTTTCCTATGTAAAAGATTTGAATGCAACTGGGACAACTCTAATCCTAGAGATATTTTGGTCCCAAAGCCTTACCAAGTCTTATCATTATCGTTGGATGTTTAGGATCAGCTTATACTTATGATAGCTCAGCGGAAAGACCGATAGACTGCTACACGGGGGGTGTCGGATTCAAACGCACTAATGATTTTTTGAAATTGTGTGCGTATTAAATTGTGAAATATCGTTTGCTATACGACAAAACGTCTCGTAGAAACCTGTGTGACTAAGAATTCATCATAACGTTCTCAAATATATTTTTAAAATCTTTTAAGACAATTATGTTTAGTCTGCTGACCCGCACTTGTGCACTGGGACTGTTTATAACAGGGCTGATAATGATGACAAGTTCCCATTTACATGAAAAAAGTTCTACATATTCAATATACTAAGGGCACAAGAGCATCAAATACTAATCGCCGAATAGAGAAACGTTTGTCTAATATAATTAGGTTTAGACGCCGTACGCCATGTTCAAGCTACATTAGCATCCATTCAGAGCTGATTAAATATTAAGTGATTTATATGGATCCACATCAGGAGTACTAAGGCTTTGCTTATTCAAGATAAAACGGAGAAATAGACGTTTGCCGTGTATTGTGTTAGTTGTGCCTGCGGCTTCAACCGCTTGGGTATCAGTTATTGACACAAAAGGTGATTTTCTGATGTATAAGCTCTATATTAGCAAAGTTTTATAAGAATCCGTTTGGTGGTCTACGTGTGAAAAGCTTTCAAAATATGCATACATACCTACATCTATCCTCACAAACTTTCAGATTTATAATAGTGGAGAGATACACGGCCGCACACCACTTAGCACTGTGCTGAGTTTTGCGGTTCAATCCCCACACGAAACAACAGTTTGTTTGATCCACATCATGATTTATTGGTTTTGTATGTTCTTCGAATCCGTGGATTGATTGTTTGTAAAGTTCCATTCGACATTATATTTATTCCTTGTGCAGAAGTTATCTTTTAAACAATGAAAATAAAGATGATATGAATCTTTGAAGGGGTAGACAGCGGAAAATCCCAGTAACACTTCTGCCCGACTCGGGACCTCCCGATCAACAGACGCCACACGCTATCTACTGGAGTACGGTTGCAGCATATTAATTCATGTTTAAAAACATTTCCAGCGCCTCCGCATAGTCCGCGAGCGCAAGCGCGTGGCGTGGATACTGCTGCTGCTGGCGGTACTGTTCGCGCTGTGCTGGCTCCCCTACAACATACTGCAGCTGCTCATAGACGTCAACGCCGTCAACGTCGAGTCCGTCTCCATCATGCTGCCTTACACTTTGTTACTTGGTTAGTATGTAAGCTATTTTACTGTACTCTATACCAATATTATAAAGCTGAATAGCTTGTTGGGTTTAACAAGCTGATATCAGGAACTACTGGTTAGATTTTTAAGTTTAAGAATATAATATAACGCGTGTGTAACCGCTGGCTCAGCTAGCTGTGGATAAACATACAGAGACATAAAGATTGATACTATCCAAGGCTTCTAGTAACTATTCCATTGTTATCAATGCCTTATCTATTTGATATGTAAATTAGCAAAATATGTTTGAAATCAGGAAATGTTTATAGTAATGAGAGTAATCATAGCATCATTGCTGAAACTTTCTTTCAAATCAAAGAAGTATCCAAAGGATGTCTTACACATAAAGACATAAAGCTTTCGTTGGATCGCCGATCAAAGAAATATCTTCACCATTACCTTTGAAAAGGTGTGCAACACACGGATACTTGACTGCGATTCAATATTTGCAAAAGGGTTAAGTTTGACCTTTGAATCGCTTGTTGTTGTGTTTAGTATCCTGAGCAATGAAGACAGAAGTCGAAACATACAGAATTTCCATCTCCCATATTTCGTCTTATTTTATTATAAATGCGAAAATTTGTGTTTGCGAATATTGATGCGAATACTTACAAATCGTGGATGGGAAACTTCTAAGTCAAACTTTTTGGTGAAACTTTGCAATATGTACCTACCTCGGCTTCAGAAAATATGAGGAATACAATAGAATAGAATGAATGGAATAGAATGGCATGGAATGGTATGGAATGGAAAGGAATGGAAAGGAATGGAATGGAATGGAATGGCATGGAATGGAATGGAATAGAATGGAATAGAATGGAATAGAATGGAATAGAATGGAATAGAATAGAATAGATTTATTTATTTATTTACCATGAATGTAGGTTACATTGTGATGTTACAATATAAATGGTGTATCCTTGTACATTCTGAGGAATAGTAGGCAATAATCGCCTAGTGGAGATACCACTGGACTGCAATACTGAGCAGCGATACGACGTACATACGACGCGCACCACTGAATTTTCGAAGCTATGTTACATAATTTGCATATTAAATTGTTAATTATCATTCCGTACGTCAGAGAGCACGTTAAGCCATCAGCTCCAGCTGTCACAAAGATAGTCAGTGCTCTTAAATGTACACTGGTCTAAGTCATGAAATATTACTATCCCTTTTCTAATACAAGACAAACGAAGCCCTGATTGGAATGTGCTAACCTAACTTTATCTTAGATTGATGACTTGATGTTTAACTTTGTATAATAAGCCAACTTTACATGATGATAAGAGATTCAGACAGTTTGAGATTTAATTTCACTACTATAAAATATTAGACGTGAACATCTACTTAATGCGGCATTTCATATTACGTTATGACTATAATTCTCGTCCTAACAAAATACAAATAATGTAATCATAGGAATAAAAGAAATTCCTTCCTATTTGCAAAGGACGGACTATTTGAAACAATATTAATTTGACTTTATGTGTAGAATCTGGCTAAAATATAGATCTAAAGTTATTCTTATTTAATTATAAGTTTAAAGTAACTTCTTAGCAAACTATACCATTAAACTAATTGATCTATAAGCCAAAAAATATTCTGAAATTTGAACTAAAATATTATTAACATGATACTGCCTAAATTTCTGCTGATTTCAATATTCGATTTATCCATGGACTTGGCTAATAGATTCTCATTTGACATAAGCAGTATACAAAATATGTCTGATAAAATGGTATTTTAAACCGGTCGTAAATAATGACCGTAAAATTTGACACTGCATACGAGTGAAAACATAATTTTTAACGACACACTAATTACAATAGTCCGCGAACATTAGCTGTGTTTCATTGATTGCAAAGCGGATTATGCATACATACATGAATTGACGGCATTATAGATATTGAGTTATTATTGAGCTATGCGGTACAGGTCTGCAGGAATCCTATTAGGTATCTACGGAATGTGAATTCTAATAAAATGAAATGGAAAATGCACAGATTGCAATAACTGAGATCTAATTTGTTTTCATCGAATTTGCATTATTCGTTTTCTGATTTTTAACTTTATCACTTTAATTATAGATGATTTAGGATTTAAACTCAAATCAAATCAAATCAAAATCATTTATTCATTTAGGTCACAATGTGACGCTTATGAACGTCAATTTTAAAATTAAATTACTTAATGCTTCTACATTTACATTTACTGCCTCGTTCGCAAAGCAATAGGTAGAGCCACGAGAAAGAACGGGCAATAAAACTCGAGGCCACTCTTTTAAATCGCCAATATTATGGTACATATTTTCATTTTTGTAAGGAGCTGCAACTGCTACACATTGTACTAAATTACTTGTAGATAGTAATCAGTTACAGACATAATACTTAAGCAATTAATGTAGTTACTAAATGATGTGTTTTAGTTAGCCTTCCAATGCGAATATTGTGTAACAGGAGCATCCACTTACGACTTATAATGTATACAACTCGTGACCATGTTCAGAACTATGGTGGAAATGTATGTTACAGAAGTGACGGTATATGAATACACAAAATTACAAAAACTTTAGTTCAGAGACCATGATAACGAGTTATCTTCATCTTACAGTACAGTAAATTAAAAAAAAAAATGTGGAACAACAATGCAAATGTAGATGTAGTAAGTAAAATAACCTAATTATGATAAACGAATAATAATTTAAAAGAACTAGAAATGTTATATAATGATAAACTGAAAAATGCTAAGTATCTATATAAATTCTAAATAAGTAGTAGATCATGAGTTGTCTAGTGTAAGTGACCATTTATCCTTGTCACTGAAATAATCATTAATCGTATAATAACCTTTCTTAATAAGGCAGTCTTTTATTTTAGCTTTAAATATACTAAATGGTAATTCTAAAAGACTAATTGGTATTTTATTGTATATACGAATACCTAGCCCTACAAAAGAATTATTAACTTTATGTAAACGATGATAAGGGGCATATAACCTATGCTTGTTTCGAGTATTTATATTATGTATATCGCTTTTTGAGGTAAATAAACTTATATTTTGCCTAATGTACAAAATATTAGCAAGTAAAAATTGCGAGGCTACTGTAAGAATTCCTATAGACTTAAAGCGTTCCCTAAGAGTATCTTTTGCACCTAACATGTATATTGCTCGTACCGCTCGTTTCTGTAGAACGAAGATATTCTGAATATCCGCTGCTTTGCCCCATAACAAAATACCGTAGGACATAACACTGTGAAAATAGCTAAAATATACTAAACGAGCCGTGTCGATGTCAGTAAGTTGCCTAACTTTTCTGACGGCATACGCAGCAGAGCTGAGCTTTCCTGCTAGACATGCTATATGTGCACCCCATTGTAACTTATTATCTAATGTAATACCTAAGAACACTGTAGAGTCTACTGTGTCAAGTTCTTCCCTATCTAGCATAATATTAGGTCCCAGTTGTCTAACGTTAGGTAAAGCAAATTTAACGCATTTAGTTTTCCTAGAATTAAGTACTAGGTTGTTTGCTGTAAACCATCGTGTAACTTGTAATAGTGCATTATTTACATCATCAAATTGATTTCTATTCCTATCTACTTTAAAAATAAGTGACGTATCATCTGCAAAAAGTACGACATCACAGATGTTTTTTAAATAAAAAGGTAAGTCATTAATATATACTAGAAATAGAAAAGGACCTAAAATTGAGCCTTGTGGAACGCCTAGCTGTATAGGTAATTTAGAGGATGTAGTCCCATTTACATCGACACACTGAAATCTTTGCCGCAGGTACGAATCGACAACACTAAGTGCGGTTTTCTCTACGCCGTAGTGGCGGAGCTCACGCAGTAGTGTGTCGTGCTGAACGCAGTCAAATGCTTTAGATAGGTCACAGAACACTCCAATAGCATTCTTTGATGACTCCCAAGCACTATAAACGTGTTTTATGAGAGCAACACCCGCATCAGTAGTGGATCTACCTTTAGTAAACCCGTATTGATCTTTGTGAAGCAGACTATTTAAATTGAAGTGGCTTAATAGCTACTTTAAAAGAATCTTTTCAAATATTTTACTAAATGCCGGCAAGATAGATATGGGCCTAAAATTATTAATTTCATTTTTACTGCCAGATTTGAATAAGGGTATAATTTTACTTAATTTCATCAAATCCGGAAATACGCCTAGGTTAAAGCATTGATTAAAAATTATAGATAGGTAAGGCGCAACAGTCTCAACTATAGTACCTAAAATTTTAATTGAAATGCCCCAAAAGTCGCCGGTATTTTTAATATTAATTGAATTATATGCGATCAATATATCTCGCGGGGTAACGTGCTCGAATCTAAACACGCTCTTGCATTCAGGTACACTGCTAAGCAAAAAATTTCCAGCGTCTAAAGATGATGATTGTAAAGAGCTAGTAGTTGTTAAAGGTATGCTCGCAAAGAAACTATTGAACATATGCGCTACTTGAGTTTTGTTAGTGACTAATAAATTGTTTTCTTTTAGTTCGAATTGGTTTTCCCGTGGTCGAGCTCTTCCTGTTTCATTATTTATAATGCTCCACGTTTCTTTAATTATATTTGTTGAATGCTTAATTTTACTACTAATAAATTTAGATTTTGCCATAATACAAACTTGTTTAAAAATTTTTGAGTACTTTTTTACATAATCTCGAAAAGGTGAGTCAATTCTATGTGGTTTCATACCATATAATTCAAATAACTTGGCTCTACTTTTGTATATACCTATAGTGGCCCACTGGTTCAAAGATCCCATAGTACCCTTTAGTGTGACAGTTTTACTCTTAAAAGTATTTTGAAATTCATTATTTGCTAGTCCAAAAAGTGAGTTATAAATTGTATTTGGATTTTGTGAGTTTAATATTGAGGTATTGAGTTTAGCAATAATATTATTTTTGAAACGTATTAGACGATTGGTAGTCTGAGGCCTACATTCTACTATACGTGATTTATCATATGTTGAACAAGGAAAACTAGCTATCTGTCCACGGTGATCAGAAGGGAGAGAACTAATTACTACTGGGTTTGTGGCAGCACAAGAACTAAATATGTTATCCAAACAAGTAGAAGATGTTGCAGATACTCTAGTAGGTTCACAGAATAGGTTACTTAAATTAAATGACTTGAAAAGATTATGACAGAAATCTAATACACTGTGAAGAATTCTCTAAAATATTAATATTAAAATCGCCACATACTATAATATTCTTATTACTACATTTAATTTTATTGATAGCATCTTCCATAACAGTCTCAAATAGATTATAGTCACTAGAAAAGGAGGTCGATATACAAAAATTACTATATATAGGTCTAGTTCCACACAGGATAACTCAATAGTGCGCTCAATAGATAAATTAACAATATCTTTACGTTCCTTACATTTTAATAAATTTGAAGTTATTATGAGAGAACCGCCTCTAATAGCCTGCATTCTTATATACGAACTCTGCACCGTATAATATTCATTTATAACAATAAGCTCATGATTCTTTAACCAATGTTCAGTTAAGCACAAAACCTTAACATCATATTTTTCTAGAAATAAACTTAACTCTAATTCTTTGCCAGATAGGCCCTGCATGTTTTGGTGTACTATATTCAAATACTGCAGCCTAACTGTTGTCCTATCTTGGAGTTTAAATCACAAGACGTGTCAATAAAAACGTTGTTAGTACAAGTACTAACCCTATCAAATAAATTGTAAACACAAGGGTCTTTTCCTTGCTGTAAATTGTATGCTAAGAGTTTAGCAATCTGTCGCTTAATATAAAATGGCAGATACATTGTATCTTTTGTTAAAGTAAATTTACAAATAAATTTATTAGCGTCAAAAAACAATATTGCGTCACTATGACGACAAGTTATATTATATAATAACATATTTAATTTGTGTATGTGCATGTTTTGTGTATGTGTTAAGTCATTTGAGTATGGCAAAGCACATAAAATAAATTTACAACTAAATCTGGAATTAAGCTCTAATAACATTTCAACACATTCTATGATATGCTGTCTTTTTACAGTTAAACTGTTACCAAACAACAATATGGCCGTACTACTCTCATCTAAGGGGTGCAACTTAATCTGATTAACTAAACTACTGTAACTATCCCCTGGCCTACAATAATTTATAACTTTAATTATCTTTCGATTCAATTAGTTTTTTGTAATATCTATCATGTGTCTCATAAGGTAGACATTTCGTCATTTGTTTATCTAAACTAACCTACCCGTGATAATGGCTATTGATACAATGTCAAATTATTGGATCCTCGATAAAAATTAAAATATATTATTAATACATGGGTTCTGCGAGAATATCAGCATTGCAGTATCAGCTGTAACCTACTGTAACATATAGCTGACGCACGTATCTTATTTGTTCTCCCTAATTATATCTGATTTTCAGTTTGATAATTGTAATTGTCGACCAAATTGGGCACGTCTTGAAAAACGGAAAAGTCCGAAGCACCTGTAACCGGCGAGCATGTATGAAAAGAGTAATGAATAATTATAGAGGAAGCGCGTGTGGTTTGTAAAGATAGAATCAAGTGGCGTTCTGTTGTCTTTGCCTACCTAAACGGGAAAAAGGCGTGAGCATATGTATGTATGTATGTAATTGTACTAACTTGTAAGGAGTTAAATAAAAAAATAGATATGTTTTCTCTTCTTGTTCTATTTTTGAATTTTCTTCGAGGTTAAATCAATTTTTGTCTACAAAACCTTACAATAATTTTAGTCAGATTTCCTTGAATAGAATATGTTTAGTTATAAATATAGAGATTTAAGTTGATAAGTGATCGTATTAGCTAACTGCTGAATTCAATATCCGATCTATCCATGGATTTGGAGATTACAGATGCATATTTGACATAAGCTCCATAGAAAATGTATCAAATATCCATCTCCATTGTATATTGGGACCGACCGTAAGACAGTCGAAATATCGTAAGCTGATGTCATTGGATTAATGTAGAACAAAATGCCTGCCTAAGTCAATGCACACAACGAACAACGTTGACATACATACATACATAGTCTCACGCCTATCTCCCCGAAGAGGTAGGCAGAGGCATATTGCTACACCCACTTTCTGCCAGCTTTATTTTAAAATTTTTGCCCACGTAATAGGGGGCGAGCCTATTGCCGTATCGGGCACATTACCAGACTCCTCGCTGCTACTGAGAATTTTCTAACGGAAAAACCCACTAACACTATGCCCGACCCGGGGATCGAACCCGAGACCTCCCAATCCCACGCGCACATTTATGTCCTGAGACCAACGAGGCATTAATAAGAAAAAGTTGAAGGAATAATTGGATTCTGTTTATATAAGATTCTTGCATTCCTGACTGACAGTTAGGCAACGCACAATCAAGTTTATTGGGCGCAAGAAAGCTGAATTTTTTCATGTAGGTATTTTTCTTGGAACCGTAGGGATTCAAAGGTTTTCGCGAGGTTCGGGATTGGGAAGAAACTGTGAAAAATAATGTGCCGGTATAGCTACGGTCTTCTTCTAGTATATTTATTGTAAATTTGTTTTATTTGGCTGTTCCAGGTCACACAAACTCAGCGATCAACCCAATAGTGTACTGCCTGATGACGCGCAACTTCCGACGCTCGTTACGCAAGCTGATCTGCCACGATGCGGGTAACATACACTCTAGTACTCATTTCCATGTAAGTTTACACAAAACGACAGTAAAATCATAGAACATCAACTTATTTATCTAATTAATTAAATAATCTTGGACTAATATTATTTGCATAAGAAACGTTATGATTTTCTTACTAATTTCGTAATTTAAATTACTAACAAAAGGAGTACTTCAAAATTGCATGTTTTATTGATAGACCTATTAGAATGTACTTCTATTAGGGAAAACAATAGTTTGAAATATTTCTGCCTAGAATTTGTATTTGACTATATTTACTATCTTATACTTAAAATTACTTAATGTTTTCAAGTTGTTTTATAAGACATAATTCTACTATTTGATTTATAAGCTTGTTTTTGAAACATGGTTTCTAATATCTAATTAATTGTAACAAGCATCCATAATCACGTAATTTTTTGTGAGAAAAAAATTAATATGTCTTCCAAATATTTTCTTTCGCGTATCAGAAAGCCTGTCATGAGGAATATTTAGTAAGGATTAAAGATTAATATATCAAGTAGAAACAAAAATAAGTAGTCATTCTAAGGCTTTCCTTAAGACTCATATGATTGTATGGTGACTCATTCACATACTTCTTTTTTCTATTTCAAAGCGAAAATACGTAATCCTAACTCAATCTCTAAATAATCCCCTTATAGCCTAATTTCATCGTCTGTAGTGCCACTATTATTAAAATAATGTGTGTTGCATCGTGAATTTAATTATAGGTACATTATTCTTTGAAAGAAGTTCTTCAACAATAGCAATTCATTAAAAGTTTAAATTGTTATGATCACTAGTCTGCATTTCTTTTAACTTAGTTAGAACTTTATGCTTGCAGGTAAATGAATAAATACTTGAATTCGTATAGTGCCTACCCACTTTTATACTTTGAAAGTATTCATCTGAGTGGTAATTCTTACCATTCTCTAACTCGTCTCGTTTTTTTGTAGATTTAAAATATTCTATGTTTTACGAAAAAATATTTAATATTAGCCATGTGATCTAAATAATGTTACCTTTTAATTACTTGAATATATATTAATCTCGCCAAATTTGTAGCATCAATGCTATTCTCTCTATCTTATACTTTTTCAATCGTGTTTTTATTAATACGGATTTCTGAACAATAAAAAATAACGCTGTTTTTAACTCAGCTCGGTAACAATGTTATTGCGCATTTCTGTCATCACATTACCTTCCTAGATCTAGGAACAGTTATCTATAACTAAAATTAATTCTGCAGACGATCGATTGACAAATAATTTTCTTTAAAGACGAGTAAGAGAAATGGTTGAGGTTTAAGTAACAATTGTGGAATACGTCCTCCATATGAAATACCCTCGTATTTCTAAGCCTAAGTGCTCAGAATATTCAAAAATTGCGAATTTGATAATATAAAATTTCATTTGAATGTAGTTTATAATTTGTACCTTCACTCCTCTAAAACAAATTTTGGAATATACGTAGCGCTTGATCTTCGAAATATAACGTATTCCATATAAGGAACATCTTCCATAATTGGTACCTTTCCTCTACGTCTAATCTGAACTGTATCTATTAAGTGAATAAATTTTCCAACGCCTCCTATATACGTATGTATGATTAAATAGTATTTGCCTTGATAATTATTTTTTTATCCCGGGACTTTACGAGTGTCAAAAATCGGTGTCATCTAAATTCACTACCTGACTATCAGCATGATATGGTAGTGAGAATAGATTCCAGGCAAAAATAAAATTTATTTTTTATTTTCATAATTACATCTCTACACCTACAAGGTCATATACTTGTTACTATGCACTTAGGTATCTGTATTTATGAGAAGCTTTATTAAATTGAATAACAAGGGCGTCAAATAGGGTTGATCTCCTTTTCTCTTATTATTTTAATAATTATCTCTTATTATTTTATAAATTCAAATTCAAATTCAAAGTCCTTTATTCATTTTGGTCACAATGTGACGCTTATGAACGTCAAAATAATAAATTTATAAAATAATTACTTATAGACTCGCAAAGCAATAGGTAGAACCATGAGAAAGAACGGGCAATAAAACTCACGGTCACTCTTTTTCATCGCCAGGTTTTGCATAATACACATAATTTACATTTTGTAAGGTGCTGCAACTGTTACACCTTCTATATCACTTGTATATATTTACTGTACATAATAATACTCAAGAATAATACTTTTGGTTAGCCTCCTCAGAATAGACATGGTAAAACAGGAGCATCCACTTACATTATATATACCTAATAATGCAGGCAATCCGCGAAAGTTATCAGAACCATGATGGAAATGATGCAGTTAAATATTAAAATCTAATACCAGCCCGCAAGACCGTCATCGACCAGTCATCGCAAGTAGCACCCGTTCACGAGTATGACGCATGTGCCAGCCATCATCCCTCTCGCCATATTAGAGGGACAGGGATGATCCGACACACGACGCCACCACAAGAAATGACATTTCAGTGAGCATGACGACAACGGTATACGAACCAGCAGTAAAACAATCTATTGGTATACTGACCATGACCGCCAATTACCTCCATTTTCCAGATCGTTATTATTAACATAAATTAGTGAAACGCGTGAAGGAATGCAAATGTAGAAAGAATTTTGTGAAGGTGACAAGTGAACAATGAGATGATCAGGGATAAATAATGTTAAGCTACATTCAACAAATCATAAAAATATCCAAATCCTGCAAAAATCATGTGTTCACGAGGCACCTCCACTTAACATGTAAATAAAATAATTGTGAGTTAAACAAGCCTAAGCCTATCCCCACAGTGTCTTATCATTTAAAAATTCCTTAATAGTGTAATAACCCCTTTGCAAAAGAAAGTTCCTAATTGTCCGTTTGTATTTGTGCATGGGTAAATTCATTATTTCAAGAGGCAATTTGTTGAAAAATCGTGTACCAATCCCCGCAAATGAGTTCTGAACTTTATGTAGACGGTAGTTAGTTCCCACCAGTTTATGCTTATTCCTTGTGTTCGCTTTGTGCAAATCACTATTTTTGCGGTATAGAATTAAGTTTTTCTTAATGTACATTAAGTTAGCATATATATATATTGCGATGCAACTGTCAATATATCTACTTCTTTAAATTTATCACGTAAAGAATCTCTAGCACCTAACTTATAAATTGCACGTATTGCCCTCTTTTGAATGACAAAAATAGTTTGTATATCAGCAGCTGTACCCCATAACATTATTCCATAAGACATTATGCTGTGAAAATAACTAAAGTAAACTAGTCTAGCAGTATCTATATCTGTGAATTCCCTAACTTTTCTAACTGCAAACGCTGCAGAACTAAGTTTTACTGCGAGACAGGATATTTGGGCGCCCCACTGAAGCTTACTATCTAAAGTTAGACCTAAGAATACGGTTGATTTGACTAGTTGAATTGTTTCCTTATTTAAAATTATATTAGTAGGAACACTTTTGACATTAGGCAAAGAGAATTTAACACATTTCGTTTTGCTAGAATTTAGTACCAAATTATTTGTCGAAAACCAATCTAATACTTGTGCAAGAGTGTTATTGACGGTATAAAAGTTACTTGAATTGCGATCAACTTTAAAAATTAGTGACGTATCGTCGGCAAACAAAACAATATCACATAAATTTTGAACAAAGAATGGCAAATCAATAATATATATTAAAAAAAGAAATGGACCGAGAATAGAGCCCTGTGGAACGCCCATTCCCACTGGCAAACCTAGAGACCTACTCCCATTAACATCTACATACTGAATTCTATCTCTTAGGTAGCTGGCAACAAGATTGAGTGCGGTATTTCTAATACCATAAAGTTTCAATTTACGTAAAAGTGTATTATGTTCTACACAATCAAACGCCTTTGACAGGTCACAAAAAAACACCAATGGCATCCTTCGAGTTTTCCCAAGCATTAAAAATATGCTTTAACAAAGTTACATAAATATCTGTCAAAAGAGCGTTAAAGTACTTTAACTGTTTAATTAGTTATATCAAAACATGTTTAGCAACTTCGTTATTAATACTTAGTTATTCTAATTTCTTACGCATTAAAACTGCATTATTATTTAAGAGATCTTTAATTCGAACATAAGAACGAAACTTTAGAAATATTAATTGGTATTTAATGTACATCACTTTTCTTCTACCATCGGGCCATCAAAGTGTGTTGATAAAAGCAAAGAAAATGCGTTTGTATTCAGCTTCTGTTATATATTTTCCATTCGGCATTATCTAGAATAGGGTTTTGACTTGTACAGTTTATGTTGTAAACTAAAATGTTAAATAAATATTTCTTTATCCATTTCCCATGTTAGAGTGCTCGAAAACATCGCCGGCGCTTTACCAATCCTTACGCACATTTTGATTTGAAAATAACCCAGGAAAATGTAGGCTGTACTTACTTTTAAGACAGGCATTGAATATTTTTTTGTTCAGATAATGAGTTACGAAGTCTCTAAAGTTGAAACTATGTAAGTTTCTCGTACTTAAAGACTTTTTCTATCATACATTTTCACTATCCTTACATTTACTATTTGAAAATGTCTTTTTTTAATACTTATTTTTTTTTAATTTCAGATGCAAGGCTTACGTCAAAAATCCAACACGTCTAGCATGCGAACGTGCACTACGGTCACGTTCAGGAGCAGTAACAACCAGCTTGGCAGGAGCGGCACGCCAAGCATGCAGTATGGCAGACAGAACAGGAATTCCTTCTACAGAGATAACGGGTGGAAAGACCACAGATACCAGAAGTCACCGCAGTTCTTATGAATATGCTAGGCAGAAAATTAAGACGTTAAATCTAAGGAAATAAATGTATAAGAATATATTTGTACTTTCTTGATAAAGGGCAACGAATCTTGGAGATTATCAATCATATATGTCATAGGTCATAACGCATGGTTATAAAGACCTGAAATATAGCAGCAAAATGGGCAAAGTAACCTTTAAGGCTAATATTATCAAATGATATTTTCGCCAGATTTTTATTATTGTACAAAAATCTATGCTCATACGAAGGCTTTCAGGAAATCGTACAATATAATATAATACTGCGACTACTATGCAATTTTGTAAATTTAACAAGACCACAGGGTTTTTCTCTATGTAATTTGCATAGGCGATACCTACACACAATTTTAAACCATAACTTTTTAAAGCTCAATTAAATAACAAAAAACATTTTTTAACTTTGAGCGGAATATTTTGTGTAAGTACAGCATTATCTTGAAAATTTAATGCTAATCTTAATTAACGTCTTCTCTATTACATTTAAATATTGTGATATCCCAAAGAATAAATTATAAATAATGCCATTATGTAAAGAAAATCAAATCTTATATAGTTAAGTTATTGAAATACAACAATGAGCTTATTCAAAATGTTAACAATAATTCTCTGCCGGTCTCTTTAATCTAAGCTGCAGCAAAAGGTTTCAGCTTATATACTATTGGCTACTTCTGCTACCGGAATGCCATCTGATCTCAAACCAGAGCCCTTTATTACGGCAATCAGAAAACTGATGTACATACTTACATATTCATTATTCTTTACATACATGTGGGATGAAAGGGGAAAGATACACAAAGTTCATTCTAGACGCTTATTGTCCGAAAACCACACATTTACAATCTTTAAAATTTTCATAAGCACACTCAACAGCCATAGTTTCTACGTCCACCAGAAGTCTCCCCCATTGGTTACAAAACTATTTCCTTTTATACTCACACTTCGTTCCAAAATCAAAATTAGACTAGCACTATTAGAATAGCCAGTACTACGTTTAGACATATGAACTTCTTGCAATCGTATTATTCAAATCCTACATACATGCATATTAAAGATTCTTTACATATATGCATATTAAAGATAAAGAATGTGAATACACAGAACAAACAATCGTGCTTATCACACAAAGATTGTTTTCGGGTGGGAATCGAATGCACGACCTGCAGCTCAGTTTTTACTTTAGAGTAAATTATAACAATAACGTTTATCACAAAATTATTTCAGTATACATATGTAACAAGTACCTTTCTTACAAGTACCTGTATGTAAATAAAGAGAAAGTTCGAAATAAATGTCATGAAAGGTACAAAGACTAAATTATGGAATAAATGTTTTTGTTCCAGCAAAGTAGTCACATAAAAGTAAAGTTTATACAGTTTATACAATACTCTATATTGCTGATATCTAAGCTTGGCCACAGATAATTTGGCTATACCGACAAAAGGTACTTCAAATACTTATCAAAAGCTTCAAAAAATCAGCAGACTTAGCGGTATTTAATAAAATAAATGCAAGGAAAATTGCATTTATATTAAAAATAATTAAACTTTAAAGTCAAATATAAACTTGAAACGACTCATAACGCCATCTCTCGAATTTTTCCGAAACTAAATGCTCTTGAAAGTCTCAAGGTTTGTAAAGTTACTGAACAACAGCTTATCTTAAAAATGAAACTTACTATTTGGAATTAGGAATATAATTATAGTAAAACATAAGGAATCGTAAAAATAATGTATTCGCTTTAAAAAGTCTTTTGAAGACAGTTACCCTTTATTTTATTTTTCTATTCGAATTCAACAAAGGTATAAAATACAAGTAAGTTAATAAATAAATATATTATTGTATTTTGTTAATGATAAATGTATAAATATTAATAGGATAGGTTTAAGCATAATATAGTAAAAAATTAAGCTTGAAAGTTTTAATTGTTTTACTTGAAGTATTCAAATTGAGGATCACGCCAGCTGTTGGTGCGTTTTGTATTGTGAAGCAAGTGCTGCCTCCAGCGTATATTTGGGGAACTAATTGAACATTATAAAAAGCCTCGTCAGACGATTCACTTTCTCACAATAGGTTCACGAAAGAGACAGATTGGTAGTCCCTTACGTGAGTCTATCGTAGGACTGATTGGACGTTAAATGATTATTCCGTAGACTGTGCTACTCTACGGAATAAATACCAAATTACTGGGATGAACCTGTACTTAAAAGTGACCGTAGTTTATAGAAAACAAACATTTAAACTTGGGAATATATAATCTGTCTTGAAGGCATACCTACTATAATACAAGCTATATTTTTAGTAAAAGCAAAAATTAAATCACTATTTAAAAAGTTCACAATAATTGTTAGTTATTGTTAACTTTTTAAATAGCATTTAAATAGCATGGCGATCATATTTTAAATCACGTAATTTTGTTTTTAAAATGTTTGTTATAATACGGAGAATATATATATCAAAAGTCTGTAAAAATTCAGCACTCTTGTTTAATTTGAAGAGAGTTAAACTATTAATGCTGAATGCAAACATTCTTGAAGTAAATCTACAGCTACAGTCAGCCAGCTAATAGTTGGATGAACAAACAGACCGCAGAGCATTAATTACCTTTGGCATGTTTTTACTACGGAACGCTACAAATCGATAGCCTTTTAATGAGAATCGCTGTAAGTCTAGATGTAGCTTAAAAAAGAGAAAGATGTATGCAATAAAATATTAAAAGATATTGAATTTCTTTCCATTATTTATTTCTTCAGTTAAGCAGCATTTTTTCTTTGCATTGTCTCTGAAATGCTTTAAGAACATAAACTTGTAAATAAACCCTAGTTATTGCTTATCATAAGTTTAATTCTTACAAACTACAGATTGTCACCGAGACTAGTAAGTATTGTCGATAGCTGTGGTTCAACTAAAAGTTAAGGCTAACTATTTTTAATTTAGTTTATAAAAAAAATGTATAAAGAACACTGTATATAAACATTCAACTTTATTATTATGTTTTATTTCCACTCTCATCAGAATAGTACTCAAAATTCTAGAAATGTTTATTTTATTCGTCGGATTTCGTGTATTCATCCCTACTAATATTATAATATGTAGGTTTGTAAAATAACCATTAAAAAACGGTTTTGGTTTGCATAGACACAAGTAATACAGCCTATTTTAGAAATGGGTCTCAATCAGCATTATGTCATTGTAGCTCCAAGTGAGAGCTGCATATCGGTATAAGCTATACCAGAATTATTTTCCATGTATTAAACTCAAAGTTTTTGGTGACAAATATTATTATGCGGTTAAAAACATTTTGTCAGTGACTTCGATTGCGTAGACATTAAAGTAATACTTATATTAAAGAATCATATTTTTTTTAAAAGCATTAAATAGTTACAGGGATTAAAAACTCCCTTGTATGGAAAGGGACTTTTAAATTGCTACGTTGTTATGTTACAGAAGTTACTGTTTCTCTTTTCTACTTACGATTGAGGGCAAAAAACAATAATTCAGCAAGCCTAATCCAAGCTTGGGTACTAATGAATCGGATACAAGCGGACGGCAATGTCGAAAGTAATTTATTTATATATTTAGATAGGGCCTCCGGCACTCTCACTCACCGAACGAAATGCAACAGTTAAGGTACTGTTACTTTACGTCGATTTTCTGTGAGAGGGTAGTACTTCCCCGGTCGGGCCGGCCCATTCATGCTGAAATCAGCAAGACTCTACTACCGTTAAAATGTATGTCCCTTAGGGTGCACTAAGAGAGGGTTTTCGCATCCTAGGGGGGAAAAACGTCCCACGCGGGTGGAGCCGTGGGGGAAGATTAGTTATTTGTATAAACTTCCAATGCCAATCAAGCTAACCATAAGTAATTGTTATAAAGTGGTAAGTTATAATCGGTTTTCACGCAGTTGTGCAAAATTAATAAACTATCTAGAGTTAAACTGACAATATCAAGTCTTAAACTTATTTGAATGACAAATCTCGTCGCTCGGGAAAGGAAGAAGATAGTTCATATCAAAGTCATGAGATGACGTGAAATTGTCTTTATAAACTTAGGTTCTGCAAAGTTTATTTCTGTCGCTGTCGTGTAGTACAAATAGATAATACTTCAGTACATCCGTGATCATAGTTCTTTTTTTTTTTTTTTTTAAAGACAACTCCCGCGCTAAGACTAAATCCTGTGTCGCGGGGGACTTTACAAACATACAAACAACGGACACAATGAACACCCAGACTCGAAACAACAATCTATGGATCACACAAAGTGTTGTCTCGTGTGGGAATCGAACCCATAACACTCGGCGCAGTGCCAAGCGGCGAGGCGACCGGTTAAACCACTACGTCAACCGTGCTTAGTATAAGAATCTATAATAAAATACCGAGTAATATTTTAGACTTGCCTTTAAGATCGTTTCAGACAATTGTTAAAAATAATCTTTTACTAAAGGCATATTATAGTTTAAATGAGTATTTTGACGACAAGTACGCTTGGAAATAAATATTCTTTTATTAGGTCAATTTATTTTTATTATTAGGTCAATAGGCAGTTTTATAGTGTAGTTAATTACCGTATTCTCTTTTTATGCTACATTTGCATTCTTGTTCTACTCTTTTTATTATAATTTATTGGATTTGTAAGGTGAGGGTAACTCGTGGTCATGAACTGCTAACTAATAGATTGTAAATTGCTGCATTACTTTTCGGAACATACTGTTCCACCATAGATCAGAACAGTCATGTTCGCGAGTTGCTTACATCAAAAGACGTAAGTGGATGCTCCTGTTTCACCATATTCACTTTGGGAGGCTTAATAAATGAACATAATTTATTGCTTGAGTATGATATCAATAACTATTAACTTTTGCAATAGTAGGTAACTCACAATGTGAAACAGTTGCAGCTCCTTACAAATATAACATGTAAAACCATTATACTGGCAGTTAAAAAGAGTGGCCACGAGTTTTATTGCCCGTTCTTTCTCGTGGTTCTACCTATTGCATTGCGAACGTGGCAGTAAATGTAAATGTAGAATCATCTAGTAATTAACTTTAACTTTTGACGTTCATAAGCGTCACTTTGTGGCCTAAATGAATAAATGATTTTGAGTTTGAGTTTGAGTTTGAGTTTATGCAGTCAGTGCTTGCAACAGTGCCAAAATATCGCATACTCGAAATAAGGATGATTTATATATAAATGTAATACTGATAAATAACAGTTTAGAAGTAAAAGTGATGACCACGCAAGTTTAAATACTAATTTTCATATTAAGGCCCTGTTTTACCACCTCTACGTTAGCGTTGTGTTTCAAGTAAATTCGAAATCGTAATTACATTTGTGCGAATGAATCTGCAAAGTACAACTGGCCAATTTGGCCCCTTTATCTATTTTATTTGAATGACAAATCTCATTGCTTAGGAAACAAAGAAGATGGATCTTTATTTCATGCATTACCTTAATGTTTGACTAAGGGTCCAGCTGCTGTTGGCGTATAATTATTCGGTTGTTATTAGGTTCTTAAGTGAGTAACATTTTATACAGGGTGTAAAAAGACCCTTAACGAAAACTGAAATCCCATGTTGTACCAATCACTACGAACATCTTTTACTTCGGCACTATACCTTGGAAATTACTGGTTCAGGAGGTCTTGAGGCTCAAAGTTAGTAGGTATGGAAGTTTTCTAATTAGGTACAAAGTCGATGCATTTACCCCGCCAATATGTTCTTTAAGGCCTTGCCACACGATACAATTTTACCACTGATCAAATTTTCAATCGAATTGGCTTTGCCCGTCTACACAACACAATCAAATCACTGATTTGCATTCCGTCCACCCGATTGGTTAAAATCTGGTGGTACCGCCCACCCGATGAACTTGAGTTGGACGACTGGCGTCTACACGTCACGATTTCATCAAGTGATTTAGTCAAGTTGGACGTAAAATTGTGCCGTGTGGCAAGGCCTTTAGATGCCTTATGACCGCATGGATAAGTAGGTATTTCGAGCATTGCACGCGCGCGCTTTTAATCGTGGTTTAAAAAATTAGAAAACTTAAAAAAAATCGTTTCCCAGGTATTATTTTTGGTTAGTATGACTTCGCTTGATGTCCACAACGAGTAGACTTCGGCTTGGTGATGGGTCTTGTGACACCCTCTATATTGAGTATTTAGCAAGTGGTTAATTAGCCATTATTTTGTTATTGTAGTTTTTTGATCAACCGTTTTTTGTAATAGGTGGCAAATGAGCAGGCTAATCGCATGATGGTAAGTGATAACCGCCACCCATGGACACAAGCAGCACCAGAGGAGTCACAAGTGCGTTTTCGACGATTATTGGGTGCAAAAAGGAATAGGAGAAGTCTCTACTTCTTCTATTCCTTTTTGGGAAATGGGTTGAATGCCAGAATAAGGACTGGGCACTCTCAATTATCTTTACTTGGTATACATACATACATCTCACGCCTATATCCCTGAAGAGGTAGGCAGAGGTATATTGCTACACCCACTTTTCACCAGCTTTATTCTAGTCCCACGAAATAGAGGGCGAGCCTATTGCCTCACCGGGCACATTTAGACTGTGTGCTGCTACTGAGAATTTCCTAACGAGAAAACCTAATAACACATTGCCCGACCCGGGAATCGAACCCGAGACCTCACAATCCCACGCGCACATTTATGCCGCAAGACCATCGAGGCAGGTGACAAATGAGCAGACTAATCGCATGATGGTAAGTGATAACCGCCACCTATGGACACAAGCAGCACCAGGGGAGTCACAAGTGCGTTTTCATTTATTGGGTTTCCATTATTGGGTGCGATAAGGAATAGGAGAAGTTGAGGGTTGAATGACAGAATAAGGGCTGGGCACTCTCAATTATTTTAACTTGAAATACAGTTCAGTATTTATAGTTAAAGTATTTCTTGTGTATTTTCTTAATTTCCATAGAAGCATACATAACACAGTGACGTCCTGATTACAAATGGTAACGAAGGCTCCAAAAATGTTAAGACACGCAGTATGTTTCCATCAGTAGCTAATATAAGGAGGTAAGATGTAACGGAATGATCTTACTTTCTGATAAAAAGGGTCGAAATTTATGTTGGTGATGATAAGCAAGAATCTTCGTGGCAAATATTTTGCGTTATCGGCATAATGAGTTAAAACGATGGAGAATAACACTCACTTTACCTAAAACTCTCTTATCAGTCATATCATTACAAGCCAGCTTGCTCTTTTGATATCATTATGGCTAAGATAATCTTTTGTTCATATATTTTAAGACAGACTTAAACATCGGGTCCTAATATTTGATCTATCAATGCATTTGGCACCTAGAGATATATATAAAAATAAGTACCAGTGTAAAATGACACTAAAAAAACATCTATAAAGCTTAGACTATAATAAAACAGAGGCCCTCCTACGTGGACTATCAGATTAATCACATAAGTTAATTAAAATACACCCACATACTCACACACACACATACTCACACACACACATACACACACACACTCACGCACACACACACATATACACACGCACACCACATGCTCATAGATTAACACACAATAACTAAAATTGTATTGTTAAAAAATAATTTTCTTATTTTGTTATTATATACCATTAAAAAAAAACGAAACTGAGGCTAACATACGGGTAGGGGCGCTGTCGTCTGAAATACAGGGACATACACCTAGTTCAGAGGACAGAGTTTTCTTGAAATGTGCATAATTTATAAGCCTTGTTATAACTGTTTGTAAATTGTGATATCTTTTGGAACAATAAAGATTATTATTAATATTTGACATGTTTTCTATGCAGCAAATATGTATCTTTAGTAGCCAAATCTATGAATAGAAGAAATATTGGGACCGACTGTAAGTTTATCATTGTAAAGATAGTGACTTCATATTTTATTAAGAGCAAATTTCTAAAACATTTGAAGTCAGAGTTAGAATCATTTATTCAAATAGTAATCATGAACGTTAAATTTGCAAATTAATTACTAAAAGATTCGCGGTTTGCGGTGCAGTCCGTCCACAGTTGACTTCGCAACCCATATACGATTTAACCAAATGAAGGGATTCATTGCTCCTGCAACATCAACAAATAGGCCCCTCGATGAAGCAAACTCAATTCGTCACATATTCTCAAAATGTACACAACACCCCTTGTTTCAAATTACATTAAAATCTGCTTCATATAATTTGAACCAAGTCGGTCAAATTACACTTCATTGACGTTCGTTTGAAGATGAGCACGTACAACAAAATAACCATAAAGCTACAAAATAACAAATCACACTTTCCGTATTCTGTCTTTTGACTAAAAGCACCGGAAACCAATTTCATATAGTACCCAAATTTGTGGCACAGGGAAACGAAATTTCAGTATGGCAGTTAAAACCAAAATTGGTGGTGGATCACAGTTTGTGACCCACTCTTTTGTTTGATGAAAGAAAGGGTTGGCGAAAGGGGTAAATAATCGATTTAACATAAGTAGAGATAAAATTATAACGCATCTTGTTCATTTCAGTTGTAAGTCAGTAATAGTAAGTTTGAATTGTTATTGAAATGTTAGATTGTAGTTTTAACACGAAATTCTTATATATAAATTAAATTAGAGTATAATTTGGTCAAAGGCATTATTTTACCAGCAAGATCTCGGGTCCGACCCTCGAGCTGTTAGAGGAAAGGCGCAAGATAGTTCTGCTATCCTCTGACGACATGCCGAAATATCGGCACCTCAACAGACAGATCTCTAAGTCTCTGACTCGCGATCTCCGCCAATACAACACAAAATGTGTTCGTGAGGCGATCGAGCAGAGTAAGGGATCCAAAGTGTTCCAGAGGGATCTGTCTGTTGGGCAGTTCAGCTGACAAAGCTGAAGACGGAAGATGGCAGAATCGTATCGTCCAAACCCGAGCTCTTGGAGGAGATCGAAAGGTTCTATGGACAGCTATACACGACAACGCAACAACCCGCAAGCACTCCAGCGTCAGACCCTAGAGCTGGATTGACCCGACAATATACCGAAGATATCCCGGACGTCAGCATGCACGAGATTAGTGTGGCTCTCAAACAGCTCAAAAACAACAAGGCGCCGAGTGATGAAGCTTCTGAAGGCCGGCGGTGCACCCGCTAGAGAAGCCCTCCGGAAGCTTTTTAATTTCATCATTCTCGAGGGTAAAACGCCACAGGCGTGGCACAGAGGTGTGGTGGTGCTTTTCTTTAGGAAAGGGGATAAAACCCTCTTAAAGAACTACAGACCCATCACACTTCTGAGCCACGTCTACAAGCTATTTTCGAGGGTCATCACGAATCGTCTCGAGAGCAAGCTAGACGACTTCCAGCCTCCCGAAAAAGCCGGTTTCCGTAAAGGCTATAGTACCATAGACCACATACATACGCTGCAGCAGGTTATACAGAAGTCCGAGGAGTATAACCAGCCCCTATGCTTGGCGTTTGTGGACTATGAGAAAGCCTTCGATTCGATCGAAACCTGGGCGGTGCTACAGTCTCTCCAACGGTGCCGGATTGACTACCGATATTTCGAAGTGCTGAAGTGTTTGTATGAAAACGTCACTATGTCAGTCCGCCTCCAGAACCAGAGTTCGAAACCTATTCAACTCCAGCAAGGGATGAGACAGGGGGATGTCATATCCCCGAAACTGTTTACCACTGCGCTGGAGGATGTTTTTAAGCTTCTGGACTGGAATGGACTTGGCATCAACATCAACGGCGAGTACATCACTCACATTCGATTTGCAGACGATATCGTAGTCATGGCTGAGACCGTGGAAGACCTAGGCACAATGCTCGATGGCCTCTGTAGAGTCTCCCAACAAGTAGGTCTTAAGATGAACATGGACAAGACGAAAATCATGTCGAACGTCCATGTCGTACCTGCTCCTATTCAGGTTGGGAACTCTACGCTCGAAGTTGTCGACAAGTATATCTATCTGGGACAAGTAGTCCAATTAGGTAGGTCCAACTTCGAGAAGGAGGTCAATCGTTGAATCCAACTCGGTTGGGCAGCGTTCGGGAAGCTACGACATATCTTCTCGTCCGATATCCCGCAGTGTCTCAAGACGAAAGTATTTGACCAGTGTGTGTTGCCAGTGATGACTTACGGATCAGAGACGTGGTCGCTCACTATGGGCCTTATCAGAAGGCTCAAAGTCACTCAGAGGGCAATGGAGAGAGCTATGCTTGGAGTTTCGTTGCGAGATCGAATCAGAAATGAGGAGATTTGCAGTAGAACCAAAGTCGCCGACATAGCTCTCCGGATAGCCAAGCTAAAGTGGCAGTGGGCAGGGCACATAGCTCGAAGAACCGATGGCCGTCGGGGCAGAAAGGTTCTGGAGTGGCGGCCACGTACCGGACGACGCAGCAGAGGCAGGCCCCCGCAAGGTGGACCGACGATCTCGTCAAGATCACGGGCGGCGGTTGGATGCGGGCGGCTCAAGACCGGTCTGTGTGGAGAACCTTGGGGGAGGCCTATGTCCAGCAGTGGACGTCGTTTGGCTGATATGATGATTATTTTATTATGATTGTATTTGAGTTAGCCCCCTGATAGTTAACATTCACAAACGGGCTAGTTTGGTAGGGCTTTAATTGAGATAAGAAAGTGAAACGGATTACACCGCGAGGGACATCTCTGTCCCTGGTTTATACCTGTATAACAGTTAGAAACAATCAACCTGAAGCAGTCCGAACAATATTAAACACTTACAAATTATAACAATAATAATATAATGATATGTTTATTAGCACATTTTTACTATTTTGCAGTATAAAGCTAGGTATTAAAACTAACACTGATTGTTACAACATATTAAAATTGATTTGTGAAACGTAGCATGCAATGTAACACAAAAGGCGCATTTCATAAGTGTGGACGCAGGGCGCGCACGTGGCGCGCATGAACCTAGCATGACGTGCTCGCATCTGTTTCCAGCATGCGCGCGGTGAACATAGCTCAGTCTGTCGAGAACACGCGAAGAGAATGGATTGTGATGACCAGTTGGCTACAACAACTACTTCTTACAGTTTTTCACGACAGTAGGATGATAGGAAACTAATAATTTTGTTGTTACATTTTTCATGCGTTGTTTCCATCAAGTTAGCAACTTCCAACCACGCATTTAGTTTCAGATCTTTTTTGTAAAAAGATATATTTTGTGGATGCCACAAAATTTTTCTTGCTGCGATTGATTGATTGCGGCGCGCACGAGTTGTAATGCTCTGTTCGCGCGCGTAGTGTGCGTGGTTCGTGCGCACAAGGCGTCCACACTATGGGAATTCTGTTACATTGCATGATACGTTGCGACAATGTGGACAGCAAATTCTTTCATTGCGTGTTACATTTCATAACTCTGTACCCGGATTAAGAAAACACAAACGTTGTAACCACTGGCATCAAAGCTAAGATTCCTAAAAGTCGTTTAAATTTTAATGTTACAATCTTACTTACATGACAGGAAACAAGTAACGGAAATCAGTAAGATAAACAGTATCACTAAACGAGAGGAAAAATACTTATATGAGGAACGCTCTGTTATCTACGGTGTACTTACCTCAAGGAAGTGTGCTAGGACTTTCTCTATTTACGCTCTATATTAATGAACTGCCGAAGTCCATTAACTATCCTATGACACTATTTGCAGACGACAGTACGATCACTATACCTTGTAAACATCGAGATTCGTATGAAACCGAAATAAACAATACATTGAATAAATCGATTGAATGGCTTGACATTAATAATTTAAAAATAAATATTAATAAAACTGTAATTATACATTTTGGCCAAAGTACACTGATATTTCCTAATTTTTACATTAAAAATAATAATAATACTATTGACGTGGTTAATACTACAAAGTTTCTAGGCTTAACAATTGACCGTCAACTAAATTGGAAGTCACATATTGAGACGATTTCTAAAAGAATCAGTAGCAGTGCTTCTGCCTTATATACGCTGTCGTGGACGCTTAATATAGGTTCTCTGCTAACAGCTTATTACGGGCTCACTGAATCAATTTTAAGATACGGACTGATCTTGTGGGGTAACTCAACCCACAAGGAAATCGCTTTTAAAGCCCAAAAACGATGTCTAAGGTCAATGTTAAGATTGAATGTTAGAGATTCCTATAAGCCGTATTTTCAAAGATATGAGATCCTTACACTGCCATCTCTTTAAATATTAGAAACAGATTTATTTTTCAAAAGGAATCCAAATCTATTTCCTCGTGTGGCAGATCCTCTAAATAGGTGCGACAACAATAAACTTTGTCTGCATACATCTAGGACTACACTTATGCGCATAAGTGTTATATGCATAGCTCCAATCATTTATAATAAATTGCCCAAAAGTTTGCAAGATTTGAGGAGCGCCGCATTTAAGCAAAAAGTAAAATCATTTCTTGTTGATAAATCTTATTATAATATCAATGACTTTTTAGAAGATAAATTTGACTAGACATATTTTTTTAATACGCTGTTATAAGTTTATATATATGAATATGACATTAGTTTGATTTTATTTTTGACGTAATTATAAACACCTTGACATTGTATATATCGGCGCCTGGGCACCCTCACTCGTCAGGACACCCCAGGAACCATAAATGAAACTAGTTAAATTCACTGTTAACTGCAATATATTTCTTGAATCACGATACGATATGATTTACGAATGTCCAAACCAAAAGTGTCATGGCCGCCCGCCGTCGCATCAACCACTGAACCACAAGGGACAGTTCAATTCTCAAACAGATTCTCACATTAATAAACATACTATTCAAACAAATAGTTTACAACATTAATAACAGGCAATCGCTCATCTTGAGTCTAGCCTTCCAAACTACAGGCATCATCCACCTCGGATCTAGCCTTACAAACATCAGGCATCACCCATGGCTAAGCCAACTTGTGGCATCACCGACATAGGGATCTAGCCCACAAACGGCATCACCCATTACGGGATCTAGCCAACACACGGCATCACCCATCACGGGTTCTAGCCAACACACGGCATCACCCATCACGGGATCTAGCCAACACACGGCATCACCCATCACGGGTTCTAGCCAACACACGGCATCATCCATCACGGGATCTAGCCAACACACGGCATCACCCATCACCCATCACGGGTTCTAGCCAACACACGGCATCACCCACCCGGGTTCAGCCAACCAAACATCAGGCATCACCCATGGCTAAGCCAACTTGTGGCATCACCAACATAGGGATCTAGCCCACAACAAAATGACAATATCACAATTAAAAGAGCACAGAAAAATAACACAAATACAATAACACTGTCATAAAATCAGTTTCAAAAACACAGTTACGGAGAACACAGTTCTATAAAACATTATTTTATATAAAAAAAAAAAACATTTATATAAAACACATTTATAGAAACCACAGTTATAGAAAACACGGTTATATAGAGCAGTTATATAAAACTCAGTAACTTATATAAAACATAGTCGTATGAAACACAGTTACAAAAAATAAAGTTTGGTCATTATACGCCCATACGGTCGACTGCTCATACAGTTGTTGATATTGATCAGCAACAAAGGTTAGTAAACAATGCTGGAGTCTAGCTTAGTACAGCGCTCATGCGGCATGTGTGCGCATAACCCACAGACAAAACAACCGACGTCAAAGGGGTGGGCCGCCGTCATCCATACATATTGATCAGTAAAGGACCGCTCGTCCATCCTCTCTTCATGCTAAGTCCAGGTCATCTGCCAGGATGTCATCTGCAACCTGTAACACTCAAAAGGCAGGTGGTGGGCAACATTTCCCACCCAAGTATTAGTTCCATGAACCTTTGTAACTGTAGATGAAATAAAATTCTACTATTGCAAAGTGGTGCGGCCTATTAGGCTATATCTATATATCAGGCATGTTCAACATGTGCGTTGGTCTGTAAGTTAGCTTTGCTACAACAGTGTTGGAACCCATATTTTACACCTAAGGTAAAATACTAAAGACACTGAATTTTCTCAGGTTCTGTCTGACAGTGCCATTTTAGATAATCAAATATTTAAGTAATCAGGATACCCATTTGTAATTTTGATAAAACAGTTAAAACTTAATATATTCAAAATAAGTTTTATTCACATCAAACAGGAAAACAATATGGCGATAACAAGGAGAGGCCTATGTTCAGCCGTGAACAGTCAGACTGTGGATGATGATCATAAATATGAAATGATTTCAAACCATGTTGTAGATTCAAGGATTTCAAAAATACCAGTTCTATAATTATTACTCATGTAAGAACAAGTTGAATCCATTATTGAATATTTTTAAGTATAGTGCAAGCTGTGAAATTCTCTGTTTGCCCATTGAGCCATAAAAGAGAAATTTACAAGATACCGGTATTTCAAAGCAAGATTAGTGCTTTCTTATTTCTAAAAATGATTCCGCTCAGTAAAGGAATTTACTACAATCAACCATAATATAAAAGTTAATAAAGTCATTCAGAAAAAGTGTATTTTATAATGAATTCAACATTTTATTTATATAAATAGACCTTTCTTTTCTGAAATAAATGTTTTTATTTATGATTTCTCTACACATTAACTCTTTCATTAGGTAATTCAACTTTAATTTTATATTTGTTTTATTATTTATTGATGTGTATAGTAAATATGGTGGTGAGTTTATATCTATTTGACATTATATTTAAGGAGATTTTTCTAAATAATGTCAATATTTATTTTAAACTGTTAACATGTGATGTTAATGTAATTCTTATTCATTCATACACAACTAATAATTGTTTATCTGAATAAATAAACTCAAACTGACTCTAATCATAACTGACTTGGAAATAAAGCATGAGTAGTTCATACAATTACTTTTATTTGCTAAGAATAGATACTGCTAAATGGGAAAAGAGACATGGATTTTCACATCATGTTCTTTAAACCCACATCATTATCGTAATAATCATATTCCTAACTGTCTTGTATCCCACAAAAGCTAAGCAATAAGGTTGGCACTAAATTTTATTGGTTTATCACTGATTGTCATCTTGAATATAGATGCCACTAACTTTACAAATGAACTCACAAATAAAATAAATTGTATTTACCAAGTATAACACTAAGGCTTGGAATTTATAAAAGGTTAGCAGTCATCTGTCTCAAGACTTTCAACCTAAAATGCTTAGAGGTGGACTATTATAGAACCTAAGTGAATGCCTATGGCCATAAAGGAATCACTATCCAGATCTCATGTTTCTAGCTACAGTAGTTTGGGTTAAGCAAGTACTTATCATTATGGTTGGGACAAATCATTCCATACAGGTTTAAAATTAAACGACAAATATTAAGATAATTAAGTTGGGTTCCGTTGTCTGTTATTATATTACCTTAACTTGAGCTCAAAGTTGACATAACAATTTCAACATTATGTTAAAAGGGAATCATGTAGGCACCTACAGAGTCCACAAATATTTATTACAACCTATTTTGTAACTTTACAAATATTAGTTTTATTGTTTTACCACTGAGATAACCTATTGACTACCAATTTAATGCATATTCAGCACATAAATTAGCTTATTTAAACTGAAAGCAAATCAGGTAATTTATACAATGGATCTATATCAGAGCTTCAACTTGAAAAGGGCAGTTATACTGTTATTTACTAATAATAACATTAGTAGAACCACTTAACAACAAAGTTATTTTCTCTTTCTTGTGTAATACAAGTATGTGACCATCTCTGATGTCGAGTTTTACAGAAACTTTCCGACATGTTCGACGTGACTATAAGCACAGTAGCGCTGTTATGTACCAAACGTGGATAAACAACAGTAACTTCATATTTACTGTATGTTTATCTGGTAATCCTTACGGGAGCAATAGGTAATCATGTAAACAAACAGCACCATGATTTATAAAATGTTAAAGGATGCTTCTCAAAAACTCTAATCAAATCAGCTCTGGAAAAATACCTCTGTCAGTGCATCAACAACCCGCATCTGCAACCTCTGGTAGAGCTCAAAGCAGAACAGCGTTCGCGCCACAGCACACCCTCACCCCGGTGACCGGCGTAGTCGCTCTCGCTCGTACGATAACTCCGACACACCGTGCGGTCTCCGAACAGGGTTGACAAGCGCCAAACACGGCTTCCAAGTTCTTGTCGCATCAGTCTTCAGGGCATCATTGGAAATTGGAATTGGCGGCCAAGCCAAGAGATCCATTAAGTACTTTCGCGCCAACCGTAGACCCCGAAGTCTCTTAGGGGGCGTTTATCCCAACCGCTGCTATCGGCGCCTGGGCACCCTCACTCGTCAGGACACCCCAGGAACCATAAATGAAACTAGTTAAATTCACTGTTAACTGCAATATATTTCTTGAATCACGATACGATATGATTTACGAATGTCCGAACCAAAAGTGTCATGGCCGCCCGCCGTCGCATCAACATAACTTAGTATCAAAACATATTCAATAATACATAATATTTAAATTATCGTAAGTTAGAGCTTTCAATTAATCTTTATAATTAAGAAACAATATAGAATTACAGTTCCTTTAGCTAAAGCGTCGAAATACGTCTTGATAAATTTAATTAGTTATAAAATTTCAAAAATGTGTTGGCGGGCAACAAAGTTAGCCAAACTATCAACCAATACTTTTACGTTAAGAAATATTTGTAAATACAGAAATGTAACACAATTTATATAATATTAATTACAAGCAAATTTAATTAATATTTTACTGGTTATTTAGTTAAAATTACATTAAAATAATATTAACTTCCGGTTTAGTTATCATTTAGTCATCTAGATGGCTCTGCTCTACGTTTATGCTTAGATCTACAATAAAACAAACCATCTCCAGTGCGCCTATATATACATTTCTTAAATTAATATTATTATTGCTTGATAAAATAATGCATACCTTTCGATATTTTTTTTGTAAATTTTTGAGACCTAGTTAAGTTATGCTTAAGCTGTTGTAACTTATCCTATTTTAAAGCTAATAAGCATTTAAATTATATTTGCACGCCATTGTATATGGCAAACATGTCATGAACTTTGTCCAGTTTTATATCCCGCATGCGATTTTTATATTGTATGTACACATGTGTTTGAGCAAATAAATACATTATTATTATTTTATTTCACATTTCTCTCATAAAATATTAACATATTTTTAAATATATGATATATAAAAAAATACATTTAAAAATATAACAATATCCTATGGAAACCCACCAGTATCGGGAACAGGCTCCAAGCTACTGGTGGTTAGGGCTCGAGAGAAAGAAACCTCCTCACTATGCGTGCCGTGTCCAGCAGTACTGCCTTCTGTATCAGGCCCCTGACCCAAGGTTCTAACGCGAGCCTCCTAAGATGTTGGGCGAGGCTCTTGGGTATTAAACCGTTCACTGTAACGATTATCGGCACAATAATTGCTGAATCAACATCCCACATGTCAACAATCTCGTGAGCCAAGTCCAGATATTTTATCTGCTTGTCCTTCTCAGCCTTCACGAGATTGCCATCATGAGGGATGGCAACATCAACAATTATTGCGCGGCGCTCTGATCGATCTATCAACACAATATCAGGTTTGTTGGCAACAACAGTCCTGTCTGTGATGATAGATCGATCCCAGTACAACGTGATATGACCATTATCCAGGACAGGCTCTGCCACATACCTGTAGTACGGCACCTCACGGTCGACAAGCCTGTATTTCAGAGCAAGTTGCTGGTGAATGACCCTGGCTACTTGGTTATGCCTGTGCAAGTACTCACTGTTAGCAAGACGAGAACAACCGGAAATGATATGCCTGAGGGATTCACCAGGCTGGTGACACGCACGGCAAATATCAGTAGTGCCATCCCTCAGGATATATTTCCGGTAGTTATTCGTCATGATCACTTCGTCAGCAATTGCACAGACAAACCCTTCGGTTTCCCCAAAAAGGTCACCGAAACGTAGCCAGTTCACCGAGGCTAATAAGTCTACTTCCGGCCCATGTAGAGCCCGGTAGAACCTGCCATGAAGCTCCTTGCTCTGCCAAACAAGCTTGCGATCGTCAGTGCTAAGCACTACAGGTCTGTGCCAGTTGTCCTTCGATAAACTGAGCGGGGTTAATCCGGCGTCCACTGCGACAACGTCCCGATGCATATCCACATTCGCGTTGAGAAAATATTCTCTGAGGTTGTATACTTCGCGGTTGTGTAGAGATTTGACATTTAAAAAGCCACGACCTCCACACTTCCGCGGAATATACAACCTCATTACGGATGAGCGTGGATGATGCATCCGGTAAGCTGTCAGCATTGTACGCACCTTTCTGTCCAGGGCGTCTAACTCAGTCTGAGTCCACTTGAGTATGCCAAAGGAGTACATCAGAACCGGCATGACCCAACCGTTGCAAGCTCGAACCTTATTGCCACCCGACAGAAGACTTTTCAGCACTTTTGTCAGGCGGCCAAAGAAACGTTCTTGCAACGATTGTTTCATGTCTGTATCGTTAATGCATAAGGCCTGTGACATACCCAAGTATTTATAGGTATTGGTTCGCAGAAGTGATCTTAGGTTAATGGAATCTGAGAGTTGAATCCCTTCAGATTCCACCATCCTTCCTTGTTTTACATGTATCACTGCACATTTATCCACACCAAATTCCATTTTGATAGAATTACTAAAACTTTCAGTAATTTTTAGTAAATCTATCAACTGTGAATTGGTGTGAGCAAACAACTTTAAGTCATCCATGAACAACAAGTGGGATATGACCTGACCGCCCCTGCGTAGCCTATAACCTAACCCTGAACCCTCTAGTAATGTACTAAGAGGATTCAGCGCTAAGCAAAACCACAACGGACTCAGACTGTCCCCCTGGAAGATACCCCGCTCAATTTTAACAAGGTCGCCATTACCCTGGATCCGTCGGCATCCTGGATAGCCAAGAACCGTTTTCCATTGCCCCATACATGACCTTAAGAAGGTGCGTAGAGTTGTATTTATTTTATACAACTCCAACACCCTCAAAAGCCATGTATGTGGCACAGAATCATACGCTTTCTTGTAGTCTATCCAACATGCCGCCAGATCTTTTCGGTTACGACGAACTTGTTGGCTAATGGTCATATCAATAAGAAGGAGCTCCTTAGTACCACGAGCCCCCTTCTTACATCCATTCTGGGTGTGTGACATAATTGAATTTAAGTCTATGTGTTTTAATATTTTAGCCCTCAGAATAGACGTAAGAAGTTTATAGACCGATGGCAAACATGTAATCGGCCTATAATTACCGGGCTCTGTGGTACTACCGGTCTTATAGAGCAAGTGGGTTACTCCAGTTGTCATGAAATCTGGGATCGATCCAGATTCTATGGCTGATTGAAATTGGGTTGCTAAACGGTCATGTGAACTACGTAGCCATTTCAGCCAGTAATTGTGCAGTCCATCCGGTCCTGGAGATTTCCAATTGGATAACGACCGGACTGCACTAGTGACATCTTCGCCTGAAATGACTACGTTATCCATCTCTGGAATATGTTCACATGCCCGTTCAACATCCCGAATCCAACCACCCTCAGTGTGGCCAATAGGCGCCGACCATATGCTACGCCAAAATCTGTATGTGGCATCTGTATCCGGCAACTGCCCATTAGCCACATCTTGGTCTGGTCGGTCCCAGTTTCTATAAACCCACTTTTGGTCCCTTTGAAATGTACGATTCAACATATACCGGTCCACGCGTTTTTTATATCTGCGTATCCGATTTGCCCATGCATAGACTTTCTGATTTAGGAAGTCAAAGCGCTCTGTGATCCGAGATGTATATTCATGAGGACTGATCCCAGTCCCCAAGAAGGCTCGGCGCACAAAGCGCATGACCCTGGGACGTGTATTCCCAGACCTAAAGCAGAATAGCTTACCGATAAGTGCCCTTGTCTCAGCAATACGCCGTTCAATTCTGCACTGCCACGCCGGGACAGCAGATCTTTGTCGCACGACAGTGTCATGTTCTTGGAACTTGACACCTGCCATACGACATGCTGCCACGGCGGCGCAGTACAAAATTGAGTGCGTATCACCAAGATTTTCACTATTTTCTAGAAAACTACTTAATAGCGAATCAAGGGCACCTACCAGCGCCATATTTCGTCTATGCATAGGCAACCGGGGCAGGCGGGGCCTAATTGTTGGTGACATGTACCGATATTGCTCAATCGCACATTTCAAAGCATCCATAACCTCCTCATTGTACTGAATACTTACGTTACAAACCATATCATCCACCTCCACAACGGCATTATTACCCGTCCGCGGTGTATCTGTGTTTACGGGAGCACTAGCGGGTTGGACGTGAACGGCCTGGCTCGTAGGTAAGTATTCTGAGCGTAGCCTATCAAGTACGACGTTATCCAGCCTGTTACTACGCTGGATAACTCGCACCTGATCCGATAATCGTTGAGCCGTAACGTTGATACCTGGTTCCAAGGCCTGAAACAGAAGGAGCATTAGCCTTATTATTATTATTATTATACCCCTTATTTATCATATTTCTCATGATTCATTTTATATTAATAAACTACATTTAATAAATGAAAAAAAACATTTAAAAATATAAAAGGGACCACGGAGACCCACCGGTGTCGGGTACAGGGACCAAGCCACCGGTAGTTAGGGCCTCAGAGACAGGAACATCCTCACGATGCGTGCCGTGTCGAGAAGAACCGCCTTCTGAATCAAGGACTTGATCCAGCTGCCTAGTGCGAGCCTCTTTAGGTGTTGATCGAGGCTCTTGGCAATTAGCCCATTTACCGACATGACTTTCGGCAGAATGATCGCCGAATCCACATCCCACATGTCAACAATCTCGTGAGCTAGGTCCAAATATTTAATCTCCTTCTCTTTTTCTGCCTTCACGAGATTGCTGTCATGCGGTGTGGTGATATCGATGAACATTGCGAGTCGCTCTGCTCGGTCTATCACTACAATATCAGGCTTATTGGCTACAATAGTCCTGTCTGTAATGATAGACCGATCCCAGTACAACAATGCACGACCATTCTCGAGAACTGGGTCGGGCATATATCTGTAGTACAGTACCTCTGAATTAACGAGATTATATTTAAGGACTAGTTGCTGATGGATTATCCTGGCCACTTGGTTGTGTCTGTGCAAATACTGACCGTTGGCAAGACTCGAACAACCGGACACTATATGCCTGAGGGAGTCCCCGGGTCGGTGACATGCCCGACATATGTCAATCGTCCCATCCGATCCCTCAGAGTATACTTCCGGTAGTTGTTTGTCATGACAACTTCGTCCATAATTGCAAAGACAAAACCTTCGGTTTCTCCAAAGAAATCACCGAATCGCAGCCAGGATATAGAAGCTTTAAAATTTACATCGCGCCCATGTAAGGCCCGGTAGAATCGTCCATGCAGCTCCTTGCCCCTCCATACTTCCCGTCGGTCCTCCGTACTAAGTACTACAGGTTTGTGCCAGTTCTCTTTAGCCAGAGCGAGCGGGGTAAGTCCGGTATCAATTGTGACTATCCACACTCATCTGCAGTAAATAATCTCTGAGGTTGCACACCTCGCGGTTGTGGAGGGTCTTAGCACATAAAAAGCCTCGACCCCCATATTTTCGCGGGATGTACAGCCTCATTACCGATGAGCGTGGATGATGCATTCGAGATGCAGTCAGCATTGAACGGACTTTTCTATCCAGGGCATCTAGTTCAGTCTGGGTCCACCTGAGTATGCCGAAGGAATACATTAGGACTGGCATGGCCCACCCGTTGCAGGCCCGCACCTTGTTGCCACCTGATAAAAGACTGTTAAGTACTTTTCTCAGGCGGCCAAAGAACCGAGCCTGCAACGTCTGTTTCATGTCAGTCTCAGAAATATTCAAAGACTGCGACATACCCAGGTATTTGTAGGCCTCAGTTGTGGAGAGGGATCTAAGGTGTATGGAATCTGAGAGTTGTTTCCCTGCAGATTCCATAATCCTGCGTCTCTTCACATGCATGACCGCACATTTATCCACACCAAATTCCATCCTGATAGAATTACTAAAGGTTTCGGTTACCTTAAGTAATGCAGTCAGTTGAAATTTGTTGGGGGCAAATAATTTCAGGTCATCCATGAAAAGGAGGTGAGATGTAACTTGACCTCCTCTCCTCAACCGATTTCCTAGCCCTGAAGCCTCTAACAAGGTACTTAGAAGGTTCAGGGCCAGACAAAACCACAAAGGACTCAGACTATCGCCCTGGAATATACCTCGCTCGATCCTTATTGGAGCAACGCAACCCAAACTCGATAGACATCCTGGATAGCGCAATACGGTCCTCCACTGCCCCATACATGACCTTAAAAAGGTGCATAGAGTTGCATCTACTTTATACAACTCCAGCACCCTCGAAATCCATGTATGTGGCACGGAGTCGTAAGCCTTCTTGTAATCTATCCAGCATGTCGATAGATTCTTTCGATTACGGCGCACCTGTTGGCTAATGGCCATGTCTATCAGAAGGAGTTCTTTAGTGCCACGGGCCCCACTCCTATAGTCCGTTCACAGTTATTTTACCTCTAACTGTTAGATTGGCCAACCTGGGCGTTGTGTTGCTATATTTAGTGTATAATACTCCCATTTTAAATGTACAGTATTGCTAAAAATGTACTTATTTTTTTATTGCCTACGCGATCGTATTAAATATTTGGAAGTAATGTTTGTAACAAAACCTCTTGATATCGGCATGGCTATACGCATGTACAATTATTTTATAACGAAGTAACTAATTTCCCATGAAGATAAATAGTTATAATAAATTTTTTCTCTATTTAATGTACAAAGGTAAACGCATCATAATTACGTCAATGTGAGGTTTTAATTACCAAATACAAAAATTGCAAATTTAATTTTCATATTAATTTTGAATAGATTTCGTATAAGCTGCACCCCTCTTCCACTTAATATTATACAGGTTTATGCACCAACTGCTCAATCAACACAGGAAGACATCGGCAACTTTTACGGTACGCTCGAAACAACTATAACGACTATCTTCAAGCGTGAAATTTTAATCATCCAGGGTGACTGGAACGCCAAGGTGGGGCACACTTTGAATGACGACCACATACGCCACATAATCGGTAGATATGGACTGGGAGTCCGAAATGAAAGGGGAGAAAGGTTTATTGATTTCTGTGTTAGTCACAACCTAATGATTACAAACACCTGCTTTAAACACCACAAGTGCAGACTATATACATGGATATCACCGGGTGACCGCTATCGTAATCAGATTGACTACATCACAGTAGCCGGCCGATGGAAATCGTCTGTGACGAACGCAAGAACTTTCCCAGGTGCAGACTGTGACAGCGACCACCAATTATTAGTTGTAGATCTGCGGTTGAGGTTCAAGTCATTTCGCCAAAAATCTAGGCGAATTACTAGATTAGCCGTACCAGAATACGATGACTTCCAGAAACAATTAGACCATAAACTAGAAAACCACCCGACAGTTTCGGACCCAGACGCACAATGGCTATACTTAAAATCTAAAATCAACGAAGTGCTTAACTCCATGGCTAAAAACATTCATACAAGGAAAGATTGGATGTCTGACGAATTCTGGACAAGCATAAAAAGAAGGAAGGAACTTAAGAGTAGCCGAAAGCCTAACTTCGAGGAAGAGTACGCTCGCTTGACCAAAATTATTCGCAACCTAAGCAGGAGAGATGACAACAAGTATCTCCAGGACATCTGTGTAGAAATCAAAACACACGCCCATAAGTAACAATTTGCCGACTTGTTCAAAAAGATCCGACAAATTACGAATACGTTCAAACCGCTCTCTTGGGTTATCGATGACAAAGATGGACGCCCAATACACGACCTTTGTCAAGTCACAGAAAGATGGAGGGAGTACTGCGAGGAGCTCTATCAGGATCGGCAGAGTTCATCATCTACACAACACCTCGAAGTGGCAGGCGCTCTAGAACCCGATATACTCCGCTCTGAAATTGAGGACTCGATTCGAAAGTTAAAAATTAACAAAGCCCCTGGATCAGATGGAATCACAGCGGAAGCACTTAAAGCCTTGGGGCCTATGGGGGTAACCTGTTTACACAAGATCTGTAATGCAATATGGAAAACCGGACTATGGCCCTCTGACTGGGTACACTCCTCTATACTTCCTCTTCACAAAAAACCGGTCAAGAGCGAGTCGGACTCGCGCACCGAGGGTTCCGTACAAATCTGTAGGTATATAAGTAAAAGTTCACCAGTCATTTTTATGGTAATTTTATTGCCAAATGAAATCCATAACATTACAGTATGGAAAGCTGGAGGAGCATAAATTAAAGAAAAGGGGATCTTTGTCGCTTGTAATCAGTCATCCTTTATTTTATATTAACATATATCGCTTATTTTATAATACAACTTAAATACCTATACCAGCCTTGCAAAAGTCTGCTGATGAATGATAGTAAGATTTTTTATCAAAGTTATTGATTTACAAAGTTTTTAGTGACTATTAGAAATCTGTTACAAAAATACTTATAAAGTACAGAATAATTAGCAAAAAGGTTTGAAGACTATGCAATTATTTGAAATCTAAATCTCAATCAGCCTATCGCAGTCCACTGCTGGACATAGGCCTCTCCCAACACGCACCACAGCACACGGTCCTCAGCCTTCCGCATCCTTTATCTGGGCTATAAGACGTTGCTTCGTACCAAATTTCAAGATTTTGAGTTCACGGGAAGTTCCCTTACGAGTAGTCGCGAGTTTGCAAATATGATTATATTGCTCTTTCTTTTGATTGCGTAGATATAGAAGTTTGATTTTGTTACAGCCTAACGGTGTTATATATTTGAGTATTTGATATGAATTTCAATTTAATACCTCTAAGCGTTCAAGAGAACGGGGTAGTAACTTTAAATTTATTAAAAATATTTTTTTATATGCTGTAACTCAAAATATACGGTTTTAGTAATTTTTCCTTTATAAGTGATATAAGACGTTGCTTCGTACCAAATTTCAAGATTTTGAGTTCACGGGAAGTACCCTGTAGGTTTTGATTCCCTTGCGAGTAGTCGCGAGTTTGAAAATATGATTATATTGCTCTTTCTTTTGATTGCGTAGATATAGAAGTTTGATTTTGTTACAGACTAACGGAGTTATATACCTGAGTATTTGATATGAATTTCAATTTAATACCTCTACGCGTTTAAAAGAAAGGGGTAGGAACTTTACATTTATTAAAAATATTTTTTCATATGCTGTAACTAAAACTTTACGGTTTTCGCAATTTTTTCTTCATGAGTGATATAAGACGTTACTTCGTACCAAATTTCAAGATTTTGAGTTCACGGAATGTACCTTGTAGGTTTTGATTCACTTGCGAGTAGGCGCCAGTTTGAAAATATGCTTATATTGCTCTTTCTTTTGATTGCGTTGACATAGAAGCTTGATTTTGTTACAGCCTAACGGTGTTATATACTTCAATATTTGATATGAATTTCAATTTAATACCTCCACGCGTTCCAGAGAAAGGGGCAGTAACTTTAAATTTATTAAAAAAAAAATTTTATATGCTGTAACAAAAAATTTACGGTTTTCGCAATTTTTCCTTTATATGTGCTATAAGGCGTTGCTTTGTACCAAATTTCAAGATACTGAGTTCACGGGAAGTACCCTGTAGGTTTTGATTCCAATGCGAGTTTGAAAATATGCTGCAATTTGCAGCATATACGGCTGTATCTTTTGATTGCGTTGGATTAGAAGTTTGATTTTTGTACAGCTCTATGGAACCGTAGATTCAAGTATTTAGTATTAATTTCAGTTTGATACCTCCACGCATTCCTGAGAAAAAAGGTCTTGACAGACGGACGGACAACAAAGTGATCCTATAAGGGTTCCGTTTTTTCCTTTCGAGGTACGGAACCCTAAAAAGGATCGGTACGTAATTGCAACAATTATCGCACAATATCCCTGATATCACATGCCAGTAAAACGCTCTTACACATAATTAACGCAAGGTTAAGATCATACCTTGACTGGCAAATACCGCAAGAACAAGCGGGTTTTGTCAAGGGGAAAGGCACTCGCGAGCAAATCCTAAGCCTGCGGCTCATAGTAGAGAAGTTACGAGTTTAACAACCCAGTGTATTTGTGCTTTGTCGACTATCAGAAAGCTTTTGACTGCATCAGGTAGGATAAACTATGGGAGGTATTATCTGAAGTTGGAGTTCCAAACCACCTCATATCACTAATACATAGTCTTTACGAGTCAGGATATGGAACTGTGACGAGAGGAGACGTCACATCTAAAACCTTTAAATTCCGGAAGGGCACACGATAAGGGTGCCTTATCTCTCCCATACTTTTAAATATATATGGCGAGTACATAATGCGGCACACCCTTGAAGGTTGGGACGGAGGCGTCAAAATAGGAGGAGTTTCAATATCAAACCTCCGCTACGCAGATGACACCACCCTCATTGCATCTACCGAAGTCGAAATAGCCGAACTTCTGGAACGGCTCCAAACGACCAGTCTTAGAATGGGACTTAAAATTAACAAACAAAAGACCAAACTAATGATACTCGACCACTTTGCTGCTACATAACGTACCAATCTTCTCCAGGAGTTTGAAACCGTGGAAAAATTCCAGTAACTTGGCTCAGTAATCACGAACAAAGGCACCTGCGAACCAGAGATACGTAGACGAATTGAAATGGCCAAAACAGCGATGACCCAACTTGAGAAAATATGGAAAAATAGAAACATATCAAACCGGACTAAAATGCACCTCGTCCGCACACTCATATTTTCCATATTTCTCTATGGGGCTGAAACCTGGACGCTCAAAGCCGCTGACAGGCAGAGGATCGATGCCTTTGAAATGTGGTGCTGGCGCCGCCTGCTTAGGATTCCTTGGACAGCCCACCGCACAAACGTGTCTGTCCTTCAAGGAACTTAAATTAGAGAATACCAAACGTCTATCCTCGATTTGTCTACACCGTGTCATAAGTTATTTTGGCCATATCGCACGAAGAGAGGCCAATAATTTAGAGAAACTGGTAGTGACGGGCAAGATCGAAGGCAAAACACCCAGAGGTCGAAGTCCAAAAGGATGGTCGGACCAGATCCCAGAACACCTGGAGCTACCTGTCAGCGTCGCCCTTCACCGAGCGACAGACCGGATCAGTTGGAAGGAAACCATCAATCGCCTAAAAGGAGACACGATCCTCAACAGTGGGGAAACGATTAAGAAGATTAATTTTGAATAAGAATGATCCATTTGGACTGCCAAAGTTATGACGATTCGTAACTGCTGTCAGATTCTCGGACTGACAATGATGATTCGTAACTGCTGTTAGATTCTGTATCAGACTCATTATTTAATTCTATTATGAACCTGTCCATTTCAGCTTCTATAGACCCATCTGTTTCACGAAGCTTGTCTTCAATGTGGCGCACATGTTTGCATTGTTTTTGTCAGTCTTCTGCAGTGATAGACTGAAAAGCTTCTTTAGCTAAATTCACAATGTTGGTTTCCTCTTGTCCTAGCTTTTGCTTGTGACTCGACTTTTAATGAGACTCCACATAAATTCAATTGCGTTTAGCTCGCAGTGGTATGGCGGTAATCTAACCACTTTGTGGCCATGAGCTTCAAACATTTGATCAGTTTTATATATTGGAGCTTCTAGATGGTCTTTTATAATTTCATACAGTTAACCTTTCACCATGGTAGGCAGATAAGATAACCCCTTACTTGTGATCCAGTTTTGCATTTCAGCTTTAGTAGAACTTAATGTTGGTACCTTGTTTATCTTGACTGTGGGATAAGGGGCATTATCCATAACAACTACACTATTAGACGGCAAATGAGGAATTAGTCTTTCCTGAAGCCATTTCATGAAATTTGTTTTGTTCATGTCTTCATGGTAGTCACCCAATTTCGACTGGGATTTAAATATTAATAAAGCGTTTGGTATAAACCCTATTTTACCACCCGTATGAACAATATCCATCGTGCACCAACGGAATCGTTTTTAAGACATTTCATTTTCTATTTACCAGCATTTGTTATACTAAATACTCCTGAACCCGTACAAATGGTGGTTACAGTTGGAAATTCTAGTTTCCCCTATAATTGGGTAAAATGTTGTGCACCGGTAACCCTATTTTACATATGTACCTGTCATCACAGAGTACCATTCCAACCATGGAAGAATAACTAAAGCATGGAATGAACGATATTTTTATGAACAAATTGAATATAGCTACACTCTTCACTCATACGACAAATTAGAATTGCCAGAAGAAGATGGCACTATGTTTGTCAGTTAGGGCTAAAGACCATTTGAACACAAAGGAGAAAGACCAAATACGGCCTGTAGCGGCCAGAAAGTTGTGAATCGTTGAAATTAAACATATAATTTTTAAACATTTTACATCGTTTTCGTTTCTTGATAGAGTATCGGTGAAAGAATTTAGTTTTTAAAGATTAATTATTTTGAATAAGCTATGGTAATAGCGGATGAATGTCTTATGTTGTCAGCATTAAAAATAAAATGAAGTATGGTAGGCAGAAATTGTTTTAAGGAAATAATATTTTTATTACTATATTAGAAAACAATATATTTTATTTATTTTATAAGTATATTTGTGAAAAGAATCAAGAAATATATAATTTATTATACATTCCATAATTATTAATCGGTAAAAATCGTTTTGTTTTTTAATCGATAATAGAAATATTTTTTCAAACCATTTGCAACACTTTTTTTATCTGTTATGTCATTCGTGTTGCTACTGTGTATCGTAAATATTTTGTTCTGATTTATTGGTGTTTTCGTACGGTTTTAATGTAATGTAATTGAATATAAATTCAATAATAATGATCAGTAGGTACCTTCTACCCATGCTAAGAATATGCAGCGGTGTTTGTGATTGTGGTTAGCTTTTTTGGACGAGTATATTTACATAGTACGAGGTTCCCTAGTACACAGGTGATTATTCATTATTATTGGCCACTCTTTATGTAGTTTTTGTTCTTTAAGACGCAAAGACGTACTTTTATTTACATCTAGGTATTATATTTATGTTAAAATTCAATTTTGAGGTATATTTAGTTGCGGAATAATTTCCATTTCAGATATCTCGTATCTTATTTCCACCAAAAGTTATTTAAAAAGAAATTATACAGGTTAATAGAGTAGTCATTTATCTTCAAAACTCACATGGTGTTGTGTTTGGCCCGTGCCAGGCCCATAATGTATGGCCAAATGGTACATCTCCTTTCGTAACTTTTTAATTTTTTAGTGATTGAGCAAATCCGCTATCGATATCGATCAAAGTTTCAATAATATAGGTTCAAAATCAAACAGAATTGTAAAAGTAAGTATGTACATGTTATACATTCCGTAAGTTTGTGTCCACAGCAGTCAGACCGCTAGTTACATACATACATACATAACGTCACGCCTTTTATCCCCGAAGGGGTAGGCAGAGGTGTATTTCTACACCCACTTTTCGCCAGATATACTTTAGTCCCACGTAATAAGGGGCGAGCCTATTGCCGTACCGGGCACATTTCCAGACTCCGTGCTGCTACTGAGATTTTCGTGACAGAAAATCCCAATAACACTGTCCGACCCAGGAATCGAACCCGGGACCTCCCGATCCCACGCGCACATTTATGCCGCGAGACCAACGAGGCAGTCGTATAGGGTTTGATGTCGAGTTTTCCGTCTATACGCAAAGATGGTATTTGCATCGTGTTATCCCTTAGTCGCCTCTTACGACACCCACGGGAAGATGGTGACACTTGTATTCTATGCCGTCAACCACACGGCGAGTTACAGAACGCTAGTTAATGGATAGTATTTATATAATTATTACACAAACTTGCATTTTTAAACGGAATCTATATTTTTTTTGTTTCAAATGGGTACTCAGTAGCACATAATAATGAAGCGTCACAGCATTTTTTTTAACTTCAAGCTAATCTCACGTGTTTTGTCACCAGCCGCGCGTGAAAGGTATTTTTTAATAACACTGTTATTTTTCACGTGATCTAAAATTATCAAATCCTTCTTCACGATATTTTCGTTTTGCAAACTATCAAGTAAGTATATTTGGGCGCAAATTAATATATAATGATTATATTGTTACGAAAATGTTAATAATATTTAAGATTGATATTTAAATAACTATTTGTGAACACAGAACTGAGAACTTCACTACTTTAGAATATTAGACACTGTATTGACTGCTTCACTGTTTTATAAATATTGGGTATTTAATTTATCGCTTAATAATTAAGATAACTCCAGAAACTTTCAAAGTAAAATCAATTAGTATTAAATAACATTATTCTGATACTTTTATGTTAACGGTAATAAATAACCTGCGCTTATATTTACATCCAGTTGATAGCATCCCATCACCATCTGTTGCGAATGTTGTAAAGCAGCGTTTGATTATTACAATAGATTTGTTATTCGTATAAAATAAATCATATGGTGTTGTGCAATATTCATAACAATATTAATGTTGATTTTTGATAATTAATTGTACAGTAATTTCAATTATATGTTGAAAAGGAAGTGGCAGTTGCTAGCAGTTGTTAACATTAAGTGTAATGACGGTTAGTTTAAAAAAAGGATTGTAGGTCACATTTTAATTCAATTCTGTGCTAGAAATCGTCTGAAAATAAACCAAGTAATATTACGTGAGTCTTTTTATTATAATGGAGTCTGGACTGGACACGATAACCCTGGCGTATCGCCGACATATACGTGAATTCATAGCAATGTTCTTTTTCATCAGACGTTTAGAACGTTGTCTTAAATAGGTAATTAATTTTTAACAAACGTCTTTTAACAAGCTGCTCAAGGTGAAAAACTTCTTTTTGTAGTTTTTCTATTGTACGTAAGTGTTTAGCGCACACGATTTTCATCGCTTCTGTACCTACTGGCGGAGAAATTGTAACTAACGTAGGCGCTTTAGTGCTGGTTGTCGGAGAAACAGAAGATGTCTCATTTATGGAAGGCGCACGCGTACACTAAAGAAAAAGCCACGTTTTAATGCAAAGCAGTATATTAAAATAAATAAGCATACCCTTTGTGTTTGCCACCCTAGCAATCACTGATGATACCTGAAGCTTGATTTATAGGCCAAAGCCGATTGATAAAAAGTACCTTACACCTTTTTCTGTACTCCCATTACTCCCAGCAACGTGCATTGAACTTTTTATGATCGATTGAGTAGTCAAAATGTGAAAGCTTAACAAATAAATAAATTCACTTACATTTATAATAGGTATTAGTAAGGATATAGTAAAACTATGAAATGAGTGGATGTCGTCTAACAGCCTGGCCACGAACGGCCGCGACACGCTGAGCGACAAGCGATTTCAATGTTCATGCCGCTCTCTATTCTGCCGCCGGCGCTGTCACCTCAGTGCAGAACTAAACTGCACAAATAAACATCGAAATCGCTTGTCGCTTAGCGTGTCGTGGCTTTTCGTGGCAACAGTGTAACTGCAGGTAGCTGGCTGGCTGAATATTGTTTATAACATACATACATAGGCTCACGCCTGTTTCCCCGTAGGGGTAGACAGAGGCATATTAAACGCCCACTTTTTGCCAGACTTTTGATCCCACGTAATAGGTGGCGAGCCAAAAGTTTTGTTTGCCAGAGCCTCATCCGTTGATAAGCAGGTACAACACTTGCAGGTGAGGTTGGCTTGGGACCCTACGTTCTTGGTGGGAACCCTATGCACTGATAATAAAATTGTAAAAAATATTAAAATTAAATTATTCCTTTGGTCGAGATATCGAATGGAGTCCAAGATCCGACTCCTGTTTGGCGCTGCTACCCTAATAAAAGTAAAAGCAAGTAATTATTTAAACACTCACACTGATACGTTTAGAATGGAGGAGTTATGTTGGCACAGAATTTTCTTTTAGTCTGCGCCATCTGTCATTACTATAAAAACATTCCGCAGTAAAATGCTTGGAACAAATTCTATGGTGCTTTCTAGGCACCCAATTTTCTCCACGACATACTGCAGCAATCCACTTATTTTATAAATCTTTATCACGTGCACAAAGAATCTAAAATAGGGATATTATTAATTGCACATCAAATAAATAATCACATATCAATATATTTTCATCATTTATATGCTTTTTTAAATCAAATAAATTACTTTACCTACTACAAATAAACTGAATGTTTAACAAAACTATTCCTGCAGAAAAAAATAAAAAATACATCAGCATGACATTACTTATATCCTCATAATGCGATACAAATAAATTTATTTAAGTACAAAAATTCTAAATGTTTATCAAAAATACTAACTGCACAGCAAATTAACTAGTGCGCATGTAGAAGATACTCACTGTAAAAGCAAAATATCTATCCGAGTAAACTTATCCACTCAGAAAACTTAATAGGTTATGTTAGGTTCTCTTGTGACCCTTCTCTCAAAAATAGGAGCGAAGCAGGGCTCCGTCAACTTAGCTTAGCGGTGCAATTAGTATTTTTGATGGAAAATTAGTATTTTTGACTAACAGTGAAATACAACCCATAAGGGATATAAGTCATTATAAGCAGTGCATTAATAAAATTGCTTTGCTTTAAGATAAACAGCCGTACGTTACGTAAATAAATTGTAGTGTGTTTTCTAATACTTTGAGTTGTGTATTCTGCTGTGCAATCAGTAATTTTGATGGAAATTTGGATTATTATTTCATAAAAAAGTATTTTATTTGATTTGCGTTTAAATACCACCCTCTAAAATATAACGAGATGAAAATATACGGTGGATAGACATATCGATAAGATTTCTTACAACACTTGAAAAGTCGATATGAATATTATACGGCTAAATTCAAAATCATGATAGAACTGTCATAAAAGATGAATCACTAAAGTTATATAATTTGATGGCATTAAATTGTCTAAATTGTATCTTACACGTCAGGTGACTGTGTTAAATTTTTCAGTACTAGGGCTACCTTTATGTATTATATATCCAATCTCTTTGATTCCAACATAAAGAAAACAAACACTGACATTTGTCAGAGGTAAAATAACTGTGAACGGACCAAGGAGCAAGTATACATGGAGTGATAGCTTTAAGCATAAACAAGAAACCTATCGTTATTTATTTTTACTTGTATAAAATTTCATATGTGTAACCGAGACAGATGTATTGTATTTATTACCTCTTGAAATACTCATGTCGCAATTTTTTCAAAAGAAGAAATGACTGTCAATAGTGATGTACTCATGCATTAATCTTTTATTTTTTTTTTTTGTTTATTTTTTATTTTTTTTATAGACTCACGCCTGAATCCCCGAAGGGGTAGGCAGAGGTGTAACATTACACCCACATTTCGCCATGAATTTTTAGGTCCCACGTAATAGGGGGCGAGCCTATTATATAGACGACCGGTTGGCGCAGCGGTAGTGTAAGCGACTGCTACGCCGAAGGTCGCGGGTTCGATTCCCGCTCAAGTCAAACATTTGTGTGCATGAACATGGATGTTTGTCTTGGTCTGGGTGTTTCTATGTATTATATGTATGTATTTACAAAAAAAAAAAGTATATATGTATGTTTATCCATTATCTAGTACCCATAGTACAAGCTCTGCTTAGTTTGGGACTAGATGGTGATGTGTGTATGTGGTAGAATATTATTATTATTATTATTATTGCCGTACCGGGCACATTACCAGACTTCGTGCTGTTACTGGGAATTTCCTAACGAAAAAACCCAATAACACTTTGCCCGACCCGGGAATCGAACCTGAGACCTCCCAATCCCACGCGCACATTTATGCCGCGAGACCAACGAGGTAGTCTTTTATTGGTATTGGTATATAATTCGGTATGTAGAGACAAGATAAGCATTTGATGAAGTAATATACTAGTAGTATATTATTTTACGAGCTTTTATTTAGAGTATAGTACTTAGGTGCCTACAAAGAAACAAATACTGTAAAAAGAGAGGTAATAATAAGATATGATTGATCATATCTTATTATTACCTTTCTTTTTACAGTATTTAGGAAAGTAATTGAAAAAAAAGTCTAAATAGTCAAAATCATTTATTTATACCACAAAGTAATGCACACGATAACTGCCCGGCAGGTCTGATACTATATGTATAACCAAAATGGGATGTACATGGGCGGAAACAGTTAACATTTACGAACAATATTTTCATCCTGAGTTCCAGAAGTGCAATCCATGTTCACTCTTGAAGCTTTATTATCGCTTCTAAAAATAAGGTTTCGTTATTTCGGTTATTTCTGAAAATTACAACACAAATCTGTTTATGATATACCTACATATATGTACATATGATTACTATAGCATATTTTAACAGTTGTAGTGTTGGTATATATTGATTGATAAAAATATAAGTGAATAATAATAAAGTAGAAGTACAAACCTCAGTATTAGATATCTGGTTAGTAAAAATAGTAGGCACAGCATAAGAATGCAAAACTTATCTTTGAAATCAATCTTGATAACAAGCAGACACAAAATCAAGTGAACAAAGTTTAGAAGAATTAGACTGTTGCCATTCTCCCTTTCTCATATTTCGGACCCAATTTAGTGTCAAACCTTCATTCTTTGGAAATCTACAAAAAATCATAATTATTCAAATTATAATCTTTCAGAAACTGGTTTTCTAACTGACAATTGTATTACAACACTATCCTCATATTTTTTATCGAAATATTTCTATTATATTTATTTCATTGTGACTATTGGAATAAAAATATGTGTCAACGGTGGTCATTATCTTTATCTTTAAGTATAAGCTTTACAAATATCATTGTAGAATTATTACGGCAGATATCTACAATTTTACTTATTATGACTTACCAGTGGCAAGATATTTTTTGACCATTTTCGGTCAATAGTCCCATTTGGCTTTTACATCCGACGGCATTACAAACTATGGTCATTTTTTAATGTTTAGAAGTTGTCATATCTACAATTGTAATATTTTGTAGCAATTAAAATTGCAATTTATTTCGACACGGCTTTCACTCTAGCTGGACGAACATCGACATGACATAACATTTTTCTTGGCATATGTCATTCAAGGCTGTATAAAAGCTCTATGGCTATCATACTCGAACATGCAGTTTTGTAATTAAAGAGAAAAGAGATGCATATACGTTTTCTACTCATTTTGAAATGCTCCCTCCATGTATACTTGCTTCTTGGAACGGACTGTACATCCATTTTGAGAAACAGATAATGATCAAACACATGTTTTGTTAATTTCGTTCTCAAAATGGATGTAAGGAGTTTATATATTGTTGGCAAACAGGTTATCGGGCTGTAATTTTTGCGGTCCGTGGCACTACCAGACTCCATAAGTCTGGTAGTAGGTGAGTATGGTTTTTACTATTATAATTATTATTATTAAACTTGTATTATGGCTGCCAGGGCCCTCTCGGTAATAGATAAAATATTCTGAAAAACGTCCTCTGTAAAAATTATATGGCGTTACATTGCTGTAGTATTATTAATTTGGGAGTACTGTAGATTATAGTATAGACTAGCTTTTGCCCGCGGCTTCGCTCACGTTAAATTCGGGGTAACACAAAACTTCTTTATCGTTCGATAGTAATTTTCGTTTTAATTCTGTTCATAGGGACTAATAAGAAATACAACCGCAAGAAGTATTTAAAACATTACTGTTTGAAATAGAATTAGTTTTTATTATAAGTCAAATCGATTAGATCGATTGAGTAACATTTTCTTTAGTCTATTGAAAATTTCTGACAATGGTCACACTGAACTGTCATTCACGCTCTTTGGTTCTTTGTCGTTTCCCGCGGTCAGCGAAAAAACCTAGCTCTGGATAGATTTCGTTTTGTGAGCGTTTTGATCTTGTATTTAGAACCCGTTTGATTGCCACTTCCTTGATCAATAACTGGCACCGGTTAATTGTGATAAAAATAGTATTTTAACGAACATTGTAAAACTTGAGTGAATCCGATGCACGTGGTTGGTGCCGGACGAATTTGCTGATTGAAAACGCTGCGTTGGAGTCTGGTAAAGTAAAGATAATTCACTTGCTAATATTGGCCAATTTAGTCTCGTGTGTAGACACACACGAGACTAAATTGGCCACGGAGGCAAGCTAGACAGCTTGCCTCCAGGACTCCACTCAAGAACATCACCAGGGGATATTTGGTAAGACTTTCTATTAATATTAGAATTTATATTCATTCGCTGTGCTACCGCAGTGTATGTTGGACCTTTGCCTTGGGCTGAGACTGGATGAATTAATCACTTCCACTGATCTCTGTAAACCTTACCCGATATCAGCTCAAACTCTAGACATATTTTTGGTAGCAGAGCGTAGTTGAAATTTAGCCGCTGTTGCATTACTGAGTATAAACTCAGATTGGTATGAGCTTGTATCTTATCACCTTGTAGACAGTATTGTTGTGTTTGTCAGGTCAGTTATTGACTAAAATACATAATATTTAATTGTATAAGTTGACCTAGATAATTTGAAACACATTGTCACATAACCTCAATCAGTAATTGTTGATTTGTATTGTTGAAAAATCTAACTTAAATTTGTTGTTGCATTAATAAGTCAGTTTGTTTGGATACATAACAGTTGTATGTATCAATAAATTTAGTAAATTTAGTTTATTGCATATATTCATAAACATAACAACCAACTTGACCTTGCCACTTGGGCGGGTCACATTAATAAACTTTGTTTTGTTATAATATAAAGATAATATTGTTAGGTAACACATATTCTGTGCTTACTTCCTATTGTATATCATAAATAACACAGTTAGTCTGTCTGTTGCAAATAATTAATTAATTAAGTTGAAGTTTCAACTTTATTAATTTGTTATAAGTTATAACTTTGATAACTTTTGTGTTTGTTTCAATATACTGAAACCTTTAATTTTGTTGGGCAGTAAATACCTGTCACTTGCCTGCACTTGCAGTAAACAGGCTAATACTTTGTTGGTTTCAAAGAATTGAGAAAAATTAAGTTTTGATTGTTAATATTGTTTAACGCTTGTCCGGGCTCTTTTGAAATTTTGATTATGTCAGCTATCAAGGACTTGCGTGCGGCTGCTGGTGCCATTGCATCAGATTTGCGCTGGTTTGCCTCGGCCAGTGCCTTAGTGAACCGGCCTGATCGCCAGCAGGCCTTACTACAAAGGTACGAGCGGATTGACGATCGCCTGGCAAGTGTGGAACAGCAATTCCGCACTTTCAGCACTTGCTGTCTTGAAGTGTCAATCAATGATTTCACCGCTGACCAGCAAAATAAGGTCAGCGAAGACTATGCCCAGGTCTTAGACCTGTATGATGCTGTCTCCAATAGTGCGAGACAACTAGTTGCCGATAGGGAAGGGCAACCCGGCCTGAAGCAGGAGCTTCCTAGGTCAGCACCAGGGCTGGTGAGTAGGCTCCCTACCTTGGACCTCCCCCATTTTGATGGCTGCCTAGGAAGCTACCTGGGCTTCGTTAATTTGTTCGACAGCCTGGTCAATGATAGGGCTGACCTTCGGCCGGCACAAAAGTTGGCCTATCTAATGTCGGTTCTCGATGGGGAGGCTAAGGGCCTCATCCAGCATCTGCCCGTGTCTGACGAGGCGTACCAGACGGCTCGGGACCTAATCACCCGTAGGTACCATAATAAGCGTGGCCTCGCCGACACGCACATCGAGCAGATTTTGGGTTTGCCGACGCTCACCCGGGTCTCTGGGTTGCGCACCCAACTTTTGAACCCGCTTTTGGTGGCCATCAACGCACTTAAGTGCCTTGACCTGCCCGTGGACCAATGGTCCTATCTATTGGTGCACATTGTGCTGAAAAAGCTGCCTGCCGACCTGAGGTCGCGTTTTGAACAGCGCTTTGGTGGGGATAGCGCGACCCATCTGCCCCCCTTTGCTGACCTGGAGAAGTTCCTGGAGGATGAGTGCCGGGTCTTGGACAACTCCGGTGGTGACACGCCGGCTAAGTCGCAGCCGCCCAAGGTCAAGGAGCAGGCTCGCGTTCACACTCGAGCCAATGTTGACCGGCGCCCTCCTCGCTTTGCAGTCACGCGGAGCCCAGTGGAGTGCTCCTACTGCAAGGTCACGGGGCACAGAACGGCCAGTTGTAGGGCATTCTTGGACCTGCATGTCGCCTCTCGTAGGCGCATCGCGAATGCCCGCCGCCTTTGCTTCTCTTGTTTGGGGTCCCACTACCAGCGAGACTGCCCAAACTCTCGCCCCTGTCCTCACTGTGGAGGACAGCATTTGGACATTCTCTGTATGAATGCCAGAGAGGTTGGCCGCTTGTCCAACCAGCCGACGCCGCGCACGGGCGGGTGTTTTGAAGGTGGCAGCCGAGGCTCACCGGCGCGTAGCCGAGAGTCGCCTCGCTCAATTGATCGCCACTCACCCCGCTTGGAGAACCGTAGCGTGCGCACGCCTCCTCTCTCTCGCGCATCTGAATGTGCCGCGCAACGTCATCAGCACCATGACTGCTGCCCCAGGTATTCCCCTCCTTTGGCGGAGCGTCCCCGCCTTGACTCGCGCCCACCTCGTTTTGGGCGGATGCGTCATTATGACCCCCCACAGATGGCGCGCGGATCGAGTCATCGCGCTTTTGAGGACTTCAAGCCGCACCCTCATTTTGATTTGCCTGGTCCTGGCCAACGGTCGCCGCCCAGGCAACAATAGGTCATTGATCCCTGCCCTATAACGCCAACCTCCCCCATTGAGACCGTTATCCTACCAACGGTTGCTGTTAGGGTCTGGGGACCCACGGGGACCTCTGTTGTTGTCCGTGCTATATTGGACACAGGTTCACAAGGTTGCATTGTTTCCACTTATTTGGTAGGGCAGGTTAAATTAAATATGGGCTCTTTTCCAAATTGTATACGGGGCATAGGTGATGTAGCCTCTAATGTTGAAGGGCAAGTTAAGGTTTTGTTTGGCCCTGTTGAATCTTCACACCCGAGGATTAAAACCTCGGCTATTGTGTTGAAGAATATTTTGGGTATGCATCCACAGAAGCAGCTACCTGCTGCTGTGGTGAATTTGACATCGGGATTGGAACTGGCAGACCCCAAATTTGACACACCGAGACAAATCGACTTGTTGATTGGCTCTGATGTCCTCGGTGGAATTTTGATTGGTGGGAAAAGGGTCTTGGTGCCAAATGGTTTGACTGCCATCCCGACCATATTTGGATTTGCTTTGATGGGACCTGTACCTAGGGACCCCCCTCCACCTGAACTTGACAATTTGTTAGCTGTAGGCTCCGCTCTCTCTGATGCGGTTCAGAGGTTTTGGGAGATAGAGGAGCCCCTCAAGCTGCCCGTTTGAATCCAGAACATGAGGAGTGCGAGCTGTTCTTCCAGAACAACACTGGTTGACTCCGTTCTGGTCGGATTATTACGAGGCTACCCTTCCTGTCTGTTCGGCCTCCGCTTGGTGAGTCACGACCTTTAGCCGAAAAGAGGTTGTTGGCCCTGGAGCGCCGCATGGGTCGTGATCCGGAGCTCAGACAGAAGTACATTGAGTTCATGAGGGAATATGAACAGTTGGGACACATGTCTGTGTCAAATTTGGATTGGCGTTCGGTGGAGCATTACTTTCTCCCGCATCATGCGGTATTGAAGCCATCGACTGGCAAGCTGCGCACAGTGTTTGATGGTTCTGCGCAGACTTCAACAGGCGTATCCTTGAACCAGTGCTTGCATTCTGGTCCCAAGTTGATCAAGGACCTTTGTGACGTCATCACCAGCTTCCGACGACATCAGGTTGTCTTTGTGGCCGACATAAAAATGATGTTCAGGCAGACGATTATCCACCCTGATGACCGTCGCTTCCAGCTGATCCTTTGGAGAGAGTCTCCTCAATCCCATGGTCGTCTACGAGCTCAATACAAATACGTACGGGTTAAGGTCAAGCCCCTACTTGGCAATACGTTCTCTTTGGGAGCTCGCAGACCGCGAAGGCCTACGTTTCCCAAGAGCCTCCGCCATCTTGAAGGACGATATTTACGTCGATGACATTTGCTCGGGCGCCTCCACAGCGGACGAGGCGATCCTCCTGCGGGACGAATTGATAGGTATTTTGGCCTCCGCTGGTTATGAGTTGCGCAAATGGATTTCCAACTCGCCAGCGCTTTTGGAAGGCTTGCCAGAGGATCATCAGCAAGATCCACATTTGTTTGAGATTGTTGACAACCCCGCCATGATGGCTGTTCTCGGCGTTCAGTACAGACCAGTCCAAGACATCTTTACATATAACGTAGACTTGAAATTGCCGTGTTCTTGGACTAAACGTCTCGTATTGTCTACTGTCGCCAGAACCTTTGATCCGAACGGTTGGATCTGTCCAATTATATTTTGGGCAAAATGCTTCTTGCAGAAGCTTTGGACAGCAGGATTGACCTGGGACGAACCTCTGCACGGCGCTCTTGTTGAGGAATGGACCTCTTTTGTATCCTCACTTCCTGCCGTCAACGAGATCTCCTTGCCTCGTCCCATCCTTCCTCCCGGGAAGTACAAGGCCACCCTTCACGGGTTTTGTGACGCCTCGGAACGTGGTCACGCCGCCGTGGTGTACTTGCGCACAGTTAGTGCCTCAGGTCAGGTGAGGATTTCCCTGATCATGGCAAAGAGCAAGGTGGCACCCCTTCGGACATCTCTGACCATTCCAAAATTGGAGCTCTCGGGAGCAGCCCTTCTTGTACGCTTGTTGAACCACGTGTCCAGTACTTTGGGTAAAAGCATTTGCATTAATGGGACCTACGCCTGGACAGACAGCCAAATTGTTCTTTGTTGGTTGAAGGCTTCTGTCCACACTTTGGAGGTATTTGTCGCTTATCGCGTTTCCCAAATCCAGAAATCCGAAGTCAAACTTGTTTGCAGACACGTGCCAGGTGAGCTCAACCCCGCTGATTGTGCCTCGCGCGGATGCTTGACGCCTAGTTTGATAGGTCATTCGCTGTGGTGGGGTCCGGAATGGTTGAGTCGACCAGAAATTGATTGGCCTCGAACGCCAGTTTTGAATACTTCTAATTTGCCGGGTCTACGAACACTCGCTCTTGAGAAGGTGGAATGCGCCTTCGACCCCGATTTTTTGTTGAATCGTTACAGCTCCCTCGACAAGTTGTTAGGTGTCACTGCTTGGATAAAGCGTTTTGTTTTTAATTTTAGGCACCCACAACAGAAACGACTGACACCGTTTCTCTCACCACAGGAACGACAGGAGTCCCTCACCTTTTGGGTTCGTTCTGTGCAATTGGCGCATTTTGAAAGGGAGATTGCTATCCTCAAGTCGGGGAAATCGAAATTGTCGGGAGCTGTACCTAAATTGAACCCCTTTTTGGACGAAACGGGTCTCTTGCGCGTTGGAGGGCGTCTCAAGAACGCCAACCTCCCTTACGGGGCTCGTCACCCCCTTTTGTTACCTAAGGACGGTCATTTGGTACGCTTGTTGGTAACTGACCGTCACCTTAAAAATTCGCATGCTGGTTGTAATGCCTTGTTGGCCATTTTGCAACGCGAGTTTTGGATTTTGTCTGCCCGAAGAATTATTCGGAGTGTAGTCTTTCGCTGCATCCCTTGCTATAAGCTCAAGGCTTCTACCATGCAGCCCTTGATGGGGGACTTACCGGCAGATCGCGTAGCTGAAAGCAGGACGTTTGACGGTGTTGGCACGGACTTCTCTGGTCTTTTTTTGGTGAAAACGTCGACACTTCGAAACAGCAAGACTGTCAAGGCCTACTTGTGTGTTTTTGTTTGTCTTTCCACAAAGGCCGTACACTTAGAACTGGTCTCCTCGCTTACGACCGAGGCGTTTGTAGCCACATTTGACAGATTTGTATCCCGCAGAGGGCTGCCTTTCATGATCCGTTCTGACTGCGGCACTAACTTCAAGGGCACTTATAATTATCTGAATGATGTTGTTAATTTTCTTGAAACCAACAAAGCTGATATAGGTGATAGGCTTGCTCGACGTGGGATAAATTGGTTGTTTTCCCCACCAAATTGTCCACACTGGGGTGGTATATTTGAGGCCGCCGTAAAATCGGCCAAAACACACTTGCGCAGGACAATCGGTGAATCTGTCCTTACATTTGAGGAACTCGCAACTGTGTTTTGTAAGATTGAGGCCGTTTTGAACTCTCGGCCATTGTGCCCGATCTCCTCAGATCCGAATGATTTGGAGGCCCTTACGCCGGGCCATTTTTTGATTGGTCGCCCACTTGTCGCCTTGCCTGAGTACGCCTATATTGTTACGAGACCTGGTCGTCTCTCGCGTTTTGAATTGGTACGCCAGATTACTCAGAGCTTTTGGAAACGCTGGAACTTGGAATATTTGCACATACTCCAGCAACGCGTTAAGTGGACCGACAAGACCGATCCACCCAAGATTGGTGACCTCGTTTTGATCAAGGAGGCTAACCTTCCGCCACTCAGATGGCGCAGGGGGCGCATCCTTCATTTGGTAACTGGGGCTGATGGAGTTCCCCGATTTGCTGAGGTCTTGGTGGACGGTTCGATTCTGAGGAGAGCGGTTGCAACATTGTCACGTCTACCAACCGATTAGCGGACCGGTAGGCCGGTCCGGGGCGGGTGGATGTTTGAAATAGAATTAGTTTTTATTATAAGTCAAATCGATTAGATCGATTGAGTAACATTTTCTTTAGTCTATTGAAAATTTCTGACAATGGTCACACTGAACTGTCATTCACGCTCTTTGGTTCTTTGTCGTTTCCCGCGGTCAGCGAAAAAACCTAGCTCTGGATAGATTTCGTTTTGTGAGCGTTTTGATCTTGTATTTAGAACCCGTTTGATTGCCACTTCCTTGATCAATAACTGGCACCGGTTAATTGTGATAAAAATAGTATTTTAACGAACATTGTAAAACTTGAGTGAATCCGATGCACGTGGTTGGTGCCGGACGAATTTGCTGATTGAAAACGCTGCGTTGGAGTCTGGTAAAGTAAAGATAATTCACTTGCTAATATTGGCCAATTTAGTCTCGTGTGTGTCTAGCTTGCCTCCAGGACTCCACTCAAGAACATCACCGGGGGATATTTGGTAAGACTTTCTATTAATATTAGAATTTATATTCATTCGCTGTGCTACCGCAGTGTATGTTGGACCTTTGCCTTGGGCTGAGACTGGATGAATTAATCGCTTCCACTGATCTCTGTAAACCTTACCCGATCTCAGCTCAAACTCTAGACAATTACTGTAAACAGTATTTTTAGAGTTCCGTAGTCAAAAATGGCTAAACACGGAATCCTTATAGACGCGCTATGTCTGTCAGTCTATCCGTATGTCACAGCCACTTTATGCCGAAACTATTCAGTTTACACATTTGAAAATTGGTATGTAGATGTATTCTGTGAACCGCTTTACGATGTCGTAGAAAATAAAAAATTATGAATATTAAGGGGGCTCTTCATAGATGGAACTGATGTGGAAAATGGGTCGTTAAAAATTAATTTGAGGTTCCTAAAACCATTGTTTCTCAAAGTCAATCGTTTGAAAGATATACGGTTCCAAAGTGGTAAAATGGGTGTGTGTGTCCCTCTAACTTTTAAAGTAAGAGAGTGACAAATCTAAATAAAATACATGCGGTAGATCATAATAAACACTTCCAACGAAAATTGGTTTGAACGATATGTAGTCAGCAGTTTTTGAAATAAAGTACATCTTAATAACCGCAAATATAGCTTTGTTGTTTATACAAATACTATTAATAGTTAGTCGAAGATAATGGCTATGGTAAGTGGATACCTCCACTACGGAACACTTCATGAGCGAGTTTGACTCGCAATAGCGAATAGCTTTTATAATGTTTCGTCCTTCGTGTTACTTGTAGCCGTTTGCCATTACAAAACTTTGGTGCATTAAGATTCCGCATTAACAGGACTGGAACACCAATGTTCAGTCTCAAGTTGCGTGAAGGTCCTCCTGATAATTGTAAGGAGTTCAGAAACTCTATAGGGTACGAAGTAACTTAGTCAGTATTCATGATATTATCTACCGAAAGGTGCTAAACAATATCACTTTGCATACAGTCAGATGTCAAAGCCATGATCCGATATTATGTCTATACACACTTTCGCATTTATGAGTAGAGAATATTGGTTCAGCCGGTTTAGCGTGAAATCGGTACACACATACATACATACACATTTCACATTTATACCTAATATTAGTAGGGATTAGCCAAGGCTGTTACAATAATTATTAGTTTATTTATATAAGCGAACGAAGTAATGACAGTGCACCATATGACAATCAAATTTATAATGTGACAGTACTGTCAGATATACGATGGCACATACAGCGAATGCGTTTTTACTGTCAATAGGTAGTAGGTTTGTCCCTACAAACTTCGACCCTCTCTAAAATCCCTCCCAGATTATTTTTAGCAACTAATTGTCCTATATGTTTTTCCTGGTTCTGAGCTAACTCCGCACCAATTTTCAGCCAAATCGGTTCAGTCGTTCTTAAGTTATAAATAATGTAACTAACACGACTTTCTTTTATATAATTATAAAGATTGAATAGCCAATTTATCGAGGAAGGTTGTGGGCTTTAACATAACATTACGCTATGAACTATGGTTACGGAGCAGTAGACCTAAATAAAGCGCGTATAACTGTAGGCTCAGCTTTTAATATCATAAAACTAGTCATCTATTTACAATGAATTGTCAACCAACATAGGGAATGAAAGATTATCTAAAAATGTATTTAAACGAAAGTGCAGAGAATTTTATACGAACAGATTTATCAGAACAATAGTTGAATAGCTAATCTTGTAATAATAACATTGCACCTATACGTTAGTCTACTTATGAATTATACTATCATGTAATGTGTCAAAAGGGAGTGATCTTTCTGCCAACAAACTGCCATGCAGTTTGGCGGAGGATATATAAAAGAGAATATTGTACAAAATTTCTGGAAATAAACATTATTATTATATTATTATTAGTAAAACTCTGTAATATTAATCTTTCGAAAATACTTCAACCGAAAAGCTTTAAGTCGTTTTGAAATAATCAAACATGTCTAGACTGTAGTTTAATAATATAATTTTCGTACTCTCGTTCTTAATACAAGGAAGATTATAACAGTTCTTCAAGAAAAGTCAAGAGTAGTAATTAACAGTACTTAGATTTTATTGAGACCTTGATCTTAATTACATTAAAGTAGGTATAGTAATAAATTAAAATTAATTAAAATCTCTGCAAACTCCGACTTAGGAACTACTTTATGATAGGTTCTGTATACGTAAGGATGAGATTTTTTAATAATAATGATTTAAGCTCTATTTATTAATCACAAAGCAAAGAAAGTGATTCTGGATTCTGTTATATAAACTCTCCCACTGTTTAGCATAGGTTTGCTTAATCACCAGGCTGTAATTTATTGTGGACGGCAAAAAAAAGAATTCTCAATCTGTCATGGATTATTAAAATTCGAAATAACAGCTTCTTTGTGTCTGCCTCCGTGGTCCAGGATTGCCTCCGTGGTCCAGGACTACCTCCATGGTCCAGTGGATAGCGTATACGTCTGCTGAACGGTCCTGGGTTCGATTCCCGAGTCAGGCAAAACTGTTACTAATTTTTCCGAATTCTCAGTAGCAGCACGGAGTCTCGACCCTTATTACGTGGGTCCTACAAATTCAAAACATGGTGAAATATGGGTTTAATAGGTATAACACCTCTGCCTACCCTTCCAGGGATACAGGCGTAAGTGTATATTACCTTCCTAATGTCAGATACACCTTCAATCAATTGACATTGTTTGAATAATGACGTTCGAATATCACTAACTGAATTACACGTCTCATGACCCCTAAATCGATGTCTTATAAGTATATAGATACGCTCTATTAGACAGTTAAGAGCATATTAGTGTCTAAGGTGTGGGCGTACGTATCTGCTACTCAGTTACGCGTAATGGATGGCTTAATATATTTTTTTACACGAAGCCTACCAATTAACTATTATTATAGGGGTAAATGTTAGGTGAACGTAGTTTGGTATTACTTGAATTAGATAGAAGCTCAAATAAATCAGGTTTTAAGTGAATGTATAAAGATCTAACTACATATCTATTATGTAAAATTATATTCCAAGGAAGGAATACATGTAACTTACACTCAGCTGCTTGATCTCGAACTAACTCCAGCCTGTGGTAACTAGAAGTAATAAAAATACTAAGAGGTTTTATTCATAAATACATTCATATAAGCGCAACGGTTGTGAGGATGGATGTATCATCATATCAGCTGAAAGCCGTCCACTGCTGGACATAGGCCACCCCCAAGGCTCTCACATGGACCGATCCTGAGTTACCAGCTTCCATCCGCTGCCCGCGATCCCAACAAGATCATCAGTCCACCTTCCGATGGATGTATATAACTGCAAAATGGTATTATAGACTAGCTACTCGTCCCAGCATCACGCGTGTCAAAGTCAAGACAACAAGTTCCAGATACAGAGTGCTGCACCTGTGCCTCTGTGCCGAGGTTGACCTTCAACCGCTACACTTTTATAACTATCGTTTTACTTTTGGTTACCATTATATTTTAAAAATGATAAGGGCACTATTCTCTCTTTATAGTTCTGTAATACTATCTCAAATAAATTTAATGACTGACTGACTGACGAAGAGATTATACAGTCAAGTAATGTACGTCAAACTCAATTTCCTCTACCTGTCAAGTAAATACCATGGAAGGTACTATTGGATCAGGTCACGGCTATAGTCGATTCCCTACTGACTCGGTGCAATGCGGGTGATTTCAAGTCCCTATTCAAAGAGCACTCACAAAGGTAAACCAATTTATCGAACAGCGAGCTGCGGAATATCTTGTTAGATGTCGAAATTGGTATATATGGAGTGGGTGAAATGTTAGATACTTATGTGCCGGCGATTTAAATCTTGTATGCTGGTGATGATTTTGGGGTCGTAATAACAGTTATTATTATACAAATAAATCCATGCTATCCATAATAAAATTACAAATGCGAAAGGGTGTTTCATCATCATCATGTCAACCTTGAGTCGCTGCTAGACATAGGCCTCTTCCAAGGATAACCACACAGACAGATCTTAAACCGACCGCATCCAACCGCTGCCCGCGATTAAAGGGTGTTTATTTGTTTAAATATTGGTTTGGATCGTCTTTCTTTCACGTCACAACGGAACACGTTTATTTTATGTTTATTGTGTCCATATTGATTCTTTTGACAAGCTCCTTAGAATTTGTATTAGTTTTTTTAATTATTACAGCATTAATATTACATTACAAGATAATTATGTCGGCTTCTAGGAAATACACACGTCAAAAAAGTCTAAGTAACACATACTATTACAAATGATTAATCAATTATTATATCATTTCTTACCAAGTAGGTAATACCTATGTATTTTTTTTTGATCTAGAGGACATACTGGCTGGTTGTAAAAAAAATTCGAGTATCATACTTGTTTTTTTTTTTTCACAAATTCAAAAGCGAATGCATTTGTTCGAATTTTATAGCGTTTTCTTTGCTTATTAAAATTTAGTATTCTGTATCAATTTTATGATTTAAACAATAATTTGAAAAAGTTTTGAACAAATTTGGATTTTGAGCCATTTTTCCCGTCATGGAGCGACGTCGTTTGAACGCAGATGAAATGCAAAGAGCTGTAGAGATGTTGCAAGCGGGAAGAAGTCAATCTCAGGTATCTCGGTATTTTGGTATCAACAGAAGCGTTATTTGCCGTCTTCATCAGCGTTACACTAACACGGGAGATCCTGCTGAGCAACACCCAGGTCAAGGTAGGTGTACAACCACACGGCAAGATCGATACATACAACTGACTGCAAGACGCCAACCGATGTTAACCGCCCCAGAGATAGGTTTAAGGCTACAAAATTCAAGTGGTGTTGTTGTTAGCTGCCAAACTGTGCGAAATCGACTGCATGAGTATGGCCTACGAGCGCGCCGGCCAACTAGGTGCCCACCGATACGTCACAGGAATTGCGCTTGTCGAAATGAATGGTGTAGGGAACACATTACATGGACCCGGGAACAATGGGATAAAATTTTATTTTGCGATGAGTCTCGATTTGGGTTCAAGCCTAATACTAAAAGGGTAAGAGTGTACCGTCGCCCTGGAAATACTGAAAGACTGAGGTGTGTTCAGGAAGTGCATCTATACAACGGCTCAACAGTTATGGTATGGGCGGGTATTATGAAGAACAGACGAACTGAGCTCGTTTTTGTAAATGGTAACATGAACGCTATAAATTACGTTGAGGATGTTCTAAGGCCTTATCTCCGTCCATTCGCACAAACGCTTGGCTCCGATTTCATGTTGATGCATGACAATGCGCGTTCGCATACAGCTTTGCACACACGGGCGTATTTGGCAATGGAAAATATCCTGGTATTGCCTTGGCCTGCACAATCGCCAGACCTCAACCCCATCGAGCATGCATGGGACATGCTCCAGAGACGTGTTTTTAAGGACTTGGATGGAGTGACAACAACCCAACAACTGATGGACTTACTAAAATTTCATTGGGAGCGATTGCCGCAGGATAACATTAACAATCTCATCGATTCTATGAATAATCGGTGCCAGCAAGTTCTCAATAACAGAGGAGGCCACACTTTGTAATAAATTATGCAATTTTTGTACAACCATTTAATTTTAGTTCAGTATAGTTGATTAGGCACCTTACTTTGTACTACGTACATACAATACTTACTCGTAATTATAGTTAATTAAGTATATCTAAGTATAATTATTTTAAAAAAACTAAAAAAAAACCTATTGTTGTTTAATATCAAAAAAGCATTAAAAAATAATAGAAATAAGAAAATACTAAGGATTTAATGCGAAAACACATTGTAAAATTGAAATTTGTATGTGTTGCTTAGACTTTTTTGATGTAGGTACCTATGTTTATTAAAAATACTGACTTAGGTAACCTAAAAATATTATATTAAAAATCTTTCTCTGTGTTTAAATATCCGTGAAATTACAAAATAAGAACGTCTAAATTGAAAAGTTATGAAATAAATTATTTTAAAACCCACAAATAACAATTGGTTTCAATTTCGCATTACGTTAACAAACAACATAATCTAATTATTTGGCTGAGCAGGCACCTTTTTATTTACCTCGGGGAAACCATAACTTTCAAATGAATTGATTTTCGTTGTTATTTTTATGCGTGATTAATTTTAGTGTTTCTTTTAGATAACATTCAAATCAACGTATCAGATAGACAAGATACATACAAACAACCGTGTCAGTTTTATTTTAAAAGCCTTCATCTGTTCTCGAAAATAAAAATAAAATTGCGGGAAAATCAATCACTCGATAAAATCGTCATATAATATTTATAACAGCAATACGATATATCATTCACTTAACGTTAAAAGAACAAAGAGTTCGCAAGTCACCCCAAGTAAACAAAGCTAATATTGTAATTTGGATCTTATGAGATTCGCTTCAAATGTACATAATTTTACGCAGCCGTAGGCTTATCGAAAATATCTACTAAAGAATAATGATTTTCGTTCATCATCATCATCAGCCTTTAACAGTCCACTGCTGGACAAGGCCCCTCCTTTGAAAGGAGGAATTGGCCTACTATACCACGCTGGCCAAACGGGTTGGGATAGGGTTTGTATCAAGTTTTCCTTCTCTTACAGTGCTGTTCTCTGCATAATAATTATGCTCCCTCTGTCGGCTCTTACGACACCCATGGGATGATATGGGGTGGTGACAATCCGTATTCTTAATCCGTCACCACACGGATATTCGTTAGCAGTCCCTTTATTTAAAAGTTCAAGTTAAGATCTATTATTTTAAAAAGATGACGCTCGAGCCTGTAGCTTGCATCAAATCTTATGTCACGGGGGACTTTGCAATCTTAACTACATAATGGACACTTGGAATACCCAGACTCGAAACAATAATTTGTGTATATTTGGACAAATTTTGTAATCATGATTGTGAGGATCGAACCTAAGACACCTGACGTACAGTTATGCGGCGTAGTGACCACTGTAACTTAACAGTTACATTGGAAAATTTTCAGTCCATAAAATCAAAACGAATTAAAAAAACATTTCTTGAGAACCATAAGTGTATCAACACATACCTATATAATAATATGTATATTTAGTGACACATATACGCTTATAGTAAATAACAATACACAAAACAAACTCAATTCCATCCCAAATAAAAAAACAGTATAAAAACGAAAACCAATGTGCCAACCAATACATATCAATGTTCCATTCTTCATGTGGCGCTCGTATTTTATTTCAATACAACGTGTTACTCGTGACACCTTTGACGTACCGTAAAATGGAGTGAATGGAAATTATGGGGTGAATAGAAAAAAGTCCGGAAGTTTGATATTGTTGACTCTAGTTTGTTATTAACCTTTTATCGAATGTTTTTCTCTATGATTTTCTACGTGGCAACATGTTTTTTATAGGCTCACCACCCACAAATTTACAAGTTGAAATGTCATATAGATTTAAGCGGTTAAAGTGAAGGTTTTCACACCTTCCACCAAGTAATTTTTGCTCTTTATAAATTTTCTATAAACATCAAGTTATTGGTTGTGTTCAACCTGTAGATGTGTATAATTCGATACATACATTTCACATCTTTAAAGGAAAGTGTCCGTGTTTGATTATTTTACATATTTTTTCTATTAAAATTGAGAAGCTAGCTATTTTGCTCGAATTCGAGGTGAATAGATACGGGAAGGAAGTTAATAGATACGCCGTTAGGGTCAATAGATACGCCATTGGAGGTGAATAGATACGCGTGGGAGGTTAATAGATACGAGTGGGGGGTCAATAGAAATATTTTTTTTAGGGTTGTCAATCGAGGTGTAGTTCATCATACGCACCTTTTTGTCAGATAACCATTGAAAATATTTTGTGTTGTAAATGGGAAGAATTTTCTTTTTTCGTCTTTTCATTACGATTTTCTTCTCATTACGATTAACAAAATCTTTTTACTTTAATGTGAGTTATATTAATACTCAGTTCATATTATATTGCTTATTTTATGCATACTTTTGATTCTTGATCTCATTTTATACGAAATGTAAGTTTTTGTTATTTTGGAATTCGTTAGAGTTTATATTATTTTGTTATTTTTTATTATCTAAGACTGACTTTTCACGAACAATTTAGCGGTAGTGCGCGCCACCATAATTTTAGCACTTTGTTAACCGTGTATCCGTTGTAAGTTTTGTTGCTTAGATAATACGTGTACGTATTGTCTGAACAACAAAACTAACCAAGTAGTCGTTACTTAAAAGGTGACTCTTAAACTTTTTGTATGTTATAAGTATGAACAATTTTAGGATTGGGCCGCTTTAAATGTTCCTAAGTAAAATATTTAGGTAGGCACCTACCTGTATAATTAAAGAGGTAAATGATGATATCTGGTTTATTAAAAAAATTCGAAGTTGTCTGATTAATAAAAATGTTGATATATTGAATAAAAATATAAATTGATTTTGACAGCCCTAGCGTTTTTTCTCTATTCACCCGCTTCCCGTATCTTTTGACCCCTGTTTCGAGGTAAATAGAAAAAGCTTACTTTTTCTTAAGTTACTATTTATTAATGTCCTGTTTTAACTAATTCGTAACATAAATATTGAGTAAATTACAACGTAACTCATGATTTCAAAATGCTTCAATAATTACTCTCATTCAAAATATGTAATAAAATCGATGTTGAAGTTAAAATCTGTGTCTATTCACCCCATTTTACGGTAACAGCACAATATGGCTCCTATTACATGTTATTTGTCATGGCACTACGTATAATCAAAGGTATAATGGCGCTGATATACTTGAGCGTTTATATGTTACAGAACATTGAGCATTCACTGTTTTTAAATCCGATGAACTGAAAAAAGAATAGAGCCGGGTATAAACAGCTACAAAAATTTGTATGAACTTTCTAGCCAACGCTATAGTCGATAGTCGGCCAAAAACATCCTTCACGAAGATGTCAGTTTTGACAGTCACGTCACGTCACTTTCGCTAGAGTGGTCACCAAAATGCTCGCTAAAACGCTCTCGCTTACTTTTATGTAATGTATCAATCACAAGAGTGCTTATTACAAGTAAATACACAAGTGTATCAGCACTATAAGCCGCTTGTATACAACCCGTTCGACGGTTGATATTTTGTGTGTTGACCCAGTCATCACTATTATTGTGAAGATCATAATAAACAAACTATATCTTTACGCCGTCACTCTATGCATCAGCAGTTTGTCCTATTAATTTTTAGGGTTCCATACCTCTGTATAGGATTGCGAGGCTTAAGTGGATAGAGTCCAAACACCTTTAGGGGAAAGCAATACACACCTCTAAGCTCTGCCTGCTCCAAGAGGCTATGAGAAGATAGTATCTACGTAGATGTAGATACTATCTTCTCATCAAGAGAAGCAGCACAACTGTAGCCTGCACAACACAAGTTGATGTGTCAGATACAGAGAATCGTGTACCGTGTATCCTAAGAACGCTTGTCTCCGTCACGGAGCCCCTTAGTATACAAGACCATTTTGCTATAGCAATCTCATCTAGTTTTACACACATTATAAGTACCACCAGCAAATTCACGGTTAGTTGCAGCTGTATGCATGTACCGTCAAAATCGAACCGACAAAATTAAAGCTCGACGCAGCCATATGTATGTATATATCTCTGAAACGGAACCGGCAAAATGAAGTTCAGGTCCGACCGTTAATTTCCACGGCAAATTCGCCGTGACATTTCTCGATGAGAGGATAAACACCCTAAGCTTAGGCGTTAGGACGTAGAGTTATATTTGTTTTGTTTGCTCGTTCTGAATGATCTTTGAACATAACAACTATTGTAAATCAGACAAAAGTGTCGGGTATTTGCTGGAATGCTCGTATATTTTCTACTGAATGTTATTGTATAAAGTTTGCTTGTCTAAAACTTCAGCAACAGTTTCCAAGAATGCTACTTTAGGTCTGAATGAGATAACAACCAAAGTTAGTTAGTTGTACAAATATTGAGCCACATTATAACCAACTGAATTCAAACTTAGTTCTGTGGTCTTTATCTTGATTTGTATGGAAGATGTTGTGATTCGTTTTTAAATTTAGTTCCCAATACGTAAAATTATTTACTGCGATTCACAATTTGTATGGTTATTCCAAATCTTTATGTCCGTATTGTAGAGGTATAATAAAATCTTTTTAGATAACTCGTACACTAGGAATAAACCCTATACCGACTTTAAAATTATATAACCAACAAACAGAAAAATAATAAAAGAGTAATTTGTGGATGAAGACAATAAGTGTTTTCTCATGGAGGGATCAAACCCACTACACTCGATGCAGTGTCAAATTGTGAGGAAACCGCTTAAAACACTATGCCGTCTATACATTAAAAATATTCTAATATTCACGCAGTACGCTTTGCTAATATTTAACGACAAAGTTACTCTATAATAATGGAAAAGTGTTGTGGATTCGATTAACACTCGAGATGTTTTTGCATAAAATATTGTTTTAGGATCTGGGTGTTCATTGTGTCCGTAAGGTGCATGTTTGTAACAAAAAAATTGCCATTTGTGTGATTGTCTTTTTAGTCAACACAGGTTTTGAACTTTTTATACTATCTTTATATCTTTCTTCATATAAGAAAAAAATTTCAAATACGTTTTACTGTTACAAAATCCTAATTTTATTAAAATTGGCGTGTATCTCGCCATTATTATCTTTATATAATTTTAGTTAAAATAGTGTAACTTCCACAGAATTGTTGATAAACAAGATAAACACGTTTAGACATGATTTATTTATAGTAACAATACGATATTTGTTTGATTTGTGAAGTGTTATGTATAGATCGCTTTCAACGATGCAATTTATATAATATAATTATGATGATAGAAACTACTCACAACTTTTAGATGAAACTACTGTTTATGGATGTTATCGCGATTGAAATTAAACTACTGTTAACGAATTTTATATCACAATATATTGGTTACAGAGATTGCATTTATATCGAATGATCTAGAAACTACATTATTTATAATTATCCGAGGTTTCGGCTACTTTACAAGCACCGTGGTCATGGAAGACAATTCTGTTCTCACAATTTGTTATAGGTAACTGACATTTCAATTATAGTTGTCTATAATATCTAGTTTTAGATAAATAGATAACATGCAGTCAAATTTGATAAATATTTTTTATTTCGATTGAGTTTCAATTGCCGGCTTCTGGGTAGTCTTCCGGCAAGACAACCGACGATCTGGTTAAGATTGCGGCAAGCGGTTGGATGCGGGCAGCTCATCATCGGTCTGCGTAGAGAACCTAGGGGGAGGCCTATGTCCTGCAGTGAATGTATCTAGGTTGAGATGATGATAATGAGTAGAAGTTATTTCGAATATTTTTATATTATACCGAGCGGTAACACCTAACATTTAGGATCCCAAGTTCCGCTTTCTCGTCTTACCTTGACAGACTATTTATCTTTATTAGAAAAACTGCTAGCCGACCTTGCCTACCTTGACACTTCAAGGTGAGTAAGCGCCTATAAGCATCAAACAATAACACTTCTGTCGTCTCATATAACAACGTTTGTTGGAATACAACATTCTATCGTGGCATGGTTGGCAGTGACAATGTATTTCTTATAGAGATATACTTACATCTTGTAAAACTCTTGGCATCTCTAGTAGATTCAGCGAATAATAATCAGCGTCAACGAGATCGAATTATGCAAATTTATTTCGTCCCACGCTTCAGTTAGAAAAAAATTATAAAAGAAAGTTCTTTATTTCACTAATTTATGATATGATTACGATATGATGAGATTTACTGGGAATGTATACAAAAAAATTGTTAATATTTAAGGGTTCATTTTCATTGGTCATTAGACTCCTCATTCGGAGTGCGAGTCTTTTGTGCCACGATTTTCATTAGCCGATACATTGTCACAAAATTTGATTAGGATAAGATAGAAAATAATATTTATTATATCTTCCTACATAAGCCAGTATATATATATACCTAACAATATTTACTATATTAATATTTACCCAAAAGGCAATTGACAATTACAAAGAAACAAAGCGTTGTCAATCATGTCTATAATTATAATTTTGGTGTCGGGTTGGAAAGTCCTCATGGATAATATTATATTATTTATTAAACTTTCGCGATTTGTATAAATCATACAATTTTATTTAAACGGGTCTTATTCTTTTACTTCGGCTTCTAAATTAATTAAATATCGCAAATAAGACCCGTTTAAATAAAATTGTATAATCCTCATGGAGTCCCTCCGCCCTGGGGGAAGGCCGAAGGGGACTGTCAGACTCTTACTGATTAAAAACCAACCCGTGTTCCTCATGTACCCATGTGTCGGAGGGTCGGGTTTCACCGAAGCAATCCTCGCAACCCCCCAACGGGTATTGGCCCGCTAGATGGTCAGGCGAGCCCCGAACAAAACCCCCTTGGCGGCGGATGAAGGTGTTGGGCTCCACCGCCAAAACACCCAGTGGCCGCAGAGGATAGGGAGGATAGCAACGCAACACCGCATCGCCTCTTCCTCTGCGGCCCCACCGCGACGCAACGATGGTGCGCCCCCATTTGGTCGCGGGAGGTAGGGCGCACGGCAACGCAACACCGATACGCCTCTCCTCCCGCGACCGCACCCGACTGCGAGGGATAGACAGAACTGTCCCCCGGATCCGCACCTTGGGACGCATCCTACGCAAGCCTCACCCAAGCCCACGTGGAGCATCCCCTCCCGGGATCCTGCTGAGCTTCACCGTGGGTGTACCTGAAACTCACGGTTACTGTGCCCCCCCACCACAACAAAGTGGAGATCCTGCGTGGGGGGGTTGTCCCTGGAGCATTATATATTTTTATTATTATATATTAGAATATTATATTATATTAGAATATTATTGTTCAATTTCGGCACAATTTCTATAAATTGTAAAACCTCATTGCTGCCCTACCTGCCGCCGCCATCGTTATAGGAACCCTTTGGAACGTAAATATCATTCACGCGCAACAGTACTGTCTCCGCTGAAGAGCGAGAACGAAATGAAAAAGGCGCCAACGCGTGAACGCTGTTGGCGGAACGCGCCAAGATCCTTTGATGTGTGCACAAAAAACCGACACTATTCGGTTGGCCGGCCAACCGGCCAACGCGTTGGCCGGCCAATCTGCAACGTCGCCGCCAACTACACCAATTTAAGCCAGTATGTTGGGCCAATGTGTACAGCGGGCATTATACATATTTCAGACATCGTTATAGGTGAAGTTAAATAAAAAAATGCTCATAAAGTAAAAACTACAGGGCCTACATGATTCAATTTTTTATGGGACCAAATCGAAACTATTCCGCAGCAAAACAAAAAATAATCACGTAAATCGGTTTAGAAACCTCGGCGAAATCGGTGTACATACATCAAAAAAAAAATATAATATACTGGCCGAATTGAGAACAGGAGGTTCTCTTTTTTTATGTTTGAAGTCGGTTAAAAGTATAACAGCCACATAATAAATATATGTTTATCAATGTGAAATGAAATGTGAAGGATAATAGAAACTATTTACCAAATAAGATAGATTTTTATTCGAATAATTGTATTGTCAGAGCTAATTACAAAATAATTAGGTTAGATCCAATCACAACTACTTAGCTTGCCTTACTGGAGCAATTAACTGAATCAAGTGTTACTTAGCAGAAATCTTTTATAAACTAATGGAGTAGAAAACAAGCCACTTCAACCATTTACTTGACTCAACTACAGGATAAATACTGAGAGACTAGTTATATTTTTGTCGTCTTTGCTGAAATATTTATGAACTTGTTTCGCAAAAAATAATATAAATGTTATTAGCACTTACAATTATTTGTTTATGAAAAAATAAGTTATTATGAAAAAATATACTACTTAATACTACTATCATCATCATCCTAGCCGGTTGCGATCCAAAACCTAGGCCATGCAGCCGGTAGGAGGGGTCAGCCATCGCCAGCGCGGGGCTTCGCTGCATTGAGGCAGTGAGGCCCGTACTCGACGAGTGGCTGGAGAAACGACACGGCGCCCTCACCTTCCGGTTGACACAGGTGATAACCGCCCATGGATGTTTCGGCCGGTTCCTGCACCGCATTGGCCGGGAGGAGACGCCCGGGTGTCACCACTGCGGAGATCGCCGTGACCCAGTAGAGGACACGGCGCTGCACACCTTGGCGGAATGCCCTGCTTGGGCATCGCAGCGCCGAGACCTAGTCGCGGCGATAGGAGTGGTCGAACTCTCGCTTCGGACCTTGTTTCGTTTCATGGTTCGGAACGAGATGTGTTGGGACGCCGCCGCCTCCTTTTGTGAGACGGTGATGTCGATCAAGGAGGCGGCGGAGCGGGATAGAGGAACACCATGGTGGTTTTAGTGGGTAGTCCCGGCGCTTCTCGGCAAAAGTCATTTAAATATTTTATTATTACGATAATTTCTATTGCACCAATATAAACGTTCGCAAATGATGCATGTTTATGTTTATGAACAATAAAAACCTGCGTTGTAAACAAAAGCCTTTTTCCTTATCTAACACGTACATTACTCCGTCAAGCCATAGTAAGCCAATCAAAAACAGAAAGCCACCTAATCCAGAGCAGACCTGAAAACCGTCGGCGTTATCTCTATAAGTGCTTTTAGTAAAACCACATCACGTAAGTCAGCATTTCCCAAACTATGGGTCGCGAGCGAATATTGAGTGGTCCTGTATACGGAGATGCTGATTCTAATTAGGGTAGAATAAATAACACTGCGTTCAGTGCTGCCGTTTCTTTCCAGAAGGGAATCCTGATTTTTTTTTTTATAGTAATAGGCGGCAAACGAGCACACGGATTGCCTGATGGTAAGTAATTACCGCCGCCCATGGACACAAGCAACACCACAGGAGTCACAAGTGCGTTGCCGTCCCTTGGGGTAGGGTAAAGGGATAGGATAGGAGTGGGATAAGGGAGAAGGAATAGAGGATAAGGCCTTCGGCACTCCCCCTCACCGAACGAAACGCAACAGTTTAGGTACTGTTACTTTACGTCGATTTTCTGTGAGAGGGTAGTACTTCCCCTGGCGAGCCGGCCCATTCATGCTGAAATCAGCAAGGCTCTAACTATCGTGTATAATGTTACAAAATTAAATATTTAAGGTCCTCCTATTTTTTTGACGGTCAAACAGGTGGGTCTCAATATTGGAATTTTTGTTCGATGGGTCGGAGCTCATACAACTTTGAGAGCCAGTAACGTAAGTAATCAAGACAAAATATTATGTAAGTGTGTGCAGGCGCTCTCAAATTGTGTTGTTTTCTTACATTAAAGTATGAAGGTATTTCCAAGAGTGCGCACTTCACACTCCGTCATAAGCACACAAATATAATATGAGTAACATTTGGTGCTAATATCTCATTTCACGCAGTGAGATATATGCTATCAGGAGAGAGTTGCTCGCGTACTGAATTTTTATAACAGTTGTAGAGAATATGACTAAGATCGTTTTGTTGCATAAGGACAATTGCACTGGCTATTCTTACTAGCTAGATATCTATATAAATAATTAGAAAGGATTTACATACATCTTGTGGAACCAAATAACTGAAACTCTATTGCTCTCAGGAAGTGTAACACTTTTTACAATCTTATCGCTAGATTATACTATTACTGTCATGTTGACGTATATCTTCTATAATATAAAAATGAATCGCTGAATGTGTTGCTAAGCGCAAATCTCGAGGGCAGCTGAACCGGTTTCGCTAATTATTTTTTTATAATATTCCTTGAAAGAACCATCCCCATACGGGCATGGTTCTTACGGAGAGAAAAATAATAAAAAAACGAATCGACTGTTAGGCGGTACGAAGTTCACCGGGTCAGCTAGTGTTTAATTTTATACAATCGGAGTAACAAGTACCTTTACGTAAAATAAAACTAAAGCCTCAATGAGCAACATTTAATCTGTTCTTCGAAATAACGTTCGTACAAGCTCGCACTACGACCGCGATCAGAAACGAAACGAGAAGATATGTTAATTCTACAACCGTAATTATAGAACCACCGAAACTCAGTGAGAAAATACCGCCGTACGTAGCTGGAAAACAGAAAAAAGGTATTAGTTTGCTGTCAAACTATTTGAAACAATCTATTGTTTTTCGTGATGGGGAATAAAATATAATGTATTTTCGTACCATGGGTACCAAACAATGGATGAACGTACATGTTTATACTTTCTTTTTTAACTATACATACATATTGTTATACATAGAAACACCCAGACCAAGACAAACATCTATGTTCACGCACACAAATGTGTGACTTGAGTGGGAATCGAACCCACGATCTTTGGTGTGGCAGTCGATTACACTGCCGTTACGCCAACTGGTCGTCGAAATATTGTACGTTCAATCCTGAGAATATACGGATTGCTTCCTATGAACCAAATAATTTAATCAATATCATATTATCATCATATTATTGACGCGACAATAATAATTATTTATAATACATAACGCTCATAGCATGACTTGTCTTTTGCTGTTAGTAATAGATCGGTAAAGTTTGCTTAACTTTGATTGCACAGGTCATTACTTGGATTTACATTCGAATACTGACTAAACTGCCTCCGTGGTCCAGTGGATAGCGTATGCGACTGCTGATCGGAGGTCCTGGGTTCGATCCTGGGTGGGGCAAAAGTGTTACTGGGTTTTTCCGAATTCTCAATAGCAGCACAGAGACAGAGTCTGGTGATGTGCCCGGTAACGGCAATAGACTCGCCCCCTATTACGTGGGACCTAAAAATTCATGGCGAATTGTGGGTGTAACATTACACCTCTGCCTAACCCTTCGGGGATACAGGCGTGAGTCTATAAATAATATCTAGAATGTCCAGGCAATTCAAACAAGCTTTTACTTTCAAACTTCTCTATTTTAGTTTTGTTGGTTCTCTTTTAGATTTCGCATGCATAATATGGAATCCCTTTTACCATTGTCACTCCTTTCGTATTGAAAGAGTTCAAAAGAAAGTTATTAAAGCTTTGGGTTACCGCTGTAACCATCTATACAGATCTTATGAAGATTCGCTTAAGCGCCACAATTTGACTTTACTCAGTGACTGTAGAAAATATTTTGACCAAGTTTTCCTTTATAAAACTATTAATAATTATATAGATTCGCCTGCTATCTTGGAGAAAATTGCTTTCAGAGTGCCCAGACCCAACTCACGTTTAAATCCACTATTTTCAGAACCCTTATAATTTATAGTGGCAACAGCTTCTTTAGACGCAGTGTTAATGACTACAATAATCAATTTACTGATTTGGATCCAAACATGCTTGAATACAGACGTGAAATTAAAGAAAAGTTGATGTTGACTGATCAAGCAGTAACATAGATTAATAATGTTTGATTGGATGCTAGCTATTTATGTATTGCTTACTCAAATATACTGTATAAGTATACCGCTACGTCAACTTCATAATTTTTGTTAATTTCTAAGAATCTCTCGAACTTGTATAGCTTTCTTTGTATTCTTCTTGTGATAACTATGGCATTGTATGTTCTATTCTATCCATAACAATTTTAATTTAATTTAAATTTAAATGGAACTCTAGGTCTTTGTTCAATACTTATTTAGTTACAATTGGATTGTAAATAACTGTGTTTCCTGAATATAAATAAAAAAATAAGTAAAATAAAATAAAAATAATAAAACATAAAAATTTAATACGTTAAAGCGCTACTATGTCCCGCCCATGGCGCTTTCAACATTATTATAAACCTATTACAGTTTTTCGCAGTCCACTGTTAGACTAAGGGCCTTTGTACACGGTAAGAAAATACGCCGGGCCTACGCAAGAATTCGTGTCGTAACTAGAAAATAACTGTGTACACTGCTCGCAGCGGTGCACGAAAAAAATGTTGTCTGCGGAAAACACGACGCGACGTACGTTGTTGCGGAGCGATGGGGGGCGGAGTAGTAGGGTTCAGCCTCATTTTTCTCTTGTATAATTGGATGGACCCAGTAAAGTCTCTTGTCTTGTGTTTCCTTTCTCATTTTGTTATAATAATAATATGCAATTATCATTATTTTTTGCTTTGTAGTTAACAATTTCATAAATAAACGAAAATGATTATCAGACTTGTTATTACTTGCGTGCCCTGCGCCCAACTGACGACTGCACGAAAAAAATCGTGTCGTGTACACGTTCCGATTGGTCTTGTCTGCGGAAGACACGAAAAGGTTTCGTGTGCAGAACAGACAAAATTCTTGTCGTGTACACTAAGAATTTGTCTTGTCTTCCGCAGACACGGTAAAATTTATTACCATGTACAACCGCCCTTAGGTTTCTTTATTTTCGTTAGAATAACATTAAGTTCAACAGGAGGATTTAGCCTACTATACTGCGAATAATGAATGGGACAGGACAAAGTGGAAGACCTAGGCGGACGTTCTCTGACCAGATTGGAGACATCCTAAAAAAAGGACAGGTCAGAAGTACCCTAAACAGAAGAGCATGCATGAGAAACTTGATGGGAGTGAATGAAGCAAGAGAGGTATGTCAGGATCGTTGCAAATGGTGTTCCGTAGTCTCTGCCTACCCCTCCAGGAAAACAGGCGTGAGTCTATCTATGTATGTATGTACTACGAATACCACACTGGCCAAACGAGTTAGTACAGGGTTCAATGTAAAGTTTTCTGTCTCTTGGCAAATATACTATTTGTTTCGTGTATTTTAACTTAGGTGCCTCTTACGACACAATGGAATGAGATGAGGTAGTGGGTACATGTTGTATTTTTAAACCGTCACAATACCGACCTAAGCTTATGTCTTACACACGGAAATAAATAAGATAAGCTTACTTTTTAGGGTTCCGTAGTCCACAAGGAACCCTTATAGTTTCGTCATGTCCGTCCGTCTGTCCGTCCGCAGCCTAGCTCAAAGACGCCTGGTGCTAGAAAGCTGATATTTGACATGAATATAGACATAAGATATTGCAACAAAACTGTAGAATAAAATTTAGGAAAATATTTTTTTTAAGGGTATCTCCCCTACATATACACCGCTATTTTTTAATTAGTACAAAAAATTTAATGGGGCTCTAGGCATCTTTAACTAATCATATATATGTATGTAAAAAATAAAAATACTAAGTTCCAAAACTGTCCCAAAACTGTCCACAAAAATACGTAATGTTTGGTAAATGCATAACTAAATACTATGTTGTCGTAGTAATTTTACGCGCCACTACTCCATTGATAAATTTGTGCAAACTCGAAGCTCGCCACCCCCTGTCCCTCTGCGCGCGCGCCGCAGTGCTAAATTGAAGGCGATACCGAGCGGATGTTTTTTCGCGGAAGCAGTTATTTTTTGTTTACGTTTGCCCAACGGGATGGCTTATTAGTTCACATCACGCGAGTGCAGCTATGCGTTTGTACAGGGAAGTGTTTGGAAGCCAGTGGATCGGTCGAGGCGGGTCGTAGCTTGGCCTCCATGCTCACCACTGTGTACAAAAGTGAGCCGTTGTGAGTGTGAGCGTCGAATAATTTAAACAGTGCATATTGGACGCTTTTGACGCAGTGAAAAGTCAAAGCTTACTTATCTCGTTAAAAAACAATTAAATAAAACGTGCTATGTATTAACCATAGTGATGGATATTTCGAAGAACAATTGAAATACTTGTAAGTAAAGTAAATATTACCTACTTAACTAAATAATAATTTGATGCGGGCGGCTCAAAATCGGTCTGTGTGGAGAACCTTGAGGGAGGCCTATGTCCAGCAGTGGACGTCTCTAGGCTGACGTGATGACGATTTAATAGTAATTGTAAATAGCAGCCGATTCTAACTTCATAAATACGCCAAAATTACTCTTTTCTTTTATTACGGAATACTTTCTTTTATTTTGATATGACGTGTTTGCTTTCTAATTACATACCTACCTCCGTATTTAATTACTTGTAAAACGGTAAATTTTGCCGGTCCTAAGACAGGATGAAGTATGAAGGAGTGGGTAGAATTTAAAAAAATAAAAAATATCTACCTACACTTATTATTTTGCTTCATTTTATTGTCTACGGCTACCTGCATTATAAGTGCGACGGAAAGAATGCGTAAGAGTAGGACGGAAAGTAAGTACTATCAATGAAGTGTGAATGGATTGTAAAATATGTCTATGATTTGGGTGAGATTTTCTACAAAAAAAAAATGATTATAACTTTGTTATTTATAGATATTATGAAATTCTTACGTCACTTATATGATAATAATGTCTTCGCTAATATGTCCTTAAAGTTTTTGTACTAATTAAAAAATAACGGTGTATAGTGGGGTTGAATTTTTTTTTGATTGAGTACCCCATCATGTGGGGTATCATTGGATAGGTTTTAAATAAATATTATTAGTTTGCTCAAATAATTTTTCGATCAACTGATTGGTTTGTCAAATATCAAGCTTTGAAGTGAAAAAAAATTGTTAGACTCAAGTGTCCCCCCCCTCTACCGGCTAAACTATTAATTTGGAAGAAGTGAAAAAAAATCACAAATGTAGTACATATAACGAATTTAAAAGGAAAACTATCTAGGCTAATTAGATATCACTAGTTTACGAGTAATCGTCGGTTAACTTATAAATACCTATTTCTGTGAGTTTACATTGGGCGCGCTGGCTTAATCTTAAAGATATACGTACTTTGGTATGTAATGTACTACGGTACTACGTATGTAGGTATAGTAGTAGTATATCTTGGAAACCACATTTTATGTTTACAATACATAACGGGATACATACCTAGTATTTTTCTAAACAAATCTTAAGTTCTTATGTGTTATTAAAATTATTTTTTCAGCAAAATAAACAGTCGGATTTGTTGTACATTAATACCCTTTGCAGCAAGTCATTATGGGCAACTACGGAACCCTACATTGCGCGTGGCCTGACACGCACTTGGCCGGTTTTAAAGATGGCCCGTATAGGGGGCATTAAATCATTGATACAAAGAAAAATCAAAATTGAACAATTTGTATGTCATAAAATGTGTTATTCAGCTGGGTAACGAACTGATGACTAGCGGCGCAGCCCCAAACGGCAAGGTATCTGTTTAAATTAAATAATGCCACGGTTAAAACAAAGAAAAATACTAACTTATAATAACAACTTTAATATTAGGGAGACTTTCATTTCCTTTATAATCTGTCGAATTAATAGGTTAGGTACACGTGTATTGAATATCTTGTGTAAAAAGTTACGTTAGAAGAGAATTATTATGTAAAAATATAAATGATTCACTTAAACGGTTCTATATAAATATTTTTTATACTGGGCCTGTAACTCGCAGTCAAATATAAAGCTTCTCGTTCACCTTGATACAAAATAATCGTTCTTCTTGTAGTGCCTCTCCAACTAGTAAAGGTTGGCAGTCAGCTCTGCATATTTAATTCGATCTCTGGCGAGACTAAAAAGTTCTGCCGCTCTCGTGATCCCAGTCCACTCGCGTATATTGTGCAACCACGATTTCTTTCTCCGACCAACTGATCTTTTGTCGGCGACTTTGCCCATCATTATGAGTTGCAGGATCTCATATCTGGGATGCCTAAGCACATGGCCCAGATAGGCAACTTTCCTTCTTTTGATGGTCTGCATAAGTACACGCTTTCTGCCAGCTCTTCGGAGAACTTCCGCATTGGTCACCCTGTGCGTCAGCTAATAGACAACATGCGCCTATAGGTCCACATCTCGAATGCTTCTATACGTTTCCGGAATTGCTCTTTGATAGTCCAGGCCTCACATCCGTATAGAAGTATGGGCCATATGTAACATTCCAGTAGTCGAGTACACAAAGACATCTTAAAGTTGCGACTACAAAGAATTTTCTTCATGCTGTTGAATGCACTACGAGCGATTTCAATACGGGTTTTTATTTCGAGATCATTGTCCCAGGTTTCAATCACCCATGTGCCTAGTATTTGTATTTACGCACCCGCTCCAAGCGTGTACCATCTACAGTTATATCAGGAGTAGCTGTTTCATGTTTTAATATTACCATGATCTTCGTCTTGGAGATATTCATACTGAGACCGGCTCTCAGGCTGTACTCATTTAAGCCTTAAATAACTATTATTTTATAATAAAAAATATTAAATAATCGTTATTTAAGGCTTGCTTTAGAGAAAGATAGACTTTAAGACTTACTTATCGTTACTTGTTTGTTACCACAACGTGGTAAATATCGGGAGTGTGTCGAGCAGGGTAGCGTACCTTATACTCAGAATATCCAAGCGGTATTCGCTGAAGGTAATACAGGTATACGCTCCGACCTCGACGCACCCCGATGAGGAAGTGGAAGCCATGTACATGGCTTCAAAACCCATTACACCGTGGTCATGGGAGATTTTAACGCGAAACTGGGCAAACGCGACGGTGATGAGCTGAGAGCGGGGCAATTTGGTTATGGGCCTCGGCATTCCCGGGGTCACTTGCTGGCTAGCTTTATGGAGAAGGAAGGACTCTATATGATGAATTCCTTCTTCAAGAAGCGAGAATGCCGCAAGTGGACCTGGGTAAGTCCAGACGGTGCCACCAAAAATGAGATCGACTTTATCATGTCGACGAAGAGGCAGATATTCAATGATGTCTCCGTGATCAATTCGCTTAAAGTGGGGAGCGATCACCGAATGGTAAGAGGCACATTGAATATCTGTACAAGCCTTGAACGGTCGAGGTTGATAAAGTCCACGCTCCGACCGGCACCGGTTCATATCCAAAACCCCGAGAGCTTTCAGCTCGAACTCAAGAACCGTTTCGAATGCCTGGGCGAATGCGTAGATGTGGAAGAGTACAGTTACGAGTTCGTGGATGCTGTCCGTACAACAAGGGCTAAATTGTTTAAGCCCCAGAAAAGCAAGAGAACCAACAAGATCTCGGGTCCGACCCTCGAGCTGTTAGAGGAAAGGCGCAAGATGGTTCTGCTATCCTCCGACGACATGCCGAAATATCGGCACCTGAACAGACAGATCTCTAAGTCTCTGACTCGCGATCTCCGCCAATACAACACGAAATGTGTTCGTGAGGCGATCGAGCAGAATAAGGGATCCAAAGTGTTCCAGAGGGATCTGTCTGTTGGGCAGAGTCAGCTGACAAAGCTGAAAACGGAGGATGGCAGAATCGTATCGTCCTAGCCTGAGCTCTTTGAGGAGATTGAAAGATTCTATGGACAGCTATACACGACAACGCAACAACCCGCAAGTACTCCAGCGTCAGACTCTAGAGCTGGATTGACCTGACACTATACCGAAGATATCCCGGTCGTCAGCGTGCACGAGATTAGTGTGGGTCTCAAACAGCTCAAAAACAACAAGGCGCTGAGTGATGACGGAATTACGAGCGAGCTTCTGAAGGCCGGCGGTACACCCGCTAGAGAAGCCCTTCGGAAGCTATTTAATTCCGTCATTTTCGAGGGTAAAGCGCCACAGGCGTGGCAAAGAGGTGTGGTGGTGCTTTTCTTTAAGAAAGGGGATAAAACGTCTACAAGCTGTTTTCGAGGGTCATCACGAATCGTCTCGAGAGCAAGCTAGACGACTTCCAGCCTCCCGAACAAGCCGGTTTCCGTAAAGGCTACAGTACCATAGACCACATACATACGCTGCGGCAGATTATAAAGAAATCCGAGGAGTATAACCAGCCTCTATGCTTGGCGTTTGTGGACTATGAGAAAGCCTTCGATTCGATCGAAACCTGGGCGGTGCTACAGTCTCTCCAACGGTGCCGGATTGACTACCGATATATCGAAGTGCTGAAGTGTTTGTATGAAAACGCCACTATGTCAGTCCGCCTCCAGGACCAGAGTTCGAAACCTATTCAACTCCAGCGAGGGGTGAGACAGGGGGATGTCACATGTTCACCACATGTTCAACAAAGTCTGCTGTGTGTGAACATGTGGAACAAGGACCCAACCACTACCTGCGATTTGATGAACCACAGATACTCGCAAAAGAACATCGTTTTCTTCCAAGGATGATACGAGAGGCTATTGAAATTAAAAAACACCCTAATTTCAATAGGGAAGATGGTTGGAATGTTCCTCCAGCTTGGGACCCTGTCATAAGGCTAATAAAACCCAAGAAGGACAAAGTCACCAGAAGACCTAAGGACACTGTGAGCTCATTCTGCGTAAATAGTAACACCAGTAGTTGAAAATGTTCGGGTACTTTGAGATAACTTATACATTCAAGAAAAAGACAAATATCACCTCAGTCTGCTTAGAACATGAATTCTGTAAAGAATTCGAAACGTCGGCTAGTAATAAATTAAAAATATAGTTTCTAGATCTTTAGTTTCAAATGTAATAACTTAGTGAAACCAATACAACGTGATAAAATCCGTAAACTGTAGTTTAATTTCAATATATAAAAGTGGTCCATCCTCTCCGCAGTATTTTTCAAATAGTTGTGTTTCATTATTTATATCGCTGGTGACAAGCCCCGAGTACTTCTAAAAGCACAAAAAATAAATAATGAATGAGTACTTGGTGTGTTGTGTTATTTGTTATTATTCTGTTCGTTTTTGTGTAGTTCTTTGATGAAAGTGAACACTTGCAGAATGTGAACATCGCTTTTAGTGAAAATAGTACTTTAAAAGTCATCTCACTTAGTTTTGAGAAACTTGTTTTATCAGTTCTTATTACTTAGAAATTCAGTAGTTACATAGACATGTTGATAGACAAAATTAAGGACCCAGCTTTCAATACTAATATTATTCTATATTATATTAATATAATGTTGCTCGTTGATTGAAAAAGCAACAGATGTCCATCTCGATTAAACTTTAGCCTAGTGGAATTGTATAGAAAAGTAGCTAGAGAAATAAAGCGTATCATTTCGCCTTGGAACCCAGGGACCACTTTCTGGTCTTACTAGACTTTGATTCTTAAGCTCCATGTTAGATAATATCGGTACCTAATACTAATTTATGGCAATGCTATTATTGAAGTAGTCCTAACAGGCAATTGAATAACGACAAACAATTGTAATGACGAGAAATAGAACCTCGCCGATAATATTCAGAAGCACCACGTGTTCTTTCGAAGAACACGAAGATTAATTATTGTCTGTAAATCTGTGCCAACGTAGCTGACAAATTGGATAAGAGCCTATTTGCATTTATCAAAACAAACGATAAAGGTGAACGTTTGCTTATAAGCATGGATGATACAACGAAAATTAATAATAAAGCTCTTAGAGTGTGCTTGTTTGGTGGTTGAAGGCGCTAATCTTAGAAACTACTAGTTCCATTCGAATGGTTACTTTTCCGCTGGATAGGCCATAGGGTGATCGAGGAGGGCTATAACATCACCCTATAAGCCACGGGTGTGGAGCAGTAGCTCTTAAGAATTCCCTATACAATGTTCATATAATTTTCGGTACGTATCAATAGCGCCCAATGTTACTTTTGATAATACTAATAGGCAGTTGTTGTAACCAGGCGAGCGCATATCTATGTGGCCTCACGTTGGGTGCCAATAGCTCCATAAATGCTAAAACGGGACATTTGTAACCACTCTAAGTGGTCATGTTGTCCCAAACTAGACAAATCCTGACTATACTGTGGCACCCAGACAAAAAAAATATCCGTGTGGAGACGGCTTAAGAATATAAAGTATCACCATGCCATTTTCATGCAAGGACATTTAGTATTTTTGGAAAGACACAGAAATTCGAAAACCATATTGCAACCCGTCTGGTTGGCGTGGTATTTTTTTTTTATAGTCTTACGCTTGTATCCCCGAAGGAGTAAGCAGAGGAGTAATATTACACCCATATTTCGCCATGAATTTTTAGGTCCCACGTAATTGGGGGCGAGCCTATTGCCGTTATCGGGCACATCACCAGACTCCGTGCTGCTACTGAGAATTCGGAAAAACCCAGTAACACTTTTACCCGGCCCGGCAATCGAACCCGGGACTTCCGATCAGCAATCGCATACGCTATCCACTCGACCACGAAGACAGTGGTATATTTGCCCAAATCCTTCTATTCACTCACAATGCTATTGTGAAGAAAACTTAGAGGGGCCTATATGCAGCAGTGAACTACGCAAGGCAGTATAATCATGTAATAAATAATTTAAAAAATATATATTTCTCGGCGTGGTGGTCAGTCCCACTAGCTACGAGGTCAACACACAAGCCGTTCGCACATAACCCATACGTACCAATAAAATAACTAATGTCAATAACGAGCTCTAGCTTGTAACAGTTACACGTGGACTTGCCTAAATAACTCATACGTACCAATAAAAGAACTAATTTCAATAACGAGCTCTAGCTTGTAACAGTTACACGTGGACTTGCCTAAATAACCCATACGTACCAATAAAAGAACTAATGACTATGACGAGCACTAGTTTGTAACAGTTACACGTGGACTTGCCTAAATAACCCATACGTACCAATAAAAGAACTAATGTCAATAACGAGCTCTAGCTTGTAACAGTTACACGTGGACTTGCCTAAATAACCCATACGTACCAATAAAAGAACTAATGACTATGACGAGCACTAGTTTGTAACAGTTACACGTGGACTTGCCTAAATAACCCATACGTACCAATAAAACACTGCGCAATTCCTCCTTGACGACGCAGGCAATCTTGTATCAGACTCAGAAGACCTCAAGAATATGTGGCGCAAATACTTCCAGAGCTTACTAAATTGCTCTGAACCGGTGCAGCCAGCTATCCCTAACTTAGAGACAAACGATAACACGGTCTTGGCTCCATTGACGTTTGAAGAAGTCAGGAAAGCGATAATGAGGCTGAAGAATAACAAGGCTCCGGGCATAGATAATTTACAGGCCGAGGTATGGAAATATGGTGGAGGCGCCATTCAAATAAGATTATATCAGCTACTGGACAAGATCTGGTCTTCAGAACAACAGCCACATGAATGGAGTGTGGGCGTCATCTGTCCTATCCATAAAAAGGGGTGTAGAAAGACCTCTCAAATTACCGCGGCATCGCTCTTCTTCCAACAGCGTATAAGGTGTTATCCTACGTGCTACTAGACAGACTGGAACCGTATGCGGAAAAAATTGTAGGTGATTATCAGTGTGGGTTCCGTCGTAATCGCAGCACAGTGGACCAAATTTTCCTTCTGAAGCAGCTGATGGAAAAGAGATGGGAATACGCGCAGAACATTCATTCACTGTTCGTAGACTTTAGAAAAGCCTACGACAGTATTGATAGAGACTCACTGTACGCCATACTCAGCAACTTTGGCATACCACGAAAACTTGTCACCCTACTTAAGGTAGTTACAAAAACCAGTAGGATGCGTGTCAGGGTCGGAGGGGAACTCACTGAAGAGTTTGAAGTGATAACCGGACTAAAGCAAGGAGATGCGCTGTCACCTATGCTGTTCAACCTAGCACTAGAACATGTCATCCGAAAAGTCATGACACTGGACGTCGGATTGCATTTGAATGGCCAGCATAGGGTTATTGGATACGCTGACGACCTAGCACTATTGGGTGAAACAAAAAAGGAAGTGGAAGTCTTGGCTGAAACTCTGGCATTAGAAAGCGCGAGGGTTGGGCTGGAAATCAACCATGACAAGACGGAATATCTCCACATGAAACGCTATAAAAACACAAGGCGGAAGCGTGAAGACCTACGCTTTGGAGATGTTTCGTTCCGAGGTGGTGCCAATTTTAAGTATCTGGGGTGCACTATCACGGACACAAATACAAGGGAAGAGGAAGTCGACATCCGAATCCACAACGCTCTCCGATGTAGTGCAGCCCTGCATAAGGTGTTGGTGTCCAAGCTATTGAGCAGGAAAACCAAAATACGCATATACAAAACCGTCATAAGACCTATTTTAATGTATGGTAGCGAGGCGTGGACACTAACCCTTAAGGAAGAAGAAAAGCTTTTAGTGACGGAGAGGAAAATCATGCGTAAGATTCTTGGCCCAACCCAAAGAGAAGATGGCGCTTGGAGAGTCCGAAAAAATTACGAAATCGAGACGCTAATCGCCGAACCAAACATCATCGGGGAAACAAAGGCCCAGAGACTCCGCTGGTTGGGCCACCTAGAGAGAATGGATGGCGGTCGTAGTGTCAAGAAAGTATATCTTGGTACTCCGATCGGCCGCCGACCCGTTGGCAGGCCTAAATACCGGTGGAAGGACACAGTTGAGCGGGATTTGCAAGAGCTCCAGGTTACAGACTGGAAGGGGGCAGCACAAGATCGAAATAAATGGCGTTTTCTTGTATCGGAGGCCAAGACCCACTTCGGGTCGCTGCGCCAGAGGAGTAAGTAAGTAAGTACCAATAAAAGAACTAATGTCAATGACGAGCACTAGTTTGTAACAGTTACACGTTGATTTTCCGAAGTACACTTGAACCGCAGCCAGCTCACTCACGTTCTTGCCCTCACTGTGGAATAAACATACATTCATATTATAATCAATGAGATGAAGATAAAGCCAAAGATGGGACAGTAATTGAAAAATAAAACTAACAAAAAGAATATAATTTTTGATGAAAGGTGCTAAATGTCAACGGTAAGATGTAAAGATTTTAATATATGAGGTGGGCCATCATCATGAGAAGTAGCGCGAAATTTTGCTGATACGAACCAATGAGTTTTTATTTCTCTCGTACGTGCGTAGTATAAGCTAAGCGAAAAGTCATTTAACATTATTCATTTCACCGAAATTGCGCCTCAGTTTAAGAGGGACTTTCGCACTAAACATTACTCTTGTGTCTTAAGGAAAAATCTCGAAACCCATTGACCCACCAAGTGTGAGACAATGTTGTTGTAACTAATGGCCTCCTAAGGAATCAACGGCAAACCTCTTCTTAACTGCAGAGAGAAGTATCGTTCAAGTTTTAGTCGACAAACAGAGACACATCAGAGGGCCAATTCTCGACGGCAAACTTGGTCTTAACTGCAGAGAGAAGTATTTATTAAGTTTTTCGTCAACAAACAGAAACACACCAGAGAGCCAATTCTCGTATAGTTCAAAGTGCCGTTTCGATTTAATGTCAGTGTCATACTTATGGCATAGATCGTTTTTTTATATTTATTTATATATAGTCTCACGGCTGTATCCCCGAAGGGGTAGGCAGAGGTGTAATATTACACCCACATTTCGCCATGAATTTTTAGCTCCCACGTAATAGGGGGCGAGCCTATTGCCGTTACCGGGCACTTCACCAGACTTCGGGCTGCTACTGAGTATTCGGAAAAACCCAGTAACATTTTTGCCCGACCCTGGAATCGAACCCGGGACCTCCCATCAGCAGTCGCATACGCTACCCACTGGACCACGGAGGCAGGCATAACAGTATTCTCCTCCTACTGACAGCGTCTTAAACAGAGCGTCAAACTATGTTTCAACACCGCACCATTTATGTCAAATGAGACGATTATGACTTGATTATGACATTAAGTTAGCAGAATAGCAATTTTGAGTTAGTACAAAAGCTAATCGCCTTTCGTTCATAATATAGTGTCGATGTCAGATATAATACGAGAATTGGCCTTCTGAGTGTTTCAAGTAGGTTATTTTTTGGATTCCATTAAGATTTCGCTTTACATTGTCTACTATTATAAAATTGAACATAATCTATAGCTTGTCGGTAAACACAATATTACCAAATATTTTATACAAGCCTTATTTGTTTGGTATCTGGTAAAAATATTGGTGAATCATTGCTGAGATTACCCTTTGAATGAAATAACAATAAAACGTTTTTCATAGCGTCAAGTTATGATCCGTTCATCAAGCAAAACCCTGGACTATCAAAACATTCATTGACTCTTTGTTATCAAAACTGTTATTTGCTTTCATTGTAGCGCATTATTTTATGAGACTAATTATTATTTATTATTTTATATAATATAAATGAAATCAAAACAAAGATTGAATGAATCCTATTAGAATTCGATATTTTACTAATAAAGCCATTATACAGTATTAGGTTACAAACACCGTACCTTTCACAAGGTACTTAACTGAATCGAAAACTAAGCAGCGCGTACTATGGCATCCGAATAACTGATAAACAATCTTATTACCAATACAAATAGATTTGACAAATCTACAAGTTCGTCGCATTAAAAATGTTGTGAATGGTAATCCCACTAGTCATGCAATGTATATGTATCTATTTATCAGAATGCGTATAAAATGTTGACAAAGCTATAGCTTCAAGATAAAAGCTGAATAATGCTATAATGTACCTAAACGAACTATTATTTTTTCTTCAATTTAAGGTAAAACTAAAACCTACGTCCACGAGCTCTTACTTATATGCGCAAGTTAATAAAATTAATATAATAATAACAATATAGTACCACATATGGTTTCTAGAAGGTCCATGTCCAGCAGTGGACGTGTCTAGGCTGACACGCTTACATACACTTTTAGGAACAGATGTCCTATTTGAGTCCAGTAGCTTCAGGTTGATTCATAAAGAAAAGTCAGTCTCACGAAAACAGACTGTATATATTTTCAAGGCCCCAATATTTCACTTAGTCTATACTATACTCTATATATATATATACTCTATAAGTTTATAACAGATCAGGTGTGTTAAGGAAGCGAGGTGTTAATCTGGACTGAATATAAAATAAACTTAAAAGATGAGGATTGTGTAGATGACACTTTACACTTACATAGCTATGCACGCGCACTTACATAGTATGTATGTGTGTGTGTCCCTACACACTCAACACCATCTAGTCTCAAGCTAAACAGAACTTGTGCTATGTATTGCTACTTAACCTAATCTAACCTCGGGATCGCTGTCATCAGAGAGGATGTATAAGCATAAAAATATACCTACCTACGTTTAAAAAAAATCCTCTACATAAAATATATTATTCATAAGGCTAAGGCAGCGAAAGCTGAGTGGAGAGAGACTGACAAACTGCTATGCAGAGGGTCTCGGATTCGAATCCACGGCACGCACCAATGACTTTTCGGAGTTAAGTGCGTATTAAAATTGTTAATTATCGCTTGCTAAACGGTGAAGGAAAACCTCGTGAGGAAACCTGCATGTCTGAGAGTTCTCGAAAGACATGTGAAGTCTGCCAACCCGCACTAGGCCAGCGTGGTGGACTATGGCCTTACCCTTCTCATTGTGAGAAGAAGCCCATGCCCAGCAGTGGGACAGTATAAGGGGCTGATGATGATTCATAAGGCTTAGACCTTGAAAGTTAAATTAAAATTGGTATTTAAAGCATTCGGTCAAGATTTCAAATTGATATCGCAATTATATTGAAATACCAATTATAAAGTTGAACTTAACATCGGAACGCAAAGTTGATTGCCTCCGTGGTCCAGTGGATAATGTATGCGACTGCTTATCGGGGGTCCCGGGTTCCATTCCCGATTGACTTTCAAAACTTTAAAAAATACTGTTGCACTAATCTCTTGAGCTAAGCGTCAGATTATGCAAAGGCACGTCTAGGACGTTAGGATGAAAGCATATACATCTTAATCTGACGCGCTTGAGTATCCCAAAATGGCGAATTCTTTTTGCACGTTCTAATAGTGACCACGAGCTTGCGTCACGCCCAAATCGTCAGATTAATCAATGAGAGCCTTTTGCTTAGGTTCACTTAACATCCCCTTAGAAAATCTGACATGCTCGATTAATTTTCTTATTTTTGCATTTAAAATCTTTTGTACGACCACCTCCGTTATGCAAACGATCAGATTAACATTCCTACTTTATTATAAATACGTTGGACATGGATGCTATCATTATCTGACGCGAAATTCCTTCATGGGCTCCCCTACTATGACCGATGCCTGACAAACTTATAATTCTTTTTGCTAATGGATTTTAATGGTTTCCTCACTGAATTGTGGATTTTGTTGCCCGTATTTGATCTGAATGATGATGTAATTTTCCTAAGAACAAGACGAAGAAAATTTCTTTCGTTTTATCAAGTAACAGGATAATCAGTAGAAAGAAACAATTAGCCTTAATACGTAGGATCGTGCTATACCAATGAATGTTCCACCAGTGTATATTTTTTTAAAACAAAGTCCAAATGGACTAATTGAAAGTGATGACGATATTATATCCATCAGTGGGTTTTTGAGGTACACTTTATTTTTATTCCCCACCGTAACTTATGACATAATTGTAAATAATAAAGATACAAATAACTACAACGTATCACTGCTGAATAAATGGAACCAAATGACATAATTTAAATGCTGCCTCCGATTCAGACTTTTACAAAATGGCATGAATCAACGCTCAATCCAACAGTTACATTTGTGACATCAAAAACCAATAGGCCAACATCCTTTAATGCAATATGTAACCTTTATTAGTCCGTATATTGACACCCTCAATGAAAAAGATCGTAACTCATATTTTGTAACTTTACAGGAGAGCGCGTCAAAGATTCAAAAAAATCTCAATCAATTCTGTTAAGTCCTAGTGCCTTGAAACTAAAAACCTGAGGGGATATTTAACATTTACATATGATTAGTGTATTAGTAACTTACGTAGTTTATTAGTTTTTTGAGTTACAATCATATTACACGGGGTAAACATTATAATGTGACATTGTATCTCAAGACTTACAATGCAAATTTGCATGGTATATTACACTTTGCAATAAAAAAATATTGTAAGTCTGAGATTCAATGGCTCAAATATATAATATTATTAATGATAGGCCAACATACTAGCGTGTAACTAAATATACCCTTTTATCATCTTCATTGGATGTCATTTTACAATTTTCTACTACTGGCTAAAATCTTAACGCGAATGAATTCTGATACAGGGATGAGCGCATAAAAAGGAGAATTTTTTGTTTACCGTGGATATGATTGTAACTCAAATTCACTAAAAAGTGAGTTACGATGTTTTTCATTGCAGGTGTCGATATATTTAATAAAATATCTTATAATTTCTAATTAAATGACCCATAAAATACTTAGATCAAACTTGTTGAAATAAGCCTGGGTTTTAAGAAAATATACCGTTCTTCTTATTAAAGTAGCAAACAAGATTGTAAGATTCAATGAACATAAAATATTCAGCATTCAAATAGTGACATCACAATGTTTGTTTAACGTTTTGCAATTTAGAAATACAATTTAAAATATTCAAATTCTCTGCAGTTTATAAATAGGAATAATATTTTTTATTAGATGATAAGTTCATTTAAATTTAATAAGCGTTGTTTCATTAAATATAATAATGATATAGAGATTGAATTAATGTTAGCAGAGAAAGAAAATAGTAATGAATGTGATAGAAATCAAAGAAGATGTTTCTGGGTAAGATTTCATCTGAAATGTCATCAGTCAAATATATCAAAATCAGTTCTGCAATAACACCGGGCTTCATTAAGGATCCTCATTCAGATCACAATTAGTCTCAGAATTAGGTCAGGCGTTGCTGATGCCAAACTCTTACAAATTATCGAACAATGACTGAACTACCTAAATAATGTGACTCTATTTGTCTTAAAGTTTCTTTCACGCGTTGTATATTAAAGGTATTTTTTAAAATTTGCGTTGAGAATTACTTCGAGATTCCTTATTAGTATCTAATAATAAATTTGGCTTTAAGTCTCAAAATATAGTGGCAACGTTATAATTTATTATCTGAATAAGGGCTTGAACAAATCCAATAATTAAGAGTAAACTTAAACGTAAGTAACCAACTTTAGGTTAAACAACTAATTACACACAACTAACGTCAAGTTTTCTTTTAAGAGACACGCACAAATTCTCCTTAAGTATTAGTTCTTTTTAAATTCCTATTAAGTCTGTTTCTTTGAACAGCTTAGAACGCAACAGACGCGATCATTTGAACAAAATTTAATATATTGTTTCATAAATATTTTTTGTTATTCAATTTAGTTTAGGTAACACTTTAATTATTTTTTCAGCGAACTAAGAAATAATCACAGTTTCTAAGAAATACATAAAGCATTAATTTGCTATTTAAGATCAAAGCTTAAAGTTATGTAAGACTAGTGCTTTATATAATAACAGTTTGTTGCTACTGAGAATTCGGAAAAACCCAGTAACACTTTTGCCCGACCCAGGAATCGAACCCGGGACCTCCGATCAGTAGTCGCATACGCTATTTATTATATTATTTTGATATTTTTTATTTAACATGATATTTTTGATTTCTAGATGTATCGAATTTACAAAATTGTTTATTTTTTATTATTTTGATATTTTTTATTTAATATGATATTTTTTATTGTAATTATAATTTCCACTTCGTTTCTTTTCCTTCACGAAAAGTAATTGTCAAGTATTCTTCTATACTATGTCATTTTAATTGTGTCACCTTATCCAAATAAACTTATTTTCTTTCTTTCTTTCTTTTTATCCACTGGAACATGGAGGCAGTCAGATATATATGTATATGCTTTCCAATTACTTCTGAAAATAATTATCATAATATCGTGTTTACATTTACCCTTTTTGTTTCCCCACATTAATCAAATTTCATACAGGCCTTGTTAACGAAAAATATATAGATTTAACATCCTTGTCAACACAACAAGGATTTTCCATAAGCGTTTATCAATTTTTGTGACATATTGTAAAATGCCCCGTAGCCCTATCGCGCCGTTGTCTCAGGCGCAACTTACGTAACGTCGCGCCGGCGGATAGTACTCTGAGAGGGAAGGTGCTATTGGGACGTTGTTTTAAGCGCAACTAAAGTAACGGCGGGCGGATAGTTCTCTGAGAGGGTGGGTGCTATCGGGACGTTGTCTCAGGCGCACTAACGTAACGTCGGGCGGAAAGTTGTCTGAGAGGAAGAGTGCTATCGGGACGTTGTCTCAGGCGCAACTTACGTAACGTCGGGCGGATAGTTCTCTGAGAGGAAGGGTGCTATCTGGACGTTGTCTCAGGCGTAACTTACGTAACGTCGGGCGGATAGTTCTCTGAGAAGAAGGGTGCTATCTGGACGTTGTCTCAGGCGCAACTTACGTAAGGTCGGGCGGATAGTTCTCTGAGAGGAAGGGTGCTATCGGGACGTTGTCTCAAGCGCAACTTACGTAAGGTCGGGCGGATAGTTCTCTGAGAGGAAGGGTGCTATCGGGACGTTGTCTCAGGCGCAACTTACGTAAGGTCGGGCGGATAGTTCTCTGAGTGGAAGGGTGCTATCGGGACGTTGTCTCAGGCGCAACTTACGTAACGTCAGGTGGATAGTTCTCTGAGAGGAAGGGGGCGCAACTTACGTAACGTCGGACGGATAGTTCTCTGAGAGGAAGGGTGCTATCGGGACGTTGTCTCAGGCGCAACTTACGTGACGTCGGGCGGATAGTTCTCTAAGAGGAAGGGCGTGAGGTCGCTCGTCATGCGGTACTTCTTGTCGCGACACTCGATGTAGCATAAAGGCTTGCACGATAATTCCTTCCTGGATTTATGCACTGCAATAAGATAAAACATGCCTAAATAACAATTATATTGATAGAAATAGCTTATTTAAGATATGCTTTTATATAAATCAGGTAATAGCTTTAGGACCACACTACAGGTCCGGCCTTTCATAATCAACAAACAGTTCGCAGTTTACTGTCAGTCTTACGGCCAGGCCACGGACTAATCGCTGCAGCGAAAATACGAGCGGTGTAACGTACGTTAACGCGTTTTGAGAAACATTGTAACAAACGGGCCAAAAACACACAAACTCAAAACAACTATTTTTGGACCACTCAAAGTGTTAACAAGTTTGAGAATCGAACAACCAGAACATTAAACGACGAGACAATTGCTTAAAGCCCTACACCTACCCTATGTAATAAAAACCATATTATTTTTCTGAATATAATATTACTCGGATTTTTCACCGAAGTAGCAATCAGTGTATTTGAATCAAAAGTACAAAGAGCAAAAAAATTATATTACGCTCCCGAATTGCTCGTTTACATACTATATGCCTGGTGAAAATATTCTTAATTTTCAGCTCAGTATACAATTTCGTTGTATTTTCCATACGAATATTGAGAGTATTATTTTATTTATACCTATTTGTGTTGTCTCATCGATAAGGCGCTTTATGTTTGCAGAAACACAATGGTGTGATAATACTCTTTTCTATTGTACTGAGACATATTTATCGTGTTTGCTTTCATGCATTGTGTTACAAGCACATTATAATGTTATTTTTATCTGACCACGATACAATGAATGAAGATTTTATTTGAAGTAATCATGAGGTAGTGACAATTACAGAAATACAATTTATTTTATCAGACTTATAGTACTAACAACCCTCAGTGTACAACATGTACACTGAGGGTAGTTGGTACAACAAGGACAAAAAGTTTTTTGCTCCCATTTAATAATCATTTAAAAATAGTTTATTTTATTATTTCAACAAACTTATGTTTATAATCTTATGGTAACATAAAATACCAACCAGTTTTGTGTTATTTCCTACTCGCACTACTTATTTGCACAAAACATAACAACTTGGATAGGTAACATGGAGGCCATGAAAACTTCATTCACCAATATAATGGCTGGCATTGAAGAGCGCATGTCAAACTTCGAAGTTGAACTACAAAAAAGCGCTAAGAACACAAGCACCGCACCTAGCTTGGCAAGTCTTGCAGCTGAGTTTGCAATATTCCGGTCATTCGCGATGGAGACTATGGCAGCTTTCCAGCAGCAGATGGAATTGATGGCGCGAGAGGTGGACAGCATCGAGATGCGCAGCCGTCGCAAAATGCTGCTTGTTCATGGTGTTCCAAAGCAGAAGAGTGAAGATACGGCTCAATCAATCATCAACATTATGAAAGATCTTCAGCTAACTGACTTTGTGAAGGATGACATCAAGCGTTGCCACAGGATGGGGCGACCCTCAAGTACTCATAAGCCCAGACCTATACTGGTCAAGTTTCATCGGGTTGCTGTTCGAGACAAGGTCTGGTATTCGAAGACAAAACTGAAAGGTAGCGGCAAAACCTTGTCTGAATTCTTAACCAAGACTCGACACGACGTATTTATGGCTGCACGAGAACGATTTGGCGTCACTAAAAGTTGGACACGAGAGGGTCGCATATTCGTGATGGACCCCGACGGCAAACAGCACCGTATTTCGACGCTTAGTGAACTGAACCGGATAAATTCAGCCACACAAAAGGCACCCACTGCTGATAAACCCGGCGTTTCGAAGTCAAAACGCGCTGCTGCCACGAAAAAGTGATCCGTATTCAAGTTTGTCCAGTGATTGCAGCAACCGCACATTTGTTTACATATTGTACGTATTCCATAACTATCTTCAATGGTTCAAAACTATAGTAATACCTCCTTCGTTTCTTATATTTTGGTTATCACTAACATCTCACTTTCGTTTCCTGTTCCTATAAAATTGTATTCTTTGTTACCTTCTATTTACGAGCAAAAATTATTATTAGGTTTATTATGAGTGAACGGAATGAACATTGAACATGACATGACACTATGACGTCTATGACAGCTATCGTTATGATTATTACGTTTCGTTATACGCATAACTTATTAACGTTCAGAAACGAGAACCATTTCTTTGACTTTGATACATTTTGTTTTTCTCAATATTTTAATAATAATTTACCGTTCATGTTTATAGTAATAGAGGCATTGATGTCGTAGTGTAATAAAAAGCTGTTATTTTGTGAATAGTGCGCGGATGTTGTGATATATTATTGTTTGTGTACAATATGGTGTGCAATTATTTTTTTATTTTTTTTTTATTTATATTTTTTCTGTTAGCACGCAACTGGCAGGTGGACGAACTAATAGAATATCGTTAGCATAATATTATTTTGTTAAATTGTTATTTGACATAATATTATTTATTTTATTTTATTTATTTATTAATATAAGCATTTTTTTCAGTCATGTTAGATCAAGATTACAGTAGTGATGATGATAGTTTCTTTTCTGTCAGTAGTCATAATAACAGCTTTGCAAGCATTCCCTCGCTTGCTGATACACTTCAGTCGTTATTCGCCGATGTACCCAGTAACTTGAATGTAGTCCCTATAAATGCTCAGAGTATTCCAGCCCATTTCCAGGATATGCTGACCACGTTTGACTGTAAGAATATCCACGCTATTCTTGTTTCTGAATCTTGGTTAAAACCTTGCCTCTCAACTCTTTCTTACTCACTTCCCAACTTTAGGTTAATAAGAAATGATCGCACTGGGAGTGGTGGTGGCGGTGTTGCCATCTATCTCCGTTCACATATTCCTTATAAAGTAGTCAATATGTCATCACAACCACCACCACTTAACGCCGGCGAGCATCTATTTTTGGAATTAGATCTTGCTCATACGAAGGTTCTGCTCGGTGTCTACTATTCTCCAAACTGCCGTATCAATTATTTCTCTTCTTTCGAAAATATCTTAGAAACTCTTTCTCCTTCTTACAGTCACACCATAGTCATGGGCGATTTTAACACTTGTCTGTTAAAAAGGGATTCTCGCTCTTCTTCTTTAAGCAATATTGTCCAATCTTGTAACTTGTCTATTCTCCCTTTAAATGCTACGCATAACTTGCCTACTACAACTCCCTCCCTACTTGATCTTATGCTCGTTTCTTCACCTTCTCTCGTCGCTAAGCATGGTCAGCTTCCAGCTGATGCTTTCTCTTACCATGACTTAATTTTTCTGTCTTATAAACTTCGTATTCCTAAGGCAAAGGCAAAAATTCTTTTTCAGCGTAATTTTGGTGGCATAAATGCAGAGAGACTTCGTAGTGACGCCAGCAACATTGACTGGAGTTCTGTTGAAAGCTCAGATTCCATAGACGAAAAAATCGAAATATTCACAGACAAGATTATTCATCTTTACGATGTGCATGCTCCAGTCCGTGCTATCCGAGTTAAACATTTACCCTCGCCGTGGCTTACAAAAGAAATTAAAGATCTTTTGTCAAAGAAAGCTAAGGCTAAGATGAAATTTAAATGTCGCCCGACTCCTAGCAATTGGGATAACTACATTGCAATAAGAAATCACTGCAGCAAGGTGTGTAGGAAAGCACAACGCCAATACATTCACAATTCTGTCGAGAATGAAGACCCAGCTAAAGTCTGGAAATTTCTAAGAACAATGGGTGTTGGAAAGTCCACACATGAATCCAGTTCCAATAATATTAATATTGATTTATTAAATCAACATTTCTCTACTTCGTCCAATTTTGATGCGACTACTAAAGCTAAGACTTTACAAGATCTTTCATTGCTTCCAACCCCAGACTATCCACCTTTCGTTTTTAATCAATTATCCGCGTGTGATGTTAAAAAGAGCGTACTATCAATTTCTTCCAATGCAGTCGGTAATGACTATCTTACTCGTAAAATGATCCTTCCCATCTTAGAGGAAATCCTTCCCATCCTTTGTCATATCCTTAATCAATCCTTATCCTTGGGCGTATTTCCATCTGCGTGGAAAGATGCCCAAATTATTCCCATACCTAAAAAATCCAAACCTTTGACCTTTTCCGAGTATCGTCCTATTTCTATACTCCCGTTCCTCTCTAAAGTGCTCGAGCGCCTAGTCCATATCCAACTTAGCACATTCCTTAATAAGAACCTACTCCTTAATCCTCTCCAATCCGGCTTCCGTCCTGGTCACAGCACCACAACGGCGCTTATCAAAATTACCGACGACATAAGGCTTGGTATGGAGAATGGAAATCTGACGGTCCTCTCTCTGCTTGATTTCAGTAATGCCTTCAATACCGTAGATTTCCATACTCTTCTTGGTATATTGCGCTCTATTAACATATCTCCACCAGTAATTGATTGGTTTCACAGTTACCTGTTTGGTCGTCGGCAGCGTATACGCATTGAAGATTCCTTCTCTTCGTGGTGTAATACAACAGTCGGCGTACCGCAGGGTGGCGTTCAATCTCCATTACTCTTTTCCATTTTTATAAATTCTATCTCTTAACAACTTCAGTCATCCTACCACCTTTATGCAGATGATCTGCAAATTTACACTCAAGCACCGGTTCATAGTTTATTTGATGCTTTTCGAATTATAAACATCGATTTAGAGCGGATATCTGCTTGGAGCCTAAGATTCGGTTTACAGATTAATCCAACAAAAACGCAGGTTATTGTCGTTGGCAGTCCTAGGATGATCACACGCATTGACTGGAATCTTCTACCCCAGATTAACTTTGGTGGTATCCCTAAACCTATTAGTGATTGCGTTAAGGATCTGGGTATTTATATTGATAAAACGATATCTTGGTGCCCACAAATAAGAGAGGTTAGTCGCAAATTATTTGCAGCGGCGGGGAACTTGCGAAGACTGCGAAACTTTTTGCCGAATGCCACTAAAATTGCGCTTGCTAATTCTCTTCTCTTACCAATCCTTGACTATGCTGATGTCAGTTATCTAGATCTCACTGAGGAGCAACTTGATAAGCTTGAGCGTCTTCAAAATTGCTGTATAAGATTCATATTTGGATTACGCAAATATGATCACGTTTCAAATTTCCGTAACATGCTCAAGTGGCTCCCAATTCGCCTTCGACGGAATACTCATATCCTTTCTTTGCTTTACAATGTTCTCTTTAATCCTTCTACTCCCCCTTACTTAAAAGAACGCTTTAAGTTCCTCAATGACACACATTCGAGATCGCTGAGGTCATCGGTGAAATTAAGATTGGAAATGCCAATGCATTCCAGCACTTTTTATGACAAATCGTTTACAGTCCAAGCTGCTCGGCTATGGAATGCACTGCCGATATCCATCAGACAAGCAGAATCATTATCAGCCTTTAAAAGATTATTAAGAGACCACTATCTTTCCATTCAGCTCTCCTCCACATTGTCATAAACTGTAAATTTTCTATTACTTTTTCCTTTGTCAATTAGTACAGTTTTTACAATCTCCTAATCATTTATTTTAGTTATATATTATAAGTATGTATATGTATAAATATAATTATATAAGTATAGCATCAACAAAGTATGGTATATTTATTAATATATGTATTATTATTTAATTACAATATTTTGTACCTATTTATTGTTTAAAATTCAATTAATTATGTACAATATCTTATCACACCAACACTACCCTTTTCGAAATCCGTCAGTTTCCAGTCCATCCAAAGGTTGCCTGGAAGAAATTACTTTTTAGTGATAAGGCCGCCCTTTGTGCATTACCTGCTAATCACAATTTTTATATGTATTTCCGATTGGTGTACAATAAAGAATATTATTATTATTATTATTATAAAACTAGCTGACCCAGCGAACTCCGTATCGCTTTTTTAAGAGCTTTTATTTAATTCCCTTTTTTTCAAGCCCCTTTTTCAAAGTTACCATTGACTTAGCGCTTAATGTCTTATAATTTCAGAGTCTATAAATGATGAACCAACAAACATAGATTTTTATATAATATTGAATTCCCCATTCCTTAACATATGACTTTAAAAAAATCCCGTCCGCCATCTTTGATTTCCTATCCGCTATCTTTGATCACGAAATAGATGTTTTATTTGGATTCACCATTCCTTACATCATCAAAGACGATACCCATATTGATTTTTTAAATTTTCTCATCCACCATCTTTGATTTCCCGTCCGCCATCTTGGATCACTAAATAAATTTCATATTTTTAATCAGCGTCCCGAAAATCTCGAAAACGATACCCATATAGATTGTATCCTGTTCGTTTAGCCTTTTTTTGCCTTTGACCCAACCCTCCCCCTTCTCGTTTGACCATTTTATTATTTTTGTCTGGCCCCTAAAAGTTGTGGCGTAATTTTATATAGCCTATAGCCTTTCGGAATATTTGGGCAATAACATTTTTTTAACTCCGACTGCTAGTTCCTGAGATTATCCGACATTATCTTTTAGCCTTTTTAGCCTTTTGCCCGGCCCCAAAGGGTCGAAGCGTTATGTTATATAGCCTATAGCCTTTCGGAATAACTGGGCTATCGTATACAAAAATAATTTTTCAGATCTAACCGGTAGTTCCTGAGATTAGCGCGTTCAAACAAACAAACTCTTCCGCTTTCTTATATTAGTATAGATATGCGAACAATTTAATCAACGTGCACAATATGACATTATGTAGACCATATGACGTGACAGTACTGACAGATATGCGATAGCACAGGCGCAGGAATCAATTATCAGCGCATGCGTTCTTACTTCCAAGAGGTAACTTTGTGCCGTACAAACTTCTACCCTACAATCCCTCCCAGTTTAATTTTTACAACTTATGGTAGCCTATATCCGTCTCCATGGTCCAATATATGTATCTCTATATTAAAATTCAACAAAATTGGTTCAGCCGTTTTAGCGTGACAACGGAACATACATACACAATTTTGAATTTATAATATTAAGTTGGGATTATCAATGGGTTTCTTCTGACATGAAGCTCGCTGGGCGGCAGCACTGAGACTTCAGGTCCGGAAACCTGTTATAACTGCCATCAAATAAAGAAGTATATCAACGCGCACGCGAATTTGAACTTTATGCAGCGGTAATAAATTACAAATTGACTCTACGTTTTAGTTAGAAAACGTTTGTATGGGAAAAAGAAAAGGGCTCTTTTTAGGGTTTTTCCGGCAATTATTAGAATTTTTCTTGCCGTAAAAACCATCTTTGAACTTCATCGAACATTGAAAAAAAATAATTGGCCAAATCGGTTCAGGCGTTCTTGAGTTATGCGCTTACCAACACATTTTGCGATTGATTTTTATATTATAGATGTGGAAAACTTTAGAGTATGGTATATAGTTATTTTTGCACTAAGATTAAATCATGATTTGTAGAGGATCTGTTAAACTGGTCGTGCAACCAGTGCACTCAAAGGAAACTCAAACATAACATACATACATACATATACTCACGCCTTTTTCCCGTCGGGGTAGGCAGAGATAACGGAACGCCACTTGCTTCTATCCTTACAAACCTCACGCGCTTCCTTTACATTCATTACTCTTTTCATACATGCTCGCCGGTTGCGGGTGCTTCGGACCTTGCCGTTTTTCAGAACGTCACCAATTTGGTCGACGAATGTCCTACTAGGTCGGCCGCGACCGGCTTGCCCATACACGTTTGCCTCATATATTTGGTGCGTCATTCTTTCTTCACTCATTCGCTCCACGTGTCCAAACCATCTCAGCATTCCTTTCTCAATTCTTGTCACAACATCTTCTTTCAGGCCACATCGCTCTCGTATTACTGCATTCGGAATTCTATCAATCAGTCTCACCCCACACATACTACGCAGTGATCGCATCTCAACTGCGTTAATTCTGCTTTCATGCCTTTTATGCCATACCCAACACTCACTACCATACATCAGCGTGGGCACAAGTACACCATTATGAACCGCCAGTCGCGCCTCTTTCGGCACAGTCTGACCGTTCATAAAGGCATGCAACGCTCCATTCACACAGTTTCCCGCAGTCACTCTCCTTTCAATATCTCCTTCACATCTTCCATCTCTTGTAAACATGCTACCCAAATAAACAAATTCTTCAACTTGTTCAACATGCTCATCTTCAAACGCAATATTACACTCAGTCACACTTTCATCCTTCTCAAACACCATCACTTTCGTCTTTCTTGCATTTAATTTCATACCCTTCGCTTTAATAAAAATAAACTACCTAATATATAATAATCAGTAATATGGATAAGGCTCTATGTACATTTATATACAGTTTTTTTAAAGCGACAATAAAATATCCTGTCTCACAGTAAAACTTAGTTCTACAGTTTTTGCAGTTAGAAAAGTTAGGGAAGAGTTTCTTTACGTGATAAATTTAAAGAAGTAGATATATTGACAGTTGCATCGCAATATGTATATGCTTACTTAATGTACATTAAGAAAAACTTAATTCTATACCGCAAAAATAGTGATTTGCACAAAGTGAACACAAGGAATAAGCATAAACTTGTGGGACCTAACTACCGTTTACATAAAGTTCAGAACTCATTTGCGGGGATTGGTATACGATTTTTCAACAAATTGCCTCTTGAAATAATGAATTTACCCCTGCACAAATACAAACGGACAATTAGGAACTTTCTTTTACAAAGGGGTTAGTACACTTTTAAGGAATTTTTAAATGATAAGACACCATGGGCCATGGGGACAGGCTTAGGCTATATTTTCTTTTCCGACCGTTTAATGTAACTGTTATATACATTTGTTAAATTTTCGTTTTGATAAGTGGCATGTTAAGTGGAAGTGCCTCGTGAACACATGATTTTGCAGGATTTGGATATTTTATGATTTGTTGAATGTAGTTTAACGTCATTTATCCCTGATTATATCATTGTTCACTTGTCACCTTCACACAATTCTTTCTACATTTGCATTCCTTCACGTGCTAATTTATATTAATAATAACGATCTGGAAAGTGGAGGTAATTGGCGGTCATGGTCAGTATACCAATAGATTGTTTCATACTGCCGGTTCGTATACCGTTGTCGTCATGTTCACTAAAATTTCATTTCTTGTGGTGGCGTCGCGTGTCGGGTCATCCCTTGCCCTCTAATATGGCGAGAGGGATGACGACTGGCCCATGCATCATACTCGTGAACGTGTGCTACTTGCGATGACTGGTCGATGACGGTCTTCCGGCTGGTATTAAATTTTAATATTTAACTGCATAATTTCCATCATGGTTCTGACCACTTTCGCGGGTTGCCTGCATTATTAGGTATATATAATGTAAGTGGATGGAGTGGACTCCTGTTTCACCATGTCTATTCTGAGGAGGTTAACTAACTGAACATCAAAATTAAAATTAAGTATTATGCTTGAGTATTATTATGTACAGTAAATATATACAAGTGATATAGAAGGTGTTACAGTTGCAGCACCTTACAAAATGTAAATGATGAAAAAGCGTGACCGTGAGTTTTATTGCCCGTTCTTTCTCATGGTTCTACGCCCTTGCTTTGCGAACGTGGCAGTAAATGTAAATGTAGAGTCATTAAGTAATTATTTTATAAATTTATTATTTTGACGTTCATAAGCGTCACATTGTGACCCAAATGAATAAAGGATTTGGACTTTGACTTTGACTTTAAAGACATATTCTGCACTAGGAATAAATCCTGTTTTGCGGGATATTTAACATACGTACAATCAATGGTCACACTATACAGTGTACCGACATCCAGACTCGAAACAACAATTTTGGGATCCCACAAAGTGTGTCACCTATCGGAATCAAACCTACCTCACCTGGCGCAGTGTCAGACGGCAAGGCGACCGCTTAAATCACTACGGCAGTCAAAAATTCATATATTTGCTGTATTTTGTTGATCGATGCGTATAGGGATTTTATACCAGCAGTTTATTCCAATACTGCTAGAAGCCAAAGATATTTTGACTATCTTAAGGAAGCAGATTTGGTTCCAAAATATCACTGTATAACTCCTTTTCTTGTTACTAAGTAGGTCATAAGTCATAAGTCATTTATTTCTTAAAAAATATACATTTCTGTTGAAACTATATTTGCAAGCTTCTTATACTAATACACATTTACACACAATAATTATTACACAATAAAAATACATACATGAATTTTTACATTATTCATAGAATACAATTATAATTATTACAAAACAAAACTACTATAACATATAAATAAGAACAATAATAAAATATGAAACAACTAACAGGATTGCGCAAAGAACAATTTTTATAATTATTAAATTAAAACATTTTTGTCGTTTCTAAATTCATATAGTTAGCAGCGATAGCTGAGTGGAGAGACCGACAGACTGCTATGCAGAGGGTCTCGGGTTCGAATCCACGGCACGCACCAATGACTTTTCGGAGTTAAATGCGTATTAAATTGTTAATTATCGCTTGCTAAACGGTGAAGGAAAACATCGTGAGGAAACCTGCATGTCTGATAGTTCTCCATAATGTTCTCGATAGACATGTGAAGTCTGCCAACCCGCACTTGGCCAGGGTGGTGGACTATGGCCTTACCCTCTTATAGTGAGAAGAGGCCCGTGCCCAGCAGTGGGACAGTATAAAGGGCTGATGATGAAATTCATATATGCTGTTACACCCTTTTTGCAATAAATATGCCTTCAGTTTGTTTTTAAAAATATTTGGACTATAAATAATTTTAAATGCACTGGGTAACTTATTATACAAACTGATAGACTAAAAACTACGACTGTGCTGAACTACATTAAATTTTAATCGATTTTAAACTTTCACGATTTGTATACATCATACAAAATAATTTAGCGGGTCTTAATCGCGTTAATTTAACTTATTTAAGGTATAATTAAATACATTTAATTTTGGTTGAATAATATGCTGTAAATCCTTTTTGCGCGTACTTGTTCTTATTTCTCGTTCAGTATCAGTTTCATATTTGCCTAGATATTTTAGTAAATTGCTCAATAGGAACAGGATATAGAGACACGGTACTGTTAGAATTTCAAGCTTAATGAAATATTCCCTACATGAATCCATTTGATTTAGTCTCATCTTAGTCCTGATAGCTCTCTTTTGCATTATAAATGCTGAGTTTATATTGTAATTATAGCTGTTTCCCCAGCATTTAACACCTGGACGCCGAGCTTCAACATGTCAAGCAAGTTCTGCGAGACAACGAGCTCCGACCGCCGCGGCAACGTCACAGATCCCCGAAGAAAATGCCAGCCACAGTAGAAAGACAACCTGCTGTCCTCCCATACACCAAGGGCGTGACCGACAAGATTGGCTACATCTTGAAGCGACCTTCAATCAAAACTTTCTACAAGCTGCCAACGAAGATAAGCCAATTAGTACCATCTGTCAAGAGTCATTCGGCCTCTTGTAAGGGTAACTACCCTTACAAGAGGCCGAGGTTTACTAGATAGACTGTGAGTGTGGGCTCTCATACATTGGACTAACCAAGAGAAGCATAGGCATTCGACTAAAGGAACATATAACTGACATTAAACACAAACGCTCGACGAAGTCTGCTGTGTATGAACATGTAGAACAAGGAGCCAACCATTACTTGCGATTTGATAAACCACAGATACTTGTAAAAGAACACCGCTTTATTCCAAGAATGATACGTGAAGCTATTTAAATTAAAAAGTCATCCTAATTTCAATAGAGAAGATGGTTGGAATGTTCCTCCAGCTTGGGACCCTGTTATCAGGCTAATGAAACCCAAGAAGGACAAAGTCACCAGAAGACATCAAGACACAGTGAGCACATTCTGCGTAGATAGTAACACCAATAGTTGAAAAATGTTCGGGTACTTTGAGATAACTTTTAAATTCAAGACAAAGACATATATGACCTCAGTCTGCCGTCAACATGAATCCTGTAAAGAATTCGAAACGTCGGCTAGCAATAAAATGAAAAAAATGTAGGTTCCAGATCATTCGGTTTAAATGTAATAACCAGTGAAACCAATATAACGCGATAAAAGCCGCAAACTGTAGTTTAATTTCAATGTGTAACATTCGCGTAAACCCAAGAAAATATTACTATTTCTGAGTTTAGATTCAACTAAAGCAAAATATACCATGTTTAGCTGAGGCAACGTAATAATGCCCCTCAAGCTTCTGATAGCACAGCATGCTGAAATTATTGAATTTTTTTAAGGACGGTAAATCGACTCGGGCTCAAGTTATGTTATCTAATTTAATTTGAATACGAAGCTACATATTATATTATGTATAGTAAAAGTTCGTCTAATGAGGAAATATTAGCCAAACTGGAGTAGTTATTTTTCATCACTTCGTTTGATCTAAATTGTATACAAAGAATGAGCAGGAAAACATCTTTATGTGTAGCAACATATCAAATAGTTTTATGAATTAATATTAATATACAAACCTTTTTACCCTTATTAATAAACTATGTTTAGTGTCAGAACAACTTTCCTCCAAGACTTACGTAAAGATTAGGCAATTATGGTATTAATAAACTAGGAGTAATGACGGAGTTAACTATTTAAAATTTAGTCCGGGAGTAAAAGTTACTCCGCGGAGCCCCATGGTTTAACGCTTGAGTAAGCATAGATATTAATAGTTTTGTCACGGGGTATAAAACATAAAAAATAAAGATTTCGAGTCGACAACATAATTATATCCGTAAAATTCGGATTGTCGAGTATTTTGTTAAATTCTAATGGTTCTGACAGACAAATCATGGACAAATTCTGCCGTGCTTGTGATAAACACAGTAAGTGCCATGAAGACAGTTTAGAGAAAAACGCGCTTAAAGATTTTTTCTTTATTTTTGGCATTTCTGCCTTAATATAGATAAAATCTAAGATCTTACAAATGTATAACGTAAATATAGGCATGTTTTATAGGTGTTCTATTTAATTTTTTAATTACATGTGATAACACATACATACATACATACATAGACTCACGGCTGTTTCCCGGAGAGGTAGGCAGAGACTACGGAACGCCATTTGCAACGATCCTGACACACCTCACTTGCTTCACTCACTCCCATCAAGTTTCTCATGCATGCTCTTCTGTTAAGGGTACTTCTGACTTGTCCTTTTTTCAGGATGTCTCCAATCTGGTCAGAGAACGTCCGCCTAGGTCTTCCCCTTTGTCCTGTTCCATTCACACTTGCCTTATATATCTTCTTTGTCAGTCTATCGTCATCCATCCTCTCCATGTGCCCAAACCATCTTAACATGCCTTTCTCAATGCTTGTCACTACATCTTCTTTTACCCCACACCACTCTCGTATCACACAATTATTTACTCTGTCGGTCAAAGACACACCACACATACTTCTCAGTGCTCTCATTTCTACAGCTTTTATTTTACTTTCAAATCTCTTCTGCTATACCCAACTTTCACTACCATATATAAGGGTAGGCACTAACACGCCTCTATGTACAGCCAAACGTGCCTTTTTGGACACGTTTTGACTGTTCATAAACGCTTTCAGAGCTCCATTCACACTATTACCTGCATTAACTCTCCTTTCAATATCTTCTTCATTCTAACCATCTCTTGTAAACAACGTACCTAAGTAAACAAACTCATTCACTTGTTCCACTCGCTTTCCATCGATCAAAACATTACAAGCCGTAACGCATTCCTCCTTTTCAAAAACCATAACTTTCGTTTTACTTACATTCACTTTCATTCCTTTCCTCTCTAACGCACCATGCATGATTGCTACCATCTCCTGCAACTCCTCCGCTGAAGATGCAAATATTACCTGATCATCAGCATAAAGGAGGCATTTGACGAGTAACCCATTCATCCTTAATCCGCAGTCACACTGTTTTAAATCTTGCAAACAACTGTCCATGAAGAGGTTAAACAGCCACGGCGACGCTACACATCCCTGTCTAACACCTTTCTCGATGGTAAACCAGTCAGTGTATGACCCGTTTATCCTCACACAAGCTCTAGAATCCTCATAAAGGGATTTCAGAGCTCGAATGAGGCTGCTGTCCACCCCATTCATTGACAGCACCGACCACATTTCATTCCTCACCACTTTATCGTAAGCCTTTTCCAAATCCACGAATGCGCAATAGACCTTTTGACCTTTGGCCAAAAACTTTTCGGCTATGCTTCGCAAGGAAAAAACCTGATCTGTGCATCCCATACCCTTTCGGAATCCCGCTTGTACATCCCATATTTTCTTGTCGGTTACTTCCATAACTCTTTCAGTAAGTACCTTTGCATACAATTTGCCAACAATGCTGAGAAGGCTAATGCCTCTATAGTTTTTGCAATCTTGTTGCGAGCCTTTTCCTTTATAAAGAGGCACAACTACAGCTGTGGCCCAGTCATTAGGTACTCAGCCGGTGGTCCAGCACAAGTTATATAACCGCTGCAACTGATCAACTATGACACCCTGTCCAGCCTTCAGCATTTTGACTGTAATCCTATCATATCCTGCAGCCTTACCTACTTTCATACTTCCCAGTGCCTTCACGATCTCATCCACGCCAATAACGCTTTCATCATTGCTATCGTTACCATTCATTTCAGCTATCGGTGTCTCTATCGCCGACCTTTCAAATAAACTTTCAAAATACTCTTTCCATCTCTTCAGCACGCAAGATTCATCATTTACTATCTTTCCATTCTCGTCTCTGATGGATGTGTGTTCTGAGGATTGTGTTCTTCCTCGAACTGCACGAACGGATTTCCAGAAAAACTTAATGTTTCTCTGGAAATCGTCAGATAATCTGCTATCAAACTCATCTTTCTTTTCCTCTTTTTTCCTTTTAACCATTTCTTTCACTATTCTTTTTGACCTAACAAACTCTTTTCTTGCTTCATCTATGTCTACACTCGTTGCTTTTCCCATTCTTTCATTTGCTCTGGCAGCCAACCAATCTGACCAAGCTTTCTTCTTCTCTGACACTGCTGATTGTACATCCTTGTCCCACCATGTATTCTTAACCTTTCGTATTTTCCTTCTCTTGATCACACCCCATACTTCAGACGCTACACATACTACCTCTTCTTTAAAGGCCTGCCATAATTCTTCCATATCATTTATGCAATCGAACCTCTCAAATTTTGCTATCAATCTTCGTTTATACTCATCTTTCACATCTTTCTTTTGTAGATTTTCTACCTTAATTCTTTCCAAGACCCTATTTTCATTACGCTCTCGGTGTCGCCATCCTTTAAAGAGCCCACTTATCCGGCTCAACACCAAGAAGTGGTCTGTGTGGATGCCGATCCCTCGATATGCTCTTGTATCCAACACATTCTTTCTCAATCGTTCATCTACTATCACAAAATCAATCATACTTCTTCTAACATTTTTCGCCTCTCGCGTATACATATGTATCCTTTTATGATCAAACATGGTGTTTGTCACACAAAGGCTCCACTCCAAACAAATCTCAAGCAGTACTTTTCCATTTTCGTTCACACTCTCATCACCAAATGCACCTAACACCCTTTCAAATCCATCTCGCTTTACTCCCACCCATCCATTGAAATCTTCTAACAAGATCAATCTTTCATTATCCTTGCAGTTCCTCAAAATCTCTTTTAAACTCTCCCAAAACTCCCGCCTTTCGTCTTGCTCATGTTGTGACATACCCGTAACTATATTGACCGGGGCGTACACCCCCACAATAAAGAGACGAGTAAGTCCTACTTTCATTCTCATCCACAGTAGCCTAGCATTTACACATTCAAACTCTTTTACACACTCATTCATTCGCGCAGACAGTTTAGTATTACACCAACTCCCTTGCAGGCTCTGGTGGTACTATCTACCCCAGACCAATACGCCGTATATGTGCCATGCTTGGTGGTTTCACACCCTTTTCTTTTTGTTTCATTCACACAAAGAACATCAATCTTTCTATCATCCATCATCTGACATACTTCATCCAATTTGCCGTTCATTCCTCCTCCAACATTCAATGTTGCAAACCTGCTCTCCGTAGGCCGCTTTTCGCCCTCGCGCGAAACGAGACGTTATGGGTTGCGAACCGCGTCGCCGCCGTGTGAGGAAATATTATTAATTGTTCCCATTGCGTTCCCACGAGATTTTGTTATAAATGTGTTGTAAATCTTAAAAATATGTTTATGTTAAGTAATTAAGAAAATAAATAAAAACATTTTCTTATTATTACTACAGTAAGTGTGTGACTTACTGTAACTATCTTTAGTTGTAGGTACATACTGTAACAATGATTATGAAAAAAGATAAATGTTTAAATATAATAACAAATGTGATATTTTTTGCTTACCGTAACTTAGGCACTTACTGTAATTATAGCTAGAAGAAATATGTAAAATTACAGCATCCCTCATAAAGCACCGACACCAACTTTAATTACATTTTTCCTAATTATTTGTAAGAAAATGAAACATCACTGATGTTATAAAATCACAGTTTAATAAAACAAGTACAAATAACTTTGTGAAACTAGAAAAAATTAAAATCAGTTCTATTATTTAATTATTTATAGCATTAAAAATGGCTTAACGTAACCAAAGGTAATTATTCGTATTTGTACAAAACTTCTTCGTGCATGAAACAATATTAAACAAACTAAGCACTATCTCTAAAACAAAACACGTTTATAGTTTTTCCATAAAACTCTTATTAAACTATTAGTTGTACTTCTTTGTACACAACAAAAAACATAAAAAGACAAAGGCACTTTAATTTCTGATAAGGCTTATTTACCTTTCAGAACGAGAAAAAATATTAAAATCTTCATATAAATTATGAGATCTTAGTTACACTAACTAAAACAAATCAGTCTTACCAATTATTCTTCATCAGTCCTGTCATTCATTTAATTAGTTTTATAACCTATTTGTAGAAGTTTAAAAATACATTAAAAGTGTTTTAAATGACTAGTAAAATGTAGACTTACAAATATATTTTCCAAAGTTACAATAAGAAAGTTTAAGGGTTGTCTACTGTTTACTTAAAGATTATAATTATACCATAATCTCATATTCCCGAATTTCATTTAGGTACCCAAATTTCATTTGCCCGAATGTTTTGTTTGCCCTTAAAGACATGACATACTTTTAATTGCCCGAAACTTAGATACCATAAGATACGAGTGCCATACGTATTGTTTTTTATATGTTTAATTGTCATAATAATAATAAGACATAATATTTAAACGCCATAATGATTATTAGACATAATATTTAAATGGGTATGTATCTAAATCCCGAATTTTAAAAGATCGAATTTTAAAATACTATAATAATTGAAACGCCGCATGGTTGTTTGGTCGAAAGTTTAAAATCCCGAAGTTTTAAATCCCGAAAAATAAATAAAATATTATTATCAACAGCTCGTGCCTGAGGTTAGGTGCGAAGAACTCATCATCATCAGCCTTTAATAGTCCACTGCTGGACAAGGCCTCTCCTTTGAAAGGAGGAATTGGCCTACTGTACCACGCTGGCCAAGCGGGTTGGTTTAGGGTTTGTATCAAGTTTTCCTTCTCTTACAGTGCTGTTCTCTGCATTATATACTACCTCTGTCGGCTCTTACCACACCCATGGGATGATATGGGGTGGTGACAATTCGTATTGTTAATCTGTCACCACACGGACAACGACGCGACGAACTAAACGCCCTAAAAATCTTAAAGTATATACAGTATAGTAATGCACTTAAATTATTTGTTCTAGACAAGTCTACATATAATATGAGGTATTCCTAAACATAATCACAGTAAGTTCCACTTGCTGTTGTTATGCTGAGGTAATGCAATAGTATGTTTTATTCCAATTACTTAATATAGTAACGACAAGTGCCACTTACTGTTAATATGTTTAAGTCGTACTTGGTGTAATAAAATCGTAACTTTATAATATTTATAGTAAGATTGCTTACTGTAGTAAAACCTAGGTAAATTGATTTAACTTTATGCAAAAATCAACCGTATGTGCCCATACTGCATTAATAATAAGTGCACCTTGGCGCCTATCGTGTCTTACTGTAATTATGCTTAATCTTATTTCTTTATGTAAGCTACATTTTCAAATTCTGAATATACAGAATTGTAGATCTCGATCTCTACTTTCTAAATATGTACTTAACTCAATATCGACAAAAATGTGACTTACTGTGATTATCGCATGGGCGGCAGAATTGCAGTCGCCATATTGGCCACTCTAGCGAAACGTCAATATCAACGAATAACATGTTGAATACTATGTAGTTTGTATGCGTAAATACTTCTTGCAGTTATATTTCTTATCAGCATAAACAGTTTGTTTAAACGACAATGATTATTAATGTATCCGTCTATTATGAGAGAATTGTGTTACTTCGAATTTACGCGAGCGAAGCCGCGGGCAAAAGCTCGTAGATTTATATTGTATTTCCAACTTTCATTGAGATATATATTATACGTAACCTAAATATATTTTCAAATTTGTTTGGTGTTCGTTCAAGTACTTACTAGTATCTGATTTTGTAATTTTATTATTGTGGATTAAATTGAATAGAGATTATTTCATTGAAGATTTGAGAATGATAGAAGTAATAAGAAATATTACCATCAATAAGGCATGTGAAATTGTATAAACCTCGCAATAACCCTTTTGAAGACCTTGAAAAAGATGAGTTTAAATTGTGATTTGTGCCAAAAAACCGACACCGATCGGGTTTGCCACAAGCGCTTGCAAACCTATACAAACCTAACCAAATACCCTATCTGCGCGTTTGCGTTTGTGATGGTTTGCCGAGGTTTGGCAAGCGTGCGGACGCACCATTACATGTTATGTGTGTTGTGTGTTATGTTCGCTTGGGATAGTTGTGATTGTCAAATAAAAGTGTTTAGTAAAAAGTTTTTATTCGACCAGGTCATTTTGTTCATTCTTTTTATTTTTAATATCAGTGGGTTGCCATAACATATACCTTAATCTCAGTGTAAGAATTGTTTTGTTACGCCGAACCTACTTCGTATTTATTAATACCGTTATTAACACGTAGCTATTCCATAACTAATCTAGAATTAACTACTCCCGGTGTAACTTTGGAGTAAGAGAATAATAAACAATATTTATTGATAAGACTGCTAGAGTTGTTAACAACGAAAGATTATACATACATACATACATAGACTCACGCCTGTTTCCCCGAAGGGGTAGGCAGAGGCATATTAAACGCCCACGTTTCGCCAGTGTTTTGATCCCACGTAATAGGTGGCGAGCCTATTGCCGCTTATCGGGATATTTTGTTTGCCAGAGCCTCGTCCGTTAATCGGCAGGTGCACCACTTGCAGGTGAGGTTGACTTGGGACCCTAAGTTCTTGATGGGAACCCTATGCACCCTCTTGATGGGAACGGAAAGATTATATATTTTTATATACGCTGTGTAATGGGTCGGGGTGGTCAAGGCTAAACAAAATGTTGCTAAATTTGTCGCGACCTGCACGTTTGTTGCGAGTTTCTTTAGTTTCCAAGTGCTGAACCTTATTAACTTACTTTACTTACAGTTTCTTTATAAAGTTTCTAATCTGGTGAAAATATTCTTCTTCTCGCAGAATTCATTACGCGTATTTTACGGCCTTTTGGAAGTGATGAATGATGTTTTCAGTAGCCTCGTAAAGGGTAAAGCTTTTATTGGTAGAATTATTTTAATGCAAAGTAAATAGATACATTACATTTAAATTATTATTATTATTGTAATATTATTAGTTCATGTTAATGTACCTAAAGATAAGTTAAGATTAACAATATGTGAGTATCATGTAGTCGCTTTCCTTTTTTTCTAATTTTTTTGATCATTGTCATGCAGTTCTGGGTCGTCATGCTCACTTAAAAGTCTTGGTTATGGTGGCGTTGTGAGTCGGGTGGTTTGGTTCCCTAAAAATGGTTGAGCTAAGCTATGGCTGAGTCTCGCGTCATACTCGTGAACAGGTGCTGTCTGCCGGGACTGGTCGGCTCTGAACTGCTGCCGATGTTCTATCAAAGGATAACTAAATTGTAGTTTATAGTCGTCTCACATTGTAGTCACATATTTATACTTTATTTTATATATTAGTAATTTTAATTATAATTATTGTCTGGACTTTAAAAGAGAATATGACCTCTGAGTTTGTTTCGGATGTTTCTCAGGGCAGTTAGTTAGGAAACACCAGCCTCATCTAGTTTAAATTGTAAAAAAGTATGACTTTGTTTAAGTGTTTGTAATGAACCTATGAACAAATAAATGATTTGACTTGACTTGACTTGACTAAAGTAAGGTATAATTAGCTCTGAGTGGTGTTTTCTAGTTTAAAGCATGTTTAAAGTATTTATGTTTTTCTATCGCCTATAATCAAGTTTCATCCCCGCTTTAAAGAAAAGTGATTGAGGTAAAGCTATTTCGACTTATTTACTGAAATAAGCTAAAATAGTTTCTTCCCGTGGCATATTGAAGTGCAAATATTCTTATAATTGAATTTCTCACGGACCCGTTAAGGATTCATCTTATTTTATATTTTCTGTTTGACACTGTTTCACCGGTGTTTTTGCGGTATCTCCACGACAGCGTCGCCTACTGGCTACAGTCTATATGTAGCCTTACAAACTCTTCTACTTTCCAGCGAACGTCCCATTAAAATCGGTTCAGCTATTCCACACATTATTTTGAAGAAGATCTTTTATGACTTGGTAGGTACAAAATCGGTTTATTATAATAGTGCCTCTAGATAAAAAAAATCAAATTGTCTGTCTTACGTACGACGGGTGTATTATTTTGTCAGTCAAAAATAAGTTAGGGACAAAGGGTCTCAGAATATCTTTACAATTTATGTAAATAATGAATGAATGAGTGCGTAAAAGAGTTTGAATGTGTAAATGCAAGGCTACTATGGATGAGAATGAAAGTAGGACTTACTCGTCTTCTTATTGTAGGGGTTTACGCCCCGGTCAATATTTTTATTTTATTTATTTGGCTTACCAACAGTTATAACAATAAATCAAGCACGGTGTACAAAATTAATTTGGTTTCTAGTCCAATTGTATAACCAATTACAGGTAAACACTGCATGCTTTAGAACATAAGATACAAACTTAACTTAAAATTATTACATAACAAACTTCAAATGTTTACAAAAATCTTTTTACTTACAACATCATTGTTTACAAAGAAAATTGTTGGTTATAACGGGAAGAATTAAAAAAAAACAGATTTTCTCATTCAAGTGTTTGCGGAAAGCGCTGAGAGTAGCCGATAAGATATCAACTGTGCTAGAGTATTGGTTTAATTCTCTACACAATCGTGGACGGGGAGAGTTATAGCCTAAGACAGTTCTACGAAAAGGTGGTATCAATAATGCTATTGGCATGCGAGGTATACGGCGTGGGACTCTAAACATAAGTGATGATATTCATTGGGGGCAGTCAACCTGGTTATGGAGTAGCCTATATAAAAATGTCAGGTCTAAAATTATTCTACGCTCTTCTAGTGAATTAATGTTGAAATGTGCTAGTTTATCTAGGTATGGTTTCTATTTATATGTCGGTTTATGCGAAAAACAGAGGTGCCATAGAAATCTTTTTTGTATACGCTCAAGTCTTAATATATGCGTAGAATAATGAGGCATCCAGACGATGGAACAGTACTCAAGTCGGCTGCGAACTAGTGTGATATATAGCATAATTTTGGTAATTGACTGTCGAAATTTCTTGATATTTCTAATAATAAATCCCAACATGCTAGATGCTTTCTTAACAATGCTATCAATATGCGGTTGGAATGTGAGACGTCTGTCAAGAATAACACCTAGGTCCTTTATGTTATCTACCTCTAGTATTGGGTTGTCTCCAAGATAGTAAACGGAATTTATATACGAGTTTTCTGGTAAATTTAATATGTAAACACTTATCATTATTTAGGTTCATTCCGTTAACAGAACACCAATGGCGTAGATTATTTAAGTCAGATTGCAACAGGGAAACATCTATGTCAGCGTCTATAGTACGAGCAATTTTTAGATCGTCTGAAAATAAAAAAGATTTTGAGTACTGAAAGCAATTTGGAATGTCGTTGATGAATATATTAAATAGTATAGGGCCCAAATGTGAACTCTGGGGAACACCGGACTTAATGTTAAATAGATTCGATCGAAAGCCATTAACGACCACAAAGAAAGATCTATCACTTAAATAAGACTTCATCCAGTTTAGTAGGTTGCCTTCTATACCGTAAGTTTTAAGTTTATGGGTAAGTACCAAATGAGAAACTTTATCGAAGGCTTTGCGAAAATCCATGTAAACAACATCTACTTGGTTATGATTATCTACAGCTTCAGTCACTAGCTCAGTAAAGGTAACCAAGTTTGTAACAATCGATCTGTACTTTAAGAAGCCATGTTGATGTTCAGTAATGTTCTGCTTGAAATAGTTTTGTATAAATGGACAAACTATGGCTTCAAAAAGCTTAGCTTAATATAGTAACGGGTATGTCACAACAAGAAAAAGACGAAAGGCAGGAGTTTTGGGAGAGTTTAAGAGAGATTCAGAGGACCTGTAAGGATAACGAAAGATTGATTTTGTTAGGTGATTTCAATGGATGGGTGGGAGTAAAGCGAGATGGATTTGAAAGGGTTTTAGGTGGATTCGGTGATAAGAGTGTGAACGAAAATGGAAAATAATTGATTGAGGTTTGTTTGGAGTGGAGTTTTTGTGTGACAAACACCATGTTTGATCACAAAAGGATACATTTGTATACACGTGAGGCGAAAAATGTTAGAAGAAGTATGATTGATTTTGTAATAGTAGATGAACGACTGAGAAAGAATGTGTTGGAAACGAGAGTTTTTCAAGGGATCGGCATCCATACAGACCACTTTTTGGTGTTAAGCCGGAAAAGTGGGCTCTATAGAGAATGGCGACATCGAGAAAATAATCAAGAGAGGGTCTTGGAACGAATAAAAGTAGAAAATCTGCAAGAGAAAGATGAGCATAAACGAAGATTGATTGCAAGATTTCAGAGGTTCGATGACCTAAATGATATGGAAGAATTATGGCATTCCTTTGAACAAGAAGTAGTAAGTGTAGCGTCTGAAGTATGTGGTGTGATCAAGAGAAGGAAACTACGAAAGGTTAAAAATACATGGTGGGACAAGGATGTACAATCAGCAGTATCAGAGAAGAAGAAAGCGTGGTTAGATTGGTTGGATGCCAGAGCAAATGAAAGAATGGGAAAGGCAAGACATAGATGAAGCAAGAAAGGAGTTTGTTAGGTCTAAAAGAACAGTGAAAGAAATGGTTAAAAGGAAAAAAGAGGAAATAAAAGATGAGTTTGATAGTAGATTATCTGACGACTTTCGGAGAAACATTAAGTTTTTCTGGAAGTCCGTTCATGCAGTTCGAGGAAAAACTCAATCCTTAGAATACACAGCAATCAGAGACAAGAATGGAAAGATACTGAATAGTGAATCGTGTGTGCTGAAGAGATGGAAAGAGTATTTTGAAGGTCTATTTAAAGAACGACGACAGAGACATCAACAGGTGAAATTAATGGTAATGATAGCAATGATTAAAGCGATATTGGCGTGGGTGAGATTTTGAAGGCACTGGCCAGTATGAAATTAGGAAAGCCTGCAGGGTATGATAGGATTACAGTCGAAATGCTGAAGGCTGGACAGGGTATCATAGTTAGTCAGCTGCAGCGTTTATTTAACTTGTGCTGGAGCACCGGCCGAGTACCTAATGACTGGGCCATAGCAGTAGTTGTGCCTCTTTATAACGGAAAAGGCTCGCAACAAGACTGCAAAAACTATAGAGGCATTAGCCTTCTCAGCATTGTTGGCAAATTGTATGCAAAGGTACTGATTGAAAGAGTTATGAAAGTAACCGACAAGAAAATATGGGATGTACAAACGGGATTCCGAAAGGGTATGGGGTGTACGGATCAAGTCTTTTCCTTGCGATGCATAGCCGAGAAATTTTTGGCCAAAAGTCGAAAGGTCTACTGCGCATTCGTGGATTTGGAAAAGGCTTACGATAAAGTGGTGAGGAATGAAATGTGGTCGGTACTGTCGATGTATGGGGTGAACAGCAGCCTCATTCGAGCTCTGAAATCCCTTTATGAGGATTCTAGAGCTTGTGTGAGGATAAACGGGGCATACACTGACTGGTTTACCATCAACACAGGTGTTAGACAGGGATGTGTAGCGTCGCCATGGCTGTGCAACCTCTTCATGGACAGTTGTTTGCAAGACTTGAAACATAGTGGTTGTGGATTAAGGATGAATGAGTTACTTGTCAAATGCCTCCTTTATGCTGATAATCAGGTTATACTTGCGTCTTCAGCGGAGTAGTTGCAGGAGATGGTAACAGTCATGCATGGTGCGTTAGAGAGGAAAGGAATGAAAGTGAATGTAAGTAAAACGAAAGTTATGGTTTTTGAAAAGGAGGAATGCGTTATGGCTTGTAATGTTATGATCGATGGACAGCAAGTGGAGCAAGTGAATGAGTTTGTTTATTTAGGTACGCTGTTTACAAGATATGGTAAGAATGTAGAAGATATTGAAAAAAGAGTTAATGCAGGTAATAGAGTGAATGGAGCTCTGAAGGCGTTTATGAATAGCCAAAACGTGTCCAAAAAGGCACGTTTGGCTGTGCATAGAGGGGTGCTAGTACCTACTCTTATGTATGGTAGTGATAGTTGGGTTGGCAGAAGAGTCATGAAAGTAGAACAAATGCTGTAGAAATGAGAGCACTGAGAAGTATGTGTGGTGTTTCTTTGACTGACAGAGTAAAGAATTGTGTGATAAGAGAGTGCAGAGGGGTAAAAGAAGATGTAGTGACAAGCATCGAGAAAGGTATGCTAAGATGGTTTGGGCACGTGGAGAGGATGGATGACGAAAGACTGACCAAGCAGATATATAAGGCAAGTGTGAATGGAACAGGATAAAGGGGAAGACCTAGGCGGACGTTCTCTGACCAGATTGGAGACATCCTGAAAAAAGGACAAGTCAGAAGCACCCTGAACAGAAGAGCATGCATAAGGAATCTGATGGGAGTGAATGAAGCAAGAGAGATATGTCAGGATCGTTGCATATGGCATTCCGTAGTCTCTGCCTACCCCTCCGGGAAACAGGCGTGAGTCTATGTATGTATGTATATTTATGTATATAAATTGTAAAGATAATATGATGTAAAGATATGTATAATTGTGTATCTTTGTGTTAGTTGATTTGAGGTGTACTCGAAAGAATTACTAATAATTTTATATTTTCATCATCTCGGCCTACACTGCTGACCATGGGCCTCCCACAATGTTTGCCACGCAGACCTAACTTGCCCCAATGGCTATTTTCTTCAAAATATCTGCCTGAGCTGTCCATTGTCATTACAGTATGACTATTAGGGAAGCAATAATTACGTCGTTACTTCTCCTTGGGATCACCTAATTTCGAATTCAGTCTCACACTATCAACTCCGGGCATAGGTTTCTTCATCGCCCTATTAGTGACTTTAAGCTTTCTGATAAGGCTGATAGCTAGTGACCACGTCTCAACGCCGCGCCGTAAGTCATTTGTGGCAAAATTATAGGAATCGGTCAAATACTTTCGTCTTGAGATACTGACAATAACTTTTAAGATTTAGAGGTGTGTATCGCGGGCTCGAACCCGAGACCGCTATACGCACCTCTATCACGTAAAAGTGAGACGCAGTATATTGGTCTAAAACTTCTTGTCGACCTGTTTTGTAGAATAACTGCCTGTACTCACTTGGAACTTTAGAAAATAATGTAAAATCTCTTGTTTGTTTGAAACTGTCTGACAATGTTTCATTATTTTAACGGTTGATTGCATACGAAAGTAGTCCGTATTTTCCTGCTTTTATCACCTGTAGCGTATTTTCCGTATTTCCTCGGTAGAGTAGTAATACATTTGTTTCAGTAGGAAGGCATCCATCACTGCGTTACACAGTTACAACGAAAGCACATCTCCCTGTGGTCAGGCTCCTACTATGAAAGATAAGAATGTGATAGTCATGATATGCTTTGAATCTAAGTTTTAAGAATACGTTATTTGGTATGAAAGTAGAATCTATTAAGATACATAGAGCATCGTACTTTTTTATTATTATACTATGAACTTCTTTTAACTATTGATTTTAGTAGTCAACTATTAACTTTAGTAGTTAGCAATTTTTAGGAATAACCTCCACCTTTTTAAAACTTAGGTACATAAACTAAATAAAGTCGCTAATTTCTGAGGAAAGATCAGGTTTATTATTTATTCATAAAAATTAATAACCATAAAAAATTATCGCAGTAGAAAATAAATAATCTCTAGAGATCTCTACTCGTATATTGAGGTTTAACTTAAAAACGAATCTGAGGTTTGCTGTGTGTATATCTAAGGTTTCAGCTTTAACTTGACCTTAAATACGAATCTTACGTTTACCCATTTTGTTTGCGTAGGCTACAATGCCACGCTTCATTAAACTAATACTCTCACTACCCAAGCTGGTTTTCTTGAGCCTTTAGGCTGCGGTTCCACTGAGGCAGAGCGGAGACGAGCTGTGCTGTGATTCACCAATCAAATGGCTTGAAATCTACATCTCTTCTTTTTCAAGCCATGTGATTGGTGAATCGCGGCACAGCTCGTCTCCGCTCTGCTCCGCTCCGCCTCAGTGGAACCGCAGCCTTAATCAAGTCAATGTATGCAGCGGATAGATTGAAACGTCGAGGACATGTGTCTAAAAATAATTCGATGCTTTCCTGCACAAGATAGTCGACACCTCTTTTAAGCTGCTATGAAAATATGCGACATAATAGATCAAAGAATCCAGGCGGTATAGGTTCAGGTTTTTATTATTCGATACCAGCAGAGTCCGCGTAACACTCGTGTTTGTAAGGGCTACTAGCAGCTGAGTCCCCGGTTATATCCGCGTTATTTAGGGCTACTGCATCGCACCCGTGGTCCACAGCGTAATATTGTACAGATTATAGTCTTCCTTAACAAATTGTCCAAAACAAAACTAATTATTCAAATCAAAAAAGCCTTGCCTGAGCTTACCGCGGTTAACCAAAGAAGCAAACTCTTGAGGTTTATAATATAAGTTTAGATTTTTATAAGTACCATGTGCGGTATTGCAACGAAACATTGAATCTTGATATGAATTGGTTTACCCTTCGCAAAAAAATATTATTATAATTGCCTTCATCACAACTGTAACGTGATTGGCATCAAACACTTGGCACTAAATATGTTATCAAACACAGTCACATTACAATGTGAGTCTATAAATTTTACAATCTATTTGTAGCGAGCACCAATTACTGGAACTGAAGTTGTTTATTGTATAACGAGTGCTGATGCGATACAATACATCGGTCTTGAATAGATTGAATATCAAGTAAAACAATAGTAATAATATGTAAAGGTATCGAAATCAACGTGGGTTGTTTTGTCAGCCCACACTTTTATTTTCTGACAAGAGAATGCCCGCGGCTACGCCACCCGGTACATTTAGTTATTAATTTAACAGTTTCTCTACAGATCCCGTAGAAATTTCGAAAAATCTTTTCTTAGTGCCGCTCTATGGTTCGCAGGGTACATAAATGCTAAATTTTAGCTTGTTGCTTCCAAAAGGCTGTACGTTGTCTGTTAGTCAGTTACGCAATTATTTTACAGAAACTGTAAAATTTTCTGATAGCTCAGTTATAAAAAACAATACCTTAAGTTACTCTGCGTGAAGATGGATGTTAGTTTTAGTCTGGCAATTTGTTTTCAAAGAATGCCACGGGTACTCTACTCTGTGACAGCAAATTACATGAGACTTGCTTTAATTCATGAATCACAGCAAATCATAGTTCATGTTGTGTTCCTTCACGCATCGTCACAGCTTATATTTATGTAGGATGATAACAAACTAACGCAAAACTTCAAACATTAGGGATTTTAACTATAAAAAAAACTCAGCTCAAGCTGATTAATTTTTGCATAAAATATTGCCTGCGTTGTGTATATTTATTTAAAAGTTAACATTGTCACATTGTAGCACATGAATTCGTTTCATAACGAGTCAATAAACTTTTGTAAATACACTTTTGAACGTTGGTCAATAAACAATAATATTTTTCGAAATAAATCTGCTATAATTTATGAAATATTGATAGTACATACCTGCCCCGGATTTTAAGGAATCAATTGTCTGTGTCTGTGCTAATTAAGTAATAGGTACTACGTATTTTTGTAATTAACTTTGTAAGTACTACGTATTTTTGTAATTAACGTTGTGTAATTAACTTTTTGCTAACGAAAAATATTCTGTACCTACATGTAATTGTTTTGTTAATACCGATCGAATTTTTGAAACTAGAGAACAAATACAAGACGCAACACCTTACGTACTTGTATTTAGCACTTGTTAGTTTGTGGTGTCTTAACACGTAAAGCGGGATGAGTGGCTTACTTAGTGGAAGCCTTAGCTTGCATCTTACGGCACGTGGCGCATGTGTACTATGTGCGCTTACCGTGGACCGTATCTGTGCGGTTACACGTTTATTTATATGTCTGAACAATTGGCTGTACGAATGGTTTAGTGGTTTAAGCAACAGCTTCGTCGTTTAGCCATGCGCCGTTGTCGTTTAGAGCCAACACGAGAGAACAATTTGCGTAGTCCATTATTTTTGTGTTTTGAGTCTCTGGGTGTATTTTATAATAGACACAATGAATTAGACAGAAATATTTGTATTATTATTGTGGTAAATAAAATATATTCTCTTTTACTTTAACTGTTTCAACTGAAACATGAATAAAACTTGAGTTTACTTATAAACTGGAGACCACCCAATCAGCCACGAACGAAAATATTTGTTAAAAATTCTTGCGTAAGATAGAGGAATTTTTTATATCCTTATAGTGCAGTGCAAATGACAGGACTATTTTAGTCAGTGTTAATAGAACTTATGCAACTGTATGCAGTAACGTGTCATCATCATCAGCCTTTAATAGTCCACTGCCGTACTAGGCCTCTCCTTTGAAAGGAGGAATTGGCCTACTATACCACGCTGGCCAAACGGGTTGGTATAGGGTTTGTATCAAGTTTTCCTTCTCTTACAGTGCTGTTCTCTGTATTATATGCACCCTCTCTCGGCTCTTACGACACTCATGGAATGATATGGGGTGATGACATTGCGTATTCTTAATCCGTCACCACACGGACTATACGACGGACGATATGAGGAAGTAACGTATAAGACGTGCAAAAAATATTATTGTGCGCCACAGACTCGATCACAAATAAAGTTTTTTGTCTGCCTCGTACTTTTACCTGATGCCGATTTTTAAATAGAGCTTTATTTTAGCTAATAACGAAACCTATTGGATTCTGCTGCATAAATTGCTTCGTTCGTGCATGAATAATAATTTTAAAAACCATTATAGAATTATACTAACCTGTAACGTTGTTCAAACATTTTAGATCTTCGAATTCACAAGTACGGGTCGTCGGATCTACAAAGAGAATTTAAATGTTTAATATAATGTTTATTACTATAACAATAAAATAATAATAATATATTTATTTTGATCACACAATACAAATTCAAGGTACATTCATAACATTCACAGTAAAGAAGATAATAATATAAAATCATGAACATATTATTAAATTGAAAACAAACAACAAAAAAATTAAAAAAAGTCATACAATCCAAAGTCAAAAGAAAATAATTAAATATAGTAATGAAAATAGGTTGGTACATAATAATAATTACATTTGAATTCATTTGAATACAATTGATTCTTTATGCTAGGCTCGGTACTGTGTGTCAAAAAAGGCAGCAGCTCAGCATATTGCTGCAATGTTAATTGCAGCGCTGATTTTCAGCTGGCGCCTCTTTGTGGCTAGCGGGTCAAATAGATTTAAATAGTCATATGTATTTAGAGCTAAAAGTCTGAGTTATATGATTGACCAATACAAAGAAATGGCTAAATCTAAAATACAAGCAATACGGATATACGAAATAATAATACTAGATCTAAGATACAAGTAGGTATACGGATATACGAAATAATAAAAATAGGAATGTCAGTTAAGTGAATAAATTTAGTTAATAATATATAGATAGGTATGTCTAAATATACGAAGATTAATAATATTATAGTGCAGGTCAAGTGTAAAAAATAAAAAGATGTCAAATAGTTATGTCAATAGTTAAGGGATAGATCAAGATGACAAATAATATGATGTCAATAAATAAAATAATAACATATCAATTATAATATTATCATTTCAATTATAGTATGTAATAATTAATACCATATTAAAAATAGCTATATATTATGATTATTTAACCTTTGCAATATGATACAACTAGCTAACTCATTTAAAATAAACTAAATTAAAATATAATAAATAACTTAATGCTTGTCAATCTAGTCTAACAATCATTAATAAAAAAATCAATTTAAAATTCGGTTATGAGCAAGTTTTCTGTTTTTGCAATAACATAGTTTTGAGTTTCCTTTTAAACCTGAGCGCACTGTTTAAAGAGTGAATCGGCGGCGGTAAATAATTCCAACACTTAGTTGCGTTGTACTTGAAACTACCGCGAAAGGCAGTCGTCTTATGAGTCGGAACACGCAAGGGTACAGAGGTCGCTCTTTTTGGGTATTTATTATTTTCACTCATCCAGTTTAACTTGTTAGATAAATACCGCGGCACTCCGGTATTAATCACACCATATAACAGGTTTGCCAAGTGAAGGTCTCGTCTATATGACATTTTAAGGATGTTATGTGTATTGAAAAACGGAGTAACATGAGTTCTAGGCGGTATTACGTAGCAAAAGCGAGCACATGCGTTCTGCACTCTTTGAATAAGACAAGCGGTTTTAGCTAGCAATCTCGGTCCGTAAGCGGTATCCAGGTAATTCAACTTGGAAAGAATTCACGAATCTATGAGCTGCTCACGTAGCGAGACGTCGAAGTGATTACGAATTTTGTAAAGAACTTTTAGACGGTAAAAGCATATTTTGACTATATTGGAGATATGGCTTTCAAAACGTATCTCATCATCCATTAACAGACCGAGATTACGAGCCTCATGAACTCTCCCAATACTTTTATTTTCAACGCAAATTGTAGCGTTATGGCTACTTATTAACCTGCGCTGATGCTTACGCCCGTATTCACAAACGTTACTATGAGGTCTCATAGTTTGAATGGACGCACAGAGTACAAAAAACCTATTCAAAGACAATACTTGAGTGCCGGCTAGCACTATGCGTCCCTTAAAACGAACGCACAGCTAAGGTACCCCGCTAGCTATATTAAGCAACGCATAGGGTCAATTTTGTGTTTGACTTACGTCAAAAGCGTAGGTTATGTATTATTTGCGTAGTTCGGTGTACTTTGCTCGATGTTCTTTTCGCATCAGTTTTCAATGGATTATAGTAGCGAAAAAGAATTTGATAATTATATCAACGAACAAAGAATAACTACTAGGAGAGTTGTACGGGATTTCCAAAATCCTTTTGATTATTATAGTTCGGAGGAATTTAGACGACGTTATAGGTTTTCCAAAGAAGTGATGTTTTTTCTACTCTTACCACTAGTTAATGAAGACCTAGAAATATTAACTGCGAGAGGACTTCCAGTACCAGCTATTTACCAAGTTGTAGGTTTATCCATATTTATTATGTTCACAAATCCACAATTCAATACAAATATACCACGAAGTAAATCGGCACAGAGACGGAATAGTATTGTTTACTGCTTCTTTAGATGTTATGTTATGACAAAATTGACAATTAAAATGAACATGAATGAACGTCAGTGAAGCGCAATGAACTACGCAACATACGCGAACCAATCAGAGAGCTCTATTTAACGCAGTGCGTTCTCATAGTTAAGGGTTGTTTGAGTATTGTTTATGAATTGAAAGGCTGGCCATATGCGACGCACTGAGAAATGTCTTACTTTGCATAGCGTTGCTACTTTACTTACACAAGTATCGTTTGTGAATACGGGTGTTAGACCCCAAGATCATAAATTTTGTTTTGCTAGCATTTAGAATGAGAGAGTTAGACTTGGCCCACTTAGAAATTCCTTCCAAGTCCTCATTGACTTTTTCTATCGCTGCTTGCGTATCATTAGGATGGAATGAGTAATATACTTGTACATCATCCGCGTAGATATGATATTTACAATATTTTATATGATTAATAATATCAGTACTGTACAAAATAAACAAAAGTGGACCAATAACCGAACCCTGCGGCACCCCTCTAGTGACGTCAGAAGGTGTCGACCGCGCCAAGCTTTTATCTGGATTACTTAATTCTACATATTGAGAGCGATTACTTAGATATGAATTAAACCATTTCACTGCATTTGTATCAAAACCATAAAATGTCAATTTGGATAAAAGTAATGAAATATTTAAGCTGTCAAAAGCCCTTGAAAAATCTAATAGAACAAGGGCTATACGCTTTCCTTCATCCTGGGCCGCTAATACATTATCAATTATATCGATAATAGCAGTTGCAGTACCCCGGTGTTTCCTAAACCCTGATTGAACTTCTGGCAGTATGTTGTTAACTTCGAGAAATTTACTCAATTGTGCTGCCACTACCTTTTCCAGAATTTTAGAGAGGCAAGGTAAGATGCTAATTGGCCTAAGGTCCTTAAAATCTGTTTTCCAGTCCGTTGGAAATTTACCGTCTTGAATAGATTTATTAATAATCAATGTTATAATATCCAATGTTTTTGGCGTCAACATCGTGAGCATGTCAAGCATTATTCCATCAACGCCTGCAGCATTAGACTTAAGTCCATTAATAATCTTAGCAATTACGGAAGGTTCAACGGGTTTCAAACTAAAAGTAGCAGACCCAAATCTATTAAATTCGTAATATGTAAGAACAGATATGGAAATGTTAGAATCTCCAGGTACATTTAAAAAGTGATTGTTTATTACGACTGGATTATTAAGGTGCGATGGTACTTCAAATGTATGTTGCTGTATTACTTTTGATTTTAGGTTTTTCCAAAGAAGTTTAGGGTTTTTGATTTGTTGATTAATGTGTTTTGCAAAGTAACACTTCATCTCATTAAAATTGCGATCTCTACCTGGTGTTTTAGCAGTTTATAATATTCTTTATGTGTATCACATTTAGTGCGCCTGTACTTATTAAGAGCGGAATCTCGTAAGCGCATTATAAATTTAACATTGTGAGCCAAGGGGCTGGTAACTCTTTTATAACTCGAGATTTAATTGGTGCATGAAGATCAAACAGCCAAGTTAATGCCTTAGTGTAGTCGCAAACAATGTCGTCAATGTTCTCATGTGCTTGTATACGGTTTGGCGATATGTGGGTGGGTGTTCTCTATTGCGCCACAATCCACTGACTCCTCAGAAGGTTGTTAAGGACTTCTTCAGTAAAACTCAAGGAACTTCAGTAAACGAATATTAATATATTGTCTCGACATTTACAATTTTGAATACATATATATAGTACAATACGACACGTTACGATAGAACCATATAGAACGACAGAGGTAAACCGACTGTGGCGGCTTGGCGACGCAACGTAACAGGGGAGCCTACTTTGTCACCTCAGCAAAACGATCCTGTTACGTTGCGGGCCGCTACAGTGGTCCTCCCCTTTTTTCAAAAAAAAAAGAAACACATCCAAAAATATTACATACAAAACATATTTGTATACGATACATTATTTCATATAATCAGAATAACCACAGTACCCAGTGTGTAGTCACCTTTATAAAATCTGACATACCAAAAAGAATACACAGAATGTAACTTAATATAATCAGCTACATGATGTTGCTAGCTTATAACGCAGGAATTAAAGCGAACAAAGAACAATGATGAAATCATAACATTCACACTGGCCAAAATGCAATTCATCAAAACAACTTCTAGAGTTACGGTTTGAACGGATGTGAATAAAATATAACAAACATGATATCAACTTCTAAGTATTGTTTACAATATTTTATAACGAATCAAAAATTATTCCACAATCAAATACAATATTATTTTCTAAGTCTTGCCTTTATTACAAAAGTAACAATACGGAAACTTATTTCAATTCGTATACAGTACAACTAGCCCTACGGCTGGTGCCTTGGGATCGAAACTGCTACCTAACGATGATAGTGTCCACTGGAGGACTGTATACGCACTGAACATCAGCTTTACACATACAAAATATAAGAAATACACAATCAATACACATTTAATAAACGTAGTTTTAAAATTGAGTCAAGAGTAGCTTTTGCCCAGCAGTGGAATACCTTTTGCCCAGCAGTGGGATAGACATAAGAATTTAATAAACACATCTTGCACTACGTATATACAACTTGTGGTTGTGCCTGTTGTGGGCCACTACCATGCTGCGCAGACTGCTGTGCTTGCACATGTTGCAAACCACTTATCGAGGGTATCGATGCCAAAACCATTTCACTACGGATCCACTTACGTGACCGTTTCTTACATTTGGTTACACAGAAATACACCATAAGTAAAGATAACAACACCAAAATGGTCAACAAGATAGCTCCAAAAAACTCAAAATGCTTTTGTATTTCGGAATCACTGTTTCTAGCATTATTTGCTCCGTTTTGGGCAATAATAATGTCTTGTTCTTTACTGTAAGATTTACCCATAATTACTATGTAAAACTAATTCTGTTAACTGGTTAAAATTTGTATCAAGAATGCTTCTAATTAGCCAATCTGACCTTTTAAATAACAATTTCACAATAATAAATGCTAATCCAACAAAAATCTAACAGGCAACTTAGATACGCGGCCACTGCGAGTGGTGTAAGTGACACGCTTATCGCTATTCTCACATTTTTCTTGTTGATCATTTTGTATATCCTTACAATTAATATCGCAATACTCATCTGAACATCCTTGTTCTGAGGGAATATTCAACAAATAAGCGGGCTTTAATCTATCAATCGAAACTAATTTAACATTTCCACAAATATCAATCTTGAACGATTTACTTCCCCTCTTTATGACCTTATACGGGCCTACATAAGGAGGTTGAAGCGTTCCTCTTACTACGTCATCACTTATGAATACATACTCGCAACTACTTAAATCAGGGTGGACAAATATTGTACGTGAATCTCTTTGCGCTACATTACGCGGTCTTAGGTTCCTAATAACATTTCTCAATTGTTCAACGTACTCGTTATTATACTTAATATTACAGTGCTTATTATCATAAAAATCGCCAGGCAGTTTTAACTTTAGACCATATGTCAATTCTGCTGCGCTTACGTTCGTATCACTTCGCGGAACAGATTGCAACGCCAGCAAAATCATGGGCAATTCTCGTAGCCAATTCGAATTATTATTTAATTTTGCTCTTAACGCAACTTTTAATGAACGGTGCCATCTTTCTACCATAACGTTACTTTGGGCATGAAATGCTGTAGTCCTAATTTTATCTATACCTAATAATTTTGTAAGCTGTAAAAATAAATCGCTTTCAATCTGTCTGCCCTGGTCGCTTGTCAGCCGTACCGGACATCCAAAACGAGCTATCCAATTCTCAAACAGAACTTGCGCAACCATTTTTGACGTTATCTCTTTCAATGGATATGCCTCAGGCCAGCCTGTATTTTCCCCTTCTATCTACAATAGTTAGTAAGTACCTATACCCCTCTGACGTGGTAGGCAGCGGTCCTACTAAATCTATATGTATATGTCCAAAACGAGCACTAGGCGTAAATTTTCCTAATTCTGACATCGTATGACGCTGCACCTTAGCTTTTTGACAACTGATACACGTCTTAGCCCATTTTGAAATTTGTGAGTTCATTGAAGGCCAATAAAATCTATCCTTAATTAATTTCTTTGTTGCTCTAATACCAGGGTGACTTAAATTATGTAAACTATCAAAAACTAATTTACGATACTTTTCTGGAAGATAAGGGCGAACTGTTTTCGTTGACATATCACAAATAACTGATTCTTTCTCGTTTGGTAAAAATATTTCTTTAAATTGCCGTGTATCTTTTGCCTGACTAATTCTATCACATAACTCAGTATCTAATTTTTGATCTCTCGCTAGCTCACTGTAATTTATATAAGAAGGACAGTCAATAGTCTCAATACGCGATAACGCGTCCGCAAGAATGTTCTTATCGCCTGTAACATGCCTAATATCCGTCGTAAACTCACTGATGTACGCTAACTGACGGGTTCGGCACGGGGTCTCTTTTTCGCTTATTTTCCTAGAAAATGCAAATGTTAACGGTTTATGATCGGTGTATATTACTAATTTTCTACCTTCAAACATTTTACGGAAATACTGCATAGCCAAATAAATTGCTAAAAGTTCGCGATCATAAGTGGAATATTTTTGTTGAGCTTCAGTTAATTGTCTCGAGAAATAACCTAATGGTTTCCACTGACCATTTATTTCTTGCTGCAACACTCCACCAACACTAGAATTGGACGCATCTGCCATCAAGGCCAACGGAACGTCTATTACCGGATGCCACAACATAACACTATTTTGTAAACTTTCTTTACATTTCAAAAACGCTTTGTCAGCTGATTCGGTCCAAATTATTTTAGTCTTATCTTTCCTTTTGGCATTGTGCAAATATTTATTTAACTCTTTTTGATATTCGACCGCTTGCGGTAAATGTGCTCTGTAAAAGTTAACCATTCCTAAGAAACGACGTAACTGTTCTATTGTTTCTGGTTTTTTGTAATCAATTATAGCTTGTATTTTATCCTCAAGAGGTAGAATACCTTCAGAAGATACTTTATATCCTAAAAATTCGATTTCGGATGCGCCAAAAATACATTTACTTAGATTTATAGTGATACCGAATTTATTGAATCTTTCAAAAACTGCTTGTAAGTGTTTTCTAAGGACATTGGTATTCTCACTTGCGATTATGACGTCATCTAAATAACAGAAATAAAATGGTTCTAAATTATTATTATTATCATTTTTCAAATTATTTTCTACGCATTGTTCTAAACCCTGTAATACGTTATTATTCATAAACCTCTGAAATGTTTGGGCGGCATTACGCAAACCAAACGGCATTCTTAAAAATTCAAATAAACCAAAAGGTGTTATTATAGCTTTTTTCTCTACATCTTGGGGTGAGATTGGTATGCAATGATAAGCTCTATTAATATCTAAACGAGTAAAAATTTTTTTTCCGGCGCAAATGTAAGTAAAATCTTGTAACCGCGGAATCGGATATCTATCTGGCGTTGTAATACTATTTAACTGACGATAATCACCACAAGGTCTTAACTGGCCGTCTTTTTTCGGAACTACGTGTAACGGACTAGCCCAAGCCCCTTTTGAAGGTCTACATATACCAAGCTCTTGCATCAACGCGAATTCTGCCTTAACTTTATGATACCTGTCCGGCGGTAGCGGTCTAGAGCGCGCATACACAGGTGGACCGGTCGTCTCAATGTAATGTAAAACTGCGTGCGACGGCGAATCTATAAATAGAACGGGCTTTGTTATATCTGAATATTTCAACAACAAATCATAGTAAGGGTGATTATTACTAATTGTATTGATAGATTCCTGATCATACTGTACCACTGAAGCAAGGATGTTCAAATTCGTAACTTGGTCAATTAATCTTCTAGAGCTTAAATCTACTAACAATTTATAATGCCTCAAAAAATCTGCTCCTAATATAGGCTGTGTAACATTCGCGACAACGAAGGTCCAACGAAACGCACGTTTTAAGTTTAAATTTAGCACAAGTGATCTAATACCGTATGTTTTAATTTCACTACCGTTGGCTGCAAATAATTTATATTTTGAACACTCACCATTGCACTTTTCTCTGTACTTTGCTGGAATGACCGAAATGTTCGCACCTGTATCCACCAAAAATCGAATCTTGTTTTGATAGTCCGTCACGCAAAGGCGGTTATTGGCTGCCGGTACATGTTCCTCCGCCACAGAACGTACCGCAGCTAGTTTTCCGTCTTCTCAATCCAGGCGCAGGGTTTCTCGCAGGTACGCGCGCGACTACGGTACTTGAAATGATGTCTGCAAAGCCAATTGGGGTCATCTGGGGTCATCATCGGCGTATCTCTTGGTCTCGATCTCGATCTGGAACGTCCATATGCTCGTCCTCGTCCATTCCACTGTACGCGTCCTCGAAAAGTGTTCCTTCTGTGCTCTTGGACTTCGCTCTTTAACGACGCTACTTCCAATGACAGCTTGTTTATCTGCGTCAACAGGTCTCCAACCGCGAATATTTGACTGCTTCCCGAAGGTGCCGACGGTAAATGTATGCTCTCCGAATGTACTACTGCGACGTTATCTGCGTTCAAATTTTCCACGATTTTGTCTGCGATTTTCGATAATTTCTGTATGTCTGTCTCTTGGGTTACCGCTAAGCCTGCTCTAACGGCTGCTGGCAACTTTCCTAGCCACAAATTGCAAAGTGCTTGTCCGGATATCTCTGAGTTTCTCCCTAGGTCAGTCATTTGCCGTAGCAATTGGGATGGCTTTTGGGTTCCTAATTCGATCTCGCTCACTAATTTTCGAAAATGTTGTTCAGCCGATTCTTCATAAACACCTATCAATCGCTCTTTCAAGGCCAAATACTTCTCGGTAGCCGGAGGATCACGAAGGATGTCGCTTACTTGTTGCAAAACGTCCATGTTCAACTTCGATACTACCACGTTGTATTTTGTCTCGTCGCTTTGCTTCTGTTGGGCCATAATACTCTCAAATTGACTGAACCAAAGTCTCGGCATGTTCGTCCAAAATTCCGGGATTCGCGATGTTACTGTAATAGCAGCTAGATGGTCGGGCATCGTGGTGACTGGTACTGTGGTGACAACCGGTTTACCTCCTGCCGTCTCGGTCACCACGCATCTTCCTGCCATGGTCGTCGTTACTGGTATCATGATGCTGAATTACGAAAGTCTTCAAATATACGCAAATGTCCTTTTAATGTCCAAATGGAGGTCACCACTTTGGCGATATGTGGGTGGGTGTTCTCTATTGCGCCACAATCAAATGACTCCTCAGAAGGTTGTTAAGGACTTCTTCAGTAAAACTCAAGGAACTTCAGTAAACGAATATTAATATATTGTCTCAACATTTACAATTTTGAATACATATATATAGTACAATACGACACGTTACGATAGAACCATATAGAACGACAGAGGTAAACCGACTGTGGCGGCTTGGCGACGCAACGTAACAGGGGAGCCTACTTTGTCACCTCAGCAAAACGATCCTGTTACGTTGCGGGCCGCTACATACGGTCCCAATTAATAAGCTCGCTGTCTGCGTTAAATTGATCTAGATTAATGTCACTCAATGACCTGTAACTTATCAATTTAGGCTTTACCTTAGGTTTTTTCATCATCAACTCACACATCACAAATGCATGCCCGAGGGTTCGCCCAAAGCAATCCACATCGGTATTCCGTACTAGAGCATCAGTACAAATAATGTCAATGAGTGAGTATGAGCTATCCGAGAAATGTGTCGGACTAGAGACAACTTGCTTAAGTCCCGTGCACGAAAGAAAAGTATGTAGGTTCTTGTACTTGGCATCAGAAGGGTTAAGTATTTTTATGTTAAAATCACCCAAGAGTACAATACGATCGTAGTTAGGAAAGGAGCCAATTGAGTCCATAATACTATTTAAAAATATTTGCGTGCCTAATGTCGGGGGACGATATGCGGTACCTATAATTACAGTATTATTGTTTAAATTCATTTTCAACCACATCTGCTCTATCGCTGGATTCTCAGGATGTGCACAGACCCGTACATTAAGGCCACGCCTAATGTAAAAACCCACACCTCCACCACGACCATTACGGATACACATAGGACGGGGCACATGTTTTAAACGATATTCGGCTACAATCGGCGCCCGACCTTCCTCACCAAGTTTTAACCAGGTTTCATTTACGGCCAAAATATCAACCTGATGACGCAATACTGTGGCTATGAAATCCTCATGATTGGTGCCAAGTGAGCCAGCATTAAACAATCCAACCTTTATATACTTGACATTAGGCATTGCATATGTTAGAAAAATAAAAACCAATAATTAAATAAAATAGATGTAGCCTGGCATTACAAAAACAACGAATACATAACAGCATAAAGATAAATTGACCATAGCCGCATACCTTTATAATCGCTGCACATCTGTACCAGTACCGAGCCTGCAGAACCATAATATCAAACATAGCCAACACAATATTGAATAATATAGACGTACAGTTAACAAGGTATAAGTCACATATCTCATAGTTTAAATTATTTGCTTGTAACAAAATTGCAGTATAGTTACTATATAAGGAATAGAAATAGTGTAAATACAAGTATTCTATGCAATAAAAGCCTTTTAAATCAAACATAGCCATCACAATATTAAATAATATAGACATACAGTGAATAACATGATGCATGTCATATATATCAACGTTTAAATTATTTGCCTGTAACAAAATTGCAGTATAATTACTAAATAGGAAAAAGAAACCGTTTATATACCTGTATCCTATGCAATAAAAGCCTGTTGAATCAAACGGAAATATTACCAAAAACACGGGTTAGGTCGTCTAGGGTCCTGATAATAAATAACGGCTTTCCCTCTGAGTGTTTGACATAAATTCTTCCGCGTTTGGTCCATACATACTTCCACTGATGATGCGCTCTAGCTTCCCTCGCTTTGTATAAAAGCATGCGGTTAAACTTCGTCCGCCTTATTACAAAACATGGACTAAATATAAATCGAGGTTTACCCCTTAGCTTACTTGCTTAAAATTGATTTAACGTGCACTATAAACACATTTTTCTAAAACTATTGTTACTAAAATTCTTTGGAACAAACTTCGAATAAAAATCAGTAACTATCTGCCTAAAAAAGTCCTTTTAAATATTCTCCGTTAAGGTCTAAACCTAGTATTATTTTTAAACCATGTTTTGTAATAAGGCCCCGTAAGTCTCTCGTTAATATAAAACGGTCGGGACTCAGTAGTTATGCCAAAATCTGCGGTGTTTGCTCCCCTCCGTACGCGCATACTATGCAACAATTTGTCACACACAGAGCGCCGCGCGAGTCGTACCACCAAGGGGCGTGGGCGCGCCGTAGATGCGTCCGACACGCCACCTCGCGGCTGTCGCGGACCAACCCGCTCGGCTGAGACCACCTCGCGCTCGTCCATATCAACACCCAGCTTCACTGCAATCAGACTTACTATATGTCCCGGGCTTTCTCCGCTACTTTCGGGTATATTTGAAATTTGTAAATCATTGCCCAATAAGTCTTGATCCCTATCATTTAAATCCATTTTTAGTCCTTCAACAATCATTACAAGATTACTATTATTAACGGTGTTAGTTTTATTAGACAGTTCCCTCTCTAATGTCTCAATCTTTGCCTCTAGTACGTCAAGACGAGAAGAGTTACAAGCGAGTGTAACGCGTACAACCTGAAAGTCCTGGCGTAGCATCGTTATTTGTTCCTGCATACTGGACATTTGCTCGCGAAATAGGCGGATCTCCACAGCCAAGTTAACATGCTCAGTTTCAGCTGAATTGGTCATTGTTGAGGTGTTTGGGGGTCCAGGAGTTACATGTGCCCCGATGTCGTCACCCGATTCATCAGTCTCCGAAACACCTTTTGCAGGGGTCTCTGCGCGATTATTTCGCGGTTTGTTTTTTGAACATCCAGGGCATAACCAGTTTGGCAATTTCGCGGCCGCCTTAGCCTTGCCTAAACACTGGTAGTGATAGATAGTTTGACATTTTGAACACGTGGCGCCATCTGTCTTATTCATAAAGCGACCGCAAGCGCCACAGTTATGCATGATGCTTCGCACTAGGTACGGAAGATTTTAATCAATGAGCTTTTTTATTAGTTTTTAACTGATTAGCTAGATGGCTCTGATCGAAGTTTAGATAGATGTCTCGTTGCTTAATACCAACGCCACAATACAGGTGGCACTGTCCACGGTGAGCAAATCAGCTGTTCGTCAGCTGATTAACAGCTGTTGCAGGTAGACAATCAAAATGTAGGATACATACACCCAACTAAACAGCTAAATATATAGTTAAGTATAAAATTATGTGTTTTGTCGATATTTATGCTTAGTTATTTCACTTAAACACACCAAACACTGTATTGTCACTAATCATTCACTTTTGTTTATTGATTTGTTTATATTATACTTAACTTTTGTATCAATTGTTATTGTTCCACAACTTATAATTTTATACTTTATATTGTTTTTTGATATCACAACACTTTGCAAACACTCGTGACTTCGTATTATAGTTTTAGGTGTACATAGAATATTAGCTTTATGCAAATTAAGTAAGTTAATTAATTAAAACACTGTTTTATTTACTCAGAGCTCTATAAGACGTACTGTTTATCTTATTGGCATACAACAGGTCCATGTGGTGACGGATTAAGAATACGGAATGTCACTACCCCATATCATCCCATGGGTATCATAAGAGCCGACAGAGGGAGCATATTATGCAGAGAACAGCACTGTAAGAGAAGGAAAACTTGATACAAACCCTATACCAACCCGTTTGGCCAGCGTGGTATAGTAGGCCAATTCCTCCTTTCAAAGGAGAGGCCTAGTCCAGCAGTGGACTGTTAAAGGCTGATGATGATACAAGAGAGAACCGCGCATTTATACATAATTACGATAATATTACTATAGTCATTTATAAATAGTACTTTTATATTTGCTAACCAAAATATGTAGGTTGCTATATCTATGATTTCATTGTTAAATAAATATTCAAAGACTAGACATCGCCCCCGGGTCCGCCCGCATGTGTCTGTTTCACCACCTTAGGACGAGAATTTGCAAAAACCCTCTTTCCAACCCAACCCTTCTTTACATTCACACCTCGGTCCTTAAGGAACATACAAATTACAGCTGCTTGCACCCAATAGTTTTGGCTGTGCATTGTCTGTCAGTCAGTCACGGCAGGTTGCCAGTGTGACGTCACGTACGCGGCTACATCCACGCCTTCAGTTCTTGTAACATAGCATAGCATATCTCTTGTCGAAAACCACCGTAAGTACCTTAAGTTCTATACACCTGTCAGCTTAGTTCACAAAGTGGTTTATAAATATATATAGCAATAAGAAGCTTCTTACCTCTAGGATACTTGTAGGGCACACACTTACAATCCTGAACGTAAGCTTTCATCTTGCACTCAGTACAGCAAGTTTCAAAACTGTATCTGTCAGTGTGTCCCAAGAACACTTCGTTGTGGAACCAGCAGCCTCGCTTCTCAGGGTCCACTCTCCGTATGTCAGACTGACTTTGAAACACCATAGGCTCTATTTTGAGATCGACCGACTCGCCCAAAGTTATGTATCTGTAGAGTACCGTGGTTTCTGGATAGTCGTTTGGGTCGTTAATTAGTACCTGGCAGAAAATTATTTGTTACAGTCTATCTGGTTTTATTTTAAATTCCAATACTAAAATATGTTGTCTTCAACATGTACTAAAGTAGCACACTATGTGACAGCCAGATCCAGTCACATCCATTATCAGCAGTTCACTGTTCAACAGCGTAATCAAACTTAACAAAGTTGATTAGGTAGGTATCTCCTAATTTTACTCACGATTATGTGAAGTAGATCGTGCGTCACTTACAACTAAGTATATTTGATCTCACCATAGAACTGGATTTTACATTTTTTATGGCACACTTGCGACTCCATAAGAGCTCATAACCGTCGAAAGCGCTATACCATATTATAATTTAACGCTACGCTTAGTTTTGAAGAATAGGGTAAAAGACGGGTAAAGATTACATAATAGTAACTGAGATGGAGTATAAAAGCCATCTCATCTTATCCACTACAGCTACGATAAAACTGATAAAGAATACGCTCTATGGATTTAAAGATATTTCCATTGGCAGTTGAGGATTTTTCAAATATCCGCCATTCTGGAGAATATGGCAAATGGGAAAACAAATCTTTATAGGACCAACTGAGGTGGCATTACCTACAAAAGACATTAAGAATCGCAAATATATTATTTTAACACATTTTATAGGTAAGTGAGGCTTAAGACAGACTAGATAATATATAATACCTACGGGCTTTAATATTATGCTCTACCTTAGTAAGTCTATTTTTTAGCGATAAGATAGATTTGGTTCGAACTCTAACATGTAGTTCTAATGTGAACAGAATAGTGACAAAAGCTATTGAGATGTATTGCATACCTTAATTCCATAGTAGCGCACGGGCGACCAGCTCGGATAGTCATGTGGCTGGACATTAAATACCACGCTCAAACCAGTTCCTCTGAAACAAATATTCTATTTCTGACAAGCACATATCAACTAAATTATCTGTAATTTTTTAATAAGAAAGATGTATAAGGAAGTATTTATTTATTTAGTACGACTACTCACTACACTAACAGTTGCCCAAGCGTATAGTGAGCCATTCATCATTACCATCATCAGCCCTTTACTGTCTCACTGCTGGGCACAGGCCTCTTCTCACTATGAGAAGGGTAAGGCCATAGTCTGCTGACCAAGTGCAGGTTGGCAGACTTCTCATATACGCACTTAACTACGAAAAGTCATTGGTGGGTACCGTGGATTCGAACCCGAGACCCTCTGCGTAGCAGTCTGTCGGTCTCTCCACTCAGCTATCGCTACTTATTCCAGAGCCATTACATTTATGTAATATTAGGTAACTTATTTTTTCTTATTTCGTTTCAAATGACTAGTCATTAAAAACAATCATTAAAAACAACGATACTATATGACGGATTAAGAGTACAAAGTGACATTTTATTCTCATAATATAAGAAAGACTCGATATCAAACCATACACCAACCTGATTATTTCCTTCACAATGCTACTGTGATGTAAATTTGAGGAGGTAAATGCTTAGCAGTGGACCGCGAAAGGCGGGAAAATATATGGATCGTTCCATATATGGGAATTAAATACAAACAAATTGAAACATTTATTTAACTGAATGGTGTGTGCCTTTTAGGAATAATGAAAATTAAAACAAAATTAACCTGTGGGAAAATTCTGTCAGTATAATTATAATTATGTATCAAACGAATCTTAATCGTTCAAAGCAGACACACAATGTTAGCTTTACCTATTTGAATACTATAGCAATGAGCATCAAAGACATGGAAGCTGTATTCCAAATATTCACACATCTGTATTGGATTTCAAGCTAATATATTACCAAGAGAAATGAAGCTTAAAATCTTAACGTGAACGTTGGAAAATACGCGGTATAACTTAGAGGGCTTGTTTTCAACTGACTGTGGGTTTGATTAACGAAGTCAGGCTTGCTTTTCATTGCTACCATCGCAGAGCCATCGCGGTAGTATATAGCTATAGCTGTTTACCGCTATAGCATACATACATAGTCTCACGCCTATATCCCCTAAGAGGTAGGCAGAGGTATACTGCTACACCCACTTTTCACCAGATTTATTTTAGTACCACGTAATTGGGGGTGAGCCTATTGCCGTACCGGGCACATTACCAGACTCCGTGTAGCTACTGAGAATTTCCTAACGGAAAAACCCAATAACACTTTGCACGACCCGGGCATCGAACCCGAGACCCGAGACCTCCCAATCCCACGCGCACATTTATGCCGCGAGACCAACGAAGCAGTCCGCTATAGCTATAACTATTAAATTTGGACAATTTGTTCTTTATATCGTATATGCAACCAATAAGGACGGTTTTTGAATATTCCGTACATAAAACGGTAAAATAATTGGTTAAGGTTTAGTTTTTAACCCACATTACAATGTTGCTGGAAAAAGCTGGTTGTATAAAAAAGTTTACCTGCCAGATTCAGACGTAGCTATGATTCTGGTATAAGCAGGGGTTTCGTCACCGTCACTATTTTCATCATCATTTGATGCTTCATCGTAGTATTCTAGGTCAGGATCTGGTGCTAAGTAAGGTCTGGAAATAGAATACACTGTAAGTACTATAAACATAACTAAAAATAAGAATTCTGTAAGGAAAGCTACAATAGTCACAGTTTTTGTCAAGCTACTCAATACTTATTTTATTTACAAATAGGCTTTATTGCTATACATCGAATTCACCGTTGTTATTATTACATCATCAGCCCCTTGCAGTCCACTGCTGGACTAGGCCTCTCCTTTGAAAGGAGGAAGGTTGTTATTATTACTTGTAGACAAATTGAAGTTGGAGATTGATTTCATACAAAACAGTAGAATTAAAATGAATTCCGGTATTTTCGGGTTACTTTGGCTCCTTTTGCCGCATATTTGGAGAAACCTATTTGGTGTAAAGGCTCTGATTGTATTCTACGGGTGATAATGGTTTTATTTGATAAGTAAAGATAATAGTAAGTTATAAACATATTATTTTGATTCGAAAATTTACAATTTCAATATATATTTATTTTTTAATTTGAGCCAAAGTTGTTATTTAGGAAGTGTTAGTTTGGCTCGCATATTTTTTCTGGTATAAAACTTATACTGAACCAAGCCCAAAGTAAGACGTTAAAAGTTAAAGGTAAAAACAATAAGAGTTTTAGACATATCAAATTCTTTAGTTCTGGAAGAAAAATTTTAATTTACCAAACTTCGGTTTCACTAGAAAGTTTGCAGATGTTAATATCACATTTTCTCACTTGATAAAAGTCCGTAATGCAAATAGTGGCTTTATAATTAATAAAACTGCGGGTAGCGTATTAAAATTAGGTGCCAGTAATGCCACCTATCGAATCATCGAATCAGCCGTGAACTAGATCGAACACTGCTTTTGCTGCAAAGTGTCGGAAAGTTTAATCTTTTTTCTTATTTGAGCCAAAGTTGCCCTCGGGGGCTAAAGTTATCTGACGATACGATAACTGATTGGTGATAATTCTAGACGTGTGTGAAATCAGCATGAGCAAATAAATTGAGTTCACTGTCACAAAGTAAATCCTTGTTTTTCATGGCTAGTACAGTATGCATACCCATGTATCATTTGCACAATATCTTTAAAAATTACTTCCACATAAATCATCCTGTCTATTGGCAATAACCGCATTAAAATTTGTTCAGTAGTGTTTGAGTATAGCAAACAGACAAGACAGACACGACAGATACTTTGTTTCAAAATAAATATAGGTAAGTGGACTGCCTCCGTGGTCTAGTTGATAGCGTATGCGTCTTCTGATCAGGAGGTACCGAGTTCAATTCCCGGGTCGGGTGAAAGTGTTACTAGGTTTTTCAGAATTCTCAGTAGCAGCACGGAGTCGGGCAAAATAGCAGCAGTAAGCTTTTACGTGGGACATACAAAATCATAACATGACAAAATGTACGTGAACTAATATTAGACTTCTGCCTAACTCTTCGGGGATACAGGCGTAATTTTATAAAAAATATATAAAAAATGAAATATGAACAAACTGACAGTTCACTGGCATCCTTTAGCGCGGCGTAGTTGAACGCGCAGCAGTACCCGGCGTAAGTCTTCACCAGAGAAAATATATCAGCACAGTTCCTTCGTTTTCTGTTGAATGAGCAGTACAGTACCAGATCTTCACATTTTTGATGTAGCTGCAAACGAAATAAACAGAAAATTCTAAATATATGACGTAAAAATGTTACTGCTTGTGTATGTACCTACATTTTGGCTTAAAGATGATATGCAAATGTAATTTTTTACCATAGTATTTTTGTAGAAACCGTAGGTACTAGACAGAAAACCTTCTCCTTCGATTCTACCTACAGATCTCAGGTTTAGGCAGAGCTTCACTTGACGAGGAGGTATCATAAGTAGTTACGTGTTACCTCTTTGCATATAATTTACCGAAATAGTTAAGTCTGCATGGAAAGGCATACTTTTCTCCTCTACAAATTAAGATTAAGATATTGAGCACCATATTGTTGGCTACAAGGAGATCGACGTGGCGGCTGGATTATATTGCAAAGATATAATATGGCACCGCAGCCGCATAAAAAATAATTAAACATTTTTCGGTCTGTTGGACGCAGCCAGGGTCCTAAGAGCTATATTAAGAAACCGAGTTTCAATAAGCGATTGTATTAATTCTGTCGTCTGGCAAGTTAAATACAAAGTCTATGATATTTATTATACGTACCTCTTCCACAATAGTGTCCATAGTAAAGAAATGATGTTTTAATATCGACATAATTTCGGTGAAATTCTTTAGCTCTCTTGCGTTATGGTCAAAATACCTGAGGTTAGGTATTGCGTCGAAGAAATCTATCATTTCACTTTCATTTACTTTATAATGTTTCCTGAAATTCAAATACATCAAATAAATACCATACCTACATACCAAATAAATACCACCTCATTTTTGACAAGGTTTTTGGACAAGACAAAACTGTTACAAATACAATTTTATGTATTTGGGTGAATTTCAACAGGTGCAATGAAATCTTCATTTCCGTGGATTTTTTATTCTTCATCTTTAGAACAAGAAAAATTGTATTTACTCAAGTTTTTGATAATATATGTATTCTTGCTTAATATCTAGCAGATAGCTTGAAAAACTAACGAGATATACAAAATAAAAAAATTTCGTGCCACGGCGATGAAACATGCGTGCACGGCAATGAATCATGCTTCCACGGCAATGACAGAACTGTACCACGGGAATGATAGAATCAATCCACGGTAATGAAAAAATCCAACAACACATGATATTTTTATATAATATACTTAACTGAAATAGATTCATCCCTGGCTCTGAAAGAGAAAGGCAAACACAACACACACATACGCTCTTTTTACCCTCTTCTCAATAAACTTCTCGCATCGGAGTAAAATTAAACAAAAAAATATTACAATCAAAGCAACTCAATCATTTATTTTTATTTATTTCACACAAAAATTAACAGAATAGAAATTAACAAATAATATGATACTTTTCTAAAGTATGCAATAGCTATTGCTAACAATATATACTTAACTTTATATAATATAACAGGGTCGCTTCTTAATTTTTCACGTCGCTTTTGTTCGGCTAAACTTTTTCTTTCCTTTATCTCTCTCCTCTGCCGATAGTTTCGGTTTAGGCATCTTGGCTTTCTAAAAATAAACAATCCATTATTATGTTTATATTTAGACTGTAGTATACATATGTGAGTGAGTGAGTCAGTGAGTGCGTGTGATTGTGTTGTGTGTGCATGTGTGTGCATGTATGTGTGTGTGTGTGTATGTGTGTGTGTGTGTGTGCGTGCATGTGTATGTGCGTGCGTGCGTATGTTTGAATGTCTATCGTGTGATGGAGTACCAAATATCATTTTGTAAGGTTAACGTGGAAGTATCTTTTTGTAGTTGACTGTACAGTACAGATTTTTTTTCTTAATCATGCCGTGGCAATGAAAACATAAGTCACGGCAATGAAACAACTGGTCATGGCAATGAAACTAAATTGTTTTAAAAGGCATGGCAATGAAATTTTGTTTCATCGCCGTGTCTCATTTTCATCAAATAATAATGTCACATATCATGACCCATTATCAAGAATGTGCAGAGAGTATAACATCCACTCCAAAGAATTAGATGTATTTCACCAGAAACACAGTGAATATATCAATAAATGTAAGCAGATCCTCACTAACCCGCAAACTTGACATGTAATCTGACACTTTAAATGTAATGATACAGATATTTTTTATTTTTATTGTCGATTTAATTACTTAATATGTAGGTACCATAACCATAGTAATAGAATATTTTCTCCTTATGAGTCTTAATTAATAGATATAATTATTGTAATTGTTAGTTATGATTCGATTTTATTTTTATTTTTAAATAATTGTTATGTAACTTCTTGACATTCTCTAAATATTTCCGAATTGGTAAATTTATTATGATGTATCTTTTTATTTTTAAATTATTTCTTATTGATATTTATGATGTGAATTTATATTTTCTTAAATTTGTGCAATAACTTAATGACCTACCTGTATAATGCTACACTTTTCCATATTTCTTGGCTAACCGTAACATAATTCTTCTACCAATGTTGTGCCTAACTATAAATGGATTGCAAATTTAACTGTATATTTACTTAAACTTTACTTATTTTTACTTTATAATTTGTTATCTGTAGTTGTGCCTAATAAAATAAATAAATAAATAAATTGCCATAGCAAATTTTGCCCACGGAAACCACGGCAATGAGAACAAGGCGATGAAAATTAAGGCAAAATCATTAAGTACCCAAAATTCTATTAATAATTCACAGTAATTAACACGTCATAAATAAACATAAGATAAATGGTATTCTATCGAATGCTTAATCAAAAGGATAAACTTATTCAAATAGAAGTTAGACCTATCTACGGCGATGAAAGAAAAATGTCCAGTAATATAAAAATCGAATACTTACGTTTATGGCGCAAAAACGCAGGCACGTACACACGTCGTTCCACGTTGAGCACCAAGCGACACTATTATCCAACGTTTAGTGCACAGAGTTAGGGGACGGAAGTCCTTAGATAAAACAATATTAAATATATTTAGGACACGGCGATGAAAGGTAGTTCTAAGACAAATGCATTTTTATTAACCATTCGTTGTATTGTTTAAATATATGAATAAATTTATTCCGTAACAATACTTTTACTATCCACGTATCAAATAAAATTAGGTATTTATATAAATAACCAATGGATTTTTATCAATAACGTATAAAACACATCAAGGTGATGTGTGGACAAACACGGCAATGAAAGATTTCGAGGTTTAATATTTTTTTTTGGAGTATTCATTAATCCTTTTTAATTAAATATTTAGTGCTACACATAGATTACTATTTCACCTAACCAGAAAAAAATATTAGAACATTATAACTATGTTTTATAGTACCGATTTCATTGATGCCACGTAATTTTTGTTCCCGGGAAATTCACCCGTTTATATCAAATTTATGGTTGTACTTAAACTTTTTGACGATAAATTCTTTTTGTATCACAAAAGACTTATAGAACGTTGACATGTTAACAATAGACTTATAAAAAAATATATTCGACCACGTTTATATTTATGACGACTTACGAAAAATAATTACAAAGCCGACTTATAAAGAATAAAATCATCGGAGAAATACATCTCAATTTGTCGGAGCGTAAATTATGTTCTTATTGTGTATGTAAGTATACTGGGCTTAACTTTTCTCCTGCTTGATTTAAACCATCAAATTGTATAATACTTTCGAATAAATTATTAATTTTTGACGTTCTTCAAATTAGCAATTTAATAACCATCAGGTCCTGGGCGCATACTAACATTTATACTTAGTTTTTGATTCTCCAATTTATAACACTATTCTTCGATCCTATAAAGTTAAATAAATACATGTTACAAAGAAGCCTCTAAAGCGTTCGTCGAGTCCAGCCGATTCAGTAGAAACTCGGTCGAGGTAATTAACAGCAAACCGTTCCATTAACATGTACTAGGTTCAGCTTTCAAACGATCCTTGGATAATTGTTCGCGTGAAGAATAAACGATGTTTTGATTCCTTTTGTTTTTAAAACACTACACCCGCGCAAGAAATGAATGTTGTTTTATAAACAGAAAAAAGCTTTTCAATTAGACTCCCTATATTTACAGATAGAGATATAACAGAGGTTTATGTTTATAGCGTTATAACCCTGTTAAGAACGTCAAACTTCTGTCCTGTTAGTCTATTTTGTTTTGCATCGCGACGGAAAACCTTATTTGTCTCCCTTGACTACGCAGAATAAAAATTAATTTATATACGCAGAGTAGTTTGGAGCCTGGCTCGGTACAATGAGCATTTTGCGTCTCTCGACCTACGCACTAAAAACCGTGGTGTTCTCGACTTTCGATAGTGGCGGGGTCACGCGAATTTACCACTGTGCGGAAAACTGTAACTTTTCGAGGATTTGGTCCATGTGAGCAGTTCCTATCTGGCGCAATTTGTTTATTGTTCAAATATCATGAACTGTCGTACAAATTACTATTAAATAGAGCAAAATTATTAAATGGATCTTAATCTATTATTAGGTAATTAACCTCCGTGACCACGCCCGGTACATGGCACCGGGCGTGGTCACGGAGGGACTGAATTTTACGCTAAATAATTTTTCCGTTAAATAATTTTGAATGATGTATACAAATGGTGAAAGTTTAAAATGTAATAGAGCAAAAGTAAGCTAAATTATTCGAAAGGTTTTAAATAAACTTTTTCTAATACTCACAGAATCCTCGCAATATTCTGTGACTCTTTGAGCGACACCAGATTGAAATTGCACAGACTCACAGCTGGAAACGGCACCTGATTCACTTTGCAGTTCGCGTTGATCTGTTCAACATGTACATTTGTAGAATTTAATATCAGTCAAGATAAAAATGTTACGAACTAGGAATAGAAATGTATTTTCTATATACATATTGATCAATGAATTCAGTGTGAGGTAGTACGATTAATTTCAAGGGTGTTGCAGGAGTTAAATTAGATTTTATTTGTAACCAATTTAGCCACACACAACATTAGTCCTGCATAAACTGTGCCACTGCAGGTCACGGAAGTTTTCGGACTATGAGAAGGGTTAGCTCATTATTCACCGCGCTGGCGAAATGCGAGTTGACAGAATTCACCTGGATTCATAGAATATAATGAGGAAATCTCAGATATGCAGGTTTCCTCTCCATGTCGTTCACCGTGAAGCAAGCGATAATTATCAATTTTATATCCACATAACTTAGGAAACTCAGTGGTGTGCGCCGTGGTATGATGGTCTCTTCACTAGGCTTCTGTTACTATCACAGATATAGATCTACATAGATAACGCAACTATCACGATTTGTATTGAAACCAAGCGTGCCGACTTTTTAATACCTACTGTGACGTTGCCCGTATCACGAAGTCGAAGCGATGCGCGACAGTATCGCTTGTGCGATATTCATCGTCTCCTAATACACAACGTCAGATCAAACGTCCGAAGCAAACGCGGCAACGTAATGTGAATAAAGTTTACTTAACGGTAAAACGGACGCGCGGGGACTGAAGTTAGTGGCGACCAAGCTCGACGCTTGGTCGGAGTTCAGACACGCGAAGTGCATGAATTTGCGTTATCTATGTAGATCTATGTCTGTGGTTACTATACTACCTTTTTTATTTCTTTTTTTGGCGTCGGGTTGGAAAATCCTCATGGAGTCCCTCCGCCCTGGGGGAAGGGTGAAGGGGACTGTCAGACTCTTACTTACTGAAAATCAAACCGTGTTCCCCATGTACCCGTGTGCCGGAGGGTCGGGTATCGCCGAAGTATTCGTCGCTACCCTTCGACGGGTATTGGCCCGCCAGATGGTCAGGCGGGCCGCGAACAAAACCCTCTTGGTGGCGGATGAAGGTGTTGGGCTCCGCCGCCAAAACACCCAGCGGCCGCAGAGGATAGGCAGGACAGCAACCTGCCAACGCCGCATCTCCTCTTCCTCTGCGGCCCCACCGCGACGCAACAATGATGCGCGCCCATTTGATTGCGGGAGATAGGGCGCGCGGCAACGCAACACCAACATGCCTCTCCTCCCGCGACCGCGCCCGACTGCAAGGGACAGACAGAACTGTCCCCCGCACCCGCACCTTTGGACGCATCCTGCGCAGGCCCCTCCAGGCCCACCCGGAGCCTCCACTCCCGGGATCTCTCTTAGCTTCACCGCGGATGTCCAAGCCACTGTTACTAAGGCTCCCCACCACGACAAGGTGGAGATCCCACGGAGGGGAAGGTATAAGTCTACCTCTCTACGCTCTGTGTATATAAACTAAATAAATAAACTGTTTACATTTAGAGATTCCTTTTCTCTCACAATAAAAAAAAATAAGGCAATATAGGAATTTGTTTGATAAAAAGCAGTTACACTGTTTTATGGACAAAGAGCAATAAATTCAAGCTACATCATTGTATATGACACGAGTATGCTCAACAGATCTCTCACGTATAAAGTAAAATACCATATTTTGATAAATGTAGTCCCACAAATCATATAGCATATTTCCCTAGCTATCTGTAGCGACCCAAATCCGCTTTTATCCTATACCGCCATACAGATTGTACAAAGTAGTTCGTCAGGAAAATATTTTTGAATATTCATATTATGTTATAATATTTAATAAGGAAACATCTGCACGAATAACCAACAGGGTTAAAACAGAATAAACTTACAAAGTAAACATTATTCAAAAATTGTATGCTTGAATGAACTTAATATTACAAAACTAAGCAAATGGCTAAATTGAATCTCAATTTTAATCAAATGAGCACAACAAACAATGCTGTACAAATCTTTCTGTCTGTCAGTCATAACTTTTTAACCCCCGACGCAAAAAGAGTGATGTTAATGAGGTTGGCGCCTGTTTCGGTCTGTGGCATCATAAAGGTCTTAGCCAACTTACACGACTCCGCTTCAACACTGCTCCTATCCAACATGAGGCGACTGCTTGAGTCCACGCGGCGACCGCTAGCGGGCACCCAGCTATCGCCGCGGCGACCGCTTTCGTGTAGGAAACGCGGGCACCGACCGCTTGCTTCTAATGCGCGGCAACCGAGGCGTCTGACGGCCGACAGCGCGCTGTCTGCTAATTTATGTGCCAATGTAAAGAATACCTAAAGAGCAATAGTTAAAGGCCATACATTTTTTTTTATTTATTTAGATGCACAAAACACATTACAATCATTTTACAAAAAATACAAATTAAACTAGATTTTTCAGTTCTGGATTGCAACGTAACAACAGTGCATACATCAAAAACTATGTTACAAATACTACAGGGGCTCAATTATGGAAAATGGAACAAAGAATCGAATCTAATTGGACGCTACATTCATTTTTAATGTTATGCATATAGATATCAAACTAGCATTAGATGCCTCTGACATCTCCGAAGTCTGAAGCATCCAAGCTCAATCTACCTACTTACTATGGAGGATGTCTTTAATGTTATTAATAAATATGTTGAGATTGGGATTAAAAATGTCTAACTCTTTCATCTTATTTTTTATCATATCGTTATACTGCCGGGCCATCCTTGTTAATGGGTTGTAATACGATATATTATTTTTATAAATTTGAAGGGCAAATAGATTAGTCTCGTTAGACCTACGAGCACTAAATTTAATATTGAAATTGATTTGAGAGATTAATTCTGGTGAGTCTATAATAGCATGTATGATTTTATAGAGATAAACTAAATCAAAGTATACCCGTCGAGTTTCTAGTGACTGAATTTTAAATTTTGAAAGTCTATTTTGATAATTTAAGCTAGAACGACCAGGGTTTTGGCGATAATTAAGTATTCTGAGAAATTTCTTTTGAATTCTTTCAATATCGTTGATATGAATCTTGTAATTTGGCGACCATATGGGACTACCGTACTCCAGTATGCTCCTCACAAGGGCAAGATAAAGATACAATGTACTACGCGACGTTTTAAAGTCTTTCGTTGACCTTAAAACAAAACCAAGGATTTGGTTGGCTTTGGATATCATATGTGTGAAATGAGATCGAAACGAAAGGCTTTCATCAAATATAATGCCTAGGTCTTTTGCGATCTGTGAACGATTAATTACTTGGCCGTCAATTTCATAGTCCCACGTGATTTTTTTACGCTTATTAGTAAATGAAATAACAAAGCATTTATTAATATTCAGATACATGTAATTATTTTTACACCACTTAGATAGGGTATTCAAATCTTTTTGAAGATCCAGGCAATCGCTTGGCTCAGAAATAACTTTAAATATCTTTAAGTCGTCAGCATATAAAAGACTTTTACAAGATAGGTCCTGGATCAAGTCGTTAACGAAGACGACGAAAAATAAGGGACCTAAATGGGAGCCTTGGGGCACCCCCGATGTCACGATTGTAGGTGAGGAAACATAACCTTTTAGTGCTACTAATTGCGTTCGGCTTTCGAGATAAGAACATATCCATCGGTATAGGTTCCCATGGATACCATATGACTCAAGTTTGCGACAAAGCAAGTTATGATTGACCTTATCAAAGGCTTTAGAAAAGTCTGTATAAACAGAGTCAACTTGGCCACCAATCGCAAACGCCTGACAAAGGTAGTTTTTGTAAGCCAGCAGATTAGTAACTGCCGATCTACCTTTTACAAAACCATGTTGTTTATCAGAGAGCAGTGGTTTGAAATGGTTGTAGAGGTGATCATACACCAAAGATTCCAATATTTTAACAAAACAGGATAAAATGCTTATCGGTCGATAATTAGCACAATTTGATCTATCGCGGCGGCGATGTGATATATGTGCGGCGGTAGCCCAGTGGTGTACGTAACGGACTGCCGAGACGATGGTTTCGGGTTCGATCCCCAGGTACCTCGGGCACACACCTCTGACTTTTCGAAGTTATGTGTGTATTCGAAATTATCGCTCGCTTAATAATGTGCCCGGTAGATGGCAATAGGCTCGCCCCCTATTACATTGGGACCGAAACATATCTGGCGAAGTGTGGGTGTGTAATACACCTCTGCCTACCCCTTCGGGGATAAAAGGCGTGAAGATATGTTATGTTATGTTATGTGATCTATCGCCACTTTTATATATAGGGATGATGTGTGCGATCTTCCAGCGATTGGGGAAGATGCCACTACGCAACGATTTATTATAAATAATACATAAGGGAAGGGTTAATTCCTTGCTACAACGTTTAACAAAATAGGGTGGCAGAAGATCAGGGCCAGGTCCTTTATTGATATCTAATTCTTTTAATTTAGTTAAAATAGATTTTTCATCAAATAATATATGTGACAGTGAATTAATAAGATATCCGCTTAAATAATCTAAGTTGGTTTTATCACCCGTGCAGTCATTATTTCCCTCGAAATCTGATCCAAAATAACGTGAAAAAAGGTCACAGATACCTTGACCAGTAGATGACGAAATGTTTTCAAATGTCATAGTGCTCGGTACTGAAGTTTGACCCTTTCTATTATTAACAAATCTCCAAAAGGATTTTATGTTGTTCCTTAAAGAATCTTCAGTAGCCGCGACATATTTATCATAACATCTTTTAGTGAGCATTTTACATCTACTCCTAAGCATTGAGAAAACATCGTAATCACGAGGATTACCAAGCTTTTTGTATAATCTATGGTATTTATTTTTTTCTTTGTTACATTTAATCAGAGACTTGCTATACCAGATAGGATAACCCGAGGTTTTAGGAGAAGTTAACGGAGTGTGTTTATTTATTATATTAAATAGTATATCGTAGAAAGCGTCAGTGCACAGATCAACATTATTAGAAGATAAGAAGGTTTGCCATTTCGTAGAACTCAGTTCAGTCACAATTGCTTCATAGTTACATTTTGAAAAGTTAAGCCGTTTAATATTGCTTCGTTGAAGCCCTTTTGTGATGTGAAACGAGGATATGCTTATCATGATAGCAGGATGGTGTTTGTCTAATAGACTTAATTCCAAAGTTTCTTCGACAATTAAAGAATCAATATTAGACAGAACCAAGTCAAGCAAACGACCATTGACATTCGTGACATAATTATATTGTTTGAGGTTACATAACGCTAATAACTCGTTTAACAACTGAAGCTTACTGGAGTGCGTCAATGGAGCCATTGATGCCTGGGAACAATTTAGAGAAGCGTAGTACTGAGGGGTGTTAAAATCGCCAATTAATAAAAACATATCAGAGGGAGAAGCATTCAGTATCAAGTTTTGGCAATGAGAGTAGAAGCGTTCTAAGCTATTATAGTTTATATTGGGAGGCAGATAGCAAACACATATATGCAGGCGGGTTATCTCAAGCGAGTCAATTATAATAGTCACCCAGACATCCTCCATACCGCTGTCCCATGATGCTTGCCGGATAACCTGATACTTTTTCTGAATAGCTAATAAGACACCACCCCCTTCAACTTTGGTAGATGAAGTTTCATCGCGATCCTTTCTAAAAACGTCGTAACGTGCGTCAACAATTTCACCATCAAACACGCTGCGATTTAGATTCGTTTCCGTCAAGCATATGATATCAAAACTAGTATTCAATAAACTTAAACTAAACTGTGTCAACTTACTACGCATTCTATTTACATTTTGATAGTAAATGTTAATCATTGCAAATTACATTGAGCTAAACATATAAAAATATAATTTATTATATTTTAAATAGAAAAAAAAAAGTATTTTTAATGTATTTTGTTTAATGATTCAAAATTTTTAATAAGTATGGCGGTGTAAGTATCTTCCTTACGGATATAAATTTGACCAAAACGACCCCAGACATATTTAAAATTATTTTCCTTACAGTATTTACGAGCTGCGCTATGTAATTCTTTAGTCTCAGGCGATAAATGTTCAGATAAATATATCCTGTTGCTTGATCCACTTAAACCAATGTGGGTAGTACATAGCTTATCATCGGAATGTGACTTATTAAATCGAGTGACCGCTGACAGGAGAGTATCACGCTGGCGCGGCGATGACATGGTGACTAGGATATTTCTTGGCCGTTTTGATGTAGCGTTCATCTTTGCAACTCGCCGACTTGCCCTAATATCGTTTTCCGGTATCACTACCTGTAGACACTCGCAGAGTTTCTTAAATAGCGCCATGAGATTCTCAGATTTATTCTCAGGTATTTCATGGATTTCTATATTTAAATCCCGTGATATCTTTTCCATAGTGAATAAGCGGCCTTGAAGTTTCGACAAGGCACTTTGAGACTTAGCGAGCTCCGACTCTAGCTGCTTGATGCGCTTTCCTTGTTCACCGATATCTGACCTAATATCTCTCTGTTCAGAGGTGATGAAGTCAGTAGTTGTGGTAAAGTCAACCTTCACCGACTCGATAGCTCGACCGACCTCCACAGCAATCATATCCTCTATGTCCTTTCTGAGTGCGGAGCGTAGATTCGACATAAACGTAGATTCAGGCGAAAGTTTCAGGTCCATGAGTTTGCTGATACTTTCCATGGTAACTGGTTCGTTTGTTATATCGACGCTTGTAGGTTTATTTATAGCAACATGTGGCTCCATTTTTTGACTGAACGAAGCGTTTAAGGAAGCATTCGGCAAGCTGTTTTTACGTGAACGTCGAACAGGAGTATCGTCATCCTTATTCCTACGTCTAGTAACGTTCTGACACGAAGGACAGGTCAGCGACGCCAGTAGATCAGCACTCAGTTGCTTACTTGGTCCAGTAGTAACATTGAGACATTCGTAACAATACGTCGACTTGCATGCATTGCATTTTAAAAAGTTATTTGCGTTAAGAATATTTACACATCCGTGGCAATGCATAGTTAACCTTATATTTGTAATGAGCGAACCACAACTCACACAAGTCAACTGAGTCACAACTTCGAGTCACAATGTATGCCCAACACACTGTGTGTATTATGTGAACGTTAATTTCACATTGGCGGCTCACGTCACCGTGGCTCGGTTGCGTAGACAGCCGTCTCAAATGAGCGCGCGCGCAGCACGCACCGGGTTCGAGCCTCACCGCTCTTGTGTAAATGTTCAAGCACAATTTATTACAATTTCAAAGTTAAATTTTCGGTTGCGTAGACAGCCGTCTCAAATGAGCGCGCGCGCAGCACGCACCGGGTTCAAGCCTCACCGCTCGCGGCTGCAACTTTGTGTAAATGTTCAAGCACAATTTATTACAATTTCAAAGTTAAATTTCACACATTCACAATATTATTAAGCATAAGTCTGTGTCCTTGGTATTCCACACTATTAACTAGATGAGAGGTCCGACACTTCCCAAGATAGCTACTGGGTCTTACGGCAATTGTCCTTAGTAGAAACGAGAGGGACCGATAATAACAACTGTCACAACCGAAATAACACAACTCAAAAATCACAACTGCTCCGGAACAACCAAAACACGTCCGATCAATACGAGAGTAAGCGAGTGAAAAGAACATATTTGAATGATATTCTTTTGATTGGGTGTGAGGCGAGTCGTGTAAATCTTCTTTTTAAGTTTTGAAGCTTATGTGATCCAGATAGTTCTCAGCTAGTATTAATAAAGATTGGTTACTGTTATTTAAAATGTTTAGTCGTATTTGTTGTGTCAACCATTAACCATAATAATGATAGACTCCATATACACATAAAACGGTGAATATTATCCAAAGGACAATGGGCGGAATTGTCCCCACCCATCAACAAAAATGAAATGTAGCTCAATTGAAACATCTTGGCAAGTTGATATTTTTTTACCATGGGGACGTTGCCCAAATGCATTGGGTTGTCATAGTAATTAACGTTTAAACAAATATTTCGTTTACGTATTTTCTATTAATTGTAAAACACCTACGATATGTAGCGAGAGCCTGGTGGAGATACCAACAGACTGCTATGCAGAGGGGATCGGGCTCGAATCCACGTCGAGCACCACTGACTTTTCGGAGTTATGTGCGTATTAAATTGAAAATTATCGCTTGTCCCGTGCCTCGGAGAGTGCGTTAAGCCGGTGGTCCCGGTTGTCATGAAGATCTTTGACAGTCGTTATAGGGCGTCAGTACCTTCTAAATAAACTGACATTTGTCTAAACCATAGAATATTGCTATCCCTTCGGGTTGCGGAGGTCAGACAGGCAGTCGCTCCGTGGAAAAGCTAATATTCAGCCAAATCCGGCTAGACTAGTAAGCGGACCTCAGGTTGAAACTAGGATAACGCTAGGAAGAAGAATTGTAAAACATCTACTCATTTATCTATTCGTTAGTGCACAGTAAACATAGACCAGTAATATTAACACTCACTGTTGTTATTTACCTTATGAGCATTGTAAGAATGAATAATTAGAAGAAAATGACCTTAAATGATTCATTCAATTATATTCGTTATTTTCTTATTACATACATACATACATAGACTCACGCCATTTGCAACGAGGATCGTTGCAAATGGCGTTCTGACATACCTATCTTGCTTCATTCACTCCCAGAGGTGTAATATTACACGCCACATTTCGCCATGGTTTTTTTTAGGTCCCACGTAATAGGGGGCGAGCCTATTGCAGTACCGGGCACATTACCAGACTCCGTGCTGCTACTGAGAACTAACGGAAAATCCAATAACACTTTGTCCGACCCGGGAATCGAACCTGAGACCTCCCAATCCCACGCGCACATTTATGCCGCGAGACCAACGAGGCAGTTTTATTTTGTATAGTTACTAAATCATATTTTGTACTCTACATATAACCATAATGTTAAAATAACTTACGAGTGTAAAATGAAAATATAGGTTAAATAATAATAATAAATTCTTTTTAATTGATATACTCGTACCTATGCCACGCATTTAAGTTAAGGATTTTAATCAAATAGTGGATACTTAAGGTACACGTTGGCAATAGTTCCATGTATGTTGGTATATGGGGACGGAGCCCATACATTTTTGCCCATAGTCCTTTCTTATCAAAATTCTTTTAAATATCAATGTCAGCTCTAGAGTTTGGACAACCTGCGGTTTTAGGTAGGCGTGACCATCGACCGTCAACTAGGCTTAAATGAATATAGCATTTTCGTAAAATATAAAGATGGTGTGACCGGGAGATAGAAAACAGCTACCAGTAACCTTTAGACGCTAGTGATGCCAAAAAGTCATCACCTGTTTGTTGGTAATCCTAGAGAAAAAGAAAAGAGAACGAAGTTATCCTCAACTTCCCCTCCAAACACATTATTTTCATGGTGTTTCTTTTTTTCCCGCACGGAAAAAGAAAAGTGCAATGGGAAAATTTGGTAACGCTACCGTTATTTTCACTTATGAATACCTACTGCTACTTTACATTGTGCGTCTACGAGATAAAGGTAGCAATCCGAGAGAGTCGACCGATCTATGCTGAAATCGACATGAATCTATCTCTCAACCATTTCTGCACCTTTAATTCTAAAAGTATATTCATAATATTATTAAACTAGTTTAGTGTACGCATCATTAGTACTGTAGCACTTAAACTGATAAAGATTACCAATACGCTAACTGATTCGAAATACGGTTCTAAAGGCTCACTTATTTCAATTCAAATAATTTCACGTCAATTTATCTCTTTCACACTTTGTTCAAGGGAAATCAATCACTCAACCGTTTGATATTTCACTTTAAAGATAAGTGAGGTTCATTTGAGCACGTTTCAGAATATTTGAATAAGTCAGCACCTCACAACATGTTTTCATAGGATGATATGGGCAAATGAAAGCTAAGAGTAAGTATTAGAAGTGGAGTATTTTAACATAATATTACTATTGGCTTCACGTAATGCCTGAGAGGTATTGATAAAAGTCGATCTTAAAATTCATTCATATTTCTATAAAGGCGATAAATTTATAAAATTCATACTTTTCATTCTATGCATGTTCTTCATTTTACATACATACATAGACTCACGCCTGTTTCTCGGAGGGGTAGGCAGAGACTACGGAACGCCATTTGCAACGATTCTGACATATCTATCTTGCTTCATTCACTCCCATCAGATTCCTCATGCATGCTCTTCTGTTCAGGGTACTTCTCACCTGTCCTGTTTTTAGGATATCTCCAATCTGGTCAGAGAACGTCCGCCTAGGTCTTCTCCTTCGTCCTGTTCCTTCCACACTTGCCTTATATATCTGCTTGGTCAGTCTTTCGTCATCTATCCTCTCCACGTGCCCAAACCATCTCTTGTGCTCTTCATTTTATACATGAATTAATCAACCCCAGATGATCAGCAGTGTATCGATAAATTTTATACTTTTAATTTGTAAAAAGGTTTTAAAATGTTGAGCCAACATTTGACTTGCAAACAAGGTTCTTCGATATTTTTCGATAACCTATGTAACATTGACTTTTATAATTTGTTATTTACTTCTGATTGAAAAGAAGCGACGATGGAATAACATAGTTTTAGTCTGTTGTTTCTAACGTTTAGTTACGTTAGATTTTAATATCGATACAAAAATTTTACAAAGATGTAGTTCATTACAAATAAATATCGCCAGACATTAAAAAAAAACTAGATGAGACTTGGCCAATATTTCTTGGAATAACACACCTTCAAATTAAATTATTTAGTACCACAAAACACAGAGCTATCCAATAAAAATAATTAAAATGGACAAGACCTGCCGCAGGGACCACTGGGAAAATGGTGATACACATTTAAATATTAGGCCTAGCGCATACATACAACTGTTGCATCGACTAAACTGTTTCGTCGAGTTTTGTACTTTTCGTGATTTCTACTCAACCAAACAGTTTAGTTGATAGAAGTGCGCATACAATCGATTTTTTATATCTCCTCAAATCGACCAGTCTTTATTCAGCAACGCTCGAGTCAAGGTGTTTACAAACAATGTCAATTAAAAAGAAAGTTTTAGTTTGTGCTTTCCTTTATAGAAATTTAAGAGAACTAAAAAAAGAAGATACTGTGTACTTCCTGTACTCAGTGATAGATTATCTAGTGGCATATTTCATACGTACATTCTGAGCTAAAAGATCACCCAGACAGTTTTTTTTCAAATATTATAGAATGAGTGAAGAAAGAAACGTTTAATGAAATAATTGTATTCGTGGGTCCTTTTATAAAACGCCAAGATACAAGATGGAGATGCGCCATATCAGTAAAAGAGAGACTAAGGGCCGGTTGTTTCTCCACAATTTAACGCACGCGTAAACGTCAAAAATGGCGCTAACTATCGTCAAACCAAAAATTGCGTTGTTTCACAAAATGACAGCCTTGACGTACGTCAAAAAGTAACGTTTACGTTAACCGGTGCTGGACCCATTGGTTAGCGCCATTTCATTGTAAACATCTGCGTCGAATACTTGTGAAACAGGAAATAAAAACAATGGACTCCCTGGTATATTCGTCTTTGTTAGACGATAGTTCGTCTGATGAAACAAATGTTGTAGAAAGAAAGAGAAGTATTTATAACACGTATTTATAATCTTAACCTATGGTACGAGCAGTAATTTATTGCACGATACCGTGTATCAATGGAAATAGTTATATTATTAACACGTCAAATCGCTTTTTGGCAAACAATATTTCCCTCAATCATAGATTCAAATCGGTCTTTCTCTAGTTTTGAGAAATTTACTGCACGTTCTCAGTAGAATAATGTAACAATAAAATACCACGTGAAATCCCAAAGTTTCACAAATATGGTGTTTATAAAAATACTTACTTAGGTACTTTGGTGAACAAGTATCCATATTTATTAATGAACAACGAACGTATAAAAATGTGTGTCAGTTATTTAATATAAAATCGGTGTTGTTTAGATTTATTGTTTACAAAATCACAAGCACTCAAAACAAAACAAGAAAAATAGGTAGCCAATTGCCGCTTTTAGATGAAGTTGACCATACGTTGACGTTAACAGCGCAATGTTCCCATACTACAAAAATCTCCCAACCATTTTTCTTGGGCTAAAGTATTGCTTTATACTGGCAACTCAAATAACTTTGACGATCGGTTTTTTTTGCTGTGAAACAACGCTTTGTATTTTACGTACGTTAAACATGGCACGTAATCGTTAGTATTTAACGTACGTATGTAACGTTAACCAACCATTTGAAACAACCGGCCCTAAGTGTTAGCCATGCCGACAAGAGACGTGGCGCCGGCACCGCTTCAAATGCTTATACGAGATTGGCAGTCGTGGTCAATTGCGGATCGACTGTTTAGTCGATGGTCTGCGCACATCAATACAATGCAATACAAATTGAGCGCTTGATCGATAGTTGTCCAACTTTTAAATCAAAAGCAAATCGATAAGCTTTTTGACTTTTTTGTCGAGCAACTATCGAGTTGACAGTATGTGCGCTTTAATATATTCTTTTAAACATATGATACACAACAAAACTGTTGTTCAACTAAAAGTTGTATGTATGCCATTGATATAAATACTAAAGATACGTGCGACCGAACATTTGACAGACGCCAGTCACCCTACAAAAAAAAATAACGCCATCTATTCAAACTAGTCATACTAGTTTGAATAGATGGCGTTATTTTTTGTACTATTTTTATACTACGATGTAAATCGGCATGGTCTGCTCCTAGACATAACCTTGTAAGAGCGGGGTGAGGTATTTTTCGAGGTGCAAAAGTGTTTTTTGACTTTGGTGAATCTTTAAATTTTAAAATTCAATTTAAAATAATTTTTTTAGAACATAATTTAATCTTATAGTAATAATAATAAATCTTTTCATTTCATCGGGTACAACGCCCACCGCTTCAAAGTTATGTCGCACTTTTACGCGGCTTCGCACCGTTTTTACCAATATGAAAGAAAATTGCTTTAAATAATTTTAGAAGCTGATTTAATGACATATTTTGAAGTTACCGGTGACATGAAATGTTATCATATTTTTTATTATGTTTTTTGTCGTAGTTCACGCAACCTTTCACGCCATAATTGGCATTTTTGTTCGCAAAATTTACGACCGCTCCCGATGACAGCTGATCGCGTTCTAGTTCACTTCGTTAAAGAGAAGACCATTTTAGGACCAACTTCGAGGCGTCATTGTAACATGCGGTCCGCCCAGTCCTTACGCAGTAATATATATGTCAATGATGTATGCGCTAATTCTTGCTAGTAATAGAAGACCAATGGAGAGATCAAACGATTATTAGAGAGAGCGCTTTAGTTCGAACTCAAAAGTTTAAGGGTTCAGCCGGCACTTGCTATATTATTCGGGCAATTTCGTATTCTGTCAAATCTGATCTATAAAGCGAGCCTGTATTATATTGTGAGTGTGACCACCGTTGTTGTCCAGATAACCAACCTTTACGCGGGCGAAGCCGCTAGAATATGTATGTAAGTATTAAAAAGTCATAATCACGTTAACTATCGTAAGGCAGCTATAGCCTAGTGTTAAGACCGTCACCGACTAAGATTGCTACAGAGGGGTTCTCGGGTTCGAATCCACGGCGCACACCAATGAATTTTTGAAGTTATATGCGTATTAAAATATTGCTAATCGGTGATAGAAAACATATTGAGGAAACCTGTATCCCTGAGGGTTCTCCAAAAGCTTCTTGAAAAATGTGTGAATTCTGCCAAGCCAAATTTGGCCAGCATGGTGAACCCTTGCCCTCCTCATAGTGTGAAGAGAACCGTGGCCAGCAGTGGAACAATTTATATACAGGGCCGATGATGATGAACGTATTAATGATATACCTAAATAAACTGTATGACGTTCTCGCTTACTTACACCAGTCATGGCCACAGATAGACATATAATAGATATGTCTATCTGTGGCCATGACTGGTGTGAATGTCTCAAACGTACCTGTGTGACAATTTTACTGTCATTAAATTTGTCTTTGATGACGAAGACAAAGAGTACAGTCAACATGAAGTTGAAGACCATCATCGCCGTCCACAGCCACAAGTACTTGCCCTTCTTCGACACGAAGTGGTTCGTGCCGTGCAGCGTCGTGATCCTCTCCACCAGTGACATGTAGTACACGCTGTCTAGTTTCTTCTTCTTCGTCATTATTGTGGTTTCTATAACATATTAGTGAGCAGTACAGATCAATATTACCTATAGTAAAAGTTATAAGGAAGAGTATAAAATAAAATATTATATACTTAATTTTATTGAACGGGTCTTTATCACGTTAGCTTTGACTCCCTAGATCAACCTTCAAGACTATAAAAAGACTATGAATCCAGGTGGCCGGGTGAGAGTGGTCAAAGAAAACCGACACAGATGAGGTATTTTGAAAAAAAAATACACTCTTTGTGCCTGGTAGACAATAATCCAACAAACTAACGTTGCCCATTTGCATAGACTGACTCACTAAAGTTAACACTAGTATTTTTCTTTAAGTTATTTCTTTCCAAGCAAATTTTAACATTGAAGCTTTGATTCTTACTCACCTCTTACAATTGTTACTGAACAACACAACACAACTGTCGCTGAAGATTGTAAAAAGAATGTAATAAAATGTACACAAAGCCCTTGTTTATTGACCAGAATACTTTAATCGAAGCTTGAATTCATTAATAAATCACTAAGTAAGACTAGTGTAAGAGAATTGTCATATAATAAAAATGTGTGTATGTGTGTCTGATAAAAGCGTATAATAAACATTTCCAATAAAATAATCTCGAAGAATTGTTTATGTGATATTTGTGAAAGTAAGCAGTATCTCACTGAAAAAAAAAAATGCTTTTTATCCCATTTCATTCTAATCGGATCATCTAAATAGAGGGAGAGGGGTTGAAGGGTAAAGAGGGATAGAAATAGAGAGAGCATAATGCGTACCTCTGACCTACCTTATATAAAAGGTCATCTCCATGCCTCCTGTTCTAAGATTTGAAAAAATACGCACCGCATAAGATATAAATATTTATTATATTTTTGTGTATTAAATACAGACAAAGTCAAAAATTAAGCCTAGCTTTTAATTTCTGAACCACAAAAGTTTTATTTTATCAATACTTAATTACTTTGGTCAAATAAAATGTTTCATTGATTTGAAATTAATTAAACTTTGACAACGATGTTAATTAATTTCAAATTAATGATTCGTTTCTTCAAGTTAAATATTAAAAGTTTGTGGTTATTCAAATAACTTTCAATAGATTAAAACACATGGGTGTGTATTTAACCTTCTTGTTATTGTCAATCCTTTGCAATTCTAGGCAGCGATAGCCGAGTGCAGAGACCGACAGACTGCTAAGCAGAGACTCTCCGGTTCGAATCCACGGCGCACACCAATGACTTTTCGAAGTTAAGTGCGTATTGTAAGCAGGTGACAACACTGCTGCCGGATTCTGAAATTGCCATACAAAAGTCTGTAGGAGAAAATTCTCTAGATTTCAATAGTTCACTGGTCTATCAACAGCCCAAAAATGTTATCACAACTACCACGCCGACGGCAAATAAACAAAAACTGAAGAAAAGAGCTTTTATTTTTGGTAGTCAAGGGTGTGCTGGATTGGCAACAAAAAATATTAAATCAAGACTTTGTACACATTATTGTCAATACCAGTTTTCATCGTTCATAAAACCAAATGCCACAACAGAATAAATAATAAATAGTACTAAGCTTTATGACATATGTAAAGATGACAAAGTAATATTGCTTATAGGTCAAAATTATTGTAATCCATTTATAATTGAAGCCGAATTATATGCCTTTTTAAGAATCGTTAAGTGCCAGGTATTGTTAGTAAAAGTATTCAAAAATAAATATCTAAATGAATGTTAATTAAATTTTCTATTACAAAATATATCAAAACAATATACCTACGCATTGTACTTATGTTGACATTGACTACATTAATTCATACGATTACACAAATACTTTATGTAACAAAATTAATTCTGTCCTGGACCAAGCTGATTACAATGAATCATTCATAATTAGACCAAGTAAAGCTTTTTATGGGTATGGTGCTGATGGACATAATATATATTTTAAAAACTAATTTAGAAATGAAACTCTTTACAAACAAAGAACCATAAAAAGAGACCAGTTTACTCAAACCGATACCGAAATATTAGAGGTAAAAAATTCTGTCCCAAATGACGTGCTTTTTCGTGAATAATGCATGTAAGTGAACTTCTAGATAATAATATTGAATTAGATTTGCTATATTTGACAGAAACTTTCATACAAACAGGTCATGAGAGAATGGTAAATATGTCTGGGTATTTTCTTGCCGCTTCTTACTGTAGACAAGTGAATCAGAAACAAGGCGGAGTATGTATTCTCATTAAACATGGTATACAATATAAACAAAATAAATTCTGCACTGACTATTCGGTTGACAAGCACTTTGAGTGTTGCGGTATAGAAGTAGTATCACAAAACATGTTTATTATCTGTGTATACCATACACCTGACTCAAGCTACGCAATATTTTTAAATAAGCTTGAGGCGCTTCTATACAGGCTGACATACAGATATAAGAAAAAGATAGTCTGTTGGCGATGTCAATATTGATACACTAAAATCAAATAATAAAGACTCTAAAGTTTGAAATATTAAAAGGTTTTATTTGAATAATTATCATAATAACATTCCAGATTATTAATTTTAACTATATACATTGCTATCTTACATAATCATAATATCTAAGAATATATATTTATTTATTTACTTATAGTCCCACGCCTGTATCCCCGAAGGGGTAGGCAGAGGTGTAAATATTACACCCACCCTAAGAATATATATAATTATTATGTACATAAATCTAAAAATAAAACGTGAAAATATGTACAGGTGTGTTTAGGCGTCGTAGAATGCCTCCACATCAATATCATCGGGTAACGTGCCCAGAAGGCTGGCAGCATTACCACGCTGGATAGCAATGCTGATTCTATGAGCAAAGAATAAACCAGCCCTCTGGTCACGTGAGACGTCGATTAAACGTTTCTAAAGTTTTAATAGACCTCGCAAAAAAAAATAATTTACATTTACATATAAAGCAGGCCACTAGAAAGCGGTCATGCATTGATCACATCATGAGTAACATGCCCTATACTACCGGAGAATTATTGCACCTTGACATCTCAGACCATAACTCAGTTCATTTGTTAAGTATTCCTATTTAAATCAAGGAGATACCACTGACTACATATTACATTTATAAAAGAGACTACTCTATGGAATACTTAGGGAAATTTAAGAACTGCTTATCTAAACTATCATTTACACATGTTTACTATGACGAAAACTTTGATTTTGCATTTCAAACATTTTATGATACCTTTATTCTGTTCTATAGCTTATGTTTTCCAAAAACAAGAATTAGAGTTTCTAATAATATTCAAAGGTCGAGATGGATTACTAAAGGTCTGAAACATAGCTGTCGAACTAAACGTGCTCTACGCTACAAATATTATAGTAGTAAATGTATAAATACCGCAATTAAATATAGCAAGTACTCTGAGCTTTTACGTAATTGCATGGATCAAGCAATAAAAAATATGAATGCTACCATGATTATAAATTCAAAAAACGTGTGCAAAACGTCTTGGCAATTAATAAAGCAAGAAGCTGAATACAAACATGTAGTAGATTACATAACCAGTATCAACAAAGATGGTATATTACTAAATGATCCAAAATCTAAAGCAAATGCATTTAATAAGCTTTTTAATAATTCAAATTTTATCCCCACTGGGTCTAGACAAAACACTTGCAAATGTAATATAAGTAATAGCATATTTTTAAAACCATTAACATGTAATAACATTTATTCCATTATTATCTCCATTAAAAACACGAGTTCGGAAGGCTATGACGAAATTAATACCAAAGTCCTTAAACACTGCGCTAAAGAAATTGTCCCTGTATTGACTTATTTGGTCAATTCTTCGTTTAAAGACATAAAGACATATTTATTTCTGCATTTTGGTTGTTTACAACACTTATACATGTCAAAACCCTATTCTAGATGATGCTGGCTTTTCCTAGCTAAATGACTTCTTGAGAAGAAAGGCCGAAACAAACTCAGAGTCATTTTTTTTTATCACTTCATTTTGTTTAGTATTTTCTTTATCTTTTAAAGTCCAAACAAAAAAAAAAGGGTTTAGTGTGCAAGTACAATGCAGGAAATCATCTGACGCTTTTGACTGACTCGGCCCACTGATGGCCCGCATTCAACAGCAATCGTACGGCTCAACCTTGATTGAGGGAGCCAGCACGATCTGTATCACTATGCCTCCACGCCATCAGAAGGTGTATGCATAAGCATGTCAGCCTAAGCCATCAGACAGGTTGCCACAACTATTTGTTTATATGTTTAATAATGCCCACATCATACTCACAACTTTACATGCTAATACATAGTAAAATACATGTTGCAAACAATATGTAAAAATAATAAAATTTTAACAATAAAATGTCATATTAAATTTAAAATGTCAGAAAATATTATTGAACGTCAATTCAGGAATAATAATATATTACTTAAGTAATTTTAAAAATAGTAAAAATTTAAACAATTAAATGTCATATATTTAAAATGTCAGAAAATATTATTGAATGTCAGTTTAAAAATAATAATATATTACTTAAGTAATTTTAAATGTCAAAAGAAAATAAATAAAATAACAATGTCAAATCAAACAATGTCAAAACAAAATAAATAAAATTACAAATATCAAATTAAAAAATGTCAAAATGTAAAAATATAAGTATTACAAATGTAAATAAAAATATCTTGTCACTAATTTCAAAATGTCAAAATTCATAATTTTTAAACTCAATTCCAGGCATTTTGGTCTGCTAAATAATCTTTAACTGTGTAATAAGCTTTTGAACACAAGCTCTGTTTAATAAATACTTTGAATTTATTAATACTTAGTTCCTTAATATTGCCTGGAATTTTGTTGTAAAAACGTATCCTTTGACACTTGTAGGAGTTACTTATTTTTTGTAGTCTAGTTGAAGGTAGAACAAGTTTGTTTTTATTTCGTGTGTTTAATTTATGAATGTCGCTGAATTTGGAAAACATATTTATATTTTTCCTGACATATAACAAGTTCTCATAAATGTATTAAGATGCGACAGTCATTATATTAATTTCTTTAAATTTTTCCCTCAGTGAATGCCTTGAACCAAGACTGTAGATTGCACGAATAGCCCGCTTCTGCAGTACAAACACAGATTGAATGTCAGCTGCGTTGCCCCATAGTAAAATGCCATATGACATTATGCTGTGGAAATAACTAAAATATACTAATCTGGCCGTATCTATATCAGTTAACTGACGAATTTTATAAACCGCGTACGCTGCAGAGCTAAGTCTATTCGACAACTGACCTATATGTGGGCCCCACTGTAGCTTAGAATCTAAGGTTATGCCTAAGAAAACGATGTTATCTATAAGATCCAACTCTTCTCCATTCAAACATATGTTAGGTTTAACTTGTTTTACATTCGGTCTTGAAAATCGTATACATTTTGTTTTTTTTCATTTAACAGTAAATTATTAGCAGTAAACCATTGAACTACTTTAGAGAGAGCGTTATTTACATCGTCATTATTTGATTGTTGTCTAAGTTTAAAAATAAGTGATGTATCATCAGCAAATGACACTATCTCTTCATTATTTTGCATAATGTATGGCAAATCATTAATATATACAAGGAAAAGGAATGGACCAAGAATTGAACCTTGCGGCACTCCCATTGTGACCACTGAACCCATTGAAACTTTTCCATTTACCTCAACTCTCTGTATCCTATTACTCAAATATGATGTTAGGAGATCCAAAGCAGTGTTCTTAACTCCATAGTAATGTAATTTCCTGATCAATGTTTCATGAAAAACGCAATCAAAAGCCTTTGATAAGTCACAAAAGACTCCCAGAGCATCATGCGACTCCTCCCAGGCATCAAAAATACTATCTAAAAGCTCAACTCCAGCATCGGTAGTTGAGCGACCCCTAGTAAAACCAAATTGTTTTTCATGTAACAGCTTATTGTGATTAAAATGAATTTGAAGCTGACCTAGAATTAATTTTTCAAAAATTTTACTAAACGTGGGTAGCACAGATATTGGCCTATAATTTGTGGGGTCAGATGTGCTACCTGATTTAAATAACGGAATTACTTTACTACTTTTCATTTGATCAGGAAACACACCACAGTCAATGCATCTATTGAAAATCATTGCCAGTTCAGGTGCTACTGTGTTGATTATGGATTTCGTAATCACAACAGAATTGCCCCAAAGATCACTAGTCTTCTTCAAATTAAGACTATTAAAAGTTTTTACAATATCTCTGTCAGTGACATAACTAAAACTAAATTCAATGTTACACCTATTGACATTTTGTTTCAATAGAGATTCGGCGTCAATAGGGGACGAGTTGAGGGATTTAGTGGTTGAGACTGGAATGTCTGTGAAGAAATTTTCAAATGCTGTGGCAACCTCAAAATCTGACTTTAATATCTTTTTATTTAATTGAAGAGTGTAATCGTTACTTTTAATCTTGACCCTTCCAGTCTCATTGTTTATAATATCCCACGTTGCTTTTATTTTATTGTCACTGTTTTTAATTTTTGATTTTAAATAAAGTGTCTTAGCTTCACGACAAATCTTTTTAAATAACTTGGAATAATTTCTTACATATTGACAAAATTGTTCATCATTTTTATTAATTACTTTCTGTTCATATAATTCGTAAAGCTTATTTCTACTTTTATAAATTCCAGTGGTTGCCCATTCACTGAAGGATGTAGTATCAGCAACTGAGATCCTCTTAGGGACAAAGATAGAATTGAATATAGTACAGTACATGTCAAAGAAAGAATTGTACAACTTATTAGGATCGTTATTATAGCATAGGTATGGTAATGTACTTGTGAGTTTATCCTTAAGTCCCTCCAGACGACGCAAAGTTTTTGGCACCACACTCAATTCCTTTCTACCTACTTTTTTAGACTGCATAGCAAATGTTATAGATTGTCCACAATGATCTGATGTTAATTTGTTAATTATTTGCTTTCTAACTGGTACAATATCTGTAAATATGTTGTCTATACAAGTAGATGTCGTGGAAGTTATCCTGGTGGGTTCCAAAAATAAGCATGCAAGATTATATGATTTGAACAAATTCTTAATTTTGTGGCAATTCAGGGAATCTTCTAGTAAATTAATATTAAAATCGCCACCTACTATTATAGATTTATTTTGTTGGCATAGCTTCCGTAACACATCATCCATGACACTTTCAAAGTTATCATAGCAGGATGATGGTGGCCTATACACACTCAGAACAAGAAGTTGGTCCAACTCCACACAGGCTATTTCAACTGTCCGTTCAACAGAGAAACTAACAATGTCACTACGATTCTTAAATTTAAGCAGCTTGTTAACTAAAATCAACGATCCACCATGTATTGCATTTTGTCTGCTGAACGAACTACCAACTAGATGGTTATTAAAATTGCACATGAACTGGTGATCTTTAAGCCAATGTTCTGTTATACACAAAATATCGACGCATTCACCGTTCATGAACAACTCCACTTCTAAATCTTTATTTGACATACCTTGTATATTTTGATGTACCAGTTTTAATACTTGTGAATTTCCAAATGAAATATTAGTTGGATTGGGCTTATTCGTACATACCAGCCCATTATTAATGAAAGTGTCATTGCAAGAGGTATTCTCTATTGTCGAATTATTTAATTTAAATTAATAGAAATGTCAGACTGTGTAGCCAAAATAATGTTTAGTAATGGTTGCTTTCCGAAGCCACTTAAATTTTCCGTTATAAAAATATTATTCAAAAAAAGGGAAAAAACTAGTATAGAAAACTACAGGCCGATAGCTCTGATACCTGTTATATTTCAAAAGTTTTTGAATCCGCAATGCACAGACGCCTTACTAATTTTATCCAAAACCATAGTATATTGAAAAAGGAACAATAAGGATTTCAAAAAGGTAAATCTCCGACATTAGCGTGCCACGACCTTATAACTAAAATTATTGACAATATTGATGATAATAAAACAGTCGTTGTTATCTTTTTTATATGTCCAGGGCATTTGACCTGTTGTCCCATGACATCCTACTAGAAAATCTTGACAGATATGGAATCAGAGGTTCAGCATTAAGTTGGGTTGAAAACTATTTAAAAAACACGCAATCTGTAGCAATTCAAAACAGAAACAAAAAAAATTTATTGTAAACTTATAAATCATCTTTTCTAGGAAACAATGTATCTCTACCTCAAGGCAGTGTTCTCGGACCATTATTATTCTTATTATACATTAATAATTTACCTGACATTACCTCGAATTCATGTATTATGTTCGCAGATGACTTCTCTCTTATAATAACATGTGACAAAAATTCTGACATAAATACATTTTCCATTGACTTATATAATACATTAAATAATATAATAAAATGTTTGATAGGTAATAATCTACAAGTAAATATAGTAAGACAAAATTTATTCAATTTAGCACATACGGTAGACCCTATAAAAATATAAAGGTTGATTATAATACTCAGGAAATTTACATTGCTAGGCATACAACATTTTTAGGGTTTACCCTTGACGAGTATTTGCATTGGAAACTTCATATAGAAGATGTGTGCAGTAAAATTAACAGATTTGTGTAAATTATCTACAAATTACGTAAGACCTCTACTGAACAAACTATATTAGCAGCATACCACGACTATGTATCTTCAGTTATAAGCTACGGTATTGTCTTATGGAGTAACTTTACAGATGTTCAGAGGGCATTTATAGCACAGAAAAAATGTGTTCGTGCTATTAAAGGAATACCTTTGTACTGCCTATATAATGCCTAAATAATGGTCTGCAGGACATGGGAGTCCTGCAGACCATTATTTAGGCAGTACAAAATCCTCATTCTGCCGTGTATATACATCTTAGAAGCATCCAAATTTGTCAAACAGGACCCTATACTATTTAAAACGGCAAATAATGTTTATATGCGAAATACTCGGCACCCTGACAGAATTGTATTTGCAAAACTGCCAAGAACTACAATGTATGTAAAGAGTAGCATAATAATGTGTGGGCGTATTTTTAATGCTTTACCAAATGACTTGAAAAACATGACTTTAAGTAGATTTTGTATATCCTTAAAAAAGTGGTTACTTGATAAATAATAATAATAGGCAGCTGGATCAAGTCTTTGATTCAGAACGCAGTTCTTCTCGACACGGCGAGCATCGTGAGGAAGTTCCTGTCTCTGAGGCCCTAACCACCGGTGGCTTGGTCCCTGTACCCGACACTGGTGGGTCTCCGTGGTCCCTTTTATATTTTTAAATGTATTTTTTTTTATTTTACTTTAATAATATAAAATTGTGCCAAGTGAAGAATAATAAATGAAGTGAATAATAATAAAATCTGTTTATTGTAGTTTAAAGACATAAAGACATATTTATTTCTGCATTTTGGTTGTTTACAACGCTTATACATGTCAAAACCCTATTCTAGATGATGCCGGCTTTTCCTAGCTAAATGACTTCTTGAGAAGAAAGGCCGAAACAAACTCAGAGTCATTGCTTTTTTTGTCACTTCAATTTATTTTGTCTTTTCTTCATCTTTTAATGTCCAGACAAAAAAAGGGTTTAGTATGCAAGTACAATGCAGGAAATTATCTGACGCTTTTGACTGACTCGGCTCACTGATGGCCCGCATTCAACAGCAATCGTACGGCTCAACCTTGATTGAGGGAACCAGCACGATCTGTATTACTATGCCTCCACGCCATCAGAAGGTGTATGCATAAGCATGTCAGCCTAAGCCATCAGACAGGTTGCCACAACTACTTGTTTATATGTTTAATAATACCCACATCGTACTCACAACTTTACATGCTAATACACAGTAAAATACATGTTGCAAACAATAAGTAAAAATAATAAAAATTTAAACAATAAAATGTCATATATTTAAAATGTCAGAAAATATTATGGAATGTCAATTTAGGAATAATAATATAATACTTAAGTAATTTTAAATATCAAAAGAAAATAAATAAAATAACAATGTCAAATCAAACAATGTCAAAACAAAATAAATAAAATTACAAATGTCAAATTAAACATGTCAAAATGTAAAAGTATAAGTATTTCAAATGTAAATAAAAATATCATGTCACTAATTTCAAAATATCAAAATTCCTAATTTTTAAACTCAATTCCAGGCATTTATGTCTGCTAAATAATCTTTAACTGTGTAATAAGCTTTTGAACACAAGTTCTGTTTAATAAATACTTTGAATTTATTAATACTTAGTTCCTGAATATTGCCTGGAATTTTGTTGTAAAAACGTATGCTTTGACACTTGTATGAGTTACTTATTTTTTGTAGTCTAAGTGAAGGTAGAACAAGTTTGTTTTTATTTCGTGTATTTAATTTATGAATGTCGCTGAATTTAGAAAACATATTTATATTTTTCCTGACTAAATGTATTGAGATGCGACAGTCATTATCTTAATTTCTTTAAATTTTTCCCTCAGTGAATGCCTTGAACCAAGACTGTAGATTGCACGAATAGCCCGCTTCTGCAGTACAAACACAGTTTGAATGTCAGCTGCGTTGCCCCATAATAAAATGCCATATGACATTATGCTGTGGAAATAACTAAAATATACTAATCTGGCTGTATCTATATCAGTTAACTGACGAATTTTATAAACCGCGTACGCTGCAGAGCTAAGTCTATTCGACAACTGACCTATATGTGGGCCCCACTGTAGCCTAGAATCTAAGGTTATGCCTAAGAATACGTTGTTATCTATAAGATCCAACTCTTCTCCATTCAAACATATGTTAGGTTTAACTTGTTTTACATTCGGTCTTGAAAATCGTATACATTTTGTTTTTTTTTTCATTTAACAGTAAATTGTTAGCTGTAAACCATTGAACTACTTTAGAGAGAGCGTTATTTACATCGTCATTATTTGATTGTTGTCGTCTTAGTTTAAAAATAAGTAATGTATCATCAGCAAATAACACTATTTCTTTATTATTTTGCATAACGTATGGCAAATCATTAATATATACAAGGAAAAGGAATGGACCAAGAATTGAACCTTGCGGCACTCCCATTGTGACCACTGAACCCATAGAAACTTTTCCATTTACCTCAACCCTCTGTATCCTATTACTCAAATATGATGTAAGTAGATCCAAAGCAGTGTCCTTAACTCCATAGTAATGTAATTTGCTGATCAATGTTTCATGAAACACGCAATCAAAAGCCTTAGATAAGTCACAAAAGACTCCCAAAGCATCATGCGACTCCTCCCAGGCGTCAAAAATACTATCTAATAGCTCAACTCCACCATCGGTAGTTTAGCGACCCCTAGTAAAACCAAATTGTTTTTCATGTAACAGTTTATTGTTATTAAAATGAATTTGAAGCTGACCTAGAATTATTTTTTCAAAAATTTTACTAAACGTGGGTAGCACAGATATTGGCCTATAATTTGTGGGGTCAGATGTGCTACCTGATTTAAATAACGGAATTACTTTACTACTTTTCATTTGATCAGGAAACACACCACAGTCAATGCATTTATTGAAAATCATTGCCAGTTCAGGTGCTACTGTGTTCATTATGGATTTCGTAATCACAACAGAATTGCCCCAAAGATCACTAGTCTTCTTCAAATTAAGGGTATTAAAAGTTTTTACAATATCTCTGTCAGTGACATACCTAAAACTAAATTCAATGTTACACCTATTGACATTTTGTTTCAATAAAGATTCGGCTTCATTAGAGGACGAGTTGAGGGATTTAGTGGTTGAGACTGGAATGTCTGTGAAGAAAGTAAATTAGTTTTGATATACAGTTACATAAACTTAACATAAATCTTCAGTAAAAAAGTTTTAGCTAAGGAGTTGCGGCTTACAATGTTAATATCACTTTTATTATTGTTTATGTAATGCTGCATAAGATTATTTTTCACCTGTGATTTCGTTTTATTTTCAGTTTTACAAATTAATGACTTTGGCAGTTTATTTAGTGTTCGGAGCTTAATGAATTTCCATACTCTCTTGCCATAACTATTATTACATTTAGGTGTCACAAAAGGCGGGAGATACGAGAGCATGCGTAATGACTTCGGTCTTAGGTTCCGGTTCAATTTAATTATATTATCACAGTATTGTATAACAATTGCTGTATCTATTTTATCAAATATGTTTAACACCTTACAATACTGAAATTGGTTATGAAAGTTATCTTTATATTTAACTTTTAGTGGAACAATGTTTTTTAGAATTCTTATTTGTAATTGGTATATATTATTGAGATATGTTTTGTATATTCTTCCATAGCTTTGTATACCATAGTTTATTACTGAATCCACTAAAGAAACTATAGAAGTCTTAATATTTTGTACGGAACTTTATTTTTAATTAAATATAATTTTGACAAAAAGGCCCTTAGTTTACCACATACTTTGTCAACATCGGGACCCTAATTGAATTTATTATCTACTGTTAGCCCAAGGCAAGTATATTCTTTCACAATGTCAAGGCTTGAACATGTACATGAGGTGTTATATTAGTGCATAAAACTGTGGTCATGAGTTATTACATTAGGTAGGTAAGTAGTTTTTTTATAAGGTGAATGTATATACATTACTTTAGTCTTATTGTAATTTATAGATAGGCCTATATCGTGAGCCCATTTACACAGGAGATTGAAGTTTTCCTGCAACATACTTTGAGCAGCATTAAAGTCCTTATCGGCAGCAATTATACATGTATCATCAGCAAATTGATATATCTATTATATATGACCCATGTTGGAATATGTTACACATATCATTTACATATAATAAATACTCTGTCGGGCCTATAATTGAGCACTGAGCCGTGCCATATTCTGTTAAAATCTGCTCACTATGTTCACCAGCTATGCTCACTACATTAAATCTATTAGTGTGATAACTTTGTAACAGTTCTAACATAGGTCCCTGTATACCATTCTGTAGTTGTTTTTCAAATAGTGTCAAATAATTGAGAGTATCAAAAGCTTTGTTAAAATCTACCATTACAGCTATAACATGCTTTCTATTATCTAAATGATCGTTTACTTCGTTAGTTAACAGAGACAATAACTGTGTTGTGCTTTTATTCCTTTGAAATCCAAATTGCCTATCATGTGTGATACTATTATTTATCAAACAATTGTTTATTATGGTTCCAAAATATTTTTCTATAATTTTATAAATGCATGACAATATTGTTATAGGTTTATAGTTGTTTGTATCATTATGTCTGCCCTTTTTGTAAATTGGTCTGATGAGACCTACCTTAAGACGATCTGGATATATTTTTTGCTCAACACATAAACAAACGTGTGAGTACTGGAGTAATTTGCTTAGAGATGTATTTTATATCTTGGGCTCTTATTTGATTATGCCCTGGGCTTTTCTTGTCGCTTAATATCGAAATAATTTTACACAAAACTTCTTCATTAATTTTACTCAGTCTACATGAAGCATTTGGTGACTGTATATACATATTTTTATCTAGAAGAGGTTTGTTACATTTATTAATAACATATTTAACATTTTTATCAAAATTATGCACAAACACGTTAGACAATATTTTTGCTGGTAATTTAAAAGACTTAATGAGTAAATCATGAATCGCGTTGACAATCCTACCGGTTAATCTATTGAGTATTTCCCACATTTTTTTTGGGTTCTTAAAGTTATCACAAATTTCGTTTTTGATATAACTATTTCTAGCTGTATTAATCATCCTATTTGTCCTATTTCTATATTTTTTGTATATTATCTCATAAGTATCTCATAAGTCCTTCTACTCAATAGCTGAATACCTAAATAACAATTAAAAAATAATTTATTACATAACTGAATATTACTGTAGATACACAAATAATGGATTATACATACAAATAATATTTGCGCATAATAAAATTGACTAATGATGATTCTATGTATTAATAAAATTAGACCTACCAATATTTGCATGTCACTATATGAAAAAATGTATCTGGCTCTGTTTTTACCTTGTTCCATCTTTAATGTACCTAAATTTTAAACAAATAAAATTGTATTCTATTCTAATCTATTAAATTGTTAATTATCAGGAAAACATCGTGAGGAAACTTGCATGTCTGAGGGTTCTCCATAATGTTTTCTAAAGACATGTGAAGTCTGCCAACCCGCACTTTGCCAGCGTGGTGGACTATGACCCTTCTCAAAGAGAGAAGAGGCCCGTGCCCAGTAGTGGGACAGCATAAAGGGCTGATGATGATGATTGCAATCCTTGACAGTTTTTAGTGTATGGCATTCATACAGACGGTATGATTCCTGACATAAGTACAGTATATTATGTATATTGAGACAAACTATAGCATTACAGTTGGATTTGATCGAGTAACTTATAAATACAACACACAGTTTTCAATCTTATGAAAACGGATATAGACTCTGTTACAACACAAATGTTATAACCACTATACCTTGATTCCAAAAGCATGTTTTTCCTTTGAGGGAATTTGATAGGCATACAGATTCAATATTTTACACAAAGAGACCGCAACGTAGTGTGGGAGACTGAATGGTCTGTGTGTGGGAGGCATTAAGCAGACTTCAACAAAAGTGAAAAGCCAATGATGTGTCTAAAATGCTGAATTGGCACATATGGAGCCTTTTGTATGATATAACGCTGAGAATAGGTATTATATGTGGGCCTTTGTAATAACTGTAGACCTGGAGATAGCCAGGTTCAGTTATATGCCTACCTAATAGTAATAAATATTTGTAAGTGTTTGTTTTTTTTTCATTAACTCACGCCTGTATCTTCGAAGGGGTAGGCAGAGGTGTAATATTACACCTACATTTCACCATGATTTTTTAGGTGCTACGTAATAGGGGGCGAGCCTATTGCCGTACCAGGCACATTACCTGAGTCCGTGCTGCTCCTGAGAATTTCCTAACAGAAAAACCCAATAACACTTTGCCCGATCCGGGAATCGAACCCGAGAGCTCCCAATCCCACGCGTACATTTATGCCGCGAGACCAACCAGGCAGTCAAGTGTTTGTTTATGTAAATCAAATTCGGAAACCTGTTGGTACTGAAAAAGTACTAAAAAGTACTTTATTTTGCTGAGTCACGTACGAAGGGTTTCGTACAATCATCTATAAAAGAAAATCACATTTGGTGTATGTATACTTAAAATTTTTTTAAGTTTCTACCTGTTTATTAAGATCGAATCACAAATTGCTTTAAAATTACGTTTGTTGTATGGGAGCCCCCTTTATTACTAACTTTTTTATTTAATGATTAATTTTGAACGGTAATATACAACTACATATTCTGTGAAAATTTTAAGCGTCTACCTGTCACCGTTGGTAATATTGAGCAAAAAATACTAAATAAAAATTGGGCAAGTGCGAATCGGACTCGCGCACGAAGGGTGCCGTACCATAAACATTCTAGCTCACATAAATGTGTTGTTACATGCAAATACCTAGTCAAATACTTGCGTGGAGGATACCTACCACAGTCTAAGTCGAACACTTATTATAATTATTATATTTGCGTACAAATACTCTTATTATATTACATATATTACATGTATAAATACATACTCAAACACGCTATAAACAGTGCCACTCACACTTACACTCACACATATATAATATTCTGTTACAAATATGTTCTTACACCTAGCCAAACACAAAGACATTCTAGCCCACATAAGTGTGTTATTATATGCCAAAACTTTGTTATATTCTTGCGTAAAGGATACCTACCTCAATCTAAGTCGCACCCTTATTATACTAATATCATAACGAATAGCTGACACATTAAACACCCTAAAAGTCAATGTGTCTGTGTCAATGCACATTAACGTACAAGTGAAAGACTTAAAAGTATTCTGCCAAAATATAAGAAGCGTATATAATAATCTTGACGATCTCCTATTAAATCTCTCATGCTTAAAATTTGAACCTGACATCCTAATACCCACAGAATGCCAAATAAATACTAACAAACATATACCTAATATTCCTTATTACCCATTGTTCAACAGCGTACATTGCAAATAATATCAAAGTGAATGTTAAAGAAATGAGACTCAATGAGGCCACTGGTTTGGAAATAATAATTGGTAATTGCGTAATTTTAGGCATATACCGATCACCCTCAAATACCAACGCAGATGTTTTTATTAATTTTCTAAACAAATATATAGTTTCAATAAAATCGTATAGTAATATAATTGTAACTGGGGATATAAACATAAATATTAGTCCACCTTTGTTGGAGCAAACACGCGAACGCAATAACAGACAAAATTACTTGACTATGTTAACTATGCATGGGTCACACTTTCCCTACTTGGCAGAATAACTGTTAAGACCACTTTATGGTTAAACTTCATAAGGAAAGTACTTGTGCACATATTGCTGTAATAAAAACAACAATCATTGATCACTCTCTGATATTCCTAAACTTATCTAAAGCAAAGTTAAATAATGAATCGACGAAGACTAAAATTTCTACCGACTTCAATATGGCTCTCAAATCACTAGCGACCAAAAATCTTACAGAACTGTTATTGTTTGATGATCCCCATATCATAGCGACACATCTAATAGGAAAAATATCAGAATCTTTACAAGAAAATACAATAACAACTAAAGTACCTAAACGAAACCAGATTTTAAAACCATGGATCACCCTTGGCGTACTGCGATGTATCAGACATAGAAACAAGATGCAAAATAACCTTAAACGTGATCCTCACAATGAAATTCTCAAACTAAGTTACAAGAGGTACAGAAATTGTTGCAATCACTTAAAAAAGAAACTTAAACGGAGCTACGAAAAGGAACTGTTAAAAAACTCAGCAAACAACAGTAAAAAGCTTTGGAACAATATTAAAAATATAGCACATATTAAACAACAAACTAAAATAGATAACACCAAACTTCTAAAAATAAAATCTAATCCTTATCAAGCAGTTAACTATACCAATAACTATTTTGCTGAAATAGGTAAACACCTTGCCGAAAATATTACTGTACCTAGCACGTATGACGATTATTCTGCCGAAATAGGGCATACCCTATTAGACTCTTTTGTACTTCTTAACACAGATGAAACTGAAGTGAATGATATTTAAATCGGTTTAAAGTCTGATAGCGCACCGGGCTGGGATAATATCCCTACACATTTTCTGAAACTTGCCAAATTTGAAGTAACCATCATTGTACATCTGGCAAACCTGTGTTTTGACAAAGGCATATTTCCTACTACTCTTAAGAAATCTATTATAACACCAGTTTATAAGAATGGAACGCAAGAAGAAATTAATAATTATAGACCAATCTCCGTACTGTCCGCTATATCAAAAATATTAGAAAAATTACTAAATAAACGATTACTAAAATATTTAAATAAAAACCAGACAATTTCAAACTCACAGTACGGTTTTCAACAAAATAAAGCAATTGAAGACGCGGAAATAGCCTTAACTTCAATTATTGTTAAACAGCTAGATCAAGGTAAGAAATGTCTCACGGTTTTTTCTCGATTTAAGAAAGGCATTTGATACAGTTTATATTCCCATCCTTGTACAGAAATTAGAGCAAGTAGGTATTAGGGGCATCCCTTTAAAACTATTTGCAGATTATTTATCAGATCGTACACAACTGGTTAAGATTGGTCAATTCACTAGCAATTCTTCTAATGTCTCTTACGGAGTACCGCAAGGTAGCGTACTCGGCCCTACCTTCTTTCTCATTTATATAAACAACCTTTGTAAACTGAAACCAAATGGGGCTCAAATATTTTCTTACGCCGATGACACTGCTATCGTTTTTACCGGTGACAATTGGGATGAGGTTCGCAATAGCACGGAGCTTGGTATGTCTAAAATTGCGTCCTGGTTGAGAAATAACTTACTTACACTCAATACTGAAAAAACAAATTACATATGTTTTTCTCTAAGAAGTCAAACTGAACCAAATACTAAATTTAATATCAAAATTCACCAATGTGACAAGACTGATTTTGAAAATTGTATATGCCCGGTAATACAAAATGTACCTTAAACTAAATATCTAGGAGTTATTTTAGATCACCGACTAACATGGCATTACCACATAGATTTAGTTAATCAACGTACCAGAAAACTAATTTGGATATTCAAACAAGTAAGACATGTATGTAATTATTATTAGCTATAATAATTTACTCAAACAAATATACACTGCTCTTGCTCAATCCTTCTTAACCTACTGTATTTCCGTATGGGGTGGAGCCAATAAAACAAATTTTTTAGATTTTGAACGATCTCAGCGTGCCCTTCTCAAAACTATGTTCTTCAAGCCATATTTCTACAGATGAACTTTATAAACTATGTGACCTTTTAACGGTAAGGAAATTATATATTTTAAATTAAATCCTAAAAATGCATAAAACTACTACATTTGATCCAAAAATCTTAACAAAAAGGAGATATGCTGCAGTAATGATCAATAGAGTTAAAACTTCATTTGCGAGACATCAATTAATTGCACAAGCTACATTTCTTTATAACGCAGTGAACACAAACCTTAAAGTTTACACAAAATCCTATTATGATTGCAAGAGTACCGTTACTTCCTGGCTTAAATACCTCACATACACAGAAACAGAGTCACTTCTTCAACCCATAAATTAGAATACCCAACCCATAATGTCGATACAGCTAAGATGCACACCACGCATACACACACACACACACATATATACAGACACATACACTTACGAACACAGACACACACACAAACACGTACTTTTTCGTTTATAAATTCATTACATAACTTTTCTTTTTGTATAATTTTGTATTTGATATTTTTATTATTTTCCACTTCTTTTACTTTTATTGTATTCTGATGAAACATACTAAATTTAAGGCTTCTATGTTTATTACATACTTGTTGTGGAAGAGTGTGGTCTTCTGACACAAGTATTTCGATATTTAATAGAAGGCCTCCGAAAAGTTTTTTGTAAGAATTGTTGATGGAAATAAAAGTATTATAAAGTATTAACATCTATAAAAGAAAATCATGTTTGTTGTATGGGAGCCCCCCTTTACTATGTAAGTACTTTTTACTTATTTTGAAAGGTAATATAGAACTACATATTCTGTGAAAATTTTAAGCGTCCACCTGTTACCGTTAGTAATTATGAGCAAAAAACACGTTTATTGTATTATATATATATATATATTTTTAGTTTTTAGTATTTGTTGTTATAGCGGCAACCGAAATACATAATTTGTGAAAATTTCAGCTTTCTAACTATCACGCTTTATGAGATACAGCCTGGTGACAGACAGACAGACAGCGGAGGCTTAGTAATATGGTCCCGTTTTTTACCTTTTAGGTACGGAACCCTAAAAAACACGTTTATTGTATGGGACCCCTTAACTCTTAATATTTTCATTTTTTTTATTTTTAGTATTTGTTGTTATGGCGGCAACCGAAATACATAAGTTGTGAAAATTTCAGCTTTCTAACTATCACGCTTTATGAGATACAGCCTGGTGACAGACAGACAGACAGCGGAGGCTTAGTAATAGGGTCCCGTTTTTTACCTTTTAGGTACGGAACCCTAAAAAACACGTTTATTGTATGGGACCCCTTAACTCTTAATATTTTCATTTTTTTTATTTTAAGTATTTGTTGTTATGGCGGCAACCGAAATACATAAGTTGTGAAAATTTCAGCTTTCTAGCTATCGCGGTTTATGAGATACAGCCCGGTGATAGACAGACAGACAGACAGCGGAGGCTTAGTAATAGGGTTCCGTTTTTTACCTTTTAGGTACAGCACCCTAATAAAAACGAGTAAATTACCAATAGTAATTTATCTGAAAAGTCTATTAAATAATAGAAAACATATCAATGTTTTCTTTAATAACTATTTATAAATTATTTTGTTAAGATTTCCAAATCCCATAATATCTGCCAAGTTATACTAAAGTTCATATTTACGGTTATTTTTATCATTTTATCACTAAACCAAACACTATGAGGAAAAGTATTTCTCCATAAACTGATGAATCCTTTGATAAGGATACTTATTTTTAGCCCTTTTACTTACAAACAGTAAATTCTGATTACCGATTTCGCTTAGGTATCAAAATAGCGATAGCCTAGTGGAGAGAACGACGGACTGTTACGCAGAGTGTGTCAGTTCAAATCCACGGCGCGTACCAATGACTTTTCGAAGATATGTGCATATTAAATGGTTAATTATCGCTTGCTAAACAGTGAAGGAAAACATCGTGAGGAAACCTGCATGTCTGAGTGTCCACCATAATGTTCTCGACAGACATGTGGAGTCTATACACCCGCACTTAGCCAGCGTGGTAGACTATGGCCTTCTCATGGTGAGAAGAAGCCCGTGCCCAGCACAAGGGGAGTGGGACAGTATGAAGACAGGGCTGATGAAGATGAATGATTGCAGACAACATTGAAGGTAAAATTCACACTATAAAAAACCATACATAATAATTATAGAAAGGAATTTTACGTGTATATTACGCGATATATACCCGTTACATAAATACATATAAAAATTTAATAAATAACTTAAGAAAATCTATCAAACTATGAACACACTATTGATTTTCACAAATTGTATAACGAATGGGTGGTGATTTTATCCGTCCAAAAATAGGACACGACTACCTGACAATGCCAAAAATAGCCGACAAAAGTGCGAAATGATTGTCACCACAAACATCATTAATCATCTTCAGAATCAATCAACGTCAGACGAGGTCAGTACACGAGAGGTAATTGGGTTGTTCATATATCTATACGTCGACACACTATTAATTAATTTCATTTAACTGCTGTGTAAAAGCCATTAATTAAAAAGGGGTCATCCAAACAATCCTTTTAGTAAAGTTAATACCAATATTTAATATTCAGAACTTGTTGAATTTTTGATAATTGACATGAAAATTTGACGTTTCAGAAAAGTTGTTTTTATCGACACGCGATTCGTGAATAATAATAAGTTATTGTAAAAGCTGTAATACTTTTGTTGAATTTATTAAAAAGTTAGTTTCAACTGTGAAAGCGTGTTTCAAGTAGTCGTAGTCTGAAGCTGTTGATTTGTTATTTGTTAAAGGTAAGGAGAGGTTATTCTCTACAGCTAGTGTACCGTTATGCTTGACCGTATCACGCAATAATATAGTCATGACTTGAACTATCTTTCAATTAAGTGCAAGTTCCTGCTAAGTCGCGATGACAGATTATCATGTCGTTTAAAGCGTCGTGCTTGTGTTGAAATAAAAAACGACGACACGATTAACTGTTGTATCTTGTTGTATTTGCAATGACATCAGATTCGATATAACGGGATTAGGGAATCATTTGTGTAAAATAATCATAACTAGACACTTACAAACAAAGACCTACTCCGATACTGAGAATTTGCTTAATGTCATAAAATAATCACCTACTATTCAATAGCCTCGATTTTAATTATTATTGCGTCAATGTTAATTTTAAGCGTATGCACATTTGTTTTATTTGCACAATTATATTACATAAGTACAAAATAGCCTGAAACACAGGTGAAAACCTAGTTCAGGCAATTAATTTTAAACCTAGATAGCAAAGTAAAAATAACCTATACCGGCTTTAAACTACCTATATGTTAAGTATTTATTGTTTATTAGATTATAAAGTATTATATTATTATAGGATTATCCAGACCTAATGTATCCATCCAGTGTTAAAATTATTTTTGAATAAAGATTATTATTATTCTCTTTATTAAACCGTATTCTCAAAGTCACATTTTACATAATTAAACCTAATATATCAAATAAATTTAACTATATAAAATAGGACCACGGAAACCCACCGGTGTCGGGTACAGGGACCAAGCCACCGGTGGTTAGGGCCTCAGAGAAAGGAACTTCCTCACGATGCGCGCCGTATCGAGAAGAACCGCCCTCTGAATCAAAGACTTGATCCAGCTGCCTAGTGCGAGCCTCTTTAGGTGTTGGTCGAGGCTCTTGGCGATTAATCCATTCACCGACACGACTATCGGCACAATGATAGCCGAATCCACATCCCACATGTCGACAATCTCGTGAGCTAGGTCCAAATATTTTATCTCCTTCTCTTTTTCTGCTTTCACGAGATTGACGTCATGTGGTATGGTGACATCGACTATCATTGCGAGTCGCTCTGCTCGGTCTATCACTACAATATCAGGCTTATTGGCTACAATAGTCCTGTCTGTAATGATGGACCGATCCCAGTACAACAGTGCACGACCATTTTCGAGAACTGGGTCGGGCACATATCTGTAGTACGGTACCTCAGAACCAATGAGATCATATTTAAGGGCTAGTTGCTGGTGGATTATCCTAGCCACTTGGTTGTGTCTGTGCAAATACTGACCATTGGCAAGACTCGAACAACCGGACACTATATGCCTGAGAGATTCTCCGGGCCGGTGACACGCCCGACATATGTCAACCGTACCGTCCCTCAGTATATACTTTCGGTAGTTGTTTGTCATGACAACTTCGTCCATAATTGCACAGACAAAACCTTCGGTTTCTCCGAAGAGATCACCGAACCGTAGCCAGGCTACAGAAGCTTTAAAATTGACATCTGGGTCATATAAAGCTCTGTAGAACCGTCCATGCAGCTCCTTTCCCTTCCATACTTCTCTTCGGTCGTCAGTACTAAGTACTGCAGGTTTGTGCCAGTTCTCTTTAGCCAGAGCGAGCGGGGTAAGTCCTGAATCAACAGCAACTACATCGCGGTGCACATCCACGTTCCTTCCTAAAAAATATTCTCTGAGGTTGTACAGCTCGCGGTTATGGAGAGTCTTAGCACATAAAAAGCCTCGAACCCCACATTTCCGCGGGATGTACAGCCTCATCACCGACGAGCGTGGATGATGCATCCGAGATGCAGTCAGCATTGAACGGACTTTTCTGTCCAGGGCGTCTAGTTCCGTCTGGGTCCACCTGAGTATGCCGAAGGAATACATTAGGACTGGCATGGCCCACCCGTTGCAGGCCCGCACCTTGTTGCCACCTGATAAAAGACTGTTAAGTACTTTTTTCAGGCGGCCAAAGAAACGAGCCTGCAACGTATGTTTCATGTCAGTCTCAGAAATATTCAAAGACTGCGACATACCCAGGTATTTGTAGGTCTCGGTTAGGGAGAGAGATCTAAGTTGTATGGAATCTGAGAGTTGTATCCCTGCAGATTCCATAATCCTGCCTCTCTTCACATGCATGACCGCACATTTATCCACACCAAATTCCATCCTGATAGAATTACTGAAGGTTTCGGTTACCTTAAGTAATGCAGTCAGTTGAAAATTGTTGGGGGCAAATAATTTCAGGTCATCCATGAAAAGGAGGTGAGATGTAGCATGACCTCCTCTCCTTAACCGATAGCCTAGCCCTGAAGCCTCTAACAAGGTACTTAGGGGATTCAGAGCCAGACAAAACCACAAAGGACTCAGACTATCGCCCTGGAATATACCTCGCTCGATCCTTATTGGAGCACCGCAACCCAATCTCGATCGGCATCCTGGATAGCGCAATACGGTCCTCCACTGCCCCATACATGACCTTAAAAAGGTGCATAGAGTTGCATCTACTTTGTACAACTCCAGCACCCTCAAAAGCCATGTATGTGGCACGGAGTCGTAGGCCTTCTTGTAATCTATCCAGCATGTCGACAGATTCTTTCGGTTACGGCGCACCTGTTGGCTAATGGCCATGTCTATCAGGAGGAGTTCTTTAGTGCCACGGGCCCCACTCCTACATCCATTTTGAGAAACAGACAAAATAGAATTATCAGAAACATGTTTTGTTAATTTCGTTCTCAAAATGGATGTAAGGAGTTTATATATTGTAGGCAAACAGGTTATCGGCCTGTAATTTTTGGGGTCCGTGGCGCTACCAGACTTATGGAGTAGGTGAGTGACGCCGGATGTTAAAAATTCTGGTAGCGACCCCGATTCCAGTGATAATTGGAACTGAGATGCTTAGCAAGTATGCGAACTACGGAGCCACTTGAGTCAAAAATTCTGCAGCCCGTCCGGTCCCGCTGATTTCCAGTTAGGTAACGAACGGACTGCACTGGCTATATCATCATTTGATATATATATTGGCTCCATAGTTGGAATTTGTTCGCATACTCGCTCAACAACCCCAATCCAATCACTCTCCGTGTGGTTGACAGGCGTCGACCAGATGCTGCGCCAAAACGTATTAGTGGCAGCATCATCCGGTCGACTCCCATCAACGTCACCGGCCGTAGACTCGGGTCGCTCCCATCTTCGGTACACCCACCTCTCGTCTCTTTGAAATGTGCGATTCAGGCAATACCGATCCACTCTTGTTTTGTATCGCCTAATACGGTTTGCCCATGCATAAAGCTTTTGTTTTAGAGTATCGATGCGCTCTGTAACCCGAGGCAAATAATCTTGGGAACTGATACCAGTTCCCGCAAAGGCTCGAGTTACAAAGCGCATCACTCTTGGTCGGGAATTGCCCATCCTGAAACAGGAGAGCTTGCCAATGAGTGCCCTAGTCTCAGCAATACGACGCTCAATCCTGCGTTGCCAAGCTGGCACAGCAGCGGTCTGTCGAGTAGCGGTATTATTTACAGGCATTTTAACCCCTGCTACTCGACACGCCGCAACCGCCGCACAATACAGGATTGAATGTGTATCGCTGAGATTTTCACTATTATCAAAGTGAGTAGACAGTAATGCGTCTAGGGCACTCACCAGCGCTATGTTTTTGTTATGCATGGGCAAACGAGGCAAACGAGGCCGAATATTTGGGTCCATGGATCGGTATTCCGCAATAGCACATTCCAAAGCACTCCTTAACTGATCGTTGCACTGGGTACTTACATGAGAAGTCTCGTCATCTACCTCTTCATCAACTGGATTTAACAGTTGCTGTTGAGCAACCACTGTGTCAGGCTGCGTTGAAAAAGTGATGGGGAGACTTCTCTGCACGTCAGAGCGAAGTCTCTCAAGCACGGAATCATCCAACAGGCGACACCGCTGGATGGCCCGCACTTGATCCGATAGCCGTTGTGTTGACACGTTGACAGCTGGCTCAAGCACCTGAAACAAAGGCAGCATTCGATCACGGTACGCACTGAGGTTAGTTCCTCCCTCTGTGGCCACAAAATATGCCCGCATGACGTTTTCATTCATTGAACTCGTCCATCTCATGCGGTGCACATCACCACCGGTAGCGGGGGCCCTGTTCGAGACCGGTGGGTCTCGGGGTCCCAAGCGGGTCGGTGGCCGGCCTCTCCCTCGCCGACGTACAGGTGGTGGCGACGTCGGCGGCGAGAAGTACTCGTCGCTCGACGAGCTCGACGCCTCTGCAATTGCCGACAACGCTGATGCAGGTGCCGGCGGCGGCTGCGAGGCGGAGCTGAGCGACGAGTCCGGGGGTGTCAGGCGTGCAGCTGCTACCTTAGCTCTCGTCAACATATTTTCTTGTTGATTACATCATATTTACTAGTGTATATTATGTTGTTTATGTTTACTTTTCTTCTTAGTTTTTCGTTTGACATTAGGTGTCATCTTGAACTATTTTTCGGTATACTTTTCTTAATGTTTTTATGGTTTCTTTAATTTATAATATATTTATCAAATTAATTAGTCCTTCTTGTCATTATGAATATATATATGAGCACAAATTTATGAAATAAATTACAAATACGAATATTCGAGGAAAAAATATGTTGACATGTTTACGTGTTGCTAGGTTGTTATTATTATTATTATCTAGAGACGGCACTCGTCAAACAATTAATGAAGGGTCACGACGTAGTGGGAATCATCATTGCGTTACACTAGTCGATAGTTGTCACAGCACACGGGATTTACAGTTCAATTACTGGAATTCGGCAGAAATCTGCTTTGGAATCGTAGGCTGACAAAAAAAACGAATGATAAGTAAAACAGCCAATTTGTAGATAGAAGTGGTAAGTTTATGTCACTAGAGATTAACACTGAAATCGGCTTACGAAGAAACTCTCACGTATACATACATTAATTAATCCTGAAAACATTCGCCTCCTTTTAAGCTCCTGCTACACCTGCGTCTTAACGCGTCAATTAGTGCGTTAATCTAGGCGCTACCTAGATGTGGCCAACGTTTTAACGCGTTAAATATTAATGGCATTACTAATGGCGTTAAACGTTAAGAGATAGGTCGGGTGTCGGTTTTTTGGACACATCAAAGGGTTTTAGCGCGTAGTTTAGCGCTAAGTGATCTTGGCTACATTAGCGCCGTCTTATTCCACAGGACGAAATGACGAGTGTGCATTGTTTAAGGTGTAAATTGCAATTACGAGAACGACTATGGAGTGGTTGAATGAGAAAACTTTAGTTTTTAGAACTATTACAACCAGAGCCGTGGCTTTGGAATATAAACCTCCTTAACGTGTGTTAACGCGTGAAGTCACTAGTAATTAATGCTTAACGGCATTGTAACCTTAATGTAGCCAACGCGCATTTTTAACGCGTTAATTAACGCGTAGCTCGCCATTGCCGTTGATTTTAACGTTAACGCAGGTGTAGCAGTAGCATAAGGCTAACGCAGGTGTAGCAGTAGCATTAGGACATTCGTGTAAAAATCAGATCACGTAGACTACTGACCAGCCGGTATTGCCGCTCAAATCGATCCCACAAAATGGTCAAAAGGCCGATGTTGGATTTGACCCGGTTCCATTACGTTTTTGAGGGAACTTGGGATACACAAGCATAGCTTGAAAATGCTGTGCACGTTTCGGGTACTTTATTCACTATTTAAAAAAGCGAATCTACTACATCTGTATGTAAATGTAAATGTGAATTTTACTAACGGAATGTGGCAACGTTTTTGCTTACTGGCAAATTTTATCTACGTTCCAGGCAGACTTGTAGCTGTTAAATACTATGTTACTTTAAAGATGACAGGTATTTTTTTAATGAAATACACACACCTTCGTTTCTTATTAAACTAGACGTCGTCGGCTTCGCCCGCGTTAATTATACATACAAATTTTCCTCTTGAATCATTCTATCTCTTTAAAAAAAACCGCAGTGAAATCCGATGCGTAGTTTCTAAGATTTAAGCATACATAGGGACAGACAGACAGAAGACAGACTTTGATTTATACTATGTAGTGATGATATGAGATTTTGCATTAATATATTGTGATATTATTATTATAATCATTTTACTTTATGCTTAAATAGGTAGCAATAAAAATATATCGAAGAATACTAAACTAAATTAATCACACCTAAATAAAACACAAACAAAACTGAATGTATACTAGCCGTATTTCAGGTAAGCACTATCTGAAACTATGTCACAACGAAATGAATTAGAAAAGTTAATTCTCGCGGTGCAATATATCTTCGTTTAAAAAGGCATCTCACGTCTACCCGTGACACGGTGATCATTGACTGGAGACGAATTACAGCTATCTATCCCTCTCGTAACTACGAGAATAATTAGCTTTTGTTTTAGACTCGAAAAGGTCTAATTAATAAGGAAGGATACTGCATACTGTAAGCGCTGGCCTGTGGGCTGGAGCGTAGACTCCTGCCGCTCTCCGACGCTCGCAGGGTAGACCGCTCTTGGGGTCGCAGATGAGCTGGCCGAAGTGCACGCTGTGTAGGCAGCTCGGTGGTCGAGGTGTAGGCTGAGCTGAGCCTCAGGCGGTGCAGCTAATGTAGGCTGAGCGGTAAGGCTCAGGCGTAGGCTGGCACAGTCAGGCGCCAGTGGCCTGGCTGTAGGAAGCTCGCAGGCAGGAGTCGATGCGTAGGCAGCGGCTGGTAGCTGCACGGCGCCAGCAGCTCGTAGGTCACAGCTAACAGCAACCCGCAGGGAGAAATCTTCGGAGAAACTGAAGGTTTTGTCTGTGCAATTATGGATGAACTTGTCATGACAAATAACTACCGCAAGTATATCCTGAGGGATGGTACGGTTGACATATGTCGGGCGTGTCACAAGCCCGGGGAATCTCTCAGGCATATTGTGTCCGGTTTTTCGAGTTTTGACAATGGTCAGTATTTGCACAGACAAAATCAGGTGGCTAGGATTGTCCATCAGCAACTAGCCCATAAATATAAACTCATCGGTTCAGAGGAACGAAGATTGCCGTTTCAGTGAATTGATTGAATGACAAGAACCTCGACCAACATCTAAGGAGGCTCGCACTGAGCAAGTCCTTGATTCAGAAGGCAGTTCTTCTCGATACGACACGCATTGGGAGGCACTTCCTTTCTCTGAGGCCCTATGCTACACTGGCTTGGTTCCTGTACCCGACACCGGTGGGTTACCGTGGTCAAATTTTATATAGTTAAATTTATTGCTATATGCTAAGGTTTAATTCTGTAAAATTCGATTATGTGAATACTGATTCATAAAGAGAACATTAATCTTATACATATACAAGCTCAATCATTGTATCGGTATTTTCAAATAAGTAGACACCAAACTCTTACCCTAAGCCAATAGACCATTTCCGGATAATTGATACTGTTAGGCTCATAGACTGCCCAAAAAGCTATTGCCTATAATATTTTTGAGCCGATTTTGACTTGAATGAAACAATTGCTAAGGACGGTCTGCACAGAATAACGTAAGCAAATAACCTCGTAACATTGAAGTCACATAATTTTCTGGGAATGTAAATTGTATCAAGTATATTGAATATCCCAATGTTGGCAGTTTGAAACGAAATGAGATTTTACATGATAACACAAATATGGCTTGTAGACCATTTAATACAACATGTTATGTATATTCTAATATCTTTGAATGTGTTTATTGAGTTTGTCTAGACATTCAAATTTCATTTTATAAATTGAGTTTCTATTCAATATAATGGTTATTATAATAAATATATATATTTAACAGTCGAGTCATGTGAATTGGTCCATTTAAAAATGCTGCAGTAGGAATTTTAAAATTCATTAGGCACATAGAGACTTTTGAAATATTAGAACACTCAAGGAACTGACTTCTCGTAACGACTGCCATAGATCTATTAGATGGCTGTATACAATTATACGTGTCCTCCGAGACACGCAAGAGTGACTGGTAATGCTTTATTAAATTATTTTTAAGCACTTATGTTTTTATCGTCAGCAAAAGGATTAGAGGTAGAAGAATATGCCGTTTGTTCCTGGGTTCGACTCACTTGTGTGCATAAAGCTGTTGGTCTATCAGGATTTACAGATGGAAGAACCACGGCTGGTGTCTCAATAACTATCTAGTGTGCCATCTAGTACTAATTCATTAAAGTTGCTTATGCAATATAGTAAATCGTATTTCCTTTTCTTCTAATTTGAAAGTGCAAAATATCTTCTAGTTTGAGCAAAAAAACTTTCGTAGGTAGTAAAACCTTGCTGATTTCAGCATGAATGAGCTCGATCAAGACAGAGTACTAGCTTTACTCGGCATATCGACGTATAGTAACATTATTTACACCGTTGCGTTTATTTCGGCATGTGAGAGTACCAACGCTTCGTCCCCATTTCCTTCGTCCTCTTCCTGCTTTTCATACATATTTCCTATACCTTCTCTCATCCTCGCGACAAGCAGCGGCTAGCTTAACCCCTCTCATGCCACGCTCCAAAATGCATTTTCTCCGGTAGTGTCTAGCCATTTTGATGATGTAATGTTTATAAGATCTTAGGTTATAAAACTTTAATTTTCTCGCGTTTGGTGTAATTATATGACGTAAATTTAAACCGTATACAGTTCAGAAGTTACTCTATATGAGAATGATAGTAAAATAGCTTACCTTTAACCTTTTCATGTCCAAAAAAAATTATAAATACCAATGCCACTGATCACTTTGTTTTTTCTTACACCATGTGAAACATTTTACCACAATACACATAAATTATTCACGAAATTCACTTTCTCACTGCACTAATATTGACACGGGTAGACGACGCGATGATTATATACATTAACTAGAGGACGCTAGCAGTTACGCCTGCAATTTTTTAAATTTACCCGTTTTTTTCGGAACCCGTGGGCATTTCGGGAAATCCCTCATTCTTAGTGCACCCCTACGGTCCCCAAGGAACATACGTGCCCAATTTCAGCTTCCTGCGCCCAATAGTTTCGGCTGTAGCGTGTCTGTCAGTCAGTCAGTAACGCAAGGATTTTATATATTAAGATTTAGCACAGGTCAGCGATATCACTTCAAAATAACCATTTATTCATAGCAGCGAAAATTTTGCGCTATTTTGACGATCCGACGGAAAACATTTCTCACTCACAAAACATATTTATACCTATTTATAGCAAAAGAAATACGAAATTTCTAATTAACAATGGATTCTAAGATAACTTTGTGAAAAACTTATATATATTTAGTAAATTAATTAATAAATACTTACATAATTAATCATTTAAAATATGGAGAACGGCTAGCGGCCAACGCCCGAAAATTGCATCACAAAAATTACTAACACTTTTTTTGTAAATGTTTTTTATACCTGGCAAAAATAAATATTTAAAACACATACTTCACTAAATTGTCAATAATTTGATATATAATACTAATACAATCACTTAGCCTTTGCTTTGAGAATACATTTTTGAAAAATCACAAATTCAACTTAGTTGATCGCCACAGCGCAATATGGCGGCACGGAGAAAACTGAGCACCGAAATCACGAATTTTATTATTTTTCTCGGTTGCAAGCTTGGAAATATGGTAAAAATTGATGGTATTATGTTGGTTAACCTGTAACAAGTTGATGTACGGTTTTATTATTGTAATCAATCACACTACACCGCAGTGAAGTCCACACAAATCCTTATGGGCACACCGTGCTCGTAGGACACTATCGGTCTATTTCTCTTACGGGCACACCGTGACCGTAGGACACTCAAGGGGTTAAGTTTTCGCATTTTACTTTTTTTTTCTCGTTTCTTACTGGCTCGTCTGTCTTTTGCTAGAAATCAACTAGGTCATATCACACAATACCCACAGCAAAATAAATTCAGTATTAATATGCCAAAGTAAATTAAATGTCAATCTGAATACCCAAATGCGAGATCAAATAAAACAAAAAATGGGTTATCTGCCTTGACAAGGCAATTTTTGTCTGTCTAGCTAAAAACGGCGTCTTATTCAGTTTTCTATGAAACTTATAACGACGTGAAAATCATTTCTGTAAAAGAAAAATGAATTTGAAGTAATTATATGACTACTTTTAGTATTGGAGTTAAGATGTCTTCTCTTTTCGGCGGTAGGCGCTCAAAACTGTCAGACGTGTCGCAATTTTAAAATTGAATTTTATTTTTGAAAATATTGATTTTATAACAAATTAAACAATATATTAGCATCTAAATTATATTAAACTGCTAGTACTTACAGTGATTCACTCTGATGTAACAGAAACATATTTAAATAGTTAATCCACCTGCCGGCAAAATCACACAATCACAACCTTTCAAACACGAATACTATTGTCATACACAAACTTCACAATGTCCCAGCTTGACAATATCCAGTCTGTGCAGAAGAGCTTGGAAGAATCTTTTGCTCGAAGAATGGCTGACCTTGAGTCCCAAATCCAATCTGCGGGGCCAGCTAAGGATACAGTGGCAAAAGTAGCGGAGGAGTTCCGTACATTCCGGGAGCTCATATTCAGCATGCTAGGTCTTCTGCGCAAGCAAATCGAGGAGTGTTCAAGCGCACTAGATGCAATGGAGACAAGGCACCGGCGAAAAGATCTGATCTTCCTAGGAGTCCCAGAGGCAGAAAAAGAAGACAGCAGTGCCTTGATCCTGGATGTTCTTCGAACGAGGATGGCAGTCAAGGATATTGGTGAGCACTGCATCACAAATTGCCACAGACTTGGAGCCAGCAAACAGCGTGACAGGCCCATCTTGGTGCGGTTTGCAAGGGCAGAGATCAGGACTGCAGTATGGAGGGCAAAAACAGCGTTAAAGGGCTCGAAGATCTCGGTTAAGGAGTTCCTGACCAAAGCCAGGCAATCGCTGTTCGCCAAAGCCCGACAGCATTTTGGAATGCGCTCTTGCTGGACTCAGGACGGCACTATCATCGTTAAAACTCCGGATGGAACGCGCTCTAAAATCACTTCTACTAGTGAGCTGAGTAATCTGTTGGCAAAACATCCGAAGGCGGCGGGAGATACTTCTGCAGCAAATAACAGCGCCGGCAATGCAAAGACTGTGCGTAAAGTGTAACCCATTGTGAGTTGACTGTTGCCATTTCGCGTCGCTTTGTTTTTGTCTGAAACCTAGTTTTATATTATGGTTGCTTGTTTTGTGTCGATCACCCAGCATTCTAGTGTTTATTGAAACTTTTATCAACATGCGCACATTATTTTTACTTATATTGATTGTGTCACTGGACGCTGACAATTTTATTGACAGCTATTGTCATTAATGCCAAATGTCAAAACTGCGTTTTGTTTCTTTTTTTTTCGATTTTCTGATTTGATCTTTTTTTTTTCTTTTGTATATTTTTGTGTAAATAAATTCGTGTGTTTTGTTGCCTGGCTGACACAGGGTTGCATTCGGAAATGTTTGTTATATAGTTACCTACTACAACGTCCATTTTATTTTGCGGGTTGGCTGGCGGGTGGTGCAGAGAGTGAAACGGAAAAGTATTACCAGTTACGTAAGTATACATACACATTTTACATATCTACCAAATTTTAGTATTTAAAATATTTTATTTATCTATATAATTATATTTATATTTGTGTAATCATATTTTTTTTTTATTATGTCATCTGACGATGATTCTTATTATTCTGCCAATGAATCTCTCAATAATGATAGTTTTAGCTCTCTAGGTGATCTCTTAAAAAATTCCTTTGATCCATGTTTAGGGAAATCATTAAATGTGTGCCACATAAACGCTCAGAGCGTGCCCAGCCACTACGGTGACTTTTTAGAAGTTTTTTCGAACGCCAATGCTCATGCCATCCTGGTTTCAGAGAGTTGGCTCAAACCTCACCTCCCTTCAACCACTTATCCCCTGCCAGGCTTTATTTTAATTAGGAACGATCGAGTCGGTCGGAGGGGCGGCGGTGTTGCCATCTATCTTCGCGCCGATTTTCCGTATAAAATACTCGCCATCTCACCTTCTGATTCTATTTCATCAGCTGAGTACCTTTTTCTTGAGGTTTGGGTCAAGGGGGCCAAAATCGTACTAGGGGTTATTTACTGTCCTCCCTTAACAGATTACTTCTCCAGTATAGAATCTATACTGGAATCCTTGGGGTCAGAATATGCCCACCATATCATCATGGGCGATTTCAATACCAATCTCCTTTCTCCTCAGTCCTCTAGAACCCGTAAACTCCTACAGATTGTCGAGTCATGTAACCTCCACATTCTGCCTTTACAAGCAACTCATCACAACATTGATGGGGAGGATACATGGCTAGATTTAATTTGCACCTCTGCTCCTTCCCTAGTTTCTAAACATGGCCAATATCCCGCTCCTGGTTTCTCCCATCATGATTTGATCTTCCTCTCATACATCCTAACGCCTCCCCGTTCCCCTCCTAAGGTTCTGCATGTGTGTTCCTTTGGGCGTATGGACGTGAATAAGCTGGTAGAGGATGCGTCGTCTATAAACTGGGATCAGTTGATGGCATCTACGAACATTAACGACAAAGTTGAAAAATTCAACGCCACTGTACTCAAAATTTACAATGCTCATGCACCCGTTAGGAAAGTTAAACTAAAGCGTCCACCTGCTCCCTGGATCACGAAGGAGGTCCGGATAGCAATGAAACGTAGGGATCGTGCTTTTCTTAAATTCAAAAACCATCATACCGATGATTATTGGTCTCGATATAAAGTTGCAAGGAATCGGTGTAATCAGGTGATACGTAACGCCAAACGCCGCCATATTTTCGACGGCATAAATTCCTCCTCTCCTGCTAATATCTGGAAGTTCCTTGGGACTCTAGGTATTGGCAAACAACGAAATTTTGATCTGCCGTTGACAACTGGTTTAGATGAAATAAATAAACATTTCGCCTCTTCTAACCATTTGAATCGTCTTACCAAATGTCGCACTGTAGACTTCTTGTCCAACCTTCCTCGTCCTGACATAGAGCCTTTTAAATTTTCTTCAGTGACCTCGGGTAAGATTAAAAAGATCATCACATCCTTAAAATCAAACGCCGTAGGCTGTGATCACATTAGTCGAAGGATGATCGTCACTGTAATAAATGAACTGTTACCTGCTATTACACACATCATCAACTTTTCGCTTGACACAGGTGCGTTTCCCCACCTATGGCGTAAAGCCTTAGTGGTACCTTTGCCTAAGATTCCTAACCCTACTCTTCCCAACCATTTCCGTCCCATATCAATCCTTCCTTTTCTTTCGAAGGTGCTTGAAGCCTGTGTCCAGAAACAACTTTCCAATTTTATATTTCGGAACAATCTGTTAAGCCCATTTCAATCTGGATTTAGACCAGGACACAGTACGGTCACTGCTCTCCTAAAAGTGACTGGAGATGTAAGGGCGGGAATGGAGAACACCAAAGTTACGGTGCTAGCTTTGGTTGACTTCACGAACGCCTTTAACTCGGTTAGTCACGAAATCCTTCTTTCAGTCCTCTCCAGTTTTCAGATCTCACTTGAGGCACTCGAATGGTTTTCCAAATATCTCATGGGACGTCAGCAGTGTGTTCGCCATAATGAGTCTTCATCAATATGGTGTGACTTACAGTCTGGCGTTCCTCAAGGTGGCATTCTTTCTCCATTATTATTCTCTATTTTTATAAATCTCCTGACCCAAAATCTTCAGTGTTCGTATCACTTGTACGCCGAAGACTTGCAGCTATACGCACAAGCAGACGTTGACAGTATCGGTTCGGCCATCGGGGAAGTAAACCAAAGCCTGTCCGCTATATACGACTGGTCAGAACGATTTGGTGTTACCGTGAACCCTGCAAAATGCCAGGCCATAATTATAGGAAGCCAACGCATCATCAACAGGTTAGATACTGAAACATTGCCGGCAGTAATATTTAACCAGATCAGGATACCCTTCAGCCCAGTTGTGAAAAACCTTGGCTTGCATATGGATAGCCATCTGAACTGGCGGGCTCACGTGACATCTATAAGTCAAAAAGTTACGGGATCCTTACGCTCATTATATAGGCTAAAAAACTTTCTTCCTACTAACACCAAGGTAATGCTCATGCAGACTTTAATCTTTCCTATTATCGACTATGGTGATGTGTGCTGTTATGACCTGAATGCAGACCTTCTCAATAAACTAGACCGGCTTCTTAATAACTGCATTCGATTTGTTTACAATCTTCGCAAATATGATCATGTATCTAACTACCGCTCTCAACTTAAATGGTTGCCTATTCGCCAACGCCACAGTTTACGTGCGCTGACTACACTCTTCTCTTTTCTTAACTCTCCCTCTCTTCCCTCTTATCTTAGTTACTATCTTCAATATTTAAGTTCCAATCATGACAAACATTTAAGATCAGCAAATAATCGTCTTCTATTGTGTCCCTCTCAAACTTCAGGGTTTGTTAACTCTTCCTTCTTCGTTCAATCTGTCCTGTTATGGAATGCGCTCCCTCTCGAAATCAGGATGTGCAATAATCGGTTCACCTTTAAGCTGAAGGTTCGCAATCACTTGTTGTGTAAATTGGCAGAATCATCTCAAGTTTAACTGACTATCTTTATTTATATATATATATATATATATATATATATATGTTTTTGTATTATATATATATATGTGTGTTTTGTATTTATTATTATTATTACATGTATTTATTCATAATTATATACCTAGTAATTATTCAAGTATTATTCTAATATCATTACTCATATTGTTATCTAATGTCGCACCTACTGTTATATTATCTCTGCACCACCCTAGGTTTACTGGTAGAGAATGCCTAAGGCATTAAGTCCGCCTATGTACCACATTTTTGTAGTGCAAGAAGTAAAATAAATAAAAATAAAAAAATGTCTTGACACATTATTACTACGTAACGGCACCGCACCAACCCAGCGTTTTACTTTTCATTTTTGACCAGCAGCAAGCGTGCTGACAACCATTGGCATTAAATACTGTCGTTACGTTTGACTAGGTCTATTTAAAACAAAATGTACCAAATGTTTTAGCGTAAATTTGAGTTGTTTGAGTCCAAATTAACTCCATCCTTTCAACAAGAAAACCCTTGTCAATCATCGTATTAGTCGGAGCAAACGATGGACTGTGAAGGAACTACATTTTTTAGTGATGTAAATATTCGTCTGATCTATTGGTGTACATAATATGGTTTATGTCCCTGAGTGGTTTTGAGGTTTTAAATTTTTTTAAACTTTCGTATGCTTAAGAGCAGATCTGCACGAGACACAATAGATTTTAATTATGTCTGGTAATCCAGCATACGAGAGGTTAAAGTATGATTAGCATGATCATCTCTTTTGTGAATGGATTTATCTATAATCAGTATCTGATTGCCATGTAGGTTCTTACTAGTTTGAAATCAGATTTATTAGAAAATTCACAGTTAGAACATGACATGCATATATGCAAATAGCGGTTTATAATTATTATTGGATAATAATACACGCATCAATTATACAGCAAAATCATAATTCAGACAATTAATGATGGTGAGGCCAAAAAAACTTATGGCATTTTAGATTATAAATAAAAAAGTTAGGCAACACAATAAATATATAATACTAGCTTTTGCCCGCGGCTTCGCGCGCGTTAAACTCGAGTAACACAAATCTACTTTCAGTCTCAAGTTGTGTGAAGACACTCCAGATTATTCTAAAGACTTCAGAAACTCTATAGGGTACAAAGTAGCTCGGTCAGTATTCATGACACTATATACCATTATATCTACCGAAAGGTACATAATAACATCGCCTTGCTTATAGTCAAATGCCAAAGCCATGTTCCAATACATGTCCAATATATATATCTATAAACACTTTTGAATTTATAATATTAGTAGATAAAATCGTTTCAGCCGTTTAAGCGTAGTATATAATTATTCACATTCATATCATATTCATATTCCTATCATTTATTGCGAACATGGGTAAATACAATGTTGTTACAATAATATAATAGTGTCACCACATTCTGCGTTACAGCATGCAATATAAAGTAAAACCCTATTGAGAGTACATATTTGACGACAATTCATAAATTGTTGGTTATGATAGTTTAAATACATGTCAACATTATCAAGCTTGCAATACATCCTATTTGTTTCAAATTATATATAATGTCCAAGGTTTAAGAATATGTCAAACAATAAATAATATTAAAGTATAATATAATAAATTACATTGCAAATTCAAATAATAAGATATATAATTCATAAATCATTTTACAAAGTGTCTTGCAGAAATTCATTTATACTGTAGTTGGCTTTTTGTAACAGTATCTTTTTAACTTCGCAATAAAATAATTGATTACATCTTAATCCTAGAATCCTTTTAGGTGAATGGTTGTACACTCTTGGTTCCATACAAAATATACTATTATTAAAAAGTGCAGTTTTGTGGGAGGGACAGCATATTTTGTTCTTATGTCATTTACTACTGTAATTTGTAAATATATGTGAATTATTTCTTACAAAATGTATAACTTCATACATATATAAGGAAGGTAATGTAAGTACATTGAGTTCTTTAAAGTATGGGCGGCAGCTATCTGTTTGCTGTAGGTTACAAATAGATCTCACGCATCTCATTCGCTGTCTGTAGAATAGCCCCAGAACATAATGCCATACCTGATTCTAGATCCAACATACCCATGGTAGGCTGTAAGTACTGCTGTTCGGTTAGCTATTTTAGAGAGCATAGGACTGTTGGTGTAATGTCGTACACAGATTTTCTACAGGGTGATTTGTAATTGCTCGTATTCCCTTCGGGATTCTTCGGTGATTCTAGGGCCAAAATGAGGTATTTTTACCCCCAACGTATGGGGGTCCAAAATGGACCATTTTGGAATAAAACGGTTTTTAAGATTTTTTGAGAAAATTCCAAATTTTTGTTATAAACATCTTGTAAAAATTTTTTTTGACTTTTTTGACGTGACAACGTCTTATAAATTGGTTTGCCGGGTGACACTTCAAGAAACTGCGTTACGCTCCGCTCACGTTATGCGCTCACAATGAGAGCGAGTGAGAGGCACGCGTCCCGCCTAAGAGCGAGAGAGACAGACATAAAAAGTGAAAGGCACGCGTCTTTCATCCTTCTTCCTACTATACGAATGAATATTCACATTAAAATTATTATTTATTATATAAGTCGTTGTCACGTAAAACTTTCGCCCGTATACCGACTTTACAGGCAACCAATTTTTTTGGTAGCAAATTGGGTCTTATTTAATGGACAATTAAATGGTCCATCTTTTAAATTAAAATAAACCTACAAAATCAATGTGGAATTTGAAAATAGAGCCAATAAACACGCAAAAAATGTTCGAATAAAATAAAATGACGCCACAAAATCGCAATTATTTGAAAAAAATAATATGTGGCATGTTATGTAAAGTATTGGAATAACTTTTTGGTATTATCTGCTTTCCAAAAAGGTATAATGGTCTTCGCCAATTGGTGCGAATTTTGAGCAATAGCCGCTGTTGTTCAAAAAAGTGCTTCTAGATGACTCACTCGCCAGAACATTTTTCCCTGTATTTATTCTTAAGCTCTGCAATCAGCAGTGATTTACTAGTAGGGAGACCAACCTAGCAAATCGCAGGGTCTTGGGTTCGAATCCTCAGCGTAACTGACCAATTTGCCACCAAGAAAAGTAAAAAAAAATTTTTACAAGATGTTTATAACAAATATTTGGAATTTTCTCAAAAAATCTTAAAAACCGTTTTATTCCAAAATGGTCCATTTTGGACCCCCATATGTAGGGGGTAAAAAAACCTCATTTTGGTCCTAGAATCACCTCCCGAAGGGAATACGAGCAATTGCTCGTTTTCCAAGTTAGTGTACTATTGATTTGTAATTACAAGTCAATAGTACACTAACTTGGAAAGTATATGTGCTTTCCAAGTTAGTGTACTATTTTTCTTTTTTTCTGAAGCAAGAGAGATATGTCAGGATCGTTGCAAATGGCGTTCCGTAGTCTCTGCCTACCACTCCGGGAAACAGGCGTGAGTCTATGTATGTATGTTTTCTTTTTTCTATTCTATTAGTTATATATGCGAACAATGTAATCACCGTGCGCAATATGACATTAGGTATGTATGATGTGTCAGTACTGACAGATATACGCACATGCGCACTCAATTATTATAGCGCATGCTATCTTACTTCCAAGAGGTAAATTTGTGCCGAACAAACTTCTAGCCTCCCTACAATCCCTCGCAGTTTAATTTTTACATCTTACGGTAGCCTATGTCCGTCTCCATGGTCCATTATATCTCTATATCAAATTTCAACAAAATCGGTTCAGCTGTCTTTGCGTGAAAACGGAACATACATACATACACACTTTCGTATTTATAATATTAGTAGGGATAACGACCAGTTGGCGCAGCGGGAGTGTAAGCGACTGCTACGCTGAAGGTCGCGTGTTCGATTCCCGCTCAAGTCAAACATTTGTGTGCATGAACATGGATGTTTGTCTTGGTCTGGGTGTTTCTATGTATAATATGTATGTATTTCCAAAAAAGAAGTATATATGTATGTTTATCCATTATCTAGTACCCATTACACAAGCTGTGCTTAGTTTGGGACTATGATGGTGATGTGTGTAAGTGGTAGAATATTATATTATACTAGTCGACGCCAGCGGCTTCGCACGCACATATTTTCGAATTTCCCGTTATGCCCGATCCCGTGGGCATTTCGGGAAATCCCTTCTTAGTGCACCCCTACGGTCCCCAAGGAACATACATGCCAAATTTCAGCTTCCTGCGCCCAATAGTTTCGGCTGTAGCGTGTCTGTCAGTCAGTCAGTAACGCAAGGATTTTATATATTAAGATTATAACTGACTATAGTGGTAGCCTTATAGTCAGCTATATTATATAGTTATTATTATACTACATACTTCCTTACGTAATACTAACATTTACGGAATTTACGGCTGGGCACAGTACCTCCGAAGTGGCGGTCGGCTCGTATGCGCTCTTATAACTGTTATTGGTACAAGCCGTGATCCGAAGCGGCGTCTCTGGAACGCCATCGATTACAGAGCGATTAGATCGCACGGCATTACAACATCCTTGGGTACCCAGAGGAGTCACAAGTTCATTGCTAGCCTTTTGATGGGAATAGAACTAAGAGAAGGGGCGAGAAGGGAGAAGGAAAAGGTATCGGGGCCTCCAGCACTCTCAGTCACCGAACAAAATGCAACAGCATAAGTACTGTTACTTTCGTAGTAATGCCCCGGTCAAGCTGGCCTATTCCTGCTGATATTAGCAAGGTTCTTTTGCCTACTAATAACGACTTACAGGTTCTAGTGTATAAAGGATAAAGGTTTCGTCAAGTAGTCAGCTTTTTGAGTTATAGCTAACTTAAAACACTTATCTGATACTACGCTACGCACGCAGTTTTATTTGATATATCCGTTTCTGCCTGATCCCGTGGGAATTTCTGGAAATCATTTCTTAGTGCAACTCTACCGTTCCCAAGGAACATTACAGAGTGTTTACAATAGCTTTGGCTGTGCTTTGCCTGTCAAGGATTTTATAACAGATAAACACTCACAGAAAATTAGACGAAATTGCAATAACAAGTGTGACGTCAATCGTCGTCGCACCTCTCGGCTGGCCTTTCGCCCGCCCCCGCGTAGCTCAAGCTGCTATACATTCCGTGGCGGTGGAGTGATCGCCCTCTTTCACTGGCTGTGCGGCGACCAAGTTAAGTCTTCATCTTCCCTGAGCGACGCTGGAAACGCATTCCTAAAGGTCTACATAGAATCTCGCGATCCTGCTTCTATCTTTGTAACTAGTCAAATTGTTTAGAATCACTATTTTTCAATGAATTTCCTTGCTAAAAGCTGTATAGATTCTTTTACAGAAATATACAAATTTTCGTTTGTAACCGAAATATTGATTTTTTATTTAACCAAATAGCGTTGACCCACGTGCAACGTCACAGTGGCGTCCAACGTTACACAAGTTAGTTATGACAACCGATTAGTAAGTTTTCTTTGTTTGTGATCTTTCCACAAGAACCTGTCGACATTCCTAATGACAGAAAATTAAAGATTCAGCGCGTCTAGTGTAAAAGCATAAGATTACAAAAACTTCACTTCTTTATTCCTCACGTTCGTATATGTTAAAGGCCCAGCTGAAAATGAACGCGACATAATTGTTAATCGTGGATTTTGTAAATATTGTATAAATAAGGTTTTAAGTGGTAATTTGGCACATCCAAACAGTTTGTGCAAGCAATAGCATACAAATATCATTGTAAATATTTTGATGTTTCGAATGCGAATATGATTCTTCAACTCGTTTTATATTGATCTCGTTGATATTCTTTACTGCTTCCATAAACGTATGACTAGCTCTTTGCCATTGCTTTTTACACATGATTTAAGAGACTGAATTAAGGATACTCGAGGAGTAGAGCCTTGGTATTGTCATCTTGATTGGGCTTGGCTGTTTTCGGCTCTGAGTCGATGGACGTATAGTTACAGAGCATGCATTTCGTTTAGTGAGCATATCTGTTTTGAAATATTAGTAGGCTATTTATGTAATTCATCTTTTTCTGCTCTCTGTCGAACCATATCAAAATTTTTAATCAAATAAAACATTAAAAAAAATCGGGCAAGTGCGAGTCTGACCCACGCACCGAGGGTTCCGTAGGTACGCATTTTACCTTATTTGAGGTTGCTGCTAATTACGCTTGTCCTCTAAATCTGTATGAGCGCCCATGCAACTTAGAGGACTATCTTAAATGGAGTCTACTATGTATGTATGGGGACACCCTTAAATTTTCCACTTTTTTTATTTTTTGTAATTTTTCCTTTATTTGGGCTGTAAGACCCTGCTTTTGGCCAAATTTCGTGATTCTAGTTCAACGGGAACTACCATATAGGTTTTCGACCCAAAACCTATAGGGTACTTACGGTTGACCTAGAATTGTCAATTTTGGTCAAAACCAAGGTCTTACAGCACAAGTAAAGGAAAAATTCCGAAAATTAAAAAAAGTTTAAAATTAAGGTTAATTTTGGTACTTACAAGTTTTCGCAAAAATCTAATTTTGACCATATCTTTTTATTGGGTTGACCCAGGACCCTGATTTTCATACAACTAATAGCAACCATAGACCTCAGTATCTGGTATAAATTTCAATTTGCTAGGTCCACCCATTCCTGAGAAAATCGGTGGTGACACACAGACAGACAGACAGACGGACAAGAAAGTGATCTTATAAGGGTTCACTTTTTTACCTTGAGGTACGGAACCCTAAAAACATCTTGCTCATTAGCATGATTATTTGGCACAGCAGTAAGGTGATAATTTGGATCAAGTGGTGAAACCAGATGACAGATTACTCTCTAAAGTTGTTGTAGACATTTCGTGTTCGGGTAAACCTCGTTATTTTGAGTAAATCTACTAGTTTATTGCAGTAAAATTAATCAAATAGGTCTACAGAATGATAGCGGTGTCAAAAACAACGTCCAAATACGTTCATGTAATTAATTCAGAGGCGAAATGGAAATAACATGAACCAGGTTTATATGATTATAATATATTAGCGAAATACATCACGACCTGGAGTAAAATTAACTGAGAAAACCTTTTAAAGAAAATAAGTAAAATTATTTGTTCGAGTAGGTGCATCTAAAAATTGGGCGTAACGCTTGATGCTCACTTCACATGGAGCAAGCATGTCGAATTTATTTGTAAGAATATAAACCAGTTTGTGTTTGCCTTGAGAAAGGTAAAAGATATTACATGTATACACGTACCTTTCTAATGGTGTATTATGCCTATGTCTGTTCTATAATTCGAAATGGTATTATTGTATGGGGCAATTCGTCCAAAATAGATACAATCTTTGTTGCACAAAAAAAGTGCGTACGTGCAATGTTTAATATGGAGTGATCGGAATCATGTATATAAATCACAAAACCTCTTGACTGTACCATGCATCTTTGAGATCTCTAGATTAATAAAGTCCAATCCCTCAGTCTTCATATCGAAAGACAATACTAATAAAAGAAAGTTGGACAGTAAAACGCTGATCGGCGTCATAACAATAAAACTTCTATTGTGTCTCGTTTTCTGACGTTCAAAGCCTTAAAAATGTATTTTTTTTATTATACACGAAAATGATAACAATATTACTGACAGCAGGAAATTATCCATATACTTTTACTTACGATTTGACGGCTAAGCAGAAAAGGTCGGCCACAAAAATTTGTTACTCAAAATAACTTTGACAATATCGAGATACGAGAGATACGAATGAAATTTGTAGTACAAGGGATAAGTTTGCTTCAGCAAACATTTCTTGACGCCACTCGAAAAGTGAAACTATTTCGTCACATAAAGTACTGAGGACCATCGAGGAAAATCAATACAGAAATTGAATCGTCAAACGTCGACGGATTCATGCGTATTGAGACGTGTTGTTGCGTCATTGCCGTGAGAGGCGAGAGTTGTGACTATGTGTATATTTTTGATAGTGAAACATATTTGACAAGAGAATACCCGCAGCTATGCCTGCACATATTTATTTGCCCGATCCTGAGAAATGTTCGGGAAATCCCTACTTAGTCCACCCCTACACTTCCCGAGGAACATACATGTTAAATTTGAGCTCCTTACACCCAGTAGTTTCGGCTGTGCTTTGTCTATCAGTCAACTGACTGTTACTAATTAGTAACGCAAGAATTTTGTCTATACAAATTACACTTGCAGCAAGTGCTGAATAATTGTACATGCCAATCAACCGACCACTTATATTTGTGCCTCATATATACAAATATCCTATGCGTTAAATTAAGTAATTAACTATATGTGATAGCAATTTTTTATACTACTCTGTTAAGAAAGTACTGGGAAAATATCAATAATACACAAACTGTTTGTTATTTATCCAAATTTATTTTATCACCTTCAAAGTATGTCCTTCAGAAACGATAACGGGTGCTACGAAGTGGTCATTTGAGTTAAAGAAAAAGAAAGAAGTCGGCTGGAGCCATATCTGGTGAATATGGAGATGGTTCGATGGTATTTGTTGAGTGTTTGGCCAAAAATTCGTTCACAGTGATGGCCTTGTGCAAAGGCGCATTATCGTGGTGCAAAATCCAAGAATTTTTTATCCACGAATCTGGAATTTTCGTTGAATATGCCTTTATAAGCGCCACATAACGCTCAAATAATATTCATTATTTACCGTTTGACCGTCCGCCAAGTATTTAGAGTGCACAACACCGCGATAGTCAAAGAAAACACTCAACATGACTTTGACTTTTGAACGAGTTTGGCGTGTTTTTTTTCGGTTTCGGTTCAGTTGGAAGGCGCCACTCTAAAGCTTGTTTACTAGGTTGCATGTCAAACTCGTAAACCTACGTCTCGTCATTAGTAACAATGCGTTGGGTCGGAATTGACTCGTTCTGTGATCTGTGTGTCCTCAGCGACTCTCATGTGATTGAGTTTTTGTAGAAAATTCAGGTCTTTTGGGACTAGCCGAGCGGGAACATGTTTATTTAAAATGGTACGGATCGTGTGATACAGAAATGTCGGCGGCTATCTCTCACAAAGTTGAATGAGGATTTTCAGTCACTGTTTCCTTCACTTTCGATGTTATCTTCAGTTGTAAACGTTGATGATATTACAGACCTACTGTAACATTTTCATTGACTCCGAACACGAAATTCCATTGCCGATGCAAAATTTAAGACAAACTCTTTGTTCGATGTTTTTTCCATTATGAAATTCGAAATATACACTAGGTATCGTATAACTAAAAACAGCACTATATTTAATATAAATAACAGATGCAACTCAAACGCCGCGCCAAAATGGAAAACAGTTGTGCCAATATAACAACAACAAAAAAAAAAATTTGAATTTGGAACCATAAACAAATAATCCATTGCCGATACTTTTTTGACTGAATGTAAATAGAATATTTTGAGAATAATAATATTAGTCGGAGACTCTACATAAAATAGGGTGAACTGTACACTTGCGTCTCAATTTCCCTTTGAGCGAAGTATTCGAAGCTATCAGATATCAGAAGCCTGACATGGACGGTATTTCGACGTTCAATGTGATTTTTCGGGAAGGATGAATTATTATTCGCTGACTATAATCGTCCGCTTCCTTTGGTAGATAAGCCCTTCAGATTCTGTAAATATAAAGCGGGCTTGGAAATCAATTCATGAAAGAATGATACCTTGATGTCGACGTTATAATTTTGTCTTCCGCAAGAACTTGAAGCGAGATTTGCTTTTTTTACACGATGCTTTATTTTTTTAGGTGTTAAACTTAGTGCAGCAAAATTATTCACTAGTACTTGAATTTGGTCGTGTCCTAAGGCAAAACATTATTCCAAAAACTAGGCAGTGTCGTCAGTAGACTTCGATATTATTCTTATTGTTCATAAAAATATTGATTTACTAGAGGACGCCAGCAGCTACGCCTGCAATTTTTTTTAATTTACCCGTTTTGGCCGATCCCGTGGAAATTTCAGGAAATCCCTTCTTAGTGCACTCCTACGGTCCCCAAGGAAAATGTATCCCAAATTTCAGCTTCCTGCGCCCAATAATTTCTGCTGTAGCGTGTCTGTCAGTCCGTCAGTAACGCAAGGATTTTATATATTAAGATTTATAAACTTTATGCTAATAAAAGTGTGAAGAGGCAGACTTAGTCCCGAAAGTATTAATCACTTAATCAGTCATCAGTTCGAATATCATCTTACTTACGCCTACTATTTCATCTAGGCTTACCTTCGGAGAAACTAATACGAACGCAAATATTTTCTTGTATCCAGGAAAGTTTATTACAAATAGAATCCTGAATAAATATGATAGCTTTGTAGGATGTGCATAAGCTTTAATATTGCATCAAAAAAAATAAATGTTGTGTAAGGTATATGTTGAAAAAGCCCAGCTATTTGATGTTTAGAATACTAAGATATTATTAAGGTAGCTAGAGCTAAGTTAATTTTTTTTTATATATATTATTCATCCCAAATGTATTTGAATATTTATGCATTGTAAAGGAGACACAAATTCACTTACACTACATTCACTATTGTAACAATTTATACTACTAAACGTACCGCTTATTCTTAAAATTTCTGTCATGATTTGTCAGTACCCCTGCATAATTAAAGTTTGGGGCCGATAGATAGATTCTCCATGTATAAACATAGACCTACATGGTAAAGTATATCTGATAATATATAAATATGAGCATCTTTCGTTTGTACTCAATTGTACAGATATTAAAATCATATAAAATATTGTATCTAGCAGTGCTCCCTGTGGCACTTCCACCAGTTTCTTCCTCGCCATTAAACTTCCTCTTTCTTCTCCTTTCTCTCAGTGAACTTATTTAATGAGCCAACACAAATTAATCACTTTCTTTAAATACTTCCGATACTGAACTACCATTATTTCATAAAAAAAAACTATTTTACTTGTAATACAAGTAAAATAAAAGCAGGAAGTAGGTATGAAGTTAAAAGCACATATCGGTTCAATTTTCTGCTTATTTTTTCGTGAGTCTTATATATACAACAAGACTTTTTTTGAAGGCAACATTTATTTACTTAAATGTAATCAATCATGCTGCAGCGATAGCCGAGTGGAGAGACCGACAGACTGCTACGCAGAGGGTCTCGGGTTCGAATTCACGGCACGCACCAATGATTTTACGATCGCTTGCTTATCGATGAACGAAAACATCGTGAGGAAACCTGCATGCCTGAGAGTTCTCAATAATGTTCTCGAAAGATATGTGAAGTCTGCCAACCCGCACATGGCCAGCGTGGTGGACTATGGCCTTACCCTTCTCATAGTGAGAAGAGGCCCGTGCCCAGCAGTAGGACAGCATAAAGGGCTGATGATGAATCAATCAAGTAACCACCGAAGACCCAAAATGATTTTTATATTTTTGTAAATTTGTCTTTTTCTAGGCAATTTACAGATCATAAGTTCACAAGACTTACAGACGTCCGAATTTATTATGGACGTATCGTAGGTATCTAAAACTCCTTTGAAGATGTAAAAAATAATACTGTAGCTACACCTGAAACCTTTTATCACAAATAGTTCGTTTTTCGTACCTAAGCCAGCAATATCAATTGTATACCATCAAATAATGTAAATTTTATAAAGTAGAAGGATAGTGGCGGTAGCCCAGTGGTGTACGTAACGGACTGCCGAGACGATGGTCTCGGGTTCGATCCCCAGGTACCTCGGGCACACACCTCTGACTTTTCGAAGTTATGTGTGTATTAAAAATGTTAATTATCGCTCGCTTAATAATGTGCCCGGTAGATGGCAATAGGCTCGCCCCCTATTACATTGGGACCGAAACATATCTGGCGAAGTGTGGGTGTGTAATACACCTCTGCCTACCCCTTCGGGGATAAAAGGCGTGAAGATATAGATGTAGAAGATCCTTTGTAAAACAACCTTCATCTATCTATAAAATAGCTGAAAAGTAATTAATATCAATTAAGCTAAAAATCGCGAAGAAAAATGCTCAGCAAAATGCTGGATGCATAAAATAAATTCTTTAAGTGATGCAATTGTAGCTCCATCTTTCATCATTGCTAAAAGTGAGTCAACGTACGATATCACGAAATTGCAAGATAAGTGATGGTTCAATTTATACAACAACACAGATATTTTTATTGTTCCGGAGTACAACTGGAGGTCGCAATGATTGAGATGTCACAATAATGTGCGCTCACCCTGTGTCTCTGCCAACCAGTAAAATTCAATTCACGACACAATAAAAACATAATTATTATATTGTTATTGTGTCTAATATCGATGTAATTGTATTATTGTTTCTATTATTGTGCATATCTAACATTCTTTTGAGAGGATTAATACATCTTTTGTGTGACTTCATGTTTTGTCTAATTACCTTATTTAGCTTATGCTCGAGTCTTTACGTCTCAGTCAATAGTATTCCTTGTTACTAAATTAGTACTGGAAGTGAACATATATCACCTACTGACTCTACGCGCGCCCTGGTAGCAATATCGCTGCGATATGTGATATCGCAGACATCGTGTGACACGGACTTTATGTAAGTGTCAGTGGCAGGTGCGAGTCAAAGTGTGGGAAGTGAGACTAGTCGCGTCACACGCGCATCACATTGTAAAATAGTAAAGTTAGTATTGAAAATTTGAATTTTAACAAAAATAAGAAAATTAGACAACGCGTTTTGTTGATAATTGCTTGCTAATTCGAGTGAACAAAGCGAACATAGAGTTATATTTGAAAATGTATCTTGGATTTTTGTCTTTATACTTACTAACAAGTGATTTGAGCATATTCAGTAAGAATTTAAATGTACAATGGGGTAGTCGTTACACGGTAGAAACGCGGCCAGTAGTGATTGATGATCTAAGTAAGTTTTGTAAAGAGAAAGTGTGTGTGGTGAAATGTTGTAAAGCCAGTGATCTTCTGGACTACGGGGATGTTTGTGACTCTTCGGCGAAACATGAATACCTTGAGGACACGAATGATCCTACTATTGATGAAGAAATAACATCAAAACATTTGAATCAGACTTCAAAAATAGACGCTGCGTTTCGTTTAATTATTGCACAAGATGGACCGACCACGGATATTCACTACATACCATCTGAGTTTAATATTTTAAAGGTATGATAATAATATTGTATACTTCGTGTATTAACTATTGCAGATAATTAATAAAGTAACTTACGATACATCATTTTTTCAAACAAATTAAAACTTAAGCCCTTTAAGGCCAATTATTTATAATAAACATAATATTTTATTTTATTTGAGAGGAAGTATTTTAAAAGTTCCAAACGAAAATCTATTTAGACACATGATTATAGTTAAACTTCTTATAAATATTTTTATTCTAGGATGGAGGACTAAAATTTAAAGTGACAAATCCTACAGAACGTTGGATCGAGGCACCACCACTAGGTTACTGTATAGATGGTCTCAGTTACATCAGAGATAAACAAAACAACTACCCGCTTGTCCTCAAGTTGGCTAGAGATCAAAATGGACAACAGGAAAACAAACAAGATATTGATCAACTCAAATTTGTAGGATCAGGTAAGTTCGTATGTAAGCAAATTTACACTTGACCACAACTCATTATTATGCCAAGCGCAGAGATATTTAGCAGATGACAATGGAATAACATTGCAAAAGAGAAGATATAAAGATATTCAATCATAAGGATTTGGACGAAAGGAGGAGGAGAAAGTGAATTCACACTTGACCATTAGTAATTATAATACCAAGCGCAGAGAAAACAAAGTACTAATCGTTCTGTAACAAACTCTATTACCAATGTGTAATGCTGTAACAAGAACGTCCGTTGTGGTGTAAAAAATAATAAATGCTTTCAGGGTTACTCCTTTCACTATTCCTCGTGTTGGTGTTGGTTTCCCGTATTGAGCCACAGGTCCGCAGAACTATAGCTCCTATTGTGATAGCTCTCACATGTACTGTGCTGGTAGGATACATACTGAAGATAGTGCAACCGTACGCTCTCGGCGATGGTTCGGCGTTCGGCACATGTACAACATTTAGTAAGTACCTTAATAATGAGTGGATCCATATTATGTAAAATATGTATGAGATAAACTAAAGGCTTAATTTTCCAATACCGAATTCTGGTTATAAACCAGTGAGTTCATAAGTTCATGTTACGCTACTAAAAATAATATTATCACAAAGCATCCTACAAATATCCGTATTTATGCAAAAAGGAACCACACGACAAATTTCGATTTTTGCTTTTTTTGAAGAATACTAATTTAAAAGTGGTTTATTTTCTTATTCAAAAAAGATCCACATGATTTTTCCCTTGGAAACAAGTTATACAAAAAGCAGAAAGGAACCAACAGCAAAAACACACATTATACATATTGCAAAACCGAACCATAGCACCATGGGACTCGTTTCATCAAACAAATAAACCATATAAATTCCATGTCATTTTATACAAAACAGATCCACAGATACTTGGTACCATTATACATTAAAAATATTTCTATTATTAAAAATTATTATAATACACCAAATGGAACCAAGTTTCTGTGGTACCATTATGCGTAAAATAAATTCATATTTGATTTGACTAATTCTTTTTTTGCAAAATGGAACCACAAGCATTCGGTTCTACCATGTATAAATAAATATTGTAAACAGCAGAACCACAAGTACGTAATTTTATTGTACTGCGGAAGGCGTAAACTTAAAGTTTGAAATTCTAGCTGAAATTGAGAGTTTTTACAAAGACCTGTACGCATCATGGAAGTCTAAACTCTTGAAACCAGGCAATGATGACTATAGAGCCCAACTCCCGCGCCAATATACGGAGAACATCCCTGATGTCAACCAAGGCGAGGTACGAGAAGGTCTCGTGCAACTAAAGAACAACAAGTCTCCATAAGATGACGAAATCATCAAAGAGCTCTTAAATACAGGGGGGACTGTAGTCCTGAAAGAGCTGGCGAGCCTCTTTAATTCCATTATCCATCAGGGCCTTACAGCTCAGGCGTGGATAGGGAGTGCGGTTGCCCTGTTCTTCAAAAAAAGGTGACAAAATCTCGCTGAAAACATATAGACACATTTCACTCTTTAGCCACCTCTACAAGTTGTTCTCGAGAGTGCTAACAAACAACCTCGCCAAAAAACTTGACGATTTCCAGCCACAGGAAATATACCATGTGGTATACCATACTGTTTGGCAGAATATACAGAAGATCAATGAGTACAATAAGCCGCTGTGTATGGCTTTCGTGGACTACGAGAAAGCCTTCGACTCTGTTCTGGTTGCTCTGCAGCGGTCGTACCGATTGGCGCTACATCGAGGCGTTGATATGTTTGTATGATATCGCCACTAAGACCATCCAACTACAGCCCCGTCATCGCGATTGCGACGAGGTGTGAGGCAGGGAGACTTAATATTTCAATCAGCTTCTCACCGGCGCACTCAAAGACATCTTTAAGATGCTGGACTGGCTTGGACTGGGCATAAAAATTAACTGCGAATAAATTTCACACCTTCGGATTACTGACTATATCGTTATCGTTGCGGAGTCCCTGGAAGAGTTCAGCGGGATGCTCTACAGCCTAAACGGAGCCTCTCGACGTGAACTTGCCTCGGCATGAACTGAACAAAACCAAGATTATGTCAGACGAACTCATCATGTCGGGATCGGTTTATGTCCAAGGATAGATGTTTATTGTCCAGCTTGATAGCAATAACATCGAGAAAGAAATGGACCGGAGTGTCCAGTTGGGTTGGGCAACGTTTGGAAAACTACATCAAGTTTTCTCTTTGCCCCTACCACAATGCCTGAAGACCAAAGTCTACAACCAATGCGTCCTACCTGTCATGACGTTCGGTGCCGAGACGTGGACACTCACAGTGGGACTAGTCCCCAAACTTAAAGTCACGCAGCGAGTATAAAATCCGCAACGAAGTTATCCGACAAAGATCCAGAATTACCGACATAGCTCACAGAATAAGTAAGCTTATGAGGCAGTGGACTGGTCATATCTGCAGCAGTACTGATGGCCGATAGGGAAAGCTTGTCCTAGAGTGGAGAACACGACTCGGTAAGCGTAAGGGTGGCACCCAGTTAGGTGGACTGACGACCTGAAATCGAGGCTGGGACAACATGGATACAAAAGGCTAAGAACCATGTGGCACGTGTTGGGAGAGGCCTATGTCCTGCAGTTTATTGCTAGAGGCTGCATATCAAAGGTTTATTACGATAATACTTTGTTTCATGTGTATCGGTAAATCCATGGCATTACTGATATACGTGAAACCCATGGTTTGTGGTTCTTTTTTGCATATGAGGAAAGCTATTAGTTAGTAAATATTAAGAGGAACCACATGCACATTTTCTTAATTATCTAGGAAAAATAAGAGTATCCAGAGCAAATTTATATACACATACTTAAATGAGTAATTTATCAATACAATTATATAAAATAAATGTAATATTTTCCTTAATTTAACAGAGCTGCACATGTTTTTGTAAATTCATTGATATCTCACAAGTGCGTTTTTGCTGGGTGGTTCCTTTTTGCATAAATACAGATCTTTAAAGGTAATATGCAAAGATGAGTGTTGGATTTCAGTTTCTTCCATTTTTTTTAAAAAGCCCTTTCATTAAGTTTTTGTGAATATGAAATTATTATTGTAAATCATTATATAAAACGCTATTCTTGTTTTAGATGCAGCATATTATTTCTTTGTGTTGTCCAGTTTCTTTTGGGAGACTATTCTTATGTTTGACTTATGGTGGAGGACCTGGTATGTCTTAGAAAATATAAATATTTATCTTATCCTAACTAAACTTTTACCATAATTAATTATATTTTTACTAGTAGCTGTGTATTTTATGCGACTTCAGAAATAAGGATGTTCTCAATTCGCAGACTATTTCTTTTTTCTATCTATGTCTCTGTATTTCTCCATCATTTGTGAACAATGAAATCTTAACTTTATTTATGAAAGACTGACAAAGAAGATATATAAAGCAAGTGTGAATGGGACAGGATGAAGGGTAAGACCTAGGCGGACGTTATCTGACCAGATTGTAGACATCCTAACAAAAGGGCAGGTCAGAAGTACCCTAACCAGAAGAGCATGCATGAGAAACTTAATGGGAGTGAATGAAGCAAGAGAGGTATTTCAGGATCGTTGCAAATGGCGTTCCATAGTCTCTGCCTACCCCTCCGGGAAACAAGCGTGAGTCTATGAATGTATTTATGTATTTATTTTCATTGCTCGTTTTTATTTCTTAGGAGTTTTTGTAAAGACAATCGTGACTTCCATCATAAAGACATGGTGAGATTTTTGCTGTACTGCGCGTTTGGCTGGGGCGTACCTATACTAATGACGATAGCAACTGTGATCTTTGCCATGTCCGACTTGAACAACACTCAGCCATCACAGAGGCAACCTTATGAAAATTGCTTTTCGAACGGTTCGTACAAAATATTATGTAATATTGTTCACATTACCTATTGAACATTTAGCTATAGCATTGTACACAAAGTAACACTCATCATCATGCAGCTGTTTACATTCCACTACATAGAGCTTTCACAATTTGCATCAAGTAACCTAGAAAGTCAAAAGGAGAATTGGGGAAAATATACCATGCTGGCAAGACGGCTTGGGTATGATGTCGAGATTTCTAGTCCTTTCTAAAAATACATTTTCTTCGTGATTTACCTTAGTACACTCTTATAAATATTAAATGAAATGGTATATTGAGACTTGATCTTTTTAAACACACTACAGATGAAGGATTGCCTCAAAAAAAGGAGCAGAAGTTGTGTTGTTGATAAATTAAACCAATGAATTCGAATCTGCCTAGGTTATATGCTCGAAAGTATATGTCATTTTCATTTTCAGGTATGCAGTCGATGTTACACCTTCATATCCCGATAGTAATGCTGACGATCACATATTGTGTATTGTTTTCCATGTTAATACACAATATCGTACTACTGAAGAGAACTGTTTATAATGCTTCTCAATATAAGACCCTAGGCAGTGCAAAAGTGATTACTACAAAACATAAGTGAGTATTCTACGAACCTATCCAGGTAGATAAGAATTCTTAACACATTTTCGTACCTTTTATTTAGGTAATTCAGATTAAATATTGCTCTAACACAGAGATATCTGTGTGAGAAAATATAATTTCAGAATAAACAATATGTATGCTTCCATTTTACTTAGTCCAGTAACAACTCAGTTTGGCTTCTACAATTTTGCATTTAGTTTTAATAAGTGTCTATTACTTATTAACTATATTATGGTGTAATAAATACTGTTGAACCAAAGAAATAAATAAGATTTACACACTACAGTACTATAGCATGTTTCTGAAATATACACATGTTAGTCACCTACTGAATACCAAACCATATGTCGTTTGCTGACCTCTAAAAATATTTTAAACATATAATATGTTATTTTTACAGAGTCGTGATATGGATCAAACTGATAGTCGGCATTGCAGTGATTTGCTTGTTTGCACTTATTCCTGGCTTGTCGTTGATGCCCTACGCAGCTCTGATTGTCTCCAGTATCTATATTTGGATGATCTTCTTCTTCACCTTTGTGTTTAATAAATCAGTATTTGTGAAGGTGATAAAAAGGTAATTTCTGAATATTTAATATTTGTAGCAATACATAATTAATGATTCTGGGCTCACCTCTTTATGATTCTGTATGTGCCGTATTCAAACATATCAAAATACAAAATGCATTACCTTATTCAGAAGATTTCAACCATGAATTAGAGAAATTTAAATTTGAATTAAAAATAGTATTACTGAAAATTGATAATAAAAGTTAAGTTAGTTTTAAAACTTATATAATTTTACTCATTTATCTTTTCCTGGAAAGTTTGCTTCCAGATAAACGTATTATATTTTTTGTTAACAGGTTTAAATCAAGTCATTACGTCAGTGGCAAATTCGAACCATCGATGATCTTGAAAGACACAGCAAATAACGTTACCGGTGACACGCTGTTCGAAGGTTTGGAGAAGGATGATGACACGGAGAAAATTGTTGACAAAAATGATAACATCGACATTTGAAGAACTTTTTGCAATATAATATATAAAAAAAATAATCAGTTCATAACGTTACAATAACGACAGTTATTTTATACATAGTTGTAATGGAATAAACAGCTATGATTATGATGTCAGCTTAAATCGTTATTTTTCCATATCCCTATGCTCACATTCCCATCCAAAAGATCAGCTAATAAATGCCGGCCAGTGGTTAAAATCGCTGTAAGCTTTCAGGTGTGTAGAGATTTCCTCAACATTGTATATTTTGTTTAAATTATTCATCAATAACAACCATTTTATCCGCATCATTTTATTAAAACAATTACTTATTAAAACAACGACCTCTCTGACGTAATTATTTTCGTACTGAAGCGATACCGCTCATGATGATACGATGGGCCGAAATAAATTTGCATAATACGATCTCGTTAATGCTCATTATTATTCGCTGAATCTACTAGAAATACTAAGAGTTCTGTGTTACAAGATGAAGGTATATCTATGTAAGGAATACACAGATATCATTACCCAAGAAATATATAAATTTTATTACAAAAAAAAATAATAATATGCGACATTGAGATATTGTAAATCTTTATTATAATGTTATCATCTTTTTGCTAGATATAGTCTTTTATTATGAATTTGATGTAAAATGGTTTCTATTGCTCTATAAACCATGGTGATAATTGAAACATTTGATATGATTATTCTGACGTGACGTAAACGTTTAGAAAGAGATAAGAAAAAAAAATTGTTTATTTCTTTCATTCATGTAAACACCAATAATCACAATTTATCAATAACCAAATGCGTGTATCTATTTATTAATTTCTGAGAATTCCTCAGAACACCAACGTTCTCGTTTGTTATTATTCGACCGTATGATCGAATAAGGATCTGGGTCAATTAAAGGCTAATACATAATCATCATGACGACCGGTTGGCGCAGCGGGAGTGTAAGTGATGGCTACGCCGAAGGTCGCGGGTTCGATTCCCGCTCAAGTCAAACATTTGTGTGCATGAACATGGATGTTTGTCTTGTTCTGGGTGTTTTTATGTATAATAAGTATGTATTTACAAAAAAAAAGTATATATGTATATTTATCCATTACCTTTTTCTTTTTTTTTTTTGGTATCTGGTTGGAAAATCCTCATGGAGTCCCTCCACCTTGGGGGAAGGGCGAAGGGGACTGTCAGACTCTAACTGACTAAAAACCAACCCGTGTTCTTCATGTCCCCGTGTGTCGGAGGGTCGGGTATCACCGAAGCATTCCTCGCTACTCCCCGACGGGTATTGGCGCGCCAGATGGTCAGGCGACCCCCGAACAAAACCCCCTTGGCGGCGGATGAAGCTGTTGGGCTTCGCCGCCAAAACACCCAGCGGCCGCAGAGTATAGGGAGGATGGCAACGCAGCTCCGCATCTCCTCTTCCTCTGCGGCCCTACCGCGACGCAACAATGGTGCGCCCTCATTTGGTCACGGGAGATAGGGCGCGCGGCAATGCAACACCGACACGCCTCTCCTCCCGCGACCGCGGCCGACTGCGAGGGACAGAAGAACTGTCCCTCGCACCCGCACCATTGGACGCATCCTGTGCAGGCCTCCGTCAAGCCTACGCGGAGCGTCCACTCCCCGGACCTCGCTTAGCTTCACCGTGGATGACCTAACCACGGTTACTGAGCCCCCCCACCACGACAAGGTAGAGATCCCACGGGGGGTGATATGTGTATGTGGTAGAATATTATTATTACATTATTATTATTATTTATTATAATCAACCATAATATAAATATAAGCGTAATACGCACAGATGAAGGCATTTCTTTTATAGCATACATACATACATAGACTGATCGGGAGGTCCCGGGAATCGAACCAGACGCATACGCTTTCCACTGGACCAAGGAGGCAGTCATCATCAGCCTTTAACATTCCACTGCTGGACCGGGCCTCTCCTTTGAAAGGCGGAATTGGCCTACTATATCACGCGGGCCAAACGGGTTGGTATAGGGTTTGTATCAAGTTTTCCTTCTCTTACAGTGCTGTTCTCTGCATAATTGCTCCATCTGTCGGCTCCTACGACACCCATGGGATTATATAGGGTGGTGGCATTCCGTATTCTTAATCCGTCACCACACGGACTAAAGAAGGAGGCAGTCAGTCAAGTATAATAAATACATATATAATATAATTATATGCAATATAAATGTAATGAGTAATCCTACTAATATTATAAATGTGAAAGTTTGTGAAGATGTATGTAAAGATGGATGTATGGATGGATGGATGGATGTTTGTTACTCTTTCACGCAAAAACTACTGAACGGATTTGGATGAAACTTTACAGTAATATAGTTTATACATCAGAATAACACATAGGCTACAATTTATAAAGATTTTGTATAATGTTGCCATACTACAAGGAAAAGTATCAACTAAGTCGGCAAAAATCCTGTATTATCTTTTTTTGTTTGCTTGGGTCTAATTTAGTAATTGGAATTTTACCTCTTCCTGATGATTGATCTGATATTTTGTAATACACTCATATTGTCATCGAGATTAAAAGATTTAAATGATTGTAAATTCAAGATGGCCGCCGATACAAAATGGCGGATCACATATTACTTCACAACAACCTCGATATGGGTATCAAATGAAAGGGTTTGATTGGTAGAATGGAGCTCACTATGAAAAATTCAAGATGGCCGCTGCCACAAATTGGCTTATTATTTATTTTCCACAAATACCTCAATATGGGTATCAAATGAAAGGGCTTGATTCGTAGAATAGAGCTCGCTATGAAAAATACAAGATGGCCGCCGATACAAAATGGTGGATCACATATTATTTCACAACAACTTCAATATGGGTATCAAATGAAAGGGTTTGATTGGTAGAATGGAGCTCACTATGAAAAATCAAAGATGGCCGCCGATACAAAATTGTGGATCACATATTATTTCACAACAACTTCAATATGGGTATCAAATGAAAGGGTTTGATTGGTAGAATGGAGCTCACTATGAAAAATCAAAGATGGCCGCCGATACAAAATTGTGGATCACATATTACTTCACAACAACCTCAATATGGGTATCAAATGAAATGGTTTGATTGGTAGAATAGGGCTCACTATGAAAAATCCAAGATGGCCGCCGCCACAAAATGGTGAATTACTTATTTTCCACAAATAACTCAATATGGGTATTTAACGAAAGGGCTTGATTCGTAGAATAGAGCTCACTATGAAAAATCCAAGATGGCTGTCGCCGCAAAATGGCGGATTACATATTTTCCAAAAATAACTCAATATGGGTATCGAATGAAAGGGTTTGATTGGTAGAATGGAGCTCACTATGAAAAATCTAAAATGGCCGCTGCCACAAAATGGCGGATTATTTATTTTTCACAAATACTTCAATATGGGTATCAAATGAAAGGGCTTGATTCGTAGAATAGAGCTCACTATGAAAAATCCAAGATGGCTGTCGCCGCAAAATGGCGGATTAAATTTTTTCCACAGATAACTCAATATGGGTATCGAATGAAAGGGTTTGATTGGTAGAATAGAGCTTAATATCAAAAAGCCAAGATGGCCGGCGCCACAAAATGGCAGATTATCTATTTTCCACAAATACCTCAATATGGGTATCGAATGACAGGACTTAATTGATAGAAAAGGGCTTACTATTAAAAAAGAATGAGAAGTATCAACTAACAACAAAACTAAAAACTAAAAAAAAAATAACTAAAATAATTGTTTTGGGCGTAGCATATCCATAGTAAACATTATTAAGAAAAATCACTTGCCCAACGATTTTATATTTGTGTGATCAATACCCAAGATTGATGAGAAGATTGATGCGATCTGGTAGCCAAATTACTTTTTAGCTTTTAGTACATAACCTAACTACATCATTTTATTGTAAAAAACAGTATAACAAAAAAATATATTTATTCTTTTTACAATGCTCATTCTAGAGTAGTTATCAAATTGTTTTCAAATTTGATAGATTTGTTGCCAGATCATTTTTTAATGTAGATGAAATTTGTCTTTTACAGTAAGTAGTTTGGACGAATAGTTTAATAGTTATCACGATATAATTGACCTAAGTGCAGGGTTTACTAATGTTTGCCATAATTTAAAATGCCATAATTTCATATGTAATACTGGTATTTGCCATAATTTCGTTAGAAATAACGCTTCAGTTGCCATAATCGTGAAATTACATAAAATGACTTTCACTAATTCCATTGGTCATAATCGATCAAGTGTCATAATAATTTAAATCCATAAATGTATTTGCTATAATTTTCGTTTTCAATAATGCCATTTTCCATAACTTTTATTCACCTTAACATAAATAAAGATAATTTAGTACAAGCGCCTGCAATTTTTATGTTAATGAGTAAGATAATATATTTTTTGCTATTAACATATTCACAGTTAAAGAAAAAAATATCTCTAAACATCGGTGTGTATGGCACTGCCAACTTCCACATTCTTCACACTAGTTTAATAAACTAAGGTTGACGGAGCCCTGCTTCGCAGGGCTTCTATTTTAGGATTAAGGTTCAAAAGACAACCTAACATAACCTATTTATTTACTTATTACAGTCGCACCTAACCCTAGGTACTCGAAAGCAATGACGCACAAATTTGATATTAGCTGTCTATATCATTCATACAAGATGGCGGTGGTGTTTTGTTTCACGTTTTTCACATTAAACCTAAATATCGCTTTTATTGATTCCACTAGTATAATAAACTGAGGTTGACGGAGCCCTGCTTCACAGGTTATATTGTGTTATGATTATATTGTTACGAAAATGTTAATAATATTTAAGATTGATATTTAAATAACTATTTGTGAACACAGAACTGAGAACTTCACTACTTTACAATATTAGACACTGTATTGGCTGCTTAGCTGTTTTATAATGATTGGGTATTTAATTTATCGCTTAGTTATTAAGATAACTCCAGAACTTTCAAAGTAAAACCAATTAGTATTAAATAACATTATTCTGACACTTATTTTTACGGTAATAAAGAACATGCGTTTATATTTGCATCCTGTTGATAGCGCCATCTGTTGACAATGTTGTAAAGCAGCGTTTGGTTAGTAAAATAAATTTGTTATTCGTGTAAAATAAACCATTTGGTGTTGTGCAAAATTCATTACAATATTAATGTAGATTTTTGATTAGTTTATTATTAATTGTACAGTAATTTCAATTATATGTTGAAAAGGAAGTGGCAGTTGTTAAACATTAAGTGTAATGACGGTTAGTTTATAAAAATGACTGTAGCTCGCATTTTAATTCAGTTCTGTGCTATAAATCGTCTTAAAATAAACCAAGTAATATTACGTGAGTGTTTTTATTATAATGGAGTCTGGACACCATAACCCTGGCGTATCGCCGACAGCAGCGGTTGGATAAACGCCCCCTAAGAGACTACGGGATCTACGGTTGGCGCGAGAGTGATGGGTCTCTTGGCTTAGCCGCCATTACCAATGATGACCTGAAGACTGATGCGACAAGCGCTTGGAAGCCGTGTTTGGCGCTAGTGAACCCTGATCGGAAACCGCACGGTGTGTCGGAGTTATGGCAAGCACGTCTACACTTCACGTGAGGCCACGTGCGAGCGAGAGCGACAGAGCGACTACGACGGGGTGCACGCACCGGGGTGTGCTGTGGCGTGAACGCTGTTCTGCTCTGAGTGCTACCAGAGGTTGCAGATGCGGGTTGTTGATGCACTGACTAGAGGTATTAATCCAGACCTGATTTGATTACAGTTTTTGAGAAACATCCTAATTTTATAAATTATGGTGCTTACACGATTACCTACTGTCCCCGTAAGGATTACCAGATAAACATTATACAGTCAAAAATACGAACGTTACACCCCAAATAGAACTTATAGGTAACTGTTGTTTATCCACGTTTGGTATATGGCAGTGCTACTGTGCTTATAGTCATGTTATGCCTTCGGCTGGGGCTCTTGTCTCATGTCTGTTTATTAATCGTCAGGCCATGTCGGAAACATGATGAAATTACTTTTCTAAAATTAAGTTTTGATTGTTAATTTTATTTAGCGCTTGTCCGGGCTCTTTTGAATTTTGATTATGTCAGCTATCAAGGACTTGCGTGCGGCTGCTGGTGCTATTGCATCAGATTTGCGCTGGTTTGCCTCGGCCAATGCTTTAGTGAACCGGCCTGATCGCCAGCAGGCCTTACTTCAGAGGAAGGAGCGGTTTGATGATCGCCTGGCAAGTGTGGAACAGCAATTCCGCACTTTCAGCACTTGCTGTCTTGAAGTGTCAATCAATGATTTCACCGCTGACCAGCGAAATAAGGTCAGCGAAGACTATGCCCAGGTCTTAGACCTGTATGATGCTGTCTCCAATAGTGCGAGACAACTAGTTGCCGATAGGCAAGGGCAACCCGGCCTGAAGCAGGAGCTTCCTAGGTCAGCACCGGGGCTGGTGAGTAGGCTCCCTACTTTGGACCTCCCCCATTTTGATGGCTGCCTAGGAAGCTACCTGGGCTTCGTTAATTTGTTCGACAGCCTAGTCCATGATAGGGCTGACCTTCGGCCGGCACAAAAGTTGGCCTATCTAATGTCGGTTCTGGATGGGGAGGCTAAGGGCCTCATCCAGCATCTGCCCGTGTCTGACGAGGCGTACCAGACGGCTCGGGACCTAATTACCCGTAGGTACCATAATAAGCGTGGCCTCGCCGACACGCACATTGAGCAGATTTTGGGTTTGCTGACGCTCACCCGGGTCTCTGGGTTGCGCACCCAACTTTTGAACCCGCTCTTGGTGGCCATCAACGCACTTAAGTGCCTTGACCTGCCCGTGGACCAATGGTCCTATCTATTGGTGCACATTGTGCTGAAGAAGCTGCCTGCCGACCTGAGGTCGCGTTTTGAACAGCGCTTTGGTGGGGATAGCGCGACCCATTTGCCCCCCTTTGCTGACCTGGAGAGGTTCCTGGAGGATGAGTGCCGGGTCTTGGACAACTCCGGTGGTGATACGCCGGCTAAGACGCAGCCGCCCAAGGTCAAGGAGCAGGCTCGCGGTCACACCCGAGCCAATGTTGACCGGCGCCCTCCTCGCTTTGCGGTCACGCAGAGCCCAGCGGAGTGCTCCTACTGCAAGGTCACGGGGCACAGAACGGCCAGTTGTAGGGCATTCTTGGACCTACATGTCGCCTCTTGTAGGCGCATCGCGAATGCCCGCCGCCTTTGCTTCTCTTGTTTGGGGTCCCACTACCAGCGAGACTGCCCAAACTCTCGCCCCTGTCCTCACTGTGGAGGACAGCATTTGGACATTCTCTGCATGAATGCCAGAGAGGTAGGCCGCTTGTCTTACCAGCCGACGCCGCGCACGGGCGGGTGTCTTGAAGGTGGCAGCCGAGGCTCACCGGCGCGTAGCCGAGAGTCGCCTCGCTCAATTGATCGCCACTCACCCCGCTTGGAGAACCGTAGCGTGCGCACGCCTCCTTTCTCTCGCGCACCTGAATGTGCGACCGCCCAGCGTCACCAGCACCATGACTGCTGCCCCAGGTATTCCCCTCGTTTGGCGGAGCGTCCCCGCCTTGACTCGCGCCCACCTCGTTTTGGGCGGGTGCGTCATTATGATCCCCCACAGATGGCGCGCGGATCGAGTCATCGCGCTTTTGAGGACTTCAAGACGCACCCTCATTTTGACTTGCCAGGTCCTGGCCAACGGTCGCCGCCCAGGCAACAATAGGTCATTGACCCCTGCCCTATAACGCCAACCTCCCCCATTGAGACCGTTATCCTACCAACGGTTGCTGTTAGGGTCTGGGGACCCACGGGGACCTCTGTTGTTGTCCGTGCTATATTGGACACAGGTTCACAAGGTTGCATTGTTTCCACTTATTTGGTAGGGCAGGTTAAATTAAATATGGGCTCTTTTCCGAATTGTATACGGGGCATAGGTGACGTAGCCTCTAATGTTGAAGGGCAAGTTAAAGTTTTGTTTGGCCCTGTTGAATCTTCACACCCGAGGATTAAAACCTCGGCTATTGTGCTGAAGAATATTTTGGGTATGCATCCACAGAAACAGCTACCCGCTGCTGTGGTGAATTTGACATCGGGATTGGAACTGGCAGACCCCAAATTTGACACACCGGGACAAATCGATTTGTTGATTGGCTCTGATGTCCTCGGTGGAATTTTGATTGGTGGGAAACGGATCTTGGTGCCAAATGGTTTGACTGCCATCCCGACCATATTTGGACTTACTTTGATGGGACCTGTACCTAGGGACCCCCCTCCACCCGAACTTGATAATTTGTTGGCTGTAGGCTCCGCTCTCTCTGATGCGGTTCAGAGGTTTTGGGAGGTAGAGGAGCCCCCTCAAGCTGCCCGTTTGAATCCAGAACATGAGGAGTGCGAGCTGTTCTTCCAGAACAACACGGGTCGACTCCGTTCTGGTCGGATCATTACGAGGCTACCCTTCCTGTCTGTTCGGCCTCCGCTTGGTGAGTCACGACCTTTAGCCGAAAAGAGATTGTTGGCTATGGAGCGTCGCATGGGTCGTGATCCGGAGCTCAGACAGAAGTACATTGAGTTCATGAGGGAATATGAACAGTTGGGACACATGTCTGTGTCAAGTTTGGATTGGCGTTCGGTGGAGCACTACTTTCTCCCGCATCATGCGGTATTGAAGCCATCGACTGGCAACCTGCGCACAGTGTTTGATGGTTCTGCGCAGACTTCAACAGGCGTATCCTTGAACCAGTGCTTGCATTCTGGTCCCAAGTTGGTCAAGGACCTTTGTGACGTCATCACCAGCTTCCGACGACATCAGGTTGTCTTTGTGGCCGACATAAAAATGATGTTCAGGCAGACGATTATCCACCCTGATGACCGTCGCTTCCAGCTGATCCTTTGGAGAGAGTCTCCTCGCGATCCCATGGTCGTCTACGAGCTCAATACAAATACGTACGGGTTAAGGTCAAGCCCCTACTTGGCAATACGTTCTCTTTGGGAGCTCGCAGACCGCGAAGGCCTACGTTTCCCAAGAGCCTCCGCCATCTTGAAGGACGATATTTACGTCGATGACATTTGCTCGGGCGCCTCCACAGCGGACGAGGCGATCCTCCTGCGGGACGAATTGATAGGTATTTTGGCCTCCGCTGGTTATGAGTTGCGCAAATGGATTTCCAACTCACCAGCGCTTTTGGAAGGCTTGCCAGAGGATCCACATTTGTTTGAGATTGTTGACAACCCCGCCATGATGGTTGTTCTCGGCGTTCAGTACAAACCAGTCCAAGACATCTTTACATATAACGTAGACTTGAAATTGCCGTGTTCTTGGACTAAACGTCTCGTATTGTCTACTGTCGCCAGAACCTTTGATCCGAACGGTTGGATCTGTCCAATTATATTTTGGGCAAAGTGCTTCTTGCAGAGTCTTTGGACAGCAGGATTGACCTGGGACGAACCTCTGCACGGCACTCTTGTTGAGGAATGGACCTCTTTTGTATCCTCACTTCCTGCCGTCAACGAGATCTCCTTGCCTCGTCCCATCCTTCCTCCCGGGAAGTACAAGGCCACCCTTCACGGGTTTTGTGACGCCTCGGAACGTGGTCACGCCGCCGTGGTGTACTTGCGCACAGTTAGTGCCTCAGGTCAGGTGAGGGTTTCCTTGATCATGGCAAAGAGCAAGGTGGCACCCCTTCGGACATCTCTGACCATTCCAAAATTGGAGCTCTCGGGAGCAGCCCTACTTGTACGCTTATTGAACCACGTGTCTAACACTTTGTGTAAAAGCATTTGTATTAATGGGACCTACGCCTGGACGGACAGCCAAATTGTTCTTTGTTGGTTGAAGGCTTCTGTTCACACCTTGGAGGTATTTGTCGCTAATCGCGTTTCCCAAATCCAGAAATCCGAAGTCAAACTTGTTTGGAGACACGTGCCAGGTGAGCTCAACCCGGCTGATTGTGCCTCGCGCGGATGCTTGACGCCTAGTTTGATAGGTCATTCGCTGTGGTGGGGTCCGGAATGGTTGAGTCGACCAGAAATTGATTGGCCTCGAACGCCAGTTTTGAATACTTCTAATTTGCCGGGTCTACGAACACTCGCTCTTGAGAAGGTGGAATGCGCCTTCGACCCCGATTTTTTGTTGAATCGTTACAGCTCCCTCGACAAGTTGTTAGGTGTCACTGCTTGGATAAAGCGTTTTGTTTTTAATTTTAGGCACCCACAACAGAAACGACTGACACCGTTTCTCTCGCCACAGGAACGACAGGAGTCCCTCACCCTTTGGGTTCGTTCTGTGCAATTAGCGCATTTTGAAAGGGAGATTGCTATCCTCAAGTCGGGGAAATCGAAATTGTCGGGAGCTGTATCTAAATTGAACCCCTTTTTGGACGAAACGGGTCTCTTGCGCGTTGGAGGGCGTCTCAAGAACGCCAACCTCCCTTACGGGGCTCGTCACCCCCTTTTGTTACCTAAGGACGGTCATTTTATACGCTTGTTGGTAACTGACCGTCACCTTAAAAATTCGCATGCTGGTTGTAATGCCTTGTTGGCCATTTTGCAATGCGAGTTTTGGATTTTGTCTGCCCGAAGAATTATTCGGAGTGTAGTCTTTCGCTGCATCCCTTGCTATAAGCTCAAGGCTTCTACCATGCAGCCCTTGATGGGGGACTTACCGGCAGATCGCGTAACTGAAAGCAGGACCTTTGACGGTGTTGGCACGGACTTCGCTGGTCCTTTTTTGGTTAAAACGTCGACACTTCGAAACAGCAAGACTGTCAAGCCCTACTTGTGTGTTTTTGTTTGTCTTTCCACATAGGCCGTACACTTAGAACTGGTCTCCTCGCTTACGACCGAGGCGTTTGTAGCCACATTTGACAGATTTGTATCCCGCAGAGGGCTGCCTTCCTTGATCCGTTCTGACTGCGGCACTAACTTCAAGGGCACTTATAATTATCTGAATGATGTTGTTAATTTTCTTGAAACCAACAAAGCTGATATAGGTGATAGGCTTGCCCGACGTGGGATAAATTGGTTGTTTTCCCCACCAAATTGTCCACACTGGGGTGGTATATTTGAGGCCGCCGTAAAATCGGCCAAAACACACTTGCGCAGGACAATCGGTGAATCTGTCCTTACATTTGAGGAACTCGCAACTGTGTTTTGTAAGATTGAGGCCGTTTTGAACTCTCGGCCATTGTGCCCGATCTCCTCAGATCCGAATGATTTGGAGGCCCTTACGCCGGGCCATTTTTTGATTGGTCGCCCACTTGTCGCCTTGCCTGAGTACCCCTATATTGATACGAGACCTGGTCGTCTCTCGCGTTTTGAATTGGTACGCCAGATTACTCAGAGCTTTTGGAAACGCTGGAATTTGGAATATTTGCACATACTCCAGCAACGCGTTAAGTGGACCGACAAGACCGATCCACCCAAGATTGGTGACCTCGTTTTGATCAAGGAGGCTAACCTTCCGCCACTCAGATGGCGCAGGGGGCGCATCCTTCGTTTGGTAACTGGGGCTGATGGAGTTCCCCGATTTGCTGAGGTCTTGGTGGACGGTTCGATTCTGAGGAGAGCGGTTGCAACATTGTCACGTCTACCAACCGATTAGCGGACCGGTAGGCCGGTCCGGGGCGGGTGGATGTTTGAAATAGAATTAGTTTTTATTATAAGTCAAATCGATTAGATCGATTGAGTAACATTTTGTTTTAGTCTATTGAAAATTTCTGACAATGGTCACACTGAACTGTCACTTCCGTTCGCCCCTTTGAGAAATTACCACGTTGTCGACTCGTACGTAAAAGAATTGGTCGCCTTTTGAAAAGCACATCCTTGTAGCTACGCGAATAGTTGTGAAATCTATTAAATTGCCGCTTTTTTGACTCCCGGCACGGTTTGTGACATATTGAACATTTGTGAAAAATCTTGTGAACTAGCATCGTGCATTGAAGACGCCGCGTTGGAGTCTGGTAAAGTAAAGATAATTCACTTGCTAATATTGGCCAATTTTAGTCTTGTGTGTATCTAGCTTGCCTTCAGGACTCCACTCAAGAACATCACCAGGATATATAAGGTAAAATTTTCATGTACCTACTCAATACTTTACTCACTGTGCAACGCAGTGCATTGTGTCTGGATATATTGTCTATCGTGGTCAGGTAGATGTATTACACCTTCCACTGCGCACTCCTGATACACCTTCCTGCCTGGCTACGGTAATTCTAGACAATATAGTGTATGCATGTTTACCTAGTTATTTAAGTATTTTATTATTATACATAATTATGTATATTATTTATAAATATAATATTGTAATTATAGTAAGTATTTAATACACCCACTACGTTTCTCAAGTAGTCGGTGCGACTACTTAGACTGGCAGATAATACCCTAGGCATTAAGTCAACCTGTACACAATTAAGTGGATTAATAAATAAATAAACAAAAAATAAAGTATCTGCTTGGTATATTTGCTTAGTCGGCTCTTACAACACTTACGCAATGTAATGGAGTCGTGACAACTTGTCCTATTCCGTCCCCACACGGATGGTACGCACAAGATACCCCCGTATATCACAGTCTGTGGTCCTCACGTCAATGACGCAACAACAAGTCTCTATACGAATGTATCCGCCAAACTTCTTCACGATCCAATTTCTGTATTGATTTACCTCTTACCCACTAAGAAGTTATAGTATCTCGTGTGACGACATAGCTTTTGAGTGGCGTCAAGAAAAGATTTTGGAGCAAATCTATTGAACTAGAAAATTCATTCGCAACTCGATATTGTGTAATTTATTTAGTGGAACGAATTTTTGTGACCCACTTTTCTGCTTATTTGTCAAATCGAATTATAGTATACGGTCACTTTCCTGTTGCCGATTATACTGTTGTCACTTCTTGGAATTACAGTATCCATAAATAAAAATGGGAATTTGAATGCTAATCACCGTTAACAGTAATGGAATGATTGTTTTCTAAACATAAACTTAGTGTTTTAAAAAAACATGTTTTATTCAACTGCTAGTCATAACCATGGTAATCACGATGTCTACATTACGGTTGTGTAGGTACTTAAGAGTCACAGCGAGAAATAGGTACAAGAAAATAGGATCCATTAATAACTATTAATTAAATAGATATGTTAAAAATATTATTACTGCCCTTTATTTCTCTTGCTATCTCATAGATAAGCAAACTTGAACAACTTCAATAACCATATATCGGAATAGTAGTTCATTATAGTCACCATTATCTAAATTAAACTGAAGTGGCAATGGGCAGAGCACATACCTCGAAAAACCGATAGTCGATGGGACAGGAAGGTTCTAATATACTTTAAGATAACTTCAAAAATCAAACACAATTTTGTTAAATTCTGCGAAGTAACTTTAACAGAATTTATTGGAGAACGCTGGGACTCACACTTAAAATATTTTCCAATTCAAACTGGCCTTTATAGTTTTAAATTACAGCCTATTAAAGGTTGCGCTTTACTTTGTAATATGAAAATCTCTTTCATTTAAGATTTGGGTCCCAGCTCATTTTATAATTCTATAACGTATTAACTATGCATAAGTGTCTTCTGTGTAAAGACACTTATGCATAGCCTGTCCTGAACAGATATTTTAACTTTATAAAGTAAATACGTTTTTTTTTCATTTCTGTGCAATTACTTCTATATTGTATTTTGTGTGTAAGGCATTTATTATGTTGTGACATCCATTTTACCTTATCCATACTAATATTATATTTTTGTTTGTCTTTCTTTCACGTCGCAACGTAAATATGTTTTGTTCCCTGATAAACGACTCTCACGTGGGCGGAACTGCGGGCAAACTTTATTTTATCATATAATAAATCAAATGAATTCCGTTCCATTAATATAGGTAGAGGTCATTCTTTTTTTCTGCCGAACAAATTGACTCCATACTGCCTGATGTTAAACAGTCAGAGAAGTCCCATAGTGATGGCCATCATCCCAGCAGCCAGCATGGCATAATGGCATGATGGCCCTCACCTTGACGGTCTTGAGTATAGCTTTTTCACGCCCCGCTTAAAGGATCTAGGATCATAAGTGGAAGGAAACACGTGGGCTAGTAATGAGTTCCACATCTTAATGGTACGGCAGAGATAAGAGAGAGTTCTACCGTATAAGAGTGGCACCTTAGCCCAGCACATGTCGTTCGGGATAGGAAATGAGAGGGTGAGATTAGTTAAACGAGCTCTTCGGAGCACTCACACAAAATACGAAAGGTTAAAAAATAATTTATGTGCAACAACCAGCAGGGTTGATAACTTCTGTCAACAACTTGGAGTCTAACGATCAGTGAATGACGTAGCTGTAATACAGTTTGATAGTGTGTCAATATTGTTGGACCTTGAAGTACCGACACCGGAAATATACATTTAAATTAAAAAGTGGATGTAAAAATATGTGTTATTATTTTAAGTACCTGTAAGCTACTAACTTTTGTTGACATTTTCCTATTAGTTTAACATCTCCGGCTTATATTTTGAAGAAAGGAATGTAAAAAATATATGATTGCGGGTCTGGTATCTCTAGCTTAAGTGGGTTAGTCTCTGCGATGATCTGGCAGTAAGGACAAGCGATTCTATACTCGTACTATGATGATTATGTTTGCAGTAAGTTCTTTTTTCGAATATAATAAGTGCTGAAATTGGATTTCAAATATAATCAAATAAAAGTACACAGAACAAAAAAAATTACTGCAGTGACCGTCTTCCAATAATTTAAATAGATAGGGATAGGTTTATACCAACTCCGTCCAAACACGTTTTGATTTCGGTTTACGAACTTCCTTGTAAATACCTACTTTTCAAAACGATTAAAGTAAATTACAGGGGCACTCAAGGGAAAATAAGGAAATTTTAGCTTGCAAAGAAAAACAAATCACGTTTGTATCTTTTCGCAGAAGCATAAAATGTTATGATTAAGCCGAAGTACTTAAAAATAATTTTGCTTCCCTCTTCTAAATGCTTACTCAGTTAATATAGCTCCATATTTCACTTCATAAGACTGGTTGTGACGTAGTCCGGTAGAATATTAATGTAAATCTCTTGGTATATTAACTTATAATAATGTAAATCTGGTTCATATCGTTTCCATTTTGTGCCTGAATGAATTACATGAATATATTGGGGTGTTGCTTTTGACACAGATTTCGCGCTCTAGTCTTGTTTGATAAGCCAAAGTCATTTACCCAAAAGACAATATTTTAAACAAATATGATTAAGAAGACGGGATTCATATTAAAATATTTGGAAGTATTTAATCGGTTTAGCGATAGCCCAGTGGAGATTGCAACATATTGCTATGCAGAGAATCGAAGTTACGTACATAATAAATAAGTTAACTATTGCTTGCTCCGTACCACGTTAAGGCGTCAGACCCAGTTGCCATGAAGATGATGTGACAGTCATTACGGTCAATCGCCACCACCACCAAAACACATAGGCTAATACTAATTCGCATCACATAAATATTGTGAGTCAATAGGAGGGTTAGGTCTATTATACTACGCTGTCCAGACAAGGTTTGATACCAAGTTTTCCGAGGCATCACAAAGAAACTTTTTGTTTTGTGCATTTTCCTTAATAACATCTTTCGATACCCACGGAATGAAATGGGGTAAACTTAGTATTATTGATCCTAACTACACGAAACAATTATGATGAGTCAGTACCGTCGGATATCTGACACTTCTCTTAATCTAGAAATATCATGAATCCCCTGAATTTTAAAGTTAATAACAATGATAATTATATATTTAGCAATAAATAATAACCTTAATATTACGAGTTTTGAATCGAGACTACCAGTAAAGCTCAGATAATTCTATGACCGCGCGTTCTACGCACTCTATCTCGAAAACAGTTCAAGGTATAAAAAAATGTTAGATAAAAAGTTGTAGAGAATTTAATTCTCTACAATATTGATAATAAATACAAATAGCGTAAAACCCATAGAAAACGAGATATTTGCCAAAAATTTAAAATTAATCGATTTTTGGGACCTTAGACCCCTGAATTTAAAACTTGCGGACATCCAATTATATGTGACTTTTGAGAACAGTTTTAGAATGCCAAAATACAAGTTTTTACGTGGTAATATACTGGGTATGTCAATTTTCCGAGGTCAACCCCTAAATTGACTGGACCATTTGATCTATGATAAGAGATGTATTGTTTACGCCATATAAAAGCACAGATTACTAAATAGTTACTATAAAAGGGGGTTAAATTTAATGACCACCACAAAATGATTTGATACCCTTAGTTCTTTAACCAAAAATATATACTTAACACCAGAAAAATTAAGTCTAAAATTACAATAGTACTAGCTATTTTAGTCACGACTGCATTTCAAATTGTATTCGAACACCAAATGTAGTAAATGATCACCAAATAAATAGGTTATCTTAGGTTCTCCGTCAACTTAGTTTATTAAAGTAGGTGGTGTAACCAAATCCAATTTATATGTTGGTATTTCATCTATTTATCTATCTATAGACTCACGCCAGTATCCCCGAAGTGGTAGGCAGAGGTGTAATATTACACCCACATTTCGCCATGAATTTTTAGGTCCCACGTAATAGGAGGCGAGCCTATTACCGTTACCGGGCACATCACCAAACTCCGTGCTGCTACAGGGAATTCGGAAAAACCCAGTAACACTTTTTGCCCGACCCGGAAATCGAACCCGGGACCTCCGATCAGCAGTTGCATACGCTATCCACTGGACCACGGAGGCAGTCAGTATTTCATACAACTAACAAAAAACTTTGGTTATAATTTAACATTAAATTGCTGGTTTAATTTTGGTGATCATTGACTACTTTTGGGTCAATGATTTATTTGGAGTCAAAAGGAGAAATGTTAAAACTTTGGTTACAATTTTACATTAAAATGCGGATTTCATTTTGGTAATCATTTACTATTTTTGTCTGTTATATCTGGTGGTAAGTTAAACATAAGCCCTATTCAAATAAGTTAGGTTGATTTCAAACTAGCATATTTTTCTGAGCACAAAAGGGTCATATATAGTAAATACGCGCGCTGCATTACGCGCTTTATAAAACCGGACTAGCAATTTATATATCATGTGATAAAAGGCGCACATCTATTCCCAGAACGGACTCACATGTGCGTGTGAAAAGCTAGTCGGAAACTGCTCCTACAAAACGCACACTAACTTTTGAAAGAGCCATTATTCAGAAGTCAGTAAGTACTTTTACACACAAATAAAATTGGAGTGTCTGTTTGTAATATTAAAATAACCGCTTTTTACTAAATGCATATGGATGTATACACGGTACATATACCGTAATGAATTTTTTTCAATTTTTTTTGGCTGGCTGTTTTCTGTCTGTCTGTCTGTTTGTTCTCGCTAATCTCTGGAACGGCTGGACCGATTTTGACGGGACTATCACTGGCGGATAGCTGATGTAAGCAGCGATAGCCCAGTGGAAAGACCGACAGACTGCTACGCAGAGGGTCCGGGTTCGAATCCACGGCGCGCACCAATGACTTTTCGGAGTTATGTGCGTATAAAATTGTTAATTATCGCTTGCTAAACTGTGAAGGAAAACAACGTGAGGAAACCTGCATGTCTGAGAGTTCTCCATAATGTTCTCGAAAGACACATGAAGTCTGCCAACCCGCACTTGGCCAGCATGGTGGACTATGGCCTTACCCTTCTCATAGTGAGAAGAGGCCCGTGCCCAGCAGTAGGACAGTATAAGGGGCTGATGATGATAGCTGATGTACCAAGGAGTAACTTAAATTAACCGGGTACGCGAAGTAGTTCCCTCAGGATGCGGGTGAAACCGCGGGAAACAGCTAGTGCAAAATAAACCGCGTAGGCGATAAGCCGGACGGGAGCACCCCGACTTACTGAGACGAAAAGTGATTTTCCTCAAGGGTACAGACATGAATATTTTATGGATTTGGTAATGCAATATAAATTACTTTCTGTACACAATACAGATATTCAGTACATAAATAATAATCAAAATACATTTTATGCCTGACTTCAGTGATTTGATTCGTAGAAAAACCGACTTGACTACCGACTACGCATTTATTTACATACCTATTTATTCAGTTTAGTACCCAACTGCCCGAACTAATGAAAGCATTAAAGATTTACATAATTATTAATATCATCGTCATGTTCTCTTTGCATATTATTTTAGATATAAGACATTATTAAGGGAGCGTTCTTATCCATGGATAACTAATAATATATAGTTAATGATGCGTTTAAGGAACCAAGCTCATGCTCAGTACCGCAGCAATAAGCAAGACAGTAAGCTGGAATATTATAGGGAATTGAAAGCCTTAGTAAATAGATAATTTTTTTTCGAAAAGGTGGCCTATTTCAAACATAATATTAACAGTCAAATAAGAGACTCTAAAGCTCTGTGGAAAAACCTGAAGTCAATATTACTTCCTCCCAAAAATATGTCAGAACTCCCCCCACATTTAAATGACCCAAATTTGATTTGTGATAGCTTCCTAAACGTACCAGGAGATAACACAGTCCCTATTAGTTACCTGACATATTTTGAATTTGCACGACATAATGACTCTGAATTTTGTTTAGAGCCTGTGACAAAAACGCAGTTAGCAGGTATCCTGAGTAGTATAAAGACAAAACCCATGGGACATGATAATATAAATATAGATATGATTCTCACGACGCTCCCATCTACCCTGGACTCCTTGGTAGCGATTGTAAATAGGTCAATAAATACAGCAACCTTTCCTGATTCGTGGAAAGTTGCCAGAGTTCGACCACTGCCGAAAAAGCAAAATGCTAGTGACATCAAAGACCTTAGACCAATCAGCATACTACCCATACTATCCAAATTGCTGGAGAAAGCGGTTTGCTCACAGCTTACAAAATTTTTAGAAAATGTTAATATCCTACCTGACGTACAATCTGGTTTTAGGAAAGGTCGTAGTACTACTACGGCTTTATTAGAGGTCACTGACAACATTTTAGCGGCTCAGAATGCTGGTATGTGTACTATCCTGGTGTTGCTTGATTACTCACGCGCATTTGATTGTATTAATGTGCCGTTACTTCTTTCATAGATGGCTTTTTATGGATTTAGTATGGAGACGGTAAAATGGTTTCACAGCTATCTGTGTAATCGGGTTCAATATGTTGAGTTGCAAAAAAATGATGGTACTACTATTACGTCCCGCAAGTGTAGTGTGGAAAGAGGAGTCCCACAAGGATCGATTTTAGGGCCAATTCTTTTCATATTGTATTGTGCTGACCTAGCGCATAAAATAAAAAAATGTAATTATCATTTCTATGCTGATGATACTCAAGTTTACATTTCATTTAAACCGGAAGACTATGAAGGAGCTTTGAGTGATATTAATGAAGATCTTGAAAACATAGTGCAGTGGTCCAGAAGTAACTGCCTTGTACTCAATCCCTCAAAAACAAAATATATGTATGTTGTTTGGAACAAGGGCACAATTAGAGACAATTCAGTCAAGCAGCCGTAGTGTTACTCTTATGGACAAACCTATTGAACGTGTATATGAGGCGCGTAATCTTGGCCTTATAATGGATGCAGATTTGCGGTACGAAAAACATGTAGCGGAGTGTATTCGCAACTGCTTTTATAGACTCAACGTTTTATACAAGGCACGGCCTTATTTGAGTACCTCTCTTCGAATATTATTGGTTGAGTCTTTGGTATTGTCTAAGTTAAATTACACTGATACTGTGTACGGTTAAAGACTTTTATCTAAAACGGATCGAATGATACAAAGGTTGCAAAATGCTTGTGCTCGCTTTTGTTTTGATATTCCATTGCGATGTCACGTAACACCATTTCTAAATGAGCACAATATTCTTAAGATGCGTTCTCGACGTAAACTTCATTTGGCAAGTCTTCTTTATGGTGTAATTGTTACGCATTCACCACAGTACCTTTATAATAAACTTGCATGGATGGGTGAGCAAAGTAGTCGGGCACGGCGGCAATTTTCTATTAAACTCTCGATACCGCAACACAAATCAGCGAATTTTAGAGGCTGTTTTCGGTATGCAGCAACTAAATGATGGAATAACATCCCACCGCCGATAAAGGACAGTAGAAATTACAGAAATTTTAAAGTAAGACTCAAGGATTATTTGCTTTCCTATCAAAAACAATACGAAAATGTAAGAGTTGTTGCTACTGCTATTTAAATGACATAATGTGTAAATAAGTCTCAGAACATTTTGGACCCATGTTCACTATTATATGTATATTCTATATATATATATATCTTACCGCATTTAATGTACCAATGACATTCATATACATTTCATCAATATTTTTATTTTCAATATTTTAAATGTTAAATGATCAAATAATTCTATTTTAATTATAAATATTTTCAAATTTGATTGCAAATATGTTTGATCTCTTTTTTTTTATATAATTCTTTATTTTATATCTTATTTTGGTGATTCTTGTTGTTGTTATTGTTTTGTATTTTATATTTTATTGATTAACACGATTGATCCGCTGTCTGATTGCTGCTTTGTAAGTGTGTTGTTTGTGTATGCATTATATTGACATAACAATGTAATCTTTTAAATCAATTTGCTGCGAGCGTACTGTCGCTTATATTCTCTTTTCTTTTCTTTTTTTAAGGCTGCAGCTGAAAATCAGCGCTAGGTTGTTGTTCCGCAGCTGCCTAGCATTATGCTGAGCTGTTGGCCTTTTGGCACAATGTATTAGTATTACATGTTGCTATTTTACATTAATCTCAATCTTATTATGTTTTTATTATATTGTAATGTTTTGTATAAGTATTGTGAATTGTGTCAATAAATGAGTTATTTATTTATTTATTTATTTACATAACATTACCCTTAATAAATATTATCTTTATGAAAATATAAATAATTTGTGACATACAATTTTTGTATTTTGATTGGCTGATTGGCCTGGCTCTGATATCATCGAACATGTACATCAATGAACGCGATAAGAAAAATTTTGCCTAAGTAGACGAAATTACATTTTTTTAGAATATTTCTGGAAGTATTTTTTCTTGGGTCCCTTTAATGCGATAATTTGTGAAGAAGGTTATAAATGGTCCCTTTAATGTTACAGAATATTTATAAATATCTTATCCAAGAGTGGCAACATGGCAACGGTTGCTATCATAACTTGCTCGTTGTGACAAATATAATGCTGCCTCTGGTCAAGCGAGGTACTTGAGGAGTCTGTAAGCAGATTCTTTGAAATATATCTAGGGCTTGATGATCTACTAATACCTAGGTCATACAATTTTATTAAAACGGGTCTTTTTCGAAATATTTAATAAATTTAAAGTATAAATACCTATGTTTTACTGACGTTTCGGCCGTTTTACAACAGCCTTGGTCGCGGTAGGACTGATGTCATCACAGCGTCGTCCTTGTGAAGCGCGTGTTTCGGCAGCTACCCTCACTTGTTTTTTATTTTGATTTTTATCCGAACTGTCGGTACGTCAACGCACAACACTTATGACGTTTACACACTGATGAGCTGTGTTACTGCGGCGGGATTTACATTTGTTGATTACTGGATTCCAAGTTGTAGACAGTCTGTATCCATCTTCCCGGTAGAAATTTTTATGCTTTTTGATTTCAACCGCTTCACGTACTATCCTGGGGTAATAGTGACGATCGGTAGATAAGACCTTTGGTTGATGTAATTCGATCCAGTGGTTTGGTTCAGACTCCAATAAATGCTCAGCTATGGCAGACTTGTTAATTTGCCGGTTTTTTACAGCTGCGATATGTTCCGATATAGGAACTTCCACAACTGCAGTCGACCTTGTAGACGCCAGGTGTTTGTAGAGGAATGACATCCTTCGGGGTACGCAGATTGTGTGCTACCTTAAAGAGGGGACTATATACAGTCTTTATGGAGTATTTCTGTAGTACTGTTCCAACATTGCCCGTCTCTCCCTTTATGTAAGGCATGTAAACCGGTACTCTGCTTACTTCCGGTTTACGGTCCTTCCTCTTCAGACGTTGTGTTGTGTGAAGGAACAGGGCGAAAATTAAAGTTCATGAATATTATACTGCCGTCCGTTGACTAAAACCACGTTAATCCCAAAAAGTGATTTTGGAGAAAAACGTAAACACGCGGGAATCTTTGTTTCTAGAAAACCATTGTACATGAATCAGTGATTGTTATATATTATTTAAACAAATATTTGAAATGTACTCAGAAAAATGTACTTAAAATTATATAAAAAAAACAGGATTTTTTGGTTTAGTTAAGCAATACACATTTATTTTGACATTGATTGCCGCACTAAAGCCTCTTTAACCTTCACTTAGACATCTTTTAGTTAAGCATTGTCTTTAAATTTATGAGGTGTTATAAATTTACCCTAAAATGCTTAAATATAAACTGTTTAGTAGCTAAGACCTTTCTTAATATTTATACATTAGTACCTTACATAACTATTTATGTAAGAGGCTAAAGCACCTATGACTCTTTTAAGCTAAGTTTTAGCGAAAAGAAAAAGGTATGAAAAAATATATGCTTGCTTACTAAGCTAAAAACAGGTACTTATTTCTTACTTCAATTGTTATATAAAATGCAGTATTAAAATTGAATCAATTAAATTAAAAAGTTTTAACTAAATACATTTCCTTATCCTCAACATATACAGCAGTTTGTAAAAATGTATATGCACAGCCTTGATTTATTTTGTCTAATCTTATTAAGCAATTTTATGAATAAATTTAAAATTTATTTTAAGGCACTATTTCCATAGTGACTATCTTATATATTATATTTGCGTATGATAGACAATAATAATATTTTTAATCACATAGTCATCATCATGTCAGCCTGGATATGTCTCCCCCAAGGTTCTCCACACAGACTCAATTTCGAGCCGCCCACATCCAACCGCTTCGCGCAATCTTATCCAGATCGTTGGCCCACCTTGTTTGAGGCCTACCCCTGCTGCGTCGTCCGGTGCGTGGTCACCACTCCAGAATCCTCCTGCCCCAACGGCCATCGGTTCTTCGAGCTATGTGCCCTGCCCATTGCCACTTTAGCCTGGCTGTTCGGAGAGCTATGTCGTTGACTTTGGTTCTCCAGCGGATCTCCTCATTTCTTATTCAATCTCGCAAGGAAACACCGAGCATAGCTCTTTCCATTGCCCTCTGAGTGAACCTGACCTTCCGGATAAGGCCCATAGTAAGTGACCACGTCTCGGCTCCATAGATCATCACTTGCAACATACACTGGTCAAGGACTTTCGTCTTGAGACACTGCGGGATATCAGACGTGAAGATATGCCGTGACTTCCCGAATGCCGCCCGACCGTATTAGATTCGACGAATGACCTCTTTAACGAAGTTGGAACTACCCAGTCGGATCATTTTCCCAGTTATACGTACTTGTCGACTACTTCGAGTGTAGAGTTCCCAACCTGAAAAGGCACAGGTACGACATGGAAGTCAGACGTGTTTTTTGTCTTGTCCATGTTCATCTTAAGACCTACTTGTTGGGAGACTCTACGGAGGAAATCGAGCATTGTGCTGAGGTCTTCCATAGTCTCACCCATGACTACGATATGATCAGCAAATAGAAGGTGTACGTACTCGCCGTTTATTTGAAGCCCAGTCCTTCACAGTCCAGAACCTTGAGAACGTCTTCCAGCGCAGCGGTGAACGTTTCGGAGATATAACATCACCCTGCCTCACCCCTCGCTATAGTTGAATAGGTTTTAAACTCTGGTCCTGGAGGCGGACTGACATGGTAGCGTTTTCGAACAAACACTTCAGCACTTCGACGTATCGATAGTCGTCGATGGCACAGTTGGCGAGACTGTAGTACCGCCCAAGGTTTTCATCATAAATAGTGTATAGCATCGATTTTATTCCTGTTTTATCAAAAACTAGAGGACGCCAGCAGCTACGCCTGCATTTTTTTAAAATTTACCCGTTTTGGCCGATCCCGTGGGAATTTCGGGAAATCCCTTCTTAGTGCACCCCTACGGTCCCCAAGGAACATACATGCCAAATTTCAGCTTCCTGCGCCCAATAGTTTCAGCTGTAGCGTGTCTGTCATTCAGTCAGTAACGCAAGAATTTTATATATTAAGATGATCCTTAACTATAAACAAGTTATACGCTCTTAGTATATTTGTATTCAATAATATTCAATTAACGTAGTTTAAGCTTACAAAAAATATAAGGCGAATTTCGAAACTAAGGTACTTAAACGTGCATTAAGCTAAGAAGCGTGGTATAATCACTTTTTAGTCAAGAATTTGTTGCTTTTTGTCATTTAACTTACCATTAAATGACAAAATATGCATCATGTTTTAATATCTCTATAACCATAAGTGATAGACATATGGTTCTTAGATAGAAAGATAGAGAATTTAAAACTGTAATACTTTGCATGCAAAACTCAAAATCGACCATTTGAGGGTTAACGGGGTTCTAGTTAAAGGACGGCAGTATATAAGTCCCTACACTAATGTAGTATGAAGAAGTTTAGTCTTATCGAGATTCTATTTGGTATATTGATGCACAATAGAAAACTGTCCATTCTCTGAATTATTTAGTACTCCATATTAGAAAGATGCACAGTTCTTGTAAGTAACGCGAACAAAGTTGCAAACAAAAACTGATATTTACTCTTCGTAGATTGCTTTAAAATATTCAATGTTGAGGAACTAAGAAATATGACCAGATGTTCTTGGGATAAAACAAAATTATGCTTCGTAAACATCACAAAACTAGTTTGAAAAAGTAAGAATACAATTGGATTGGACTATACCTTTTGAAATGTGGAAACATGGTTCGTTTTAAGCTTTAAGGAAATACACAGGAGCTATGAAAATTAAAACACTTTGTACTTGGGGTAGGCATTTATGAAATGATTATAATTTTAAGAAATATACAACTATGTATTAACTATTACAAGCAGGCAATTATGATTTATTTCGCAATAAAATGTGAAAGAAAAATATCGTAAAAGTACACATTTAGTTTGTTGTTGGCTACTATTACTTAAAAACAATTGAACACAAATAATTCCTTCTATATGATAAACTAAACTGTACAATAAATTGTACCTACATATAACTCCAAAAATACAACAAATCTAATCCAATAGCAGCTAAAAATCCATGAATCATAATTTTAGGCTAATTTATGCAAGGTGCAAATCTGCTATAAAATGGCATTGTTGTGTATGATACAGGTGTTTATAACTAGTGTGGTCATGTGTGAGGTTCGTGCAGTGAAATATAATTAAAGTTGAATTGTTCGCAAGCGGATTTAGACGAAATTTCACATCATTTCGTATATGAAAATCAAGCTACATGTCTATATGCAATAAATGCGTCATAATCTTAAATAATATTAGAGCTTGTTTTATATTTTATGTATATTTTATCGTTTTTAAAAGGTTTGCACGAATCAGGAGACTACTATACATTAAATGTTTGAGAGCAAATTTTTAATGATAGTGTAATGGTAATGAGTTATTATTGAAATTATCACAAATTAAATTCTAAAGCATTACAACTTATTTAAATAAACACATATAAAAAAGTTAAGGATTAAAATCAACATAAAGTGACTAATCACAGCACTACGTTTTCATAACAATGTACGATTTCAAGCCACTTCATATAGACCTACATACTAAAACTGAACTCGAAACCTAATTCACAAACTTGTACTTCCCATTAAGAATAATTTTATCTGCGATTCTTTTGGAGGCCATGTCCTTCTGCGACACGATGAGTACTTTGTTGTTGTCTTGTTTGGGAGTGACAGGTTTCCTACAGTATGACGTCACGAGCGCGAGAACCAGCTCACAGAGGAACCACAGCACCTCGATGACGCTGATGATGGAGCCCCCCACGCACAGACCGAAGATACCGCCCAGGTTGGCTGCAACAAGTATTGGCCATAGTAGTGTGGAAGGCGAGAGCCATGGGAGCCTAAGTCCAGCAGTTAACATATTTATGGCATCGAAGTCAAACGAGCAGACGGATCGCCTGATGGTGAGTGATTACCGACGCCCATAGACACCCGCATCCCCAGAGGAAAACTAAGTGCGTTGGCGACCTGGATGGGAAAATAAATAGGAGGAGGAGCGTTTTTTTTTTATAGTAGTAGGCGGCAAGACGGATCGCCTGATGGTAAGCTATTACCACCACCCATGGATACAAGCAACACCACAGGAGTTACAAGTGCGTTGCCGCCCCTTGGGTCGGAAAAGGATAAGAATGAGGAGTGGAATTAGGGAGAAGGAATTGGGGATAGGGCCTCCGGCACTGTCACTCACCGAACAAAACGCAACAGTTTAGGTACTGTTACCTTACGTCGATCTTCTGTGAGTGGGTAGTACTTCCCCGGTCGACCCGGCCCATTCATGCTGAAATCAGCAAGGCTCTATTACCTGTTAAGATATGAGGGAGAACGAAAAGGGGATGAGGGCTCCGGCGCTCTTACTCACCGCACAAAGTGCAACAGTTGAGATACTTACTGTTACTTTACGTCAATATTCAGTCAGCAAGACTCTACTATCAACAAGTCATCTATAGGTTGACATTATTACGATTAATATGGAAGTAAGTAAATTGCTCATATTATGTACTTTTTTACGGAACAGAAAAGCCTCCCCTATTTCACGGTCATTAAATCATTTATTCCATACCAGGTTGCCTGGAAGAAATGGCTGTTTGCGATAAAATCGCTCTTGTACCACCAGTTTAAGTGATTTATTACTACTAGTGTACAATAAAAAAATATCATCGTAAGTATCAGTAAACTTGCTGTACTTATTTTAAATAATATTTAGTAACTTTTTTTTTAGTGCTTAGAAATTTCTTAAAAACATAATAATATATTTTAAAAAGTCAAAATAACGTGGAACCGAATGCAATAGTGGCAAAAATGACGAAATATATTAGTATTTCATCGAAGATATAGCCGAGTAAAATTTTCAGTTGACTTATAAATATTTAAGATCTGAAGCATCTGATGAGGTACTTACTATAAAAGCCTATCTACACTAGACTAAATACTGACTTGATAGGCTAAGCAAAAGTTGGTCAGTCCAATGAGCATTTGCTATCGCTGCCTCAAGCACACACTAATTAAGAAATGAGTATTGTTTTTTGGTTCCGTTCGTAGCTGTTGATATTAGTCCCAATAACAGCTGCAGATCGCTGCATATTTAATAAGCTGCCTGTGTACAGCTACCAGTTGGAAAGAAAAATAAAAAATAAGTCTAACATAAATATTCAGTAAAGTTGCAAGGTTTTCGTGAGTGCATTGCACAGTAGTATTTAGTAAAATTATAAAACTACTAGCCGACCCGGCGAACTTCGTACCGCCTAACAGTCGATTCTTTAAATCTTAATTTTTTTTCTTTCTTTCCAGTGGACTAAATTGTGAATCTAAACCATTCTCAAGTCCCCTTGAACACACACAAACAATTTAGTAGTTTAGGAGGAGTTCAGTGTTATACACACGCACACAAGAAATATATAATTATATATAATAAAGATGTGCAGGTATACAGCTTAATCTAATTAAACCGAAATTTCCTGTACCCGACAGAGTGCACATTGACTAATTGAGTTAAGCAGTACCACTTAAGAAGAGATTGTTAACGTAATAGGGTATTGAATATTGAGTAGGTATAACCTAATATCTAGGTGTGATTGAAATTTAGGCCAATGCCCCTGAAATTTCAATATTCAACATTCAATTTAATATTATTATTTACTCTTATTCTGAAATATAATCGTCGGCAACCAGACAACAAGAATCATTTTATTAAGTAAAGCCTTGCTAATTTCAGCATGAATGTGCCGGTTCAACAGGATGGCCCTATCCCCTATCCCTTCTCCCTGATCCCACTCCTCACCCTATCCCTTCTCCCTGATCCCACTCCTCATCCTATCCCTTTTCCCAACCCCAAGGGGCGGCAACGCACTTGTGACTCCTGTGGTGTTGCTTGTGTCCATGGGCGGCGGTAATTGCTTACCATCAAGCAATCCGTCTGCTCGTTTGCCGCCTATTACCATAAAAAAAAAAACAGGGAAAGATACTACCTCCCCGCCGTGGGATCTCCACCTTGGCGTGGTGGAGGGGCTCAGTGACCGTGGGTCACCCACGGTGGGGCTGGGCATCCCGCCGGGAGTGGACGCTCCGCGTGGGCTTGGCGGAGGCCTGCGCAGGATGCGTCCAGTGGTGCAGGTGCGAAGGGCGGTTCTTCTGTCCCTCGCAGTCGGGCGCGGTCGCGGGAGGAGAGGCGTGTCGGTGTTGCATACATACATACATAACGTCACGCCTTTTATCCCCGAAGGGGTAGGCAGAGGTGTATTTCTACACCCACTTTTCGCCAGATATACTTTAGTCCTATTAGTCCTATTTGGGTGCATAGGGTTCCCACCAAGAACTTAGGGTTCCAAGCCAACCTCACCTGCAAGTGGTGCACCTGCCGATCAACGGACGAGACTCTGGCAAACAAAATGTCCCAATAAGCGGCAATAGGCTCGCCACCTATTACGTGGGATCAGAACAGTGGCGAAAAGTGGGCGTTTAATATGCCTCTGCCTACCCCTTCGGGGAAACAGACGTGAGTCTATGTATGTATGTACTTTAGTCCCACGTAATAAGGGGCGAGCCTATTGCCGTACCGGGCACATTTCCAGACTCCGTGCTGCTACTGAGAATTTCAGAGTTTTCGCGTCGGTGTTGCGTTGCTGCGTTATCTCCCGCGACCAAATGGGGGCGCACCATTGTTGCGTCGCGGTGGGGCCGCAGAGGAAGAGGAGATGCGGTGTTGCGTTGCCGTCCTCCCTATCCTCTGCGGCCGCTGGGTGTTTTGGCGGCGGAGCCTAACACCTTCATCCGCCGCCAAGGGTGTTTTGTTCGGGGCCCGCCTGACCATCTGGCGGGCCACTACCCGTCGGGGGGTAGCGAGGAATGCCTCGGCGGTACCCGAACCTCCGACACACGGGTACTTGAGGAAAAAAATAAAAATGGTGAAGATACTACCCTCTCGCGAGATATCGACGAACAGTAGCAATACTAGCAATACTGTTGCTTTTCGTTCAGTGACTGAGAGTGCCGGCGGGTGCCTCCGGCACTCTCAGTCACTCCCCTATTTCTTCTTCTTCTTCCCGGTCCTCCCCCTATTCCTTTTCCCATACAGACGGGGCTTATTTTCTGACACAGTCAGTAAACATCCATATTCACTACAATTTTATTATACTAAGTATAGTCTGAGGATTTTGAAGACTTCGATTGTGACTGAGGTGTTCTCACACTTACCCAACATCTGATCCCACGTGTAGAGGATTTCTCGCCTGTACTTCATGCAAGTCATTTGACCGAAGTGAACCTGCACTCTACTCGCTCTTTCATCCAATGCGCTAAAACATAAAATGATCAAGATCATAAATACAGTACATCAAATGTACAGTAATCAGTTTGATATTGTCGACTGCAAGGGTGATGTAGTCACATCACTGCTCTAACTGTGTGTGCTATCCCCATTTGGGACAAGAAAAAATATTTTTTTAGACATTACATACCAAGATTTTTTTTTTCTGGGTGTTCATTGCGATATTAAACAGGTGGAGTGGCAGTTGCTTAAAAATAAATATTTTGTGTCTAGCCAGTACAAATATTTGTTTTATATAAATATATTTGTTCCGAAATTAATGAAACAAGAATATAAAAAATTACGGTATTACTTTAATGAGGTAAAGAGTATTAGGGTAGCTTTACCTTGTATAAAAAATATGCTACTAATATTATATAATGTTTCGTTACATGTATATAACATGCCTAGTTAGTAGTAATAGCAAAAGCCAAGATTAATCTGTATATATAAAATCCTTGCGTTACTGACTGACTTACAGACAAGCTACAGCAGAAACTACTCGGCGCAAGAAGCTGAAATTTTGCATGTATGTTCCTTGGGGACCCTAAACGTGCACTAAGATGGGATTTCCCGAAATTCCTACGGGATCGGGCAAAACGGGAAATTCGAAAATATGTGCGTGCGAAGCCGCTGGCGTCGACTAGTATTACTATATTTTTTAATTAATATCTCTAACATCTTTAAGGTAATTTATTCGAAAATGTAAACCTCAGTGTAGTTTAATTAGATCCTACAAAAATATATACTTTAAATATTATTCTTTATTACAGTCAAAAATATTTTTTGCTTAATAATCTTTGATAATATTACTAAGCTGAAAAGTTTGTTTGTTTCAACAGATTTACCTATCGCATTTGAATATACGATCCTTAGAAGAAGAACAAAAAATAAAATAAAAATATAAACACGTGAAAAGCATGGGCGAGTGATGCAATACGACTTTTTTATTGTTGTCTATCAAAATGTCTCCATGCCACCTAATCTTAAGAACACTTGGAGTTCCCAAGTAAAGCTCATCATGATAATAGAATGAAGGTATATATCAATAATAATGACGTGATGGCTCCTACCTTTATGGCCTAAAGAAAAGCATTTTCACGTGCGGATTCAGTGGACTATAACCATGGTAATAATAAGTGTGGCGAATGAAACCACGGGGCACGGATATTAGAGAACTTTTATATGCCAATTACAAGTGAAGAAGCAAAGCCATCAAAAAAAATAAAATATAATAGTTTAATCTCTACATATTATAAAACAAAGTCTCCCGCCGCGTCTGTCTGTTCGCTCAAAACTCGAAAAGTACTGGACAAATTTTTATACCGTTTTCAACAACACCGAGAGTGATCTCTGAGGAAGGTTTTAGTGTATAATAAGTTTAGGTTTTGTGCAAACTGACGATATTCCGACGATATTAATACAACGTGCCGGAAATAATTAAGCCAATCGGGATTTTTCCTCGAAAACGCTGCCAAAACCTTTTGAGTTATAACAAAACAATGTATGGTGGGATTGTACCTCTTTAATAGATCTACAAAAAAGTTCGCGATGGTATATGTCTATCTTCCAAGGATAACCCACAATAACCATATTTTGCTTTTACATATTACAATAAAATTATGGGTTATTTTCGAACCAATTTTTAACAATACAGTATTAATTCCTATTAAATTAAATACGTTAGATGCGTTATGCATTTAATGTAGATCAAAATAATTGCCTTTTACACTATCAGTCTTACCACAAAAGATATATTAAACACCTTTTTAACATGTGTTTCTAGAGTGTTGTCTATCTAGATGCTTTCTCTTAAAAGCGTGTTTAAGTTCCTTTACCTTATGGTACGTAAACGTATTTATCACGTGTTTAGCTAAACATGGTAGCATTTTACGATTCATGGTAGTATCTGACGCGTTCCTTGTCATGCAGATATCTTAATACTGTTTTAATCTATTATAAGAATAATTTGCATGAAATAAATACTGGATATACATTAATATGATCAGTCTTAGTGAATAATGAATAATAACGTAATGATTGTTAGCATTTATCTGATAACTATTAAATATTTTATATTAACATTGTTGACATAAAGTTTAAAATTGTATGATATGGAACGTATTTCTCGGTAACTCTTGTCATTTTGTTTTGTCTTTTAAAACTTTGTTTTGAAGTGTGGTGATTTCCTTGAACGTAAATGATGTTTCTTAAAAAATAAGAAAACATCTGGACAGCGATTGTTCCTCTATTCTATAGGGCATACTCACAAATAAGTGAGCTCTTTTAGCCAATGCCTCAGCAACATTCGTCGCCCTAGCATTTTAATGCACACGCCACCTGTATGCGTGGTTTTATTGTGCCACCACGAGAATCACACGAAAGATCATCTTTAATCAAATCTACAATTTTTTTTCGTAAAATTATTGCTAAATCAATACTTTTATTTTAAAGTGGTAGTCGGTATAATGTTCAAATGGATCAACTCTAACACGATTTAATTGACTGTCTCTAATTATGTATAATTCGTCTATGTCACAAAATCAATCAGATATAATATATCCATTTTAATACCACTGTTGTTAATACAATATTACACTGATTAAGTTGCAAACAATGAAATTCGGTTGTTTCGGTTATGCGTTCGCGTGTTACTTTTTATAACTGCGACAGCTGAATGTTCTTAAACATCTGTTAAACTAGCTTGTGCGCATGTCTAAATTTCAAAAGTGTTTAAGGGATGTTTAACCCTAGGCAACTGTTAGACACCGTTTTGAAGTACGGTATTTTTAAGCACATGTTGAACACGTGTTTAAATCTTTTGTGGTAAGAAATTTAAATATTTTGTGGTAATGAGTTATCGCAAAATAAAAATTTCCGGGCGAGAAATTAATAACGATGAAGCGTAGCGAAGATGTCGCTCACTTGCTATTGCCCCTCTCACACCGCGCCTACCCACCCGCAGTTGTCCCTGAATGGAATATAGGCCGAGCGACATTGTGCGCGATTCGCGATTCTCTGATTGCCCTGTACTAATTCAGACGTGGTTGAAAATAGATGTTTACAATTGTTCGTTCTTGGAAGTAGGTAATGACTGGCTGGATGTAGGCATGCGTTTATAATTTCATCGTGTTCTGAATATTAACTTTAATTCCGTAGACCTCTTTTTATTTTGTGTTTGCTTGTTTATATCTGTCGGTCCCGGTTCCTGTCCCAGGATAAGAATTGTTAGGGGGTGGTCTGAAAACTCCGACACTAGAGTTGGCCACAAAGTCACACTAAAAACAATAAAAAAATCTGCTTAACCGAAGGTCGTAGATTCTATTATCTCCAGGATAAATGTTTGTGTGATGAGATGTGATGTGATAGTTTGTGCTGCGTCTGGGTGTAATTTCCCTATAATCTTGATTTAAAACTTTATGTATTAACTAGAGGTTGCTTGCAGCTACGCCTGCACATTTACCCGTTTTGCCCGTTTTGGCCGATCTCGTGCGAATTTCGGGATCCCTTCTTAGTGCACCTTACGGTCCCCAAGGAACATACATGCCAAATTTCAGCTTCCTGCTCCCAATAGTTTCGGCTGTAGCGTGTCTGTCAGTACCGCAAGGATTTTATATACATACATACATACATACATATCGTCACGCCTTTTATCCCCGAAGGGGTAGGCAGAGGTGTATTTCTACACCCACTTTTCGCCAGATATACTTTAGTCCCACGTAATAAGGGGCGAGCCTATTGCCGTACCGGGCACATTTCCAGAATCCGTGCTGCTACTGAGAATTTCGTGGCAGAAAAGCCCAATAACACTGCCCGACCCAGGAATCGAACCCAGGACCTCCCGATCCCACGCGCACATTTATGCCGCGAGACCAACGAGGCAGTCGTATAGGGTTTGATGTCGAGTTTTCCGTCTCTACGCAAAGATGGTATTTGCATCGTGTTATCCCTTAGTCGCCTCTTACTACACCCACGAGAAGATAGGGAGTGGTGACACTTGTATTCTTTGCCGTCAACCACACGGCTTGCCTCGTAAGAGTCCCCCTCGTAAGAGTTTTATATATTAAGATTATTATGGTTCTCAGTAACATGGTTTCTATAAGCTCTGCCTAATTTGTCATAATCTTAATCATGTGGCCGTATGTAAGTTGTTCCGGAATGTAAAACCGTATAATTTTATTATAATTAAACATAAATTGTTATAAGTTACCATGTGTGCTACTTTTTATAATAAGTTGTGGCTGTAGGATTGTGATTGACTGAGTATGGTGAACAGATTGAAATTGAAATTTGAAATTGAGAATAAAACATCTTTAACGAGCACTCTTTCAAAAAATTACAGCAATGACTTAATTATAATCATAGGAGTAGGGAAAGCTATGGAACTACCGCCTCAAAATAAATTCTAATATACAAATACGAGCATCTCTGGAACGAGTGGAATGTAAAAAAATTTCAGAAATATTCAAATGTATTTATTACTGTGACGGACCAGCCTGTGTACCTTTTATTTTTCTTCGCTGTGGAAATGCATTTACGCACGTATCTACGACACCCCGGCGGATAGCCCGAAGGCCACCCTACTTGGCGGCGGCAAACACGGCAAACAGCCAGCAGCCGCAGAGGATAGGGAGGACGGCAACCTGACAACATCGCATCTCCTCTTCCTCTGCGGCCCCACCTGTGAGGGACAGACAGAACTGTCCCCCGCACCCGCACCTTTGGACGCATCCTGCGCAGGCCCCGTCCAAGCCCACGCGGGTGTCCAAGCCACGGTTACTAAGCCATCCCATCACGAGAAGGTGGAAATCTCACAGGGGGGATAGCCTGCTTGCAGAGTTGACATCATACAGTGTGATACTGACCGATTGATTGCTGCACGACTGTCGCAGGGCGATCACAGCATCCTAGTATTTTGTGTCTACATACCAGTAACTTGTGACGATAATCTACCGGTATTTACTGACTGTCTGGTGCTTGTGAGCGCGGTGATAGAAAGCTCGGACGGCGAGTGTGTCTTGATCTTGAGAGACTTTAACGCGCATCCCGGTACTATATTTGGAAAAGAGCTGGTAGATTTTTGTAATGAACACTCTTTAGTGTGCCTAGATCTGGACAGGCTAGACAAAAACTCCTTCACCTACGTGAGTGATGTGCATGGCTCGTGTCGTTGGCTCGATCCCTGTCTCGTTACAGAGGCTGCAGAGCGTTTGGTGATCAAAGTGCAAGTTAATCATGCAATTACTGCGTCAAACCATTTTCCTTTAATTGTTGATTGTGATTTTAGTTTTATTAGTTCTAAGGAAGTGTGCAATGTTAGTGACAGTAATGTAAAAAATATTTCCAAGCATTTATGGGGTAATAGGGACCATGATCAAGCGGCATTGTATTCTGATATGTGTCAAAATATGTTTTCTGTATTATGGGAAAATTACAATATAACTATAAAGATGTAAAATGTGTGACCACCAACTCATCATGTGTCAAAGTCAAAGTTTATTCATTTAGGCCACAAAGTGACGCTTATGAACGTCAAAAATTAAAGTTAATTACTAGATGATGCTACATTTAGATTTACCGCCGCGTTTGCAATGCAATAGGAACCACGGAAGGAAAACCACGAGAAAGAACGGGTAATAAAACTCGTGGCCACTTTTTTTAACTGCCAGTATAATGGTTTTACATGTTATCTTTATAAGGAGTTGCAACTGTTGCACATTGTGAGTTATCTACTTATGCAAAAATTAATAATTATTGATATCATACTCAAGCAATAAATTATGTTCATTTGGTAAGCCTCCCAAAGTGAATATGGTGAAACAGGAGCATCCACTTACGTCTTTTAATGTAGGCAACTCGCGAACATGACTGTTCAGGGCTATGGTGGAATTTACAATCTATCAATTTGGAGCTCATTTCCACGAGTTACCCTCACCTTAGAAATCCGATAAATTATAATAAAAAGAGTAGAACAAGAATGCAAATGAAGTATAAAAGAGAATACGGCAATTAAATACACTATAAAACTGCTTATTGACCTGATAAAAGGAAAATTTGGCCTAATAAAAGAATATTTATTTCCAAGCGTACTTGTCGTCAAGATACTCATTTAGACTACAATATGCCTTTAGTAAAAGATTTTTTTTAACTATTGTCTGAAACGACCTTAACGGCAAGTCTAAAATATTATTTGGTATTTTATTATATATTCTTATACTAAGCCCAAAAAAGAGCTATGCGTTTTGTTTAAACGGAAATACGGTACACAAAATTTGTGCCCGTTCCTAGTATTAATATTGTGTATGTCACTATTCATTTTGTAAGAATTTATATGTAGTCGTACATGCATAACACTGGCATAAATATATTGTGATGCTAGAGTAAGAATACCAATATTTTTAATTTTTTCTTTGAGTGAGACTCTTGTCTGGTAAATGGCCCTAACTGCACCTTTTTGTATAAAAATATTTCGATGTCAGCGGCCCTACCCCATAATAATATGCCATATGACACTATGAAAATAGCTAAAATAAACTAATCTAGCCGTACCGACATCAGTCAACCTACGAAACTTCTTAATGGCATAAGCAGCTGAGTTAAGTTTCCATGAGAGATATATAACGTACGCACGCGCACCCCACTGTAATTTTAAATCAAGTGTTATTCCTAGAAATAATGTAGATTCAGATGTTTCAAGTACATTATCATTTAGAGCTATACTAGGACCAAGGTTTCTGACATTAGGCAGAGCAAACTTAATACATTTTGTTTTTTTGGCGTTCAGTACTAGATTGTTTACATTAAACCATTTAGTTACTTGAATGAGCGCACTGTTTATTTCGTTAAAATGTTCCATATTTCTATCAACTTTAAATATCAAAGAAGTATCGTCAGCAAATAGTACAACGTCACAAATATTTTTCAAGTAAAAAGCTAAATCGTTTATGTAAACAAGAAACAGGAAAGACCCTAGGATGCTGCCTTGCGGCACTCCTAAATCAACAGGTAAGCCACTGGATTTTGAGCCGTTTATTTCAACGCATTGGATTCTGTCACTTAAGTATGACTTAATGACTTCCAATGCTTTAGTCTGTACGCGGTAATGTCTAAGTTTGCATAAGAGCGTTTCATGGCAGACACAATCAAATGCTTTCGAAAGGTCGCAAAACACACCAATAGCATTTTGGGTACTCTCCCATGCACTGAATATGTGCTTAAGTAACGCTACTCCTGCATCTGTTATCGAGTGACCCTTGGTAAAACCATATTGCTCACTATGAAGGAGGCCGTTTCGAATAAAATGTCTAAGTAATTCCTTGAGTTGTATATTTTCAAAAATCTTACTAAAGGCAGGTTATATCGATATTGGCCTATAATTGCTAGGATCAGTCTTACTGCTGGATTTGAAAAGAGATATTATCCTACTGTGTTTCATAAGATAGGGAAAAACACCTGATTCAATACACTTATTAAATAAGTTGCTTAAATAAGGAGCTACTACATCAATTATACTTTTCAGAACCTTAACAGAAATACCTTAGACTCTAGAGATTGAAAAGTACTTATAATGTCGGTAGAATTAATACAATGGAATTTAAATAAAACATCACATAGGCGGCGATAGCCCAGTGGTGTACGTAACGGACTGCCGAGACGATGGTCTCGGGTTCGATCCCCAGTTACCCCGGGCACACACCTATGACTTTTCGAAGTTATGTGTGTATTAAAATAAAAATATTAATTATCGCTCGCTTAAAAATGTGCCCGGTAGATGGCAATAGGCTCGCCCCCTATTACATTGGGACCGAAACATATCTGGCAAAGTGTGGGTGTGTAATGCACCTCTGCCTACCCCTTCGGGGATAAAAGGCGTGAAGATATGTTATGTTATGTTATGTGTCACATTTTCATACACTAGATTCTATTAGAATCTGCGACTATAGCTGATGATTTTAATTCTCTAGTTGTGTAATAATCGGTATGCTAGCAAAGAACTTATTAAATGTGTGTGTGACTTCTTTGTCGTTATGAATTAATTTGTCACTATCAAATAAACTAAAACTATTACCTCTTAGTGTTGTCTTACGTGTTGTTTCATTAATAGCTCGGCAGGTTGCCTTAATTTTATTCGAGGATTATTTAATTTTGTTCCTAACGAATAATGCCTTAGCTGTATTGCACACTCTTTTAAATATCTTGGAATAATTCCTAAGATACTCTTTGAAGTTCGAATCAGAATTGTAACTCTTCATACCGTAAAACTGGTACATCTTTGCTTTGCTTTTGTAAATACCTGCAGTAGGGCTACTGACTAAAAGCTCGAGATTCCTTAACTACTTTCTCTTTAGTGCTGTGATAATTCGAGTCATTATACATATATTGATAATTTTATGCCGACATTGTTAGAATATTGCAGTCAACAGCAGCAAAATCGCTTGATCGTAAACCTAAGGAATAATACTCTAAAATTGTCGGTTGGAGTTTTCACGTCGGAATTGCGCATGTTAGGGCTAGAGAAATGTTGTCTTTGTGGGTGTTGAATGGCCGGCCACGCTCGGAATGTCACTACGATAACATGACTGCCTCACGTAGAGAGTATAAGGTGGCGATTAAATACGTGCGTAAGAACCAAGACAAAGTTAAAATGGATATGTTGGCTCGTCATCGTACTAACTGTAATTTCGTTGAATTTTGGAAAGAGACAAATAGATTAGACCATCGCAACAGTGTGCCCGTGAGTGTAGAAGGATATTTAAAAAAAACATTTTAATGTTAATGATACCTGGTAGCGCCATCTACCTTCCTATCTATAACTAATCGCATCAACATCAATCGTTCCATGCTGTTCTAGTGCGAGCGATACCATATTTTCCGTCCCTGTCTCCCATTCCCGAAGGAGAGGCACTGCCTTTCGCGGATTGGTCGCCGCGAAACGTCGACGCCAGAGACAGTCCAGAACTTTCGAGAACATTCGATTCGCTATACGCGTCCGCTATACCGTATCACCGCGCCGCTCCCGCTATAGTTATTACCGCTTATAAAACCGCTCGCAAGTGGAAGTGACTGTGTAGTGAAGTGAAAACAAGCAGCTGTATCACGAAACCACCAGGAGACTGCCCTTCGGAAATGAAGAAGATTGCCGTATAAGGTAAGTGCCCTCCATCCTTGGAATATCCTATACCCACTCACAATCATCTCTCCCATTCCAATCCTACATCCTCTTCCCGTATCCAATCCTAGGTGACTAAAACCCGCTATCCTTTGAATACAGTCCATTCCATTAATCCTTCCCAAGTCGCCTAGAACCTACGGTTTCGGTGTATCGCCGAACCAATACCCACACCAATGTTAATCGTACCCTTCTAAGGATAAGAAACATCGTGTTTCTGAAACTCTCCACGTTACTATAACACCGAAACATATCGAACAATTCTGAGGAATATGAAGCCTGGTAAATCTTTGGGCCTCGATGGTCTTAGTATCATAATCATCATATCAGCCAAACGACGTCCACTGCTGGACATTGGCCTCCCCCAAGGTTCTCCACACAGACCGGTCTTGAGCCACCCGCATCCAACCGCCTCCCGCGATTTTGACAAGATCGTCGGTCCACCTTGCGGGGGGCCTACCTCTGCTGCGTCGTCCGGTACGTGGCCGCCACTCCAGAACCTTTCTGCCCCAACGACCATCGGTTCTACGAGCTATGTGCCCTGCCCACTGCCACTTCAGCTTGGCTATCCGGAGAGCTATGTCGGCGACTTTGGTTCTACTGCGGATCTCCTCATTTCTGATTCGATCTCGCAGGGAAACTCCAAGCATAGCTCTCTTCATCGCCCTCTGAGTGACCTTGAGCCTTCTGATAAGGCCCATAGTGAGCGACCACGTCTCTGATCCGTAAGTCATCACTGGCAACACACACTGGTCAAAGACTTTCGTCTTGAGACACTGCGGGATATCGGACGAGAAGATATGTCGTAGCTTCCCGAACGCTGCCCAACCGAGTTGGATTCGACGATTGACCTCCTTCTCGAAGTTGGACCTACCTAATTGGACTACTTGTCCCAGGTAGATATTATTGGGATATAATCCCAACGATAAATGCTAAATTGCTAAAATGTTAAATGAGTAGACAAGTACTTGATTCAAAGGTTTTATTGCTACTAAAATGTAAATGCTATTTTATGATTGAAGTATAATAAATGATTTGCTGACATATCGCACCTTTAGAATTGAAGTGGCTTAACTCAAAAATTTAGGAAAATGAGTTTAATACACCGAACGATTTGTAAACACGTATTCTATCGGTTTATTAAAATTAAACCGACGCTTTTGGGCCGGAAAAGGACAAACGTACTATTTCTGTCTCTTTTAAATCACGTCATACCCGCGCGCCCTTAGAATTAAAGAACCTGTTTCAGTGTTGCGACGATAGTGCTAAACGTTGTGTGTCGCGCGAGCGCTCCGTAAGCGACGTAAACCGTATTCCGCCGTTTTAATTCTAAACTTATGGTAAGCTATTTGATCAGTATTTAATTTTGTAATGACATTTTATTGGTTTAGGGCGTTTCAATACTAAATAAGATAATATTGTGGTGACGTATTTATACTGCCGTCATTTTTTTACTAAACATTGCATGAATTGTGGAGCCGAATTTTATATTATAGCATTACGTTACTAACAGATTTTGTGACTACGGAGACTTAAACGTAAATATGTTTATTCTTTAATTAATTCTACCCCGCTTTGAGAGTTTATAATTATATTGTCTTTTTATTTCAGATCTAGTTAGAGGTTAGAAGAAGAGCAGATCACATTTTTCAATTATTGAATATCCGTAATGAAAATACTAGCCTTGGTTGGTAACCTGTCTAGGAGAAGGAAAACGCCGAAATTTAACCAAACGTTTGGGGGTTGGGTCTCGTTAGCCTTGGTTGGCAACCTGTCTAAGAGAAGGAAAACTTCAAAATTAAACCAACTTTAAGGGAGCATACGAGACACAAAACCCCGATCTAAGGTGTGAAGTTGTGAACCGCCTCGTGCCGAGGGATTTGTGGCAATATGGCAAGATCGTAAACGGAGAGTGCATGTGTTGGTGGTCCACGGCACGGCTGTGATTCCACCATGAGGGACAGTCTAGATCCATAAATCTCGTGGGAACGCTATGGGAACAAAAACTACTTCTCCATATGGCGGCAACGCGGTTTGTCGTTCCCCGCGAGGGCGAAAAGCGGCCTACGGAAAGCCGTTTTGCAACGTTGAATGTTGGAGGAGGGATGGACGTTAAATTGGATGAAGTATATCAGATGATGGATGATAGAAAGATTGTTCTGTGTGTGAATGAAACAAAAAGGAAGGGTTGTGACACTACCAAGCACGGTGCATACACGGCGTATTGGTCTGGGGTAGACAGTACCACCAGAGCCTGCAAGGGAGTTGGTATAATACTGTCTGCGCGGATGAATGAGTGCGTAAAAGAGTTTGAATGTGTAATGCTAGGCTAATATGGATGAGAATGAAAGTAGAACCTACTCGTGTCCTTAGAGGTTTACGCCCCGGTCAATATAGTAAAGGGCATGTGACAACAAGAACAAGACGAAAGGCAGGAGTTTTAGGAGAGTTTAAGAGAGATTTTGAGGAACTGTAAGGATAACGAAAGACTAATCTTGTTAGGCGATTTCAATGGATGGGTTATGGGATAGCGAGATGGGTTTGAAAGGGTTTTAGGTGAATTCGGTGGTGAGAGCGTGAATGAAAATGGCAAAGTACTGCTCGAGGTTTGTTTGCAGTGGAGCCCTTGTGTGACAAGCACCATGTTTGATCACAAATGGGCTACATATGTGTACACGTGAGGTGAAAAATGTTAGAAGAAGTATGATTGATTTTGAAGTAGTAGATGAACGATTGAGAAAGAATGTGATAGATACGGGGGTGTACCGGGGGATTGGCATCCATACAGACCACTTTTTGGTGTTAAGCCGGATAAGTGGGCTCTTTAAACGATGGCGACACCGAAAATACAATCAAGAGAGTCTTGGAAAGAATAAAAGTTGAAAACCTACAAGAGAAAGATGTGAAAGATGAATATAAACGAAGATTGATAGCAAGATTTGAGAGGCTCGATTGCATCAATGATATGAAAGAATTATGGCAGTAGGAATATGTAGTGTGATCAAAAGAAAGAAAATACGAATGACTATGAATACATGGTGGGACAACGATGTGCAATCACCAGTGTCAGAGAAGAAGAAAGCTTGGTTAGATTGGTTGGCTGCTAGAGCAAATGAAAGAATGGGAAAAGCAACGAGTGAGGACATAGATGAAGCTAGAAAAGAGTTTGTTAGATCAAAAAAAATTGTGAAAGAGATGGTTAAAAAGAAGAAAGAGGAAAGAAATATGTTTTTTTTCGAGGAAGAACACACTCCTCGGAATACACATCGATCAGAGACATGAATGGGAAAATACTAAATGGTTTATCGTGTCTGATGAAGAGATGGAAAGAGTATTTTGAAGGATTATTTGAAAGAACGGCGATAGAGACACCCACTACTGAAATGTATGGTAATGACAGCAATGGTGAAAGCGATATTGACATGGATGAGATTTTGAAGGCACTGGGAAGTATGGAATTAGGTAAGGCTGCAGGATATGATAAGATTACAGTCAAAATGCTGAAGGCTGGATAGACACTGTCAAAAGCTTATTGTAATAAAATAGAGCTGGCAGAAAATAAAAAAAAGATTTGAATTACCCTATAGGAACTATCGTCCGTGTGGTGACGGATTAAGAATACGGATTGTCACTACCCCATATCATCCCATGGGTGTCGTAAGAGCCGACAGAGGGACCATATTATGCAGAGAACAGCACTGTAAGAGAAGGAAAACTTGATACAAACCCTATACCAACCCGTTTGGCCAGCATGGTATAGTAGGCTAATTCCTCCTTTCAAAGGAGAGGCCTAGTCCAGCAGTGGACTGTTAAAGGCTGATGATGATGATAATAGGAACTAAAGTAATTCCTAGTACATACGCCTGGTTTCATGACATGGTTTTGTAATTTGTTACTACCCATTATTCTATCTATTCTGTTATTTATTGTTATATATAGTTATTTATTTTGTAATAAGTATTAGTTAGGCTAAAATATATAATATTTTTTAGTAAAGATGATTACCTGATGTTGGTAGGTGTTGATTGTGGTGACTGTATAACGATGATGATGCAAAATATCAAAATAAACGATTATGAAAGCATGATATGTTTTTCACTTTCCTTTAATTTAGCAAATTATCAACAATTAAACTAGCATATTTCTCAATAAGGCATATTGTATAAAACACAACTTTAGAAATTAATCGCCCCTTTTTTAAATGGTCTGTTTTTTATTGGTGTTCTTTAGAAATAAATAGACTTTAAATAAAATAAGCCAAAAACAAATTATTAATTTTCGGTAAATAAGTGACACATTTTTTTTAAATAATTAATTAACCATATGTTTAATTAATTATAGCTATAATTTAGCAAATAATCTTTAAAACAATTCCTACTCTAAGGTTTAAAAGTAAAATGATGACATCAAATTGGTTTCTGCAAGTATTATAATCCAATAACTAAAAAACGACCAATTCTTTGAATACATTTTTGGCGTTTACCAAAAATTACGAATTTCGAATTAGGTCAGTACAATTCTAAAGGTGCGATATCATAAATGTAAAAGTGTGACGCATGTGCAAGGGTCAATGTACAGCGTAGCTTGTACATATTGCCCACGCAGAAAGGATAACAATGATAAGAAACTAATGATAACAATCTAGTAATTAAAAATGTAAATAATAAATTCAAAATGCTATGAAATAAATATTGTCCTTAAGTCGAAATGCTTGACACTACACTCCACGCACTGTAATTTTCAGTTTGCTATGTCGCGTAAGTACACGTGCACTGGATAGTTCCGAACGTTGCGCGCACTCGAGTCACTTGCGGATAATTAAACTATTGTTTATAATCAAACTACGCTAGTCAAAATCTCCCGTGTAAATAGACCGTTTTTGAGGAATAGGCGACGTAGCCATATCCTGCGTACTATTCAAGCTATACGTGCTAGCCACGACGGCGACGTTCACTTCACTAGGCTGACGGTCAGCCGTACTCTGCTTTCGCGAAAACTTCACTGTAGGCACTTTCGTCTGATTTGGGTCTCTAGGGGAGGCTCCTCTCCTTCTCCACAGGAACACTGCTGCTACGGTTACGGCTGCTCCTAACAAGCCATAGCAAATGACGTATTGGTGATCGTCGTGCGTCGATATGTTAAAATCTAAAGAATTCGGTGCATTTGCCGAAGCCGTTTTCAATTGGCTGATCTGATTTTCGATGTCTCCATCGTCATTAGTTGTCGTGTCTACTGGCTCGGTATAGTGTGATAGTGATATATTAACCAAGTGATTGAGCTCGGTTATCTGTGGTATGTCTATTTCAGGATCAGCTTTGATAGCGTTTTCAGAGCGAGAGCGTGAGTATAAAGCGAAATTTTTTCCCTTAATAATGCATTTAGGCTGCAAACTTATGACTCCGGCTGCGGAGACTTGTTTGTATGTAATCTGCTCTTGGCAAATTATTCGAATAGCATAACTATTGCAACAAAAATAGAAATATTTGAATGGATCATTCAATTTTATCCACTTATCTAAACATTGAGACTTATTGATGACACATTGATTTGTTGTTTGATTGATTTTGCAAAATTTCTCGTCTATTGGTAAGTAATTAAGTGGTTTATCAATTGCACATAAATAGGAAGTTTCGTGACGTAGGCAAAACTGTAACTCCATAAATGATACTGTGAGGTAAGTATCCTTTTGTAAATTGATGGCTATATACTCTGACACTGGGGTTACACTGAGCTTAGCTTTACCGACTTGATGAGGTACTGACAAGATTTTGTAAAGCTTGTAGTTGTCTCTACTCGATAATGGAAATGTGATTTCGAAAATGACGTAGTCTTTCATTACTCTTGCTTTCACTCTCAGCATACTGTATACTGACTTGAGATCCGACTGTATGTTGTTGATCGGCAAAGTAATGTCTTTTGTTAGCTGCCCCGAGATGAACTGTAACTCATTCGTAAGTTGATCAGGTGTCAGTAAATGTGAATTGAACTTGCCGTGAGATATGTCAGTAATGGTGTCTAGTAATGTATCTTGAATAGTTTTTATGTTTTGAAATAGATTTATTGTTGTTATTGCTATTACTGTCCGTGTGGTGACGGATTAAGAATACGGAATGTCACCACCCCATATCATCCCATGGGTGTCGTAAGAGCCGACAGAGGGAACATATTATGCGGAGAACAGCACTGTAAGAGAAGGAAAACTTGATACAAACCCTATACCAACCCGTTTGGCCAGCGTGGTATAGTAGGCCAATTCCTCCTTACAAAGGAGAGGCCTAGTCCAGCAGTGGACTGTTAAAGGCTGAAGATGAGATTGCTATTAAAGTAAAATCTTGTAATTCGTTCAAACTCTCTATATTTTGTTTTACGATGTAGGTTGCTTGCTCTAATTCATTGAGATGTTTATTAATCGCCTTGTGTTGAACTTGTATGTTTTGCTCCGTACGTTTCAGAATATTATACTCCGATTCAACGACCGACGTTTGGTTCTTGATTAAGCTGGCCAGATAGTTGTCATTTTGTTTTAGGTGTTGTATGTCTTGCCTGTATTTTTCTGCGAAGCTTTCGTCTAGAACTCCGAATAAAGTGTTTGCAACATAGCCCACTCCATTGATAAGACCGCGTCGCTGTCTAGGATAGGCGTCAAAATGCTGATTCAATAGCAACTTGTTATAATGCTGTATTTCGGAGTACTCATGTTGCAATTGCGATATAATCATTTTACAACGACCTTTGTCTGGTAGCTGACCACATGATTTTTCTAAATAATTTACAAATTTTGTCGCCGCTGTCATGCCATCCCAGTAAGGAGACATATTATAGTAAACGATGAGAGTCCATTTGTCTCGTATCAACTGTAGGTTATCGACTGGATCAAAATATAAGGACATGTTGTTGGGTAATGCTGAAATGCTAATTGTTGCTTGTGATGTTGTTGCTAAAGACAAGAAAAAAAATAGAGTGAACGCTATTGAAGCAAATATCGATCTTGGGTTTTTCGACAACCTTGTGGGCTTTGCTGCCGAATTAATAGTCTTTGACTCAGGCTCGTCGTTGTTACCGGGTGGAATTGGTAATATAGCCAACTTGACAATTGGTCTCTTGATGATACCATTTCTTGTTTTTAATGATACAACTCTAACAAGTCCATCCTGACCAGGGTGAAGTTCGACCACTCTACCCATCATCCATTTGCCTGGAGGTAGATTATCGTCGTGTACTGTTACTAACTGACCGACTTTGATGTTGTCTTGAATTTTAACCCACTTAGACCGCGTTGATAACAGAGTAAGGTATTCTGATTTCCATTTGTGCCATATGTCCTGTGAAATTTTAGCTGTTAGAGTCCACCTGGTGCGTGCATCGTGTTCTGTTTCAATGATTGTTGTTCCCGGCCTTCCTTGCAGAAAATGAGCAGGAGTAAGGACATCCAAGTCGTCGATGTCTTCTGATAACGCACACAGAGGTCTGGAGTTTAAGCATGACTCCACTTGTGCTAAGATTGTGGCGTATTCCTCAAAAGTAAGCTTTTGCTCGCCAACTACTCTTCTGAGGTGATGTTTCAAGCTTCTTACGGCTCTTTCCCACAACCCGCCGGCGCTTGGCCACGATGGTGCATTAAAGTGCCATTGTATGTTAAGGTCTGTCAACTCCGTGAATACCTTGTCGTCAAACATACGTTGTAAATCTAGAAACTGTTCCTGTAATATCCGGTTAGCCCCTACGAAGTTAGTTCCGTTGTCACTGTATATATGACGCGGAGCTCCCCGTCTTGCTGCCATCCGACGTAGCGTGGCTAGAAACGCTGAACTGCTCAAGTCCGACACCAGTTCTAAATGTATAGCTCTGGTCACCATGCATACAAATAACGCGATGTAGCCCTTCGTTGTCCTTACGCCACGTCCTTTGTTGCTTTTCACTTCCACGTATCCTGTTTAATCTACACCGGTGTGGTAAAATGGCGGAGTAGGATTGCTCCTTGCTTCTGGTAAATCCGACATTAACTGTTGCTGCAATTTAGGTTTATGTTTTCTGCATATTACGCAATTTCGAAGCATCTTTTTCACCGCATTGTTACCACCGACTATCCAATATTTCTGCCTGATGTTTGCTAAAGTTAAGCGAGGTCCTCCGTGGTAGGTTAATTGATGCGCTTGGTCTATGATTAGGGTTGTTAAACGGCTGCTATGTGGTATAATGGCTGGGTGTTTCATCTCCATGCACATAGTTGCTTTACCCAAACGTCCACCTACACGTATGACACCCTCTCGATCGATAAATGGATATAATTTTAGTAAATTACTCTTGCTGTATAATTTACCATGCCTTTTAAGATGTTCGTAGTCATTATAAAACATAGTTCTTTGTATATGTTTAATCAATAACAACTTGGCGTTATGTAATTCACGTAAGGTGATATATGAAGGCAATGTCCTGTGTTTCGCCGACGCTGCATTCTTCGTGAATCGTATTGTTTTAATTGTTCGTAATAACCATGCTATAATCTTGGTGACTTTCGTTAAGGAACTGTACTTTTCTAGCAGTTTCATGATAATGCTCTCGGTATCAGGCTTCTGAGTGATAGCGGCTGATTGTTGACCTTGACTGCATTTCACTTTCAATTCTTGATCTGTAGTGAAACCCGTTTGCTTTGATAACGCCAACCTCTCATCGAACGAATTCAGTGATTTAGGTCCGTTCCACCACAAGGGATGATTCTTTAATTCAGAGGCCATGATGTCTCTACTTGCTGCATCTGCTGGATTATCTTCTGATTTTATATACAACCAGCAGCTCGGTTTTATGATCTCAGTAATGCTTCTAGTTCTATTTGCTACGAACGGTTCCCAGCGTCCTGGATCGCCTTGCAGCCATCCCAAGACAACCATGGAATCTGACCAACCAAACACGCGTATCTCATGTTCACCTAAACAGCTGATGGCTTTCTTCATAAGCCTGCTTAGCAAATGTGCACCTGATAATTCCAATCTCGGCAGAGATATTGATTTCGCAATCGGTACTAACCGAGATTTGGCGACAAGTAAAATTACGGATGTTTCATTTTGCCTTTTGATACGCGCGTAAATAACTGCAGCGTACGCTTTTGTCGAAGCGTCGCAGTAGCCGTGCAATTCGATGACATCATTAGGTTGATAACCGATCCACCGCGGTATAGTGCATTGGTTAATGTGTGGCATGTTTGTTCGTACCGTGATCCATTCCTGGCTGATGTTGTTTGGTACTTCTTGATCCCAGCTTAAATTATCTAACCATAATTTCTGGAATAGTAGTTTGAGTTTGGTTGATACCGGCGTTAGCCATCCCAAAGGATCAAACAATCTTGATATCTCACCCAAAAGTATCCTTTTTGTGAGCTTCGGATGTTGCTTTTCCAATTGATATTTAAAATGGAATTCATCGTTTACAGAATTCCAACATAAACCAAGTGTTTTCGATGTATTTTCGGTTTTAAAGTTGAAATTAACGTTACCATGGTCATGGCTCATGTTATGTTTGACCGTCATTAGCAGTTCTGGATGATTCGCCGACCATTTCCTTAAATTGAACCCAGCTGATTGTAATAGCTTAATTAAATCAGATATAAGTAATTTACCGCTTGGAATACAATGAGAGCCATCTATATAGTCATCTACGAAGAAGGATTCGGTCAAGGCCTTGGAGGCTTGCGGATAGTGATGTTTTTCATCTATTGCTAACTGCCGCAAGGTCATTAGTGCCAGAAAAGGTGCTGGCCGCGATCCATATGTGACGCAAGCTAGCTTATATGATTTAATGGGTTCATTTGGAGAGTCTCGCCACACAATCTGTTGATACTGCTGATCTGTTTCGTTGACCAAATTTGTCTATACATTTTTTCAATATCTGCTGTAAATGCATAGCGATATTGACGCCATTTGATAATTAGTTCCAGCAGATCTTGTTGCAAATTAGGTCCCTTAAACATTAGGTTATTGATACTGTACCCGCTAGACGTTCTGGCAGAAGCATTGAATACAACACGAAGTTTCGTTGTCGCTGACTCGGCGCGTTGTACGGCGTGGTGCGGTAGGTAACAGGATCTTGTTTCATTATTATTGTTTTGATTGTGAACCATATGACCTAAAGCTAGATATTCACGCATAAATGATTTATACTGCTCTGCTAATTCGGGTTGTTTTCCTTTCCAAACTTTGAAGCTGTGCTATTGCCAATCCTTTAGACGATCCTAACTTCTCGTTGATGTTTGATTTGAGAGGCAGTCTCACTTCATACCGTCCATCGGCACGTCGTTTCGTGGTTGCTAAATAATAGTCAACACATTCTTGATCTTCAGATGACATGTTTGAATCCTCGGTAATGATTTCGAGAATGATCTGCTATTGTTGTTGCTATGCTGATTATCGTAGCGGCTGTGGGCTTTCATACCTATTTGCTTGTTGATGTTAGGGGTCGTTTTTTGTGTAGAATTTTCCTGTTTCCTACGCGACGACTCTAAACTCGTGAATTTCATTTCTATGAAATCGAGAAATTCCTGTAATACGGGTAGCTCCCTGGCGTTCTTCAAAGACTGCACATAGTCCCCGTATATTTCTCCATCCAATTTTTGCGCCAGTAAATGCACCAAAAGAGGATCCCACGTAGTGACGTCAACACCTAGATTCCTAATGGCGTGAATGCTTTCGAGGGTTACATCATGAAGCTTCTTGATTTGAATTGATGATTGTTGTTGCATGCTAGGTAATCCTAACAAATTATTGATAATGGATGTAAAAATAAGCTTTTTATTGTTGTAGCGGTGATTCAAAAGCTCCCAACAAGTGTTATAGTTTTCCGAGCTTATCGGAAGATGCTGTATGATTTTTTCTGCTTCGCCACGTAACTTCCCTTTCAGAAATTGCATCTTTTGTGCATTTGATAGGGAAACATTGCTATATATGGTCTCATTGAATAAATTCTTGAATGAGTACCACTGCTGATATTTGCCTGTAAATACTGGGATATCCATCTGCGGAGTACTCTGCTCTCTGTGCGACGTTGCCCAGAGCTTCATGCTAATAGCTCTTTTCATGCACATATATGCTTTTTCATTTTCATTGTAGATCAGGTCATATCTTTTATCTACACCGCACATTTCCCCATCGATCTCCCAGTGAAGTCCATCGACCTGTTTCCATTTCGAATTCAACGTTTTCAGAGCGTCTTCCAGCTCCCATTTTTCATCGATGGATTCCAGCGTGATGTTACTCATGGCTCTTTGCAAAGCCTTTATGTTCGCTGCTTGTTTTCGTAACATGTCATCAAGCTTGCTGGTGGACTCGCGTGACATCATCACTTGTCTTGGGCTTGGGCCCGCCTTCTCCTGATCATGCTCTTCAGCTTGATAAAGTTTAGTTGGTGATATGTTGATATTTTGGGATAGAGGAACCTTTTTTGCTGCTAATGTTATGCTTTGCTCAGTTATTAACGCCTTAATGCTATTATAAAGTTCGCTAGTTTTCTCATGCTCATTATTCTTAAAATAATTATGCTCCTTGTTCCCATACGCACAGATACGCTTATGGTTGTTCTCATATTCTACCCAATAGCCATCGATTAATTCCAAACGACGTTTGAAATAATCTTCCGACTTCCTATCCACACTATCCTTTTTCAGGTTAATCTGTAATTTTTTCATCGCATCGCTAATCTCAACTTGGGAATCGTAAAGAGCCTCCATAATGCTAACTGATATATTTGCTTATGACAAGTAAAAAGGAAAGATCTTACTTGAATTCCCCGTAGCTTACGATTCTGCTGCTATGCCAGGACAGCTGCTGATGCTGGCTCCTTGTTGACGGCAAAGGCTTGCTGCTGACGTCTTGATTATTGCTTCGTTGAGAACTGTTGTCCTCACAGTGCTAGTTCGGTGCCCGCGCGCTCTCACAAGTTTCGGTGTAAGCTAACACTAGTCGACTCCTTCCGGATGGAGGACTTTAAAAACTCGCGAGGTCCCGCACGGTAGCTCGAAGGACCGTATATTGGGATAGAATCCCAACGATAAATGCTAAATTGCTAAAATGTTAAATGAGTAGACAAGTACTTGATTCAAAGGTTTTATTGCTACTAAAATGTAAATGCTATTTTATGATTGAAGTATAATAAATGATTCGCTGACATAACATGAATGTAAAAGTGTGACGCATGTGCAAGGGTCAATGTACAGCGTAGCTTGTACAGATATACTTGTCGACAACTTCGAGCTTAGAGTTCCCAACCTGAATAGGAGCAGGTACAACATGGAAGTTCGACATGATTTTCGTCTTGTCCATGTTCATCTTAAGACCTACTTGTTGGGAGACTCTACAGAGGCCATCGAGCATTGTGCCTAGGTCTTCCATGGTCTCAGCCATGAATACGATATCGTCTGCGAATCGAAGGTGAGTATGTACTCGCCGTTGATGTTGATGCATTGCGAGTCCATTCCAGTCCAAAAGCTTGAAAACATCCTCCAGCGCAGTGGTAAACAGTTTCGGGGATATGACATCCCCCTGTCTCACCCCTTGCTGGAATTGAATAGGTTCTGGAGATGGTCTTAGTTATACTAAGCTCTTAGCAAACTATAGATGTTCTATAGAACATCTATAGTTTGCTAGACAATACATTTGTAGAGTTTTAGCGCAGCTCTTTAATTTATGTATGAGACATTGCTATTTGCCTAAAGATTTAATTTATGCCTTGGTCGTACCTATTACTAAAAACAAAACCGGTGATATTTCGAGCGTGTGGAACTATAGACCTATTTTGCTGGCAACGATTATAGCCAAGGTACTAGAACGAGTATTGCATCATCATCCTCTTAGCGTTATCTCACTTTCAATCTGGGGTCCGCTTTCTAGTCTAACCGGATTTGGCTGAATATTAGCTTTTCCACAGAGCGATAGCCTGTCTGACCTCCGCAACCCGAGAAATACCGATGTTTCATGGTTTAGACTAGTGTCAGTTTATTTAGAAGGTACTGACGCCCTGTAACGATAGTCAAAGATCTTCATGACAACCGGGACCGACGGCTTGACGTGCTCTCCGAGGCACGGGACAAGCGATAATTAACTATTCAATACGCACATAACACACGGTCCGTGTGGTGACGGATTAAAAATACAGAATGTCACTACCCCATATCATCCCATGGGTGTCGTAAGAGCCGACAGAGGGAGCATATTATGCAGAGAACAGCACGATAAGAGAAGGAAAACTTGATACAAACCCTATACCTACCCGTTTGGCCAGCGTGATATAGTAGGCCAATTCCTCCTTTCAAAGGAGAGGCCTAGTCCAGCAGTGGACTGTTAAAGGCTGATTATGAACGCACATAACTCCGAAAAGTCATTGGTATGCGCCGTGGATTCGGACCCGATACTCTCTGCATGGCAGTCTGTTGGTATATGGCCCACTCGGCTATCGCTGCCTGTAGAATGAATACTTCATAAACAGTTTAAATCGATTGAAATTGATAACGGTCAGTTCGGCTTTCGAAATCTCTCTACAGATATGGCGATATTATCTCTTAAAGAAATCGTAAAAAAAACTACCTACACCAATAATAAAACAACGGTATATGCCTGTTTTCTGGACCTGAGTCGTGCGTTTGACACACTCAATCATCGCTTACTTTGGACGAAAATGCAAGCCTCTGAGTTGCCAGCCGAGGTAGTAGACCTTCTATTATACTGGTATGGTAATCAGACTAATAGCGTCAGGTTAGACTCTGAAGTCTCTGATAAATATCGACTCTCCTGTGGAGTGAGACAAGGGAAGGGGGTAACTTCTCCAGATCTATTTAATTTATATGTGACTTGATCGTGGAGCTGAGTAGCACCCCGGTCGGTCGGTCTCAAGTTGGAAGGGAGATACGTTAATAATCTTAGCTAACGATATGGTGCTTCACAGCCCTAATATTATAGGCCTACGGACACTACTAGAAATTTGCGAACGATAAGTGCACACGCATGAACTAGTATATAAGTTAGTCTGACTGCGCTCTAAGGCGGACGTGTGTCGCAAATTTTATATTATTGTTTCGCGCGGCGCGAGCCGAAACTCGCAATTTTTATCGCCATGAGTGATACACTTGTGGTGAACGAGCTGCTGGCGTTCCTGCAGCAGAAGCTGTCGTGGATGAAGTGTTGGCTATCCAGATCTGTGCAACGAATTTCAGCGAGGATAAATAATTGTATACAGGTCGCTAAAGAAATGTGACCAGATAGTGTCCCGCAGGCGTGACGGGACAAAGAAAAGCCTACAAGACATCATCACGCTGCTCAAAGAAACCGATCCTGACAACGTGCCGTCGTTTGTGGCGAGAGACTTAAACAAGTTACCTCCTGTCACTTTCGACCACGTCGATGTCACAAGCCTTTTGAAGGACATTTTTTTTATTTTTTATTTATAGTCTCACGCCTGTATCCCCGAACGGGTAGGCAGAGGTGTAATATTACACCCACATTTCGCCATGATTTTTTTAGGTCCCACGTAATAGGGGGCGAGCCTTTTGCCGTACCGGGCACATTCCACCAGACTCGGTGCTGCTACTGAGAATTTCCTAATGGAAAATCCCAATAACACTTTGCCCGACCCGGGAATCGAACCCGAGACCTCCGAATCCCACGCGCACATTTATGCTGCGAGACCAACGAGGCAGTCTTGAAAGACATAGTTTTTCTTAAGGCAAGTTTAGCGGATGTACACAAGAAGTTGAAGACATCTGAAGATACCGTCGCACTCTTGCGCACGGAGTTAGACGACTTACGTAAGGCTGTCGATTTAAGTGGGTCACCGGCGCGTAGTAACATCAACACGCGCCGAGGTGCATGCGTCAATACATCGGTTGCAAGCTTCGCGTCAGCAGTTCTGTCGCCGCGTAATATTGTGACTGCTGAGGGTGCTACACAAGCGCCCCGCAGCCCTGGCCCCGTCCCCGCGACTTCTTCATGTGTCGCCGCAGGACCTAAATCAATAAAGGCTCAACAGGAAACTGCGAGTTCCCCTGTACCTAAGAAGTCCAACCCGGAAAAGGCGACAAAACAGGCTGACGTAGCACATGATGGTTTTGTGACGGTGCAGAGGAGGAAGGGTCGTCAGAAGACCGTCAAGAACTGTTGCGGCACGGCTCCTGTGGAGCCTGGGGCAACCCTGCGCGCTGCCGCACCGAACACACCCATGTACATCTCTCGCCTGCACTACACCACTAAGGCGAAGGACATCGCGGAGTACGTGCGTCAAAAGTCGAACTACATGCCGAGAGTACAGCTGTTGGAGGCGCGACGCAACGTCAACTTCAAGGCGTTTGTGGTGCGGATCCCGACGTGTTTTCTGCCTGTTGTTATGAAGGAGGACTTTTGGCCGAAAGGTGTGATGTTCCGTCGCTTCCGCGGACAAGTGCCACAAGAACGCACAACAATATCGTGGCCGTAAGTGAAGCAATATTAACATAGTATATAAGTATATTTACTAACAAAAATTGTATATTGTATGTATGTTAGTATGTAAGGTATGTATCTTAAGAAAAATATGTATGTCAACTCATTGTCTAGTACCCATAGCACAAACTCTGCTTAGTTTGGGACTAGATGGTGATGCGTGTATTATATATGTATTGTGACCGTACTTATTCAAATAAATTAAAATTGAATTGAAAATTGAATTGAATGCGAAAAAATAGAGATGATGATTTTAGAGCTGGAAAGGGACCCCAAAATGTTCGTGAGTTACGTCCCAATGGGCATTTGATAAAAACTGTTGATACTCGTAGTTTCAGGCACCAAGGCAACGTTGTTACTTCTAGATTGAATGATGACGACGATATTCAAAGACAGAGACGTTCTCTGTATGTTGTAGGTAACATGATTGCTAGAAAATTTTCTAAGGTGGCATCTGATGTGAATATAGTCTAGTAGGTATATAATACAAAAAAATTCATGCCTAGCCTCGTATTGACCCATCAAACGCAAAATTGTAATAAAAAATTTGCATTTTCTCTATAATTCTGTAAAATATGGCAATCTGACTAGTCTGCGGTGATCAAACGGCAGTCGCATTGCAAAAAAGATTTTTATCTGGTTCGTAACCGGACCCAGAGCTGCTAAGCGTCTTAGATGGGAAAACACTGGACACTATGATGAATATTATATGCTAAAAAATACTGACCTTTTATACAGAATTAATGAAGTAAACCTGCGTTGAAAAATAACCTTTATAGTTTTTGTACTTCTAACAACTGAGACGGCGTGTTCTCCGGTAGGTTGTCTGGGTTCAATAGAAACACTGCTAGAAGGAACAGGTTTTTTATTATGTCTCACATACTGTATGACCGACTAGGTGTAAGCAATGGCCTGAAGGCTGGAGTGTAGACTCCTGCTACTCTCCGACGCTCTCAGGGTAGACTGCTCGTAGGGTCGCCGGTGAGCTGGCCGATGTGAACGCTGTGTAGGCAGCTCGGTGGTCGAGGTGGAGGCTGAGCGGTAAGGCTCAGGCGTAGGCCGGCGCAGTCCAGCGCCAGTAGCCTAGCTGTAGGAAGCTCGCAGACAGGAGCCTATGCGTAGGCACATAGTCAACACTAATGGCATCCAACGAACTCCAACAAGACTAGATCTTATATCACGCTATCAGAGTTCTCGTACTCTGTTAGGGTCCTGGTGGAAGTAAATAAGTGGACTGTATTTTGCTTGCTGGTTTAATCGCCGTTTTAGAAGGAATTACAAATTTTGGAATAATAAAATAAGATTTGTTCTAAAAATATGGTTGACCGTCCGCTATAGAAGGTTTGTGAGCGAGTACTTCGTTCGTGCGCCGCTCCTTGTATTGTGGTGGGCCGGGCTCGCGCGCCGGCGGCGTCCGCGCATCTCAATGCTGCGTGTAACGAGTCGCAACATAATCTATGTAATTACTATAAAGTTCTCGGCGACCGTGGACGAGGCACGTTCACCTATCCTGATCAGAATATCTTCTCTCTACTTGAAACACAACAACTAACCCCTCAAAGTACCATTGGTGCAGTTTTCAACGGTATTTTCTTAAGTCAGTATTGTGCCTATTTCTCGTGTCTTAAACACGTCTTAAACGACTTATAAGCATATTTTTTATGGCCGGTGAATTCAAGCCATATCACATAGTTTTAATGGTATTATGAATTATCAGATAAGAATCTATCCTTATACTTCTATAATAATATGTAGGTATTAATATAGATGTATATCGTAGATATGTAGTATTGTATACATGACAGTAATCATATTGTAGGCTTACCAGTTATAAAATTATATTGTAGCTGATACACCTGCGCCACCCAATTCCCTCCTACCAAAGATATTTCCATTCAAAGGTTGCTTTGTACAAATATTTTTTATGGAAAAGGTCACCCTTTGAACGTTACTTTTATTATAAGATTGCTCAAATGGGTTGTAACGGGTTCTGGTAGTAAAAACGCAGTAGAGGTTTTAGATGCGTTTATTGCAGAGTATCGTCTCACTTCCCTTGCCACGAGTATGACCGACCAACAACACGACACTGGCCTGAACACTAAGGGCTGTAGTCTCCCACGCTGTTCCCTCCGGTAGTGTGTAGGCAGGCTGCTCGAAGGCTGTGCGTAGCGGTACAGGCCCTCGCTGACGTTGGCTCAGCTGGCAGACGCCGGCGGTGTGAGTACGATGAGCAGGGCAGGCCAGACTCTTCGCCAGAGGTGAAGCCGAAGGCGATGCAGGAAAGTGTAGCGGTCTAGGAGCGTAGCCGGAGTCTTAACGTGAACCTGGAACCCGTACCTGGGACCAGGATACACGTAAATACGACGTAGGGTCAGTAGGTACGCTTAGTTATAGTAGAAGCGACGTTAGAGTAGCGGTGCCGGCCTCTCTGTCGGCCCCTTTATATACCGGGCCCTCCATCAGGCTGAGAGTCCGTTTATGACCATATTTGGTCAGGCTTTGCGAGTGCGGACGATGGCTTTCTCTGATTGGCCGAGCGTATGGGCGGTACTGTGACGCAACGCGGTAAGTACCGGACATACGTTACAATACCGCCCGCCTTAGGAGAGGATTTTACGTGGCTAACAAGGAAAATCCGACTAGCTACGTTAGGTCTATGAGTCCGCTACTGTCCAAGCTAAGACGGCATATAGAGAGAAGGAAGGGAAAGTCTTCTACGGTTTGTAACAAATAGTTAGGCACCATAGTGTATAAGTTTTAGGTCCTTAATGTGCCAAAACCCAATAGAATTTCCAGACGCGTCCGACAACTCGTAAACGAGAGGCGACTTTTTATTAATCACTGTGCACTTCACGAATTTAGGGGCTAGTTTCTTACAGAAGGACTTATCCTTGTCGCTCTGATAAAAAGTCCGTTTCCACACAGTGTCTCCCACATTAAACTCAGCTGGTTTACGGCGTAAATTATACGTTTGGGAATTCCTAGCATGAGCTTGAATGAGGAGTGCCTGAACTTTGTCAAATATGCCTGATAAGTGACCTATGTTTTCTGCGTAATCGTCCCTAGGTATGTATACTATATCATCAGCGTCTGTGTCGACATAGTGTGAGCCGCATGGAACTAGTTCACGTCCATAGACTAAAAAACTAGGTGTATAGCCCGTGACTTCATTAACTGCAGTATTTAATGCAAACTGCACCTTAGGTACGAGAGTGTCCCATAATCTCTGGTCATTTCCTACAAACGCCGCTAAGGTAGAACCAATGGTTTTATTATAGCGTTCGACCGTATTGACATGTGGGGAATATTTAGGAGTATAATGAAGATTAGGGATTTTGTACTTCCGCAACATAGCTTTTAAAGTAGCACTGACAAACTGTTTACCATTGTCCAATATAATTGTAGATGGTATACCATGAACTAAAAATATTTTTTCTTCCAAAATATTAGTTATTATTTCAGCAGTTGCGCGCCTGATAGGAAAAAGAGTATCGTCTCACTTCCCTTGCCACGAGTATGACCGACCAACAACACGACACTGGCCTGAACACTAAGGGCTGTAGTCTCCCACGCTGTTCCCTCCGGTAGTGTGTAGACAGGCTGCTCGAAGGCTGTGCGTAGCGGTACAGGCCCTCACTGACGTTGGCTCAGCTGGCAGACGCCGGCGGTGTGAGTACGATGAGCAGGGCAGGCCAGACTCTTCGCCAGAGGTGAAGCCGAAGGCGATGCAGGAAAGTGTAGCGGTCTAGGAGCGTAGCCGGAGTCTTAACGTGAACCTGGAACCCGTAGCTGGGACCAGGATACACGTAAATACGACGTAGGGTCAGTAGGTACGCTTAGTTATAGTAGAAGCGACGTTAGAGTAGCGGTGCCGGCCTCTCTGTCGGCCCCTTTATATACCGGGCCCTCCATCAGGCTGAGAGTCCGTTTATGACCATATTTGGTCAGGCTTTGCGAGTGCGGACGATGGCTTTCTCTGATTGGCCGAGCGTATGGGCGGTACTGTGACGCAACGCGGTAAGTACCGGACATACGTTACAGGGTGTACAATAAAATATATATAAAAAAATCGAGACTTACCTAAGGTGTCGCTCATCCTCCTCCTAGAGTTATTGCAGTTGCAACGTGGGGTTCGCTCACAAGTCTAACCGAGTTTGACTGGATTATAACTTTTCCACATTACGCCTGCCTGTCTGAACTACGCAACCCTAAGGGATTGCGATATTTTGTGATTTATTACTTACATAAGGTGTCTCTGATGTTTAATGAATTCCACTTCATTATCGTATTGTACGTAGTCGCATCGTTGATAACAATTACTGTCAGAAATAATCTCTTTTATATCCAATTGTACCATCGCTGAAAACAAAAACATATATCACTAATATACATATAGTATACATATCAGACCGACCTTGTGTTACGATCAACAAATATCTAACAAACATTTCAATGTAAACTATGTTTACGAATAAAATTGTGCGTATAATTTTATGGTTTGCGGATTCGAAAATAAAGAGTTTAACGGACGTTGCTAGGCGCCTTTTAGTTTTAGCTACAATTAATTTGATTAAGGTATAATAAACGGTATACAAATTAGTTTTTCGCAGTTTGTGGCGAGTGGTGTAGTGGTTTTGGAGGACACCTCGCCGTTTAATACACGATACTCACACGAGACAACAAATTGTATTCACGAATGGTTGATACTGGGTGTTCTTTATATCACTTTTTGGTTGGATTATCTTGTCCTAGACCATGTTATGTTTAAAAAATGAAAAGGCAGTAGAACACAAAGTAATCTATTTATGTCTACTATTTAAATACTTGCTCTTTTGACAAGATATTTTATTATTCTAATCAGTTTTCCTAATCTCTTGTGTAACTTTGCTACAAAACTTACCGACTAAATTCTTTAGTCTCGGGGTAAGGAGAAATTACCTTATTAACTAGATAATTAACGTTACCTAGATAATATCGCAGGCTTTAGAAGCCCAAAGGAACTAAATTGTGTAAAGATTCTATCGTCAAAGAAAACGCTAGGCAACTTAGACGTAATTTAATCCATAACAGCGTAAACGAATATACGAAAAATATTTGATTTGTTTATACCAATGTAAACCCATTTTTAAGTTGCTTAACTCAAATACCTAGAACAATTGCCATGTTAAAGGAATACCTTTTACAAACCCAGACATTTATAACTAAATAATAGAAAATCCTTGAATTCTTTCTTAAAAAGGCGTCCACAACTTACTATAATATACAATGGTAATCGCAAACATGGTACTTAAGCTAAACCTTTTGTGTGCAGCGTACGCACTCGGTTTAGGCTTTAGGCTATAGTCTACAACGCTAGTAGAGTGCGGGTTGGCAGGCTTTACCTATCTTTACAGAACTTTTTGAAGCATCATAAAGTTTTTCCTTCTTTTACCAAAATTTTGTAAGTAGATAACAAAATAATGTATTCTACGTAGAAAAAGTTGCTAGTAGTTGAAATTCTTGTGATTGATTTGGTTCCTGTAGAGTCAATCATTTGTTCTGAACAGCACGATGATTGACGAGGGTCTTATTACTGGAAGGATGGAGTCAATTTCGGTTCAACCCGAACTCACGCTAAATTTATTTTTGATACATGTGGTTCTAAATATATCCATATACATAACAATATGATTGATATGCAGGAAACTATATGTGATTTTCAATTTGATAAGTTTCACGGTTAAATCATGAACTCAACAAATTTACCTATCCATTAATTAAAATTTACATTGAACATAGGCCAAATTGTGAGCTACAGTTAAAACCGAATGCATTGATCGATGATTTGTCATGGAACTGCAATGTTGATAATACAGAACACTATATGCCACATGAAGGTGATAGCCGATGAAAAACTCACAAGATAACTATGAAACTCTGCAATGTTGATAATCTTGAATTGATGCAAGTCGATGAAAAGATTCATAAGAAAACTTCGTTACAAAAGAAAAGTTTATAATGGTGATCGTTGTGAATATATAAATCCTAAACTTTTTCACCAATTTAAAAGTATCTAAGACTTTATTTTGGACGAATTACCGCTCGCGGATTTGCCTAAGTTGTATGTTGATTAAAGTTTAATGAGGTCTGCAGATAAAGAGTGGCTGGATATAAGATCTCGTAATTGAAAACTTATTTTTAGTTTCAATAATCCACTCTATTTTAGACCAAATTAAATGACGTGGCCGCTATTTACCTAAAGGTAAAAAACCTTAACCGTTACCGTTACGTTATTCTCCTAGACGGACAAATACTGCCTTATTAAAACAGATAACCCTTTATTAGGGTTTCCGTGGTAAACTACAATGATCCTTTATTTAATTAGTTTCGCCGTCCGTCTGTCTGGCTGCAGTTTTAAACGGCAACTAGAAGTACTAGAGAGTTGACCCTTTGCATAGTTATACATTATAATGCGGACAGAACTGTACAATATGATTTTGAAAATGTTTCGATATAAGGGCTCCTCCTCCCATAAAACTATTTTATTTTTCTATTGAGGCTAGTTGGATATCGTGATATAGGTATTTTCAATGCACTAAGGGTGTCCTTAAACCATTTTTTTTATTTAAGGATTCCTTTGCGAAATATTTATAAAATACCAACAACTGCAAAGTGTCAACAGTTTACTACAGTACGCAACCTAACAATGAACTATGTAAATACTACATACCAACAGCTTCATGTACACAAGTGAGTCGGTCCCACGAACAACCGGAATATTCGTCAACTTCTAACTCTTTTGCTGTAACAACAAAAACATACATGCTTACCAATTAATTTTATGAAGCATTCAAATATTTTATACCTGTATTTCTGCCAACAAAGTAATGAAGATCTTTTAGAGACTATGTGAGAAATCAGTAACCTCAAGTATCTTGGCACTGGGCTAAACCACAGGATATTGCTGTTCCTTTCGGTTTTAAGACGCGTAAGTTTCTATACACACTATGCCGAACTTACGCGACCGAAGTGCATCGGCCGAATTTACGTTCCAACGTATTCGGCTGATATGACACATCATAAGTGCTGAACTTACGTCGCGATAATGTGTGCTCTTCTACTAGAAAAGTTGCCGCCAAACTTACGCGGTTACGCCCGACCGAAGTTACGCTGTACGCTATAACGCAACGTTATTTCGGTATAGTATCTATATACTACATTGTCATCAATCATGCCGAACTTCGGACGCGTAAGTCCGGCATACTGTGTTTAGACAGTAATACTCTGCCAGACGAAAACTGTGACACGAGAATTTTATATATTAGATAATAAAACTTAGAACTGTAAGTATGAACGACCTCGATCACGTCAAACTTTCAGACTCAGCTTTGAGGCCCAATACTACAATGAAGGAAAGTCTTGTGCCTAGATCATTTCAAATTTATCGGCTAACAGCTAATACATTATTTAAATAAATTGGTTCGTACTATGTACATAATATTATATAATATGTAGGTATGGTAACCAGTTTTATTCTTTATATATTTATAAGCTCAATTTATAAAATGTAATTTTAGTGTCGAGACAAATCCAATAACAAACTTTCAGAGATATTAATAAACATAACATGTTATAACAAACGGCCTTTAAGCCGTATATTTGTTACATACATACATACATATCGTCACGCCTTTTATCCCCGAAGGGGTAGGCAGAGGTGTATTTCTACACCCACTTTTCGCCAGAAAAGTATATTTGTTATTATATAAAATCTAATATCATGCCAAACTTCTAAACGAGAGACATTCAATATAGTAGATGTTATACCATCTCATTAGCCTATTCCAGTCCCAGACATAGGCCTACCCAGGATACGCTACGAGACCTCATTTCCCGTTCTTGCCATCCAACCATCACGTCATCGGTCCATCTGGCCGGAATATAGTTAGTATAAATAATTTACATTTGACATGTCTACAAATGATGTAAATATTCCAGATAATTAGCTCCTAAGCGATTGTTTTATTAAAGACGAAATCAGCTTAGAAATATTACGAGGAATAGATTCTTGGGATATCTGAAAGCCTAACAACCTCAATCACGCCGAAATTGTCATCTATGCTAATATAATAAAACGGAAGAGTTTGTTTGTTTGTTTGTTTGTTTGAACGCGCTAATCTCAGGAACTACCGGTCGGATCTGAAAAATTCTTTTTGTATACGATAGCTCAGTTATTCCGGAAGGCTATAGGCTATATAACATAACGCTTCGACCCTTTGGGGCCGGGCAAAAGGCTAAAAAGGCTAAAACATAATGTCGGCTAATCTCAGGAACTAGCAGTCGGATTTTAAAAATTGTTATCGCCTATGATAGCCCAATTATTCCGAAAGGCTATATGCTATATAAAATTACGCCACAACTTTTAGGGGCCAGACAAAAATAATAAAATGGTCAAACGAGAAGGGGCCTCCCCCTTGGGTCAAAGGCAAAAAAAGGCTAAACGAATAGGATACAATCGACATGGGAATCATTTTCGAGATTTTCGGGACGCTGATTAATAATATGAAATTTATTTTGTGATCCAAGATGGCGGACGGGAAATCAATGATGGCGGATGAGAAAATTTTAAGTATCAATATGGGTATCGCCTTCGATATTTTAAAGGGTGGAGAATCGAAATACAACATCTATTTCGTGATCAAAGATGGCGGATGGGCAATCAAAGATTGTGGATGGAAAAATTTAAAAAAATCAATATTGGTATCGTCTCCGATTCCAATATTGATTTTTTTAAATTTTTAGTAGTTTAGTTATAGTCTACCTGCCACGGCCGCCCGCGCCGACGTCGTCGCCGGGCTAAGCGCTCTGCGTAGTGAGTAACTCACCTACACACTTATCGCAATACGTATAATGCCGCGCACTTTACGCTCGCCGCCTGTAACACCCACTACACCGAAGTCGCAAGTTACATGTTCGCCTGATAAAGCTAACGTAAAAATTTACACCGAACCTTCAAATGTTACGGCGAGAAGCAAACGCCTTTGCTCAGATTTCTCACCTGAAAGCTTAAACAGCGACTTCAAAGAGTTTGAGGACAAAATTATGAACATGCTGACGGCTTGGAAAAAGGACCAGGATGCTCTACTTAACAAAATTACTTCTGATATTAATGAGGTGAAAATACAAAATAAAGAAATTCAGAAATCCAACGCGGAGATTGAAAAATCGATTGAATTCATGAGTCAGGCTTATGAGAATATGAAGCAGTACGTAGCTAAATTAGAAAAGGAAAGTCTGGAGCAGCACACATATATTATGGAACTGGAGACAAAAATCAAAGATCTACAACAGGGACCGCGATCCGCCTGCCTTGAGTTGAGAAATATTCCGCTCGCTGAAAAGGAATCTACGGCTGACCTTACTACCATGGTAGTACAAGCGTGTAACACTCTTCAGGTTCCTGTGAAGCCGTCTGACGTGCGGGACATATATCGTATACCGGGCAAGAAGACTTCGATTCGTCCAGTCGTCGCAGAGCTTGTAACCGTGTCGCTTAAAAATCGAGTTTTGGAAGCCACTCGGGCGTTTAATAATGGGCGTTTATCAAAAGAAAAATTAAATACTACACATATTGGCATAAATGGAGATCCTAAACCGGTTTATATTGCTGATCATCTGCCAAATAGCATGCGACAGTTATTTTATGAAACACGAAAGTATGCTAATGAGCACGATTACAAGTTCTGTTGGGCACAAAATAATAAGATTTTTCTTAGAAAACGCGAAGGTATGGCCTCTATTATTGTCACATCTCTGGCTTGTCTTAATAACCTACAAAAAACTCAATGATTTGCCTGATTTTGGCCTGAACAGAGCATACATAATCGAATATATAACACTACTGTCTGCATTTATTTTTTATAGCTATTTTTATTGTTACAAGTTAGTTTTATACATAATCTATTACTCACAACATTCACAATTCCTTGCACAACAAAAACTTACACACAATAATTATAATATACAGTTTTATTTAAGTATACCATGTTCATATATTTATAGTAAAGTATATCTTAAAAATATCCATTCAATATTTATAATACTTAATTATATGTATTTATCTCCGTATAACTATAGGGCTATCGATAGCTTTGGCTCCACGACTGGTTTAGTCTTCGTGAATGCGAGTGCGCGTTTGATCCCCAAATGGCACAGAAGTTTGACTCATCCACAAATTGAATTCCTAAATCTGAGTGAACAATATATATCAGATTTTAGTGGCAGTAATATCTCTTTGATATATGAATTACTCCATAGTGATGGCATTGTCTGTTTTTGTAAGCAAAGCATAGGCGTAACGTACTGGACTATTCTTGCCTTGCAGCTTTGTAGCATAAAAATAAAATGTCTTGTGCGCTTTGATTTCTCGTATTGTATCATTTATAGGGACAGGCAAATCAATTTCATTTTATTAATATGTGCGTGTTTATTGCCATCCGATGATAACAGTTGCGCCTTTTTAACAAACGGGATAATGTGGGTGATCAATTATGGACATAATTCGTTATTATTTGTAATCACGTATACACCTGAAATATTATTTACTGCCAACATTGCTCAGCTGATGCTGAAACCAAAATTATGTTGTACCTATATGCCATTTATATTTTATAAATGTTGGATCTTAACTCAGTATCAAGTGAGCTAGACAGTATTGGCTCAACTCTGTCCTATACCTGTAAACCTGCACAATGTAGTGACTATATTGATAAAAACATTGGTTCCATAACTATATTGCATGTTAATATCCGAAGCGTAAATCGAAACTTTGATGAACTTACTGTATTACTGAGTACGTTACCCATCATACCGGAAATTGTAGTTTTATCAGAATGCTGGTTAAGTAAATCCCCGCACATTCCAACATTGAATGGTTATGTAAGCTATCACACAAATAAGAACATCAATCAAAATGACGGTATTATTGTTTACGTAAAGTCAATGGTTGCACATGCTGTTACAGAATCGCACATTGTAGATACAAACTGTTTAATCTGCAAAATTGAGTCCATAAACCTTGTCATTATAGCCATATATCGCCCCCCCTGCAATCGCAATATAGATAGCTTTTTAAATGGGTTAGATAACACACTCACATCTATATCTAATTATAAGGACGTCATTTTGATTGGTGATACTAATATAAATATTGCACCATCACAATTGGATCGCCAGGCAAATGAATATCTTGACCTGACTGCGTTACATGGCCTCCTACCGACCCACAATCTTCCTACTCGGGTTCATAGCTGCCTGGATCATGTCTTGATAAAATCAGACCTTAAAAATATAACCTTAGTTCTCGAGTCGAGCTTAACTGACCATGCACCTATCCTATTTAATATTGAGACTAGATTGAAATTAACCAAACGACGAAGTGACTTTTCGAAAGTTGACTATCCCTCAGTGTTTACAGAGATTTTGAATACGGACTTCTCGTCAATGCTTAATATTTTGGACCCTGATCTTGCAGCTGATACTTTAGTAGCACAAATTAGGTCAATAATTCAAAGACACACCACAATAATCCGAATTCCATCTAAACACAGAATTATGAAGCCATGGATTACTAAGGGTTTGTTGCGTTGCATTCGTAACCGTGACTCTATGTGTAAACAACTCAAGAGTGAACCAAACAACTATACACTTAAGATTACATATCTCAGGTACCGCAACTTCTGTAATAAGTTACTTAAGCGCTTAAAACACTGTTATGAGAAGGGTGAACTCAGTAAAGCAAAAAATAATATACGCACTACCTGGAAAGTTGTCAAAAACATAGTTTACTCTGACTGTAAGAAGGACTCGGCAGAAGCTCTTTTAAAAATTGAATCTGACGAAATCACTTCGGTTAACAAGGTCAATCACTATTTTTCTAATATAGGACGTAACCTAGCAATGCAATGTAGTCCCAATCCCGACAACACTAACCTAGTTGGGGACAATAGCCCTGTTGTTAATTCTTTTGTTCTCCTTCCTACGGACGAGGCTGAGGTTGAAAGGATTTTATTTGGCTTACGGAAAGACGCTGCCGTTGGTTGGGATACAATCTCAGCACATTTACTACAGAAGTGCTCTAAAGCCTTAGTTCCAATCATTACGCATATATGTAATATATCGATTGCGAATGGTATATTTCCTAAAGCCTTTAAAAAAGCTGTTCCATTTTCACTTATGCCGATGACACTGCATTACTCGTTCGGGGAAAAAGCTGGCACGAGGTTTTTCATTTTGCAGAGCAGGGCCTTCGTCGAGTGATGCAGTGGTTATCGGCTAACCTCCTAACTCTAAACCTTAGTAAAACTACCTACCTGACCTTCTCCTTGACTTCTGCCACCCAACCGTCTCTTGATACCTTCACCTTGAGAGCTCACACTTGCGCTGAAGACAAGACGGTAAGCAGTACAAACTGTAATTGCTGTCCCCTGAGTCGCTCTACTGCAATAAAATATCTCGGTGTCTATATTGATAACCGCCTGAGTTGGAAACATCATTTGACTACCTTAACTGCACGTGTACGTAAGATGATATTTATTTTCAAAAAATTGCGTCATGCTGCTGAGTTCAACATTCTGAAATTAATTTACTTCTCCGTATGTCAATCAATTTTGACATACTGTATATCAGTATGGGGTGGAGCTGCAAAGTCGCACCTATTACCATTGGAGCGGGCATTGAGAGCTGTACTCAAAGTTATGACCTTTAAGATCTACAGGTATCCTACAACTAAACTCTATACTGAATGTCAGGTACTTTCTGTGAGACAGCTCTTTGTGCTTGAGATAGTCTGTAGAAAGCACCTTAGTCTAGACTATGAAAATGGTGCTTCAACGAAACGTCGCAAATATAAGGTTTGTCAGACACAGGCATATAGGACTGCCCTAGCTGCACATCACTTCAGAGTACTTGGATGTCATCTCTACAATAAAATCAATCAAGTGTGTAACATCTACCCAATGACTAGATACCAATGCAAAAAGAAAGTTAGCAACTGGCTTATGTCAAAATCCTACGATGACACGGAAGATTTATTAAAATTGAGTATTTTGTGATAATATATATATATATCTAAAAAAGGTTTATGTAAGTACTTAATATCGCACAAACAAACTCAAACTATTAAATATAACATGGTAATCTATTATATAACTGTCTATTCTTACTGTTTATTCTTATATATATATATCACACACACACACACACACACACACACACATACACATGTGAATGCACTCCACACGTACACAACACAGCATTTCTACATAGTTAACCAAAAGATACATTGTTTTTAAGAATGAATGTTCATAACGTACGAGAGCCCTGGTACCCATAACACAAGTTCAATCTTAGCTTGGGTACCAGTGGACAACAAATTGATTGTAATACTTCATAACCTATGTTTGCAATGTTTATGTTTTCAAAGTTCTTGTATCTTTTGTATCAATAAAGTATTATTATTATTATTATTATTATTATTGATTTAAGGGATGGTGAATCCAAATACAACATCTATATCGTGATCAAAGATGGCGGATAGGAAATCAAAGATGGCGGACGGGAATTTTTTTTAAAGTCGATATGGGTATCGTCTCCGATATTTTAAGGAATGGAGAATTCAAAACCACCATCTATTTTGTGATCAAAGATGGCGGATGGGATTTTTTTTTAAATCAATATGGGTATCAACTCCAATATTTAAAGGGATGGGGAATCCAAATCCAACATCTAAATCGTAATCAAAGATGGCGGATGAGAAATCAAAGATGGCGGATGGGAAAGTTTTAAAAAATCAATATGGTTATCGTCTCCGATGTTTTAAGGGATGGCGAATCTAAATACAACATCTATTTCGTGATCAAAGATGGCGGATAGGAAATCAAAGATGGCGGACGGGATTTTTCTAAAAGTCGATATGGGTATATTTTAAGCAATGGGAAATTCAAAAACACCATCTTTTTCGTGATCAAAGATGGCGGATGCGATTTTTTTTTAGAAATCAATATGGGTATCGTCTCCGATGTTTGAAGGGATGGGGAATCCAAATACAACATCTATTTCGTGATTCAAGATGGCGGATGGGAAAAAATTTAAAAATCAATATGGGTATCGTCTCTGATAATTTAAGGGATGGTGAATCCAAATAAAACATCTATTTTGTGAAATAGGAAATTAAAGATGGCGGACGGGACTTTTTTTTAAAGTCGATATGGGTATCGTCTCCGATATTTTAAGGAATGGACAATTCAATATTATATAAAAATCTATGTTTGATTTGCATCATTTATAGACCCTGAAATGATAAGAGATTAAGCGCTAAGTCAGTGGTAACTTTAGAAAAGGGGCTTGGAAAAAAGGGAATTCAATAAAAACTCTTAAAAAGGCGATACGGAGTTCGCTGGGTCGGCTAGTCTATCTATACTAATATAATAAAGCGGAAGAGTTTGTTTGTTTGTTTGTTTGTTTGTTTGTTTGAACGCGCTAATCTCAGGAACTACCGGTCGGATCTGAAAAATTCTTTTTGTATACGATAGCCCAGTTATTCCGGAAGGCTATAGGCTATATAACATAACGCTTCGACCCTTTGGGGCCGGGCAAAAGGCTAAAAAGGCTAAAACATAATGTCGGCTAATCTCAGGAACTAGCAGTCGGATTTTAAAAATTGTTATTGCTTATGATAGCCCAATTATTCCGAAAGGCTATAGGCTATATAAAATTACGCCACAACTTTTAGGGGTCAGACAAAAATATTAAAATGGTCAACCGAGAAGAGGGGGGGTTGGGTCAAAGGCAAAAAAAGGCTAAACGAATAGGATACAATCTACATGGGTATCGTTTTCGAGATTTTCGGAACGCTGATTAATAATATGAAATTTATTTAGTGATCCAAGATGGCGGATGGGAAATCAAAGATGGCGGATGAGAAAATTTTAAATATCAATATGGGTATGGCCTTCGATATTTTAAGGGGTGGAGAATCGAAATACAACATCTATTTCGTGATCAAAGATGGCGGATGGGCAATCAAAGATGGCGGATAGGAAAATTTAAAAAAATCAATATTGATATCGTCTCCGATGTTTAAAGGGATGGGGAATCCAAATACAACATCAATTTCGTGATTCAAGATGGCGGATGGGAAATTAAAAATGGTGGATGGGAAAAATTTAAAAAATCAATATGGGCTTCGTCTCTAATGATTTAAGGGATGGTGAATCCAAATACAACATCTATTTCGTGATCAAGGATGGCGGATAAGAAATCAAAGATGGCGGACGGGATTTATTTTAAAAATCGATATGGGTATCGTCACCGATATTTAAAGGGATGGGGAATCCAAATACAACATCTATTTCGTGATTCAAGATGGCGGATGGGAAATCAAAGATGGCGGATGAGAAAGTTTTAAAAAATCAATATGGTTATCGTCTCCGATGTTTTAAAGGATGGCGAATCTAAATACAACATCTATTTCGTGATCAAAGATGGTGGATAGGAAATCAAAGATGGCGGACGGGATTTTTTTAAAGTCGATATGGGTATCGTCGCCGATATTTAAAGGGATGGGAAATTCAAAAACAACATTTATTTCGTGATTCAAGATGGCGGATGGGAAATCAAAGATGGCGGATGAGAAAGTTTCAAAAAATCAATATGGTTATCGTCTCCGATGTTTTAAGGGATGGCGAATCTAAATACAACATCTATTTCGTGATCAAAGATGGTGGATAGGAAATCAAAGATGGCGGACGGGAATTTTTTAAGGTCTAAATGGGTATCGTCTCCGATATTTTAAGGAATGGGGAATTCAAAAACATCATCTATTTCGTGATCAAAGATGGCGGATGGGATTTTTTTTTAAATCAATATGGGTATCGTCTCCGATGTTTGAAGGGATGGGGAATCCAAATACAACATCTATTTCGTGATTCAAGATGGCGGATGGGAAAAAATTTAAAAATCAATATGGGTATCGTCTCTGATGATTTAAGGGATGGTGAATCCAAATACAACATCTATTTCGTGATCAAAGATGACGGATAGGAAATAAAAGATGGCGGACAAGATTTTTTTTAAAGTCGATATGAGTATCGTCTCCGATATTTTAAGGAATGGGGAATTCAAAAACACCATCTATTTCGTGATCAAAGATGGCGGATGGGATTTTTTTTTTAAATCAATATGGGTATCGTCTCTAATATTTAAAGGGATGGGGAATCCAACATCTATTTCGTAATCAAAGATTGCGGATGGGAAATCAAAGATGGCGGATGGGAAAGTTTTAAAAAATCAATATGGTTATCGTCTCCGATGTTTTAAGGGATGACGAATCCAAATATGACATCTATTTCGTGATCAAAGATGGCAGATGGGAAATCAAAGATGGCGGATGAAAAAAAATTGTAAGTCAATATGGGTATCCTCTCCGATGTAAAAATATAAATTATTATTATTAGGTATTTGATGTTCGATGCAGACAATGACTATGTTCAGTGGATTCGTCTACTACGGAACCCTTCATGGGCGAGTCAGACTTGCACTTGATTTAATTATTTAATAGCCAAATGAGTAATTTTATCATATCACTAGATCAGTTATCTGCCCCTATCACTCATATACCACGCCCGCATCTTCTTACAATAAGTTAGTTTTCTACCCTAGAAATAATTTATACGGCAAAACAGACAGACACCGATCGTCGTGGTAACTTTGTTCTGAATTCTTTGGAGAAGAGTTAAAAAAGAAAATGAAAAAGAAAAATACTTAAAAAAAAGCGATACGGAGTTCGCCGGGGCAGCTAGTACTAATATAATAAAGCGGAAGAGTTTGTTTGTTTGTTTGTTTGAACGCGCTAATCTCAAGAACTACAGGTCGGATCTGAAAAATTCTTTTTGCATACGATAGCCCAGTTATTCCGGAAGGCTATAGGCTATATAACATAACGCTTCGACCCTTTGGGGCCGGGCAAAATGCTAAAAAGGCTAAAACATAATGTCGGCTAATCTCAGGAACTAGCAGTCGGATTTTAAATATTGTTATTGCCTATGATAGCCCAATTATTCCGAAAGGCTATATAAAATTACGCCACAACTTTTAGGGGCCAGACAAAAATAATAAAATGGTCAAACGAGAAGGGGGAGGGTTGGGTCAAAGGCAAAAAAAGGCTAAACGAATAGGATACAATCTACATGGGAATCATTTTCGAGATTTTCGGGACGCTGATTAATAATATGAAATTGATTTAGTGATCCAAGATGGCGTACGGGAAATCAAAGATGGCGGATGAGAAAATTTTAAATATCAATATGGGTATCGCCTTCGATATTTTAAAGAGTGGAGAATCGAAATACAACATCTATTTCGTGATCAAAGATGGCGGATGGGCAATCAAAGATGGCGGATGGGAAAATTTAAAAAAATCAATATTGGTATCGTCTCCGATGTTTAAAGGGATGGAGAATCGAAATACAACACCTATTTTGTGATTCAAGATGGCGGATGTGAAATCAAAAATGGCGAATGAGAAAAATTAAAAAAATCAATATGGTTATCGTCTCTAATGATTTAAGGGATGGTGAATCCAAATACAACATCTATTTCGTGATTAAAGATGGCGGATAGGAAATCAAAGATGGCGGACGGGATTTTTTTTTAAAGTCGATATGGGTATCGTCTCCGATATTTTAAGGAATGGAGAACTCAAAACCACCATCTATTTTGTGATCAAAGATGGCGGATGGGAATTTTTTTAAAAATCTATATGGATATCAACTCCAATATTTAAAGGGATGGGGAATCCAAATCCAACATCTATTTCGTGATCAAAGATGGCGGATGAGAAATCAAAGATGGCGGATGGGAAAGTTTTAAAAAATCAATATGGTAATCGTCTCCGATGTTTTAAGGGATGGCGAATCTAAATATCAACTCCAATATTTAAAGGGATTGGGAATCCAAATCCAACATCTATTTCGTGATCAAAGATGGCGGATAGGAAATCAATGATGGCGGACGGGATTTTTTTAAAGTCTATATGGGTATCATCTCCTATATTTTAAGGAATGGGAAATTCAAAAACACCATGTTTTTCGTGATCAAAGATGGCGGATGGGATTTTTTTTTAAATCAATATGGGTATCGTCTCCGATATTTTAAGGAATGGGCAATTCAATATTATATAAAAATCTATGTTTGATTTGCATCATTTATACAGGGTGGCGCTACCATAGGGGCACTTTTTAAACAGAGGCATAGCGTACAACATTCTGAAGCCTTGTACCAAAAATCAATTAAATCGGTGCAGTAGTTTAGCCACAATATCGATTTTAAGTTCCGCAATTTTTGCACATGCTTTGAATTCCACACAGCTGATACAAAACGGTCAACGACCCTACATTGCGCGCCGTGACTCACTACGATGCGGGCGCCAACTCGACGCCGCGCGAGGGTTCCCGCATATCTTCGAGGACGCGCGAATATTTTTGTCAGGTTCAAGCATTTATGCACTTTATTGTAAAAAAATATAGTTTATTTTCAAGTGCGTTAATAAAATCCTCTCCGCTGCGCTCCGTTTTATCTGCACTGAGCCTAACTTCGGATGACGTTGAGGCGTTGAGGAGTTCGCTGGGTCAGCTAGTCTACTTATACAGAGGAGTTGGTGCCTACTTATTGGAAATTTCCGATACAAAAGTTAAGCCTGAATAAGTTATAACATCCATCAATCTAGAAATCTTTCATGAACAATCATAATAGATATTTCAAGGAAATCGTGTACTTAGTTTTCTTTCGAAAGTTCAAGGTATTTTTTAGATTTTGTGATTGCGGCCAAATAATAAAGTTGCTCGCAATAATAACTTGTAAAAGCTTACTCCCAAGTATAAAATACTCAGGTTTCTCTGGTAGACAATAAAGCAGACCTCGTAGTATTTTAGTCCTTTTTAAAGATACTTGCTTCATGATCATGCAAAGTTGACACGCGGTTTTTAAATTCTTATAGACCAATAGATATGTGCATTCTTCTAGGTCAGACAATAATTCAGTGATTTCTTCAGTGCAGAATTGTGAGCTACTGTTATATTTCACTTAGACTAAAGTAATGCATTTGAAGTGGCAAAGTGATCCTGTTTGTCTATTGTAATATCTAATAGACAAATAAATGTTTTAAACAGGCGTGCTAAAAGCGTACAATGTGTTACATCACTGGTTATCTCATTAAATGAATGAAACTTATCCCTATCCCTACTAATATTATAAATTTGAAAGTGTGTATGTATGTATGTATGTTCCGTTTTCACGCTAAAACTGCCGAACCGATTTGGTTGAAATTTGATATAGAGATATACTAGAACACGGAGACGGATATAGGCTACCATAAGATGCAAAAATTAAACTGGGAGGGATTGTAGGGAGGCTAGAAGTTTGTTCGGAACAAATTTACCTCTTGGAAGTAAGAACGCATGCGCTAAAATAATTGAGAGCGCATGTGCGTATATCTGTCAGTACTGACACATCATATATTTTTATTGTATTATTATAGACTCACGCCTGTATCCCCGAAAAGGCAGGCAAAGGTGTAATATTACACCCACATTTCACCATGATTTTTTTAGGTCCCACGTAATAGGGGCGAGTCTATTGCCGTACCCGGCACATTATCAGACTCCGAGCTGCTACTGAGAATATAATGTCATATTGTGCACGGCGATTAAATTGTTTGCATACCTATATAAACTAATAATTATATACTACGCTTAAACGTATGAAACAATTTTCTCTACTAATATTATAAATGCGAAAGTGTTTATAGATATATATTGGCGATGTTATAATGTACCTTTCGGTAGATATAATGGTAGGTATATAGTGTCATGAATACTGACCGAGCTACTTTGTACCTTATAGAGTTTCTGAAGTCTTTAGAATAATCAGGAGTGTCTTCACACAACTTGAGACTAAAAGTAGATTTGTGTTACCCTGAATTTAACGCGCGCGAAGCCGCGGGCAAAAGCTAGTACATAAATAAATATGAATGATTTAGGACGGGTATTTTATTAAAAGGTTTTGCTTATCTCCCAGAGGTGGTTTAACAATGCTGAAATTAGCAAGAGCACTAAAATGCTGACTAATTAAAAATATTACGCTGTTAACTCACCCGTATAATTGAAGGGCAAACATCGGCAATGGTTGGCTACTCGTTTCAAAATCATTCTCGACATGCAGTCTTGGTAGAAAGTTGCGCTCATACCTTTGTCCTGCGAAATAATAATATTATAAGCGCTAATCATAAACTGTCAGAGTACTGGACTCGGGGATAGACGGGTTGAGTTGTGGAATAACGATAATTAATTAATTTATTTTATGAATACATTCGAACACCGTTACTAGGAATCAGTAGTGCATCACAGGAGATTTCATAAACATTCAAATAATAAATACAGAACACGAATTTTACAGCAAACACGAAACGACCGCTCAAACCATTACATCATTTCTGCAGTAAAAAGTGAAGAATAATTTTAAATGTGAATTTAATGTTAAGTAAAAGCTGAACTTAACCCACAACATAAATGTCTGTAAATGTAACCATAAAATAAACGTAAAGTAGTACGGAGAAAATATAAATGAATAGAAAAAAATGTCTTGAATGACGCAAAGTGGGCGAATTTGGTTTTTCTTTTGTACAGGAGCAAAGTTGGTAAAGATTTGAAAAGATACGAGGGAAACGAGGAGCTAGAATCAAAATGAAATAAATGAAACCTGTGGCGCTCACTGAATATAACAGAACACTCGTTATATTTAGTTTTTATACCCTTGTGATTTTTTATATTTTATTAGGTCTTCCCTATATTAAGTAAATAAATAATAACCGGCAGCGAAAGTCTAAGTAGAGATACTAGTACAGTGCTATATAGACGGGTTGGAACGAGGGCGCGCACTGCTGACTTTTCGAAGTTCTGTGCGATAAAAATGTTAGTTTTCGATTGCCCGAGAGCACATTATGCCATCGGTTCCAGATGTCATGAAGATCTTCGATAGTCGCTATAATCGAAAATCATCAATCGTCGAAAAAACATGGAATATCGCTACCCCATTTCAGCATAAAATACCAACAAAGCAACCAGTTTAAGGCAGCACCCTACCTACTAATCTGATCTAACACAGAAACGATTTATTGTCGTAGTAACGAGAGAGATAGATAGATATATTTCGTCTCCAGTTAAAGATCACCATGACGCGGGTAGACGTGAGATGCCTTTTTAAACGAAGATAAATTGTACTGCACGGATTAACTTTTGCAATTAATTTTGTTGTGTTATAGTTTCAGATAGTGCTTGCCTTAAATACGGCTTGTGTACATTGAGTTTTGTTTGCGTTTTTTATTTAGTTGTCACAAATTTAATTTAGTTTTATTTTTGCAATTGAAGTTTATTGGGATATTATTTAAAGGGGTTAACAGTCGTCCGCGGTTTCATCTACTCTTAGCTTTTAACCTATAGTTTACCCCTTTAGGGAGGCAAATTAAAAATCTTTCCCTGGTGCATGCCTACGTCAAAAAAGAAACCCGCTGTGTATATGTCATGTTTCTAGATTCAGTTACAATAAAAGTGAAAGACAGACAAATAAAAATAATTTCATGTACCATCGTCTTGTCTGATACGCTTAAGCAGGTAATTACTCCACCATATTCATACTGTGACAACACTAGCTGTAGGCCCTTACAGAGGATAGCCTCACTTAACCATTAACTTATTTAATTGTCACTCAACAGCCTCAGACTATGACCAACTTGAAATACGCTTTCACAGTTGACACAAACTTTGTAATTGATTCAACAAAAGTACTAAAGCGTTAACAAATTAATTAACGAATGGAGTGCCCATAAAAACTACCTTCAATAAAAACGACCTTTTATTCACAAGTTATCCATTAAATATTCATATTAACTTTAATAAAACGATAGTTTGGGTGACCCCTTTAAATTAATGGTCTTTTGACGGCAGTCCAATGGAATAATTTGATATTGTGTCGGTGTATAGATATATGAACAAACCAATTACCTCTCATGTCGTGGCCTCGTCTGACGTTGATTGATTCTGAACATGATTAATGATGTTTGCGGTGACAATCATTTCGCAATTTTTTGTCGGCTATTTTTGGCATTGTCAGTAAGTCATGTCCTATTTCGGGACAGTATAATACTGCCTTTTCGTTATTTAATTAATGAAGAAAGTGTAATACATACATACATAGACTCACGCCTGTTTTCCCAAAGAGGTAGGCAGAGGCATATTAAACGCCCACTTTTCGCCAGTGTTTTGATCCCACGTAATAGGTGGCGAGCCTATTGCCGCTTATCGGGATATTTTGTTTGCCAGAGCCTCGTCAGTTGATCGGCAGGTGCACCACTTGCAGGTGAGGTTGGCTTGGGACCCTAAGTTCTTGGTGGGAACCCTATGCACCCATGGTTTCCTAAGAAATATATATGTTTAGGTTTTAAGCGGGCTAGGAACCTAAAAGTTAGTGTTAGATAGTCTGCTAAAGTCTGAATTATTGAAGTTACAAGACATTATCATGCTGCGTGTCATACAAACTAAATTCTTTTTTTTATGGACTCACGCCTGTATCCCCGAAGGGGTAGGCAGAGGTGTAATGTTACACCCACATTTCACCATGAATTGTTAGGTCCCACGTAATAGGGGTCGAGCCTGTTGCCGTTACCAGGCATTTCACCAGACTGCGTGTTGCTACTGAGAATTCGAAAACACCCAGTAACACTTTTGCCCGACCCGGGAATCGAATCCGGGACCTCCGATCAGCAAGTCGCATACGTTATCCACTGGACCACGGAGCCGGTCTAACTAAATTCTACACATTGAAAATAATATGTTTAATGTCATCGCATCGTCATCATCATCACGGTCCTAACGTTATCTTGGCTGTATTCAAGACATTCACTTTAGTGCCCGGGGACCTGCCAGACATGACTGAATATGAGTTTTGGGAGAGGCTAATAATCATCAACATAAAATTACTTTTCCTGACTGAAATATTAAAGCAGAGCTATTAACCCCTTGTATGCCGGAACGCAGATCTACGCGAGACACAATAGCTTTTTAATTGTGTCTGGCATTCCGGCATACGAGAGGTTAAAGAGAACCCCGGTGCTTCGGAAATTACGTAAATGCGTTGGTCCTACGCCCAATTGTTTTTCGGTCCTGTGGCATGTGGCGTCCCATCGGACTTTGAGAGTGGAATAGAGAGTGCATTTGTGTCTGCGCACACATTTGTGCACTGTAATAATATGTCCCGTGCAGTTGGCTAGTCTCATGACTGGCGTGGCTGAGACTGGCTGGCGTGGCCAAAATTCTGTGAAGAGGACGTTATAGTTATTATAGAGAAGTACTGACCGTAGCCAAAGTGCACTTCCTGGAGGTGAGCGGCAGCTGCTTGACGTTGTCGGAGGAGTCGATGGCCCACGTGTACACGTTCACGTCGAAGTATGCCTCGGGCGTCAGCGACGTGAACCCGTCGATCAGCGTGATCGCGTCCTTGCGGTCGAACACGTACAGCTGGAATCATAGTATTAGGGCGCTTATATACGCTATAGATAATCCACTGTGACTGCTTTAAAAAAGACCGAATCATCGTGTAGATGACGAGAATTATTTCCGATTTACGGCCATTTTCAAAATTCGATCCATACATGGATTTTGAGATTCGAGATTCGTGTTTGACATATTTTGTGTGGAGCTTATGTCAAAAACGAATCTAAAATCTACAAATCTATCTATAGATCGAATATTGAATTCCGTAGTTAGGCACAATCATTTTTAACCTTCACGCGTTGCGTCTAGCTCATTTTTTTTCTTTTTCCGCTCCGATGTAGTGTACAAGGGTCGTCTGTATAGGCGACACGAACTCTTACATAGACCCGGTGAATTTTCTTAGCGTGTACAAGTGCTCTTATCAAGTCTTCCAAAATGACTTCATCTTAAATTAGGTTCCACTGTCAGGACGTGAGTAATAAATATATATTTTACTATAACTTATATGTATATCACGTGAAAATTCGTTGAGTAGTTTTTGAGCTTATGTCGAACTGACCAACGACAACGCGGTTAAGAACTGTCTTTTACATACCTAAAGATAAATACATATATACCTTGAGATACCATGGTTTAAAACGCACAAGTTTTGAGTTTAATCGCACTTTTATTGATAATATTAATGCAGGCTCTATTTGATATAAATTGTGACACATATTTCTTGAATGCTACTTGCCATTAATTTTTTGCCGCAAACTGATTGATCACATAAACTATCATTATTTTTAATTAATAAAATATTCCAGTAAAATTTTTAGGCACTGCTAAGTTGTACCTTAATCATTAAGTAACGATAGCCTAGTGGTAATACCAACGGACTGACATGCAGAGGGTATCCAGTTCGAATCCACGGCGCGCACCAATGATTTTTCGAAGTGCAGTGTGTATTAAATTGATAATTATCGCTTTCCCCATGCCTCGGAGAGCACGTTCAACCGTCGGTCCCGGCTGTCATGAAGATCTTTGACAGTCGTTACGGAGAGTCGGTACCCTCAAATACACTGATACTGGTCTAAACCATGGAATATCGCTATCCCTTTGAGTTGCAGAGGTCAGACGGCAGTCGCCCTGTGGACAAGTTGATATTCTGTCATATCTGGTAATACCACCTCGGGCTCCAAGGCGTGTAAGTCTTGGATGCAACCGGGATAACGCTAGGGCGATGATGATGAAGTTGTAGCGTGATAACGAATGTTCTTAATTATAAAACGTTGTGGCGTGGTAGAGAACTACATTGTCTATGTAGCGGTTTTATAAACGTTGAATCATCGGATATAATAGGCCACCCAGACAACAACTACTTCTGCCACTACGGCATAGTAGCTACAGTATATTCCATTAAATAAATGTGTAGGTATTAGTATGTCTACAAGTCACGAAAGTCCAAAAGTATACATATATGGGTTATAATAAAAAATATTACTCAGAGAAATACAGATATAAAAATATTAATTTAACAGATTTATTTCTATCTATTAACAGTAAGGAGTTCCAATAAAAACACAAGTGTGAAACTTGAAGCCAAGTTCAATACCAAGAATATGCGTGGTGGTCGACTTCACCTTAAATGAGAGTCAAGTCCTGGGATATTTTATAACAACGCTTTGTAAATTTTTTTTAAGCTTAAATAAAGTTTGGTACTAAAATTGTAATATCTTTCGAACAGTAGAATATTTATTAAATATATAAAAAAATGTGAGTTAACTCCTATTGCCCCGTTTTTGACAAGGTTTTAGATAAGTACGCGAAAGAAACCACAATAGAACATTTTTCCGGTGAAACGGGTAGTAGGTACTTCCGAGTTATTTATTTGTGCTTTAGGTTGAAGTTAAGCTTTGAAAAAATAATAACAGTTCATGTATGGGCCTAATGAACCCTCGAAACATCGAATCGAATAATAAAATATATCGGTAAAGAACCTGAAGAAACCGATACATGCAACCTTGTGGCGCTGGCATCGGTGTCAAAATATCGTTTTCAGAACAACAGTGCGTGGTATACTTATATCCCGATAAACATTTTAATAATATAAAAATGATTACTTCTTCACCATCGAGCCCATAAAGAGTAAAATGGCTTACGTCTTCAACATTGATATGTAGGACAAAAGAAATTGTACTTGAATAAAATCATCACAACGTACCATAGGATATCCATTAGTTTCATCAGGATCCACTCTCTCCTTGGGTCTCGTCACAATAATATCCAAAGCTTCAGATGACTCCACTCCAGAGATATAATTGGTCCGCGCGTCACTGTGTTCTCTAAATAAGTTTAAAAATTTGGTTTGTTAACTCAACAATACGGTGAGTAAAAAATGCCAACAACATTTTGATCTTCTTAGAATACCCCACGTATTCTCATAATTATGATGTTTACGTCGGCAGTGTAGGAACATTTTCTGATAACAGAACCATTGAATAACATTTAATTGCGCCTACGTACTTATTCTTAATGGTGCTAAATTGAGATTGTATTTATTTTGTGAGATATATTTTGTACCTTCTAATATTGATAAACAAGGACATTAAATTCACAGAAATGTATGCTCATTTTGTGTTTGATTAATATTTTAATGGTTCATGAGCTGCAGAGTTGCTGTATACAATTTACTACTTACTTTAGAATACATAATAGATACATCACTGAGGGTCAGAGTTTTGAAAGTAAGGACATCTTTGAGATTAAAATCCTAGTACGTTTGATTTCAATCCCTTGTCTAGTAATTTATCTTTAAATCTGTCTAGAGTTACCGTAGGCAGGCAGGAATGTTAAGAAGTGTGCAGTGGAAGCTGTAATACATCTACCTGACCACGATAGACAATATATCCAGACACAATGCACTGCGTTGCACAGTGAATACAAGTATTAAGTAGGGGTTACTTACCAATGATCTCCTGGCGTTGCTCTTGAGTGGACCTATAAGATTAACTCACAATTTTGGCCAAAATAACAAGAAAATCGTTATATACCACAGGGTCCAGTTCGGCGGCGTCCTTCATCAGCAAAATAGTCCGGCACCAACCACGTGCATCGGATTCACTCAAGTTTTACAATGTTCATTACCATACTATTTTTATCACAATTAAACAGTTGCCAGCGCGGGAAACGACAAACTATTCGCGAAGCTACAAGGACAAGCTTTCCAAAAGGCGATCAATTTATATCAATTACAAATCTCGCGAGACAGACCAAGACGGCGTGTTAATTATTCAAGGCAAGCGGAAGTTGACAGTTCAGTGTGACCATAGTCAAAATTCACAATAGACTAAACGTTACTAAATCGATATAATCGACTTGACCTATCACAAATAATATTTCTATTTCAAACATCCACCCGCCCCGGACCGGCCTACCGGTCCGCTAATCGGTTGGTAGACGTGACAATGTTGCAACCGCTCTCCTCAGAATCGAACCGTCCACCAAGACCTCAGCAAATCGGGGAACTCCATCAGTCCCAGTTACCAAACGAAGAATGCGCCCCCTGCGCCATCTGAGTGGCGGAAGGTTAGCCTCCTTGATCAAAACGAGGTCACCAATCTTGGGTGGATCGGTCTTGTCGGTCCACTTAACGCGTTGCTGGAGTATGTGCAAATATTCCAAATTCCAGCGTTTCCAAAAGTTCTGAGTAATCTGGCGTACCAATTCAAAACGCGAGAGACGACCGGTTTCGTATCAATATAGGGGTACTCAGGCAAGGCGACAAGTGGGCGACCAATCAAAAAATGGCCCGGCGTAAGGGCCTCCAAATCATTCGGATCTGAGGAGATCAGGCACAACGGCCTAGAGTTCAAGACGGCCTCAATCTTACAAAACACAGTTGCGAGTTCCTGAAATGTAAGGACAGATTCATGGATTGTCCTGCGCAAGTGTGTTTTGGCCGATTTTACAGCGGCCTCAAATATACCACCCCAGTGTGGACAATTTGGTGGGGAAAACAACCAATTTATCCCACGTCGGGCAAGGCTATCACCTATATCAGCCTTGTTGGTTTCAAGGAAATTAACAACGTCATTCAAATAATTATAAGTGCCCTTGAAGTTAGTGCCGCAGTCAGAACGGATCAAGGAAGGCAGCCATCTGCGGGATACAAATCTGTCAAATGTGGCTACAAACGCCTCCGTCGTAAGCGAGGAAATCAGTTCTAATTGTACGGCCTTTGTGGAAAGACGAACAAAAACATACAAGTAGGCCTTGACAGTCTTGCTGTTTTGAAGTGTCGACGTTTTCACCAAAAAGGGACCTGCGAAGACCGTGCCAACACCGTCAAACGTCCTGCTTTCCGCTACGCGATCTGCCGATAAGTCTCCCATCAACGGCTGCATGGTAGAAGCCTTGAGCTTATAGCAAGGGATGCAGCGAAAGACTACACTCCAAATAATTCTTCGGGCAGACAAAATTCAAAACTCGCGTTGCAAAATGGCCAAGAGCGCATTACAACCAGCATGCGAATTTTTAAGGTGGCGGTCAGTTACCAACAAACGCACCAAATAACCGTCTTTGGGTAACAAAAGGGGGTGACGTGCCCCGTAAGGGAGGTTGGCGTTCTTGAGACGCCCTCCAACGCGCAAGATACCCGTTTCGTCCAAAAAGGGGTTCAATTTAGATACAGCTCCGGATAATTTCGATCTGCCTGACTTAAGGATAGCAATCTCCTTCTCAAAATGCGCCAATTGCACAGAACGAACCCAAAAGGTGAGGGATTCCTGTTGTTCCTGTGGTGAGAGAAACGGTGTCAGTCGTTTCTGTTGTGGGTGCCTAAAGTTGAAAACAAAACGCTTTATCCGAGCAGTGACACCTAACAACTTGTCGAAGGAGCTGTAACGATCTAACAAAAAATCCGGGTCGAAGGCGCATTCTACCTTCTCAAGAGCGAGTGTTCGGAGACCATCACAGCGAATGACCTATCAAACTAGGCGTCAAGCATCCGCGCGAGGCACAATCCGCTGATTGTGCCTCGCGCGGTGAGCTCAACCCCGCTGGGTTGAGCTCACCTGGCACGTGTCTCCAAACAAGTTTGACTTTGGATTTCTGGATGTGGGAAACGCGATTAGCGACAAATACCTCCAAAGTGTGGACAGACGCCTTCAACCAACAAAGAACAATTTGGCTGTCTGTCCAGGCGTAGGTCCCATTAATACAAATGCTTTTACCCAAAGTACTGGACACGTGGTTCAATAAGCGTACAAGTAGGGCTGCTCCCGAGAACTCCAATTTCGGGATGGTCAGAGATGTCCGAAGGGGTGCCACCTTGCTCTTCGCCATGATCAGGGAAACCCTCACCTGACCTGAGGCACTAACTGTGCGCAAGTACACCACGGCCGCGTGACCACGTTCCGAGGCATCACAAAACCCGTGAAGGGTGGCCTTGTACTTCCCGGGAGGAAGGATGGGACGAGGCAAGGAGATCTCGTTGACGGCAGGAAGTGAGGATACAAAAGAGGTCCATTCCTCAATAAGATTGCCGTGTAGAGGCTCGTCCCAGGTCAATCCTGCTGTCCAAAGCTTCTGCAAGAAGCATTTTGCCCAAAATATAACTGGACTGATCCAACCGTTTGGATCAAAGGTTCTGGCGACAGTAAGTACAAGGTAATTTCAAGTCTACGTTATACGTAAAGATGTCTTGGACTGGTCTGTACTGGAAGCCAAGAACAGCCATCATGACGGGGTTGTCAACAATCTCAAATAGATGTGGATCTTGCTGATGATCCTCTGGCAAGCCTTCCAAAAGTGCTGGTGAGTTGGAAATCCATTTGCGCAACTCATAACCAGCGGAGGCCAAAATACCTATCAATTCGTCCCGCAGGAGGATCGCCTCGTCCGCTGTGGAGGCGCCCGAGCAAATGTCATCGACGTAAATATCGTCTTTCAAGATGGCGGAGGCTCGTGGGAAACGTAAGCCTTCTCGGTCTGCGAGCTCCCAAAGAGAACGTATTGCCAAAAAGGGGCTTGACCTTAACCCGTACGTATTAGTATTGAGCTCGTAGACGACCATGGGATAGTCTCTCCAAAGGATCAGCTGGAAGCGACGGTCATCAGGGTGGATAATCGTCTGCCTGAACATCATTTTTATATCGGCTATAAAAACAACCTGATGTCGTCGGAAGCTGGTGATGACGTCACAAAGGTCCTTGACCAACTTGGGACCAGAATGCAAGCACTGGTTCAAGGATACGCCTGTTGTAGTCTGCGCAGAACCATCAAACACTGTGCGCAGCTTCCCATTCGATGGCTTCAATACCGCATGATGCGGGAGAAAGTAATGCTCCACCGAACGCCAATCCACATTTGACACAGACATGTAACCCAATTGTTCATATTCTCTCATGAACTCAATATACATCTGTCTGAGCTCCGAATCACGACCCATGCGGCGCTCCATAGCCAACAATCTCTTTTCGGCTAAAGGTAGTGACTCACCAAGCGGAGGCCGAACAGACAGAAAAGGTAGCTTCGTAATGAGCCGACCAGAACGGAGTCGACCAGTGTTGTTCTGGAAGAACAGCTCGCACTCCTCATGTTCTGGATTCAAACGAACAGCTTGAGGAGGCTCCTCTATCTCCCAAAACCTCTGAACTGCATCAGAGAGAGCAGAGCCTACAGCCAACAAATTATCAAGTTCGGGTGGAGGGGGGTCCCTAGGTACAGGTTCCATCAAAGCAAATCCATATATGGTCGGGAGGGCAGTCAAACCATTTGGCACCAAGACCCGTTTCCCACCAATCAAAATTCCACCGAGGACATCAGAGCCAATCAACAAGTCGATTTATCCCGGTGTGTCAAATGTGGGGTCTGCCAGTTCCAATCCCGATGTCAAATTCACCACAGCAGCAGGTAGCTGTTTCTGTGGATGCATGCCCAAAATATTCTTCAGCACAATAGCCGAGGTTCTATTCCTCGGGTGTGAAGATTCAACAGGGCCAAACAAAACCTTAACTTGCCCTTCAACATTAGAGGCTACGTACCCTATGCCCCGTATACAATTCCGAAAAGAGCCCATATTTAATTTAACCTGCCCTACCAAACCTGTGTCCAATATAGCACGGACAACAACAGAGGTCCCCGTGGGTCCCCAGACCCTAACAGCAACCATTGGTAGGATAACGGTCTCAATGGGGGAGGTTGGAGTTATAGGGCAGGGGTCAATGACCTATTGTTGCCTGGGCGGCGACCGTTGGCCAGGACCAGGCAAATCAAAATGAGGGTGCGGCCTGAAGTCCTCAAAGGTGCGATGACCCGATCCGCCCGCCATCCGTGGGGGGGTCACAATGACGCACCCGCCCAAAACGAGGTGGGCGCGAGTCAAGGCGGCGACGCTCCGCCAAAGGAGGGGAATACCTGGGGCAGCAGTCATGGTGCTGGTGACGCTGAGCAGTCGCACATTCAGGTGCGCGAGAGAGAGGAGGCGTGCGCACGCTACGGTTCTCCAAGCGGGGTGAGCGTCGATCAATTGAGCGAGGCGACTCTCGGCCACGCGCCGGTGAGCCTCGGCTGCCACCTTCAAAACACCCGCCCGTGCGCGGCGTCGGCTGGTTGGACAAGCAGCCTACCTCTCTGGCATTCATGCAGAGAATGTCCAAATGCTGTCCTCCACAGTGAGGACAGGGGCGAGACTTTGGGCAGTCTCGTTGGTAGTGGGACCCCAAGCAAGAGAAGCAAAGGCGGCGGGCATTCATGATGCGCCTACGAGAGGCGACATGTAGGTCCAAGAATGCCCTACAAGTGGCCGTTCTGTGCCCCGTGACCTTGCAGTAAGAGCACTCCACTGGGTTCTGCGTGACCGCAAAGCGAAGAGGGTGCCGGTCAACATTGGCTCGGGTGTGAACGCGAGCCTGCTCCTTGACCTTGGGCGGCTGCGTCTTAGCTGGCGTGTCACCACCGGAGTTGTCCAAAACCCGGCACTCATCCTCCAGGAACCTCTCCAGGTCAGCAAAGGGGGCAGATGGGTCGCGCTATCCCCACCAAAGCGCTGCTCAAAACGCGACCTCAGGTCGGCAGGCAGCTTTTTCAGTACGATGTGCACCAATAGATAGGACCATTGGTCCACGGGCAGGTCAAGGCACTTAAGTGCGTTGATGGCCACCAAAAGCGGGTTCAAAAGTTGGGTGCGCAACCCAGAGACCCGGGTGAGCGTCGGCAAAACCAAAATCTGTTCAATATGCGTGTCGGCGAGGCCACGCTTGTTATGGTACCTACGGGTAATTAGGTCTTAAGCCGTCGGGTACGCCTCGTCAGACACGGGCAGATGCTGGATGAGGCCCTTGGCCTCCCCATCCAGAACCGATATCAAATAGGCCAATTTTTGTGCCGGCCGAAGGTCAGCCCTATCATTGACCAGGCTGTCAAACAAATTAATGAAGCCCAGGTAGCTTCCTAGGCAGCCATCAAAATGGGGGAGTTCTAAAGTAGGGAGCCTACTCACCAGCCCCGGTGCTGTCCTAGGAAGCTCCTGCTTCAAGCCGGGTTGACCGTCCCTATCGGCAACTAGTTGTCTCGCACTATTGGAGACGGCATCATACAGGTCTAAGACCTGGGCATAGTCTTCGCTGACCTTATTTCGCTGGTCAGCGGTGAAGTCATTAACTGACACTTCGAGACAGCAAGTGCTGAAAGTGCGGAATTGCTGTTTCACACTTGCCAGGCGATCGTCAATCCGCTCGTACCTTTGTAGTAAGGCCTGCTGGCGATCAGGCCGGTTCACTAAGGCACTGGCCGAGGTAAAGCAGCGCAAATCTGATGCAATAGCACCAGCAGCCGCACGCAAGTCCTTGATAGCTGACATAATCAAATTTCAAAAGAGCCCGGACAAGCGTTAAATAATATTAACAATCAAAACTTAATATTTGTTAATTCTTTGAAACCAACAAAGTATTAGCCTGTTTACTGCAAGTGCAGGCAAGTGACAGGTATCTACTGTCCAACAAAATTAATAGTTTCAATATATTGACACAAAACAAAGTCAAAGTTATCAAAAGTTGAAACTTCAAATAAGTTAATTAATTATTTGCTACACACAGGCTCACTGTGTTATTTGTGATATATAATAGTAATTAAACAAAGAATATGTTTTACCTAACAATATTATCTATATATTGTAACAAAACAAAGGTTTATCAAAAGTTTGGTTGTTATAAGTAATGTTTTAAACTCAATATATGCAATTAACCATTAACTAAATTAATTGATACATACAGCTGTTATGTATCCAAAGAAACTGACTTATTAATGCTCATAACAACTGGTTATTGCTAGATTTCAACAATACAAGTCAAACAATTACTGATTGAGGTTATGTATGACAATGTGTTTCAAGTTATGTAGGTCAACTTATACAAATAAATATTATGTATTTTAGACAATAACTGACCTGACAAACACTACAATACTGTCTACAAGGTGATAAGATACAAGCTTATACCAATCTGAGGTTTGTACTCAGCAATACAACAGCGGCTAGATTTCAACCACGCTCTGCTACAAAAAATTATGTCTAGAGTTACCGTAGGCAGGCAGGAATGTTCAGAAGTGTGCAGTGGAAGCTGTAATACATCTACCTAACCACGATAGACAATATATCCAGACACAATGCACTGCGTTGCACAGTGAATACAAGTATTAAGTAGGGGTTACTTACCACTGATCTCCTGGCGTTGCTCTTGAGTGGACCTATAAGATTAACTCACAATTTTGGCCAAAATAACAAGAAAATCGTTATATACCACAGGATCCAGTTCGGCGGCGTCCTTCATCAGCAAAATCGTCCGGCACCAACCACGTGCATCGGATTCACTCAAGTTTTACAATGTTCATTACAATACTATTTTTATCACAATTAAACCGTTGCCAGCGCGGGAAACGACAAACTATTCGCGAAGCTACAAGGATGAGCTTTCCAAAAGGCGATCAATTTATATCAATTACAAATCTCGCGAGACAGACCAAGACGGCGTGTTAATTATTCAAGGCAAGCGGAAGTTGACAGTTCAGTGTGACCATAGTCAAAATTCACAATAGACTAAACTAAACGTTACTAAATCGATATAATCGACTTGACCTATCACAAATAATATTTTTATTTCAAACAAAATCATATAACTGAATTTATTTGATAGCTGAAGTTAAATGTCTTAAGATAAAACTGCCGAAGAGGATTTTGAAAATTATTTTTAGAGGGCAAAAATTCAAAGGAGTAAAGAAATAAGCTTACATGGTTTTGTACTTCCAACATGAAATCGTAGCCCCACGGAAATAAAAACATAAATAAACTTTTTGAATTTCAGTTATTTTTGTATTTTTATATTGAACTAGCTGTTGCCAGCATTTTTTGAAGTATTATTGTTCAAACTTATAAATCTGATTTCACTCCCTTAGGAGCGAAATAGATTATTAAGAATCTTTCCGTAGTGATTGCCTTTATCATAAAAGGAAATTACTTTCCAACCTTTTCTTTTTTAGCTTCATTACTTTGGTAAAGTAATTTTAAACACGGCATTGATATATTGGCAATATATGGTGTAATAAAATGAGTTTTGTATACTCGTATTTTATCCAGCAAGGAATGTGAAGAAATACTTACACTTGGATGCTTACTCAAAAAGCTATAAATTGAAATATAGTACGATGATGGTGTTTACCCACTCTATTTATGTTCTTGTCTAAATATTTTGCAAATGCAGTTTAACACATTATATAAACAATGTGTTAATCTGCATTTGCAAAATATTTTAGTAATACGATATACAACCATTTTCCTCTCGAAGGGTAGAAAACTGATATTTTGGTTTCATACGTAGCTTGAACCACTTGAGATTACGCTTCTATATTTACGTCACTCACACGTTGAAACTGTCATTCCTACCCTTTTAGAGTGCACTATTGCTGTCTCTTTCACTTATGACGCAGCGCCCAGCGTGCGGCGCACGCGCCGTGCTCTTCAGTACCTTTAAGGAGCCGACAAGAAACCAGGAAGTGTGGTTCAAGCTACGGCTGAAACCTAAATATCCGTTTTCTACCCTTCAAGGGGAAAACGGTTAAATTTAGGTGTTCGAGCCTAACGCTTGAACCACTTGAGACGTGTTTACATTCTGCCGGCGGCGCTGCTATTGCGTACTGTGAGAGGAATGTTGTTTAAATAAAGTAAGAGAAAAGTCTAATTAGACAATTTTAATATCTTTCAATAAAATTAATAAACAAGATTTAGTGTTGTGAACAGAAGGATTATAACAAATATAAGATTTTCTTAATTTAATTTTACGCAAAATGATCAGACGGTGGAGAAATCATCACACACAAGTCGCTGCGTTGCAATTATTAAGATTATTAGCGGGCGTCTGAAATAATGATTCAGAAATGTATTTCTTGATCTCCAGTTTCCTCTTTTAAGGATATCATCAATGTTGTATTTTTTTTTATATTATTAGGCGGTAAACGAGCAGACGGATCGCGTGATGGTAAGCAATTACCGCCGCCCATGGACACAAGCAACACCATAGGAGTCACAAGTGCGTTGCCGCCCCTTGGGCTTGGGAAAAGGGATAGGATGAGGAGAGGGATGAGGGAGAAGGAATAGGGGATGTATTTGTTATTAGTGTAGTTTTCTGTTGCGACTGCAGCCCTAAAATTTCCTGCCGACGCAGAAATTCCAGCTTCTCAAAAAAGAATTCGAATCCATCCTGAGATCACGGAACGTGATGCATTTTTGACTGATCCTCTTGTTGTTATGAATAAACACTTAAGGTCTTTTCCCATTCGCCGTTCATTGGAGGCTGAAATATATTTTCTGATTCACAGAACTGTATGAAGGCGAGCTTCGTTCGCATTATTTTTAAACACCCATGCGAATTGTCTGTACGTACCAAAATTGGTTTTGGAACCAAACTGAGGGCATAAAATTATCGGGATCCCTTCTATTTGCATAATGTTCTTTGTCCTAATATACTTCGGCATAACGATTTGGGCACAATTTGTTTTGGCATAATAATATTTCGGCATATTTTTTTAGGCATACATTTTATGTTGGCATAATCATATTAAAGACTAATTTGTTTTGGCATAAATTTGATTCGCATAACGTTAGTAGGCCTAATGACTATTAGCATAACGTTAGTGGGCCTAGTGACTATCAGCATAATATATCAGCATAATTATATATTTAACTTGTAAAAAATGTATATGCTGTGCAACAAAAGTTTGTGACAGAACCGAATTGCTGTAAAACCGACTCCACGTAGTCTTGTTTGCCCTACCCCTAGAGTGTTATTTAAAATCGCGTAGGCGCGTAGGGGCGAGCAATCCAAAGCTACGGTGGTGAGCGAAAGGCGTCTGCGACGATTAGCACGCGTGGGGCCGCCGGAGACCCGCAGCGCCGGAGCCGTGACAGAAGCCCAGCCTGCTGCATGTTGCATGCTCGCTTGAATGCTGCATGCTGCATGCTTGCTTGTATGCTGCATGCTTGCTTGCATGCTGCATGCTTGCTTGCATGCTGCATGCTTGCTTGCATGCTGCACACTTGCTTACATGCTGCATACTTGCTTGTATGCTGCATGCTTGCTGCATGCTTGCTTGTATGCTGCATGCTTGCTTGCATGTTGCATGCTTGCTTGTTTGCTGCATGCTTGCTTGCATGCTGTATGCTTGCTTGCTTCATGCTTCCTACAGCGAAAAATATGCCAAAGATACATTGCCAAAGTTATTATATCCAATTTGTATTGTATTGTAATCATTATGCGTTAGTAAATTTATGCTTTAGGATTTTATGCTTTAGGATATTATGCTTAAAAAAGTTATGCTTTAGAACTTTATGCTTAATAAATTTATGCTTTAGAATATTATGCTTAATCATTATTATGGTTAGAGAAATTATGCTTAAAAATTATGCGTATGCTTTTATGCGTAATTATATTATGCGAAAATATAATTATGCCAATCAAAATTTATGCTAAGTTATATTAGGTCTTAAAATTTTATGCAAATGGATAGGGACCCTGCGAGGTGCTAGTCTATCACTGCTGTGAAGGTAACAAAGATACTTTGCAAGTCTGATGGGTTCAGGTTATCTATATTATTGATGCGAGCCCTGTCTGCCACCGAGCCCAAGCAGGTTTGTATGTCGTCATAGTAGATTTAATCCAAGATGTCTCTAGGAGGCTTATATCTGTACCGGACCAGTTGTGTAACTGTTTGCTCCAGCCCGTACCAAATATGCCCGTAATTTATTAAAAATGTGTATTGACATGCAGTATACGTTCTTACTAAATACATTTACCCTTTGTTTTGGTATTAACAATTTGTAAACATGTCTACCAGGTCTTTTCACGACATAATTGTGCTTAGGGAATAAATATGGATGACTTCGCACAAAAACACAAATTTCAAATATGTACAGGCTAGGTAGTGGTAATATATTATGCCTTTTAAAATAGGTGGTGCAACTCTCTGTTTGATGTATGCCAAAGATTGCTCGGATACATTTTTTTGCACAAGAAATGCTCTATTTGCGTCTACCGAGTTTCCCCATATTATAAGAGCATATCTTAATTTTGACGAGACATATCCGTGATATGCACTAAGTGCCGTTTCTATGGTTGATACTTGTCTTAAGCGATACAAAGCGTATACAAATTTGTCTAGACTCTCAAGCAAAGGTTTTCGATATGTTGTTTCCAATTACAGTATTTGTCAATGGTAATGCCTAGAAAGGATGTGGAGTTATCTTCTTCAACTACGTTATTAGACGTTACGTTATTATATTTTACGTTATTATATTTTATGTCAAGCTTTATACCTAGGTTTGCTGTTGTAAGTTTGAAATTGAATCATTTTAGTTTTGTTAATGTTTATTTGTAAATAATTGCATTCTAACCAATTTATTATTCTATGTAATGTCATATTTGTCTCTTTTTCTAAATTATCTTTATTCCTGTCATTTATAATTAAATGGTAGTACATTAACCCCTATAGAGTGGAAAAAATTATGTGTTACAGCAACCCTGCTTCCCAACAAATCAGCGTTATATTACAATATTTATGTCATCCTCTTATATATATTCGTCCATATGGCAGAAATGGGCAAATAATTTTTACAAAAAAATTGCAACTTTGGTTTATCACTACATAGTATACAACAAAGTCTGTATGTCTGTCCCTATGTTTGCTCAAATCTTTAAAACTAGGCAACGGTTTTTGTTAATAGATAGAATTATTCAAGAAGAAGGTTTATTATGTATAATACACGCATAATATAGTAGCGGTTGCGGCGGTGCCGGCGGCCGCCGGCGGCGCGTGCCTATAATTCTTGCACGCCACCCGTGCGAAGCCGGGGCAGGACGCTAGTTGGCAATAATTAAGCCGAAAGTAGACGCCATTTATACCTTAAAATAAAATTAAATATACCAAGTAAGACCCGTTTTCATCAAATTGTACGATGTTAACGAACTATAAGACAGTTGCTACTACCAACGCAATGAAAACAAGCGAAAACTATAGTGGATATACAACTATGTATATTTAACTGACCTTTAATACAGTAACTTACCTAAAATACGGGATATCAAACTGGCAGCAATGTCCCGCGATGGTAAACACAGATCGAAACATCTCTGAACAGTTGTAGGGCCTCGACCTCCAGTTGCATTCCATTATCATGTCACTGCAGGGTCTTTTTAACTACATCCAAATATACGAGAAAATATTAACCACATGTCAAAATTTCATTTTATATAGCACCTTCTTAGATAAGGCTCTAAGAAGGTGCCATATTGCAAACATTTTTGACGCGCTTTGAAAATATTTATGATGCATATTTTATTAGTAGTTTTATTTTTCTTTCTCAAAACAACAAAGTTTTCAATGAACATAAAGTTTTCTAAATAAATATAGTTTAAATATAAGTATAATTAAGTATTATTAGCAATTACTGTACGTGGATTTCAATTTTATAATTTTTGTTTTATATAATATTATTGCAATGCTTGTAAAAGGCATAAAGTTTCAAGCACTTTAATTTTAACTGAACACCTATGTTTGTACACTTGGTTCGCAATAAACTCTTTGACATTGAAACATTTTAACTTTAAAAATCAATACTTTGAGTTCCTCCGCTACTAAAAGAAATATGGCATTTCAAATAATGGTACTCAGAAGTATTTGATTTTATTGATAGTCTCGGTAAAGTTTTATACAACAATATTTACACTAAGATCGCGAGATTTTCGATTTCTTACATTTCACCGTATCTTTGACGTATATTTCCTTAATTTTTGTTTAGGTATTATATGAAATGTTCTCAATTGCAATAATGCCCAATATGCGTGGAAGTATCTCCACATTGCCTCCGAAAAGGTCCTAGCAAAATGTATTATAGGTATATAAGATATTATAGGTTTCTAAGTTCTACATAGTCAAATTCATAATAGGTAAATAGGTTCAGTTGTATAGCTTGTTTACAAGCCAGTCTCTATTATTCATTAATCAGGGTATTAAAGTTAATTGGAATCGTAAATAAGTCAAACATAATGAGCGTCTGACATGATTGCGATGAAACAGTCTCTTGTTGTCTTTTTGTTTTCCTTGATGTTTTGGAAATTTTTATTCAAGTTGTTGTTTTCTTATGTTTTAATCACACATCATTGTCATTATACTGTTCTACGAAGTTCTTATTTGGTACTGTTTCTCCCTTTCTTGAGAACAATGAAGAAACCTACATACATATCGTTAGGCAAAAACATGAAGCTTTCCCCTAAATTGGGCTTTTTGCGTGTAATCATCTGCTAAATGCGTACCATTTCCAATAATAAATTCTGCGGGTATCCAAGGTCTTCGAGGAGCGAATGAATCTTCTTCACGTAACCTTCGGGCTCATAATCCTTACGCATGACAGCGGTGAAGCTCTTGTAGAACTCAGTGATCTGAGTCTGGTTATATCCGCGGAGAAGCCTGCAGTGATATTAAATATAAGATAGTTTTTTATTTGACTACAACGTGCCCACCTAGTGTGTAAACTATTAAATGTTACTCTAACTCATTTTGTTTACTTTGGTCATCTTTGTTTTTTTTTTTCAATATTTATGTCCGATAATCAACTTACAACCAAAACCCTCAAACGCCATCGCAACTGGGTCAAGAGTTTGATGCAAAAGGCAGTTCTTCTGCAAACTACTCGCATTGTGAAGAAATTCCTATAATTGGACCCCTAACCACCGGTGACTTGGATCCTATTTCTGTCATCGGTGGAAATCTATTTTTATGTTTTAAATATAATTTTTTGTGTTGTTATATTTTAAAATGTGAAAACTATGAGAATTTGAAAATAAAAGAGATAATTAAAATAATAAAATGGGTTCGATTCCCACACGAGACAACACTTTGTGTGATCTACAAATTGTTGTCTTGAGTCTGGGTGTTCATTGTGTCCGTTGGTTGTATATTTGTAAAGTCCCCCGCGACACAGGAATTTCTTCCTAGTGCGGGAGTTGTCTCTTTAATCTAGCACATTCACACAACACCATCTAGCCTCTAACTAAGCAGAAGCTTGTACTATGGGTACTAGACAATGGGTAAATAACGTTATCATGCTAATACGGAGCTAAAAATGGTGATATAAAAAATATAAGGACCTGGAAGCCGAAACTTTGTAGTCTTTACAACTACTATAAAATAAGTAGTGGTCGGTGAGAGAGTTCTGGCCTCAGTGCTCTGGCGCGCTATAATAATAGGTACGCGACATTTTCAACACATTGATACTGCCATAATATGCAAACCAATCTATAGAAGCAGACTCCGAGAATGCTCGAACAATACTTACAGTAAGTCATTGATCTCTTGAGTATTAGGTAAGTACACCTTCTCACTGTCGCAGACTGCTACTGCGGGGAACTCGATTTTTATTGTAGGGTAGTGAGTAGTTTCTACCTGTCAACAAAAATATTATAAAATCATTTATTCATCCAGCCCGGTCAAGGGTTCTTTAGAAACAATACAATTCATATCATCACGATTGTATACACAGCATAGATCGATCGGATGCAACTGGTCGCCACTCTATAATACAATAACAAGGTATTGTAAAACAATAAAGCTTGGAGTCGTTCTTTGAACGTTATATGGAAAAATTATAGTTCCACTAAATACCCCTAGCCATCGAGGAAATTTATCGCCAAGTGTGCAGTGTATTCTCTCGCACTATTGCTACTAAAATCGGGATTTCCTTATGTAAACTAACTTCATACTAAAAGGTGACAATTTCAAAGCACAATTTATGAAATCAGTGCCGTGCTATTAAAGAGTAGTGGACTGCAGCAGGTGACTGATGGTGGTGACTTAAAATGGAATTTTGACACAGTACACATAAACCTTGTAGAAAATTAATATAGTTCTAATTAACAAAGAAAGGAGGAATTCAAGGACTCGTATGCTGCCGTTGACAATTCCTAACAAATAATTTAGGAAAGATATATCTTTAACACACAAGTAACGTTTTGAGGTCTTAGCCCACACTACTTTGCTCCCACCCAACAAAAAGAATATCATTCAAATAAAAAATAAGTTTAAAAAGTATAACCCGACTACGTAAAAAAGGCGTCTAAAAAGGACGAAACAAGAAAATAGCTCAGAGGCGTGGTCGCAACTATTGTATGCCTTATGTGGGTGCCATGTAATGTACAGTAATTGTAAACTTACTATAATTACAATATTACAAATAATAGACACAATATGTATAATAATATAATTCTTAAAGGTAAACATACATATATACTATTTATATATAATATTAAATACATACATAATATATGTACTATAATATAATATGAGAACTAAAATAAAATGTGAAAGTTAAAAATATAGTGATTATAAATTAATTAATTTATATATTAATGAAGTCCGTAAATATTGTAATTTTTATTAGGCTGAAAATGGGAGTTCTATTTTGATATTATAGTTGGTCTTTTACTCAACACAAAGCAGTAGGCTGCTTCATCATGTTTTCTCTCAATGTATTTGCAAAATGTTTCCATAGAATGTCAAGGTTTTAAAGTTATTGATCCACTTATTGTACGTAATTTACTCACCACAGTCAAAGTAGGATCGATGACGTACTTCTCCCAGATCATATGACCGAGGAAACAGCACAAGCCGACGCTGAGAGCAATGATCATGAGCCAGATGACGTGGATGAACCAGTTGGTTGTCTTGTAGAAGTAGTACAAGCCGTGCAGAGTCGAGTGACTGCAGAATGACTTGAACTTTGTCACTGCTATAGATTTTAATACTTTCCTGCTCGGCATTTTAGAAACTCTTTGAAGTTTTTGCAGTTTTGCTGATCGTATTACAGACCCAAAAAACTATACGCAATTTGAATAATCTCTAATACATAACAAGAAACAATGTCATGTATTTGAAACTACTAAAATGTACTGCGTGCGTTAGGCAAAGGTTTTTATATTGGACTTGAAAAAACAGAAGGTTAATTTGAAATTAATTAACATCTTTGTCAAAGTTAAATCAATAAAACACTTCATATTAGATTAAAAGTTTCATTTCATCGGTCATTACTTTTTTCAATTGACAAAAGTAATGACCGATGAAATGAAACTTTTGTCGTTTAGAAAAGCTAGCTCTGTTTTGTGACATTGGTTGTTCCAGAATGTTCTGAAGTCAGATATAAAGTAATTACTAAAATGATAAAGGATGTAAGCTCCGTAAGTAATTGGTAAAAGGAAGATCATTGAATGATTTTCATCAGCGAAACTTTAAAAAGTTCTCGAGATACATTTGTACGTTACAAAAATACATTTGACAAACTCACAGATATTTTATCTTGTTACAATTATGTTCCATTAGTTTAACTTATTAAATTAATTATTTATTTAAGTTTTATTTCAAACTTTCTGGTAAATAAATAACGGTCTAGTTTTTGTACTTTTAATCACATTTGCCTTAAAATCTTTGGTAACAGGAAAATGTATGTCTTATATTTAAGCAAATAGGACGTATGAAGGGTTTTTATAATTATCTTCTATACTTATAAGATATATATATTGTACGAAAAACTAAAAATATTATCTATATATTAAAAGAATTTGTGTTTTATAATACGAGTCGGCCAGCCCGTTCTACCCAACCGATTCGGATGATTTTTTTTTTAATTAAATCTCTCGCTGCATAGATTTGTCATCAAGCATTAGAAATTATCTAACTTGCACATTCATCAAGTTATATGCAAAAACAGTTTTCTCCCATACATTTTTTTCGTAGCCGTAGTCTATGACTTTCTGCTTCTATATATCTGCTTCTTATTGAGGTAGGCGTTTCGTTATAGGCCTAAAATACGCGCTGAAAAGAGTTCTTTCATTTAATGGTATGCTCATTTCAATGGGGTAAGTTTGAGGGAAGATAGGTGTGGACATTGAACATATTTTTCAATATTTTCCTATAAATTTCTTAAGATTCCATTGCTTTCTCTCTACATGGACGGTTCTACATTCAAAAATATTTTTATGGCATCTAATAAGTTCCTTGCAGTAACTGCCAGGAAAAAACGTTATGCCTCCTTAAGGTGACCTTGCCTTACTTTCATACGGATGTGAGTGTGGTGGTGTGTAAAATTATACCCGATGTTGGTAAAATTATCACTATAGTGGATTATCGCTGATGGCAGGTAATACTCCCCGAAAGTTACCAGTTAACCCTTAATGTTGGATGAACTGATCTCTGATGTTGAGGAATTTTCCTTACGTTTTATGTTAGGAAAATTTTTGTGTTTTTAAATTACGGACTTTCTTCGGACATCTTAATTTTTTTTTATGTGGAACATATTACAGCGGTTCATAGTACTATTGTCATATAATTATATTATTACAAGTGGTAGTTAAGGTAGAAATTGTAGCTTTGGTAAGAATAGTACTTTTGAGAGAAAATGTACTTTTGACAGCACCGGCGGTTTTGGTAGAAATGGTAGTTTTGAAAAAATGGTAGATATGATAGTGTTAGCACGAACAGTAGTTTTGGTACAAATAGTAGATTTAATAGGAATAGTTTTTTCGGTAGGAATAGAAGTTTTGGTAGAAATTGTATTTTTTGGCATATAAAGTAGTTTTGGTAGTAATGTTACTTACGATTGCTACCAAAGATACCATTCCTACCAAAACTACCATTTCTACCAAAACTATAGGAAAACTTAATTATTACATTTCTAAATTATGATGAATTAATCACACCCAATCGTGCTTTTCACAGAAATATTTTGCTGGATAACAGAAATAAAACCTATTTTCTTACTTATAAAAAAAGTTGTTTATCTATATTTTTAATTTTGGTAGTAAAATATTGACAGATTAAATAAAAAAGTGAAGTTAGCGTAAGTTAGTTACTTAAGTTTCTGATTTAATAACGTATTTTTTGTGAGTAGTTGTGTTTTCAATTATAATGATGGTTCTTGGAAGGAAATTGAACAATGCTCAGAGAAAGTTTGAACAAAGAATCTTGGTTAATGACGGCCCTGTTGAAGATTTGGTACCGGATGGTCCTCCTACTTCTAAACAAATACGGGTGGAAACGGGTTCAGATTTGATTGATTCTACCATCAACAATTTTCAAGTGATTTCCATTCTTGGTGACGGTAATTGCTTATTCCGCGCAATTTCTTATTGTTTATATGGAAGAGAGAATAAACATAATGAAATTCATTTGGCCACTGTTGATAACATTGTCAATAAGTGGGATGTATATAGTAACTTCATTGTTGGGGACGAAGCATATGGCCAGCAGACCATTACAAATGCAACGGATTACAAACGTGTGATGGGTGCCAATGGACAATACGCAGGGCATGCTCAACTTCAGAGTGTAAGTGAGCTAACTATATCCCGAGTGTCAATTCAGAGTTCACCTGGAAAACAGTAATACGATTACTGACTATGGTACTGGCGAAATTGTTCATAACTTGCTTTTGTGGGCACCTGGACGAAGGACATTACAATGTCCTTATGGAAAGAATGGTAGGGCAGCACAGTCATATTGAAGAACTTTCTTTCGTCAATGTTCAGTTACTTATACATATTATATATATCCCTATGTAAACCATTCAGTAATGCCAATGTGGAAATTTCACAATACCTAAGATGCAACGCAAAGCCAATGTTGTGAGAAAAGAAGTTTTGTGATATATGTATATATTTTTGGATAGCGTATACAACTGCTGATCGGAGGTCCCGAGTACGATTCCCGGGTCGGGCAAAAGTGTTACTGGGTTTTTCCGAATTCTCAGTAGCAGCACGGAGTCTGGTGATGTGCCCGGTAACGGCAATGGCAATAGGCTCGCCCCCTATTACGCGGGACCTAAAAATTCATGGCGACATGCGGGTGTAAGATTTACGCCTCTGCCTACCCCTTCGGGGATACAGACGTGAGTCTATAAAAAAAAATAGATAAGGCTACAATGTACTCATCATACCTATATGTAAGAGCTTTTCATAATACTAAAATATGCTGTGGGTCGGGTCCTCTAGTTTTTACATTAACGAGCTTCTGCCCACACCTTCGCTCGCGTAAATTCGGAGTAACACAAATCTCCTATCATAGAGAGATACTTCAATAATAATTGTCGTTTTGACTGTTTAAATACCAATAAGAAATATAACTGCAAGAATTATTTACACATATAAACTATATGATAGTACTCAACACGTTATCCGGTGACAGTGACGTCTCGCTAGAATGGCCAATTTGGCGACTGCGATTTGTCTGTCAGAACCATTAGAATTTTACAAAAAACTTGACAATCCGAATTTTGCGGATATATTTTGTCTACTCGAAATCTTTATTTTTTAATGTTTATTATTCAGATAAGGTTTCGATTCAGTCTACCGTACCCTGTGACGAAATTATTAATATAGATTTAAATATGACACGTACAGATAATAGGTAGGTTAAATAAAAATATGAATTTTAGAAATACATCACACCATTACAAATATTAATGAATTTTATGATCGACTTTTATCAATAACGTCGGCATTACATGAAGCCAATAGTAGTAGTATGTAAATATACTCCACTTCTAGTACTTATTCTTACCTTTCATTTCCACATATCATCTTATGAAAACATGTTGAGAGGTGCTGACTTATTCAAATATTCTGAAACGTGCTCGATTGAACCTCACTTATCTATAAGGTGAAATATCAAACGGTTGAGTGATTGATTTCCATTGAATAAAGTGTGATAGAGATATACTGACTTGGACTTTATTTGAATATAAATAACGTCCTTTACATAATACTCTCACTGTGGTATAAGTCATTTACTTACTGCCAATTTAGTTCTTATTTGGTAAATTATTGTTACAACATAGGCAGACATTGCTGTGAGATATAGCCTCGCTGGTTATTGCAAGGATAAGCGGGCTTGCACGGAGTGGTACCAGCCTCTCGCAAAAGATAAATCAAATTATATTAAAGTCAGGGGTTGTTTTAGTATCATACAATATTAATAAACGGTCTTACTCGCGATAATAAACTTATTTAAGATATAACGATTTCTATTTTCTCCGACGTTTTACAATCTTACAAAATAAGCTAAAGCGATTGTAAAGTCCGACGGATTAAGTACAATACCGGTTGAGGTAATTAACAGGGAGTTGTTCCATTAGCCTGTACTAGGTTCAGCTTTCAACGATCCCTGGATAAATGATCGCGTAACAGCCTACAACAATAACTAGATTTACCCCCCTTTTGTTTTTAAGACTAAACCAGGGCCAAATATAATACCTAATTTGTTTTGCTTCACAAATTAATACAACTTAGATAGAACTTAGTTCAAATAAATAATTTGACAAACATTATTAAGCTCTATCATTTGACACAGAGTCTTTAAAAAGTAACACAGCTCTTGGTACGCAAAAAGTAGCTCTCTAACAAGCCAGCACTTAAATAAGGCGTTTCAAATAATGAAAATAAAACACCGCCGCAGTGATAAATATCAACAGTGTGTAGATATTATTAGTGTAGTGTGTCGGAGTACCGACATTGCGAACTTAAATAAAGACCAAGTGAGGGTAGGTGGCGAAACCCGCGCTTCCACAAGACGGCGCTGTGCTCTCATCAGTCTCTCCGCGACCCCGCTTGGTACGAGACGAGTGAGGTACGATTCAGACCAACCGGCTCGCATCAGGCGGCACTTTACAATGCGGTAAAGAAGATTGAAATGTATCAACAGTAATTACAGTTCATATTTGCATGCAACTTACGCATAGTTACCTCCGTCGGTACACGCGTAGCGACGTTTCGCAGAATGCATTCGGCTGTCGCGCCGGCCGGCCAGCCCAAGCTAATACACATACATGTGTATTAGCTTCATGGGTGCAGCAACTAGGGAATCATTCAAGTTGTAATCTTCAAGAGACAGTTAACATATTAAAGTTAAATATGGATACGGAAGAAAAACTAATTACTTTAGTTCAGACATATAATAATAATAATAATATGATGAATGCCGTGTGGTTGACGGCATAGAATACAAGTGTCACCACCCCCTATCTTCCCGTGGGTGTCGTAAGAGGCGACTAAGGGATAACACGATGCAAATACCATATTTGCGTAGAGACGGAAAACTCGACATCAAACCCTATACGACTGCCTCGTTGGTCTCACAGCATAAATGTGCGCGTGGGATCGGGAGGTCCCGGGTTCGATTCCTGGGTCGGGCAGTGTTATTGGGTTTTTCTGTCACGAAATTCTCAGCAGCAGCACGGAGTCTGGAAATGTGCCCGGTACGGCAATAGGCTCGCCCCTTATTACGTGGGACTAAAGTATATCTGGCGAAAAGTGGGTGTAGAAGTACACCTCTGCCTACCCCTTCGGGGATAAAAGGCGTGACGTTATGTATGTAATATGATGAATGTAATAATTTTTTCAGACCAACTGGGAGTGGGTTTAGGGAGCTTAATTGATTATTACACTGAGCGACCAGTACAGAACTTTTGTTCACCTGGAGCTCAGTCTTGTACCCTAGTTGATAAGATTAAGAATGCCGACTTGAATGCACAAACTACTGTCATCATATTGTATGGTGACAGCTCATTAGTCTCCAAAAACAGTCTCATAGAATTAACAGACTTAATGATAGATGTTAGCACAAAAATAGGATGTAGCTTTATTATTTGTGCATTGCCTTATTCATATGCTCTCACAGATGACCAAAACAGGCCGATAGGCACATTAAATTTATTTTTGTACAATAGGACATGTCATAGTGACAGTATTTTCTTTTTTGACACTAATTTTTTTATTAGTAATTTCTTTTTAACAAAAGATACTATGTATCTTTCTTATGTACATAGGCGACAACTTGCTAAATTATTAGCATTTAATTTATATACTGACAGGAGTACTACTAGAGTACTTAGGAATTTGGTAGATAATAGTTATACCAATAGTAGTATTGACACATCTATTAGTTTAAACTATTAGATGAGACAACAGATAGGCATTCATGTGTTTTAAACTTAGTTCATCAAAACATACAAGGCCTATCTGACAAAGAATTAGAAATAGATTTATTTTTAAATAAACATAAGATTGATATCTTATGTATTACGGAACTTTGGTTGCGAGGTGACCAATTAATATTTAACAATCAACATTACTCAGTTATAAGTGCATTCGTAAGAAAGAAGGCTATTCGTGGTGGCTCTCTAATATATGTATGTAATAGTTTGAAATGTAAAGAACGTAAGGATATAGCTAAACTTTCTATCGAGCGCACTGCTGAGATTTATTGTGTTGAGCTTCAACAACATATTATAGTGTGTGTGTATCGACCACCACAAAGCGACTTTACTCAGTTTGAAAGCATTATAGAGGATGTCTTAAAACACATAATTTCTAGTAAGAAGTCTATAATCGTATGTGGCGATTTTAATGTCAATTTGTTAGAAAAATCACCAATTTGTACTAGGTTAGTTAGCTTATTTAGGTCATTTAATTTAAATGTTTTGTTCTCTGAACCAACCAGAATAACCTCACATTTATCTACATGCTTAGATAATGTTTTTGCAATTGTCTTTATTTAAGTAAGGCTGTTTTAACTGACTTGACATCGGATCACTGCGGTCAAAAGGTTGTAATTCCAACTAATACAACCCCTAAAGTACAAGAAATTACATGTAGGCCAATGACCTCTGCTCGCCTCAAACACTTTAGTAATGATGTTGCTGCCAACATCGCCAGTATTGACTTAACCGTTGATGATCCTGATGAATTATATAAATGCTTATTTAAAATTGTTAATGATGAGTACAATAACATTTTTAAACTGAAGACGTTTGCAAGGAGCATTAAAGTAAATTTTTGTGACTGGGCAACAGTAGGTATAAACAAAAGTAGAGCTAGGTTGTATGATCTATATGGTATGAAGAAATACAATTTTAATCCTGAATTTATTCAATATGTTCGAAATTATTCAAAGGTTTTTAAGAGGACATGTGCTTTAGCCAAATCCTTATATTTAAGCAATAAAATCAAATAATCCAAGAACAAAATTAAAACTACTTGGAGCATCATTAACAATGAGACTGGTCGAGCTAAATTGGTAGATAACAATTATGAATTAAAATTTTATGGTGAAATTATTACTAGGAAAACTGATGTTGCTCAGACTTTTAACAATTTGTTCATAAACATACCAGTGAACACAACCAGCTGTCTAGATTCATGTCCAAGCAAAGCAGAAATGTTGGTTAGGGGCAATGTGAATGAGTGTGATGTGCTTTTTAATTTTAAATATATTGACACCAATGACATACTGAAGGTATTCAAGACGCTCATTTCTGTTAAACTTGTGCGCCAAATTATTTCTAGCTTAGCTCCATATTTAGCTGCAATATTCAACAGATGCGTAGATACAGGAGTATTTCCTGATCTAATGAAACACAGTAAAGTAATACCATTATTCAAAATGGGATCAAAGAGCGACCCAAGTAATTTTCGGCAAATTTCTATCTTGCTGCTATTAGTAAAATTTTTGAAAAGATTATTTTGCATCAACTAGAGAGCCACTTTCACACAAATAATTTATTTCACAGTGAACAGTATGGCTTTATTAAGGATCGCTCCACCGTTGATGCCGGTGTAACTTTGTTAAAGCATATTTTTAATGCTTGGGAAAACTCGAAGGATGCCATTGGTGTTTTTTATGACCTATCAAAGGCCTTTGACTGTGTGGAACATAATACACTTTTACTTAAATTGAAACTTTATGGTACCTTAGTGATAGAAATCAGTATGTAGATGTTAATGGGAGTAGGTCTTTAAGTTTGCCAGTCGGAATGGGCGTTCCACAGGGCTCTATTCTCGGTCCATTTCTTTTTTTAATATATATTAATGATTTGCCGTTTTTTGTACAAAATTTATGTGATATTGTTTTGTTTGCCGACGATACGTCACTAATTTTTAAAGTTGATCGTAATTTAAGTAACTTTGATACCGTCAATAACACTCTTGCACAAGTATTAGATTGGTTTTCGACAAATAATTTGGTACTCAACTCAAGCAAAACCAAATGTGTTAAATTCTCTTTGCCTAATGGCAAAAGTGTTCCTACTAATATAATTTTAAATAAGGAAACAATTCAACTAGTCGAATCAACCGTATTCTTAGGTGTAACTTTAGATTGAAAGCTTCAGTGGGGCGCCCAAATATCCTGTCTCACAGTAAAACTTAGTTCTGCAGCGTTTGCAGTTAGAAAAGTTAGGGAATTCACAGATAAAGATACTGCTAGACTAGTTTACTTTAGTTATTTTCACAGCGTAATGTCTTACGGAATAATGTTATGGGGTACAGCTGCTGATATACAGACTATTTTTATCATTCAAAAGAGGGCCATACGTGCAATTTATAAGTTAGGTGCTAGAGATTCTTTACGTGATAAATTTAAAGAAGTAGATATATTGACAGTTGCATCGCAATATATATATGCCAACTTAATGTACATTAAGAAAAACTTAATTCTATACCGCAAAAATAGTGATTTGCACAAAGTGAACACAAGGAATAAGCATAAACTGGTGGGAACTAACTACCGTCTACATAAAGTTCAGAACTCATTTGCGGGGATTGGTATACGATTTTTCAACAAATTGCCTCTTGAAATAATGAATTTACCCATGCACAAATACAAACGGACAATTAGGAACTTTCTTTTACAAAGGGGTTATTACACTATTAAGGAATTTTTTAATGATAAGACACCGTGGGGATAGGCTTAGGCTTGTTTAACAAAGGATTATTTTATTTACATGTTAAGTGGAGGTGCCTCGTGAACACATGATGTTTGCAGGATTTGGATATTTTTATGATTTGTTGAATGTAGTTTAACATTATTTATCCCTGATCATATCATTTTTCACTTGTCACCTTCACAAAATTCTTTCTACATTTGCATTCCTTCACGCGTTCCACTAACTTATGTTAATAATAACGATCTGGAAAATGGAGGTAATTGGCGGTCATGGTCAATATACCAATAGATTGTTTCTTACTGCTGGTTCGTATACCGTTGTCGTCATGCTCACTAAAATGTCATTTCTTGTGGTGGCGTCGTGTGTCGGGTCATCCCTGTCCCTCTAATATGGCGAGAGGGATGATGGCTGGCACATGCGTCATACTCGTGAACGGGTGCTACTTGCGATGACTGGTCGATGACGGTCTTGCGGGCTGGTATTAGATTTGCGTATTTAACTGCATCATTTCCATCATGGTTCTGATCACTTTCGCGGATTGCCTGCATTATTAGGTATATATAATGAAAGTGGATGCTCCTGTTTCACCATGTCTATTCTGAGGAGGCTAACCAAAAGTATTATGCTTGAGTATTATTATGTACGGTAAATATATACAAGTGATATAGAAGGTGTAACAGTTGCAGCACCTTACAAAATGTAAATTGTGTATTATGCAAAACCTGGCGATGAAAAAGAGTGACCGTGAGTTTTATTGCCCGTTCTTTCTCATGGTTCTACCTATTGCTTTGCGAACGTGGCAGTAAATGTAAATGTAGAAGCATACAATAATAATGTTTTAAATTTGAGTATAAGTAATTATTTTATAAATTTATTATTTTGACGTTCATAAGCGTCACATTGTGACCCAAATGAATAAAGGATTTTGAATTTGAATTTGAATAATTAATTCTTTATTGTACACCAGGCAATAACATGAGTGCATTACAGTTTCTTATAAACTAGTGTTACAAGGGCGGTCTTATCGCATAATGCGATTTCTGCCAGACAACCGTGTACGGACAGAGTTAAATAAAAGGTCAGGTAGTATGCGGGTGCATTATAAATTAAAATATAAATAACAAATTAAAATGATTATTGCTGTAGGTATGCTTAAAACTAAAATAAGCTTATCTAAACTGATAAGAAAAACATATACCTACTTACATCCATAATCTATATACATAAAATAAATATGATAATAAAATTAAATAAATCACAAATATATACATATATATATCTACATAAAATATATTATGTATTATATATTATAATATACTATTTTATAGAAGATATTATCACTGGAATGTTACTTATTATAGTGACAAGTAATGATTCTTTACAAGATTTTTAAATATTGGCAATGATTTTGAACGTCTTATCGTTTCCGGTAGTGCATTCCACAATCTGACAGCTAAGACAGTAAAAGATTTATCAAAGAACTAAGTAGAATGCACAGGACTTTTTAACTTAAGGTTTTCCGATGATCTCAAGCACTTAGAATGTGTGTCATGCAGATAGACAAATCTATTCTTGAGATATAGGGGATATGAAGGATTAAACAGAATATTATACAAGAGACAGAGAATATGAGTATTCCGGCGAAGGCGGATGGGTAGCCATTTGAGCTTGTTTCGAAATTCAGAAACGTAGTCATATTTGCGTAAACCAAATATGAACCGTATACAAAAGTTTTGGAGTCGCTCAAGCTTGTCTAGCTGGTCCTCATTAAGATCAAGATAGCTGGCATCGGCATAGTCAAGAATAGGAAGAAGGAAAGAAAATTGCGCTTGCGTAGAAGGAAGAAAATTGCGCTTGTGCAGTCTACTGCACAAGCGCAATTTTTGTGGCAATGGGCAGAAAATTTTGCAATCTTCTTAGCGATGCGGCAGCTGCAAAGAGTTTCCGACTAGTACTTTGCAGTTGAAAGCTCCAAGAGAGTGTTTGGTCAATGTATATCCCCAAGTTCTTTACTTTGTCACTGAAAGGAATTGGAATACCATCAAAAGATACAAGGGGAACTATTGACCAGTCGATCTTAGAGATTATTCTGGAACTACCAACCAAAATAACCTGAGTCTTTGTAGGATTAACCCTGAGTCCAAACCTTTTTTTCCAGTCACAAATTTGATCCAGATCATTATTTATTATTGTAATTCCTTGAGACAGGCTTTCAGGCTTGATTTGATAATAAATCTGCATTTCATCTGCATATAGGTGGTAGGAAGAAGAAATATGGTTGGAGATATTATTTATAAAATTGAGAAGAGCAAAGGAGATAGAACGCCGCCCTGTGGTACGCCGGCAGAGTTGTCACACCAAGTAGAATAGGTGTCATCTAGCCGGATTCGTTGTCGGCGACCAAACAGGTAACTACGAAACCAGTCGATCACCGATGGAGATATGTTAAGAGAGCCTAATCGGGCAAGGAGAACATCAAAGTCTACGGTGTTGAAAGCATTACTGAAGTCTAATAAACAGAGCACTGTGAGTTTGCCATCTTCCATGCCCGATCTGATATCATCCGTAATATTGACAAGGGTGGTAGTGGTACTATGACCAGGACGGAAGCCGGATTGGAAGGGATTAAGGATATTATTTTTAGAAAGGAATGTGTTGAGTTGGTTGTGGATAAGGCGTTCAAGAACTTTGGAAAGGAAAGGTAATATGGATATGGGACGATATTTAGAAAAGGATTCAGGATTAGGTTTCTTGGGTAAAGGGATGACTTGAGCATTTTTCCAAGCAGTTGGGAAAATGCCACTGGATATGGAGAAATAAAGGATGTGGGAAATAATAGGTAGGATTTTATCAAGGATTGGAAGGATCATATTACGGGTGATGCCATCACTGCCAACTGCGTTGGATGTTATGGATAAGATACTCTTCTTAACACCACATTCAGTAAATTGACTAAAGACAAATGGACTGTAATCAGGAGTTGGAAGCGTTAAAAGATAATTTAGGGTGTTTATTTTTGTTGTCCTATCATAATCAGACGAAGCAGAGAAGTGCTGGTTAAGCATGTTAAAATCAATTGTATTAGGGGAAGTATTTTGCCGTTGCTTTCCAACCCCAAGTGATTTAAGAAATTTCCATATCTTGGATGGATCACCGTTTTGTACGGAGCTGTGAATGTGCTGGCGTTGTGCATCCCTACACACTCTATTGCAGTGATTTCGCGCTTTAATATATTTTTCTTTATTAGATTCAGTTGGTTTTGCCTTGAATTTTGATTTCGCCGCTGCTTTCCTTTGAATAAGTATCCCTATTTCATTGGTAAGCCAGGGCCATATCCATACCAGCAAAGTTGCGCTGTAAAAGTATTCCTGACTTTGCCTTAGGAGGACGAATTTTGTAAGAGAGAAAAATAAGGTTGTGATAGGAAAATTCGTCGGCACAGCATTGACCGTGTTTCGCGACGTGGTGTAGTGAAGAAACGAAAGTGAGATCTAAAAGTGAGGGTGTAGAATTAGGAAAGTGATGGATGGCATCCAGAGGTAGAATATGAAGATTACACGAGACTGAAATAGAATAAAGAGAGGAAGAACGCGAATCTTTCTTAAGAAGACAAGTGTTGAAGTCACCCATAATGATAGTTTGACTATAAGAAGGAGATAGGTTAAGTAAGAGATTTTCAAAAGAGGAAAAGAAGTCAATACGCAAGGAAGGACAGTAGTAAACACCGAGGAGGATTTTAGTGTGATGTAGCTCGACTTCCAGAAACAGGTGCTCACAAGCGTTGGAGGGAGGCGGTTGTGAAGACACGCTTATCACAGTATAAGCTATATAGGATCGAAGATAAATGGCGACACCACCGCCACCACCCCAGTCCGGTCGTTTCTGATAAGCTGGAAGCCGGGCAAAGAATAAGAAGTAGAAGGAAGGCATGGCTTAAGCCATGATTCAGAGACAAAAATAGCGTGTATGTTCTTACAGTCTAAATTTGCCAGCATATCTGGGAAATGAGCGGGAATACTCTGTGCATTGATATGCACAACATTAAAGTTACTTGGAACATCGGAAAATACAGATCGGATGTTATCTGCCAATGAAGGAACACTAACAAAACTGTCATCATCACTATCTGCAGAAAAATAATCATCGCTGTCACTGTTAGAATCCATAATATTATATATAATAAGTAAGATATAATAAAATATAATAGATAATTAATATATAAATATAACGTAAACAAAATATATAACTTATCTGTATAAAATAAGATATAAACAAATATCCTAACTTTACAAAAACAAACTGTGTACAATATTCAATACTGTCCACCTGCCAGTTAGTTATCAATATTAAAAATATACATACATACATACATAGACTCACGCCTGTTTCCCCGAAGGGGTAGGCAGAGGCATATTAAACGCCCACTTTTCGCCAGTGTTTTGATCCCACGTAATAGGTGGCGAGCCTATTGCCGCTTATTGGGACATTTTGTTTGCCAGAGCCTCGTCCGTTGATCGGCAGGTGCACCACTTGCAGGTGAGGTTGGCTTGGGACCCTAAGTTCTTGGTGGGAACCCTATGCACATATTTATAGTAATACTATAATTTAAGTTAGAAGCCATCCTACCGATGACGCTTTATCCGATGACGCTCGCCGTTTATCCCGAGGAAGTGTACCAGTCCTTCCTTCGTCCAGCATTTTGAGACGCCGAACTTCTCCCGGGCTGCCATAAAGAGGTCATGGCGGGCTTTTGTTAAAAACTCTGACGCTGTGATATCAGAGCCCTTAAGTTTAGTTTTGGCAAACCAAACTTTATCTCGGACTGACACATGCTGCAGTTTTACAAGGATTGGCCGGTGTTTGTGTGGTAAAGAAGCTGCAGGTCGCCCCATACGATGGCAACGCTTGATGTGGTCAGGAGTAAAATCATCAAGTTTCAAGTGTGTTTTTACTACACTCACTATTGCTTGAACCAGGTCCTCTTTCGTATTTTCTGGAACGCCATGGAAGAGAAGAATCTTGCGTCAGCCTTGCATTTCCAAATGATCGACACTGCGCGCTAGTAGTTGGAGTTGTTGCTGCAAACCCTTCAGAGCTTCAGTTACGAATTCACGGAAGGTGGCAAATTCAGCAGCCAGGCCAGCAATGTTGGAATGAACGCTGGTACTACTCTGTAGTTTATCTTCAAATTGTGTCATTTTATGGTGGAACATTTTGTTCAGGTTTTCTACTGTGTTGTGGATGGATTCCATACTGTAGTCAATAGTGAGTTTTCCAAGGAGATAACACTTTCTGGCAAGTAGTGTGTTATAATTAAAAGTTTTAAATCATTAAACCAGTTAAACTATGATTTAAACAAATAATTATAAATTAAAAATCAAGAGCAAATTTTTTTATGTTGTCACCACAACTACCCACATCATTTATTCACATTTTTCGTTTCTTCTTGTTTATTTTCTTATTATTTTCTTCTTCCTCTTATGCAAGGGCTAGCAAAACGACGTCCCACTCCACCAAATTTTAAATAAAATTTCAGTTTACGTCTACGCGGTGCAATGTGAGCAGCACTTTTGGGCGCTTGTTGGAGTGCGTACGGATTCCAGCGGACGGCTGCCGCGGTACGCGTGCGGCTGCCGCGGTAGCTGTACGGCTCCGACGGACGCGTTCCGCTGCCGCGGCACACGTTCGGCTGCCGTGGCACGCGTACGGTTTGACGTCGTGCATCCCCGTCTGAACTGTAACGTCGAACGTAGGTGGGAGCGCCTCTGCCCACGCGCTCCGCACGCCATATATAAGCGTGCGACGCTGTTCAATCTGCCCTCTGCTCCAGCTCACGGCCATCAGTTAAGTCTTCTTCCTATCAAGACCCTGGCCTTCGGAACACCAGTGAATACCAACTATACTTGTCGGACCACGCCCTGAATATACTCATGTTCTCAATTAGTAAAGTCTTAGTTTTAAAGTAGCTGCATTGTATCTACCTATATAGGCAATTATATCGTGAAGTGTACTATTCTAAAAGTGTTTTCATTTGTAAGTAAAACATGATTTTCTTCCTTTTTTTGATCGGCGAGTGATTGAGTCTGGCTCACCATCTACAAACCAATCACACGTGAGACATATCCGTTCCGATGCTTCGTGACGCGAGCCGGTTGATCTGAATCGTACATGAAACGTCGTAAACAAAAAGGTAATTATGCCTTAAATTATTTAATTGTACGCGATTAGGACCCGCTAATTTATTTGATATAATTCTGCATTGTAATTGGTTGCCATTTTTAAAGACGTTTTTGCAAAAATAACGACTAAAAATTGTTTACCACAAGTTCAACTTAGCGCTTAGAGTGACGACGGCTCTGCTTTGAAAAACGTGTAGCGACGCAATCTCGTAATTTCACTATATGTATTATATGATTTATATGCCATTATATTCGGGAACTAATTTAATTTGCTATAAAATATAGTTAAGATAATTATCATCATTGTTTAAATCATAACGAAAGACAATTTTTAAAATTTAATATCCAAAAATGGCGGCAAGTTGTAAATATTAGGTCTGAGCCCCTTTAGGGGCCCAGCCTGGGAGGGATAGCCCGTAAATAGTTTGGTTTCCATCATGCGTCAAAAACAAAAAAAAAAGGTAAAGACCTATTACAACCGTTCGCGTTTCAGTTTTACCGTCCCACTCATTATAATAGCTTTTATAATGTTTCATCCTAGGTGTTTTACTTATAGCCGTTTGCCATTTCATAGTTTTGGTGCGTTAGGATTCTACATTAACAGGACTGGAACATCAACATTCAGTCTCAAGTTGTGTGAAGGCACTCCTGATAATTCTAAAGAGTTCAGAAACTCTATAGGGTTCGAAATAATTTTGTCAGTATCCAAGACATTATCTACCGAAAAATACCTACTCAACAACATTACCTTATATACAATCAAATGTTAAAGCTATGGTCCAATATAACTCTGAACACACCTTCGCATTTATAAAATTAGTAGAAGTCAAATCGGTACCTACTTACATACATAGGTACACACTTTCTCATTTATACCTAATATTAGAAGGGATTAGCCAAGGCAGTTTCAATAATTATGAGTTTATCTAAGCAAACGATGTAATAACAGTGCACAATTTAACAATGTGTGACAATGTATGATGAGACAGTACTGACAGATAGCACATGCGCAGCACTCAAATACTACAGCGCATGCGTTTTTACTGTCAATAGGTAGTAGGCTTATCCCTACAAATTTCGACCCTCTCTCAAATCCCTCCCAGATAATTTTTTGCTACTTATTGTATCCTATGTGTTTTTCTTGGTTTTGAGCTACCTCCCCACCAACTTTCAGCCAAATCGTTTCAGCCGTTCTTGAGTTATAAATAGTGTAACTAACACGACTATCTTTTATATAGGTATATAGAAAAGTGAACTTGATATTAACTGTTGATTAAATTCAATAATTTATTAAGTAAGGTAGGTATATAAAGAACTGTGAATAATTGCTGAAATGCAAAATATTTGTGGGATAGTTAGTGTGCGTTGAAAGTTTTATTGAAGAGGATTTTTTCGTATTTTCAAGTTTTATTTTTTTTTGGTTTCAGTTGCGTGTCGGACGCTAAGTCATTAGGACGTGCTTCTATTTTCTCGTTTATTTATTTATCGGTAAACTTATTGTTCGCGGCGCGTGCGGCGCGGGCGCTTATCGCATTGGGTCGACGGCGACCGGTCGGCGGCTACCTGCGAGCTACCGCGCAATGTTTGTAAACAATGTCGATCTATGGCTCGTTAGATAATAATATTGCGATGAATACAGAGATAAATACGCATAATGAAGATACTATAGCAGCCGAGGGAATGGGAAATAGTGACGGGGAGATGGATATTGAGTATTTGGGGCCAGCAATGAATAAAAGGACCGCTACTGAGGTATGGAATGTGGTTACTAATAAAAAGAAAAGAGTAATTCAAAATGACGATAACACGAGATCACCGGAAGAAAAAATTGAAGTGTCTATTACGAGTAAAGACGTTTTGCCTAAACAATTTAAATTGGCACAACTACTTAAAAGTAATAAGATAGAAAATGTAAGAAGAGTAACATATATGAACCCGTATAAGGTTATCATGCAATTCGAGGATGAATTGAATATGGAAAAATTAATAACTTGTACAGTGTTTAAAGATATGGGTTGGAACTTTAATAAATCTTTGGAAGTGGGCGTGTCATATGGTATAATAAGGAATATCGAAATAGAATGCAAAGAAGATGAGCTTAGAGAAAGTATAACTTGTGCTGTGGATACAGTATCGATAAAGAGACTGAGTTGTAGGAAAAAGGAGGGCGATGGTTGGACAGACAGTGAGACAGTAAGACTCTGCTTTAAGGGTTCTTCTTTACCAGCGTATATTTGTATACACGGCGTTAGAGTTACCGTGGAGCCATACGTGTTCCCGGTGACCCAATGCTCCTTTTGTTGGAGATTCGGTCATGTCAGAAAAGTGTGCCCAAGCAAAAAGATTGTGTGCCCAAAGTGTCGCGGTAACCATGAGAATTGCGTCACAACTAATTATACATGTGTCAACTGTAGTGGAGATCATATGGCTATGAATAAGAGCTGTCCAATCTATATAAAGGAAAGGAAATTGAGAAGTCTCATGGCCGAATTCAACTGTACATATAAACGGGCCCTGACCATGTACGTCCCGGCAGCGACCCCTATACCTGAGTCGCGTTCGGAAGTCTGGCAATCACTACCTCGTGCCGATCCACCTGAGTTAGAACAGGTAAACATATCGCAATCTAATTTGAATATACCTGCGACACAGCCAACACCTACGTATGCAGCTGTCTGCTCCCGCCAAGTGGCAAAAGAACCCCATAAAAGCAAGAAGTCTACTCAAAAAGGTAAAATAAAGCAACACCATCAAAAGGTAAATGATATGTCATTCGATTGGGAGTGTTTGTGCTCAGATACCGACTGCAACTCTAATACGAATGAAAACGTTCCTGAACCTTGTAGTTTAAATGAAAAAGAGAAGAATAGTATATCAGAAAAAATACAAATATTATTAGAGAAGTTACAAACCGTGATTTTTAATAAGAAATACACTACTGCCAATAAAACTAAAGGATGTGTTCGAATAATTTTGGAATGGATTATCAATCTGTTTTTCAACAATATATGCGACTTGTCTTTTAATATATTCTCAGGAAATCAACATGACACTTAATAATACATACGGATTTAATGTCATACAGTGGAACTGCCAAAGTTTGAGAAATAAAGTACCGACATTAGAACTACTTCTTACTAAAGAAAATATACACATAGCAGCGTTAAGCGAAACTTGGCTAGAACCGGAATATAACTTAAAACTAAGTGGCTATAAAGTTTTTCGAAAAGATAGGAGCGATGGCTATGGAGGTGTTGCGATTCTAACACATCATTCCATTAAGGCGCAGGTCACCCAATTACAGATACGACATTCAAGCATTGAATTGATACAAGTTCAAATTTTCAATAGCCCATCCTTAAATAACATAGTCTCTATATATTGCCCTCCGTCTGCCCATACTAATCAACAAGACTGGGACACTATATTTTCACAATTTGAAGAAAAGCCCTCGTATTAGGCGACTATAATGGTCATCACAGCTGCTGGTCATACAAGACGGATGCGCGAGGAATTCAGATATTTGACTCCTTGATAAATCACAACCTCACGGTAATGAATAATGGAGCTGCCACCCGAGTTAAACTGGTCAACCATGTTTTACAAGAATCTTCTCCAGATATCTCTACTATAACGACTGACATCGCAATGGATTACAACTGGAACGTAATGAATGAAAGTCTGGGAAGCGACCACCTAGTCATAAAGATATCAACGGAATCCCCACTTCATAAACGTACCATCAGAAAAAGAAATTTCAGGAAAGCAAATTGGGAGGCAAACCATTCATTCCTTACAAAAGAATTTGCTAATTTCCACATCGGTCTAGATTTGCAGCAATCATACGATTTATTTTTAGAAGCCTTAAGAGCGTTTACACCTTTGAGGCGGTATTTAGCGCAAAACCTCCACTTTTCCAACCTCTTAATATCTATCAAGCACTTATCTTACAAACATGTTAGTCACAAAGAAGTTTAGATAATTTTGTGATCTAAATAGTTAATTAGGAATATTTGAAGATTTTTAAGCTATTCGCCCATTATATCAAGATAACTGCAAAAAGGATTTCATGATTTCCGATTTAGTGTTGACTTCAAAGACCTTATTATCGGAAACCACTGATAATTTCTAATAAACCATAAATAATAATTAGATGAATATACCGTAGCATTATAGTTAGTTAGAAATATTTTTAGATTTTGTTTCCTATCTATAGAAAATCGACATCCAAACAATGAGATTTTTTAATAAAATTGCTACCTTTAAAAGAGCGATTTTAACCAATTTATCAGATTATTTTTTTAATATTAATAGTTCATTGTGATACTAGAGTGGGTTATCTAAGTCATGCAATTTAAAAATTTAAATTATCGTGCATTATTATTTTTCTACAAATATTTGAAAACTACTATAAATCTTCGCGCGCGATTACATTCAAATCAGTCCGCCGCGAGGCCTTTAAGAGGGTGGACGTATCGCTTCGCGCTGCGCCGTGACCTTGTGACCTTACCAAGCCTGCTGTGACTATATAGTGTGACCAACTAATCTTGGCGATTTGGTAAGCAAATATGTCATTATTATTTATAAGAAAGATTTGATTACTTAATAATTTCACAACATATTGTGTTTTTTGGTTTTTACTTATTTTCTAAAGTTGTAGTGTTCGTATGTAGCATACATACGACCGGTGCGAAATTAAAAAAATATATTTTATCCAGTTGCCTGATTGAGTTGAACTATGACGTATGATAAAGCAATATTATAGTATCACGACCTAATGATGCAGCCGGAACCCATGAATGGAATTTTCTAATGGCATATAGTAGGAAATTGGAATTGTGCCTAGTTACTTTTTGTCATAATTACCTACTTTATATTATACATCTGAACACTGCATAATAGTCGAGTTTGGACTTGAATGATCATAATAGAGTGTCTAGAAATGGAGTCAGTTGGTTGCGAACTCATTCATATAGTGGTATAGGCTCATTTTTTTTGTTTTCATAATGTTTTGTGTTTGTAAGTGACATCAAATTTTTATATTTCAGACGTGATGGGAAATAAAACCAAGCAATTTTTAGCAAGGAAAAGAAAACGATATAATGTAGAAAATATGGCGAAAGCAAGAGCTAATCGGTTGGTTTACATTTTTACTTTGTTACAATAAATGATTATTGATAGCCAGCACAGCCAGTTCCTTCATATTTTGAATGGTATTTTGTACACTATCACGTGACTATCACTACAAAATATGCCCATGGTGGGTTTTTCCACCTGCACAATAACTACCAGCAGTGAGAGCATCATTATTTCTCTATGCTATGCATGCAAACGTACTCTATTGATTAGTATACAAGTGCAACACTTGCTGCTAAGTAGCAAACTTGTACTAATGAAGCAGCTGAGCAAAAAATAACGATTTTATTAAAAATCAAGCTTATATTACACTATTTACTAACCACGTTTAGTTTTCATATTTTTCTACTAACCTGTAATTTATATCACTGGCGTTTGCTTGCAAATAACGAAATTAATGAGCTTTTTGGTATATGGTTTATCTTCAGGCAATGTAAAAAAATCTCGACGGATAAGAGTATAATAGGAAGAGTAGAAATCCCTGACGAAGAAAAGGTATGGTTATTTATCGTTTACAATAAATTAGTCCAATGCTGGCAATAGCCACCTCATGAGTTGATTTTTCTGCCTACTATATCAAGATAACCAGACGGGGCGCGCCTATGCTTCAAGTTTTCCTCCTGCCTGCATGAACGTTCATGACTTAACTTTCTCCCTTAGTTGTAACTTTCTCCTGCAACACCTTCGATATGAAATGCGGTCTCGTAATTGTATTCTACTATCAGACATTATAATATTATTTGTGTATTTTATTTCTTTAGCAACTTTTCTCTTATCTTTTCCCTTATTTTCGTTTATTATTAGGTCAAGCCTTGATATAAATCTCGGCAATAGGCTCGCCACCTATTACATGGGATCAAAACTTTCACGAAAAGTTTGCGTTTCATATACTGAGGTATATGAAACGCCTACCCCTTCGGGGATATAGGCGTGTGTCTATGTAGGTATGACATAAATCTTTAAATTTGCCTAATATAAATATGACATACGTACTATAAAATATGTATATCTAAATTTAATTTTAGTTAATTACTTTCAGCTTCCGATATTGGCCTCACCATCTGAAACCGTGGAGTCTTCGAGTTTGGTAATTGAACTTGCAAAATTATTCTAGCCTACTATTCTATGATATTTGGGTTACTATATTTCTATTTGGGCTATAATAAAGTATGATTAACATCAGTTGCCAAGGATATCAACGGTGCAGAATCCTCCTTATAAAAAATATGTGGCCACAAATAATAATAAGTAAATAGAGCAAGGAATATCTTAAAACATGTGTAGTATTCGCAAAATAATGTTTTCATACGTATATAAAAATACGTAATATTATACTACGTAGTATAATAAAAATAATATTTTCAGATTATCGAGGCAGAGATTCCATCTGAAGCAACTAAGGTTATTGAGGGCCGACGAGTAATAGATTTTCAGTATTTTTTTGATCAAATTAAAACAATCAACAACCACAACAAAGCAACAGGCTGTACAATAGATAATTTGCAAATTTTGAAAGAGCGTCAAGTGGGCTTGCAATCAACATTTTCTATGAAATGCAATATGTGCAATATGGTATTTAAGCTGTTCACCTCTCAACCAAAATCGAGTATGGAAGTAAATCATAGCGCTGTCACTGGAGCAATTATGACTGGTTTTGGAAGATCAAACTTAAATGAACTGTTAGCATCAATTGATTTACCGATATTATCACAAAATGTATATTCTAAATGTCATGATGAAATAGCAGAGTGGTGGAAGTCGACTGCAGAAGATAGTATGCAAGAAGCTGCTAAGGAAGAAGCTGCAGAAGCTATCGCATGTGGTCATGTCAAAGACGGCATTCCCATCCTCACTGTCATAGCAGACTGCTGTTGGTCGAAAAGATCATATAAAACCAACTATTCCGCTTCGTCTGGGGTCGCAGCTATTATTGGGTACAAAAGTGGCAAAGTCCTGTATATGGACGTAAAAAACAAATATTGTATAATTTGTGCCCGGGCAGCAATCAGAAACGTGCCACCTGCAAACCATAAATGCTTTAAAAACCATTCTGGATCTTCAACTAGCATGGAACAGGCTGTTATAGTCGAAGGTTTTAAAACATCTATCGCAAGACAAAATGTCATATACGGCACGTTGATAGTAGATGGGGACGCAAGCACATTTAAAAAAATATTAGAATGCCGACCATATATTAACCATCAAGTTGAAAAGATCGAATGCACTAATCATCTACTTCGAAATTATTGCGGTAAGATCTTAAATCTTGGAAGAGATACATCAATCCCGTTAAATGAAAGAAGATTACTAACGACTGATCGGCAGAAAAGACTACGCACAGCCGTCAAACATGCGATTCGGTTTAGAAAGGCACAAGGTGCTAATTTTTCAGAACAGGTCATAAATTTGAAAAAAGATATTTTGAACAGTCCCATGCATATATTTGGTGACCACAACGCCTGTGAAAGCTATTACTGTACAGAAAACAGGAAAGCTGAAGAGAATATGGTGCCAAAAGTAAAAGTTTTATTAAATAAATTAATGGCTCATACGGCACAAATCGCTTTTCATTCTAAAAGCTTACTTCATAATCTAACTAACAACAGAGCTGAACAATTTAATAGTATTGTAGCAAAATTAGTTGGAGGCAAGCGAGTAAATTTTTCACTGAAAAACTCTTACGCGGCGCGATGTCATGCCGCAGTTGTTTCTTTTAATTCTTCAAGACCTCAGTACGTTATTTACAAATCACTTCTTTATAGGAGTCCAGGTACGCTTTTAATTAATGTAGTTAAATAACTCTTAAGTCATATTATCAGTATTTTATTCAGATGAATTATAAGAATTGATTTTTCCCTTACATAGGTGTCTCATTAAAACGTATTGAAATGGCTCGTCTCAAAAGACAACAAAAAGAAAAACCCTGCCACTCTAGAAGAAGACTAAATTTTGAAAATGATAAAACACATTACGGTGATGAATGTCAAAGACCAGATATGCCCGAGGATGATTTTGATATCGCAAAAAACATTTTTCTGCAAAATCTTAAGGAACAGGTAATGCTTGATTTTTTAATATTTTATTTCACTAAGCTCGCTCGCGACAGAGTTAAATAGCCTATGGCCGATGATATTTGATACGCTCCTGCGTTTGGGTCATCGGTTCAGTAGTTCAACACAGACAGAGTGACATTTGCATTTAAAATATTAGTGAGGCTATGTACTTTTAATATCGTGCAAGGAAATAACAAATAATGTATTTTTTTAGGTTAACAATAGAGAAGAGGTTGAAAGAGACACAATTCTTCAAGCAGAGAGCGCACTTTGGCTTGAATTACGACGATGTCTTGTAACAGCATCACTGTTTGGAAAAATATGCAAAAGGAGAAGAACCATAAGCTCGGCGCCCCTAGTAAAGAGCCATTTATATTCCTATTCACTAAATAATATTGCAAGCATAAAACATGGAAAAACTAATGAAGCTATTGCTATTGAACAACTTCAAAATCAAGAAAATATAAGTATTCGTAAATGTGGCCTCTTTATAGATGAGGATTTCTTTTTTTTGGGAGCTTCTCCCGATGGCGTTTTTGATGACGGCATCATTGAAATCAAATGTCCAATTTCAGTATTTGGTATGAATGCCGAGGATGCTATTAAAGAAAATAAAATAAAATTTTGGAATTCCAATGGAAGTATCAACCGTCGAAATGATTGGTTTTATCAAGTCCAAGGACAATTGCATATAACGAAAAAGAATTTATGTTTATTTGCAGTCTGGACTGGTAAAGACTTTCCTTTAAAAACTGAAAGGATCACCCGAGACGATGATTTCTGGCGTAATGAAATGGAACCTCGGTTAATAAACTATTATAACAAGTGTTTGTTGCCAGAAATTGTCGACCCAAGAAAATCCAGATCGATGCCACTGAGAAACACTTTTTACTAATTTCTTTTTGATACATAATTTTTTATTTCATTTGTTTATGGTTTCACTTTTAGCGCGTAAAGAAAAGTTGTACGTTGCTCGCACACCGACAATACATCTACTACTTAAAGTAGATTGGTAAATGGTTAATTATTAAAAGGTTAATTATTATTCGTTTATTATTAGGTCATTCCACTTACTACATTTACATTTGCATTGTTGTTTCACTAATTTTATTAAAATTTACTGTCCTGTAAGATGAAGATAACTCGTGATCATGGGCTGTGAACTAACGTTTTTGTAATTTTGTGTATTCATATACCGTCACTTCTGTAACATACATTTCCATCATAGTCCTGAACATGGTCATGAGTTGTCTACATTATAAGACGTACGTGGATGCTCCTGTTACACAATATTCACATTGGAAGGCTAACTAAAGCACTTAATTTAGTAACTGCATTAATTGCTTAAGTTTTATATCTAACTCATTACTATTTACAAGTAAGTACAATGTGAAACAGTTGCAGCTCCTTACAAAAATAAAAATATGTACCTCAATATCGGCGATTGAAAAGAGTGGCCACGAGTTTTATTGCCCATTCTTTTTCGTGGTTCTACCTATTGCTTTGCGAACGAGGCAGTAAATGTAAATGTAGAAGCATTAAGCATTAAGTAATTTAATTCTAAAATTGACGTTCATAAGCGTCACCTTGTGACCCAGATGAATAAATAATTTTGACTTTGACTTTATCATAGTATCATACTACAACACTTTTATTATGTGCCAGAGTTGTTTTTATTAAAACCTGTTGTGGTACCTACCGTATTGCATTTTTAATTGTATGTAGTATTTACAAAAATATATAACTTCTTACGGGCGTTCATAAATACCTACCTAAACACGTGATGTTTTTTTTTATTTTGTTCGTTGATGTCACAATCAACGAACAAAATAAAATATGTTTTGAGTTTCTTAAATTAACCTGTAAAACCTATTTATATACCTACATAACATACCTAGTAAATACATTATTATTCTATTAAAGGATATATATACCTTTACAAAATAATAATGCTAATAAATAACGTTTCGAAAAAATATACAAAATATTATTTAGCGCATAAGAATTTAATTCACATTAAAATATCTACGCGGCGAACGAGCGCGTGAGTCCTTAAACCCGGGGTATTTCGCGAGCGGTAGTACCTACAGAAAGATGCCGACACGCAATGACAGTGCCCTGGTTGTACGTAGGTAGGTATACACTAACAAACAAATTTAAAGTAGTAGCCAGTAACATCAAATGGTCAAGGATAGTTAGTCCGACTATAGTGAGAACCAACACGCCAACTCTACGCACACAGTCAAGCGCGTTTTTGTGTGAGTGGAATTTGGACTGTATTTACCTAAACTTCACATCGCGCGGAAGGTGTAAACGCTCTTAAATAAAGCAGCAGATCTGTATATTCCAGTTTCAAAAATAAGTCAAGATCCGTGTAGTAGTAGTAGTGTTTAAACAAATTTGCTCATTTAATGAATAAGAGATTGTCTCCAAAATGTGATATTTGTGATGAAGATGAGGATGTGTACCACATTTTAATGAGATGTGTGCGAAATGAAAACTTGAGAAATCAAATTGGCATATACAATATAAATTTGTCAAACCCGTTCTCGGACAACATACTTAGTATTGTTAAAATGGTTAAATCCGCTTTGAAATGTAGATACTGCTAGATGTTACTTACCTACCTTATTATATTTTATAACTTTGTATTATATAACAGAGTGGCATATTCGCAATAGCGAATAAACTCTTTAAATAAAGAATAAAAAAAAAAAGTTTTATTTCAACGAACTGCAGTGAAAAGGTATTCATGATATTATATCTACAATAAGTTTGCAAAACATATTTCAAGCATGCAAAAACCGTCATTATTTTTGTGATACGTTTAAAACTAACAGAGATATAGGTAAAATAATGACGCCGGTCAGCTGTTGCTTGAGCAAGAAGAGGTAAAGCAGCCGACACTACCGGGCATTTTTTATTTTTTCACGCCCGATGCGGGTAGGTTTAAGATATAGTGATTTCTACTTTTCTCCGACGTTTTAACTGGCTAACGACGCTCATGGTCGCTAAGGAGGTTAGTGTAAAATTACAAGTAAGATCCTTTTATTAAAATTGTATGATCCTGTATCCTTTCATTTCTGTAGGGACTGATTTTGCTGGGTAATTTATGATCACGGATCGCAAGGGTCGTGGTTGTAAAATTACAAATGTTACTTATGTGTTTTTTTTATATTTTAGATATAAATGTATCCACTTAGAAGCTGTATCTGAACTTTCTAAGGACGCATTCATTTTAACTTTAAAACGATTTATTTCTAGAAGAGGACTACCAAAACAAATATTTCGTGACAATGGTGGAAATTTTGTCGCTGCTTCAAAGGAAGTCAAATATTTTTAATTTTAATGCCGACTCCATTAACGGTTTTGCTGCTAGCGAGGGCATCGAATTTTGTTTCTCGTCTGCATACGCTCCTCATTTCAATGGCTTGATGGAAGCCTGAGTAAAATCAGCAAAATTTGATTTAGTTAGGATTTTAGGTACTACGCATCTAACCTATGTAGAACTATCTTCTCTTTTCGCTCAAATAGAGAGCATTTTAAATAGCCATCTCTTATGTCCTGTCAGTTCTTCCCCCAATGATGACCGTCCTTTAACCCCGGGCTACTTTTTAATTGGTAGACCACTTAACTCGCTGCCATCTCCGTTTTTACAAACCACAAATGCCAATCGTTTGGACAGGTACAAACGCCTTGAACATATAGCCATATAGCACTTCTGGAAGCGTTGGAGCCATGAATACATCGCTGAATTGTACTCGAGGCCGAAGTGGCGCATAGATTCGAAAGATGGCCTGCAGATTGACGACCTGGTTCTTCTTAAGGAAGACAATTCTCCACCCTTGTACTGGCGTCTTGGACGAGTACGAAGATTATTCCCAGGCTCTGACGGCATAACTCGCGATGCGGATATAGATACGACCAGAGGAGCTGTGCGTCACGCGCTAAGCAGGATTTGCTTTCTACCAAGGTCCGAAGAGTTGGAAGGGCTGGAAAGCAGTTAAGCTTGCCGGGTGTGTTGGCGTAACCACCGTGCACCAACTCGGTTGGGCGGCATTCGGGAAGTTACGGCATATCTTCACGTCCAATATCCCGCAGTGTCTCAAGACGAAAGTCTTTGACCAGTTTGTGTTGCCAGTGATGTTCTACGGCGCTGAGACGTGGTCGCTAACTATGGGGCTTATCCGAAAGCCTTGGGGTTACTCTATGTTGCAATACTGAACAAATAACAGCTAAATATTAATACTGACGAATAAAATAATCGAGATATAAAAGACAAAAGAGAAAAGTATCTTAAAATAGAACAATAATATTATAAATATGAGAGAACAAAAAGGAAGGAATAAATACCACAAAATTCATATTTTATCAATATTGTTATATAGAATGTTTGTATTATGCTAGCATTGCGTTATTTTAAAACAAACAGGGTTTGTACTACCGAGAATTTGACCATTTATATAGCTATTTCATAAACAGCTAAATTTAACGGCCCACACAATAAGGGTATAACTACACGCTTCGATAAATTAAGGTAGAATACTGCTTCTCCTATTCTTATAAACAGACTCAAAAAAATATTTTCTTAAGCGCAACTCAGCTACCTATTCCTACTTATATTACCGTGACCACTGTTCTTTTTCCCTAAAGGTCTATTAAATACATACATACATACATAGACTCACGCCTGTTTCCCCGAAGGGGTAGGCAGAGGCATATTAAACGCCCACCTTTCGCCAGTATTTTGATCCCAAGTAATAGGTGGCGAGCCTATTGCCGCTTATTAGGATAAAAAAAATTGTAATAACGCAATGCTAGCATAATACAAACATTCTATATAACAATATTGATAAAATATGAATTTTGTGGTATTTATTCCTTCCTTTTTGTTCTCTCATGTTTATAATATTATTGTTCTATTTTAAGATACTTTTCTCTTTTGTCTTTTATATCTCGATTATTTTATTCGTCAGTATTAATATTTAGCTGTTATTTGTTCAGTATTGCAACATCCTAAAGGTCTATTGTGTTAAACAAAAAGGAATTGAACTTCATAAAGTTTTGTCACGTTCAACATAATCGTCAAGGAATGAGGCTTAACAAAAGATAAAGTCGAACCTTCCTGTGTGCTTGTGTGGTGTGCAGTATTTATTTGATGTATTTGTTTGTATTTGAATTTTAGCAAACATTAGACGTCAATGAAAGTGTCAAGATTTCTCTAACCAAATACCCAACCACAGGTATTTCAACCGCAGCGCAGATATACGCTAAAAGCCAAGTGGATTATAAATTACATATCCATGTCAAAATATCACAAACTAGTTAGCAAAGGGTTTGCATCTTATATGTCATATGATATGTTATATTAAACAAAAGTAATTTTAGTGGCGATAGCCCAGTGGTGTACGTCACGGATTGCCGCGACGATGGTCTCGGGTTCGTTTCCCAGGTACTCCGGGCACCTCTAACTTTCAAAGCTATATGTGACACACATAATATGCATTTGCATTTGTGAGTAAGACACTTTGTATTCTTATGCCGTCACTACACTGACCACATATATTATAGTAAAAGACCCAGACCATTTTGCTTATCACACGCATTTTCCAACGTCGATAGCAGAAGCAAATATATATTTTTTTTAATTCATTTCAATTAAAAGTATGTTTGCTTTAAAACTTAACGCGCAGATGAGTAAAGATTTGGAATACAGCTTCCATATCTTTGGTTTCGATTGCCATAATCCAAATAGGCTTAACTTATACTACATAATATCTTAGCTTTGATCCACTGTGTGATTAAGATTCGTTTGATAAAGTATTCACTGAAATTCTACATTATACAGACAGAATTTTCACAAAGTTGAATTTATATCTTTATTTTGAATGTTAATCATTAGGAAAATGCGCACACAAATAATGAAAATGCGCACACAAATTTTCTTAGACAAATTTTCTTAGGTTTATTAAAATACTGTTAACGGATTTTATTTATTTATTTATAGTCTCACGCCTGTATTCCCGAAGGGGTAGGCAGAGGTGTAAATATTACACCCACATTTCGCCATGAATTTTTAGGTTGTAACGGGTTCTAGAATAAAACGAAGAAGAGGTTCTATACGTTTTTTAAAGTATTGTCTCACTTCCTATGCACGAGTATGACCGATAAACAACACGACACTGGCCTGAACACTGAGGGCTGTAGTCTCCCACGCTGTTCCCTCCGGTAGTGTGCAGGGCAGGCTGCTCGAAGAGCTGCGCGTAGAGGGCAGAACTTCGCAGACCTTTGGCTACAGCTGGCAGGCGCCGGCGCTATGTGCGCGATGAGCTGGGGCAGGGCCGGACTTGTAGAGCGGAAGAATAGAACTAGGGTAGCGTAGAGTAGAGTGTAGCGTAGCCTCAAGGTGGACATGGAACCTGAAGGAAAGCAGCATTAGAAGAGCTACAACCAATAGAGTCAGGCAGGCGGTGGCGCCAGCCATCCTCAGCTAGCAGGTAGAGAGATGGGCAGTACGCTAACGCAGTAAATGTAGTAACTTACCCACAGCTGGGACAAGGATACACGTACGACGTAGACGTAACACGTAGATCGGACAGAGTGACGATCAGTAGCGGTGCCGGCCTCTCTGTCGGCCCCTTTATAGACCACAGCTCTCCATCAGAGTTGGTGTAGGTGTATTACCATATATGGCAAACTTCACGAGCACGGACGATGACCTTCTCTGATTGGCCGAGCGTATGGACGGTCTTATGACGCATATTAGGTAGGTACCGGACATACGTCACAAGGTCCCACGTAATAGGGGGCGAGCCTATTGCCGTTACCGGGCACATCACCAGACCCCGGGCTGCTACTGAGTATTCGGATAAGCCCAGTAACACTTTTGCCAGATCCGAGAATCGAACTCGGGACCTCCTATCAGCAGTCGCATAGGCTATCCACTGGACCACGGAAGCTGTCAGTTGGTTCACGGATTTTATTCGCGATATATAGTTATAAATTATAGACCTATATCAAAATTAGTTTTAATTGCGTAAGTTCTCGAGCGTGTAGTTTACAATCAACTTTACGACTCAGTGAAATCAGTGTTTATACCAGAATAGCACGTCTTTCTGAGGGGTAGGTCGACTGCTTCCAAACTGTTGGTTTTAACGAATATTTAGAAAGAAGAAGAAAGAAAAAGAAAGAAAAACATTTATTTCCACAACATACATGAACATAAATACATATCTTATAATATGGCACGGATAACATTATGTTTTAAAAACACATTGACAGAGTAACAGTATGCATGTTGTGAAAACGAGGTCACCACTCAGGCTTATTGTTGATTTGAGGCTACACCTCAAACCAACCCTGATTTTATTTGGTGACCCCAAGTGACGATACAGATATCACACTAATTCGTAAAATACACAGAGTAAAAAAAAAGAAACAAAAGGAAAACCTTATTCCAATATAACGGTGCCTGAAATTTAAAAAAAAATGCAATAAATAGAATACACTTACATAAGATTTAATTATATAAACAAATATAAATTAAGAAACATAAGTATCTACATAAATAAGTATTACATGCAGCCGCCCAAGATATACGGTTTGCCTAAAGTCCACAAGACTAACGTACCATTGCGACCGATAGTGAGTCAAATAAACTCACCCACATATGGTTTGGCGAAACACATCAGCAAGGTACTGCAACCGTTGGTAGGTAAGACGGCATCTTTCGTGAAGGACTCTCGGCACTTTATTGACATTATCAAGAGCGTGAAAAAGGAACCAGACGAAGTGACGGTGAGTTTTGACGTGGAGTCACTCTTCACCAATGTTCCAGTTCAGGATTGCCTTGAGGTCGTTGAGAGAAAACTAAGGGCAAACGGTCTATCTGACAAATATTCTGTTCTACTTCAAAATTGTTTGGAAGCAAACTACTTCCTATACCGTGGACAACATTACCTCCAGATCGACGGAGTGGCTATGGGTAGCCCAGTAGCACCGGTAATGGCCAACATCTGGATGGAGCACTTCGAAGAATCCATAGACATGCAGGCATCAAATGTAAAGCTATGGAAGAGGTATGTCGACGATGTTTTTTGTATCATGAAGGGCGACAAGATGTAGAACAGTTCGCAAATAGCTTAAACTCCATACACCCTAATATTAGGTTTACATTTGAAATGGAGGCAGACGGGTCGTTACCCTCTCGACGTAAAAGTGACAGTGAGGGAAAACGGTACCTTGGGACACACTGTTTATAGAAAACCGACACACACAGATAGGTATCTCAACGCTTACTCGCATCATCACCCGCGACACTTGGAATCCGTAGTAACTTCACTAGTAAACAGAGCGTATGACCTCTGTGACCCTGAACATTTGAACAGTGAGCTGTCACATGTCCAGGAGGTACTTAGGTGCAACAGATTCAACAAGAAGATACAACGTCTGAAGAGGAAGGACCATAAACCAGAAGTAAGCAGAGTACCGGCTTACATGCCTTACATAAAGGGAGTGACGGACAAAGTGTGAACAGTACTACAGAAATACTCCATAAAGACTGTATATAGTCCGCTCTCCAAGGTAGCACACAAATATGCGCACCCCGAAGGATGTTATTCCTCTACAAACACCTGGCGTCTACAAGGTCGACTGCAGTTGTGGTAGTTCCTATATCGGACAGACCAAACGAACCATCGCTGAAAGGGTCAAGGAACATATCGCAGCAGTAAAAAACTGACAAATTAACAAGTCTGCCATAGCTGAGCATTTGTTGGAGTCTGGAACAAACCACTGGATCGAATTACATCAACCAAAGGTCTCATCTACCGATCGTCACTATTACTCCAGGATAGTACGTGAAGCGGTTGAAATCAAAAAACATAAAAATTTCAACCGGGAAGATGGATACAGACTGTCTACAACTTGGAATCCAGTAATCAACAAATGTAAACCCCGCCGCAGTAACACAGCTCATCAGTGTGTAGACGTCATAAGTGTTGTGTGTCGACGTACCGACAGTTCGGATAAAAATAAAAATAAAAAAACAAGTGAGGGTAGCTGTCGAAACCCGCGCTTCACAAGGATGACGCTGAGATGACATCAGTCCTGCCGCGACCAAGGCTGTTGTAAGACGGCCGAAACTCTATTATTATTTACTAGTCGCGAAGCGGCCAGACGCCTGATCAACCGGTTATGTTCGTCACAGTCTCATAGTCTCCCGTCTCGCTTGCACATATCGTCGACTCGCTCACCCGGTTACGCAATCTGAATCGATGCACATTCATCTCATTCGGCCGCCGCGTCGTGCTTCCCAAGCATGGTGTCTCGTGCTCAAAACATTATGTAATAATACTGTTAGTGGGTACAAATGAAGTGTTGCATACCGACGAGTAAGAAGAAAGTAAGACTATAGGAAAAAGAGTATAGCTACTTATGAAATTCCAATGTTTAACAACCACAGGTAACGTATTACTATTTGCTTGATATCATAATAATTATAATAATTCTAATTGCATGTAATATTAGGTACTTTTATCGCATACAATCATAAAACCTTGCTGTATATTTTCATCTTAAACCGCATATATTTTTATTTTGTTTTAGGCTCTAAGTATAGAGGCATAACAATTTACACAGAAAACCCAAAATCATGCGACAACTTATCCACTGGAAGACACACATTCACTGAGATTATAAACTCATTATGATAAATTACTAGAAGGTCAGAAGTTCATAACAAAACGTAAGCATTTGATATAATATTACAAAACTTTAAAAATATGTATTATATTATTGTGCATTCAATTATCATTTATTTATAATATTTGTTCTGATCGCATTTCTGTTCAAGCAATAGATGTTTTTTGAGGTGAATTTTAAAGGTACCTTTTGTATGCAGGGATCTTATCGGCGGGGGCAGGTCATTCCAAATGTGTGTGGCAGCGTACTTATAACATCCCCTAAAAGCTGTGGTTTTATACCGAGGAATGGACAGAGGCCTGGCAGTGGATCAAATGGAATAGCTGTAGTGATCCTGTCTCCAACTAAGTTTGTTATAAAGGTATTTTGGTTTGCCCGATATTCTCTCGTTTTCCATAAATTCATTTGTACTAATATCGTTTGCCATATTCATCCCCGATCATAATATTTACTTGCACTATTATCATTTATACTAATAACGTTTGCCTTAACCACTCAACAGTGATAACTTTTATTTGCCATAAAATGACTTTCTATAACAACATATATCGTAATAATTAGTTTCCATAAGTAACACATCTCATAATCGACTCTTGACATAATCAAAATTTAATATAATTATGAAAATAATACATAATATTGTTAGGTCGAAATTAATTATCGTTAACACCCCGACTCAGTGCAATCCGACTCGGATAGGTTAGGTTAGGGTTCTCTTTTGACCCTTAACCCTAAAATAGGAGCCCTGCGAAGCAGGGCTCCGTCAACTTAGTCCACATTCTTTACACTAGTTTAATAAACTGAAGTTGAATTAATTATCGTTAACACCCCGACTCAGTGCAATCCGACTCGAATAGGTTAGGTTAGGGTTCTCTTTTGACCCTTAACCCAAAAATAGGAGCCCTGTGAAGCAGGGCTCCGTCAACTTAGTCCACATTCTTCACACTAGTTTAATAAACTGAAGTTGTTCAACTTCAGTTTATTCTCTATTTTCTTCTTAGATTATTGAAAACGAAAATTATAACAAATACATTTATGGATTTAAATTATTATGACACTTGATCGATTATGACCAATGGAATTAGTGAAAGTCATTTTATGTCATTTCACGATTATTACAACTGAAGCGTTATTTCTAATGAAGTTATGGCAAATACCAGTATGGCATATGAAATTATGGCATTTTAAATTATGGCAAACATTAGTAAACCGGTTTGCCCGTATTCAAAACGCCGAACAATAACGTTGCTAAGTGAAGTTTACGCCTTGCAGACATTTTAAGTATCTCATGATTGTTCATGTGAGGTGTAATATGGTTTCGCCGGGGAATATTCAAACAATAACGGATACACGCATTCTGTATACGCTGTATAAGATGTTGGGTCCTGGTTAAGAGGCATGGACCATACACGGCGTCACAGTAATTCAATTTTGAGAGCACCAAGCTATCCACGAGCCTCTTTCTCAAAGTGACACTAAGATAATTTCTTACTCTGTAGAGGATTTTGAGTCTGTAGAAATAGGTTTTTGCAACGCCATTGATGTGATCCTCAAAGCGCAACTCCGGGTCGATCATAAGACCAAGGTCACGTGCAATTTGCACTTGCTGAATACTACCGCCCATCATCTCAATCTTTGGATTTAGTGATGTTATTAGCTTAACCTGGTGATGGCTCCCCATGACCATACATTTTGATTTTTGTGGGTTTAGTACCAGTGAGTTTCGTTTAGACCATTCCGCTACCCTGCTGAGCTCTACATTCATGGTGGCTACGGCGGCAGCAGTATTATCAGGGTTAAATGATATATATAACTGCGTATCATCCGCGTACATGTGGTACATGCAGTCCCTGAAGTTGGTTGTGTTATATCGGCAGCATATAAAACGAATAGGAGTGGTCCCAGGAGAGATCCCTGAGGAACACCCCGAGGCACGGGTCGTGACGTCGACAACATTACCGAACCGTCCCTCTTACGTATTTCGACCAAGCAGGTCGAAATACGTAAGAGGGACGGCGCCTATTTGTTAGATAACTTTCGAACCATTTGATTGTGTTCGACTCGAAACCGTAATATGAAAGTTTCGAAAGTAACAATGAAATATTAATACACTCAAAAGCACGCGAAAAATCAAGCAGGGTAAGAATTGTACCCTCCCCGCGGTCCCGAGCTTCGAGGATATTACCCACGACATCCGCTAAAGCCGTTGTCGTACCCCGTCCTCTTCTGAACCCAGACTGGAGCTCGGGTAGAATACCATTCTCTTCCAAGTAGTTGATGACTTGTACATATACTACCCTCTCCAACACTTTGGATAGACAAGGCAGTAAACTAATTGGGCGAAGGTCCTTATAATTTTGGGGATTACTATTTTTTGCTATCGGCCGTACTATAGCACTCCGCCATAGCTTGGGAAATGAAGATGAATTAATCGATTCATTTATTATGTTCGTTATGGCGGTAAGTGACTGCGGCATAGTAAGGCATAGCATCTCCTTAGATATGTCATCTATTCCCCGTGCATTGGTATTGATGTTGCTAATTATACTGCGAACTGTTTGAGTGTTAGTAGGCTGCAATGAAAAGGTTGCGGCAACCAGTAATATAATATAATAATAATAATCATTTATTCATCATCAATAAGAATACAATTTCTCTTATAATAATAACTATAACTTAACTCAACAGAAACAGAAATCAAAGAAAACAGTCCAGCTTAAAATAAGAGGTTGTCGTTGACGACCGTACTAATATAAATTGTGTTACAGTCGCCAGCGCCTTCCACCCTAGATAATTCATTATAAATTTGAAACTTTGACATTATTAATACATTTATTTAAGATTAAAATTACAGACATAATAATTTTTTAAATTTGAATATAAAAATAATTATTAGGCATAGATCATAAATAAGGATAAAAAAAATTGGTTGCCTGTAAAGTCGGTATACGGGCGAAAGTTTTACGTGACAACGACTTTGAGTGGTAAAATAATTTTAATGTGAATATTCATTCGTATAGTAGGAAGAAGGATGAAAGACGCGTGCCTTTCACTTTTTATGTCTGTCTCTCTCGCTCTTAGGCGGGACGCGTGCCTCTCACTCGCTCTCATTGTGAGCGCATAACGTGAGCGGAGCGTAACGCAGTTTCTTGAAGTGTCACCCGGCAAACCAATTTATAAGACGTTGTCACGTCAAAAAGATTTTTAAGGATATTAAAATTAATTTCATTACAAATTTCAGCTACATAATAAAAAATAAGGTAGCTAAACAATATCTCTATCTCTCGTGTGAGTGTGTGTATGAGTGTGTGTGTGTGTGTGTGTGTGTGTGTGTGTGTGTGTGTGTGTGTGTGTGTGTGCGTGCGTGTGTGTGTGTGTGTGTTTGTGTGTGCGTGTGCGTGTATGTGTTAGCGTTGCATACTTGTATAAAATAGTAAGTGCTAATTAATTGCTTACTTATGTACCAATTCTTCCGTGTCAATATAAGTAAGTGTTTTGAGCCAATTTGTGATTGTTGCTTTGAGTTTGTTTGTTGATAAGGGATATATGTTATTTACAGAGTTTGCAGCATTGTAGAGTTGATTGCTCAGGACGTAATATTGTCGCCTCGCGAGCGCTGTTCTGTGTTGCATCACAGTGTATATTTTGGTTTTGTTGCGTTTAAGTATGGCTTTATAAGTGGTGTTCTTGTGTTTGCGAATAAGTAAATTCTAAATAAACAATTGCCGTACTGTGAGTGCGGGGCATTCGTTGTATAGGAGGTCGGTGCTATATCTTCTAGGCTTGCCAAGAATTATCTTAAGTATGCCTCTTTGGGCACGTTCCAATGGCAATAGTATTGCTGATCCGGCTCCACCCCATGTTATAATACAATATTGTAGTATACTTTGGGCTAGTGCATAATATACGCATAACAACGTGCTTATGTCCGCAGAGCGTCTAAGTTTTATAAAAACTGGAATTAATTTCCTCATTCGGGTAGTCAAGGTATTTATATGCACTGGCCAGTTCAAATGTCTATCGATGATGAGACCAAGATATTTGACTGTGTCTGAAGATAGTAATTCGGGACAGTTGCAATTGGCTTTTTCCTTACAAGTATGGATTGTGGTAATCAAGTTGACGTGGTCTATACTGATTATAGCAAAGCTTTTGATTGTATAGAACACAACATCCTACTTACTAAGCTTCTGAATCTCGGTGTTCACGGTAGACTCCACGACTGGTTTTCATCTTATCTTCTGGACAGGTCTCAGGCAGTAGTGTTGAATGGTTATGCTTCATCGTGGATCAAAATCCCTTCTGGAGTCCCTCATGGTTCTTTGATGGGCCCCCTGCTCTTTGTTATTTTCATTAATGACATTTGCTCCTGCTTCAAAATCTCAAATATTTTGCTGTTTGCCGATGATATGAAAATATTCCGCTCAGTTAAGAATGTTCTTAATGCTAAACTAATGCAGGAGGACCTCCAACGTTTGGATTCTTATTGTTGTTATAATAGACTAGATTTAAATGCTTCTAAATGTTTTTCCATAAGTTTTACGCGTAAGCGTTGAGTGTTTAGATTTGACTATGAAATCAAAAGCCATAAATTAGAGAAGAAAACTGTTTCTAGGGATTTGGGTGTGGTGCATGATAGCAAGCTTTTATATGATCAGCATGTTAGCCAATTAGTCAACAAAGCCTTTAGAGCTTTAGGTTTCTTGATTCGCAGTTCCAATGATTTCAGAAATATGAAAACCATTAAAGTTCTATATTGCTCCTATGTACGAAGTCACTTGGAATATGCTTCGCAGATTTGGAACCCGCATTGCGCTTGCTACTCCAATGAGATTGAGATGCTTCAAAGAAAATTTATTCGGTATTTAGGTTTTAAATTTAAATTGTTCTACACAGCCGACCTTACCTATGAGCAGCGCTGTGTTAAATTACATATTTTACCGTTACATGTTAGACGAAACATTTCAGACATAACTTTTCTTCTCAATATTGCTCAGGGTAAAATCGACTGTCCTGATCTTCTTTCGAAAATAAAATTAAGAATACCAGTAAGAAACTTACGTAAAAATCTCTTGTTATCCAGACCTTCGTGCCACACCAATTATAGAGCGAATAGCTTTCTGCCTAGAGTATTTAGTGAATTTAACAAGTTGAATGTCGACAGTCGTTTTGATTTTTTTACTACTGTTAAACATTCTGCCAGATCTTGTCTAACTAAATGCTTTGTTGATAATTTGTGAATTTTGGATGTTAAGTGGGCTTGATCTTGTTAACCATCTGTTAAGTACTTTTTCATTCTCATAACTAACTGTGCTTAGCTCTTCAAAGATACCATCATGTTGTAAACGAATTGTGGAAGCTTGTTATTGGCATTTATTGAACTAATTCATATAACTATTTGTATGTAGCTGTAAGCTCCCCTAATAAAATAAAAAATAAAATAATATATTGGCTTTATTGACATAACATTTAAAACGAATGATCTAGAAACTACATTATATATTATAATCCGACGTTTCGGCCACTTTACTGGAGCCAAACAGTTGCTGAACTAGTTTAGTGATGGCGTTTACATTCTTGTAATTTTGGCTTTAATTTTAAGTAAAATTACAACATTAATATAATAAGGAACATTTCACGTTGACCGAAACGTTTGTGCGTAATAATAATATGTATCCAAGAATTTATCTCAATGACAATGAAATTAATCAGAAACTTACTAAATTGATTTTGTGACTTCATTCAAGCTGGTTAAGTAACGATTACTTATAAAAGTCACATAAATATGGAAATAACTTTAGCAGCACTTTTATTTATTTATTTATTAGGTTTTAAATCATATACCTAAACCTTCTTCAGGTATTACACTCTCTGTGGTGAAAACCGTCAAAAATCCTTTCTGTAGTTTTTGAGGTTATGGCATTCATACAGACGAGTTAGGATGGCCGCTAGATTTCATTTCATAACATATAGAGATGCATGATGTATACACAAGGTGACTATTCCAATACGAATTTTCAATACGAGAACTATTAATTAAATTCAGCGTGTCATAAGTAACTAATTTGTGGTATATGTAGTTAGTGTAATGAATGGAAGTATCAGCAGTGCGACCATACATAACAGGTTCAAGAAAATAGGCCTGAGCTAACACCAGTCCCTCAGTGACTGTGACCGGACACAACGTTGAAAGCCGATTGAAACTTCGGATATTTATTCCACAAATTATTACCCTAGAACATAAATGCGCGTTAAATATTTTTTATATAATAACTTTCTGATGTGAAAGGACTGAGGACCGTGTACTGTGGCGCGTGTTAGGAGAGGCCTGTGTCCAGCAGTGGACTGCGATAGGCTGATTGATTGATTGACAATAACTTTCTGAAGTGCCGTTCGATTATAATAAAACTAGACTTCAGCTGCAAATCCGCACCCGTGGGACTTTTATCCCTCATCGAAGTGGAAATTTGAAAAATCCTCTGTTCGTGCAGACCTACACTCCCCACGGAACACACATGGCCAATTTCAGCTTCCTACGATCAGTAGTTTTGACTGTATCTTATCTTGTCGGTCAGTCAGTCAGTGACGCAAGAATTCTTTATACATAATATTTAAGTACAGATGACGTAGAAGGGGATTCATTTTACTTCGTAGGTACAAGACACTCTAAAGTTTAAATGTTGCAGTAGCCTCTTAAATATAAGAATGCATAAAATATTTTATAGTTTTTTACCTATATTAATATATGTGTTTTGAATGTTTTTATACCATTATGTATTTTCTTTCCTGTAAAGCTGTAACAACCTATTTATAACATAAATGCATGCTGTGTTCTCCTACAAATGAGGAAACACAAGGTAACAAGATTGTGAATGATCTCATATATCATGTTATGTGTATTTTTTGTTTGAGAACCAATAAATAAGAGTGATGGAGGCTCTTTTCATGTATTTCTTTAAATACCCACTCATTCATAGTCATTCATTTTATATTAAATGTGGGCTTACTCAGTCTCGTTCTTTATTCCTGAAAACTTTATTAAGAGTAGCGCTGAATCAGACGGGAAAGCTTTATTCGTCGTATATGAGTTCTAATGGCGCCACAAGATTGTAATAAAAAATATAAAAGCCTGTTCAAACTGGTGAGATTGAACAAAAGTGATGTAATATATTGCACTTATGTCTTGTTAATGTTATTTATATATCTGTAGCGCTCATAGCGTGACTTGACTTGCCGTTCGTAATAGATTGGCAAAGAAAAGCAACGTTCACAGAGGTCATCACTTGGATCTGGGACCGCTTGTGTATAATTTAGCTCAGAGCGCTACCGTGCTTTGGAGGACACGTATAGTTGTCGGTTCCGGTGCCTGTCTCAGGCAAGAATACTTCAACAGAGAGCCTAACAGACACCGACATGGCTTAGGAAACTGTTCTTCTCTTTCGTGCGGTCTAGAAATGCCGATACTAGAGTTGATATCACACTCACACAAATAAAGAAAAATAAATATGTATGCACCAAACAGGAGCTAGAACAATTTAGAGACAAGCTACATATTTAAGCGTATATTAGTTTTTTAACTCGACCCCTGATTAGCTATACACAGCATGATCACAATATGAGACCTGTGAGGTATTACATACATAAATACATAGTCTCACGCCTATATCCACGAAGAGGTAGGCGGAGGTATATTGCTACACCCACTTTTAGGTTTTTATTACAATTTAAATATTAACTAATTACGCATGTTCGCGTCAGTTATAAATAAAAGGTGTTAGGCAGTGGACTGTATACTATATTTCGTAGTAACTGGTTCTATACAAAAGTGAATATTATGCCCGACAATATTCAGCGCTAGCGAAAGAGATTGGAACGTGTGTTTCGTTGGGCTTCTGATCGCTGACAGCTTGACGGCGCGCGCTCCCGTGCGCAGGCGCCGTAGTGTTGTGACACGATTGTAGTGATGTGAAAAAGGTTGTTACTAATTAATATTAGTAACGTGTCTACGATGTGTCGTAGACATTCTGCCGGGCCGCAAACGAGTGGGTTGCTTCTTGCTCTTCTGATCGGTTCTGTGTTGGTCTTGATGCCGACCACTTCTGTGACTCCGTCAGGCCCCAGTTGGAGCTGTGTTGCTCGTCCCAGGACGCAACGGGCAGGTGGACGCGCATCAGGGCAGCTGTCCCAATGACTCATGCCATCTGGTGTGGATCTGTGAAATTTGGCTTCTTGTACATAATGTTCATTTGCATTGCAGTCGGCCAGTGATGGCTCAGGATACAAACAATGGTTGACCAATTAAGAAGTGAAATGGAGTGAGGGCAGAGAGTGAATCAGACGGGCTGTAAGAGAGGCGTCTAAGACCTAGAAAGTGAGAAGTATATGGGGAAATGCCTCATGTGTGTGGTGTGCTAAGCCTTAGACCTGCCTAAGTTGCCGTCCATTGCCTATGTCTCACCATAACCCACCATAGTGTTGATACTATGGGGGAATGAAGTGGATGTGATGCCTTGCTCTGCTGCACTGCCGCTGATTAAGTTGTGATTCTCTGCTAGAAATCTGTGACAACATTTGACACCACTACCATTGCCTGAATGTGCATGTGTCGGTGAACTGTGAAGTCTGAAACTGAACAGTCTAAAAATGAATGTAACTATGAATAGTCTGAAGTGTGCATGTATGTCAGGTTCCTCAGCAACTGATGAATGTATTTAGTGATGCTATAAGATTTGTTCGTCAAGGTGGTAACTGATCCAGATTGACAGCTAGAACTGCAAGGCATACATAGATGCAAATGTATGACTCAATATTGACTACCACGCCCCCTATGGTTACTGATCGTGACTAAGGGACTGGTAGCAACTGTGAATAAGCATGGATAATGTTGTGTGAAATGTTAAGTAATGAGTTTGCAAATTAATGTGATGATTGCAAACTATTTGTTATGTTGTAATCGCGGGTTAGCGAGCCTGCCGCCCACGCGAATGAGAGCACCAGCCTGATAATAAATGAATGTAATGAAATTAATGATTTTTATTTTCTAATGTTTTGTAAGAAATGAATTTTTATGTTTTACTGAATTTAATTGTCTGAAAATAGTTCTGTTGTTAATAAAATGAAATTGTTACAGTTATGTCTGTTAATTTGTGAAGTTGTATATTAATTAATTGTCTGTGAGTAAAACTGATTGTTATTTCTGAAATTCTGAATTATTTCTGAAGGTTCTGAGAAATTGTCTGATTGTTTGTAAACACTGATTAGTGTTCCAGTGATTCTGAAATACTGATGATGATCTGTATCTGAATTGTTGTCTGATTTTAATCGTTTTCTATGTTGAGAAAACAATTCTGTCTGTCCACTTAAACACTCTGATGATTGTTTAAGTGGTGTGGTTCTTAAAACCAATTCCTAAAACATGATTAATGTGTCAGGAATTCTGAATTTGAAAGTTCTGATTTGAATCATTCTTCCATGTGAAGAAGAAACAATTCTGTTTATTTGTCTGACCGACTTAAACACTGATGATTGTTTAAGTGGTGTGGTTCTTAAAACCAATTCCTAAAACTTGACGAGTGTTTTAGGAATTCTGAAATTCTGATTATGAAAGTTCTGATTTCAATTGTTTTTCTGTGTGAAGAAAAACAATTCTTTGTCTGTCCAGCTTAAACAATCTGATGATTGCTAAGCGGTGTGGTTCTTAAAACCAATTCCTAAAACATGATGAGTGGTTTAGGAATTCTGAAATTCTGATTAGTTCTGATTTGAATTGTTCTTCTATGTGAAGAAAAAACAATTCTTTGTCTGTCCAGCTTAAACAATCTGATGATTGCTAAGCGGTGTGGTTAATGTAACCATTTCCTCACATGATTGTTGAGAAGTCTGAGATATGTCTGAAGGATTAGGAATGGTTCCTAAATCCCTAAGTCTGATTGTGTTGAAGAATGTGTTCTGAGTCTGATTGGTCTGTGTTTCTGTGATGCAGCCTGTTATCAACCAGCCTAATTTTGTTTCATTTAGAACTGGTTGTTGTTTCCCTAATTCCAACCTTCCAGTACCCATGATTTGCCAGAATATGTCTGCGCCCAACAACAAGTCAATGGGGGCTGGAATGTTAAAGTCTGGATCTGCCAGTTGTATGCAACTAGGTAAATGTATGTTGTGTTTGTTTATGAATGTCTGTGGTACTGCGTTTGAAATTTGATTAATTACAAGACACGACAAATTTGTGCTGTAATTGTTGTGTGCTGATTTTATGTGAATGTTAGTGTTTTTTGTTATGTGTGTGGACTGATTGTTAATACTAGTGACTGTGGTGTCCATAGTATTTGTGGGTAAACCTAGTTTTGAGCACAAGTGCCTAGTAATGTAGCTTGTTGTGCTGCCATTGTCTAGGAGTGCTCGTACTGTGTGTGGTTTTCTATGTCTGTCTAAGATTATGACTTGTGCAGTTGATAGTAGTGTTGTTTTGTTCTGTGTGTAACTGGTGAATGTGACTGATGGTGAATTTTGTGTGTCTGAGTGTAAAAGTGTATTATGTTTTTGATTACAGTACTTACATGTCCCTCCTCGGCAAGTTTTGTTATCATGACCAGGGTGTAAACAGTTGGAACAGATATTTAATTTCTGAACCTCTGTGATCCTCTGTTGTATGGGCATCTGTCTAAACTTTTCACAGGAAAATATTAGATGATGCTGTTTACAAAATGAACATGTGGGTACTTTTTGTGTGTACATTTTTGTGAATGACTTTGTGTTTTGTCCCACTTGAGTATCTGATTTACTATTGTTCTTAGTATTTGATTGTTCTAAAACTTCTAATACATCAGCACGACTGCTTAAAAACTTACTCAGGCACTCAAGTGTGGGCATGTCTGTGAGTGTGTTTTTGTATTCTGCCGAATATTTTAATGTGTTTGGGTCGAATTTACTAGACACTAAATGTATAATTAATGTATCCCAGTATTCTGTTTTTTCACCTAATGTGGCTAATGCACTGAGATTTTTCTTAACTGTGTCAAGTAATTGTCTCAAACACAGGGAGGATTCTGTATGAATGTTATTTATGTTGAATAATGCATGAATGTGATTTGCTATCAACTGTCGTTTGTTGTCATATCTTTCACACAACAATCTCCACGCTACCTGAAAGTTGTCACCTGTCGTTTCTAATGATTTAATAACTAATAATGCTCTGCCCGATAGTGAGGAACGCAAGTAATGAAACTTTTGAATGTTATCTAACGTTTTATGGTTGGTAATGAGTGACTGAAATGTGTCTCTATACTCAAGCCAATTATGATGATCACCTGAGAAGTGTGGCAAGTCAATTGTGGGTAGTTTAATAAATGATTTGGTCCCACCTGAGTAATCCTTGTCTGATTCTGGATCAGTTACCGGCCTGTCGTTCAACTGAATCAGCTGGGAAGCCTGTGCCACTAGCAGATGGTATTAATTTTCAAACTGCTCACTTTCTGGGTCTGGCTCATCGGTGAACTCTGAAATGTCAGCATTTAATTCTATTAGTGTCTGAATTTCCTGGAAGGTTTTGTGTATAGACTTGAAGTCTAACAATCTGTTTTTCAACTCAATGACTTGAATGTCTATTAATGTCTGATAGGGCAGAATGAAATTAATATTTCTTTTAAACAATGTGAGTTTCCTTTTGACAATGCCACGTTGTTTAATTAATTCTGTATTATCAGTTTTGTTACCTTTGGTGGTGTTGAGGATATCGCGTCGTTGACGGTTCCTCAGGTTGTAGTTGTGTTGAAAGGTTGTTGAAAATGGTGCACTGCATACGGTTATAAGTTCAAAGGTTTATTGCACTAGAAAGGTTCCTAACTACGGCTATGTTTAGTTGCTGAGTCGCACGTTACGTTAAATTGTTATTGTTTTATTGACACTCACATTAGTACGTTACGGATGTTTTTGTACGACTGAAGTTAATAAATTGTTTTATCGCTTGCGTTGTTACAAATGTGCTGTACGAGCAATATTGGCTCGTACATGCTCCCGAGGGAAGATAGTTAACGTCGGTGCATACCCAGACAACTGAACTTGCGTTACAAGTTAAATAGTAATAGTTTCTAAATAGTTACATGTCAAGTTATCAGATAATAAAACAATAGAAATTAAAGCATAAAATAAAATACACAAATATTAGTTATAGTTGAAATCTGGTTCCACTCGCTGGTTGTTGCCGAAGATGCTGCTTGGCCTGTCTATCACCTATTGTAGCGTACGCAGGAATCTCCTTCATCTCTATGTCTTCCGTTCTCTTTCGAGTCTCTGTGACAGTTTGCCGTGTTGTATTGGTGTCAGTTCCTTTACGGGTGGCGAGGAACTTTCGTACTCTCCATGCTATAATAGCGAGGACGCTTCCTCCCACCAGAAAGGCGCTTATGGTATAATTGCCGATCTCATGGATACTTATGTCGTTAGGCAGACTCTCTCGTTCCTTTTGTGTATTTATCTGGGTGTCTAATAGTCTATGTTCGGTGGATAGGTTTGGATTAGTCAGGACAATCTTTGTATTTTGAGACGTTTGCCACATATCATTAGGGGTGTCGATAGTCGGTACATCCACAGTCATAGCGATGTTGGTCTTGCTACTAAAAACGTTGTATGAGTATATCGACGTGTCCTTATGTTGTAAAATGCAATCCTGACCTAAGGCAAGAAGCCCCACCTTTGTTATAATTGTCGTTGTAATACGATTCTCGCATACTATACGGGTCGCGCATTCGCTGACGTAATTATATAACCATATGTTTGGCCTCTGCAGTTTTATCCATTGGTCGAAACATGGTTGTACTATCCAATCGCAAGTGATATTATGAACTGATTGACTCAGCATTTTTGCTTCGCACGATGCTGTGGCTCCGTGTAAGTTTCTTATCGGTGTTAAGGTGTGGCATATGTAGCTATCCGTTTTTATTGTTGTGCATTGTTGTAAATCGACATCATCCAATTGTATGTATGTGTTCTTTGCAAAGTTTGCTCCAGTGTACTCTGAAGTTATCGCTATAGCTTGACATTGGTCGGCCGTCTGCTTTCTAAGTATAGGTATATTGCGGTATAATGTGTATTCATCGTCGCTTAGTAACGGGATATGTAGCTCAAAGAGTAGGTATTGTTCGGTGAGCCGCGCTCTCACGTAAATAAGCTTGTAAATGCTCTGAACGTTTTCTATATTACTGTTTCTAATTGGCAATGTTAATCTTTTCGATATAAAGCCGGCAATGTAATTGAGTTGTTCTGCTAGTTGTCTCGGCGTGAAAAGCTTCATGTCCAGATTTCCTCTATAGATATCTGTCAATGCATCTAAGAGAATTTGTTGGTTTCTTCGCAATATAGAGAGAAGGGAACTGGCAGTCAACGCTCCAGCGTTAACATCAATCATTGTTTTCATTATCTGAAATCTGTTTTCTAATATTGTTCTTCTATATTCCGTTGTGTCTATAAATTTTTGCAGAACTTGCAGTTGTGACTTTACAAAGTGCTCATTTTTCTTAATGATGTTGTTTTCGGACTCGATAATAAGTGTCTGATTTTTTATGAGTTGCAGTAAATACTGTTCGTTTGTTTTGATTCTTTGTATGTCTTGAGCGTATTTTTCTGCAAATTCGCTATCCAGTACACCAAATAGGGTCCTTGCAAGGTTTCCTACGCCGTCAACGTAGCCGCGACGCTTCCTTTGTTGATGTTGAGACAATAATAACATGTTGTATTCGTTCACCTGATTCATTTCGAATTTCAGCTGTTGTATTGTAGATTGACAAGGTTCGTTGGGCATAGTCTCACATAATTGAGCTAAACTGTTGATGAATGTCTCGACTTTTGTTGTACTTTGCCAGAAAGTTGTTAGATTATAATAAACAAGTAGTTTCCATTCATCGTGGATAAGTTGGACATTTCCGATGGGGTCAAAGTAAACTGGTTGGTCGTCAGATAATCTTGTTATTTTAAAATGTTCTTGAGGTGCTGCTAGCGTACTTGAGAACGTTATAAACGCGACTATTAACACCAAAAGTAAACTGTTCATGCTAAATTCCTTTTTCGGTGGTTTTCTAAGATTTTGATCCTCTTTGCGTTTCTCGGGGTCAGTTAACGGGGTGAGTTTCGTTATGGGCCTTTTCAGTACTCCATTTTGTGTCTTGAGTGTGACTACTCGTACTAACTTGTCGCTTCCGGGATGCAGTTCAACCACGCGGCCCATAGCCCACTTGCCGGGTGGCAGGTTATCTTCCTTCACTAGTACAAGTTGTCCTTTCTCTAAGTTTTCTCTTGTTTGTCGCCATTTATTCCTGTTCTGTAATAAATGCAGATATTCTTTCGACCAGCGATCCCAATAATGTCTGCGCATGAGTTCGATGAGTTTCCAGTTGTTTCTGATGTCTATAGACTTCATTCCTTCGGGTTCATTGAGTGGTAGAGAGAGCGTTGGGCTCCCCGTAAGAAAATGTCCGGGAGTAAGATAGTCAAGGTCTTCTACATCCTCAGATAACGGGCTCAGCGGCCTGCTGTTCATGCACGCTTCAATTTGAGTGAGCAGTGTTGTAAACTGCTCATAAGTTAGCTTCTGTTCGCCGATTACTCGTTTCAAGTGAGCCTTCATGGAGCGTACAGCGGCTTCCCATAACCCTCCGGCAGATGGCCAAGAGGGAGCGTTGAAGTGCCATTCTATTTGAAGTTTGTTGATCTCCTTGAAAAACTCTGAAGATAACATTATCTTGTATATTTGAAACTCTTCATTTAATACTCTGGCAGCTCCGACAAAGTTTGTTCCGTTGTCGGAATAAATGTGTTTCGGAGTGCCTCGTCTCGCACACATTCTCTTCAGTGCTGCGATAAAAGTTTGGGTCGATTTGGGTCGATAAATCCGAGACAAGTTCGATATGTACTGCTTTTGTGCACATACACACGAATATGGCTATGTAGCCTTTGCAGGTTTTGACTCCACGGCCTTTGTTAATTTTTATATTGACATGGCCCGTGAAATCAATCCCACAGTGTGAGAATGGTCTTGACGGAGTGATCCTCTCTTTAGGAAGATTGCCCATCAGCTGGTTAGTTCTGGTCGTCACGTAGCGACGGCATCGTATACACTGTCTCAGCATTTTCTTGACGGTTCGATTTCCACTAATGATCCAGTATTTGTTCCTAGTGTAAGCTAGCGTTAATCTTGCTCCACCGTGTAATGTTCGTTGATGCGCGCTTTCGATGACTAATCGGGTCAGTTTTCCTCCTCCTGGTAGTAGTACTGGATGCTTGGTTTCTTCTGGCAAGTTGGAGTAGCTTAGTGGTCCACCGACGCGTAAGATTCCGTCCTTGTCCAAAAATGGGTTGAGTTTCAAAATCGCGCTCTTGTTGGAAAGTTTTCCGTTTTTCTTGATAGAAATAATTTCGTCTTCAAAATAACTTTCTTGTACTGATCGAATAATTAAACATAATGCGTTGTCTATTTCGGACACATGCAGTTCATTGCGCTCGTTCGACCTTTTGTTTTGTGAAGCATCAGCAAAACGTATCACCCAGGCGAGTATTCTTGAAATGCGATCGATGTTGCTATGTCGCTCAAGTAATGAATTAATTAATTCATTTTTTATCGACACTGGTTCCGTAGTCTTTGTAATGTAACAATTCGTTTCAATACTCTCATTTGTCGTATAGGTTTCCTTGGGGATAAGATCTTGTATTCCTTTCTCCTTAAGCCATTGAGGCCCTTCCCACCACAGGGAGAAGTTAACTAATTTTGATGGCAGCAGTCCTCTTGTTGCGCAGTCGGCGGGATTTTCTTTACTTTTTACGTAACCCCAGTTTATCGCAGGCACGATGTTTATAATTTGTGTTGTTCTATTTATAATATATTTCTCGTATTTGGTTTGACTGCTTTGAAGCCAAGCGAGGACCACTTTAGAATTGCTCCAGCAGCAAATCTTGATGTCGTAATCTGCAAGAATCTTTGCTATTTTTTCTAGAAGTTTTGCTAGTAAGACTGCGGCACAAAGTTCCAACCTGGGAATCGAAGTTTTCTTTTTGAGTGGTGCGACTTTAGTTTTTGCGGCCAATAAAGTAGTTACGTAGGTACCGGTAAGCAATACAGTTCGACTGTAGATGACGCATGCATAGGCCTGCTCTCTTGCGTCACAAAAGCCTTGCAATTCTATAGTTGCATTGTTTTCGTTTTTAACCCATCTCGGAATTCTAATGTTATTTATGTTTGGTAGTTCTGATTGGATACGAATCCAGTCTTTTGCAATGGTATCGGGTACATGTTCATCCCAGTCCATGGTACTGCAGTCCTCATTCCATAACCTTTGGAAAATGAGTTTTGCTTGAATGGTCAATGGAGCTAACCAACCGAGCGGATCGTAGATCTTGCTTATCTCTGATAACAACTTGCGTTTTGTGTATGTTGTTTGCTTAGCGTTGTACGGCGATTCGGTAGTGAAATGGAAAGTGTCGCTTGCGTCATTCCATGCAATCCCGAGTGTCTTGCTGATTTCCTGTTGTTTGAAGTTGAAATCGGCAGTGAGTTTCTTGTCCTCTAATGCTACGTCGCTCAGAATACAAGGTTCGTTGGTAGCCCATTTTCGTAAAATGAAACCGCCTTTCTTTAGTAGCTCGTAAAGCTCTTTCTGTAGTAACTTGGTGTTTTCTATGGTATGCTGGCCCGTAGTGACGTCATCCATGTAACACTCGTTCAATAGCACCCTTTTGGCTAAGGGGAATGCGTCGCCTTCATCCTCGGCTAGTTGTTGGAGAGTCCGCATTGCAATAAACGGTGAAATTTTCATACCATATGTCAGAGTACACAACTGCATCTCCCTGAGTAGTTCTTGCATGGAGTCCCTCCAAATAATTTTTTGAAGCGACTGTTGGTCTTGATGAGTCAGGATTTGACGGTACATTTTCTTGATGTCAGCCGTCAGGACATATTTGTAGCTCCGCCATTTAATAATAATGGCTAAAATGTCTTTTTGGAGGTTTGGTCCCTTCTCCATCAAGTCGTTTAGGCTGTAGCCGGAGTCTGTCTTCATCGATGCGTTAAAAACAACTCGCAGCTTAGTTGTAGTCGAACTCTCTCTTAGTACGCCATGGTGTGGCAAATACGCTTGTACTTGCGTCTTGGATGCTGTAGCAGGTTTCATGTGACCTAATTGAATGTACTCGTTGATAAAGTGTTTGTACAAAGTACCAAAATGTTCTTGTCTTGCCATTTTCTTCTCCAGCTGTAAAAATTGTGCTATCGCTGCAGGTTTTGAGTTCCCGAGCTTTTGTTCATAATGAGCTTTCATTGGCATCTTTACCACGTATCTCCCATTGCTCAAACGGTTCGTTGTTTCTATGTAATATTTTTCACAGTATTCGTCTTCCTTCGTTGGTTCGGGTTCACATGAAATTTCTTCTGTCTCCCAAAACTTTGTTATGCTGTCTAGCTCTGTTAGTGTAACGAAACAGTTAAATTGCCTTGTGGCACCGCTAAGAATCCAGCCCAGTTTGGTTTGCTGCGCTACAGGTGAGCCATTGCTGGGCTTGAGTATACCTTCTAGAATTACGTCCGAGTAAATATCCGCTCCTAGTAGTAAATCGATGGGCCCAGAGATGTTAAAGTCTGGGTCCGCCAGCTTGATGTTCTCCAGATGTGTCCAGTTCTTTGCGTTAATCGTTGAGTTAGGAAGGTTGTTTATAAGTTTGCTCATTACTAGTGCTTCGGTTTGGAATGTATAATCCGAGTATATAGATTTACATTCTAGTTGTATAATTCCTCTACTCTTGCCCATTATAGTACCGACGCCGGTGATCGCGGCATTCATTTTGTTTCGGGGTAAGTTCAAGCGTTGAGCTGCATTTTCTGTAATCAAGGTCACTTGAGATCCCTGATCCAATAATGCGCGAAGGATGACGTAATATCCCTCCTTGTTTTTGACCTTCAGCTGTAAAGTCGTTAAAAGTATTTCTTGATTGCCATTTATATGATTCGAGGTGGATGGCTTGGTTTGTTGACCCTTCAGATTATCATCATGAAGAAGAGAATGATGTTTAAAATTGCAGGTGCGGCATCGTTTCGTTGAGGTACATTTATTGCTGCCATGGCTAAACAAACAATTCTTACATAAATTCAATTTATTTGTTGTTTGATTACGCGATGACACATCCATGTTCAAAAATGTAGGGCACTGTCGCAGTGCGTGATCGTTTTTGCAGAGCGGGCATTTTCGTAGCGTTGCTTGAAAGGTTTTTGTCGCCTTTTCTGCTTCTTTAAAGTTCATTGACTTATTGTTGTTATAATTATTATAATTACTTTTATATTGGCTGTTCTTTTTTGAACGAGATGTTTCCAAAGTCATGAACTTCAATTCAAGGAACTCTATGAACTCGTTGAGGTCCGGGAGCTCTCTTGAATGTTTCATTTTCTCTATGTAATCACCGTTAGTGACATCATCGAGTTTCGAAGACAGCAGGTGCACGATAAGTGGACCCCATACAGGAATATCGATATCGATGTTCTTCAGCGCATTCAAACATTCTTTCGTGTTATCATGGAACCTTTTCAGGTTCGCCGAGTGTGGTTTGTCGATAGATGCTTGATTGAGAAGTGTATCGATGTATGACTTAAAAAGCAATCGCTTGTTATTGTAACGATGCTGGATGATTTCTAAGCACGAGTCGTAATTTTCGGCACTCACAGGAAGATGTTTAATCAATTTTTCAGCTTCGCCTTTTAATTTCAACTTTAAATACTTCATTTTCTGTGTTTTGTTTAACGTTGGGTTGTTATGGATCATCTCAAAGAATAAATCCCTAAAAGAAATCCAGTTGTTATAAGCTCCGTTAAACTCTGGTAATTCTATTCGAGGCGTAGTCTTCTCGTAATGAGATGATTCAAATATTCTTCTATTCAAATCTTCCTTGAGCTTGTCGTAGACTTGCTCCCAATGGTCGAATTTTGATTCATAATCTTCGTCGTCTCCTTGCAGCAAGTAACTTAACTCCCAGTGGATCTTATCGATAGCTTCCCACTTCGATTGTAAGATGTTAAGTTGATCTTGAAGCTGCCACTTCTCTTTCATCTCCTCCAGTTTTGTTTTGGCAACCGCACGCTGCAAAGCGTTGAAATTGCACATTTGATTGCGCAATAATGTCGATAAGTGTTTATCCGACTCATCTCTAGTGGTGTCTTGCGTTATGCTGAAAAATGAGGCAGATTTGGGTTTGGAAATACCCGAAAAAGTCGGTTCCTCTAATAACTCAGTTCTCAACTGAGTCATAGATTGCATTGTTTCGTCAACTATGCATTTTGTTACATCGAAAACCGTCTTCTTAAAGTAATCATGATCTGTGTTGGACGTTTCATACTTCTTGATGATCTCGTGATTCGTTCGAAATTCATCCCAGAGCGATCGTTAAACTTCGATGCGCTTGTTGAGGTAATCTACGGTTTTTCTACTTCTAGAATCCTTTTTGTAGTTGGATTGAAGAGCTTTGATTTTCTCATAGCTAGCCTGTTGTTTAGTAACGAGTTCCACAAACTGGGCGCAACCTTCCTCCGACATTGTTACTGCTGGTAATAGGTAACCCTGTGTACTCACGCAACTGGCTGTAAGTTAAGATGTTGACGTAAACAGTAGACGTTATCTCTGCTCCGTCGGTTGATACGTACGAGGGTCAAACTGAAAGTTCTTAGAAAATCAAAAACTGATTACATTAGCCAGTTATTAGTTTTATTATATCTTTTCAAAATATTGTCCATTGACGTCAATACACCGCTGCATGCGATGGAACCACTGGGAAAAGCACTTTGCCCACTCGTCCTTAGGGGTCTCTTCAATGGCATCGCGATACGCAGCCACCGCTTCTTCAGCATTCATAAACCGCTTTCCTTTAAGTTTTTCTTTAATTTTTGGAAATAAATAAAAATCACAAGGCGCGAGGTCGGGGCTATACGGCGGGTGACCCAGTAATTCAACGTTTGATGTCGCCAAATAGTCGATCGTTCGCTTGGCGGTGTGCGACGAGGCGTTGTCGTGGTGAAGGAGGATCCTACTGCGAGGTCGTTTCTCTCGAACTTTTTCCAAGACAAGTGGCAAACAATTGGTAGTGTACCATTCTGCAGAAACTGTTTTTTGATCCTCTAACACAATTGTTGCGAAATGACCTATCCTTCCAAAGAACGAGGCCACCATTTTTTTTCCCGCACTTCGATCTCTCTTCACTTTAGTTGGCAACTCCTCGAAAGGAAACACCCACTGAGCAGATTGTCTTTTGGTTTCAAGATCATAACAGTAAATCCAGCTTTCGTCACCTGTTAGTATGTCGAACACAGCATTTGAGTCACCTCCGTTAAATCTTTCAATCATTTTACGGCACTAATCCACACGATGGAGTTTTTGAGCCTTAGTCAAATTATGAGGTATCCACCGGGCGCAAAGCTTCCTGACCGCTAAATGTTCGTGGAGGATTTTGTGCACTTGACTCATACCGATGCCTAAGCTTGTCCGAATCTGCTGATAGGTCACTCTTTTGTCAGTCTCTATCATACGCCGCACAACACAGATGTTATTTTCAGTCGTCGCCGTAGAAGGCCGTCCCTCACGTACATCATCAGTGAGATTAGTGCGACCACGTTTAAACTCATTAAACCAGTTGTAAACAGTCGCACGAGATGGGGCTTCATCGTGAAAGGCCAATCGTAGTCTATCATAACTTTCTTGTTGACTTAAATGACATCGAAAGTCATAAAAAATCATTGCACGAAAATTTTCTCGTGTTAAATTCATGTTGACGTGACACAGACAATTTTCAATTTGCCGCCAAATCGTAAAACAAATGACAAATGAATGAAATATATACTCAGTAATATTGGCAAAGAGTTCTATTTTCAAATTTTAGAATATTTTTTTTATTATATTGTTTATAAGTGGCCAGTTCTAAGAACTTTCAGTTTGACCCTCGTAAGGTCTTAGTCGCAGTGGACGTTATCCCCGCTGATAAAACCTAAAGATGCTGTATTTCCTACTGGTTTGTTACTGGTCGTTTTCAGTGTAGCCTTCCCTCCCCTACGTTATGTGCAACGTCTCAACGCTGCCGGTGAGACCCGCTTGTGAGAGGCCAACAACGCCGATTTGCTAACGTAGCCGGGATATACCACGCTGAGATCCTGCCAGTAAGATACACGACAGTATAAGACTTACCAATCGTGTCGATCGAAGGACCACTCGATGTTGAGGATATCGCGTCGTTGACGGTTCCTCAGGTTGTAGTTGTGTTGAAAGGTTGTTGAAAATGGTGCACTGCATACGGTTATAAGTTCAAAGGTTTATTGCACTAGAAAGGTTCCTAACTACGGCTATGTTTAGTTGCTGAGTCGCACGTTACGTTAAATTGTTATTGTTTTATTGACACTCACATTAGTACGTTACGGATGTTTTTGTACGACTGAAGTTAATAAATTGTTTTATCGCTTGCGTTGTTACAAATGTGCTGTACGAGCAATATTGGCTCGTACAGGTGGCCATTGCTGTGAATGAAGGACACACAATGTTGCACTAGAAATGAAAAATATGAGCAGGCAATAATGTTGTCACAAATTTCTTGCAAAAGAATTGTGCAATACTTAAATTCTAGCGTGCAGTGCAGTAAGCGGCAGAAAGCAGGGCTGTGCAAAGCTTGGGTGCACAGCTAACACGTGGAGGGCGAAGGCCTAGGGCGCATGCATATGCGACCACGTGGTTGATCCCTTCCGAGGCAGGTGGCTGGCAAATAAAGCACGTCTCGGCTGCACGGCAAGCAATTGTGATGCTGTGAAATGATAATAAATGGTGTTAGTATTGTGCAATAAAAGCATGAAAGGTTTTGAGAGATTGACAGTTGACGTAGGTGTGAAATTTGTGGTTATTTTCTGAATATTTTGATTAAATCTGATTGAAATGGATATGTACTTAGTTTTTCAACATAAGTACTGTGAAGTAATGGGTCTGTGATGTCTGATTCAAATTGCTGATGCAATTTTGAAAAGTCTGATGTGAAATTAGGGAAAAAATAATTGGTCTGATTATCTGTTATCTTGAGGCTGCGATGCGCCGCGCTGACACCGTCGTGGCCCGTCGACCGTCGTTGTCCTCGTCGTGCAGATTTTTCTAGAAGGCCGCCGCTGAGTCCATTGATTTTCACTGACAGCTGATATGGCGGCGGTCTTGATCACGACGCGTACGATCGACTTTTTCACCTTCGTCGGCGTAGATGGACCATGTTCGCGCCAGTTATAAATAAAAGGTGTTAGGCAGTGGACTGTATACTATATTTCGTAGTAACTGGTTCTATACAAAAGTGAATATTATGCCCGACAATATTCAGCGCTAGCGAAAGAGATTGGAACGTGTGTTTCGTTGGGCTTCTGATCGCTGACAGCTTGACGGCGCGCGCTCCCGTGCGCAGGCGCCGTAGTGTTGTGACACGATTGTAGTGATGTGAAAAAGGTTGTTACTAATTAATATTAGTAACGTGTCTACGATGTGTCGTAGACAACGCAAATAAAAGGGTTGCATACCTCGTATTGAAATTAACCAAGAGATACACCCTCAAGGTTATTCAGGTTTATGCACCGACTTCGAACCGACACCGACTTCTTCCGAAGATGTAGAATTATTCTACGAGGATATCTCCAAGACTCTTCACAACACCCCCAGAGCCCACTACAATGTTGTAATGGGGGACTTTAACGCCAAAGTGGGAGTACAGACCAGTGGCGAATCTTCAATAGGTCAATATCGATAGAGGGCAAATTCTTGTCAACTTTCTCGAAAGAGAGTGGCTGTTTATGATGAACTCGTTCTTCAAAAAGCAGCCCCAAAGAAAGTGGACCTGGCGGAGCCCCGATAACAAAACCAAGAATGAGATTGATCTCATCCTGTCGGATAAGAGGCGCATGTTCAGGGATGTCACTGTGGTCGCAAGATTCAACACTGGAAGCGACCACCGACTTGTTCGGGGCACCCTGAACATTGACTACAAGCGCGAAAGAGTCCGCATGATGAAGTCCAGGCTCCAACCAAGCCAGCTGCAAATTGCCACAGGCTCCAAAAAATTCCAATTAAACCTGGAAAACAGATTCGCCATCTTAGAAACCACCGACTGCGTTGACCAGAAGCTCGACCATGTGGTGAGCACGCTAAGAGAAGAGGGCGAAAAATTCTGTAAAATGAAGCGTTCTGGTAAGGGGTCAAAGCTTTCGAGAGAGACTCTGGAGCTTATGAGGGAGCGCCGACAAAATCCCCCGTCAGCCTTATCAGAACAACGGGCTCTTAATAAAAATATAAATAAGCTGGTACGACGCGACCTTCGAGCTTTTAACACGCTTTTAATTGAAAAAGCAATTGAGCAGAACCGGGGATCGAAAGTGTTCGTCCAGCAGCTCGGGAGGAGCCATCTGACAAGATTGACTGCACAAACGGGAACAGTGATTACATCTAAGCCAGAGATTCTCTCGGAAGTTAGACATTTTTACAGCAAGCTGTACGCTTCTCAAGAAGTACGACCCGAAACTCTGAGAGTTGAGCCCAGAGCTACCCTTACACGGTACTTTACGGATGACTTGCCCGAAATTAGCATGGATGAGATCGTGATGTCCCTAAAACAGCTTAAAAATGGAAAAGCCCCGGGTGAGGACGGAATCACCACTGAACTCCTGAAGGCTGGAGGAACCCCTGTGTTAAAAAAGCTTCAGGAACTTTTTAATATCGTCCTCTTCACTGGGAGAACTCCAAATGCATGGCACAGAAGCGTGGTCGTTTTGTTTTTCAAGAAAGGTGACAAAACCTTGTTGAAAAACTACCGGCCCATATCGCTTCTGAGTCATGTATATAAGCTTTTTTCAGGGGTCATCACGAACCGTCTTGCGCGAAGACTCGACGATTTCCAACCACCTGAGCAGGCCGGGTTTCGAAGTGGATACGGGACCATAGACCACTTGTACACAGTGCGGCAGATAATTGAGAAGACGGAGGAGTACAATAGGCCCCTGTGTCTAGCATTTGTGGATTATGAGAAGGCCTTTGACACTATTGAAACCTGGTCTGTTCTGGATTCCTTGCAACGATGCCAAGTCGACTGGCGATACATCGAAGTGATGAGATGCCTTTATGAATCCGCAACAATGACCGTCGTAGTACAGAATCAGCATACTGAACATATCCACCTGCGTCGCGGGGTGAGACAGGGTGATGTTATATCACCAAAACTGTTTACAAACGCACTGGAGGATATGTTCAGGCTGCTGGACTGGAAAGATCACGGCATGAATATAAACGGCAAACGCATCTCTCACCTACGATTCGCAGACGACATTGTTATCATGGCTGAAACGTTGCAAGAATTAAAACAGATGCTGAACAGTCTGGCTGCCTCGTCTCAGCGGATTGGTCTCCGGATGAACTCTGACAAGACAAAAATTATGATCAACAAGCATGTCGATCCGGAACCAGTCGACGTAAATGGAGTCTCCATCGAGGTTGTTTCCGAATACACATACCTAGGACAGATCATACAATTAGGTAGAAACAACTTCGATAAGGAAGTCAAGAGGCGGATACAGCTGGGCTGGGCAGCATTTGGGAAACTTCGTCGGGTCTTCTCGTCGCCCATACCACAAAGTTTGAAAACCAAAGTCTTCAATCAGTGCGTTCTACCCGTAATGACCTACGGGGCTGAGACGTGGCCACTCACGGTACGGCTTGTCCACCAATTCAAAGTTGCTCAGCGAGCTATGGAAAGAGCTATGCTCGGAGTTTCTCTTAGGGATCGAATCTGGAACGAAATCATTTGGCAGAGAACTAAAGTAACCGACATAGCTCAGCGAATAAGTAAGCTGAAGTGGCAGTGGGCAGGTCATATATGCCGCAGAACCGATGATCGCTGGAGCGGTCAGGTTCTTGAGTGGCGACCGCGTCTCGGCAAACGTAGTGTAGGGCGTCCTGTAGCTAGGTGGGGCGATGATATTCGAAAGGCAGCGGGCAGGGATTGGAAGAGGAAAGCTGAAGACCGAGCTCATTGGCGCGCCATAGGAGAGGCCTACGTCCAGCAGTGGACTGATATAGGCTGATGATGATGATGATGATGATGAATTACGCAAAATTTGAAATATAATATGTTAAAGCGACAGTATTATGCTTTGTGAAACTAGCATAGTAGTAATAAATATGTTTTTAACGATGTTACAACAGTGATAATAACTGTTTGGCGGTCACATAGTTTGTTACTTTTGATATTACAGTGTGTGCACATGATTAATTAATTAAAAGCCGTTCAGCTAGTCATAATATAATCCAATGTAACAATACAAATAATATTCTCTCACACATTACACTTATAGTAATTTTGATAAATCTCTTACTCGGGGACCGCAGACACAAGAAGTGAGTCGTAAGGTGTTTGCTTCAGTTGGTTCACTGAGCCGATTAAGAAACTTTGTGCCCACTGCAACTAACATTGCGCTCGCTAAGTTTCTTCTGTTACGCATTATTGATTATGCAGATGTCAGCTAAGAACTCGCCGAAAACCAGCTAGATAAACTTGACTGAATTCAAAATGTCTGCATACGATTCGTGTTTGACTTGCGCAAATACGACCATGTTTTACAATTTTGAACACAGTTCTAGTGGTTACCAATTCGACATCACCTGAATGCTTACATTCTCACTTTACTGTACAATGTATTATTTAATATGTTTCATTATAATTTATTGTCCATTCTAAAATATTCTATAATTAAGGCATTACTATATGTTTATCTGTGTATAATTATGTCCTATATATTTTTTTGTATGTTTATGTATATATTATTATGTATTTGTATGTAGGTATATAGAGCAGAGTTTATTATTATATGTATGTGTTTAGTGACACATATATGTATTATAACTGTTACACCTGTAACTCCCACTATTTTCAGTCCAATAATATTTCCATCCAACGGTTGCCTGGTAGAGATCGCTAGGTATAAGCGATAAGGCCGCCCTTTTTAGGTACTTTACTCATTTTGTAAGATCTATTAAGTTCTAGTGTTTAATAAAGGATAAATAAATTAGTACAACATAATGAAATCATATCTATGTATTGAGGTAGACTGGTTTCTGCACTAGGAGACCTGTTTTACAGATTACCAGCCTCTCCAAACTCTAGATAAATAGCTGAAGGAGCTGTTATATACATATGTTTATTTCTGCTTAATAAAATTAATGAGTGAGTGTTTAGAGATTATTTTAGTCTTGTGAGATTAATGGTAAGTAGCTTATCTTAATATATAAAATCCTTGCGTTACTGACTGACTGACAGACACGCTACAGCCGAAACTATTGGGTGCAGGAAGCTGAAATTTAGCACGTATGTTCCTTGGGGACCGTAGGGGTGCACTAAGAAGGGATTTTCCGAAATTCCCAAGGGATCGGCCAAAACGGGTAAATTGACAAAAAAATGCAGGCGTAGCTGCTGGCGTCCTCTAGTTTAAGTATAATTGCCTAATTAAATTGTAATTGATTGTAAAGCTGTCATCCCAGTCTGATAAATGGAATGTTGTTTGAATAGTACATGTAGTATGTATTACATTGATAATTTATTAGTGTGAAGGAAAACATTGTGAGGAAACCTGCATGTTTGAGAGGTCTTCATAATGTTGACGAAAGATATTATTTTGTGAAGTTCACACTTGGCCAGCGTGGTGGACAAAAAAAGAGCATACTCTTCTCGTAAAAAGTAAAGGCCTGTACCAAACAATGGGTCAGTATTTTATCAAATAACAAAAATTTCGCGAACAGCTGTTAACTAAATTGTGAAAAAATAATACTGAGTATCTCTGTTTACAATAAGCTTAAGTTCAAGGTATCAACTTATTTAATCAAGAGCCTACCTGCCTTAAGTCTAAATTACTAGAAAACCTTTAGCGCGTTAATTACGGCAAAATAATTTTCACCAATTTGCCTTCTCATAGACGTAAAAACAACAAAAACTACTTTAAAATTAACTTAAGTAATTAATCTGTATAATGCGGTAAAGATTTGTTGGATTCTATTAACTGAATATCAGATAGGCACGTACAATTTCCCCCCCTTGTCGTGGTGGGGGGGCCTAGTAACCGTGGATTGGTGACCCGCGGTGAAGCTAAGAGGGATCCAGGAGGGGACGCTCCGCGTGGGCTTGACAGAGGCCTGCGCAGGATGCGTCCAAAGGGGCGGGTGCGAGGGACAGTTCTTCTGTCCCTCGCAGTCGGGTACGGTCGCGGGAGGAGAGGCGTGTCGGTGTTGCGTTGCCGCGCGCCCTATCTCCCGCGACCAAATGGAGGCACACCATCGTTGCGTTGCGGTGGGGCCGCAGAGGAATAGGAGATGCGGTGTTGCGTTGCCGTCCTCCCTATCCTCTGCGGCCGCTGAGTGTTTTGGCGGCGGACCCCAACACCTTCATCCGCCGCCAAGGGGGTTTTGTTCGGGGCCCGCCTCACCATCTGGCGGGCCAATACCCGTCGGGGGGTAGCGAGGAATGCTTCAGCGATACCCGACCCTCCGACATACGGGTACGTGAGGAATACAAATATATATATAGGCACGTACAATTTATTTTTCATCTTACGAGGTATTCTTTGTGTTCTTTATTTCAAGAATATATATATAGACGGGAATTAACGCGAACATGCAAATTAGGTATTTACATACCTTATTTTGCTTGACGTTTCGAGACGGTTGCACGTCCCGTGGTCGCAAGCTGACTGGTGTGGCGATGTCACGTCTCCGAGTGCGAGGTAGAAGATTCTATTTCTACCCCCGGGTCGTTGATATTCGAAGTACCGGCGCAAAACACACTAACCGTATCTGTATATTGAACATTCGCCAACTGCGCGTTAAAGTGGGGTGTTGTTAGCCGAATCACAGGATTCCACGCCGATGACAATTTGAAGCCCTCTTCCCGATTGAAATTTTTATGTTTTCTGATTTCAATCGCTTCACGTACAACTGTTGGGTAAAAGTGGCGTTCCGTGGAGAGGACTTGGGGACGATGAAATTCAATCCAGTGATTGGTGCCCGATTGAAGTAAATGTTCCGCAATCGCCGATTTGTTCGTTTTATAATTAGTTTTTTAACTTGTCTCCTATTAACAAAAAACAACTCCATTCCGACAGTATTTACACCAGGGGCCAAAGTATACAACATGGTGGGCACACCAAAGGATGTTCTACCGCTACAAACCCCAGGTGTCTATAAAATCAACTGCAGCTGCGGAAGCTCTTACATAGGGCAAACGAAGCGGACTATCGCTGAACGTATAAAGGAGCACATTGCAGCTGTAAAGAACCGTCAAACGAACAAATCGGCGATTGTGGAACATTTACTTCAATCGGGCACCAATCACTGGATTGAATTTCATCGTCCCCAAGTCCTCTCCACGGAACGCCACTTTTACCCAAGAGTTGTGCGTGAAGCGATTGAAATCAGAAAACATAAAAATTTCAATCGGGAAGAGGGCTTCAAATTGTCATCGGCGTGGAATCCTGTGATTCGGCTAACAACACCCCACTTTAACGCGCAGTTGGCGAATGTTCAATATACAGATACGGTTAGTGTGTTTTGCGCCGGTACTTCGAATATCAATGACCCGGGGGTAGAAATAGAATCTTCTACCTCGCACTCGGAGACGTGACATCGCCACACCAGTCAGCTTGCGACCACGGGACGTGCAACCGTCTCGAAACGTCAAGCAAAATAAGGTATGTAAATACCTAATTTGCATGTTCGCGTTAATTCCCGTCTATATATCAGTCTTGCGCGGTCATCGCCTCGTGACGCACGCGCATTCGTCCTCGCTTATTAGTTCCGAGTTACCGGTAATATCACCTATAGGTATATCGCCGTGCGAGCGGTGATAACTAGTATTGAATGTTATAAAAGTCATGTGAAACGTAATAAAAATGTCGAGCGAGTGTAACTTAATAGTTAACGAACTGTTATGCTTCGTGCAAAACAAGTGCGATCTAATGGATGAACTTTCGGTAGTGCAAATCTGCTGTTCATGGTACAAGGAAGAAGATATTGAACAAGCTAAAAGCGTAGTGTGTGAGTTGGCCAACGTTCGCAAGATTGCAAGAAAGGGAGACAGAAAGAACCAAAGTAATATCACGGACATTATAAAAATTATAAAAGAAACGGAAAATTTACCGACATTTGTTGCAAAAGATATCAATAAGTTACCCTCCGTTACGTTTGACCACCTGGACGTGAGTAGCCTTTTAAAGACACTTGCAACGATGAAAAATGAACTGGAGTTACATAAAACCGAAACTAAAGACAAGATTCATGTTCTGGAAAAAGAGATATTTGAACTTAAAAATGAAAATAGAGAGAAAAATTTGTTCAACAGCCGCGCGGGAACAAAATTGTCCCCTAACCCTCATTTACTCGGAAATATAGATTTGAGTTTAAATGACTCACAACAGTCGTCAACGGTTTACCAACCGGCAAATCACCCTAAAACTACTGGTTTGAATTTCAAACAAGCGCTAATAAGTACCAAATCCTGCGAAAGTGCCCCAGTACCTACCAATAACACTATGTTGGATGACGACGGTTTCACGCCCGTTACAAGAAAAAGAAAAAGGCAACGCATTGAAAATTACAACGACACGCTCCACAAGCCCAAATATACATCTAGAAACAAGAGAGGCACCAATACGGGTTCGACGTTGAAGGTAGCTGAGCACATTGTACCTGTATACGTATCCAGGTTTTCTACGGAGTGCACGGAAACCGATATTAGAAATTATTTTACCGAAAATGGGCGAACGATTCATGGGATTGAAACACTAAAACAAGCTAAAACTACAAATTTCAAATCGTTCAAAATATTAGTGCAGAAAAAGGACCTGGACATTGTTCTCAAAGAAGATTTTTGGCCAGAATCGATTGTGTTTCGTATATATCGAAACAAAAGGACAGAGGAACAAAACTCTAAAGAAAACTAGTTACTTATTTTTATTCAGTTTAGGTGCACATATACATATAATAATATACCCACTTATAAGACCGACTGGAACATTCCATTGTGAAGTAAATGACAGTCAGATTTGTAAGCTTCAACTGCAAATCTATAAAACGATCGCAGCAATATGTTGAAAAACTATGTGCTTGTAATGATATTATCGCGTTGCAAGAGTTGTGGTTGCTCCCTGATGACTTAGGGTTCTTGGGCCAGATCCAGAAAGACTTTGACTATCATGCTGTTTCACCTATAGATACAACGGCAGGCACACTGAAGGGTAGACCATTTGGTGGTGTGGCGATACTATGGCGAAAATCACTATTTACAACTGTTGAGCCTATTGAGTCGACATCGAAGCGCATCGTGGCGGTTAAAATCAAATTGCGGGATCGTTATATCCTCGTTATGTCAGTGTATATGCCTACTGAGTGCAGGGATAATTTGCCTGAGTTCACTCAGTGTCTGGGAGTAATCAGTTCTATTATTGAAGATAGTGGCACCGAATGTGCAATGATGCTGGGAGATTACAATGCAGATATGAACAGTATGTTCGGAGATGAGCTGAGGCTATACTGTGAGGAGCAGGAATGGGTATGTGCTGATATACGAGTTCTGGGTGAGTCCTCAAACACTTTTACCTTTTTGAGTGAGGCACACGGTACCTGTAGTTGGTTGGACCACTATGTAGTGACGTCAGCAGCGTGGAATGCGGTTAAAAGTGTAAGTGTTATGAATGAAGTGTCGTGGTCGGACCATTATCCACTGCTGATTACATGTGATCTCTCAGTGTTACCGTCTAAAGCTCTCATAACGGATAGTGTCGCCGTCGATAATGTATCGTGGGGTTATAGGAGCAAGGAGCAAATAACTTTGTATAATGAATTATGTGTAAAATATTTACAGAACGTACTCGAGACCCAACGTGAATTGGATTGCGTTGACCTAACGTGTAGTAACCAGTGTCTTTAACGCTATTGATATATTATACGAACAAATTATAAATAGCTTGCGTAACGCGTCAAAGTTTTCATCAACTCGTAGAAAAAGCATGAAACATGTTAATAACAACAAAAACCGTATTATAGGTTGGAATTATCACATTAAAGACTTGCACGAACGTGCCAAAATAGCGTATCAAACATGGTTAATACACGGTAGGCCCACGGATGGTGACTTGTACAATAATATGTGTGAAAGTAAAAGAAGGTTTAAGAATAAGGTAAAATGGTGTCAAAATAACGAAACCCAAATAAAAATGGATATCATAGCTCAACAAAGATCGACAAACGACTTTTCTAAATTTTGGAAATCTACTAACAAATTATCCTTTAAGCCTTCTTTACCATTGACAGTCAATAACACTCAAGATCAAAGTGTAATCGCACAGATGTTTGCAAACAAGTTTAAGGTAAACAGTGGCGGTCAGAGCTGTGACTCACCGCGTTCGGGCCGTTATGTACCTGTGTCGCCCGGACAGCTGCGCGTAAACATTGTGGTTACACCTGATTGTATATTTGAGTGTGTAAAAAATATGAAAAGAGGTAAATCGCCGGGCCATGATGGGCTGAGCATTGAGCACATCTTATACGGGGGTCCTGTACTGTTTGAGTTGCTTAGCAAATTTTTTAACTTATGTTTATCGCACTGTTATTTACCGGATAGTTTTATGAAAACTATTGTAGTACCTTTACCGAAACCAGGCTCTGGCAATCCATCTGATATAAACAATTATCGTCCTATTTCTTTAGCAACAGTTGTGTCTAAGATATTTGAGAGAGTGTTACATCCACAGTTACTTAAATACATATCTGTGCATAGCTCTCAGTTTGGGTTCCGCTCGGGTTTGTCGACAGATATGGCAATATATTCGTTAAAAAATACAGTTAAATATTACTTAGCTAAAAATACAAGCGTGTTTGCTTGCTTCCTAGATCTTAGCCGTGCTTTTGATACAATTAATTATAATTTGTTGTGGGATAAAATGGAAAAATCAAATGTTCCGTACAATATAATTGAAATATTTAAATATTGGTATGATCATCAAACTAATGCTGTAAAATGGGATAATCACTATTCTAAAGAGTATACGCTTGATTGTGGCGTGAGGCAAGGCGGATTAACATCACCCATACTGTTTAACCTGTACATTGACGCGCTGATAGATGAACTGAACAGGTCAGGAGTCGGCTGTCACATGACTAATCAACCTGTAAACAATCTTAGTTACGCGGACGATATGGTTCTGTTGAGTCCCTCTATCAGTGGTTTGAGAAAGTTAATTTTAATTTGTGAAAAATACGCTTTTTACCATAAATTAACCTATAATGTAAAAAAGACTGAGATAATGTTGTTTAAGCAGGACAGAATGCATTCGTTTACTCCTCCAGTCAAACTGAACGGTATACAGCTAAACTATGTATCTAAATTTAAATATCTAGGTCATATAATTAGGGATGATCTTAAAGATGAGGACGACATGGATAGACAAAGAAGATGTATTGCAGCTAAAAGCAATATGCTCGCTCGCAGATTCTCTCGCTGCAGTAACGCTGCAAAAATTACCTTATTTACAGCTTACTGCCAGTCGTTCTACACTAACCAGTTGTGGACTGATTACACGCAAAAAACCTTCCACACATTACGAGTGCAGTATAACAACGCTTTTAGAGTCATGCTCGGCCTACCCTGGCGGTGTAGTGCGTCTGGCATGTTTGCTGAGAACAGAGTAGATGACTTTTATGCAATCATGCGCAAAAGAACAGCATCCTTTATGGATCGAATCAGGCTATCTAAGAATGCAACTGTTGCAGCCGTATATGAGTGTTGTAAATTTGTGACTTGTAAGTTGTAAAATTTATAAGCAGTAAATGTTACCATATGAGTTTATGACTCGTGTATTTAAAGAGTTATTGTTCCTCTACCTATTTTCCAAATTCTCTTCATTATATTATAAGTCAGGAATATAATAACATTAGGTACCTATGTAACTGAAATGCATCTGAGGTAGGTACTTTTCTAAAGTAATATAATATAATATAATTTATTTTGTGTTGTGTAATTGAATTTACTTAATGAATTTGACTTTTAGTGAATGAATTTATGGATCTGAATACATTTTTATTTAATGAATTTATTGACTTTGTAATTGAACTTTTAAGGTGCTTACCGTAATATAATATAGGTATGTAGGTACTCAATATAATCTGGGTGCAAATTGAATTTAATGAATTTAACAGAATTATGTAAGAAGGCACTTGAATTGAATTGTATTATAAAATTTTGAATTGTATTATAAAATTTTGAATTGTATTATAATATTATTAATATAAAATTTTGTTCTTTGCTAAATTAATCAAAGTAACAATATCTTATGTAAATTATGAAATTTAATGTAATGTAATGTGTAATGGGTGTTTACCTGAAAATAAACAATTATTATTATTATTATATATATATTCTTAAACATGCAACGCGAGTGTTTAAAAGTTTCTATTCTTTATTTCAAGGCGACATTCTTCTATAATGAACGAGAAATAAATGTAATATTGTGTGATATATTATATTTCATTGTTCTATTAAAGATAATTGTACATCATTACAGAAGCAAGATTACACCAAAGCTTTCGCGAAGTACGAACACCTGCTTCTTGAATGATGGTAATTGGTGACAATAATATATAATATCATATTCTACCATATACACACATCACCATCTAGTCCCAAGCTAAGCAGAGCTTTTGTTATGGGTACTAGATAATGGTTAAACATACATGTATACTTTTTTTTTATAAATACATACATATTATACATAGAAACACCCAGACCAAGACAAACATCCATGTTCATGCACACAAATGTTTGACTTGAGCGGGAATCGAACCCGTGACCTTCGGCGCAGCAGTCGCTTACACTCCCGCTGCGCCAACCGGTCGTCAAAAGTATATTCTGATACCGGGAATCGAACCCGAGCCTCCTGGGTGAGAGCCAGGTATCCAATGAGTGGTGGGTGATCGCGATTCGTGGTGTATCGTGCACACTGAGCAGCGAGTGGCCGCCACCAGTAGCGTCGCAGACATGCAAAACATGTCACAAGCGACAAATGGCCACGATTGCGCTTTGCGTCTGCACGGATCTGCGGCGATTCTATACAAAATGTACGTAACAATGGTGTAAGCAGCTTTTCGCCAGCCACAAGTGGTCGTCGTCTCCGCTTTTTGACGACCCAAATAGAAATTCAAAAGTTTTGCTTATTTTTTTTGGCTACGAACAGTGATATAACATAACCTAATTAGTATGCTATACGTGTAATCAAAAAACTCTTCATATAAATTGATAACGTTTTATTTCTTAATTCGGTTGTTTCAAATAGACAGTATTAATCTATTTACAAATTCTTACCTAACCCTAAGATTACTAAATTGTTACTTTGTAACAGATACATCACTCCCATACAAAAGTGAAAATACCTACGCTATAATCACCTGCAAAATCTAAATAATAATAGCCGTTGTTGGCAGTGAAGAGAAATGTACCCTAAGTACTAAAGCAAAGAGTTGCAGATTGCGTGGCTGTACGTACAACCGTGTCATCGAACGCAGGCGCTAGGGTTGTTCTTATGATGATTTTGGTAATAAAACGAATTTTGCGAAATAACCATTATTTTTATTTGCTAAATAGCTCTATATACACAAGTCAGTTAGTAAATACATATTGTTAACATATTTGATAAAATTAAAAATAAGTAATATGTTATAAAAGTAATAAAATGTATAATAATCGTACGTAGTAGGAGGCCTATTGCCTATTTCCGTTTACTGGGCAAAATACCAGACATTACAGTAAGTACGTACATAAGAGATTTTATTTAATAAAAACAACATTTATATATATATATATATATATATATATATATATATATATATATATATATATATATATATATATATATATATATATATATATATATATATATATACCTATCTAATAACCTAAGTTTATAAATTTTCGTACATTTATATACCTAGTATTTCCTTTCTTACCTTTGCTCTAAATAAAATAAATGGTGTCAATTTGTAGATGACATTTTATAAAAGTACCTGCTTATATCAAATCTTATATATCATTACTTACCTACTACATAAATCATTGTGTGTCCTTCTGCAATGAAAAAACAATAAGTTTTCATTTGTTTTGTGCCTTTAACACCTATCCACTGCACAATAACTTTGTGGTTTTGGCATTTCTATAAGAAAGCGCGAGAAACGTGCCGTGCGTGCACGCTGCCGGGCGTGCGGCGGCCCTCTGTCGTTTGGACCGACAGCGGTACACGAAATGGTAGGTATTTATCGCGCAAATTTGAGCCAGTGACGGGGGCCTGCTTAAACTAATATATTTTTTGATTTTTAGGTATTGAGATAGGTACTTAACAAATAAGCTGCAAACGATAAGAACATATGACTTTTCTGGAAAATGCTTGCTAATGCAAGGACCCGTTTGCACACCGTAAGATTGCTTTTCCACCAGAGATGTGCGAGGATGCGTAGCGCGGGATGTATTTGTAAAGAACCAATAGTATCGCTTTATTTACCTCACCTCAATCATCACAGCTCTGGTGGAAACGGCTCAGCGGAGCTAGATTTTTGCGCATACAAATCAAGCGAGGGATGTGTGCGAGGAATGTATTGCGAGGGATATCTTGCGAGGTTTGCGACATACTGTACCAGCTAGTTCATAGACGGAGTTTGTTGGAAGTAGAAGTGCGCAAAACAGATTTGGATAATTGGAAAAAGAAGATACTTTTATATTTAACCATTTGCATAAGTCAGGGGGTGCTTCTGTCTATTGGTCTGTCCGACCATTAGACAGGGCTTCGGGTACGCGCTCCCGGCTCACCGAGCTGCTGTAGTCACTACCCTATATCCTTCCAGTGACTACAGTAGCCCCGCCTACAAACCCCTTCTTCCTCATCATACATCCTATCCATTTACCCCGTTTCTCCTACGCCACACACGTATGACGATCACATTCCCAAGGAGGGTTGGCGTCAGGCAGGCGGCCGGCTAGTAAAATACATGCCAAAACCTATTTGCAGTATGGCCACATATGCGATAGGGTTAAGGCGTTCCCCGCAGGCGACGCGCTGGGGCAGCACCCAGCACCTGTGAGAAGTATGCAAGGGTTGTTGCACTACTCCGGGCGAGTGCAACGTTAAAAGCGAGCCCGTGACCTAAGGATGATGTATGCAAGTTTGAATGTAGGTATGATGACTGGAAGGGCTAGAGAGTTAGCTGATATTTTGAAAAGAAGACGAATAAATGTAGCATGTCTGCAGGAAAAACGATGGAAAGGTACGAAAGCTAGGGAGATCGGAGAAGGATACAATTTTATTATTGTGGAAGTGATGTGAAAAGAAATGGTGTGAGATTTGTGTTAGACGAAAATCTAAAAGATGGGGTGACATGTGTAAATAGAAATAATGACAGATTGCTTGCTGTGAAAGTTATATTGCAAGATATTATTCTGAATGTGATAAGTGTGTATGCCCCTCAGGTAGGATGTGATGATTGTGAGAAAGAAAATTTTTGGATGGATTTTGATAGCATGATGACGGATATACCGGATAATGAAGAGATAATTGTGGGAGGAGATTTTAATGGGCATGTGGGACGAACAAGTGGAGAGTATGGAAGAGTACATGGAGGCTGGGGTTTCGGCAGCCGAAATAGCAAGAGAGAAGCAATTCTCCAAGCTGCAGCCGCTTTTGATCTTGTAGTGGTAACACTTGGTCCCAAAAAAAGAGCAACACCTGATTACTTACAACAGTGGCCACCATATGACCCAGATTGATTATTTTCTGCTAAGGCGTAAACGTATAAACTGGGTCAAAGACTGTAATGTGGTACCGGGAGAAGACTTAGTCTCACAGCACAGACTCCTGGTGGTTGAATTAAAAATTCGGCTGAGCTCGAAAAGAACCAAGGGGCAACTACCCCCAAAAGTAAAATGGCATATGTTAGAGAAGAATGAATGTGCAGTAGAGTTCAGAGATAGAATGGTTGATAAAATGAAATATGAAACAGGAGTGGTTCTTACGGATGATGATAGGATTAAAGAAATATGGAGGACATATTTTGAAAAATTAATGAATGAAGAGAATGATTGGTGCAAAATTCTTGAGAACAAGGCGAAGAATATTGGACTAGTGAATGAAATAAGTAAGGATGAGGTAAGACGGGCTGTGAGTGGAATGAAGAATGGAAAAGCATTAGGACCAGATGGAATACCAGTAGAAGCATGGAAGGCGTTAGGTGAGGATGGATGGGTGTGGCTGACTTTATTCTTGAATAAGTTGTTGCATGAGGAGACAATACCCAAGGAATGGTGCAGCAGTTACCTAGTGCCCATTTTAAAAAATAAGGGAGATATCCAAGAATACAACAATTATCGGGGAATAAAGTTAATGTCTCATAGTATGAAAGTGTCGGAGAGAGTAATTAAGCGACGTTTGCGAGCAGAGAGTGAGAATTCACGTAACCAAATCGGTTTTATGCCTGGTCGGGGTACGGTGGACGCCAGTTTTGCACTGCGCCAAATTTGTGAAAAATACAGGAAGGCGCATAAAAATTTGCATATGGTATTCGTTGACCTCAAAAAGGCATATGACCGGGTACCGCGTGAACTCTTGTGGTGGGCCCTCAAGAAGAAAACAGTGCCTGAAAAGTACCTGCAGTTGATCCAAGCTATGTATGCTGAATGCTACACGCAAGTCTGGTTCGCAGCTGGAATCACAGCCAGATTAGATGTGGCTGTAGGCTTGCACCAAGGGTCGGCTCTTAGTCCTTACCTCTTCGTGTTGATTATGAATGCCATATCATCGGACATACAGGAAGAGGCACCCTGGTGCATGCTGTTGCCGATGACATCGTCCTGGTAGCAGAAAGTGGATAGGAGGTGCAGAGCAAGCTGGAGGAGTGGCAGCAAAGACTGGAGAACGTAGGCCTTAGGATAAGCAGAACCAAAACTGAATACATGTTCTGTGACTTTGGCGTCCTCTCTAGTACAAGCCCGGTTACTCTCGGCGGTATACCCCTACCAGTATGCTCCGGCTTTCGCTACCTCGGTTCACTCCTGCAACACAACGGCGAAATTGATCGAGATGTTCGGCAAAGGATCAACTCAGGATGGATAAAATGGCGAAAGGTCTCGGGCACAATATGCGATCCTAAAATGCCTTTGAAATTCAAGGGACGCATATATAAGGCGGTTATAAGGCCTGTCGTATTGTATGGAGCTGAGTGTTGGGCTACTAAGAGGATGGATGAAAAACGATTACATGTGGCAGAGATGAGAATGTTGCGATAGATGCGTGGAGTTACGAGAATGGATAAGATTACTAATGAATATGTGAGAGGTAGTTTAAAAGTGGCGCCTATAGACAGGAAAGTGAAAGGAAGTCGTTTGGCTTGGTATGGACATATTATGCGAAGAGATGATATGTATGTAGGTAAGCAAGTGATGAATATGAAGGTAGAGGGATGGAAAGGGAGAGGGAGGCCAAGGAAAAGATGGATGGACTGTGTGAGGATGGATATGAAAGAGAAAGGGGTAAATGATCAGATGACGGGCGACAGAAAAGAATGGAAGCGAAGGTCGTACTGCGCCGACTCCAAATAGATTGGGACCAGGGCAAAAAGATGATGATGATGCAATAAAGAAATGGAAGCAGAAAATACAGAATTTATTAGTTCTTTAATTTTGAGCAATAGAAGAACACACAGATTTTGGATACATAACCATTTTAAATATTGTCAATTGCATGGAGAATTCTTTACCTTGTTTAATACGAGTGATGATGAAATATTCGCAAATTCTTATCGAGTATCTAGAAATAACTTTAATGAGTTACACAATTTGATTGAAAACATTATCAAGAAGGAAGTCATCATCATCATCATCCTCGCACCACACATTATTCACAGCTTCCCTACACATCCTCGTACAACATATTTTCCTCGTACAGCTTTGGTGGAAACCCCCACACATTTTCACAACACAGCGAGACATCCTCGCACAAAACATTTCCCTCGAACATCTCTGGTGGAAACGCAGCCATCTGCCAAAAAGCCCATGAATCGCATGAACGATGGCTGAAATTAATCAGCTTGGATATGCTAAATTTAGAAAATTTTACGAGGATGTAATCCGTCTTAACTGAATAAAGCCGTGGTTTACCTTTACTCATCTATCACAATTACTCTGTTCAAAGGTATACGACTATAAATCAATGTAACCGAGGAACATTCCAGAAATGTAATAGGTACTGTTTACGCCGGTGGATCACATAATTATGTAAATATGCATAATTAATTATACCTTTATAAATATCCAATATTTCTATTTACCGTGTGGTGATCGAACCCAAAACACTTGAAATTGTGTTATGCGACATAGTGGCAGTTTAAACCACTATAATTGACTCGTAAATGCAGCTAAAAATGGGGATATGTATGAATATCACACTGCCACACTATCCGCCCAAATGAACTTAAGTGACTTTTGTCCCTTTGATTCAATATCCGTTGAGTGAACTCAAGGGACTTTTGTCCCTTTTTTTGCTATGATAATGTATGCAACTTTTTAGAGTGAGCAATTGCGGTGTTTTTAGTTTTGTAGCTGTTCACTCTACGGTGACTTGCCTTGTTCCTTGTTCAACTTCTTACTTCAATACAATTTCTAGTTAAAAAACATTGCAACAGTAATGTAATGGTTTATTAGGATTAAATAAACCATTACACAAAACGTCAATTGTTCCCGTGCGGTACGCGTTACGGCGCGCGAAGTTAATGATAGCTATAGATGAAGTTACGAATTTGAACATCCTTGCTTCAGTGGTACAGCATGATCAGGAATCTATCAATACAATTAGTAATAATCACCCTTACTATGATTTGTTGTTGAAATATTCAGATATAACAAAGCCCGTTCTATTTATAGATTCGCCGTCGCACGCAGTTTTACATTACATTGAGACGACCGGTCCGCCTGTGTATGCGCGCTCGAGACCGCTACCGCCGGACAGGTATCATAAAGTTAAGGCAGAATTCGCGTTGATGCAAGAGCTTGGTATATGTAGACCTTCAAAAGGGGCTTGGGCTAGTCCGTTACACGTAGTTCCGAAAAAAGACGGCCAGTTAAGACCTTGTGGTGATTATCCTCAGTTAAATAGTATTACAACGCCAGATAGATATCCGATTCCGCGGTTACAAGATTTTACTTACATTTGCGCCGGAAAAAAAATTTTTACTCGTTTAGATATTAATAGAGCTTATCATTGCATACCAATCTCACCCCAAGATGTAGAGAAAACAGCTATTATAACACCTTTTGGTTTATTTGAATTTTTAAGAATGCCGTTTGGTTTGCGTAATGCCGCCCAAACATTTCAGAGGTTTATGAATAATAACTTATTACAGGGTTTAGAACAATGCGTAGAAAATAATTTGAAAAATGATAATAATAATAATTTAGAACCATTTTATTTCTGTTATTTAGATGACGTCATAATCGCAAGTGAGAATACCAATGTCCATAGAAAACACTTACAAGCAGTTTTTGAAAGATTCAATAAATTCGGTATCACTATAAATCTAAGTAAATGTATTTTTGGCGCATCCGAAATCGAATTTTTAGGATATAAAGTATCTTCTGAAGGTATTCTACCTCTTGAGGATAAAATACAAGCTATAATTGATTACAAAAAACCAGAAACAATAGAACAGTTACGTCGTTTCTTAGGAATGGTTAACTTTTACAGAGCACATTTACCGCAAGCGGTCGAATATCAAAAAGAGTTAAATAAATATTTGCACAATTCCAAAAGGAAAGATAAGACTAAAATAATTTGGACCGAATCAGCTGACAAAGCGTTTTTGAAATGTAAAGAAAGTTTACAAAATAGTGTTATGTTGTGGCATCCGGTAATAGACGTTCCGTTGGCCTTGATGGCAGATGCGTCCAATTCTAGTGTTGGTGGAGTGTTGCAGCAAGAAATAAATAGTCAGTGGAAACCATTAGGTTATTTCTCGAGACAATTAACTGAAGCTCAACAAAAATATTCCACTTATGATCGCGAACTTTTAGCAATTTATTTGGCTATGCAGTATTTTCGTAAAATGTTTGAAGGTAGAAAATTAGTAATATACACCGATCATAAACCGTTAACATTTGCATTTTCTAGGAAAATAAGCGAAAAAGAGACCCCGCGCCGAACCCGTCAGTTAGCGTACATCAGTGAGTTTACGACGGATATTAGGCATGTTACAGGCGATAAGAACATTGTTGCGGACGCGTTATCGCGTATTGAGACTATTGACTGTCCTTCTTATATAAATTACAGTGAGCTAGCGAGAGATCAAAAATTAGATACTGAGTTATGTGATAGAATTAGTCAGGCAAAAGATACACCGCAATTTAAAGAAATATTTTTACCAAACGAGAAAGAATCAGTTATTTGTGATATGTCAACGAAAACAGCTCGCCCTTATCTTCCAGAAAAGTATCGTAAATTAGTTTTTGATAGTTTACATAATTTAAGTCACCCTGGTATTAGAGCAACAAAGAAATTAATTAAGGATAGATTTTATTGGCCTTCAATGAACTCACAAATTTCAAAATGGGCTAAGACGTGTATCAGTTGTCAAAAAGCTAAGGTGCAGCGTCATACGATGTCAGAATTAGGAAAATTTACGCCTAGTGCTCGTTTTGGACATATACATATAGATTTAGTAGGACCGCTGCCTACCACGTCAGAGGGGCATAGGTACTAACTAACTATTGTAGATAGAAGTACAGGCTGGCCTGAGGCATATCCATTGAAAGAGATAACGTCAAAAATGGTTGCGCAAGTTCTGTTTGAGAATTGGATAGCTCATTTTGGATGTCCGGTACGGCTGACAAGCGACCAGGGCAGACAGTTTGAAAGCGATTTATTTTTACAGCTTACAAAATTATTAGGTATAGATAAAATTAGGACTACAGCATTTCATGCCCAAAGTAACGGTATGGTAGAAAGATGGCACCGTTCATTAAAAGTTGCGTTAAGAGCAAAATTAAATAATAATTCGAATTGGCTACGAGAATTGCCCATGATTTTGCTGGCGTTGCGATCTGTTCCGCGAAGTGATACGAACGTAAGCGCAGCAGAATTGACGTATGGTCTAAAGTTAAAACTGCCTGGCGATTTTTATGATAATAAGCACTGTAATATTAAGTATAATAACGAGTACGTTGAACAATTGAGAAATGTTATTAGGAACCTAAGACCGCGTAATGTAGCGCAAAGAGATTCACGTACAATATTTGTCCACCCTGATTTAAGTAGTTGCGAGTATGTATTCATAAGGGATGACGTAGTAAGAGGAACGCTTCAACCTCCTTATGTAGGCCCGTATAAGGTCATAAAGAGGGGAAGTAAATCGTTCAAGATTGATATTTGTGGAAATGTTAAATTAGTTTCGATTGATAGATTAAAGCCCGCTTATTTGTTGAATATTCCCTCAGAACAAGGATGTTCAGATGAGTATTGCGATATTAATTGTAAGGATATACAAAATGATCAACAAGAAAAATGTGAGAATAGCGATAAGCGTGTCACTTACACCACTCGCAGTGGCCGCGTATCTGAGTTGCCTGTTAGATTTTTGTTGGATTAGCATTTATTATTGTGAAATTGTTATTTAAAAGGTCAGATTGGCTAATTAGAAGCATTCTTGATACAAATTTTAACCAGTTAACAGAATTAGTTTTACATAGTAATTATGGGTAAATCTTACAGTAAAGAACAAGACATTATTATTGCCCAAAACGGAGCAAATAATGCTAGAAACAGTGATTCCGAAATACAAAAGCATTTTGAGTTTTTTGGAGCTATCTTGTTGACCATCTTGGTGTTGTTATCTTTACTTATGGTGTATTTCTGTGTAACCAAATGTAAGAAACGGTCACGTAAGTGGATCCGTAGTGAAATGGTTTTGGCATCGATACCCTCGATAAGTGGTTTGCAACATGTGCAAGCACAGCAGTCTGCGCAGCATGGTAGTGGCCCACAACAGGCACAACCACAAGTTGTATATGCGTAGTGCAAGATGTGTTTATTTAATTCTTATGTCTATCCCACTGCTGGGCAAAAGGTATTCCACTGCTGGGCAAAAGCTACTCTTGACTCAATTTTAAAACTACGTTTATTAAATGTGTATTGATTGTGTATTTCTTATATTTTGTATGTGTAAAGCTGATGTTCAGTGCGTATACAGTCCTCCAGTGGACACTATCATCGTTAGGTAGCAGTTTCGATCCCAAGGCACCAGCCGTAGGGCTAGTTGTACTGTATACGAATTGAAATAAGTTTCCGTATTGTTACTTTTGTAATAAAGGCAAGACTTAGAAAATAATATTGTATTTGATTGTGGAATAATTTTTGATTCGTTATAAAATATTGTAAACAATACTTAGAAGTTGATATCATGTTTGTTATATTTTATTCACATCCGTTCAAACTGTAACTCTAGAAGTTGTTTTGATGAATTGCATTTTGGCCAGTGTGAATGTTATGATTTCATCATTGTTCTTTGTTCGCTTTAATTCCTGCGTTATAAGCTAGCAACATCATGTAGCTGATTATATTAAGTTACATTCTGTGTATTCTTTTTGCTATGTCAGATTTTATAAAGGTGACTACACACTGGATACTGTGGTTATTCTGATTATATGAAATAATGTATCGTATACAAGTATGTTTTGTATGTAATATTTTTGGATGTTTCTTTTTGTTTTTTGAAAAAAAGGGGAGGACCACTGTAGCGGCCCGCAACGTAACAGGATCGTTTTGCTGAGGTGACAAAGTAGGCTCCCCTGTTACGTTGCGTCGCCAAGCCGCCACAGTCGGGTTACCTCTGCCGTTCTATATGGTTCTATCGTAACGTGTCGTATTGTACTATATATATATGTATTCAAAATTGTAATTGTCGAGACAATATATTAATATTCCTTTACTGAAGTTCCTTGAGTTTTACTGAAGAAGTCCTTAACAACCTTCTGAGGAGTCAGTGGATTGTGGCGCAATAGAGAACACCCACCCATATACCGCCAAATTTTCCTTCTCTTACAGTGCTGTTCTCTGCATAATATGCTCCCTCTGTCGGCTCCCACGACAGCCATGGGATGATATGGGGTGGTGACATTCTGTATTCTTAATCCGTCACCACAGGGACAATAAAAATATTGGATATTTATAAAGGTATAATTAATTATGATTTACATAATTATGTGAAGAGTAAGTATATTTATTTAAAACATACCAAGAATTTTTTACCCCAAAAATGTTTATGCCGTCGGCAAAAATTTCGCGCCAATTGAACATTGATAAAATTATTTTAGTTACTAAAAAGTGGTGATTTTTTTATTTAATCGTATGTAGACATTACCATTACGTCGATAAAAGTCATAAAATATATATGTCACTGATTTATTTTTTAATATAAACCCGTTCAATGTTAATATAAACGTGTTTTCAATGCTCGTCAATGTTTGACACTAAGTATAATAAATTAGAAACTAAATATCAACAAACACTTACTAACATTTGAACGAGTCATTCATTAGCTTCAAGAAAATATCACTTCAGAGCAGATTCGTGTTATACGAGTCGACAAAAAAATTGTTTATGTTATTGCGCGGCGGCGGCCATTATGAGGTATCGGATTTCACCGGGCGGCAAATTAAGATAGCGGCGCATTCATCACAGCGGCTAAGTGCATAGTTTTAATGCACTACGTGCCCTTACATACAAGATCAGACTTCCACTAAGCTAGCCACATATCCTGCAGCTTTACATGTTAAATAACCACAAACTACTTACCGCTAAACACAAGCTAAACGGCGAGCACGGCCCAGTCATTGTCAAATTTCTAAACTTCAATCGTTATACTTACAAAGCAATTACCAAAATATTTGCTTAGTAAGCATGAAAGTTACTTTGATAAAGTACCTATTTATGAAATAGTAGGAAGCCTGAAAATAGTTTGTTCAACATTGAGAGTACTATCGATAATATACACACATGTATGTATAATTTTACCCGATTATAGCGAAGCCAAAAGGAAGGGTGAGGTTTAAAAATACCTATTATTGAATACTAGTATACATGTACGTTGTGTCTGAAATGTATTTTTCAATAGACTCCTCTCCACCTACCCGGCAACTAAATTAAGAATGCCTATGGTTTTCTGGATTTCTATCTGGATGACATATTTTCTTGTTTCGTCCTTTCTAGACTCCCTTCTTACCCGACTACGGCGAAGCCAAAAGGAAGGCTAATGTTTTTGGCAGTCTAATGTATGTATATTTGTATGTTCCACCGTACAGCTTAAACTATTTTAAGCTATTATAACCTAACCTTAAACTATTTTTTAAAAACCTATTGTAAGTATACTTAATGTGGGTGCCAGGAACACTGCATTAAACAAACATGGTACGTAACAACATGACATGTACACTGTATGCAATAGGTGCGACCAGGGCTCTGGCTTGAGCATTTCTGTACTTATACTTTTCTGGTATTATATCTGAATGAGCTATTTTCTTGTTTCGACCTTTTTAGACCAACATTTTTTCGTAGTCGGGTTATAGTTTTTAAATATCCGGATCCAGACGCTGCAGAGCTCAGTCATGAAGACATATTTATTTCTGCATTTTGGTTGTTTATAACAATTATACAAGACAAAACCCTATTCTAAATTTCTAAATGACTTCTTGAGAAGAAAGTCTGGATCAAACTCAGAGTCATTGCTTTTTTTGTGACTTCATCGCTTTGTTTAAATTCTTTTGAAGTCCAGACATAATAGGTTTAGATGCGAGTACAATGCAGGGTATCATCTGACGCTTATAACTTTCTCAGCCCGCTGATGGCCCGCATTCAACAGCCATCGTACGGCTCAACCTTGATTGAGGGAGCCAGCACGCCTTAATCATTATGCCTCCACGCCATCATTAGGTGTATGCATAAGCATGTCAGCCTAAGCCACCAGACAGGTTGCCACTACTTTTAATTGAAAAGTTTACTAATTTCCACATTGTACTTGCTCCATACATTTTAGCATTACGCCATCCTGGGATTGGATTTGAACTGGGTAGCGTACAATTACTTGCTAATAATGTTTTCCTTAACAACGTGGTGGTGCTATATTCTAAGCAGCATTATTTTTGATATTTACCAACTTTTCCAAAACATTCCCTAGGCTGAGCCCCTTTAGCCGTAAGCCCGTAATTAGATTGGTTTCCATCAGGTGTAAAAAAAGACATCTACGGGGTCCACTAAACTTTTTAGTCTCACCAGATTCAACAGAATATGAGCTTATTTATAGAAAGTCTGTCATCTAACTTCTGCAGCCCAGATTTTTATAAAGAGAGGTAAACGGAGGTTACCAATATTTAATAGTTTAATATATTATTACAGAACGTCAAGCCAGGGTACACAGATACAGTTGGGCGACAAGATATGGACACAAGCAATAATTAACATTTCAATGCACTGTCTGCCTGTAAAGTTTCTTCTATTCACGTTAACTGCCAGTTAGAGTTGGTATTTAACTAGAAACTAACACAACGTGGGCAATCGTGCAAAATAATGTATAGATTGATTGGTAAAAAAATATTACTCTGTTGTGTCAGTTGTCAGTGATTGCATGCATTGTTTCAAGGTGCTACTGTTGATTGTATGTGAAAACAGTTCGTATTTTTGAGTTACTCTCCACCGAGTCGCATTATTTGTTTCAGCAGGAAGGCATGCATTACTGTGATACGCAGTAACAATGAAAGCATAACTTTATACACAGGCTTTTACAACAATAGCTTCCGCTGTGTTGTATAGATCTAGGTTTTAATAAATTAAAACGATTAAAAAATTAGTTAAAAATATGTTTTATTTTTTGTAATAACTGTAAACTTTATAATTATAACTACCACGTTTTTAGGCACTTTCACTTTAGCTTTTAAACTCAATTTATGATTCCGGAAAACTCTAAACAAAATGAATTCGCTTACTTCTGCCAAGGAATGTTTCTTTCTCAAAAGGTCGTCACTCCTCTTCTCCAGTTGGTATAAGGTTAAGGTTTCTCTGACAGATTTAAATGAATTCACGACCTATCTTTGCTCCCAGCTTTAGACTAAACGACGTTTTCAGCCTGCCAAATAAAGGCCTGAAACAGAGTTTTTAACTCTACAGCAGGCTTTCCCGAGCTATTGATCCTGTCAAGTTCTGTTGTGAGTAGAATTCAATATCGACAACGTGCATCTAAAACTAATCTCTCTGTTCTAACACTTTATAACGCCAAACTTCAATCGCACCCCCTTAAAAATATAAGACACAATAGAGTCAACCCATGCAGCGTCAGATCAGTTCATTTTAGTTTGGCACTTTCAAGTCATCATTTGGCACGATTTTGCACCGCAACACTATGAAGCTTTTATTAGTATTACCTTCTTCATCATTTTATCGTTATTTTGCCCTGGCATGTGGGACAAAATTCTTATCAAACACATAACTTACAAATTGATTCCAGCAATTTTACAATCTATTTGTAGCGAGCACCAATTACTGGAACTGAAGTTGTTGATTGTATAACGAGAGCTGCTGATACAATACATCGGTTTTGAATAGATTGAATATCAATTGTAACAATATTTTATCGATTGAATAAATACACAACTCTCTATCAAAATGTGTAAAGGTTAGGTTTTATTGTCACCCACAACTTTATTCTCTTAAACTCTTTGTGTTCCACCCACGTTATAATTATTTATGGCTTCTGCTCCGTACCAGTAGCCCATAGCGTGAAATTATATAGCTGTAGACTGCATCAATAAATGGTACTATCAAATAAACTCTTCAGCTTTATAATATCGAGTATAGAAGATAGATTTACAAATAGGATCCAAAAGAAAAACGCACCGTAAACTTATTTTAAAATTATCTTTCGGGATATATACCTTATAGGATCAGTAAATCCGTGAACATGACGCTTGCAACAGTGCCGAAATTTCGGTTACTCCAAACAAAGGTACGTGGTATATATCCCGAAAGACAATTTAAAATAAGTTTAAATGACCACGAAAGTTTAAATTCCTTGATCCGACAACGAACATTCGAAACTTTTCACTTAAAAGTAGTGGCAACCTGTCTGGTGGCTTAGGCTGACATGCTTATGCATACACCTAATGATGGCGTGGAGGCATAATGATTAAGGCGTGCTGGCTCCCTCAATCAAGGTTGAGCCGTACGATGGCTGTTGCATGCGGGCCATCAGCGGGCTGAGAAAGTTATAAGCGTCAGATGATACCCTGCATTGTACTCGCATCTAAACCTATTATGTCTGGACTTCAAAAGAATTTAAACAAAGCGATGAAGTCACAAAAAAAGCAATGACTCTGAGTTTGATCCAGACTTTCTTCTCAAGAAGTCATTTAGAAATTTAGAATAGGGTTTTGTCTTGTATAATTGTTATAAACAACCAAAATGCAGAAATAAATATGTCTTCATGACTGAGCTCTGCAGCGTCTGGATCCGGATAACGTATCTGGAACTGAGACTGACCGAGCGTTTAATAGAAGTGGCAGGTCCACTTCCGTTTGGGCTTTTATTAGTAGCGCCTTGGTCATTACTGATAAATAGATAAATAGGCAAATATTTAGGGTTGTATCAATGATCAACAGATTTAATACTGGAAGGGATCTTTGTAGCCCAGTGGTGTACGTAACGAAGTGCCGAGACGTTGGTCTCTGGTTCGATCCCCAGGTACCTCGGGCACACACTTCTGACTTTTCGAAGTTATGTGTGTATTAAAAATGTTAATTATCGCTCGCTTAATAATGTGCCCGTTAGATGGCAATAGGCTCGCCCCCTATTACATTGGGACCGAAACATATCTGGCGAAGTGTGAGTGTGTAATACACCTCTGCCTACCCCTTCGGGGATAAAAGGCGTGAAGATATGTTAGATATGGATCTTTGACTTGTAAGAAACGCCCCAAATATTAATTTGAAGCTTCAGTGGAGATGCAGCATGATGAGATCTTTTCTTCACCCTACTGAGTCAATAGTGAGATAAATGGTGATTTCCAATTGGAATCGCAAAATACGTTCACTAAACTAGAAATCGCGGCAAATGTTGATAAGGATGTCCTTATGTCGGGCATAGCCAATGCTGTACGTTGACAATGTATAAGGCACATGCGGCAAAGGCGACCTGATGGGAATCTTAACCTTCAAACGGGACTCTGCCACTGTTGTGACTTTGCCGGGAACCATCAGAGGCAGTCTTGTTAGTTCCCCAATCACGCTACAAAAAGAACTGGAGCTAGGTGAGGTGTCACGTTCGAAGATGAAACACTCATCTCATATAGGAGGAGATTGAGCAAAATCGGATGTCGAAGTCTTTTCAAAGATACTGGGAAAGAGTCATCTGACAAAGCCGGCTTCCTTGAATAGTGATACCATCATATCAGTCCCAGAGACACCCACTGAAATTTGAGACTTCTGCGAAAGTCTTCCACTGAACACCAGCGACAACAGAAGATTTCTCAGAAGTAGATGTCTACAAAATCGGTGCGGCTTTCACGCAGCGGCCTTCTAAATTCTCCTAGGGAAGACGGAAAAGCTCCTCTGGTTTTTGGGGTTTATGAAACAGTCTTTGACTCCATCGATACATGGTCTGTTCTGGAGTGTTTGCAGCGCTGCCTGCCTGTAGATTGACAATATGTGAAAGTGTTGCGATGTCTCTACCAAATGGCGGCGATGTCTGTTCGAGTTCTGAACCACCACCATAAGACCGGTCCAGTTGCTGCGAGGTATAATACAGAGTGACATTATATCCCCGAAACTCGCTGAAGGTCGTATTCAGTACGTTACAATGGGATGGAATACACTTCAATATCAGTGGTCGGCTATGCCGATGACATATTCATAACCAGAATCATTGCAAGACTTGCAGAAAATGCTTCCTAGATAGTATCAAAAGTGCGGCCCGACTATAATTTATTTTGGCATCTTGCGGCCCATGCCCACCAAAAAGTTGCCGACCGCTGCACTAGAATAATGACGACTCTGTACTTCAGCAAGTAAAGAATAGACAAGAAATATCACTCAATTTATATAATATTACAAGAATTGCAAATTTATATCGTCAGAACTGCTTCATAATGCCACAACAGCATACCTGTTATCATAATGCGTAATTCTTCTCTACAGTTGTCAATAACGTCATCATCTGGAATAATATATATAAACAGTAATTTATTTTGCACAGCAGTTTATATAAATACTTCACAATACAACTAACACATACATATACTGCACAGACAAATTTGATAAAAATGTGTTGATCTATTGAAACAAAACAAATGGGACAATTTAACTTACTTTCTAATTAAAATAAAAGTTTTTTTATAATATTCTGCGGTACTGACTGTGTTCGCGACAGACATTAAAACTATGACAGTGAATAGTGTATTCGAAACCACGAGTGAAAATCGTATAAAATCAGTGTTATCTAATCGTGCGGTACACCGGGTTCGGTTCCCGGACGTGTCAAAACGTTACAAAATAGCTAAAATTGTGTAAATGGTTAGATTGTTAATATACAACAACTATGTAATACATGAACATTAGTCTTAAACTTGTGCTAACTGTAGGGACCTTAGATATCGAATCATAAATAGCGTTATCAGTAGTGACAGATAAGAGTTAATACTTCATAAAACAGCTGTTTGTTTACATATTCGTTTTATAGTTTTATAAGTGTTTTTTGGCTTCATATAGACTTGAAATCATGTCTAGATACCTTTTTATTGCTAGTTATTACGTTATATAGTTAAAATAAGCATAATAACAAACATTCGTATGTTTATCATAAAATTTGTTTACTTACGATAGTATTTACTTAAGAAATTCTGTAATTTTTTTATGATTCAAAAGTTATCATGTAATAGGTTCGAATTGAATAAAGATATTTTCATGGTGTTTGTTTTAATAGATGCCCCATATAGTTGCACACAACGGCCTGCCAAAATTATATATATAAATTTAGTATACAATAGTTTTTCAATAGAAAATATAGTGGGCGGGCCCTTGTGTGGCAGCATTTTTTGGGAGTTTTTATGGAATAACTTAGTGACGCTAATAGTTAGGTTTAGGTATTGTATACCAATAGATAGAACTAAATGAGACCTATCTAACGATGTGTAGAACATGTATGTATGTGTAATAGGAACGAAACAAACGTAACATTTGTACTGTATTTGAAATAAAAATAAACGAAAGATTTTCTGTGCACGTGTTCGGTGCGATGGTCGTCGATAAGGTAAAGTTTCGAGGTACTTAAGCGACCATGTATTCGGCCAGTTGTTGGCGTCCCAACCACCATCTTGTGACCTATGTAACCATCAAGCACCGCACACCTGAACAGCATCGCTCTCAACGTATGAAGATGTTTCATTTCTGAAGCCCTTACACATCGAAGCCATACAGTCCACACACATAGAAGAACACGCATCGTCGTAGGCACACGTCAGCAGCACACTACCAGCGCACTGTAGCGGACTAGCAAAGGTTCGATTCCTGGCATCCGTTACATTTGTTGGTCGCTTCGAGCCGGATTGAAAAATGCCTACGACGCGTTCAAGAGGTCGTGCTCCCGAGGTCGCCGGGGGAGCGGCCGGCGCCGGGCCTAGTTCCAGTACCCCTGCCCGCGCCGCCGCTGCCCGCAACCCAGCCACCGCGGTCGTCCGTCACGACGGGCCACCGCGATCGCCGTCGACAACAGTCGGGAGCGATGCGCCGCCGCCGGCCCCCCCCGGCCCCGCGGGGAGGGACGAACGAAACATCACTCAAGATGCAAGGGAGCGAGCAGAGGTGCAGTCGAAAAATGAAGATGGCAAGGAAAGGACGTTGCAACCATCCGATAGATCGAGCGTTTGTACAGCGCAACATAGTATAATAGAAAATAGAGATAGAAAGAAGCCAACGAGGGAACGCGACCAACGCTCAGCAGCTACGGGACGCTCCAATAGAAATGTGATGTTGGCTCGAGAAGAAGTTTTGAAGATAAAACTACAGTTAGCACAGTTAGCACTACAGAAGGCTGAAGAGGAGGCGACTCCGATGACTACGACGAGGATGGACAGTCGAAACAAGACTACGTACGTTCGTGGTTGGAAGAGGCTCCGGAACCCCAGCCCGGCCCTGAAGATATAGATATAGTGGTATCGGCGCCCGCTAAGAAGAGGGACGTCGACGGGGCACAGAAGATAGATAAAGAAGATGGACCGCCCTCACAGAAGATGGACGTTCATCAACAGGGAGGTGATTCGCTGAAGCCGTTCATCACGGATCTCACCTCCGCGATCGCCGCGCTCGCCGACAGGAAGCCACCGGACACATCGATAGTTGCACCACACCCGGCGGTTTCGAAAGTCATCATGACGCTACCGACGTTCGGCGGCGCGCACACCGAGTGGCTGTCGTTCAAGGCGATATACGACACCACCAAGAATTTCTTCAACGACGTGGAGAATACAGCGAGACTGAGAAGAAGTCTCAAGGGAAGAGCGTTAGAAACAGTTAGCTCTGAACTGATTGGGCATGCGCGACCAGATGAAATCATGAAGGAGTTGGAGCTGCAATTCGGACGACCAGACTCGATCGCACAGGCAGAGACAGACAAGCTGAGGACCCTGCCACGCTGTAGCGAAGCACCCAAGGACATATGCGCGATCGCGAGCAAGATTAGAAGCGGCGTCGTCACACTTCGTGCGTTGAAAAAAGAACACTACCTCATCAATGCGGAGCTAGTGCGTGTGTTGACCGAGAAGCTACCGAACTCGCTACGTGTGCAGTGGTACAAGACGTACACCGAGAAGTGCCAGTCGAAGCCGGACCTCAGCCGATTCAGTGACTTCGTGACAGAGTACGCGCGTTACTGTAGCGCGTTCGCGCCGGCTGAGAACATCACCGATGGGCCGACAAGCAGACGTACCGTGCAGAGGACGTACACGGCAACGGTGACGGAGAAGCGAACGCATACGGACACGTCTAACGCGAAGTGCAGGATATGTGAACGCGAAGGACACTACTCGTCGGCCTGCAGCACGTTTCGTAACGCCAACGCAGAGAAGAGATGGCAGCTAGCTAAGCAGCATGGATTGTGTTTTCGCTGCTTACGCATACGCCGAATAGAACACTCGTGCAAGCCCAAGAAGTGCGGTGTAGAGGGATGCCGCGCTACACACAACCAGTTGCTTCACTACGATAGAGGAGCCCATAGGACCGAAGACGTGAACATAGAAAAGCAAGAAACGGTCGCCAGTTCGTGCATACGTGCAAAGGCTCAAGCATACTTAAAGATAGTGCCCGTGCAGATAGTCGGACCGGCGGGAGAGGCGTCTACGTGCGCCCTACTCGACGACGGAAGCACCGTATCGCTCATAGACGAAGACATAGCCAAGGAAGTCGGCGCGGAAGGGAACCTGGACCCGTTTACGATCCGTGCCATAGGCGATACGTCGATCGACATGCCAACGTCGCGACGCGTAGACATACAAATACGAGGAGCCGGCGCCGACAGCAAACAAGTGCCTTTGTGTGCGCGCACCGTAGCCAGCCTACACCTGTCGCCGCAGAAGATCGCCGAAGAGGACCTGATAGACTGCAAACACCTCGAAGGCATCAAGAAGAAGCTGGTGTACGACATAGGCGTGCCGAAGGTGCAAATAGGACAAGACAACTGGCACCTGCTCATAGCGAACGCAGTACGAAGAGGACCCAACGATCAACCGGTGGCGTCGCTTACGTCGCTGGGATGGGTGCTGCACGGCGCACGCTCACGCACCTTGGGAAACACCGTACACTTCGTCAACGGTCTCTCCGCTATAGATGAAAACATAGAAGCGCAACTGAAAGAATATTTCGCACTGGAATCGCTCATAGTGAACCCACGTCGACCGAACTCGGACCCGGAGAAGCGGACTACAGATATGTTAGAAAAACATACGAAACAATTAGAAGATAGACATATAGAGACGGCTCTTCTGTGGAAACAAGAAGACATCGTCATGCCAGATAGTTATGAGAACGCGGCAAGGAGGCGTGTGGAGGCGTGTGTGCGAGGCACACATAGAGAAAAAATTAGATAGAAACATAGAGTTGAAAACAAGATATACAGAACAGATGAACTCGCTGATAGAAAAGGGATACGCAGAAGAAGCTCCCATGAATAGTACGCCAGGGAAGACTTGGTACTTGCCTCACTTCGATGTACACAACCCCATGAAGCCTGAGAAGATTCGTATAGTTCACGACGCCGCCGCGAAGACCAGAGGTATGTCACTCAACGATTACCTGCTCACGGGACCGGACTTGCTACAATCGTTGCCGGGGGTGTTGATGAGGTTCCGTCGACACTGCGTTGCCGTCTCAGCTGATATAACGGAGATGTTTATGCAGGTGAGAGTACGCCCAGAAGACCGAGACGCGCTGCGCTACCTGTGGAGAGGTGACCGGCGGGAGGGACCGCCCCAGGAATACCGTATGAAGTCCATTATCTTCGGCGCGGCAAGCTCACCATGTACAGCTATATTCGCGAAGAATTGGAACGCTCGCAAGCACGCAGAAGAGTACCCGGAAGCAGCAGAAGCCATCATAGATAGACATTACATGGATGACTATCTGGACAGCTTCAGGGACGAACAGGAAGCGACGAGTATAGCGTCACGGGTGCGAGACATACACAGACAAGCGCACTTTCACCTCACGATTGGGTGTCGAACTCTAGAAACGTCATCGAAGCAATAGAACCAAGTCAACATCGCCAGGAGACAGTCGGCCTCGCCAGCAAGGGGCAAGAAGAGAAAATTCTCGGCTTGATGTGGAAAACGAGCGCGGACGAGCTGAGCTTCAACCTTACACTCGCACGGCTTCCAGACGGCCTCATCGGCACCGAAGCGCCTACCAAACGATAAGCGTTGAAAATAGTTATGTCGCTATACGACCCACTCGGCCTCGCATCGCCCGTGACTGTTCGAGCCAAATAGATACTACAGGAAGCCTGGCGACTCGGTACAAATTGGGACGAGAAGTTTGACGAAAGCCTCAGAGTGCAATGAGCATCGTGGATACAGCACTTAGAACAGTTGAAGTCGATACGCATCCCGCGGTGTTACCCCGGGTACAGTGACGCCTGTACACTCCAAGTACATGTCTTTACGGACGCCAGTGAAGCGGCCTACGCAACAGCGGTGTACTGGCGAGCGACTACACCAGATGGGCGTGTGCACGTGACGCTCGTTATGGCGAAGGCGAGAGTGGCACCGCTTAAGGTGGTGTCAATCCCGAGACTCGAATTGCAAGCCGCCGTCATGGGTACGCGAGTCGCTCAAGCGGTAATAGAAGAACATCGCGTCAAACCCGAGGCCGTCGTGTACTGGATGGACAGCAAGACCGTACTAACGTGGATCAGAAAAGGAGCACGGGCGTACAAACCATTCGTCGCACACCGCCTAGCCGCCATAGAAGAGCATAGTAAAGTTGAAGATTGGCGCTGGGTACCTACGAAGATGAACGCGGCGGATGCGGCTACACGCGACGTGCCAAACAGCTTTAACTCCGAACACGAGTGGTACACCGGACCGTCGTTCCTGTACGAAGACCCGTCACTATGGCCCGTAGAGAAGCACATCGCCCCTGACGCGACAGGCGAAGAGCGCACACTGACAGCTGTAGAGAAACGTCAAACATATAGAATTATAGAAGCCGTACCGGACCCGTATAGATTTTCCAAATGGGAAAGGCTCTTACGAGCAACAGCAAGAGTTCTACAATTTATAGCATTATGTAAGAAAACCGCAGAGAAGGTTCTATATAAAAGAACGCAGAAAAATAGACAGAAGGATCCAGATTGGCGTCACGTGACGAAGACGAAGCACAACATCAAGTCGGGCAGAGCGGCACCTCGTCCAGCCGCCGACTCCCGAAACTTCGTGCTTCTCTCTGCAGAACACACCCGCGGCGCCGAGGACCTTCTTGTGAAGGCGGTACAAGAGGACTCCTTCGGCGCCGACCTTCGGGAGCTGCGGCGCGGAGGAGGTGTCGCCAGAGACAGCCGCCTGTATTCGTTACCCGTGGAGATGAACAACGGAATGATCACTCTACGCAGTCGTATAATAGCTACAGAAGAAATCTCCGAACAAACAAAGAGACCGCCGATCTTAGACGGCGATCATCGTATTACACAGCTATACATAGATTGGACGCATAGAAAATTACATCATAGCGGTACAGAGTTGGTAATCAATGAAATACGCCAACACTATTGGATTCTTCGTCTGCGGCCGACTACAAAGAAAATAGTACATAGATGTCTAACATGCCGCATTAGAAAAACGCAGCCGCCTGAGCCAGCCACAGGGGACCATCCGAAGACGCGCCTCGCTCACCATCAGAGGCCCTTCACCTACACGGGTCTTGATTATTTCGGGCCGCTCTCCGTAACCGTCGGTAGACAGCGTCACAAACGTTATGTGGCACTGTTTACATGTCTCAATTCCAGGGCAGTACATCTGGAGGTCGCCGCCAGCCTGAGCGCCGACTCCGCAATCTTGGCGCTGCGCAGGTTCGCAGCGCGCCGAGGTTGCCCTGCAGAGATCTACTCGGACAACGGCACCAACATGCACGGTGCCGAACGAGAGATGAGAGACGCCGTCGCCGAAGAAGCGAGTCGCCGTGGCATCATATGGCGCTTCATCACCCCCTCAGCGCCATTCATGGGGGGCGCATGGGAGCGCCTCGTCAGGTGCGTGAAGACCGCCCTCTATACGGTCCTTCACGAGCGCCATCCGCACGAAGAAGTCCTAGCTACACTACTGTGTGAGGTCGAGTACACAGTAAACAGTCGACCCCTCATACACGTCTCCGTCAACGCAGCAGACAGCGAGGCCATCACCCCGAACCACATCCTGTTCGGTGGTTCTGCTCGCCTCCCTTCGCTGGGCGAGTTCAGCGAGGCTGACCTCAACAGCAGCAAGCACTGGCGGCGCGCCCAAATCCTCGCCGACATGTTCTGGCGCCGTTGGGTGCGCGAGTACCTACCCGAGCTGCAACACCGGCGGGAGCCCCATGGGTCTGGGCTCAACCTCGAGGTCGGCGACCCCGTCCTGATCGCCGACGGCCAACTCCCGCGCAATACCTGGCCGCGCGGTCGAGTTGTGGCTGTCTACCCGGGCGCCGACGGCGCCATACGCACTGTCGAGGTGCGCACAGCAGCAGGCGTCCTCAAACGGCCGGCTAAGAAGCTGGTCCCCCTGCCCAAGTGACGAGGCGTCGCTCACCGGGTGCTCTGCAGCACCGCCACACGACGGGTCACGCGCGTTGCTGCACGGCGGGAGAGATGTTCGCGACAGACATTAAAACTATGACAGTGAATAGTGTATTCGAAACCGCGAGTGAAAATCGTATAAAATCAGTGTTATCTAATCGTGCGGTACACCGGGTTCGGTTCCCGGACGTGTCAAAACGTTACAAAATAGCTAAAATTGTGTAAATGGTTAGATTGTTAATATACAACAACTATGTAATACATGAACATTAGTCTTAAACTTGTGCTAACTGTAGGGACCTTAGATATCGAATCATAAATAGCGTTATCAGTAGTGACAGATAAGAGTTAATACTTCATAAAACAGCTGTTTGTTTACATATTCGTTTTATTGTTTTATAAGTGTTTTTTGGCTTCATATAGACTTGAAATCATGTCTAGATACCTTTTTATTGCTAGTTATTACCTTATATAGTTAAAATAAGCATAATAACAAACATTCGTATTTTTATCATAAAATTTGTTTACTTACGATAGCATTTACTTAAGAAATTCTGTATTTTTTTTATGATTCAAAAGTTATCATGTAATAGGTTCGAATTGAATAAAGATATTTTCATGGTGTTTGTTTTAATAGATGCCCCATATAGTTGCACACAACGGCCCGCCAAAATTATATATATAAATTTAGTATACAATAGTTTTTCAATAGAACATATAGTGGGCGGGCCCTTGTGTGGCAGCATTTTTTGGGAGTTTTTATGGAATAACTTAGTGACGCTAATAGTTAGGTTTAGGTATTGTACACCAATAGATAGAACTAAATGAGACCTATCTAACGATGTATAGAACATGTATGTATGTATAATAGGAACGAATCATACGTAACATTTGTACTGTATTTGAAATAAAAATAAACGAAAGATTTTCTGTGCACGTGTTCGGTGCGATGGTCGTCGATAAGGTAAAGTTTCGAGGTACTTAAGCGACCATGTATTCGGCCAGTTGTTGGCGTCCCAACCACCATCTTGTGACCTATGTAACCATCAAGCACCGCACACCTGAACAGCATCGCTCTCAACGTATGAAGATGTTTCATTTCTGAAGCCCTTACACATCGAAGCCATACAGTCCACACACATAGAAGAACACGCATCGTCGTAGGCACACGTCAGCAGCACACTACCAGCGCACTGTAGCGGACTAGCAAAGGTTCGATTCCTGGCATCCGTTACAGACTGTGTAATAGACAAAGTACAGCCAAAATTACTAATTGAGCCGAAATTTCCACGGGATCCAGCATCGTCTAGTTTAATATACGATATTTTCCTATTCATTCGAGAAAAATACTTTTCAAGTTTAATTTCAAAAGGAATGGGGTCCTAATTAGACTACTAGCTTCAATATTACTATATTAGGGTACTATACTAGATTAGGGTATATAATTAGGGGATATTACGATACTCGATTAGGGTAATAATTAGACTTTGCAAATTAACGAGTAATAAACAAAAATAAACTTCTAAGTGTGACCGATAAAAAAATTATGTGCTCAAGTCCTACTATCGTTAGGATTGTGCGTGCCACGACATGCATTTGGCCGGTTTTTTTACATTAAAACATACTGAATTACTACAGCTGCCATTTAGCTATATATACCATATAAGTGAGAGGACAGAGTCGCTTTTTTATAGTTATTTAAAAATGCTCTCATCTACAAACGACTCCAATGCGATCTATTCTTGTATGAACTCGGAATAAGCCCACTTGTACTGAAATTGTATTACAAACTATATTACTAAAGTAACTATATTACTAGTAACCCTTAACCAAATAAAAGGTAAAATATTATTCGAGGTATTGACCTCGAATAATATTTTAGCAGCTGCTGGCGTTACAGATAAGATGCCGTATGCACTAAGTAATATTTATGACAACACTTTTTTTTTAAATACTCTTATATATCTTTCAATAAACAAACAAACATGAACCCCGCTTAGTTTTCAAGAAAATATACATGCTTAGAACTATATCTATCTACATTTTACTCGTTATTATTCCATTCGTCAGACGCAAGTTCCATAAAATATTTTGCACCAGCGCTCGATAGATGGCGTTGTGCCGGTCCGCTGAATCGCGCTATGGTTTCGTTACCGGGCCTACTATAAATACATGAGTTAACCGTGTAACTTCATACACACTACTCCCCTTAGCGCTATAAGCTAGTTATTAGTAATATTAGTATATTTAAACTTTCACCTCTAAAGTTGATATTTTTGAAACGTGTGAAATACACATAAGATTCCGCTGACCTGGCCTGCTGGGCCCAGATACCCAGTCCGAAGATATATCGCGTGAATTTCGTGTCGATAACGATGACGCCGCATCCACGGGAACAATTTCTAAACATTAATAATAGCGACCCTTGTGACAAACGCACGGTTGGCGTAGTCCTTTAAGCGGCCGCCGCCTTGCCACTTGATTCCATGCCGCGTATTATGGGTTCGATCCCTACATGAGACAACAATTTGTACATAAATAAGTATTTTTTTCGGCATGTATTTAATGCGGCGACTAAATAAAGCGAATACAAGTTTCAAAAATATTTAGAGTGGGTACCATATATAATGGGTTGGCAGCTAATAAGGAGTATCGTAATAAGTAAAATGTTGCATATTAATATGTCAGTAATAAGCTTCGTTTTAATTTAAACTAGCAGCATTTTATTTTTTTGGGAACTGAATTAGTATCTAAGCGGAAACTTAATCTTAATATATAAAATCCTTGCGTTACTGACTGACTGACAGACACGCTACAGCCGAAACTATTGGGCGCAGGAAGCTGAAATTTGGCATGTATGTTCCTTGGGGACCGTAAGGGTGCACTAAGAAGGGATTTTCCGAAATTCCCACGGGATCGGCCAAAACTGGTAAATTAAAAAAAAAGCAAGCGTAGCTGCTGGCGTCCTCTAGTGATGAATAAAAAATGGAAAATGGACATTCATAAATAATACAAATTTCAATATTTGGCAAATGATTTTGTCTTAAACGAAGTGTTTCGTATAAGTAAATAAGACGCTTCAGTCTTTTAAGTCAAGTTGACGGAGCCCTGCTTCGCAGGGCTCCGTAGTACCTATCAGTAGGTAGGTTTACCTACTGACATTATTAGTCGCCAAGTCATTATTAATAGCTCCTCGGCTATTATTTCAATCGACTTGTATGGTTTATTTGCTACCTAAACGCAGCTGCTAGTTTTAAGTTTTTATAACACCCTAAGTTTTGAATCTTATTTAATATAATAGTCACGAAAATATTTAATCGCTGGCAACTTATTTTATTAGTCGCAAACATTTAGTCATCTTTTAAGTTATTAGTCACTCGGAAAATAATAAGCTATATTTTTCCAATAAACAAATTACAAATTGCATTCTTGATAGTCCCAAACTAGGCTTTGCCTGTATCCTGGGCACTATTTAACATTAAAACTATAACGAAATTTATTGGAAACAAATTACAAAATAATATGTCTAAGAATAACTAAGTAGGTATCAAATTAAATATAATTGTGTGATTCATAAATTGGTGTTTCCAGTCTAGGTGTTCATTGTGTCCGTTAGTTGTATGTTTGTAAAGTACTCCGCGGCACAGGATTAAGTCTTAGTACAGGAGTTGTCTTTTTCATAAAAAAACAAAGAAATAAAAGTAGCACTTGCAACTTATATTTTTATCATAACAAGCAGAAGTGACGTATAAGTCGTCCATAGACGAACCGAAGAATATTAGGCAGAAGAGCCCAAAATAGATATGAGGAGAGATAAATATCAGAAGCACGATATATAAAAAATAGAAGGCTAACCTGACTTAGTCATAAGTATTACCTATCATGATTTCGCCAAATTAACTCACCTTCTGAAAGCTTTACATTTAACAGGAACACGCAACACATCTATAACCATTCCCAATAAACCAACGACGGCATTGAAGTAACACACCTCCCTGAAAGAGAAAATTTCAATGCAGGAAAAAAAGTATTTCACCGACGAAACTGTAAGTAAAGTAAAGAAACAAGTATCAGCGCTCGGAAACAAAAGACATTCGCAACAACGTGCAGGTCACGACAAATTTAGCAACATTGTGTTTAGCCTTGACGCTACCCATTACACAACGTGAATAACAAGTAGGCGAGACAGTAAATTTTTAAATTGTTTGTAATTTTTATTTTTCTTTTCTTGTTTATAGAAGAAGGAACCTATTTGTTGTTTGTATTTAAAATATATTGTTTTCTTCTTCTTAATGGTGTTGCAATAAAGAAATGTTACCTGACCGTGGACACAAAAATATTTTTAAGAACAATTTTCATTTTATTTATATGTATCTATTTTATATACTTTCTGGAACTAACAGAATATCAGTGCCATCTCGCTAACCAGCAAGATGGCTCAATGCTGAGTTAGAATCCAATTCTGTATTCCTTAATATTTCTTCTACTTTTTATGTTTTGTTTATTTTGTATATGTATTGTGAAGCAGAATAAATATGTTTTCTTTCTTTTTTTTACAGCAACACTTCTATCTATTGTATAAATCGTGTATCTCAAGGCGGTGTTTTATCGAAAAGTATGTACTCAGTCATATCATGACATTGAAGATTCCTGTAGCATATTTTACGAAATATAATAACACGAGATGAATCAGCGGTTACACCCGCGTTATTTAAGGCTACTGCTCTGCTTTCGTCGCTCATAACGTGATGTTAGACTTTAGCCTATAGCCTTCCTCGATAAATGGGCTTTCTAACACTGAAATAATTTTCTGTTCCTGAGATTAGCGCGTTCAAGCAAATAACCAAACAAACTCTTCAGTTTTATGTATTAATTATTAGATTAGATTTTGAAGTAGAATTTTACTATCGTCTAAATCAACATTTAACAGCGCTACAACGTGACGTGTACGACGAGTGTGTTAATTTAGTTTGTAGGTGATAAATAAAGTGCATCGACCAAACCGTTGTGCCTACCTTGTATCTTGTTTAGCTACACGACCATACGTGTACACCGTCAAATATAGAAATTCTAACAAAACGATTTTTATCTTCTGTATATATAAAATCCTTGCGTTACTGACTGACTGACAGACAAACTACAGCCAAAACTATTGGGCGCAAGAAGCTGAAGTTTGGCATGAATATTCCTTGGGGACCGAAGGGTGCAGTAAGAAGGGATTTTTTGGAATTCGCACGTTATCGGGTAGCAAGGGGTAAATTAAAATAAAATATGCGGGCGTAGCTGCAGGTATCCTCTAGTATTTTATAAAATAAATGTTATAGGTAGCCTCTAGATCATTGGCTGTGTACACACTTTTCGAGAAAACACTGTCTTAAGATACATGGTGTGTAAAGTGTCTTTATTAAGAGATCAAGAAGCTGCATTTTAACACGTCACACATGAACACAAATCAACTCAGTATGAATTGGATTTTGTTAAATCGGAGATAATTAAATAACTCTATGGTTTACCCAGCAGTTGCTCAGTAAACGAACTTTCAAGACGTATTAGGCTGAGCATAAAATTACCTATATCTTTTAACAAAAGCCCTGGGTAATATATTAACCTAAATACAAGGAGAGTTTCATAATAATGTTTTGTACCAAATCTGTTTCGGTCTCCAAAACAAGAAGTTTTCAGCTGTTAGCAGCATTGGGTTTTCTTGTCTCTGGACTTGGCAGAAACGTATCCCTACCTAATATGCGACCTAAATACACTTTGATTGTAATATTTGGGTTGAGTGAGCCCTGTACAATCATTACCACAAAACAACATACTATAAAATGGAAGGCCTTGTAATAAATACATGGTATCATTGTTTTGATTTGTTTGCGTTTGCTTTTTATTGCGTCAGCAGCTTCCACGTGAAAATACAACTATTTTCCTTCAACAATACATCAGCTAGATACTATTTCGTGTAATATCATAAATGTTTCATATTTTCGCAGTAAGAACTAGTATGAGATAGCCTACATGTCACATTGTGTTAGAAAAAGTAATAACGACTGAACGTCACGTATTTACTAAGTAATATGCTATTATCGAGAGCTAGAGTTTGGATCGACCGCACACAACAATAAGAAATAATAATATTGGTTTCAGAACGTTTTAGGAGTATAACTGTTATTACAGAGTACTACAGTAATGTGTTTATACGATGCCTCCTTTTTTTTCTATATCTCTATTTAACTACTCTCCTCTCTCATAAGTTGGTATATAGGTTTATGATTGCTCATAACTTGATATACCAGAAACTAAACAGGTAAATCAATATTTCGTAATAAAATATGCACTGTTTCTTCTCATCTATGTTTTGTGGCAGGATGATTGAGTTATCAAGACTATTTTCGATTAAGACTAGCGCCTTGACCGAAATCAAACACAAAAGAAAATGTACTGCCAAACTATTAAACCAGTATACTTCGTGAGCTCGACAAATGATACGCAATGAATGCTTATTCGACAAAACTGTATAGCGACTCACCATTGATAATATACATTACGTCACATTATAACACTGCATACATTCAATACGATAACAAGCTCGATAACATATCGCAATACAACATAAGAGAGCATTATCGTACCATAATGTTACCGAAGACATAGCTGCTTATCGAAGAGACGACACATTCTCAAAGTCTTATTGAGGAAATACTCGCAATGTTCATATGGAAATATACACCGACATTATGCTGAAAAATAGAGACATTACCAAGATATAAAATAAGTGTAATAATATATACATACATATACATACATAGTCTCACGCCTATAACCCCGAAGAGGTAGGCAGAGGTGTATTTCTACACCCACTTTTCGCCAGATATACTTTAGTCCCACGTAATAAGGGGCGAGCCTATTGCCGTACCGGGCACATTTCCAGACTCCGTGCTGCTACTGAGAATTTCGTGACAGAAAAACCCAATAACACTGCCCGACCCAGGAATCGAACCCGGGACCTTCTGATCCAACGCGCACATTTATGCCGCGAGACCAACGAGGCAGTCGTATAGGGTTTGATGTCGAGTTTTCCGTCTCTACGCAAAGATGGTATTTGCATCGTGTTATCCCTTAGTCGCCTCTTACGACACCCACGGGAAGATCCCTATCTTCCCGTGGGACACCACCCCCTGGTGGTGACACTTGTATTCTATGCCGTCAACCACACGGCTAATAATATATAAACAAAGAAATTATTACCTGATATACTCGTAATTGTAATTTGTGCCTTTTGTACTCTTGACTCAAATACACTAATCGCTACTCCTGAGCTACGCACCGCGTCGTTTTACATCGCATCCAGTTTTGTAGGTTTGGTTTCCACTCGGGATAATACTTTGTCTAATGTACATTTTTTTGCTACCAAGACTGAGAGTTCTTTGTGTCCGCTGTGTTCGTTGGAACCGCTTTACATTATTTACAAAGCGTTTTACTTCACCGACACCTTCATGATATACCTAACACACGTAATTGACACACCCAAAATCTACAACAATACATAACCACGCATACACGATACAAGTAATAACACCGACATATTTTTCTTTTCTCTTGTTGTTAATGTATTTTCAAATGTTACTCTTTTTCGACCTCACACCCTTCCTCTCAGAGAACTACCAGTCCAACGTTACGTAAATTGCGCTTGAAACAACGCCACGATAGGACTGCTTGGCATTTTATATGGTTGTTGTCATGAACATTGATGGTGATTATGGGAAATGCTTGCAAATTAACAAGGATGTGAAGACTTCTAAATTAAATTGATATTAAAAGTAGACAGGTCGAGTTTTGTATAAATATTTCAAAAAGCAATTCTATCTGTAATTTTTAATAATATTTTCATAAAACTTAGTAACTGCTTATGTTTTGTCTATTTTGAAACATAATAAATTATACAATAAAGTACATAAGTGTTTTATAAAGTGGTACTTTAAGTTGTTAGTTTTCTTGTTTCAAGGCCTCTCGTTTTGTTGTTTCCTTGTTATGCCAGACTATTACAGTGCCTTTTGTAACTTTAAGCTTTGAACTTGTATCGGAAATTAATGCTTTGAATAATTCTAAGAAACTGATTGTTTCTTAATATGCTAAACTAAATCGAACTCCTAAATGATTCACAAAACAATTGAGTAAATTTTACTCATATTCTTGTTAGGTTAGGTTAAGTAGGTTTTTTTTATTTGTAGTAAAGAGTGTGTTGTTTTATAATTTTTAGATCCCTAGCATGAATTGATGAAAAAAGGAAATACCCATACAAACAGCCTTCTCCTAATTTGAAAGCGAATGTGATATGTTTAAAATCCTGAAATAGGTATTTCTATAAGTATTGTTACGGATTGTGCTATTCGGTGTTTCCTTTCAATCCCCGGATTAGAAGGAAACACCGAATAGCACTGATGACATTTTATTCAACTTCACACACACGACGCGTCGTTCGATTTTGACGCGGACAGCACCAACACTATAGGCATGGGCGTTTTCGGCTTTTTCCGCAAACCGTTACAAATTCGATTTCAGATACTGAAATCAATTTCAAAAACCGATTTTAGAAATCGATTTCTGTTAGTGGATGTCGGAGCAACGAGCGTAGTTACTAGTTGAGGAGACAAACGCAAACAATCGAATTCTTATTGTATTGTCATGTCATGCGTCCATATTTCGCTTGTTTTGCGTGACATATTGAAAAAGAAAACCTACTAACTACCTATGTTTTTCTTAGTTAATGATATTCTCCAGAAAGTCAATGATAAAGTATACACAACAGTTATGTTTCTTGATATGACAAAAGCATTCGATTTTGTCTCACATAAACTGCTTTTGAAAAAATTAGAACAATATGGTATTAGGGGACCAGCATATAACTGGCTAAAAACCTACCTAGAAGATAGGCTTCAAAGCGTTGATATATCTCAGTTGAACGGTAAGGATTATATACAAACATTTAGATCAGATTACAAAAAAAATGAATTCGGAGTTCCCCAGGGAAGCGTATTGGGACCTCTGCTTTTCCTGGTCTATATAAACGACTTACCTGATGTTATCTTAATATATAAAATCCTTGCGTTACTGACTGACTGACAGACACGCTACAGCCGAAACTATTGGGCGCAGGAAGCTGAAATTTGGCATGTATGTTCCTTGGGGACCGTAGGGGTGCACTAAGAAGGGATTTCCCGAAATTCCCACGGGATCGGCCAAAACGGGTAAATTAAAAAAAATGCAGGAGTAGCTGCTGGCGTCCTCTAGTAGAACATAAAACTATACTGTTTGCAGATGATGTATCGATTATGGTGACTACAGATAAAAATATGTCAATCAAACAACACGAAACTGACATTTACAATACTCTGACATTAGTTATTAATTGGTTAAATAATAATAATCTAAAAATAAATTTATCTAAGACAAATATCATTAATTTTAATAATTTTAATAATAATAATATAATAATTAATTATCATGGACATACCTTATCGAAAGCAAATTGTGTGACATTTCTGGGAATTATAATAAATTCAAAATTCAATTGGATCGAACAAGTAGAAAAAATTACGAACAAATTAAATAGTTTTTCATATGCTCTTTACAAATTGGCAAAAGTAACTAACCAAAATACAGCACGAACAGCCTATTTTGCTTATGTTGAATCAGTCCTCAGGTATGGGCTACTTATATGGGGCAACAGCTCACACATACAAAAAGTGTTTTTAGCCCAAAAACGATGCATCAGATCGATTTGCAATATCGTTCCGGACGTATCATGTCGACCTTTCTTCAAAATGTTGCGAATACTCCCGTTAGCATGTCTTTACATACTTGAAATAGGTAAATTTATAAAACAACATCCAGATTCATTTCAAAACGCAAAAGATGTCACTCGGCGGGATAATATAAGAAATCCGGATAGGCTTGTTCTAAACATGATACCCAGAACGAGTCGGCTTCAAAACAACTCATACGCCATGTGTGTAAAAATTTATAATAAATTACCAAACTTTATAAAAATCCTGCCGATAAATAAGTTTATACCAGCTTTACGTAGTTGGCTCATGCAAAAAAGCTTTTACTCTATTAAAGAATTTTTATCAAGTAACTAAATGATGAATTATCGGTGTAATGAGTACCTAATTGACCTATTGATGAATAAATATATGACATTGTTAACATAAAATATGATCAATGAAATAGATTTAACTTGTTCAATTTATTCTGTATGTTCCTACATTTGCATGCTATTTTAAATGGCTAAATGGGCTTGTACTTTATATTATTATCATACTATGACATCAACATCTGTAATGTACCCTGTTTACAGTAAATAAAGATATTCTATTCTATTCTATTCTAAAAACTAAGTGTTAAAAATCTCAGTAGCCAAACAAACTGAAATTACACAACACAAATTGTTTCTATTTATTTACACTTTACAATCCTAACATACTAACTACCTAAAACTAATTGTTAAAAAACTCAGTCGCCAAACAAACTAAAATACCCAACACGAATTGTTTCTATTTATGTACACTTTACAATCCTAACAACGTATCAATAAAACTTTTTAAATCCTAATATTATAACATTTATAACTTTCACGAAAACCAAGTATAGATACTTAATTATTATTACGCGCGCAACGTACTGCACGTGTCACCTAGGTCAAGTGAACAAATAAACATCGGTCAAGTCAAAACTCTCCAAACAGGAATCCCTACATAATAACTAGAATACGAAAAACTAAATAGTTTTACTATTTGCAATTTTCAAAACAAACATTAAATAGTTGCAATCTGAATTAGATCTTATCGCCTCGATGTTTAGTTTTATTTTTTCTATTCAATCTGCAATTCATAAAACCGCCAAAATCCATAACGCACGACTACGACTGGCTCACTTGGCGACGATCGATTCGCTTCATCTCTTTTGCTCTTTAAACGGATCACTAAGTAAGAAAGAAAAGGATATGAAATGTGCTCTCTCTCATTCTAACTAAGTAGTCGTTGGGTAGAGTGAAAGAGAACGAATGAATATGAAAACTATCGAAAACGTAAGATTTAGATTTACTTTGTAGTTTGGTTGCGCTCGCACCGTTTCCGTTTGGTTCGGATTAGATTGTTTGCGTTATCGTGGTATTGTTTTGCGTTTTGTAAAATCGGTTTTCTCATATTGGAATATCGATACGATACAATTTTAAACTTTCGCGATTTGTATACATCATAGAATTAAATTTAAACGGGTCTTATTCGTATATTTATATATACCTTAAATTATTTAAATATCGCGAATAAGACCCGTTTAAATTAAATTATATGACGATACGATACGATTTCTGACTGCAATCGGATTTCAGTTTCGTTTTGATATATCGGTCTCATGCCTACAACACTAACGTCTTTTGCACTGCACTTCACTGCACTATAATTTCACTTCATTTTATTTCACTACTACTTCTTTCTTCCTTTTATTTCTTTCTTTTCTTCTCCACTTTACCACTTCTCAACTTAAACTGGCGCTCAGCGCGTCTACACCGCCTTATATACCCCTAGGAATGTTCTAAATCCACTTATTTCGATTGTCATTTCATTATTCAATTGTTTTTCCATCTCTTGTCTCTTTTTAACCTTTCCATTCCTTCCTGAAGTTTCTAGAGTTTTCTAATTTTACTCGAAATATTTAAATAATATTTTTTTAAATATTGGCCAAATATTCATACACATATTCCAAATTTAATAAAAACCAAAATTCACATAACTGTTATGACTGGGATTTGAACCCACGCCCTCAGAACGTGAACAGGATGTGTTATCCGCACAGCCATTGCCTTGTTGTCAATGACTGGTGAATTTGGCGAACACTTGACAGAGTGTATACGTCATCGAACTAAAAACTGTAATTTCCAAATAATAAAATAGTCTTCAAACCTCTTTGCTAATTATTGTGTTTGACGACCGGCTAGTTTGTCGTGTAGAGGTCAGTATGACTTCGTGCTCTGTGACGACGACGGTTTGACATGACACCGGCCGTCACAGTATTTATAAAAAAAATCGGACAAAAATATTGCGGAAATCTCATACAACCTAGGACCAAGAATCAAATGGACTCGACATTTGCGTACACCCGTAAAGGACGGATATAGAGTACATCCCGAGTTGGTGTTACCAGATGTTGGAAATGTTTACCCTACAATTCTACGAAGTACATATTAACTTTTAAGTAACATTGTATCAAACCTGAATTGAGTTGTATTGAATTCCATCCATAAGGTGTGCAATAAGTATTTTTTATACTTAATATTCTTATGTACTTATAACAAAAATGTCGAATAGGAGGGACTGGCTTCACTCGCCAAATAAACACGAGGCTCAGAGTTATATATCTTTTATTATATTATTTCACACTCAAATTTAAAAATGTACAAATTTCTTATTTTCTCTCCTTTATCACACAAAGATTTTGTGGCAAAATGAATACGCACATTCAAATACTTTTTACAAACAGCTTTAATCAAAAGCGAATAATGGTGAAAATGGTTGGTTTTCCTAAAACACTTTTGTTCAAAGTGTTTAGAGCATACTCTTGCATATTTATTCGGATCCCAGTTTTCTCGTCCTGTTGCACGTATCCACAATTTTCAGATAGTGCAGTCCTTTGGGAATCTATAAACAAATAATTTCATTACTACAAAGAATCGGAAAACAAATTAAAATAAATAACTAATCTTAGGTTCATATGAAACTAAATAACGGCAAATGACCCAAAACTTGGGTAATTTCCCAAACGCTTCTGTGGTATCCCTAAAAGAAAAATTAACGCTGTAAAATTAAAAAGTATCGATGATGTTTGGTTAGCTCAACATTCAACGACCTATTGAATTCGATTGTGTAATACTAACATCGCGGTGATAATAAATTAGCCTTTTTTGGTTTATTGATGTAATTTAAACATGTTTCCTTATGTAATAATATGCTATTTGTATCATTCTATCAATATTTTCATGTGTAAATAGATATTATAACTAAAATATCGAACTTACGAATGAAAGGTTATGTTCTCACATTTCCGCTCACTACGGCTTTTACAGCCTAAAATGTAACAAATTACCATAATAAATCTGATCCAATGATATTTTCACTAGGCATTCACAAATAATAACAATAATAACACAATATTTCTCGGATATTATCGAGAGCTCAACAGTTTGTTGGTCACAATATTCAGTTGTGACCAACAAAAAAAACGAAAACTCTGACAAAGACAAAAAATGCTATCTTTGTCTCTTTTACTCTTATGTATTTCTGTATGTCATTATCTCGGTCTGTCACCGTATTATTATTTGCTTGTCAAATCCATAGAGATACATCATCCTAGCATACAACATTCCATCCCTTAATGTAAGGGGTTAAGACATTTTATGTCTTAACCCCTAACAAGTTTTATAACTTTTGTTGTTGTTTGTGTACTGATACTAGCCTAATTACAGCTTTCTAGACCTTCAGGAAGTATCCCATGAATTTTGATGATCAACATTGAGTCAGTGACATAATCGGGGCTTTTTAGATATCAATAAAATCTTAAGTATAAAAACGATATTGTAGTCAACACTTTACACATATTTTATTACGTCTATTATTGGCATTGTATTTTGAGAATACTTTGTCAATAACAGACTTAATAATCTAGTAGGTATTATCCAATTCCAAGTTATGACTGTTCTTAAAAAGTAGGAATTGCTTCGAGAAGAGGTAAGTAGGTTCGTCTTGACGCCTCGTCTTTCAGATCGATGTCTCAAACAAAATGCAAACTAGCTGCAATGTTTCCAGTGTCTTCCTCGTGAAATAGACTACAAAACACGTAGAAGACAATTATTTGAGTAGTTTAGTCGTTGGCCGATGATTTATCAGAGTTTGGATTGATCAACGTCCGACCCAATTCCGAAACGAATTTCGGTCTTAATGAACATTCTCAACAAGCCTCACAATATTGACGCATTTTCAAGTCGTTGACTGATGACATTTCAAATTATGAAATCTTATCCTGAATTATGTCTTAATCTTTTGAAGTCGAAGATATTTCTTACTCATCTGACTTAATGAAAAATGAAGCAGATTTGCTAACATTTGTCTTAATACTTATCATTTCTATTTTAAAAGTTAGAAAACAAGAACCCTTTCAATTTAACTGAAACTTTCTCAGCTGAATAGCTAACATAAATATTTAAATATTTTGTGCTGTATTTTTCATTTCAAATAGTACAACAATAACGGTATGTTTTCTTAACACCCACTCTAATCTTCGCTGAGATCGAGTTTGATCTAAGTATTTTATGAATTTTGTAATTATTAATCATTCAATACATCGTAAAATGTTTTGCAGCAATTAAGTGAAAAAGGTTACACACTTCTTGAAAGTATGTTTACCTTTTGTGTTACTTTTATATTAAGAAGTGGCAGTTGTGTAGTAACCACTGCCAAACGCACCTATTTGGTTAGTGTTAGAAATGCACTGTGCTTTTTTAGAAATGATAATTAAGTGAGACAGTTACATATATTTTAATATTCTACCACATTCACACAACATCATCTAGTCCCAAACTAAGCAGAGCTTGTACTATGGGTACTAGATAATGGATAAAAATACATATATACTTTTTTTACTGCCTCCGTGGTCCAGTGGATAGCGTATGCGACTGCTGATCGGAGGTTCCGGGTTTGATTCCCGGGTCCGCCAAAAGTGGTGCTGGGTTTTCCGAATTCTCAGTAGCAGCACGGAGTCTGGTGATGTGCCCGGTAACGGCAATAGGCTCGCCCCCTATTAAGTGGGACCTAAATATTCACGGCGAAATGTGGGTGTAATGTTACGTCTCTGCCTACTCCTTCGGGGATACAGGCGTGAGACTATAAAAAAAAAATATCCTTTTTTTTTTGTAAATACGTACATATTATACATAGAAACCAAACCCAGACCAAGACAAACATCCATGTTCATGCACACAAATGTTTGACTTGAGCGGGAATCGAACCCGCGACCTTCGACGTAGCAGTCACTTACACTCCCGCTACGCCAACCGGCATAAGTTTTAGGCATCACGCTTTTAACCCTTTAACGCACACCTTTATGATTTTTTTAATTCAGTATTTTTATAAGTGAATGTAATTATATTCTAAAGTGTTATTTATAACAACATGTATCAATATTTTTTTCAGAAACATGTTATTCTCCTAGAAAGTGCAAAAATACTAGTGGCCAGTATACTGACCACTGACCGTTCTGCATCTTTAGTTATCGCCATCTAATTAGTGGCCTGTAAACTGGACACTCATAAAAATCCATTATTTTTGGTGAAAATAACGCAGTAAAATAAAATAATTGTGTAGGAAATACATCAGTCTTTAATCGGCCTCAACAACATGACATAATAAGCATTATATTTTTAACAAAATTAAAGTAGCTCTTTCTTAGCCTAAAAAAAAACACAAAAATAAAAATGTCATCTTCTCTAAATTATAACTGAAAAATAAATAATGAAGCAATTGTGGTATTCATAATTATAGAAAAAGATATTAAGCATAACTGTAGCTATAGGTGATGAAAGCACAGGCGGTAGTGAGTGCAGCGGAGCAGTTGTGTGTGGCGGCGAAAGCTGAAATCGAAGTGCTGGAGGAGGAATTTGCGCTGACAAAGATCCGTGTGGGGCAAGCTAAAGCAAATGATCCTGGTTGACTGCAACTACGGGTGCTCAGGCTGTTGTTATTTGAGACAACGTCGGCAAGACAGTCATCAGCGTCGGAATCACCACCAATATCAGAATGGATGGCCTGGTCAGGTCTGGATCAGTAATGGCCATAATTTCTGCCCATTCGTCTTCAGACATCATTTCTAGATCTTGGTATTGAAAATCATTTCTAAAACAATGAAAAAAACGAGAATGAAAACTCAATATACTCAAAATTATCACAGGAACCTACAAATCAACAAAATTGACCATGAAAAGTACCTAAACAATTACGATATTCGGTTATAACTACCGAACCTGTATATTTGTACTAATTATGATAATACACCCGAGAAATATACTATTTACTTCGTGTAACGTGATATTAATTAAATGTATTAATCGAAATATATACTTATGAGACAAGCCCCAACTCATATGCGTCTTTTCTAGGTGAGGATTTTACAACACACCGGTCTGTTTTTGATTGCTAAAATAAGTACTTTATTTTACTATATTCGGTTATATTTGCACACAATAATAAAGTATATACTATAATACAATCGTTTTACTCGTCGACGTTTTTTTTCTTTGCACTGGATTTATAAATATGTGACGTTTGCTTGCAATGGCAGCAAATACTAGCGCGGGTATGCACAGTGGCCAGTTAACAGGCCATTGTAAAAATTGGCGCGAATTTTTTACCGCACGGGACGTTTCGAAACGCTGCACGCTGGTTAGTTAAAAGGCCGGTGTGCTTCATTGGGAATCGTATATGATCATGAGATTCAATATTGCTATAAAAATCTTTGAATTATCGACCTTATAGTGACTGTCCAGTTTACTGGCCACTTTGTATGGGCCGTCCTATAAAGGGTTAAACTGAATAAAGTAAGTTACTCTTAATTGGATACTGTGTAACCCATTAATTAGTTAAACGAAAGAAATATTATTTATCCGGATCTTATGAAAATTTAATCAACATTTGTATCAAATTTTCACAACAAACTTCGAAACAAAATCCACCATCCAAAGAGGAAACCATTAAAACCATTACCAACCAAATTTATAAGTTTGTTGGCATCGGTCAATTCCAAGCACTTTGTACACACAGCGCAGAGTCAAGCTTTACAGTTGCTGTACGATTTTGATCCTTATTACCTAAGCCATAAAAACTGTACAAAGGTCAAGTGTCTAGCTGGACGAGTAGCAGTGTGTACACATTGTGTTCCGATGTTGAGTAAAGCGCAACTTTATAATTGGTATTTCGATATAATTGCGATATAAATGGACGCCTCGTGGAATGAAAGCCTTTGAAAGCATGACCGAGTTATTTTAGTACCAATTTTCATGTTAACTTTCGAGGCCTAACTCCTGTTTTGTTTACTTGCGTAGGTATATGAAGTATGAATCGTGGAGGTAGGTTTTAGTTTTATCTTAATTTAAGTAAAACTGGGGTGTGAAGTTCGTTTGAATATATTAGCATTATTCGGCTTTTATCTAGAAGCTATTTGCTTCGTTAATATACAATGGGAGAAATGCTGTAATACTGCAATGAATATTAATTATTTAGTTGGTTCTTAATTCAGTTTGTCTACGATCATAATTATGCTTAATTTATATAAGATGACTAGTTCGATGTCTAGCGGTCAGTAATCCTGACTGCTTATTCAGAGTTCCTGTAGGTGGAGGAAATCGATGCTAACCATACAGCATTTTGTAGTGCACTGTTGGACATTGGCTTCTCCTAATTTACATCACAATAGGATTGTGAGGCAAAAGGAGTATTAGGGCGCTTTTACACGGTAAGAAAATACGCCGGGCCTACGCAAGAATTCGTGTCATAAGTCGTGCAGCGGTGCACGAAAAAATGTTTTGTCTGCCCAAGACACGACGCGGCGAACGTTGTTGTGGAGCGGTGGGGTCCGGAGTAGTAGGGTTTAGCCTTATTTTTCTCTTGTATAATTCGATGAACCCAGTAGTATCTTATTTTTGTTTCCTTTTTCATTTTGTAATAATAATATGCAATTGTCATTCTTTATTGCTTTGTAGTTAATTTTTTTATAAAAAAAACGAAAATGATTATCAGACTTGTTATTACTTGCGCGCCATACGCCCGACTGACGACTGCACGAAAAAAATCGTGACGTGTACACGTACCGAATGGAGTTGTCTGCGGAAGACACGAAACGTTTTCGTGTGTAGAACAGACAAAATAAAATTCTTGTCGTGTACACGAAGTATTTGTCTTGTGTGTACAAGCGCCCTAAGGCGTAACACGCCGCGCTGGCCAGGCGGGTTGGTATACATTTTGATCAAGTTTTCTTTATCTACTGCAAGTTACTATTTATGTACATTTTGGTTTTTTTTAGCCCCATTTCATGCCGTGAGTGTCTAAGTGATAAGTAGTAAATATATTGTTACTTTTTAGATGCTTTTATAAGAGTACAAGCTGACCCGGCAAACGTTGTTTGAATTTTTTTTTTTTTTAATATAGTTGTTGGCCTATTCTCATAGATACCGGATAAGCACAAAAAATTTCATCAAAATCGGTCAAGCCGTTTCGGAGGAGTATGGGAACGAAAACTGTGGCACGAGAATTTTATATAAGAGTATTTATCAATATTACGTCCATCTTGTTTAATTACAGGCTATGCCTAGTAGTCTAGGTAGTCTAGTTTGAATTTTCCCAGGTCAGTATCCGATATATTTTATATATAGATTGTGGGTCACCACTGTGACGTGGTTAAGTGAAAATCGTAATTTTTAATAAAACAAAAATCTGTTTAATTCGGTAAAGAATCTAAACATAATTTAGCAAGATAATGTAAAATTATTAAAAAAATAATTTGTCTAGTCACAAGGATAGAACCAGGGTCGCTTGATTCGGCGTAGATCTTTGGGAATCCTAGGAATACGTTTTCAGTGTCGCTCAGGAAAGCAGCAGGAGTACTTAGTTTGATGCCGCGCAGCCGAAGAAACAGGGCCCGGTCACGCCGCGCCACGGTATTTATAGTCCGTATGGAGGGTGGTGGAGGCAGCCGGCCAAATGATGCGACGAGGATTGACGTCACAAGATAAATTGCATCGCCTTGCCAACCTCAACTGGATAAACGAACTACTTTATAATGTAACTGGCCGTATAGACGATTGTCAATTCCATAGCGAACACCGGGCGCTGGTGAGGCGGCCACTTTTTGAATGTGAGTGAAGCTTGGAACAGCTCAAGGGGCACTCGCACGCCACGTGAACATTGGACGTTAGTTTTTGATGGAAATTGTAATTATTTTCTATGATTATTGACTGTACTGTGAGTAATTAAAACTGAAGAGATGTACTACTGTTATTTTACTTACCATCTCCTTACCCGATAATTAAAGCCTATATGTAAAATGTCATAGAAAACAAATGACAGTGGAAGAAGAAAATGGGAAAAAGGGAGTCGAAAGTCGACCCTGAGCCGAAAGACTAAAAATATATAAAACATTTAACTTTAAGATTAAACTTAATGATAAGGATTTCTATAACATTGAGATTTTCCTCAGACTGACCGGCCATCTGACCTCTGTTTAATGTTTATTTATTCAGGTCGCACTGCATATTTTTACTATAAGGTTTTAGATATTCCTCGCGAAATAATTCGGCAGAATTAAAGCGATTGATAATACCAAATGAGGATACCATGAATGTTTGGATACTACGGCGATTAGTATGGTGAGGGAATAATAATCTGGCACAATGAAAAAGCTTTTATTGTTATTTCATTCAAAGGAAGTAATCACTGCGATGATTCGCCAATATTTATATAAGATACGGATCAAATAAGGCTCGTATAATATTTAGTAATAATATTTAGTAATATTATGTCGTACTACTTCTAGTATAGTTATATATTATTTTTTGTAATACTGCTGTACTTAAAGTGATTCCTTAAGTTACATATCTTGCATGTTAGGGCTTTCTAAAACCGTTCCTTAAGCACTAAAAAATAATTTTGGGTCTTGAATACTTTTGATTTTTGGTACAATATGATAAACCTTCTATTGCACTTTTGGTGACAGAATGCAGCAGTACGAGGACATAATTAATATTAATTATTAACATCAAACCACGGTGTGTGTGTCTCAAGATTATTATAATCCACACTAAAGCCTTATTATAAATGTTATTGTGAAGAGTGTGGTTGTTTGTCTTTCTTTCACGGCGCAAAGGATCGACGATATAGTATGATTTATGACTGGAGAATGACATGGATACTTTTTGCTACAATAACTGAGTCGGTGGAGCCACGGGCGAAATTTAATTACTTAATATATCTTTAGGTCAGAGTTGGCAAGAATTAATTGTTGAAATGTTCCATGAATAAGATTTTAGGCGTAACTACTTTATTATCGCGTTTTAAGTTTTGTCTGCTCAAGGTCCTTGAGTTCAGATCTGGCAATGAATAAAAATGTGAACTATCGACGAGAAGTTGTTGTGAGTGTAAGTATTCTTTGGTTCTGAACAGCATCGTCCTTATTTTACCAGTCGTTTTATTCTAAGGTGCCGCGCTGTATACTGTTGTTAATATGACTGACCACTAAGAATGTATATGTGGCTGTGGCCAGACGATTATTAATAATCACAGTCTGAATAAATGTATGATGAATATAATAGTTCGTTTGTATTTCCCTTGCTTCCTCAATTAAATCTACAATAGGCTATTTAATATTACACTGAGATGTAATTATTTTCTTCTGAATAAGTCTTACAATATTAATATGTTCCTTTATTTTTATGAATACCGTTTCTAAGAATACATCTACATCAAAGTATTTCCATTACGTACTAAAAGTTGGAATTACTGATTCCTGGAAATGTTTGCGATATAAAATAAACAAGGAAGGTAAGTACTTGTATGGGGAACCATGAGAGAGGCCTAAGTTAAGCAGTGGACTTAGTTCGCCTGACATTATGTACACATGTACTACTTGTATCATATTGTGAGAGTAACGAACTGCCTCCGAGGTCCAGTGGATAGTGTATGCGTCTGCTGAACGGGAGGTCTCGGATACGATTCCCGGGTTGGGCAAATAGTGTTACCGAGTTTTTCCGAATTGTTAGTAGCAGCCCGGAGTCTGGCAATGTGTCCACTAACGGCAATAGGTTCGCTCCCTGTTACGTGGGACCTTAAATGCATAAGGCAAAATTTGGGTGAAATATTACATTTCTGCATCCCTTTGGGGATACAGGCGTGACTACAAGGCTTTTTCCAGTGGGTATCAAATCCGTAATATTCAGAGCAGTGTTATGCTAAAATGAACTAGTGTTCATACCATATCGTAATCTGTGCATCACAGTTTTATTTATTCAAAGTGTTTACGCTTTGTTATTTAAGGTCGTAAGTGCGCGCTCACATTCATCGTTTTGTTTTGATTAATGCAAATAGATTCTTATCCAATTTGTCGGCTACGTTGGCACAGATTTACAAAAAAGAATTAATCTTCGTGTTCTTTGAAATACAGCTCGCTTTTCTGAATGTTATTTCGATGGTGCCGTGGCTCTTTATAATTCTTTGTAGTCGTTTATGTGCAAATGAATATGAGTTTATACCTAATAGGACAAAGTAATGTCATATACTTAAACATGGAATATGCAAATTCCTGTTAGATAATTTACTACAACAATGCTATAAAATACTAATTAGTTGCTGTGATATTCTCTTGCATGAAGGTACTTATCTAAACAGTTCCACTTGTCCCAAAATGGATCAAGAGCGGGATAGCCTTGCTTTGCCCTTGTTGTATTTCTCGAATAAAGAATAAAAGTAGGTATTAAACGGTGGTTTTATAATTTCCTCTAACGATAAATTTGTGTAACTCCTTACTCTATCTGGTTAAATAACTTTAAATTTTTCAACAAAACTTACGTAAGATCCATGTCCAGTTTCTCAAAACTTAGCTAGACAACCTTTGAACTACTATTTTCACCAAAAAACTGTTCACATTCCTCAAGTATCTATTGTCATCAAAGAACCACAGAGTAACAAACAGAATACTAACAAATAACGCAGCACACCAAGTCCTCATTCATTATTTATGTTTTGTGCTTTTAGAAGCACGCGGGGCTTGTCACAAGTGATATAAATAATGAAACACAAATATTGCGAAGCGGTCCACATCTATTTGTTATATTATTTCCACAAAATGTGTGTATTTTGTTGGTGTTTGTATGATAAGTAACGACCAGGAATATCCATTATGGATATAATTTGTCACAAATTTGTAAGCTCTGTGTCATGTACCTTCACTAGATAATGTTAAATATGATAATGATACTCGCGCGGTAGATGGGCACACATCAAAAGCTTAACTATATTTGTTCAACACAGTTATGTGTCTCTGTATAGAAATATTTATTTTGTTAGTATTTTCCTTATACGAACCACGCCATACGAGCGATTTTACGGGTGAGATGTTGAATTGTGTTTTATTATAATATTGACTTTGTACTGTTCAAATAAATGTTTATATATTTTATCTATAGTTTCTGTTATTTTCAAAACCAACTGACTGTAACTATGAGGATTATTATCTCCATCAAACTTATTGTATCACAAAAAAATTGGTACCAGACGTCGCCCACGGCGCCGCCCGCCTGGGAGTCCATAATTGTGGCATGTTTATCTCGGTAAAAAGAAAATAAGCCTATTATTTGGCCTCCCACCTATCTCCACATACAAAAATCGTACCTTAAACTCGTGGAAAAATCTAAAATCATCCTCCTAGCGTTATCCCAGTTTCAACCTGGGGTCCGCTAACTAGTCTAACCGGAATTGGCTGAATATTAGCTTTTCCACAAAGCGACTGCCTGTCTGACCTCCGCAACCCGAAGGGGTAGCGATATTCCATGGTGTAGACTAGTGTCAGTTATTTAGAAGGTACTGACGCCCTATAACGATACTGTCAAAGATCTTCATGACAGCCGGTATCGACGGCTTAATGTGCTCTCCGAGGCACGGGACAAGCGATAATGGACAATACAATACACACATAAATCTGAAAAGTCATTGGTGCGCGCCGTGGATTCGAACTCGATACCCTTTGCATGGTAGTCTGTGGGTATCTCCACTAGGTTATCGCTGCCTGATAAATCTAAAATAAGAAAAAATAAACGTATGAATAAACAAAGTTTCAGCCTATAGCGTCCCTGCAGGGCTAAGGGTTGGTACACGTCTGACAGAAAATGCGTCGAGCGCATCATCGGTCGCGTCTAGTCCGTCAAAATATCGAGTAGAGCGCACTTAATTTAACTTTTCTTTGGGTTTGAGCACAAATATTATAGGAGTAACATTTGGTGCTAGTCTTATTTCGCGCCGTGAGTTAGATATATAGTAGTAAAGGATAACTTGGGTACCTGGTATAGACATAGTATAGACAGTAGTAAAGTGACTGAGTTATATGTATTTTTGTTGGCAATTAGTTTCTCAACAAATATCAGAACAGATCAAATACAATTCTACTAACAAATACTTTAACGTAAAAAGTAAATGAGCAATATTTAATCTGCAATTTAATATAAAATTGGTACAAGCTGGCTGGCTGCGATCGAAAAAGAAACGAGAAGATATGATAATTCTGCAACCGTGATTATTATTCCGCAGAAACTCAGTAAGAAAATACTGTCATATATAGCCGGAATATAGGAGAAAACGTCCGTGTGGTGACGGATTAAGAATACGGAATGTCACCACCCCATATCATCCCGTGGGTGTCTTAAGAGCCAACAGAGGGAGCATATTATGCAGAGAACAGCACTGTAAGGGAAGGAAAAAAATATACAAACCCTATACCAACCCGTTTGGCCAGCGTGGTATAGTAGGCCAATTCCTCCTTTCAAAGGCGGCCTAGTTCAGCAGTGGACTGTTAAAGGCTGATGATGATAGGATAAAAACGCTATTCATTCGCTGTCAAACTAGAAAAAAAACTTGGTTAAGGAGAACAAAATATTGTACCTACGCTCGATACTGAGAAAAACAAGCTCGTTTGCTATTACTAAATTACATCTTTGAAATTGTTAGAAATTGAAAACAGGTGGTCAGATACTAATCACATCTTACCACCTATTTTAGCATATTCTTGGAAAGGCCTATATCCAGCAGTGGACTATGGCAGGCTGATGATAATGATGCTAATTACATTAGTGTGTAAAGTGTTTACTCATTTGAAAAACTTGACCAAATGTTCTTGTACCTAAGAAATAAGATTATAATAATATCATATATACGCGCTATAAATGTTTAGGATCTTTTGTAAACGTCATAACATAAATTAAAAGTTTATGTTCAATTTATATTTAATCAATCAATGTTTAATGTTCACAGCACAATAGGCAATGCAAATCAATGTTCGCAAACAATTAATTGAGAAACTCTGAAGAGTCTTACCTATCAAACAAAATATAAATGATACGATTCAAATTAAATCGATAATCAATTTCAAAAATTCAAAAAAAAAGATCTGTGCAGATTATGGTAATTATGCATTTTTTTAACTGAGTAAATATTTTCCATATTTAATGATCATCCATGGTAAAGGTTATTTTTAATTGAGCCTAAACATAATTGATATAAAAATCATGTCCTATACAGTTTATCTTTGTTACCACAAAATACCTCGTTTCAGGCTTTTACAAATACGCAGTGTTGACAGATATTGAATATTATTAACTTACTATATTTCTCTATCCTCAAATTACATATTAAATCCATACTTCAATACTAATATTATAAATGCGAAAGTGTGCTTAGGACTGGCCTGTGCTGGCACAAGTAGAGATCTGTGGAAAGAGGAGAGGGAGGCCATAGTAGGGTCGGTATCTGAGGGAAAATGCCTCGCGCATTAACAGTCGCGTAACGCCAAAACAAACAAATATATAATAAAACATTTAACCTTTCACACCTAATCGATGATGCGTTAGTGCGTCGAGCGTACAGCGTCTGTTCCGTTTCCGTCAGTGTATTGTCGGTTGTTGGAGTGATGGCACATTGAAATTTAAAAAATTCTACGGACATATGGTAAAACTGAATAAAGTTTGTGTCGTTTCCTTTTTCGATCTTGTTCAAGAGCCTCCCAAATGGCTATTATTTCGATGCACTTCATTTTTCAAATTTAATATCACACAACACAACCGCTCTGAAGATGCTGAACGCAGAAACTGACTAGACACGTAATGTGGCCGGTATAGTCTTTCATTTACTCAAATGTACCGAAACAACAGAATATGTCGGCCTGCACACACTTAAATATTTCATCTTGATTACTTACGTGATGTGTTTTTTGCTAAAGGCGCTCTGCTCTGGATTAGGTGGCTTTCTGTTTTTGATTGCCTTACTATGGCACGGTGGAGTTATGTAAGATAAGGAAGAAAGCTTACATAAATGTTTACATTTATAAGCTTTTGGGTTCTGCGTGGACTTAAGATTTTCATGAATGTTTGAACGTTACATAATATACCTTCTCCCAACTGACGTAATGTTAGTAAATCAAATCTGATAATTTTTAATTTGTTTTCTTCTATGTTAATAATATGTTTCTTGTTTATTGTTGAAAAGAAGACAAATTATCAAAATGTTATCAATAAACTTTACAGAGCTTTTGAATAATTTTACTCTTTATTACGAAATTATGGTATTATGTTTGTGACTAAAGTTGGTATTATTTATTACAACTTTAATAAAATGCTATTTATTAATGAAGTGACACAAAGCGAATGTCAAAAGTCGACTTCTTGAGCAAGAAATGTACTTTCCCAATCGGATTTTTTCTTGTGACTCACTCTAACTAAGAATGTTTGTTGTCGTAAAATAAATAGGTTTTTTTGCTGTTACATTTAAGCCTTTTAAATATTTTCAATTATTAAATCTATTACATTGATTCAACGAGCAAGAAAATATATTCATATCAGTAAAACACTTAAGATTCTTCTTGTTTTCTTATTACAAATATCCCTCTCTACTCTTAAAATGGAAGTTATTAAGTATAATGTTAAAATATTTTTTTTTCATATCCCCATCATAAATCAGCCTTCATATAAAAAATCGCATCGTTGTTATTCCATTCGTTTAAGAGCTACGTTTCCACAGACAGGCAATTACTATGTCAAACTTATGACACCCTTTTTGCATCGGAGGTTAGAATATAAAGAGCGATTCATTGAAATAAAACTCTTTCGTGAGGTGTTCGAATTTGTTAAGTTCAGTATATAAGTAACTAAAAACTTTCACAGATAACCTTTGGATAGAATTTGAACAATTAATTAATATTGAACAAATTGTTACCATTCTTAAGGAATGTATATTTTATTGTCTGTGGTGTATTTATTCGTTAATTTACTGGCAACTCTTCACAAAGGGAGTTACTTAAAACAATGCGTTTTATTTAAATACGTTTTGAACTTAAGACGCTTAGGCATTTTCAATAATGGCAAGTCGTTTTAGTATCTTGAAGAACGTTAACTTCACTTCATTATAAATTTTATTGTTTTCTATTATTATCAGTTTAAAAATTGTGATGACTATACAAAGATCCCAAATGCTTTACCTAGCTATCGCTTTTAATCATTCGGTTTAAAGGGTAAAACGAATGGTCGAAAACAGTATTTTCAATTTAGAAAACAGTATTTTAATTCTTACAGTATCTAGTAATGCCCTAACGTAGCATTATTAAAGAACGACTAATAACTTTTTTTTTTTTATAATGGCACCCGTCATCACAGGGTGTTGAGCCCAGTTCCTTCGATTTTTGTCGAAGACCTTTTTCAGCAACATTCATCCGTCTCCTTTCACATACACTCTTCGCCAGGGGAATTCTTTATTGAGTCCACATTTACATTACATCATTTACCTATACAACAACATTAACAATTTAATTTAGGCACATATATTACTTAATCTAGAATGACCCATTTGGGTTCTGCACGAGGGCCGCAGAGCAGGCCCTGCACAGATAGATTTATTAGGGCGTCCAGACGTCATATTTAACAAATAGGAGCTTACGCCCTACTTTACCTATTTCTGTGCACGACACGCCCCGCGACGTCCGTGCAATATTTGATAAACGACTTTCTTGTTATGGGATCAGCCATAAGTGCGGGCAGATTATCGGCAGTTATGGCTGCTCCCATATCTTGTTCAGCATTGTATCTTGGCATAACATAAATTGGACATTCACATAAAATATGGAGCACGGTCTCCCGCGTTCCAGGTTCGCAAGGGCACGACGGGTTGTCCTTACACTTAAACCGGTGTAAGTATTCGGAGAACCCGCCGTGCCCCGTTAAAACTTGTACCATTAATGCGGACAGGCCGGTCTTGCGGACCAGCCTGTACGCATCAATGGCGTCGGGGAAAAATACTTTAGTGACCGCGGCGGTTTCGCCCTCCTTGTATCGACGGTTCCATTCGTGAAGCGACTCCTGTCGGATATGTCGCTTCACGAATGAAACCGGACACTTATCATAATCCGGGCGGCTCTTGCTCTTAAGGGCAGCCTCTTTGGCTAGTTCGTCGGCTCTCTCATTCCCCTGCAGCCCAGCATGCGCCTTTATCCAATGTAGCGCCAGTCGCCCTCCATTTTGGGCGACTCGCGCCACATTAGTGCGCACCTGGACCGCAAGGGGATGACAAGACCAGCTGCTTGTGACCGCCTCCAAAGCCGAAAGCGAGTCCGAGTATATATCGACCGCCGCGATCCTTTTCACAAGTACTATTTCAGTCGCCTTGCTCAGCGCGAGGCGCTCTGCCTGATAGACGGTGCAAAACTGCTCCAGCACGAGCTTTTTCTTCCCGGTCTCCGCCCCGTTATCCCACAGGGATACCGCGGCCCCCACCTTTTTCTGGATCTTACTCCCGTCTGTGTAGACCTTTAGGTTACTCGGCTCGTGCTGGAGGAGCTGTGCACCGTCGACCACGCAGTCAAACGTTAGCTGCTCCACTTCTGCAGGGTGTGGGTTATCGGCGTGAGCCACAGGACGCTCCACCTCTCGGTCCCCTATCACTCTCCGGGAGTAGCCTTTCCTTATCTCATAAAGGGACGCTGCTTCTCGGATTCTTATATCCAGAGGAAGGAGCCCGGAGAGTAACAGCGCCGAGTTCAGTGACACCGTCCTGTAGGCTTTCAAAATTTTAAGTGCGAACCCACGTTGAGCTGCTTCCGGGTCCCCAATTTATTGGACGCTGGAGCCCACGCACCCGCTGCATAAAGCATGATGGGCTCTATCACTGCAACGTACATCGTCCTGATGATCTCGGGCTGCAGGCCCCAGCTGATTTTGGCTGCTCGAGTTAATTGTTTATAGAGACCCATCGCCTTCCGGCAGATGTTACTCACGTGAGAGTTAAAGGTAAGCTTATCGTCTATGGTAAGACCCAAGATTTTAATCTCACGCGAGTAACCAATCGGCTGGTCGCCCATGCGCAGATGTGGAGAGTCGTGCTTGCGCTTATTAGTAATAACCATGGCTTTGGTCTTGCTAGGCGCAAATTTTAGTTTATTACGCACTCCCCACCCCTGCACATGCGCGAGCGCACGATTCGCCTGGCTCTGAATCCCCGCGGCTTCGTGTCCCGAGAAGATCAGGACGATGTCATCCGCGAAAGCCTGCCCATAATCCCCTCTCTGTTCCAAGTCCTTGAGCAACGGATCCAGAAGGAGGTTCCAGAATGTTGGGCCCCCAATGGAGCCTTGGACGCATCCCTTCGTGGTCTCTGCTGCAACCTCTTCGCCGGCGTATCGCACTAGGACCCTTCTGTTCGTCAGATAACTGTCTATGAGTCTTCTTACGTTCGGCGGACAGCGAGTTTCGGCTAGTCTTGTTTTTATCGCCGGCCACCATGCACTGTCGAAGGCTCCCTCTATGTCAAGTGAGACAACCACGACGATTTTCTTTTCCGCCAGCCTGTCTCTTATGTGTCTCATCATGACATACAGGGAGTCTTCGGTGCTCTGTTGGGGCGTAAAGCCGTACTGCCTATCACTTATGTGTGTCCTGATGTGCCATCTTATACGATTCATGGTCATTTTTTCTAGCACCTTCCCTAGCACTGGTAGAAGACCTATTGGTCTGTATGCCTTCGGTTGGGTGTAATTGTCCTTGCCGGCTTTGCTAAGGATCACCACAACGGCTTCCTTCCATTTTTTTGGGAAGCAGGCTAGGCTCAGGCATTTGTTGAGCAGCGCAAGGAAAACCGCGGGGTTGGCATTGATGGCCGCTACGCAAATATCAGCCGTAAGTCCGTCTCCACCTGGAGCCTTCTTGGAGTTGAAGCTACTCACGGCACTCAGCATCGCTCGCGATCGCGAGGATCGCTAGGTTCATCCAGTACCCTATCGTTGATCTTCCTAGCGGCCTCCCTCGTAGCTCTCTGGTCTACGTTGTCTTCAGCCTCATTGTCAGGTGGATAAAATGTTGCCGCCAGTAGTCGTGCCGATTCGGCGTTGCTTAAGGCTATGCCATCCTGTACCAATGGTACGTCGTCCTTCTTTGTGGCAGTGCGGCCGATTACCCTATAAATGCCGTCCCACATTGTTTCCCGCTCCTGCCTGCCACAGAAGCTTTTCCAGCTGGTGATCTGAGCGTTCTTGACCTCACGTTGGTAGTGCTCCTTCGCTTCCAGATATTGCTCAACTACGTGTGTCCTTCGAATTTGCGACGCGTTGGCTATTCTCCTGCTCTTCGTCTTAAGCGCACTCTTGAGTGCCGCCAGCTCGGCAGTCCACCACGGCAACCCTGCTTGTTTTCTGTTTTTTATTTTGGGTATGTTGATTTCACTACTCTTAATTATTGTGTGTGTGTACTTTTCTATTGCTGTTTCTAGTTCGGTGGAATTATTTATCTTTTCTATTTCAGTTATGTTTAGGTTATTTTCTATTTGCAATTGGGAGAGTTTCGAATGAAACTCTGTCCAATTTGCCTTTTTCGTGTTAAATTTTCTGGTTGAACTTTTAACTCTATTGTCTATGATATGGCCTTTAATTTCAAACAGGATTGCGCGGTGGTCCGACGTGGTGACGTCCCCATCGAGTCGCCAGTTAACGACTCGCCCCAGCAGATTCTCCGAGCACAACGTAACATCCACGCAACTGGTGTAGCGAACACCACCCCTATAAGTGTCGAAAGTAGGTGTTGTACCTTCGTTTAGTACGTGAAGGCCTGTCTCCACCAGCGCTCCGGCTAGCTTCTCGCCTCTGGCGTTTTCGCACCTGCTGCCCCACAACGTGCTCCATGCGTTCACGTCTCCTCCGACTAAAACTTCGTTTGCGCCCGCTTCTTCCACGACCCTGCTGAGCAAGTTAAGGTCGGGCTCGATGTCCGCCTGCCCCTCGAGGTATACGGACACCATCAGTATGCCCCAGCCCCCGGCTTCCAGCACAGCGACTGCCATATTCTCTGAGGTGAGAGCCGGGCACTGAGTCACACTGATAGTGTCATCGAACACTGCAATGGCGGCCTTGTTCACCCTCTCGGTCTTCCTTGCACATTGCAGTATCCGTACCCCGGGGTAGCTCTTCATCTCGCCTCTGTTGCCGATGTAGGGCTCTTGGACGAGCGCAATAGCGGTTTTGCGCTTTTGAGCTTCCATGATGAGCTCCGCCGTTGCTAATTCACTCCTGTAGAGGTTTGCCTGGATGATCGGGAGCGAGCGTTTGAGTGTTTGCTGCATTCCAACTGGGACAATTTTAGGAATATTAGACGCTGGCTCGAGCCAGTCCATCCCACCGCCTGCGCACCGGGCACTCCATGCTGAAGGCATTGTGTGCCGTGCAGTCTAATTTCGCCTGAACACAGTTGCAACAGGAGGGGGGCTTGCTGGCGAGCCAGTCGTCGCAATTATTTTTTACGTGGGGCCCTCCGCAATGACTACATTTGACGGTAGTTTCTTTGCAGAAACGTCGCCCATGTCCGTATCCGAGACACAAGCTACACTGGTCCAACGGGGATTGGTCCATGACTCGGACCCTCTGGAGGTCGATGTGTAGGGCTCCTTGGTCAGTCGCTCTCTGCCATACTTGCGGCGACGTTTCCACAATCACGTCACACGTGTGCGGGTTCCTGCATCTACGTCTGAATTTTACTCGCAGGTGACATTCCTCCTCGCTAAGGCCGCAAAAAACACCACCATTTTGGTTCCTGAGCGCCTTGACCACATCCTCGTCTGAGTTCATGGTCAAGATGCCCCTGAGTGCCCACAGTGGGTCCTTGTTTTTCACGTCCTCAACCAGTAGGTGCTCACCTGCCTTCTCTATCCGTCTTTTGAGTGTGGCCCTATCTTCTGTTGTCCTACACCCCATGATGACTTTGCTGTCTTTACCTTTTCTGATTCTGTCCACCACCACACCTCCTTCGTGTGCCTTCACGGCCTTCCTTATCCTAGTAAGGACCTGTTCTCCTGTTTCCTTTTCGTTCCTTGAGGTTACGACTATCGAGTGCAGCGCCGTGCTTGCCGGGAGCTGCCTCACAGGCTGACCCGCCGCAACACTCGCGTATGTCACCCCAAGGCTCTTTTCACTAATCAGGCTACTGAGGGTTTTAAGTTGTTCCCCGTTTTGTTTCAGGAGAGTGGCGTGCTCCCTAAGTTCCCGAAGGAACTCGGTCTCTCCCTCCACCATTGCGGGGGTGGATTGAGAGGGCGAGTCCCTGTGCGGGCTGGTTTCTTGAGTCAGTTTTAGTGACTTTCCCTGGTCATTTGCCAATTCGGCCTCCTTGACAAGCTGATATAGCCTTCAACGGCGATCATGACCTCCGCTTTTATCTCGTTCTTCGTGTTTCTCGAACTGTTCAGCTGCAGCTTGGCCTTCGTCAGCATAGCCCGGGCCTCCTTGGTCCGGCTTGCATAGACGATCGCCTGCTGAGGTGAACAGCTCGGGCGAGACGCGGTTGAGGCTGTTGTTTTAGACTGCCGCTTTGACGCTACACCAGCCATCGTCGCCATACCTTTGGTTGGCGACTTCGCCTCCTACTCACCGATACTCCTCCTTACTCCACCAACCATATCGGTCATTGAGGGCCCGGCCCTGTCGTCGGTTTGGTTGTTTGGTGGAGTGGTCGGTTTCTCACCCCTCATGTTCTGGGCTTTTACTGGAGTGTGGATCATATTGTGGTGGTGATCAACTGACCGTCCGGTCTCAATTAAAATACAATTGTTGTAAAAGGACAATTGCAAGGTAAATGTAGATTAGTTTATATAATAAAATGTAAAATTGTAAATAGAAGTATAAAATAAAAATGTAAAAATAAATAAAGGTTAAAATGGCTTTAAGTCAACTTAAGTCTAAAAAACAAAACAAAAAGCGTTTTGCTATCACAGTAGAAATAATATAAAAGGGTGTTATTAGTTAGGTACTTGACTCTACCTAATCCAGGTACTAACTAACAAATACAAAGAAAATAAAAAATGTTCTTTGCCTCAGACTTAAACGGTTAAGATAAGGTAGAGTCTCAACCCCTGTCTTAAAACTAACTTAAAAATATACAAAAGGGTCAATTTTACCTAAAATAACAAAAAAAATTCTGAGTCTACCTTGGTAGAGTCAATTGGTCGCGGTATCTATACCAGACGAAGGGCCTCCCGACGCACTTATATGCAGAGAAAACCGCACCTCGGAACGCCTCCCCGTTTACGAGCTAGAGGGATTCGAAATCTGCCAATATGGCCGCCAAGATGGCCGACAAATATCAAAACCTCTCCAACTCAGTCAGTTTTCAGCCTATAGAGATGCGGCTTTCGGCATTAGGCGTGTTGCCCCCAGCTCTAGTCAGCAAACATCAAAAAAGAGATGGTGAAATTTTGACTCTACCAATGTAGGGTCAGACGTCCGATGGTTTGGCAGCGCTGTGCCAAGCACTTTAAGCCCAAGCACGGCGAAATTGGACCACGGATGACGAAGATAAGGTGGTTTGAAAAAAAATCCAAGATGGCGCCGCTGAAACTTTGATCGCCAATATCTCCGGTCCTATTAGACCGACTGACACCGCGCCTGGACTCAAATCACTTGTCTCAGTGTGGTCTAGTCCGCAAACTGGTCAGATCAAACACGATTTTTAAAAAATTGTGTTGCCCAGTTTAAAAATTAAAAAAAAAATCGAGCGTTGTCAATTTAAAAATCTAAAATCCTTAAAATCTAATTCTTAGGTCTAGTCCCAGTCTATATATAGAATAAAAAACATATGTCAGCGCGACCAATTTTGTTTTACGTCACTTTAAAGTTTTCAAAAGTTTAAAAGAGTCTAGTTCGGTAACCACTTAACTTAAAATTTTGCCTGAAGTGTCTCCCGGCTGCTACTTCGGTCCTCTACTTGAATCCGCTGCTGGTTCAAGTCGGACGCCGCTGCATCAACGACCTCGTGATGACGCCGTTTCCTGTTTTTCCGGATTTCCTCCGAAATTACCGGGCAGAAAATTCCGGAAGAGGTGGGAGCACACGGAGAGCACTGCACTGCGTAGTTAGACAATTTGAAAAAACTACCTTATCGATCTCGTTTTAGTCGATTTTTTTGCACTTTTTTGAGGTTATAATATCGTTTTTGTTTAATAACTTTTTCCCCCGATGCGTCCGGCTGAATTTGAAAAATACACTGGACGCGCCTCGTTGAGACGCGTAAAACCGTATATAGCACGGTCGCGGGCGATAACAAAAACCACTTTTTTGAATTATTTCGTTACGAGAGCGCTAAGACGATGATGAATGAATGAAATGTATTTTCTCAAACGACTAATAACTATTTCAATAGACATATTATTAAACTCATTTTTATAATAATTGGTTCGGCGATATACCGAAACCGTAGGTTCTAGGCGACTTGGGAAGGATTAATGGAATGGACTGTATTCAAAGAATAGCGGGTTTTAGTCGCCTAGGATTGGAATGGGAGAGATGATTGTGGAAAAGGATTGTGAGTGGGTATAGGATATTCTAATGATGAGGGGCACTTACCTTGTACGGCAATCTTCTTCTTCTCAGAAGGGCAGTCTCCTGGTGGTTTCGTGATGCAGCTGCTTGATTCACTACACTACACAAACACTTCCACTTGCGAGCGGTTTTATAAGCGGTAATAATTATAGCGTGAGCGGCGTGGTGCGATACGGTACGGCGGACGCGTATATAGCGAATCGAATGTTCTCGAAAGTTCTGGACTGTCACTCGCATCGACGTTCGCCGCGACCAATCCGCGAAGGCGTGCCACCTTCTTGGGAATGAAATAGAGAGGGATAGAAACAAAAGGCATCGCTCGCATTGGCCAAGCAGCAACCAACCATTGACGTTGATGGGATTAGTTTCGATGGAAAGGTAGATGGCGCTACCATATCCCCCCGGCCCTAAAGGGTTGCCTTTAAAAGAAAATAGAATTGAACTTAGCTATGTTGGGTGTACTACCGCATAACCCATCAATAGGCTAAGACAGCGGTATGACAATAAAATTAATCTAAATTTAACTTTAGCGAAAACTACAAACGCAATAATAGCGAAAACTACTAACTAAATACTTAAACTAAGAGGTAGGTCCAACTTCAGGCTAGATCTCACTGAGTTGGAAGCGGACAGAGACGTACAACAGTGCGCACGTAACTCCCTTTAGCGGTTTTCACGGTAACAACGCGGGTTGTACCGTCCTTGGAAGTATGCAATTTCTCTACGATGGCTAACGGCCATGAGAGCCGGAAGTGACGATAATGGCACTGTGTTCAGAAAATGTGGAGGGCTTAACGCGGATGGTTCTGCAGGGTCACTACTCAATGCCGTGAGCGGACGCGAGTAGATCAGTGCCTCAACTTGTGTAAGGACAGTTAAAAGCTCTTCGTAAGATAGGAGCTGTTGACCTATAACTTTGAAGAGACGCGCCTTAATTACTTCGACCATGCTTTCCCAACATCCACCGAAATGTGGAGATGCTGGCGGAATAAACTTCCAGTCAATATGATCTATGGAAAGTTCTTCCTCAAGACGAGTACGATAACTCGCGACGTGATTGAAACAAGTAGCGGGAACCAGTTCAATCAATTTACTAACGCGGTTGGCGACAAAAGTCTGCCAGCGGTGAGAAGAAGAATGAATCCAAGCGAGCACTACTTTGAAGTCGGAAAATGCGTATATTTTATTAATAGGGTAGTGGGGCAAAACTGTGTCTTGAACCTTGCGGAGCAACTGAGACAGCAGAATGGCCGCGCACAACTCCAGTCTCGCAACCGAAATGGTTTTAACAGGCGAGACCTTAGACTTGGCACAAACTAACTGCACCGAGTAGTTAGAACCAATGTGGACTTGCAGATATACAACTTCGCCGTAAACACGCTCGCTGGCGTCAGCGAAACCTATAAAATTGATGGTACATCCATCTACCAACCCAAGATGACGCGGAATAGTAATTTGATTGAGCGCGGTAAGCTCAATACAAAACTGACCCCAAGCGGCGACAATATGGTCAGGGGGTGTTTCATCCCACTCACACTTTGATAGCCAAAGCTCTTTGATCAAAAGCTTGGCTTACAAGATTGTGGGAGCCACAAAAACCCATTATGTCCCATAGTCGAGCCACTGTGGACAGCATAGTGCGTTTGGTGCACTTATCATCTGGTGGTGAGACGTCAAACCGAAAACTATCACAGGATTTGTCCCAGCGTAAACCGAGAACTTTATGCGGTACAGACTTCTCAAACTCAATATCTGGAGAAGCCTTATGAGAATCTGGTATGCGTGCGAGAACCTCTTTAGAGTTGCTTGTCCACTTGACAAGATCAAACTGGCCTCGCTTGAAAAGCTGAATGAGCTCTTCACAAAGCGAAATTGCTAGTGGAGCGGGTATGACACTACAGGCAGTGTCATCCATATACAAAGCGGATGTGTAGTATAGTATAGTGTAGCGTAGCGTAGCTTAGCATAGCATAGTATAGCGTAGCATGGCTTAGCATAGCATGGTATAGCATAGCGTAGCATAGCATAGCATAGCATAGCATAGCATAGCTAATTAGTGCTTTATCTTATACACAGTTTTAGCACCCACCTTGATCCCTTGAAGAATAGAACAACAACAAGACGTAATACAATGAGAAGTATGTAACGTAGGTACGGTACCCATAATCACATACCCAAATACCGTCTCAATAGCGGGCGGTAAATCATATCGCTCACTACGTACTATTTTAGTTAGTAGCAAGTGCGGAAATATTGAAGCTCCGATCAAAAGATCAATGCCTACCGAATTCGCAAACTCCGCGTCTGCTAGCGGCAATGACTCGAAGTGAGTGAGTGATGCTACGTCTACATTAGCGTTCGGCAATGCGTCCGTGATACGCTCCACGATAAGCGAAGAAATGTTAAAATTAATGTCTCCATCAAAACGCGAATGTATTTCAATATCTACGGAACCCTTGCAATGTTTTTTTGATCCGCCTATCCCTTTGACGGTTGAGTTAGTATTTTTAAAATTATTCTATAATCCGAGGCGTTTGAAAAATTCTAACGTTATTAAATTGGTCTGAGATGCGCTATCTAGCAGACAACGTACCATGTGCGGCGACCCATTAACATCATATACGATAACTTGCGCTGTCGCTAACAGAACAGTCTTAGACGTCATACACTGCGTTTTGGCCCTGTGCGGATCATTATAGATGCGCGAGTGCCGTCCTCGCGTGCGCGTCGCCCGCGCAATGGACGTCGTACACAACGATACCTCGCCCTGAGGCGTGCAGGGGGAAGGCACCGTGGCCTGCTCCTGTGACGTAAGTGTGTCAAGGTTAGCGGCTTGGCTTGACAACGGGTTATCTTTATCGAAATGTAGCAATGACTGATGTTTTTTATTGCACAAGCGACACTTTGTCTTACTAAAACAATTACTTGTTTTATGTTTTATGCTTAAGCAATTAATGCAAGCTTTGTTATCTTTTACGCATTTAAAATGAGCAGTTGCATTCAAATTATCGAAGGTGGGACACTTATATAAATGGTCGTGCACCCCATTACTGCACAGACACTTCTGCGAATTATTACTATTAGATTCCGAACATGTTACGTAAGATTGTGGATTAGGGACCGAGTTATTATTACTATTTCGCGATTTATTCAACCTTTGTTTGTTGCTGTTAGTGTTAGACGGGCCAGGTGAACCAGACTGCGTATAATGAAATATTCGACACTGATCTTTGATGAACGAAATAAAACTATCTAGTGTAGGTATTTTATTATTGCGTTCCGTCATCTCGAAAGCACGAATTGTATCAGTGTCAAACTTTTTTAAAGCGAGTTAAAGCAACATAAAGTCGGAAAGATCTTCTAATTTTAAGTTCCTAAGAGAATTAACCGCGGTTACGAAGTTATCAATAAACAGCTGGAGATTCGCGACAGACGCGTTGCCGGACAGTTTGAGATTTAAAGCTTGGTGAAAGTAAGTAGACGCTAGGACGCGCGTGTCTTGATATCTGTCAAGTAGTGACTGAAATATGACCTGATAATTCTCAGCACTGAGTGTGACACCTGCAAATACGGACTGGGCCTTCGGTGACAGTTTACCTATTAAATAGTACAACCTGTCAGCATCTGTCAGAGAACCATTATCGTGCACTGTAGACTTAAAACTCGCATAGAATAACGGCCAATTTCGTATATCGCCATCAAACGACATAATCTTGATTGGCGGTAATCTCGGTTTGCAGGCAACGGGCTCTGCTGAACATTTACCCTCCAATTGCGATTGTATACGCTTAATAATACAATAAAGATCTTCGAATGAGGTGTACGCCTGATAGTTCGGTTTTTCGTATTGATAGAAAGTAATCTTGCGTTATAATCGTCTAACAACTTATGAAAATCTGTTCGAATACTATCAACTGTCATACAATAACTGAGAAATGCTTCGCTATTACTGTCAGAAATAGAAGCGGTTTTTGAACGCTCGTATATGTTTTGAATGCGCTCAAATAAAATATTGCGTTTTGCTTCTAAGATTGTTATCTCTTTGTCTTCCGACACGCGTGACTTCTTTTGTTGTGACATGCTTACGTAAGTATAAGCTAATGAGACCGAAACAAAATAAGAATATCTAAAGTACCTATTATTTTACCTTAGTACCTAGGCAACACTTTAAAGTGGAGGAATTAAAAGTTGCTTGAAATATGAGATTTACAAGACAACTATGATAGTTCCAGAAATGATAATTGAGTAAGTAGGTAGCTACATAAAAGTTTACCTACTGATGCGGGCGGAAACAACCGTGTGACGGTTATGTGAATATATTAGGAGTATAGCTAGGTGCTATAACTGCCTAGGTATAGCGGTATAACGTATAAAAACGTAAATGAATCCGGCTCGAAGGACCAAAAAAATGGTTCGGCGATACATCGAAACCGTAGGTTCTAGGCGACTTGGGAAGGATTAATGGAATAGATTGTATTCAAAGGATAGCGGGTTTTAGTCGCCTAGGATTGGAATGGGAGAGATGATTGTGGAAAAGGATTGTGAGTGGGTATAGGATATTCTAATGATGAGGGGCACTTACCTTGTACGGCAATCTTCTTCTTCTCAGAAGGGCAGTCTCCTGGTGGTTTCGTGATGCAGCTGCTTGATTCACTACACTACACAAACACTTCCACTTGTGAGCGGTTTTATAAGCGGTAATAATTATAGCGTGAGCGGCGCGGTGCGATACGGTACGGCGGACGCGTATATAGCGAATCGAATGTTCTCGAAAGTTCTGGACTGTCACTCGCGTCGACGTTCGCTGCGACCAATCCGCGAAGGCGTGCCCCCTTCTTGGGAATGGAATAGAGAGGGATAGAAACAAAAGGCATCGCTCGCATTGGCCAAGCAGCGACCAACCATTGACGTTGATGGAATTAGTTTCGATGGAAAGGTAGATGGCGCCACCAATAATAATAATAATATTCTACAACATTCACACAAAGCCATCTAGTCCCAAACTAAGCAGAAGCTTGTACTATGGGTACTAGATAATGTATAAACATACATATATACTTTTTTTTAAATACATACATAGAAACACCCAGACCAAGACAAACATCCATGTTCATGCACACAAATGTTTGACTTGAGCGGGAATCGAACCCGCGACCGTCGACGTAGCAGTCGCTTACACTCCCGCGGCGCCAACCGGCTGTCAATTTATGTCAGTACTTTCAACTGAAAATGTTGAATAATTTAACCAATATAATTTTATTGTACGGTATCAATGTTTGAAGTTGACAAAGTTGAAATTTTCGACCCGGTTACGAATAAAATTTTATTACTTCCAATTAAGCCGTGCTAAAGTGATTGTACTAAGAAAATATTTTTAAAATGTTTTAATTAAGTCTTCTAATTTTCATAACCAACACGGCATATTTCAAAAATATTTTTGTGTTGCTTGTATAAAATGGATTGGAAAAATATTGTTAATTATCGCTTGCTTATCGGCGAAGGAAAACATCGTGAGTCTGCATGTTTGAGAGTTAGTGTAGTAGGTAGGTAGTTACAAGTAGTAGTAGGTGGTCTCTATGAACTTGTATATATTATGTATATACGTATTAACTTTAAAAAAAATCCACACCACAGTCATATCACATACACTAACTGGTCCCAAACTAAGAAGAACTTATACGTTTTGGGTATTAGATAAACAAAAGCAGATGACTGAGAATATCGTATATATATATGTTATCTTATCAGCAAGGTAAATAGATATATGACGACGGGCAGCTTGATTTTTGGCCGGTATAAATGCTTCACAGTTCTATGTGGGCACAGCTGGGTCTCTTTGCAATGAATACACACTAAGTACAATACACTGAATTTATTCTTAGAACACAAAATACAGTATCTTCACGATTATAGTCTAATATGATAACACTTAAAGTCTTGTGAAGGGCCGAGGACAGTTTCACGAGGTACTTCTCACTAGACGCTCAACGCATATGATCACAAGGTGCGTGATCGCAAGCCACCCTCAAATGATTTACTAAGAAAAAGCAATCGCTTTCTTTTGAACCTGAATATCGAACCCGAAACCTCCGTTCGGTTTCTACGCTATCGCTAGATCAGAGTGGTAGTCAGACAACCATATGCTAACAAAATGCAGCAATGGCCGCAATTAAACCGTTCAGTACTACCCCCATATTTTTTTGTCTTTCTTTCTTTTTTAAGCTATTCATGAGATCGAAAGAAAAGATTATTCACGAGGTCATGTCATGGGAAACACGACACCGTAAAAGTCAAACGGTTCCACAACTCATTGTCTCGTGTAGGAATCGAACCCGCAACACTCGGAACGATGTGATGGCCATATCACCACAACGATTATTTCATTTCCAAGGTTAAACACGTAGTAGTATTCTGCTAACCAAAAATGTTTCACAACTACCGTCACTAAATAAAATTTGTAGTAACAATAAAAAATCTGACAAATAACGCACACCACGGCTGCAGTTGAAAGCTCAGCTGATTCACCAACATAGCGCCGTTAGCAGTCGCCTTCGCTCGCGCCTTGTAACCTTGCACACTTCATTGCACAATGTTATTATCCTAGGAAATATGACACAGTAGATAGCCAGGTCGAAGCTCCTCCCTTCAAGGCCCGACTTAGTGCGACCATAAGCGGGGCGCAATGCGAGTCTTGATCGTTCAATCACATGTCTGCAGTCGTCACACACATCACAGCACGTGCATCCACATCTTGTTGCTCAGGGTTGAAGTCCGGTAAACAAAGACAATGTGACGATGTAGTATGTATTTTCATGGCTTGAATCAGCGTCAGAAAATTGCGATTCTGACAAAAAAAAGCAATGACTCTGAGTTTGTTTCGGCCTTTCTTCTCAAGAAGTCATTTAGCTAGGAAAAGCCGGCTTCATCTAGAATAGGGTTTTGACATGTATAAGTGTTGTAAACAACCAAAATGCAGAAATAAATATGTCTTTATGTCTTTATGTCTATAGTTCCAACAGGCCCAGCAATTTTTCGTTACTAGTGTCTTCATTTTGAACACGTGGGTCGTTGTGGTCCGATCCCACTTCTGATAACGACCGGTAGCTTGATTTTTGGCCGGTATAAACAACTCACGCTATGTGGGCACAGCTGGGTCTCTTTGCAATGAATACACACTAAGTACAGTACACTGAGTTTATTCTTAGAACACAAAATACACTATCTTCACAATTATGGTATTTGTTCTACAAGTGAGTAAATATACTGTCTTCACGATTATAGTCTAACATGATAACACTTTCACTTAAAGTCTTGTTACGGACCGAGGAGAGTTTCACGAGGTACTTCTCACCAGACGCTCAGCGCCCGAATGTTGTTCGCTCGCCAGGTAAGTTCTCAGGAACACTTGTCAAGCGCCGCCCCTCCATCGCACCGATACGTCACCGGTCGGCAGATGGCAGCACTTCGAGTTGTTTAGCAACAATACTATTGACGGCATTCGACATATAATATAATTTACCTGTAAGAAGCATCTCTTGTGAGGTTCGTGGTACAACTCGTAGTCGAAACGAACCCTCAGACTTTTCAGCGCAGCGCCACTGTTGACAAGCGAAATTAACATTACCAAATAGTTATAAAAATAAAGTTCAATGTCATCTGTAAAGCAAGAAATAAAAATACACGTATTACATATAAAAATATACTTTAATTCTTTTTTACCTAAATAGTATTATAGTACAAATTATTTACCGCATTACGCCTACATGCTAGATATATAGAAACATGAAAAATAAAAAATGGTACTATAAAATAATATCGTACCATCAAGTCATACTTTCCCGTGACCAAGCTAAGAACGGTAAGGGTGTACTAAGATGGGATATCCCAAAATTCCCCCGGGATAGGGCGGAAACGGTTATCTGTGTAATTGAATTCTTGCTTTACTAACTGACAGACAAGCTACAGCCAACTATTAGGTGCAAGAATCTGTAATTAGGCATGTAAATATATTCCTTGGGGAGTGTAAGGTTGCACTATGAACATACACATACATACATATCGTCACGCCTTTTATCCCCGAAGGGGTAGGCAGAGGTGTATTTCTACACCCACTTTTCGCCAGATATTCTTTAGTCCCACGTAATAAGGGGCGAGCCTATTGCCGTACCGGGCATATTTCCAGACTCCGTGCGGCTACTGAGAATTTCGTGGCAGAAAAACCCAATAACACTGCCCGACCCAGGAATCGAACCCGGGACCTCCCGATCCCACGCGCACATTTATGCCGAGAGACCAACGAGGCAGTCGTATAGGGTTTGATGTCGAGTTTTCCGTCTCTACGCAAAGATGGTATTTGCATCGTGTTATCCCTTAGTCGCCTCTTACGACACCCACGGGAAGATAGGGGGTGGTGACACTTGTATTCTATGCCGTCAACCACACAGTCACTAAGAAGAAGTGCACTAAGAAGGGATTTCCCAAAATCCTCACAGGATCGACAAAAACGCTGGGTACCTATGTTGGTGGTCACAGGGCACAAATGACATTACACCTTACCCCCTTGTAAAAGGCTCTGCGGGGATGAACAGTCTAGATCCCAAAATCTTGTAGGAACGCTATGGGAACAAAAACTACTTCTTCTCTATACGGCGGCGACGCGGTTCGCAACCCGTCACGTCTCGTTACACGCAAGAGCAAAAAGCGGCCTACGGAAAGTCGGTTTGCAACGTATTCAACGTTGCAAACCGACTTTCCGTAGACCGCTTTTCCGTAGGCCGCTTAGAGAAGGGATGGACGGCAAATTGGATGAAGTATGTCAGATGATGGATGATAGAAAGATTGATGTTCTTTGTGTGAATGAAACAAAAAGGAAAGGGTGTGATACCACTAAGCATGGCCTATATACGGCGTATTGGTCTGGGGTAGATAGTACCACCAGAGGCTGCGTAGAGAGTTGGCGTAATACTATCTGCGCGAATCAATGAGTGTGTAAAAGAGTTTGAGTGTGTAAATGCTAGGCTACTATGGATGAGAATGAAAATAGGACTTACGTGTCTTTATTATAGGGGTGTACGCCCCGGTCAATATAGTTACGGGTATGTCACAGCAAGCGCAACGAAAGACAGGAATTTTGGGAGAGTTTAAGAGATATTTTGAGGAACTGTAAGGATAACGAAAGATTGATCTTGTTAGGGGATTTCAATGGATGGATGGGAGTAAAGCGAGATGGATTTGAAAGGGTGTTAGGTGCAATCAGTGATGAGAGTGTGAACGAAAATTGAAAAACACTGCTTGAGGTGTGTTTGGAGTGGAGCCTTTTTGTGATAAACACCATGTTTGATCACAAAAGGATACATATGTATTAAGAGGCGTGAGGCGAAAAATGTTAGATGAAGTATGATTGATTTTTTAATAGTAGATGAACGATTGAGAAAGAATGTGTTGGATACAGGAGTGTATCGAGGGATCGGCATCCACACAGCACCAATTCTTGGTGTTGAGCCGGATATGTGGGCTCTTTAAAGGATGGCGAAAACATGATGAAAATAGAGTCTTGGAAAGAATAAAAGTAGAAAATCTACAAGAGAAAGATGTGAAAGATGAGTAAACGATAAACGAAGATTGATAGCAAAATTTGAGAGGTTCGATGGCATTAATGATATGGATGAATTATGGCAGTCCTATAAACAAGAAGTAGAATGTGTAGCGTCTGAAGTATGTGGTGTGATCCAGAGAAGGATAATACGAAAGGTTAAGAATACATGGTGGGACAAGGATGTACAATGAGCTGTGTCAGAGAAGAAGAAAACTTGGTTGGATTGGTTGGCTGCCAGAGCAAATGAAAGAATAGGAAAAGCAACGAATGAGGACATAGATGAAGCAAGAAAGGAGTTTGTTAGGTCAAAAAAAAATAGTGAAAGAAATGGTTAAAAGGAAAAAAGAGGAAAAGAATGATAGGTTTGATAGCAAATTATCTGACGATTTCTGGTGAAATATTAAGTTTTTCTGGAAATCCGTTCGTGCAGTTCGAGGAAGAACTCAATCGTCAGAATATACATCGATCAGTGACAAGAATGGAAGGATAGTGAATGGTGAATCGTGCGTGCTGAAGAGATAGAAAGAGTATTTTGAAGGTTTCTTTGAAAGAACTTCGATAGAGACACCGATCGATGAAATGAATGGTAATGATAGCAATGATGAAAGCGTTATTGGCGTGGATGAGATCGTGAAGGCACTGGGAAGTATAAAAGTAGGTAAGGCTAAAGGATATGTTAGGATTACAGTCGAAATGCTGAAGGCTGGACAGGGTATCATAGTTGGTCAGTTGCAGCGATTATACAACTTGCGCTGGAGCACCGGCCGAGTACCTAATGACTGGGCTACAGCTGTAATCGTGACTCTTTATAAAGGAAAAGGCTCGCAACCAGTCTGCAAAAACTAAAGAGGCATTAGCCTTCTCAGCATTGTTGGCAAATTGTATGCAAAGGTACGGATTGAAAAAGTTATGAAAGTAACCGATAAGAAAATATGGGATGTACAAGCGGGATTCTGAAAGGGTATGGGATGTACGGATCAGATTTTTCCTCGCGAAGCATAGCCGAATTTTTTTGGCCAAAGGTCAAAAGGTCATGGCGTGAATGCGCAATAGCGCATTCGTGGATTTGGAAAAGGCTAACGATAAAGTGGTGAGGAATGAAATGTGGTCGGTGCTGTCAATGAATGGGGTGGACAGCAGCCTTATTCGAGCTCTGAAATCCCTTTATGAGGATTCTAGAGCGTGTGTGAGGATAAACAGGGCATACACTGACTGGTTTACCATCGAGAAAGGTGTAAGATAAGGATGTGTAGCATCGCCGTGGCTGTTTAACCTCTTCATGGACAGTTGTTTGCAAGATTTAAAACATTGTGACTGCGGGTTAAGGATGAATGGGTTACTCGTCATATTATGCTTCCTTTATGCTGATGATCAGGTAATACTTGCGTCTTTAGCGTAGGTGTTGCAGGAGATAGTAACAATCGTGCATGGTGCGTAAGAGAGGAAAGGAATGAAAGTGAAGGTTAGTAAAACGAAAGTTATGGTTTTTGAAAAGGAGGAATGCGGTACGGCTTGTAATGTTTTGATGGATGGACAGCGAGTGGAACAAGTGAATGAGTTTGTATACTTAGGTACGTTGTTTACAAGAGATGGTAAGAATGAAGAAGATATTGAAAGAAGAGTTAATGCAGGTAATAGAGTGAATGGAGTTCTGAAGGCATTTATGAACAGTCAAAACGTGTCCAAAAACGCACTTTTGGCTGTGCATAGAGGGTTGTTAGTGCCCACCCTTATGTATGGTAGTGAAAGTTGGGTATGGCAGAAGAGACTTGAAATTAGAATAAATGCTGTAGAAATTAGAGCACTAAGGAGTATATGTGTGGTGCATCTATGACCGACAGAGTAAAGAAATGTGTGATAAAAGAGTGGTGTGGGTTAAAAGTAGATATAGTGACAAGCATCGAGAAAGGGATGTTAAGATAGTTTGGGCACATGGAGAGGATGGATGACGAAAGACTGACAAAGAAGATATATAAGGCAAGTGTGAACGGGACAGGACGAAGGAGAAGACCTAGGCCAGACCTTCTCTGACCAGATTGGAGACATCCTAAAAAAAGGACAGGTCAGATGTACCCTAAACAGATGAGCATGCTTGAGAAACTTGATGGGAGTGAATGTAACAAGAGAGGTATGTCAGGATCGTTGCAAATGGCGTTCCGTAGTCTCTGCCTACCCCTCCGGGAAACAGGCATGAGTGTATTGTAACGTATGTCCAGTACTTACCGCGTTTGCGTCACAGTACCACCCATACGCTCGGCCAATCAGAGAAGGCCATCGTCCGCGCTCGCGAAGCTTGACCAAATATGGTCATGAACGGACTCCAACGCTGATGGAGGGCCCAGTATATAAAGGGGCCGACAGAGAGGGCGGCACCGCTACTCTACACTAACCTACTACCGCTACTCTATTCTATACCGCTATATCTATAATTATACATTCTACGTGTATCCTGATGCAGCTGGGTAAGTCACTACATTTACTGCGATAGCGTACTGCCCATCTCTCTACCTGCTAGCTGAGGCCGGCTGACGCCGCCTGCCTGACTCTATAAGACTCCGGCTACGCTCCTAGACCGCTACACTTTCCTGCATCGCCTTCGGCGTCACCTCTGCCGAAGAGTCTGGCCTGCCCTGCTCATCGTACTCGCACCGCCGGCGTCTGCCAGCTGAACCAACGGCCTGCGAGGATCTACCGCTACGCGCAGCCTTCGAGCAGCCTGCCTACACACTACCGGAGGGAACAGCGTGGGAGACTGCAGCCCTTAGTGTTCAGGCCAGTGTCGTGTTGTTGGTCGGTCATACTCGTGCAAGGGAAGTGAGACAATACTCGGCAATAAACGCATCTAGAACCTCTTTTCTGCGTTTTAATACTAGAACCCGTAACAGTGGCGCCTACGTGGGTTATTGTCTCGCTTTCCGTGCTCGAGTTCTCATCTAGCAGGTCTCCATTATTGTAAGCGAGGAGGTGCGGCTACAGCGAACCGGTACGTATTGCTATACTAATTGTCTACCTTTTAGTGTTACTACCTACTACGTAATAGTTCGCAAATTTGAATCTTACGGTTTTTCTTATTAGTCTTAACGGTCGATCTTTTACGCCTAATCGTAAAGTAGGCCATTTGTAAGGGCGAAACGCTTGCGCACTAAGTGTAGTGTGTAGTGTATACTTACGCGGTACTCTTTCATACACAATGGGCTCACACCCCATAAAATACTTTCTTTTAAATAAAAGCGAGTTAGCCTACGAGGTTGCGATTAGAGGTGAGGAGCCGGCTACCTCTGTACTAGGTCTGCGGAAGCAGCTCCCTAAATTACTGGAAGCCATTCCAAATGATGACATTTTGGAGTCGGGTCTAGCCATCGCGATGGACTTCGAGGGCGCTGTCGGGCGTCTACCGCACTGCACAACCACTTATTCCACAGACTCCGTAGGATGGAACGTCCTACGGCGTATTGCAAACGTATTACCGAATTGTGCAGCCGGTTCGACAAGCTCTCGGCGGAGCTGTCCGCCATTGAACAATCAGGTGTTCGCTCAGCTGATGCTGTGGCTGAGGCCCAACCTGCGCCGTCTACCTCGACGCAGGCAGGGTTAGCCCCAGTATTGCATTGCGAGCGTTTAAGAGTTAGCGAACTGTCTAAGCTAAAATACGACGGTACGGGATGCGTCCGAGCGTTCCTACAACGCGTAACCGAATTCCAAACCGCGCGTAATCTACCTTCCACTAAAATTTTATCGTATGCCTCCGAAATATTCACCGGTAACGCACTTCACTGGTACCGCGGCCTAAAAGAATATTTCACTACATGGGAAGAACTCACCACTAAATTAATAGACGATTTCACACCGTACGATTATGACTACCGGTTATTAAATGAAATCCGCCGACGTACTCAAGGTGCTACCGAAACTATAATAATTTGTCTCTCGATAATGAATCAGCTGTTCGCTAGGCTGTCACCGTCAAAGCGATTGTCCGAACGCGAAAAGTTAGACATTCTATTGCACAACATACGTCCATGCTACTCGCTAGTGCTAGCTCCGTCAATATCTTCAATAGACAGTATAGCAACACTGCAGACGTTATGTTTAAACTACGAACGGATGAAATATGTTTGAACTCTCAATTCCGCGAACCGTATTATAGTAACGACACTTTGGCACCAGACCTAGCTTACAGTCACAAACCTAATAACCGAGCGCGTAATAATTCCTTCAATAATTATCACGTTGCCACTATAGAGGGTACGCCCGGAAAACCCGAATACACTGAGAACAACGAACCTAGCAATCCTAAGTCTAAACCTAGCTCTGTCGCTCTAGTCACGTCCAAGTACTGCCCGCGCTGCCGTATCAATGATCACAGTTTGAATGAGTGCAAACGCGATCAGTTTGCAATTTGCTTCAAGTGCGGCCGTAGGGATGTGACATTCTCTAACTGTCCGAACTGTAAATCTACGAAACCAAAAAACTAGTTGGTCAGGGTCGGGGCGTGTCAAAGCCTAAATTAGGTTCTACAACCTATTCAACCAATTTTGACAAAGATGATTGGAGAAATTGGCTAAACACTCTAAAAGTGTATTTCTCTAGTTATTCCGTCGCCTCGATCCTGGATAATAAACCTAAAAATGACCTACGTTAGACCTTCGTATGTTAACGTAACGATTAACAGTTTACCTATTTGTGGATTGCTCGATTCCGGTTCAGCCAATACAATTTTAGGTAACAACTCCCATATGGAGGTAATGACTAAAACCGGGTTAGAAATACAGCAGTGTCACAACACTAATTCCATTCGGTCCGCGGGTGGAAATATATTGTTGCCGCGCGGTTTTATCAACTTACCCACTACTTTTAATAATCAAACCCACTTATTGAAAGCTTATATTATTCCAGAAGTTACAAGTAATTTAATTTTAGGCATCGATTTCTGGAAACTATTTAAATTACTGCCTAACCATATCGCATCCGTATGCATGTCCAAAACATTGCCGTGTAGTGTGTTAAGTGAAAATAAGCTAAGTAACACGAACGTATTGCAATCTTTAGTGAGTTGAGTGAGTCACAACAAAGAACGCCTAAGTTAATTATAAAGCAATACGAGTCGATTTCTACTGAAAAAACCGGGTTAGGACGAACTCACTTAATAGAACATGCAATAGACACTGGCGATTCTGCGCCGATACGCCAAAGATATTATAGGTTACCGCCGGCGAAATTAAAAATAATTATTGACGAATTAGACGAAATGCTTGCATTGGGAGTGGTAGAAAAATGCGAAAGTCCGTGGTCGTCACCTATTTTACTAACGCCTAAGAAGGACGGTAAACTAAGGTTTTGTTTAGATAGTCGGAAACTTAATTCTATTACAAAAAAAGACGCGTACAAACTACTTTACGTATCCGAAATTTTAGACAACCTTAGGAACGCTAGATATCTAAGTAGTATAGACTTATCTAAGTCCTTTTGGCAGACGCCTCTTCGCGAATGTGATCGTGATAAGACTGCGTTCTATGTGCCTACTAAAGGAACATTTAGATTTGTGACTATGCCGTTTGGTTTAACGAATGCGCCTGCGACACAACAGTGTTTGGTGGATCACTTGTTTACGAACAGTCCTGAGTTCAAAAACTCTGTATTCGTTTTTTTAGATGATATCGTGCTTATATCGCCATATTTTAATGCTCATGTGTCACTATTAAATAAAGTATACGAAAAATTAAAATCGGCCAACCTTACCATTAACTTAGAAAAATCTAAATTCTTCCGTGATGAATTGAAGTACTTGGGCTACGTAGTAAACTCTAAAGGATTACAAGTAGACCCATGTAAAGTGGAAGCCATTCTTCAATATGCTAAGCCTAAGAATAAAAAAGAAGTCAAAAGGTTCTTAGGCATTGCATCATGGTATCGGCGATTTATACCTAATTTTAGTACTATTGCCGGTCCTTTGAACAAACTTACCTCTACCGGTAAGAAAGCCGCACCTTTTCAGTGGTCGGTGGAAGCTGATGACTCGTTTTGTAAACTAAAACAATTGTTAAGCTCCGCACCAATATTATCGTGTCCCGATTACGAGAAACCTTTTCAAGTTCACACAAATGCGAGTGCGAGTGGCATCGGTGGGTTGATTACACAAGAAATAGATGGCGTGGAACTACCAATTGCTTAAATGAGTAGGTCACTAAATGCACAGGAACAAAACTACAGTATAACAGAACGGGAGACATTAGCAGTTCTAACAGCCCTCAAATATTGGCGCTGTTATTTAGATAACGGGTTAAAGTTCGTGGTGTATACTGACCATTCTGCACTGAAATGGTTCTTAAACTTGAGCAACCCGACTGGTAGATTAGCTCGGTGGTCGGTTCGTCTGTCAGCCTTTAAGTTCGAAATAAAGCATCGGCGCGGCGCAGATAATATTATAGCCGATGCGTTATCACGATCCCTACCTGTAAATATAATTAACGCGAATAATAATAACGTGAATGACCCTAATGTTGACACTGATCAATGGTATTCAGCCACCTACAATGGTTGTTTATCTTCGCCTAATGACTATCCAGACTATTCTATTAAAAATAATAAATTGTATCGTTTGATAAAATCTAGGTGTATGCTACGTAAGGAGTTCGAATGGAAAGAAGTACTACCTTCTTCTGATCGAAATAATGCCATATTAGAGAACCATGCCGAACCCACTTCGGGGCATTTCGGTATATTTAAAACTTACAAGCGCTTAGCACTGCGTTACTATTGGCCCAAAATGCGCCGTGACGTGGTAAAGTTCATAAATTCTTGTGACACTTGTATCGCGCACAAACATCAGAATCATGAACCATTGGGAACCATGGGACGACCCAAAGTGTGCTCACGACCCTTCCAAACCATTAGTGTAGATTTGGTGGGGCCATTACCCGTCACAAGAAAACAAAACGCCTACATCTTTGTTGTAACTTGTTGTTTTAGTAAATACTGTCTACTTTTTCCTATCAGGCGCGCAACTGCTGAAATAATAACTAATATTTTGGAAGAAAAATATTTTTAGTTCATGGTATACCATCTACAATTATATTGGACAATGGTAAACAGTTTGTAAGTGCTACTTTAAAAGCTATGTTGCGCAAGTACAAAATCCCTAATCTTCATTATACTCCTAAATATTCCCCACATGTGAATACGGTCGAACGCTATAATAAAACCATTGGTTCTACCTTAGCGGCGTTTGTAGGAAATGACCAGAGATTATGGGACACTCTCCTACCTAAGGTGCAGTTTGCATTAAATACTGCAGTTAATGAAGTCACGGGCTATACACCTACTTTTTTAGTCTATGGACGTGAATTAGTTCCATGCGGCTCACACTATGTCGACACGGACGCTGATGATATAGTATACATACCTAGGGACGATTAAGCAGAAAACATAGGTCACTTATCAGGCATATTTGACAAAGTTCAGGCACTCCTCATTCAAGCTCATGCTAGGAATTCCCAAACGTATAATTTACGCCGTAAACCAGCTGAGTTTAATGTGGGAGACACTGTGTGGAAAAGGACTTTTTATCAGAGCGACAAAGATAAGTCCTTCTGTAAGAAACTAGCCCCTAAATTCGTGAAGTGCACAGTGATTAATAAAAAGTCGCCTCTCGTTTACGAGTTGTCGGACGCGTCTGGAAATTCTATTGGGTTTTGGCACATAAAGGACTTAAAACTTATACACTATGACGCCTAACCAATTGTTACAAACCGTATAAGACTTTCCCTTCCTTCTTTCTATATGCCGTCTTAGCTTGGACAGTAGCGGACTCGTAGACCTAACGCAGCTAGTCGGATTTTTCCTGTTAGTCACGCAAAATCCTCTCCTAAGGCGGGCGGTATTGTAACGTATGTCCGGTACTTACCGCGTTTGCGTCACAGTACCGCCCATACGCTCGGCCAATCAGAGAAGGCCATCGTCCGCGCTCGCGAAGCTTGACCAAATATGGTCATGTACGGACTCCAACGCTGATGGAGGGCCCAGTATATAAAGGGGCCGACAGAGAGGGCGGCACCGCTACTCTACACTAACCTACTACCGCTACTCTATTCTATACCGCTATATCTATAATTATACATTCTACGTGTATCCTGATCCCAGCAGCTGGGTAAGTCACTACATTTACTGCGATAGCGTACTGCCCATCTCTCTACCTGCTAGCTGAGGCCGGCTGACGCCGCCTGCCTGACTCTATTGTTTGTGGCTTTCCTAATGCTGTTTCCCTTCAGGTTCCAGGTTCACCTTAAGACTCCGGCTACGCTCCTAGACCGCTACACTTTCCTGCATCGCCTTCGGCGTCACCTCTGCCGAAGAGTCTGGCCTGCCCTGCTCATCGTACTCGCACCGCCGGCGTCTGCCAGCTGAACCAACGGCCTGCGAGGATCTACCGCTACGCGCAGCCTTCGAGCAGCCTGCCTACACACTACCGGAGGGAACAGCGTGGGAGACTGCAGCCTTTAGTGTTCAGGCCAGTGTCGTGTTGTTGGTCGGTCATACTCGTGCAAGGGAAGTGAGACAATACTCGGCAATAAACGCATCTAGAACCTCTTTTCTGCGTTTTAATACCAGAACCCGTTACAGTATGTATGTATGTATGTATGTATGTATGTCGACAAAAACGATTAAATTAAAAAAATTGGTTGCCTGTAAAGTCGGTATACGGGCGAAAGTTTTACGTGACAACGACTTATATAATAAATAATAATTTTAATGTGAATATTCATTCGTATAGTAGGAAGAAGGATGAAAGACGCGTGCCTTTCACTTTTTATGTCTGTCTCTCTCGCTCTTAGGCGGGACACGTGCCTCTCACTCGCTCTCATTGTGAGCGCATAACGTGAGCGGAGCGTAACGCAGTTTCTTGAAGTGTCACCCGGCAAACCAATTTATAAGACGTTGTCACGTCAAAAAATCTGCAGGCATAGCTGCGGGCATCCTGTAGTATGAAAATAAATGTACGCCGTAGCTGAAGCAGAATTATTAACATGTTTATATTGACTCAACTCTATGAACATGAGAATTTCTAAATTACAGATATTAGAAGCCAGTTCCTAGAAACTTTCGTCGAATTTAATAAATTTATTGAGAAAATCCGCCCCGGTTTTCCTATTAATTAATTTGCTGTAATAAATTGAAACATTCGTTGTTTTATGGACGATTTTGTTTACAGACCTTGTATAACCAAATATTAAAAGCAATGTAATGTTGCTAAACTTCGTACTATTAATGTTGGACAAGGTAATTAAGTTGTAATATAATATTCAACAAATTAAATAGGCTTCCTCAATACGATGATTTTATTGATAAAACATTTTCCGTCCGGTGTTCGAGGAATGATTTTGTGTAAAAGCAATTCTACTTTAGCCAACTTGTGATTAACTAATTATATATTATTATAACTTCAAAGATCTCGGTGAATCCGCTTAAGTTCAATCTAAGTCTCATCAATTGGAGAAAATGTTTGATTGATGTTACTGTAATGAAGCTCGAAGTTTAGATGTTCCATTATTTATAAGGATACAATGAACAGAACTAATTACTATTAAATGTTCAGTATTTGACTTCAAAATAAAGTACAGTAATCTCATAATCTTTATTTACGTGTGAGTGCATATATCATACTACTAAAGGGACATAAAATATTTTTTGCGCTTGTTAAAAGTGCTTGATGGAAAGTTTCGCGATGAAAACATATATTATAATTATGTATAACTTTCACAATGTTGAAGCCTAAATTAGGTCTACAAAATAAGAATATTGCATAACTAACGAATTTAAGCAGCCAATCACATTACCAATAAAAAATACCTGTAAATATTTTAAATTTTATTATAATATTTTATAGTTTTAGTTAGTAATTTGTAAATGGAAATAGCATTATATTATGTGGCGGTCGTTCCGGATCGATTCCCGCCAGACCTTCAGAATTCGCCGATAGTAGCGTGGGTCACTGTTACATCAGCCGACAGATTTACTCAACGATCATTCATCTGTTAGTACAGGTGTTTGTGTGTGAATATGCAATTTTCTAAGGAGAAACGAATATACTGTTGGTTTCATACGCAGGGTTCGAATTATTAATCCGATAGCGCGCAACACTGGCATTGAGAAGTTAAATGCGAATTTGTTGGTGATGAGAACCAGCGACATACATATGAAAGTTTAATAATTAAATAAGTATTCTCGAAAGTCATGTGAAGTCTGCCAATCCACACTTGGACAGCTTGGTAGACTATGGCCTGACTCTTAACAACGTTAGAAAAGTCTCGTGGCCAGCAGTGGGACAGTTTATATACATTCCTGATGATGATAATGTAGCTGTTATCCAGCTATTGATGTTTCTTTCGCAATGGTTTCCTTATACTATATGTATATGGCCTTGCTGCGTGTAATCTTACAATAAAAGTTCAATGAGCTGCGAAATACAAGGAGTTTTTCTCAATATTTGCTGTTACTGTTGTAGTAATGGCTAGGAAAATGATTTTCCTCGAGGTATTGTTAGCAAAAAACGAGTCATATTGTTCTTTGAAAGAAATGAATCAAGTTACAAAAGATCAAGAAGGCTGTTTCTCGTGGTTTAACAAACATCAACACTGTATTTTGAATAAACTGCGATTAGCTTGCTACCCCTCCGTGACTGCCTCCGTAGTCCAGTGGATAGCGTATGCGTCTGCTGATCGGAGGTCCTGGGTTTAATTCCCGGGTCGGGCAAAAAAGCTATTGGGTTTTTCCGAATACTCAGTAGCAGCCCGCAGTCTGTTGATGTGCCCGGTAACGACAATAGGCTTGCCCCCTATTACGTGGGACCTATAAATTCCTGGTGAAATATGGGTGTAATAAATAATAATAATGTAATAAAGAGTACTTTAATAGTAACGGAGAGATATGATTGGCGTAGTTCTGCCGAAGATATGTGGGTCACTATTACTATGATGAAGACTAAAACTCAAATACAACAAAATATACACATTTGCACTACATATCTTTGTAAAGAAAATATGGGCAATTCATACACAACACAACTTGCTAATTTTACTCAAAATCTTAATAACATTATATCTTCAAACCAGCAGGATACTTTCATATTGGCGGGAGATTTCAACTTTGGCAGTGACGTTGAATGGCATAGGGACCCCAATACGAATGAATTATTGCCCTCCTACAATTGTCATTATCTCCATAATTTTTTAGACACTATAACCATGTACAGCTTGTCTCAAATAAATGGTGAACGAAATATTAACCTAGGATTGCTTTATTTGGTTTTCACTAATGGAACCGCTACTGTAATTCAATGTACTGACCCCTTAGCAGTACCCGTCGACGTACATCACATGCCGCTCGTGATTGAAACTGAGATAATGGGCTATAATTGTGGGTTAATCGGAAAGTATATCAAAAAGTATAATTATTACGGAGGTGACTATACCGCTATTAATGCTGAATTAGGTGGAATTGACTGGCAAAGTACTATTCACTTGCAAACATTGGATGAATCCGTTGCTTGTTTTTACGAATTGTTATATAGCCTTAGGGATAAATATATACCCATCAAGACTAGTAAAAATGTAGCGCTCATAGCGAGACTTGGCTTGCCGTTCGTAACAGATCGGCAAAGTTAAGCAACGCTTGCACAGGTTACCAGTTGGATGGGTGACCAAGTGTGGCATTTTCATCTGAGCGCTACCGTGCTTCGGAGGGCACGTAAAGCTGTCGGTCCCGGCTCTTGTCTATGGATAAGGGTCGTTAGGCCATGTCGGAGGCCTTTGGGCGGTCTGAAAACTCCGACACCAGAGTTGGCCACACACTCACACGAAAAACAAACAAACAAACTAGTAAAAAATTACACCATCCTCCATGGTACTGTCATGCATTAATAAAAATACTAAAAGAAAAGTACAAGTACCATAAAAAATACATAAGGTACAAAAATTTGTCAGATTATTGTTCCTTCACGATTTTAAGAAATAGAGCTATAGCTGTCGAGAAAGAATGTTTCACCAAATACATTGAAGGTGTAGAAGCATCTATATCTCTAAATCCAAAGCATTTTTGGCGTTATGTAAAAACTAAACGTAATAGTTGTGTCTTCCCTAATGTAATGAATTATAACGGTACTGTGGGTTCCACGGGTGAACGAATTTGCGATTTATTTTCGTCATATTTTAGTGCTACCTACCAGAAGCCTGACGTACATACTCATGCTCTGGCTGTACCCGACTTGCATACTGTTTACAATATTAATACCGCTAATATGACGGGTATATCATCCATCGAAGTATGTCCACACAGTGAATTAAAATTACTGAAAGCATTAGACATAAGCAAGACGGGCGGGCCAGACCATATACCACCGTTATTCATAGTACGTTGTGCGGTGGCTTTAGTTACTCCTATTTGCCTACTTTTTAAGAGGTCATTGTCCGAAGGAATAGTACCTGAAATTTGGAAAAGTGCATTTACCACGCCCGTATTTAAAAAAGGAGACCGCTCAATTATTGAAAATTACCGACCTATTTCAAAATTATGCTTATTTGCTAAAGTCTTAGAAAAAATTCTATATTCGCAATTATACTCGGCATTAAGAGGCTATTTAAGTGATGAGCAACATGGCTTCATTAGTAAGCGATCCACTACGTCTAATCTTTTATTATGTAGCGAGGTTATTAGTCAGGGCATGGAGCAGAGCTCCCAAGTGGAAGTCATCTATACCGATTTTAATAAATGTTTTGACAGAATAGACCATCAAAGGCTCTTGTATAAGCTGAAAACAGCCGCGGGCATCCATGGTGATCTCCTTCGTTGGTTTGCATCATACATAGACCGCCGTACGCAAGCAGTAGCGTTGCATGGTTACATGTCGGCATGGATTACTGTTCCTTCTGGGGTTCCCCAAGGATCCATTTTGGGTCCATTATTGTTTGTATTGTTTATAGATGACGTTACTAAATGCTTCAAAAGTTCAAAAATATTATTATATGCAGATGATCTAAAGATCCTGAAGCCAGTCAATAGCTTCTCTGACGCACAGCTACTCCAGACGGATTTAGATAGGTTTGTTATGTACTATTAGTCAAATAAACTAAGTTTAAATATGTCTAAATGCTTTCATGTGCGTTACTCTCGTAAGAAAAATATATTAAACACAGTATATACACTCAACAGCTGTGCAATAAAAATGGTAGACCATATTTTTTCTTTTCTTTCTTTTTCTTTTAAAAAAGACAACTCCCGCATTAGGATTAAATCCTGTGTCGCGGGGAACTTTACAAACATACAACTAACGGACACAATGAACACCCATTACTTAGGAGTTGTTTTTGACAACAAATTATTGTTTGACAAGCATATAGACTACATAGTAAGCAAAGCATCGAAATCTTTAGGGTTTATAATGAGAATGTCCGCTGATTTTTGCTCTTTGAAACCAGTTAAAATATTATATTGTTCCCTCGTGCGCAGTCACCTGGAGTATGCATCTCCTGTGTGGAATCCACAATATGCGGTTTATGAATCCCGTATCGAAGCAATTAAAAAAATTTTTTTGCGTTATTTAGATTATAAGGCAAAGCAATGGTCAATCGATTATGATCATCGATGTCGTAGATACCACTTCTTGCCGTTAGCAAAAAGACGAGATATTAATGATTTATGCTTTCTAATTAATATTGCTAATGGTTATATTGACTCGCCTCATTTAGTTTCCAAAGTATCATTGGAAATTAACAGCGCAGGCCGCAGATTGCGACCATTATTACACATACCATTCGCAACCACGAATTATCGACGGAACTCTTTTCTGCTGCGTAGCGCGATGTCTTTTAACAAAGTGCCAGCAGATCTAGACTTAGATTTGTTTTACACTAAACCTAAGTCAGCAAGACACATCCTAACTAATAATTATTTTACGCGGAAGCCTTAATGTGGCGACGGTCTTTGCGGAGTGTGCGCCGCGGGCGACGCGCTCCGAGTGCCTCGTGGGGTTTGTGCCTTTTGTTCGCGGCAAGGCAGGTACGTATCGTATGCCTCGCGGAGAGTATGGGGGTGCGCGTGTTGCGGGCCGGTCGTTGTGTGCCGTTCGCGGCGCGTGCCTCGCGAGGACTGTCACCACGCCGTGTAGTGTATTCCAACCGTCTAGTAGACTATATGTGTGCATATCATTGATTCAAGTGCACTAGTTAGTGCATTTGGTTCAATCGTGCATATAGATTTCGTGTACATATAGATCTGATCCCAAGACATTGTCGCAGGGCTGGGCGGTTGAAATGCATACACACGTACATACACAATATGTAGAAATGCGTATACACACATGGGAGTACGCACTTCACGCAACATTGAATTTGCTTTGTTTGTTGCCTTATGCAACGTCTGGCATAATACAGTGTAATATCTAGAAAAGATAAAGAAAAAATAAGGATAGGTACTTAATTAATTATACTTATATCATAAATTTATTAGCTTAAATAGTTAATTAGCAAGATGTAAGCTATATATGTACCAGCATAAAATATTTTTCTTTATATTGCAATAACTAGCTCAGAATAACTTGTTAGTTGCCTTATGGAATGATTGTCATAATACAGTAGGTATATTTAGAATATAATTAGTAGATATATCTAGAAGATAATAATTATTAATGTGTATTGGAAGGAAAATAGAAGTTAATTATCAAAATATTAGAGATGTAAGCTATGTACTAGTTTTAACTATATTTCTTTATTTACAATATAAGGTAAAATTTATAATAACTTCACTCACATTAACAATAACTGTTTGAAGGTAGGTAATGATCATCTCTGTTAACCTTTACTCTTGCACTTTGTTTGAATATTATTATAGTATTAAGATGTTGTTGATCTAAATGAACACATAATATATGTAGCTTGTAATATGCGGAAGCTTGTAATTGGCGATAGATATAGTTGTTTACGTTATTAACACTGTAATTAGTCCGTAAGCTTTCCTTAAAAATAAATAAATAAATAATATTTACACCTCTGCCTACCCCTTCGGGGATACAGACGTGCGACTATAAAAAAAAAAAGATTTTGCTACACATAATTCAAATTCAAATATTTTATTTCAGACTTTTACATCCATATATTGTTAGTAGTATTACAACTTAGCCTAATAACTTATCTATTAAATTAAATTTACAATAACAAATAACAAGTAACAAGTGTGCCATTGACTGTTCGTTGAATGACACACCGGTTTATTTGGATAAGTGTGTCTGAACACATATCCACCTTCGTAAGAGTGGAGACTCCCACCGGTCTAACATATTCAGGATGCCACAGGAGGAGGAGCGCAAGCGCGCCATCATGGAGGCACATCGCTTGCGTATAATTGCGGCGAACCCGTCGACGCCCGCTTCCGCGAACATCCCTGACGCGCTACATCGCCATGGCAACCCCAAGAGCACCCTGAATGAGTTATTGTACTGTACGCGCAGGTCGCTGTATGCCTGCTGGGTATACTTGGTCCACAGGCTGCACGTGTAAAACGACTGGCAGAAGGCCTTGAAAAGCGTTATCTTTACCGAATCAATAAATAATGTCATTATAGTCTAATTTGTCACATAGATCGACGTTGACACATAATTTGACACATAATTTGACACTTAACATTTTAATCTAGTCGCGTTAACATTCAAATGTCAGTTATTTTACTAGAATACATTTTTTCATATATTAATGCCACCAAGACTAGATCGAAACTACATTTTGAACAAGTATAACTATGAGAATTGGCCTCCAGTGACAAAAACATGAAATGAAGTGAAGAAACTTAAACAAGACCTTCTGGTTATGGCTCGTGTATCGTTTTGTACTTATTAATAATTATGTTCAACTTTGAAAGGGTTAATTTTCAATAACCAAAATTGAACAAAATATTACGATAAGCAAATAATATGCATGGGTGGTGAAAATATTCCAATACATTTCATTCGATTGATGGTTCAAAACACAAAACCGTAATTATTATTTCGAATTCTGTGCTAAAACATTGTCGAATAACGATATTTTCAGTACAATAAATACAAGGCAATCGGCAGCATGGTCGGTTATGGTCTTACCCGTATCATAGTGAGACGAGGCCCGTGCACAGCAGTGGGACAGTTTATATACAAGGCCGATAATGTATGGCAATCAGACAACTAAAAAGCATACTCAAATATTCTTCAAAAGTAAACTCGTACATTAGGATCGTACAAGCGTTATTTACAGTTAACATGATTAAATGTAATATCTTTAAAACCAATGTACCGCCATAGAATCCATCGTAAACCGAAGTTTGATTTCAAGATTTTTATTGTAAGATTCTCCACAATACTGTTTACTCATTGCCTGCTTTTTCAAAAGCCACCATCCCTCTATACGTTTTTCTATCCATCAGTCTATCAACAAACTGTATATCTTAATCCCCGACTGTAAACTATATCTCTATTACGGTTTTTCTAAATTTCCAGAGCGTTTCTAGTTCAACAACCACTATAACGACGAATAATAAAACCAAAAGTACGAGTACGATCCGTACTTGACCGATTTCTGTCAGAAACAGGCGAACTAGTGACCTTCCTGGTGATGAGCGTTTTTGCTGCGCGCAAACAGCTTTTAGCAAACAGAAGAATCTCGACAAAACGAATCAATGCCGTTTTCCTCCATTATGAAGAAATAAGAAGCGAGAGCTTATGGTTATACCTTGCAATCTGAAGGCCAATTAAATTCTCGTTATTATATTAGTTCAAAATATAGTTTTGAGCTAGTGTTAGTGTCATACTTATGTCCTATATGGTATTCTCATAAACTAGTAGGTACTTGAATGATATCGCGACTAAATCGAATCGATGAATTTGAATGCACATACACATTTGGAGACATCATATCATATCGAACTATATAATTATGTCAAATAAGATGATAATGACATCATTAAGTTAACAGAATACCAATTGAGTGTCAATTCACAGTCTAATCGCATTTCGTTCAAAATACAGTGTCAATATCAGATAAAAACGAGATTTGGCCTTTAGATATGATTCCAGGAAAAAAAGAAGTTTTTTAGAGTGAATGTATCAAAGCTTGGTGAACGTTTCAGATCCATGCGAATATGACAGCTAAGCTTCCTGCTACAAACTAAAACAATTAAACAGAACATCGGGTAGATGACCCGTCGAAACGCGTTACGTCACGGCCCTCTGTCACAGACAGACCTTTGTATCCCACGTAAAGGGTACAACCGTAAAAAATACACGTTTCATGGAGACGTGAATGAACTCAGATAATACAGAAATGCTCATTAATTTGACGAATGTTATGAACTGAAATATCAAGTATTTTTTTATGAACGATGCTCAATGACTCAGTACATTTTGTGGAATATTTTGATAACTAAAACGTTATATAAATCAAAGTTGTACGCATGTCTGTCTGATTAGGACTATACTCAGACTAAATTCACTCTAATTCACATTAAAATTGTGCTTCAAATGCATCCCTGATATTGGGACAGTTTTGCTGTGTTTGAGATCATATTTGGTTCAACTGTACTCAGGGATTTACGAATTGGACACAAAACCCCATTTTGGGTAAACCAAAGCCGCAATAACGATGGATTGATCACCTAATTTATTTAAAAATAAATTGTATGGGGTACCTAGGTATATATTGCGTCTTAACAAGCATAACTTAGTTATTATTTGGAAATTCCGACGAAATACATATAACGAATAGTAACAGTCAAACGATTAAAAATCTTCGGGTGTTCAGGCTATTTATCTCAACATTCGCGGATCCACGTGCCTTCAGCGCATTGACTAGGAAGCTGATTATTATAATTTTACTATACGAGTAGCTCATACACCAACACTACTTACTTTACCGACAGAGTGATATATGATCATTGAAACTCGTTCGAAATATCGTTTTATCACAAATGTGTAGAATAGCATGACTGTATGATGATTTTTAATTATATTCTGAATCATACATGATTCAGAATAATTAAAAATCTCTCCTACATAAAATTTTCTTCTTATAAAAATATCATTTTTAGGGTTCCGTATCTCGAAAGAAAAAACGGAACCCTTATAGTATCACTTTGTTGTCCGTCCGTCCGTCTGTCAAGGCCCTTTTTCTCAAGAACGCGTACAGTTATCAAACTGAAACTTATAGCAAATACTCAAATCTACTGTCCCTTGAAGCTGTGAAATATCAAATTTCTAAGCCAACGCAATCAAAAGTTATAGCCGTTTATGACGTAATTTCCGCAAATTTTCGAAACTCGCAAGGGAATCAAACCCTACAGGGTACTTCCCATCCACTCAGAATCTTGAAATTTGGTAAGAAGCAACGTATTATAGCACAAATAAAGGAAAAATTGCAAAATCAGTATTTTTTTAGTTACATCACATATTAAAAATATTTTAATCATTTGAAGTTTTTATCCTTTTCCTCATGAACGCGTTGAGGTAATTAATTGAAATTCTCAACTAATACTCAGGTCTATAATACCTTTAAGCTGTAACAAAATCGAACTTCTTCGTCATTGAAATCAAAAGAAACAGCAATTTAAGCATATTTTCAAACTCGTAACTACGCGCAAGGGAAGCAAAACCTACAGGGTACTTCCCGTGAACTCATCATCTTGAAATTTGTTACGAAGCAACGTCTAATGGCACAGATAAAGGAAAAATTGCGAAACTCATAAATTTTAGTTACATCATATAATAAAAACAGTTAAAAAAATGTTAAAGACTACCCTTTTCCTCATGTATGCGCAGAGTTATTATATTGAAATTTATATCAAATATTCAAGTCTATAATATCTTTAAACTGTAATAAAACCAAACTTCTAAGCAACGCAATCAAAAGATACAGTTACTTATGCCGCAAATTTTCGAAACTCGCAAGGGAATCAAAACCTACAGGGTACTTTGCGTGAACTTAGAATAATTATTGAACTTTGGTAAGAGGCAACGTCTTATAGTACAGATAAAGAAAAATTTCGAAAACAGTACATTTTTTGTTACATCATATAGTAAAAATATTTTGATAATTTTAAAGTTACAACTTCTTTTCTCAAGAATGCGTAGAGGTATTAAATTGAAATTCATATCTAATACTCAAGTTTATAATATCTTTAAGCTGTAACAAAATCGAAATTCTTCGACAACACAATCAGAAGAAAAAGCAATTTAAGCATATTTTTAAACTCGCAACTACTAGCAAGGGAATCAAAACTTACAAGGTACTTCCCGTGAACTTAGAATCTTGAAATTTGGTACGAGGCAACATATTTAGCGCTAAAACTGCGAATACCGCAAATTTAATTACATCATATCAATAAAATATTTATAATCATTAATTTATAGTTACTACCCCTTTCGGCATGAAGCCGTACAGGTATTAAATTGAAATTCATATCTATTTATTTATTTATAATAGGTACATAAACAGATTATCATAGTAATCTTAACATAGTAAGTAGTTAAGTGAACATAATATATAATCTGGGCAGTAATCCTAAGGTTAGTGTACACAGCATGCATAAATCAAAGCAGATTACTCGTGCAAAACAAGACACGAAAATGTTACAAAACAAATTTAGATTCGTTAACGACACACTTGGTTATCGTAAGAAGGTTTATTATCTAATAACTGTGATTGTAATTTCACACTATAAATAGACTATACACCAAAGATAGACTACACTTGGAACTTTTCAGTACTAAAGACACCTGATACTAACTTTTTGTATTTATTAAATTTTGCATTTAATATATCCACCTCTTTATTAACACGTGCAATTTCATAATACATGTTCTACACATTCTAACAATTGGATTATAAAATGACGTGTTATTTTTATAAGCATGAATTGCAAATATGTTAGGATTTCGGCATCTGTGTGAAGTTTTAATGCTGAGAGAAGAGAGTAAAGCCGGTGTATTGATATCTCAGTGAACCAATTTATGCAAATATAGCAAATCATATCTCTGACGCCGGACTTGCAAGGAGACAACGTTAAATTTACTTAACCTTTCAGCATAATTTAAGCGACCATAATTGAATTTTCGAGAAAGGAATTTTAAGCACCTTCTCTGTAGTTCTATGTTACGAGTATATATAATATATGTGTTTTAAAGTAAGGAGACCAAACTGGGCAACAGTATTCTAGGCCTGAGTATATCAAATACTCAGGTCAAAACAAGGGTCTTCCTTGTTTCCAGTCGATCTAGACTCTTGAAATTTGGCATAAAGCAACGTTTTATAGCACATATAAAGGAAAAATGTCGAAAACCTTATATTTTTTGTTAGGAGTACATCACATATATTTTTAAATATTAATATATACCTACAGGTCTGTACGGAACCCTCGTTCCGTCCGAGTCCGACTCGCACTTGGCCGGTTTTATTATCGAAATATCCACATCTTAGGCTTTGACAAGATTTCCATAATGTAATATTATTATTTAAAATGTACATCTGCTTGCCATGGTCCCAATTTATGATAAAAATGTACAAGTCAATTTTCTTTTCCTCTTCGATCGAACAAAGTCCGTTCTAATTAAATTCCGGAGGCAATGCAAGTGGACCACTTATTCCTAAATTAACTTCCTTAGAAAAATATACATATTTATATTAGCAATATTAGCATAATTTAGTTATGAATATGTCATTTAAGGCTTTGATTATATTTATAGAGCGTATTTTTGTTTATCCCGACTAAATTTTGGCCAAGATTTCTTCAGACACCTCAAACTTTAAAAACTAATTTTGAACTTTAGCTAGACCTGGCACAAATTTTATTTTGTAAGCTTAGTTTAATTTTATTAGCTTTTGTCTGTTCACGCTTTGCATAATTATGTGTTATTTGTTTAGTTTATTAGTTATTTTGAGACCTTGTACAGTTATTACTATATGACTGTTCATTTTATTTAATTTATTATTGTTTTACCTACAGTTCATGAAAATTATCGAATTTTGTATGATAATTTGACGTAAACTTAAAAGACTAGAGGCTCTATAAAGTTGCGATGTTAGAAATCTTATTGACTTTATAAGTATAATTTTAAATATGGATCTCTGTGTACTCTTTCACAACAAGTTGTATCCTTACAGTTTCTACAATTCTTAATCAAAGCTTGTGATAACTTATTACATGAACGATAAACTAGCTCTAGAGGAAATAATGTTTAAAAGATTAATCATCATCATCAGCCCTGTATATAAACTGTCCCACTGCTGGGCACGGGCCTCTTCTCACTCATCATCAGCCTTCAACAGTCCACTGCTGGACTAGGCCTCTTCTTTGAAAGGAGGAATTGACCTACTATACCACGCTGGCCAAACGGGTTGGTATAGGGTTTGTATCAAGTTTTCCTTCGCTTACAGTGCTGTTCTCTGCATAATATGCTCCCTCTGTCGGCTCTTACTACATGATATGGGGTGGTAACATTCCGTATTCTTAATACGTCACCACACGGACAACTCACTATGAGAAGGGTAAGGCAAAGGTAAGGTAAATCCACCACGCTGGCCTAGTGCGGGTTGGCAAAAAGTTATAGCGAATGGAATTTATTTACGTGCACTTTTGTTTAAAAACTTGTATTTTTGAAGATCTTATTTTAAGAATTGAATTCATGTTATGTTTTATGTCAATAATGTCATTGTGTTTTACATTTATCTTTCGTAGGTTCAATTCCTATCCAGAACATATCTTTGTGTGTTGAGCACGATCACTTGTCGAGTCTTGGTATAATTTATCTATAATCAGTTATCTAGTTGGTATTGAACAGGTTCTGCCGACAGAAGCACTTTTTTTTGCCGCATCGGAATGTAATTTCCGATGCGGAATGACGCGTCGCGAGATAAGTAAACAATAACACCTCTGACAAGGCGTAAGGACACACTTCTTAGTAATAAACAATTACTTGAATTACAACCACGTAATACAATACTTTCTCCAAGAATTTATTTCGGTGAAAATTGAGCAGTTAAGCTTTGTTATTTTCTCGTAATATTTTTCTCGGAAAGTGAACCATCTGAGTATTAATAGAGAAGTAATCGAGCCGATGAATGATGAATATTCTTTATATTAATATTGTTTTAAGCAAATCCCTTATATCTTTTATACAGACACAATTTGTAAGATGCTTTTATAATTTTCTTTGCTTATGCTGTTATCCTTGCAAACCGTAATGTTGTGCATACAAAATAATTTAGCGGGCCTAAGTCGCGTAAAATTAACTTATTTAAGGCATAAATACCGATTTGTTTCCGACGTTTCGATCGTCTTGCACCAATTGTTGTCATAAATAAAAACCAAGTGCGAGTAGGTGCCGGAACCCGCACTTCCACAAGACGGCGCTAAACTCTCACCTTATAATTGTAGTTCAATTATAATATACAATATCTGGTAATATCAGTTCTGCTTGTAAACTGTTAAGTACTGGTAGGGGTAACATCTTCTTACCATGAAATTGGTTAGATTTTAATCCATTACGCTAACCCAAACTATACACATCGTTCAAAAACATTACGGAGACTATAATACTTGCTGGTGTCATCGCGATAATTTAAACTTTAAATCACCGTAAGCATGTAATAATACATACATACATACATAGACTCATGCCTGTTTCCCCGAAGGGGTAGGCAGAGGCATATTAAACGCCTACTTTTCGCCAGTGTTTTGATCACATGTAATAATGCTTGTGCAAACCCTAATTTTCCCAGTCATCGACTATGGTGATGTATGTTATCTCGACTTGAATGCAGATCTGCTCAATAAACTGGACCGACTTCTCAACAATTGCATTCGATTCATTTTCAATCTCCGTAAATATGACCACATATCCGTTCATCGTTCACAATTGCGATGGTTGCCTATCCGTCAACGAAGTAATCTGCGGACGCTGACTACTCTCTATTCTCTTTTAAATTCTTCAAACGCTCCCACTTATCTTACACCTCAATTCCAATATCTATGCAGCAGTCATAATAGGGACCTTCGCTCTACCAATAATCTCCTTCTACTTTGTCCATCCCATAGCTCTACTCTTGTTCATTCCTCCTTCAATATACAGTCAATCCTTCTCTGGAATGCACTCCCTCTTGAAATCAGGATGTCTTCTTCTCGTGAACTTTTCAAGGCCAGAGTCCGTCGGCAGTATATTGAACAGTTGGCAGAATGTTCATAGTGTATTTGTATAATCGTAATTACTAGGTATATACATTTATGAATATCTATACGTATATATATTTTTATTGTTATTATTAGAATATTATATTCACATACTTATATTTTTATATATAAGTATTAATATGTATTATATTATATAGGTATATATTAATATATATATATTGTGATATTTAGGTATATATTATATTTTCAGTTATTATTCACTTCATGTTTAGTAATAGCTATATGTGGTTTTGCTCTCGGATTACGGCTCTCTTACGCACCTATCTTGAATTGTCTCTGCACCACCCAAAGGTTGACTGGCAGAGAATGCCACAGGCATTAAGTCCGCCTTTGTGCATTATTTTGTAATATTGTGCAAGAAGTTTTAAAATAAAAAAATAAAATAAAAAATAATGAACAATTTAATATGCATACTATATGACTTCCAAAAACCGGGTGACACTTGTTTAAACTCTAAACCCCAGCATTAGTCTGTCAGTCTGTCTAATAGGCCATTGTTGCCTATATTTACATGAGACTTATTAAATAGAACCCGCAATTGAAGTTTCATGTATTCCAACACGAATAGAGGAAAACCAAATAACCTCTGAATGGTTCATTTAGTTTTCAATTCAACAATAGATAAACAAAAAAACGAGTTTGCTCAAGTGATTGTAAAGCAATTAGCTCGCTACATTACAGATGGAAATGTGTTGAGTCAATGAAGCGAGATGGTTCCTTGATCTTTGCCTAGACATAAACACCCACATTCAAAATAACAATTAGTATATCATACAAAGTGTTGTCGGATCGAACCTGCGAATCTTTTCGCAGCGTTAAGAGGCGATTAGATCACTTAAACCCCTACACCATACCATAAATTTATCACTATGAAAAATAAAATCTTAGTAGAGCGTTATTTTACAAAATTTTATAAAAACTAAAAGCTTTTTCATAATAATAAAATTTCCATCTATAGGTATTGTATATCAAAGAACCAACAATTAACCACCAATAAGCGTACTTAGTTAGCAAACTATCAATCTCTAGAACTCTTTACTGGTAACTGCTTCGACTTCTGTTGTTACATATCACGAGAACATTATGGAGAACATATTTCCTCTCTGATAAGTAGGTAAGTCGCGACGTAGGTTTGAGCTTGAGACTCTCCGTAGCAGTCCGTTAGTCTCCCCACGGCCTGAAAATGTTGATTAATAAATATCTACTAAACGCTGCATACCGCAAATTGAATAGTTTTCGCTCAAATACCCGGCACCTACTGCGGTGCGTGTCCAACGGAGCGGAACACAACAGTGGTGCGAGAAAACCGAGTAATAGCTGAGAAACGAAGTAAACGATTTATTTATTTATTTATTTGGGACAAACAAACAGTAACACATTTTATCTGCGCACATAATGTAAACAAAGATATTATTATAAATGTGAAACCCACACCGTTAGCCACAGCATATACAATTCATATGACTATATTATACTAGACTATACTATACTATACTATACTATACTATACTATACTATACTATACTATACTATACTATACTATACTATACTATACTATACTATACTATACTATACTATACTATACTATACTATACTATACTATACTATACTATACTATACTATACTATACTATACTATACTATACTATACTATACTATACTATACTATACCATACCATACTAATAACAATCTATGCGAGTTAGACTACAAAACTGTTCAAATAACTATACATCGGAATCCTTAAGTTTATTTAACAAAACAGAACAAAAACTATTTGCTGACACTGAGAATAAATCTAATTCTGTAGTTTGTGAACAAAAGTCATTTAGTCTGAACAAAACGAAACCGAGTGAGAGAAGCGGTGCGGGGTATTGATGTGCAAATAAATAATAATTGTGGTATTACTACAGGTTTCAATATTTGATCTACCCATGCATTTAGCTAATAGAGATACATTTCTATTATTAATATTTTATTTGGTGCTTATGTCAAATATGTATCTTTAGTGGCCAAATCTACGGATAGATTGAAAATTGAAACCGACCGTCACACGACAGTTATCGCATAATTCTAACAATACGCTATTGCCTTACTTTGCTTGTGGATGAAAACACTCACTCATAGGAAACCAAACTATTCGCTACATACTATAATTAAATTGGTTAAGGAATTATTTGTATATTCATTGTAATACATTAGAATTCGAAGTCGCTGATAAAAAAAAATGCTTGTCTCCTACACATCCTCTCGAAATCTTTGAATTTTTATACTAGTCCATTAATCCCTAATGACTAAAGCGGAATAAATTCTATGTGAGGTATTTTCTTTCCGTTTTCATACCAGTTCTCTCCGCTTTCATGGATAAATAGCTTAATACCCGACCATTCACGATAATATCCCAACTGAATTTTTGGTGGCATTCCATTCCATTCACCGTCCGCTCTATTTACTAAACCCAATCAATAAATAGGTATCTTAAAAACAGGTACTTTTTTATTCTTCTTTTACTTTAAGGTTTACTTTCCTCCTTTGCTGATACAGCTAGATTTGAACTGCGTTTTAGGACTATATTTATTATTAAGCTAGCCTCCTACCATCAGTTTTACTTAATTATGAGGACCTACTTTAAACTTTCGCGACTTGTGCACATACAAATATTGACGTAACGGGACCATACTGCGTGATTATTCGAAAATAAAAGTGGAATACCTTCAAATTTGACATCGTACAAAAGTATCATCTTGTACTACAGCCATTACAGACAATTTACAATGGTCTCATAATATTTTCCTATCCGATTAATAAACAACTATTACGATCAATATAGAACATCTCTTAGTATGCAGCAGATTAACCTGGCAGCGAACAGATAGACCTTTTACTGAGTTTATTGAATTAAACATCTCAAGAACACTTCAACGTTTACCTACATTCTGTACCGCTATAAACTAGGCTATGCTAAATTGCTAATGGATGATAAAATCTTTGTTAATAAGTATGAAAGCACCCTGTTTATTGTTCTGGTACCTACGTCGTTTTTAGATGAGCAAAATTCAAGTCTCTAGAGCCTCTAAGTACTCTAGAAGCCAATTGTTTTGACTTCTAGAGTTTAGATATACCTATACTGAGGAGGGTTTTAACCTTACAATATTTTTACTGCTTTTTCTTGAACGCAGCACTTCGTTAAGACGTCGTCACATTAAGCACATTTTGATTATAATTACAATCGTAATAATGTTATCAGTTGCCTTTTTTTCACTTTAAGACTTTAGCAAAGTATTTTACGGAACTATGGGAATGCCAAAATAATTTTCTTAGTCTATTAGACCCACATCTGCTATTATAATAATTGTGGCATTATAATGGTAGCACACTGAGGTTATTTTGCTCTAGGAGAAAAACAGATGACTCTATTTCGCAAACACCCAACATTTAAAGTTTTGGCTTTATAAGTGATTTTGCTGTTAATAATAATGCACTTTAATAGTAGGTATTTTTGTATTAATCTATATTTTAACTGAAAGTGACTGATTAAAAGGTAAAAATAGGTACAGCTACTCCTAAATTCAGGAGTAGCTGTACCCATTTTTAACTAACACACTATCACAACACCACTGTCTGGCCATTACGGATTAAGTAGATTACAATGGTAAAGCCATTCCATTACTATTGTAGTTGAGTTGTACCGTAAAACCAAAACCATTTGGCCATTTCCACGAAAATTGGCTCTTCGATAGGCTTTTTTATACTTCAACGTAACTGGTTTCTATTTCATTAGAAGAAGAAGAAGTCATTTTACTTGTGTCCCAGTTCGATACACGCGCATATAGCTAATTGGGTAATGTATCATCGCTAATAAATTGATCTTTATTCATTTGGTATTGTGTGCGGCGTGTCTAGACAGTGGGTAAAGATAAACAGCGTCGACAAATATCGGTCAAGCGCTCGCAATCAGAGTTCCGTACTTGTATGTATGGTGGTGTGCGTGGGGTACTCACAAATACGAGTGCAAACAAACGCAAATATCAACACAAGCTTCTTATAATTAGGACACAATTCATTATCGTAATAGTCTTGTTAAAGACTCTCAGCCTCTCGTCAGGTCAAATTGTTTTTACATTTAAAATTATCGTTTATAAATCTAATAATAATCCTTTAAACATTTATTTTTAAACATCAAAACAGTTTTGCTATCCTAAGTGTAGATTGCTTTTTATCAAATTCCTTACGTACCCAAGTATCAAACGTTCAATATAAACCATCGTAACATAATATTTGCTGCAGAGCAGTCAATAGGCAACTAAGTAAACTACGCTTTAACCGGTGTAATTCATGAAAGCTCACAAGACATATCAATAAGAGGAACTGCTATTGACATGCAATACCTTTGCACGTTACTCGAAATGCATGGCCTTAGGGCTAGACTCAATAACAGCTTGGTGCCTAGTACGTAGCAATCTATTCCACATACTTACACGAACATAAAAGGGATAAGTAATGTATAGTTTACCGTGAACTTGGTCTGTTGGCACACGCCTCGGCCGCAGAGCAGCTTGCGCGCTGATCGTTGGAAGTTGCGCGTCATCAAGCAGTATACTATCGGGTTGATGGCTGAGTTTGCGTGATCTGCGGGCAAAAATAACGTAACTATAAATAATAAATACTTAAAAGCACGTACGGTGACGATAGCTAACAATCCAGAGGTTGTAGATTCGACTCTTGCCTATAATATTGCACTCATCATCCTGTCTCTGATAAAAAGCAACTCGTAATAACAGGACAAGATTTTAAATCTAATCTTCGTCACCTTACACCGACTTTTCGATACTAGCGAGCATTTTACGTCAATAGCTGTCGTAAGAATCTTTATTAGCTCCTATGGGAAATCATCAACGGCAAATGCACTGACACTGATTTTAAGCCACACAATGCTGATATCTATCTTATGTTAGGTTGTAAAGGTCAGAGGGTAATCGCTTCGTAGTAAAGCAAGTTTAGTATGCGTTCAAGTTCTAATCAGACCGGCAAGCCAACACCAGCTAGGGAATTCTTAATTTGAATCTGTAATTGCTAAAAAAAATTAAAAGATTGAAAGAGCCTGAGCTGTGCAAATATTCATCATGTTAGTTAGTTAGTTGGACAGGTGTTTTCCGCACTTAGCCACTTAATTGGGCCATTGTGCGTTAGCAGGGACACGGTTGTCGCCTGCTACTCATACCATGCAAGCTCCTTCCAGAAGGCCATGAGTTGACCAGTGTTGCGTATGGCTTCACTCATGGTTCTGGGGTTGTTCAGGAACCTCGTCCGTTGGTCGCTCACGCTGGTACAATGTAGGATCACATGAGCGGGTGTTTCTTCGGTCTCCATGCAGCCCCTACATAGTGGGCTGTCCGTGACGCCGATGTTGTAGAGATGCTTGTTTAGTGGACAGTGGCCGGTTATTATGCCAGTCAGATGCTTGAGTGTTTTCCTGTTGGAGTGCAACAATTTTTGCGAGAGTCGTTTATCTAATTGGGGAAAGGCATCTTTAGATTGCCTACACTCTTTTAACTCTGCCCACTCTTTTTCATGTTGTTGTAGGGTTCTCTCGCGTAACCACGTTTTTAGTTGGTTGAAAGGTATCGGAACAGTTGGTTCGGGTCCCAGAGTTGTTGTGTCCGATCCTTTCCTTGCCAGTTGGTCTGCTGCGTCATTGCCCGTGGAGTCACTGTGTCCTCGTATCCACTGGAGCGTGACCCGATTCCTCGCTGCAGTTTTCTGCAGCTCTTGGTGGCACTCCATAATTAGGCCGCTGTTAAAGCAGTTGCCATCGAGAGCTTGTAGTACTGAGGCACTGTCTGTGATGATGCGTATTGATAGGTTGCTCACGTTTCTGGCCGCGATCGCCGTCGCCGCCCTTATAATCCCAACGCATTCAGCTTGGAAGATGATGTTGAGTTTACCAAGCGATGTTGAGAGATTGATGTTCAAGTCATGGGAGAATACTCCGGCACCTATCCCATACTTTGTTTTTGAGCCGTCTGTGTATACTCTAACTTCGTGTATACCAGAGCTATCCTTGTGCTCTTCATGCAGTTGTATGCGGTACTTTTTGTCAAAGACAAAGGTTTTAGGTATGAGGTCGCACGTTGCATCTAGCATCGGGATCTCGTTAGTTAACGTCCTTTTCAGGCGTACATGGGTTATTCGGTCGTCTCTTCTCCAAAGCCCGAACTTATCGAGCCGGATCGCGGCGGCACCTGCTTCCTGCTGGATGATGAGGTGCAATGGTCGCAAGTCGAGAAGCACCTCCAATGCCGCCGTTGGAGTTGTTTTCATGCAGCCTGTTGTGGCCAGACAGGCGAGGCGTTGTATGCTCTGCAGCTTGCTCTTGACTGTGCTTAGTTCAGTGCGTGGCCACCACACTACTGCACCATATGTGAGCATGGGGCGTATTATGGCAGTGTAGATCCATAGGGTGATGAATGGTTTGAGACCCCATTTCTTGCCTATTATTCTCCTGCACTGCCAGAAGATTGTACATGCTTTTGTGGTTTTAAAAGCGATGTGTTTATTCCAGTTGAGCTTGTGGTCGAGTGTTACGCCCAGGTACTTGACTTCACTCGATAGGTTAAGCTCCGTGCCAAAAAGTTTTGGTTTTCTGGTCATACGGGTGTTCCTTTTGTTAGTGAAAAGTACTAGCTCCGTTTTATTTGGGTTGACCGTCAGTTCATGGTGGTTGCACCATTGTTCCATGATCCTGATGGCTGCTTGCATCCGATAATGGATCATGTCTTCCGAGTTTCCTTTGATTAGGATGGTTATATCATCTGCGTAGCCGACCGTGTAGAAGCATTTGTCATTCAGGCTTCTCAACAGATCGTCTACCACTATGTTCCAAAGCAGGGGTGATAGGACACCTCCCTGTGGGCAGCCTTTTGCTACTTTCCCCCTTGTGGTGGTGTTAACCCTGAATTGAATAGCCCTTTGTTTCAGGAGTTGATCAATCCAGCCACTGACGGTTTTTTCAACTCCGAACTTGTCAAGGGCTCGGCTAATGCTGGTGAATTTAGTTTTGTCGAAGGCGCCTTCTATGTCAATGAAGGCGCCTAAGGTCATTAGTTTGTCAGATAGTGCTGTCTCTATGGTCCCCACTACGCAAATATTCATCATGTTGAATTCCATCAAAAATTGCTGAAGCGTACTCTTTCTGCCTCGTTAAAATTACATAGATAGTCCGACGTCGATATTTTTACATAGAGAGATATTTTAATACTTTCAGCTCCGGCTTTTAAAGAGAAAATAAATTTCAAGCGGCAATTCAAACGCTGAATGAAAAAACTGTTTATTTCGCCCATCATTCTTCTCGTATTTTCTCGTGCAACTTTTATATTGTCAGGGCTTTAAAATGTTTTGCATTGTGGCGGAAACCAACCTTCGTTTACAGCTATAGCCTGTCACCCTTATTTTCATAGCGCCTGCTTAAAAATTGGCCGATTTTCAAATAAAATAGAGTCCTATTTTATAACTTTAGGGTTAAAATATAAAAACAAAACCAAGGGGGTGTTTAATGTGATTGAAGAGACCAACATAATTGTCAACATAACATATTATGTTATTTAGGACAAGTGATTTAAATAACGGAATTATGTGATGGAAATCACAGCATAATAATAGATTTTATCGTTTACATACATACATGCATAGTCTCACGGCTATATCCCCGAAGAGGTAGGCAGAGGTATATTGCTACACCCACTTTTCGCCAGATTTATTTTAGTCCCACGTAATAGAGGGTGAGCCTATTGCCGTACCGGGCACATTACCAGCCTACGTGCTGCTACTGAGAATTTCCTGACGGAAAAATCCAATAACACTTTGCCCTACCCGGGAATCGAACCCGAGACCTCCCAATCCCACGCGCACATTTATGCCGCGAGACCAACGATGCAGTCTTTTATTTATCGTTTAAAAATGTTTATTTGCGTAATAATGCTAAATAAGTAACTAGTTTACTAATAGTTCGTTGAACTCAGATACCCCTACGTTGTAATATTCACTTTAACGAACTAAAATCAACAAATTGTTTTGGAGGAAACTTTCCGTACAAAGTTATTTCAGTATACTGTTATTGCAACGGTTATGTTATTAGTAATAATTTGGTAATAACAGATATAAATGCTCAGTTCAGCTTTATAATACATGCAAATGCTGGGTTGAGATCGTGGGAGCTATTCTCCTCATATTTATTACTTAAACAAATACTGAAAATAGCAACTCTATCCTCTAGCGTTTAAACTCGAATACCGCAAATATTATACCATTTATTATGAGGTTATATGTACTAAAATTTAAGAGTTCACCAATTGCGGTTTATCACATACTGAATTCAATGTTATCCGTCTTCACAATTCACATTTTTCAAAATGTTCAGTTATCTGAAGCTATAAATAATGTAATGTGTGCCAACTGCTGTAGATTTAGGTGAAATATAATAGCGAACTAAGTGTTATAATAAGGTTATTGAAAGTCATATTTATGTCAAATATTGGTCATTACTTACATTCATACAAATTTTACAAGAAAGAAAACATAATCAAAGACAGATTCCCAAAACAATGTATTCGGATTTTGTTTTATTAACAGTACAGTTATTTGCAAAATTCACCCACTCATTACAGGCTGGTCGTGAAAATTTGCTACGTAGTGATACTAATCATCTCGCAGTAGAAACCGAAATCAAAAGTATTTTCCTAAAAGATCAGTATAAATTGAAAATAGAAATCTTTTTCATATTTATGTCTTCACAAATTATGGATGTTGACTTAAAGATTGGCGTACTCGTTTAAGCGCCTCACCGTTTGACACTGCCGCTAGGGTATTGGGTTCAATTTCCACACGAGACTTCACTTTATGTGATGTCACTGGGTGTTATTTGTGTCTGTTGTTTGCATGTTTGTAAAGTCCTAGTAACAAAGGTTTAATCATGATGTGGTAGACGATTTATTTTAAATAAAACTTTAATTTCGGTATTAGACTAATAAAACATATTTCAAGGTCTTGCAGTCATAAAACTGAATCAATAGTGAACTAGACTATGTTTAGAGGTAAACGATTTATTCAGTACAAAATGTGGAGTAATGTTGTATAACACTGGCTAATCAAAATTTTGAATTCATATTCCTGTATTCCGTTTGATGTATATATGTCACTTCATTAAATAAAGTCTGTTCCAACATACGTTATCAGCACGAAAACTCTATTTTAACTGAGTTATACATATAAAAACTGCATATTATTTAGTAAAAAGTGATTCTGCAAGTTTTTGCCAGTACATGCATGTATAAATTATGAAAATTTGTGAAAATTTGTAATAGTTCACGAAGATATTTTCAGTCAATTTTTGTTGTGACATTGAACAGCTGTACGTGTAAATATGGCAAGTAATTCCATTTCTGGTATAAAACCACTCATAAACAGATACGGTTATTCCGTATGGAAATTCAAAATGCGTATGTACGTTATGCATGAAGAGTTATGGGAGACGATTGTTGGATATTCTCAAGATAATGATATTTCAGCTGAGAAGAAATCACGTAACGATCAAAAGGCGTTATCGAAGATATGTCTCACTTTAGATGATATGGCAATAACTCATGTAAGATCATGCAAAACAGCGAAGGAAGCTTGGGATGCTCTTTCGTCCACTTACGAGGACAAAGGTTTAGGGCGACCTATAAGCCTCGAACGGAAACTATACAGGTACTGTCTTGATGATTTTGATTTCAATATAGAGACGTACATAAATGCTGTCATGTCAACTGTACAAGATTTGGCCGATATTGGCAAAATTATAGAAGATGCTTCAATAGCTGCGATTCTTCTAGGAGGTTTAAGTCCTCAATATGCACCTTTAGTAATGGCCTTGGAAAATACCAACATAGACATTACAGTGGATTTGATTAAGACCAAATTATTGAATGAATTGAATAAACCAGCTGTAGATAACCCAGATACTGCTCTTCGTACACGAATGAACAAGAACAAACCTCATACATCCAAATCGAAGAAAGCTATTGTTTGTTACGACTGTATGGAGCCAGGACATAAGCGTCCAGACTGTCCCCATAAGAAGGACAAGAAGAAGAAACTAGTCAATCAGAAGAATTCTCTATGTGCATTAAATGTCAATGACGGATTAGAGCGTGATAAATGGTTTATAGATTCTGGAGCTTCAGCGCACATGACGTCACGAGCTGAATGGATGGAAAATGTGAGAGGTTCATCTCTTGAGACTGTGACTATAGCAAATGGAGATGTACTGCCTAGTAAAGGCGTCGGAGATGTTTCAATCACCAGTTGCGGTCAAAATACTAATATAAAGAAGATTACTGATGTGGTTCACGTACCGAACTTGAACTCTAATCTTATTTCAGTGAAAAAGGCGGTAGATAAAGGTTTTAGCGTTGTTATTGATAGAACTGGTTGTAATTTTTATGATTCTGATGTTTTTTCCTGTACAGGCGATGTTATTTTACATGGTTCTATATGTGGTGGACTGTATTCTTTAGATTGTACTGTCAACCCAACGACTCAACTATCCGCTTTTGAGACACACTCTGATGTTTCTAGCTTTAAGCTCTGGCATAGACGTTTAGGTCATTTATGCCGCATCGGGATGGATAAACTGAGGAAGGGACACGCAGTGGGCGTGGACTATTCAGAAGTCGATAAGGAACCATGTATCCCCTGCATTGTAGGTAAGCAGAATAGGAAACCTTTTAATAAAGTTTCACATAAGAAATCAACTACTGTTCTGGAACTTATTCATTCAGATATTTGTGGACCATTGCCTGAAACGTCATTTCAAGGCAATAAGTATATTTTATTTTTTATAGATGATTTTTCTCGTATGACTTTTGTATTCTTTATTCCTTCAAAAGTGGAAGTAAAGAACAAGTTTCGTATTTTCTAGTCGTCCGTAGAGCGGGAAACAGGAGCTAAGATTAAGATAATGAAGAGTGACAACGGGAAAGAATATGTTAATGCTGAATTTACGAACTATTTACAAAATGAAGGGATTCAACATCAAACAACAGTTCCCTACAGTCCCCAGCAAAATTCTATTGCCGAAAGAACGAATCGTTCGATTATGGAGAAAGTACTTAAAGTTTGACGAGTGGAAGATTAATAAAACATGTTAGTTTTGCAGACATGAAAATATATGTAATCTCGTTACCATGTTTCTTGACAAGACAGTGAAAAAACTATGACATTCTTGACTAAAGTAAACAACAGTGGCATTCTACATTTAAAATAAAAAATCATAGTATAAAAGCACCACGAAGAAAAATAAACATATCAGCCTAGAAATACAAAGAGGTTTCATATCGCTCCTTCAACACCTTCTGTCGATGTGTAGACCTAGCTGTTCTTGTAGGCTGATAAGCCTTTGCCTAGCCAGTGGCTTTGTGAAAAGATCTGCCAGCTGCTTCTCAGTGCTGATCCTATTCACCTTCATTTCTCCAGCAGTCACCAGTTCTCGCACAAAGAAGTGGCGTATTCGATTGTGCTTAGTTCTTCTATGGAACTCAGGATTCTCAGCTAATCTCACAGCCGCTTCGTTATCCACATAGAGAACAGGTGAAGCCTCCATCTTCGTCATGCCTTGCATTAGACGAGCTAGCCAAATGCCTTCTTTCGCTGCCTCACTAGCTGCGACAATCTCGGCTTCTGTAGTGGAAATAGCCACACTAGGTTGTCTCTGGCTCAACCATGACACGGCGTCTCTAGCATAAATGCATACAACTCCAGTAGTTGATCTCCCTGTTGTCAGATCTCCACCGTGATCTGCATCACTGTAACATTCCAGAACACCTCTCCTGTAATCCTTCTTATACAGAATTCCCATATCTGGAGTGTACTGTAGATATATTAGCATGCGCCTCAACCGAACACAATCCGTGTGAGGCGGGTTTTCCAAGCTTCTGGATACTACACTGACAGGATATGCTGTGTCAGGCCTTGTGCACACCATCAGATAAGTAAAAGCACCTACTACTTTTCTATAATTCTTCAGAAAGTAGTCATCAACCTTCTCTGTTTCCTGGGGTACAGGGTCCTTTACCATAGGAGTGCTTACTGGTTTGCAGTTTTCCATACCAAATCTCTTCAAGATTTTCTTTACATAAGAAGTCTGGTGTATTTTAATATCACCGCCTTCTCTGACTTCAACCTCCATACCCAAGTAATATGATACAGGTTTATAAGTCATCGCAAACTTCTTTTTCAACCAGTTATGAGACCGTCGTCGACGTACAGAGCAACTAATCATTTCCCATTAGATCTCTCTCTCTCTTAAACAGGCAGGGGTCAGCTTCACTGACTTCAAAGCCAATTTCCTTGAAGTAGTTTATGATCGTCGTGTTCCAACATCGTGAAGCTTGTTTTAACCCATACAAGCTTTTCTTAAGCAAGCATACTTATCCGCTACCATCATCATATCCTTCCGGTTGCCGCATGAATATCTCTTCCTCAGTCAACGAACCATATAAAAAGGCTGTCAAACTGACGTAGTGCCATCCCTTCATTAGCTGCTAAGCTCAGCACCGCTCTAATAGTTGCCATCTTAGCTACAGGGCTAAAGGTCTGATCATAATCTTCCCCTTTCTTCTGTCTAAAACCTTTTACGACAAGACGTGCCTTATATTTATCTAATTAACCATCTGGGTTTAATTTCACTTTATAGATCCATTTACAAGGTATTGCTTTCCAATTCTTAGGCAATTTCTCAAGAACCCACGTTCCATTTGCTTTTAAGGATCCAATCTCGCAATCCATAGCTTTGCGCCAAAGGTCTTTATCTGGGCAATCTATAGCTTCCTTGTAAGTTCCTGGTTCGTAGTAACAATCATCGCTGGTATTGACATGAGAAACGTAATCATTGAATTTCAATGGTCGCTGCAGGAGTGATCGATCTCTGAGCTGCATACCTTGCCTGCCCAATTCAATAGATTCGTCTTCCAACTCGTCTATACGCGCATCTTCAAATTCTTCTTCATCACCGCTAGTAACAGGACGCTCAATAACTTCCGTGTCCTCCGAGAGTTCAACTTCGTTATTTGTCTCAATAGGTCTTCCTCTGTCTTCTTCAGCTGTGACTGGTTTCGGTATCTCATTATCATGTCGTTCCTTCCTTACATATATTGGAACTTCTATGTCAGCTGTCTCTGTTACCTGTGAACGTTCAGTATCCTCAGGTTCTTCACTTCCTAAATTAGTCTCCAGTGGTCTCTCATCAAATGTGACATCTCTGGATCTAACTGTAGTATCCGACTCTCTGTACCAGAGTCTATAACCGTCATCATTGTCATAGCCAACCAAGTAACACTTCTTTGCTTTTTTCTGCATCTTCTTCCTTTTCTGTTTCGGAATATGCGCGTAGCAAGTCGAACCAATGATCCTCAAATGTTTGATTTGCGGCTTCTTCCCAAACCACAACTCGTACGGAGACTTGTGTTTCACAGAAGTTGGTCCTGTTCTATTCAGAATATACGTCGCTGTATTTACCAACTCTGCCCACAGTTCTTGAGGAAGCTCTTCATGAGCATGCATCATTGTTCTGGCCATTTCAACAATCGTACGGTTTTCTCTTTCACTGCACCCGTTCTGTTCTGGAGTATAGGGCATAACTAACCGTTGAAATATTCCGTACTTCTGTAATTCTTTTTTGACTTCCGCATTGTCGAATTCCCCTCCATTGTCACTTAGAAACTCCTTAATCGTGTGTCCAACTGTCTTTGCTTCAGTTAACATCATTCGCAACTTTGCAGGGACTTCTGACTTCTGTTTCATACAATAGACATATCGATAGCGAGTGTATTCGACTTTAAAGAGTACAAAGTATCTAAACTTAGAGCCTGAAGGTGGGAACGGACCACAAACGTCCAAATGTATGCGTTCTCCTGGACTACTTGCTTTTTCTCTAACACCAAACTTCTTCCTATGTGTTTTCCCGAAAATGCATCCTTCGCATAATGTCCCATCATTCATAGTTTTCACATTCAGCTCTTTCTCTATTACATCCTTCACATGACGTTTATCCTGGTGACCCATAAGTTCGTGGTAAAGCTGCAGCGTATCAACCGTATTAACAATAACGCTTCTATTTGGTTGTATCGCCTTGCAGTTTAACTTGTATAGTCCACCATATCTCCGTCTATCTCCAGTAACGGTTACTGTTTTATTAACTTTCAATGAGCAGGTAATCATACGTGACTGAAACACGCTTCTCGGATTCATCGAAAACAGGTTTGTAGTAATCTGAGGAACATACCAATCATTTCTCAAATAAAACGATACCTTATTCTTGGTTTTCATCAAAATGCTTCCTTTACCCAAGGCATCAACTTGCTTTCCATTAGCTGTTGTCACTGTACATGGTTCCGTAAAGCGTTCAAATTCCTCAAACAGGTTGCCTCGCATTGTAATATGGTGTGTGGCTTCGTTGTCAACATACCAATCATCACGATGTTGAGCGCAATCTGTCGCATTAACTTTTACTGCCAACATACTTGTTGTAGGGCCTTTCTCTCGAACCTGTTCTTTCTTAGGACAGTCCTTCTTAAAGTGCCCGACTTCCTTACAAATGTGACACCTGAAAGCCTTTTTGTTCTTCTCTTTACTACCTTCACCATTACCCTTCTTGGTGTTTCTACATTTCTTGGTACCTTTCGCAACTAACACATTCTCTGACGTAGACTCAAACATGTTCTCCTTAGCTAACAATGCATTCTCGTGAGTACATAACTGACTAGTAAGGTTCTCCACGGTTCTATCCTTCTTAGACATGAGTAACCAGCTCGATTTAAAGTTGAAATAGCTTTCCGGCAGGGTCTCCATAATCTTGCATATCAATAACAATTCTGGTAATTCTTTACCTTCGTCTTTGATAGGCTCCTGATTTAAGCTGTGCCATAAGTTTTTCATCTTTGAAATATGAGCTTTCATATCATTTCCTAAAGTAGATTCCCATTTGTATTGAAAGAATTCCATACATTTCCTGTAAAACTGGTCTTCAGATACACCATCGTACAATCTATGTAGTTCATCCCATACTTCCTTTGGATTCGTGAACCTTATTACTTTGTCGAGAGTTTCGTCTAACAAATTGTTCGTAATCAATAAGAGAGCTGTACTTTCCAACTTGTAGTACTCGGCTAAGTTCGTTTTATATGTAGCCATCGCCGCTTCAAAAGCTGTACCTTCCATAGTATCACTCTTTGCAGGCTTCTTTGGTTTACTTATCTTTCCCTGAACAATATCCATGAGACCGTCCATGCCGTAACATCGCCGACATGCGGTACTTCCATGATACCCAATTTTCACCGTCAAGTTTCGGAATCTGAATTTTCAATAGCTCCATTATTTACAACAATTCTCGTGCAGGGCGCATAACCACTTAAAGTTGATACAATAATTCCCCTCGTCCTGGGCCCATAACCACTTAAAGTTTGACGAGTGGAAGATTAATAAAACATGTTAGTTTTGCAGACATGAAAATATATTATGTAATCCGGTTACCATGCTTCTTGACAAGACAGTGAAAAAACTATGACATTTTTGACTAAAGTAAACAACAGTGGCATTCTACATTTAAAATAAAAAATCATAGTATAAAAGCACCACGAAGAAAAAGAAACATATCAGCCTAGAAATACAAAGAGGTTCCATATCGCTACTTCAACAAAAGTAAGATCAATGCTTTCTGACAGTTCTCTTTCTCCGGCTTATTGGCAAGATGCTGCAGAGATGGCTGTATATCTCAAAAATAGATCTCCTCACCATGCTCTCGAAGGCAAGACGGCGTACGAGAAATGGTATGGTAAAATACCAAATCTTTCTCATCTGCGTGTTTTTGGATGTAGAGCTTTTATCCATGTCCCCGAATATAGTCGGAAGAAATTGGACATGAAAGCATCCGAACACATTTTCGTCGGATATTCAGAAGATCCCAGAAGTTATTATTTCAGAGACATTAGATATCCCAGAAGACTTATGAAAAGCAGAGATGTTACTCTGCATGATTAACATTACATGATTTTCAAGATTTGAAAGGGAAGAAAAACTGTAAGTCCGGTAATGACTTAACTGAACCAGCAGTTATACCTCTATTGCTAAGTGCACAAGTAAATTCGTCGGATAATTCAGACAGTCGAACACCAGTTGTCATTGAAGATGAACAGATTCAACCTGATATTGCGCAAATATCAGAAGATTTCCAGCCTGCTATTGATGTTGTAGAGCAATCGCATAATGCTGATACTCGGAATGCGTCAGTTCAACCTGTAATTGCATCTTCATCAGAGGATATGGAATCTGATACTGAGTTTGTAGAACCAAGGTACAATTTGAGACCAAGAAAGCCTAATTCTGCTGCCAATTATGTCTGTATGCAGACTTCATCCCCTCGGCTGATGGATGAACCTGCAACTTATACACAGGCTATGAATGCAGATGATAGAGATAAATGGTATCAAGCTATGCAAGATGAATATCAGTCACTGCTTGAGAAACAAACTTGGGTTGTCGTTAACAGACCAGATAAGAAGGTCATACCTTGCAAATGGATCTACAAATTGAAGAAAAATGCGCATGGTGACGTAATCAAATATAAAGCGAGACTTGTCGCGAAAGGATTTAACCAAGTTTATGGCATTGACTATTTAAAAACTTTCTCTCCAGTCGTCCGGAATTCTTCTTTACGCATGTTGTTTACATTGGCTGCGGAAAAGGAAATGAAAATGCACCATTTAGACGTTGATACGGCATTTTTGAATGGATTTTTGGAGGAAGAGGTATATATGAGTCAGCCGGAAGGTTTTTCTAAACCTGGTCAAGAAGATAAAGTATGTTTACTAAAACGTTCGCTTTATGGCCTCAAACAGGCTTCGCGAGCATGGTACAAAAAATTGACCGAAATTTTACAATGCATTGGTTTTAGCCAAACTCCTTCGAAAGCATGCATTTATACTAAAAAGTTTGGTATTGAGTTAATCCATGTCGATGACATTGTCATTCTGTATAAAGAAAATAAAACGCTTGACACTGTCATAACTGACTTACGGAATTATTTTAGCCTGAAAGTGATAGGCGAACTAAGTTATTATTTAGGTTTAAATATACACTGTAAATCTAATGAGATTAAAATATCTCAAGAAAGTTACATTCGCGATTTGCTGCGAAAGTTCAACATGTCGGAATGTAAGGCCGTTCCTACACCGTTGGAAATGAAACGTTTGCTGCCTAGTGAGAAGAGTGATGTAAGTGAATCTTCATTGACCTATCCGTATCAGCAACTGATAGGCTCACTCAATTTTCTGGCCGTCAATACTCGTCCAGATATTGCTTTTGCGACTTCATATTTAAGTCAATTTAACACTAAATATGATAAAAGTCATTGGAAGGCGGCAAAACGTGTGTTGCAATATTTAAAAGGCACAATCAATTTGGGCATTACTTATAGGAAAGGCGGTGGGCATCTAATTGGCTACGCGGATGCAGATTGGGCCAATTGTCCTATGGATCGTCGATCATACACCGGATTCTATTTTTCTATGGCCGGTGGAGCCATTTCATGGGAGAGTAAGAAGCAGACCACCATTGCCTTGTCATCTAGCGAAGCGGAATGTATGAGTTTGTCGAGTGCGGGTAGATAAGCTCAATTTCTGAAGCGATTGTTGTGTGAACTTACTGGTAAGTCAACTGTTGTTACCATTTACAATGATTCACAGTCTGCCCAGAAGTTGGCAATGAATCCAGTTCACCACAATAGAACCAAACATATTGACACGAGATTTCATTACATACGCGACTTATTAGCTAACAGTGTCATTAATGTTGTATATACTCCTATTTTGGAGATGTGGGCTGATGTACTTACTAAGCCATTGACTCGCATCAAGCATCAGAATTGTTTAAAAGGAATAGGTTTGTCCTTATAATTTTTGTTTTGATTACGGCGGAGTATGTTGTATAACACTGGCTAATCAAAATGTTGAATTAATATTCCTGTATTCCGTTTGATGTATATATGTCACTTCATTAAATAAAGTCTGTTCCAACAAGTAACATGCACACGTAGTATGTAGTATCGACGAATGTGGACGACAGAGAGACACCAAAAAACATTCAACCTGTCTCAGTCGTAAAGTAAATTTATACGACTTCTAGACGACAAAATCAGAGAACGTATGTTGGTATCTTGTGATCTATAATGTCCATCAAAGTAAAGCTCATAAAATCTCCAGTTCCCAGATAGCTCACAGTTTAGTGCTACACAAATATCTGTAACAAATATTGTAAAAATGATGAGTTTGTTTATTCGGTTAACTGTGCTATTCCTAGAAAGTACTGATTGGATTTGAATCATTCTTGTTGTGTTGGGTAGCTCCTTTATCAAGGACGGCTACAGGCTACTTACCATCACGCTATGAGCCAGGGATGCGAAGCTTGAACCTAAATAATGCGGGTGTAACCGCGGACTCAGTTAGTTTTCTCTATGTGTTGACGTAATGTCTCGACACTTATCTATAAGCAATGAACCGTCGAGTAAAATAAATAGACGATCGGTTCGTTTGTTTGATGGCCACCCGATAAAAGTGACTTATCTATTTTATTGCTGGTTCTAACATACAAGCTAATTTCTCCTAGAACGGTTAGCGATAACAGTAATGCCTGTGAGTTACAGATATAACTATAAGATAACTACAATACCGTAGCTGAAAGGAAATAGGAACGTTCGTCATTCGTTCCAGTAAGAATGCTATCTCATAATTTTATTCTGCAGTGTATTTAATATAAACGTGGAATAAAAGAATGCAGTAAAACAGGTAAGTCACCCACGTACCAGAAGCCTCCATCCATAAACGCCATGTCATCTATAAAATATGAAACCTATCAGTGTACTGTATTATGTACGTTCATTGTTCGTAACTAATACGACGTACAAATTGATGACCCTTGATAAATGACGACGCGCCTGACATGCTTGGCCATGTTAAGGGACCCGTTTGACAGTGCCCTATGTAGGATATCGCTTTCCGCATATAAGTATAGATCGGTAGCTTGCCCTGCTAATTTCATATGATTGAAATTCCTTTACGCGGATTTTGGTGGAAGTTTGCGGGGAGATTTTGTCACTTGAAATTATTTATGTTAAATAGTTTTTACTCGCGCTATGTGATATGAGTTGACGGACACAAAATCTACATAATATTTACATTTTTTTTTTGTATTCCGTCCAAAAATGGCAAAAAGGCAACCCATAAAGATTCACCATGTCTATCTGTCTATCCGTATGTCACACTCATTTTATTCCGTAACTATTAAGACTACAAATTTGAAAATTGGTAGGTACATGTATTCTGTTAACCGCTTTATGATTTTTATACAAAAGTTGCTATAATAATAATTATAAAATTAAGATCATGGGCATGATGCAGATGTCCTGACTATTCTGTGCAGAGCAAGTGAGCTCAATGAGTGCTAGGGCACATAATTCTAGGTCAGTCTAATGTTCAGCTGCTTATCTGACTTCGTAACGAGGCAAGAACGGTTGTCACATTGCCGCTGTTGGATGGAATCACATGTATCAAAATGATGTGACGTATATTACGTTTTTTTCGAGTTTGTCTGGTACTTATATCAATAATAGTGAAGGCACCAGTATTTTATTTTTATTTTCATGGCAAAGCGACCGCTAAACATTGGCGTAATGCAACTAACCGTGCAGTGTAATTAATCGTTTTATACGCTTTACTGACGTTATAATATTCACAAAATGATAAATATAATATGCATGTTTTTATAATATACTCCCAATATCCTCATGCTTTCTTTATATTTAATCTGTTTAATGAATTCAGTTTAAATTATTACCATCAGTACAGTTCGCGGTGCGAAACTAATTATTTCAGCGCACGTGTTCCTACGGCGTGCGATATATGTATACATTCCGTATGAGTGACGATTTAATCTGGCGAGTGACGTTGCATTTTATTCAGAACAAATACGTTTAACTGAGGTACGTGATTGAAGAATTTAATATGTCAATGTTTAAGTTTCAGCTTGCCTTCGTGTGGTAACGGATTAATAATACAAAATAACGCTATAACATATCATTCCGTGGGTGTCTTAAGACACGAAGAGAATTGTATCTCGCTAAAGAGACGGAAAACTGGACATGAAACCCGCCGGGCTAACGTGTTGTTGTAAACCCGACGGGCTAACGTCTTGTTATAGACCAAATTCTCCTTTTTCTTCACGATTTGATTATGATGCCAATTAGGAGAAATCAATGTCCAGCAATGCACTACGAAGGCTGATGATGAAGAAGTTATCGCTTACAATATTACTGAATAAAATTAAAGATGTCGACGGCTAAAATACAGAGATGCCGTTGCAGCTCTTTACTTTGTGATAAAGTTAAATCAATTTGATAATATTTAAGTTTCATGAGACTTATTTCGTTATTGTAACAGAAAATATAAAAGTCATAGTGTTATTTTCACCTTAGTTTAACTAGGCTTAGTATTTGTTTTTATCGTTCACTCCGAGAAAAGTATAAAAGGCCAGGGCAAGCTTGTAAACACGCAACTAAAGGAACTCTATCCTGAAGAATAGTTAGCCGTCAGTTTGGAAAAAGTCAAATCCTGTAATTAAGAGGGCTGTTCCTTATCTGAAGAAAACTAGTGCTTAGATATATTTTAGAAAATTACAGCCACCCTAAAGCCTTCTTTTAGCCAGAAAGGGTAAAGTTTTGGATAAGATAGTCAAAGTAGTATTATTACAAAGTCTTTCTATCACTCTGATTGTCGCTCGTGATTAGAACCTGAAGATCGTCTATCGTAAATATGTAAACCTCAATCTTGCCGCAAGGACTGGTCTTGATAACGGAGACCTCAACACATAATTTGGCATCATAGCTTTGGTTTCTGAGAAGCCATCAGTACAGTAATTTTAATGCGTATTCATGTTTTTAGATATAATAGAATCCTAGATGAAATAAAATAAATGAGTAAGGTAAATCATAATAAAACTTTTATCGCAAAATAAGTTTCAATTGAAATGTAAAAACTTCAGTATAAAGGATTCTTAATGCTGCCTTAGATTTAAGGGATATAAATAAATATTACATTTCGTCAGTTAAATGAAAATATTTTAAAATTCTGTCTCTGCATTTATACCTATGTAATGTCACTAAAAGTTTATTAGCTTTGTTTTAGTTTTTTTCTAACTCATCATAAGAGACTGCATCTATTAAAAGTTTGCTCGGCACTTAAGGCACCTAGTACAGCTACTGAGTTGAGCTGTTGCTGTCACTGTCCGATTGTAAACATAAGAAAGAGAAGCACGACGACGACGGGACGTTCAGAACTTAAAAAAAACATGAAATAAATTAATTACAGAAAATGCATTGATTGGATTTAAAAAATAAAACAGTATTTCGTTAGTTTATTGCTTGCTGAATAATTTGTCAAAAAATCAGAATGATTGTATGTATTTTAATATGGTCTTTACTCGTTAAAATATTTTTTTAGAGGTATTTTTGTGATTTTTTTCTATCGATTAAAGTTAGTTGTATTGTGTTTTCAACACAGTACTTAACTAGATTATATCCTGAAGAATATCATATATTTTTCTGATTGTGTTAACTGCATTGAATCATATACTTTAATGCATTATAAAACTCGCGTTTAGCTCTTGTAGTCTCCTTAAAGTTAATTATTTTTCAAGCCAATTTGCTAGTCAATTGCTATTCTTTAACGTTTAATTAACAACATTATACAGTTGAACGTGCCATCTGGTATTCGTTTACATTATAGAAAACTTGCAAGTACATAATTATAAATAAGTAGTAGCATTTGTAATTTAGACTAAAACCTTTTCAAATTATCCACCTAAAATTTAATGGGTCACTCTATAATATATTGGTGAAACAAGGATGAAAATCCATTAAGAAGCTTTGAGATGACAGAATCGGCAGAATCAAATGTATGCTATAGATATTTAGAACCGAGGCGACCCTCTCTGCATAGTCATTTACTTACTAATAAAAAACAACTCGTAATAACAGGACAAGATTTTAAATCTAATCTTCGTCACCTTACACCGACTTTTCGACACTAGCGAGCATTTTACGTCAATAGCTGTCGTAAAAATCTTTATTAGCTCCTATGGGAAATCATCAACGGCAAATGCACTGACACTGATTTTAAGCCACACAATACTGATATATTCTTAGGTTGTAAAGGTCAGAGGGTAGTCGCTTCGTAGTAAAGCAAGTTTAGTATGCGGTCAAATTCTAATCAGACCGGCAAGCCAACACCAGCTAGGAAATTCTTAATTTGAATCTGTAATTGCAAAAAAAAATTAAAAGATTGAAAGAGCCTGAGCTGTGCAAATGTTCATCATGTTGAATTCCATCAAAATTGCAGAAGCGTACTCTTTCTACCTCGTTAAAATTACATAGATAGTCCGACGTCGATATTTTTACATAGAGAGATATTTTAATACTTTCAGCTCCGGCTTTTAAAGAGAAAATAAATTTCCAGTGATAATTCAAACGCTGAATGAAAACACTGTTTAGTTCGCCGATCATTCTTCTCGTATTTTATCTTGCAACTTGTATATTGTCAGGGCTTTAAAATGGTTTGCATTGTGGCGGAAAACGACTAACGTTTACAGCTATAGCCTGTCACCCTTATTTTCATAGCGCCTGCTTAAAAATTGGCCGATTTTCAAATAAACTAGAGTCCTATTTTATACCTTTAGGGTTAAAATATAAAAAAACAAAACCAAGGGGGTGTTTATGTCATTAAAGAGACCAACATAATTGTCCTATGCGTCATATTATGTTTTTTAGGACAAGTGATTTAAATGACGGAATAATGTGATGGAGATCACATCATAATATTAGATTTTATCGTATACATACATACATGCATAGTCTCACGCCTATATCCCCGAAGAGGTAGGCAGAGGTATATTGCTACACCCACTTTTCGACAGATTTATTTTAGTCCCACGGGGGCGAGCCTATTGCCGGGCACATTACCAGCCTCCGTGCTGCTACTGAGAATTTCCTAACGGAAAAACCCAATAACACTTTAGCCTACCCGGGAATCGAACCCGAGACCTCCCAAACCCACGCGCACATTTATGCCGCGAGACCAACGATGCAGTTTTTTATTTATCGTTTAACTAGCTTTAAAAAAAATTATTTGCCTAATAATGCTATATAAGTAACTAGTTGACTAATAGTTCGTTGAACTCAGATTAACCTACGTAGTAATATTCACTTTAACGAACTAAAATCAACAAATTAATTGTTTTGAAGCAAACTTTCCGTACAAAGTTATTTCAGTAAGTATACTGTTATTGCAACGGTTATGTTATTAGTAATAATTTGGTAATAACAGATAGAAATGCTCAGTTCAGCTTTATAATACATACAAATGCTGGGTTGAGATCGTGGGAGCTATTCTCCTCATATTTATTACTTAAACAAATACTGAACCTTCGCAACTCTATCCTCTAGCGTTTATACTCGAATACCGCAAATATTATACCATTTATTATGAGGTTATATGTACCTACTAAAATTTAAGAGCTCGCCAATCGCGGTTTATTATATACTGAATTAAATATTACCCGTCTTCACAATTCACATTTTTCTAAATTTTCAGTTATTTGAAGCCATAAATAATGTAATGTGTGCCAATTGCTGTAGATTTAGGTGAAATACAATAGCGAACTAAGTGTTATTATAATGTTATTGAAAGTCATATTTATGTCAAATATTGGTCATTACTTACATTCATACAAATACATAGTCAAAGACAGAATCCCAAAACAATGTATTCGTATTTTGTTTTAATAACAGCGCAGTTATTTGCCACATTCAGCCTCTCATCTCAGGCTGGTCGTGAAAATTTGCTACGTAGTGACACTAATCATCTCGCAGTAGAAACCGAAATCAAAAGGGTTTTCCTAAAAGATCAGTATAAATTGAAAATAGAAATCTTTTTCATATATCTTCACAAATTATGGATTTTGACTTAAAGATTGGCGTACTCGTTTAAGCGCCTCACCGTTTAACACTGTCCCTAGGGTAGTGGGTTCAATTCCCACACGAGACTTCACTTTATGTGATGTCACTGGGTGTTATTTGTGTCTGTTGTTTGCATGTTTGTAAAGTCCTAGCAACAAAGGTTTAATCATGATGTGGTAGACGATTTATTTTAAATACAACTTTGTTTTCGGTATTAGACTAGTGAAACATATTTCAAGGTGTTGCGGTCAAAAAACTGAATAAATAGTGAACTAGACTATGTTTAGACGTAAATGATTTATTCAATACAAAATGTGGAGTAACATGCACACGTAGTAAATTTATACGACTTGTAGACGACATAATCAGAGAACGTATGTTGGTATCTTGTGATCACTAATGTCCATCAAAGTAAAGCTCATAAAATCTCCACTTCCCAGATAGCTCACAATTTAGTGCTACACAAATATCTGTACTAATATTGTAAAAATGAAGAGTTTGTTTGTTCGGTTAAATGTTCTATTCTTAGAAAGTACCGGTTGGATTTAAATCATTCTTGTTGTGTCGGATAGCTCATTTATCGAGGACGGCTATAGGCTACTTACATTACGTTATGAGCGACCGATGCGAAGCTCTAACCCTAAATAACGCGGGTGTAACCGCGGGTTCAGCTAATATTCCCAATGTGTTGACGTAATGTCTCGGCACTCATCTGTAAACAATGAACAGTCGAGTAAAATAAATCGACAATCGGTTCGTTTGTTTGATGGCCGCCCGATAAAAGTTACTTATTTTCTATTTATTGCTGGTTCTTACAAACAAGCTAATTTCTCCTAGAACAGTAAGCTATAACAAATTGGTCTATGAATTACAGATATAACGATAAGATAAATACAAACTGTCGGCCCTAGAAGGAAATAAGAACGTTCGTCATTCCTTCTAGTAAAATTTTAGAATGCTATCTCATAATTTTATACTGCAGTGTATTTAATATAAACGTGGAATAAAAGAATGCAGTAAAACAGGTAAGTCACCCACGTACCAGAAGCCTCCATCCATAAACGCCATGTCATCTATAAAATATGAAACCTATCAGTGTACTGTATTATGTACGTTCATTGTTCGTAACTAATACGACGTACAAATTGATGACCCTTGATAAATGACGACGCGCCTGACATGCTTGGCCATATTAAGGGACCCGTTTGACAGTGCCCTATGTAGGATATCGCTTTCCGCATATAAGTATAGATCGGTAGCTTGCTCTGCTAACTTCATATGATTGAAATTCCTTTACGCGGATTTTGGTGGAAGTTTGCGGGGAGATTTTGTCACTTGAAATGATTTATGTTAAATAGTTTTTACTCGCGCTATGTGATATGAGTTGACGGACACAATATCTACATAATATTTACATATTTTTTTTTTGTATTCCGTCCAAAAATGGCAAAAAGGCAACCCATAAAGATTCACCATGTCTATCTGTCTGTCCGTATGTCACAGTCATTTTATTCCTAACTATTAAGACTACAAATTTGCAAATTGGTAGGTTTGGTATTCTGTTAACCGCTTTATGAATTTTATACAAAAGTTGCTATAATAATAATTATCCGCTTGACCGCGCACAAGTGACTATTCTCCCTTTTTCGAAATTCCGTAGACCGCGCACAAGTGACTATTTTCCCTTTTTGGTTACAGCGCTATACTCGGTCTGAATTTACTGTTTCTTTCTATAACGTAATGTTTTAAATCCTTTTTCTCTGTTTTATTCAAATCATTGAACATTTCTTCATGCTAAAAACACGAAGTGAGTCTTAAAATCGTTAACCCGGAACGAAAAAATAATGTCAAATGCCACTCGTTGTTTCGCGCGCTCCGTGATTACGTGCTAATCGTATGCGTGTAATTAAATATTTTTATACTATGATACATGTTTTTTTATTTAATTCGGTGTAGATAGAATCCCTCTACAGTGAAAACTCATAAAATATGTATGTCATCAATTTACTTTTTAAAATAATCCTGTTTAAAATACACAAAGTGTTTTTTCAACGTTAGTCAATGTTCGCTTCTTAGTATAATAAATTAGAAACTAAATATCAACAAAGAATTCATACGACTTGAACGAGTCATTTAGAAGGTTGAAAAAAAAACATCACTTCAACTTACTCATGTTTCCGAATTATCAACAATAAATGTTTATGTTAGCGCGCCCATCTGGCGAGCGGCAGCGCGACATTTTGTTTAGAACGTGAGCCGTCGAGCGAATTCGGCGAATTGGCGCTAGCGGTCAAGCGGTTATAAAACTAAGATCATGGGCACTATGCAGATGTCTTGACTATTCTGTGCAGAGCAAGTGAGCTCAATGAGTGCTAGGGCACATAATTCTAGGTCAGTCTAATGTTCAGCTGCTTATCTGACTTCGTAACGAGGCAAGAACGGTTGTCACATTGCCGCTGTTGGATGGAATCACATGTATCAAAATGATGTGACGAAATATTACGTTTTTTTCGAGTTTGTCTGGTACTTATATCAATAATAGTGAAGGCACCAGTATTTTATTTTTATTTTCATGTATCTCGCCAAGCGCCAAAGCAACCGCTAACCATTGGCGTAATGCAATTAACCGTGCAGTGTAATTAATCCTTTTATAATACACTTTACTGACGTTATAATATTCACAAAACGATAGATATAATATGCATGTTTTATAATATATTCCCAATATCCTCATGCTTTCTTTATATTTAATCTGTTTAATGAATTCAGTTTAAATTATTAGCATCAGTACAGTTCGCGGTGCGAAACTAATTATTTCAGCGCACGTCTTCCTACGGCTTGCGATATATTATGTACACATTCCGTATGAGTGACGATTTAATCCGGCGAGTAACGTTGCATTTTATTTAGAGCAAATACGTTTAACTGAGGTACGTGATTGGAGAATTTAATATGTCAATGTTTAAGTTTCAGCTTGCCTTCGTGTGGTGACGTTATAACAATACAAAGTAAGGCTATCCCATATCATTCCATGGGTGTCTTAAGACACGAAGAAAATAGTATCTCGCTAAAGAGATGGAAAACTGGACATGAAACCCGACGGGCTAACGTACTGTTGTAGACCAATTTTCCTTTTGCCTCACGATGTTATTGTGTCGCAAATTAGGAGAGGTCAATGTCCAGCAATGCACTACGAAGGCTGATCATGATAAAGTTATCGCTTACAACATTACTGAATAAAATTTAAGATGTCGACGGCTAAAATACAGGGATGCCGTTGCAGCTCTTTACTTTGCCGTAAAGTTAAATTAATAGTTAATCAGACTTATTTTGTTGTTGTTACAGAAAATACAAATGTCATAATGTTATTTACGCCTTAGTTCAACTAGGCTTAGTATTTGTTTGTACCGTTCTCTCCGAGAAAAGTATCAAAGGCCAGAGCAAGCTTGTGAAACACGCTACTAAAGGAACTCTATCGCTGAAGAATAGTTAGCCGTCAGTTTGGAACAAGTCAAATCCTGTAATTAAGAAGACTGTTCCTTATCTGAAGAAAACTAGTGTTTAGATATATTTTAGAAAATTACAGCCACCCTAAAGCCTTCTTTTACCCAGAAAGGGTAAAGTTTTGGATAAGATAGTCAAAGTAATATTATTACAAAGTCTTTATATCACTCTGATTGTCGCTCGTGATTAGAACCTGAAGATCGTCTATCGTAAATATGTAAACCTCAATCTTGCCGCAAGGACCGATCTTGATAACGGAGACCTCAACACATAATTTGGCATCATAGCTTTGGTTTCTGAAAAGCCATCAGTACAGTTATTTCAATGCGTATTCATGTTTTTAGATATAATAGAATCCTAGATGAAATAAAATAAATGAGTAATGTAAATCATAATAAAACCTTTATCGCAAAATAAGTTTCAATTGAAATGTAAACACTTCAGTATTAAGGATTCTTAATGCTGCCTTAGATTTAAGGGATATAAATAAATATTACATTTCGTCAGTTAAATGAAAATATTTTAAAATTCTTTCTCTGCATTTATACCCAAGTAATGTCACTAAAACTTATTAGCTTTGTTTTAGTTTATTTTTAACTCATTATAAGAAACTGCATCTATTAAAAGTTTTCTCGGCACTTAAAGTTAATTATTTTTCAAGCCAATTTGCTAGTCAATTGCTATTCTTTAATGTTTAATTAACAACATTATACAGTTGAACGTGCCATCTGGTATTCATTTACATTATAGAAAACTTGCAAGTACAAAATTATAAATAAGTAATAGCATTTGTAATTTAGACTAAAAAAAATTTTAATTATCCACCTAAAAATTAATGGGTCACTCTATATATTGGTGAAACAAGGATGAAAATCCATTAAGAAGCTTTGAGATGACAGAATTGGCAGAATCAAATGTATGCTATAGATATTTGGAACTCTCTGCACAGTCATACATACATACATACATAGACTCACGCCTGTTTCCCCGAAGGGGTAGGCAGAGGCATATTAAACGCCCACTTTTCGCCAGAGTTTTGATCCCACGTAATAGGTGGCGAGCCTATTGCCGCTTATCGGGATATTTTGTTTGCCAGAGCCTCGTCCGTTGATCGGCAGGTGCACCACTTGCAGGTGAGGTTGGCTTGGGACACTCTTTCACTTACTAATAAAATTAAATACTGGAAACAGTCATTTACTTACTAATTAAATGTAATACTGGAAACAAAAATGATTATTGGTGCTATCAGAATATCCAGACTGTCTGACCCAAACCGAAATTGGAAGCCAATGATTAAACGTTAACGTACACACAAATGTATGTCTTGGGACAAATAAGGTACATAATTTACGACCACAAATAATTTTACCACTTGACAATCAATAGGTGTGTGGGCAGTCGTAAATTATGCGAAAGTGTACATAATACAGTTTGGATGACACGGTTTTTAATGTGTTTTGGTTGTTATCATCTTTTATTGTATAAATGTTGTCTTTATACGTAATACTAATTTGTTTCAATAGATTTGGAATTTTTACAGGACTCAATTTTTTTACTATTAAAGCAGATGAAACACATAATAACTAGCCCATTTCAGTAAGTAGTAATATAATGAACAATGAAAAAAATATTTGCATCCGCACAAATCTCTCATATTCGGCAATTACAAATCCTTAAATCTGGCCATCCATTGCATTTTGTGAGCGACGGTTTCCTTTATATTGGAAAGTGGCATGTTTATAAATGCCGAATGAATTACCTTTAGAAATATCGAAATTTTCCGGGGAGATGGGCCTCGTTAGCCTTGGTTGGTAACCTGTCTAGGAGAAGGAAAACTCCGAAATTAAACCAAACGTTCTGGGAGATGGGCCTCGTTAGCCTTGGTTGGCAACCTATCTAGGAGAAGGAAAACTCCGAAATTAAACCACCTTCTAGGGAGCATACCTGACACAAAACCCCGATCTAAGGTGTAAACCGACCAGTGCCGAGGGATTCGTGGCCAGAGGGCAAACTGGTCGTGAACGGAGGGTGCCTGTGTTGGTGGTCACAGGGCACAGCTGATATTCCGCCTTACCACCGTAAAGGGCTCTGCGGGGGTGGACAGTCTAGATCCCTACATCTCGTGGGAACACTATGGGAACAAAATCTACTTCATCTACATACGGCGGCGACGCGGTTCGCAACTCGTCACGTCTCGTTCCCTGCGAGGTCGAAAAGCGGCCTACGGAAAGCCGGTTGGCAACGTTGAACGTTGGAGGAGGGATGGACGGCAAATTGGATGAAGTATGTCAGATGATGGATGATAGAAAGATTGATAATAGTTCTTTGTGTGAATGAAACAAAAAGGAAAGGGTGTGACACCACCCAGCATGGCGCATATACGGCGTATTGGTCAGGGGTAGATAGTACCACCAGAGCCTGTAAAGGAGTTGGTATAATACTATCTGCGCGAATGAATGAGTGTGTAAAAGAGTTTGAATGTGTAAATGCTAGGCTACTATGGATGAGAATGAAAGTAGGACTTACTCGTGTCTTTATTATTGGGGTGTACGCCCCGGTCAATATAGTTACGGGTATGTCACAGCAAGAGCAAGACGAAAGGCAGGAGGTTTGGGAGAGTTTAAGACATATTTTGAGGAAATGTAAGGATAACGAAAGATTGATCTTGTTAGGGGATTTAAATGGATGGGTGGGAGTAAAACGAGATGGATTTGTGATGTGCATTCGGTGATGAGAGTGTGAATGACAATGGAAAAGCTCGCTTGAGATTTGTTTGGAGTGGAGCTTTTGTGTGACAAACACCATGTTTGATCACAAAAGGATACATATGTATACGCGTGAGGCAAAAAAATGTTAGAAGAAGTATGATTGATTTTGTAATAGTAGATGAACGATTGAGAAAGAATGTCACATTTTTTATCTTTATTGTTTTACATCTATATATTAAAAGAATTTGTGTTTTATAATACGAGTCGGCCAGCCCGTTCTACCCAACCGATTCGGATGATTTTTTTTTAAATGAAAGCTCTCGCTGCATAGATTTGTCATCAAGCATTAGAAATTACCTAACTTGCACATTCATCAAGTTATATGCAAAAACAGTTTTCTCCCATACATTTTTTACGTTTTCGTAGCCGTAGTCAATGACTTTCTGCTTCTATATATCTGGTGCTCATTGAGGTAGGCGTTTTGTTATAGACCTAAAACACGCGCTGAAAAGAGCTCTTTCATTTGATGGTATGCTCATTTAAATTGGGTAAGTTTGAAGGAAGATAGGTGTGGACATTGAACTTATTTTTCAATATTTTCCTATAAATTTCTTAAGATTCCATTGCTTTCTCTCTACATGGACGGTTCTAAATTCAAAAATATTTTTATGGCATCTAATAAGTTCTTTGCGGTAACTGCCAGGAAAAAACGTTATGCCTCCTTAAGGTGATCTTGCCTTACTTTCATACGGGTGTGAGTGTAGTGGTGTGTAAAATGATACCCGATGTTGGTCAAATTATCACTATAGTGAATTATCGCTGATGGCAGGTAATATTCCCCAAATGTTACCAGTTAACCCTTAGTGTTGGGTGAACTGATCTCTGATGTTGAGGAATTTTCCTTACGTTTAATGTTAGGAAAATTGTTGTGCTTTTAAATTACGGCCTTTCTTCGGACATCCTATTTTTTTATGTGGAACATATTACAGCGGTTCATAGTACAATTGTCACATAATTATATTATTACAGGAGGTAGTTAAGGTAGAAATTGTAGCTTTGGTAAGAATAGTAGTTTTGAGAGAAAAGGTAGGTTCTTTTGACAGCACGGCGGCTTTGGTAGAAATGGTAGTTTTGAAAAAATGGTAGATATGATAGTGTTAGTACAAATAGTAGTTTTGATAGTAATAGTATTTTCTGTAGGAATAGTAGTTTTGGCAGAAATGGCATTCTTGGCATTGCATATATTGTAGTTTTGATAGCCAGGTTACTTACGATTGCTACCAAAGCTACAATTCCTACCAAAACTACAATTTCGACCAAAACTATAAACATCATTATTACATTTTTAAATTATGATGGATTAATCACACCCATACACAAAACAAAATAAATAATGCTTCTCACAGAAATATTTAGCTGGATAACAAATAAAACCTATTTTCTTACTTATAAAAAAGTTCTTTCTCTATATTTTTAATTCTGATGGTAAAATATTGACAGATAAAGAAAAAAGTGAAGTTAGCGTAAGTTAGTTACCTACTTAAGTTTCTGATTTAATAACGTATTTTTTGTGAGTAGTTGTGTTTTCAATTATAATGATGGTTCTTGGAAGGAAATTGAAAAAATGCTCAGAAAAAGTTTGAACAAAGAATCTTGGTAAATGACGGCCCTGCTGGAGTTTTGGTACCGGATGGTCCTCCTACTGCAAAAATAATACAGAAGCGGGTTCAGATTTGATTAATTCTACCATAAACAATTTTCAAGTGATTTCCATTCTTGGTGAAGGTAATTGCTTATTGCGTAATTTCTTATTGTTTATATGGAAGTGAGAATAAACATTATGAAATTCATTTGGCCACTGTGTTAACATTGTCAATAAGTGGGATGTATATAGTAGCTTCATTGTTGTTGACGAAGCATATGGCCAGACCATTACAAATGCAACAGACATTGAATTACTACCTACAGAAAGTCAGTATTCAAACAACGCGTGCTCAGAAGCTAAGCCGAAAATTCGTTATGTGTGCGGCACTGTACTGTGTTTACTTGCTGCATCACACACACAGACGCCATTATAGAGTTGCCAGTAACAACGTCTTTCCCCTAAAAATAGGGTAAATTCATAATTTTTTTGCATGAATATAGGTACTTTGTAAGTCGAAGTAGTGCACTTTTTACTATCATCTTTAGTTTTAATCGCGGATAAACCCTCGAGGCACTCCTAAATTGTATATTATAAATTCTAAAGTCAGTCTGACAGCTTTTTAACTTTTTACGATTGAATGGCTAAATCAATCTTGACGAAACTTTGTGCACTCAAACGTAAGCACTAACAAGTGCCGAGTGATTTATATGTGTCATGTATTTATATAATTATGTCTGTGAGAAACAATTAACAACAATCAACAGCAAGTACTATGTGTGAGCCGTTGCGCTATGGTGACCAAAAAAAGGCGCCAAGTTTTAAAATTATAATGTTATTAAGTCGGTAAGGTCATTCCTTCAACAACGAAGTTAGTTACGCATACATTACAAGACAGTACAAGCCTTTCAATACAAAAACGGAATAATCGAGTACTTTGAGACGATGTCGTCTCAGCCGACCTTGACGTGACAAATTTGTCGTAACCGATTGGCATGTACCAGCCAGCGGTGTTTGAAAGGTTAAGTTTATATATGTACGGCCCTAATTCCTTTTTTATTACTGTCAATAAATTAAACTGGGACAATTTCACCCCCAACTGGCAACACTCCGCTTATACTTAGAATGATTCACTGTATTTGTATTATTAGACAATCTACGTTATAAAATTTATGTCTAACCGTTGGAATGATACTCCAGCAACCTTATAATCTCTTTCTGATGCATTGTGGCACAAAATCACTGTACAATATGTCATAATTTCGATTATTTTGCGGGAGATGCTTACGCTACCGTGCCACTCGGACCACAGACAACGCGGCCGACGATTGGGTCAGATTCTGACCCAAATGAACGGCGCTTATTACGTGCGCGTACTTGGTTTCTGTAGGTAGTAATTCAATGGCAACAGATTACAAACGTGTGATGGGTGCCAATGGACAGTACGCAGGGCATGCTTAACTTCAGAGTGTAAATGAGCTTTAGAGTGTAACTCTGAATTGATACTCAGGATATGGAGTGATAATTCAGAGTTCACCTGGAAAACAGTAATACGATTACTGATTATGGTACTGGCGAAATTGTTCATAGCTTGCTATTTTCTGGGCACCTGGACGAAGGACATTACAGTGTCCTAATGGAAAGAATGGCAGCACAGTCATATTGAAGAACTTTCTTTCGTCAATGTTCAGTTATACATATTATATATATCCCTATTGCGCGGCAAACCATTCAGTAATGCCAAGTCGAAATTTCACGATACCTAAGGTACAACGCAAAGCCAATGTTGTGAGAAAATAAGTTTTCTGATATATATCGATACCTTTGGGTAGAAAGGTCGTATAAACCATTTTGGCCAAATTGAGTTATATATACCATTTTTCTCAGAATTTTTTTCTCTATCGATCTGTTTATATGAAATGCAGAAATTCGCACAAAAATGGTGTAAAAGCCGAATGTTTTCGTTTTGTAGTTTTGTTATGACGTAATGACCATAATTTTTATTAAGTCAGGGCGTAAAAATAGTCGTTTATTGTAAATGGCTTATACGCCCTAACGTGTTAAATGCATTGCCTAAGCATAGTTTAAATTCGACGTCGTAAATCCTTATTGCATATCGACACCTTTGGGTAGAAAGGTCGTATAAACCAAAACCCGACTTTTCAGGAGAGCAGAAGAACGATTTCTTTACATAAAAATTCATAACTTTTTTGTTTTTGAAGTTATAAAAAAATTATCTATGTGAAAGGTTCTTACAATTTGCGAATAAAAAAGGTTAAACCATCAAAACCTATCTATCTTCTGTAGTTTTAAAGTTAGCTTGGATTTACGTCTAAGCAAAAAATCAATTCTTACATGAAAATGTGCTTTAAAAATACTGTATAGGTCGTTTATCCACTATTGGTAAGCTTATGGTCATATTTATTGTCGTAAAAACCTATATATCGATACCTTTGGGTAGAAAGGTCGTATAAACCAAAACCCGACTATTCAGGAGAGCAGAAAAAACGATTTTTTTAGATAAAAATTCATAACTTTTTTGTTTTTGAAGTTATAAAAAAATTATCTATGTGAAAGGTTCTTACAATTTGCGAATAAAAAAGGTTAAATCGTCAAAACCTATCTATCTTCTGAAGTTTTAAAGTTAGCTTGGATTTACGTCTAAGAAAAAATCAATTCTTGGTTAATACACCCCATGTAAATATACTTTAAAAATACTGTATAGGTCGTATATCTACTTTTGATAAGCTTATGGTCACATTTACTGTCTTAAAAACCCATATTATATCGATACCTTTGGGTAGAAAGGCCGCATAAACCAAAACCCGACTTTTCAGGAGAGCAGAAAAACGATTTTTTTACATAAAAATTCTTAACTTTTTTGTTTTTGAAGTTATAAAAAAATGATCTATGAGAAAGGTTCTTACAATTTGCGAATGAAAAGGTTATATCATCAAAACCTATCTATCTTCTATAGTTATAAAGTTAGCTTGGATTTATGTCTAAGAAAAAATCAATTCTTGGTTAATACACCCAAGGAAAATGTACTTTAAAAAACTGTAAAGGTCGTATATCCATTTTTGGTAAGCTTATGGTCAAATTTACCGTCGTAAAAACGTATATATGTAGTTCTTTTGTATTTATTACCTTTAATAACCATAGATCAATTGAATTCTGACTAATAAACAATCCTGTTATTCTCAGAATTAGTAGGAACTCAATTATTATTAGTCTAATACCCATTAATGGTCGATTCAAATAAAATAAAACTACCTGAAACCTCAATAATGGTACAACATACCTAACAGGTTATATTATATATATTATAATTATTTAAGGTCGATATAAAAAACTGGATGCAATTTCATTTAAAAGGGTACTAAAAAAATGGCAGGCGAGCATTCTACCACTGAACATATGGTGCATAGGGTTCCCACCAAGAACTTAGGGTCCTAAGCCAACCTCACCTGCAAGTGGTGCACCTGCCGATCAACGGACGAGGCTCTGGCAAACAAAATGTCCCAATAAGCGGCAATAGGCTCGCCACCTATTACGTGGGATCAAAACACTGGCGAAAAGTGGGCGTTTAATATGCCTCTGCCTACCCCTTCGGGGAAACAGGCGTGAGTCTATGTATGTATGTGAAAAAATGGTTAATGGAAAATGCATTTTACTCTGTTATTTATAATAAAAAATTATATATAATTAGTTTAAAATTATTTATGAATTGTTACAATAAATAATTTTAACTATTGTTATAAATTATTTTAAAACGAATAATGAATTATTTCTTGCAATATTGCAGAAATATCGGTTTCTCGAAACAATGGTAGGTGGAGTAGAAGGTACGCAGTATATAGCCCGAATCACAATTTAAAATTAGTGATACCTCGAAAGTTTAAATTTCTATGTGCTGTAATTACATTTCAGAATCAATTTGAAGTTACGTGATAATTTAACCCATCCCTAGCAGATCAAACAAATGTATTGTAATTTAAGTAAATGGATATACGAGTATAATAATAATCATTCTGAATTACAACTTACCGAACTCAGCAGCTACTCGCATATACTCACAAGAGTGTTCTAGCCTTAATAAATTGTAGCATGTAGCCACGGTAATATAATCTAACAGTATTGTAACTCGGCCGTCTCTGTGAGTTATACACCTACAGACGCGCCGTACGCAAACCAGCGGTAGGTCACTGCAACACGGTGCGAGCTTCGGCTTGATCGCGGCTGTGTGTACTTTAGGCACAGTCTAACGTGTATTTTTGCTCGAGGCGCGTAGATATAACTCGAGTTTCGTGCGTTTGTATGGAGTTACAATACTGTTAGATATTATTACCGTGACGTAGCTATTGCGATTTGTAGGTATTAATCGTGGTAGCCTCATACGACTGATCAGTGACGGTAGCCTGTTAAAATCATAAATGTCTACCTTAACTGGAAAAATTCGACCGCCAAGGGCCTCAGTATCATGCACTGAATCACTGTTATTGGTTTTCGGTTTATTATTTATTTAAATTTTATACTTACTAAGTTATATGTATGTTTAAATGTACTTAATTCAATAAATTATTGAATTAAATTTCGTATTTCAGGTAGTTTTATTTTATTTGAATCGACCATTATTATTATTCTAATGCCCAATGTATTAGAATAATAATAATTGAGTTCCTACTAATTCTGAGAGTAACAGGATTGTTTATTAGTCAGAATTCAATTGATCAATGATTATAAATGGTTTTTAATACAAAAAAAATGCACATATAGGTTTTTACGACAGTAAATGTGACCATAAGCTTACCAAAAATGGATATACGACCTATATAGTTTTTTTAAACTACATTTTCATGGGGTGTATTAACCAGGAATTGATTTTTTCTTGGACGTAAATGCAAGCTAACTTTAAAACTAAAGAAGATAGATAGGTTTTGATGATTTAACCTTTTCATTCGCAAATTGTAAGAACCTTTCTCATAGATATTTTTTTATAACTTCAAAAACAAAAAAGTTATGATTTTTTATGTAAAAATGAAATTGTTTTTCTGCTCTCCTGAAAAGTCGGGTTTTGGTTTATACGACCTTTCTACCCAAAGGTATCGATATATTTTTGGTAAGAATATCTTTACTTATTAGATAAGGCTACAATGTTACTCATCATACCTATATGTAGGTAAGAGCTTTTTTATAATATTAAAATATGCTGTGGAGCAGCACGGGTCCTCTAGTTATAAATAATAATAATAATAACACTGGCTGTCAACGTGCATACATCAACTTTGTTCAGAAAATATTTAATAAAATATATCTAGTTCTTCACGTAAATATATATCACAAACGAGACCGTAACCGTATCCAGTATAATATTCCATAATAAGTTTATCAAAGAAATACCATAAATCCTCACTACGAAACGAAAATAAAATCTGTACAAAATGACATCCGTCAAGACAAAATTGTCAAAACAATCACAAATAAATACAGTAAAAATGAAAAATAAAGCACAATAAGCATGTTGACTCGAGCCAGGAGCAAGACAGCACATCTAACACCTCCGGGCTCGTCGCTGAGCTCCGCCTCGCAGCCGTCGGAACCTGTGCCGACAACGCCGGCAGCTGCAGTTGCGTCGAGCTCCAGCGACGAGTATTTCTCTCCACCGTCGACACCGTCACCTGCGCCGCGGCGTGGAGGAGGCCGGCCACCGGCGTGCTTAGGACCTCGGAGCCCACCGGCCCCAAACAGGGTCCCCGCTGCCGGTGGTAATGTGCAGCGCATGAAGTGGACGACATCAATGAACGAACATGTCATGCGCGCATATTTTGGGGCGACTGAGGGGGGCACTAACCTCACTGCGTACCGTAGTCGCATGCTGTCTATGTTTCAGGCCTTGGAACCAAGCATCAACGTCACGGCTCAACGATTATCGGATCAGGTACGAGTAATCCAGCGCAGTGGCAAGTTGGATAATACCGTACTTGATAGGATTCGCTCAGACTACTCACCTTCGAGTCATGTCAATCCCGTCCGGCCTACGCTAACGCCGACACCAAACGCACCACCAATAGGTGGCAGCGCCGTCGAGGAGGAGGATGACATGGCTGATAATGTAAGTACCCAGTGCAATGAGGAGGTAAAGGACGCTTTGGAATGTGCGATTAGGGACTACCGGCACACGCCACCCACGATTAGACCTCGTCTGCCGCGGTTGCCTATGCATAGGCGAAATATAGCGCTGGTAAGTGCTCTTGACTCGTTATTATCTAATTATTTAGATAATAGTGAGGATCTCGGTGATACTCACTCAATCTTGTACTGTGCTGCCGTGGCGGCATGTCGTATAGCAGGTGTAAAGTTCCCTGAAACTGACACTGTTATACGACAAAGATCTGCTGTACCGGCGTGGCAGTGCAGGATTGAGAGGCGTATTGCCGAGGCAAGGGCACTTATTGGCAAGCTGATCTATTTTAGGGCGGGGAATACACGCCCCAGGGTAATGCGCTTTGTGAAACGGGCCTTTGTGGGGACTAATATTAGTCCTCAAAATTATACATCCCGTGTCACAGAGCGCATTGACTTCCTAAAACAAAAAGGGCAAACCGTATTCGTAGATTCAAAAAACGTGTGGACCGGTATCTCATTAATCGTACATTCCAGAGGGACCAGAGGTGGGTATACAGAAGCTGGGAACGACCAGACCAATGTGTGACTAATGTGCAGCGGCCGGATGGGGACGCCACAGCCATGTTTTGGCGTAGCATCTGGTCGATGCCCATTAGTCATACTGAAGGCGATTGGATGCGAGATGTCGAGCGTGCATGCGAACATATTCCCGAAATGGAATGCGTGGCCATTTCTAGCCAGGACGTTTCACAAGCAGTCCGTCCATTAGCGAATTGGAAATCTCCAGGGTTGGACGGGCTGCACAATTTCTGGCTGAAATGGCTACGTAGCTCGCATGAACGCTTGGCATCTCAATTCCAATCAGCTGTGGAATCTGGGTCGTTACCAACATTCATGACGACTGGAATTACCCACCTGCTCCATAAGACAGGCAGTACTAGCGAGCCCGGCAATTATAGACCGATAACATGTTTACCATCGGTCTATAAACTTCTTACATCTATTCTGAGAGCTAAAATAGCTAAACATGTTGTAGACCATGCAATTATGTCAGCCTCTCAGAATGGATGTAGGAAGGGGGCTCGTGGTACTAAGGAGCTCCTCCTCATTGACATGGCCATTAGCCAACAAGTTCGCCGTAACCGAAAGGATCTGGCAGCATGTTGGATAGATTATAAGAAAGCGTATGACTCCGTGCCGCATACATGGCTTTTGAGGGTGTTAGAGTTGTATAAAGTAAATACAACTCTACGCACCTTCTTAAAGTCATGTATGGGGCAATGGAATACGACTCTTTGCTATCCAGGATGCCGACGGATCCAGGAGGACGGCGAAGGTATTAAAATTGAGCGGGGTATTTTTCAGGGCGACAGTCTGAGTCCTCTTTGGTTTTGCTTAGCCATGAACCCTCTCAGTACTTTACTGGAGGGTTCAAGGTTAGGCTGCAAGTTACAGAGAAGTGGTCAGGTCATATTTCACCTGCTGTTCATGGATGACCTGAAGTTATTTGCCCACTCTGAAGCCCAATTGATAGACTTACTAAACGTAACCCAAAATTTTAGTAAATCTATCAATATGGAGTTCGGTGTGGATAAATGTGTTGTCATTCATGTGAAGCAGGGGATCCAAGTCTCAGATTCCATTAACCTAAGAACGCTTCTCTTAACCTTTCGTATGCTTAAGAGCAGATCTGCACGAGACAAAATATATTTATAATTATGTCTGGTAACCTAGCATACGAGAGGTTAACTGATACCTATAAGTACTTGGGTATGTCACAGGCTTTATGTATCAATGAAACCGTCATGAAGCAATCGTTGCAAGAGCGTTTCTTTGGCCGCCTGAAAAAAGTACTGAAAAGTCTTTTATCAGGTGGCAACAAGGTTCGTGCTTGCAACGGTTGGGACATGCCACTTCTTGTATACTCCTTTGGCATACTCAAGTGGACTCAGTCTGAATTGGACGCCCTGGACAGAAGAGTTTGCACTTTGTTGACGGCATATCGTATGCATCATCCACGTTCATCCGTGATGAGGTTGTACATCCCGCGAAAGTGCGGGGGTCGCGGCTTTCTGAATGTCAAGACCCTTCACAATCGCGAGGTGTGCAATCTCAGAGAATATTTTCTCCGGGCGAACGTGGATGACTGGTGCATGCCTGTAGTACTTAGTACTGATGATTGCAAGCGTGTATGGCAGAGCAAGGAGCTTCATGGCAGGTTTCATCGGGCCCTGTATGGACCCGATGTAGACCTATTAGCCTCGGTGAACTGGCTACGCTTCGGTGACCTCTTTGGGGAAACCGAAGGGTTTGTTTGTGCAATTGCTGACGAAGTTATCAAAACGAATAACTACCGGAAATATATCCTGAGGGATGGCACTACTGATATTTGCCATGCCTGTCACCAACCTGGTGAATCCCTCAGGCATATTGTTGCCGGTTGTTCACGTCTTGCTAACGGCGAGTACTTGCACAGACATAACCAAGTAGCCAGAATTATTCACCAGCAACTTGCTCTGAAGTACAAACTTGTAGACATCGAGGTACCGTACTACAGGTATGTAGCAGAGCCAGTCGAAAATGGCCATGCCACATTGTACTGGGATCGATCTATCATCACGGACAGGACTGTTGTAGCCAACAAGCCTGATATCGTCTTGATAGATCGATCAGAGCGCCTCGCAATAATTGTTGATGTCACTATTCCTCACGACGAGAATCTCGTGAAAGTCGAAAAGGAAAAACAGATTAAATATCTGGACGTGGTTCACGAGATTGTCGACATGTGGGATGTGAACTCAGCAATTATTGTGCCGATAGTCGTGACCGTTAATGGTCTTATAGCCAAGAGCCTCGACCGTCACCTTAAGAGGCTCGCGTTGGGTGCTTGGGTCAAGGGCCTGATGCAGAAGGCAGTACTTCTGGACACGGCACGTATTGTGAGGAAGTTCCTGTCTCTGGAGCCCTAACCACCGGCAGCTTGGACCCTGTGCCCGATGCTGGTGGTACCCCACGGTTATTTTTATATTTTTGAATGTGTTTATTTTTGTAAATAATATATTTAAAAATGTAATTTTAATTAGAAAAATAATAAATAAAGGGGATAATAATAATAATATTTATTTGCATATAAAGCAGTTGACACATAAATTGACATTCTGGTTTACATTGTATAATGCGAGTTACAATAAAATTACACATAAAAGATATCAATAAGTCGAACTAACACTCTTGCTAAGTTGCTGTGGCAACTTGTATTACAAGTGTTAGTGCCAGACCCTAGGAACCGTTTAACTCTTACGATATATAGGTTACATCATCATACATGTGTTGGATACAAGGGTGTATCGAGGGATCGGCATCCACACAGACCACTTCTTGGTGTTGAGCCGGATAAGTGGGCTCTTTAAAGGATGGCGACACCGAGAGCATAATGAAAATAGAGTCTTGGAAAGAATAAAAGTAACTGAAATCCCTTTATGAGGATTTCAGCGCTTATTTGAGGATAAACGAGGCATACATTGACTGGTTTACCATCGAGAAAGGTGTTAGACAGGGATGTGTAGCGTCGCCGTGGCTGTTTAACCTCTGCATGGACAGTTGTTTGCAAGATTTAAAAAATAATGACTGCGGATTAAGGATGAATGGGTTACTCGTCAAATGCCTTCTTTATGCTGATGATCAGGTAATACTTGCATCTTCAGCGGAGGAGTTGCAGCAGATGGTAACAATCATGCATGGTGCGTTAGAGAGGAAAGGAATGAAGGTGAATGTAAGTAAAACGAAAGTTATGGTTTTTGAAAATGAGGAATGCGTTACGGCTTGTAATGTTTTGATCGATGGACAGCGAGTGGAACAAGTGAATGAGTTTGTTTACTTAGGTACGTTGTTTACAAGAGGTGGTAAGAATGAAGAAGATATTGAAAGAAGAGTTAATGCAGGTAATAGGGTGAATGGAGCTCTGAAGGCGTTTATGAACAGTCAAAAAGTATCCAAAAAGGCACGTTTGGCTGTGCATATAGGGGTGTTAGTGCCTACCCTTATGTATGGTAGTGAAAGTTGGGTATGGCAGAAGACATTTGAAAGTAGAATAAATGCTGTAGAAATGAGAGCACTGAGAAGTATGTGTGGTGTGTCTTTGACCGACAGAGTAAAGAATTGTGTGATACGAGAGTGGTGTGGGGTAAAAGAAGATGTAGTGACAAGCATCGAGAAAGGCATGTGAATGGGACAGGACGAAGGGGAAGACCTAGGCGGACGTTCTCTGACCAGATTGGAGACATCCTAAAAAAAGGACAGGTCAGAAGTACCCTAAACAGAAGAGCATGCATGAGAAACTTGATGGGAGTGAATGAAGCAAGAGAGGTATGTCAGGATCGTTGCAAATGGCGTTCCGTAGTCTCTGCCTACCCCTCCGGGAAACAGGCGTGAGACTATGTATGTATGTATGTCGAACGGTATTATGTGTATTGTTGGAATATATATGTTATTACGCATTGTTCTAATTTTAACATACCGTAGTCAAATGGTGCAAGCTTAGATATGAGCAGTCAGTCGCACAAAACTCGAAAACGGCGACAAGGATATTTGGTATAGGTATTCTTTCAAGGTTACATGCATAACTACGTATGTATTAGTGGCTCAGTCCATTACATAATAATAATTAAAAAACTGTTGGATATCAACTGCACTTATAGCCAAAATATCATTAGTAGAAATCATTGCAACGTAAAAATCAGGACTAATCATCACCGTTGCATTAGCTAGGCAATGATGATCGACGTTATTCAAACTAAAGACAGAACATTTTTTTTTTACCACAGAGCGACTGCCTATCCAAATTGTTAGCGCTATAATGTCACTTTATTTAGAGCTAGTGGCTTCCCATAACTGACTGTCAGGCACGAGTCAAGCGGTAATAAACTATGTATTTATTAAGTTAAGCGATATATACTCAAATGGTAACATGGTAGTTGGGTGGTAACCCAACTACCATCTTACCCGACTATCATTGCCACTTAAAAGCATAATAAATATTTATTCAAACAGAATCTTACGTTTTCTGTGACCCGACACACACTTGTCCAATATTGCACAACAAAAGAGCCAGTTGAGCGGGTTTGAAAACAAATAAATAATTCTTAGTTATAAAAATGATCCCATTGAACTACTTCAAATACACTTTGACCGCTGACTTGTATGTCAGGTATCTTCCTGAAACCCATACCATTCCTATATCCCATACCCTTTTAGACAGGTTCGGTATTGTGAACCTTTTTCTATTGCAATAGTTGGGGTGGTCAATCCAAAGGGGTGCGTGGTGGGTTCCTTTTTCCTTCCATTAGGTTGTATGTAACATGGTTTCTAAAATAAAGGCACGTAGGTATTTTTCCACGGTGACAGCAATTCGTCTTACTTCAATGATTCTCATTTTAATAAAATTTAACAATATAGCTTCAAAATGAACACACTGCGTATCCAGTTGTCTGAAACCTAAATAAAAAAAATAAAAACCCTTATGATACGATTTCATTACCGAACTATGAAATAGTTCGCTAATGAAATCATATCAAACATCATCAAACCAAAACGTTCCTCAAGATTAATTTGCAAATAACACATTTTACAGTATGGGTTTGCAAGTCGCGTATATTGGGAAAGAGTTGATAAAGGCCACTGGAGTTAGGATAAAAAAAATATATATTTAGACCCTTACTAAGAAAACCACTCCTTTAGGCAAAATGGTCCGATTGATTCACAAACCAATTATTTGGTAAGTTAGGCGCTGCCTATACCTAGCATGCAGTGGACTGTGAAATGATGTATCATGATGTATAAGGTAAACAACAAAGTAGGTAAACAAGTGATGAAATGAAGATAGTGAGACGACGTTTCTTCAAAGTAATCTTTCCTATAAACAAGGCGTGGGACAGATACATGCTGAGGTTCTTGGCGTCCACCCAGTTGATGTCGAGCAACAGCTGCATGGTGTTGTACTCTTACCTTTAAATAAGGCGTAGGGCAGGTACATGCTGAGGTCCTTGGCGTCCACCCAGTTGATGTCGAGCAGCAGCTGCATGGTGTTGTAGGGCATCCAGCACAGCGCGAACAGCACCGCCAACAGCAGCAGGATCCACGCCACGCGCTTGCGCTCCTTCATCAATCTTAGACCCTGTAACAATACCTTCCTTTACACCAATACCAATACTAGTCCTAATAGAGAGAGAGGAATGCAGCACGCAGGTGCTTACCGCAGAGCAGTAAATAATGTCGCTCAGAACTTTGATCAAAAGTTTGGAACTTTGTATTTTAGTTTAAAGGTCAACTAGATAAACATAAGTCCTGTACGACAGAGTACTACGCTGACATTGAAGCAAGAACATCCAGATTCCAAACAGAATTTAGTGGGTCACTCAATCAAAGTGGGCGAGGATCAAATCCACATTACATGGCGCAGTGTTGAACGGTCTGACGAATGCTTAAAATACTACACCGTCCGTGACTACACAAAGGGTGAAGTGGTGAAAATGACAAAAGGTGGTAAAAAAATATTATAAGTTACTATGCTTTTGTTGCATATCTGTAACTTTCTGTCATACAATGCTTTATATTTGTAAAGTTTCTCGCAACACAGGATTTCTGATGGCACTGGGAGCATTGACATACCACAGCTTGGTACCTATAGCTCATAACAATTTCGTGCAAAATCCTGTATACTCACAACGAATAATTAGGATCCAACGCCATGTACACGAGTTTACGAGCCTGAAACCGCCTAATTGCCTTCTAATGGCACAAATAATGGATATAGGTAAACGTACTTTACATAGCGACGAAAATATTCTGTAACTAAAACGTACAAATATTTTATATTATAAAAAGACTACAGCGAAAATATAGAGATCTTTTTTAATTCTTAATTTTTTAAACTCCGTGACAAAAATGCCTCTAGCATATTTTAATGGCCTTATTTCAAAGGCTTTACTCGTAAATTTGGACACGACTTGTGGATTATATCTTTTTATTATTCTTTATGTGATATTGACAGTATTTCCTAAGTGAGTGAACAGTTAAGCCTAAACAATATTTATTTTATGCAACTCTTGTTTAGTGTTTTTAATTAATGACTCGACGTTTTATATTAGTCAGATTAAGTAGATTGCTAGTCTTGCAAAACTTAGTGGACATTTTTTGACTAATTATAGCATCATAATGTAAATGTTCCAGCGCCCCACGCTTCTACAATCAAATATTATAATTGAAAGCACATAGTTTACACTTCAGCCCAGAAATAGAGACAACTTGAACGATCCATAAGTTATTTTTTTTGTTTTTACATGCATTTATAAAAGCGTGTTTTCTAGTCTTTTTTAAACTATTAATTTATTTTATACTTTTTGGTCTTTGATAACGAAATATTTTTAAAATTTATACATTTATTTTAAATAGGCGAATGAGCCCGCATCCTCTCCATCTCCGCCTGTGCGTCTATATTACATAGTGTTTTATCTGTCAGCTTATAACAATCTAGATCTTCAATCAGGAGACCAGTAAGTGATTTTACTCTACTCAGGCCCACATAGGCCTGTAAAGCCGCAAAAGTACGGGACCCTAACTACACCACTGCATGGTCTACAATATATAATTTGTTTGTTATAATCTTGAAACCTGATCGTGTTCAAAGTCCATTGCATGGCCTTTCTCACAAGTGCAAACACGACTATGATACGATATCCAATCATGGAATGCCAGTGCCTATCTTTCAGCTTCATCATAAGACCTTGAAACCTAATCGTGGCCAAAGTTCATTACAAGACTTTTCTAAGAAATACAAAACAGCTATGATACCATTTTCCATCATGAAGTTCCAGTTCTCAAGACTGCCTCGTTGGTCTCGCGGCATAAATATGCGCGTGGGATTGGGAGGTCTCGGGTTCGATTCCCGGGCCGGGCAAAGTGTTATTGGGTTTTTCGTTAGGAAATTCTCAGTAGCAGCACGGAGGCTGGTAATGTGCCCGGTACAGCAATATCCTCGCCGCCTATTACGTGGGACCTAAAAATTCATGGCGAAATGTGGGTGTAATATTACACCTCTGCTTACCCCTTCGGGGATACAGGCGTGAGTATATAAAAAAAGTTCCAGTTCATGTCTTCCGGCTCCATCATCAGATCAGTTTGACAGTACCATATTATTGTATTGTCATCGGAACTACATACAACTGCCAATTTTCATTATGCTACTACCCTTGGAAGATGGTTAAATTAGTTACCTTAGATTCCATTACATAGTTAGTTACATACACGACGACCTAATAAAAGCGTGTTAAAAAATATATTACAAGCAAACTTACATAAAGTTCAACGGCAGACGGTGGGACTTTGCTTTAAACTAGACGAAAAAAAAGTAACTGGATTATGTAGTTCATAGTCCACAAATATTGGCTTAAGTTGACTAAAATTTTATTAAAAAGATATTAGATTATTTTTCTTACTAAACGATTTGTTGGTGTTACGGTGCATTTACTTAGTAATTTGTTAGATAGTTTTGAAGGTAAATAACTTACTGTTTTTATAAAAAACATCTTCTGAATGTATTAATAGTACTTCAGTATGAAATGTGATTCATTATTTTATGATTAAAGTTTGACCATATCGTAGGACCTACTTTTAGCAATTTCTGCGTATTCATTACTGCTGCGCGTTTGCATCATTTGAGATTATTTTTCGCCATTAATGAATGTAATATTACTTTCTTTTAAAAGCATTTAAAGAAAATCTTAAACCTATTTAGCAGAATTTTTTTTTTATTATTATTTATAAACTCACGCCTGTAACCCCGAAGGGGTAGGCAGAGGCGTAATATTACACCAACATTTCGCCATGAATTTTTAGATCCCACGTAATAGGGGGCGAGCATATTGCCGTTACCGGGCACATCACCAGACTCCGTGCTGCTACTGAGAATTCGGAAAAACTTAGTAACACTATTTCCCGACCCGGGAATCGAACCCGGGACCTCCGTTCAGCAGTTGCATACGCTATCCACTGTACCACGGAGACAGTCAGTCATTTCAAATGTAAAAATGCTGTAACTAATTTGAAACAGAGATTTCTAAACTAATCGCTAAGCCTCACGTTGATAAATAGCATGTCGCCACATTGATACACGCTACGCAACGCATACTCAACAAACTTTTACGAAAGCTTACCAGCAAATAAATGAGTGTATTTTTTCAACATTTGAACTTATCGCTTACGGCATATGGTAATGGGGCTGGTAATTTCGAAGAAGGAATGTTACATGCCCAGATGTTAGTTTGGATATTTTTTAAAGTTTAAAAAGTTCGAAGTGTTTGTATGTCAATTCTTGATTCTGTTTGCTCTACTTTGAAACAAAGTGTTTATTACAGTGGGTTTTATCTGATCTTATCATCAGCTAGCGTTATACTAGTACACAGCTTTTATAATATATAATATAATAATATTCTACCACATTCACACAACACCATCTAGTCCCAAACTAAGCAGAGCTTGTACTATGGGCACTAGATAATGGATAAACATACATATATACTATTTTTTTTTGTAAATACATACATATTATACATAGAAATACCCAGACCAAGACAAACATCCATGTTCATGCTCACAAAATAAATGTTTGACTTGAGCGGGAATCGAACCCGCGACCTTCGGCGTAGCAGTCGCTTACACTCCGCTACACCAACTGGTCCTCAAAGTTTATCCTCCGAAGCACGAGAGGGCCCTGATGTAAATGCCACGATAAGCAGTCACTTGATTGCAAAATCGAAGTGAATTTAAATTACGTTAAACGTATTATCGAATAAAGGAGGCAGTATATGCGACGAGCCCAGTAACCCACAGGCAAAGGAGTATTTTACGTTGAACAGTTAGATACAGATCTAGAAGTCGTTCGTTCAAAGAAAGTGGTTCATAAATATTCAGCGGTCGATCAGCGTGGTTAATCGATGTTGATGGATATTCATTTTTTGTTCTTTGTAAGGAATATTCCGCCACAGTAATATGTATCACTTCTGTACTTTTAGCTGTGTGTTACGTAGATAAGTTACTGCTTACGTAATTAATCTTATTTTGATGCGCTACTGCAAAATATCCCTTGATACTCGTAGGCGAAAATCACATGTTTTATAATTACTAACATTACTAAACTTAGAAATGTGTGATAATCGGTTCAATGTGTACAAATAATGATTTTTTTCCTTTCCTTTATTGTCCTACTTTTCACTTACCACTGAAATTACATAAATAATACATACATACATATATACATAGAATCACGCCTGTTTCCCGGAGGGGTAGGCAGAGACTACGGAACGCCATTTGCAACGATCCTGACATATCTCTCTTGCTTCACTTACTCCCATCAAATTTCTCATGCATGCGTCCGTAAACGTGGGGTAAAAGAAGATATAGTAACAACTATTGAGAAAGGTATGCTAAGTTGGTTTGGACACATGGAGAGGATGAATGACGAAAGACTGACCAAGAAGTTATATAAGTCAAGTGTGAATGGGACACGAGGAAAGTCAGTTGACTTTCACATAACATACACGATCCGTTTTCACTAAACCGAATTGAAGAAATTCAACAAACTGTTCATTAAAGTTAAACAATCGTTGAAATAATTTTAAATACAACTTTATTTCGATTTTTTATTTGTTTCCGCATAAAAATAATTAACTGACAAGTGTGCTTCTTTGTAAAATATTAATTAATACGAATTTATGGTTAGTACCTGTTTTTTTACTTGTACCGGAACGTACTAGTATTGTTCGGTTTGAGTTATTCATGATTTGAAGAATACTCAGTTGAAAGTGCTTTGAAAAAACTACTTTTAAACTACCACGATTTGTACACATATTAAAAATTATGTAACGGGTCTGAATCGTGTTAATAAACGAAAAGAAAGATGAAATACCTTTCTATTTGTCCCGACGTTTCGGCATGGGTTACACCAGCCGTGGTCACGGGATGACTGAAGTTCGTCAGCGCTGCCTCCAAGAAGTGCGGGTTTTGGAACCTACCCTCACTTGGTCTTCACAATTATTAACTTTTATATGTTCGGAACTGTCGGCACTTCGACACACAACACTAATGGTATCTTCACACTGGCGCGTAATATCACCTCATCGGTGTCTACATTTGCTGATGTCAGGATTCCAAGATGTAGATAAACGGTAACCATCCTCCCGGTTGAAATTTGCGTGCTTTTTGATTTCAACCGCTTCCCGTGCTATTCTTGAAACATAGTGACGGTCTGTGGAGAGAACCTGGGGCCGATGTAGCTCAATCCAGTGATTGGATCCTGATTCCAACAAATGCTCAGCTATGGCCGACTTGGTGGTTTGTCGGTTTTTGGCGGCCGTGATGTGTTCCTTAACTCGTTCGGCGATGGTCCTTTTTGTTTGCTCGATGTAGGAACTACCACAGCTGCAATCCACCTTGTACACGCCTGGTGTTTGAAAAGGGATGACATCCTTTGGAGTATGCAGGTAATTTGCTACTTTGGAGTACGGACTATATACAGTCTTAATGGAGTATGAAGTGTATGAAGTGTAAGTATATATCAGTAGCGCTGATGAACTTCAGTCGTCCCGTGACCACGGCTGGTGTAACCCATGCCGAAACGTCGGGACAAATAGAAAGGTATTTCATCTTTCTTTTCGTTTATTAACACGATTCAGACCCGTTACATAATTTTTAATATGCTTTGAAAAAATCTCACTCTGACCTGTGAAACAGAAAAAACTTAAGTTGACTTCAATTAGTTCTGAAATTTTCAACTGATGAAAGCTGAAATTCTCAATTCAGAAACCGGTCGATAGTGTGTTACGTTTGAGTTAGATTTATTTGACATAGGCATACCTTTCAACATTAATTCCTTTTGATACCTACATATTTTTCTTAATAATTTTATTTTAAGTGCTAGTTGGGTAAGGCAGAAGAGTCATGAAAGTAGAATAAATGCTGTAGAAATGCGAACACTGAGAAGTATGTGTGGTGTTTCATTGACTGACAGAGTAAAGAATTGTGTGATAAGAGAGTGTTGTGGGGTAAAAGAAGATGTAGTGCCAAGCATCGAGAAAGGTATGCTAAGATGGTTTCGGCAGGTCGAGAGGATGGATGACGAAAGACTGACCAAGCAGATATATAAAGCAAGTGTGGAAGGGACAGGACGAAGGGGAAGACCTAGGCGGACGTTCTCTGACCAGATTTGAGACATCCTAAAAACAGGACAGGTTAGAAGTACCCTGAACAGAAGAGCATGCATGAGGAATCTGATGGGAGTGAACGAAGCAAGAGAGATATGTCAGGATCGTTGCAAATGGCGTTCCGTAGTCTCTGCCTACCCCTCTAGGAAACAGGCGTGAGTCCATGTATGTATGTAATTTTAATGTCCATCATTGTGTTATGTTTATATGTTTTCTCAACCTGTTTTCTATTGTATTTTATCACTTACACCAATAAAAAATAAAATACTCAGATTTATTTGAAATGAAACATTAAAAACAGCTACTTTAACTGCTACCATAAAAGTACCTTAGAAGACCTTATTTGAATTTCCATTTATTTTTACATTCAACTAAACAATTTAAAATTAACTATACTTGACTTCATAAACTATTTAATGTCTGTCCTTCAATCTCAGTTATGCCATTACTACTTTGGAAACTTACTATAAACACTTCAATGACGCGTGAAGGAATTTATTGTCTATTGTCGCCCAGACGAAGATTTACGTAAATTTAGCGAATACCAACTAAATGTTTTGAAACTAAAACTATGATATTTTAATCGTAGCTATTATGAATAAGCAGCTGACGTATCTCTTATTATACGCCTTGTATTAACAAGTAACACCACTTACGTGTAAGCGAAAACTATGTAAAATTAATAACAATTACTGTAGTACTTGCTATCACAGCAAATATAACCACTACACGAATCGATGTAACACTGGCTTACCACTACACACAGATCCAAGGGCACATCTAGCGCGCACCGCGCCTATCAACCGACTGACTGTCCTTAGTGACAGTGACAGCCACAGACTAAACAGATATACTACTAGTGACAGGCGTTAAGTGACGCTACTTCCTCTACTGGTGTACATGAGACAGTGTAATGTATCTATTGCATAGATACAAACACTACATCTCTTCCCTTTTAACATTTTGATTTATCATTATAATGTATGTCTATTTCATTGGCAAATAATTATACGTCATTGCCTTATTTCTTATATCTGGAGCTTATACGCAAAATACACGCCAGGACGTTGAGTTGCGGAAACAGCCCAGGCTACCATACCATACATAGACGCTGTCTCCTTCTGTTTGTTTTGGCCTTACCGCTCTTCTCTTGCGGTCTCCGTATTCTTTTCCTTTTTCTTTTTGCAACTTCGGTCTCATTATCCGTCTCTTAAAATAGATTTAATAGTCTTTTTATCCGTCTTACTGATATATTTCCACGTTGGGTTTTTATCCATGTTCATTCTCTTGAAAAATACTTCTGACGTTTTTCCTGTTACCGTATGGGAGGTGGCGTTATACTTCATTCAGTATTAAAAATTTTAGTGTATCTTTCATACCCTGCTTTTCTCTTGAGTCGTTTTACTGTCTTTGGTTAGATGCTCTCTTCATTTGTGGCCAATATCGCACTGTGTTTAAATTTAAATATCACCATCATGACAAAACTTTCAACTCCTCGCAACGAACTGCCACGAATCAGACGAACAGCATCAGCAGTGACCGATAGTGGGCAGACCAGCCGACCGAAGACTTCTCTTAGAATTTTTATGATTTGCGAACTCGTTATAGTTCTTGTAATCTTGATTTCTTTACAGTGGTTGTAATTTCACTATACACACAACAAGAATATAATCGTTATTTGGCAATGGGCCCAATAGATCGATAGCAATATCAAAGTTCTCGTCCATTTATAGGTACTTAGAGAACTTGCTAAGCTAACTAGAGTGCATCCTTTGCAATTCTTAATCCGCCCATTCAACGTCCAGCCTCTTTTTCTGTCTGGCTATATTTTTTTTCACATTGAGTGTCCAATTTCCGTAGGCTATATTTAATATTTTTGGTCCTTTACTATCACTTGCGCATATATACCGCTCCCAGTCCTATAGGACTTGCGTCTGCTTTTACCCACGTCTTGTCTTTAATGTCGCAATATCCCAATGTTTATTTCCGACAGCATTATTTTTTCATTTATTCTCATTCATTCCGATCTCCTCTTCAGTATTCTTTTATATTTGCCCTATTGCCCAATTTCCTAAAAAGCTCTGTAATTCCTCTCCAGTCCTTGGCATTCCAAATCCAGTTAATTTTATTTTATTTAATAAAACATTGTTTTATTAGCACCTCCATTACTCCAGAAAGCCGCACATCGTGCTCCCCCTCGTTGCACTGTTGCATTTACTCTTATAGCGAGACTGGAACTCTCCAATAGGGTGGCATAGCTCGTTCGACCGATGTATCAAAAGATATCTATCTCACCTTTTATAGCTACGTCGTCGTTCATGTCTAATATATACTTCTTCTTCTTCATGTGCCTCTACATTACTGAAGGTCGGCGGTCAGTTTTTTGAACTTTTCTCTGTTTATTGCAAGTCGGAACAGTTCTTCCACACACTTAATGCCAGTCCACTCTCTGATGTTTCGGAGCCAAGACATTTTTCTTCTACCAACTTTTCTTTTGCCTGCAATCTTGCCCATCATGATGGTTTGTAAAAGCCTGTATCTTTCATGCCTGAGAACATGACCTAGATAAGCCACTTTCCTTTGCTTGATGGTCCGCAGCAACTTTGTTCCCTTGGACATACGCCTCAGAACTTCAACATTGGTGACTTTATCAGTCCAACTGATGCGAAGCATACGACGATAGGTTCACATTTCAAAAGCCTCGATCTTTTTACGGAGGTCTGCCTTAATGGTCCACGCCTCACACCCGTAAAGGACAACTGGCCAGATATAACATTGTAGGAGTCTGGTAAATATATACCGTACTTCCCATTTCCCAGCGAACGCCTCCATTGTCTCTTGACACAGTCACCCTATCCTTCCGAACTTTGGGCGAGCTTCCGTTCTTTGTTGGAATTCTTTAGTTTTGCAAAATCTTTGCTAGCAGCCGCACTCCCCGTAGCCGTTACACTCCCTTGAGTTTTACTGGGCAAGGAAGGCACCGGGACACATGCGCTGATATGCCACACCCTGCACACCTCGGTGTCCTTTTCTCTTCACTCAACTTTCTCTCTTGTTTCGCCCACCTAGCACCATTCTTGCTTCGGTTTCTCATTGCATTGACTTCATTTGCCTTACTTTGTCTTTTTGTTCGTATCAGTTCCGTTGGCAATCCACACCTTCCAAGGTGTTGGCCATAGTGATAACCTTGTCCAATGCCATCTCATCACCCATTGTGTGACGTCGCTGTGACGTCGAGACGACACCGCCTCCCGGCTGCCTGCATGTTCCACCCCCCACCGCACCGCGAGCTTCTTTAAAAGCGGACGCGTTGGCCGCGGGCTTTCTTTTTTGGGCTGCATTCGACGACGTCGCCACGAGTGAAAAGCTAAGTACATCAACTGCGACTCCTGAGCGACTATCGACAGCGGGATTCTCAACAAAAACCTCACCCATCGCCGAATCACACGACCCTGTCTGTGTATATCTTTTTAATTACGCATTACTAGTAATTTTATTCAATTGCTAAATGATGTGTAGATTTTCTTGGCAATTAAATCAATTTTTATTGTAACATTCAACTCATGTTCTCATTTAAACACACCCTAGTAGGGATAACATAACAGAGGACACCTGAATGGTCTTTTTACGTTACAGTGGCGCCCACGAGAATATTATAGGTAGGGTTTTGTTGAGAATCCGCTGCCGGTGAGTCTTTTTTTTATTTTTTGTGTATGTGTGAAATCGTTCCAAAGCAGTGTGTAATTATTTTAGTGGCATTTATTGTTTCTTTTTGCTTGTTTTATTGTGGACGGAAAGTCGGTGATGTTATGCCGGCCACAATAGACATTTTCTCTTTTTGTTCTGTTGTGCTCGGAAGGTCGGTTTTGTGTTGAGCCGGTCACAACAGACAAATTTTGTCATACTACGCATGGCAAGCATTTTATATTATAACTATTTCTGTTGCCACGTGTGATAATTAATTTTGTATCAACCGCATAAGTAACAAGTTATAATCATTTTGCTTGCGACCACGTGTCAACTAAATGACGCGCTGTGGTCACATTCCTTGATTGCATTCTTTGTATTGCGATTTATGACCTCACGTCCACTAACGACGTGCTAAGGTCACCTTTGTTGATCGTATGCTTCGCGATTAGCTTTTTTAAATGCCACTAAGGTAATTAAGTGCTACTGGTAGTTATTGCTAATAATCTGCTTTGGCTGACTTATGGAACGAATTCACACCCTTCTCTTTCTCACTTCTTTTCATTTTTCTACTATAACCTTCTGCTAGCGATTTTGTACGGCGATATATTCCTATATAGTCGGTATTATTTAATACTTTTACCGCCTACTACGGCGATTATCTTTTAAAATTAACTATTCTTTTTCCTTCTTACTAAGAAAGTTGCATCTTTATTATACCACGTGTACCTAACATAGTTGGACTGGCTGAGAATGAACGTACCTAAGATGCTAGCGTATTATATACTAGGTATCTAGCTAGAATTCCGCGTTCATTTATTAATAAAATATACACGTGTCACATGCAGGTTGCTCACTAACAATAATGAACGAATGTAATTATTGTCTATTTGGTATAGAAATACGAATATCATCGTAGAATTATTAGTTGTTCGTTTTGTCAAATGTTTATTATGCTACAATCGTTGCTTTTGGTCTTCGATTTTATCTCCTTGTTACTGCCTATCGGTATGTCATTTGCAAATGCATCTATTTATGCATTTACTGTTCATTGTGAACTCAAACATAAAATTCCTGCGTCGCAATTATTGAATTATGTTCTTTTTGTAATGTTTTGTGTCGCTAGGATTGTTCTTTCAATGTCTGGTTTCTATTGAAATATATAAAACATATAATGATAAATAAATGGTAAAATTAAGCCGCTGACGGCCGGAAAACTACTTAATTGTCAATATGTAACTTGTTTCCTTTTTACTAAATGCTATGCATCTGGTTTTACTAGACCAGTTTAAGTAGTGGTTATATTGTGTTCTTGTGTTAACGCAAATGTTATTATATCTAACTGAATTTATCAAACTTAATTGAATTGAAACTAACTTTAACTAAAGTGGGTATTTGCACATAAATTGAATCAATAACTTCTTTTCTTGAATAAATAAGTGCCTATTTACATATGAATCAAATAAATAATATTTGTCAACAATAACAGACCATTGCGCGATTTTGTTTACGCTTGAATTAATGCATTCTAAGCATCGTTCGCGTCCGCAGCAAAGGTCAAAACTTAATATGACTAACCTAGAACGTGATTTATGCAATATTGACTTTGGCCCAGTTTACAATTCTGCTGATGCTATCACTTCTATGTCTTATGTTATTAACAACTTACAAACAGCTATTTTTAAAAACACCAATGTAATTAATTTGAGTAACAAAAACTATAATATTAAACCTTGGATAACTCCTGGCCTTATTAAGTGCATTCGGCACCGTGATAAACTACATAAAAGAGCTAAACAAAATCCAAATAATTTAATCTTACAAACAGTCTATAAGCGTTATAGAAACTTCTGCAATAGAATCCTAAGAATAACAAAAATCGAGTATGACAAATCTCAAATATCAGAAGCCGGCAATAACACTAAGCGATTGTGGAAGTACGTTAAGTCTGTAACATATACGTCGAAACAAAATAAGTGCGATACAAGTTTATTATATACAGATCGTACCCCGCTTTCATCCGCTGATAACGTCAATAGCTTTTTTGCTAACATAGGTGTAAAATTGGCTGAACAAATTCAAAGAACATGTAACAATCATCCAAAAAATGCTATTTCAACCGTTCCGACATATAATAGTACTGGCAAGTCTTTTGTTTTACTAGAACCGGATGAATGTGAAGTAGAACAAATTATCCTATCACTAAGACATAGCTCAGCAGCAGGGTAAGACGGTATTAGCACTGCAATACTGAAAACCTTTAGGCACATACTGATACCTCCATTAACTCACATTTTCCGAATTTGCCTGTCAGAAGGAATCTTTCCCAAATGCCTCAAAAAGGCAGTAGTAATTCCCATACACAAATCAGGGCAAAAGGATCTGGTAACTAATTACAGGCCAATCTCACTACTACCTTCGATATCTAAAGTACTCGAGAAAATTATAAACAATAGATTAGTTTCATATCTTGAAAATAACTCCCTCTTCTCCCACAAGCAATTCGGCTTCAGATCAAAGTTATCTGCAGCAGATGCAGTACACACCTTGACTAATTATATTTCCGAGGAACTTGGGCAAAGTCAACATGTGATTGGCGTCTTTCTAGATCTGGCAAAAGCATTTGACACTGTATCAATCCCACTGCTTCTTAAGAAATTGGAGGCCTTAGGTATAAGAGGCACACAGTTAAAACTGTTTAAAGACTACTTACGGGATAGGTATCAATGTGTCAAAATAGACAACGTAATCAGTTCCGAATTATTATTACCACAATTCGGCATTCCTCAGGGAAGTGTGCTCGGTGGAACACTCTTTCTAGTGTACATAAATGATCTCTGTAACCTAAACCTACATCATGGCACTATTGTTACATATGCTGACGACACTGCGCTTATTTTCTCAGCAAACACCATTACGGAAGCTCAGAAGTATGCACAACAAGGGTTTAACGTAGTAAATAACTGGCTTAAACATAATCTACTAACCTTAAATACTGATAAGACTAAATTCATTCAATTTTGTATGCGTAACCCTCAAGCACATAACAATTCTTTTCACTTATTTATTTATTTATTTATTTAATTGTTCGGAAGACCAACAGCTGAAAATACATAGTGGCAACAATAATAAACAACAGAGAGCCAATGATAGGTCTCCACGACTAACTCTAGATTACAAGATGTAGACAGTTATTATAAGTTTCAGTATAAAAAACAAAACAAAGAATACAACATTACCTAATGAGCATTAAACCCTGCAAAAAAGTAAAGACTCAGCATGCGCCTCAACGTGTCCGGTTTAGTGTTAAACACGTCAATGTCGAACTTCATTACTTGTTCGTTTAAACAATCACTCGCTCGCCAGAGGAACGCGTTCTGTCTGTAATTTGTGGATACTAAAGGCAGGTGAAAGGGCTTTTGACGTCTCGTGCCTATCCTAGGTACGTTAAAGTGTACTTTGGAAAGAAGGTCTGGGCAATCAATAATGCCGGATATTAAATTCATTAAGTATACAACATCTGCTATCATACGACGTTGCCTTAAAGGCAAAATATGAAACTTAGCACATAGATTAAGATAATGATCAGACTCGTATTTTATATTTAGCTTGTAACATAGGAATCTCATAAATTTGCGTTGTATATTTTCGATCCTACCTGCATGTATTTCATATCGCGGATTCCAGACTTGACTTCCGTATTCCAATATACTACGCACAAAAGTACAGTACAAGACTTTGAAAGTTTTTGCCTCCCGAAAACCGTTAGATGCTCGCATCACAAACCCCAACGCTCGTAAAGCCTTACTAACTATACTGTCGACATGGTCATCAAAAAGCAACTTTGGGTCATGTATAATGCCGAGATCGCGAACATTATGGTGTTTAATTAGTTTGTGACCATTAAGATAATATTCTGATGATAATGTGACAGGTTTCCTGCTATAAGTGACTACTACGCATTTGGTAGGATTTAAATCTAATTTATTCTGGATGCAGTAATTTGTTAAGCGCGTTAAGTCTGCTTGGAGAGCCAGGCAATCGGCGGGCGCTGAGACCGATGCGAAAACTTTCATATCGTCCGCAAAGCAAAGAAGGCGAGAATGGTGGAAGCATTGGTAGATGTCATTTACAAAGATTAGGAACAAAAGAGGACCAATGAGGGAACCTTGTGGGATTCCGCTAGGCACTAAAACCCAACCAGACATGTAATTGTTGACCACTACTGCTTGTGAACGATTACTTATATAAGAGGAAAACCATCTCAACAGGTATCCTCTTATTCCTATCAACTGTAGCTTGGCCAGTAGAATGCTATGATCAATTCTGTCAAAGCATTTTGTGTAATCTGTGTAAATGACATCCACCTGACTGTCTTCACTCATGGCTTCTGTTATATAATCATTTAATATTATTAAATTTGAGGTTGTGGAACGGCCCTTGAGAAACCCGTGCTGAAAGCCATTAAGACTATTTTTTAAGGCAGCATATATCTGGCTATAAATTAACTTTTCAAATATTTTTGCGACTATACATAATTTAGACACTGGCCTGTAATTAGTTACATCAGATTTGGACCCTTTCTTATGAATCGGGGTAATAAAAGCCCTCTTCCATAATGTTGGTACAGTACATTCAGAGAGTGACTTATCAAATAATATATAGAGTGGAATAGCAATGGTATCAGCACATTTATAAAGAAATAACGGGGGTATTAAATCCGGTCCGGCTGATTTATCAAGGTCGAGAGATTTTAAAAGATATGTCACAGTCGAAATGTTAACGTGTACCTTATTAATGTCGGATACTGTACTACGTACCGGGTCAGTGTTATTATAATTCAAAAGAGATGTTGGAGAAGGCTGTAGAAAATTCGAAAGAAAGTAATCAGAGAAAACGTCACAAATACTCTCTCCTGTGTTTGCGACTAAGTTGCCGTACGTCATGGACCCGGGAATACTCGCCGATTTATGATGCGTTTTGACATAGGTCCAAAAATATTTGGGATTTCTTTCGATAGACGCTTCGATTGATTTAATGTATTTGTCATAACAATCTCTCTCCAACCGCTTAACCCGCTCCCGTAACATTTTAAATGTTTCATTATCCGCTCTATTGCCGTATACCTTAAACTTTTTATTATATTTATGCTTTTCCTTGATACTTCTTTTCAATGCCGCTGAATACCACGAAGGAAAGGAATTATTAGTTCGTATAATACGTTTTGGAATATATTTTTCAATTAATTGCCTTGTATGCCTTGTATTATTGCCTTGTATATATATATAATAAAACAAATCAACTGCATTATCTACCGTCATACCTGATAGTTTATTAGGCCAGTCTATGCTACGAATGTCATTATTTATTTTATTATAATCGCCTTTTAAGAATAGGTATTTAGTTCGTGGCGCAGGTTTTAAATAATTTAATTTCGTTGATACAAAGTGTACCGAAAGAGCTTTGTGGAATAGATCTATAGGTACTAGCGGATCAGTGCATTCAGAGACGTCCAAATACTCATTTGAAAGAACAAGGTCCAATATTCTACCGTATGCATTTTTTACGTGGTTAAATTGGTGTAGGTTATGAAGATGTAACATGTCAATCAAGCATTGTTCATCGGAAGTATTTACGTTACTCGGTATCGTAGTACAGTCATCCATATTTAAGTTCCATATAATTCCACTCATATTGAAATCGCCTAATATTAAAAATAAATCATTTATGTGGGTAGTTATAATATCATCTAACTTTGAGAGATAATTGTTTAGTTGACTAGAGAACGATAATCCTAAGTTTTGCTTACAGAGGTACACAACGCCTAAATATAGATTAATTCGTTGCCTACCATTAGATACGTTGATAGGTAACGCTAACCATAGGTCCTCGGCTGTCGAACTAAAAGTCGGTATTAAACTTGCCGGTATATCTTTTCTTATCGCTATGAGAACACCACCTCCACGGCTTTGATTAGTAAGCTTATAATCTCTATCGCGTCTCCACACTATGTACCTGTTATCGAATAATTCCGAGTCACTAGCACTGTCCGTTAACCACGTCTCCGTTAACACTACAATATCGTAGGAATTTAAACATATATTTCTATAGAATATTGATGTCTTCGAGCGCAGACCAAGTACGTTTTGATAAAAAATTGTCAAATTTCCGTTAACTAGATTATTAGTAGACATTATTCAATTTCAATTTTATCAACAGTATAAGTAACAATTTAACTAAATAAAAATAGTGTACAGTAGCATCCACAAATAAGTAAATGCGCAGGTAAACAAAAGCTCTGGTAATAACATTAACCAATAATACCATAGCGAACGAGTAACTCAATGGAAAGGATATTCTATTAGACTTTTCGCTCCATTTGATTAAATGTAATAGTACGCGCTTAGGTGCGAGCGAGATAGCTGTATTGTTCTGATTTTTTACCACGCATAGAACAGACTCATTCGTGCAAAAGTTAATGTAGGGTAATGTACCATTCGATGAAGCAGGCATGCTCAACCCTTTACACTTGGTAATATGCACATAACTGTTATCTTAAGTCAAACAACATTTGCACCTGTCCGGAAATTAATAGCACTACTAATATTAAGTATTTAGGGGTTATATTGGACGAAACCCTTTCCTATAAACAACATATCGCCGCTTTAACATCTAGGCCACGAAAATTATTATTTGTATTTAAAAAACTTCGCTTTATTTTAGATCATAACCTCATTATACAGATGTACAAGGCATTGTGTCAGTCCATAATCCAATACTGCATAACCTCTTGGGGAGGTATAGGAAAATCTTTAATGCTCTGTATAGAGCGAGCGCAAAGAGCCCTGCTTAAAGTGACCACCCGCCGACCTTACCGATTCTCTACAAACCTTCTATATGAATCATGCAAAGTGCTAACGGTTCGTCAACTGTTTATATTGTACACTGTACTAAAACAGCATACTGCGCTTACGTACAACGCCGACCTTACTAACACCAAGAGACGGAAAGATATTGTCTGTAGTTCAAGCTCTGAATCAAGGTTTGTCTTTACTAATAGATTCTTTTCATTTCTGGGTCCCTATCTTTATAACAAAATAAACAAAGAAACATCTATTTATGACCTAAGTTATGTAAGATCGAAACAACGCGTCTATCAGTATTTACAAACATTGAAATATGATCAGACCGAAGAACTGCTGACTGTGGTCAAATAATTATACATTTCATATTAGTTTTAAAATAATTCTAAGTAGGCATATTTTTATTTAGAAACATTACGTTTAATATGTTGATGATAAATATTGTAATTACTTCATAACTCAGATCAAAATCACTTACTGTAAGTGCCTTTAATGCCTCTGGCACAGGTTTACCCTAGTACAGGCACCTCATTATTCTACCTAAATTACCTTTTAAGAACTTTATGTATATTTTTGTGATGTATGAAATTAATAAATTTTATTATTATTCTCTTTATTTCAACCTTTTCTCATAATGATATTTTACATTTCTATGTTATTTAGAAAAAACAAATATAAAAATATAAAATAAAATTACGGGGCTCACCGGTATCGGGTGCAGGGACCAAGCTACCGGTGGTTAGGGCTCCAGAGAGAGGAACCTCCTGACGATACGAGCCGTGGCCAGTAATACTGCCTTCTGTATAGAGGACTTAATCCAGCCGTCTAACGCGAGCCTCTTGAGGTGGTGATCGAGGCTCTTGGCGATGAGACCATTAACTGACACGACTATCGGTACAATGATCGCCGAGTCCACATCCCACATGTCGACAATCTCGTGAGCCAAATCCAAATATTTTATTTGTTTATCTTTCTCGGCTTTCACGAGATTTCTCGTCATGTGGAATGGTGACATCGATGATCATTGCAAGGCGCTTAGATCGATCTATCACTACTATGTCTGGCTTGTTAGCCACAATAGTTCTATCAGTAATGATAGATCGATCCCAATACATGGTGGCACGACCATTTTCAAGAACTGGGTCGGGCACATACCTGTAGTACGGTATTTCAGAGTCGACAAGTTGGTACTTTAAGGCAAGTTGCTGGTGGACAATCCTGGCCACTTGGTTGTGTCTATGCAAATACTCGCCGTTGGCAAGACGAGAACAACCAGATACTATATGTCTGAGAGATTCACCAGGCTGGTGACATGCCCGACATATGTCAACCGTCCCATCCCTCAGGATATACTTCCGGTAGTTATTCGTCATGACAACCTCGTCCATAATCGCAAAGAAAAAACCTTCTGTTTCGGCGAAAAGATCGCCAAAACGTAGCCAGGACACAGAAGCTGGTAAGTCTACATCGGGTCCATGCAGGGCCCGATAAAAACGTCCATGCAGCTCTTTACCTTTCCATATCTCCTTGCGCTCCTCAACACCAAGTACGGCAGGTTTGCGCCAGTTCTCCTTAGCCAGACTCAGCGGGGTAAGCCCGTTGTCCACAGTGACCACATCACGGTGGACACCCGCGTCAGTGCTGAGAAAATATTCCCTGAGATTGCACACCTCGCGGTTATGGAGGGTCTTGGCACTTAAGAAGCCGCGACCCCCGCACTTCCGCGGGATGTACAATCTCATTACTGACGACCGCGGGTGATGCATCCGGTATGTAGTCAGTAGACAACGGACTTTTCTATCCAAGGCATCAAGTTCTGTTTGAGTCCACCTAAGTATGCCGAAGGAGTACATTAAGACTGGCATGGCCCAACCGTTACAGGCGCGCACCCTGTTGCCGCCTGATAAAAAACTATTTAATATTTTTCTCAAACGGCCAAAGAAGCGCTCCTGCAACGCCTGTTTCATGCCAGTCTCAGCAATACCTAGTGCCTGCGACATACCTAGATATTTGTAGGTTTCGGTTGCAGAGAGAGATCTAAGTTGTGTGAAATCTGAAAGTTCTATACCATCAGATTCCACAACCCTGCCCTTCTTTACATGCAAGACCGCACATTTATCTACACCGAACTCCATCTTGATAGACTTACTAAAGTTTTCAGTTACCTTTATTAACTCTGTCAACTGGAGGTCAGTGGAGGCAAATAGTTTTAAGTCATCCATGAAAAGAAGGTGAGATATTACTTGACCTCTGCTGTGCAACCGATAGCCTAGCCCTGAATTCTCGAGCAAAGTGCTAAGAGGATTCAGTGCTAGACAAAACCACAAGGGACTCAAACTGTCACCTTGGAAGATCCCTCGTTGGATCTTAATAGGATCGCCGCATCCGAGAGTCCGTCGACACCCTGGATAGCGAAGAACCGTACTCCACTGCCCCATACACGTCTTCAGGAAAGTGCATAGAGTTGAATCAACTTTTTACAACTCTAGCACTCTCAAGAGCCATGTATGTGGCACAGAGTCGTAGGCCTTCTTATAATCTATCCAGCATGTCGCTAGATCCTTTCGGCTACGGCGAACCTGTTGGCTAATGGTCATGTCTATAAGGAGTAGCTCTTTAGTACCACGCGACCCACTTTTACATCCATTTTGAGAACTGGACATGATTTTATTAGTATATATATGTTTGGCCAGTTTAGTTCTCAAAATGGATGTAAAAAGTTTATAGACCGTCGGTAGGCAGGTTATAGGTCTATAATTTTTTGGGTCCGTGGTACTTCCTGTTTTAAAAAGCAGGTGGGTAATGCCAGTTGTTAAGAAAATTGGAAGCGTTCCTGATTCTAGAGATGATTGGAATTGGGACGCCAAACGAGCCTGTGCACTACGCAGCCACTTCAACCAAAAGTTGTGCAATCCGTCCGGACCTGCCGCTTTCCAGTTTGGTAACGGACGGACTGCACAACTAACATCTGTAGCTGTAATAGCTACGGCATCAATATTAGGGATTGCTGCACATGATCGCTCAACATCCCTAAACCAACCATCTTCCGTGTGGCTAACGGGGGTCGACCAGATGCTACTCCAGAACGTATTTGTAGTTTCATTATCTGGTAGACTCCCATCATCCACACCTAGACCGGGACGCTCCCAATTTCTATACACCCACCTTTCATCCTTTTGGAATGTGCGATTCTGGGAATATCTGCCTATACGTTTTTTATAGCGTTTGATACGATTTGCCCACGCATAAATCTTCTGCTTCAGGAAGTCGATGCGTTCTGTGACCCGCGACGCGTATTCTCGTGGCCTAATACCCGTTCCTGCAAAGGCGCGGGTCACAAAACGCATCACTCTCGGGCGAGTATTGCCCGACCTGAAGCAGATCAGCTTGCCAATGAGTGCCCTAGACTCAGCGATACGACGCTCAATCCTGCACTGCCAAGCCGGCACAGCATTATTTCGGGTAGCCATATCAATGTTGCTTTGTATGTTGACATTGGCTATCCGACATGCCGCTACAGCCGCACAATACAGAATTGAGTGTGTATCACTGAGATTTTCACTATTGTCTAGGTATGTAGACAATAGTGAATCCAGGGCACACACCAGCGCCAAATTTTTCTTATGCGTGGGCAAACGCGGCAGACGAGGCCTATTTACTAAGGCCTCGTAATAATATTCCCTGATGGCACATTCCAAAGTACTCCTTACATTATCCATGTACTGGGCACTTACTTGTATATCCCCACCATTCACTTCTTCAACACTTTGTTGCCTTAGTGTGTCAATTGTCACTGCCGTTACACATTCACGTGTGGAAGGAGGAATGGGAGGGTAACCTTGCAAGCCTGAGCGTAGCCTCTCAAGTGCATCGTCATCCAGCAAACGACAGCGCTGGATTGCGCGCACTTGATCCGACAGTCGCTGCGCCGAAACGTTGACGGCCGGTTCCAAGTCCTGAAAGAGAGGCAGCATGCGATCACGGTACGCCGTAAGGTTGGTACCCCCCTCTGTAGCCACATAATATGCCCGCATGACATTCTCATTCATGGATCTAGTCCACCTCATGCGGTGCACATTACCACCGGTAGCGGGGGCCCTGTTCGAGACCGATGAGCCTCGGGGTCCTAAGCATTCGGTGGCCGGCCTCTCCCTCGCCGGCGGACAGATGGTGGCGACGACGGCGGGGAGAAAAACTCGTCGCTAGATGCGCTCGACGCCTCAACACTCACCGGCGATGCTGCTGCTGGTGCCGGCGGCTGTGAGGCGGAGCTGAGCGACGAGTCCGGAGGTGTTAAGCGTGCTGCAGCTGCTTTTCTAGCTCTGGTCAACATTTATACCAACTTTTCTTGCTTTTATATTTGTTTTTGTTTGTAATGTTTGTTTTGACATATAGTGTCATCTTCACTGTATTTATCTAATATTATTTCTTAAATTTTAATGGCTTTTATATGTAAATCCGTATATTTATTCGGTATTCTTACTTCTTGTTGATAAATAAATTTATAAAATAAATAATAATAATTAATAATTTATTATTATTATTATTATTATTATTATTTATACCTCATTTAATAACTAAAGTGGCTGTTTTCATACAAATTAAATAAATAATTTCTATACTTAAATAACTAATGTGGGTATTTCTACATAAATCAATAATTTATATACTTTAATAACTAAAGCGAATTAATTGATGTACAAGTTTAAGAATACCCTTTCGTATGTTACAATCAACTATTTTAAACCTAAAAGCTGAATAAAATAACTGAATCTTATTCTATTACAGCATAAATAAGTGTATAAACGATTGGGTACAGTGTCATTAACAACAATGTAAGACGCATATGTATGCGAAGTTATAATTACCTACATAATTATTTGTGAAGGCCAACAATAGTGCTATTGTTTTCGAATTGGAGCTCACAAGTCACAAGATAACGCATTGTTGTGTTAACGAATGATATAAACATGCTAACATAAAACATGAATAAATATTACTGTTATAAATTGTCGAAGAGGTTTTCCAAATTTAATATTTTTGCACAATCTGTTATTTATCTAATTATCCAACTATCTGATAACTATCTAATTTACATAACTATATAAATATCAGATATGTTTCTCTTGGTGATTTCCATATAAAAGATCTTAAATTAACTCACTGCAAAGTTTAAGAATGTAATGATTAATGCTCATCACTAATGAATTATCGAGTTATCACTAAAATAACTTAACACTTCGTTACAAATAATATAAAAACCTTTAACTCCTAATTACAGCTAAATCATGTACCCATATATCTTGTTACATATAGCTTTGGTAATTACTGATCGTAATATAATAAAACTTTTTTCCCTTATGGCTCAGTGGCTGAAAGGTTGTTGTCGGATCGGTCTGGGGTTCGATTCTCGATTGTGTTTATTTTTTTTTTGTGTTTTTTAACTATGGTAGTGTATACTATATCGTTGATAGTCGCCTTCGACGATGTACTATACATTACATCTTGCCGCGAATATTTTTTTGTGTTTTTAACTATGGTAGTGTGTACTATGTCGTCGACAGTCTCCTTCGACGATGTACTATACATTACATCTTGCCGCGAATATTTTTTTTGTGTTTTTGGCTATGGTTGTGTACACTATGTCATCGATTGTCTCCTGCGGTGATGTACTATACATTGCAACCTATTCCGAATTGTGTATTTGCCGTTGTCGATTTTGTATCATAATCAGAAACCAGTTATTTGTCCGCGAGAATGGAATGCGGCCGGCGCCAAGCGCGCAGTGATGACTCACTTGTTTACGTCAGCCAATCACTTGGCTCAAAACATTGTATTATACTTTATACTTAATTATAATGAACACTTTTTTATGCTTTTACAATTCGCATCGAGCGCGTTAATGAGCAATTTGTTTGTGATACTGCCAACTAATCGTATGATTGTTAGTATCGTAATATAGTAAGATCGTAATATTGGTTTACGACTTATACATTTTCAATTAACTTCATTTATAAAGCCCGTATCACGTATAATACCTCTTCGCGCGTCGTGTATTATAATAAATACGACTCGCATCGTGAATGAATGTTGGCTTGTACATGCGTATGATTGTGTTTAGGCTTTTTTGAATGTGATGAAAGTCAGGTTATAGGAACGTTCAATGCTTGGTGACGTATGAATGGCCGAGGGTTATACTTGGGTTTTTCTTTTCTTCCAGGGTTAGTAGTTGCTTGTGCTTAGCTTACTGAAACCACCACTCATCTGTTTCAGGTTCCCGAATGCAGTTGCCGCCTACCAGCCACAGAATTTTCCCTCTGGGAAAATTCTGGCCTAATGGGGGGAGTGTGTGACGTCGCTGTGACGTCGAGACGACACCGCCTCCCGGCTGCCTGCATGTTCCACCCCCCACCGCACCGCGAGCTTCTTTAAAAGCGGACGAGTTGGCCGCGGGCTTTCTTTTTTGGGCTGCATTCGACGACGTCGCCACGAGTGAAAAGCTAAGTACATCAACTGCGACTCCTGAGCGACTATCGACAGCGGGATTCTCAACAAAAACCTCACCCATCGCCGAATCACACGACCCTGTCTGTGTATATCTTTTTAATTACGCATTACTAGTAATTTTATTCAATTGCTAAATGATGTGTAGATTTTCTTGGCAATTAAATCAATTTTTATTGTAACATTCAACTCATGTTCTCATTTAAACACACCCTAGTAGGGATAACATAACAGAGGACACCTGAAAGCTCTTTTTTACGTTACAATTGTCAACACTTATGTCCGATGGCAAGGATTTATCCAGTATTTGGTCCATTATGTGGTCATCAGGTTCTTCGAACATACACTTCCGAGCCCGATTCCTCAGCTCAACAAGAAACTTCTCAAAACATTTTCCTTCATCTTGCCGAATAAGCCGGAAACCACGCCATTCAAAAGTAGTGTTTTGTTTAGATGAGAGGTACCATAAAGTTTCTTAATAGCTACTCCAGAAATACTCACATCCACTACAGCTTTCTGCTAGCTCCTGGCAACGGTAAATATTTCTTGTAGTCCGCTTCTTCTTAGGACTATCAGCACAGCTCTCATATTAGCTGGGGTGATAATGCCAGCGGCCTCAAGATAAATTCGAAGGGGCCACTTCCATTTTTCTACTGTAAGCCGACTGATTTACTGTCTCCAATTAAATGGAATTCACAATTTCAATTTATTGGAATCCCTTAGTCCAATTCCAATTAAATGAAATTCCTCAGTCCAATTCCAATTTAATGAAATTCCTGAGTCCACTTTCAATTGAATGGAAGACCACTTTCAATTGAATAGAAGACCACTTTTAATTGAATAGAAGACCACTTTCAATTGAATGGAAGACCACTTCCAATTGAATGGAAGACCACTTCCAATTGAATGGAAGACCACTTCCAATTGAATGGAAGACCACTTCCAATTGAATGGAAGACCACTTCCAATTTAATGGAAGACCACTTCCAATTTAATGGAAGACCACTTCCAATTTAATGGAAGACCACTTCCAATTTAACGGAAGACCGAAGACCACCTCCAATTTAATGGAAGACCGAATACCACCTCCAATTTAATGGAAGACCGAAGACCATCTCCAATTTAATGGAAGATCGAAGATCCGACCACTTCCAATTTAATGGATGTTTGTCGAATCAAATAAAATCAAATCATATTTTATTACAATAGTTGGTTATATATATAGACAAATATAATAGTACGCTATGTTTAGTCACTTAGACATACAAATACTAGGCAGATACTTACCTTCTTCTTTCTCTTAGCGTTGTCCCAGTTCCAATCTGGGGTCCGCTTACAGATATTAGGCAGATGCTTACCAATTTAATTAAACAAGCAAATATTCAATATAAAATGTCAATTTAAATACATATTAAGATAATTAGAATCACCAATTCCAATTTTATAATGATTGAGTGGAATTCGCCATCCTCGAGACTTAGATCATAGACACCTCGATTTCTTCATTGGTATAAGGGTTGTATTGACACTCGTAGTGACGTTATAATTCCATCGATACCTTCACTAAACATATCAGCCTCTACCCACAGCCTCGCTCACCCGTCGCTTAAGAAGGTAGCCCATGGGTCACTGTGCTGCACAAGCTACTATATCACTGCAATACCTTATCATAATACCTCGTTCTATGAAAGAGTAACAAAGGTTCCTGACTCGGTTACATAAAACAACAATATGCAGATCTCAATTTGAACAGGTTTAACAAATCAAATCACACAGCTGTCTGTATCTACGTTCAAATCTACTTATCGATATTCATGTTTGATTCACACCTTTATTTTTTAACTCAATCTGAGGATTTATCAACATCCTATTGAAATTAATTCTGGCAAACCAGATCTTGAGTGATCATTCAAAACACTTTCCATATTCGTATATAATACGTCATTTTACGGCCCCATTGTAAGGATGTGTCGACTATATAATGACTTACGACCTGAACACACAACAGTAAATTAACTTTTAAGAACGATGTTCAACATATTATGTTTCATGAGTAATGACTACTAACACTTGTAGTTACATAAACGTAACGAACGTTACACAATAAGTTTATTTCTTTCTTTTTATTATTTTAATTTTTCACTCTGTTATTTTTTACAGATCATGATGTATACGCGTATTTAGGAACCTAGTTTAGTTTAAAATTCTATTGCTTATATATGTTTGCCACAAATGTACTAGATTCTGTCATGTGTGATTAAATAAATTAATTAATTTATTCGATATTGACCACGAGTAAGGCCATCATTAGTCAAATTAAAATAAGTAACAACCCACGAATATTCGAAACGCCATTTGTAGACTAGATTCTGTCATGTGTGATTAAATAAATAAATAAATTTATTCGATATTGACCACGAGTAAGCCCATCATTAGTTAAATTAAAATAAGTAACAACCCATGAATATTCGGAACGCCATTTTTATATGTATCCTACTCTAACACTAGAAAGACTTCATAAGTCAAAGTGAAGTAAATAATTCCGTTCTGTAAGGCTGCTATTTTAATGTAGTTTCCATGTACTTTCCTTACTCTAAGAATTAGCAGAATACTCATTCCGTTCAAAACATAGTTTCATCTTATACCAATATATAAAGCCGAAGGGTTTGTCTGTCTGCTTGTTTGGCCGAACGCGCCAATCCCAGGAGCCCCTAGACCTATTCAGAAAACTCCTCTAGCGTCAGACAGTCCATCCACCAAGGAAGGCCACAGGCCACACAAAACCACGCCACGAGCCGTGGGAGCGGAGCAGTAGCCCCAAACAACGCGGGTGCAACCGCGGGCTCATCTAGTAGTATATAAAATACGGGAATTGTCCCTCTGGTTAAATGTCTAAAGGGCAAAGTCACACACGCCTATTTAAGAAATGAAAGGCCAATCATAGCAATTTAGTACAAGCTTACACTCTATGAACATAGTACGTACGATTCGATTAGTCAAATAACTTTAGCGCCACTGCCCTGCGAAGGACAGTCTAGACCGGTTTTATTGTTCTATGTTTAGCTGAAAACCAGCCGAAGCTGATTGTTGGTTCTAAAACCAATATTACAACTATACTCGAAGAATGACTAGTACGTTTGACTCAAACTTACTTTGCTTTTATTGGATTAATGCAATTTAGACTGTACGCTCAGTTTGGTTTATATTACATACTATGTCCATAAACGGCTGTACGCGAGACCAGAACCTTTATTTGACATTCTAGGCAGGCAAGCATATGTTCACAAGGTTCGTGATGGCAAGTCACCCTCACATGATTTACTCAAAAAGAAATAAAAAAAATCTCTTTCTTTTTAACCCGAGTATCGAACCCGGAACCTCTGATCCTTCGACATTTACGCTGTAGCTAGGTCATAGTTGTATTCAGACAGCCATATGCTAACATAAAATGCAAAAGTCATAATAAAATCGTTCAGTCCTACCCACATATATATATATTTTTTTTCTTCTTTAGCTATTGAAACGAAGCTTATTCGTGATATCTTGTAGTACGACACTGTAGAAGTCAAACGGTTCACGGTAAACGCCCGTTCCAACCTTAACAAGTAAACAAGTAGGCACAACAAGTAACTAAACTAATAATTACATGCATTATTTCACTATATTAATTTTGTAAAAGTCAAGTAATGTATTTGAATAAACAATGGCTTTGTTTATTTAGTTATTTGACAATTGATACTACATTTGACGATTTGGCGGTACTGAATCGAATAACTTATTAGGATTTTTTTTGCGTTAACAACGCCCTCTATCGTAACACAGGTAAATTTCACTATAAAGCTATTATAAATTTAAATTAAACGTAACGTAATGTGCTACACCGACATCTAAGCCTATACCTTGTGCATAAAACTCAAAAATAGTCGTACTTTCCTTTCCTTTTTTTTAAATATTGTATTTGTTTCACTGACCTGTATTTATCTTCGTCGCCATTTGTAGTATTTGCTATCACAGCAAATATAACCACTACACGAATCGATGTAACACTGGCTCACCACTGCACACAGATCCGAGGGCACGTCTAGCGCGCACCGCGCCTATCAACCGACTGACTGTCCTTAGTGACAGTGACAGCCACAGACTATACAGATATACTACAAGTGACAGGCGTCAAGTGACGCTACTTCTTCTACTGGTGTACATGAGACAGTGTAATGTATCTGTTGCATAGACACAAACACTACAATTACAATCACGGACATGACAAGTAATTTACAATTTAGAATGTCTTGGAAGATAAAGATAAAGATAAAGATCCTTTATTGCTCAAAACTGTGTAGTACATAGTAGACGACATTCATAATTTGGTATCAACAGTTTGCCCATTTCGGGCGTTGCAAGTGTTCAATTACATAATTTATGGATAAATACATAGGAATTGATTATACATTGAAAGTTATTCGACATAATTAAAAAATAAAAACAATAATAGATATGAATAAAAAAGCATGCTTATTTTAACATAATAATTAAATATAGAAATTTATTATATAACCGCAAGAAATGAGATTAAATTTTTATACGTTATTTTTTGTCAAAATCTTCCTGTAGGCTGTAGAAAACATTATCCACTAACCAGCGTTTTAGGGATCGTCTAAACATGCCTCCATCTAATTTTTTTATATCGATCGGCAGATGGTTAAATACACGTATGGCTGTTACAAAGGTACTTTTATAATATATCGTGTTATTTATTTTCGGCAGGCATAGTTTGTACTTGTATTTACTTCTGAGATTAGATTTGAAATCAGATTTCATATTGAAAAAGTAACTATTATTTTTTACAAATTGACACAGTTCTAATATATATATACCCGTCAGAGTGAGAAAACCTTTTCTAAAGACTGATCGCAGTGATTAAGTATTTTGCATATTATAAATAGTTCGCAAGCACTTTTTCTGCAGGATGAACGTAGAGGGTGCGTCTGTTGAATTGCCCCAGTATATGACACCATACAACAGTAGAGGGTACACATAACCGAAATATGCGGCTGTTGCAGTAGAAGTCGACGTGGTTTCAACTAATACTGATAAAACGTAACAGTAGCTGGATATTTTTTTATTTATTCTTTCAACGTGACCTTTCCAGTTTAGGTTATGGTCTATTGTTACACCCAAAAAATCAGTTTGGTTAACCTCCTCAACTTTTGTGCCATTACCATAAACTTGCAATGGTACTGTTTTTGTTTTATAGTTCTTAAACTGCATAAGTTTTGTTTTATTGATATTTATGTTTAGGTTAATGGCACTTAACTAATTTGTGATAGTATTGAGAGTGTTATTTACCTCGATTTCAAAATCCTGACTGTGTATTTCATCATTTCTGAAAAATATTGTAGCATCGTCGGCATACATAATACATTGATGACTAGTTATCCTTGGGAGCTCATTAACGTATATTAAAAAGAGAAGTGGCCCTAAAATGCTACCTTGCGGCACACCTAGTAAAACCTTTTCGAAACTCGATTGAACCTTGGTAACAGTTTTTGTTGAACCATCATAAAAACTGATTTCAGTGGTCTGCGTTCTATCAGTCAGGTAAGATTCTATCAATTCTAAACACGGTCCTCTGATGCCAATAGTATTTAATTGCTTTAGTACCATGTTGTATATGACACAGTCAAAAGCTTTTGACATATCTATAAATAGAGCGCAGCATTGAGATTTATTGTTCATTCCATCCCAAATAAGCTTAAATAGTTTAAAAATGGCTAGTGTTGTAGTTTTATTTTTTTGGAAACCAAATTGATTTTTATGTAAAATGTTATTAACAGCGAGGCATTTCGATATTCTGATGTGAATGACCTTTTCAAATACTTTAGAGAAACTCTGCAATAATGCTATGGGCCTATAATTATTAATTTCGTATTTGGCTCCTTTTTTATAGAGCGGCTTTATTATAGCTTTTTTTAAATCATCCGGAAAGACACCATTTTCCAGCATTTGATAATGTGAACTAAAGCTTCCACAGTGTACCTAATACTACACTTGACTATACTTGTAGGTACACCATCAAAACCTGAGCTAGATTTGTTCTTCAAATTTTTACAATTGTCATAATTTCACTTACATCGACCGGATAAAGAAAAATACTATTTTTATTACTATCTATTGATTCATATGAAGTTTTGAAATCAGTATTATAGTTTTGTATTGTGTATAGTTGATTAAAAGCTGTCGCTATATCTTCTGGGTTTTTAATGGTATTATTTTCGTGGATTATATAATCAATTGTATATTTCAAATCATTAGTAGGCTTAATTTTCCGCTTTATAAGTGCCCATGTAGATTTTATTACATTTTCACCATTATTTATGAATTTTATATTTGATAGCTTTTTTGATTCTATAGTGATATGCTTTAATAGTCGACAATATCTTTTATAGTTTAATTTTATCTGATTAGATTTATTATATCTAATATTTTTGATACATTTTTCTTTTATTTTTACTTGATACTACTATACCTTTTGTTTTCCAGATATTTTTTGATTTGAAATTGACTTTTATGCGTTCAAGTGGAAAACAAAGGTAGAAAATTAATCTAAATAAATCAATAAATTTATTAAAAGCACTATTTGTGTCTGTTTCTTGATGAACATCATGAAAGTTGATTTGGGATATGTATTTCAGAAATATTTCTTTATTCCCTTTAATGTCGCGTTTGTACACATACCAAAATTTCTCCCTGAAGCCTAGACTGCATGGAATACTTACTATCTGCCCAGTATGATCAGAGAGGCCAAGATCCCAAATCTCTGCAGTACACGTTTTATGGTTTGTTATAATATTATCGATACATGTAGCGGAATGTGATGAAATTCTGGTAGGCTTATCGAGCTTAAGTTGTAAATTGAACATTTTTAAAGTATTTATGAAAGTTTTACATTTTGCGTTCTTAGTCAATGTGTCTATATTAAAGTCTCCAAGTATAAATAGTCTTTTGGTTACATGCCTAGATCGGATAGTAAGCTTAGATAACAATGACTCTAATTTATTAATAAAAATATCGAAATTACTATTTGGTGTTCTATACACGCACAGTACAAACAAGTTTGTTTCGGGTATAACTATGCCACAACACTCAAAATGTATTTCTACTGAGTAATCAGATATCCAGTCCATTCTCCGAAAATTTATAGAGTTCTTAACATAAATACAAACGCCACCCCTGCGCTTGCCCTTTCTAGAAAAATGTGAAGCAAGTTGGTAACCATTTAGCTTTAAAATCTCTGTACTTTCGTCTTATATGATTGTCTCACTTACACAAAGAATGTCAATTTTTCTTGACGGCAAAAGCAGTTCTAATTCGCATAATTTAGATCTCAAGCACTTTTTATTTTGGTGAAGTATAATTAATCTATTGTTCGGATCGAAAAAAGTCTTCATTTGAGTCTGTTTGCACACCAGAACTTGTTACAGACTTTTCACAGACTGTTTCAGTTTGGGTGTGAACTGAAACAAAGTTTCTTGTGTTATTCTGAGAGCTAATAAACATTTGGTATTTGTATTTATATTCAATGTGCAAAATTTGTCTAAGTAAATACCTTGAAATTGAGATATTATAAAATCTTACAGGCATTTGAAAGTCTACACTTACATATGTACAATGTTTATGTTGTAAACTTACATAATACAATAACCTATTAAGTTGTTTCTCGTTTAAAGACCTATTTTGATTCACGTTACAAATTAGAATGTTTGTGTGTGTTACTCTCTTCAAAAAATAGTACAAGATTGATTGAAGTTGGAAAGGGTTTTTGTCGTTATTACCACAGATAAGTACTACGAAGTCTAACTTATTAAAGTCTCTGCACATGTTTTCACTCGATTCAAGAAGTTGATCACTGGTGGCACCGGGTTTGCTTACAAGTGATACAAAGTATGAAGATCCAACAGTACTTTGAAGCAGGCTTCTTACATGAGAACTGTGCGAATCGGATATTATGAGTATTTTCTTTTTGTTTTGAGTACTAGTATTTGTAGAATTATTTTGAAAATTATTCTTATTTTTATTTGACTCAATAATTGGTTGAGAAATGCACTCCTCTTCTTGAATATCAATAGACAAATTTTCTGTTGGATATAAAGTATTTACAGTTTTTAGTGTTTCTGAGCCCTTATCATTTTCCCCAATATTTAATTCCTTATAACTGTCGTCTAAATTACATATTTCATTTTGGGTTTCATCTATAATTGGTTTTCTTCTCTGTAGTTGCCTATTCCGTTTGGATGTGTTCGTTATGTCCAGTGAATTTGTACATATAAGTTTTAATTGATCAATTTTCGATTGCTGGTTTTTTACAAATTTTTCAAGGGAACAGTTTTCTTCATTTAGTCTGTAGACCTCTGCTTGTGTATTTTCCAGTTCAAGTTGTATCTCTTTTAATTTTTCTTTAAGTTCTATTACTTCTTGATTTAGTAAATCTTTAGTTATATCCGGTAGGCTGCAAGTCAATTTTGACATGGAATTTTTATATATAGTATCTCCGTCGTAGCTGCTTGTTTCTGAAGCAATAGGTGTTTTTGAAGCAGATCTAACGCAGTCAATTTTTTTACGGCGCATTGTTACATTGTTTTCATCTAAGTTCATTTTTCAGATTATCTCAGAAGCATACACTATACATTTTTATTGTTTTGAAAATTTTCGAAATATACAATTTTATTTTAAAAAGCTGCAAATATGTTGTTGAAAATGTTGAAATATGTCAATAAAGCATAACTTCAATCACAAAAAGTTCATATGACACGATGATTTGAAACCCCGACCAGACTGTAGTGCTCGTTCCAATTTAAACCATTCGGCTACCGATACAGTTGCGGGATGAGTTGAAATGCTTGACTATATTATTTCTGTCACAGAATAGTGTAAAACCGGAATATCCACAGTAGTTTAGACTTTGAACTCTGTATTGTATGTTAGATGTGGTGAATGTCAACAAACACTATTTTTCTGTTCAAAGTTTTAACGTAAATAAGTTTTTAAAATGTCTTAGTTTGGCCGTTATTAACACTTTACTTGATATTCAATTATATGTTTCACTGTAATTTGCTATTGTTTATGATTTAAGCACTATTTTTAATTGTTTAAACAATAGTTTAGATAATACAACTGTTTTATTGATGGATTTGTATAAGTCACTTTTGTGTAGTCTTTCGTTTTGCAAACACTTTCACTATTTATTTGTAACAGTTTGTAGATTTTTTAATAGCTCAGGATGTTAAATTGTTCTTATTTGTATTTTAATTACACTTTTTATACGGAGCTCTTGTTAGCTTGGTTTTTGTCGACTACCCACAATCAAAGACATAGTATAGGAAAAAAAGACATCGTATGATATACTCAAACCACCATATACACTCTTCAAAGAAGTTCCCCTAACACAAGCCATCGGCGACCAGATACCGAAACAATTTGGATTTGACAAGAAATACAAAATCCAACTGTGCGAGGATCTACACGTAGGAGCAGTTAACCACAACGAGCTCACGATCTTCACAGATGGGTCTAAGATGGATACAGGTACGGGTTCAGGAGTGTTCTCCGAGAACCTGAACATCAACATCGCAGCACCGCTGGGAGCCTACAACATGGTCTACCAAGTCGAATGTTTTGGTATAATCCTAGCCGCCACAGCAATCATGGCACGTGAGGTAAGGGAACGATCCATTAGGATCCTCTCAGATAGTATGGCTGTCCTTTCAGCCCTCAAAAGCCATACTATCACCTCGGCACTCACACTTGAATGCCACCAGAAACTAACAGAGGTAGGTAAACTAAACAAATTAACACTGCAGTGGATCAAGGGCCACGTGGCTCAAGAGGAAATGACGCAGCCGACGTACTTGCCAGAAGAGGCTTGGGACCTTTAAGGTGGCCCTTAAAGGTCCCAAGCCCATTATTCCCCTCCCTTCTAGTTTTTATCGCAACCTGGTAAGAAATAGAACCAGGACCCAGCACAACTAGTCCTGGATTGGTATTGAAACATGTAGGCAGGCCAAGGAGGCTCTTCCCGCAGCAGACGGTAAGTTAGCCAAACAAGTCCTCCGGCTGTTCAAACAACAACTGCGGACAGTGACGGCCGCCTACACAGGACACGGATTCTTTAATAAACACCTATTTACTATAGGTATCACCGACAGCCCGCTGTGCAGGGCCTGTATGGCAGCAGACGAGACGGCATCCCACCTGCTACTCGACTGCCCTGAGGACGCACAGTATAAGGCAGCAGTACCTGACCAGATACAACACCCTGAGGGAAGCAGTGGGCCACATCAAGAGTCTGCTGGCCTTCCTCGAAGGGCTGGGATGGCTCGATTAACAAGACCATTCCCACCCGCACGCAAAATACACGCCAGGACGTGGAGTTGCGGAAACAGCCCGTGCTACCAAGTACCAAAACTACACTCAAACCAATGACTTGCAATGAAAGTGACAACGTAACATTTTTTTTTCTGATGGTAGGATTCTCGGGCATAACATTTATAACACACATACATACATATACTCACGCCTTTTTCCCGTCGGGGTAGGCAGAGACAACAGAACGCCACTTGCTCCTATCCTTACAAACCTCACGCGCTTCCTCTACACTCATTACTCTTTTCATACATGCTCGCCGGTTTCGGGTACTTCGGACCTTGCCGTTTCTTAGGATGTCTCCAATTTGGTCGACGAATGTCCGCCGAGGTCTGCTGCGACCGACTTGCCCACACACATTTGCCTTATATATCTGATTCATCATTCTTTCTTCACTCATTCGCTCCACGTGTCCAAATCACCTAAGCATTCCTTTCTCAATCCTGGTCACCACATCTTCTTTCAGTCCACTGCTCTTTCGTATAGTTGCATTCGGCATTCTATACCTTTTTACGTTCACTTAACATTTATAAAGTGAACGTAACAAGGTAACATTGTTTATAAAACATAAATATTTGGACAGAGGGACATCAAAGCATTATTTCGTCAGGGAGCTCGTAAAGACTGCTGTCGTTAACGCGACAAACAAACAAACCTTCTGAATGTTCAAGCGCTTTCGGCGTTTTATGAACGTAAGTCATCATTGTTATATGCCAAATTGGAAACTTTATTTTCACCTGTTCCGCTGAAATCTGTTTATTTTACTCTAAAAATAAAACTGACTGCCTCCGTGGTCCAGTGGATAGCGTATGCGACTACTGATCGGAGGTCATGGGTTCGATTCCCGGGTCGGGCAAAAGCGTTACTGGGTTTTTCCGAATTCTCAGTAGCAGCTCGGAGTCTGGTGATGTGTCCGGTGACGGCAATAGGCTCGCCCCCTATTACGTGGGACTTAAAAATTCATGGCGAAATGTGGGTGTAATATTACACCTCTGCCTACCCCTTCGGGGATACAGGCGTAAGTCTATAAAAATATATAAAATAATAAAGCTAGCATCGTGAGGGACTTAACAAATATTCAATTTGCGTTGTGGGAATCGAACGTACGAACTTACAATAATTATGTTGTGACCCCTACAGAAGGCTTAACTTGTCTTTAGTAGCTTCAGTATTTAGCGCGTAATAGTCACTGTTGTAAATATTCTTATATGTAGTAGTGTAATTTCATATCAAAAATTTTAAAAATCCTCTCCTGGGCTTGCAATCAAGCAAACATTTCAATTACCAAATTTTATGAACTACGATGCCCGTAGCTACGCATTTTATTTAATTTCTTCCCGATCTCCCCTTCACTCCGAAAGGAAGACACATGTAAAATTTCAGCTTCTTGTGGCCAGTGTTTACAGCTGAGCATTGTCTGTCAGTTAATCAGTAACGCAAGAAATTTATACAGACAGATATGGCTTCCTTGTAATTCATCTTATTCGTTTTTAATCTAAGTATACACAGTTTTATCCACTTGCAAACACATAATCCATCGCCTATCCCAATATACGTATTCATTTATCATAGTCTAAAGATCTTAGCATCGTGTCTAGGCAGAAAAAGTTTATTCGTGTCATCTGTCCACGTCTTGTAGTTGAGCGCGTTTCGACGGAAAGGCGTAGATTAGTTTGCTTCCGAAACTAGACATCAAGGCCAACTAAAAGAGGCTATATATTTCATGTCGTAAGAGACGGTGAGAAAATCAATCTTGTAGGCATAATTCCCACCTTGCGTAGATTTGCAAACGGACGAGCACGAAATCTTTGAAGTAAGCCCAGCCGCGGAATAACTTTTTAAAGGTGCTATACACGTCAGCCCTAAAAACTACGTATCGAGAAGACCGTTTTACACGAACTCAAAGGACTCGTATTGTGACAGACACCGTTACTGTATTTTGAACGAAATGCGATTTTATTTTGAATTGACTGACATAAAATTGGTATTCTGCTACACTTTTTGACACTATAGTCTAATTTGACATATATTGCCCGACTCACATCAAGTATGAGTTAATTTTTGAAAACACAATTTAAGACTCTGAGAGAAGATCGAAACAGCACTATGTACAAAATAATATAATTACGAGAACTGACATTCAGTGGTCCAATAATTTTGATTCAAAGTACTTAGTGTTAAATTTTATTCATAGGACAGATACTTTCAAAAGTAATTAGTGTTGCACCAAACTACCTTGCGCTGAAATAACACAAAAATTAACTGTCACCTAATAGATTAAGATGCCAGAGCCGCCAGACCTTACTTATTTTCTCAGAAACGAAATGTATAGAATAATGTAATATTAGTATCTACTATGAGTGTACGTATACTTGCTAGCTTGGATCGAGGGCCAATTTTTAGGTATGAAGGGCTAGAAGTCGGCTGGAACATACATTTTCTAAATGCGCCCCCTAGCGGTCTCTACCTATCGCTTGATACCAATTATTATTTTGGAAGCTTTAAAGCGTCTGGTAAAAATTACGGCCATAGAAATTAGTCTGGCAGTATTATTAATGAATTTTCAATAATATTTTCTAAAACTTCCCTAAAAATCAGCACTGAGAATATAAGAAAAGTAAATACTATTTTTGTTTAAAGTTAGTATAATTTAGCACCTCGTACCTAAAAATTGCCCCACGATCCAAGTTAACAAGTATGTGTACTCTCATAGCAAATACTAACACTACATTATTCTATACATTTCGTTTCTGAGAAAATAAGTAAGGTCTGGCGGCCCTGGGATCTTGGACTATAATATTTAAAATATCGTCAATCACTTACGCGTCTAAGATACTAAATATTAATCATGTTTACCCAGTGTACGTGTTAATTGGTGGTGTTTAGCATAGTTTCACGATAAATAGGTCGGTTTATTTTGGTTATGACCTAAATAATATCACAAACTTATACAATAATAAAGGATCTCCTGAAATATTTTTATATGGCAGCGATGGCCTAGTGGAGAGTCCAACAAACTGCTACGCAGAGAGTTTGGACCGCTCGCGCTAGTCCACGGCACGCACCAGTAATAATGTTTTTTTTTTTAATTTTTATCACTGTTGGGCACAGACCTCTTCTCATTACTACGCCCAAGTGCGAGTTGATAGTCTTCACATGTCCTTCAAGAACATTATGAAGAACTCTTAAAAAATCAAAGTTTCCTCTGATGTTTTCTTTTACCGTATAGCACGCGATAATTTGTTATAATACGCACATAACATCTAAAATTCAGTGGTGCGCACCGTTATTTGAACTCCATTGCGGAGCAAGTCTTTTAATATTTGCATTAAGACATCACCGACTTTGCCAGTAATTAATCATAAAATGTATCTTACAAAAGCTCTTATTATATAATGATAGCTGAGCTGGTGTGAAATAACTTTGCCAAAAGCTGTCGTGTTTAACCAACTTTAATTAAATTTGAAGTCGGTTTTCTACAAAAATTTCATTTGATTTATATCCTGAAGATTCGGCAATTGGCATTAGGGGTCATTATGCCAGGATATTAGTATATCACTTGACATCCTTCCATCTAAAACAAAATAAACTTTGAGGAAGATAGTTTCAAAATGCCTGACGCAAAGTACTATTCTAAAGACAAACCTAGCCCTCCTACACCTATACAAACAACTTTCTAGTTCAACTCTACAATGACACGTGTATTATATATTAAATATGTACTAAGCGAGCTATTTAACGGCTCATATGGAAAATTATCCGAAGTTTCTAGAAACGCCAGACGTAGACGTTGTGGAGGTCCGACGACAATCGATCTAAGTTATGTAGAAAAGTTGAAGTTCTATTCATTGTAGTGTGACATAGCGAACCCTGAGTTGCATGATGTTAGAATGATGAAGATATTGTATCACAAAATGAAAGTTGATCTACTATGCTCTTCAAGAATGCGTTACTGTCATGGTTAAACAACGATTGCTACAAAGAGGTTTTGTAAATAAAATCATTTATTATTTATTAAGGCTACACGTTCGGAAACGTAATTTTACATCAATTTTAAGTCAACCGACTAACTTGTATTCGAGTTATGCTATTAAAAATATAAAATCGCTTCTTATAGCATATAACGAGCATTTTTAAATGCTGTGAGGGTTTATAACATCCGTATATTTTTATATCTTCTCTTTATGATGACTTTAATCATATTTGTTAGAAAACGAGCAATAAAACGCACGAAATGAGATAGGTACACTGGCTTCTTTATGGCGAGTGAATTATATAGCGATTTATAAAACATTTCACGTATGATAACATTATACGACGCAATTTAGGCAAAAGAAAATATGTTATGAAAGATAATAAATAGTGTGCAATCGTAATAACGTTATAATATATTTGGCTGACGCTAATAAATACACTCGGCCAAAAGGTTAAAGAACAACGAGTTTAATACGAGCTTCTAGATCAGGGTAGGCGAACCAATGGCACGCGTGCCATTCATCCCACGCACCCAATATTTTGGGCACGTCGCCGATTATAAAACATGTGTAAAAAATGTGTTAAGTAGGTATTTTATGACGATCGAACGCGAGAGAAAAATTGACATTAACGATGCTTCTTTTATATCGTCTTGGGGAAGCACTGATGTCACTAAATCGGCACGTTTAGCTGTTTTTGCTCGGTAATGGGTAAGAAACGTCATTAAGGAAGAATTAATTGCGATATAATTGTTGCTAACAACTACAAAGGGAACAGATATTAGTACGGCAGTAAAAAATTCGCTTGCTGAAAAAGAAATTTATATAAAATAATTATAACAACTGACGGTGCTCTAAGTATGGTGGGTAAAAAAAAATGGTTTCACACGTTTATTTCAAACAGACGTACGACATTCGATTCTTGAATTCCACTGCATCATTCCCCAACAACCCTTGTGTGCTAAGTGTGGTTTAGTATCCCTTGATAATATAATGGCGGTAGTTACAAAAATAGTCAACCTCATCTCGTCACAGGCTTTAAACAAGCGAAAGTTCGATGCTTTGTTGGATGAAGTCAACTCGGTGTATAATGGCTTACTGATGTATAATAATGTTCGCTGGTTGAGTCGCGGGAATGTACTTGAAATATTTGTTGATTGCTTGGAAGAAATCAGACTGTTTTTGGTTTTTGCAAAATGAGGGAAAAATTGAACAATACCCACAGTTGTTAGACGTTATGTGGCTTTCCAAATTGATGTTTTTTACAGACATATGCCAACATTTAAATACATTAAACTTAAAGCTTCAAGAGACAAACAAAACAATTTTCGTCATGATAGATCTCATTCGCGCTTTTGAGGCTAAAGTGAAAGTTTTCAGAAACGATATTATCACAAGAAACTACAAGTATTTTCCAAACTTGAAAAAATATATTAATGATTTTGATATTCACGAGACAGCAAACAAAGAAAAATTTTCTGAAGAATTTATTTCTGTGATCGATTCCTTAACCAAAAAATTTTCAGGGAGTTTTTCTCAGAAGTTCAAATAATTGTCGGAAATACTCTCAAGTTTATTATGTACCCTGATGTGAGGTCATTTCTTAAACTGAACTTCTCTCAATTCGATTGGTTGGAAATTGAAGAATTTGAAATGCAGCTGATTGATTTCCAATCTAGTTCAATATTGGCTAAAAATTTATTGAAACAAGGAAAGAGTTAGAATTAGGTAACTGAAACTGAAATATTGACAAGTAATTTAAGTAAAAATGCTAATAACAAAATTTTGGAAACATGGAATGCGTTACCATACACATTTAACTGTTTGAAGAAGCTGGCTCATGCTATTTTAACAATGTTTTCATCTACCTATGCCTGCGAGTAATTATTTTCAGAGATGAATAACATTAAAAACTCGGTTAAAAACCGTTTGACAGATGAATCCAGTGTAGCATGCATTTTGCTAAAAGTAACATCTTACAATGCTATCATAAATTATTTTTGTCATTTAACCTGCAGCAACAGAAATCACACTAATTTTACAGTAATTTAATTTATGCGTGTAATAAAAACATTCCAAAATGTACCTCTCTTGTTTACTTTATAAAGAGTTAAAGAGTTTTGATAATTCCAAATAATCAAAAAGTCAATATTATTTGATGGCACGTCAATGATCCCATAAATTTTTTTTACAAATAATGGCACGTTGATGGATATAGGTTCACCTACCCTGTTCTAGATCATACTTATCAAACACCCTTTTTATATCACTGTTGGATATAAGTCGACCAGCGTGACGCAAATTAGGAGGTACTTTGGGTCACGCTGGGCGGAGGTTTTGAGGTTTTATATCGAGTTTTCCGTCTCAGTCGTCAGATATCGTATTTGCTTCGTGTATTTTCTAAGTACTACTTTAAGACATCCATGGAGTGGAGGGTGCAGTACCGTGGCGGAGGTTTATGTCCAGCAGTGGACGTTGATAACTGGACGCGTGAATACGTCAGAGTGTTGCTCACCTGTTGCATGCTGACATTGCCCTCGTCGATGTCGAAGAGTGGCCTTACAGAGCACAGCGTGCGCCCCATGCACGTGAGAGATATGGTCATGTATTAAGGCTCTGGGCTTAAATTACTGATATCCAAGTATTTATACATAATATATAAGAGAAAAGTGGCAGTTAAATGACACTGACATGACGTTTGACAGTTAAACTGTCAAACGTGTAAATAATGTTTTAGCTAGCTATATAAGTCAACAAGCTCGGCTAGTTCTTCCTATTCTCCTTCGACGACGACTCAGGTACGATATAGTTCTGACTATTTAACTGCCACTGTGTTCCAATATACTGTGTTGCTTGTTCTTTTGTTTCATCGTCTAGGAAACAATGTAAGATAGTGTAATCATTATCTTATTGATATTGTGGGTAGTTTGATCGTTTGTGAGATATTAAAGATTGTAATATAGGATAGAATGATATACTTTGGATCAAGTTGTATCAGTGAGATTCATTATATACCTGTGGTGATCATTTAGTATATTGTGTTGATGCTAAATAATGCTTATTATGTTCTGTTGTAAGACAGACCTTTCTAGTAATATAAAACTACCCACAACATTGATGAAGAAGAATTGGCTGTACCACTATTTGTGAATTTTTACTTATTGAAAAGAAAGGCCAAGAGTATTATTGCCCGTTTTTTCTCTTGGTTCTATGCCTTTGTTTTGCGAACTGGGCTCTAAATGTAAATATAGAATCACGGCGTAATCTAAAGATGTATCCTTGTGCCAAACTGAATAAATGAAAGTATGATTTAATAGTTGTCTCTTTTATTTATCAAAACTGTCTCTACACTAGGGAGCTTGCCTGAATCTGATATCAGAAGTGTGATAAATTTGCGTACTAATACATCCAACTGTAAGTTCCAGAGTCTCCTCATCGTGATCCCATGATTCTGCCTAAGCCCGTCAACGTTCAGCTGACGACGGAGAACGATTGCCCTACGATCCAGTAGCAACGATGCCGAGAGCAAGCCTATGGATGAGTACCAACTACATATCCTAACGATCTGCAACAGTATGCTGAAGCCAACAGTAACAATCAACTGCAGACGCTGGTAATGTACTTCCACCAAGATTATATCTATAGCCATGAATGGTCGAAAAATATGACTATTGTGTTTATGTGGCAGGTTACCAGGCTTTTTTAACATGTTCATCAAAAATGTATCTGAGTATAAAACTATGTAGGTAATAGCGAAATCATATCATTGGTAATGATTAAGTAAATTACCGAAAATGTATAATAGATTTATTTTGATTTCTGAAGACACAACTCACTGAGCTGCATATAGAGCATATGGATGTCTTGGATCAACGGGACAGACTACGAGAAGAAGTTAGGTGTTTCAGCAGCTGCGACGAAATTTACTCCAGACAACTTAGCCGCAATGCCGAGTTAGAAGCAAGTCTCAATGAGGCTTATGGCAGAATTTCAACTCTAGAAGACACAATTGCGGCCTTTAACAGTACTGCTACTCACAACTTATTCTCTGAGCTCCTGGGTGACAAAATTAATGTGCTAAAAGCTCTTAAATGTAACTGTTTCAAAAAATGTCTTAGTAAGAATAAATTAAGAAAATTGTTAAAGTTAAATAAATTAATTAAGAAACTTAGATCTGGTCCTAAGTGGTCTACCAAGTTGAGTCAGTATGCACAAGATAACTGTAAATTAAATAAAGAGTGTGAGTCTCTTTTATTAAAGCTTGAAGAATCAAATGAAGAATTAGTTTCTGGTAGGTTGTTATATGAACAACACACAAGTGAGTTGCAAGCACAAATATAAAATCTACAAGCTCAACTCACTAGAACTATAATGGAACACCAGAATGAGACTCATGAATACATCTTAAAATATGAAAAAAATTCAAATGTTGGTCGAGAAAATTTAAAACAACTTATCTCATTATCCAACTCTAATAATTACTGTTCCAGTTGTACAACTAAGTGTGCGACTACACCTGCTGAATCAATAGAATTGAATGCACATGGATGTCAGTATAATACACAAAACAAACTGCATCCAATAAAGACTGACAGTAAGAATGTAATAATGTTTTCAGACCAACTGGGAGTGGGTTTGGGGAGCTTAATTGATCATTAAACTGAGCAACCAGTACAGAACTTTTGTTCACCTGGAGCTCAGTTTTGTACCCCGGTTGATAAGATTAAGAATGCCGACTTGAATGCACAAACTACTGTCATCATATTGTATGGTGACAGCTCATTAGTCTCCAAAAACTATTAACAAGAATTAACAGACTTAATGATAGATCTTAGCACAAAAATAGGATGTAGCTTTATTATTTGTGCATTGCCTTATTCATATGCTCTCACAGACGACCAAAACAGGCAGATAGGTAAATTAAATTTATTATTATACAATAGGACATGTCATAGTGACAGTATTTTGTTTTTTGACACTAATATTTTTATTAGTAATTTCTTTTTAACAAAATATACTATGTATCTTTCTTATGTACATAGGCGACAACTTGATAAATTATTAGCATTTAATTTATATACTGATAGGAGTACTACTAGAGTACATAGGAATTTGGTAGATAATAGTTATACCAATAGTAGTATTGACACATCTATTAGTTTAAACGACTAGATAAGACAATAGATAGGCATTCATGTGTTTTAAACTTAGTTCACCAAAACATATAAGGCCTATCTGGCAAAGAATTAGAAATAGATTTATTTTTAAACAAACATAAGATTGATATCTTATGTATTACGGAACATTGGTTGCGAGGTAACCAATTAATATTTAACAATCAACATTACTCAGTTAAAAGTACATTCGTAAGAAAGAAGGCTATTCGTCGTGGCTCTCTAATATATGTATGTAATAGTTTGAAATGTAAAAAACGTAAGGATATAGCTAAACTTTCTATCGAGCGCACTGCTGAGGTTTCTTGTGTTGAGCTTGAACAACATATTATAGTGTGTGTGTATCGACCACCACAAAGTGACTTTACTCAGTTTGAAAGCATTATAGAGGATGTCTTAAAACACATAATTTCTAGTAGGAAGTCTATAATCGTATGTGGCGATTTTAATGTCAATTTGTTAGAAAAATTACCAATTTGTACTAGGTTAGTTAGCTTATTTAGGTCATTTAATTTAAATGTTTTGTTCTCTGAACCAACCAGAATAACTTCACATTCGTCTACATGCTTAGATAATGTTTTTTGCAATTGTCTTTATTTAAGTAAGGCTGTTTTAACTGATTTGACATCGGATCACTGCGGGCAAAAGGTTGTAATTCCAACTAATACAACCCCTAAAGTACAAGAAATTACATGTAGGCCAATGACCTCTGCTCGCTTCAAACACTTCAGTAATGATGTTGCTGCCAAGATCGCCAGTATTGACTTAATCGTTAATGATCCTGATGAATTATATAAATGCTTATTTAAAATTGTTAATGATGAGTACAATAACATTTTTAAACAGAAGACGTTTGCAAGGAGCTTTAAAGTATTTTTTTGTGATTGGGCAACAGTAGGTATATACAAAAGTAGAGCTAGGTTGTATGATCTATATGGTATGAAGAAATACAATTTTTATCCTGAATTTATTCAATATGTTAGAAATTATTCAAAGGTTTTTAAGAGGACATGTGCTTTAGGCAAATCCTTATATTTAAGCAATAAAATCAAAGAATCCAAGAACAAAATTAAAACTACTTGGAGCATTATTAACAATGGACTGGTCGAGCTAAATTGGTAGAAAACAATTATGAATTAAAATTTAATGGTGAAATTATTACTAGGAAAACTGATGTTGCTCAGACATTTAACAATTTCTTCATAAACATACCAGTGAACACAACCAGCTGTCTAGATTCATGTCCAAGCAAAGCAGAAATGTTGGTTAGGGGCAATGTGAATGAGTGTGATGTGCTTTTTAATTTTAAATATATTTACACCAATGACATACTGAAGGTATTCAAGACGCTCAATAATAAAAAATCTGTTGACTTATGGGGCATTTCTGTTAAACTTGTACAACAAATTATTCCTAGCTTAGCTCCATATTTAGCTGCAATATTCAACAGATGCGTAAATACATGAGTATGTCCTAATCTAATGAAACACAGTAAAGTAATACCATTATTCAAAAAGGGATCAAAGAGCGACCCTAGTAATTTTCGGCCAATTTCTATCTTGCCTGCTATTAGTAAAATTTTTGAAAAGATTATTTTGCATCAATTAGAGAGCCACTTTCACACAAATAATTTATTTCACAGTGAACAGTATGGCTTTACTAAGGGTCGCTCCACCGTTGATGCCGGTGTAACTTTATTAAAGCATATTTTTAATGCTTGGAAAAACTCGAAGGATACCATTGGTGTTTTTTGTGACCTATCAAAGTAGTTTGACTGTGTGGAACATAATATACTTTTACTTAAATTGAAACTTTATGGTATTAGAGACACCGCACTCAATCTTGTTGCCAGCTACCTTAGTGATAGAATTCAGTATGTAAATGTTAATGGGAGTAGGTCTCTAGGTTTGCCAGTAGGAATGGGCGTTCCACAGGGCTCTATTCTCGGTCCATTTCTTTTTTTAATATATATTAATGATTTGCCGTTCTTTGTACAAAAATTATGTGATATTGTTTTGTATGCCGACGATACGTCACTAATTTTTAAAGTTGATCGCAATTTAAATAACTTTGATAGCGTCAATAACACTCTTGCACAAGTATTAGATTGGTTTTCGACAAATAATTTGGCACTCAACTCTAGCAAAACCAAATGTGTTAATTTCTCTTTGCCTAATGTGAAAAGTGTTCCTACTAATATAATTTTAAATAAGGAAACAATTCAACTAGTCGAATCAACCGTATTCTTAGGTGTAACTTTAGATTGTAAGCTTCAGTGGGGCGCCAAAATATCCTGTCTCGCAGTAAAACTTAGTTCTGCAGCGTTTGCAGTTAGAAAAGTTAGAGAATTCACAGATATAGATACTGCTAGACTAGTTTACTTTAGTTATTTTCACAGCATAATGTCTTACGGAATAATGTTATGGGGTACAGCTGCTGATATACAGACTATTTTTGTCATTCAAAAGAGGGCCATACGTGCAATTTATAAGTTAGGTGCTAGGGATTCTTTACGTGATAAATTTAAAGAACTAAATATATTGACAGTTGCATCGCAATATATATATGCTAACTTAATGTACATTAAGAAAAACTTAATTCTTTACCGCAAAAATAGTGATTTGCACAAAGTGAACACAAGGAATAAACATAAACTGGTGGGAACTAACTACCGTCTATATAAAGTTCAGAACTCATTTGCGGGGATTGGTATACGATTTTTCAACAAATTGCCTCTTGAAATAATGAATTTACCCATGCACAAATACAAACGGACAATTAGGAACTTTCTTTTACAAAGGGGTTATTACACTATTAAGGAATTTTTAAATGATAAGACACCATGGGGGTAGGCTTAGGCTTGTTTAACTCGATAAGTGACATGTTAAGTGGAGGTGCCTCGTGAAAACATGATTTTTGCAGGATTTGGATATTTTTATGATTTGTTGAATGTAGTTTAACATTATTTATCCCTGATCATATCATTTTTCACTTGTTACCTTCACAAAAATTTTTTCTACATTTGCATTCCTTCACGCGTTCCACTAATTTATGTTAATAATAACGATCTGGAAAATGGAGGTAATTGGCGGTCATGGTCAGTATACCAATAGATTGTTTCTTATAGAATCACGACGTAATCTAAAGATATATCCTTGTGCCAAAATGAAAGTATGATTTAATAGTTGTCTCTTTTATTTATCAAAACTGTCTCTACATTTGGGAGCTTTCCTGAATCTGACACAAGCGTACGACATTTTTGTCATTGAACCTGCGAACGCAAACGTATAACACCATGTTCTTTTTATGCTCTCTAATTTTCGATACACAAATTTAAATTTTCATAAGTCTGTCGAAATGTCGTAAAAACAGAATTGTATACCTTAGACTAGTTATTTTACGCGATTAAGACCACTTTAAAATAATCAGTTAAAGATGAATGTGTTGGTCGCCAAAAAATAAGTCGCCATTGAAACATGAGTTTAATTATATAGCTAACCTTATGTTTCATAGAAATGTGATAACTTTAATTTTATTAAATATTAAAACTAGCAAATATTCCCACAAAGCAATCTTTCTAGCACAGGTACTTGATTTTTCACTTATTTTTAAACAAGAATACCATTATTTTTAATAAGAGGAAGTCAATAAATCACATGCACTTTCGTTTATAAATAAATAAATAGTTCTTCCCATAATAATCGCATAAAACTCACAAGATGTTAAAAATCTCACAAGTATTTGAATGGCAATATTATTGTAACAAAAGAGACTATTACGGGTTCCAATTCATTGTGAGTTCGGTGTAGTTAGCCAATATCTCTACTCGAAGTTGAGACATAAGTTACCGTAGAACCACAACATACGTTTACCTAACAGCCAGACACACAAGCCAGCTCATAGTTACTTCATATCTGATATTAAACACGTTCTGCTATATTAAAGTATGGTACATGATGTGATATTTGCAAAGGAATGCCACACGCACAGTAGAGGATAAGTTACTTCTAAATATAGGACCAAGTGCAGGTGAATATAATGATGCCAGTAATTATACGAGCTTTTGCCCGCGGCTTTGCTCGCGTGAATTCGGAGTAACACAAATCTCCTATTAATAGACGGATACTACAATAATAATTGTCGTTTTAACCGTTTATACCAATAAGAAATATTTACACATACAAACTACATGATAGTACTCAACATGTTATCTGGTGACAGTGACGTTTCCAGAGAGGTTGGACGTTTAGACTAGAGAGAACATGCTTGCCATATTTCCTTATACCGAACGTGCAACATGTAATGTCAGTTGGTCTTAGTTGGTTAATCATAACGTCAAATTACGCGTCTCATTTAAAGAGGCACAGACTCCTTACAGACTCATATCTTTGACTGTATTCTCTAAATAGCCGTGCATTAAGGAGTGATGGGATTTGACAGTGAAAGGAGATATCGATGTTTTTTGAATGAGGGATAAATACGGAAACAAACTATAGGACATGAATGTAAAACTGAATCGTACCCGCAAGCTTCAGCGTGGCAGTCGGTTGCACTCACGCCAACTGGGTTGTCAAAGTAGTTCACTGCAGTAGGTACTAATATTTACATAAAGGCGAATCATTTGTGCTGGCGCATCACAAATCGGATTACCTACAACTCTAAAACACCGACAAACTGTTTTGCAGTTTGGTGGGTTAATATCCGTACAATGTAAACCTTGTTCCGAATAAATGATTTATTTATTATTATTATTTTGTTTATTATTATTAAAAAAATCGAGCAGTGTCCAACGTAAGCGATAGCAAGCAACGTGATATGATGCGATGCACACAAATTGCCAAAGCCTGCCGCATTAGCTAATCTGGTATAATTCGTACAATATAAGTGACACAGTACATAATCTAAGTGACAGTTTCTTAGCATCTCATCGCAACGCATCGCTCATTAGTTTATGAATACTTTTTGTCAATAGATTTTATGGCTAAAACGAACAATTAAACACGTGAAATTTTTTAGTACTGTCTGTCTGGCAAGTCTTTGCAAAGCACTGTCCGGCGTCGACAGCAAAAACTACAATTTCAATATTTTAGTTGTTTACTTCTACGGCTTAAATATATCGACACATACTAAAGTTAGACATTTGACCAAAAATATTTATCGATAAATCATCACTGTTACGAACAACACTCAGTTTCCTATCTCTATGTTTTATCTACTGTTTGGCTACCACGAGGCTGCTACAAGAGCGTGCTGCTAAACCTATCGACAGCTCTTTCTAAGATACTGCATGTGCCATTGGAAAGAAGATATCAATCATAGCAACCGCTGTTGTTATTTAGTGTTACTTCTATGACTTAAGGTTATATTTCTTTGGACGTTTCGCTAGAGTGGTCAATATGGCGACCGCGATTTGTCTGTCAGAACTATTAGAATTTAACAAAATAGTCGACAATCCGAATTTTGCGGATATATGTTGTCGACCTGTTTTTTTTTTTCAATGTTTTATTATTCAGGTAAGGTTTCGATCGAGTCAGTCATCAGTTACACCGAATTTGTTGGCAAGCAGTGTATGTCACTATTATCACAGTCTAATACCTCTTTATACTGTGCAATTATCGTGGTAGGTTCAAGTGTTGCTGTCCGTACGGAACCAAGTTATGATCGTATTGAATTGAAGGCTCAAGGAAAGTATATTGGCGATAACATATATGATTTATTTGATTTCTTGTGACACAGCTTTCAATAGTTTTGTTTCATTGTTCGCATATTGCAAAACAGATTTGGATACCGCGTTCCGTAGACCAATGCTAATGGTAAAGAGGAAATATACCACTCGGATCGCACTACAAATGTCATTGAGTTAGTCGAATTTTCATTGTTAATAATCATACTTTACACTTCATAATATACTATTCTTTAGCTTATTTAGCGTAATGTATACATACCCAAATACTATGGTTATGTATAGAAAGGAGCACACATTATAACTTGATCGTTAGCGCTATTGATAGCAAGAGAATTCCTAAAAGGATAAAATGTTCGGAAAACTCTTCTCCATAAAAATGTTTTTAAAAAACATATCTAAAACGCAGTGTTGTATAATATGTCAAAGTACCTAAATATAGGTATTTACTTAAAAATGAACATTGAAGTCGGGAAGAAGTAGGATTCTTCACTATTGTAATTTTTTATAGGTGTGACAAAAGAGAAGTTTTCCAGTCTCTAGTACCTAGAAAGAACGGACGGACGAATGACGATTATGACTTGGCGAAATAATAATGGTGCTTTAGTTTATTACGAAACTTTGATTAAAATTCTAAAAATAAAACTACCTCAGCTATTAAACTACCACATACTTATTAGCAACACAATCACAAACATTCGTATGTGGTGAAGTTGCCCTATTCTGGCACATAATTATGTACCTTTGTTTATAGAGGTTCCGTACACAAACAAACGAGAGCTAATAAGGAAACTGTTGATAACAATATACTTGTACACACATACAACATCATCGGAATTGGCTATTGCGATGTTTCCTTGACCATGGGAGACTATTATGGGAATTAGTAAAGTGTCGTTTGTGAATCTTTCATTGACCCTTTTGTAATCAGTGAGTATAGATTAGGAGGTTGTGTATTTTCTGGTTTATCCTGTACGTATATGAAGTTTCCCACTGCTGGGCACGGTTTTCTGATCATAGGATATGTAAGTCGATGTTTTTATATCTTTGCAGAAATCAGAAGCAGTATAAGTAGGTAATTATTGTAATTATTTGATATTGATTGAGTTCACCACTGCTGTGGGTAAAAAAATGCACTCTTTCTGCACATTACTGACGAGTCTGCCAAACCTCAGCTGTTCCCACAAACTGTCACTATAACTCGATGAAGCTCCGAGCCTGCCTCACTGGTTGCAAAACCATTTGGATCTACCTCTTAGCGCTTCATCATCATTATCCTTGCGATACTAGTCTCACCTGATTTGAATATAAGTCTAACCTTCGCAACCCAAAGGGATAGTAATACTCCATGGTTTAGACATGTGTCAGTATATTTAGAGCTACTCCTGTACGAGGACGCCCTATAACGACTGTCAACGATCTTCATCACAGCCAGGACCGTAGGCTTAACGTGTTCTCTGAGAGCAAGCGATAATTTTATTAACAATTCAGTGCCATAGATTCGCACCCAATACCCACTACACGGCAGTCTGTTGGTATCTCCACAAGGCTATCGCAGCCTACCTCATCGCTCTTCATGAGACCCTTTGAATTAGATACTATGCATATTGTAGTATGTCGTAGGATGAAATGTTGGCGTCTCCAGCCCATATACCTACTCTTAGCTTGAGTACTTTTAAGCTTCCGCGAATTGTACACATAGCAATAGGTATTTACGTAACCGGTCGATATCGCGTAATTTATTTGAAAATATTGGCAAACGAGATGCTGGTGTAATCCATGCCGAAACGTGGAGAAAAATATAAGGTATTTTTTTTATATAGTATATACGTCACATACCTATACATTCCAATTCGTCCTGTCGATCATACTCATGTAACATCAAGCGATATAACACTAAGCAACCTTATCTAGAACCAGCCCTTTAATTTTTACTCTACATTGTTAGTGGTGTGATAAAAAATAGCGATGTGCGTAAAGGATTCAATTTAAAATAATGTTTTGCCAGTGTTTTCATACTTTTTGTGCCAACATAAAGTAATTTGTGAAATTATTACATAAGCAGTTAACTTTATGAAACAGAAATATAGCAGGTGATTTTACTGAATATTAATTTTATTACACGAAAACAAATGATTAAATTTTTAGCCTTCTGTTTTCCACACTGTGTTTATGACATAAAATTTGTTTTGTTTTCAACTTGAGTTAGATAACAAAGTAAATATTGCTTTATTTTGCTACTAAATATAAATATATGGGGTGAGTTTAAGCTTTTCATTTAATTTTGTTTAGTTGTTAAGCCGACTTATTTTCAATGTTCGAGAAAAGGGGTCTTATATTAACAAAGAATGAAAATGGTAAAGACTTGTAACGTTTTGTACCAAAACATATATTGTTAGTATTTTACGAGTATTACATGTTAGATCCCACGTAATAGGGGGCGAGCCTATTACCATTATCGGGCACATCACCAGACTCCGTGCTGCTACTGAGAATTCAGAAAACCCAGTATCACTTTTGCCCGACCCGGGAATCGAACCCAAGACCTCCGATCAGCAGTCACATACGCTATCCACTCAACTGGACCACAGCAGCAGTCAACATAGTATCTTATATTCAATTACATTTACGCAGCTAGATAGTTCCTAGCATAGTGATGGCTTATGTCTGCACATGAGTCCATACTTCATTGAATTTACACAATATTCATATTTCGTTATAAATGTTTATTTTACAGGCGTATTCAGAGCACGACCAACTATGCCCTTTAATAATAATGCTTAATATTATTTGCATCGCGGGTGACACGAAACGATTGGATAGTTAAAAATAAATTCACGCTATTTCATATAATCCTACAGATAATTTAATTCACAAATTAATTGCAATATAATTGTAAAATTATTGTAATACGGCTAGTAATTAATAAATAATTCAGTTCACGATCGTCCAATTTGTTTATATTAAGTTGGATCTCCTCTATGCATGATCTTAGGTATTTATGTATGCAGATTGCTGATCATTAACAGCAATTTAAAGGGTGCTCCAAAACGAACTATAGGTATTTTGTAGCCTCCAGCTCTTTTTTGAGCGTTATTTTACTTGACTATGCCTTTTTTCACACCAAGTTCTTGTGATGAGTAGATTTGATCATCTAATATACCTGGTAAAATATAATATACAGTGTGTTTCATAACCCCCTGTCCGATCCCGAAACCACATTACTGACTTGCCAGGCATACTAGTCATCATAGAACACCAAAATTTATTTCTGTACCACACTATTATTGCGAAACATAAATCTGAAATTAGGGAAAATTCCCTAAACTAGCAACACTCCACTTAGCGGCGGTATCCTTTATGATTCTATTAATTCTATAAAAATATTGTCGGCTTTTCGTATCAAAGGGCATGCCACCTTTAAAATAGTGCAATTTTACCGCCAAACGAGCCGCTCGATACAACACCGGCACGCGATAGAGATGTTTACTTTCAATAGCAGCTAGTATCGATTTAATAAACTTTAACATGAAATGTGACAAAACATTCATTTTCAAAGAATTACTACATAACAATTATTATGAAATCGAACACATTAGCTAAAGAAGACTTAAATAATACTTTTGTGTTTTTAAATCATAATTTACTAATTTCGGTAACCTAAAATCACATAAAAATGGCATTATTTTTATGTAATCAATAAATAAAAACAACATTAAATTACCAAAGTATAAAATTTTGCGTTGGATACATGCCCATCTTGTACGGGGTCAAAAGTAACAAATCGATAAAAACAGAACTCCAATAAATACTATTGGTTACATCCCTAGCTGGCAATTTTTTACGAATTTCAATTTGCCTACTGATTACTCAGTCTTGCGCTAGAATTATTTTGGTTCGGACTTCCGGAATAAATTACATTGTGAAATAGTTAGGTCGTTTTCGAACGTTGAATGCCTTAACATTTCGATGTGGTTAGACAGGAGTGAATGCAATTTATGCAGGTGCACGTAGTGATAATGAGGAACGGTTCGCTGGACCATGAAGTCTGCCAGTGGCGGCGGAGCGCGTTTTTCAACAGCTTCACCACCTCGTGAACTACAGTGCGAGTGAACTAGTGTGCTTTCAAATAGGTACCTTTGATGAAAATGTGCCGTAAGTGTATTAACGTTGCTGGCATGTGGAGCATTGATCGTCGCAGCTTACAGCAAGTTGATGTTTTTAGGAATTAAAGGTAACCTGCCTACATAAGTAAGATTTAAAAAATAGTAATTACCTTGGATACTGCAGCGCTCAAAGCGTGACTCAGCTTGCCGATTGTAATAGTTCGGCAAAGTTAAGTAACGCTGCACAGGTCATGACTTGAATGGGTGCCCACGTACTCAGAAGGCATGTTAAACTCAGTCTAAGCATCGTTAGGCCATGTCGTAGGCCTTATTCAGACCACTGAATAAACGGACACACGGACAACGGCCACGCACTCATACGAAACAAACAAACAACATAAACAATAAATACTTTCCGTTTTAACTAAAGCAGGAAGTCAGCTGTTGCAACTACTCATAAATAAAATGGGTATACCTACGTACCTAAAATAATGGCACGTGTAAAGACGATGTTCGGCTTTTGTCAAAGGATAATATAGGTAAAGACGCGGCCGCCGGCCGGGCGACCGATGCACTCAATGGACTACTTTAGGTAGATACCTAGATATTACGATTTATGAGTCCTCAGTGTTGCCATGGGTAATCTGATATGATATTATTTAAAATTAATTAAATTTATCAGGGAAAATTTTATCTTGAATTTCCGTGAAATGATGACAAATACCTCATCATTTAACACTACTCTACAACCCCTTCATTGATCGGACGGAGGGTTATGAAACACCCTATATACATAATAAATTTACGCCTGGAAACTTTGTTTACGTATGTTTGTTAGCTAAGCCTACATGTGTTTGGACCAATTAGGATGAAATCCCCAGCTCACTAAAATGTTTATTGTTAACAAACAAATACAATCTTTTCCATATCAGCCTTTTTGCCCCAAAACATAATAACTAAACGCCAAACTTGTTTTTGGCTTACTAAAATATCAAACTATAGTAAAATTATTATTAAAAGGATTAATATGTTTTGCACGGTTTGTTTAACATTGTGATTGTATAACATTTTTACTAAAGATTGTGATTGTATCGAGTTCATGAAGTGTATTTTTTTAAATCATATAGTAGAAATATTTTATATATAAAATAACCTCTTTATTATCGTATCGGGATGTAGCTACCTATGTTTTGAACGAGTATCAGGTTTTCTTTCCTAAGTTCAGTTAGATTTCTTGGAAGTTTAACGCAAAAAAGCTCGGCATATATAGCTTGCCCCAAAAAGTATAAAAGTTTAAATTTTTATTTAGAGAGCTCTGTTTACTGATTATTAGACGACTCACGCACTAACAACCTTTGTCATGGAAAAATAAACTAACATTACTACCACTACGGACACAAAGTACACCCTACCATCCAAAAGACCCAGACTCGAAACAAGAATTTGTGGCTCATACAAAGTGATGTCTCGTGTTGAGATCAAACCCATATCACTCGCTCAGTGGCTGCTTCAATCATAAAGCCATACGTGCACTCAGTCATATGTTAAACTTTCTGTATGTTAAACTAATGCCACAACGTACTCGTTGTGCCGTTATATATTCCGGATATATTGTAGGCGCACAAGGTGAAGCATTTATCATAAATACTATCATAATATCATAATCTATAAATAATATCTATCATAATATACTTTCTGCATTTCAATGGCATCACATAGATAAAAAAAAACACTTGAATACAAATAGGTACAATATCCCATTGTTGTGTTGTCACAATTGTTCGCTTATTGTTTACAAACAATTTGAGGTAAAATATTATTAGGAGAAGTGCGTAATAAGACACGCTCAACGGAGTGTGGCAATTTACACTAAACTGTCTTATTACGCACTTTCCCTAATATTATTTTACAATCAATTTAATATTTGTTGCTTCCCTTGGACGTAAAAACTTGAGCGGCTTTTTATTTTTAAATAATAAATAACGATGTTGTAGTCGTTTTATAATCTGCTATAACCATACACATCAAAAGAGATTTCCACCTCGACACAAAATAAAGTCTTTATACAAGAAATAGTACTCTCCTCTTAAAATTCTTCAAACAAGAATAACTTACGGTATTCACATTACGCTCTGAACTGACATTAATATTTTCATTACATTAAGAAATGTAAAACTGAAGCTTGAAATCCGACCGTGGCCTTTAAATAGTCGACCATTGAATTAAATAGTCGCTGTCAGGTAAAGTCCCGCAGCGGTCTCTTAGTACTTGAGAACAATAATTTATGCAGCACTAATTTTGTTCCCCAATCTTGCTGTCATATTCAGAGAAAACTAGATTTTAGTGAGACGTTTATAAATCTGAATGTAAAATCTTTATTCAGTATTGCGAGCGAGAATTACTTTTATCGGACTCGTCAAGTTGTATCCGCATGATGCGATGCGATTTGATAGCTGATTAATATCACTATATGTAAACTATATGTAAATAATGTAAGTAAGTAAACATCTGAATAATTTTATTCATGTAAAGAGTACAAAAAGTGTAGAATTCAAACTGAAAATAAATTTTAACTATATATCGTGGGTATAATGGAAGAACTAAATAACTCAAAATTTCAAGTTTCGAGATAGTCGCGATTTACTGTTTTTTGACACTTTTTTTTACATCACTAAGAAATGGAGAACAATTTTACAGTCGGCGATTTTATATGATTAAAGCATGTTTGCTGTCGATTCTATGCTTGATAAAACTAGCTTTTATCATGAACCAAAAAAATATTAAAGATAAAAAACCAAGTTATCCAATTTTGCCACACCAAGATATTGCAAACATACCGTAGTTAGCTAATTCTATAATGTAGTTATTCAGTTTTCCCACACATTAAATGAATGTGAATACATGAATTCGGGTCATTTAAGTACACTTATTGAGTTTTGAACCTAAAGAAATATTTAAACACGAAAGTTAGGCATTCTTAGTGAAAGTTTATTTGTAAAATTTTATCACTGATTATTGATCTCACATGAAATAAAAATGTGGATTCTAAGTAGTAACATTGTATATATAAAAAAAATAACGTAAAATTACAATATAAAAAATTAACAGAATTAGGTATGACAACAAAATATTATAATTATGTAATAAAATCAACTAAATGACTTATTAAAAATCTTCAAAAATCAACTAAAACAAAAATAACTTGCCTTTGCATTAAAACATACTAGGGTGATATAGGGTGGTCTGAAAAGTTACCGACCTCAACCTGAAGGAAGCAGCACTCGTCAAAAAAAGTGTTGTGGATGTAATTTTACTTCTCATGGCAGTTAACCACCAACATTTCAGCTATTTTGTAGCAGTAGTTGCTATTTGACAGCCATACGATTAAGTCGATGTGAGTGTGTTTTGTGAAAATGGGAAATGTTGTATCAAGCTGGTATAAAATTCTTGTTTTTTAAAAGCACTACGCCGTCGCCATTCATTGATTTGATTAAATGTTTATGGGGACTCTCAGCTCCATCATCATCGCGCTAGCCTTATCCCGGTTTCATCCAAGACTTAGAGCCTGAGGTCCACTTATTGATCTAATCAAGTATGACAGAATATCAACTTTTCCACAGAGTGACAACCGTTTGATCTCCGCAACCCAAAGGGTTAGCGATATTCCATGGTTTAGACCAGTATCAGTTTATATGAGGGTACGGAATCCCCTTAACGATTGTCAAAGATCTTCCAGACAGCCAGGACCGACAGTTTAACGTGCACCGAGGCACGGGGCAAGCGATAATTAACAATTTAATACCCACTTAACTTTGAAAAGTCATTGGTGCGTGCCGTGGATTCGAACCCGATACCCCCTGCATGTACAACTATTAGTACCTCCACTAAGCTATCGCTGCCTCACTGCTCCATCATTTACTACAATGAAATTTTGAGCAGCTGAATTTAAACCTGGTCGTAAGAGCTAGGGAGCTAAGGTCCGGGACGCCCAAACACTGCAACAGATAACCTCGCAAAATTTCACCAAATGGTGCTAGACGGCCGCTGAATTGAGTAAGAGATATAGCAGAGGGTACGGAAATGACCAACAAATGAATTAGTTACATATTAAAAGACGATTTAAGCGTGAGCAAGCTCCCAGAGCGATGGGTGCTGCGTCGTAAGGCCTAATAAATCCAAGTTTTGGTCCAAATAAAGACTGTAGATGAAACGTGTATACACCATTATACGCCCAAATAAATAATACATTCCAAACAGTAAATTGCTAAGGAGGAACCAACTCCAAAGGACAAAGGCCGTTTATTCTGCTGGGAAAGTGATGCTGACTGCTTTTTGAGATGTTCATGGAGAGAAATGGAAAGGGATAACTATTACTGCAGCATACTATGCTTAATTACTAGACAAATTGAAGGAAGAAGTTGAGCAAAAAGGTCCATATTTGTAGAAAAGACTATATTACGGACGTAAATCTTCGTATATTTTATATTCAATATTTATTTTGTTGCTGATTGCCTCTATGGCACAGTAAATAACCTATACGTCTGTTGATAGAGAGGTCTTGGGTTCGATTCCCGGGTTAGGCAAGAGTGTAGGTAACAGATTTTTCTGAATTCTCAGTAGTAGAAAGAAATCTGGCAATGTGCAACGGCAACGTCAGTAGACCCCCTTTTTACGTCGGATTTAAAAATGCATGATATGGCCAAATGTGGGTGTAATAATTACAACTTCTGTCTACCTTTTCGGAGTATCGGTCTGCCACGTCACGCCTTGCTCGCTATCTCGTAACGTATTTTCTCACCTGGCTTTCATAATAGGTAGGGGGCTGTAATGGTCAAACAAGTATATTAACTACTTCTTCTCATTTAGCTCATTTCATCAGCCTATCACTCCTAGAGGTGGGCCTCCCAAGGGTATGCCACAAGACCCATTCTGGCGGCCAACACTACGCTTGCTGAGGCGGGGCCTTAATTTAAGAACCTGCCTTTTAAACGACTGGCCATAAGTTCCCCCATTCAATTTGCTATAACTCTGATCTATGTCAGTTTCTTTGGTCTTCTGCCGGATAATCTCGTTCTGGAAATTATCCATCAGCGAAATCCTATTATCCTTTATCCATTGTCCTTTTCATAGCTCTCTGAGAGACATGTAGTGTAGGCAGTGCATTGCAGGACAGCCCAGTTCCAATGGGGTTGGAGGCATTTTCGTAATCCACAAAAGCCAGCCACAGCGGCCGGGTTTACTCTTCGGATTTCTAAATAACCTGTGAAAATTATGCTCTGTATGGATTTGGCCCACGGTACTAAAGCCTTTAAGAAACCTAGCTTGCACCGGTGCTCTTCGGATTTCTAAATAACCTGTGAAAATTATGCTCTGTATGGATTGGGCCCACGGTACTAAAGCCTTTAAGAAACCTAGCCTGCACCGGTGGCCGGAAGACATCAAATCTTGATGTCAGAAAAAAATAGGGAGTGGTGTCCACACCGCCCAGTCTCAAAGAGCTGCTCTCTGAGGCACGAGGCAATCCATAATTAATAATTGAAACACATTACTTCGAAAATTTACTGCCTAGAATTCTAACCCGAGCCCTGTGAATGGCAGTCTGTTGATATCTCCCCTAGGCTATCGCTTCCAACCTTAGGAACATAACATGTCTAATAATAGTATATCTGTTTATAATTTAATTATCCGATTGTAATAAAACACCGGTAAAAACATAGCATATAGCATGTACTACTACTTTAAGTTGCAGTGAGTTTAGAATCTAAATCGATCATTTTGCTGTATTCTGCTACCTAGTGATTTAGTTATATTTAAGTAATTTTAATTGGAGCAAAATTTTCGTGGAGCCTCTAAAGATGCTTCGTGGAGCCCTGGCGCTCCGCGTAGGACACTTTGAGAATGGTTGGTCTAGAGGTTTACATTATTTCGCGCTAATTTGTACTACTGAATTGCACGATAACTTTGCTTACGTGCTTATACTATAAATAGAAATATTAAATAACTTCACCTATTGACATTTATTTGATTGCAATCTCTTATAAATTTACATTTTCTCGAAGAAGAAATAAATAAAAATACTTATTTAAAAACCGAATGAATGCTCATTAATGCCCGAATTAAATAACTCAAGTTGTTCAGTTTTTCTTCAACTTGACTAGTTTCATTAAAATATTTTCGTGCGCGGAAGAAGTAAATAACTCAATTTAGCTAATTTATTTCATACTCAAGTGATCAGAAGTCACAGTTGTTCATTTATTTATAGAGTTAGTAATTTTTTCTACTAACATTTAATGTTCATTTATACTTATCTATTTCTATAATTGAAAACAAAAATGGCTTTATTTTTGGACTGGGTTAAGATATAAGAATGTTTGTTAGACCAAAAGATGCGGCACATTTTGGGGTTCACGAAAATAGTAAAAGGTCAATTTGGCCAAAATCTGAGTTATTTAGTTATTCCATTATACCCACGATATTATCTTTAATAGGTAACTTATAATTACATTCTTCTGTCTTCTTCTGCACGTGTGTTTGTCACTTTTAACTCCTCAACGGTTGGAGCAAATTGGATTGAATTTTGTGAGTATATTTCAATGGGTTTCCTGGATGGTTTGATTTGCAGCATAAGCATTTGCCGAGTCCATTAGTAGGTTATAAAGTTAGGCATTTGCTACTTAGATCCAAAAAAAAAACGCAGAACATTTATCAAATTTCCATTGTACTGAAAACGCCAGCGAACGCGAAACCTTTTCATTGGAATTGACATACATTTCTCTATATTCCAGTGTCACGGGGATTGGAATTCACGCGTGCAATATCTCTGTAGGTAGCCATTTCAATTGTGCTGAGATTTTGTCAAATCATGCCTGTTGCCAAGCCATCAGATCTGTACATCTGTATTTCTATTTAAAGCTATTGAGAAATTGATCATACAATCGCCATAGTAACTAGTTTTGTGAAATATATTTCTACTTTAAAATTGACTTAAATTCAAGGAATTTAAGTTAATTTTAAAGGAGAAATTGTATATTCAGACTATAGACTAATGATTGGTCTCGCTCTGCTCTACTATACAGAGCCATCAATCTTGTAATATGAGGCAAATAAAACCTGAACCTGAAACTAAAAAAAACCTGAAACCATGGTTAAGCCTGTCACACTGACAGCCGTGTGTCAGGTGGATATATCCACCAAATTAATAACGGAAATAATTCGCTGTACAATGCCAAGTTGCGCTTTTATCCTGTGTAAAAATAACTCAGCAAAAAATAAGAAAGACTCTGTTATCACATACCAACTGTAAGATAGGAATAATTTTGAAATTTCAACATAAAATTACAAAATACCGAAAACCCCATTCGCATACAAAAATCAACTTCCCCACAGTTGAAATTTTTATTATGTCAATCTATAGTTATTGTATTTCGTTACATTTTACTATTTTTATCTAACATATTTATTATATATTTGACCTATTTCTATACTATTTTATGTTTATACCCTTACAAATAGGTAAGGTGAAAAATGTTTGTTGTTAGAAACTGAACATCTTTCCCAAGAAACATGGTTTAATTATATATGTAATTAAGTGTGTAAGATTATTGTTTTATTCAAAGTAGTTAATGTTTTCATGACTATTCATTGTAAATTATAATGTGTAACTAAATTTATATGGACGCGTAGCATGGGAATTGAAAGCACTGTTTTGGAAATACCATACTTCCTCTGGGGTTATTTCTAATAATAATTTCCAAAATACTATAAGTACATAAAACAAATTATCATAATAAAATGAGACCTAATCATTGGATAATATACCCACCATTTTTCTCATAAAGGAACTTACACGGTACGCCTAACCTTTACACAAATATATTGATGCTTTTAATGAATTGTAATTTTTTAAGAATTTTGTAAACTGATTTTGAAACCAATAACTTATCTACTAGTCCACAGGATAAATTACATATTTTCCCATTTACTCGGGTAACAGTCGAGCAGCTGACAACACAATTCTTCACGCATGCGTCTTGTTGCTTTTGTTTGACACACACTGTCACAATGAGTTGCCTCATTTATGGACCTATTTTTCTTAGGCAGCGCGGTGTCTGGTATAGCGAAGCGATACCAATCATTTGTCTAGGATTCAGATCTTTTGTTGTACAATCTATGTAAAAATATTAATATTTGAATTTTGATAATCTCCTGTTGAAATATAATATTAATATTATATATTTATAGATACCTATCACAGGGACATTTTTATAAATCAGTATAACTTGAAACAAATATTTTAAATAATAGTTTGCTTGAACTAACAATTGAAAACCAATTCATGTTTTTATTATAACAACCTCATTATATTCTTCCAAATTCTATTCTCATATTTAATGATATAATAAATGTAAAATTATTATCTGGGGTTTAGGTAACCAATTATATTCTTGACAATAAACGTATGCATGGTAGCTAGTTAACTTCGGATTGACAGGCAATTTTCTTGGAGACAGAAAATAATTAGAAGACGGAAGGAAGACTAGACCATGAGTGATCGGTTTTGTTTCATAATTCGATTGCGTACTAAGAAATAATGAGCCCTTAAGTTCAGCTTGGGGTTGATGACACAAATGTCATTAACCCCTAACTTTTAAGCTCATTATTCACGATTTACTGGAGATATAAATGACAATTATAAATTTTAGCCGAAAATCGTCTGAATATCTAATATCTTTAAAATCATCTCCGAGAAAAGTGATTTTCTAAAAATTGCTCCATTACAGTTCTTTTTCATCTGCCAAGTGCAATTAGCGGTGAAGAGACTGGAGCTTTGAATATAGATCAGAAGTAAATTGTAGCCATTGTATTTAATTTTATACATTTCAAATATAATATTAAGAAACCCAACATTTAATAAGCACATAACTTTTTAAAATCAGTGGTGCGCGCCGAGGGTCTGGACCTGGTACCTTCAGCGTAGCAGTTGGTATTGGTCTTGCCATTAGACTGTCATTGCTTTCAAGTATTGAGTTAAATATTTGTACAATAAACTTTTAGTGTAGGTGATGAACAAAGGAACTCTCGACGCAGTCAAGTGACGACATCTCAAGTAAAAGATCAAGGACTCATACGCTACGTGAGCACAATATGCGTACAGAGATTAAAAGGCTAGACGTTATTGTAGTGGTATTATTTGCGTACGTTAGATTAGTAAAGGTCAACTACGAGAACTCTACATAAATACCGAAATGCACTTTACAGATTTTATATTTTTACCCTTAGCTTCTTCAGTTAGAAATATTCAATAGCTTATTGAAGAAAATTACTTTTATTGGCAATATATTTTTATTGATAAAATATTTCTAAGATCTTTAATCCAACCAATTGAAACTTTTATGAGAAATCATTTACTATATGCAAAGGTTTTGCCTGACAGCACCAATCTCAAAGCACATCGTTCAATGGTACTTATGTGAGTTCTGAACAGAGCTGACTATTTACATAGTAGAAGTCAAATATACAAACATATTATCTGTGCAGTCTTATATCATCTTGGCTCCATATACAAGTGCCTTGTAAGACAGTATTGTTCATATAGGGTGCTCAATCAAGACAGAGTTTGTGAATAGTTATTGTCTTAACAGTGCTATCGTACCTATCTAATTATACAGTTCTCTTTAACGATGAAAACGAAATCTTAGTAGTTCGTTAATTATTCAAGTGTGTAATTCTGCTACATACTTATCGTGCTCTTAACCACAAATGTTATGTTATAACGAATGATTAACTTTATAATATTAGATCTCACCTATCTGTTAACATATATTACCGTTCCATATTTAGTTCTTCCAGTTGCTTCTTAGTCAGTACAATTGAATTGTGCGTAAAGTTAAAGTTTTACCTCTTTTAAATCATTGAGGGTGCAAAATGCATATCAAAAGAGAAACCTAATCATTGCAAAAAATAGCATAATATTGGTTTCAGAATGTGTATAATAGTAAAACAATCAGTGTCAATTCTGTTGAAGTCAAAGATCTGTCAGGTATGAATCGGCTAGGCAATCATTATATATACGAATAGAACAAATAGAACACTATTAGTTTGTTCGCAAATATCGCATATTTCTCAAGAGGTTCAAGTATAAATCTTAATGACGAGAGGCCCGCATCGCAAAGTTTCTGATCCGAAAATAAATAAAGCTGAACTAATAAAAATGCCTGACGCATAGTCCGTCTCATAAACTTCTTTTATTTTTATCTTTAGGTACTATTTCTGAAACGATGAATTTATAAAGGAAAATTGAAAAGTTCAAGAATGGAATGCCGCTTCATTTTAAAAAAACTTCGATAAAAGTTTATACGCTCGGAGCTGTGAATTTTAAAATCAATTTAATTATTTCTCGTAGCATAAAAGTTAGTGTTGGAAAGTTAGTCTTGAAACCTTCGATAAAGTTTATATGCTAATCTAGTAATAGTAAAGATAAATAATAATGTGTAAAAATAAGTTGCTACTTACCTGTTATGGTATATACTAGCGTGAAAGAGAGCATCCCGAACTGTTTCTTAGTGTCGAGTCCAGGCCATTCCTCCGTACAGAAGTGCACGTCTCTCGTTTCTATCTCGAAAAATGATACTGTTTTAGTAGATATTACCTTATAATATAAAATGTACAAAGCGTATATGTACATAGTGTATTGAATGTCTTTCACGATAACGTTTAGTAATAAACTCGGGATCAGAGAGATGAAAATATATAAGAAAACGTTTAAAGTACGCCTAATTCAGTAAAGGTAAATATTATTTGAAAACTTATATTAGGCACCCTGAAAGAATCTACGTTATTAAAAGAGCCGTCAAGTGGAGATATCTCATTGAAAGGCCTGCCGTGTGAGGACTGTGGGCTCAAAACTACCGCGAGCAGCAATAACTTTTCATCATTTAAGTTGTTAATTTTATGTCGCCTCGTACCTCAGGGAGTTCGCTAAGCCGTCTGTCGGCTGGTCCGAACTAGACAAATATTTTTAGTGAGAGTCATTACGAGATTCAGTGCAATCTAATCGTGGGGTTAGGTGGTAGTTGCTTCGCGGTAAAGCTAATATTCCGTCAAATCTTAGAGTATATATTAATATTTATCTACAAAATTTTTTTATAAGATTTCACGTCATCCTGATGAAACTCAGCGTCGTTGTTTTTACCGTCGCATGTTGAAGCATTAGTGAAGCGACACGATTTTTGAGTTTGTATCAATGCTATACCTTATATAGTGGTAATTGTCAGTTATGGATTTTACGATGTCCAAGTACTCTTCATTTGCATTTAGTGTCGCGTTTGCAATGTAACGGCGTAGAACCGGCAATAAAACTCAGGGCCACTCTTTTTAATACCATATTTTGAAGATCTAACAAAACTGTAATTTCGTAAAGAGCAGCATCTGTTTATGTTAGCATCAGATTTCAAAGTCATAAAAGGGTTTGGGTAAAGTTGGCGTCATTCTGAGCTTTTGCGGCTATCAATGAAATTTATATATTATGAAACATCAGGATGAAACGATCAAAAGTTATTATAGCCACATTTCTCTAAACCATATCGAATCTGAGATATTCGGTTTTACATTTCTTAGTATAATCGAATAAGTTATCACACTTAACTGCACTATTTTAGATTCTCTTTCGTAATCATTGATAATAACAGAAAAATCATTCCTAATCCTTTTCAATAGTTTACGTTAAATAGTTTAATTACGTTTGTATACCTAATTATAGCAGTCAAAACTATTTAGGTGAATATGTAATTGCGAATAATCCAAATAAAAGAAGGGTTGATTTTGAAATAATGAATGCGGAAGTGCCTGGCCTATATGAATTTCCCATTTCTGTGAGTTCCGATGATTTGGTATTATACGCACTTGAACAAGTAGGTAGAACAAGCGACAAAAATCGACGGGTCGTATCTGATCGAAGTATACAACGCATTTTTTTGTTTTACGAGGTGGAAAATCCCTTCTGATCTCTGACTCTTAGGGAAATGAGAGCAGCAGTATGTGGTGTTACCACTAAAAACCACCCCGACTGCCAACCAAAGACGCCTTACGGGAGGAACACTGGGTACAGGAGCTGTCTAGTGTTCCACCTATGGCGCCTTGTTCAATGAAACCCGTTCTTAGGGAAGGCTAAACGCCCGCTATTACCCTTAATGGCGGCTTCCCGGAGCATCAAATCCTACTATCAGGGACATAGAGCTCCCCATGCTCTGGGACGCCGCTCTTGTCGTCGGGCAGGATCGGCCCTTTCCCGACCCCGATCCCGCTCTGCAGCCACAAAAGGAGTCCACTGCTTGCCAGCCTTCCTCGCTTGCCAGCAGAGCAGCAACAACTGCTGGCGGGGACAGATCGTGTCCGATCTGGTCGACAAGGACTTCACACCCATGCCGGGTATTCCCCCAACGTATGCTGGGCAGAGTCCAGGTCACCTGCACAGTGGTGATATTGTGCCGTTCTTTCGCGTCCGATTCGAATCAGATAGTCACCGAAGTACCCGTGCCCGGTGGGTATCTGAGTCAATCAGTAGGTGATGTGGCCGCGTTTCCGTCCAATCCACGCTTCAAAGCTTGGCAGAATGGCACTGACAGCGCTTTACCATTGCTGCAGAGCCTGTCGGTGACCATTCCGCTGCATTTCGAGCGCGTTCTGGACATCCCCGTTCGCTTCCCGGTGAACTGCGCGAGTCTGGTCATAGACTTTCGCGTCCATGTCCGCCAGGATATCGAAGGGTGGGAAACGAGCCAGAACTGTCGCCGCTTCTGATGAAATTGTGCGGTATCCTCGTACGATCCGAATGGCCACCACCCGTTGCACGCTTTTGAGCTTGGCTTTACAGCGTGAGGAGGCCGCTAGGCGTGTGGCCCATATAGGTGCTCCGTAAAGGGCCATCGATTGTACGACCGCACAATAGAGACGGCGAAGTTCTTCTCAGAGACCCCTGAGGTTCAGAAGCAGCCTTTGAAAGGCTCCTGCAGATCTGCGAACTCAAGGGACCATACGCTCGAAATGCTCCCTGAAGCGGCTGTCGAGGGTGAGCCCGAGGTACTTAATGTACCAGTCTACTCGGACCTCCACACCATCCACTCTAATAAGCGAGCTAGATGGAACCACACTCTGTCGTTTCCTGTGGAACCACAGCGCCTCGGTCTTATGAGGCGCTACCTGTGGGCCCAGCCTGCTTATCTGTCGGATGACACAAGCCACTCTCAATACCGCGTGCTGAATTACTTCAGGGAAGCCATACCCTCTTGCTAACACCAGAGTGTCGTCCGCATAGCAGTCGACACTCACGCCGGGGGGTAGATTGGTCCTCAGAACTGCATCGTACACGAGGTTCCATAGCAGGGGTCCTAACACTGACCCTTGGGGAACCCCACACGTGACCTCCCTCCGGTGTTCAAAGCCGTCCCGACCCATACTAGTATACGTAATGGACCTGTCGCGCAGATACATCCCGACGATTTTACGCAGATAAGGAGGCATGTTGTGATATAATCGTGCCTTCCTAATTGCTAGCCACGGAAGGAAGTTGAAGGCGTTGACTATGTCAATACTGACAACCAAAGCCACTCCCTTCCGACGAACGAAGTATACATACAAAGAATCTAACACTGATTTTTCAGAAACGGTGACAAGCTTCAGTTGGATTGATCCGTGGCTTCTTAGAGGTAGAATCCAATCGCGACTATGTGTAATTATACTCATCGAGAGAGCTGCGCCAGTGTTAAATGCGCTGTTAGGGCATTATTGTTCATGCTCGGTTGGGAAATGGACCTTCGGCTGTTGTTCCCATCTAATGTCAACTATATGGTACGTGGGATGGGGCAGGTATCAAAATAGCCTATCTCCACCGGCGCAATTCTTAGATACTTCTAGATCTTAGATACAATTATAAGACATGATATTGAGAATGAAATGTACGAAGATAACAAACTGTATAATATAATATTTTAAAGCATGAACATATAGTTTTATTATTTCGTTTATGTCCTATTACATTGATGTCATGTCAGTGAACGAACTTAAAACGTAAATAATCTTATGTAAAACACTAAGCGCAACTCTATATTAGTTTATATTGACGACAATCTGAAAATCTTCAAATGCTAAAATCTCAGCTCCGATATTACTTAGGACAAAAATAATTGAAGTTATGTATATATTTAATATAGTACTATGAAGTATTATTAAAATTATTCGTGGCCGCTGCAAAAAAAAATGACGCCACTGGCCCAAACCCCTTTCACCGATCAATTTACGAGTAAAAACTAGAGATTAAGTGTTCGTTTTTCACAGTTGGTAGTTACATATATACGTATTATTAGATACGTTACCTACGTAGTAATCAATCCGTAGAAACGGCACACTAACGCACACATCGACAACTCCATATTTTATTTGAATTTCGGTCTACAAGATGTGTGACAGTTTCACTATGACGCTGGCTCGCGACGTCACACACACATATATCCGATTTGCCAACTGGCTTATGTTTAGTGTCCTGCTTTTGGTACGCCTATAACGTATCTACTTCTTTTTAATTGTAACATCGTTGCGTATTATAGAGGAAATCTTCTACTAGATCAGTATGACACATTTCTTTGCTCATAAAATACCAACGTCTGGCGTCCTTGAGATATTACTTTATAATCTCAACGACAGCTATAAGGCTTTTTAGCGGTCGCCAGTCTAGGACGGTGACGTAACAAACCAAGCTTGTGATATTTATAGGTGTACTTCTTTAGAATTGTTTAATTTTCTTGATATTAGACATTAAAACTACAATTAATTATTTTGTAGGTGAAGGTGTTTGTATTATGTCAAGTTTTATTCTTCTAATACAATAAATGAAATACTTTGTCTCTTGGTCTGATAAACGATAAATCCCAAACATTTGATAGAGTAGACGACATCGCCCATATACAAAGCTATATTTGGTCCTACTGTTGTCGAAATCACAACCTGAAAGACAATGGTTTTGATTTTCAACTATAATGGATGGACCTACGATGAGATGAAGCTGAAGCTCATGAATAGCCTGCAGTCTACCCAACATTATTTACATGTAATCATACTCAGCATACTGTTTCGTATCACTACATAGTATAAAACAAAGTCTGTCTTCTGTCTGTCTTTCCCTATGTGTGCTTAAATCTTTAAAACTACGCAACGGATTTTAATGCGGTTTTTTTAATAGATATAATGATTTACGAGGAAGATTTATATGTACAATAGATGCACAATATTGCATTGCACCCATGCGAAGCCAGGGCGGGTCGCTGATTCAGAATATATTGCAAAATATGTCTAGAGAAATATATACAGCGGTGTATTTCGCTTCTTTTCAACTTATCTTGCAACTTTAGCCGTACGTGTCGTAAGTGAGTTGGCGATATCTCACACAAGTTCAAAGCTTCTTATCTCTTGCTCGAGCCTCATCTACATATAACATACCTGCACGTCGCGATGTAGAAAGTGCGACGGGGTTTTCCTTTCTTTGATCTACGGTTTACATATTATTCCTACACCAACACTTTAATGTGAAAGTGTAAACGGTGAATAAATTGGATTGTATAGTCGCTGTGTTGTCAAATATTTCTGGTTATGTGTTTTTGATTTCCTTCTGTTATTCTGTGGGAAATACGACACACAAATCAATTTATTGACAGGTAAGTCACTCACGTTAGGAAATTCTCAGTAACAGCACGGAGTCTGGTAATGTGCTCGGTACGGCAATAGGTTCGCCCCCTATTACGTGGGACCTAAAAATTCATGGCGAAATGTGGTTGTAATATTACATCTCTGCCTACCCCTTTGGGGATAAAGGCGTGAGTCTATAAAAAAGTCACTCTTTACGTGTCCTTTGAAGATGCATAGAGTTACCTTCAATTCCTTTGTAGAGGCTGAAGAATATGAACTTAATTTTATATATAGTTCTGTCTATAAACAGTTCCCCTGCTGGGCACGACTCTTTTCTCGTTATGAGAAGGGTGAGACTTTTGTCTACCACACGTTGATTGGCAGACTTTGTTGATTATATAAATCTTAGGCAAAGTGTTATGTATCCTCAGGGGATGAGATCAGTTTGCAAGGTTAATCGTAGGTCACATATATTACTGCATTAAGTGTGTTTGTAGAAATGTAAGTACCTCACCATACATACATACATACATACATAGACTCACGCCTGTTTCCCCGAAGGGGTAGGCAGAGGCATATTAAACGCCCACTTTACGCCAGTGTTTCGATCCTACGTAATAGGTGGCGAGCCTATTGCCGCTTATCGGGATAATTTGTTTGCCAGAGCCTCGTCCGTTGATCAGCAGGTGCACCACTTGCAGGTGAGGTTGGCTTGGGACCCTAAGTTCTTGGTGGGAACCCTATGCACCCGTATTATTTATCTGTAACTAAAGAGCTTCATAACAATAAGTCCACCTAGAATCAAGTGTACCTACTTTTTTAACTACTTCGTGCCATCTATCTATTCGAAATATGTTTGGTTAAAATAAATATTATGGTAAATTTGGAGCGGTTTGGCTTCTGCGCACCAAAGAACATTGGCCAAATCAGACCTGAGCGTGTACACATATGTTATATACATGTAAAAAATCGTAATTTTTCGAATCGTAATTTTTAAAAACGAATCTAACGCCGCTAAAAATATTATAATCCGAATGCGTAACAAAAAGTTCGCCATACCAGGCAGCCATGTTACTGTTACGAACACTGTGGCTGTGAATTATTTACCATTTGAAACACGATAACAGTGAAAATGTACAACAATGCTAGTATTTAGTTGCTAAAGTATGTTGTCAGATAAATAATCTGGGTATTTTTATGTCTTTCATAACTATTAAAAGAATATTTATCATAAAACACTTACGAAAATAGCGAGTTTCAATAGTAGAAATAGCCCTTCTAAAAAGTTTTTGCCTTTTATCACTGTATTTCTTGTCTTTGTCACGAATAATGTCACTTCACAATTAATATTTATTTCTTTCTGAGTAAATCTATATAAGTATCTTTATAAAATATTCACCGGTTTCTTCCACAAGACAACTTTTATTATAAAGATCACGGAATAAAACACAACAATGGCGGACGCTTTCGCAACTGAGACACAGATAATTATATTTCATTATTTTTTGGCGCGTTTCGTTTCCCTCACCCTTCTAAAACGATTTAGTTGCATAGAATATGAACTATTCTAATAGTTACTACTTTTGTTTCTTGGTTTAAGTAAAACAAAACGTGAAAAAACCGCGACCAATAGAACGATTTTGTCTCAAACACTTCGGACCACCAAAATTAGAGCACGACCGTGCGTGCTGTAATCACGTGGGGGGTAGCTGTAAAATATTTTACCTTAGTAAGTAAATATCACAATAACTCAAAATCTGTTTGTATTATTCACTTTATAAAATAGAAAACTCAACAAAAGTAAAAATTGCATCAAAATTTTGCTAATAAGCGTATAACGAAACGTGATTTGTTATTGTTTGACGATTCCTTGATATCGATTGACACTAGTGACAGTTGCGATCCAGTGCGTTTTTTGTGAGGTTGTGATACGGTCTTTTATGCGATTTTAGAGCTTTACTACTTATATAAAAACAAGACCTACCTAATCCCGTCATATTTGGTTACAGTAGGTAAACTATTTGCAAAATAGATATCAGTAGGTAGTATTTAATGTCTTTGATATCAGGAAGGTACACGCTCTATAGTTGTTATTGAATTTTTGTGATAAAATACATTAAGAGTTATAATTATTCACATATTAAATACCTAAAAACATATTTAAATCATTTTGTTGACTTTAAAGCTGTTAAAACCTATTTGGTAACTTATTTGTAGATTCTAACCTTCAAAGTGTTTTTGTAAATATTAAATTATTCTGGCTTCTTACATGCAATTTACTGACGGAATAGTGTTTAATACATAAATACAAACAAATCGCACTATAGTTTGTTAATGTACATGAAAAAAAAAGTTCAGGTACAGCGCCTATAGATATTTGGCCATTGTTCTTTGTGAATGACGACGAAATAAATTATTGAATGATGATAATCGGTGCGATTAGTAGTAGTCTACTGTCTTCTCGATATCATTTGGATGTAAGCAAGATTCACGGCCTTCGCGGGCTTTAGCTGTTCTTCGACAGCATAAGCCTAGTGAGATATGGCACTCTATATAAAGCGTTAAGGAGATCCCAACGTGCCCTTTTCATTTGATATCTAACCTTAACGAAGGCGTTACGTGACGGGTCTTGTGAAAACCGATGGGTGAGATCGCACACGACGGTATGTATTGTGGACAACAGGTGACGCATTCAGCAGGACACGCGACTTATTAACACGAGCGTCACTACAGGAAAGTGTGACGTCAATGGAAAACTCGCACTCTTGACAGATTCAGAACTAATATTATTAAACTGAAAGTGTTTTTTTTTACTTTGTTTGTTTGTCCTTTCTTCACGTCGCAACGGTCCAATGTTATGCAATATTTTTTTGCGTGGATAAAGCTGGAGACTGGTGAGTGACGCTGGCTATTTTTAACCGCGAAAACTGCTCCCACACGGGCTGACCCGCGCTCGAAGACTAGTTTGCAATAATGTCCTCAGCATAGCGATGAATCCATTCCTATTAGTATACGATAATTGCTCTAGCATAGTAGATCCCATCCAGAACTCAATATTATTGTTTCATCACCTGCTGGGTCGTAAGAAAGTAATAAACAGAACGAGAAAGGAAGTAAGAAGTTGGTCTAGCAGACCTAAAATTCTAACACCGCAGATATCACCGCGACCGCATAGTGTGACGACACAAGATTTACTACAGATGATAATAACTGGCAAACATCCAAGCATTTACTTTACCATATGACTGGACTGCCTCGTTGGTCTCGCGGCATTAATGTGCGCGTGGGAATGGGAGGTCTCGGGTTCGATCCCCGGGTCGGGCAAAGTGTTATTGGGTTTTCCGTTAGGAAATTCTCAGTAGCAGCGAGGAGTCTGGTAATGTGCCCGGTACGGCAATAGGCTCGCCCCCTATTACGTGAGACTAAAATAAATCTGGCGAAATGTGGGTGTAATATTTACACCTCTGCCTACCCCTTCGGGGATACAGGCGTGAGACTATAAAAATAAAAAGAAATAAAAAAATCTAGAACAAAAATTACCACCAACGACCATAGGGACATATGTGTCCCAAAGAATTCCAAAAAATCCAAAACATTTTATTATATTTTAAGTTAAAATTATGTTTATTTGATGCCTAATTCACTGTTGCGTACAGTTTTTATCATAATATATAGTCCCATATCCTTATGGTCTTGAAAGGGTTAAAACTAACCAGTCTTACTCTAGAGTGGCCGTACTATCGATGTGAAGATTTAATTGTTTTATAACGACGTTATCCACGATTTAATTGAAGACTAACTAGGCTTAGACCTAAACAATTAATTTAGTACCTAGTTAGTGTTTATAATTAGTTGCTTGAGTTTCAGCTTATAAATAGGACACTTGAGGTACGCAACGATGTTCACGGGGCTTCTTAATCCCTAACACGCAACGTACTTTGGTTTAAAATTCTTGTTACGAAAATTCGGCGATTTCTTGTCTCATGTTTGCTGGCAAATTAGCACAAACAGATACTGATTGTATATGCTGGTTTGTTCTGGATGAGAATGCGTATCTATCGTCCTTTAAGCTTCCCAAATCCTTTACAGGTAAAGAGAAACAAACTTAAGTACTCTAATTTCTTAAGTCGTTTATCGTTGGATTTGTCTACGCCTTTAATTCGAACCATACAGCTTAATTGTCTTTATCAGAGTGTGCTCAGTAGGTTAAGGATGATAGCCATATTCTCATGTAGTACGTAGCTACTTCGGTCATTGCTTCCGCTCATTTCACCTGCGGTATCATGTCTTACACCTCCACTACCTCCCTGAACTAATGACTGGTCTGTTTTAATTGAACGTGACTACTTGATGTTGGTCCAAAAAGGTTAAAACCACTGTTTCTTTAGTTTTCATTGCTAAGGAGATTGGCATTTCGACTGAGGGATAGAAGTGGATTTTAGGATTATGCCGTTCATTTGCGGTTTAAAGCTGGCTGTGTTCTCGAAATTGTATTTACAGCAAGGATTGTCACTGAAACTCTGTTTCGACTTATTAATATGAGGAACAGAAAGTGTTTTTAAAAATTTAAATAAAATTATCAAAAACTTAATATAAATGTTTTAATACTTAAAAGCTCCTTTTAATGACGTTTAATATTTGCAACAAGAGCCTCATTAACCAATATTAAATAATGAAGCTTAATTAAATATGAACAACCATAAAGGCATTAAAAATATAACGAGGCATTATTAATTTCATTATAACTTTGTGTGCGGTGCCGACTTGTTGAGTTAAACAGTCTATATTAATTGTATTAACTAGAAAACTTCGCTTCTACGTACTGAATATAAGTTCATTTTTGTTTGTAATTTCGGGATCTACGTGGCACAAGAAAGCACGGGGACATTATTCAAACATGAATGTTTGAATATACTTCCAAACATTAGGTACCTACCGTCTCAAATACGTTACAAGCTTTCTCTATGGTGATGATTATGTATGTACATATCGCTTGCTTAGATGAATTTACGATTTTTAACCTAAAAACACAGTCCTAAAAATCATGCGATCTTTCTGACGAACGTGGTTATATAACGATATCACGTCTAATTGATGGGGGTGCAGGGTAGTATCTTCGTCCATTTCGTACTTTTTTGTGTGTCTGTTTAAACAACCCTGTCATATTCAGTTTTATTTCGGGATATAAGGTGAAAGGACTGTGTTGGTTTATGATTTACAATTGTAAACTTAAAAATCGCTGCGTTCATTAAAATATGAGTTCTGTTTGAATACTTAATTTGTGAAATAAAGTACTACTAGTTCGAGTTAATACCTTCATTACAATAAATTGTTGCTTTTGTTTAGTAACAGGGTGTTTCTAGTTTATAGAACTACTATGTTCACAAAAGTTTATGTGAATTTGATTTGGTGCAAATCTTTCTCGATGAAAAAGTATTAATCGTGAATGATATTACGTATTTAGTACTTTGGTTTAAAAGTTGTTATTATTTTTGTGTTAAAAGGTATGATTATGTTTTTGCCTGTAGGTTGCCGATTATTTCTCAGAAATATCAAAATTAACAAATTCGTGAAGTGCACAAAAACGTTATCAATAAAGTAGGTTTACAAAATATTTAGGTGAGGTTAACCAATTATTAATGGAAAAGGAAATATATGGCTATGAAAACTTCAAATAGCCCCCCTCCTGAAAAAATTACTTTTTTGAGTTAATACCCTGTTCATCTGGATTCTGGACCAAAAATAATTATGTTCTAAATTATTTTGTAGACCCATTGTCTACAATTCTGCACTGGACAATAAACTGCTGTCTACGATTGTGCGTAGCAAGGCGCGTAGCGGGTGTCTGACTCGCGTACCAGTCCATTCTCGTAGCGGTGGCGTCGCGTAGTGGATTACTTTGTACCATAATGTGTGGACCTTTTTATATTATTTGCACCTTTGCAGTTTGTATATTTTCGTTCAGTCACTCTTTTTCTGTCGACTGTATATTGCATCAGTACTAAATATGAAAATCTTTCGCCTGAAAACGAGATAACCAGTTATGTACTAGTTTTTACGCGTCAGTCGCTCGCTCGGGGCGTGATGAGGATTGGGTGCTTCGGTCACATGGTAAATACACAAAGGCGACGTTTAAATTACCCTTTATTAAGATTTTAAAAAGCAGCGACAAGTAAATTAATAATTATTTCATATTTTGTCGCTGCTTGATAGGTATATACCTACATTAAACTTAAACTTTTAGTTCCCATAGCATTCCCACGTGCATTAGGGATTTCAAATGTCCCCGCAGAGCCCTTTACGGGGGTAAGGTGGAATCCCATCTGTGCTCTGTGACCACCTAGTTTACACACGGCTTTTTATCTTTAAGCATCCTTTTAACACAATGATTCATTCTAAGTATTTTCCAATATAATTGTATGTGAAAATTGTGTATGTAAATAAAGATCTTTAAGCATATTTTTTGTATATGTAGATTTTTAAATAATCTGTGTGCAAGTTTTAATAGGTTTTGAAATTATTTAAGATTAAGTATTTTCGATTGTTTAACAGATGTTCACAATACATTCTTAGATTATAATTATATTGTATTGTGTGTGGGTTTGCGGTCTAACAAGTACAATTTTATTCGCTCCTTATACTCCCAATAACATTAATAAGAACGTCGTCAATACATTGCTACGCCTACAACAGTAAGAAAAACTCGATAAGATTTTCTTAGTAAATCACTTTTTCTTATTAAACTTTAATTGAGGTTATTGAAATGTAAGTAATCATAAAGTATCATCTTCTCACACCGGTTACTCCGAAATACTAAGTAGAGATTTAGATATGATTAAAGTAGGTAACACTTTACAAAGATACAGGCAACAAATGTATGTAACACATACTTTTTCAAATACCCTGCTTGAATAAAATTAATCAATGAAACCCGGAGCCTTAAGCTATATTGCCACTGTAAAAGAGTCATGGCTGAGAAATGGCTAAGCGCAGCGGATTTCAGTTCAATGAAATAGGTTTGCATTTCTAAGAAATAGTTTAGTCGTCTGATTTCCGCTGCAAAAGAAAAGTGAAACAGAAAATTGCGCAGAGCTGAACGAAAAATTAAAAGTATACAACGATTGCTCAGTGATCCGGATTTCATTTCCAAGAAACAGTTAAGTCGTCTAAAGCCACCGCAAATGAGAAATGAAACAGAAGAATGCGTCAGACAAGCTAGCCGGACAATTGGAAAAAGATAAGTGTTTGAAATGGAAATATTGTTTATGATAAGTCAAATCGATTATATCAGTTTAGTAGCGTGTTACTCTGTCTATTGAAAATTTCTGACTATGGTCACACCATGAACTGTAAAATCATTCATTCATACTTGCATTTTTGTCGTTTCCGAAAAAAATTGTCTTGCACTCGCGCCGTTTGTCTTTCGCGTGGTTTGTAATTGAATAGTTTTGGTTAATAACCTTGCAACTGTCGCTATTGAAGTGCTCGACAAAGGTTGTGAGCAATTGATAAAGTTAGTGATTTAAATTGTCGTCGTCTCGTGAAATATAGCCCTTTGAAAGCACATGGGTGCTTCGCGAATCGTAGTGGTATTGAAGTGAATTTGTCTTGTAAATTCTTGTATCTGCCGCCCCTTGAACATTACCGGCAAGAATTATGATAAAATTGTGAACTATTGAACCGTTGTAAAATTTGTGTGTCGTCATCCACTTGCATCGTGTTCTGAAGAAGGACTCCGAGCTGGACCTGCTGGGTAGCTATAACGATTTGCTTGTCATTTTGGCCAAAATTATGAGTGTAATCTTATAGGTCTACTCAAGAACATCAACAAGAAGATCTCTGGTAAATTTGCATATGTATTAGTTTGATTTCATCGCTGTGAAAACACAGTATATAGGTCAGAGATTTGCTGTGGCTGACGAGGACTGATGAATATAATCACACTTCCACTATCGTCTGCAAACCTTTTCCAGTTCTTATAGCCAGATTCTGATCATAATTCTAGTTTCCGAATCTTGGTTAAAACCTTGCTTATCCTCTGTGTCTTACTCTCTTCCTAATTTCCGACTCATAAGAAATGATCGTACCGTGAGTGGTGGAGGTGGTGTCGCCATTTACCTCCGTACACATATTCCTTTCAATGTTGTAAGTATGTCAGCACAACCTCCACCGCTTAATGCCGGCGAACATCTCTTTGTGGAACTGGATCTGGCTTATACCAAGGTCCTGCTTGGTGTTTTTTATTCCCCTAACTGTCGTGTAAATTACTTCTCCTCTTTCGAACAAATTTTAGAAAATCTAGCTCCAGCTTACAGTCATACCATAGTCATGGGTGATTTCAACACTTGTTTATTGAAAAAGGATTCGCGCGCATCTTCCCTATGTAGTATTGTCGAATCTTGTAATCTGTCCATCCTCCCTTTAAATGCTACACATAACTTTCCAAATTCTACTCCTTCTCTCCTCGATCTTATGTTTGTCTCCTCACCTTCTCTTGTCGCCAAGCATGGGCAGCTTCCAGCTGATGCTTTTTCATACCATGACCTTATCTTTCTCTCCTATAAACTTCGTCTTCCTAAGACAAAAACAAAAATTCTTCTGCAACGTAATTTTGGCGGCATGAATGTAGAAAATCTTCGTACAGATGCAAGTTTGATCGACTGGAGTCCTTTACAGAGCGCAGAGACCATTGATGAGAAAGTTCAATTATTCAGTAGCGCGATTATTCGTCTATACGATGTCCATGCACCAGTCCGTGCGATTAGAGTTAGACAATTACCATCACCTTGGCTAACCTCTGAAATTAAAGTTCTGTTGTCTAAGAAAGCAATAGCTAAGACTAAATATAAATGTCGACCTACTTCTCGCAATTGGGACAACTACATTGCTATCAGAAATAACTGTAAAAAGGTGTGTAGGAAAGCACAACGCCAATACATCCATAGCTCTGTTGAGAATGAAGATCCAGATCCAGCTAAGGTCTGGAAGTTTCTAAAAACTTTGGGAGTTGGAAAATCTTCACATGATCTTGCTTCTGATAAAATAGATATTAATTCTCTAAATAGACATTTTACTACTTCGTCTAAATTTGATCAGACTACCAAAGCTAGCACTTTACATGATCTTTCATTGCTTCTAACTCCAAATTATCCTTCTTTCGTTTTTAATCAACTTTCTGAGTGTGATGTTAAAAGGAGCGTATTATCCATTGCATCTAACGCAGTCGGTAATGATTGTATCACCCGGAAAATGATCCTTCCCATATTAGATGAAATCCTTCCCATCCTATGTCATATTTTTAATTATTCCCTATCTGGGGGCGTTTTTCCCACCGTATGGAAAGACGCCCAAATTATTCCTTTACCTAAAAAACCCAATCCGTCTTCTTTTTCTGAATACCGGCCAATCTCCGTCCTACCATTCCTTTCTAAAGTGCTCGAACGCCTTGTCCATGCCCAACTTAGCACATTCCTCAATAAAAACCTTCTTTTCAATCCCCTCCAATCCGGTTTCCGCCCAGGTCACAGCACGGTTACGGCACTGATCAACATTACCGACGATATCAGGCTCGGTATGGAAAATGGCAACGTGACTGTTCTCTGTCTACTTGATTTTAGTAATGCCTTCAATACTATTGATTTCCATATTCTGCTTGGCATATTACGCTCCATTAACATATCTCCACCAGTGATTGATTGGTTTCATAGTTACCTGTTTGGTCGTCGACAGCGTATACGAATTGAAGACGCCTTGTCTTCTTGGTGTACGTCTACAGTCGGCGTTCCACAGGGTGGCGTTCTATCTCCTTTACTTTTCTCAATTTTTATAAATTCTATCTCATATCAACTTCAGTCATCCTACCACCTTTATGCAGATGATCTCCAAATTTACACTCAAGCTCCTGAACATGAGTTGTCTGAAGCAATTCGTATTATCAAGTCTGATTTGGATCGTATAGCTGCATGGAGCCTCAGATTTGGCCTTCAAATCAACCCTACGAAAACGCAGATTATTGTTGTCGGTAGTCCCAGGCTGATTGCGCGTGTAGACCGGACTTGTTTACCGCAAGTCAACTTTAATGGTATTCCTTTATCTATAAGTGATTGCGTGAAGGACTTAGGAATTTACATCGATAAAACTTTATCCTGGGGCCCTCAAATTAGGGAAGTTAGCAGAAAATTGTTTTCTGCGGCTGGAACGTTGCGAAGATTGCGAAACTTTCTGCCGACTGCCACCAAGATTACGCTTGCAAATTCTCTTCTTTTACCTATCCTTGACTATGCTGATGTCAGCTATCTAGATCTCACGGAGGAGCAACTTGATAAGCTTGAGCGCCTTCAAAATTTATGTATAAGATTCATATTTGGATTGCGCAAATATGATCACGTTTCCAATTTCCGCAATTCACTCAAGTGGCTCCCTATTCGCCTTCGACGGAATACTCACATACTATCATTACTCTATAACATTCTCTTTAATCCCTCTACTCCCCATTACTTAAAAGAACGGTTCGAGTTTCTTTTTGACACGCATTCTCGATCTCTGAGGTCATCGGTGAATCTGAGATTGGGTATACCAATGCATTCCAGTAGATTTTACGATAAATCTTTTACTGTCCAAGCTGCTCGCTTGTGGAATGCATTGCCGATGCCAATTAAACAAGCCCAAACAATAACATCATTTAAAAAGTTACTCAAAGAATACTACTTGTCTCTTTAATCTTACTCCTCTTGTAATTCTTATTTTTCTATTTCCTTTCCTTTAATTATCACTAGTTTATGTATGAATAATATAAACATCTATGTATTGTATAATTATTTATGTATGTATATAGTTATACATACATACATACATACATAACGTCACGCCTTTTATCCCCGAAGGGGTAGGCAGAGGTGTATTTCTACACCCACTTTTCGCCAGATATACTTTAGTCCCACGTAATAAGGGGCGAGCCTATTGCCGTACCGGGCACATTTCCAGACTCCGTGCAGCTACTGAGAATTTCGTGACAGAAAAACCCAATAACACTGCCCGACCCAGGAATCGAACCCGGGACCTCCCGATCCCACGCGCACATTTATGCCGCGAGACCAACGAGGCAGTCGTATAGGGTTTGATGTCGAGTTTTCCGTCTCTACGCAAAGATGGTGTTTGCATCGTGTTATCCTTAGTCGCCTCTTACGACACCCACAGGAAGATAGGGGGTGGTGACACTTGTATTCTATGCCGTCAACCTTACGGCAAATATTGTATAATTATATTATAAATCTAAATCGGTAAAGATCGCCAAACTACCCTTTTCTGAATCCGTGCTGTTCTTATCCATCCAAAGGTTGCCTGTAAGAGATTGCTTGATAGTGATAAGGCCGCCTATTGTACTATCTGTTATTTCTCTTTTTGTTATGATTCATTCATGTAATTTCTTTGGCATTTGTACAATAAAGATGATTATTATTATTATTATAATTTTGTGTTAGCAGAGCGTGGTTGGAATCAAGCCGCTGTCGCTGTACCCAACTAGATTAATATTGTAATATTGTATCCCATCACATTGTAAACAGTGTTGTAGTGTTTGTCAGGTCAATTTTGTCTAAAATACATAATATTTATTTGTATTAGTTGACCTATTTAATTTGAAATACATTGTCATACATAACCTCAAATCAATAATTGTTTGACTTATATTGTTGAAATCTAGCTTAAATTTGTTGTTGTTAGCATTAATAAGTCAGTTTGATTGGATACATAACAGTTATATGTATCAATTGATTTAGTTAATTGCATATATTGAGTTTGAAACATTATAACAACCAACCTTGACCTTGCATAGATAAACCTTTGTTTTGTTGTAATATACTGATAATATTGTTTGATAACACATACTACTACTATTGTATATCATAAATAACCCAGTGAGCCTGTCTGTTGCAAATAATTAATTAATTAATTTGAAGTTTCAACTTTTAAGTTGTTGTTAGTTATAACTTTGATAACTGTTGTCTTTGAGTCAATATATTGAAACTATTAATTTTGTTGGGCAGTAAATACCTGTCACTTGCTTGCACCAGCAGTAAACAGGCTAATACTTTGTTGGTTTCAAAAAATTAATAAATATTAAGTTTTAATTGATAATATTATTTAACGCTTGTCCGAGCTCTTTTGAGAACTTAATTATGTCAGCTATCAAGGACTTGCGTGCGGCTGCTGGTGGCATTGCATCAGATTTGCGCTGGTTTGCCTCAGCCAGTGCTTTGGTGAACCGGCCTGATCGCCAGCAGGCCTTATTACAAAGATTTTAGCGGATCGATGATCGCCTGGCAAGTGTGGAACAGCAATTTTGTACTTTCAGCGCTTGCTGTCTAGAAGTGTCAGTTGTTGACTTCACCGCTGACCAGCGAAATAGAGTTAGCGAGGATAATGCCCAGATTTTAGACCTCTATGATGCTGTCTCCAACTGTGCAAGACAGTTAATTGCCGAGAGGGACGGGCAACCCGCCTTGAAGCAGGAGCTTCCTAGGCCAGCACCGGGACTGGTGAGTAGGCTTCCCACCTTGGACCTCCCGCACTTTGATGGCTGCCTAGGAAGTTACCTGGGCTTCGTTAACTCATTTGACAGCCCGGTTGATGACAGGGCTGATCTTCGGCCGGCACAAAACTTGGCCTACTTGATATCGGTTCTAGATGGGGAGGCCAAAGGCCTCATCCAGCATCTGCCCGTGTCTGACGAGGCGTACCAGACGGCTCGGGACTTAATTACCCGTAGGTACCATAACAAGCGTGGCCTCGCAGACACCCACATCGAGCAGATTTTGAGTTTGCCCACGCTCACCCGGTCTTTGGGTTGCGCACCCAACTTTTGAACCCGCTCTTGGTGGCAATCAACGCCCTTAAGTGCTTGGAGCTGCCCGTGGACCAATGGTCCTACCTATTGGTGCACATTGTGCTCAAAAAGCTGCCTGCCAACCTGAGGTCGCGATTTTAACGGCACTTTGGTGGGGATAGTGCGACGCATCTGCCCCCTTTTGCAGACTTGGAGAAGTTCCTAGAGGATTAGTGCCGGGTTTTGGATAACTCCGGTGGTGACACGCCAGCTAAGTCGCAGCCGCCCAAGGTCAAGGAGCAGGCTCGCGTTCACACCCGAGTAAATGTTATTCAGCGCCCTCCTCGCTTTGCAGTAACGCAGAGCCCAGCGGAGTGCTCTTATGTAAGGTCACAGGGCACAGAACGGCCAGTTGTAGGGCATTCTTAGACCTCCATGTCGCCTCTCGTAGGCGCATCGCGAATGCCCGCCGCCTTTGTTTCTCATGTTTGGGATCCCACTACCAGCGAGACTGCCCAAACCCTCGCCCCTGTCCTCACTGTGGAGGACAGCATTAGGACATTCTCTGCATCAATGTCAGAGAGGTAGGACGCTTGTCCACCAGCCGGCGCGCGCACGGGCGCGTGTTTTGAAGGTGGCAACCGAGGCTCACCGGCGCGCAGCCGAGATTCGCCTCGCTGACGTGATCGCCACTCACCCCGCTTGGAGAACCGTAGCGTGCGCACGCCTCCTCTCTCTCGCGCAGAATGTGCGACTGTTCAGCGTCACCAGCACCATGACTGCTGCTCCAGGTATTCCCCTCCTTTGGCGGAGCGTCCCCGCCTTGACTCGCGCCCACCTCGTTTTGGGCGGGTGTGTCATTATGACCCCCCACAGATGGCGCGCGGATCGAGTCACCGCGCCTTTGAGGACTTCAAGCCGCACCCTCGTTTTGATTCCAGGTCCTGGCCAACGGTCGCCGCCCAGGCAACAATAGGTCATTGACTCCTGTCCTATAACGCCAACCACCCCCATTGAGACCGTTATCCTACCAACGGTTGCTGTGAGGGTCTGGGGACCCACGGGGGCCTCTGTTGTTGTCCGTGCTATATTGGACACAGGTTCACAAGATTGCATTGTTTCCACTTATTTGGTGGGGCAGGTTAAATTAAATATGGGCTCTTTTCCAAATTGTATTCGGGGAATAGGTGACGTAGCCTCTAATGTTGAAGGGCAAGTTAAGGTTTTGTTTGCCCCTGTTGAATCTTCACACTCGAGGAATAAAACCTCGGCTATTGTGCTGAAGAATATTTTTGGTATGCATCCACAGAAACAGCTACCTGCTGCTGTGGTGAATTTGACATCGGGATTGGAACTGGCAGACCCCAAATTTGACACACCGGGACAAATCGATTTGTTGATTGGCTCTGATGTCCTCGGTGGAATTTTGATTGGTGGGAAACGGGTCTTGGTGCCAAATCTGTTGACTGCCATCCTGGGATCTGTACCTAGGGACCCCTCTCCACCCGAACTTGATAATTTGTTGGCGGTAGGCTCCGCTCTCTCTGATGTGGTTCAGAAGTTTTGGGAGGTAGAGGAGCCCCCTTAAGCTGCCCGTTCGAATCCACAACATGAGGAGTGCGAGCTGTTCTTCCAGGACAACACTGGTCGACTCCGTTCTGGTCGAATCATAACGAAGCTAGCTTTTCTGTCTGTTCAGCCTCCGTTTGGTGAGTCACGACCTTTAGCCGAAAAGAGATTGTTGGCTATGGAGCGTCGCATGGGTAGTGATACAGAGCTCAGGCAGAAGTATATTGAGTTCATGAGAGAATATGAACAATTGGGACACATGTCTGTGTCAAATTTGGATTGGCGTTCGGTGGAGCATTACTTTCTCCCGCATCATGCGGTATTGAAGCAATCAACTGGCAAGCTGCGCACAATGTTTGATGGTTCTGCGCAGACATCAACAGGCGTATCCTAGAACCAGTGCTCGCATTCTGGTCCCAAGTTGGTCAAGGACCTTTGTGACATCATCACTAGCTTCCGACGACATCAGGTTGTCTTTGTGGCCGATATAAAAATGTTGTTCAGGCAGACGATGACCGTTGTTTCCAGCTGATCCTTTGGAGAGAGCATCCTCGCGATCCTATAGTCGTCTATGAGCTCAATACCAATACGTACGGGTTAAGGTCGAGCCCCTACTTGGCAATACGTTCTCTTTGGGAGCTCGCAGACCGCGAAGGCTTACGTTTCCCACGAGCCTCCGCCATCTTGAAGGACGATATTTACGTCGATGACATTTGCTAGGGTGCCTCCACAGCGGACGAGGCGATCCTCCTGCGGGACGAATTGATAGGTATTTTGGCCTCCACTGGTTATGAGTTGCGCAAATGGATTTCCAACTCACCAGCGCTTTTGGAAGGCTTACCCGAGGATCAGGTATCAACAGAATCTTGACTGTAGTAATGTGTTAGATATCGACAGCCACCGGTCCACCGACATCGCCGTGAGCGACAACACGCTCGCTGCTACTGCTACACCTGCAATGGAACCGTGACTGTAGTAATGTGTTAGATATCGACAGCCACCGGTCCACCGACATCGCCGTGAGCGTGAACACGCTCGCTGCTACTGCTACACCTGCAATGGAACCGTGACTGTAGAAATGTGTTAGATATCGACCGCCACCGGTCCATCGACATCGCCGTGAGCGTGAACACGCTCGCTGCTACTGCTACACCTGCAATGGAACCGTGACTTAATATTTTAGACACCTGCAATGGAACCGTGACTGTAGTAATGTGTTAGATATCGACCGCCACCGGTCCACCGACATCTACGTGAGCGTGAACACGCTCGCTGCTACTGCTACACCTGCAATGGAACCGTGACTTAATATTTTAGACACCTGCAATGGAACCGTGACTGTAGTAATGTGTTAGATATCGACCGCCACCGGTCCACCGACATCGCCGTGAGCGTGAACACCCTCGCTGCTACTGCTACACCTGCAATGGAACCGTGACTGTAGTTATGTGTTAGATATCGACCGTCACTGGTCCACCGACATCGTCGTGAGCGTGAACACGCTCGCTGCTACTGCTACACCTGCAATGGAACCTTGACTGTAGTAATGTGTTAGATATCGACAGCCACCGCTGCACCGACATCGCCGTGAGCGACAACACGCTCGCTGCTACTGTTACACCTGCAATGGAACCGTGACTGTAGTAATGTGTTAGATATCGACAGCCACCGGTCCACCAACATCGCCGTGAGGGTGAACACGCTCGCTGCTATTGCTACACCTGCAATGCAAGCATGACTGTAGTAATGTGTTAGAGTGCAAGACAATCCCGATAGTCACGAAAGGACACGTTGCAGTCGTGGTAATAGTGTGTGCACACACTCATCGACCAACAGTTGGTACGTAAGCCGAGTCACACCAAAATTTATTGCTTTTATGTGTAACCGTCCTTAAGAAGACCAGGACCTCTCGTACGACGTGTCATCTTCATAGCTTAACCCAATATAAGGATTTCCACTTTGTTCGTACTAAAGTATGGAAGCATCGGCAAAGTGCTATCGTGCATAAAATCATAAACATAATCAAAAACACGTATTGTTGGTATAAAACTTTCTACTGCGCAGCAACATACGTCTATCATAATCGAATTTAAAATAAAGTGAGACAGGACCTTTGGCGTGTTCTATTTACGACAGGCAATTAATATTCTAGTTATCGGGTCAAACACAATACTAGGTAAGTTTATGAATAACTGTATACAAACACTATTTGTCTTGTTACCTCGCCCTTTCACGAACTCATCATGTATGTAAATGCCGTACCTTAATCTTATAATATAGCTTTGTTTATAAACCGTCACATTGATGACTATGCTGTATACTGCTGTTCTCTCAGTGAAAAGCTATTCTATTTTTTATTTATCAATAATAATAATAATCATCTTTATTGCACCAAAGAAATTTACAATAATGACCTTAACAAAATGTCAGATAGTACAATTGGCGGCCTTATCACTATTAAGTAATCTCTTACAGGCAACCTAACTTGGATGGATAAGATAAACACGGATTCAGAAAAAGGGTAGTTTGGCGATCATTATTGATAAAGGTTAATAATACAAAAAATTACATAGATAGATAACTATTTAAATACCTAAATAACGATATACTTACATAAATAACTATGTACATACATAAATAAATAATTATTAAATACATAGATAGTAATATTAATGATACATAAATTATTAGTACTAAATAAATGAAAGGAAATAGAAAAATGATAAGAACAAGAGAAATAAGATTAAAGAGTCAAGTAGTAATCTTTGAGTAATTTATTGAATGAAGTTAGCTTTGTTTAATAGACATCGGCAATGCATTCCACAAGCGTGCAGCTTGGACAGTAAACGATTTATCGTAGAAACTACTGGAATGCATTGGTATTGCCAGTCTCAAATTCACCGATGACCTCAGAGATCTAGAATGCGTATCAGAAAGGAACTCGAAGCGATCCTTTAAGTAATGGGGAGTAGAAGGGTTAAAGAGAATATTATAAAGTTAAGAAAGTATGTGAGTATTCCGTCAAAGGCGAATTGGGAGCCACTTGAGCAAGTTGCGGAATTGAGAAACGTGATCATATTTGCGCAATTCAAATATGAATCTAATACATAAATTTTGAAGTCGCTCAAGCTTATCAAGTTGCTCCTCTATGAGATCTAGATAGCTGACATTGGCATAGTCAAGGATAGGTAGAAGAAGAGAATTTGCAAGCGCAATCTTAGTGGCAATTGGCAGAAAGTTTCGCAATCTTCGCAACGTCCCAGCCGCAGAAAACAATTTTCTACTTACTTCCCTGATTTGAGGGCCCCAGGATAAAGTTTTATCCTCCCAAATCCTTCACGCAATTACTTATAGGTAAAGAAATACCATTAAAGTTAACTTGGGGTAAACAAGTCCGGTCAACACCCGCAATCGACCTGGGACTACCAACAACAATAATTTGCGTTTTTGTAGGGTTGATTTGGAGACCAAATCTGACGCTCCATTCAGCTATACGATCCAAATCCGAATTTATTATACGAATTACTTCAGACAACTCATGGACAGGAGCTTGAGTGTATATTTGGAGATCATCTGCATAAAGGTGTTAGGATGACTGAAGTTGATAGGAAATAGAATTTATAAAAATTGAGAAAAGTAAGGGAGATAGAACGCCACCCTGTGAAACACCGACTGTAGACGTACACCAAGAAGACAAAAAGTCTTCAATCCGTATACGCTGTCGGCGACCAAACAGGTAACTGTGAAACCAATCAATCACTGGTGGAGATATGTTAATAGAGCGCAATATACCAGAATATGGAAATCAATAGTATTGAAGGCATTGCTAAAATCAAGTAGGCAAAGACAGTCACGTTGCCATTTTCCATACCGAGCCTGATGTCGTCGGTAATGTTGATCAGTGCCGTAACAGTGCTGTGACCTGGACGGAAACCGGATTAGAGTGGATTAAAAAGAAGGTTCTTATTGAGGAATGTGCTAAGTTGGACATGGACAAGGCGCTCAAGCACTTTAGAAAGGAATGGTAGGATGGAGATTGGCTGGTACTCAGAAAAGGAAGACGGATTAGGTTTTTTAGGTAAAGGAATAATTTGGGCGTCTTTCCATACGGTAGGAAAAACGCCCCCGGATAAGGAATAATTAAAAATATGACAAAGGATGGGAAGGATTTCATCTAATATGGGAAGGATCATTTTCCGCCTGATACAATCATTACCGACTGCGTTAGAGGCAATGGATAATACGCTCTTTTTAACATCACACTCAGATAGTTGATTAAAAACGAATGATGGATAATTTGGGGTTGGAAGCAATGAAAGATCATGTAAAGTATTAGCTTTGGTTGTCTGATCAAATTTAGATGAAGTAGTGAAATGACGATTTAATGAATTAATATCTATTTTATCAGAGACAGGATCATGCGAAGATTTCCCAACTCCCAAAGTTTTTAGAAATTTCCAGACCTTAGCTGGATCTTCATTCTCAACAGAACTATGGATGTATTGGCGTTGTGCTTTCCTACACACCTTTTTACAGTGATTTCTGATTGCAATGTAGTTGTCCTAATTGCGAGAAGTAGGTCGACATTTATATTTAGTTTTAGATACAGCTTTCTTAGACAACAGTACTTTAATTTCAGTGGTTAGCCAAGGTGACGGTAATTGTCTGACTCTAATCGCACGGACTGGTGCATGGACATCGTTTAGCCGAATAATAGCGTTAGTGAACAATTCAACTTTCTCGTCAATAGTCTCTGCGCTCTGTAGAAGACTCCAGTCGATCATACTTGCATCTCTGCGAAGATTTTCTACATTCATGCCACCAAAATTACGCTGCAGAAGAATTTTAGTCTTTGTCTTGGGAAGACGAAGTTTATAGGAGAGAAAGATAAGGTTATGATAGGAAAAAGCATCAGCTGGAAACTGCCCATGCTTGATGACTAGAGAAGGTGAGGAGACAAACATAAGGTCAAGAAGAGAAGGAGTGGAATTTGGAAAATTATGTGTAGCATTTAAAGGAAGGATGGGTAGCTTACAAGATTCGACAATACTACACAAGGAAGATGAGCGCGAATCCTTCTTCAACAAACAAGTATTGAAATCACCCATGACTATGGTATGACTGTAAATAGGAGCTAGATTTTCTAAGATGCGTTCGAAAGAAGAGAAGTAATTTATACGACAACTAGAGGACGCCAGCAGCTACGCCTGCATTTTTTTTTTATTTACCCGTTTTGGCCGATCCCGTGGGAATTTCGGAAAATCCCTTCTTAGTGCACCCCTACGGTCCCCAAGGAACATAAATGCCAATTTCAGCTTCCTGCGCCTTATAGTTTCGGCTGTAGCGTGTCTGTCAGTCAGGCAGTAACGCAAGGATTTTATATATTAAGATTAGGGGAATAAAAAACCCCAAGCAGAACCTTGGTATAGGCCAGATCTAGTTCCACAAAGAGATGTTCGCCGGCATTGAGCGGTGGAGGTTGTGATGACATATTAACAACATTGAAAGGAATGTGAGTACGAAGATAAATGGCAACACCACCACCACAGCTCCCGGTTCGATCATTTCTTAGGAGTCGGAAATCAGGAAGAGAGTAAGACACAGACAATAGGCAAGGTTTTAACCAAGATTCCGAAACAAGAATGGGATGGATATTCTTACAGTCAAAAGTGGTCAGCATATCCTGGAAATGGGCCGGAATACTCTGAGCATTTATATGAACGACATTAAAGTTCCCAGGTACAGCGGCAAACTCGCACTGCAACGTTTCAGCAAGAGAAGGAATGCTTTCAAAACTACTGTTATGACTACTCATAGAAAAAAAACTATCGTTATCGCTACTTAGTAACTGGTCTGACATAATATATAAAAATAAATAAAATAATAAATAAATAAAATAAAAAGATAATAAAATAAAATTTGAGTGATTAACTTAGTTTGTCTAATCTTATCCACCTACCAGTTCAGTGCTGGCAAATAATAGAACAAAAAAATTATACAAATTGCGATTGTTGACAAAAACAAACATAATAATAAAATAAAAAAAGTACAACAAAGAAAAAAATGGGAGTTAAAGTTTAAACATCTAATTTTTATGCACTTTCGAAAATAAATAGGTAATTGTAGAATGCAACATCCGGGCTTTGTCTTTAGTACAGCGTAAATATTCAGAGATAAATATTACATAGATTATAAGTATCAAAAATTATTAAGGATCCAATAAATACATTTATGCTAAAAGGGGGAGAAAAGAATAAATAAATAAGTAAAATAGTGCAAATATATAATTGTAGAAAGTAAATAAATATTTATATGGATTAAGAAAGAATATTAAATGAAGAGTAAAGACTTATAATTCACGGCTCAGTTTCTAAACGTTTCCAACTATAGAAAACGAAACGCAGGTTTGACGTTGACAGATGTCAAGTGTCATGAACTCGTGATGTTGAAAATAGTGAAATACTAAATTATTAAATTATAGATAGAAGGTGCAATAATATTTATCAGAGAAGTTGATTAGTAAGGAAGTCGAAGTCAAAAGTTACGAATTAGGAGGTATTAAGGATTAGTGCTATTGAAGATAGGATACAAGTGTAAAATACATAACATATTTAAAGTAAACAAACCACGGATGCCGCAACTACTGCCAAATTAGAACTATGTGATGCATGCTACCTATTTCTTCGTGGCAGCTACTCGTTTTGTCTTCCCAGCCGCAGGCTTCTCAGCAATCGGCGTCTTTTGAGTACCCGCCTTAATCCGGTTGAGTTCGCCAAGAGTAGAAATGCGATGCTGTAATCCGTCGGAGTCCAATACAAAACCTGGCCCTCTCGTGTCCAACACTTTGTGACTCCAAATCGGTGCCTTGCTGCCATGAATGTATCATGCCGTGCCTTTGTAAGAAATTCAGACAGGGTTTTGCCGCTACCTTTCAGTTTGGTCTTGGAGAACCAAACCTTATCACGAATTGCTGCCTGATGGATGATAATTGGTCTCGGCTTATTTGAACCTGACTGACTACCCATCCGGTGACTCCGCTTGATGTCATCCTTACTGACCTCAGTAAGATGGAGATTGTTAATTACTTCAATGACCAGCTGAACAGGATCTTCATTTGTATGTTCAGCAACACCATGGATCAGAAGCATTTTTCGGCGACTGCGCATCTCGATGCTGTCCACTTCGTGTGCCAGCAACTCAATCTGACGTCGGCAAGCTCCAATGGTTTCCACCACAAATGCCCGGAAAGATGAAAACACGGTTGCCAGACTCGTTACGCTGGTTGCATTGTTAGGCTGTTTGGCACTTTTCTTCAGTTCTGCCTCAAAGTTGGCCATACGCTCCTCGATTCCAGCCATAGTGGTGGAAAAAAGATGATTTGATCGCCTCGACGCTGTCCATAACAATTCAGTGATAGTGCAATTTGTAAAATAGATTGTGAAGCAGGAATTAACACTAAAACTGGTTGGTATTTGATTTACTATATTTAATTAATTTAAAATATAGAGCGAAAATTTTTTGGTGTTGTTGATCTGACTACCCTCAAAAACATCATCATAGCCTCAATCATCATAGCAATAATCACATAGCGTTATCTATGTCTGAATTTGGTTGAATATTAGCTCTTTCATAGAGCGACTGCCTGTCTGACCTCCACAACCCGAAGGAATTGCGATATTCCATGATTAGGACTAGTGTCAGCTTATTCAGAGGTACTGACTGTCAAAGATAATGACTGTCTAAGATTTTCATGTCAGCCGCCAGGTGCGCGTCATGGATTCGAACTCGATACCCTCCGCAGAGCAATCTGTTGGTATCTTCACTAGGCTATCGCTGCATTTTACCAATATTACTTTATCAACATCAATCGTTATCGAGTAGCAAAGTCTTTTTCTATACGGTGGAATAAATCAATTGAATTGCAATTGTATCCCAAGCCTACTTTAAATTCCTTCATCAGTTCGTTTCATGTGAATTAGATCAAAAAACAGGTAAGGCTGAGCCGTGTCAAAGTATTTCGTTTCATTCTCATCATCTTTGTGACGGCTTTTATTGGAAACGAATGATATTACGTTACGCGCGTACAATGAACTAAGTCTAAATATAAAATGTGGCAGACAATTCTATAAGGTGATTTAAATAATGTACTTATGCAGCGAACGTCTGACAATATTTAGATACTTGATCGAGTTTGACATTTCATATGGGTGGAGCATCGTGATGGAAAACATCGTGAGAAAACTCGCAAATGTCTGAGAGCTCTCCATAAAATTCTAGAAAGACATGTGAAGTCTGTCAACCCGCGTTTAGCCTGCGCGGTGCACTACGGCCTAAGCGACTTAAAGACAATTTTGCAACAGACTTGTTAACATTTTGACCCGATTAACTGGTCCGGCATCTTTAATTTTTACTTCCTTATATATAACTTTAACGACGCAGACAAGGTGAACCTACAATCTGCTTAAGATCACGGGAAGCAGCTGGATATGGGCAGCTCAAGGTCAATCTTTGTAGAGAGCCTTGGGGGAGGCCTATGTCTATTACTCTACGTCTCTACGCTAAAATTAATATATATTTAACTTAATGTTATAAAATTTTCAGGATGCTTCAATAAATTTTTTTCATTATAATTACACTCGGTTGTAATATTCAACGGTTGGTAGAGGGCCACTACCCTTCAACCATCATCATCAGCCTTTATCAGTCCACTGCTGGACTAGGCCTCTCCTTTGAAAGGAGGAATTGGCCTACTATACCACGCTGGCCAAACGGGTTGGTATAGGGTTTGTATCAAGTTTTCCTTCTCTTACAGTGCTGTTTTCTGCATAATATGCTCCTTCTGTCGGCTCTTACGACACCCATGGGATGATATGGGGTGGTGACAATCCGTATTCTTAATCCGTCACCACCCGGAAACCCTTCAACCTCGACTATCTTATTATGAGATAATTTAAGGACAATCATACATTTTTCGCAATGCCTCAAGAACCTACCTAAAATTATTCACCAGCTCTTGAACTACGTGTGTTTTGCCAGTGATAATCTACGGAGCCGAGACGTGGTAACTAACTATGGGGCTTATCCGACAGCTTAGAGGGTGATGGAGAGAGCTATGCTCGGTGTTTCCCTGCGAGATCGAATCAGAAATGAGGAGATCCGCAGGAGAACCAAAGTCACCGACATAGTTCTCCAAATAGCCAGGCTGAAGTGGCAATGGGCAGGGCACATAGCTCGAAGAGCGGCGACCACGTACCGGATGATGAAGCAGAGGTAGGCCTCCCACAAGGCGGACCGACCATCTGGTTAAGATTGCAGGAAGCGGTTGCATGCGGGCGGCTCAAGATCGGTCTGTGTGGCGAATCTTGGATATATGACATATTATAGGCCTCCCCTATGTCCAGCAGTGGACGTGTCAAGGCTGACATTAAGATGAAGAGTCGCTTACCATCACCCAGATAAATCTTAATAAATAATATATAAATACATATAAGTATACCTGCCTTGTTGGTCTCGCGTTATAAATGTGTGCGTGGGATTGGGAGGTCTCGGATTCGATTCGGGCTTAGTTAAAATTGTTTGTGAACAACTCTAAACTTGACACTGGGAACTTAAAAAATAAGTTTGTTTATGTAGGAATAGTAAATCAGAAAAGTTCAATTTTATCAAGTAGTAAAATGTGAAGAGATAAACTTGTTATATCGTTGATGTATGAGGGTAAACTGATAAGATCGCATATGGCGCATCAGCTCAAGTTTCTACGGGCCCTGAAGCCAGCTGTAGAAGCTACGCGTTCGCCAGATAATTGTGTGAAAGCGTCGACCACGACGCTTTCGTGCTAATTGAATGCCGGTATTAAATACAGCGCACAAAGAAAACTGAAAGCAAATAGGCATCAATCAGATACTCAGAAAACTCGCTCGCTTCAAAGCACGAGATAGGAGCCGCGATATACCACTAACGTTAAACCTGTTGTAGCTCGCACCACTTTCTTACTTTCTGGAATCCGCTTCACTTTTTCAATACATTATATTTTTTACAAAGAAAAGTTTTGGTTGATAAGTATAATAATCAGCGTTTACATAGCAATTTCTGTAATTCGACGCAATTTAACACAAAAGCAATTTTAGTTACAGGTGCCATATTTTAATAATAATAATCATTGTACCGATAGTCGTGACAGTCAATGGACTCATTGCCAAGAGCCTCGACCACCACCTCAAGAGGCTCTCGTTAGACGGCTGGATCAAGTGCTCCATACAGAAGGCAGTATTGCTGGACACGACACGCATCGTTCGGAGGTTCCTCTCTCTGGAGCCCTAACCACCAGTTGCTTGATCCCTGTGCCCGATTCCGGTGGGTCTACGTAGTCCCATTTTATATTAATCATCAGCCTTTAACTGTCCACTGCTGGACTAGGCTGGACTAGGTCCTTTGAAAGGAGGAATTGGCCTAATATACCACGCTGGCTAAACGGGTTGGTATAGGGTTTGTATCAAGTTTTCCTTCTCTTACAGTGCTGTTCTCTGCATAATATGCTCCCTCTGTAGGCTCTTACGACACCCATGGGATGATATGGGGTGGTGACATTCCGTATTCTTAATCCGTCACCGCACGGACATTTTATATATTTGATTTTAATTTATAAAATTTTTATTTTATTATTTATTTATTTTATTCTTTTGAGGAAAGCTTACAGTCTAATAACAATTTTAGGTTTCTAGTACTACATAATCAAATTGCCAATAACAAGCTTCCACTTATAGAAACATATTATCAAAGTATCTTACATAATATTATACTATAAACATGAAATAAGATTTAACAGACATAAAGGAGTTTAATTTTAGGAATTAATTGACATAAAGGTTGCAGTTGCAGTTCATTTTAAAATAAACAAAGTTATAACAATAATATCAATATATCAATGATTTAATACAGCTTTAACACCACTCGCCGGAATAATAATTTAAAAAAGGAAAAATGTTTTTGCAAGTTGTCGTCGCACTGTGCATGGATTAGTACAGAATAGGTCTATACCAATATCTGTAGGCAGTTTATTAAAACTTTGTGCTGCGCGCAGGAAAAAGGCGTTCCGCCTATAGTTCGTCGCCGCAAATGGTACATCAAGTACTGGTCTTTGTCTTAGTCCCATTTGGTTAGTACGCAGATGTAACTTAGATATTAATTCAGGAGAGTCTATAGAACCATTAGCAATATTAATCAAATAGCAAACATCATTAATGTTACGTCTATTCTCTAAAGGTAAAAAATGGTACTTTTTACAGCGGTGCTCATAACCATTAGAAACTTGCTTTGCTCTGTAGTCTAAATATCGTAGGAACTTTTTCTGGATTCCCTCGATACGAGACTTGTATATCTCATACTGAGGACTCCACACTTGTGAAGCATACTCCAAATGGCCGCGTACGAAAGAACAATATAAAATTTTAATTGGCTTTAGGGAACGAAAGTGGGTTGAATTTCGTATTATAAATCCCAGGGCCTTAGACGCCTTATTCACTATATGCTCAATATGTTCGTCAAAAAGTAATTTGTTGTCCATAATAATGCCAAGATCTCTGACTGTATTAGTCCTATTAATTATTTGATCGTGTAATCTATAGCCTGTACCTATAACTGATTTTTGACGCGTGAAACTAATATGGTAGCATTTTGACACGTTTAGCTGGAGCTTGTTGATTGCACAATAGGCCTCAAATCTGTTTAAATCAGCTTGCAAGTCATGGATATCAGATAATCCTTGTATTTTATTATGGATTTTCATGTCATCGGCGAAAAGAAGAGCATAAGAATTTTGAAAACATGTATCGATGTCAGCAATAAACAATATAAACAAAAGTGGTCCCAAAATTGAACCTTGGGGAACACCTGAGGGCACAGAATACCAACCAGAAGTGTACCCCTGAAGCACTACAGCTTGCGTACGATGGTCTATATAAGACGAAAACCAGCGGTATAGATCGCCATGTATACCGGCTGTCAGTAGTTTGTCCAAAAGCAATCGATGGTCAATACGATCAAAACATTTACTGTAGTCGGTATATATGACGTCTACCTGGGCTCCTTGCTCCATCCCGTGGGATATATAATCATGCGATAGTAATAAGTTCGATGTGGTAGAACGCTGTCTGAGAAAACCGTGTTGTTTTTGGCTAAAAAAACATTTTAATGACGCGTAAACATCGGTATATACTAATCGCTCAAGTATCTTTGAGAAGAGACATATTTTCGAGATTGGGCGATAGTTTTCAATATGGGCTTTATTTCCTTTTTTGAAAACAGGAGTGATAAACGCGGTTTTCCATATACTAGGGACAATACCTTCCGAAAGGGATCTCTTAAACAGAATACATAGAGGCTCAACAATACTTGCAGCACATTTTACAATAAATATCGGCGGAATCTGATCGGGGCCACCTGATTTGGACAGATCCATAGATTTAAGCAACTTCAATACTTGAGAATGACAAACCTCAACTGTACCAATAGACGCTATGCTATCACTAGCAGGGTCAGGTCCCAGAGGTGTCGCTAATCTAGAGTCAGAGCTTGTTTCCTGATAGGTTGAATGAAAGTAACTGGCAAATAAGTTACTGATGTCCTCGCCTGTACTTGCCATTAAATCATTGTACTGCATTACATTGGGCAACGCACCCGTGGTCCTCTTATTTTTTATGTACGACCAGAATGCTCTTGGGTTTTTAGTAATGGAAGATTCTATTGTTTCAATATAACCCTCGAAACAAGATTTTTCTAACTCTTTTGCCCTTTTACGTAATATAGAAAACGAATGATAATCTGATATGTTTTTATACCTTTTATATTTTTTGTGATATTTATATTTTTCTTTTAATAGTTTTATTAAAGCCGAATTATACCATATCGGATGAGAACCCTGTTTTATAGATTTTCGTGGTACATATTTGTCCCGTAACTCATATAACCTACTATAAAATATCTCAACAGCATCATTCAATCCTCCCTTTCCAAGGATATCATGCCAATGTATCTGGTCAAGCTCTGACTTGATGCCTTCATAATCTCCCCGTGTGAAAATATATCTTGTAGATATCCTATCCGCGAGTTTATTCGTTTGCAGAAAATCTGCTGTTATAATAAGTGGTTTGTGATGCAAATCTACTGGCACTGCCAATGTTTCCATACATTCACAAACGGATACATTATCGTTTGAGAAAACCAAATCTAACAATCTACCGTTAATGTTACGTTCACCGTTGTACTGTGACAAGTTCGAGCTATTGACGGTATCAAAAAAATCGATAATTTGTTGACATTTTATATTTTGTGCAATTAATTCGGTACCTCGAGAATCACTAAGAACCCATTCAACGTTACCACCAAAATTAAAATCGCCGACCACCAAAAATTTATCCAACGGATGAGTATATAATAAGCGGTTTAGATTTAAGGTAAACTTATTTAATTGGGCGTTGTAAGAATTACCTTGGTTCTCCTTACACAAATAAAGCACACATATATGTAAAGAATATGTTACCTGGAACTTCGTATTCTTGAGCAAAAGTGAGATCCAAATGTCCTCAGCGGTGCTGCGCCATTCATGTCTCTCAATAATAGTTAGTTCACTTTTAGCTGCAATCAGCACGCCGCCGCCCCGTTTTTGTGCAGTATTAGAATAGTCCCGATCACGCCTCCAGATAAGATACCGATTATCAAATAGCTCACCGTTAAGAATATCGTCCACTAGCCAAGTTTCGGTAAATATTATAATATCATAAGAGTTCATACACACACCACGGTACAAATTGTCCGTTTTCGTACGCAAACCACGCACATTTTGGTAGTATAAGTTAAGTACAGCCATTTTGTAGCATATCTATAGTATTATTAAATAAATAAATAGTTCCTAACACGCAATTTAAGATGTATTTTAAACACAAAATAAGGAGCTTTTTAAATAAACTCTGATTATAATTATTAATGGCGGTAGAATGCACTAGTAACATAGGAGAATCAAAGCGACACAGCAAAGCACAGTCTATCATAACAAACAACATTGAAAGACACTTATGAATAGGTACAATAGACGATAACAGGTAATGAGTTATGAGTGGCGAATGTTTAAATGTAGTAAGTAACAAAAAGGAGTATCGCAAATTCGACCCTATTTTTAGTGATTTATGGCAGCAATTAGCTTGACATTGAGCACAGGTAATATAAATACGTTCCAAAGACTCGCGTAGGTGCACAGTGCGAAGACACAGAACTAATTGGAAAGTGCTAGTAGCACGCTGAGGATTATGGTTCTCAAACTGTTCGAACTTATTGATGGAAATTTTATTTCTTTTTAAGCAACCATTAGAGAGATGTGAAACTATGTTGTAATTTGTACCATTTTTGTCAAATCCTTTTCTGATTTCACTACAATTATAGGAGTTGTGTCCATTTTTCTCACGTGAATTTTTGCGTGCTTGACCCACACGTAGCGAAAATTTGATTCTGCAGCCGCTTTCTTAACCTTTGATAGTAACAACTTATTTCTTATTGTAAGGTGGTCATTGATGAAGATTCTGCTGTTCCCTGGTGCTCCAATAAGGTTGGTGGTAAGAGGACAGGTCTTGGCTTCATACCTGGCTGCTGCCACAAAATCCTCCTTAACATAACGATTGCAAAAATTAACTATAATAGCCTTTGTCTGGTCTTTTTCACGTGTCGGCACTCTTGTTATATAGTTAATCTGGGTCTTGTTTATAGGATAGCTTATTTTTGTGCCAATCTTCGATAATTTTTCAAAGAGGTTTTCATTTGGTGTTTGTGGTAATCCCTTTATCTCTATATTATTCATCCGCGACCATTGGTCCCTACTGCTCTGCTCATCCTCAAGTTTCTCGATACGCGCTTGAAGTTGACTTACGTGTCCTTGAACCTTTTCTGCTTGTACTAGGCGCTGCTCGAAATCATCAATTTTAGCAGAATATTCCTTAACAATTTCGGAGAGCTGTTTGCTCAGAGACGACTTCAGGTCAGCAAACTCTTGTCTCAATCCCATGATTTCTTCTTTCAGGCCTTCCAGCGGAGAGAGTTTTTCAGCAAGAATACGAATTTCTTGAAGTACTGATGATTCAGCTGGTGGCTTTGGTGATACTGGTCTTGGTGAACTGGGTTGAGCAACAAGTCCGGTTTGCTTGCATTTGATACACCGCCATGTCAGCTTCCTGTCTCCTAATTTCCGGTAGCCGGTTTCGGTGATACCTGCACAGTGGAAGTGCAGCGTCCGGTTACAAGCTGTGCAGAGAGCGCCTTCAGTGAACAGATCATCACAGTTGCCGCACTTGTTCATTTCCATATTGCTTCGTATTTCAGAAAAAGTTTAGAAATTGAACTATAAAAACTTTGAGATACAGTGATTTGCTAATGAATCAGAAAGCACGACCGCTAGCAACTGGTGTAACGAGCGAACTGCACAAATTATTTTAAGTATAAAGTATATAAAATGTGATTTAGTGTAAATGAGTAAAAAAGAGGATAATAAAAATATATTTATTGGCAAGTAAATAATTGTAGTACATTATATGGAACGGTAAGTAGTTAACTAATAAACTACTTCACAGATACTGTAGTATCTGTAGTAGTATCTGTAGTATCTGCATTAATAAAATAGACTTACGCCTTTATTCCCGAAGGGGTAGGCACAGGTGTAATATTACACCCACATTTCGCCATGAATTTGTAGGTCCCACGTAATAGGGGGCGAGCCTATTGCCGTACCGGGCTCATGAGAATGGGGAGAGTTTCCTAACGGAAAAACCCAATAACACGTGTGTGTGTGTGTGTGTGTGTGTGTGTGTGTGTGTGTGTGTGTGTGTGTGTGTGTGTGTGTGTGTGTGTGTGTGTGTGTTTTGTAAGTCAAAACAAATGTTGCCTAAAACAAATGGTCAATTATAATTACCATACATGTTTACATTAACATATTCATATAATGTAGATATTATGTGAATGCCCTCTAATGTTGTTACGAAAGCTCGTTAAAATGGGATTATACTGTACTTACATTAAAGTTGCTATTACCGGAGAATTATACTGGATAGTAGTGAGTAATATGAAGATAATCCACTTGTATGTAGAGATAATAATATATAATGTAGGTAAACGTAATAAGGAAATATTTACAATAAATCTTCTTTTCACATGTGTGTAAAAAGACAGCCAAGTGCAAGTCTGACTCGCGCAACGAGGGTTGCGTAGAAATAATAATATTGATACTTCGTTATCAAACATAATTTTGCATGATAAAACCATAAATGTAAGTCAAATTAATGAACATTTTTTTATTTGCAGTTTCTAATATCGTTTACGGCTGATTTCTAACTGCAAATATAAGTTTGTAATCGTAACTATGTTTGAATGTATGACATAGTCATGTAGTGTATCTTACAGTTTTAGGATTTAATACTGTATAAATGTGGTGCATAGGGTTCCCACCAAGAACTTAGGGTCCCAAGCCAACCTCACCTGCAAGTGGTGCACCTGCCGATCAACGGACAAGGCTCTGGCAAACAAAATATCCCGATAAGCGGCAATAGGCTCGCCACCTATTACGTGGGATCAAAACACTGGCGAAAAGTGGGCGTTTAATATGCCTCTGCCTACCCCTTCGGGGAAACAGGCGTGAGTCTATGTATATATGTATGTATGTTCTGTATAAATATTGAAATACCTTACTTTGACATTCAGGTGGATTCAATCGTCATTTTGATTCTAGATCAACGCGCATAATATCTATAAATTATAATATATTGGTTAGAAAATATGTAGAAAGCCAGCCCGTATCTCTTTATGAGCTTTATAAAAATATACTTACTCTATTCGACTAGCTTTATTTGTGTAGCACTAAGGGGATGGCCTTATAGAGATAGTGTCGCGACAGATAAACGACGGGCAAAGAAGTGAGTGATACTGTCAGGACTACGTTTTTTTTTTTTTTGAGGTACGGTTCCCTAAAAATATTGATACCTTTTTATTAAAATATTTCCGACAATCTGAAAAGAATCTCTAACACAAAATATTATTGTTTCGTATTTGGATCGGTAAGTGGACGACATTCAATTTAGTTGATATAACGTATTTTGGCCACAAAATATAAAAAAGATATTGCCCGAATAATTCTCTTGGCACACAATACAAGAGTTTATTTACTCAACTTTGCTAATGCATCATATCGACGTTCATACAAACATAATATTACTTCGCTTTGTCCAAAACTATGATATTTTTATCTAACGTAGGGAATATAATAGGTAATAGTATCATAGTGCTTCATATTTCTATTTTTCTAATAGCCTGAAGCCGAGCTAGTGCCTAGAGGCTGTAAAGTGATCTGCAAGTACATTAGAATACGACTGACAACAAGTCAGCTGCGCAAAATAAATGAATATAAATGACATTCACAACGCCATGACAGTGCAAATATGGAATGGGAAATGAGATATCCCTTAGCACAAACTGTTTTGAAATATTGGGTAATATAAGCCGTAGAGTAGAGTAAAAAGCACCGAAACTGTTTCTGTTTCTTGGAAACTGTCTATTACAACCCGTTGACGCGTGACGCAGAGTCACAGTATGTGATAGTTACCTCCGATCTTGTTAACATTCCAGATCCTGCCGCCTGTCTGCGGGAACGCATAGCAACTATTTTGATAACCACACAATTTCTAAGTTTAATCGACTTGCTAACTCGTCAAAGCTATCAATCAGAGGAAATTGAGAGCCTACCTAATTGATGCGCACATCAAACTTGCAAAATGTTCCATTTATCTTTGCGATTGAATTGATACTTCGAGTAGAATCTCAATGTTATTCTCTTAAAATCTCATTTCTGCTGCCTGTTTTATACTTCAACGTAGGCATAGGAGAAATTGTTATTCAAACCTAATAAATGTACCTTATTTTATAAGAGCTAAAACATATTTCAGTAGGGAAATGAGTTACATATTATTAAGTTGAAACACTTTGTTGTTGTACAAAACACAATGTAAATAAAGAAACAAGTTTAGCGTAAAACAATGTGCATCGAATGATCAATTCTGATTCACGAGGCGCTAGATAACCCACATCCAATCTTGCTCGACGTTGGAAAGCATGTTTACTCAACCTTGTATATTATACCTTATTATATCTTCACACGACAGTATGTACAGTATCTACCTTGTATATAGTTGACGATCTTCACACAGAGTATGTACAGTATGTACCTTGTATATAGTTGACGATCTTCACACAGAGTATGTACAGTATGTACCTTGTATATAGTTGACGATCTTCACACAGAGTAAGTACAGTATGTACCTTGTATATAGTTGACGATATTCACACAGAGTATGTACAGTATGTACCTTGTATATAGTTGACGATATTCACACAGAGTATGTACAGTATGTACCTTGTATATAGTTGATGATCTTCACACAGAGTATGTACAGTATGTACCTTGTATATAGTTGATGATCTTCACACGACAGTATGTACAGTATGTACCTTGTATATAGTTGACGATCTTCACACAGAGTATGTACAGTATGTACCTTGTATATAGTTGACGATCTTCACACGACAGTATGTACAGTATGTACCTTGTATATAGTTGACGATCTTCACACAGAGTATGTACAGTATGTACCTTGTATATAGTTGACTATCTTCACACGAGAGTATGTACAGTATGTACCTTGTATATAGTTGACGATCTTCATACGAGAGTATGTACAGTATATACCTTGTATGTAATTGACGATCTTCGCACGAGGGTATAATATTAAAAATATAATAATTATATGGGCATGCACACGCCCGGCACCAGCAGGTCCGCCGCAGACAGGTTCACCAGGAATATGTTCGTTACACTGCAACAAACAACAACTTACGTTACTGACGAAGCTTTTCAGTAATAATGTAATTTTATGGCTGTGAAATATGACATATGGCTGAACAACCTTTGCCGAGTTAAAATATATTTTTAAAATATGCATGCATATACAGCCGTGTGGTTGACGGCATAGAATACAAGTGACACCACCCCCTATCTTCCCATGGGTGTCGTAAGAGGCGACTAAGGGATACCACGATGCAAATACCATCTTTGCGTAGAGACGGAAAACTCGACATCAAACCTATACGACTGCCTCGTTGGTCTCGCGGCATAAATGTGCGCGTGGGATCGGGAAGTCCCGGGTTCGATTCCTGGGTCGGGCAGTGTTATTGGGTTTTTCTGTCACGAAATTCTCAGTAGCAGCACGGAGTCTGGAAATGTGCCCGGTACGGCAATAGGCTCGCCCCTTATTACGTGGGACTAAAGTATATCTGGCGAAAAGTGGGTGTAGAAATACACCTCTGCCTACCTTTTCGGGGTTATAGGCGTGAGACTGTGTATGTATGTATATACATAATGTATACGATATCATTGTTCCCAATGTCAGTAGACATTGGGAACAATGATATCGTATGAGCCATATATAGTAATATATGGCTCAACATTATAAATGGTGCCTGGGTTAGCAACAAATATCAGACTGTCATCTATACTAATCTAATAAAGCGGAAGAGTTTGTTTGTTTGTTTGTTTGTTTGAACGCGCTAATCTCAGGAAATACCGGTCGAATCTGAAAAAATCTTTTTGTATACGATAGCCCAGTTATTCCGGAAGGCTATAGGCTATATAACATAACGCTTCGACCCTTTGGCGCCGGGCAAACGGCTAAAAGATAATATCGGCTAATCTCAGGAACTAGCAGTCGGATTTAAAAAAATGTTATTGCCTATGATAGCCCAATTATTACGAAGGGCTATATGCTATATAAAATTACGCCACAACTTTTAGGGGCCAGACAAAAATAATAAAATGGTCAAACGAGAAGGCCTCCCCCTTCTCGTTTGACCATTTTATTATTTTTTGGGTCAAAGGCAAAAAAGGCTAAACGACTAGGATACAATCTATATGGGTAACTTTTTCGAGATTTTCGGGACGCTGATAATTAATATGAAATTAATTTAGTGATTCAAGATGGCGGACGGGAAATCAAAGATGGCGGATGAGAAAATTTTAAAAATCAATATGGGTATCACCTTCGATATTTTAAGGGGTGGGGAAAAAGCAAATTCACCTAACTGCAGCTTTTGCAATGTAATTGAAGATGTGCAGCATTTGCTGATGGAATGTGGTAGGAACCGGAACGAGAGAGAAATTTTAATAAAAGAGTTCCAGTTGAATTTATTACAGGTAGGGTTAGTGCAAACAATTTAAGCACAACCAAAATCAACCCTAGCTAAAAGATTGTGTCAGCTCATTAACTTAATTTAATTTCAAGTATTTATAATGTTTTAGTTTTAAGTCCTAATGTTGTTTTTGTACAAGGCATGATGGGGTTGGCGTATCCACGTGGATAAAAACCCCAATTTAAATAAAGTACAAAAATAAATAAAAAAAAGGGGTGGGGACTCGAAATACAACATCTATTTCATGATCTAAGATGGTGGATGGGAAATCAAAGGTGGCGGATGGGAAAATTAAAAAAAATCAATATTGGTATCGTCTGCGTTATTAAAAGGGATGGGGAATCCAAGTACAACATCTGTTTCGTGATTCAAGATGGTGGATGGGAAATCAAAAATGGCGGATGGGAAAAATTAAAAAAATCGATATGGGTATCGTCTCTGATGATTTAAGGGATGGAGAATCCAAATACAACATCTATTTCGTGATCAAAGATGGCGGATAGGAAATCTAAGATGGCGGACGGGATTTTTTTAAAAGTCGATATGGGGTCGTCTCCAATATTTTAAGGAATGAGGAATTAAAAAACCACCATCTATTTCGTGATCAAAGATGGCGGATCGGATTTTTTTAAAAATCAATATGGGTATCGTCTCCGATGTTTAAAGGTATGGGGAATCCAAATACAACATCTATTTCGTGATTCAAGATGGCGGATGGGAAATCAAAGATGGCGGATGGGAAATAAAATTAAAATCAATATGGGTATCATCTCCGATGATTTAAGGGATGGTGAATCCAAATACAACATCTATTTCGTGATCAAAGATGGCGGATAGGAAATCAAAGATGGCGGGCGGGATTTTTTTTTAAAGTCGATATGGTATCGTATTCGATATTTTAAGGAATGGGGAATTCAATATTATATAAAAATCTATGTTCGTTTGTTCATCATTTACTTATAGACTCTGAAATGATAAGAGATTAAGCGCTAAGTCAATGGTAACTTTGGAAAAGGGGCTTGGAAAAAAGGGAATTAAATAAAAACTCTTAAAAAGGCGATATGGAGTTCGCTGGGTCAGCTAGTACTAATATAATAAAGCGGAAGAGTTTGTTTGTTTGTTTGTTTGAACGCGCTAATCTCAGGAACTACTGGTCGGATCTGAAAAATTCTTTTTGTATACGATATCCCAGTTATTCCGGTAGGCTATAAGCTTATATAACATAACGCTTCGACCCTTTGGGGCCGGGCAAAAAGCTAAAAAGGCTAAAACATAATGTCAGCTAATCTCGGGAACTAGCAGTCGGATTTAAAAAAATATTATTGTCTATGATAGCCCAATTATTCCGAAAGGCTATATAAAATTACGCCATAACTTTTAGGGGCCAGACAAAAATAATAAAATGGTCAAACGAGAAGGGGGAGGGTTGGGTCAAAGGCAAAAAAAGGCTAAACGAATAAGATGCAATCTTTAAGGGATTCGTTTTCGAGATTTTCGGGACGCTGATTATTAATATGAAATTTATTTAGTGATCCAAGATGGCGGACGGGAAATTAAAAATGGCGGATGAGAAAATTTTAAAAATCAATATGGGTAGCGCCTTCGATAATTTAAGGGGTGGGGAATCGAAATACAACATCTATTTCGTGATCAAAGATGGCGGATAGGAAAATTAAAAAAAATCAATATTGGTATCGTCTGCGATGTTAAAAGGGATGGGGAATCCAAATACAACATCTGTTTCGTGATTCAAGATGGTGGATGGGAAATCAAAAATGGCGGATGGGAAAAATTTAAGGAATCAATATGGGTATCGTCTCCGATGTTTAAAGGGATAAGGAATCCAAATACAACATCTATTTCGTGATTCAAGATTGCGGATGGGAAATCAAAGATGGCGGATGGGAAAAATTTTAAAAATCAATATGGGTATTGTCTCTGATGATTTAAGGGATGGCGAATCCAAACACAACATCTATTTCGTGATCAAAGATGGCGGATAGAAAATCAAAGATGGCGGACGGGATTTTTTTTTAAACTCGATATGGGTAGGTATCTCTGATATATTAAGGAATGGGGAATTCATTATTATATAAAAATTTATGTTTGTTTGTTCAACATTTATAGACTCTGAAATGATAAGAGATTAAGCGCTAAGTCAATGGTAACCTTGGAAAAGGGGCTTGGAAAAAAAAGGAATAAAAAAAAACTCTTAAAAGGCGATACGGAGTTCGCTGGGTCAGCTAGTACATATTATAAAACAAAGTCCCCCGCCGCGTCTGTCTGTCTGTCTGTTCGCTCAAAACTCGAAAAGTACTGGACAAATTTTTATTCGGTTTTCAACAACATCGAGAGTGATTCCTGAGGAAGGTTTTAGTGTATAATAAGTTTAGGTTTTGTGCAAACTGACGATATTACGACGATATTAGTTCAACGCGCCGGAAAAAATTTAGCCGATCGGGAGCTTTCCTCGAAAACGTTGCCAAAACCTTTTGAGTTATAAAAAAACGATGTATGGTGGGATTGTACCTCTTTAATAGATCTACAAAAAAGTCCGCGATGGTTTATGTCTATCTTCCAAGGATAACCCACAATAAACATATTTTGCTTTTACTTATTACAATAAAATGATGGGCTATTTTCGAACCTAATTTTAACTATCTGTTGATGATAAATATGAAATGATTTCAAACCATGCAGATCCAAGGATTTCGAAAATACTAGTGCTATAATTATTACTCATGTAAGAACATGTTTAATCCAATATTGAATATTTTTAGACATAGTGCAAGCTATAAAATTGTTTAAATGTTTGCCAACTGAGCCATAAAAGAGAAATTTACAAGCTACCAATATTACAAAGCAAGATTAGTGCCATCTTATTTTTTAAAATGATTCTACTCAGTTAAGAAATTTACTGCAATAAACCATAAAAGCCAATAAAGACGCTCAGATATTGGTATTTTATAATTAATTCAAATAGACCTTTCTTTCTGAAATGAATGTTTCCATTTATCATTCGTCCCCTCCTTCATTATGTAATTAAATTTTAATTTTATTTGACTTTATATTTAAGGGAATGTTCTAAATAATGTTAATATTTATTTTGAACTGTTAACATGTGGTGCTAATGTAATTCTTATTTATTCATACACAATTAATAATTGTTTATCTGAATAAATAAATTTAATCTGACCAATCACAACTGACTTAGAAATAAAGCATGAGTAGTCCATACATTTACCCTTATTTGTTCAGAATAAATACTGCTAAATGGGAAAAGAGATATGGATTTTCACATTATGTTCTTTAAACCTACTTATTATCGTAATAATCATATTCCTAACTGTCTTGTATCCCACAAGAGCTAAGCAATAAGGTTGGTACTAAATTTTAATGGTTTATCACTGGTTGTCATCTTGAATATGGATGCAACTAACTTTTCAAATGAACTCACAAATAGAATAAATTGTATTTATCAAGAATAACACTAAGGTTTGGTATTTATAAAAGATTACCAGTCACCTGCCATAAGACTTTCAACCTAAAATGCTTAGAGGTGGACCATTATAGAACCCAAGTGAGTGCATATGTCCATAAAGAAATCTACTGTCCAGATCTCATGTTTCTAGCTTCAGTAGTTCGGGTTAAGCAAGGACTTATCATGGTTGGAACAAATCATTCTATACAGGTATAAAATTAAGCGTCAAATATTAAGATATGTCGGGTTCCCTTGTCTTATTATATAATCTTAACTTGAGCTGCAAGTTGACAGTAACAATTTCAACATAATGTTAAAATGAAATCATGTAGGCACCTACAGAGTTCGCAAATATATAATAAAACCTATTTTGTAACTTTACAAATATAAGCTTTAAAAATGTGTAACACAAATTTATTTTTATATCTACCTTCTGAATATATATCTGTACTAATATCATAAAACTGAAGTTTGTTTTGTTGAATGCACTTATCTGTGAAACTACTGGTTTTTTGCAAATAATTATTTTTGTGGTGGATAGTCATTTATCAAGAGAGGCACCATATAATCGCGCCGCGAGCACTAGCCATAAGTAATGCATAGACGAGGCTGCTCCTCGTATTCTGGGGGGAGCAAACTTGCAGCAAGAGGCGGCGACGATATTCGCCATACGTCACGCCAAAACCAACAAAACCTGTGGCGAAATTGTTCACGTCGGGGCGGAAAGTGGGCAGCGGAATGCCGATTTGCAACGTTGAATGTTAGAGGAGGAATGAATGAGAAGCTGGATGATGTATACGAACTAATGATTGAAAGAAAACTAGATGTTTTGTGTGTAAATGAGACAAAGCGCAAGGGGAAAGATATGCTGACGCGCGGCCCTTTCACCGAGATATGGTCGGGAGTTACCGATGAAGAACATGGCAGTAAAGGCGTCGGTATAATTCTTTCAGAGCGAATGGCAGAATGCATGCGAGAGTATGAGTGCGTAAGTCCGCGACTTATCTGGGTCCAGATGAAAGTAGGCCTGACACCTATATTTTTGATAGGTGTATACGCTCCGGACTCTTCCTATAGTAAGGCGGTAAGAGAGGAATTTTGGCAACAAATGAGAGAAGTCTGTTATGTTATTGCGTAAGTGGAATGAACGTATTGTCATGCTTGGAGATTTTAATGCAAGGGTTGGAGTGAAGCATGATGGGTATGAAAATGTACTTGGGACGTTTGGAGATAAGAGTGTAAATGACAACGGCGTGTACTTATTAGATTTATGTGTCGAGATGGGTCTGTCAGTGATGAATACATGGTTTCAGCATAAAATGGTACATATGTACACGTGGCAAAAGAAGGAAGGAAATGTTGTGTTAAGGAGCATGATAGACTTTGTGATAGTCGATGAAAGAATGAGAATGAAAGTAGTGGACACCAGAGCTTATCGCGGATCTGATGTCGGCACAGACCACTATCTGGTAATAAGTAGAATTAGTTGCCTTTTCAAACGCTAGCGGCACAGAGATAAAGGTTCAACTACAGAATTAGAACGTATAAAAGTGGAAAGATTGAAAGAAAAGCGTGTGAAAGAGATGTACAAAAAGCAATTGGGCGAACGGATGGACAAAAGCTGGAGTCTTGTAAATGAGGAAAGTGTGAGTGAAGTATGGTCGGTTTTTAAAACCAATATTGTGAAATGTGCTGAAGATGTATGCGGTATGAGTAAAAGAAGAAGGAAGAATTGCGAGAAAGCTGACTGGTGGGATGATGAAACTAGAAGAATGGTTGATGAAAAGAAAAAAGCATGGCTGGATATTTTAGCAATAGAAGCAACGAATAGAGTGAGCGGTGGTATGAATGAAGATAATGTCAAAGAAATGAAGATGAAATATAGATGTGTGAAAGCTAAAGTAAAAGCATGTATAGAGAGAAAGAAGAATGAGAAAAAGGAGAAATATGAGGAACAATTTGGCGCAAGTTTCCGAGAGAATATAAAACTCTTTTGGAAACTCGTGAAGGAAGCGCGGGGTAAAAGTATGAATACATCGATGAAAGTGATTAGGAACGAAAGAGGTGAAGTCATGAATGAAGAAAGAAAGATACTAGAGTGCTGGAAGAATTATTTTGAGAGCTTATTTGAGAAAGATGTGAGTGAAATAGAACAAGAAGAGATGACAGATATGTTTGTGAGCCCTAGTGATGAAATTGGAATGGATGAAGTTATGAAAGCGTTAAAAGGTATGAGATCATGCAAGTCTGCTGGGTGTGATAGAGTGACGACTGAAATGTTGAAGGCTGGCGACGGACTCATAGTTAACCTGCTGCATCGCCTTTTTAATATATGCTGGAAACAGGGCCAAGTTCCAGATGACTGGACGAAGGCAGTGCTTGTCCCAATATATAAAGGCAAAGGTTCGCAGCAGGAATGTCAAAATTATCGCGGAATCAGCCTTCTTAGTGTAGTTGGAAAAATGTATGCCAGAATTTTGATTGACAGAGTGGCAAATGTGACGCATGACAAGATATGGGACGTGCAAGCGGGATTTCTGAAGGGAATGGGAAGTACGGATCAAGTCTTTTCCTTGCGCTGCGTCACCGAAAAATGTCTGGCAAAAAACCAGAAGGTGTATGGCGCGTTCATAGACTTGGAAAAGGCTTATGATAGGGTGAATAGAAAGGACTTATGGAAGGTGTTATCCATGTATGGGGTGGACAGCTGTATAATAAGGGCTCTGAAATCCCTGTATAGGGATTCTAGAGCAAGTGTCCGAATAAATGGTGCCTTTACGTATTGGTTCGTCATCTCGAAAGGTGTCAGACAAGGGTTTCCAGCCTCACCCTGGTTGTTCAACTTATTCATGGATAGCTGCATGAATGATATAAGAGAAACTGAATGCGGGATCGATATGGTAGGATTGCGTGTTAAGTGCCTGTTGTACGCCGATGATCAAGTCATCCTTGCACCATCGGCGAATGAGTTGCAAGAAATGATTGTCTGTATGAATGAGAGCTTTAAAGCTAAAGGTATGAAAATTAATGCAAGAAAGACGAAAGTGATGGTTTTTGAAAAAGATGAAAGTTTGACTGAGTGTAATATTACGATTGAAGATGAAAAAGTAGAGCAAGTAAAAGAATTTGTATATTTGAGTATCGTGTTTACAAGAGACGGAAGATGTGAAGAAGGTATTGAAAGGAGAGTGACTGCGGGCAACCGTGTAAATGGAGCACTGTATGCCTTTATGAACGGCCAGACTGTGCCGAAAAAGGCGCGATTGGCGGTTCATAATGGAGTGCTTGTCCCCACGTTAATGTATAGAAGTGAGAGTTGGGTATGGCAGAAAAGGCATGAAAGTAGAATTAACGCAGTTGAGATGCGATCACTGCGTAGTATGTGTGGGGTGAGACTGATCGATAGAATTCCGAACGTAACTATACGAGAGAGCAGTGGAGGATTGAGAAAGGAATGCTAAAGTGGTTTGGACACGTGGAGCGAATGACTGAAGAAAGAATGACAAATAAGATTTATAAGGCAAATATGTGTGGGCAAGTCGGTCGCGGCAGACCTCGTCGGACATTCCTCGATCAAATTGGGGACGTCCTGAAAAACGGCCAGGTCCGAAGTACCCGAAACCGGCGAGCATGTATGAAAAGAGTAATGAGTGTAGAGGAAGCGCGTGAGGTTTGTAAGGATAGAAGCAAGTGGCGTTCTGTTGTCTCTGCCTACCCCGACGGGAAAAAGGCGTGAGTATATGTATTTATGTATGTATGTATGTAATTTTAACAATAGAGTATTAATCCTTATTAAATTAAATACGTTAGATACGTTATGCATGTAATGTAGATCAAAATTGCCTTTTACACTATATTATTATGTCTAATGAGTTATCGCAAAATAAAAATTTCCGGGCAAGAAATTAATATCGATGAAGCGTAGCGAAGATGTCGCTCACTTGCTATTAGCCCTCCCGCACCGCGCCTACCCGCCCGCTGAGTTATCACTACAACAGTATAAAACAAAGTCTGTCTTCTGTCTGTCTGTCCCTATTAACTATGCAACGGATTTTAATGCGGTTTTTTTTTAATAGATAGAATCATTCAAGAGGAAGGTTTATATGTATCATATGTGCATAATATTGCATTGCACCCGTGCGAAGCCGGGGCGGGTCGCTAGTAAGTAATAAAATACATATAACGAGAAAAATCTATGAAATGTGAATTACTGGGCATATTTCGTACATCATATAGCTTGAGGCTTTTACAATACAAGAGACAGTCATGTTATTTTCAGAATAGAAAACTTGCATTGTAATCGTCCCATTGATCTCTTGTGCAATTATAGCTTGACTAAGCTTTTATCACTACATAGTACAAAACAAAGTCTGCCTTCTGTCTGTCTGTCCTTATGTATGCTTAAATCTTAAAAACTACGCAACAGATTTTGATGCGGTTTTTTAAATATACAGAATGATGCAAGAGGAAGGTTTATATATATAATTGACGCGGGCGAAGCCACTGGCGACGTCTAGTAACTTATAAAAGAATGTAAGATATTTTTGTGTGTTTTAGTAAGTCCTCTAGTCGACTTAGCGATTACTGTGATCGCAGATTGCAATAAAATGCCGATTGCTCAAGATAGGCCTATGTGGAGAGCCTTGGGAGAGGCCATCTCCAGCCGTGGACATCTATAAGCTAATGATAACATGAAGTATGTTCGTCTTAGGTAACAAGCGTTTTATTTTTACTGTATTCGATTAGTTTCAAGTTTTAAAGCCCAAAAATCTGCAAGTAAAATATAAGCATATAATATTAAGTGTTAGTAAGGCTACATAATAAATTAAACTTAATTATAGTCACATAAAATGTGACCAATATTTTGAACCACAAATAGATAGATAAATGTACCTATTCAAATTGGCCTCAGAACAAGTTTAGTATATTTTCTTTAAAATAAATAGATAAATAATTGTATTTTACATTTGATAAGAATTTCGGTTTGGAGTTTAAAAAAGCAGATAATTTTCAATTATAATACTTTATCATATATTTACACTCGCGTCGGCTCATTTGGTATTATGAAAGTGACTCGATTAACATCGCAAGGCAATTGACGCGCGGAGTCGGGAGTTTCGTGGACGCGGCTCAGACGATAGCTCTCGAAATAAGTGTGTAACATTAGACATAATTTGATCCGAGCTAACTCACGACAAAGAAGAATACATTAACCTACAAACTTTCCAATAATTTAGAAGGGCACGACGCGCGATGTCTTGTTTTACACAGATTCTAGGAAAAATCTTTTAAAGGTTGTATTTCAAAGTTTATAATTATTTAGTCGAGAGACGATTTTTAAAATAAAGATCACAAACTTCAAGTCTCTAAATGATGTAGAAATAACACATATTTATTTTTATTTTGTTATTTTTAGGGCTCCGTACCTCGAAATAAAAAAACGGAACCCTTATAGGATCACTTTGTTGTCCGTCCATCTGTCAAGACCTTTTTTCTCAGAAACGCGTGGAGGTATCAAATAGTCAAGTCTACTGTCCCTTGAAGCTGTAAAAAAAATCAAACTTCTAAGCCAACGCAATCAAAAGATACAGCCGTTTATGCTGCAAATTTCCGCAAATTTAAAAACTCGCAAGGGAATCAAAACCTACAGGGTACTTCCCGTGAACTCAGAATCTTGAAATTTAGTACGAAGCAATGTCTTATAGCACAAATAAAGGAAAAATTCCGAAAACCGTATTTTTTTTGTTACATCATATCATAAAAATATATTTAATAATTTTAAAGTTATTACCATTTTTTCATGAACGTGTAAAGGTATTAAATTGAAATTCATATCAAATACTCAAGTCTATAATACCTTTAATTTCTAACAAAATCAAACTTCTGTCTTAACGCAATCAAAAGAAACAGCAATTTTACTATATTTTCAAACTCACAACTACTAGCAATGGAAACAAAACCTACAAGGTATTTCCCGTTAACTCAGATTCTTGAAATTTAATACGAACTAACGTTTTATAGCACAGATAAAGGAAAAATTGCGAAAACTATAATTTTTAGTAATATCATATAATAAAAAAAAATTAATAATTTTAAAGGTACTAGCCATTCCCTTATGAACGCGTAGAGATATTAAATTGAAATTTATATCAAATACTTGGGTTTATAATACCTTTAAGCTGTAACAAAATCAAACTTCTATCTCAACGCAAAAAATTGCTGTTACTGTCAAAAATTGCTGTTACTGTCGATTGCGTTGAGATAGATCTCAACGACAATCGACAGTAACAGCAATTTTACTATATTTTCAAACTTGCAACTACTGGCAAGGGAATCAAAACCTACAGTGTACTGCCAGTAAATACACATTCTTGAAATTTGGTACGAACCAACGTCTTATAGCACAGATAAAGAAAAAATTGCGAAAACCGTAAATTTTAGTTACATCATATAATAAAAAAAATATAATAAAGGTACCAGCCCTTCCCTTATGAACGCGTAGAGGTATTAAATTGAAATTCATATCAAATACTCAAGTCTATAATATCTTTTAGTTACACAAATACTACAAAATCAAATTTCTAAGCCAACGCAATCAAAAGATACAGCTGTTTATGCCACGAATTCTCGCAAATTTTCAAATCAAAACCTACAGGGTAATTCCCGTGAACTCAAAATCTTGAAATTTGGTACAAGGCAATTTTTAGTTACAGCATGTAATAAAGACATTTTAATTTTTTTTAAGTTACTACCTCTTTCCTCATGAACGCCTAGAGTTATTAAATTAAAATTCATAATTATCAAATACTCAGATCTATAACACTGTTAAGCTGTAATAAAATCAAAGTAAAAGTCAATAGAAATAGCAATTTAAGCATATTTTCAAACTCGTAACTACTCGCAAGGGAATCAAATCCTACAGGGTACTTCCCGTGAACTTAGAACTTTGAAATTTGGCACGAAGCAACGTCTTATAGCACAGATAAAGGAAAGATGCCGAAAACCGTATTGTTTTTAGTTACATCATATAATTATAAAATATTTTTAATAATTTTAAAGGTACTAACTACCCCTTTCCTCATGAACCCGTAGAGGTATAAAATTGCAATTCATGTCAAATGCTCAAGTCAAACCTAAAGGGTACTTCCAGTCGATCTAGAATCTTAAAATTTGGCATAAAGCAACGTTTTATAGCACATAGGAAAAATTTCGAAAACCTTAAGTTTTTAGTTACATCACATATTTTTTGAAATAATTATATATACCTACAGATTTGTACGGAATCCTCGGTGCGCGAGTTTAACTCGCACTTGACCAGTTTATTTTTTTTAAAAAGGCAACTCCCGCACTAGGACTAAATCCTGTGTCGCGGGGTACTTTACAAACATACAACTAACGGACACAACGAACACCCAGACTCGAAACAACAATTTATGAATCACACAAAGTGTTGTCTCGTGTGGGGATCAAACCCACAATACACGGCGCAGTGTCAAGCGACGAGGCGACCGCTTAAAGCACTACGCCAACCGTGCAGTCGTATTATTTATCGTGATGTTTTATGTTCAAAGTAAAAAATAAATATCGCAAAGTTAAACGGAGGAAGACGAATGCTTTCGTTTTTATAAATACAATAATTTTAATATTAGGTACAATCAAAAATATTTTGTTAGATATGTCATACTTTACCTAATATATTTTCAAGTGTAACGGATATTAAATTTCTTCTGTGGTATCTGGACCCTAAAAATAAATTAACTTTTGCTCAGACTTTAATTAGAAAAAAAATCGGGCAAGTGCGAGTCTGACCCGCGCACCGAGGGTTCCGTACGCATTGCATCGTGTATCAAGACAAATTTTGCCCGTTTTTTATGTCGAGTGCCGTTATAGAATATTGCTAAAATAAGTATAAGAAAAGTTTATCTACTGTTAACATGAATGACCTCCTTAACTTTAGCAGTAATCACGAAAATATTTAAGTACATTCCTATCTACAAAACTGTTCTTGGAGTTATTCTTGTCTTCATACTGTAAGACCTTGCTTCTTGCAAAATTACAGTACTCTAAGTCCACATTGGTGCTAATTACGCTAGTCCTCTAAATCTGTATGAGCGCCCATACAACTTAGAGGACTATCTTAAATAGAGTCTACTATGTATATATGTGGACACCCTTAAATTTTCCACTTTTTTATTTTTTGTAATTTTTCCTTCAATTGTGCTGTACGACCCTGCTTTTGGCCAAATTTAGTGATTCTAGTTCAACGGTAACTACCATATAGGTTTTCGGCCCAATACCTATAAGGTACTTACGGTTGACCTAGAATTGTCAATTTTGGTTAAAACCAAGGTCTTACAGCACAAGTAAGTAAAGGAAAAATTCCAAAAATTAAAATAAGTTGAAAATTAAGGTTAATTTTGGTACTTACAAGTTTTCGCAAAAATTTATTTTGACCATATCTTTTTATCGGGTTGACCCAGGACCCTGATTTTATATACCTAATAGGAACTATAGACTTCAGTATCTGGTATAAATTTCAATTGGCTAGGTTTACCCGTTCCTGAGAAAATCGGTGGTGACACACGGACAGACAGACAGACGGACAAGAAAGTGATCTTATAAGGGTTCCTTTTTTTACCTTGTGAGGTATTCCGTACCCTAAAAAGTGAGACCTTGATGTCTCACTTTTTAGGGTTCCGTACCTCCTCATCCTCCATCATAGAAATTGAAAATCTTGACACAGGTTTTTGTGATAAATTCAATATCTATTTATTTGACAAAAAGTTCTCGACAAAAAAAGTGACGACATAGTCTCGAATATCGTTGCTCATATTAGTTTAGTTAAAATGTTATATTTTTCAGTTGCAGTATCTTCTTTTGTGTCTCGATTTATTCTTTTATATTTTTCTCCTGTGTTAAGGTGATTGTAGAAATACAAAAAAATCTGTTTAATTAATAAAAACTCTATAGTTACAGATCCAAGGCCCTCAAAAATGCTTCAGCTAAAGAAGAAAATACAAGAAAATCGATACAACTGAAAGCCTTCTTTCTTTTAAGTGAAAAGTTATTGAATTCAAGTAATTCGATATGGAGTATAAATAAGTTATTTTTATACACTGCCCTCCCGAACCTAAACAGCAGTAACAGCAAAAACAAGAATTCGAGAAAAACGCGCTTAAAGTTTAGGACGCATAAAATTGTAGGTATCTAAACCATATTTTTCGATAAAACCTTCAATGCAAGGTGAAAGTATAGACACAACACTAAATTATTAAACATTGCTAAGTACGTTTTTTTAGCCATTATTATTCTTTAGCCCCTGATATTACAGACTTTTTTTTTGCAAAATCTATCTATAATCATTTTAAAAACTATTTTAAATGCAGTATGCACACTAAGTAAAGTCAGTATTATTGTGAAAATACTGCTATTTAAACTGTTTTATTAAACAAAGCAAGGTTTCACTGCAGTAAAGTTATTAAATACTGCATATATTTTGGTATATCATAAAAAAATGAAATCGCCCACAAATTTAAATGCAATAGATAGTATTAATACTGCTTTTTTATTAGGAATATAAACAAAAAAACATTTCTGTTAACTTTTGCAGTATTATAAATTTGTATAGCGAAAGCTAATACTGCATTTTAATAAGATTTTCCTTTAGTCTTCTAGAATAAAATTACCAATTTAAGTGATACAAATATGTTAAAATACTGCAGTTTAGCTAGGCAACAGAGTAAAATTTGGTTACTGCGGTTTAACTGGTAATCATTGAGTATTTTAACAAATCTGTGATAGTTTTCATATAACTCCTTATTAAAAATAATAATAATAAAAAAACATTGTGGATAAAACTAGAAGCCTGATTTTTTAGTAACCAAGCAGGCATTGTATAAACATGGTATATTTCAAATTTAATTCAATTTGAACCATAAAAGTTTTCCCAAATCATTCCTGACTGACATATTGTAGAGCTAATATTCAGTCAAATCCGGTTAGACTAGAAAGCGGATCCTGGGTTCTAACTGGGATAACGCTAGGAGGATGATGATATTGTAGAGCCTACATTACGTAAGCTAGAAACATGTGTAGACAGTAGGTAGGTTTTTCTATGACGTAAATATCTACCAAGGAAGTACTTTAATAGGGCATGACATTATTGGGTGGGCAAAGCCACGGCAAGAACTCGTGTTACCACTTATTCAAAAACTAAAATTAATCGTGAATATTCCGATCGCGTTTTAACAATTTAATTCGAATAAAATCTTCTGAATGTTCTCTAACTAAAATATTATTTACTGTATCACGTAGGTACCTATTTACATTCACAGTTTTGATATAAGAGCTATCATGTGTATTTAAACGTAGTCAACATCCTAAAAAATAGTTTAATTATGTATTTATAAATATATTCCCTTTTTTGATCCATGATTCAAACCACACTTTTACGGGCTTACCCCCCTAGGCTGAGCCCCTAAAGGGGTTCAGCCTAGGGAAAGTGTGGGACTCCCCGACGAGAAGCGCCGGGACTACCCACTAAAATCACCATGGTGTTCCCCTATTCGATGCCATTGAATGTCGGTCACGGGAACTACGTTAGCACTACTATCGTGACCCCGCCTGAGCTGCCCCGCCGAGGCGGGCCCCGTCCCTCACATGCATCCATCTGTATCCATCATAGTTGCCCTCGTACATCCTCCATCCATCCGGAGAAAGAACGACTTAGTCTACTAACGCCACGAGAGGCGCACGTGTTCCGCGTACCCGTCGGGCCTCGCGGTCGGTGGGCGGTACAACAGGTCCGCCGCCCGCAGGCGTGTACTCACGGTGGCCAGAGATCGTTGAAATCCTTACGGCGACGACGCCCGGTTTTGCGGGTGGAGACAGGACGCGTGGGCTCTCTATACCGCTCCGCCGCTTCCTTGATCGAAATCACCGTCTCACAAAAGGAGGCGGCCACGTCCCAACACATCTCGCTCTGGACCAGGGAACGAATCAAGGTCCGAAGCGAGAGGTTGACCACTCCTATCGCCGCGACTAGGTCATGGCGCTGCGAGGCCCAAGCAGGGCATTCCGCCAAGGTGTGCAGCGCCGTGTCTTCTACTGGCGATCTCCGCAGTGGTGACATCCAGGCGTCTCCTCCCGGCCGATGCGGTGCTGGATCCGGCCGAAACAATCATGGCTGGTTATCGGAAGGTGAGGGCGCCGTGTCGTCTCTCCAGCCACTCGTCGAGTACGGGCCTCACTGCCTCGATGCAACGAAGCCCCGCGCTGGTGTGTGTGAGTCGCTGTCACCATCCCGCCACTAGGACCTGTCGGAGTTCCGTCTTCCGCGCCTTAATCTCGTGAGGCGCGATTTCTCCGCCTAGTGCTTTGCGGCTTTGCGACACCACTTATAAAGCGACGTCAGCATAAAACCGTAGGGAATATACACCACTATTTTTTAATTTGTACAAAAAAATTAACAGGGCTCTAAGTATCTTTAACTGATCATATTTGTATAGGTAAAAAATAAAAAAACTAAGTCCCAAAACTGTCCACAAAAATACGTACTAATTGGAAAATGCATAACTAAAACTATGAGTAGTAAATAAGTGGTAGTAGTAAAATACTTCATTGATAAATTCCCCCCTGACCCTCTGCGCCCGCGCCGCGCCCCGATGCGACAAACAGTGCTAAATTGTAACAGGTAGTGAGCGCATCATTATTTCGATGGCTTATCAGTTCATATCTCGGGAGTATATAGCTATGCTTCGTGCGTACTTTTTGAGTGGATAAAACGCGAGTGCAGCTGTGCGTTTGTACAGGGAAGAAGTTGGAAGCCAGTGGATCGGTCGAGACGGCCCTGTAGCTTGGCGTCCATACTCACCTGACCTCATGGCCATGCACTTCTTTTTGTCATGGGTGTACAAAAGTGAGCCGGTTAGTGTCGAACAATTAAAACAGCGCATATTGGACGCTTTTGATGAAGTGAAAAGACAGTAGCTTATTTCTCTCGTTAAAAAACAATTTAATAAAACGTGCCATTCTGTGTATTGACAATAGTGGTGGATATTTCGAAGGACAATTGAAATACTTGTAAGTAAAAATTACCTACCTACGTAAATAATAATTTGATGCGGGCGGCTCGAAATCGGTCTGTGTGGAGAACCTTGGGGGAGCCCTATGTCCAGCAGTGGACGTCTCTAGGCTGACATGATGATGATGAAATTTGTAAATAGCAGCTGATTCTAACTTCATAAATACGCCAAAATTACTATTTTCTTTTAGTCCAGAATACCTTTTTTTATTTTGATATTTGTTTGCTTTCTAATTACATACCTCCGTGTTTAATTACTTGTAAAACGGTAAATTTTGCCGGTCCTAAGCCCGGATGAAGTATGAAGGAGAGGGTAGAATTAAGAAAATTAAAAAGTAACTACCTACACTTATTATTTTGCTTAATTTTGTTGTCTAAGGCTACCTACATGATAAGTGCGACAGAGAGAATGCAAATGAGCAGGATGGAATATTATCAATGTATTAGTGAATGCATTGTAAAATATGACTATGATTTAAGTGAGATTTTCTACAATTAACAAATGATAATAACTTTGCTCTTTATATATATTATGAAATTCTTACGCCACATATATGATAATAATGTCTTAGCTAATCTGTCCTTAAGGCGCTGTGCTAAGCGACTGTTTTGGTAAATGAGGGGGGAAGCAGGGGAGGTGAAGGGAGCTTAGCTCCGTCTACTGCGGGGCGCCCCCCTTCATTCTCGTCGTGTGCGGCCGTATTCTGGCGACATCCGTATTCCAATATTTCAAAATCGCAAGCAAAACGTTTTAGCATATTCAATTGTGATACTGATATTAAAATTTATATTACATACATCAATCTGTTTGTACAATATAGGCATAGCGCAATTTTTGTTCTCAGTGCAGCCATGAGCAAAACTGGTTTACATTAGACGTTATAGGTATTAATAGTTGACGAAAGTAGGTAAATACCTACGTGCCGTAAGATGTTCAAAATAATTAAGTCAGTTCCATGTATGGAGAGGCCATTATTATGTTTGTTTTGTTTTTGTATAAAAATAGTGAAGCAGTTCATAGAATACCTACATCTAATTCCATTCCTGTCAGTTTTCAATTCTGTTTTGCAATAAATTGGCTGTGACATACGGGCGGACAGACAAACAGACATTGCGAATCTATAAGGGTTCCGTTTTTACAATTTTTGGCTACGGTACCCTAAAAAACACAATCCTGCTCTACTAAGCGCAAAAGCCGTATTTCAACTAAAGCGAGTTACGAGATAATTGAAGTTTAGTAAAAGTTGATTTCTTTTATTTATTTATGGATGTTCATTGTTATTATAGGTATAATTATTATGGTAAAGGTTTCGAAATACGTCGCCGTTTTTAGGGGTTGTGAGTGATTGGAGAGAGAGGAGGGGAGGTCTTGAAACCCCCCTCACCATTTTCACTTGCCGGAAATACTTGGTTTCCTCTGAAAAAAAAAAAACTCCAAACATCGGTGTCATGGCACTGCTAACTTCCACATTCATCACACTAGTTTAATAAACTAAGGTTGACGGAGCCCTGCGAAGGGCTCCTATTTTCGGATTAAGGGTCAAAAGAGAACCTAACATAACCTATTTAGTTACTTATTACAGTCGCACCTAACCCTAGGCACTCGAAAGCAATGACGCACAAATTTGACATTAGCTGTCAATATGATCATTCCAAGATGGCAGTTTTGCGTTTCGTTTCACGTTTTTCACATAAAACATAAAATAGACATTTGTAAAACTGTACTAAAGTATTAAAACTACGTTCCGTTTTGCATCCGTTCGAAGTATTAATGAAATTTTGGAAATTGTTTAAAAATATTTAGACGCAACTCCGGCAGCCAAAATTACTATTAGGTGATTAAAACGAACTACCTTAAGCCCCCTACACTACCAATACCCTCAAATTCAGGCGACTTGTTTCGAAACCCAACCCATTATTATTTTTCAAAATAGATGATACATCAAAAATATATGTGGGTATACCTTATTCATAAGATACTGCTATGTCGCTTAGAAAATTATAGAATTAGAATTTGAGTTACTGCTTTTTCGTTAGCTGTCGTCATACATGTTTGTATGGAAAAATATAAAAAATTCCTTTCGCTTCAAATATGTGTTGTTTCAAAGAAAATAAATATTATAAGATATTTATTTATATTCATTTATAATTTATTAACGAAATACAGAGTTTACAGCTCATCAAAAGTTAGCTGTCTGCTACAACCCGGCAGGTTTTCTTTATTCTCATCGAATGTTAAAGGCAGTGTGTGAGGTGATAAGACTTATTATTTGCTGTTGCTCACGAGGCACATTTTCATTTACTTTCCTTTTACGGCTTGGTATTGTAGAAATTTCAAGCACTGATGAAACATTTTCCTCTCCGTGATCTCGCAATGCCATTCGTTGAGCTTGACGAGAATCAACAATTTCAGGCAACTGCCAATTCATATAAAACGCCACAAGCTTCTCCCAGAAAACATCATCTCTTTCTATAATTTCTATTTTTAGTGGTATACTTTCGCCACTCCACACAGCAAATAAACGCTTTTGTTTGCGTGTAACGTGGCGTTGCCCCTGAATTTGGTAATAACAATTATAATATTTGTTTAGACTAGTCAGTTCACTTTTTTATAATGTTTCCATATTTGTATTTTATTTGCTCTTATACTATTCTCCAGGCCATTCTTATATGCAACTTTAGAACATTAAATTTCCACAATCGTGTTTGGACCTATTAATCCATCTGGCGTGGCACCAATAATCGAATAATCCACAAGGCTCGATTGTTACATTTTCTTGCTTCGCCAGTTGTTGCAAAGACAGTTGTTCATTTTAGATTCCATGCGCAACTGATTTTACATTGCAAATATTTTATTTGTACAAAATATTTTTTACTAAGTTGGCTTTACTGCTGTTATCTCTTCTTTTTACCACTATACAAAAATTTCTATTAGCCAACATATTCTTACGCAATTCGAACCAGTCACTGCTATCCCTCTTGTAATTTTTGCTTATCACTACGGAATTTGAGTCAAATTTGTTAAAAAAATTGTTTGGCATTTCTTGGCTAGCTTTTGAACAGATCGTGTTAGGAATGACTGCAGTCAAAGGTGTGTAAGACGTTGCAGAACTGTTATCTTTAACTTCACTGTAATTACAATAATAATAATTAGTTACGTACTTTATTATTTAAAAAAATACTATATATTGTGTTATAGCAAACAGAGAAGTCACCTTCTTACTTATAAATGATTGATTTTAGAAATTAAAAAGATATTAGATGTTCTGAAACATACCTAATAGTTTATGAATAATCAAAGTTTTACCCGATGTACCTAAAAAGGTTTATGTTCAAAACACAATAATACAACATTCGTTACCGTTTGTGTGCGGATTGCGGAGCGCCATTTTAGCGCTGTCATCATTATTGTTCGCCGTGGCGGCATCTTAGCGCTCCAGGCGCTCTGACAAGCTAATGAATTTGAAATATAGGTACATAAAATGATTCGATTTTATGTTATTACTCTTTCAAAAATTGAAAACTGTGGCAGCTATGTATTGTGAGAATAATTTATATAATTATATTATGCATAATCGATAATATATAAGTAACATAGTTAGTCATAAAAGACTCTTATGAAAATAATTTGTGTAAAAATGTTACATATTTCATAATCACTTGGCCATGGATGAATTTCTATTTTATTACGACGCTTTATTGTACAAATCCTTCGTAGAACTTCATTTCTCTAATTGTCCATATTTTATTCTTCTAATTATATATTTATAAGAACGCAACAAGAGTATAAACTTAGGTCCTAATTATATATGTGCCCATAGTTACATGAAAAGCCTATTTGATTCAAAGTATTCAGTCTATAACATAAAACATGAAATTACGAACTCAAATCGGCGTATTATAATAACAAACAGGTTTACGTAAAATTTCGTGCAGCGGAGACGCGAGCGACATGACCTATCTCTCACAGGGCTCATAGCCGAATGATGAGGTCTGGGCGGGGCGTAAACTAGCAACTGACACTCAGTACACCGCTTATGCTAATAAGGTTTAAATTGCTGAAGCGTTTGATATTGATGGGATCTACCGAGCGTCAAAATCATAGACGTTTGGCAGATTTTATTTAATTTTACAAAATATACAGGTATAATATGAAAATAAATAGGGTAATTCTTTAGTTCATTAGATTTCCTACAATATTATCAAAAAAAATACGACAGCTTACGATCAAAATATTGCAAACAGTGAGACGAAAGATTATTTTCTGCCTCGATTTTGTGATTTTTTTACCGTGATTCTATTTGACGTACATGAAAAATTCTTTCAAAAGTCTTTTGTTCAGACTTTTGACTTTAAGCTCTAATTTTTGCTAGTTTGTAATATGTACCGTTATGGCTAGATGCGCGACGAAAAATTAGGCGTTTCACGGCTTCTGAGGTATAACAGCGCCTTAAAGTTTTTGTACTAATTAAAAAATAGTGGTGTATTTATCCGGGCGGATAAATATATTCCCTACGGTTTTATACTGAGAATTTTAAATATTTTTTATCATATCAATATCTGCTTAAGGCGTTAAAAAATAAAACGAATAAATTAATGTTCTTATAATTATGTCTGCCTTTCATGCATTCCTATGATTCATTCATGGAGATTATGCTGAAGATTGCAGTACAATAGATGGTCATCAGTATGGATTAGATTATTTCACATCCATTTCCACATCCTGATGTTTTCGCGTGAATTTAATTATGTTTACATGAACTGTGCTGCGTTTTCGGTACTTCGATCTACTACACTTATAACATTTACAGACTGATCTGTTCAAATGTCTTACTGTTTGCGTTTGCACTTGCTGATTACAAGCTTCCAGTTTGTATCAGATGTATACAGACTACCGAAAATTTTGATCTGCAACTTAAGCTGGTTTTTTAATGTCTTATGGTTTCAAGCGCTTCAGGTACCGTCCCTACGCGACATAGGATTATTCATCTTACGGGCGAAGCTACATCGCTTCGATGCCAGCAGTGTGATTCTGTAAGACTTCATTCTCTTTATTCTATTCTATACTACAACTTCGAATCTGAATCCGTTGTAAGTCAAGAAGATTGGTTGATAATTCGAATCTACACTAGCGCGACTCTTGCGAGCGTGTTTGCGAGTTGAACTAAATTGACCTCAAGATTTTGACAGATAAAGTATGAGAAGGCGTAAAAAGTGGCATTCTACAAGGTAATTCTACCGTCAGTCCGATGCTCTCTTCGCACTCAAAATCAAGGTCATTTTGGACCTTATGCGAAGTGAGAGCGAATAGCGACGTGAAATGCGAGTTGTTGTTGGAATTTTACAGAATCGACGTGCAGATTCGATATACGTCCTATAATCATTTACCCCAATAACATAAAAGATATAATTATAATTCATTAGAAACTTGACATTTAACTCTATTACGGTAATTATCAATTAATACTCAATTGATTGCTCGAACAAAATACTATCATAGAAACTTATAGACGTAATGATTTAATGGAGACTAACAACTTATTGAGATGCAAATAGCACTAAATTAAATTACGTGTCTGATCAGGTATAGCATAATAAATTGTCACGTAGCTTTTTATTATATTAGTACTGTTAAGAAAAAAACTTTTATATACAACAGACAACGTACTGTTACATACACGTCATGTATGGCAGCGCCCTTATGTTAGCTGAGGTCAGCTTTCTAGGATTCTCTTAGTTCATGCAGGTGGCACCGGTGTCATGTGACATGCAGGTGGCCGGGCCATGGGAAAGAGTCAGTCTTTTGCTAGCTCCAATTGAGACCACTCGCCTTTTAATAATCTTTTGTCGTTTGTAAAGGTCATTACAAATTAAAAGTTTCCAAATCTTCAAATTTTCTCTTTTAATTCTTTTTTTAAAAAGACTCAGCATAACCTTCGTATAACATTGGTGGCAGCTTAAGGGATTTAAAAAAATAAATCCTGGTTCGCCTCAGTTTGAGAGAACTTTTCGAACAATTTGTGCATTTGTGTGACCTCGGACAATAATACATTTTACACCGTCTCCAACCGCCGAATCCCGTGGCCGCGTAAACTACATAAGTACGCGTGTGAACATTTCTATATCTTACGCCGTATCTATTCGCTGAATCCTGCCGCCGCGTAGCGAACTAAATTACCCGCGCGTGTGCTGCTGTTTCCTGTAGAACCTACCTGGTTCACCGCCGATCCCGTCGCCGAGCCTACTTACCTTAGTGAGAAGGTATACGCCAGCTGCGAGATGACCCGAGGTACTCTTGCAGTCGCCGTGTTGCTGTAAGTCCTTGAAATTCATACTTACTTAACGTCGAAGCTATCCACTCTGTGTTCAGTGCCAGTGAAATTAAGTGATTAAATCTAAAAGTAAAGAAAGTGATAAAGTGTTCATTGACTGCGATTAATTTTATTCGTCATGCTTTAGAATAATAGATCATAGAGTCTTATCGTATTGTTATTTTATTAAGTCGCTCAGTGTCGAGACCAGTGCAACATAAATTTCTTATCGCAATTCTTAGACTTCGCGTCTTATCTCTTTGTTTAATTAAATACCCAGGTGTGACATGCCTAAAGAGGAAGCAACTTTTACAATGTCTACCAAAGAATCAAAAGAAATTGACATTCATGTTTTGATAAAATTCATAAATAAGTTCGATGGTAACCGTGAAAAGTTAAATGCATTTTTAAATAATTGTCGGAACGCAATAAATCTCGCGAGCCCGTCACAGCAAGATATCCTATTAAAATTTATTCTGAGCCAACTCGAAGGCCGTGCCGAAAGTGCATGTGCCATAAAAGATTTTGATACATGGCAACAGTTAGAAGAATTTTTGAAATCCCAGTTTGGGGAACGAAAACATTATGCTGCACTGCTCTCCGACCTTCAAGGTTGTTACCAGTCTAATGCCGAAACGGTCAATCAGTTCGCTTTACGATTGGAATCCTGTTTATCAAAATTATTAACTGAAATTAATATTTCTATACCTACGAAAAAGAAAGGTGAACTTGCTGGCCGAGTCGCTGCAATGCAGGACCTTGCGTTGCACACTTTTATCAGTGGATTAAATGCTCGCTTATCTACGGTGGTCAGATGTCGCGACCCAGAGACCTTGAACGACGCCATCAATTTTGCCATGTCTGAAGAAAAAATATTACAAAGTTCATTTAAACGGAACACTCCTTTTCCTTCTAATAATAATAATCCATTTAGCCAAGGACGTTTATCCCAAAGGCAAATGCAACCAAATCGTGGCACAACTCAGCGTGATGTGAATGTTTCCAATAGGCCTAGTAACCAAGGACCTACCTTTGCTCCTCCAGTGTGTCGCTACTGTAAAGCAGTAGGCCACACTATTGATAACTGCCGAAAACGCGAATATAATAATAATTACAATAGACGATTTGGGCATCTACAAAATCAGCAATCAAATCAGCCATCGACTAGTTTTGCTAGAAATAATCAACCTGTTCATTCTGTTGACGTAGTCGATTATCAACAGGGCCCTGAGGATATTATTAACAATACTTTAAACGAGTAGTCCTACCCGTCCGGTATCGTGCGGGCATAGTAAACGGACAAACCGATACTAAAGCCTTACCTAATCAAATCACTGTTTCCAAATCGACCACTAACAAACAGGGTAACCAGCCCCAAATTCATAGTGGCCCTTCCAAAGTCGCTGTTTCCAAATCGACCACTAACAAACAGGGTAACCAGCCCCAAATTCATAGTGGCCCTAACAAAATCGCTGTTTCCCAATCGACCACTAACAAACAGGGTAACCAGCCCCAAACCTATAGTGGCCTTGACAAACAAAACTCTGATTCCGTTACCAATCCATCCCCGTCTCTATCTCAATGTAAATCAAAGTCGTGTCCTTCTTGCACCGTTCCTGAAACAGAAAATAATACATTTAAAACTTATAACATTACAACAAATTCTACAAAAAAGTACTTACCTTACGTAGAGGTGCTAACATCAGTTTCTAGTCGACCTCTTAAATTTCTCGTTGACAGTGGCGCTTCTATTAGTTTTCTGAAAATAAACGTTATTGAAAAAATGCCCCCAATTACTAATCATATTATTACTTTTCACGGTTTGGGGTCCACAAAAAATCCAATGAATTCTTTAGGACACATTCTAATTCACTTTAACTCACTGAATCATCATTTTCATTTAATCCCTAATATAGACTTCCCATATGACGGTATAATTGGCAATGACTTATTTGCTTATTCTGATTGCAAAATCGATTATGTAGAAAATGTTCTAATCATAAATAAAATCAAACTTGCTTTAAAATTTTGTGAACCAACTTATACCATTCCACCTAGATCAGAAGCGATTATTGAATGTTCTACGCTTAACCCCGAGATAAAAGAAGGTCTCGTCCTTGACCAGTACATAGCTGATTCACTCTTGACGGCAAATTGCATAGTAAAGGTTAAGCCTAATTCCCGAATAAATATATCCGTCGTTAATATCTCTGAATCTCCCATACATGTGAACTCAGACCAGAAAATAAAAATTATACCTTTAGATAAACCTAAAGAAAATACAATATTCCATACGTCACATTCCAAATTAAATCAAAATAATACCCTCAATCGAACTGAACAAGTTTTAAACCAATTACGAGCCTCCCATCTAAACTCTGAAGAGGCAGATGCCTTATACGATCTCTGTTCCACTTATTCCGATATCTTTCATCTTCCTGGTGACCATCTTACTACTACCGATGCTTTAGAACATGAAATTAATACTTCCTCTTCCGTTCCAATTAATACAAAATCATACAGATTCCCAGAAGTGCACAAACAAGAAGTAGAATCCCAAATTACCAAAATGCTTGATGAAGGTATAATTAAACCCTCGATGTCCCCATGGTCTTCCCCCATTTGGATTGTCCCAAAGAAGTCCGATGCTTCAGGCCAACGCAAATGGCGCGTAGTAATAGACTACCGCAAATTAAATGATATCACTATAGGTGACTCCTACCCAATTCCAAATATTTCAGAAATTTTAGATCAGTTAGGTAAATGCAAATATTTTAGCACGCTAGATCTAGCCTCTGGATTTCACCAAATTAAAATGGCAGATAAGGACGCACCTAAAACGGCTTTCTCAGTCCCGCAAGGACACTTCGAATTCACTCGAATGCCCTTTGGACTCAAAAATGCTCCTGCAACCTTTCAAAGACTCATGAATTCAGTCCTATCCGGCTTACAAGGCATCCAATGCTTCGTGTACTTGGATGACATTGTAATTCATAGCTTTGACCTTGACCTCCACATAAAAAACCTGTCAGATGTCTTTGAACGACTCCGTCAATTTAATTTGAAATTACAACCAGACAAGTGTGAATTCTTCCGTAAGGAAGTATCATATCTTGGCCACATTATTACAGATAAAGGTGTTAAACCAAATCCCGAAAAAACAAAAGCTGTATCCGAATTTCCGTTGCCTAAATGTCCTAAGGACATAAAATCCTTTTTGGGTTTAGTTTCATATTATCGCCGTTTCATACCCGACCTTTCCAAAATAGCTAAGCCCCTCACCCATCTCTTAAAGAAAAATATCCCGTTCAATTGGCAAAACGAACAACAATTAGCCTTTGAAAGTCTAAAACAAGCCCTAGTTTCCGCTCCTATTTTAGCTTACCCCGATTTCAGTCAACCATTCGTCCTAACATGTGACGCATCAAACTTTGCAATCTCAGCTATACTATCTCAAGGTCCAATAGGCAATGACCGTCCTATCGCATATGCATCACGAACCCTTAATAAGGCCGAAAGTAGTTACAGTGTAACTGAAAAAGAATGTTTAGCAATCCTTTTCGGAACCAAAACCTTCAGACCGTATTTATACGGCCGTCGATTCAAAATTGTTACTGATCATCGCCCACTTAAATGGTTATTCAATTGCAAAGACCCCGGTTCAAAATTAGTGAGATGGAGGCTCAAACTTGAAGAATATGATTACGAGATTGAATACAAAAAAGGAAAAATAAATAGTAATGCTGATGCTTTGTCGCGATTCCCTGTTCATCCAATAACTGACCCTCAACCCTCTACTAGTGGTGCGAATAATCCTAGCCCAGAATCAGAAATTCCCCAAGAAGTCCTTGACGAGTTAATTGACCTAGGCGCACTAGATGCTAGCCCTTATGACACACAAAATTTAGATATTGACTTACCGACACCTCCCACTCCCACTGATTCTCCAAACTCCTCTCCTCCTATAGAAATACCTGAAACGAGAGAGCAAACTCCTAATAGTTCCAATAACGAATATTCAGATTTCCTAAAATCTTTTTCGAACAAAGACGAGACATATAACACTCAAATTACAGAACATAACGAAACCTTATTAAAAAGTAAGACTAAAACTATTGTTATCCCTGTATCAATAGACCTCGACGAATCAAACCCTTACCTTCAAGACATCCTCTCTGGCTCGGAAAATCCAAATAGTATCCTACAGGAAGAAAGGGAACTTTACTCATTTAGAAAATTAGAATTAAAAGGAAAGACTTACTACCTAATATTTACAAAGGTCAATTATTTCGATAACTGCACATATCCTGAAATCTTTAAAACGTTAAAAGGCGTAAGAGATGACATTATTCTTAGTGGTGATATCAATGAAATAGCAATATCAGACTTTAAAAACACGTTTGAAAATCACTCTTTTGTCAAAATTTACGGTATGCTCTTGTATTTATTTAACAATACTAATATTAAAGTCAATATACATCACAATACTATTATATACCCTGTACCTTCAGAAATTTCCAAAATCCTCAGAGAAAATCATGATATTCCCATAGCAGGACACCTCGGTTCAAACAGGATGTTTGACCGAATCAAAGAACGTTATTACTGGAAAAACATGAGATCAGATATTGAGAATTACGTAAAGAATTGTACACTATGTCAGTCAAATAAAGCTTATCGCGGACTCAACAGATCACCCATGCAGATTACTACAACCTCTACTCGCCCATTCGAGAGGATTAGCCTCGACATTGTTGGACCTCTACCCGAAGCCGGTTTACTTAAACTTAAATTTATACTTACCCTTCAAGACGACCTAACAAAATTCTCCATAGCCTATCCTATTTCCAATGCAACAGCAGAAGAATCATGTGAATGTTTAGTCCATTTTATATCGCTTTTCGGTATCCCCAAATTTATACTTACTGACCAAGGAACAAATTTCACTGCCGATTTATTTAAGCGGACATGTGAATTCCTAAAAATAAAGCAGATTTGGTCGTCGCCTTATCACCCTCAGACACAGGGAGCTCTTGAAAGAAGCCATTCAACTCTGAAAGAATATTTAAAATCGTATGTTAATGAGAATCAAAGTAATTGGCACAAATTCGTATATACCGCTATGCTAACCTATAATAGCAGTGTCCATACAACAACTCGTTTTACACCCTATGAACTCGTCTTCGGTCACAAGCCATATATCCCTGACTCTGTTTTTAATTCAACCCCTGATACCACTTATCCCGAATATATCAAAATGCTTCAACATCGTCTCAAAATTTCCCGTGAAAGAGCACTTCAAAATATTCGAGATTCAAAGGAACGGTCAAAAGCATATTACGATAGACGCACCTGCGAAGTTCAGTACAAGGTTGGTGATTATGTTTACTTAAGGAACCATGTAAGGTTACGTAAGGCTTTATCAGCTATCTGGAAAGGTCCGTACAAAATTGTCAAACTCCATGGTAATAATACCTTGTCCCTTTTGATTAATAGACGTCACGTCAAACACCACTTCGATGAGGTAAAGCCTGCACATTTAGATGATTAATTACATTTTAGTAATAATGACTTATAATTACAGACTGGAGGCCGTTTATATCATGGCAACCAGCGAAAACCAATATGTCGAATACATCACCCAAGGTCCTGGTATACTCTTCGATCCGGTCGGCACCCTAAAAGTTGTAAACGATCAGTTTCACGTTGTCATCCCTGTAGATGTAACTAATTTCAAGAGCCATATTGATAACATTCATAACGCGTTCAGTATTATACGATTTCAATGCCGTGATAGCGAAGATATTGACGAAAATCAATGTCTAAATATGTTAACACCCTTAGATTCTTTGTATGCAGATATACTGCGCGATTTCGACTCATTTTCTCATATAATCTCTAATAACTACTCAAAAAGATCCGCTTGGATTCCTGGTGTCGGTGTGATTTTTAGACACATATTTGGTACTTTAGATGAGGATGACGCTGAAAATTATAACAACGCCATTCAAAAATTATTTAATAATGACAAGAAAATAATAGATGCAGTCAAAGAATGTATTATAGTTTCTCAATCAGCTATATCCAACATGAACAATTCTCTACACGAAATTTACGTAAATCAGGCAAAATTGAATGACGCCATAGACAAAATGACGTTGTCATATAAAAATATATCTAATATTGTAATTTCTGATAATTTTAGAATTAGGTTCGAGTATGTTTTAAATGTGCTACAGTCTAACTTGTATAACCTCGCTTTCAAAATAGAAGATATGTTGAATGCTATTCTCTTCGTAAAAAGTAATACTCTGCATCCTTCTATACTGACACCTCGTCAATTATACGACGACATTGTGCTTAATCTTAAAATAGTTCCTAAGTACAAGGATTTTCCTGTAAGTTTAGAATTAAGTAATATCCATACTCTAATCAACGTTGCCGAGTTAATTTGTTACTATTTAGATAACAAACTCATATTCGTGATTAAAATACCTTTAGTTAATGCTTTAGAATACAATTTATATAAGAATATTCCATTGCCTATTCCACATAATTCAAAAGTACCAAATTCTTTTAGCTTGATTTTACCTACTGAACAGTTCCTAGCATTAAGTAAAGATAAATCTTCTTTTGCATTTATAAAAACCTTAGACAATTGTAAAATTATATCTTTTCAGACCTATCTTTGTAAATTAACTGAAATTCATACAGTATTAGCTAATCAATATTGTGAAATAGATATCATAACTAGAGCTTTATCTTCATTACCAAACAACTGCCAATATAGATTGTTTTATGGTGACATTGATATTTGGTATGAATTAAATAATAATAAGTGGATATTTGTGCAATCCAAACCAAGTAAACTTACAATAGAATGTTCAAATAGCACGTTGATAGAAATTGTCATATCTGGTACAGGCTTTCTCAATATTCCATATAATTGTGTAGCTTATTGTAAGAATACTAGATTAGTAAAAGAAACTACTCCAACTATAAAATTGCCAACAGTTTCTTCTAGTTTTAATATAATGAATGACAGTTGTTGTAATGTTGATCGTGTAAATAAATTAAATCTATCACCTGTAAAAATCAATAATGTAAAATTAGATAATCTCAAAGATCTTAAAATAGTTTCCAATCAAATAATAGATAATTTAAATTCTGTAGAAACATCAAATGATTTCAATAATCATATAAGTTTTCCTATTCTTAGTTTAGTATCAGTAATGTTATGGTTAATATTAATTATTTTATATTTTTGTAAAAAAGGCAAGTGTTCAAAATCGAAGCTTGTAATAACCAAATTAGATGATAACCCCGATATCCAATTAGAGTCAATTTCAAGTCCACCGCGTTTACGTATCGATTAATTTTCTTTCGGAAACTTTCCCTTAGGGTAAGTTTCCTCTTATCCCGGGGGCTGTTACATACACGTCATGTATGGCAGCGCCCTTATGTTAGCTGAGGTCAGCTTTCTAGGATTCTCTTAGTTCATGCAGGTGGCACCGGTGTCATGTGACATGCAGGTGGCCGGGCCATGGGAAAGAGTCAGTCTTTTGCTAGCTCCAATTGAGACCACTCGCCTTTTAATAATCTTTTGTCGTTTGTAAAGGTCATTACAAATTAAAAGTTTCCAAATCTTCAAATTTTCTCTTTTAATTCTTTTTTTAAAAAGACTCAGCATAACCTTCGTATAACAGTACCTTAACTTCAGATACCACGTAGCTAAAATATATGCACGAATATCAGTTACACAATTAAGCCAATATCTTAAGTTCAGTCATTAGCTTTAAATTCAGTATTAATTGTTCTTATTTTATTGTCATTCCATTACTAAAGGTTGGCAATCAGCTTCTAAAAAGTTTCTTTTCCAGAGTCTAAACAGCTAGAATAAATTAGTACTGCTTGAGAAATGTGGAAATTGCACCCATAATATCAGTTGGCAAGGACGCATACATTAGTGATTTGTGCTACATTATATCGTCTAACTCTATGGCCACTGTTAGTTTGCACAGAAGGATTAAATAGGAATATTATTCGAGTATTTATGCTTATAATAAACTAGCTCACCCGCAGCTCCTCCCGTGTTAATTATACATCTAATCCGTCTCAGGAATCCCACTATCTATTGGAGAAAACTGTACAAAAACCGTTATTAAATAGTTTTTTAGTTTGTAGCGTTTGAGAGATATCTAATGATATAGGTAAAATATTTAATGTTTGTAAAACAGCAGTGGCAGTTTAATATCAGTGACATGACGTTTGACAGTTGTTAAACTGTTAAAATAAATGAATAAATTAAAGTATGATTTGATAGTTATACTAGGGAGCTTTTCTCAATCTGACACATTCATACAGACAGACAAAACTAAAAGAGGACTTCATATACATTTTATATTTTATATCATTCTCCTAGCGTTATCCCAGTTTCAACCTGAGGTCCGCTTACTAGTCTAACCGGATTTGACTGAATATTAGCTTTTCCACAGAGTGACTGCCTGTCTAACCTCCGCAACCCGAAAGGATAGCCATATTCCATGGTTTAGACTAGTGTCAGTTTATTTAGAAGGTACTGACGCCCTATAACGACTGTCAAAGATCTTCATGACAACCGGGACCGACGGCTTAACGTGCTCTCGTGAGGCACGGGGCAAGCGATAATTTATAATTCAATACGCACATAACTCTGAAAAGTCATTGGTGTGCGCCGTCGATTCGAACCCGATACCCTCTGCATGGCAGTATGTTCGTATCTCCACTAGGCTATCGCTGCTGATTTATATTTTATATACATATTTTTATATATGTACAGATAGATATAGTAAATGCATTCAACATCTAAATAATTTTGCTACTGATAACTTTCATTATTAACTCCATCTTGCATTTTTATTCTCAAGAAGGAAATGTCGCATTAAAAGCTTTGCAGAGATTTCCTTCCAAATAATCGTACTATCCCAACTAAATCTTCCTTTTCTAAATCTATTTTACGTGTTCCGCCCACTGATTAATGACGTCACAGAAACACGTACGATTAACTTGATAACAGTGACTGAGATAACTCGGTGGAGGTAGTTAAGGCTTTCTTGTTACAAATTGATGGAGCCAATTATGTAATTTCACCTAGAACCTTCATAATGAACAATGTCGTTACCATTTTGAAGGAGGAAATCAAATTCAATGAAAATGTGCAAAAAGTTATGTGCCAAAAAGTTTTTACTATTTTCGATATGATCCGATATGACCAGTATCAGCAGTTTTTGGTGAGCCTAAAAAAATTTAAATTAAATATGATATGCTTCTAGAATGCTTTGTAATATTGAAGCTGTTCCGTCTTAAGTTTCACAAGATATTAATTTTCCCTCAAACATACTTTTTTTTTCTAATTAGTTTGAAAGTAGGACGGCTTTCTCAATATTTTAATAATCACTCGGGGTCTAGTATCGTCTCTTAGAATGATTTTGTTCAGAAGGTTTACCTCATTACTAAAATCACATTAATAAAGATTTCACAAAGATTTCTGTGTTAGCTGAAAGTTTAACGAGATTAAAACGCAAATAGTCGCAAAAAAGCTTCAAAGATATAAGACCCTGTTATCCAATATTTATTCTTTACTCTTCCAAACATCATGTGTGTTTCAAGACAACAAATTGCCATGGAGATCCCGTGTGAACAGTAATATACGACGCTAAGTGACAGATAACAAGGGCATCTATACGGCGTCTAGCGATCCGATGACACAAGATAAGTCTATAGCTACAGTTTTATCGATCGAAATTGTACTTCTGTATAAATTATACATTGAACACTTGTAATCAGATCGGATCAACCGCAATCAGGGATATTCGGGTATGGAGTAACGTTTCGACGAAATGTTTGTGGTATCTGTGGAACCTGAAACAGTCTAATAAAACAGCAAAATGGTTGACTCCAGAGCCAACTTTGTAGACATGAACTAATGTCCATAAAAGTGCCGACATACTGTTAATAAAGTATAACCAGATATGGGACAACTGCTACTGAACAAAACATATTTTCCTGTTCTTTATGAGAATTGAGATCAAAAAACTCGGCGCAACTTTGTAGCGTCGATATCACGCACGGAACAATAATCAACCACTTCAACCACTTTAACCGTTGCATTGTGAGAGCACTGGCCAAAATAATAGTGAACTTTTTAACTTGAGTACGAAGAGTTATAGTTTTGTTATATATGTATGTACTTAGCTATGTCTGTTCACGTGTATATCCTAAGCGATGGAGTGAGGAGACTCGATGGAGGTGATATGAGTTGCTACGCTCGTGTAGGAAACCTGCATGTCTGAGAGTACTTCGGAGTGTGCTCAAAAGTACTCTCAGACATGCAGGTTTCCTCACGATGTTTTTCTTCACCGTCGTTGCTATCACCTACACGAGCGTAGCAACTCATATCACCTCCATCGAGTGACGTACACATTGTCGTCGCTATCACCTATATCGAGCGATAACGACTCGTTGCCACCTACATCGTGTGACAATAAGGCCATAGTCCACCACGCTGGCCAAATGCGGGTTGGCAGACTTCACATGTCTTTCGAGTACACTCCGAAGAACTCTCTGTGATATATATATATCACAGGTCGTTTCGTTTCATAGGTCTAACAAATGAAACGCCGAGTGTTGTGGGTTCGATGCCTACACGAGACAACACTGTGTGTTTCACTAATTGTTTTGTCAGTCTGAGTTACCAATGGGATTGAACGTCTGTGAAGTTCACCGCGACACAAAACTGGCAGCTTCGCTTGCCCAAAACTTTCAACTTATCAACAATATATTTATACTTATAGACTCTCCTCGACCTACATAATGAATGACGGCTAATTCAACAGAAGTGTCATGATTATTCTCCGCAATATTAAATTAATGTTATAATAAATGGCCAATTAGTACATTACTCTAGATAAATACCGCTACGCACAATGCGTTCTAACGACATAATTGAAATAATAATATCGTAAAGCCAAACAAAGTTTGGTAAGTAACAATTACAAGATACCTAACAAAATTCATAAACCTTTCAGCGTTAACAGAATTTACTTTCAACAGGAATGCGAATTAATTCTGTTAAAGCAGCGACAGTCTTTGTGAATAAAAGATGACTCTAGTTTATTGAACCGTTCACTTCAGACTTCTGTACAATTAATTAGCAATATTGACTCCATCATTGTTTCAGTCAAACGAGTACTTAAAAACCCTCATTATTTGTTATTGAGCACAATGCCTTCAATCGAAACTCAATTAGCTAAAAACGTAACGTTTGCACAAAGCAAAAAATACCTTTTACTTTTAAATACTTACAAACTGTCACGATTGTTTCCATGCTAATATTTACATAATGGGTCTCAACTCTCAACACGAAATTATGATAAAAAAGGTTGAGTACCTTATATTTGCTTGACGTTTCGGTATGGATTGCACCGCAGGCATTAAAACAGTCACAGATGTGTCTGTGTCACAGAATGACTGTTATAGGTTGAAACCTCAAGCTATATAAATACTAGAATGTGAAAGCTCTCCACAGGTTTGGTAGGGGCGGCTTCAAAATCAAAGCAGAAATACTGTGAACTTGCCTCTTACTTTTATTGAAAAACTAGGTCAAATCAAGAATTTGCTTTCCTATCGTAAATTATTTCAGTGCCAATGTGCCCGGTAATAATAATAGGCTCGCCCCCTTTTACGTGGGACCTAGTATCCAACATGGTGAAATGAGGGTGTAATACTACACCTCTGCCTACCCCTTCGGGGATACAGGCGTGAGTCTTTAAATAAATAAATAAAATTTATTTTTCTGATAGCAATCAAAAGCGTATGGAAAAACGTAAATTGAAGTATCTACTACCTACTTATAACATCAGAAATCGCATACATGTTTTGCGATATATTTTGTAACAATAAAAAATAAAACTTTAAATCATAAAACTAAGAGACTTAACATTGTGCGACTGGTTATATATGGGTGCATAGGGTTCCCACCAAGAACTTAGGGTCCCAAGCCACCCCCCCGTGGGATCTCCACCTTGTCGTGGTGGGGGGGCTTAGTAACCGTGGATTGGTGACCCGCGGTGAAGCTAAGAGGGATCCAGGAGGGGACGCTCCGCGTGGGCTTGACGGAGGCCTGCGCTGGATGCGTCCAAAGGGGCGGGTGCGAGGGACAGTTCTTCTGTCCCTCGCAGTCGGGTGCGGTCGCGGGAGGAGAGGCGTGTCGGTGTTGCGTTGCCGCGCGCCCTATCTCCCGCGACCAAATGGAGGCGCACCATCGTTGCGTCGCGGTGGGGCCGCAGAGGAAGAGGAGATGCGGTGTTGCGTTGCCGTCCTCCCTATCCTCTGCGGCCGCTGAGTGTTTTGGCGGCGGAGCCCAACACCTTCATCCGCCGCCAAGGGGGTTTTGTTCGGGGCCCGCCTGACCATCTGGCGGGCCAATACCCGTCGGGGGGTAGCGACGAATGCTTATGCGAATCCCCACCCTCCGACACACGGGTACATGAGGAATACGGGTTGGTTTTTAGTCAGTAAGAGTCTGACAGTCCCCTTCGTCCTTCCCCCGGGGCGGAGGGACTCCATGAGGATTTTCCAACCCGATACCAAAAAAAAAAAAGAAAAAGGGTCCCAAGCCAACCTCACCTGCAAGTGGTGCACCTGCCGATCAACGACGTGGCTCTGGCAAACAAAATATCTCAATAAGCGGCAATAGGCTCGCCACCTATTACGTGGGATCAAAACACTGGCGAAAAGTGGGCGTTTAATATGCCTCTGCCTACCCCTTTGGGGCAACAGGCGTGAGTCTATGTTTGTATGTATGTATGTTATAGACTGACAGGTTACAGGTGATTTTTAAACAAATATTTACTCGCGTGTTTTTCATTGAATGACGCAACCTCGTCCTTTACTGGTCGTTTCGTTACTAAAACTCAAGCTACTGAGTAGCTCAGGTATGGGGAGTAAAGGGAAGTTCACAAAACTTAGAAATCAACATTCGTCCGGAGCCTATGAGGCTACTCGTCCATACTTAAAGGGTAGAATAACAATATTAGTTATATAAATAGCTTATTACTTACTGCCCAGTACGACTTATTAATTACGTAAAGGGGAGATTAAAGGTCTGCTATAATGTTTATTTTTAAAAGATAAGTCATTGATAAATGTAGTTAAATTCTTGTTCTTATAGTGATCTTCGAGTATACCTGCTCATCAGATTCTAATTTGTTAAAAAAATCATAAAATTTTACTTAAAGCTTAATTTTAAGTTTTAGTCTTGAAGATAATATTATACATTAAGTATTTAAAGCTAAAAGTCAAAAATACGTATTCGGGAGCTAATCGAAATGAAAGAGAGCATTTTATCAAACTGAAGTGGCTTATGATAAATACGTTTAATCTTTAAGTTAACGTGATGGTTTTGTCTTACAATATTAATCGACAAAGTAATTTATTTTGCTTACAAGTTTTAGTTTACAGTTATAAAGATTATACTCTCTTTTCTTATAGATTTACAAACAGATAGTATTACTAAAATGTAGTTTAATAAGACCAGGTAAGTCTTCGCGAGCGCTTAACGGTGTACGCACGTACCTACATGTAAGCGAAAACGTAAAGTGTGCGGTGCGTCGCGAATACTCGTGATAATGGCTTTAAATACTGTTAAATGTAGCAATTGCAACATTGTTATATCGGAGTTGCTTGCCTTTGTGCAAAATAAGGCGGATGTGATGGACGAGGACAGTATAATACGTTTGTGTAATACGGCGTTCAAAAGTGATGAAATTATAACGGCGAAAAAGCTACTTTTTGAATCCGTGAAAACTAGTAGTCGCAACATAAGCCGGAAAGGAGATGGTAAAGAAAAGCGGGACATGGAGGATATCCTATGTATTATTAAGGAGACTGACCCTGAGTGCTTGCCAGTCTTGTTGCAAGAGATCTTCAGCGTCTACCCCCGGTTACTTTCGACCATCTAGATGCTACGAGGCTGCTAAAGGATATTATTATATTGCAGCGTGATATAACTACCATAAAAGAAAATTATGTGACCAAGGATAAATGTTGAAAGCCTCATCTCCTGAGGTGGAACAGTTTGTAAATAACCGGCGCAGAGGGGCAGGTCTTATGGACAGTTTTGATTATGAAAGTGGGCCTGTTGGATTACCGCATATATCGCCAGATAAGGTTATTGAAATAACGGATTCAATAAAAAGAAACACGCAGGTACCTTCATACACAAAGTCATTGATTACGCACAGACCTACACCAAATCAAGCTAATGTCTAGCTCGTGCAATCCTTATCGGAGGCGCGGGCGCCCAGCGAAACTGGTTTGGCGGTGACAAGTAAGCAGCGCGTGGAGCCCGGTACTGCGGTTACGAAAAACTCGTACGCTGAGGCCGCGGCTAATACAAATGAACCAAAAGGAAACTTAGTAGAAACAATGAAGGATAATAAGAATGAATGGACGTTGGTGCTAAGAAAGCAGAGCAATAAATTCATTGGTAAAAAAGGGACGGCTGATGTTACGACGGATTGCATGTTCAAAGCCGCAGATATAAACATACCGTTTTACATATATAATGTAAGCAAGGACTGTCCCTCAACTGACATAACTAAGTACATTAAGTGTAAAACGGGGATTGACGTGAGCTTAGAAAGAATAAATATGAAATTAAGTAAGGATTATGACGCGTATAAATTTATGATTCCGAAGGATAAATTATCTATTTTTATGGATGAAAATCTGTGGCCGAGTGGAATATCCTTTCGTAGATATGTTATGTTTAACAAAAAGTGGAATACAGGTGATAATTACCAATCGAGTGCTAACAATACTGTACAAAAATAATGGATGTGAATAATATGGACAAGGATACCGTAACTAAACTAATTAGTTTCAACTGTAAGTCTTTCAAAAGATCTTTTGACTGTGTTAAGACGTTAAGCTGTGATGTTGACGTGATAGGCCTCCAAGAGACCTGGTTACAACCTAGTGAAATACCGTTTTTAGGGGAAGTAAGCAAAGACTTTAGTTTCTTTGGCAAGTCGGCGATGGACACAGGCGTAATGTTACAAGGTCGTCCGTACGGAGGCGTTGCCTTACTGTGGCGGAATACGACATTTGATTCTGTTACTGTTATTCCATGTAGTAGTGATCGTATTGTAGCTATTAAAGTTCATATATCGAACCGGTCTAGCTTGATTATCAATGTATACATGCCAACCGATTCACCTGACAACCTGTTAGAATTTGTTGATTGCTTAAGTGAGATAGCGGCTATAGTAGAAAGTAGTGATACTGAAAATGTGTATATAATAGGAGATTTTAATGCACACCCAGGGAAACTATTTGGAAAAGAAATGTTGAACTTTTGTTCTGAACAAAACTGGTTTTGTGCTGATTTAATTAAGTTGATGACTGATTCTTATATGTTTGTAAGTGATGTGCATGGTAGCCGACGTTGGCTAGACCATTGTTTGGTAACCGAGGCTGCGTGGAAATCTGTAACGTCTGTTAAGGTACATTATGATATTTACTGGTCAGATCACTTCCCGTAAGAGATACAATGTAATATGATGAGGGCCAGGCCAAAGTCAACTGCATCTCAAAGTTTACAAATAAATAAAGTTTCTTGGGGTGAACGTAGTCCGGGTCAGATCGAATTGTATACCAAAGAATGTAATTCTAAATTAAAGCAAATTGATTTTCCTAGTAAATTAAGTCAATGTTGTGATAATATGTGTAATGAGTTAGAACATAGATTAGTAATAGATAACTTATATAACGAAATTATTTTATCATTACGGGGGGCTGCTGAGTTCACCTATGACAGTCATTGTAGAGGAAATGGTGGCAAGGGTCGACCTATCTTGGGGTGGAATAGGTATGTGAAAGACGCTCACCAGAACGCAAGGCAAAAGTTTACAAACTGGGTTTGGCATAGAAAACCATACACAGGATATATTTACAATGAAATGGTTTAAAATTTTCAAACAAAAGCTTAAGTTTTGTCAAAACAAACAAGACCAGATTAAAATGGACATATTGGCCTCAAAACATGACAAAAAAGACTTTCGCGGATTTTGGAAACATACAAAGAAATTAAATCCTAAGCTTAGTGTTCCAGTGAGCGTCGGAGGTGCAAACACGCCCGGGGAGATTGCAAACATATTTATGACGCATTTTAAATTACAGCCACTACCTTTAGAATCGGATGTAAGGGGTGCCATTGCTGGGGCTGTTGTGTCAGAGGTGCCTGCTCGTATTACAGCTAAACAAATAGGTTTCATAATTAGAAATATGAAGCGAGGCAAATCACCGGGACATGACAGCCTTAGTATCGAACATTTTGTGCATGCCGGCCAGCATCTCCCTCGACTGCTTGCGTTATTGTTTACGTTCTGCATTCGTCACTCCTACCTACCTGATGAGTTAATGCGGACGATGGTCATACCAATACTGAGAAATAAAACGGGTGATGTCAGCGACAAGAATAATTATAGACCGATCTCGTTAGCGACTACTGCGGCTAAAGTACTTGACGGTGTGTTTGAGGGACAACTTAGTAAACATTTAAAAATACATGATGCCCAGTTCGGCTTTAGGCCACAGCTATCAACGGAATGTGCTATTTTGTCCCTCAAGCATACTGTTGGGTATTATACAAAGAGAAATACGTATATGCGGCGTTCCTGGACCTCTCCAGGGCATTTGATCTGGTAAGGTATGACTTGTTGTGGTGTAAAATGCGCGAAGCGGGAGTGCCTGATGCCATAACAAGTATGTTTCAGTATTGGTACGGTCATCAAACCAATCAAGTTAGATAGGCCAATGAGTTGTCTGAGGAGTACAGGTTGGAATGCGGGGTGAGACAGGGGGGGTCGACCTCGCCAGCGCTTTTCAACCTGTACATAAATCAGCTGATTGTGGAGCTCAGCAGTACGTATGTCGGATGTTCTATAGACGGTCTTTGTGTCAATAGTATTAGCTACGCGGACGACATGGTGCTGCTGAGTCCCTCAGTCAATGCACTCAGAAGGTTGTTGGCAGTCTGTGAGGCCTATGCAGAAGCACATGAACTTGTGTACAATGTGCAAAAAAGTAAGTTACTGGTGTTCAGAGTAAAGCACAAAAAACCAGCGTACGTTCCACCGGTCATGATCAAAGGTGTATCCCTTGAGAGGGTGCTAGATTTTAAATACCTGGGGCACATCGTTACTGAGACTTTGAAAGATGACTCAGATATGGAAAGAGAACGGAGGGCGTTGGCTGTCCGATGCAATATGTTGGCCCGCAGGTTTGCACGTTGTACACCGAAAGTGAAAATAACATTATTCAAGGCATTTTGCCAATCGCTGTACACGTGCACCCTGTGGGTTCGGTATACGTAAAGGGCATACAACGCCCTCAAAGTTCAGTATAATAATGCTTTCAGGATGTTGTTGGGGCTCCCGCGTTACTGCAGCGCATCAGGAATGTTTGCCGACGCACATATTGATGGTTTTAATGCCATCATAAGAAAACGAGCAGCATCCATGATGCGCAGAGTGCGTGGGAGCGTCAACAGCATTTCGCGGGTCATTAGTGATAAGCCGTGTTGCGCCACCTTGGCACACTGGGTGCATGTACATGTGAATGTACCCGGTGTGACAAGTGAGCGCAAAAGATATTTAAATTAAATCCCTGGCATCTTTTTACTAACATAGTTTATTAAGGTTTGTTATTACTAACAATTATGGACCACGGTCTGAAATAAAGAATTTTTATTTATTTATTTTATTTAATATTGTTGAGACACTATATTTTGGTATAATAATTTTAACTCAGTTCTTATAACTTTAACAAGAGTCAGATATAATTTATATATAAGGAATAAATATTTAAACTTGAAAAGTATAATATACAAATATTGACGAATGGCAACACTTGTTAATGGATAAAATGATCACTAAATGTGACTAAAAGCATGCCATATAATATTTTCAGATTTACGAACATTCATTCGATTTACTGGTCGCTGCAGCTTTCGCCATCGGTTGTAATGAAGTTTACAACTTTTGTAAAATACATAGTTTTGTACATTTTACAATAAACAGAAACACAGAGAGTTCTAAATATGAAATGTATTGCAAAAATCTTCTTTATATATAAAATACTTGCGTTACTGACTGACTGACAGACACGCTACAGCTGAAACTACTGGTCACAAGAAGATGAAATTTTGCATGTATGTTTCTTGAGGAGTGTAGGGTAGCACTAAGAGAGGATTTTTGGAAATTCCACCCAAAGGGGGTAAAACTGGGGATCAAAGTTTGTATGAAACTTTTTATTCCTTCAATGGATTGACTTCAACTTTGTATATTAGTTCCTAAAACGACGATAGCGAACACAGGCCAGCCCTTTTCCCGTGAAAAAGGCTGGCCCATGCCTCAACGCTGTGGCAAATACATATAATGCGTTTCACGTTATTAATTTCTAAGAATTACATACGTACATACATAGTCTCACGCCGATAAACCCGAAGAGGTAGGCAGAGGTGTATTTCTACACCCACTTTTCGCCAGATATACTTTAGTCCCACGTAATAAGCTCGCCTATTGCCGCACCGGGCACATTTCCAGACTCCGTGCTGCTACTGAGAATTTCGTGACAGAAAAACCCGATAACACTGCCCGACCCAGGAATCGAACCCGGGACCTTCCGATCCCACGCGCACATTTATGCCGCGAGACCAACGAGGCAGTCGTATAGGGTTTGATGTCGAGTTTTCCGTCTCTACGCAAATATGGTATTTGCATCGTGTTATCCCTTAGTCGCCTCTTACGACACCCACGGGAAGATAGGGGGTGGTGACACTTGTATTCTATGCCGTCAACCACACGGCTATTACACTAATGTACTAAGAATTATTTTTCTGGAAATTCCTTCCCTAAGGGGGTAAGATAGGGGGTCAAAGTTTGTATGTAACTTTATATCTCTCTAATGGATTGACTTCAAACTTTGTATATTGGTTTCTTAAACGACGATAGTGAACACTAATAATTTGTTTTTTTTTTAATTCTGATGCTTACGGGGTAAGATAGGGATCAAAGTGTGTTACTTATTATTCCTTCAGTAAATTGACTTCAAACTTTGTATATTGGTTCCTCAAATGATAATAGTGAATACTAAGAATTATTTATATAGAAATTCTACCCCTAAAAGGGTAAGATTGAGGGTCAAAGTTTGTATGTAGCTTTTTATTCCTTTAATGGATTGACTTCAAACTTTGTATATTGGTTCCTCAAACGACGATGGTGACCACTAAGAATTTGCTTTTTGAAAATTCCTACCCTCAGGGGGTAAGATAGGGGTTCAAAGTGTGTATTAAACGAAATTTATTATTCCTTCAGTGGATTGACTTCAAACATTGTATATTGGTTTCTCTAATGACCTTAGTAAACATTAAGAAAATCTTTTTGGAATTTCTTATCCTAAAGGGTTAAAAAGGGGAGTAGGAATTTGTATTCCTTCATTGGATTAACTTCAGACTTTGTATATAGGTTCCTCAAATGACGTTAGTAAATACCAAGAAAGGAGTTTTCGAAGTCACTCTCCATAAGAAAACTCAAATTCTATAATAAGTGTATTACAATAAATCTCCTCAGTTCTACACAGGCTACCTCAATAGTTCGCTCAACAGACAGACTTACAATATCATGACGCTCCTTAAATTTTAGTTGCTTATTAATTAAAATCATCGAGCCACCATGTACTGCTTGCTGCCGGCTAAGCGAGCTTCCTACTATATGATTACTGAAATTGAACATGAACTGGTTGCTTTTTAGCCAATGTTCAGTGATGCAAAATATATCAACAGCATTACAGTTCATAAACAATTCCATTTCTAAATCTTTATTAATCATACTTCTAATATTCTGATGTGCTAATTTAATCAATTTTTTGTTATTATGTTTAAGTGTATTAGTCAATGAGTTACGAGTTATCTTATTATAGCTAGAGGTGTGCTCTACTGTCTCAGAATTTAATTTAAATAATTATTATAATGAATGTCAATAATGGAATTGTCATATATCATGTCAGGTTCAATAAAATGTACTCTAACAGTACTTGGGTCACTGTATAAATTAAATGCTAATAATTTAGCAAGTTGTCGTTTAAAAGAGCGAGAAAGATACATAGTATCTTTTGTTAAAATAAAATTACTTTTAATAAAGGTATTAGTGTCAAAGAATAAAATTTTGTCATTATGACGATATGTACTATTATATAATAATAGATTTAATTTACTTATTTGGTTGTTTTCTTTATCAGATAACGTCTTTGAATAAGGAAATGCACAGACTATAAAATTGCACCCCACTTTAGAATTTCTATCAGTCATTATATCCGATAAAGCTAGTATATCTTTCCTAGTAACTAGTAAGCTATCACTATACATAATAATAACTGTAGAATGTTTATTTAATTCTGCATGTTTTAGCTTATTAACTAATGAAGACATTCTTTCTCCTGGAAAACAAAAGTTTTGTAATGGACGGTTAGTGTAACTATCTATTAAGCTACCCAAACCCACTCCCAATTGGTCAGAAAACATTAATACAGTGTTATTACTATGAGTGTCAAGTGAACATATATGATTTGTTTGTAACAAGGAAAAGAAAGGAAAGAGTGTCCCATTTTGTAATATAAAAAAAAACTTCCTCAAGTGACGTTAGTGAATTCAACACTAAAACGAGGAGTTCAAAAAGGGATCCCAGTTTGTATGAAACTTATGCGGCTGGCTCTAATCTAAGCGCTTTTCATCTTCACTAACTAAAATATAGGATGGTTCTTTATATGACCAATAAAAGCCAAAATACTTAGAACCTTTATTTTGCTATTTTTATTTACTTTTAAGCAGGTAAGCACTTTTTATCTGCTTTGTCCAACTGCTGACCAAGGCTTCCCTCATTTCTTTAACCTAAAATTCTAAGAAAGGGTTTTTGAACTTGCGTAATTTATTTTACACTTTTTTACAATGTCGCTGATATATACAAATGTATATTGCTACGGAATCCTTGACTAATTTAATTTTAACTAGCTTTTGCAAGCAGCTACGCCTAAATGAAATTTTCATAGTTAGTTCGAGAGTTTTCATGAACCATTTGTAAAATACACATCTAAATCAGTTCAGCCATTTTTAAGATTACCCTGAATAAATAGACAGACAGAAAAACAATCTAAATAAATCATTGAGGTACTGGAAACGGGTTAGCAACAATATGCAATACAGTTATTTTGAGATAACAGACAGTTTTTTTTTTATAGTCTCACGCCTGTATCCCCGAAGGGGTAGGGAGAGGTGTAAAATTACACCCACATTTCGATATGTTGCATACTAGGTCCCACGTAAAAGGGGGCGAGCCTATGGCCGTTACTGGGCACATTGGCAGACTCCGTGCTGCTACTGAGAATTCGGCAAAACTCAGTACTACTTTTGCCCGACCCGTGAAATCAAACCGAGACCACCCGTTCAGCAGACGCATACTCTATCCACTGTACCACGGAGGCAGTCAAATATTATTTATTAGTATAGTCTGTCTGTGTATAAAATCGTTGCGTTACTAATTGACTGACAGACATGCTACAGCTGAAACAACTGAGCGAAAGTAGATGAAATTTAGCATATAAGAGACGGGTGTGTGAGTGGGGCACACTAAGAGAGGAGTTTTGGAAATTTCTCCCCTAATGGGGTTAAACTGCTTTTCAGAATTTGTATGAAACTTTTTATTCCCGCAATGGATTAATTTCAAATTTTGTATACCTATTGGTTCCTCAAATGAAGTTAGTGAACACTAAAAAGTCTTTTTGGAAATTCTTACCCTAAGTGGATAAAAATGGGAGTCATCATTTGCATAAAACCTTTTATGCCTTCAAGGGTGGTGACGACTTAGGGTCGATTTTTGCTTGAGGTACTAATTCAGGTAATTTTTAATAAAAGGACACGACTGGTTTGTAGCTTTGTATTAAGGCAACTGGTTGACATAAAACGATCGGACATACCGCCCAACAAAAGAACCTTATGGCCTTTTCCAATAACATTTCTATAGTGTAACTAAATAACTAATACAATATTAGGTATAGACAAGATTTCAACGTAAGAAACAAACAATAGAATATAGTGGACTGTATGTAAAATAACTGTTAATAAACACAGGCATGTTTAAAAGAATCACAATAATTACCTAAGTCTATTTCACATGAACATGGTAAGTATGGTAAGTTTGTTTGACACATTGTTATTAGTTATTTATGTATCTATGCACACTACAGAAGAAAGGTGGGTAAGTACGTGCATACATTTTGTTATTACTATTAAGTTTAGCTTTTGGTAGTGCCATCTACCTTTCTATCGAGAATTAATTACATCAACGTCAATCGTTCTTCGCTTGTTTGTCCAATGCGAGCGATCCTTTGTCTCCTTCGCTCCCCTCCCAAGGCACCCCTACGGAACACTGAACAGTCGAGAATAATCCGTGTCGCGCATAGCACATGTACCGCACCGCCATATTTTTTACCGCTTTATATCAAAAACGCAACAAGCCGCCCGCGAGTGAAGTGTAGTGAAATTGTATAATTCTGGGTTGGATCCAGACGGAGTGAGAAGCGCAGCTTCAGGATTCCCGAAGAGACACCAGGACGCTGCCATTTGCAAGGAAGAAGACTGACGTGCAAGGTAAGGTGTGCTCCCATACCCCCGTCTTTTATCCCTTCCCATGAACCCACTTTCATTCACTTTCTCATTTCCTAGTCGATAAGAACCCACATCCTTACAGTCCACAATATTAATAATTTTCCCAAATCGCCTAGGAACATTCGGTTAACCGAAACATTTTTTGGTCCTTCGAGCCGAGCGAGAGCGTGCCGGCGGCGAAGAAGAATTTCGTCGTACTGCTGGTCTCCAGTATATTTCTGCTAGTACAGGGCATCATGGCACTACTGGCGACCCTGGGTGCGTTCTGCTGGGGCTACCTGGCGGACACACGAGGTCGCCAGTAGGGCCATGATGCCTTGTGCTAACAGAAATACACTGGAGACCAGCAGTACGACGAAATTCTTCTTCGCCGCCGGCAAGCCCTCGCTCAGTAGCGACATGGCTATTGAGTATAACCCCGACGCAAAGAGAGAAGCAACAAACTGCAAGGCGAGTAGCATGATCCATCGCCGCACATGGTACGTTGTCTGCTCGATAGCGCATTTCAGAGCAATTTCATAACTTCGGATTGTTTCAAACGCCTCGGATTGTGGAATATCTTTAAAAATACTGACTTAGTAGTCAAAGGGATCGGCGGTTCAAAAAAACATTGCAAGGGTTCCGTAGATGTTAAAATAAATTCGCGTTTTGATAGGAATATTAACTTTAACATTTCTTCGCTTATCGTGGAGCGTATTACGGACGCATTGCCGAACGCTAATGCAGACGTAGCATTACTCACTCACCTCGAGTCATTGCCGCTGGCAGACTCGGAGTTTGCGAATCCGGCAGACATTGATGTTTTGATAGGAGCTACAATATTCCCGCACTTGCTACTAACTAAAGTGGTACGTAGTGAGCAATATAACTTACCGCCCGCTATTGAGACGGTATTTGGGTATGTGATTATGGGTACCGTACCTACGTTACATACTTCTCAATATATTACGTCTTGCTGTTGTTCTGTTCTTCAAGAAAATAATATTGATTCTCTTCTCAAGCGATTTTGGGAGCTCGAAGAGATTACCGCGCCGCCCTCGGTGAGCCGTAAGGATCTCGAGTGTGAACAACATTTCCGCGCTACCACTGTTCGTGACGACAGTGGCAGATACGTTGTGGCGTTGCCATTCTATGGTGACCCTTATTCGTTAGGCGACTCGTACGCTGCTGCGCTTAGACGTTTCCATTTTTTAGAACGTAAACTTGATGCATCACTTAAGTTACGCAGCGCCTATAATGACGTCATTCGTGACTACATAGATAAAGGTTTTTTGAGTGTAGTTGTAAACGACGAGGGCAATTCCCTTCCCTCATATTATATCCCGCATCATGGCGTAGTTTGCGAAGATAAAACCTCTACCAAAGTTCGTGTGGTTTTAGATGCTAGTTGTAAGACTACATCGGGTCAGGCGATTAATGACATTTTGCATGCCGGCCCTAATCTACTGGGTGATTTATTTAACATCATAATAAAGTTTCGTCTTTTCCAAATCGCTCTGTCAGCTGATTGCCGCCAAATGTTCCTCAATATCGGCGTTTGCGAGTCTGACCGTAGATTTCAACGGATTTTTTAACAATAAGGAACCTTTATCTGTGTATCAGTTCAATCGTGTTTGTTTTGGACTCAAGTCTAGCCCATATCACGCGTTACGAGTTGTTCGCCAGTTGATCGCTCATGAAGGCGATCACTTTCCCGCCGCAGCAGCTGTCGCTACTTCCGCTTTGTATATGGATGACATTGCCTGTAGTGTCATATAAGCTCCGCTAGCAATTTCGCTTTGTGAAGAGCTTATTCAGCTTTTCAAGCGAGGCCAGTTTGATCTTGTCAAATGGACAAGCAACTCTAAGGAGGTTCTCGCACGCATACCAGATTCTCATAAAGCTTCTCCAGACATTGAGTTTGAGAAGTCTGTACCGCATAAAGTTCTCGGTTTACGCTGGGACAAATCCTAAAAGGAGATAAAACCCTCTTAAAGAACTACAGACCCATCACACTTCTGAGCCACGTCTACAAGCTGTTTTCGAGGGTCATCACGAATCGTCTCGAGAGCAAGCTAGACGACTTCCAGCCTCCCGAACAAGCCGGTTTCCGTAAAGGCTATAGTACCATAGACCACATACATACGCTGCGGCAGGTTATACAGAAGTCCGAGGAGTATAACCAGCCCCTATGCTTGGCGTTTGTGGACTATGAGAAAGCCTTCGATTCGATCGAAACCTGGGCGGTGCTACAGTCTCTCCAACGGTGCCGGATTGACTACCGATATATCGAAGTGCTGAAGTGTTTGTATGAAAACGCCACTATGTCAGTCCGCCTCCAGGGCCAGAGTTCGAAACCTATTCAACTCCAGCGAGGAGTGAGACAGGGGGATGTCATATCCCCGAAACTGTTTACCACTGCGCTGGAGGATGTTTTCAAGCTTCTGGACTGGAATGGACTCGGCATCAACATCAACGGCGAGTACATCACTCACCTTCGATTCGCAGACGATATCGTAGTCATGGCTGAGACCATGGAAGACCTAGGCACAATGCTCGATGGCCTCTGTAGAGTCTCTCAACAAGTAGGTCTTAAGATGAACATGGACAAGACGAAAATCATGTCGAACGTCCATGTTGTACCTGCTCCTATTCAGGTTGGGAACTCTACGCTCGAAGTTGTCGACAAGTATATCTACCTGGGACAAGTAGTCCAATTAGGTAGGTCCAACTTCGAGAAGGAGGTCAATCGTCGAATCCAACTCGGTTGGGCAGCGTTCGGGAAGCTACGACATATCTTCTCGTCCGATATCCCGCAGTGTCTCAAGACGAAAGTCTTTGACCAGTGTGTGTTGCCAGTGATGACTTACGGATCAGAGACGTGGTCGCTCACTATGGGCCTTATCAGAAGGCTCAAGGTCTCTCAGAGGGCGATGGAGAGAGCTATGCTTGGAGTTTCCCTGCGAGATCGAATCAGAAATGAGGAGATCCGCAGTAGAACCAAAGTCGCCGACATAGCTCTCCGGATAGCCAAGCTGAAGTGGCAGTGGGCAGGGCACATAGCTCGAAGAACCGATGGCCGTTGGGGCAGAAAGGTTCTGGAGTGGCGGCCACGTACCGGACGACGCAGCAGAGGTAGGCCCCCCGCAAGATGGACCGACGATCTCGTGAAGATCGCGGGAGGCGGTTGGATGCGGGCGGCTCAAGACCGGTCTGTGTGGAGAACCTTGGGGGAGGCCTATGTCCAGCAGTGGACGTCGTTTGGCTGATATGATGATGATGATGAAATCCTGTGATAGTTTTCGGTTTGACGTCTCACCGCCAGATGATAAATGCACCAACCGCACTATGCTGTCCACAGTGGCTCGACTATGGGACATAATGGGTTTTGTGGCTCCCACAATTTTGTACGCCAAGCTCTTAATCAAAGAACTTTGGTTATCAAAGTGTGAGTGGGATGAAACACCCCCTGACCATATTGTCGCCGCTTGGGGCCAGTTTTGTATTGAGCTTACCGCGCTCAATCAAATTACTATTCCGCGTCATCTTGGGTTGATAGATGGATGTATTATCAACTTAATAGGTTTCGCTGACGCCAGCGAGCGTGCTTACGGCGGAGTCGTATATCTGCAAGTCCGCATTGGTTCTAACTACTCGGTGCAGTTAGTTTGTGCCAAGTCTAAGGTCTCGCCTATTAAAACCATTTCGGTCGCGAGGCTGGAGTTGTGCGCGGCCCTTCTGCTGTCTCAGTTGCTTCGCAAGGTTCAAGACACAGTTTTGCCCCACTACCCTATTAATAAAATTTTACTTAACTTTGACCACAGTGCAGAAGATGAAGATTTACCCGAACGGAAGTCTGTTTCTTATCCCGTGATTGCTGAGGTTGCGGAGTCTCCCATCTATGCACTCGCACTACGCATGTCATCGTGGTCTAAGTTACTCCGCGCCATCGTTTATGTCTGTAGGTTTCTTAGGCACCTACCTAATGGGATTTTTGTATCAAGTACTGATATCAAATTCGCAGAATGTAAGTTACTACGAGCTGTACAGGCTGTTCATTTTAGTAACGACATTCAAAATTTAAAAAACAATGTACCTTGTTCTCCCGCTATCCTTAGACTCAAGCCGTTTCTCGATGAACACGGCGTCATACGCGTTGGGGGTCGTCTGTCAAATTCGGATGAACCTTATAACTACAAACATCCTTGCATTCTGCCGCGTCATGATCATGTTGTCGACCTTCTTGTTGATTTTTATCACAAGAAGCACCTCCATGCTGGTCCAGAGTTGCTTATGTCCTTACTTAGGCATAAGTATTGGATTTTAGCCGCTCGACGAATAATTCGTCACAGAATACATAAATGTAACGTCTGTTTCAAATTTCGCCCGCGTCCGACTTTCCCTCCCATGGCATATCTTCCTAGCCAACGCGTCAATCAAGTTGATAAAGCGTTTACACATACCGGTTGTGATTACGCAGGACCGCTGCAGTATCCGCCAGTGCGTGGTCGAGGTGTTAAAAGCCGTAAAGCATGGCTATGTATTTTTACATGCTTAACGACGCGCGCTACGCATATTGAAGTTGCGACAGATTTAAGCACGTCGTCATTCCTTGCAGCCCTTAAACGATTTCTCTCACGGCGCGGCCCTATACAGTGTTTGTATACGGATAACGGCACTTGTTTCGTGGGCGCAAGCTCTTATTTACGCGACCTCTATAAGTTTCTCAGGGAAGAATATTGTACTCGTCTTCAGGAAGAACTTTCCATAAATAATATTGACTGGAAGTTTATTCCGCCAGCATCACCACATTTCGGTGGATGTCGGGAAAGCATGGTCAAAGTAATTAAAACGCATCTCTTCAAAGTTATAGGTCAACAGATCCTCTCTTACGAAGAGCTCTTAACTGTCCTTGCACAAGTCGAGGCGCTGATCAACTCGCGCCCGCTCACGGCATTGAGTAGTGACACTGCAGAACCATCCGCGTTAAGCCCTGCACATTTTCTGAACACAGTGCCATTATCGTCATTTCCGGCTCCTGAAGCAGACTCTTCAAGCTTGCTCCAGAGACATACTCTGCTGGATAAACTCGTGCAGTCGTTCTGGCGGCTTTGGCGTGCGTCTCTGTCCGCTTCTAACTCAGTGAGAGCTAGCCTGAAGTTGGATCTACCTCTTAGTTTAAGTATTTAGTTTGTAGTTTTCGCTATTATTGCGTTTGTAATTTTCGCTAAAGTTAATTTAGATTAATTTTATTATCATATCGCTGTCTTAGCCTATTGATGGGTTATGCGGTAGTACACCCAACATAGCTTAGTTCAATTTTTTTTTTTAAAGGCAACCCTTTCGGGCCGGGGCGATATGGTAGCGCCATCTACCTTTCTATCGAGAATTAATTACATCAATGTCAATCGATCTTCGCTTGCTCGTCCAATGCGAGCGATCCTTTGTCTCCTTCGCTCCCCTCCCAAGGCACGCCTACAGAACACTGAACAGTCGAGAATAATCCGTGTCGCGCATAGCACATGTACCGCACCGTCATATTTTTTACCGCTTTATACAACGTGTAAATGAAATAACGTACATCCTCTGACACCCCAATTAGAATAACTTGTTACAATCATAATGCATGCATTGAATTTTGTTTTTTATTTGCGTAAATATTGTTTTTTGAAGAAAGTATAAACTCGATTAAAAGTAAAAAGCGTGGTCACTATAAATTTGCGCACGCACACAAACACACGAAACGGTTGCTATGGTAAACAGACGACAGCGATCAGATAGGAACGAAATACGATACGATATAAACAAAATGTTTCAAATTTAGTCTATTTATCTCTGATAGAGTGGGGTTTACAAGATGATGTTTGAGTAATTTGTCAGCTACTGTGGATATTTCCAAAGATATGACTACCTATTTCTTTCCATCACACTTTTCGGCTTTGGAGTGGACAGTCGACTTTGTATAAAATTATTTATTGTTTGTTAATAACATGCACACGATCCATTGTTTCATAATATTGTAAATGACTATTAAGTTACCTAGCATTATTGATAGATAAAGTAAAAGAATATCAATGAGAGAATAAAGCAAGATCGACGTGTTTAAAGTTGTAAATTAATAGTTACAGTAATAGAATAATCAAATAACTTACAGGATAAAATCACATTATTTTAGTCCACTTTCACTGTTCCCTCACGCATTACATCTTTTCACTGTTTCAAAAGCAGCTAATATGTATCAACTTAACACCTAGGCACTTGTTGTCTCCTCACAATAAACTAGTGATTTAACATTTTCCCACAGTGAAAAAGTCCGAAAGCGACAAGTTAACATCAAGATGATGCAGAACGTTCCACACCAGCACCGTCATGTTGATAATTGCAATTTTATTCACACAATTAAAATATTTTTTCGCAACTCTCGCTGACAGATTCCCGATGGATAACTAGATACTTGTCATAACTTGTCAAAGGCAAAGCGCATCGCCAGCGCTTGTCATTGGCCAGCGCGGGCGACACATTACGTCTCGCTCTTGCCTGTTGATTATTACGTAAGCGAAAGATAGATGATGGATATTTTCGTGGTAAATTGTATGTATTGTCTTTTGCCGCTATTGTGTTGTACTAATGTGTGCGTTCGTGTGACCGAACGACGAGACGCCAAGTGAAGGTAAGGACACAACGGGACGAGCTGTACCAGCCATCCCAAGCACCTCGGGCATAGCCCGTATTACACCGGCGCCCGCAGCGACTATACAACAACCCACCACTGCGACGGACGCAAAAGACGAGCACGACTCGTCTGACGGGGAGTCTATGGACAGCAATGTCCTCGATTCTTCGTCAGACTAGAGTCATACAAACTAACCTCCAGCATAAACAAATTGCAACGGCTACCCTACGCAGGCTGCTGGAGGTTAATTAACAGACAATAGCCCTAATCCAGGAGCCGTGGATTAGAGGCGACAACATATGTGGTCTAAACAACATCGGAGGTAAGCTACTGCACAACTGCTCGGTCACTAAACCGAGAACATGCATATACATTCCCCGAACAATACCAGCACTGTTGCTAACCAACTTCTGTTCTAGAGACCTCACTGCCGTAGGACTCCAAACAGGGCCCAACAAACAGATGTTAGTACTAGCTTCGGTCTACATGCCTGGTGATGAGGACATCCCATCAAAAGAGCTGGCCGAGCTGATGCAGCACTGTGAGGACCACGGCTGGCAGGTAATCATCTCGGCGGACGCAAACGCGCACCATCCGCTGTGGGTAGCCCCAACGCAAACAGACGAGGTGAGATCTTGACTGAATACATCTTTTCAACAAATCTATCTGTAGTTTACAACGTTTCGGAGCCCACCTTTGTTAGCTCCAGATATCAAACCATAGTAGACATAACGCTAGCATCGGATGGGTCCGCGGAACTTGTCACAAACTGGCATGTGTCCGCTGAGCCATCCTTTGCAGACCACAGACGAATCTGCTATGAAATACGAGTGCAAAAGAACGTCCAACAGCCTAGGCGCAACCCTCGCAGAACCAACATCGCGAAATACAGGACGTTTCTCGTATCACAGGTAGACAAATCCTATTTTAAGGACATGTCGACCAGCACTGACAACATAGAACATAACACCAACTTACTAACAGAATGTATACAAACAAGTTATAAGCAAGCCTGTGCACCCAAACTCCCAAAGTCGTCTAGCAAACCCCAGTGGTGGGGAAGAGAACTAGAGGGACTCAGGCAAAACCTGAGGAAACTCTTTAACAGGGCTAAAAACACGAGACTGGAAGCAGACTGGCTCAAATACAAAGAAGCCCAGTCACACTACAAGAAACGCATAAGATTCCGCAGAGGCGAGTCCTGGCAGCGTTTCTGCAGCGGTATAAACACCACGAACGAAGCAGCCAGGGTGAAAAAGATCTTGTCTCAGGACAGCAACAAAACCCTTGGCGCCATTAAAAAGCAAGATGGAACCTACGCAACTACGGACGCTGAAATTAGCCAAGTGCTAATTGAAACTCACTTCCCAGGTTGTGAAGTAACCAATGACCGTCTGTGGGACGAGTCAGACTACAGACCACCGACCCAAACAGACTGGCTGGTAGCCGAAAATGTGGTCACCACAGACCGGCTGAAATGGGCAATAGACAGCTTCCAGGCATTCAAATCCGCAGGCCTGGATGAAATCATACCAGCATTCCTACAGTGGGGATGCACAACGATTGTACCGCACCTGCTCGACATCTACAGGGCCTCAATAGCGCACAGATACATACCTTGCAGGTGGAGGGAAGTTAAAGTCATATTCCTCCCAAAACCTGGCAAAACTGACTACTCACAAGCGAAAGCATATAGACCCATCAGCTTGACCTCCTTCTTATTGAAAACGCTGGAGAGACTTACGGACCGATACCTCCGTGAGGGCGCATTACTGCGCAATCCACTACACCCACATCAACACGCCTACAGAAGTGGCAGGTCAACTGAATCGGCGCTGCATTCCGTTGTGGGAACCATTGAAACAGCGCTTACCAACAAGTTAATGACACTGGGGGCCTTCATTGACATAGAAGGTGCCTTCGACAAAACTAAGTTCAACAGTATCAGCCGGGCCCTCGAAAAGTTCGGAGTTGAGCAAACCCTTAGTGGCTGGATTGATCAACTGCTGAAACAGAGGGCAATACAATTCACGGTAAACTCCACCACAAGGGGCATAGTTGTAAAAGGCTGCCCTCAGGGAGGTGTACTCTCACCCCTGTTGTGGAACATTGTGGTGGACGATCTGTTACGGAACTTAAACGACAGACGATTCTTCACGGTCGGCTATGCAGACGACATCACCATCCTGATCAAAGGTGACTCAGAAGACACGATCCGAAATCGGATGCAAGCAGCCGTCAGGATCATGGAGGAATGGTGCAACCAACATGAACTGACGGTTAACCCCAACAAAACGGAGCTAGTAATTTTCACCAACAAAAGGAATAGCCATATGTGCAAAACACCAAAACTCTTTGGAACGGAGCTTACCCTATCGAATGAAGTCAAGTACTTGGGCGTAATACTTGACCATAAGCTAAACTGGGGCAAGCACATCAGCACAAAAACAACAAAAGCATGCACAATCTTCTGGCAATGTCGGAGAATCATAGGCAAAAAATGGGGTCTAAAACCATCAATTATCCTGTGGATCTACACTGCCATTATACGCCCCATGCTTACATATGGTGCAGTAGTGTGGTGGCCACGCACGCAACTAAGCACAATCACAAAAAAGCTACAGAGCCTTCAACGCCTAGCCTGCTTGGCCACAACAGGCTGCATGAAGAGCACCCCAACAGCCGCCTTGGAGATACTACTGGACCTAAGACCGCTGCACCTAATGATCCAGCAGGAAGCTGGCGCTGCAGCAATCCGTCTAGACAAGCTCGGGCTATGGAGAAAGGATGATCGAATTACTCACGCACGCCTAAAAGGGACCTTAACCAAAGAGATCCCGATGCTAGAGGCCGCTTGCACTCTCATCCCTAAAACTTTTGTCTTTGACAAAAAATATCGCATCCAATTGCAGGAGGAACACAAAGACTGCTCTGGTATACACGAAGTCAGAGTATACACAGACGGCTCAAAAACGAAGTATGGGACGGGTGCGGGCGTATTCTCCCATGACTTAAATGTCAACATCACAACATCCCTTGGCACCCATAACACCATATTCCAAGCCGAGTGTGTTGGGATAACAAGAGCCGCAACAGCAATCGCGTCTAGGAACGTAAGTGACCTGGCTATACGCATTATCACGGACAGTGCCTCTGTACTACAAGCTCTAGGCAGCAACTGCTTTAACAGCGGCCTCATCATGGAATGCCATGGAGTGCCACGAGAACATAGACTTTTTGTAAACAAAGAATTTCTACTAAGTGACTTAGCGATAATTCTGTCAAAAACAAATAATGTCAAATCCAATGAGCGCAATGGTACATAGATACGTGTCATTGGAAACTAATATGTCAATGGATCGGGTTTTTATCGATATTATGCGCTGTCAACAGGATCTTTTAATGTTTTGAGGTACTGACGCCTAGAATGTCAACATTTGGCGTTAGTTCATTGAAATGTTAGGTACATTCTTGGGCTTAATATGCATTTATCAGAAGACAAAATTAAATTTTTAGTTATCAAGAAGGGGTAAATGTTAAATACAAGTTTATAGGATTGCAACGCTCTTCTGAAGAAAAGCAGATGGCAGAAAATTATTTTTACCTAAAAAAGAAATTACGTTTTCAGACTAACTACCGTAACTTTTAATGGATTTTGTTTAAGTTCATTCTGACGATTTCATTCACAGACAACGTAAAATCTCCATGCCTAGAAATTTTTATGCAATGTACTAGCTAGTTATCTGTAATATTATACGTTGTTGGTCAATAATTTAATATTTTAGGATAGGTATGCTACTTTGAGCAAATGATTTATTGTCTATGATTTAAAAAAAATCGTGTTAATAATAGAGTAACATGTATGTACTCTATCATTAACATACATGGTGCTCTATTTTTCGTTAATTTACAGAATAAATTATGTGTAAAACGACAAAAAAATCGGCAAATTTATGAACATACGACCATTCAAACACAAAATCAAATATTTTTATTTCTGCAAAATTTAACAATATAAATTTAAAAACATAGTGGCATAATTAGGCATTGAAAAAGAAAGACTGTTCAAAAAGTATAAAATCTAAAACACCAGTTGTGTTTTTGTATACTGAAATAAAAATATTTGACAAATTTTGTTATATTTTACTGAAAAAAAAAATTGATGTTGTGTTTGAATGGTCGAATGGTCATAAATTTGCTGATTTTTTTTTGTCGTTTTACACGTAATTTATTCTGTAAATTTGAAAAAAGGTTGTGAAGCCCTGAATGTTTGTTTACAAAAAGTCTATTTTCTCGTGGCACCAACTATAGAGCTGCAAAAGATTGCAGAGAAGAATCGGGTTACGCTGCAATGGATTAAAGGCCACAGCAACTCCGCAGGCAATGACGCCGCAGACCAACTGGCACGGCAAGGATCGGACACAATGATAATGGGACCCGAGCCGATTGTACCGATACCAGCAAGCCAAATCAAAACGTGGCTACGTGAGAGAACCGCACATGAACACGAAAAACAGTGGGCAAACATAAAAGAATGCAGACAAACAAAAGATGCCATCCCCTGCTTGAACAAGCGACTCTCACACAAGCTGCTGCATTCTAATAGGAAAACACTAAAGCATCTGACGGGCATAATAACCGGCCACTGTCCACTCAACAAGCACCTATTCAACATAGGCGTTACGGACAGCCCACTGTGCAGGGGCTGCATGGAAACCGAAGAAACACCCGCTCACGTCATTCTGCACTGTGCAAGTGTGAGCGATCAACGGGCAAAGCTGCTGAACAACCCCAGAACCATGAGTGAAGCTTTAAACGACACCAGCCAACTAATGGCTTTCTGGAAGAAACTAAGGTGGTATGAGTAGTCGGCGTCAATGAAGTCGCCACATACGCACAATGGCCCAAATAAGTGGCTAAGTGCGGAAAACCCACGACCAACTAACTAACTAACTATACCTGACACAATACATATTTTTATATGACTAACAAACTAAATTAAATACCTATCACCAGAAATCAGATAAGTATATTATTTTTTTGGACTAAGTACTTAGAAAAAATATTTTATTAGGACTATAATATACACTTATACATTTTTTTGGAGTCGGTGCCAGCTGAGATTAAGAATTAAAGATGTTATTAAGTGACCGACCCGAACGCGGGCAGGGCAGACGCGTGAGGGCAGACGTTGTTGACGCTTGTCTCCGATATCCAATTTTATATGCGCTTGTATGTAAGTAATTATTGTATTGCAGTGGATTGTGGTTCTTTAGAGTTATTTTACACGAAATCTGTGTTCATTGAAATAGGTTTGATTTGGTTTAGCTGCATTTTAGTATTGCATCTTTACATAATTCTATTTTTCTTGTTTTTCAAATTTTGAGATCTTTTTGTAAAAACTTCTCAGAATTTGATTTGTTCCAAGTATGGCTTTAAGTTCTTGTTTTGGTTAGATAGGTAATTGTAAATAGGTATAAATTAGGTTAATTTGTAACTGTGCTGTCACGCCTGTTGCCAGGTTGCGTTGTTTTCTTTATTTGCAAAATAGGTTTGGTTAAATCCTACATTGTGGTATTAATGTAACTTTAGGTACATATATTTTTTGTTATAGAAAACTTCCTAAAATTTGATTTATATTTGTTGATTTGATTTCTCGTCATTTGTAAATTACTTACAAGTTTGATGAAGCTTTGCTAAATTATCGTATCAATACAGCTTTTCATATATTTTGTATATTATCAAGAAATTATTTACTAAAACGCTTGGCTGGCACCGACTCCAAAAAAAATTATAATTGTATATTATAGTCCTAATAATATATTTTTTTCTAAGTACTTAGTCCAAAAAAATAATATACTTATCTGATTTCTGGTGATAGGTATTTAATTTAGTTTGTTAGTCATATAAAAATATGTATTGTGTCAGGTATGTGAATTAAGTTGTAGATCAGATACGTATAACTCGTATAAGTATATAATATTCAGTTGAATAGGTGATGTTTATAAGTAAATTGAAGTAAAAATAAGGGAATTTATTTTTTACTTTTTAGTGCTATTTTCACACATTTTCCAAATTTTTGGAGGCGGTTATTTTTTGTTAAGAAATTGTTATTTCCTGTTTTTAGTGAATTTTCCTTTCTGCAGTTATCTGATTTATCGAAATTAAAGATGGGTAGATTTTTTTTCTACCTGGGGAACTCTTTTGTCGAGTGCCTCTCGACGTGGCGGGCGAAGAATGGGACACAGGGAACGCGGGTGTGCTGCTCCTGGGTCCCGTTACGCTTGTCCCGTAAGTAGGGCTCAGTCTCTGGAAGTGTCCTCCCCCACTCGCACAGTACGAGGTAGCGCCTCGTAGAGCTCGTAGCGAGTACAGTGGTCCCTCGGCTCTCCGAGACTGCTGTCTTCTCGGGGTCGTTCGTGGTCGGGCAGCCAGATTGCCATCTCTGATTGCCCACGGCCCTAAGGAAGAGTCAGGCTAGCGGCCATTGCCACCACCACGACGCCGCCTGCGTCTGCGAGCGGGATCGGCTCTCTCGCGATCCTGCTCGGCGGCCTCCTTCTGGAGCATGACCGCTTCGCAAAAGGAGACCACAGCATCCCACAGGATGTCTTCCGCCAATATGGCCTGGACGACGGCCTGCGGAGAAAGATCGTCTCCGATAACGGAGACCAAGTGTCGCCGCTCGGATTCCCATGCAGAACACACAGAGAGCGTATGCTGGGCAGAGTCCAGGTCACTGTCGCAGTGGTGGCATGTCGGCGTCGCCTCGCGGCCGATTTGGTTCAAATACTCGCTGAAACATCCGTGTCCGGTGAGTATCTGAGTCAACCTAAACGTGACGCAGCCACTTCTCCTCTCGATCAAAGATGGGTAGACCTACTAAACGCGCTGCCCATATGAGACAGCGCCGTTTGAATTAATTATTTTTTTGCTGCATAAGGCAGACGCGCGAACGGCCCATCTGATGGTAAACGGTAACCACTGCTCATGGACTTCACTTATGTCAGGGTATACACAGCAAAGCCGCTGCCTACCGTGAAAGTAATGCTCTCTTTAAACCTCGTTTGAAGAAGGACAAGTCATAGCGCTCGGGAAACACCGCAGCAGGTAGTTCATTCCAGAGCCTACACGTCCGTGGTAGAAAAGATCGCTGGAAGCGCACCGTAATAGATGAGAACGTTTCCAGGTAGTACGGGTGAACTCTACTGCGTCGGTGAGTGGTACGTTGGTAGAAGGGTGACCCTGGTACCCAATTAAACAATTCTTTGGAGCACTCCCCGTGAAAGAGTCGGTAAAATGCGCAGAGAGAACTAAAGTCTCTTCGCTGCTCCAGCGACTCTAGTCTAGCCGTGAGATCGGGATCATCGACGATTCGAACAGCTCGTCTCTGTAGGGAGTCAAGTGGATCAAGCTGATATTTTGGCGCTCCGGCCCAGAGATGTGAGCAGTACTCCACAACTAGCGAAGAAATGGAGAAACGTCTATCTCAAAGTAGGGAATCTCGGTCCAAGGCCATTTCAAGAGTAAGTAGTGAACTGCGTGAAAAGAGGTTGTCACAAATGCAGGCTTACAGTGAAAAATATTAAATGGTGTAAACACTAAAGAACGTACTCATCGTCTGCTCTTTGAATTAAACCGTACTACTATTAGTTATTCTGTGATTTATAATCAAAGTTATTATATGTATAAGCTAGCAGTTGGCGGCTTCGCTCGCGCGTAATGACGCACTTTCCATATAAAAATACAACCGCTATTTCCAAAAACGCGTAAATACATGATCACTTATTTCTAATCAGAAGCTAGTTTATGAAATTTCACTTCACATAAAAACTTTCAACCCCTATTTCACCCTTTTAAACGGTAGATTTTAGAAATCGCAAAAACACGTTTTTGTTTTTTTTCTAACCAGAAGTTTGCACACAAAATTACACGCTATCTTTTTAAAAATGACGGACCTCCCATACAAACTTTCTACCCCTATATAGTTGTTAGATTTGAAAAAAATCTAAATTGTGTGTTTATTTCTGTGCCTCTAGTGAAAAAGGGTATAAGTCCGATTTTGTCGAAAATGAGTTAAGTTTACCAAAATGTTCAGAAAAAAATGATCTATCAATTCGTGAAAACAGATCTTGCTTATCTTTAAAAATAAGGAAGTTAGCAATGTGCAAAAGAGGTTAACTAACACTAAAAATATTGCAAAAGTGGGGTATAAGTGCACTCTAATTTCTTTACACAGAACTATGTTTTTTTTTATTTTGTGTATTTTTACATAAACACCCATTGTATATCCTTAAGACATTTAAAATATAACTTTATTTTCGTTTTGTTTTTGTACTTAATTTCAACTTAATTTTTTTTTGTTTTGTTGTATTCTATTTTGCCGTGATTTTGAATGTAAATCGTTTGTTTCCCCCACAGGACAGGCTATGCCTAGTGTGTGGGATAGGAATGTTTTATTTTTGTAAGGTTCAAATGGAAATAAAGATTTTATTATTATTATTATTATTATTTTATCTAAATAGACATATATTGTCAGAGCTTCAATTCATTTGGTAAATACCGTCACAAGTACACTTGTTCCTTAAACATTGTTTAGTGAGTAACGATATCACTTGAAATAAACCCGTTTTCCCCAAAATAAAAAATAAAAATCCAGAATAAGTCTTTTGCTATCAGTTTTCACGTATGAAATATTTATATTAACAAATGCAACTTGACATAACTAAAACTATACCAAAAAGTCTCTGCCATTTTTCGTGAGAAAGGATACAACTGGTCGATATGGGGTACGGTACGGGTGGGTGGAGAGCGCGCAGCGCCCGCGCTCCTTCAGTCGTCCACGCACTTTATTGAGGGGAACCTGTGTCGACGCACTGCAGAAAATCGATAATTGCGTGGGTAAGTTGTACCCTTTTTCACATATTTTAGTAAATTATTTTAGAGTGTACGTATTGTTATTTAGATTTTTGTCTAAATGTACCCTTTTACAATGAGTTTTTATTTTAAAACTCCATTACGTAACTTATTATGAAGAGGAGACATTGATTTTTTATTTGTTTTCGTATGTATGTTAGTAAAGTCTTCACACAAAAACAGTACAATAACAATGGTTATAGGGAGTCAACCTCACAGACATATTTAACTACGCTTTATAGTATAATTATATAGATAGTACGTAAAATTGTAACATTGATTTATATTTCTATCCCTACCTACGTAATTGGCACATTTTATGCTTCTACGTCGACTTACCTACCTAACTTTCATATCGCGGTTACTTGGTGTAATGTTTTAATAAATATAAGTATCTATTGTTTTAGAATGGCTGGTCGAGGCCGCATTAATCGTTTGATGGATCTTGTTTCCAAAGATAAGGCAATGATGGATGGAGTAGCTTGGCTTGATGACGAATCTATAGCTGTACCTGTATCTTCCGAAAACTATTCTCCAAAGGCTATACATTCCAGAGATCATTCTCCAAGACCAGGATGTTCAAACATTGCTTGAATGTTTAAAAAATATTTCATCAATGCCGGTAAACTCTAAACAATTTTCAAATCCAATACCTGGATGTTCCAAAAACCTTTTCGCAGAGCCTGACAATGATGTCGATATATTCACTGATTCTGATGAAACGTTATGTCTTGATATTGTTTATACGTTAGTTGATACGCTACCATACCCCAATTTGGATTATTCTACAGATGGTAGTGACGATTTCATCCCAAATACATCTGACACAAGTAGCTCAGATTGTTCAGTTTTACAAAAGCGCACAAGACGTAATAGTAATGTCATTATTCCGGAGTCAGATTCAGATACGAGCAATAATAAGTCATTTTGGGATAAAGAAGGTATTAAACAAGGCCGGAAATGTAAGCCTAGGAAAAGTATCAAGGAAAGAAGAATAGATAGAGAAACTAGAAAAAAGAAGAGAAATTTAGGAAAAGTTACGAGACAGAAAAAGGTAAAATAGTAGAACAAAGGAAAATTAAAAGTTTAGGACCTTGTAGAATGAAATGTGCTGAAAGAATCCCTGAAGAATTTAGAAATAAGATTTTTAATTATTACTTAGGAGACTATGACAGACGAGTTTTGTTCATAAGTAACCTTATAGATGTACAGGGAAAAGCATCTACAAAACTTGCAGCTACAGTTAAAAACAGACATTTTACTAATAACTACTTCCTAAAGCTTCATTTAGAGTGTCATCGTATATGTAAAGGTTGTTTTTTAAAAACATTCGATGAAACCCCTAAGTTTATACAAAATGTAACTGGGAAAATTAAAGAAAGCGGTGGTATTATGGCCAAATCTTCAAGAGGAAAAAAGCCTAGTGCTTTAACCATAGACAATGAGAGGTTAGAAAATGTGAAAACACATATATTATCATTTCCAGTATATGAGAGCCATTATGGTCGTTCTAAGACAAACAAAAAAATTTTACCGCCCCATCTGACAAATCATCTGACATCTGATATGTACAAATCTTAATGTGAGGATAATGAAAATCCGGTATCACTAACCATCTACTCATGGGTTTTCCGGGCCCAAAAGTTATCTTTCAAAACACCATATGTTGATACGTGTGTGAAATGTGATACTTTAAATACGAAAATTAAGTTTTGTGAAGGTTTTGAAAAGGAAAACACCGAAAAACTTTTGGAAGAGCATCAAAGAAAAGCAGAAACTATTTATGATCAAAAATCACAAGACCGGGCTTGTTCTATTGAAAAGGGGGACACCGCAGTTCTATCATTCGATCTGCAGCAATGTTTGCCGACCCCATACCTTAAAACTGGGGCTGCATTTTATAAGCGTGCATTGTGGACTTACAATTTAACATTAAGGGACTGTACTCATAATAAAGTATATTGTTTTATGTGGCATGAGGGAATTGGTGGCAGAGGAGCTAATCAAATAGCTTCATGTTTATTTTATTATATTATGAATCTTGTTGCATCTAATATTAAGCATCTTATTTTTTATTCTGATTCCTGTTCTGGGCAGAATAAAAATATTTATGTTGTATGTATGTTCCTGCTTGCTGTACGTAACAATTCCAATATTGAAACAATAACACATAATTTCTTAGTGCCCGGCCACACACATATGGATTGTGATGTTGATCACGCGATAATTGAAAAGGCCAAAAAACGTACTAAAAAATACACCGTGTTTGCTTCAGATGAAACCAAATCATCATGTAAACGATAAGAAGTAGCTCGGATCTAGGCAAGAACAAATTTGGCTTAAACAAGATATTTGCTTATTCGGCGTCGATGTGATGATCGTGGGTCGGATGTAGAGATGACACGAGTTCTTGCATAGGCCCGGTTACTTTTGTTAGCTTATACACGCTCTATGATTCGGTCTTTTCTGGAGCAGAGACGGTGCATTTTCTCGGCGTGTACAAGGGCTCTAATGCTATATTTCCTGCTGTACGTGTTCGACCGCAAGGACGCGATCACGCTGATCGACATGTTCACGTTGCTGACGCCCGAGGCATACTTCGACGTGAACGTGTACACGTGGGCCATCGATTCCTCCGACAACGTCAAGCATCTGCCGCTCACCTCCAGGAAGTGCACTTTGGCTACGGTCAATTCTTCTCTATGGTTCTCTCAAACAAGCACTTGCTTACATCACGCCCGAGCCGAGGTGTACTTCCACGTGACCGTGTACACGTGGCACCACCATCGACTCCTCCGACAACGACAAGCATCTGCCGCTCACTTCCAGGAAGTGCACTTTGGCTACCGTCAATTCTTCTCTATCGTTCACTCACACTAGCACTCGCTGACGCCACGTCCGAGCCGAGGCGTACTTCGACGTGAACGTGTAATAATATACTCTAGACCGAATTATGGCCACGGCGCACGGTGGGCTGAAAAAGTTCGTTAGTGGACTTAGGGATTTCGAAAAAACTAAAGTGGAATATAAATAAACTAATTCCATTTTTGGATTCTATAATCAAATACAACTCAAAATTATTTATACAATTTTTTGATTAAACGCGTGTTTTTTGAGTTATTTAATTTGAAAGATTTTTTTGTATGGAAGAAAACAATAAAATGAGAATTGCTCGTACTTCTTAAACTATCTTAAGAAAACATTGAAAGTTTATGACAGAAGATATTTTTTGGCTATTTATGCACTATATCGCGAACTGCGTTTTTTTGCGTTTTGGCGGTAATATTTTTTTTTATCTTTTATTCGACACCACCCGGAGAGGTTAAATATTAGGCGCGTTTTTTTAATGTGGTATCCCCAGTAGGCCTAATCCACTTGCTACACTTGAAAAATTCATCATTAGTCATATATCTGAAACTTTAAAAATTTATTAGTTTACCTGATTTTGTCAAAATTCCGAGAAAGCATAATATGTCGTGACCTGTGTGGATATTTTATTGTGTCATTTTGTTGTATTGACTTGTTAACAGTGGTATTATTAAAAAATCGATTTCGTTTTTTTTATTTTCCACTAGTTTCATACAAACTTCAAACAATTTTATCTCGGTAAGTATGTACTTTATCAAAAAAAGTCAAAGAATAAGAAAGTATTGTTTTCATTAGTAGAATCCAAAAACAAGCATTTTAGCCCTTAAGTCCACATTTTGATTTTTCAGCCCACCGTGCGGCGGTCAGCTTCAGACTAGCCAACTGCGCGGGACATATTATTCCAGTACACTAATGTGTGTGCAAACACATGTGCGCTCTATATTACTTTACTTTCATAGTCCGATGGGACGCGACAAGCCACACGAGCGAAGAGAGATTGGACGCAGGACCAATGGCTTAACGTGCTATTCGAGGCACGATGGTGTAACACCGACAACTTCCCTCCAACTTCGACTCCGAACTACTATGGAATAGTTCGCCCCGGAATCCAACCCGAGACCTCATGATCCGCTGTCGTTTACATTACTTAGGACCACAGAGGCAGTCAAGTCAATCTCTATACATCTATAGCAGTCGCTTGCGGCTTTACCTGGTCAAACATTTCAACCTTTAATTCACTCTTAGAAGTCGCATGTTTCTAGCGTCTGTAGTTTTAGCTCTGCTATGACGCGGCGTCTTACGTGAGCGGTATGGATACGAACGCGATGCGGCGCGGCGCGACGCGGGAAGAACAAACAGTTGATATCTAATAGGCGGGTCCACACAGACCGAGCAGCCTCGCGAGGAAAATGCTTCGCGAGGCTGCTCGGTCTGTGTGGACGTGGCTCGGTCGAGGAAAACGCATGTGCTGCCGCGGCCGAGCTTACCGTGCGCCCGAGCTACCGAATTAGACACGTCCACACAGAGCGCGCAGCCTCGCGAGGAATTGGCGCGCGAGGCTGCGCGCTCTGTGTGGACGTGCCCCGGCCGAGGCAAGCGCGTGTGCCGCCGCGGGCGAGCGACCGAGCGGCCGAGCCATCGAGTTTGGTTTTTTGTTTTGCCGCGGTCTGGAGCTGTTTCGTGCCTCACTCGAACATAATAATCCCTACTTATAATATAAATTCGCAAGTGTGTTTGTATGTTGGACATTTTTTTTATAGACTCACGTCTGTATCTGCGTAAGGATAGGCAGGGTTGTAATATTATTACATCCACATTTCACCATGAAATGTTTAGGTCCCACGTAATAGGGGACGAGCCTATTGCCGTTAACAGGCACATCAGCAGACTCCGTGCTGCTTCTGAGAATTCGGGAAAACCCAGTAACACTTTTGCCCGACCCGGGAATCGAACCCGGGACCTTCGCTCAGCAGTCGCATACCCTATCCACTGGTCACTGAATGACGGAGGATACATTCATCATAACATTCTCATCTTTGACGCTATTTATTGTACCAATGATAATCCTTCAGTCTGTGCTTCGGTTACAGTATCCTTGCCTACAGACATTCATTTCCTATAATTCATTCTATGTTTTTTTCCATGTCTACCTATTCCATCCTTTAGGTATAACAATAATCGACGACCGGTTGGCAAAGCGGGAGTGTAAGCGACTGCAACGCCGAAGGTCGCGGGTTCGATTCCCGCTCATGTCAAACACTTGTGTGCATGAACATGAATGTTTGTCTTGGTCTGGGTGTTTCTATGTATATATTTACAAAAAAAGTAAGTGTAAGTAAATATGTATGTTATGGCTTATGGCCCATTATTACCATTGTCTAGTACCCAAAGTAGGTACAGCAATTGGCGTCAGTCAGGCAGCCGGCTAGTAAAAACACATGCCACAACCCTATTGCAGTATGACCATTTCCAAGTACTATATTTATGAACAAAATTAAAAAATAAGAGAGAGGAGAGACCAACGATCTCACATTGATACGTAGACCGATAGATGGCAAATGTACCACAGAGTACCTTTGTATATAGGAGGATAGAGACGTCACTCAAGCTATTAGCGCTACCAGGCAGTCGTTTCAAGCATTTTTTAACTATAGTAGGTATTTTATTAGATATTATAAGACAAATTTATTTTATTATGTGGTTCAATTACATATACATCCCTAAGTGAAAACCATGGTTTTCGCTTATGGATGTACATGCTACTGAACTGAAGTGTGTAACCGCGTACTGTAAAATTATATAAAATAAAACATTGGTTTAATAGCACCCTTTATTTTTCAAACGTTTTTTACAATATTCATAACATTTTTGTTGTATCTGAGATTTTTCATCATAGTCAATTCTGGACCCAGTTAAAACTTTATTGATGACTTTACACCAAGTAAAAATAAATAAGTTGGTGCATATTTCTTCAAAATTTTTGAGACTTTTTTATTCAAGATGCGTAAGTTCCTAATGCAGCCCTTCTGCGTGATTCCACTCATCCGGCGCAGCATATTCATCTCATTGACACGCAGACTGTGCGATACAATCGCTGACAGCTATAGTTCGGATAAAAACCTGTGTTGCACATTTTACTTTCACGTTTGATATTTTCTTTGAATTCACATGATATATTACTTTTGGCATTAAGCAAAGTCCTTGATATGCAGAATTTTCACTTTGCAGAAGCATAGTATGTTTCTTTTTGCAAAATTTTCTTGCCCATCATTAATTACTTTAAAAATTTATTTATATTATTTTCTCAAATTGATCAAATATATTGTCATTGAAGTCGGGTGTAAGGGAAGCTGTTCGAATCATTCGGCTAAGTGTTATTAGTAATGGTAATACAAAAACCTTTCTGAGCACGCTCTCAGACCCTATTTCTAATAGGTCACCACTTTCTCGCCTTATTTAAACAGTCTGCTCATTTTTCAATTACCAATCTTCCTGATACTGTAGCATAGTGAAAATCATTGCAGGGGATATATACATTCAGTGTCTTTAAAAGAAATGGGTTTTCTCATAGCTTTAATCATCATCATCATCCTCCTAGTTTTCAACCTGGGGTCCGCTTACTCCTCTAACCGGATTTGGCTGAATATGAGTTTTTCCACAGAGCGACTGGCTGTCTGACCTCCGCAACCCAAAGGGATAGCACTATTCCATGGTTTGGACTAGTGACAGTTTATTTTGAAGGTACTGATTCCTTAAAATGACTGCCCATTACTCTAAGGAAACTTTACACACAAAACGATAACCTTAAGATCAGTTAGATGACTTATAAAAGTGGCTTTAGTTACTTACAAATTTTATTACACTTTCAAACACAACATCTTCTTGTGGACTTTGCTGTGAATGTTGCTAAATTCCAGTGGAATGCAAAATTTCTCAAGTAAGATGGGTACCTAGGCGAAGAGTGCGGGAATCAGAGTCCAGGAAATTAAGAAACATTAACATTTAAATGTTGTTTTCAGAATAAAAATTGCTTTTTAGAGATATTTTTATGGAGAAAATTTTGAAATAAATATTATAAGAATAATTAAACGTGAGAATAAGTGATTATGTAAAAAAGTGAGTTCTACTGCCATCTAGCGCTCATTTTATCTAAATAAATGAGGTTCTATTCAACTTTGTTCTAAGTTTTAAAACCATGAAATGTACTATTTCACTGTAATTCACAAGTCGACAATTTGATACATGCATTCTGAATTCAAACTTTATGACAACTACAATTCTGTTTTTTCCTACGGTGCCGAGGCTGCCGCGCTCTAGGCTGCGTTCACATTTATCTGATGTAATCTGTCGTGACGGCGTCTGTAGTGTCGCGACAGACAATATCCCGGTCTGCGACGGAAAAGGGGGGGGGGTCTACAGCGCGAATTAAGAGATTGGACTCAGATTAATTGTAAAAAAAAAATACTTTATTTAATTATAACAGCTTAACAGTATATTTAAAGTAAAAATAGTAATCGCTAATGTTAGATCTACAAAGGTATTTTTAATACGTATTTGTGTTTTTTTTACCGGAACAACGTACAAAATATAGTACAAAGTTGTATTCAAAGCTCAGTAGTAAACGGCGACTTACTAAAATCTCAAATGCACCTTCAGTACCACGAGATTTGAATAAATCGTCTTCCGCCATACGACTATTTTCCTCTTCTGATGATATTTCATCCTCCAAGTAAATTACTAAAGCTAAATCAAGGTCATCGATTTTCTATCTTGGATACTTTTCGTTTGACATTTGTTTAAAAAAATGACTGACGGTGTGTTAAAACGGCCGTGGAACTTTCCACACGTCGTTATCGTAAAGACGGCCGCCTTTTTGCGTCCGTAATATTACGGCCGCTATATGACGGCAACGCTTTCCTAGGAAACCAAAGCTTAAGGAGGGTTGGCGTCAGTCAGGCAGCCGGGTAGTGAAAACACATGCCACAACCCTGTTGCAGTATGACCATTTCCAAATACTATATGTATTTATGAACAAAATTTAAAAATAAGAGAGAGAGAGAGAGAGAGACCAAGGATCTCACATTGATACGTAAAACCGATAGAGGGAAAATTTACTATGTCACTCTAATCCACAAGTGGCAAAATACATGCGCAATAATATCACATGAGTAAATAAACCGAATAGTATCATAGATTTTCAACTATATTTTCATGTTCTGAATTCAAACTTTATGACAACTACAATTTCGTTTTTACTACGGATATTTATAAACAGATGTTGCCGAGGCTGCTGCGCTTTAGGTCGCGTTCACATTTATCTGACGTGATCTGTAGTGACGGCGTCTGTCTTGTCGCGGCAGACGATATCCCGGTCAGAGAGGGTGGGGTGTGGGGCCGGTACAGCGCGCGACACGACACGTCAGACAAATGTGTACTGTCTGTCGTAAAGCGTCAGACGCGCGTATACAATTGCGCTATGGACGATGGCGAATTGACTTCTTTTTATAATATTATTCTTATACAGTACCTATAGACGAGCTAATTGAATACAAAATAATATAATCCTATGTAAATAATTTATGGATATAATTGGATATCTACTTAATCTGAATCGGATAATTCATCAAAAGCATTGCGAAAGTGTGAACTCCACGAGAGTCAAGACAGAACTGATTCAAAACTGCGTCAGATCGCGACAGACGGCGACAGACAAATGTGAACGCTAAGTAATTACGACAGAGACCGTCACGAGAGATCTCGTCAGATAAATGTGAACGCAGCTTTATTCTATGGCCGCGCTCGTTCGGGGACCCTTTCCTCGCGCGGCAAATGCCTCGCGAGGCTGCTCGGTCTGTGTGGACCCGCCTATTGACGTGTCCTACGTGACCAAATGCACGTGACGTGCGATGCGGCGCGGCTCGAGTTGACGCGAACGCGATCAGTTGGTGCGATATTGCCGCGCGAACGGGACGCGGTGCGGTGACACATGTCACTTGTCATGTCTTTGCTTCTTTACAAATCAATATTTTAATGTCGGAAGTAGAAATTTTAATTATCGCCATACATAATTGTTACATTTGTCTGTCATGTACATAATTCTTGAGTATCTGATACTTAAGATATGAATTTTCCAATAAATGAGCTGTCATTTCCATGTAAAATTTTTACTGTCAAATGAACGGTGCAGGATGAAATAAAACGAGTCGCGCGCTTGTAGGACCGAGCCGCCGCGTCGAACCGCACCGCGTAGAAACCGCATCGGGTCGTATCACAATCGCGTTCGCAGTGAACCGCTCACGTAAGACGCCGCGTCATATGTCAGTCAGGACTAGAAATTTTATATTGATGATGAGTCTTTCTGCTTAAGCTAATATGCTGTCTTGTCGGGCACTTCTGGCAGGACCCCAGGCTCTAAGGTGAAAACCTTGAATGCAACCGCGATAACGTTTAGGCGATGATGTTTTGAACATTGTATTTGTATTGTTGGACGCAGCATGATAATGTTCTTCAATAATTCTGACTTTACCAGAGTAGCAAACACTTGTGATGTTGGAACCTTAGGCTCTAATAAGAGAAACAACTATTTACGATATCGTGTCGTTTATTAGACTAACTCATAATGAATTCAAATATAATACTAATAAAATAATGCTTACATAGCTAAGTGCGGGTACAGTCGCATACATACTTTCTAACATTATAATTATTATACACTTCACCTCCCGGGGGCGAAGGAAAAACAAATTAACATTGGAACATTTTTTTTAATATAACATTAGACTATCAGCTGATATAATAATAAAAAAAAACTTACTTAAACTCCTATATGACTAATAAACAATTTTGAACGCCAATTAAAATATAAAACAAAAAGATACTTATACAATACAAAACAGAAATAATATGTGTCAAATATTATTCATAAAAAGTTTTGGTCCTATTTTTATGAACTATTTGAATTATTCTTAATTCTAACATTACATCCTAAATCTTTTACAACTATATACGGTCCTTTATAAAGGGGATCTAGTTTTCGACCTGTTTCTATCTTAATTAGTATTAAATCTTCTACATTATATTTAACAGGATTCATCGAAATGTCATACTTAGATTTTCACTTATGTTTATTAGTTATGTTTAGCTTCAGTTTGAGCTAACTGTAGTCTATTTTTTAATTGCAATGGGTAACTATCGACATTATATAATGGTTCTACTTGATCAGTTAAATTAGAAGGTATATTACATACTTTACCAAATACTAATTCGTGTGGCGTGTAATTTGTTTCCGAATGAACAGTATTATTAAAACCAAAACACCAGAAAGATAACCAATGACTTAAAGTTTCCGGGTGATTGCTACATTGAATTCTTAGGAAGGAACCTAACACTTTATGGGTGTTTTCCAACGCGCCTATTGACTCGTGGTGGTAAGCAGTCGATGATAGTTTTCTATATTCAAGATCTTACAAACCTGTTCCATTGTCGACGAAATAAACTCCGTTCCTCGATCTGTGGCTATTTATTACCTTAGGAATGCCAAATATTAGAATAAAATGACGTACGAATGCATCAGCAATGGACGTAGTTTCTTTATTTGCTAAAGGAATTGCTTGTACGAATTTTGTCAATTCGCATTGTATAGTTAAAAATAAGAATTATCATCTATGTCCTTATCTGAGGATCCAACTACATCTAGGTATACTTTTTCAAAGGCCGAAGATGCCGTAGTGGTAATCTCCATCGGCTCTTTAATATAACGACTATGTTTCATTTTCTGACACATCGGGCATTTACGTACAAATTCTTGTACATCTTTTTCAATACTAGGCCAAAAATATCTTTTCTTAATAGTGTTTATCATTCTGCGCATACCAGCATGTCCGCTAGATGGCAGCAAATGAAAATCATTCATAATAAGAGTTTTGTCTTTATCATCCATTATTCTTTTAACACCTCGCAATATACATAAACGGGGACCGGTCCTATTATTCGATGACTTAATTTCATTACAAATATTTTTAATAAAGTCTATATTTTGTTCATCTTTAACGATACAAACTTCTTTAACGCCTATCTTTCTACAAAATAAACTTAATTTCTGCACAAATTCGACTCGCGAGAAGTGCGCCTTAAAGTTAAGATTAATGTATAAATGTCTCATACTTGATCTAAAAGCAAAACACTCCATTTCGGTAGTAATCATATTTTTTGCTCTCAGTTTATCTAATATTTTCCCATCCATAAACATCATCTCAACTGTATAACGCGGTTTTCTGAATATATCCACGACTCTTGGTTGATCAGGCCAATTGTCTTTAGATTTATTAAGATCCATGTTCCCTTTTAAAACTTCTCTTTCATTCATTTCATCCATCCTCTTCTTCTGTGCTCTAGTCATCACATTCATTACTTGTTCATGCATCTGCTTTAACTCATCTGAGGTCATACTAACTCTCGATAAAGCATCTGCTACTGCATTCTCTTTGCCCTTAATGTAAACAATTTTGTATTTATATTCCTCTAAAGCAAGTCTAAATTTAAGTAGTCTATTAGAAGGATCTTTAATACCAAAAAGATACACTAAAGGCTTGTGGTCTGTCATTAATGTAAAATTTCTGCCGTACATATAAGGCCTAAAGTACTTCACAGCCCAAACAATAGCCAAAAGTTCCTTTTGGATTGTTGGATAGTTTCTTTCGGCTTTATTTAATGGCCTACCAGCATAGGCTATGGGTCTCAAATCTCTGTTACATAAGACTGCACCGATAGCGACACCTGATGCATCTGTTTGTACTGCGAATTCATAGTTTGTTGAAAAATCAGGATATTGCAATATTGGCGGTGATATCAAGGACTTTTTTTAAATATCGAACGCTTTTTGACATTAATTAGTCCATATAAATGGTTCGTTTTTCCTGGATAATTTAATTAAAGGCATAGTAATATCAGCAAAAGATTTTATAAATTTACGATAATAATTGCAGAACGCTACAAATCGCTTGGCATCGTCTGAATTTTTAGGTATAGGATAATTTTGAAGAATTTTGATCTTATTTGGGTCAGGAGAAACGCCTTTGTCAGAAACAACGTGCCCTAAATACAAAAGTTCCTTTTTCAAAAACTCACATTTCATCATCAGCCTTTACCAGTCCACTGCTGGACTAGGCCTCTCCTTTGTAAGGAGGAATTGGCCTACTATACCACGCTGGCCAAACGGGTTGGTATAGGGTTTGTATCAAGTTTTCCTTCTCTTACAGTGCTGTTCTCTGCATAATATGCTCCCTCTGTCGGCTCCTACGACACCCATGGGATGATATGGGGTGGTCACATTCCGTATTCTTAATCCGTCACCACACGGACAATTCACATTTATGGGGATTTAATTTTAAATTTACTTTTCTAAGTCTTCCATCACGCTTATTAAATTTTGATTATGCGAGCTTAAATTACGTCCAAATATTATAAGGTCATCTAAATAAATGAAACATTTCTCAAATGCAAGGCCTGACATAGCAACAGACATCATTCGACTGAACGAACTGGGACTAACTTTAAGACCCATAGGTAATCTTTTCATTTGGTACTGTCCTGAGCTAGTTGTAAATGCCGTATACTTACGACTCTCAGGAGTCAAGGTCACTTGGAAGTAACCTTGGTGAAGATCAAGGTGACTAAAATAAATTGCTTCAGAAAGCGAGTCTAAGATCTCATTTATGTTCGGTAAGGGGAATTTATCATCTACTACAAGATCGTTTAACTTCCTATAATCAACTACTTGCCTTTATTATTTTGACCTTCAACACTTTTCTTTGGAACTAACAGTATTGGACTGGACCATTCACTATTACATTCCTCTATGATGTCATTTGCTTTCATTTTTTTATTTGGTTTTCGATTTCAGGCTTTAAGGCTTGTGGTAAACGGTATGGTTATTAATATTGATTTTATCAAATGTACATATATTATAGTTATCTAAAGATTGTAATTCTGGTGTAAAAGAAGCTAACTCTACGTCTTGTTCAGTAACATTTAATATCTTAATAGGAATCCTATTATTTTTTACTCTAGTGATTTAATTAGCTAAAAATACATCTTTGCTTAACTCTTTTCCACAAACAACAACATCACCACGTATACATTCATTCACATAAATAAAGTGTATTGATTCTGATCGAGCAGGAATAAGTAAGACTTCTTTATTTTTATCAACATCGTTAATCAATTTCAAGGAATAAGTAAAGTTGTATATATAAAGTAACCAAATTTGTGTGCAAATTAATGTTGGCTTCATATTTTAACAGAAAATCTAACTCTAAAATACCATCAGCCTTTAACGGTAACGACTCAAAAACTGAAAATTTATGGTTAAACTGTACATTGTTACTGGTTTTTAACGTTAAATTTACCAATCCTTTAGCTCTGGTCTGTCCACCAATGCCATTTATTAACGTATTATCTCTGTGTACTGGCGTGTTAAAAGGAATTGCTTCACTTTTTATGACAGACAGTGAGGCACCAGTATCAATAAGCCAATAATACTTTATGTTATTTATGTAGAACGCCACGTACTTTGTGTTTTCATTGCATGATAAGATGGTGTTCTTAAGATCGAAAAAACTGAATCGGATTATTATTTGATTGTTCACTACTTTGAGGCTCCTCTACATTGTACTCAACTGCATATAAATTTCGATTTTGAGAGTTATTTCTACTTGGTGTGAAAATCCTACCTCTGCTACTATAAGAAGGTCTACGATTAGCATAATTTACTCTCAAGTTATTATTAAAATGATTTCCTCTATAGTTATTATAACTAGCGCGCCCCGTTCCACGCTGATATCCGTAATTAATATTACGCTGACCACGAAACAAGTTTGAGTTTTGGCCATAATTGTGACTACCACGGGGACCGCGATTAACACTAAAGTGCCTATTGTTATAGAAAGTACGTCCTTGCTTTGATACATGCATGAGGTTACCTTGTGGTGGAGCTGGTCTGTCCTCGTCTTTGGCAGCCTGTATTGCTTCTTTCAAACTGCTATAATTTCGCGACGTGATGATTGTAGATACTCGCGAGCTGCGCAGTCCGTCTGAAAATGTTTTTATCGCAGATTTTTCATTTATGGGCTTAAGTATAGAATAAGCAGTCGAGTTCCCATCAGCTTGCGAAATCGTTATGTCTGTAAACAACTGCTCTATTTCCTTACCATATTCTTCAATGCTCTTTGGACCTTGTCTCATAGACTGTAACCGGGACTGAATAGCCGTATACGACTTTTTTGTTATTAAATTACTACGTATATCTCTAATTAAGTCGTCAACCTTCTCATATTTGTTAGAAATACGTAATTTTGCGTTTTCTGAAAGTCTATTCTTTAAGACGAAAACTATCAGTAAGGACTTACCTTCGTCGTCGAGCATATCCGCGTACATTTCTATAGAGTCAATCATTCTCTTAGTGGTGTTCTCAGTATCATCCATTACTAGAATTAAATTACATGCCACTTTTAAATCAAACTCCATTTTGTTAGTTTTAATTGAGATTGGGAAATCACATAATTTTTTTATCTCGTCATACAATAGTTGACACCTCTTAAAAATGTCTTTGCTTAATTGAGCTACTTCTGTATCGCTACTCCTCTCTAAACCTAATAATTATGATTCGCATTTCTCAAGAATAACATTTGTTTCGTTCAATTTAGTTTCAATAGTACGACCTTTATACCTATTTTGACCTCTTTTTACTAAATATTTTCGTATTTCGCATAACAAATCATAACATTATTTTAAACTTTCTATCATTATGTATCTATAATTTTAAAATATTGTACCTATAATAATTCATAACTACGTAAACTTAATTCTATTTCGTAACATACAGACATGAAATGTAACGCGTAAGCAGTTTTTGCCGCACGGTATCATGTTCGCGGCGTATCCGTGCGCCGTTTAGTCAATTATAATTATTATCGTAATGAAATTTGATCACTGTCTTTACACATTTTACTTAAAATAGTCATTAGAAAACCAAATTAACTGCTCAAAAATATTCTAAATTGTTTAAATACCACTCACACTTTCAAATATTGTCATAGTTTATTGAAAATGACAGCACTTTATCATACTAAATTCACGTAATATTCTAAAACACTCACTTATTTAGGTACACCGTATTGCTTACGTGGTGGTCTCCTCGACGCTGCGGCCCCTGGCCCGTAATCATGACCTGATGCGGGCTATAGTTTGCATACCCAATTATTCTTGAATTAGGCGTCGATGGCACTCCTTGTACAGCTTACATCCAAAAAATATAACAACAACCAAAACCAGGGCCAAAACAATATACGTTACAATGCTCATGCTTCTTAAGTGGTTGTCAAAATTTTCCAATTGAGCCGAATTGTCGCCAGCGGCATTTTGGTTCAGAAACACCTCTTCCTTTTCTACTTTCGACTGGCACATCTTTAATTTGTTTCAATCATCTGTACCTACAAGCTGAAACAGAAAGTAGAGGTTCCTTGGCAGAGCCCTGACAGGGTCGCCATGTGATGTTGGAACCTTAGGCTCTAATAAGAGAAACAACTGTTTACGGTATCGTGTCGTTTATTAGACTAACTCATAATGAATTCAAATATAATACTAATAAAATAATGCTTACATAGCTAAGTGCGGGTACAGTCGCATACATACTTTCTAACATTATAATTATTACACACTTCACACTAACTTCGGCACGACAATTGACTAGCCCGCTTAAAAAGCCAACATTTTCTCATCTTTTTAAATACCGTGAATTTAAAAAGTTACCATAATAATTTCATTGCCACATTTGTCTTTATTTTTTATTAAATAGCGAAAAGACAGTATTATACTGTCTGAAAATAGGACACGACTTACTGAAAATACCAAAAATAACCGACGAAAAATGCGAAATGATTGTCACCGCAAACATCATTAATCATCTTCAGAATCAATCAACGTCAACCGAGGTCAGTACACTAGAGGTAATAGCGTTTTTCATATATCTATACACCGACACACTATTCATTAATATCATTGGACTGCCACCCACAAGCCATTAATTAAAAAGAGTCACCCAAACAATCCTTTTATTAAAGTTCACAACAAAATTTAATCGTTAACTTGTGCCTATTCAAATGAAAGGTGGTTTTTATTGAAAGGTAGTGTATGTGGACACTCGATTTGTTAATAAGTTCTAGTTAATTTTTAAATGCTGAAGTACTTTTGTTGAATCAATTATAAAGTTTGACTAACTTGAAATACGTTTTCATAGTTGACAACTATGAAAACGAATTTCAAGTTAGTCATACTCGTAGCCTGAGGCTGTTGAGCGATAATTAAATAAGTTTAAGGTAAGGAGAGGTTATCCAATTTAAAGGCCTGCAGATAGTGTAGTGTTCTGCTTGAGCGTAACAGACAAAACAATGGTACTTGAAATAATTTTCAATTTCAAGCAATTGGTTTGGAACTAAATTCAGACAAATGTGAAATTTTTATTAATGACAATTTGGATAACCTTTCGATCTTAACAAAATTTAATTCTTTGGCGCCAAATATTAAAATCATCAATAAATTTTCCTTCCGCCTCCTGGGGTCCCCTATTTTCGACGACGCTTTTGGATCTTTTATAGACGAAAAACTACAAAATTTCTGTGAAACTTCAGAACGGCTTTACAAAATTAATATTCATTCGGCTTTCACGATTATTCGGCACTGCCTTTTTGTTCCAAAATTTACATATTACTTGCCGTCCTCTCCTTTTTGGAAACATTTATCCCTATTGGAAAACATTGATAATATTATTCGGCACACCTTGAGCAAAATTCTAAATCTTGACATGAACGACCGAGTGTGGCTTCAAGCGACTTTACCAGTTCGTTTGGGCGGCCTCGGCGTTCGCAAAATTACCGATGTAAGCCTCCCAGCGTTTTTGGCCTCGGTCCACGGCACTGAGGAATTGACCAGGAAAATTCTAGAACCCACACTGGTTAATTCTGAGGTGCCGTGCAAGACTGATGCCATTAACGCTTGGAAAATGGCTTGCCCAAGCTCTGACTTACCCCGATATCTATCCTCTCAGAGGCAATGGGACGGGCCGCTCTGTAGCAAGATGAGAGAATATCTTTTAAGTACTGCATCCAGTGTTGTAGAGCGCGCCCGTTTGTTGGCTGTGGGAGAGTGGGAATCGGGGCTATGGCTTCAAGCACTTCCATCGTCCAACATAGGAACTATGTTGGACGACACAACTTTCCGCATAAGCGATGCCTACGCTTGGGAGCTGTTTGCAATTCTCCGCATCGCTGTCACTGCGGTGAAGCCGTCGACAGTCTTGGCCACCATGGCCTATCGTGCAGCAAGAGTGCTGGGCGTTTTTCCCGACATGCCCACATTAACGACATAATCCGTCGAGCTCTTTTCACCGCCGGAGTACCAGCTCATCTTGAACCGAATGGGTTGGTACGCGACGATGGGAAGAGACCAGACGGTATGTCCTTATTACCTTGGAAGATGGGCAGGCCTCTGGTATGGGACGCGACATGCGTCGATACCCTTGCGCCATCACATCTTCCGAGCACAGCTGGATCGGCTGGCGCTGCTGCTGCATCAGCGGAGACCCTCAAACGGCGCAAATACGCAAACCTATCTGGTAATTACGTTTTTGAGCCGTTTGGGGTCGAAACTCTGGGGCCATGGGGGCCTAGTGCACGCGCTCTGTACAAAGAAATCGCTAAAAGGCTGATCGACGCTTCCCGTGACCAGAGGGCTGGTTTATATTTTGCAGAGAGAATAAGCATTGCCATACAACGTGGCAATGCTGCCAGCCTTCTGGGCACGCTACCAGCCGACAGCGTTGCGGAGGAATTTTTTGACGCCACGTAGTTTCTATTTTTTTTTTTTTATTTAGTTTAATTGGTTTAGTTTAGGATAGTTTAGTTGCATAAGTAGTTTTATTCTGTTGTATATATGTTATTTGTTACTTCAATAAAGTCTATAAAAAAAAAAAAACAATTTGTCATCATCACATATATAATTATTGACTGCCTCCGTGGTCCAGTGGATAGAGTATGCGACTGCTGATCGAAGTCCCGGGTTCGATTCCCGGGTCGGGCAAAAGTGTTAATGGTTTTTCCGAATACTCAGTAGCAGCCCTTAGTCTGCTGATGTGCCCGGTAACGGCAATAGGCTCGCCCCCTATTACGTGGGTCCTAAAAATTCATGGTGAAATGTGGGTGTAATATTTACACCTCTGCCTACCCCTTCGGGGATACAGGCGTGAGACTATAAATAAAAAAAAAATATAATTATTTGTCCTGACCAACATAATTTTATCATCACTGAGCCAACTACTGAATTTAGAAACATGAAATTTGGGCAGCGGGTTCCTTTTAAGATGTAGACAAGAGCAAAAAGTTTAGGAGGTAAAATAAAGGTTGAAAGTTTAGGGCAGATGACGAAGCGTGCAAAAGCTAGTGCTTTATAAGAATATCATACGTTCCGCTTCCTCCTATCATTAGTGGCATTAAAAAAACATGATGGAACAAAGAAACTAACATGCATACATCCAAATATGAAATAAGTCGCGAAAAAATTTCATTACTTTTGGGAAGCGTAGGCGTGTAACAATGAGATCACGTAAACTACTGCTACCGAAATTGTCCAGCCAATATTGTCGTTCAAATTGAACCGGCACTTAAGTCGGGTGACCACGGATTATACGTAAGCTACGCTGGACGGACGGTTTTGTAAAAAATGGTGTATAAAAAAGGGCTCCAAAATCTTGGTACTCTGTAGGTGTTATTTGAAGCGGTGAATCTACATTTGTATGTAAATTTTGATGCAATTTTAACTAACTAAATGTAGCTATGGTTTTGCTGGCTAAGCAAATTTTATCAACATTGCAGACGGAGTCAAAATTTCTAAATACTTATTAAGGAGACGTATTTTCCTCGTTATCTTTTTTAAACAAAAATACGTGAGTTACCTATTGTACTAAAATAAAGATACAAACATTATGCCGTTATTTTTATACCTCGAAATAATATTTTTTCAAGTTTAGCTTTCTCTTACAATTGAAATTAATTGGGATATCGCAATTAAATTCAATTGTATTGTAAAAAACTAAACTAAATTTGTGATAAATAAATAAAAAACACAAACAAAATTGAAAGCACACAAGCTGTATTTTAGGCAAGCCCTATCTGAAACTATGACACAACGAAATTAATTACATAAGTTGATCCTCGGCGTGCAATTTATCTTCGTTTAAAGAGGCATCTCACGTCTACCCGCGTCATGGTGATCTTTGACTGGAGACAAAATACATCTATCTATCTCTCTCGTTACTACGGGAATTATTAGACCAGAAAAGGTCAAATTAGTGAGGTAAGGTGCTGCTATTAACTCGAGGCTTTATTGTAATTTTATGCTGAATTTGGCATACTTTTCATCATTCTTTTCCACAGAACGACTGCCATCTAACCTCCGCAACCCATAGGAGTCCATGGTCTAAACTTGTGTCAGTATTTTCAGAGTTATTGGCACCCCATAACGACTGGCAAAAGTCTTAATGACAGTTGGGACCAACGGCTTAAAGCGTTCTTCGCGACGTGGAGCCAGCGATGATTAGCAATTTTATACGCTTCAAATGTCATGGTTTGATACCTCTCTGAATAGCTGTCTGCTAGTATCTCTTCTATATCTAATAAAATTACGCTTCCTTTTAATTAGTATTTAATTTTATTAAGATCCTATATTATATTCATCATCATCATCATCATCAGCCTATAACAGTCCACTGCTGGACTAGGCCTCTCCTTTGAAAGGAGGAATTGGCCTACTATACCACGCTGGCCAAACGGGTTGGTATAGGGTTTATATCAAGTTTTCCTTCTCTCACAGTGCTGTTCTCTGCATAATATGCTCCCTCTGTCGGCTTTTACGACACCCATGGGATGATATGGGGTGGTGACAATACGTATTCTTAATCCGTCACCACACGGACAATTTAAATGTATTATATATTATATTAAAATGTCGCAAACGTTTAAAAGCATTAATATGCTTTTAAACGTTTGCGACATTTTAATATAACGAGCGTTATGATAAATTCAGTGAGCGCCACAGGTTTAATTTATTTTATTTTATTTCTTACTCGTCGTTTCTCTTGTATTTTTTCAAAGCTTTATCATCTTTGCTCCTGTACAAAAAATAACTTAAATTCGCCCACTTTGCGTCATTCACAGAAATTTTCTTTATTTATATTTCCTCTGTACTACCTTACGTTTATTTTATTGTTACATATATAGAAATAAAATACAAATACTTGATCTAGATTTTTACGTTGTGTGTTAAGTAAGTTCAGTTTTTACGAAACATCAAATTCACATTGAAAATTGTTTTACTATTTGATCGGTAGTTTCGTGTTTGTGGTTCGTGTTCTGTATTTGTTATTTGATTGTTTATAAAGTCTCTTGTGATGCAATACTTATTCCCAGTACTGGTGTTCGAATGTTTTTATAAAATAAAACAATTGACTATCGTTATTTCACAACTCAACCTATCCTCGAGCCCAGTACTCGGACAGTTTATGAATAGCGCTTATAATAATTATTATTTCGCAGGACAAAGGTATGAGCGCCACTTTCTACCAAGACTGCATGTCACGAATGATTTTGAAACGAGTAGCCAACCATTGCCGATGTTTGCCCTTCAAACCCACGGGTGACTTAACAGCGAAATAGCTTTAACTTGTAAACATTTTAGTTCTGTTTCTAGTTTTAGCATTAATAAATCACCTCTCGGGGCACAAAATTTTCACAAAATAGTCTTCCAAAAAAATTCCTTTTATGGGTGTCATTCAGAGAATGAGATAATCAGTGACGTAAAATGAAATTCTCTCGCACTGTAAACATCACTTAGTTGTTATTAACCTCCAAGAATGCGCATAGAGGATTTAAAAACCCCCATTCATCTTTGTATGACAAGTTTCTTTAAAAAAGGAATTAAATATAACTTACCAGAGAAACCTTTTTTTAACTAAACTATAAGTTTTAAACAAGTTACCTACTATTGTGAACAACTTTATTATTTTGCCGCAGTCACAAAATCTAAAAATATCTATGAACTTTCGAAAGAAAACAAAGTACCTACACGATTTCCTTGACATTTGTATTATGATTGTTCATTCAAACTTATTCAGGCTTAACTATTGTATCGGAAATTTCCAATAAGTAGGCACCGAACTATTATGTGTAATTCGATCGAACATTTCGACGTAATTAAAGTTATTAGGCTTATAGACTTCACGAGAATCTATTCCTCGTAATATTCCGAAGTCAATTTCGTTGTCATCGCTAAGGAGAGTCTGTATAGAACATCCATAGTACACAAAATTATTTGAAATGTTTTACGTCATTTGTAGACATATCGTACGTTAATTATATCAACTATATTCTGGCCAGATAGATCGATGACTTTAGGGAGTGGTTGGACGGAAAGAACGGTAGATGGGATCTAGTGGCGTACACTGAGTAGGTCTACGCCTAGCAGTGGCCTAGAACAGACTGATGAGATAAGATACGATCAACTATATTGAATGTCTCAAGTTTAGTAGTCTGGCATATCATTATCATTACACAGTATAAGACAAAGTTTGTCTTGTATCTGTCTGTCCCTATGTATGCTTAACCCTTAACTGGTATCGTATATTTGACAAAGACGTAAGTGGTATTCGCGCGTCCCCATAATCAGATGTATCTGATCCCAAGATGATATTTTCAGCACTGTCGTAGGGTTAACACGCATATACATATAGCACAAAGCTTGATTTAACTTAATATATACATACATTTAAGTATTTTTATACACAGCTAACAAAGCTAAAACTAGCTTATCAACTGTCTCTGAACCCAAGATGATATATCGGGATTGTTGTAGGGTTAGCAGGCACATACATTTAGCACAAAAGCTTGTTCCAACTTAATCTATAAATTAAAGTATCTTTATACACAGCTAACAGAGTTGCACACACACGCACGGACGCACGCACGCACGCATGCACGCGCGCATAAAATGTGTTTCTTGTTTAAATTGTTTTTTCTCATTCGTTTAATAAAATATTACTTACCACTTAAGCTACGGCATATCTAGTTAGGAGAGACTGGTAAGCTGTCATACAGGTTCTGCTAGTTCAGATACCAGTCACTCACACAGGTTCACCTACTTGATTATGTAACACTTAGGCCCTGTTTTACCAACTGGAAGTAAGCATTACTTTCCAGGTAAATTCAAAATTAGAACGAAATTTGTATGAATTTATTTGCTAAGTAGTTTAACCAGAACATATTGGACAGTGGTGAAACAGGCCCTTAGATTAAGACCTGATTGTTACTATTCGGCGTGAAAGAGACATTTATAAACGATTTTATTATTAATTATTTTTTATATTGTTATTATATGATTTTTGCTTCTAGCAAGCAAATTTTAACTATGTACTTGATTAAATGCTCATAGATGACCAATAATAGGCTCGATGTATGACAAATCACACAACAGTCACATAAATCAACTTCAATCTTCACTTAAGACTTATGAATACAACGAAACGAAAGTTATGGTTTTTGATAAGGAGGAATGCGTTACGGCTTGTAATGTTTTGATCGATGGACAGCGAGTGGAACAAGTGAATGAGTTTGTTTACTTAGATACGTTGTTTACAAGAGATTGTAAGAATGAAGAAGATATTGAAAGAAGAGTTAATGCAGGTAATAGTGTGAATGGAGCTCTGAAAATTATGAACAGTCAAAACGTGTCCAAAAAGGCGCGTCTGGCTGTGCATAGAGGGGTGTTAGTGCCTACCCTTATGTATGGTAGAGAAAGTTGGGTATGGCAGAAGAGACTTGAAAGTAGAATAAATGCTGTAGAAATGAGAGCACTTAGAAGTATGCATGGTGTGTCTTTGACCGACAGAGTAAAGAATTGTGTGATACGAGAGCGGTGTGAGGTAAAAGAAGATGTAGTGACAAGCATCGAGAAAGGCATGTTAAGATGGTTTGGGCACATGGAGAGGATGGATGACAAAAGACTGACAAATAAGATATATAAGGCAAGTGTGAATGGGATAGGACGAAGGGGAAGACCTAGGCGGACGTTCTCTGACCAGATTGGAGACATCCTAAAAAAAGGACAGGTCAGAAGTACCCTAAACAGAAGAGCATGCATGAGAAACTTGATGGGAATGAATGAAGCAAGAGAGGTATGTCAGGATCGTTGCAAATGGCGTTCCGTAGTCTCTGCCTACCCCTCCGGGAAACAGGCGTGAGTTTATGTATGTATGTATGAATAAAATAACAAAACTTTTTCAGTCTTGAGAATAATCACATAGTGTTTTTTCTATTGAAAATAGAGAGGATGGGTTTCAACTGTCGAGTATCTGGCATCCAGTGGTACGTCTATGTAAAACCCGTGAAAAGAACAAATTCAAACCGCGAGCTGACGTAGTGAGTGTAGTATGTCGTGACCGGGTACAGTGCGATAGTGAAGTTATTATTATATGAAGTAATTAGTGAAGTAATTATTATATTTTTAAAATAATATTTATTTATTATATATTAATATATTTATATATAATATTATTTCTATATAACTTATTAATGGATATACACATATGTACTAAAACAACCTACATAATCTTCTCATCAAAAGCATACATGCTCTCACGAATAACATCTACGAATAAATCAAACAACACAAACTATCATATATGATTTTTGCTTCTAGCAAGCAAATTTTAACTATGTACTTGATTAAATGCTCATAGATGACCAATAATAGGCTCGATGTATGACAAATCACACAACAGTCACATAAATCAACTTCAATCTTCACTTAAGACTTATGAATACAACGAAACGAAAGTTATGGTTTTTGATAAGGAGGAATGCGTTACGGCTTGTAATGTTTTGATCGATGGACAGCGAGTGGAACAAGTGAATGAGTTTGTTTACTTAGATACGTTGTTTACAAGAGATTGTAAGAATGAAGAAGATATTGAAAGAAGAGTTAATGCAGGTAATAGTGTGAATGGAGCTCTGAAAATTATGAACAGTCAAAACGTGTCCAAAAAGGCGCGTCTGGCTGTGCATAGAGGGGTGTTAGTGCCTACCCTTATGTATGGTAGAGAAAGTTGGGTATGGCAGAAGAGACTTGAAAGTAGAATAAATGCTGTAGAAATGAGAGCACTTAGAAGTATGCATGGTGTGTCTTTGACCGACAGAGTAAAGAATTGTGTGATACGAGAGCGGTGTGAGGTAAAAGAAGATGTAGTGACAAGCATCGAGAAAGGCATGTTAAGATGGTTTGGGCACATGGAGAGGATGGATGACGAAAGACTGACAAATAAGATATATAAGGCAAGTGTGAATGGGATAGGACGAAGGGGAAGACCTAGGCGGACGTTCTCTGACCAGATTGGAGACATCCTAAAAAAAGGACAGGTCAGAAGTACCCTAAACAGAAGAGCATGCATGAGAAACTTGATGGGAATGAATGAAGCAAGAGAGGTATGTCAGGATCGTTGCAAATGGCGTTCCGTAGTCTCTGCCTACCCCTCCGGGAAACAGGCGTGAGTTTATGTATGTATGTATGTATGAATAAAATAACAAAACTTTTTCAGTCTTGAGAATAATCACATAGTGTTTTTTCTATTGAAAATAGAGAGGATGGGTTTCAACTGTCGAGTATCTGGCATCCAGTGTTACGTCTATGTAAAACCCGTGAAAAGAACAAAATCAAACCGCGAGCTGACGTAGTGAGTGTAGTATGTCGTGACCGGGTACAGTGCGATAGTGAAGTAATTATTATATGAAGTAATTAGTGAAGTAATTATTATATTTTTAAAATAATATTTATTTATAATATATTAATATATTTATATATAATATTATTTTTATATAACTTATTAATGGATATACACATATGTACTAAAACAACCTACATAATCTTCTCATCAAAAGCATACATGCTCTCACGAATAACATCTACGAATAAATCAAACAACACAAACTATCAAAGATTAAATATAATAAATAATGACATATTTCTACTAGTTATACACAATTATATGAACAAGACAGTAAATTTTAACTTTAAAATCTAATAATAACAAAAAATAAATATTTAAAAGTAGGTTTATTTAACGCTGGCTCGCTGAGTACACGCCATGACGAGTTTTTGTTGGCAATGGATGAGCTTGCAGTTGATATTATGGCAATCAACGAAACTTGGCTGCGGGTGGGAGAAGAAGGCCGAGCGCCGAAAGTTCCTAATTTCAGGCTTAGGCACGTACCAAGACCGTCGACAGTGCGAGGTGGCCGGGGTGGGGGCGTCGGCTTTTATGTACGCCGCGACCTCAAGGTCCGAACTATGGCACATCCGGTCGCACCGGGTGTCGAACAAATGTGGCTCAAACTCACTGTCAACTCTCAATCAGTTATCATAGGTACAGCATATAGACCACCTTGGTTGGACATTAACATTTTTCTTGATGCGATCACGGCCTCACTCACATCTTTCAGCAAAGCTGATAAAACAGTACTCCTCGGAGATTTTAATATTAACTACCAAAACAGAAATGAGAACAGTACCATACTGTTAAATAATTTCTTACAGTACACTAGTCTCAGCCAAGTCACCCAACAACCTACACATTTCACAGACCATAGCGAGACTCTCATAGATATTGTGTGCACTGATGCTCAAGTAAACAATGTATCAGTTCAATATATACCTGAATTAGGGCAGCATGCCATTGTTACTGTGACTTGCATATTTAAGATTAGTAAACCTACCCCGCAATGGATCCATTACAGACCATTAACTAAGATCATGCTTGATGTTTTCCAGGATGACCTCTGCAAACTAGACTGGCCCTATATAGCAACTCAGGACAATGTGAGTGACATGGTTACAATATTTAATACTTTCATTCTAACTTTATTTGATCTACATGCACCAATTACCAGAGTCTTAATTAGAGAAAGGTCTTACCCATGGATCACAGACACAATTAAGGAGATGGTGAAATTTCGTAACAGATACCAGGCACGATACAAATTAAGCAAATCAGATACACACAAAAATAGTTACAAGGATTTAAAATGTATAGTATCTAGTGCAATTGATAAGGAGAAAAGAGCCTATTTTAAAACTTATGTAAATGGACACATAATAAATCCCAAAAAACTATGGCGTAATTTAAAATCTACTATAAATATAGGTAAACAAGGGAGGCATGATTTACCACAAACAATCCTGAGGATCTTAACAAGCACTTCTTAAACATCCCTGGTAATGATACAATTTCTCTGTCCGACTTGATATATTTTGAGACAAACAGGTTCCACTCGAATACCTTCAGTATTGAACCGGTCAGTGAGGAGGTGGTCCGCTTGCATATCAACAGTATCAAATCAAATGCAGCCGGTGCTGACAGCATTACACTTGAAATGCTTAAGATGACTCTTCCTCATAGCCTTCCATACATTACAGCCATAATAAATAATTCCATTACTACTTCTACCTTCCCTCATATGTGGAAAACCGCAGTTGTAAAACCAATACCCAAAGTTCCCAATCCAACCTCACCTAAAGAACTCAGACCAATCTGCTTATTTCCTATTTTATCAAAGGTATTGGAAAGGGTGGTGAACAGTCAATTCAGGAAGTACCTCGAGAAATATAGCATCATACCTCAGGGACAGTCAGGTTTTCGCCAGGGACACAGTACAACCACCACTCTCATGGATGTTGTTGACGATATCTTGGATGCTAGGGACAAGGGTATGGGTAACCTGCTTACCCTACTCGATTTTTCACGTGCATTTGAAACAATAAATATTTCACTCCTTATTGCCAAACTTTCGTATTATGGCTGCGACTCAGCAACAGTAAGATGGTTTCATAGTTATCTGACTGACAGATTTCAATTTGTGCAACTGGATAATGACAGGGATGGTAACAATGCAACTTCTTCTTGCTGTCAGGTAACCCGAGGTGTTCCACAGGGATCAGTGCTCGGCCCTCTCCTCTTCATATTGTACAGTGCAGATGTTACCAACCATTTATGTAATACACAGTTTCATATGTATGCCGATGACCTCCAACTATACATATCGTTTCAGCCCAATGACTGCCATGAATCTGTAAATAAAATGAATCAAGACTTAGATAAGATCTCTGACTGGGCTAAAAAAAATTCACTGGTACTCAACCCCACCAAATCCAAATTCTTAATATTAGGCTCAAAGGAATGCATTAGAAAGATACAAGATCTAAATCCTGTACTACTCGTTAATGATTGTCCCATAGAGCAAGTCAGTGAGGCTCGAAACCTAGGTTTGGTCATGGATGGTGAATTGCATTTTGAGACGCATGTACTGGAAGCTGTCAAAAACTGTTTTTACCGTCTCAAACTGTTATATCGAATTCGCCAACATCTGAGTACTGAATTGCGGATATTGCTTTGTGAGACTTTTATTTTGTCGAAACTTAATTATGCAGATACTGTGATTGGTCCATGTATATTGAATAGAACAGAGAAAGTTATTCAACGAGTACAGAACGCCTGTGCTCGGTTCTGTTATAATATCCCACCTCGTTCACATGTCACTCCATTCCTAAATAGTGGGAACCTCATGAAGATGACTACTCGCAGGCATCTTCATCTGGCAACTCTACTGTTTGGTATTGTTCTATACAAAACACCGGCATACCTGTACAGAAAGTTGACATGGTCTCGTGACATTAGTCAGTACAGTACGCGGGCGGCATCACATCTTTTGGTCGCAGCGCGGCACAAGACCACTGCTTTCAGAGGTAGTTTCAGATACGCCGCCACCCATTGTTGGAATGACCTTCCGCCCCCCATGCGCAACCTGAAAACATTACACGCATTCCGCGATAAGTTTAAGTCATTTTTAATGAACAAACAAAAGACAATGTTATGAATGTATACATACCTTTTAGAATAAGTAAGTACTGCAACATCACTTACGTGTCTACTGACAAAACGTATTGAAATAATAGTGATAGTATAATGTGTATAATTTGTTATTATTTATTTGCGTATGCGCAGTGACTTTATTATATTATTAACTGCGCGCCGGACTCTGGTAGACGACGCTTGGTTGACATCACACACAGTTGACATGACAATAGACATTGATGACAGATGGAATCTTTGGCCTACGGTGAAACGTCAGTCTGTCAAGTACAAATAACGTTCGGAAACGCATTACATACTAGTTCCTATTTTAATTTTTATTTGATTGTAACTGAGGCATGCATTATGTATTGTATAATTATAATAACATGTATATATTTATTTATAACCTATTAATAATTTGAACACTATATACGTATATATTGTATATATAATTGTGTGTATATATATAATAATTTTTCGCTATTTTATTTTTATTTCATTTACTTATAGGTAAATTTAAGCTAGTAGGTAAAATTATAATGGCATATATAGGCCTGCGAGAATACCAGCGTTGCAGTTATACAACTGCAACAATAGCTGACGCAGTTGCCTAATTTGTTCTCCTCATACCGTTAATGTTAATCTTAGTAAGCAAATATAAATATGTATGTAATGTTATGGAGAAACAAATAAAATATTTTTTGTTTTGTTTGTTTTGAACAGTGCTAGTGGTGTTGAACGCAAAAAACGAGTCAGAAAGCGGGTAGACCGCTATACTTGCTCGTAACATTCATCCACCCGCAATACCATCAGTACATCCGTGAACATGGCGCTTGCAACAGTGCCAAAATATCGGTTACTCCAAACAAAGGTACGTGGTATATATCCCGAAAGACAATTTAAATTAAGTTTAAATGACCACGAAAGTTTAAATGCCTATATAGTGTTTTTTTGCTGCTTTGTAAATGAATTTGGAACAATTATTGCAGTTTGTACAAATTTTCCATATTTTTTCTATCATGAAAGTGACAGCAACCTCTTTTGAAGACATTTCGTCTTAAAGGTGAACGCACACTTATCCGAGCCGAACGCATCGAACGAAATGAATTTTAGAACTCTGTATATGAAATCTTATGAAACCTCGGACACTTGCCCGCGTCGAATCGTCCGAATCGATAGTGTGCATTGCATACAAAATTCTAAAATTCGTTTTGTTCGACTCGTTCGGCTCGGAAAAGTGTGCGTTCACCTTAAAGTAGCAAAATTAGACACTGAGAGTAATTACACCACGTTAGCTGTTAATAAATTATCAATTATATCGCGCAAATTGTTAGGGTACTTCAAATACTGTTGTTTTATTACTTAAAGGCCACGAAATATTGATTAAACTATAAAAAAGAAGAAATAAATCAAAATTACAATGTCAAAAACCTAACCTAACTGGTATCGTGGGTGTCGCGCAGACCCTAAAACGTGCATACCTACGTCCTGGGGGCTTATTCACTATGATCACTGAAATACCATGTCCAAGACGGGTGTCATCGTAACATGCACTAGACGTAAACGTGATTCAGTGACGTGACGTATCACGACAATCAAATATTGTATTCAGTATGCCATACGATAGCTTGTCTATGCCTAGTTACCAATTTCACAACATTCGTTCATAAATCTTGATACCGGTTTTGCCGGCTCATTTTCGATTTTATAAATATTATTTTACTTACTTGTAATTTTCACTATAAGCTACAGTACAAATAAAAAAGGTTAATAAAACTTAAATTATATTTTTTTAATTTCGCCAGGAACAATCTCAAAATAAATAAAATTTATCTTAAAAGTTTATTTCATCTTTTGTACTTAAGTCAATTTTTGAACGATAACATAAATCAGTCTTTACCAGCCTTTACCTTTAGGTAAAAAGCGGCCACTTTATATATATATATATATATATATATATATATATATATATATATATATATATATATATATATATATATATATATATATATTTATATCTAATATATAAAATTCTCGTGTCACAGTTTTCGTTCCCATACTCCTCCGAAACGGCTTGATCGATTTTGATGAAATTTTTTGTGCTTATCCGGTATCTATGAGAATCGGCCAACATCTATTTTTCAAAAAAAAAAAAAAATTGCAAAACAACGTTTGCCGGGTCAGCTAGTATATATTATATATACACACATCAACAAAGTCTAGGGATATCTTAATCCTAAATTATTTACGAGTTTATAGTTTAGAACCTTGTTAGTTTCCACAAAAAGTTTATATACAGATTAAAACCTCTTTTATTCTATTTTCAAAATTTGAACATGGAAAGAAAAAAAACAAAATAATAAACAAAATATGGCGGCAAATTTGCTAGTAATTCGTTACATTAAAGAAAGTTAAAACTGTTTTATTATAATTATTAATGAAAAGGGTTTTTAATTGTTTTTCTTTTTTAATTTAACGTGACGTACGAACTTTAAAAGTCATGTCACGTCGTCATTTGAGTCGAGATGAAATGTTACGAGCCGTGGGCATGTTAGAAAATGGTGCAATTCAACGCGTCGTTGCTGAGGCCCTACATACCAGTCAAAATGTGATATCAAGGTTGTGGTCACGTTATCGCAGTACTGGAGATGTGGCCAAACAGCACACAGGTAGATATCGTGTTACTACGCAGAGACAGGATCGATTTCTCCAAATGACCGCCAGAAGACAACCCAATATCACAGCGCTGCAACTAGTGCAAAGGCTCCAGGAGGACCACCAGCTGCTGGTAAGCGACCAAACCGTGCGAAGAAGGTTACATGAAGTTGATCTTCATGCTCGAAGACCATTGCGTGTTCCAGCATTGCGACGTGGCAATCGCGGTCGGCGGCTTTCGTGGGCTCGGGAGCATTTACCATGGAGTGACGAACAATGGTCTTTGGTGCTGTTCACCGATGAGTCCCGGTTTGGGTTTCACCCGGATTCACGAAGAACACGCGTTTGGAGAGCTCCAGGGAGAGTTAGCCGTCTACGGCACCCTCAGGAGGTCCACCCATACCAAGGCGGGACAATCATGGTGTGGGCAGGAATTCGTCTTGGCGGACGAACCCAACTCGTTTGGATCCAAGGCAGCATGACTGCACAAAAATACCACGAGGAGGTAGTAGAGCCCGTTATTGTCCCACACAGAACTCAAATAGGCCATGAATTTCTACTCATGCACGATAATGCTCCTTGCCATACGGCGCGGCTGGTATCGACCGCTCTCCGAGAGCACGATATTCAAGTTTTGGATTGGCCTGCACAGTCGCCCGACTTAAATCCTATCGAGCATGCCTGGGACATGTTACAACGAAAAGCTTTGAGAGATTTTCCACCAAATTTTACGACTGAACAACAACTTTACGAACACTTGCAAAGGACATGGGACCTCATACCGCAGCAAGACATTGACAATTTAATTTTAAGTAATAACAATCGATGTCGATGTGTAATCAATGTAAGAGGTGGCAACACTGATTATTAATGATTAGATTTTACAAGATTTTTTCCATTTTTATTAAAATTAATAGTTTTTTAAGAAGAAATGTTTGTTGTTATCATACTAATTTTCCATGATGATTAAAAAAATTATTTTTTTTATTTAAAACAAAAAAAAACACGAAATGTTTTTTATTTTTATTAAAGACCTTAAAATAATCTATGATTCTTCTATTTACTGTATCAGAAAATTCTTCATAGATTTTTAGATATTTGATGAAATATAAAATATCCCTAGACTTTGTTGATGTGTGTATATATACTTTACTTTTGTAACAAAATTTTCTTAAGAATCTACATTGTACTGTTCCATAGTTATCTTGAAAATATTTCTTTGGCTTTCACCTGTATGAGGCTATATTATAGTGTTCTGTATTATCAACATTGCAGTTCCATGACAAATCATCGATCAATGCATTCGGTTTCAACTGCAGATCAATAAAATTTGGCTTATTTTAAATGTAAATCTTAATTGATGAATAGGTAAAGTTGTTGAGTTAATCATTTAACCGTGGACTTTATCAAACAGAAAATCAATTTCCTTCGAACCTAGAAACTTTTAAACACTCGCGTTGCATGTTTAAGAATATATATCTATACGGGAATTAACGCGAACATGCATTAGGTATTTACATACCTTATTTTTGCTTGACGTTTCGAGACGGTTGCACGTCCCGTGGTCGCAAGCTGACTGGTGTAGCGATGTCACGTCTCCGAGTGCGAGGTAGAAGATTCTATTTCTACCCCCGCGTTGTTGATTTTCGAGGTGCCGGCGCAAAACACACTAACCGTATCTGTATTTTGAACATTCGACGACTGCGCATTAAAGTAGGGTGTTGTTAACCGGATCACTGGATTCCACGCCGATGACAATTTGAAGCCCTCTTCCCGATTGAAATTTTTATGTCTTCTGATTTCGATCGCTTCACGCACAAGTCTTGGGTAAAAGTGGCGTTCCGTGGAGAGGACTTGTGGACGATGAAATTCAATCCAGTGATTGGTGCCCGATTGAAGTAAATGTTCCGCAATCGCCGATTTGTTCGTTTGACGGTTCTTTACAGCTGCGATGTGCTCCTTTATACGTTCAGCGATGGTCCGCTTCGTTTGCCCTATGTAAGAGCTATGTAAGCTCTTACATAGGGCAAACGAAGCGGAAAAAAAAAAATAAGGTATGTAAATAACTAATGCATGTTCGCGTTAATTCCCGTATAGATATATATTCCTTCGTACCTATCATATTGATATGTATGTATATGGATATATTTAGAACCACATGTATCAACAGTAAATTTAACGTGAGTTCGGGTCGAAATTGACTCTAACCTTCAGTAATAAGACCCTCGTCAATCATCGCGCTGTTCAGAACAAATGATTGACTGCAGAGGAACCAAATCAATCACAAGAATATCAACTATAAGCAACTTTTTGTAAGTAAAAACATTATTATGTTTCTTACAAAAATTTGCTAGATGTACCCTACTTCAAGCAAATTTTTCTAAGTAACTTTATGATATTTCATAAACATCTCTAAATATTATGTGAAGCCTGCTAACCCGCAATTTACCAAGGTTGTGGACGAAATCTGGTCCTGCGGTCCTAGTAACCGACCGCGGATCATGAGGTCTCGGGTTTGATTCCCAGGTCGAAACAAAAAGTGATATTAGGTTTTTCTGTTAGGATTTATCCAATAAAAGTTCGGAGTAAGGGAGTTGGCGGTGTTACACCCCGTGCCTCGGAAAGCACGTTAAGCCGTTGGTCTTGCGGCCAATCGCTCTCCGGTCGTGTCGCATGTGGCGTCCCATCGGACTATGAGAGTGAGGGAATAGAGCACTTGTGTATGCGCACATACTTGTGCACTTTTTATATGTCCCGCGTAGATGGCAAGTCTCATATATAGACAAGCCGCCGTGGCCGAAATCGGTCAGGAGGGACGAAATCTTGTATATTACATCAAAGTTTAACTTAAGTGCCATTTTTGCGATTACTTAGTTTGCTCAACCAACATACACAGTAAATTAAAGTAAGTCGTGGACGCCTTATAAAGAAAGAATTCAAGGGAGTTCTGTTATAATTATAACAATTTTTAACCGCTTAACATGCTGATAATTCTAGGTATTTGATTTAAGCAACTAAAAGATGTGTTTATGTACTTATAGAGAAGGCACAATTTTAATTAAATTAATTAGATATTGATATATTTACGCTATATTGACTTAAATTACATCTATTTTGCCTAGCGTTTTCTATATACCATCGAATCTTTACGCAAGTTTGTGCCTTGTGGCGCTTAGAACCTGCGATATTATCTAGATAACGTTAATTAATCTAGCTAATTAGCTTATTTCTCCTTACTAAGAGACTAAAGGTTTATTAAGACGATAAGCTTTGTGATAAATAAAAGAGATAGAAGATAAAGTTATGTGAAAACTAAACTTATAAATACATAAATAAAAACGATACATTATATAAAATAAATAATAAGAAAATAAATATATATAATTACATATTACATTACATTACATTACAAGCCTGAATTGGTGTCCCACTGCTGGGCAAAGGCCTCCCCTTCTGACTTCCATTTTGCACGATCCGCTGCCATTATTTGCCAATCTTTTGTATAAGCGTCTAACAAGTGCCGCGTACTCAAGCCGGCGGGAGCGGCGGTGGTACAAGCGGTCAAAGCGGAGCGGGAAGCGGTAAATTTCAGGCGAATACCAGCCGGCAAAACGGGACAACCGCAATTCACAAATGTCGCACATGTGGCGGCAATCAAATCAAATTGCATGTATGTAGGGTGTGCAACAAGGATGGACATCTAAACCGGATGTGCCCTAAATTACAAAAAAGTACATCTTTACATAATATACACGAAAATAAGGGTAATGACGGCTGTGACAGTGACGAGGTAAAATATTATAATAATTATTCTTTAAGTACAAACACACCACAATCACACTTACTTGGACCATACACTGTAAATGTTTATGTTGAGAATTGTTTACTAAACATGGAGATCGACACCGGCAGTGCTATATCGTGTATAAGTTATGACTGTTATAGAAAGGTCTTTGTTCATTGTAAACTACAACCGAGTAATTTAAAATTACGATACTATACAGGCGAAGTAGTGACGCCTGTGGGAAAGATTGAGGTCAAGGTAAAATTTCAAACCATAACAAAAGTGTTAGACTTGTACGTGATAAAAAGTGGAAAAGCTTATTTATTAGGAAGATGTTGGCTCAATGAGTTAGGTATAGGCATACCAACATGCAATGTACATAAAATAAATAATTGTAACAATGTTTTTGATGTAAGGGAATTCAGTTCCAGGTACTCTGAGGTCTTCAAGAATGGCTTGGGGCGGTTCACTGGCGGACAAGTAGGATTTCGCTTGCGGGAGGGAGCGCGGCCTATGTTCTTGCGCGCGCGACCACTCGCCTATGCCCTGCGGGAGCCAGTTGAACGTGCACTCGATAAGATGGTGCGAGACGGAATCATCACGCCGGTCTCCACATCGGACTGGGCTACACCTATAGTACCGGTAATGAAAAAAGATGGTACCATTCGAGTATGTGCAGATTTCAAAATTACATTGAATAAGTGCTTAGAGGTGGACCACTATCCTTTGCCTAAAGTAGAAGATTTGCTTACAAAATTACACGGTGGGGAAAAATTCACAAAGTTAGACTTGTCACAGGCGTACGCACAATTTGAGTTGATGAGTCCAAAAAGTACACAGTTATAAACACACACAAGGGTTTATTTATGTATAACAGATTAATTTATGGGTTAGCTTCCAGTCCAGGTATTTTTCAACGTAAACTAGAACAGCTTTTTAGCGACATGCCACAAGTAGGCGTCTTTTTAGACGACATTATTGTAACTGGAATAGATACGCCTACGCATTTAAATACATTACATCAGGTTTTTGACCTATTACAAAAGTATGGTTTGAAAAATAAAAAAGAAAAATGTACGTTTTTCGCGGGTAGCGTCACTTACTTAGGCTTTGTGTTTAGTAAGCAAGGTGTACATACATGCCCAGAAAAAGTAGATGCAATTAAACGAGCGCCTATACCTACAAATATTATGGAATTACGTTCGTTTTTAGGGTTAGTGATGTATTATTCCAAATTTGTGCCAAATATTAGTACTATTCTGGAGCCTTTATATAGATTGTTGAAGAAGGATGTCAGATATGAATGGAATGCAGATTGCGAGCAAGCATTTAATAAAGTAAAGCATCTGTTAGTATCTAGCAAAGTGCTAGCTCACTATGCTGCTGAGTTGCCGCTAGTATTAACGACTGACGCGAGTAGTGTAGGCATTGGCGCTGTCATCTCACACATCTGCCCGAAAGGAGATGAGCGACCTGTGGCTTACGCGTCGCGTGTACTCAATTCAGCCGAAAGAGCATACTCTCAAATTGAACGTGAAGCTTTAGCTATCATTTATGGTGTACGTAAATTTCACCAATATCTATACGGGCGAAAATTTATATTAAGGACAGATCACAAGCCATTAGTAACTATTTTTGGTGATAAAACAGGAATACCCGTTATGGCAGCTAGTAGGATACAACGCTGGGCAATATTTTTTGCCGGGTACGATTATACCATAGAATATGTGCGTAGTCATAGAAACGCCGCAGATGCCTTGTCCCGTTTACCCGTAGGCAAAGAAAAACAGGTGAATGAGGAATGTACTTATTTAAATTTCATTCAGTACTTTTTACCAATAACGAGGGAAAACATGGGACAAAGTACTTCTAAAGTTAGCATTTTAACTAAAGTGATACATTTCATAAAGACGGGATGGCCTAACGTGTGTAATGAGAATGATTTAAAAGCATATTTTATAAGACGCAATGAGCTATCCTTAGACCGAGGATGCGTAGTATGGGGTTATCGTTTAGTAGTACCAAGTATGTTAAGGGAACCTATACTACGAGAATTGCATGTAGGTCATTTTGGTATAGTAAAAATGAAAAGTCTTGCGCGTAGTATTGTGTGGTGGCCAGGTATCGATCAGGATATTGAAAAGACTTGTCAGAGATGTGTTACGTGTTGCCTGGAAGGAGCAGCACCCCCAAAGGCACCACCGCAGCCGTGGCCTCATATCACAGAACCATGGTCGCGCTTACATATAGATTTTTTGGGACCATTTCAAGGCAAAACATATTTAGTAATTATAGATTCTACAAGTAAATGGTTAGAAGTATTTTTAATGCCACGAACCACGGCTAGTGCCGTCGTGAAGGTGCTTCGTACTACCTTTGCACGCTTCGGCTTACCCAAAGAGATAGTATCAGACAATGGTCCACCATTTTCAAGTAGTGAATATAAGGAATTTATGAGTAATAACGGAATAAAAGTAACATTTACACCGGTGTATCACCCTGCCTCTAAAGGAGCAGCGGAAAATGCTGTTAAACTTTATAAACGAGCTATAAAAAAGTCAATACGGGACGGGGTTGATTTAGATGAAGCATTACAAACATACCTTATGATGTACAGAAATGTAGAACATAGTTCCACTGGCGAAACACCAGCTATGTTATTACAGCGTAGAAAATTAAGAACTAGGTTAGAATTACTAGGGGAAGATAGGCAGGTAGAAGATAGAGTAAACGAGGTGCAGCGTAAGCAAGTGTGTAATGCAGGTGGGACCGATAGACAGTTCAAGGTGGGTGACTCGGTGTGGGCTCGCAACTATACAGGAGAAAATTGGTCCGATGGCATTATTACAGAGAGAGTAGGGTCTCGAAACTACATGGTAGGCAAGGACGGTGGTCCCTTCATAAAAATACACGTCAACCAAATAAAAAAAAGAAGAAATAATTACGAAGTATCATCTGTAGATGAAATGAGTTCATTACCGGATACTAGATCCCCTGCGGAGAATTCGGACGCTGACTAGACAAGGGATGCAGGAGTTGACGAACAAAATGTGTCGTCTAGTTTACCAGAGTCGAATGCACAGGAATCTGGCCCTTGTAGGGAGGCAATGGGCCTTTTAAAACAGGATAATCGTTCCACCACATTTAGACGTATTTTAAATTCCAGCAATTTATCTATTCTTCCTCTTCATGCTACACATCATTTCCCAAACTCTGTACCTTCTCTTTTTGACCTCATTTTCGTTTCTTCCCCTACTTTTGTATCCAAGCATGGTCAGTGCTCTGCAGACACTTTTTCTTACCATGATTTAATCTATCTTTCATATAAAATACGCCCACCAAAGGCAAAACCAAGAATTATTATGCAATGCAACTTCGGTGGGAGGGATAGTGTAAAGCTCTGCGCAGATGCCCGTAGCATAGATTGGTCTCCCTTGTATTCATCAGACTGTGTAGATAACAAAGTCAAAATGTTTACAGATAAGTTAATTCAGCTGTACGATGTGCATGCACCAATCCGTGCCATTAAATTAAAACACCTACCTGCACCTTGGCTTACTGACGAAATCAAAATTCTTATGTCAAAGAAAGCGGCTGCCAAGGCGAAGTACAAATGTCGTCCAAACCCTGTAAATTTGGAAAAATACATACGTGCCAGAAATCTCTGCAATAAGGTGTGTAGGAAAACACAACGCCAGCATATTCACAACTCGGTTGAATGCGGAGATCCAGTTAAAATTTGGAAATTTCTTAGAACACTGGGAGTTGGTAAGTCGCGCAATGACGCAATCCCCAAAGATATAAATATAAATTCGCTTAACGCACATTTCACTGCTTCGTCCAACTTTGATGGGACAAGGAAAACAAACACGTTACAAGATCTTTCACGTATCCCAACTCCCAGCTACTCACCTTTTGTTTTCGAGCAATTTTCCGGTTGTGATGTTAAAAAGAGCATAATCTCAATATCATCCAATGCTGTTGGTAATGACTGTATCAGTCGAAATATGATCCTACCTATCCTAGATCAAATCCTCTCTGTCCTTTGTCATATCCTGAACTACTCAATTACCAGCGGTGTCTTTCCATCCGCGTGGAAAGATGCACAAGTTGTGCCGATCCCTAAAAAATCCAAACCCTGTTCCTTTACCGACTTCCGTCCTATATCCATACTTCCATTCCTCTCCAAAGTCCTTGAGCGTCTTGTACATACACAACTCTGTACTTTCCTTTCCAAGAATGCTCTCCTGAATCCATTCCAATCCGGTTTTCGTCCTGGTCATAGTACTACTACAGCATTGGTTCATATCACTGATGAGATAAGGCTAGTAGGCATGGATGGCGGAAAACTCACGCTTTTGTCCCTACTTGATTTTAGCAACGCATTTAACACCGTGGATTTCCACATCTTGCTCGCCATACTCCGCTCTATTAACATATCTCCAACGGTAATTGACTGGTTTCATAGTTATCTGTTTGGACGCCGACAACGTATACGCGTTGATGAGTCGTACTCGTCATGGTGTAACACAACTGTCGGTGTACCACAGGGTGGCGTGCTATCTCCATTACTATTCGCAATTTTCATAAATTCTATCTCTAAGCACTTACTTTCGTCCTACCACCTTTACGCAGATGATTTACAGATATACTCACAGGCACCACTAGAAGCGATTTCAGAGGCGTTTTCTAATATAAACTTTGACCTTGCACAAATTTGTACGTGGAGTAAAAATTATGGCCTTAAAGTGAACCCATCCAAAACACAAATTATTCTGATTGGCAGTTCCAGAATGATATCCAAGGTCAACTGGTCGCAGTTGCCTGAGATTCAGTTCGACGGCAAAATATTAACTATCTCAGATAACGTAAAAAACCTGGGGATTTATCTAGATAAAACTTTATCTTGGGGATGTCAAATACAGGAGACAAGTCGAAGGCTGTTTGCCTCAGCTGGGTCGTTGCGTAGGCTGCGGAACTTTCTTCCCACAACCACCAAGATTGCGCTTGCACAATCCTTGCTTCTCCCTATACTCGATTATGCCGATGTCAGCTATCTTGATCTTAATGAGGACCAACTTGACAAACTTGAGCGTCTCCAAAACTTCTGTATTAGATTCATTTTTGGTTTACGCAAATATGATCATGTATCTGAATTTCGATCCAGACTCAAGTGACTCCCAATTCGTCTTCGCCGGAATACTCATATTCTTACGCAACTGTATAATGCGCTGTTCAATCCTAATAGCCCCATGTATCTCAAAGAACGTTTTAAGTTCCTTCATGACACACATTCAAAGACCTTGAAGTCGTCAGTGGATCTGAGACTGCAGATGCCAACACATTCCACAAACTTCTACGATAAATCCTTTGCCGTTCAGGCTGTACGTTTGTGGAATGCGCTGCCAATTGAGATTAAGCAAGCAAAATCACTCAACATATTTAAAGACGCACTAAAGAAGCACTACCTGTCATTTTAATCGAAACTCTCTCGATGTATTTATTTATTTATTGGTTCTGTACTTTGCATTGATATCATTATAATATGGATATGTATGTATGTATAGCTATGTATTATATGTATAGTTTGTTTGTATAATTTTATACGTTTTATAAGTATAGGTTGTATGTATATTAAGTATTAGGTATTTGTATGTATAGGCGATATATACTTACACATGTATGTATATTCTATTTAATAACTATTAGTGTCCGTATACATCTGATCACTACACCATCAAATTTGTCTTTTTCAGTCTGTCCATCCTAAGGTTGCCTGGAAGAGATCGCACTTTGCGATAAGGCCGCCTTTGTGCATTTACTATTTGTATACCAATTACCTACATTTTAAGCTATTGTACCAACTGTATTTGCACAATAAAGATTTATCTATCTATCTATCTATCTATGAAAATGTCGCAACGTCTGTACCATTATCGGTGAACCGTCCCAAAAGAGTAATAAAACCTGTACGTAGGTATGGTTTTGAGGAAGTAGATTATAATTATATCGATGTAATAACTGTGTAGTTCTTAAGTTTACAATAATAGACATTAAGCTAATAAATTAAGATATCAACAAGTATATACGTAATATATAAAATATGATTAAATAACATTATTGTATACTCATTAAAATATTTCTAGATATATATAATCATTAGCTAAGTTCATTATACTCATAAATAAATAAATAAAAATATATATCTTAACATATAAAATCCTTGCGTTACTGACTGACTGACAGACACGCTACAGCCGAAACTATTGGGCGCAGGAAGCTGAAATTCGGCATGTATGTTCCTTGGAGACCGTAGGGGTGCACTAAGAAGGGATTTCCCGAAATTCCCACGGGATCGGCGAAAACGGGTAAATTAAAAAAAAAATGCAGGCGTAGCTGCTGGCATCCTCTAGTATAAATATAATATCAATAGAAACAAACAATACATGGATGAATAAATACATAAACTAAACTATATACTATGTGTATGTGTGTATAACAGTCATGATGAATCTGCCATATAATGCTTAGTGACGAGATTTTTAAACATATTTAAGGATTTAGCCCTTCTAATACATACGGGCAACGCATTCCATAGGCGTACAGCTTGCACAGTGAAAGATTTTTCAAAGAAAATCGTTGAATGAGTAGGGACTTTCAGTTTTAGATTTTCTGATGATCGTAAGCACTTAGAATGTGTATTATGTAAATATTCAAACTGATTTTTGAGATGGAAAGGAGGGATTAAAAAGAATATTAAAAAGAAGACAAAGAATGTGAGTATTCCTTCGAACGCGGATTGGTAGCCACTTGAGCTTGTTGCGAAATTCAGTGACGTACGTATATATTTTAATTAAATTAATCGTAACTAAAACTAAAAGGCGCCTTGGCAACGTCCGTTAAACTCTTTATAATGGAACCCGGCAACAACCAAATTATACGCACAATATCGTAAACATATACAGGGTGTAAAAATACTCTTAACGAAAACTGAAATCCCATGTTGTACCAATCACTACGAACATTTTTACTTCGGCACCATACCTGGGCAATTACTGGTTCAGGAGATATTGAGCCTCAAAGTTAGTATGGATTTTTTCTAATTAGGTACACAATTGATGCATTTACCTCGCCAATATGTTCTTTAGATGCCCTATGACCCCATGGATAAGTAGGTATTCCGAGCATTGCACGCGCGCGCTTTTAATTGCGGTTTAAAAAATGTGAAAACTTAAAAAAAAATCGTTTCCCAGGTTTTATTTTTGGTTAGTATGACTTGGCATGATGTCCACAACGAGTAGACTTCGGCTTGGTGATGGGTCTTGTGACACCCTGTATAGTTTACATTGAAAAGTTTGTTAGGTATTTGTTGATCCTAACACCGGTAACACAAGGTCGGTCGAATGTGTATTTACATGTGATATGTTTTGCTGTTACAGCGATGGTACAATTGGATATAAAGGAGATTATTTCTGACAGTAATTGTTATCAACGATGCGACTACGTACAATACGATAATGAAGTGGAATTTATTAAACATCAGATACATCTTAGGTAAGCAATAAACCATGGAATATCGCTATCCCTCTGTATTGCGCAGGTCAGACAAGCAGCTGCTCTGTGGAAAAGTCAAATCCTGGGTTGCAACTGGGATAACGCTAGAAAGATTATTATATTATTATTGTACACCCATTTAACCAATTTAACAATGAAAGTAAGGTACAAAGGGTAACCTTTTCAATGAAAATTGTTTGATTTGTAAAAAGCAATCTTTGGATGGAATTATTGGTGGGAGAGAAAACTACAATGTTCATAATTGTCTTATACCATGCTGTCTACGATATACTTCTATATTCATAAAGTAGGTATAAATATAAATTCTTATCTTAAAATATCATAAAAAAATGAAATACGGATTAGATTTGCTTGGGCTGGCAATAATAATTGTGCTAATAAGTTGTAGGTACATGTGGAAGACATGAGAAATACGTAGTACAATGTTCTCCGACTGTACTGACTGTACTAAATACTGGTAATAACTGAACCAACGATACTTTGGAGGAATAAGGTGTTCCAAATAGAGGGAGGATACTCTGACTTGACTAGATAATTGTGCCGAGTGGACACGGTAGCCGAGAACTTGTATTTATAGCAATTTCGTGTGAGAACACTAATAGTATGAAGCAGGATCAGGATGCTCCGGTTCAAACACACCTCTTTCGCTTCCTCGACATTCATTAACCTAATCATACATGCTCGCCGGTAGTGGGTACTTTTAATATGGCCCTTTTTAGTACGTTACCTATTTGGTCGGCGTACGTCCGTCTTGGACGTCCTCCTCATGGGTTGTTAATATACTTTTCCAACTGTGCCCGCGGTAATTTATGGCTCACATGTACAGCTCCTCACATGTAGCTCATAGCGTAATATTGTATAGCCCAAAGCCGCAATGCCATCCGTGATAAATGGACAATCCAACGCCAAAAATATTTTAAAATCGAACCAGTAGTTTCTGAGATTAGTGCGTTTAACAAATAAACATAGTTGGTATCTAGATAAAAGAAGGGTTGTGATCGTATTTTGTTGCTAAAAGTACAAAAAAACGTAAAGTTTATTTTTCAACGCAGCTTTACTTAATTATTTCTGTATAGATGGTACAGTATTTTTAGCTCCGTTATAAATATTCATCACTGTCGCAGTCAGCCCAGTCTTTTCCTACTAAGACGCTTTGTAGCTCTGGGTCTGTTTACGAATCTTAAAAGATCTAATAAAAATTCTTTTTTACAATGTGTGTCTTTTTGATCTCGGCAAACTAGTCAGATTGCCATGTTTCACAAAATTGTAGAGAACTTAGGCATACAGGTTTCCACGTGATGTTTTCCTTCACCGTTTAACAAGCGATTAATAATAGATCGTCTGCTGCTATAGCAATCTGTTAGTATCTCTCCTGACCTATCGTATATATCCTAATCTATCTAAACATATTTTAAATGAAGTACACTTTTCTTCCTCTCAGTCTGCATGAACGCGATAGACTCAAACTATTCGACGGATACACCTATAGATATACCTATATATTATACTAGCTGTCCCGGCGAACCCTGTATCGCCTTTTAAAGGTCTTTTTGCTTATTCCTTCTCTTTTTCAAACCACTTTTCCAGGAAATTCTGAACAAAGTTACCAAAGCGACCAATGCTTAATCTAAAATTTCAAAGATTACAAAGGTATACAAACAAACGAAGATTGAATTTTATATACGTATATGTATAGATAGATGACCCAGCAAAAACTGTCCGCCATCTTCGATTTCCCATTTGCCATCTTTGATCACGAAATAGATGTTGTATTTGCATTCCTCATAGCTTAAAACATCGGAGAGGATAACCATATCGATTTTTTTAAACTTTCCCATCCGCCATTTTTGATTTTCCATCCGCCATCTTTGATCACAAAATAGATGTTGGATTTGGATTCCTCACCCCTTTAAATATTGGAGACGATACCCATATCGAATTAAAAAAAAATCTCATCCGCCATCTTTGATCACGAAATAGATGGTGTTTTTGAATTTCCCATTCCTTAAAATATCGGAGACGGTACCCATATCGACTTTAAAAAAATCCCGTCCGCCATCTTTGATTTCCTATCCTTCCATCCATGCCATCTTTGATCACGAAATAGATGTTGTATTTGGATTCTCCATCCCTGAAATCATCAGAGACGATACCCATATTGATTTTTAAAATTTTTCCCATCCGCCATTTTTGATTTCCCGTCCACCATCTTGAATCACGAAACAGATGTTGTTTTTCGATTATATGTATATATTATATTGATACCATATTGATTTCTAAAATTTTCTCATCCGCCATCTTTGATTTCCCGTCCGCCATCTTGGATCACTAAATTAATTTCATATTATTAATCAGCGTCCCGAAAATCTCGAAAACGATACCCATATAGATTGTATCCTATTCCTTTAGCCTTTTTTTGCCTTTGACCCAACCCTCCCCCTTCTCGTTTGACCATTTTATTATTTTGTCTGGCCCTTAAAGTTGTGGCGTAATTTTATATAGCCTGTCGGAATAATTGGGCTATCATAGGCAATAAGAATTTATAAAATCCGACTGCTAGTTCCTATGATTAGCCGACATTATCTTTTAGGCTTTTTAGCGTTTTGCCCAGCCCAAAGGGTTGAAGCGTTATGTTATATAGCCTATAGCCTTCCGGAATAACTGGGCTATCGTATACAAAAAGAATTTCCAGATCCGACCGGTAGTTCCTGAGATTAGCGCGTTCAAACAAACAAACAAACTCTTCCGCTTAATTATATTAGTATAGATAGTAGAGCATCGTAGACTTACTATTCGAGTGTTACTTTTTGAGTGCAAAGATTCAAATTAACTAATAATTATGTAATCCGGCCAGATAGTATTTATTAAAAGAAAGACCTCAGAAGTTAGGTGGCAGGTACAGGTTACTACTTTTCTAATACAGTAAGTAAGTAACATAAATGTGAGTGAGTTTCATTAACCGATCATTATGTTATTTTACATTATCAAGACCACAGAAAGGGATATGTTATGGGATACCGATTTCCACGCGGGCGAAGCCGCGGGCACAGCTAGTACCTAATATTAGTAGGGATTAGCCAAGGCTGTTACAATAATTATTATTAGTTTAATTAAGTAAGCGAACCTTAAAAGCGAACGAAGTAATGACAGTGCATCATAATTATGTCAATGTGTAATGTGACAGAACTGACAGATATAGCACATGCGCAGCAACTCAATTATTACAGCGCATGCGTTATTACTGTCAATAGGTAGGAGGTTTGTTCCTACAAACTTCGACCCTCTCTAAAATCCCTCCCAGATTATTTTTTGCATTTTATTGTATCCCATGTGTTTTTCCTGGTTCTGACCTATCTCCCCACCAATTTTCAGCCAAATCGGTTCGGCCGTTCTTGAGTTATAAATAGTGTAATTAACACGACTTTCTTTTATATATATATAGATACAGGATGTCACAAGACCCATCACCAAGCTGAAGTCTACTCGTTGTGGACATCATGCCAAGTCATACTAACCAAAAATAATACCTGGGAAACGATTTTTTTTTACGTTTCACCTTTTTGAAACCGCAATTAAAAGCGCGCGCGTGCAATGCTCGAAATACCTACTTATCCTTGGGGTCATAGGGCATCTAAAGAACATATTGGCGGGGTAAATGCATCAATTTGTACCTAATTAGAAAAATTCCATACTAATTTTGAGCCTCAATATCTCCTGAACCAGTAATTTCCCAGGTATGGTGCAGAAGTAAAAAATGTTTGTACTGATTGGTAAAACATGGGATTTTAGTTTTCGTTAAGGGTCTTTTTACACCCTGTATATTATACAGGATGTCACAAGACCCATCACCAAGCCGAAGTCGACTCGTTATGGACATCATGCCAAGTCATACTAACCAAAAATAATACCTGGGAAACGACTTTTTTTTAAGTTTTCACTTTTTTTAAACCGCAATTAAAAGCACCCGCATGCAATGCTCGAAATACCTTCTTATCCATGAGGTCATAGGGCATCTAAAGAACATATTAGCGGGGTAAATGCATCGATTTCGTACCTAATTACAAAAATTCCATACTAACTTTGAGCCTCAATATCTCCTGAACCAGTAATTTCCCAGGTATGGTGCCAAAGTAAAAAATGTTCGTAGTGATTGGTACAACATGGGATTTCAGTTTTCGTTAAGGGTCTTTTTACATCCTGTATATAATTTCCATATTATTGGTGATGCGGCAGGACACGACGGAAACTGCAGGCCATCACACATTCGAGTATACACCGTGGTTTTTAAGTCAGTGCTCTCCCGAAAAGTATGTACTCAGGCCATGATATAGAAGCTACCTATAATATTTATTTTTACCTCATGAGAATGAACATTTCCATGTTATTGATATCTTGTTTATATTTTTTCTACTTTACATTAATAGTTCTACTTTACTTTTGTGCAGTAATCAGTCATACTTGTTGGCCATAAAATATAAGTTTTAAAACATCCACTACTCCACAGGTAAAATATCGCACCGCTGCTTCAGATTAAGAAGAATCGTAAAGCGTATGATTCATATAACATTATTACTTCGTCACGCGGCAATTTACAAACATTCAAACAACGGATTAATAAACGTACAGAGCTCCGAGCTTATGTTGTAGTTGTTCGAAACAATTTCTAAATAGTTAAAAGTTATGTCCCGGGTGGGGATCGAACCCGCATTGATAAGCAATAACTATGTCACCCTTGAGGTCAAATAATAACTATTACAATACGAAGTTTAACATTTTATGTTTCAGCGCCCTGGACGAAAGAGCAAGCAGAGTGCAAGTACATTTCGGACAAATGACTTGCATGAAGTACAGGAGAGAAATCCTCTTGAGACGGAGGATCTCAGGTAGGATGTCGGGGTTCGAGAGAAACACTGCTAGGCTGAACAGGTTCTTTATTATGTCTCACTACCGCTTACATACAGTATGACCGAACTAGGTAAGCACTGGCCTGAGCTGGCTGGAGTGTAGACTCCTGCTGCTCTCCGACGCTCGCAGGGTAGCTGCTCGAAGGGTCGCCGATGAGCTGGCCAAGGTGCGCTGCGCAGGCATCTCTGTGGTCGATGTTCAGGCTGAGCGGGTCTCAGGCGGTGCAGCCGATGTGGGTCGAGCGGTCAGGCTCAGGCGTCCGTGGCCTGGCTGTAGGAGCTCGTAGGCAGGAACGGAGGCTTGGGTGGCAGCTGGCTAGTAGCGGCACGGCGCCAGCAGCTCGTGGCTTGTAGCCCGTAGGAAGAACGTCAGCCCGTAGGAAGAACGTCAGCCCGTAGGAAGAACGTCAGGTGCAGTGAGCTCGTAGGGTGAACCCCAGCGGGACAGTAGATAGGAAGTAGAATGTAGAATAATCGCGAGGTGTAGCGGCAGCGTTCCGATGTCTAGGGAAAGTGACCATTTTACGACGCGCACCCATCTTATATAGGCATAAATCTATGACTCACAACTGCCTTTGGCTAGTGAATATGACCATATTTGGTAATATTGCGAACGATGTCTGGCTAAGCTGGCGTTAAGCGCCTGCGAGATATTATAACGCAATACGTGTAGTATTACGTTACAATACCCCGCTCTGTACAGCAGGATTTTTCGTGTCTAGACAAGAAAAATCCGTCTAACTAACTCCTCCGAACTTCTGTAGACAGTGCTAAGTAGATAGTGACTATGAAACTCAAACTGCAGGTAGGTACAATGAAAGAATCTAGTTAGGTTAGGAATCAGTGTAGTTAATTAGTTTTAAATCTTTAATGTGCCAACTGCCAATAGATTTACCCGACGAATCCGCTAATTCGTATACTAGTGGTGACTTTTTAGCAATAATAATACACTTGGTAAACTTGGGAGCCAGTTTTTTGCTAAATGATTTGTCCTTATCGCTTAGATAGTAGGTTCTTTTCCATACGGTATCACCTATGTTAAACTCAGCCGGTTTACGACGTAAGTTGTATGTGTGTGAGTTTCTAGCGTGAGCTTGGATTAAAAGAGACTGGACCTTATCGAAAATACTTGATAGACAGCCTATATTTTCAGCATAAGAATCCCTAGGTATATAAATAACATCATCTGACTCGGCATCAATATAGTGTGAACCGCAAGTTACTAGTTCTCTGCCGTACACTAAAAAACTCGGAGTATAACCAGTTACCTCATTAACCGCAGTATTTAGCGCGAATTGAATTTTGGGAATTAAAGTATCCCATATTCTATGGTCGTTTTCGATAAACGAAGATATAGTAGTCACTATGGTTTTGTTGTATCTCTCAACAGAATTTACGTGCGGAGTGTATTTCGGTGTAAAGTGCAAGTTAGGTATTTTATATTTTCTAATCATAGACTTTAGAGTTGCACTTACAAATTGTTTACCATTGTCTAGAATAACGGTTGAAGGTATGCCATGTATTAAGAAAACTTTTTCCTCGAGAATGTTAGTTATAATCTCGGCGGTAGCCCGCTTGATGGGAAAGAGAAGACAATATTTACTGAAGCAACAAGTAACAACAAAAATATAGCTATTTTGTTTTCTAGTTGAGGGAAGGGGTCCAACAAGGTCGATACTAATTGTTTGGAAGGGACGAGAGCACACCTTTGGTCGTCCCATAACACCTAAAGTAGCGTGGTTTTGGTGTTTATGTGCGACACAAGTATCACATGAAGATATAAATTTAACAACGTCGGCGTGCATACCGGGCCAATAATAACGCTGTGCTAAACGTTTATACGTTTTAAAAATACCTAAGTGACCCGCAGCGAGTTCCGAATGGTTTTCTTTAATAGCTGTAGATCTATCCGAGGTAGGTAGAACCTCTTTCCATTCGAATTCTTTCCGCAGTGCACATTTCGATACCATATATCGATATAAGTTATCATTTTTGATGGAATAGTTAGGAAAAGATGTAGGTGAGTTTTTACAGCCATTGTAGATAGTACTATACCACTGATCCGAGGTTACGGTAGTATCATTATCAGTGTTAGTATCAATAGCCGACACGGCACTTGCCCGCGATAGTGCGTCGGGTATTACGTTATCCGCGCCGCGGCGATGTTTCACATCAAAATTAAAAGAAGACAGGCGCACCCCCCATCTCGCTAAGCGACCCGTAGGGTTACTTAAATTTAAAAACCATTTTAAGGCTGAGTGATCTGTGTAGACAGTGAATTTCAAACCGTTATCTAAGTCACATCGCCAATGTTCTACCGCGACTAAAACAGCTAGCGCCTCCCGTTCCGTAATACTATAATTACGTTCCTGTGTAGACAAGGATTTGCTCATATAAGCTATAGGATACTCCACACCGTCAGTAGTTTGTGTGAGTAAAGCCCCTACGCCATAGTCGCTAGCATCCGTGTGCACTTCGAACGGTTTATTATAGTCCGGACAAGATAGAATAGGCGCGGTAGATAACAGGTGTTTGAGTTTAATAAATGAGTTGTTAGCTTCCTCCGACCACACAAAAGGAGCAGCCTTTTTACTGGTAGAAGTAAGTTTATTTAGAGGCCCTGCAATTGAACTAAAATTAGGTATAAATCTACGGTACCAAGACGCGGTACCCAAAAACCGTTTTACCTCCTTTTTATTTGTAGGTACAGGATAGTTCATTATTGCTTCCACCTTACTAGGATCTACGTGAAGTCCTTTAGAATTGACTACGTAACCCAAGTATTTTAATTCGTTTCTAAAGAAATGTGACTTTTCTAAATTAATAGTTAAGTTAGCTGATTTTAGTTTCGCGTATACTTTAGATAACAGCTGAATGTGATGATCAAAATCTTTTCCTATAATACAAATATCGTCTAAGAATACGAACACCGCGTTTTCGAACTCTGGACTATTTGTAAATAATTGATCGACCAATCTTTGTTGCGTAGCCGGCGCATTAGTTAAGCCGAACGGCATAGTAACAAATCGGAATGTTCCGCGGGTAGGTACGTAGAACGCGGTCTTGTCCCGATCGCTACTCCGAATAGGCGTCTGCCAAAAAGATTTAGATAGATCAATACTACTTAGAAATCTAGCATTTTTTAGGTTATCTAGGATTTCGGAAACATACGGTAGTTTGTACGCATCCTTACGTGTAACCGAGTTTAGTTTTCGGCTGTCTAAACAAAACCTTAGTTTACCATCTTTCTTAGGCGTTAATAGGATAGGCGAAGACCATGGGCTTTCACACGGTTCTACGACTCCGAGTTTAAGCATCTCGTCTAGTTCCTCAATAATAACACGCAATTTTTCTGGCGGCAGACGATAGTATCGCTGACGTATTGGCGGTGAGTCACCTGTATCAATACGATGCTCGACTAAATGGGTACGTCCAAGGCCTTTCTTCTCGGAAGATATACATTCGAATTGCTTAATCATCTCATCCGCTAAACGTTTTGGTAGTCATTAAGCTCATTGTAGGATTGTAAGGCAGCATTAGGTTTATTAGGTAAGGAATGACTACAAGGGTCATTATTAGCTAAAGAGACAGAGTAAATATAATTTGGTAACAATTTAAATCTTTTCCAGAAGTCAATACCTAAAATTAACGAACTAGTGACTTCTGGAATTACGTACGCTTTTAAGTTATAAGTTTTATTTTCAAAAGTGGTGGGTAGGTTGATATAGCCGATCGGTGTCAAACGATGACCACCCGCCGATCGAAAAAATATAGTAGGGTTGTCGCACTTATTCAAAGGGAGATTAGTTTGAGAAATAATTTTTATATGAGAATTATTGCCCAATATAGTCACGGCAGAACCTGAGTCAAGTAAACCAGTAAGGGGTAGATTCTTAATGGTTACATTAACATAGGGTCGAAAATCAGTATTAGGTTTTTGATCACGGTTCGCAGCCACAGAATAACTGGAAAAATACACTTTTAGAGTGTTCAGCCAATTTTTCCAGTCTTCTTTGTCAAAATATTTAGGTTTAGAGGATGTACAAACGGTAGGGTCTGTCATCTTATTTGACGAACTACGATCCGAGTAAATTAGTTTTTTGAAAAAAAAAATTTTTACAGTTAGGACAATTTACGAACGTGACATCCCTAAGGCCACACTTAAAACATATCGGATAACGTTCTCGCTTGCACGTCCCTAGTGAGTGATCAGTTGAACGGCATCGCGGACAAAATACACACCTCTTATTAGTTATTTTTGTAGGAACAGCTGATTTAGATATCATGTTGACATCATAGTGTTGCGGGTTAGGCACAGGTGTATCGTTCGGTTCGACATTTATAGATGCGACAGAAGCGTAGTTTTTTAGTTTAGACGGTTTATAGTACTGTGAATTATTATAGTGACCGTGCGTGTCCTTTTTATTTATGTAAGCTAAATCAGGTGCTACTGTGTTAGACGTAGGGTAACTAGGTTCGTGAAATTGTGCACTTAAACACTGGAACCTCTCATAGTTTAGACATAGTGTTTTTAGAGTGTCTATAGTGTCTATAGCCGTAGTACATGAAGCTAGTACTGTAGAATAACACGGTCTAATATTGTGAAGCAATATATTTAATTTTTCATGTTCGGTTAGTACCGTGTTCGGTGACAATCGCGCAAAAAGTTGGAACATAATTGATAAGTAGATGATTATACCCTCAGTTTGCCCTTGAGTACGATTACGAATCTCGGCTAAAAGTTTATAATCATAGTCGTACGGTGTAAAATCAGCTGTGAGTTTACTAGCTAGTTCGTCCCATGTAGAAATGGATTTTTTAACACCGCGAAACCAGTGTAACGCATTACCAGTAAAAATTTCGGACGCGTAATCGAATAATCTATTGGCAGGTAGATTTCTAACCGTCCTAAATTCCGTCACGCGTTGTAGGAATTCACGAACGCAGCCTGTTCCGTCGAATTTGAGTTTCGATAGTTCGCCAACCCTCAAATGCTCACAGTGGACAGTTACCGGAGTCGACGCTGCCTGTGCAGGGGTTGAATCCGTGCAAGTCATCGTGGCTCCGACTTCCGCCGACGGAACATTCGAGTGTTCTATCTTAGATAGCTCTGCCGACAGCATCCGAAAGCGTTCAGTCAGGTCGGATATTTTCTTGCCGTATTTAGGTTCGGATTTGTCTAATCTGCCCAATCTGTGGTAGACCTGGTTGTGCAAAGCCGTAGTTCGCTTAGCCAAGTTGTGGTGGTATAGCTCCTTAAGGGAAGAGATTCGCGAATCTAAATCGGTAACTGACAGACTAGCTCCCTTGAAGTCGTCTGCTATGTCTAGGCCTGACTCTAGGATTTCGTCATTCGGAATCAGCTCGAGTAGTTTAGGTAGCTGCTTCCGTAAACCTAAAACAGAGGTAGCCGGCTCCTCTCCGCGAATAGCGACCTCGTAGGCCAATTCATTTTTATTAAGTAGAAAGTACTTGATAGGGTTAGTGCTCATGATGATATAAAATAAGTATGATAGAAAAGAACGTAAGTATATTACAGCCCTCCGTGTGCAATAGTTCTGCTTTACAAAGAAACTACGACGATTCGGTGTAAAAATGTAGACAATAGATAGTGACTTGCAAAATAAAAAACGGTTATTTCAAATTGCGAACAGTTACGTAGGGAATCGGTAGTTGAAATTTGAATTAGACAATAGTAAGATAACACATAATAGGTATACAAGAATAGAAATTAAAGATAGACAGCAATACACAGATACACACAAGTTAGATATTACGTACCAGTTCGCTGATGTCTGCACCTCCTCGTTTACAAAGACTGACCTCCTAAACAAGAACAACTGCAGTAATTGGAAGTGAGACAAATAGAGTTGGGCGCCACTGAGACGGAGGATCTCAGGTAGGATGTCGGGGTTCGAGAGAAACACTGCTAGGCTGAACAGGTTCTTTATTATGTCTCACTACCGCTTACATACAGTATGACCGAACTAGGTAAGCACTGGCCTGAGCTGGCTGGAGTGTAGACTCCTGCTGCTCTCCGACGCTCGCAGGGTAGCTGCTCGAAGGGTCGCCGATGAGCTGGCCAAGGTGCGCTGCGCAGGCATCTCTGTGGTCGATGTTCAGGCTGAGCGGGTCTCAGGCGGTGCAGCCGATGTGGGTCGAGCGGTCAGGCTCAGGCGTCCGTGGCCTGGCTGTAGGAGCTCGTAGGCAGGAACGGAGGCTTGGGTGGCAGCTGGCTAGTAGCGGCACGGCGCCAGCAGCTCGTGGCTTGTAGCCCGTAGGAAGAACGTCAGCCCGTAGGAAGAACGTCAGCCCGTGGGAAGAACGTCAGGTGCAGTGAGCTCGTAGGGTGAACCCCAGCGGGACAGTAGATAGGAAGTAGAATGTAGAATAATCGCGAGGTGTAGCGGCAGCGTTCCGATGTCTAGGGAAAGTGACCATTCTACGACGCGCACCCATCTTATATAGGCATAAATCTATGACTCACAACTGCCTTTGGCTAGTGAATATGACCATATTTGGTAATATTGCGAACGATGTCTGGCTAAGCTGGCGTTAAGCGCCTGCGAGATATTATAACGCAATACGTGTAGTATTACGTTACACTCTACACGTGAGATCAGATAAGTGTGGGAACACCTCAGGCACAAATTCATCCTGTCTTTTTGAAGTTATACTTGTTTAGGCGCGTTATGAAAAAATTATGAGAGTGAAATTTTACGATGTGCGCGCATGTGTTACACAAAATTCTCACGGGAGAATTTTTAGTTTCTACATTGACAACAAAAGAAAGAAAAAAAAAAGAAAAAAAGAAAAACTCATTTATTCCAATATGTAGGTACACAATGTAACAGGCAGGATGAATACATAAATTAACATAAACACTAACCTAACATAAATAGAATCGGTTCCCAACTCAGTATAATGCCATCTTGTAACACAAGATGGCGCTGATATTCTGTTGGGACCATTAATACATATAAATAAATATAATAAATATTATTATATAATTAACATACATTATTAAAAACTGTACAGGTGGTATAACCAAAATAAATATTACATACTCAACAATCGACAAGCCTCCACCATGGCCAACTGTCTATGACAAATGTGTATGCGCATACGTCTGTACGACTATTTATAATCTGTGATCCTTGGTACGCGCGGAGTTTAATTTTTTTAAATAGAGGCCAAGCCAATGTCAGTTCACCATTGTGGAAAGTTGGAAACTGTGGATGGAAATAAGGGAACAGAAATCGGAGACAATCTCTTACGCGGAAAACATTATTGTGATCCATTACATTATGAATCGGCTAGTTTGTGATACGATTTGGACGTTTGTTATGTATTCGAACATGATAATTTTTAGGAAGTGCATAATACTTATAATTAGGTATTTTATTATAAAAGCCATGGATACAGGAAATCTAAACACTCACGAACAAATACCTTTGAAGATAAAGTACGCATCGCTGGCCGGTCGAATGGCATACATTGCTACTAACACAGATTGTATTGTTTAGTTTTGGTAAGTTTAAAGCTGTAGTTGTTGATCAAGTAAATATTGTTTGTATTGTTTACTGAAACTATAATTTGATTTCAGGGCTCTAATGGGTGGTGGCAGGTCATTCCAACAATGAGTTGCAGTCATTTTAAAACTACCACGAAAAGCAGCTGTTCGGTGTCTAGGTGTAACCAGTAGGTAAGTAGACCCTCTTGTTTTGTGTTTGTTCAGGTCACTGGACCATGTTAGCTTTTTATAAAGATAAGTGGGCCTGCCTGTAGATACTACACCGAAAAGAAGTGAGGCTAGGTGGAGTTTCCTACGTGATGATATTCTCAACATTCTGTTTTTATTAAGAAAGGGTGTAATATGTGTGTGAGGTGGGACGTTAAAACAGAATCGGGCACAGGCATTTTGCACCCGCTGTATGAGCCTTTCTGTTCTGCTTAGTAGACATGCGCCATACACTGTGTCTGCATAATTCAGCTTGGACAAGATCAAGCTTTCACACAAAAGAATACGCATTTCCTCACTAATATAGGGTCGAATCCGGTAAATAAGCTTCAGTCTATAAAAACAATTTTGTACTGCCTCCGCAATGTGGGTCTCGAAGTGTAAGCATTGGTCAAATACAACACCTAGGTTGCGAGCTTCCAGTACCTGCTCTAGTTGATATCCCTTGATCCTGACATCCAGCTCACACCCCTGCATCCTGCTTACCATCTCCTTAGTGCCAATGAACAAAAACTTAGACTTGTTGGGGTTAAGTAATAGACAATTTCTGTTTGCCCAATCAGATATATTGTCTAAATCTTTATTCATTTCACCCACAGATTCAGAGCAGCTGTCCGGCTTACAGGACACATACAACTGTATGTCGTCAGCATACAGGTGAAACCTAGAGTGTGCTATAGTTCTACTCACATCGGCTGTGTATATTATAAACAAAAGTGGGCCCAAAATTGAGCCCTGGGGGACTCCGCGCACAACTGAACCAAGTGATGATGATGACTTGTACCCATCACTTCCCATCACCTGCACCAGCTGATATCGGTTACTCAAGTAACTAGCAAACCAACATATTGATTTGTGATCACATCCGTAATATGCAAGCTTAGAAAGAAGAAGAGGAATACTAATGGAATAAAATGCCCGGGAACAGTCTAATTATGCAAGCAGTGTCCCCTTGCCCTGATCTCTGTCCTCCAGGATGTTATCCACAACATCAATTAAGGCTGTGGTTGTACTGTGACCCACCCGAAAGCCAGATTGCCTTTCAGGTAAAATATTACATTTCTCAACATATTGTCTCAACTGTAAACAGACTGGAGAAGGTGTCTCCAGTATCTTGGAAATGCATGGCAAGAGACTGATCGGACGTAGATCATTAATACTATTTGGAGTAGACTTTTTAGGAATGGGTCTGACTATTGCAGTCTTCCACAAGTCAGGGAAAGTTGAAGAAGCAATGGATCTATTGACAATACCAATGATAGCTGAGAGTGTATGCGGAAGTGTAATAACCAGCATGTCAAGTGATATACCATCAATCCAAGAGCATTTGATCGGAGCCCCTGTATGATTTTAAGGACTTCCATTTCACTGGCTGGTTGAAGCTCAAAGCACCCTGACCCATAACGATTAAATTCAAAGTAGGTCAAATCTGAAATTGTGACTTCACCGTTACCAGGGACATCAAGAAAATGCTTATTGATAACTTCCGGGTCATTACAATAGTAAGGTAACTGGCAATTATTTTTATTTTTATAATTGACAACCGATTTAATACTATTCCATAGTTTCTTGGGGTCTCTTCTGTTCATATTTATATTTGTTTTAAAATAAGCACTTTTTTCACTATGCATTGCTGCAATAACAATTTTCTTAAGGTTGTAGTATTCTCATGACGTTAGGAAAATTATGGAAATAAGTGTTCATTCTGAAGTCCAGTTTATTTATGTGACGTATTATCGTAACGACTGTCTTAATATGGATCGGCAAAGGCATATCCTTACAAGGTCTTTGTATGTATTAAAATGAGTCTCTAATTTGCAAGACTTGTAACGCTGGTGAGCCTTGTCCCGTAGCCTGACCATGTCTTTAACAGTGTCAGTTATCCATGGGTGACCTCTCTCCCTAATTAAGACTTTTTTATGAGGGGCATGTAGGTCAAACAAACTTAGAGTATAAGAAGTAAATCTATCCACCATTGTATTGACATCACTAAAGTCTAATAGGTGATTCTAATCTATTTTTATTAGGTCTTTATTGAAGATATCAATCAGTATATCCTTCAGTGGCCTAAAAGTGATCCAATGAGGAATAGGCTTCTGTGCCCTAATATTAAATTTAACAGTGATCAATGCATGTTGTTCCAGTTCAGGTATATGCAATACTGATGTTTCACACACCTGGGCATCTGTGCATATTAGGTCAATGAGTGTTTCACTGTGATCTGTGAAATGAGTAGGTTCCACTATTACATTCCTTAGGCTAGTACATTGAAGGAAGGCACATAAAGTTTTAGTTTTCCTGTCATTCATATCCAAGTAGTTTATATTAAAGTCTCCAAGAAGAATAACCCTATCAGCAAAAGCACATGAGCTCAGGGAGTCAGTGACAGCATCCAAAAAGGTGTCTACATCTTGCCAGGAAGGCCTATAAGCTGTGCCAATAACTACACACTCTGTATTCACCTGCAACCTGATCCACATCTGTTCCACGAGTGATGGCGGGTGTGGCAAGGTGCGAACACGTAAGTCCTTTCGCACATAAAAACCAACGCCACCTCCCCTACCACCACGCACATTCTTCGGGCGAGGTACATGTCGTAATCTATATTGAGGTACTTTGGGCGCACGGCCCTCCTCCCCTTCCCGAAGCCAGGTCTCGTTAATTGCCAAGATATCTACTGGAGCATTCTCCATAGCTAATACAAATTCGTAATCCCCCGAGCCAGGGACCCTGCATTGAATAGTCCAACACATAATTTGTTATCCCTTACCATTTGTGAGTGTTATTATATTTTTGTATTGATTTTGCCATATTAAATGTATCAAGGTATGCAAATATTTGGTTATTTTGGTCTGTAAATAGCAACTGTGTTTAGAATGTAGTAGACATGTGCAAATGTAATTAGAGAGGCTATGAAATTTATCAATTTTGTCATGTTTCAAATTAATGTAATACACATTATAGTTGAGCAGCAATATAAACAGTACAATTCTTAGGTAGGTGAGGTCATTATAATGTTTTGGTAGGTATATTACCAGGTATGATAATTTAAACTGATAAGGCAAAAGTTTGTAATTGCATAGGATATAAACATACATAACCTTACTTAATGGAACAAGTGCACCATAAAGACAAATATAATAAGTCCAAAAATTATGCATACAATTACAGGCATGGTGACCAGTTAAAATGTGGTGTTTAAATGGTTCTGTCCTTACAAGAAGCACTGCCAAAAACACGTTCTAAATCTTGCTCGGTGCGTATGCTGTGCGCACGCTTACCATCGGCCTGCCTGGCTAATATTTTCCCTCGCCTCGTCCAGGTGTATCTCCAGCCATGCTGCTCGGCGGCCTGGCGAGTGCGGTAGAGTAGTTGCCGGTTGGCGCAGGTGAGCCGCTCGTTGACGTAGAAGCGCTGCGGGGGTGCGGCGAGCCCGAGCTCCGCCGAAGTGGCGCCGCGCCGCACCCGCGCGCTCCGCAGCAGCTCGTCACGAAGCTCCCGGCGCGTTAACCTCACCACGATCCGACGCCCTCGCGCGCCGGCGCGCCCTTGGCTCGCACTCGTTCCGGTTGACCCAGTTGACTCCGCGCTAGGCTTAGGTCCCACCCGCTCGGCGAAGACAATGTCTCGAGGTTCGAGTGTCACGCCCAGCTTCCTGGCCAGCAGTTCCACAGTGTGCGTAACATTTTCGCCGTTACCCTCCGGGAGATTGAAGATTTCTACATGGGAGCACAGCAACTCCTGCTCACGATCATTTAGCTCCGTTTTAAGGTGAATTACCGTCTGTTCTAATTTACTTTGTAAATTAGTAGAGGTATCATCCGAATACCGCTTTTCGAGAGCCTCCACCGGGCATCTATTCGTTCCTGGCACGTATACACAGTCTGGCGGAGATCACCCACTTCTTTACGAATCTCTGTGAGCTCATTTTTCAAGTCCTCCCTCATGTTGCGTATTTCGCTTCTTATCAGCCTCGTCTCTTGCAACAAGTCCACTCGAGAGTGCATGGCTAAGTCATCCCGCTGATAAGCTTCTTGTTCTGCCGCATCCTCAAAAGAAGCAATTGTACTAGCCGAATCAGAGGCTATACTCTCGCTGCCATCGCCACATACCTTCTTTGCTGTGGCGGTTAAAGTATCGGCCTTAGTTCTACAAGAAATACATAGCCACTTACTTGACTTCGGCGATTCTTTTAATTGCACGCAAGCAAGATGATGTTTATTGCTGCAAACATTACAAGCAGCAACCCCTTTGGCTGCCACAAACTTGCCACAAGCATCACACTTAGCCATGATTCTTAATTTATGTAAAATTTTAATGAAATTCAGTTGCCTCTCGAGTCCGCTAGATGGCGTTGTATCGATCGATGTTTTTATGGGAAACTGATGGCGCGACAGCACTTGATAACGTTTTACAGTCACCGCTATAGCCAGTATCTATGCACTGAATACACTTAATTAAGTTTTAGTATTGTATTGTAAATAATCAGTTCACTTTTTATTATTTTAAGGTAGTTTTATGTATCACTTAGATTTTAAGATGTAGTTTTTAGTTGTATATTAATATTAATTCACTTTATAACGTCTCTGTCAATTTTTTCACATTTGTCTTCAACATATACAATAAATATCAGTTTAAATAAGAACTTATTTTATTTTAAAATATATATTTTAGTTACAAGTACAGTTTTGATAGTTCTCTCAACGACAAAAACGTTTTCATTTCGTACATGCGCGAATTATATATTATGTGCTAATAAATTATATTCAGTAGTGATTTAAACTGAATATTTTGATTAATATTATTTACTGATAAGGTTGCTTCCGTGGTCTAGTGGATAGTGTATGCGACTGCTGATCGGAGGTCCCGGGTGCGATTCCCGGGTCGGGCAAAAGTGTTACTGGGTTTTTCCGAATTCTCAGTAGCAGCACGGAGTCTGGTGATGTGCCCGGTAACGGCAAAAGGCTCGCCCCCATTATATGGGACCTAAAAATTCATGGCGAAATGTGGGTGTAATATTAGTATAGTATTATATTATCTGTGCCTCTGCCTACCCCTTCGGGAACACAGGTGTGAGTCTATAATTTTTTTTTTTAAATAAGAATATATTATATAGTTGATTGAATCAGGCGTTACTTGGCGGAACTCCATTGTAACCTAATGGAAGGAAAGAGGCACCCACCACGCACCCTCGAATTGACCACCCCAACTATTGCAATAGAAAAAGGTTGACAATATCGAACTCCTCTAAAAGGATAAGGGATATAGGAATGGTATGGGTTCCAGGAAGATACCTGACTTGCAGTATCCCGCTGTATGCGCCGACTATTCTTCGACACGTGTTTCGCCTCTGCACGAGGCATCCTCAGGAACGATGGGCAACGACTGAGCTCTAAGGAGATTAGGCTCAGTCCCTGTCGGATTGTAAACATAAGAAAGAGAAGCTCTTTCTTATGTTTACAATCCGACAGGGACAGCGAAATAGCTCTTGTAGTCCTCTTAAACCAAATATGGGAAAACCAGTTCGCTCTGCTTATGCCTATTACACGGTAAGGTTAATATTTAATGCGGTTATTGCATTGCAACTTCACTTTGCATAGTGATCCACTACTAAAGAGATGAATAGTGTGATAAATATAAATAGTTAAAACTAGTACTCCGATACATACAATTGCTGACACACCCGTAATGCACTCTACAGCACGCACTAGCTCATTAGTTCTTGTTGTAATTTGTTTAAAATAAACATTCTCAACAAATTTTTGATAAAAAATGTTTTTACAATTACATTCCTACCTACGTTATTACGTCCTTTTATGAGTATGTTTTTGACTACATAAATTACATTCAAAAAGTTAACAAAGATTTTACATAAAGTTAAAACTTATTATTATAGTTAGGGCCAACAAGCAAGTTTTAAAGCTAAAACATTTGTTTTACAATGAATCAACTTACAAGTTAATAAACTTGTATTATCTTTAGTCAGTTGCGATCATGCGACATGTTTCATGAGAACTCCCAAGACAATATTATAACAATAATATAATTCACTACACTTTGGAGCAGCCGTTGTCTCATTATAAGACTAACGAAATCGTGGGCACAGTACAACAGCTTCCAAACATTGTTATCGTATTGTTCATCTTGGGATATCGGCAAAAAATGCATTATACAAAAGAAAGTTTATAAGCCGCAGGTCAGCTTTGAGGCGGATGCCAGTAGTGACACTGCGGTCCTGAATGCTGTACGTATTCCTAAGAATTGGTCTCGACGCCTGTTGCGAGTTTGCTTTTGTTGGCTGATCCGAGTGAATTTCCGAGAGCCCGAAAGACACTTGGTTGGCTGGACAGAGGCAACTCGCCAGAACTATTAGCTCAGGCGTGGCAGTGTCATGTTCAAGAGCGTAATTACGGCGAAATCCACGCCGTTCTACGTTTTTACGAGACCCTCGATGACAAAACCGGTGTTGCACCTTTCGACACCTCTCGCAAGTCACGGGTCTTGTTCCTTGCTGCTTTGAAATCAGACTATGTATATCTAAGCGGCAATTACGAAAGGGTTCATCTCATCATTATGTAGAGTGTGACTCACCATTTACCTAGATCCGTAACAGCTGATAATATTGCAGCTAGATAGATGTAAGGCCGTAACAGCTAATATTGCGAGTTTGTGTGTTCCTATGTACATCGCAATAGTTTGGAAAAAAATTAATTCTTCGAGTCTTCCGGAAAATTCGACCACCAGGGCCTCAGTATCATGTACTGAATCACAGGTATCGGTTATGGGTACGCCGTCTCTTACACCCAGTATATAAAATCCTTGCGTTTCTGACTGAGTGATAGACAAGCTACAGCCAAAACTATTAGGTGTAGGAAGCTGAAATTTGGCATATTTAGTATGTTCCTTGAAGACCGTCGAGGTGCGAAGGGATTTCTTAAAATTCTCTCGGGATCGGGCAGAAATGTTAAATATATTTTATTAGGCGAACATTTAGTGAAGAACATTGAGTTATACGTAAAGAAAATGTTTGTGATAGAAAATATAAATAATCTGCCCATTTTGCAGTTACTATGAGATGTTAGCGCAGGTGTCATCTTTCATTAATTTAGTTCACCAGGTATCATTAATTTTAAATCTTTAGAATTTGTATTATATTTTAGTGGCACGTTATTTCTTGCTACTCTAACATGTATAACACCCACATGTCGAATTTGAAGTAAATTAACAACAGTGAATAATTTTAAAGATTTGAATGTGTCTCGCTTCGTGTCAATAGAATAAACAATAAAATTATTAGATATCCATTCTTATGAAGTATTATTAGTTCATTATTTTTTTAAAGCAGCTGTCTGCTAAATAAGGATCGTATTATTCCTTAACTTACCCTTGTGGAACTTTCCCTTGTCCAAAAAGGGATTGTTTGACGTAGAAGGATGCGGTAGAATTATATTTTTATATCGCGCCGGCTCCTAAGATAGCGAGAGGTTATTCTAACAGAACCAATTTCAGTTAAAGAATATGTTTTATTTGCCAAAGTGTTTGTGTTCATGTTGCTTAATATCGATACGTTTTAAAAATAATTCATGTGTGTTGTAATTGAAATAGTGACGAGTTCACAAATGTCTTTGAAACATTTTTACATGTCGCTAGTTTATGGCCGTGGTTACTTTGTCGGTTGAAAAGTACCCTGAACATTTTGCCTTACTGATACATACGTCAATATTTTTTTATTGTACTTGTCGGCGCACGAGCACCGAGCAACGGCGGCGGAGGAGGACAGCGGCGCGGGGAGGCGGCCCTCTCCGTACGATATATCACTCCACGCAGCACACCCGCCCGCGACACTCGCTACCATACTATTTGTACCTTATAATCTATAAGTTCATTACAAGTTATTTTTATACAGTCCACTCTTTCATTTGGTCTCAACAATAGGACCCTACTATACATTGGTCCTTAAGTTAATTTATTTAACCGATTCGGAATAACAATCGGCGAGCTACCTACAAGTCGACGTTGGTGGACTTTGAACCTGGCACGGACGTTGGATCGCCCGCTACGCCGCGCTGCTGCTACACTGTGGAGCTGAGAACATCTGACTTGGTGGGACGGATCTGGATAACTGAGTGAGTTCGTTCCAATCAGATTTCCTTTTTTCACCTCCTAGGAGTCCAACTTACGATTTATGCATCGTCATCTTCTATCTTTTCTATACTCCCTTTCGCCTCAATTTGGGTTAAACATTTCATACGCTCAGTCTTGCTTGCTTGCTATACATATTTTTGCGCTTATTTAAATTTGTGTAGCGCTGAGCTTAAATAAAATTTATTCTTTATGCTAGGTACTAGGTACCTACCTACATATTAATATTTGTAATTTTTCACTTCAAATTTTTTTCTCAAGCTTAAGCATTCATTATTTAACTTTCAATTATTGCTAAACAGCTGTGCACAAAAGGATTTGTTCGATATAACGGTAACGTTCGCACACAAACGCACGTTATTGTCGTAGGCGATCGAGCCGCTTCAAGGTCAACGCCCGCATTCCTTTGCATAGAAACCTGTTCTCATTCATTACATCATTAGCATTTATTCTTATACGCTTTAATCAGCTATTCATTTTATTTTATTCACAATGAGTGAGACATTAGAAACACTTAAAAAGCGTCGCGGTGCACTAAAAGCCAAGTTAACCATTTTTAAGAACTATATCTATCCTCTAAGTAGTGCTACTTGCGTGTCTGATTTGCAGCGCCTTGAGCTGGAAGGACGTTATGAACGACTCGAAATCTTATATCGTGACTTTGACGCGTTACAGACGGACATTGAGGTGCTGTTGGACACGCCCGAGGACGAATTTAAAAACCGGTGTGACTTCGAAGAACAGTACCACGCCGCTGCAGCCCTGGCTCGGAGCTTACTTGCTGCCAGCCCTTGCTCTGAAGGGTCAGGTAAGGCACACAAAAATGTTCGTCTACCAAAAATTGACTTGCCACATTTTGATGGCAGCGTTCAGGGTTGGCTCGAGTTCAAAGACACCTACGTTTCACTAATTCATAACAATAGCTGTAATGACGACATTATGAAATTTCATTATTTGCGATCTTGTTTACGTGGCAGTGCAGCCTTGGTCATTAAAAATCTAGATTTTACCAGCGAAAATTATAGTAATGCTTGGGATTTGCTATGTCAGCGATTTGATAATAATCATTTACTTATACATAACCATGTACAAGCGTTATTCAGTGTTCAGCCGTGTTCAAAAGAGTCCAGTAAATCCTTACGTTATTTGATAGACGTTACTAATAAGAATATACGAGCATTAAAAACGTTAAAACAACCGACTGTACATTGGGACACGCTCATTATATTTATGATGTCTCAAAAACTAGATAACAGCACAAGCCGTTACTGGGAAGAGCATCGTAATACATTATTAAATCAACCTACTTTAGACCAATTTATTAAATTCATTGAGAATCAAATTAATTTATTAGAAAAGCTAGAAGAAAATAGTAAGATCAACCATAAATCTAAATTAACTGAGAACAATAATAATGTAAAAAAATCTAAGAGTTTTGTAGCATCTAATGATAATATAAATAAATCTACAAATAAATGTCCATTATGTGCTGAAAATCATTTGCTTTACACCTGTGAAACATTCAGGAGCTTACCAGTAGAAGCACGCATTGAAAAGGCAAAACAGTTTAAAGTTTGTCTGAATTGTCTGCGTTCAGGCCATACAAATAAAATGTGCAAGTTGTCACACTGCAAATATTGCAAAATACGGCATAACACCCTTTTGCACCTAGAACCTGAACGTAGCTCTTCTAATCCAATGCCAGACAAGGATAATGTGGCCTTTTCAACCAATTTTGAGCACGATGATTCATCTTCTATTGTTTTACTTTCCACAGCACTGGCGAGGGTGCGTGGTGCCGATGGCACTAAGCACTCCGCCCGACTGTTGCTGGACAACGGGAGTACCGCAAATTTTATTACACAAGCTTTATGTAGCAAACTGGGTTTGTCTTTACACGGCACTGGCTCAAAAGTCACAGGTATTAACAATCAGACCTCTTATAGTACACAGTCTTGCAAGCTCACACTCGAGTCTTATTGCGGTGATTATTCGGTCGACTTAAATTGTCTTATTTTGCCTGAGATAACTAAAGTGCTGCCATCGCGTTTCATTAACATCAATAGTGTCCCTCTTCCCTCAGGAGTACGTCTAGCTGATCCTTCATTTCACATACCGTCAGCAATAGACATCCTGGTCGGGGCTGAAATATTTTGGAACGTCATAGGGCGCAACTCTATTAATTTAGGCAAAAACCAACCTAAGCTTCACGAAACGAAGTTAGGTTGGATCATATCTGGATGTATAGCATATCCAAACAGCTATTGTCCTACGTCACAACCCTCGTCTCATTATTGTAACTTCGTAAAAGACGAAGTCAATATTAATCGTTTTTGGGAACTAGACTCAGTACCAGTTAAACATTTATTAACTGCAGAGGAAAACTCATGTGAACATATTTTTTTAACTAATACCTATCGTAATAGTGAAGGGCGCTTTGTAGTCACTATTCCTATTAAAAAAGACCCAAACCTGTTAGGTGATTCTTTGCAAATGGCTACTAAACGCTTCTTGTCTCTCGAGCGACGTTTTCAACGCGATTCCGCATTTAAAGAACAGTACCTGCAGTTCATGCATGAATACGAAAGGTTAGGACACATGACGCTCCACACTACAGTTCGTAAATTTGTCGCGACTCGTAGTACCGAAAAAAGTTATTTTTTACCTCACCACGGAGTCATACGCGAGTCCAGCACAACAACAAAATTGCGTACAGTCTTTGATGCCTCTGCAGCCACTACCTCTGGGCTTTCACTAAACGATATTCAAATGGTTGGCCCAGTAGTTCAGGACGATCTGTTTTCCATATTGTTGCGCTTCCGTCAGCATAGATACGCTGTATCGGGCGACATCGAGAAGATGTACAGGGCCGTGGACGTAAATCCATCGCAAAGATCACTTCAGCGCATAGTGTTTCGGTCTGACCCAAAAGAGCCGCTGAAAGTATATACTTTAAATACGGTGACGTATGGCACTGCTTCAGCACCATATCTAGCGACTAAATGTCTCAGTAGTCTAGCCTTATCAGCTGATAATGATCACGTTAAGCATGCCATTCAGCACGATTTTTACGTCGACGATTTTTTGAATTCGAGTGACACAATTTCTGGCGCAGTTGAGTTATGTAAAGGCGTAATAAGCACTCTTTCGGCAGCAAAATTTAATTTACGCAAACTCAAATCAAATGAACCCAGTATTTTACAACAAATTAATAACAGTGATAAAACTCCTTTAGATAATGTCTTAAATTTTAATACTAATAATGTAAATGCACCCTCTAAAACCTTAGGTTTGCACTGGTTGTGTGATACAGACTCGCTTACTTTTTCGATTAATATCGACTTAAATACAAAAAGAATTACTAAACGTCACATACTGTCTGTTATCAGTCAGATTTTCGACCCACTAGGTCTAGTAGGCCCGTGCGTGGTCGAAGCTAAGATCATTATGCAACGGCTGTGGATAGAAAAATACGATTGGGACGACGTAGTATCCACCGATATACTTGATCTTTGGTCTTCTTTTTCATGTAGTTTGTCATGTCTTAATAAACTAAAAATACCTAGATTTGTATCGTGCAGTGACTCTATAAGAAACGAAATTCACGTCTTTGCCGACGCTTCAGAGAAAGCTTATGGAGCATGTCTTTATATTCGTTCTGTGCATAATTCGGGGTCCATTCAGGTACAATTATTAACTTCTAAAAATCGTGTAGCTCCTATTAATTCTACTACAACAATACCAAGACTCGAACTGTGTGGTGCGTTGGTAGCCGCAAAACTGTGTACTAAGGTTCGTGATTCTATTACGTTACAAATCGACAAGATTTATCTGTGGTCCGATTCCACTATTGTGCTAGCGTGGTTGTGTACGTCGCCCAACCAACTTAAACCATTTGTGCGTAATAGAGTCAACGAAATTCAAGAGGATACTGTTGGTTGTACCTGGGGCTATGTTCCGTCGAAGGACAACCCGGCGGATCTTGTTTCCCGAGGGCTGAGGGCTGATGCTATCAGCAACAGTTCCTTGTGGTGGTCTGGTCCATCATTTTTATTAAAATCAGAAAATGATTGGCCTCTTAAGCCCAATAGTTATGCCAAACAAGATCTACCAGACGTAGTTAGTCATGTAGTTAGTAGCGTTGATAATCAGCTTATCACTAATCAAATGCCAGCTAGTTCCATAATTAGTAATTTAGTACTTAAATATTCTAGTTTTAACCATTTACAAAGAATAGTTGCTTATGTTCTTAGAGCCATATATAATTTTAAATATTCAAAGCATAAACGCTCAAGCTTTCTTTCGACGCAAGAACTACAAACATCCTTCATTTGTCTCATACATAATGCTCAACGTCAAATATTTCCCGAAGAGTATAATATTTTATACTCAGGAAAGTCCCTACCGCGTAACAATCGTCTAATTTCTTTATCTCCATTTATAGATTCTAATGGCATTCTACGCGTTGGTGGTAGGCTTGACAATTCCCCCTATGATTTTAATATCAAACATCCAATTTTAATATGTTGTAAGCATCCTTTAACTAAATTAATATTTCAATACGAACACTTAAAACTCTTTCATGCTGGACCTCAACTTTTGTTAACTAATATACGTCAGCGATACTGGCCGTTAGGAGGTAGAAATTTATCTAAAGCTATTGTTAGAAGTTGTATAAGATGCTTTAGATTTAGGGCACAAAATGTGCAAACTGTTATGGGTCAATTACCTCCGTGTCGCACTGACCTTCAATATCCCTTTCTTAATTGCAGTGTGGACTATGCTGGGCCAATTTTGATCGCTGACCGTAAAGGGCGAGGCTGTAGACTAATTAAAGCATATTTATGCATTTTTGTGTGCCTTGCAGTAAAGGCTGTTCACCTGGAGCTTGTCACAGCATTGACAAAGGAAGCGTACATGGCTGCTCTTAGACGGTTTGTATCGCGTCGAGGCAAACCCCGCAGCATCTGGTCCGATAACGGGACAAACTTTGTTGGAGCTTGTAACGAGTTGCATAGCTTCCTTTCTGATCCGGACGTTGCTTCAGACATGGCACAAGAGGGTATAGAATTTCATTTTGCTCCACCATATTCTCCCCACTTCAATGGCATCGCCGAAGCAGCCGTCAAGTCTACCAAGGGCCACCTCAAAAAGGTCTTAGGCTGTACTCACCTTACGTATGAGGAAATGGCCACTTGTTTGGTCCAAATTGAGGCCATTCTTAACTCTCGTCCTCTTACCGTTGCTTCCTCTGATCCACTAGATTATTCCGCTCTGACACCTGCCCATTTTCTGATTGGACGACCACTCACATCTATTCCGCACCCACAGGTCACACCGAACATCAACATCACGCATTTGGAGCGCTACCAGAGAGTAGAACATATCAAACAGCACTTCTGGCAGCGTTTTGCTAATGAGTATATTTCTACACTGCAGCAAAGGTCGAAGTGGAGCGCTGCGACAGGAACTCTGGCCCCCGGCATGTTGGTGCTGATTCGAGACAAGGCGCAGCCACCTCTTATGTGGTTACTAGGCCGGGTCATTAAGGTTTTCCCTGGCAGCGACGGGGTCACACGAGTGGCCGAAGTTCAAACAAGGACGGGCAACATCCTAAGAGGCTTCAACTCTATCTGCCCCTTACCTCTTCATTGAAGTATTGCAGAATACTTCAACCCGGGCAGTATGTCGGCGCACGAGCACCGAGCAACGGCGGCGGAGGAGGACAGCGGCGCGGGGAGGCGGCCCTCTCCGTACGATATATCACTCCACGCAGCACACCCGCCCGCGACACTCGCTACCATACTATTTGTACCTTATAATCTATAAGTTCATTACAAGTTATTTTTATACAGTCCACTCTTTCATTTGGTCTCAACAATAGGACCCTACTATACAGTACTCTAGCAGAAATAAATCACTTTAACTGGTGGTACAAAGACAGTTTTATCGCAAATTGCCATTTCTTCCAGACAACCTAGCATGAATCAAATGATTTAATGACCGTAAAATAGGGAACATTTTGCTGTCTCTTAAAAAAGTGAGCTTATAAAAAGCTATCAACTTACTTCCATATTGATCGTAAATATTTCTACTTATAGGTAATCTAGTAGATTTGCAAGATTTGTTTGCAAGATTTGAAAAATAGTGACTGTGGATTAAGGATGAATGAGTTACTCGTCAAATGCCTCCTTTATGCTGATGATCAGGTTATACTTGCCTCTTCAGTGGAGGAGTTGCAGGAGATGGTAACAATCATGCATGGTGCGTTAGAGAGGAAAGGAATGAAAGTAAATGTAAGTAAAACGAAAGTTATGGTTTTTGAAAAGGAGGAATGCGTTACGGCTTGTAATGTTATGATCGATGGACAGCGAGTGGAGCAAGTGAATGAGTTTGTATATTTAGGTACGCTGTTTACAAGAGATGGTAAGAATGTAGAACATATTGAAAGAAGAGTTAATGCAGGTAATAGAGTGAATGGAGCTCTGAAAGCGTTTATGAATAGCCAAAACGTGTCCAAAAAGGCACGTTTGGCTGTCCATAGAGGGGTGTTAGTACCTACTCTTATGTATGGTAGTGATAGTTGGGTATGGCAGAAGAGTCATGAAAGTAGAATAAATGCTGTAGAAAGGAGAGCACTGCGAAGTATGTGTGGTGTTTCTTTGACTGACAGAGTAAAGAATTGTGTGATAAGACAGTGTTGTGGGGTAAAAGAAGATGTAGTGACAAGCATCGAGAAAGGTATGCTAAGATGGTTTGGACACGTGGAGAGAATGGATGACGAAAGACTGACCAAGCAGATATATAAGGCAAGTGTGGAAGGGACAGGACGAAGGGGAAGACCTAGGCGGACGTTCTCTGACCAGATTGGAGACATCCTAAAAACAGGACAGGTGAGAAGTACCCTGAACAGAAGAGCATGCATGAGGAATCTGATGGGAGTGAATGAAGCATGAGAGATATGTCAAGATCGTTGCAAATGGCGCTCCGTAGTCTCTGTCTACCCCTCCGGGAAACAGGCGTGAGTCTATGTATGTATGTATGTATGTATAGGTAATCTGATGGTAGAGCCTTGCTGATTTCAGCACGAACAGGCCGACTCGACCGCGGAAGTATTACCTGTTCACACAATATCGACGTAAAGTAACGGTATCTATACTGTTGCGTATTGTTCGGTGAGTGAGAGAGCCGGAGGCCACATCTCCCTTTGCTTCTCCCTCATCCTGCTCCTCCTTCTATTTCTTTTCCTACCTAGGTTGGCAATGCACTTGTGACTCCTCTGGGGTTTCGGGTGTCCATGGGCGGCAGTAATCGCTTACCATCAACCGATCCGTCTCGTCGAATTTACACTGCTGGACATTGGCCCCAAGGTCTACTCTCTCGACTTTCATACTACTATGCCCAATATTTGTTGCAGCCAACCTGGGCGGTATCTTCGATCTGTGCGTGGGGGGCTCCATCATCAGCGTCATCGAGCTGCTGTGGTTCCTCTGTGAGCTGGTTCTCGCACTCGTGACGTCATACTGCAGGAAACCTGTTGCTCCCACACACGACAACAACAAAGTACTCATCGTGTCGCAGAAGGATATGGCATCTAAAAGACTCGCTGATAAAGTTATTCTTAATGGGAAGTAATTACAAGTTTGTGAATTAAGTTTCGAGTTTCATTTTCAGTATGTAGGTCTGTATGAAGTGGCTTGAAGTCATACATTGTTATGAGTTAATAAATACGTAGTATTGTGTTTTGGTTACGATGAGAAGATTCAAGATACATTACCTAATTATATCTTGCCTTATTTAAGTACGATGTAATAATCATGAATTAATTCAAGTATAACATTACTTTACATTTTGTTGTTTTTAGATTTTTGTGAAGACGATAGATAAAATATAAAACAAGCACTTATATTATGTAAGATTATAACTTTTTTATTACATATAGTTTTGCAAAGTGAATTTGTAATTGTCGGTTTGTAATAGGTAGTTGTGTACTTCTTACAATTATAATTAGTTATTATAGTACTATCCCAAGTACAAAGTGTTATTATTAACATAGCTCTATGTATTTTATTACCCGACTACGGCGAAGCCAAAAGGAAGGGTTATGTTTTTGGCAGTCTATATATATATGTTTGTATGTTCCACCGTAGCGCCTAAATTACTGAACCGATTTTTATAAATGGGGTGTCAATAAATTCGTAATAATGGCGCAGGTGACATAGGCTATATAAATTTTATCCAAATTTTCTATTATGGAATTAATAGCTAAAATTCCAACCTCAAAAAAATTTAACTGCGATAATCATTACGCGTTTGGTATCAAAAGAAAGGTATTTGTGAGTACATTACGAATATGTACATACATTAAACTGTTTCAGTCAAAATATAGCTTTAAATCGCGGTTGTTTTTACAATTCACGCGGTTCAGACGCTTTGCGTTACCTATTTTTCTTTCTTTCTTCCTTTAAATATGTCAATCTTAATATTGCACGGTGAGTTTACATGGGGATACGACCACGGCTCTAGCTTGAACATTCCTGTACTTATACTTTTCTGGATTTATATCTGTATGAGCTATTTTCTTGTTTCGTTATTTTAAGACCCTTTTTTGACGCAGTCGGGTTACAGTTTTTAAACTTACTTTTTTTATTGAAGAAGGCAGCGATAGCCTAGTGGAGATACCAACAGACTGCTATGCAGAGGGTATCGGGTTCGAATCCACGGCGCGCACCAATGACTTTTCGGAGTTATGTGCGTATTGAATTATCAATTATCGCTTGTCCCGTGCCTCGGAGAGCACGTTAAGCCGTCGGTCCCGGTTGTCATGAAGATCTTTGATTGTCGTTATAGGGCGTCAGTACCTTCTAAATAAACTGACACTTGTCTCAACCATGGAATATCGCTATCCCTTCAGGTTGCGGAGGTCAGAGAGGCAGTCGCTCTGTGGAAAAGCAAATATTCAGGCAAATCCGGTTAGACTAGTAAGCGGACCCCGGATTGAAACTGGGATAACGGTAGGAGGATGAAATGGATGATGTATTTTATTAAAGCTTAAAACTGATGCGTGGTTCCAAATTTCTAAAGGGAAAGTAAATAAATTTCATAATTTCTAGTCCAAACTAATTTAGCTTTTTAAAACTAGTTGATGAGTTGTATACGAAGAATTATCATGTTTTTTTCCTATAATATAAGTTATATTTTAAGAAATATAACGACATATTTAGTTTTTTCATTTCAAAGCAATCTTTTAAGAGTAAATATTGGGTTTTGTTTACAACTTTTGTTTACGTTACTTAAAAAAAACTGTGCATTTTTGCTTAATATGAAGCACTAAATAATTCAGAGAATAGGTAGTGTTCTATTTTGTGAATCAATATACCAAATAGAATTTTGATAAGTCAAGTAAGTAAGTAAGTCAACTTCGTCAAACAACATTAGTGTAGGGACTTATTATAATATTCATGAACTTTAATATTCGGTTTGTTACCGTAATGAATTTATTATAAAATAAAAGCTGCTTACAAAGACTCCCACGTGTGACCCGCCCACACTATTATTATAGAAAATAAACAATTTTGAAATTATTGAGTAGAAATGAAGTACCTATTAGTACCGGAATAATAAGACGCCTGGCACTATTCAAATGTAAATAGGTAAATCAGAGGGCTTTATGCGATGCTAGTTAAATACACAAAATTTTTCAATATACATACAACATTATTCATTTTCACACAACTTAAGTCAAGCCGTTACAAACCGGCTTTCCGTAGGCCACTTGTCACCCTCGCGGGGAACAAGACATTGCGAACCGCGTCGCCGCCGTATGGAGAAAAGGTCGTTTTTATTAGGGTTCCGTACCTAAAAGGTAAAAAACGGAACCCTATTACTAAGCCTCCGCTGTCTGTCTGTCTGTCTGTCTGTCTGTCTGTCTGTCTGTCTGTCTGTCACCAGGCTGTATCTCATAACCCATGATAGCTAGAAAGCTGAAATTTTCACAAATTATGTATTTCGGTTGCCGCTATAACAACAAATACTAAAAATAAAAAAAATGAAAATATTAAGGGGGGGTCCCATACAAAAAACGTGTTTTTTTTCGTATTTTTTGCTCAAAATTACTAACTGTAACAGGTAGACGCTCTTAATTTTTACAGAATATGTAGTTGTATATTACCTTTCAAAATAAATAATTAAATTTAAAAAAAGTAAATAATAAAGGGGGGCTCCCATACAACAAACGTAATTTTTAAGCAATTTGTTACTCGATCTTAATAAACAGGTAGAAACTTATAAGTATTTAAGTATACATACAACGAACGTGATTTTCTTTTATACATGATGGTACGGAACCCTTCGTGCGCGAGTCCGACTCGCACTTGCCCAATTTTTATTATTAAACGGTTTTATTTAGCTTGACCTGTTTATTTGTTTGTTTGTTTGGGTTAAATTTTGTAATTAGAATTTTACCCCCTTCCTGATGTCAGATCGATCTGATATTTGGTACACACTCTTAATTTTGATGACAATACAACGTAATATATTCCATATGATTGTAAATCCAAGATGGCCGCCGATACAAAATGGCGAATCACATATTACTTCACAACAACCTCAATATGGTTATCAAATGAAAGGGCTTGATTGATAAAATAGAGTTCACTATGAAAATTTCAAAATGGCCGCTGATACAAAATGGCGGATCACATATTTCTTCACAGCAACCTCAATATGGGTATCAAATAAAAGGGCTTGATTGGTAGAATAGAGCTCACTATGAAAAATCCAAGATGGCCACCGTCACAAAATGGCGGATTATATATTTTTCACAAATACCTCAATATGGGTATCGAATGGAAGGGCTTGATTGGTAGAATAAGGCTCACCATGGACTAACAACGAAACTAAAAACTTGAAAATAAAATAAAATAAAAACATTTTTATGTTAAACGGTTTTATTACAATAAAAAATAGGTATTTACGTTATGTACTAAAAGCTAAAAAATAATTCGGTAAGTCCTAGCTACCAGATCACACCAATCTTCTCATTAATCTGGGGTATTGATCAGATAAATATAAAATCATTGGGCGTAGCGTATCCAGAATAAACATTTTAATAGAAATTTCACGCGCCCAACGATTTTATATTTATTTAATCAATACCCCAGATTGATGCGAAGATTAGTGCGATCTGGTAGCTAGGACTTACCGAATTATTTTTAGCTTTTAGTACATAACCTAAATACATAGTTTTTATTGTAATAAAACCGTTTAACATAAAAATGTTTTTATTTTATTTTTTGTTCACATAGCGTTCCCACGAGATTTAGGCACATCTGCATCGGAACATGAACACTGTCCATCCCCGCAGAACCCTTTACGGGGGTAAGGTGAAATCCCAGCTGTGGCCTGTGACCACCAACACAGGCACCCTCAGTTTGCGACCAGCATGCCTAGCAGCTGGCAACGAGTATCTCGGCACGGGTCGGTTGACACCATTCTCTATGACACGCTGCGCACAGCACTATCCTTCCCCCCCCCCGCTCCCCGCGCGCCTCACAGGCGCCGGCGCACGCGCGGATGCATTATGACACTGTCGGACAGAACTGAACACAGCAAGATACACGTTGAGAGGCGCGCGCGCAGGATTGTCGGGATGTAAGTACATTTTGTAACGAATCGTATCAAATTTATCCGCAATATAGTCCACTCTCTCATATTTTCCTCTCATCTTTTACTTGTAAATGGCATATACACCTCAGATTGGGGTTTTACTGTCGGGTATGCTTCCTGAAAGTTGGTTTAATTTTGGAGTTTTCCTTCTCCTAGTCAAGTTGCCAACTAAGGCTAACGAGGCCCATGCCGCCGAAATAAATACTCTGTATATAAAAACGGCGAGAGCCCAGTGGTGCACGTAACGGACTGCTGAGACGATGGTCTCGGGTTCGATCCCCAGGTAACTCGGGCACCCACTTCTGACTTTTCGAAGTTACGTGTTAACTGACGAAAAGTGCTCTGCCTACCTCTTCGGAGATAAAAGGCGTGAAATTATGTTATGATAAAAGTGTATATTTATAACTGTTTGAAATAGAAATGTTGTTTAAGATAAGTTAAATGAATTATATCGGTTTAGTAGCGTGTTACTTTGTCTATTGTAAATTTTGACTATGGTCACACTATGAACTGTCAAATCGTTCACTTTCATTCTTTGTCGTCTACCAAAAAATGGTCTTGCGCTCGCGCGGTTTGTCTTTCGCGTAGTTTGTAATTGAAGTAAATTTGGAACCCGTGTGAATGCCGCTTTTTTATCTATAACCGGCACCGGTAAATTGTGATAAAAGATAAACTTGTAACATATTGAACATTGTAAAACTTGTGTGAATCCGCCCACGTGCGAGCGCCGAGACGCCGAACTGGACCCTGCGGTAGCTATAAGATACTTCATTCATCTATTTTGGCCAATATATTTGTATGATTTGTCTAATTTAGCTCAAGCCTGACATCAGTGAAGATATCAGGTAAGTTTGCACATGTACCTATTAGTTTGATTTCATCGCTGTGAAAACACAGTGCATATATGTCAGAGATTTGTTGTGGCTACAAGGACTGATGAATATATTCACGCTTCCACTATCGTTTGCAAACAATTACAGCCCTCCTAGCCAGATTCTGATCATAATTTTGTGGTAGCAGAGCGTAGTTGTATCTTAGCCGCTGTTGATTGTACCTAAACTCAGATTGGTATTGTATAAGCTTGTATCTGAGCTATATATCATAATTTTTAACAGTGTTGTAGTGTTTTTCAGGTCAGTTTTGCTTAAAATACATAATATTTACTTGTATTAGTTGACCTATTTAATTTGAAACACATTGTCATACATAACCTCAAATCAGTAATTGTTTCACTTGCATTGTTGAGATCTAACTTGAATCAGCTGTTGTAGCATTAATAAGTCAGCTTTGATTGAATACATAACCGTTATATGTATCAATTAATTTAGTAAATTGCATATATTGAGTTTGAAACATTATAACAACCAAACTTGACCTTGCATGTTGGACGGCTCACATTGATAAACCTTTGTTTGTTGTAATATACTGATAATATTGTTAGGTAACACATACTACTACTATTGTATATCTCAAATAACACAGCCAGTCTGTCTGTTGCAAGTAATTAACTAACTAATTTGAAGTTTCAACTTTTGATAACTTTGTTTTTGTGTCAATATAATTGAAACTATTAATTTTGTTGGGCAGTAAATATCTGCCACTTGCTTGCACCAGCAGTAAACAGGCTAATACCTTGTTGGTTTCAAAGAATTAACAAATTTTTGTTAAGTTTTAATTGATCATATTATTTAATGCTTGTCCGAGCTCTTTTGAAACTTAATTATGTCAGCTATCAAGGACTTGCGTGCGGCTGCTGGTGCCATTGCATCAGATTTGCACTGGTTTGCCTCAGCCAGTGCTTTGGTGAACCGGCCTGATCGCCAGCAGGCCTTACTACAAAGATATGAGCGGATTGATGATCGCCTGGCAAGTGTGGAACAGCAATTTCGTACTTTCAGCGCTTGCTATCTCGAAGTGTCAGTTGGTGACTTAACCGCTGACCAGCGAAATAGAGTCAGCGAGGATTATGCCCAGATTTTAGACCTCTATGATGCTGTCTCCAACTGTGCAAGCAAAGTTTGTGTAGGGTCTTGGATAACTCCGGTGGTGACACGCCGGCTAAGCCGCAGCCGCCCAAGGGCAAGGAGCAGGCTCGCGTTCACACCCGAGCCAATGTTGATCGGCGCCCTCCTCGCTTTGCAGTCACGCAGAGCCCAGCGGAGTGCTCTGACTGCAAGGTCACGGGGCACAGAACGGCCAGTTGTAGGGCATTCTTGGACATTCATGTCGCCTCTCGTAGGCGCATCGCGAATGCCCGCCGCCTTTGCTTCTCTTGTTTGGGGTCCCACTACCAGCGAGACTGCCCAAACTCTCGCCCCTGTCCTCACTGTTGAGGACAGCATTTAAACATTCTCTGCATGAATGCCAGAGAGGTAGGCCGCTTGTCCAATCAGCCGACGCCGTGCGTGTTTTGAAGGTGGCAGCCGAGGCTCACCGGCGCGCAGCCGAGAGTCGCCTCGCTCAATCGATTGCCGCTCACCCCGCTTGGAGAACCGTAGCATGCGCACGCCTCCTCTCTCTCGCGCACCAGAATGTGCGACCGCTCAACGTCACCAGCACCATGACTGCTGCCCTTCCCCTCCTTTGGCGGAGCGTCCCCGCCTTGACTCGCGCCCACCTCGTTTTGGGCGGGTGCGTCTTTATGACCCCCCACAGATGGCGCACGGATCGAGTCATCGCGCCTTTGAGGACTTCAAGCTGCACCCTCATTTTGATTTGCCTGGTCCTGGTCAATGGTCGCCGCCCAGGCAACAATAGGTCATTGACTCTTGCCCTATAATGCCAACCTCCACCATTGAGACCGTTATCCTACCAACGGTTGCTGTTAGGATCTGGGGACCCACAGGGACCTCTGTTGTTGTCCGTGCTATATTGGACACAGGTTCACAAGGTTGCATTATTTCCACTTATTTGGTAGGGCAGGTTAAATTAAATATGGGTTCTTTTCCGAATTGTATACGAGGAATAGGTGACGTAGCATCTAATAATGAACGGCAAGTTAAGGTTTTGTTTGCCCCTGTTGAATCTTCACACCCGAGGATTAAAACCTCGGCTATTGTGCTGAAGAATATTTTGGGTATGCATCCAGAGAAGCAGCTACCTGCTGTTGCGGTGAATTTGACATCGGGATTGGAACTGGCAGACCCCAAATTTGACACACCGGGACAAATCGATTTATTGATTGGCTCTGATGTGCTCGGTGGAAGTTTGATTGGTGGAAAACGGGTCTTGGTGCCAAATGGATTGACTGCCATCCCGACCATATTTGTATTTGCTTTAATGGGGCCTACGCCTGGACAGACAGCCAAATTGTTCTTTGTTGGTTGAAGGCGTCTGTCCACACTTTGGAGGTATTTGTCGCTAATCGCGTTTCCCAAATCCAAAAATCTGAACTCAAGCTTTTTTGGAGACACGTGCCAGGTGAGCTCAACCCTGCTGATTGTGCCTCGCGCGGATGCTTGACGCCTAGTTTGATAGGTCATTCGCTGTGGTGGGGTCTGAAATAGTTGAGTCGACCAGAAATTGATTGGCCTCGAACGCCAGTTTTGAATACCTCCGATTTGCCGGGTCTACGAACACTCGCTCTTGAGAAGGTGTAATTCGCCTTCGACCCCGATTTCTTGTTGAATCGCTACAGCTCCCTTGACAAGTTGTTAGGTGTTACTGCTTTGATAAAGCGTTTTGTTTTTAATTTTAGGCACCCACACCAAAAACGTCTGACACCGTTTCTCTCACCACAGGAACGACAGGAGTCCTTCACCTTTTGGGTTCGTTCTGTGCAATTGGCGCATTTTGAGAGGGAGATTGCTATCCTTAAGTCAGGGAAATCGAAATTATCTGGAGCTGTATTTAAATTGAACCCCTTTTTGGACGATACGGGTCTTTTGCGCGTTGGAGGGCGTCTCAAGAACGCCAACCCCTCCCTTACGGGGCACGTCACCCCCTGTTGTTACCTAAGGACGCTCATTTAGTACGCTTGTTGGTAACTGACCGTCACCTTAAAAATTCGCATGCTGGTTGTAATGCTCTGTTGGCCATTTTGCAACGCGAGTTTTGGATTTTGTCTGCCCGAAAAATTATTCGGAGTGTAGTCTTTCGCTACATCCCTTGCTATAAGCTCAAGGCTTCTACCATGCAGCCGTTGATGGGAGGCTTACCGGCAGATCGCGTAACGGAGAGCAAGACGTTTGACGATGTTTGCACGGACTTCGCTGGTTCCTTTTTGGTGAAAACTTCAACACTTCAAAACAGCAAGACTGTTACGGCCTACTTGTGTGTCTTCGTTTGCCTCTCTACAAAGGCCGTACATTTGGAACTTGTCTCCTCGCTTACGACCGAGGCGTTTGTAGCCACATTTGATAGATTTGTATCCCGCAGAGGGCTGCCTTCCTTGATCCGTTCTGATTGCGGCACTAACTTCAAGGGCACTTAAAATTATTTGAATGAAGTTGTTAATTTCTTTGAAACCAACAAGGCTGATATAAGCAATAAGCTTGCCCGACGTGGGATAAATTTGTTGTTTTCCCCACCAAATTGTCCACACTGGAGTGGTATATTTGAGGCCGCTGTAAAATCGGCCAAAACACACTTGCGCAGAACAATCGGTGTATCAGTCCTTACATTTGAGGAACTCGCAACTGTGTTTTGTAAGATTGAGGCCGTTTTGAACTCTAGGTCATTGTGCCCGATCTCCTCAGATCCAAATAATTTGGAAGCCCTTACGCCGGGCCATTTTTCGATTGGTCGCCCACTTGTCGCCTTGCCTGAGTACTCCTATATTGATACGAGACCTAATCGTCTCTCGCGTTTTGAATTTGGTACGCCAGAATACTCAGAGCTTTTGGAAACGCTGGAATTTGGAATATTTGCACATACTCCAGCAACGCGTTAAGTGGACCGACAAGACCGATCCACCCAAGATTGGTGACCTCGTTTTGATCAAGGAGGCTAACCTTCCGCCACTCAAATGGCGCAGGGGGCGCATTCTTCGTTTGGTAACGAGGGCTGATGGAGTTCCCCGATTTGCTGAGGTCTTGGTGGACGGTTCGATTCTGAGGAGAGCGGTTGCAACGTTGTCACGTATCTGGGGCGGGTGGATGTTTGAAATAGAAATGTTGTTTATGATAAGTTAAATCGATTATCCGCTTGACCGCTCACCATTTTTAAGTGCTTACTCAGCATCGACAAATTTCAAGTGCGCGCCGCCAGTTAAAGACGAGCGCGCTCAATTATTTAATTTTTGTGCGATTGTTAATAATTTGAGAGGAGTGGTGTTTATTTTTCTGCAACCTTATGAATGACTCATTCTTATGGTACAAAACAAATTACGTTTGAATGAAATGTTTACTTTAGGCGAGCGGCCGTAACGTAAACAATGTCGCCTTTACCGACTTACTCGACACTTTTGTTTATCATAATAAAAGTATAAACTAAATCTGGTTTGCTGTTGTATTTTCATGTACCTGGTAATATTATATTTGTAATTAAATAAAGTTATAACAATACTTGCAGAAAATTATTTAGATGTAGCATTTGAAAAAATATATATATTTCGCTGACTTTGCATTCCACGCGCGGGGCGTAATTATAGATTAAAAACATCATTGTAAGCAAATTATGTAATTATATATCATACTTTTATGTTTCTATTGTAAATTAACTGATTAATTATGAAGGTACAGCAAAAAAATAAATAAATAATGTGTATTACTTTAATTACAGACAAAAAATTATCTTTAAAACGTATTTTTATGTTGTATTATTTTTTTATTATGAGTATATAAATAAATCTTTGATAAAATATATATTACTCATATTATTTATGAGATATTAGTTATCGAAAATTTTGGCGGGACCTTCAGTTTTTTTGACGGGAAAAAGTAAAAAACTGTGCAGGTTCCAATAAAAATAATTCTTATCAGATTCTTATTAGAATTGGTTTTTATACTTGGAAATCTAGTTGAAAAGAAAGTTATCTAGGTATGAATCTGATATATAACATAAAACTGTATTTTTAAAAATAAAATATGTAAATTGGCGCCGATTAAAAAAAAGCATTGTTTTATTTTTTTATGTTTAATATTAAAATGTTTCTTTTTATTGTATTAATTTCCTCTAAAAGTTAAATAACAAACCTTTCTAACTGTGTATAATACTTATATACCTGCCATAATTAAAAACGACGAGAAAATGGAATATGTCAGAAATATAAAATAGCGCTCAAAAAAATGTCTAATTTTCACTTTATACTGCCCTTGCGTGGGCTTCAACCATATTATATGGTTTTAATTTATATCATTGGAAAGCTCATTTAATTACGCGTCTATTGATATGAAACATACCGCAATCGGTTAAGTTATCCGAGTTCCACAAACAGATTAGCGCGCAGCGGATAAGCGTGGGAAAAATGACAGTTTACGCGCTCATCTGTTTTTGCAAAAAGGGAAAATAGTCACTTGTGCGCGGTCAAGCGGTTAAATCGGTTTAGTAGCGTGTTACTTTGTCTGTTGTAAATTTTGACTATGGTCAGACTATGAACTGTCAAATCATTCACTTTCATTCTTTGTCGTCTACCAAAAAATGGTCTTGCGCTCGCGCTGTTTGTCTTTCGCCTAGTTTGTAATTGAAGTAAATTTGGAACCCGTGTGAATGCCGCTTTTTTTATCTATAACCGGTACCGGTAAATTGTGATAAAAGATAAACTTCTAACATATTGAACATTGTAAAACTTGTGTGAATACGCCCACTTGCATCCTGCCCGAAAACATCATTGGAATTGGACCAGATGCCGAACTGGACCCTGCGGTAGATATAAGTTACTTCATTCGTCTATTTTGGCCAATATATTTGTATGATTTGTCTAATTTAGCTCAAGCCTGACATCAGTGAAGATATCAGATAAGTTTGCACATGTACCTATTAGTTTGATTTCATCTCTGTGAAAACACAGTGCATATATGTCAGAGATTTGTTGTGGCTACAAGGTCTGATGAATATAATCACACTTCCACTATCGTCTGCAAACAATCCAGCCCTCCTAGCCACATTCTGATCAATAACCTTCTTCACAAATATTTTTATACAAATGTTGCAAGTAAAATCTTCAAAAACCTTCTAAGAAATGTAATTTCGTCTCCCTTGGCAACATTTTTCGCGTTCATTGATGTACATCTTCTTTAATCAGAGCCAAGCCAATCAGCCAATTAAAATACGAACATTTTATGTTACAAATATTTCATATTTTTTACAGATGATTAACATATTACTATTATAATAAGCTGTGTCATAATATTGCCTTATATCTAAAATAAAATTCATAGAGAAACATGGCGGTGATTTTAATAATTATACAAAACTTTAGTGCTTTCATTAGTTGGGCAGTTGAGTACTCAACTGGATAAATATGTAAATAAAAGTGTAATAGAAGTTTAATTAATTTTCAGCTCCATTATGTCTACTAATAATAGTATCTAACAAAATCTTTTTAGTATAGTTTATGTTTGAAATAGAAATATTGTTTGTGATAAGTCAAATCGATTATATCGGTTTAGTAAAGTTTTGTTTAGTCTATTGTAAAGGACAATGGCAGATCTCCATACATCAAAATGTCTGAAATTAAATTGAAGCGTACAGTAATAAAACATATATTTAAAAAAAAATGCGTAAGTAACAGAGTCTATAAATGATTCTATTTTCACTCAGAAAAGGTGGAAAAAGAAGATATCGGTGTTTGACTTTTTAGTTAACAATGAACAATGTAGGTAAAAGGAAAATTTTAGTATGAAAGTTGAACAATGTACGTAGGTACGTTTGAATTATCAAATGACATATGTCAGATTGACATCAAAACCCGGAAGTATTTTGTAGCATCTAACCGTCACAGCCAAAGACAAAAGCAGAGCTGCACATTTTAAATCGATTTTATGTGAAATCGATACAACATTAAAACGATGCTAAAACGTTTTTATTTGATTTAAACGTTGTTTAGCTTCAAGAATATTAGCTTATTGATATAATGTTAATTAAATATTAAATAACTGCATTTTAAACCAAACCAATTCTATAAAGGTCGATCGTATCGATTACTTATTTAATAATCGATACGGATATAGCACTCACGTCTATTCCTGTCACACCATTGTCTATGGCATCAATCAAATAATAAAGTATTCGTAATCAATTGGAATGCTTTCTATTATCATAAAATACTCCAGCTTTAACGAGACAAAGTGAAAATATAAAAAATCGTAGAAAAAAAAAACTATTTGTTTTGTTCATATGAAGTTTAAGGTCGCCACAACAAACTCAGACCAAATTCTGCCATTGTTCTTTGACTATGGTCACACTATGAACTGTCAAATCATTCGTTCATGGTCATTTCCGCGGTCTGCAAAAAAACTCTCTCTCTCGTCGCTCTGGAAGATTCCGGTTTGTGAGTGCGTTTTGATCTTGTATTTGTTGGTAAAACTACCAAAAATCCCTAGTGAATTGCCGCTAATTGATCTGCCGGCATCGGTTTATTTGTGATAAAATATAAGTTGTAACATATTGAATATTGTAAAACTTGTGTGAATCCGTGCACGTGTTTGGTGCCCGAGGACTTCGTTAAAGAAAACCCTGATCATTGGACTGGTAACTATAACGATTTGCTTGTTATTTTGGCCAAAATTATGAGTGTCATCTTATAGGTCCACTCAAGAACATCACTAGGAGATCTAAGGTAAGTTGAAATATGATCACTGTGCAATCTCAGTATAAGTGTTTAGACCTTTGCCTGGGCTAGAGACTGGATGAATTATTCGCTTCCACTGTCTTCTGCAAACTACCCAGTTTCTGGCCAAACTCTAGACATACATTTTTGGTATGCAGAGCTGTAGTTGAAATCAAGCCGCTGTTGCATTGTTGAGTACTAACCTCAGATTAATATTGTAATCTTGTATCTTATCACCTTGTAGACAGTATTGTAGTGTTTGTCAGGTCAGTTTTTGCCTTTAATACATAAATTCATTTGTATTAGTTCACCTGTTTAACTTGAAACACATGTAATACATAACGTGTCAAATTTGGATTGGCGTTCGGTAGAGCACTACTTTCTCCCGCATCATGCGGTATTGAAGCCATCAACTGGCAAGCTGAACACGGTGTTTGATGGTTCTGCGCAGACTTCAACAGGCGTATCCTTGAACCAGTGCTTGCATTCTGGTCCCAAGTTGATCAAGGAACTTTGTGACGTCATCACCAGCTTCCGACGACATCAGGTTGTCTTTGTAGCCGATATAAAAATGATGTTCAGGCAGACGATTATCCACCCTGATGACCGTCGTTTCCAGCTGATCCTTTGGAGAGAGAATCCTCGCGATCCTACGGTCGTCTACGAGCTCAATACTAATACGTACGGGTTAAGGTCAAGCCCCTACTTGGCAATACGTTCTCTTTGGGAGCTCGCAGACCGCGAAGGCTTACGTTTCCCACGAGTCTCCGCCATCTTGCAGCACGATATTTACGTGGATGACATTTGTTCAGGCGCTTCCACAGCGGACGAGGCGATCCTCCTGCGGGACGAATTGATAGGTATATTGGCCTCCGCTGGTTATGAGTTGCGCAAATGGATTTCCAACTCACCAGCGCTTTTGGAAGGCTTGCCAGAGGATCATCAGCAGGATCCACATTTGTTTGAGATTGTTGACAACCCCGCCATGATAGCTGTTCTTGGCGTTCAGTACAGACCAGTCCAAGACATCTTTACGTATAACGTAGACTTAAAATTGCCTTGTTCTTGGACTAAACTTCTCGTGTTGTTTACTGTCGCCAGAACCTTTGATCCAAACGGTTGAATTTGTCCTGTCATATTTTGGGCAAAATGCTTCTTGCAGAAGCTTTGGACAGCAGGATTGACTTGGGACAAACCTCTACGCGGTACTCTTGTTGAGGAATGGACCTCTTTTGTATCCTCACTTCCTGCCGTCAATGAGATCTCCTTGCCTCGTCCCATCCTTCCTTCCGGGAAGTACAAGGCATCACTTCACGGGTTTTGTGATGCCTCGGAACGTGGTCACGCGGCCGTGGTGTACTTGCGCACAGTTAGTGCCTCAGGTCAGGTGAGGGTTTCCCTGATCATGGCGAAGAGCAAGGTTGCACCCCTTCGTACATCTTTGACCATCCCGAAATTGGAGCTCTCGGGAGCAGCCCTACTCGTACGCTTATTGAATCACGTGTCTAGTACTTTGGGTTAAACCATTTGTATTAATGGGACCTACGCCTGGACAGACAGCCAAATTGTTCTTTGTTGGTTGAAGGCTTCTGTCCACACCTTGGAAGTATATGTCGCTAATCGTGTTTCCCAAATCCAAAAATCCGAAGTCACGCTTGTTTGGTGACACGTGCCAGGTGAGTTCAACCCCGCTGATTGTGCCTCGCGCGGATGCTTGACGCCTAGTTTGATAGGTCATTGGCTGTGGTGGGGTCCGGAATGGTTGAGTCGACCAGAAATTGATTGGCCTCGAACGCCAGTTTTGAATACCTCCGATTTGCCGGGTTTACGAACACTCGCTCCACTGGCGCATTTTGAGAAGGAGATTGCTATCCTTAAGTCAGGGAAATCGAAATTATCGGGAGCTGTATCTAAATTGAACCCCTTTATGGACGATACGGGTCTCTTGCGAGTTGGAGAGCGTCTCCAGAACGCCAACCTCCCCTACGGGGCACGTCACCCCCTTTTGTTACCCAAGGATGGTCACTTGGTACGCTTGTTGGTAAATGACCGTCACCTAAAAATTCGCATGCTGGTTGTTTGACGGTGTTGGCACGGACTTCGCTAGTCCCTTTTTGGTGAAAACATCGACACTTCGAAACAGCAAGACTGTTAAGGGCTACTTGTGCGTTTTTGTTTGCCTCTCCACAAAGGCCGTTCATTTGGAACTGGCCTCCTCGCTTATGACCGAGGCGTTTGTAGCCACATTTGACAGATTTGTATCCCGCAGAGGGCTGCCCTCCTTGATCCGTGCTGATTGCGGCACTAACTTCAAGGGCACCTATAATTATTTGAATGACGTTGTTAATTTCCTTGAAACCAACAAGGCTGATATAGGCAATAGGCTTGCCCGACGTGGGATAAATTGGTTGTTTTCCCCACCAAAATGTCCACACTGGGGTGGTATTTTGAGGCCGCTGTAAAATCGGCCAAAACACACTTGCGCAGGACAATCGGTGAATCTATCCTTACAAACTCAAACTCAAAATCATTTATTCATTTAGGCCACAAAGTGACGCTTATGAACGTCAAAAGTTAAAGTTAATTACTAGATGATTCTACATTTACATTTACTGCCACGTTCGCAATGCAATAGGTAGAACCACGAGAAAGAACGGGCAATAAAACTCGTGGCCACTCTTTTTAACTGCCAGTATAATGGTTTTACATGTTATATTTGTAAGGAGCTGCAACTGTTTCACATTGTGAGTTATCTACTATTGCAAAAGTTAATAGTTATTGATATCATACTCAAGCAATAAATTATGTTCATTTATTAAGATATACATTTGAGGAACTCGCAACTGTGTTTTGTAAGATTGAGGCCGTTTTGAACTCTAGGCCGTTGTGCCCGATCTCCTCAGATCCGAATGATTTGGAGGCCCTTACGCCGGGCCATTTTATGATTGGTCGCCCACTTGTCACCTTGCCTGAGTACCCCTATATTGATACGAGACCTAATCGTCTCTCGCGTTTTGAATTGGTACGCCAGATTACTCAGAGCTTTTGGAAACGCTGGAATTTGGAATATTTGCACATACTCCAGCAAAACGTTAAGTGAACCGATAAGACCGATCCACCCAAGATTGGAGACCTCGTTTTGATCAAGGAGGCTAACCTTCCGCCACTCAGATGGCGCAGGGGGCGCATTCTTCGTTTGGTAACTGGGGCTGATGGAGTTCCTCGATTTGCTGAGGTCTTGGTGGACGGTTCGATTCTGAGGAGAGCGGTTGCAACGTTGTCACGTCTACCAACTGATTAGCGGACCGGTAGGCCGGTCCGGGGCGGGTTGATGTATGAAATGGAAATATTGTTTGTGATAAGTCAAATCGATTATATCGGTTTAGTAACGTTTTGTTTAGTCTATTATAAATTTGACTATGGTCACACTACGAACTGTCAAATCATTCGTTCATGGTCGTTTCCGCGGTCTGCAAAAAAAACTCTCTGTCTCGTCGCTCTGGAAATTCCGGTTTGTGAGCGCGTTTTGATCTTGTATTTGTTGGTAAAACTTCCAAAAAACCCCAGTGAATTGCCGCTAATTGATCTGCCGGCATCGGTTTATTTGTGATAAAAGATAAGTTGTAACATATTGAACATTGTAAAACTTGTGTGAATCCGTGCACATGTTTGGTGCCCGAGAACTTCATTGAAGAAAACCCTGATCATTGGACTGGTAACTATAACGATTTGCTTGTTATTTTGGCCAAAAATATGAGTGTAATCTTATAGGTCCACTCAAAAACATCACCAGGAGATCTAAGGTAAGTTGAAATATAATCACTGTGCAATCTCAGTATAAGTGTTTAGACCTTTGCCTGGGCTAGAGACTGGATGAATTATTCGCTTCCACTGTCTTCTGCAAACTACCCAGTTTCTAGCCAAACTCTAGACAGTTTAGATAATATCTTCTTGGGTTTACGCGAATGTTACACATTGAAATTTAACTACAGTTTACGGATTTTATTGCGTTATATTGGTTTCACTAAGTTATTACATTTAAACCGAATGATCTGGAAATGTAGTCTGTAGTTTAATATCAATAGTAAAGATAATTTAAATATAACATTTAAGCTACTCTCATTAATATTAGTTTAATACTTAAAAATATTCGACTCAGTTTTCGATAGGCTATGAAAAGCTCTTGAAGAAGAAAATAATACCACCCTTTAATTGCTGCATTTTAACATAACAATTTAGAAATTCGGTAGTATAACATAATCAGGGTGATTTCTAAATTTACAGGTGTTTATTGATAAGTCAACACGGTGTAGTCTTTATACAAGCCAGTCGGTTTTTCTACGAATCAAATCACTGATATCACACATAAAATGTATTTTGATTATTTGTATACTGATTATCTGTATTGTATACAAAAAAGTTATTTCTAGTGCATTAAGTACCAAAAACATAAAATATTCATGTCTTTGCTCTTGAGGAAAATCACTGTTCGTCTTAGTAAGTCGAAATCCCGGGGTGCTCCCGTGTCCGGCTTATCGCCTACGCGGTTTATTTAGCATAATTAAGTACTCACTGGTTTCAGAATAATGGCTTTTTCAAAAGGTAGTGGGCGTATTGAAATGGACGTAGTTAAGCAGAAAGGACTCAATCTTAGAGTATACATTAGCAAGCAATGTATACTCTAAGGACTCAATCCACTCAAAGTCACTTTTGAGTTATGGGCGTTTGAAGTTTGAGCTGTAATTTCTCTGACAAAAGGTTTTTTTTTTTTTTAATGGCTCTTATCGTCAAAAGAATAGTTTATATTGTATTTGTCCATCAAGTTTGTGATATATTTTGGAATACATTTCGAGATATTAAGTTAAATGTTTATGACCACTGGGCAGCATGCGTGACGGTCGTGACAGGTGCGTGTATGTGCGCCCTTCTTTGTACGGTTACTAACGCAGACGTGCTTGCTTCCATTGTGTGTTAGGTTCTCGTATCAGTACAATAAGTATGTCTTTATGTTTTGCCGCCGTAGTCATGTTATTAAAGTATTTGTACTCATGTCCTCTACTATTTATTGTTAAAATGTATACTCTGGTCGCGCGACGCCAACGGCCGTTCTCGGGCAGCGCGGTGGCTAAGTGATGCCGACCGTGTCGCTCGCAATTGCATAATCGGACGAATGAGTTGCCATTGTGGGCGCAAGCAGGATGCAATTATGCGCGACAAACTGCCTTTAAACCGGTTCGCCTAGCTGTTGTGACAAGCATTTGGGATAGGTATTTAGTGTTCTTATTATTATTTTTTCCCCATTATTGTTAAGTAGATTTTTTTTTTATTTTTTTTTTTTAACATATTTAGCTTTGAATGTAATTCCATATTTAAATTATACGAATGTTTGCATGTTTTTGTGTATATAGGTATAAGAACGTTGATCTCTGTGATCGTCACTTGGGGTTACCAACTAATATCAGGGTTGGTTTGAGGCTTATACCTCAACCAACATAAGCCTGAATGGTAACCTCATTTTTATAATATACCCCTTGGCTATTAACTGTGTCACTAATTGTTAATTTGTCATACTTACTGTTGTGTGTATATTATAAAAATAAATGCTTTTTCATTTCATTTTTCATTTCATTTCAAATGTGGGTTGAGTCCTTACCATTAAACTTAAGATTGTTAAGACAGATTTTTATTTCTTATTTCTCAAAATGGATTCAAAACTACCCTTGTACTAGAAAGTTATTTATAAAAAAACTAGATAGGTAAAAGTAATAAAAAGTTTTACATTTATTGACCTTAAACACAAAGCTAGTAAAATAACATAAAACACAACCAATAAAATTTTAAAAAATAGATAAAACAGGCCAAAAATGAGGGCGCATGTTAATTTCTTTCATCCTCCAAGTCAAAATCAAGTGTTGGCCCGTATTCATCAACATCCTCGTAGACGTTACTATTTCCATCAAGATTATTGTAAAATGCGTGACAGTCTTCAGGTATTAAATTAAACATAGATCTGAGATCATCGAGCTTTGCTTGGGCAATATGTTTTCCCTGGGGTCAAAGAACTTCAAAATCTTCTTCTGAAAATTGCATTACAACACCTTTGTTTTTTTTTTACAGGTCCAGCTTTTGAATATCTCCACACTCTGATGTCATAGTAATCAAGTGTTGATCTTTTTTATTTAATAAAATCTGTTTCGTTTTGAGCCAGTTTATTTTATTTTTATTTGTACATATTTTGCGGTTAACTATTTTCTTTTCTATTTTTTTTTGTGCTTAAAAACTCTTGTGTTTTCATTCTTGTAACATGAAGGGGGTTTTTCTTTTTAGAGATTTTCATGACGTTTATGTATTCTTCTGCGGTATAAGTTCACTCGTGATGCTAAGCTCACATTCAATCTTGCTAAAATCAGTGTCATCAGGCAAAAAGGAATGGTGGGACTCTAAATATTTAAAAGTTATCGTTTTAAGATTTGGGTGCCTGTTAAGTTCAGTTTTTAACATTAAAATTATTTTAATATTTCTATTTTGTCCTCCTCAGCAGTCGCTCCAAAGGACTAAGTTCTCTACGCTATCTCTCAGGTGATTTTTGATGAAATTAATAAGGCACGAGCCAACTTCTTGGGCTCCTCTTCCGGCTTCCCCTTCAACCCAGACATTGCATCGTCCTTGATTATTAGAGCCAACGTGGATGCCAGCGTTATAAATCCATAATTGACTTTTATAGAAGACTATGTTAGTGTGTATGTGTGTACTGAGAGCCCACTTTTATTTTTGCGGATTTTTGCGGTTTAACTAACAACAATGCTTAGTAAAAGTTGTGGAAATATTTCTAAAATGAATATCAGAGTTTGTAAAGACATAATTCAAAAGATATATCGCCTTAAGTGGGTCCCTCAGTTCACATACATGAGCTCTCAAATCTAGAAATATAATTAGTTCACCAACAAATTTTGGTAATAGACCTTTAGTAAAACATGAATAAACATCTACACAATATTAAAAAACCTAATATGAATAGATAGTAAAAAAATACAAACGTCTTTCTGTGGTCCCTGAGGGACCACATAAATTTATCTACATTTAATGTAAGAGCGGTTTCAGACAAGGGTTGCATACCTACAAGCGAGCCGCTTACCACATGATCATGCCAAGTCCGATTGATTACACACACACACACACATACACAACATCACGCCTTTTATCCCCGAAGGGGTAGGCAGAGGTGTATTTCTACACCCACTTTTCGCCAGATATACTTTAGTCCCACGTAATAAGGGGCGAGCCTATTGCCGTACCGGGCACATTTCCAGAGTCCGTGCTGCTACTGAGAATTTCGTAACAGAAAAACTCAATAACACTACCCGACCCAGGAATCGAACCCGGGACCTCCCGATCCCACGCGCACATTTATGCCGCGAGACCAACGAGGCAGTCGTATAGGGTTTGATGTCGAGTTTTCCGTCTCTACGCAAAGATGGTATTTGCATCGTGTTATCCCTTAGTCGCCTCTTACGACACCCATGGGAAGATAGAGGGTGGTGACACTTGTATTCTATGCCGTCAACCACACGGCAATTTATGAACATTTAAAATAAAATGGAATAGTTATAATGTTCGTCATAAAATGTGAATGAAAATAAACCAAGCATATAATCATCATAGAGACCAGAGCCAGCCTAGAGACGTCAGCTGCTGGTCATAGGCGTCCCCTAAGGTTCTCCACATAGACCGATTTCGGGCCGCCCGCATCCAACCGCTTCCCACGATCTGAATCTAAATGCGGGAGGCCTACGCCTGCTGCATCGTACGGTACGTGGTCGCCACTCCAGAACCCTCCTGCCCCAACGGCCATCGGTTCTTCGATCTATGTACCCTGCCCATTGCCACTTCAGCCTGGCTATTCGGAGAGCTGTGTCGGTGACTTTGGTTTGCCTCCGGATCTCCTCATTTCTGATTCGATGTCGCAAGGAAACAGCGAGCATAGCTCTTAACATCGCCTTCTGAGTGACCCTGAGTTTCCGGATAAGGCCCACATTTAGTGATCACGTCTCGGCTCCGTAGATCATCACTGGCAACACACACTCGTCAAAGACTTTCATCTTGAGACACTGCGGAAAATCGGACGTGAAGATATATAAATATATTTATATATTTTAAATATTTATCTATAATTTAAGTAGTAATTTTCATATATAGTAATTATTATCCAATTCCAAATAATAACTTTCTTATAGTCACGCACCTACTATCTTCTATCTCTGCATCACCCTAGGTTGACTGGTAGAGAATGCCTAAGGCATTAAGTCCGCCTATGTACCACATTTTTTGTGCTGTGCAAAAAGTTAAATAAATAAATAAATAAATAAAAGATATGCAGTAACTGCCCGAACGCCGCCCAACCGAGTTTGATTCAATGAAATACCTTTTTCTCGAAGTTGGACCTACTCATCTGGCTTATTTATCCCAGGTAAACGTACTTGTCGATAACTTCGAGTGTAGAGTTGCCAACTTGAATAGCAGAAGGTACGACATACGACAAGGATATAATATCTTTGAAAAAACACGGAAATCTCGATATCCAACCGTATGCCTACCCGTCTGGCCAGCGTAGTATAGCAGGTAGGCCAAATCTTCCTTTAGTCATATTACTATTGTGATGCAAATTAGGAGAGGCATACGTGCTGGCGTGTTGATGGCGACAAACCTTAACGACTGCCAAGGATCTTAACGAGGTACGGAGCAAGTGATAGTTAACTTATTTATTACACACATAACTTCGAAAAGTCTGTGGTGAGTGTCAAAGGTTCGACTCTCTGCATAGCAATTTGTTGAAATTTCCACTGGACTTTAGCGACACTGGTGATTACTTCCAAATATTGTGAGTATATGTTATAATAATCTCGTGTAGTTACTCAGTAGTCACGGTGCGTTGTGTAAAAAAATGTCTTTTGGCTTATTAAAGTAGACTACAGTGCAACAGCTGTGTCAAAATCAACACCCAAATACATTCATGTAATTTATTCAGATGCAAAATGGAAACGGCATGAACCAGATTTACATTATTATAATATATAACCGGAGTTCATCACGACCTGTCTTGCGAGTGAAATATGGAGCGATATTAACTGAGAGGACATTTATAGAGGGAAGCAAATTTTTTTTTTTTATTACTTCGGCTCCATCATGACATTTTGTACATAGGTACATACACATACATACACTCACGCCTTTTTCCCGTCGGGATAAGCAAAGACAAAGGAACGCCACTTGCTTCTATCCTTACAGACCCCACGCGCTTCCTCTACACTCATTACTCTTTTAATACATGCTCGCCGGTTTCGGGTACTTCAGACCTTGCCTGTTTTTAGGAGGTCACCAATTTGGTGGAGGAATGTCCGACGAGGTCTGCCGCGACCGACTTGCCCACACACATTTGTCTTATAGATCTGATTCGTCGAAATATATAAAACGTATTTACTTTAAACAGTCAAAATGTCTCTTCTAGACAGGCTATGCATGGGTTTTTTCTGTATGCAATACGATATAGAATTATAACTTGAGCTGGGGCTCAAATCTCAAATGAAAGAGATTTTTATATTACAAAGTAAAGCGCAACCTTTAGTAGGACGTAATTTACAACTTCATAGGCCAGTTTGAATAGGAAAATATTTTAAGCGTTATCCCCAGCGCTCTCCGATAAATTGTGTTTAAGTTACTTCGCAGAATTTCACAAGTAAAAGTAATGACCCTATTTGGTTCAGCTACAACTTCGTTTCTAAATTAGAAAACTAGAATTAGTTTTTTAAATATAAATATTTGTGCTATGAAAGGACCATGAGTCAAATTGGGCTCAGTGTCTAACAGAGTTATGGCATATGCCATTGTAAAGGATTTTGTTCGTACTAAAATTGCTACTACCGGAACCACCTTCAATTCCATTGCAGAAAAAAATAATATAATAAAAATAATAATAATCTTTATTGTACACCAAATGGTAAATTTAACACAGAAATTACAACAGATAAGTACATGTTGCACAAACGGCGGCCTTATCGCTAAAAGCAATCTCTTACAGGCAACCCTTATGGAAAAGAGAAGTAAGGAGCCAGATATAGGGCAGTTTTGGCGTAGTAGGATACTAATGAAATTATACCAAACAAAATACGAATACACACTATACTATGCAAATACACTAATATATATACTATAATACAAATACATACATACATACAATAATATAATGAATTAAGTAATGGGAGTAGACAATAGTAAAAAGGGAGAGAAATAAAGTGTGAGTTTGACAATACACATACATATTGAAAGTTAAAGAGATAAGTACCTAGTGGTTTTTCACTAAGTTTTTAAAAGATATAATATTTTGAGCCAGTTTGATGGATTCAGGCAATGCATTCCACAACCGTGCCGCATGAACAGTAAAGGATTTATCGTAAAAAGTAGTGGAATGCATTGGAATTTCCAATCTCAAATTTACTGATGACCTAGGACCCGATCTTGAATGAGAGTCACTTTGGAACTTGAAGCGTTTCTTCAAATAAGATGGAGTAAAAGGATTGAAGAGAATATTATAGAGTAAGGAAAGAATGTGAGTATTCCGCCGAAGGCGAATTGGCAGCCACTTGAGCTTATTGCGGCAATTAGAAACGTGATCATATTTACATAATCCAAATATGAACCTAATACAGAAGTTTTGAAGACGCTCAAGCTTATCAAGTTGCTCCTCAGTGAGATCTAGATAGCTGACATCGGCATAGTCAAGGATAGATAATAGAAGAGAGTTTGCAAGTGCAATGTTAGTGGCAATCGGCAGAAAGTTCCGCAGTGTTCGCAAAGTCCCCGCCGCAGCAAACAATTTGCGACTAACTTCGGTGATTTGTGGTCCCCAAGATAGAGTTTTGTCAATATAAACACCTAAGTCCTTCACGTAATCACTGATAGGTATTGGGATACCACCAAAAGTAATTTGGAATAGCAGATTCCAGTCAATGTGAGAGATAATCCTGGGACTACCAACAAAGATAATCTGTGTTTTCAAAGGGTTCATCTGCAAACCAAATCTCAGGCTCCAAGTAGATATCCGTTCTAAATCAGAGTTCATGATGCGAAATGCTTCAAACAGCTCATGTGCAGGTGCCTGTGTGTAAATTTGAAGATCATCTGCATAAAGGTGGTAGGATGACTGAAATTTATAAGAGATGGAATTCATGAAAATTGATAAGAGTAATGGAGAGAGAACCCTGTGGAATGCCGGCTGTCGTATTACACCACGAAGAGAAAGATTCTTCGACCCGAATACGCTGCCGACGACCAAACAGGTAACCATGAAACCAATCAATCACTGGTGGAGATATGTTAATAGAGTGTTATATACCGAGTAGAGTGTGGAAATCAACGGTATTAAAGGCGTTACTAAAGTCCAGTGAACAAAGTACCGTAAAATGGTTGTTGGAAAAACCTTTCTCCATACCGAACCTAATGTCGTCGGTAATGTTGGTCAGTGCCGTAACGGTGCTGTGACCAGGACGGAATCCGGATTGTAGAAGATTGAGTAGGAGGTTCTTGTTAAGGAAAGTAGTGAGTCTGACATAAACTAGGCGCTCGAGCACTTTAGAAAGGAAAGGTAGCACGGAAATAGGACGATAATCAGAATAGGGAGTAGGTGTCGATTTTTTGGGCAATGGAATAATTTGGGCATCTTTACAAGCAGTTGGAAATACGCCCCAGGATAAGGAATAATTAAGTATATGACAAAGGATGGGAAGGATTTCGTCTAGGATAGGAAGAATCATCTTACGACTGACGCAATCATTACCGACAGCATTGGAAGAAATCGATAAAACGCACCTTTTAACATCACACGCAGAAACTTGATTAAAGACGAAATGTGGATAATTTGGAGTTGGAAGCGTTGTAAGATCGTGTAAAGTTTTAGCTTTAGTAGTCGCATCAAATTGCGACGAAGAAGTGAAATGCTGATTTAGTATATTGATGTCAATATTATTGGAACTGTGGGCATGTGTTGACTTTTCAACTCTCAGTGTTCTTAGAAATTTCCAGACTTTAGCTGGGTCTTTGCTTTCAACAGATTTATGGATGTGTTGGCGTTTTGCTTTCCTACACACCTTGCTGCAGTGATTTCTCATCGCAATATAACTTTCCCAATTGCTAGGAGTCGGTCAACATTTATATTTGGTTTCAGCCATTGCTTTCTTTGATAACATATTTTTTATTTCTTTAGTTAGCCACGGCGAAGGCAAGTGCTTGACTCTTATTGCACGGACTGGAGCATGAATACTTATATATTGCACTATTGAGTTTTTCAACTTTTTCGTCGATGGATTGAGCGCTTTCCACAGATTCCCAGTTAATGTTGCGAGCGTCACTACGGAGAATCTCCACATTCATGCCACCAAAATTACGTTGCAGAAGAATTTTAGTCTTAGGCTTAGGAGGACGAAGTTTATACGATAGGAAAATAAAGTCGTGGTAGGAGAATGCATCAGCTGAAAACTTACCATGCTTGACAACAAAAGAAGGTGAAGAAACAAAGATAAGATCAAGAAGAGAAAGAGTTGAATTCGGAAAGTTATGTGTAGCATTTAGAGGAAGAATAGACAGGTTACAGGATTCCTCTATTCTACATAAGGAACAAGAGCGAGAATTATGCTTTAACAGACAAGTGTTAAAATCGCCCATAATTATTGTACGAGTGTAAGAAGTTGTAAGAGTTTCTAAAATACGCTCGAAAGATGAAAAATAATTTATATGGCAGGTAGGCGAGTAACACCAAGCAGATCCTTCGTATGAAATGAAATGAAATGAAAATTGTTTTATTTGCAAATCCAAAGCAACAGTAACAATGTAGTGGGACAATTAAACAGAAAAACAATTTTTGGATGGCAAATAAGGTACCTGCGTCAGTATAAGTTGCAGAATCCAGGTGAGACTGCAAAACTGATATTCCCGCAGGACCTAATTACATACTTACATACAATCTCTTATAACTAGTCATAAAAAATTATAAATAGTACTTAAACTATGAATTAATATTTCAATATACATACACTGATTAAATAATCCAAATAAAAAAACATATACAGAATACAAATTTCTTAAAAATAATCCTCAGATATTACAACTATAAAAAGTTTTTTTTTATGCGTTCCTGAATGCTTACAATCACGTTTTGTTGTATTTGACAATTAATATTAAAAAAAAAACAGCAATAGGAATGTTAATGTGTCAATACTAAAAACTACTCTATAGAATGTATCCAACATTCTGCATACATATTGTACCTACTACAGATTACAGATGATGATAATGTCATTTACTACACAAAATGTTTAAATACCGAATGTAAGTTACCGCTTCACTGTACAATACTAAACTTATGATACTTTTTGTATTTGTAGTAATAATTGCTTAAATTTAGTTTGGAATGTGTGTACTGTTTTCAGGCTACGCAGGGGAGGAGGAAGATCGTTCCAACATTTCGTTGAAGTAAAACGAAATCCACCTCTGAATGAAGAGGTACGGTGCTTCGAGGTGACCATGAGATCTGATGAGGCCCTTGTATTATATATATTAACCTCTCGCGACCATGTCAACTTCTCATAGAGGTAAGCTGGTTTTTTATACAAAACTATGCCAAAAAGCAATGTTGCCAAATGAAGGTGCCTACGTGCAGTCATCTTCATGAGGTTCCCATTGTTCAAAAATGAAGTGACATGTGTGCGAGGTGGGATTTTGTAACAAAACCTAGCACATGCATTTTGTACTCTCTGTATTAATTTTTGAGTTCGTTTCAATATGCATGCCCCAAATATAGTGTCTGCATAATTTAGTTTGGACAATACCAATGACTCACAGAGTTGTATGCGCACATCTGTGCTGAGGTGATCTCGAATGCGGTATAGCAATTTGAGACGGTAAAAACAGTTTATTACAGATTCAAGAACCGTCTCAAAATGCCATTGTCCATCCATGATCAAACCCAAATTACGCGCTTCGCTAACTTGCTGTATGGAACTACCATCCACCATTACTATTGGATTGTGGGCCTGTATTTTATTAATGCATTTTTAGAGCCGAATATAATGTACTTGGATTTGTTAGGATTAAGCACTAGTGAGTTGTTTTTTGCCCAGTCAGCTATCCTCCCTAAATCAGTATTTATTTTAATTACAGCCTCATTGCAATCATCTGGACGAAAAGAGGTGTATATTTGGAGATCATCAGCATACATGTGGAATTTGGTGTCATGTATATGGTTGGTAACATCGTCGCAGTATACAATGAAGAGGAGAGGGCCGAGTACTGATCCCTGAGGAACACCCCGAGTCACCTGACAACAAGAGGAGTAAGCCGTAGTACCATCCCTGTTGTTATCCAGTTGGACAAATTGAGATCTGTCAGTCAGATAACTGTGAAACCATTTCACTGTTGCTGAGTCACACCCATAATATGAAAGTTTTGCCAGAAGAAGAGAAATATTGATTGTTTCGAAGGCGCGCGAAAAATCTAGCAGTGTGAGCAAAGTACCCATGCCCTGGTCCCTAGCCTCTAGTATATCATCAACCACATCAAGGAGAGTGGTGGTTGTGCTGTGTCTCGGGCGAAATCCAGACTGCTTCTTAGGTATTATATCATACTTCTCAAGCTACTTCCTCAACTGATTGAGAAGTATGATATAATACCTATAGTATATATAGTATAGTATGAGCGAGACTTAATTCTAAAAAGAGATGCTCACCTGCATTAAGCGGAGGTGGCTGTGCTGACATATCAATAACATTGTAAGGAATGTGATTACGGAGATAAATGGCAACACCACCATCACCGCCAACAGTATGGTCATTTCTTACTAAACGGAAATCAGGTAAAGTGTCTCTCTTCTGTATAGATTTTCTAAGTATTTTTGTAGTAACAGCATAAACGGCTATATTGGTTGCATAAATTATTATATTTTTAAAATAATATGTATTTATAATATATTAATATATTTATATATTATATTATTTCTATATAACTTATTAATGGATATACACATATGTACTAAAACAACCTACATAATCTTCTCATCAAAAGCATACATGCTCTCACGAATAACATCTACGAATAAATCAAACAACACAAACTATCAAAGATTAAATTTAATAAATAATGACATATTGCCACTAGTTATACACAATTATATGAACAAGACAGTAAATTTTAACCTTAAGATCTAATAGTGACAAAAAATAAATATTTAAAAGTAGGTCTATTTAACGCTGGCTCGCTGAGCACACGCCATGACAAGTTTTTGTTGGCAATGGATGAGCTTGCAGTTCATATTATGGCAATCAACGAAACTTGGCTGCGATGGGAGAAGAAGGCCGAGCGCCGAAAGTTCCTAATTTCAGGCTTAGGCACGTACCAAGACCGTTGACAGTGCGAGTTGGCCGGGGTGGGGGCGCCGGCTTTTATGTACGCCGCGACCTCAAGGTCCGAACTATGCCACATCCGGTCGCACCGGGTGTCGAACAAATGTGGCTCAAACTCACTGTCAACTCTCAATCAGTTATCATAGGTACAGCATATAGAGTGGTCTATATGCTGTACCTATGATATATATAATATGGTTGGACATTAACACTTTTCTTGATGCGATCACGGCCTCGCTCACATCTTTCAGCAAAGCTTGGTAGCGCCATCTACCTTCCTATCTATAACTAATCGCATCAACATCAATCGTTCCACGTACAAGTGTGAGCGATACCATATTTCCGTCTCCCTCTATCCCACTCCCTGGAAGAGGCACTGCCTTTCGCCTGATTCGTCGCCGCGATCGTCGACGCGAGTGACAGCCCAGAACATTCCGCTCGCTGAGAACGTGTCCGCTATATCGTACCGCGCCGCATCGCTGTATGTGATTATTACCGCATATATAAACCGCTCGCAAGTGGGAGTGACGGTGAAGTGAAGTGAAAACAAGCAGCTGCATCACGAAAGCACCAGGAGACTGCCCTTCGGAAACGAAGAAGATTGTATAAGGTAAGTGCCCTCCATCCTTGAAATATCCTATACCCACTCACAATCACCTCTTCCCGTATCCATCTCCTAGGTGGCTAAGAACCCGCTATCCTTTGTATACAGTCCATTTCCCTCCCAAGTCGCCTAGAATCTACCTACGGTTTCAGTGTATCGCCGAACCAAAGCTGATAAAACAGTACTCCTCGGAGATTTTAATATTAACTACCAAAACAGAAATGAGAACAGTACCATACTGTTAAATAATTTCTTACAGTACACTAGTCTCAGCCAAGTCATCCAAAAACCTACACATTTCACAGACCATAGCGAGACTCTCATAGATATTGTGTGCACTGATGCTCAAGTAAACAATGTATCAGTTCAATATATACCTGAATTAGGGCAGCATGCCATTATTACTGTGACTTGCATATTTAAGATTAGTAAACCTACCCCGCAATGGATCCATTACAGACCATTAACTAAGATCATGCTTGATGTTTTCCAGGATGACCTCTGCAAACTAGACTGGCCCTATATAGCAACTCAGGACAATGTGAGTGACATGGTTATAATATTTAATACTTTCTTTCTAACTTTATTTGATCTACATGCACCAATTACCAGAGTCTTAATAAGAGAAAGGTCTTACCCATGGATCACAGACACAATTAAGGAGATGGTGAAATTGCGTAACAAATACCAGGCACGATACAAATTAAGCAAATCAGATACACACAAAAATTGTTACAAAGATTTAAAATGTATTGTATCTAGTGCAATTGATAAGGAGAAAAGAGCCTATTTTAAAACTTATGTAAATGGACACATAATAAATCCCAAAAAACTATGGCGTAATTTAAAATCTACTATAAATATAGGTAAACAAGGGAGGCATGATTTACCACATAGCCTTAACAATCCTGAGGATCTTAACAAGCATTTCTTGAACATCACTGGTAATTATACAATTTCTCTGTCCGACTTGATATAATTTGAGACAAACAGGTTCCACTCGAATACCTTCAGTATTGAACCGGTCAGTGAGGAGGTGGTCCGCTTGCATATCAACAGTATCAAATCAAATGCAGCCGGTGCTGACAGCATTACACTTGAAATGCTTAAGATGACTCTTCCTCATAGCCTTCCATACATTACAGCCCTAATAAATAAATCCATTACAACTTCTACCTTCCCTCATATGTAGAAAACCGCAGTTGTAAAACTGATACCCAAAGTTCCCAATCCAACCTCACCTAAAGATCTCAGACCAATCTGCTTACTTCCTATTTTATCAAAGGTATTGGAAAGGGTGGTGAACAGACAATTCAGGGAGTACATCGAGAAGTATAGCATCATACCTCAGAGTCAGTCAGGTTTTCGCCAGGGACACAGTACAACCACCACTCTCATGGATGTTGTTGACGATATCTTGGATGCTAGGGACAAGGGTATGGGTCCCTGCTTACCCTACTTGATTTTTCACGTGCCTTTGAAACAATAAATATTTCACTCCTTATTGCCAAACTTTCGTATTATGGCTGCGACTCAGCAACAGGTTCCATAGTTATCTGACTGACAGATTTCAATTTGTGCAACTGGATAATGACAGGGATGGTAACAATGCAACTTCTTCTTGCTGTCAGGTAACCCGAGGTGTTCCACAGGGATCAGTGCTCGGCCCTCTCCTCTTCTTATTGTACAGTGCAGATGTTACCAACCATTTATGTAATACACAGTTTCATATGTATGCCGATGACCTCCAACTATACATACCGTTTCAGCCCAATGACTGCCATGAATCTGTAAATAAAATGAATCAAGACTTAGATAAGATCTCTGACTGGGCTAAAAAAAAATTCACTGGCACTCAACCCCACCAAATCCAAATTAGGCTCAAAGGAATATTATATTAGGCTCAAAGGAATGCATTAGAAAGATACAAGATCTAAATCCTGTACTACTCGTTAATTATTGTCCCATAGAGCAAGTCAGTGAGGCTCGAAACCTAGGTTTGGTCATGGATGGTAAATTGCATTTTGAGACGCATGTTTTGGAAGCTGTCAAAAACTGTTTTTACCGTCTCAAACTGGTATATCAAATTCGCCAACATCTGAGTACTGAATTGCGGATATTGCTTTGTGAGACTCTTATTTTGTCGAAACTTAATTATGCAGATACTGTGATTGGTCCATGTATATTGAATAGAACAGAGAAAGTTATTCAACGAGTACAGAACGCCTGTGCTCAGTTCTGTTATAATATCCCACCTCGTTCACATGTCACATTCCTAAATAGTGGGAACCTCATGAGGATGACTGCTCGCAGGCATCTTCATCTGGCAAATCTACTGTTTGGTATTGTTCTATACAAAACACCGGCATACCTGTACAGAAAGTTGACATGGTCTCGTGACATTAATCAGTACAGTACGCGGGCGGCATCACATCTTATGGTCGCAGCGTGGCACAGGACCACTGCTTTCAGAGGTAGTTTCAGTTGGAATGACCTTCCGGCCCCCATGCGCAAACTGAAAACATTACACGCATTCCGCAATAAATTTAAGTCATTTTTAATGAACAAGCAAAAGACAATGTTATGAATGTACATACCTTTTAGAATAAGTAAGTACGGCAACATCACTTACGTGTCTATTGACGAAACGTATTGAAATAATAGTGATATTATAATGTGTATAATTTGTTATTATTTATTTGCGTATGCGCAGTGACTTTATTATATTATTAACTGCGCGCCGGACTCTGGTAGACAACGCTTGGTTGACATGACAATAGACATTGATGACAGATGGAATCTTGGGCCTACGGTGAAACGTCAGTCTGTCAAGTACCAGGAGCGTTTTTTAATTTTTATTTGATTGTAACTGAGCCATGCATTGTGTATTGTATAATTATAATAACATATATATATGTGTGTGGAAGCGTCAGGAGGCCTTTGGAGCAGTCTTCATAGGTTTTCTCCATTGTAGGCGCAATGGCGGCAAGAGATTCAAAATAAAAGCACCACTTGTACACGCTGTATTGCTCGAATTTATAACAATTTAGCACAAAATACAATAAAATATGGAGGATGAAACACGATTATGAATTTGTGTCAGAGTAATGGACGACTGTCACCGCGTTTGGCGCCACCTACTACTCTATTCGGGGTTACCCGCTCTCAATTTTATTTTACTACTAATCGAGTAATCGATTACAACCATCGGTAAATTAAGTAACAATTTCTAAAGACAACTTTTATGGTTAAATTAAACCTTAAAATCATTCTTAAATAATCAGCGCGCCGTCACGGCCGTCCTGCGTTTTCACACGTCCTCGTGTGTAACGTTCTCGCCTGTGAATAACAGATACAGTGATTTACTCTACACTCGTCTTGGCCTTCCTGACCAATAAATCAATTATGATTAACTATTCGTTTCACACGGAATACATTTTACATGTTAAATTTACATTCGTTGAATGGTCAATCAAACAATACACACGCTGAAGGGACAAAATCAACTAAACCATTTACGTCGTCGGTTAACGTCTACAACCTAGGCGATGTCACACAGACTTGTAAGTGCCACACAGGCCAGTCAATGCCACACAGGCCAGTCAGTCAATGCCACACAGGCCAGTCAGTCAATGCCACACAGGCCAATCATTGCCACACAGGCTTGTCGGTGCCACACAGGCTTGTCGGTGCCACACAGGCTTGTCGGTGCCACACAGGCTTGTCGGTGCCACACAGGCTTGTCGGTGCCACACAGGCTCGTTGGTGCCACACAGGCTCGTTGGTGCCACACAGGCTCGTCGGTGCCACACAGGCTTGTCGGTGCCACACAGGCTTGTCGGTGCCACACAGGCTCGTCGGTGCCACACAGGCTTGTCGGTTAAGTCACGTCAATTGTTAGCTGCTTATTGTTTACACTTACACAAAATAGAAATCAAATTAATCACGTGCGCCGTCATCGGCACATTCTACTAGGTTCTAGTGCGCCAGTTAACTCTAATGGAACTGTTATACGACTTCGCGTCGGGATTGTTTTAAAAAAATATATTTTTAGAACAAGGACGATTTATTTTCAATTACCAAAATTCAAAGGTTAAGCTAGTTAATTTTAATGGGCAAGTGTCACCGACGGTGGATAGTATCGAACTGAGCTTAATTATTCTATTAAAACTACTGAGCTATCAAAAGTGCTGACGCGGAAAATAGATTGGTAATCCTAAGGGCTTTTATATGCATTTCATATATATAACAGCCCCCAGGGTTATGACTAAACTTACACCTAAATGGTGAAGTTTATGTAAGGGAAGTTTTCAGCCTAGGTGCGGGGGTTACATGTGACTCGGTGGCCACTTCTGAAAGCTCTTGGTCTTTCTCAATAATGAGTTTATTTTTAAATTTCTTATTTAAAAGGCGATGACATGTGCCCTTCTTAATAATTTTATACAAAAGAAAACAAATCAAAATTAAAACTACAATTGAGATTACAATAGTTGTATATGAATAATATTCACCATATAGTATTATATGCGGTTTATCAATTAAACTATCAAGGTTTTTGACAATTAAATCTGATGCCTTGGATTGTTCCGATATTAAAGAATCAAGGTTAATATTCTTTAAGTTTAATACTGGAGTTTTTTATTTCGATTTGATGAATTTTTGAAAATTACAGCATGTGTTATTTAATAAATCTAAATTAGAGTGAACTTCTTGAAGCGTAATGAATTTACTGTATTTTGGAATTAACCTTGATGCTTTATAATACGCGATACAATGTATCGGAAGGTTTAAGATTCCTGTGCCTGAGATTGCTAATTCAGTATTATTTGATTCGTGACAATCTATTGATAATTTTGACTTGCCATTTATTACAAATATCCATTTATTATTTGATAATCTTTGGCAAATTTCTAAATCACCTTGAGTGAATTTTGTTTCACACTGATAGGGCACGGAACTTAAAACCTTAGAAATAATTTCCGATTCACAGATCGGCGTTACGGAGCTAGAGTAGGTGTCTAGCGTTTCACATATAAAATACAGCTTATTAATTATCTTACAACTATTTAAGGTATCTAATTTAACATAAAATGATCTATCTCTAGTTATAGCTATATATTTAGTTGAAGGAACTATGGTGGAGTATGTTTGGTTACCTATTGCGACTGGGAATGGTATGCAGTGGTATAGATTATAATTCTTATTTGTTACAAGTGGTATTCTAAGAACAAAAACTATTTTATTATTGTGAAAATAACTAGAAATTTCCGATATATTCATAATTATATATATATATTATCCAGAGACAAACTGATGGGCATTTGACGATAATCTGCCAAAAATCTATAGTTTTCTACTAATTCGGAAAATAATTGTTTTGGAGTGATAATGGAGGGGTACAAAATATGTGATTTACTAAACATAAGGCCATTAATAATATCTTCTAATTTAAAGGACAGAGTTAACAAACTTCCTTCCAGCATATTGATAATTTCATTAATTTTTGATTTTATAAGTAAAGTGTCCGATAACAAGGTCAAGTTTCTTTGATTAATAGATAACATTTCAAAAGCGCTATTTAACTGTTGTTCATTGGAACTTACTTCGTTGATAATAGTTTGTATAGAATTTAAAGTTGTTTTTGTTACTAGAATATTTTGTTTTACTAATTTTGACAACTGATTCTGTACATTCTCAACAGTTCTAATAGCGTTGCTGTACATTAAAGCATCGTTTTCGTCTAAAGTTCCAAATAAATGTTTGGAAACTGTACCAACTATTCCAAACCAGGCAGATCTTTTGGATCGACTCTCAATTAAATGAGAAATCGACTCAAAGTCTTGTATTATGTCACGGTAGCGAACAGATAAAGGGTGTAGCATGTTTTGACATTCAGTATCGTCAAACACGTCACTCTGTTTACACAGGTACTTAGAAGTGCCTATTACACCGTTCAGATTCTTAATATGCGATTCTATAAAAGAAATATCGATTGGGATTATAACATTAAGGTAGCCATCTATTAATTTTAAAGATCCGATTGGGTCAAAGTAAATACCAGGACTGTTCACGGCAGATTGAATGAAGTTATCCTGTGCCGATGACAGGGTGCTGAAATAGGTATAATATAAAAAATCTTAAAATTGTAAACGTATTAACTTAGAATTATATTTACTTATTAAACTAGTTTACTTAAATGCCTATGTATTGCGACGGCGCGCGAGTTTTATTTCATCATAATGATGGGTCACGTGTTTTCTATTTATTAACAAGGTAAGACTATTTCTACCATTTATCTTTACAACCTTATACGGTCCTTTCCAAATAGGAGACAGAGCCTTCCGCATTCTTAAATGATTTTTTAAATACACATAATCAACGACTTGATAGCTTATAGGCCGCGTATGTGAGTCATAGTAGGTTTTTGAAGATTCTTTGGATTTAAGGGTGTTTTCTATGGCTTTGTCCCGTGTGTATTTAAGACGGTGCTGTAACATTTTAATGTAGTCTGAATAAGTTACACTAGGGGCTGGTTCGTAAATGGAATTAGGTATGAATGGTTTGTGGCCAAAGACCAATTCATAAGGCGAATAATGAGTGGTTGAATGTACAGCTGTGTTGTACGCTAACATAGCAGTGTACACATACGTCGGCCAATTGTCTTGATTTTCACAGACGTAGGATTTTAGATATTCTTTCAGGGTAGAATGACTACGCTCGAGCGCGCCTTGTGTTTGGGGGTGATAGGGAGAGGACCAAAGCTGTTTAATTTTGAGAAATGAACAAGTCTGTTTAAATAACTCGGCAGTAAAATTTGTACCCTGATCGGTAAGAACTGACTTAGGGATACCAAACAGAGATATAAAATGGACAAGGCATTCGCTGGTTTCTTCAGCAGTAGTAGTTCTAATGGGATATGCGATTGAATATTTTGTCAAGTCATCTTGAAGTGTGAGGATGTACTTCAGTTTAGCTGAGCCAGATTCAGGAAGTGGACCGACTATGTCTAGGGATATTCTTTCAAACGGGGTAGTGGAAGTGCTGGTAATTTGCATCGGTGCTCTGTTAAGTTTGCGTAATGCTTTATTTGTTTGACAGGATGGACAGTTTTTTACATAGTTTTCAATGTCACTGCGCATGTTTTTCCAGTAATATTGTTCTCGAATTTTATTAAACATACGAGTGGAACCTAGATGCCCTGCGACGGGGATGTCGTGATTTTCTTTGAGTAGTTTTTGTACTTCACTAGGACTAGGATAGTAAATTTTATTTCGATAAATATGAATTTCAATTGATGTATTGTGAAACAAATGAGCTAATATATTATAAATTTTTAGGTATGAGTGCCTGTCAAATGGGTTTTTAAAATCAGATATACTTATTTTATCAATTGGTTCAGTGTTAGAAATTAAATGGTTTCTAAGGTTTTTAAGGGATTCGAATATGTCACTATAACTGCAATCATCAAAATGGTGTACTTTAATAAATATAAAATAGTAATGTTTATTGTTGTGTGAAAGTGATTTATAAGAATGGAGAGTTCTCTCGGAATTTACAAATGTATCACCTTCTATTGAATTAGATAATATATCTTGGACGTAGGGAATAGATTCGTCAAGGTCAAGTGATGTTGGTATAATTATATACTTGTTTTGGCTTTTAAGCAAATTGTCACTGTACTCGATAATGGCTGTATTATAGGAAGTTGTTGCTGAAGTGCTGAGAAATTTCGTATAAGTGTCGTCAGGATCGGGTAGGTTTCGACTTAGGCTATCAATTTCGGGGTTTTGAGTTGCGGCATTTGTTTCAGGATTTGGGCTGTCTAACATTGGAATTTGGTCACTTGTCGAAGGTTGAGGTTCATTTCCAGTTAGGGGAATCGTCTCAGGCATTGGTAAAGGATTATTTTGTGTCGAAAGAGGATCTTGATATTCATCTGGATTTGGAAGGTTTAAGGGACTAAAATCTATATCTTCACGATTAAAGGGGCTGATATCTAGTAGACCTAGGTCTGTAAGTTCGTTGTCAGGGTTTTAAGGTTGTATAGGGTTAACTGGATAACGGGAGAGGGCGTCGGCTGCTGAGTTCAGTTTACCCTTTCGATATACAATTTCGTATTCGTATTCTTCAAGTTGCAGCCGCCAACGTTGTAACTTGCTACTAGGGTCACTATGGTTGAAAAGCCATTTTAAAGGACGACGATCGGTTATAATTGTGAATTTGTGACCAAATAAGTAAGGCCTAAAAGTTTTGCTACCAAAAACAATGGCAAGGAGTTCCTTTTCGGTGGTACTGTAATTTATTTCGTTTTTGTTCAAGGTCCTGGACGCATAGGCTATGGGGTTATCTTTACCGATTGGGCCTTGTGATAGGATTGAGGATATTGCATAGTTGGATGCATCACAGGTAAGATTGAACGGTTTTGTAAAATCTGGATAGATAAGGACGGGAGCGGTAATAAGTTTATTTTTTAAGGATTTAAAAGCCAGCTGTTGCTCATTGGTCCAGTTAAAAGGTATGTCCCTTTTTAAGAGTGATGTAAGAGGTTTTGATAGTTTCGAGAAATCTGCTATAAAGCGTCTATAATAAGAGATTAAACCTAAAAAGGATTTAATGTCCTTGGGACATTTTGGTGTTGGGAATTCCTGGACAGATTTAACTTTATTGGGATCGGGTTTCAGACCATTTTCGGTTATAACATGTCCTAAGTATCCGACTTCTTTTCGTAGGAATTCACACTTATCTGGTTGGAGCTTAAGGTTAAAAGAACGGAGTTTTTGGAATACAGCTGTCAGATTTTGGATGTGAGAGTTAATGTCATGGGAGTAAATAACGATGTCATCTAAATAGACAAAACATCTCTCTCCTTGAAGGCCAGTAAGAACATTGTTCATTAGTCGTTGGAAAGTTGAGGGAGCGTTTTTTAAGCCAAACGGCATCCTCGTAAATTCAAAGTGCCCTTGGGGAACACTAAAAGCGGTTTTGCAGGAGTCGTTAGGCGCCATTTTGATTTGATGACACCCTGATGCTAAATCAAGGGTTGAAAAATATTTGGTCTTTCCTAATTGATCAAGAATTTCGGTGATATTTGGAATTGGGTAAGTTTCACCAATTGTATTATCGTTGAGTTTCCTATAATCTATGACGATTCGCCATTTTCTTTGGCCGGAAGCATCTACCTTTTTAGGAACTATCCATATAGGAGAAGACCATGGAGATAAGGATGGTTTTATAATATTTTGGTCTAACATCTTTTGGATCTGAGATTGCACCTCTTGTTTGTGTATTTCAGGAAATCCATAAGACTTGACATTAATTGGCTGATCAGAAGATGTCCGGATCTCGTGCTGGATAGCGCCTGTAGAGGTCAGCTGGTCACCGGGTAAGTGGAAAACGTCAGAGTATTTGGAACATACGTCATAAAGGGCATTGGTTTCTTCGAGGTTTAAGTGTGAAACTCGAAGGAGTTTTAAAACTTTTTGAGTTCTGCTAAGACATGACCTATTGTGCTGGTTTGGAATCGAGTCATAGTCAAGTCGAAGTAAGGTAAGTTGAAGGTCAGAATTTAATGTGACGGGGTTGTCAGAAGTGTTTAAGACTGTGAGATTGACCCTGTGGTTATTTTTCACTGTGACTAAACAATTTGCAATAAATAGTGTCTCACTAATATGTTGATCAAGGACTAGTCCTTCTTTTATTTCAGGATTTATGACAGAACATTCTACAGTTATTTCGGAACGAGGTGGAATCAGGTAAACTGGATCGCTAAAGTTAAGTTTTATTTTATTTTGATAAATATTAAGAAATTTCCTGTTATAATCGATACTACTTTGCAAAAAGGTTAGTAAATCATTTCCTATGATACCATCGTACTCTAAGGATATTTTATCTACTACATGGAATGTAAATGAAATTGATTCTTTACCAAAAATAAGACTCATATTAAAACAACCAAGAGTTGGCACAGTGTCTTCGGTATTGTCTATGCCTTTTAATTTAATTGACAAGTGACACGGAGGAGCCGGTATCAATAAGTAAGGTAAGAGGTTTATCACTTATGGATGTTTGGATAATGACATGAGGTAAGGAAACTTTAGAAGGTTTGCAAAATATTTCATATACTTTGGTTTGTTTCAGAACAGGGTTTTGTAATGGATTATCTTTGGGTGTAGAATTATTATTCTGGACTTTTGGTTGAACTTGATTGTTCGCATAGTCCTGGAAATTGAATTTAGGGACACTTGTTTGGGGCTGATTACCCTTGTGGTCATGGGAATTGAATTTACGGACACTTGCTTGGGGCTGGTTACCCTTGTGGTCCAGGGAATCGAATTTACGGACACTTGCTTGGGGCTGATTACCCTTGTGGTCCAGGGAATTGAATTTACGGACACTTGCTTGGGGCTGGTTACCCTTGTGGTCCAGGGAGTTGAATTTACGGACACTTGTTTGGGGCTGGTTACCCTTGTGGTCCTGGGAATTGAAGGTGCTGACACTTGCTTGGGGCTGGTTACCCCTGTGGTCCTGGAAGTTGAAGGTGCCGTTTGCGGTTGTGGATAGTGCTGTGAGTTGTGAATTGGGTCTCACGAGACACCTTCGTGAGCCCATTATTCGTTTAAATGATCGTTAATTCCATCATTGTAATTCTGGTTATCACGATCATTGTCTAAATCGGAGGATTGCGGCTCTTGACTGTAACTTTGATGCGTTTCATTTGTGTAGGTAACATGAACGGGTCTGGCCTTAGAATATTCGGGGTTATATTGGTTTTGACTTGGGCGTTGTGAACCTTGAGGAGTTTGCGGGATTTTAAATCGGTTGTTGTTATATTCCCGTTTTTTGCAGATTTCGAGTGTGTGACCTTGAGTCTTACAATATCTACAGAATAGATTTTGATTATTTACGTTGAATTGCCTTGACTTTTGCGGCCTGGGATTGACATTATGGACAGCAGGCCTATAAGTTTCGAAAGGTTTTTGGGTCGGGCGTTGTAATCCAGAATTTTGGTTCGTCGTATGAGAACGTTTATACTGCAAGTTAACTATCTTTTCTTCGGATACGGCTAGATTTGTAGCTTCGTTAAGATTTGAAGGGTTTTTACTACGAACCAAATTAGAAATATTAGGTTTAAGACCAAGTAAAAAGGAATGCAGTGCCAGGTCTTCCATGGCTGCTGTACGGCCGACTAGTTCAGATTTCTTTTTATTGGATAGGGTCACTTCAGTCAGAAGTTTGGAAAGGCAGGTTTCGAGGCGTAAAGCAAATTGACTTACCGATTCTGTACCTAATTGGCGACATTCTTGTAAGTCAGTTAAAAGGTGGGCGTAGTGTTTTCGCTCGCCGAATTGTGTCTTTAAAAAATCACGTAACTGGTCCCATGAATCAAATTCCTTTATACAGCATGCGGTTTCAGCTTTGCCTTCTAATTGAGAAAGGATGTATTTAAATAATATTGGCTTTTGTATCTCTGTGGATAAATTAATTGCGTTGTCGCAATTGCTCGAAAATGAATTAAGTGTTTCGCGTGTCCCATCAAAAGATTTTATAAATTTGAATAGAGTACTGATCTGAACTTCACCTTTTTCAGTTTTAATTTCTTTTACAGACATACTTATGGTTAATACTAGAAGATTTTAAAACACAAAAATAAAATTTCAATGCACACAATTACGATACGGTGTAACAGACGGCCAACTAAGTTGCTATGAGCTACTGTGTGACCTGATAAGCGCGGGAACAGTGAGCGACGGATCTAATTCTAAGAATAGATTAACACCTGCACTGGCGAATGGATACTAATTATAAATTAATAATGTCTTTTTGCAGCTTCTTCAATTCGGATTGTTAAAACTATAAATTCACTTTAATCACGCACTTTTGGTTGAGATTAACTCTGCACAAAATTGTTAATTTTACACTCGATGACTGTATTATTTGGAAAACAAAATCACTTATAGGATCACGCAGAATCAAAGTTGCAGGAACATCGACATCACACCTTTTCGGGTTGACCTTTCGGGAACAATAGAGTAGCAGGAATTCAGCGACTCACTTCGGTATCAACGCACAGATTTTCTTCAAGGACAAAATGCGTCAAGGACAACGGACTTTAAGAGTTCGGCATTGGATAGACTCCGGTTTATTCTCACTGGATCACTTCAGTTTTTACGGGAACACACACTATTATGTCTTTCAACAGGGATGTTTTGGACGAGTTCGATATTTTACGGTTTTAGTATTTTATGACACTCGCGAAATCTAGCTTTGAGCACGGATACAGAGGCGAAGACGACCGAGGATACTTTTGATGTATCCCTTGCACGCTGCCACCAAATTTGTTATACGACTTCGCGTCGGGATTGTTTTAAAAAAAGATATTTTTAGAACAAGGACGATTTATTTTCAATTACCAAAATTCAAAGTTTAAGCTAGTTAATTTTAATGGGCAAGTGTCACCGACGGTGTATAGTATCGAACTGAGCTTAATTATTCTATTAAAACTACTGAGCTATCAAAAGTGCTGACGCGGAAAATAGATTGGTAATCCTAAGGGCTTTTATATGCATTTCATATATATAACAGAACGTAACATTCGGGCATATTATGAACACAATCATGTGCATACTTATAAGTTCTATTAGAGTTAAGAGCCTTAAGCCTATCACCATCCAACAGCTCAATAATTATCTTATAGGGGTCCTTAGCAAAGTAATCTTTAACCAGGTTTGTCTAACTCTTTACTCTCTTCAAGATCGTCAGTTATGCTCTGATCCTCTGGCACAAAATTTCAGTATCAAAATCAATAATCAGGAAACTCAAAGTAAAACTGACATTTCATTATCGCGGTATCTCTCAAGATATTATTGCAAACAAAGTAAACCAAAAAAAATTAAGCTAAGGTGTTTGGACTCTACATCTTCTAACCTAATTCCTTTAATAAACTACCTTCACTTTCATTGCCAGTTTCAGCCAGATAGGCTTTAGCTATACCAATTACCAAGTACCAGGCTTCTCAAAGCTACATACAGGCCTCACACAGGCCCCGCGCCACACACGGGCCGCGGGCCACACACGGGCCGCGCTGGCCACCATGCCGCGCCGGCCACCATGCCGCGCTGGCCACCATGCCGCGCCGGCCACCATGCCGCGCCGGGGACTAGGCCACGCCGGCCACCAGACCGCGCCAGCTACCAGGCCGCGCCGGCCGCCAAGCCGCGCCAGCCGTCAGGCCGCGCTAGCCACCAGGATTACCCAAAAAGGAAATAAATCTACCATTAGTATTTCAAAGATTCGTCTCATTGTATACCCACTAAATAGAGTATCCGTTCTTTCAGACTAACTCAACGTCCGCACTTCGTCAATTTTAAGCGATTATCAAATTCATACAACTTGACAACTGCACAGAACGTAACTCCAATACCACTCCATACTTTCAATGAGCTATGTCAAAACTGGATTTGACCACTGACAAAAACTAAAACCAAATGCGAACATGGCGAGAACCAATAAGCTACTTTCGGACAAACTGATTTCCTTTGGCTACATAGAGGCAACGACTACAGTTCTGAGATAACCAATCGACAGTCCCCGAATTCTTTCAGATTCTCGCAACACGCTCTTTTTATACGACACAGAAACCAAAGGTGGATGATTTTAGCGATCAAAAATCAAATTAGAGCTATATGAGTAGCAGGGTATCCGTGATTGCGATCAACGACCACACTTTAGTGTACTTGGCTCTAGGAATAAAAGAAAATTATCGCACAACACTCATTCTAGTCGTTCGGCTATTCCTGATCCAAGTCGGTGGGGAATAAAGCTACTCTGATCAAAATCATTACGGGTTTTAATGAAAATCACTACTAACTCTTTTTCTTGAAGCTGACATATTGAACAACACGCATACTCGTTAAAATAATAGGAAACTCATTAAAATATTTGCATTGCTCATACTCTGACATCCATCGGGTCTTCAACATCACGTTATGCAACCTCCATCCGGTTACACAACACCACCTGGATAATCATTTCGAGCATAATTCATTCGAGCAGAATCATTTAGACAAAGTAATCTTAAACTAGGTTTGTTCAACATGTTACTTTGGTTTTCCTTATCACATAGCAGACTATAAAAAATCTTACTAGGCTAATAGTCTAGATGTTAAGTTTACTACCAAGTATCCATTCAGTCTTTTCAGCGTTATAATTTTGTCATGGATAGTCTAAATACGAAGCATAACCTAACCTGATCATTAGCGATACAGCAACGGATCTTTCGCGTTCAAGACGATGGACAACTTTTGTGATAATATGACAGTGCTCTAACGGCTGTCTTGTTTGCGCATCAACGGAGACTATGCCTAACACAAAAGCTCAAGGGTAAACTAGGCTAACCAGAAAGGTACTTCACCGGTCCAACCAATGGCAACGCATGGCTAAACATACAGCCGCACAAACGGCTTATCCAATTTATGCAAATCTACACTGACGGTAACGTGGGTACCACAAAATTATCACAGCAACGACTAACAAAGTACCCATTTAATGAGAATAAGGTTAAGCATACAATCATCACTAACGATCACTAACCTAGTTCTACCTATAATGAAAATTAAAATCTCTGAAACTGATTATCGTAACGCACTATGATGATAACTCAATAATTTTCTTCAACGTCTGATAATCGAGTTTAACAGCTTCTACTAGAAATACTATCACTCTTAAACGTCCTAGGCATAACTTGGAATTGGCCAGAGAACTTGGGACACTTGATAAAAATTCCCAGCGTATCACACGAATTTTAATAACACACAGTAGGTAATTTTCACGCGTAAAATCTTAAAATTGAATTTAATTTTACTGTGCCATCTAATAATCATGAGTAAGAGACATTTTAACTTGTCATGTTAAAAATATATGCACACAAAGAAGCAGGTGTAATTGCAACACCGAGATCGTCTGTACAACTCAGAATTACAACGAGTAACAGTGCCACTTTTTACTTAGGCTCTGATCACGTTCAAACAGTTAGGTATTATCAGCACAACGAGTCGATAAAATAATGGCGCTAGTAATATCTTTCGATTATGGTCAGGTTACACTAACCAACCAACCACACTTGTTTGGAATAATGCAAGTCGGCTTGTACGCTCACTCTCGTTACTGATACAGTCCATAAAGTAAGACCGAGACAAGATAATCTATTTGCAAGCAAGCATAATATGATCACAAGGTTCGTGAGAGCGAGCCACCCTCGCCTGTAGAAATAACAATAATCGCTTTCTTTTTAACCGGCGTATCAAACTCAAAACCTCCGTTCGATATCTACGCTATAGCTAGGTCACTACGGTAGTAAGACAACCTTACGCTAGCATAAAATACGGCAAAGGTCAAATGGTTCCACATTTCAGTGTCTCGTGTAGGAATCAAACCTACAACACTCGGTACGATGTGATGGCGATATCACCACCACGATTACGACATTTCCAAGGTTAAACGCGTAATGTTTCACAACTTCCGTCACTAAATAAAATTGGCACTACCAATAAAAAAAAAACAGACAAAATACGCTCACCACGTTAACCGTTGAAATCTCAGCTGATTCTCCAACATAGCAGCGTTAGAAGTCGCCTTCGCTCGCGCCTTTGTGCACACTGCATTGCACAATATCATCCCAGGAAACGATACGCATTAGTGCGACCACAAACGGGGCGCAATGCGGGTCTTGATCTTCAATCACATGTCTGCTCTCGTCACCCAAACACGTCCATCCATATCTTGTTGCTCAGGATCGAAGTCCGGTAAACAAAGGCCATGCGACGATGCAGTAGGTATTTTCATGGCTTGCATCAGCGTCAGAAAATTGCGATTTTGTAGTTCCAACAAGCCCAGCAATTTTTCGTTATTAGCGTCTTCAATTTGCACTCGTGGGTCGTTGTGGGCCCATCCCAATTCTGATGTGGAAGCGTCAGGAGGCCTTCGGAGCAGTCTTCGTAGGTTTTCTCCATTGTGGGCGCAATGGCGGCAAGAGATTCAAAATAAAAGCACCACTTTACTTGTACACGCTGTATTGCTCGAATTTATAACAATTTAGCACAAAATACAATAAAATATGGAGGATGAAACACGATTATGAATTTGTGAGCCAATAGTTTAGTACGTGCCCGCCCGGTGCAACAGCTGTCAGAGTAATGGACGACTGTCACCGCGTTTGGCGCCACCTACTACTCTATTCAGGGTTACCCGCTCTCAATTTTATATTACTACTAATCGAGTAATCGATTACAACTATCGGTAAATTAAGTAACAATTTCTAAAGACAACTTTTATGGTTAAATTAAACCTTAAAATCATTCTTAAATAATCAGCGCGCCGTCTATTCGTCTAATTGTGTGTATATATATAATCATTTTTCATTATTTTATTTTTATTTCATTTACTTATAGGTAAATTTAAGCTAGTAAAATTATAATTGCATAAATAGGCCTGCGAGAATACCAGCGTTGCAGTTATACAACTGCAACAATAGCTGACGCAGTTGCCTAATTTGTTCTCCTCATACCGCCTTCTGTTAATCTTAGTAAGTAAATATAAATATGTATGTAATGTTTTGGAGAAACAAATAAAATATTTTTTGTTTTGTTTTTGTTTGTTTGTTTCAGCCATGATTCGGAAATAAGAATAGCATGGACATTTTTACAGTCGAAAGTAGTCAGCATATCCTGGAAGTGGGCAGGTATACTCTGGGCGTTGATGTGAACGACATTCAAGTTATGGGTTACATCGGCGAACTCTGATTGAAGTATTTCAGGCAGAGAAGGAATGCTTACAAAACTATCTGGGGGCACGGGAGTGCCCCCGCCAAGTCGAGCAAAAAAGCGGCACGGCCGTACCATCCTTTTCTCGAAGCAATTCAGGCCATTTTCGACCCCCTATAACTTGGTTGTTGCTAAAACAAGAAGCCTGTTTTTTAGTACCCAAGCAGGCATTGTATAAATGATATGATATATTTCAAATTTCATTTAATTTGAACCAGTAGTTTAAGAATTATAACGAGCCAATTTTCGTGGTTTTGTCACTCACTGACCGATCATCAAAAGTCTAAGACACTTCTAGCAGACATTGAAGCTTCAAATTTAGAATACACTTAGTGTTTAGTGTGTGAATCAAGGAAAAACTAAAGCATTTTTCGATTTCAGTCCAGTTTTCGACATAGATCAACTGCATAAATAACTTTGTAATCCCATATTAACATATAAGATTACAACACTACGCTTGCAGTTAGGGCTTTAATTAAGAAAATTCGTTGTTGGTGTACAAGAAGTAGAAGGTACTGGAAAGGGAAAAAGTAGGACTATCTACAAAAAGGAATGAGATCCCATAAAAAACAATACTTGTCAAAAAACCAAGTCTCGCTACCGTAAAAAGTTGTGAGATCCATGTAGTACCAAGTCGGTTCATTAAAAATCTTTAATGTTTTAAATACATATATTGACTTGGCAATCGCACTAAACCGTAGCACTAAACAAACTAATTTATATTTTTTTTCTCTTTATTTGTTTTGGGACCTATATAGGTATAATTTTATATGTCAGTCCCATCATAACAAGAACAGTTTACAGCTTTTAAAATTACTAATTACTTACTTATATCTAATATACATACATATAGCCCTATTTATGACATTTTCCATTACTAGCCGTAACACTTCCTGTGATATGTTTCTTTTTTCTTGGTGTATGTTTTCTTTTAAAGCTGCGAGAGTCTGTGGTTTGTTCACATACACCCGAGATTTCAAATAACTCCAAGTTAATTAATTTTGAAGAAAAATTATCCTCTTCAAGGTTGAGGTTTATGACGCGCTGGCTGTACTCTAGACACGATCTCGGTGATCAGTAGGCAGCAGCTGATGAGTCATCTGAGTTTTATACAGAAACATCTTCAATTCTTTGACCAAAATACGCTGCACAGTCAAATTCACGTTGTGTTTTTATCACTGATGACAATTATTCCACGTTCTTGGGGAGTAAAGCGGTCCATGATTATTTTTAGTGAATTTTACATTTGATTACTACAAAATTTTCAATATCTGAATGACAGAAGTCATAAAAAAATATACGGAAATTCTATAGGGTCATTACTTATGTATCTAGAACCTGCCTGCTCCAACAACAATTATAGGTTTTTCGAGGTATGCGCCCTGCCCATTGCCACATCAGCTTCATTAAGATACCTAATGCTGTCAATAATGAACTACCATTCAGATGTCGTTGTTGATAGGTGTTTGTTTATCTATGAAATAGCAAAAGGAATTAAGCGCAGTAGTAATATTAATTTATAACATATTTAATTAGTAGTCATTAATGGATCCTATTTTCTTAATTTTTTTTCCTCCTGTGACTCTTAAGTACATACATACATACATAGTCTTACGCCTATAACCCCGAAGAGGTAGGCAGAGAATCTACACCCACTTTTCGCCAGATATACTTTAGTCCCACGTAATAAGGGGCGAGCCTATTGCCGTACCGGGCACATTTCCAGACTCCGTGCTGCTACTGAGAATTTTGTGAGAGAAAAACCCAATAACACTGCCCGACCCAGGAATCGAACCCGGGACCTCCCGATCCCACGCGCACATTTATCCCGCGAGACCATCGAGGCAGTCGTATAGGGTTTGATGTCGAGTTTTCCGTCTCTACGCAAAGATTGTATTTGCATCGTGTTATCCCTTAGTCGCCTCTTACGACACCCACGCGAAGATTTGGGGTGGTGAAACTTGTATTCTATGCCGTCAACCACACAGCTTGACTCTTAAGTGTACAACCGTAATGTATGCGGGTGCATGTAAGCAATTGAATAACAAATGTCACTTTAAACACAGTAAGACAAAACTTATTGGACTTTATTTTTGATAAGAACCATGTCATTACTGTTAACGGTGATGACGATGAGTGTTGTCGACCATCTTAAATAATAAAAATATTTGAGTAAATCTAAAGCTCCTTTTTCATAACTATGTACAAGACCACATTCCAACTTTTATTTATGGTTGATTTAGTACAAAAAAGCGATAACAGTTTAATAAGCAACAGGAAGGTGTCCGTATACTATAATTCGATTTGACAAATAAGCAGAAAAGAGGGTTACAAAAATTTGTTCCTTGCACAATATTGAGTTGCGAATGAAATTTCAAGTTCAGACAATTAGATTGGTCCAAAAACTTTTCTTGACGTCACTCAACAAGGGAAACTATGTCGTCACACGAAATAAGACTCTTAAAAACTCAGGTGCTAACGTCACAACAAAAAAGCGCTTGTAGTGCTTACCAAAAAGTTACATGGAGCGCCAGCGCGCCTTAGTATAATAAAACTTGATTTACGACGGTTCCAAGAGGTTATTTGGTAAACAATTGACTGTTTTGTATAGATTAGGGTACGGAGAACTCATTCATTGAAGTTTCTAAGAATTTAACAACCATTTAAAATTATAAAAAATAGGGGAACTTAAAACACATGTCAAACTATGAAGTTGTTAACGAAAATATTTTTTTGTTCGAAATCTATATCGATAACATATGTTTTGTTTATTATAATTATAAAGTACATTAATCAATCTTTTAATTAAGTATTTAATATGTATACGCCATCCTACAAAAAGGGCTTAAAATTAATGTTGAAATAGAGCACTAATTCCTCATACACCGCTTACCGCTACTAGGTAATGCGAAATGTTTATGCCTATTTTAAGAAAAACTTTGAACCTGTAGACCAGAAATATATTTTTTTATAAAATCCTGGACTTAGACCCACAGAAGTATGCTGCATAACGAAGTATAACCAAGAAATATTGATATTGATTGATTGAAATGGAACGTAGTCCCCTTGGTAGCCACAGTTACCAGAGGCACTACAAGCGAAATCACTTTGGTAGCCCCAGCTACCTAAAGCACATGAGTGGTTATGAGGTAAATTAATACAGAAATATGATCGTGAAGAAGTTTGACAGATTCATGCGTATTGAACCGTGTTGTTGCGTCATTGACGCGAAAACAACTGTGATATAATATTAGTAAAACATCCTGCGTACCATCCGTGTTGTTACGGATTAAGAATACGGGGTGTCACTACCTCATTTCATGACGTGGGTGTTGTAAGAGGCGACTAAGTAACACACCAAGCAAATGGTATGTTTGCAAAGAGGAGGCAATCTCGACATCAAATCCCATACCAATTCGTCTGGCCAGCGTGGTATAGTAGGCCTGTATAGGTACGGTAGATAAATCCTCCTATTGATTCACTATTACCTCCAGTAGTAGACTGCAAAAGGCTGTATGATCATGCGTATAATAAGTACATACTTTTTCTCTCAATGTAGCTTTGAGCAAAGCATTCAAGCTTATCCGTGGTCCGTGTGGTGTCGGATTAAGAATGCGAAATGTCACTACCCCATATCATCCCATGGGTGTCGTAAGAGCCGACAGAGGGAGCATATTATGCAGAGAACAAAGCTACAAGAAAAGGAAAACTTGATACAAACCCTATACCAACCCGTTTGGCCAGCGTGGTATAGTAGGCCAATTCCTCTTTTCAAAGGAGAGGTCTAGTCCAGCAGTGGACTGTTAAAGTCTGATGATGATGATGATGATTCAAGAGAAGATTAGATTAGAAGTTTTACCAAACTGGCGGTCGTTCATTCTATGCGCATGTTGTCTATTAGCTGGACGCACAGGGTGACCAACGTGGATTTCTCCGAAGAGCTGGCAGAAAGCGATTACTTACGCAGGCCATCAAAAGAAGGAAAGTTGCCTATCTGGGCCACGTGCTTAGGCACCCCAGATAATTATGAGATCCTGCAACTCAAAATTATAGGAAAACTCGCCGGCAAAAGGTCAGTTGGCCGGAGAAAGAAATCGTGGTTGCGCAATATACGCGAGTGGACTGGGATCACGAATGCGGCAGAAGTTTTCAGTCTCGCCAGAGATCGGGTGAAATATGCAGAGCTGACTGCCAACTTTCACTAGTGGGAGAGGCACTACAAGAAGAGAAGAAGGTAATACGGAGTTTAATTTACCTGAAAGGATAAAACATTCTTATCCGCTCAAATCCGACTCAGAAATCAATTCGCATGGAATTTATTTATGTCATTTTATTAACCGCATGGATTTGAAGGGAGGATTCGCTTTGTTTCTTAGTGCTTGTGCTGACAACGAAGTTTTCTTACAGGTCTTTTTCTTATCCCAAGGAATAATGCATAAGATGTCTCGTAAGATCTTGATATTATTAATTGTAAAAAAAATCGCTTCATATTAATTTGTCATAAACAAGGTTTACCTACTTAGGCTCTTACTTGTTCCAAAAAAGTTTCGAGTAGCAATTTACTACAATAAAATGCTTATCTTGCGAGAAAACTACAGTGAAATTAAACGAAAGCAAATATTTTCTTGTATCCACGAAGGTTTATGACAAATAGAATCCTGAATAAATGTGATAGTTTTATAGGGTCCCTACCCTATAAAACTATTACATATGTAAGGTGTGTATGCTACAAGATTACATAACACCAAGCGCTGCCAGACGATCCTCATTTTGAAGTAACTCAATTTACAGGATGAATACTTTTATACGTGCTAAAGTATTTACGCATTGTCACTAGTTTGGCAAGCGGTTCATTTATGGGAAGCAAGCAAAGGTAAACAGGGACATAAGTAACCTTTGTTAATTTTGGAGTTAAAGTTTTATTTGTGTTGTACAGAATTATCAAAAGTCAGACACCTTTTCTCGGCCAGTAACTTTCAGCTGTTTTATCCATTTTAATTTACGCTACAGCTGAATAAGTACATATTGTTATATTATTATGTATGAGTGCCGTCGAATTTTTTTTGTGTATCCCGTCAACTGTCAGCATTACCACGTTGAATTGAAATGATTATTCTGTCCGCGAAATTTTATATAAGTGAGATTTTTGGTCGCGGGGAGCGGCGATCAGTTTATTATAGGGTAAGTATCGGTCCCCTGTTTTCAATCCCAAAGCCCTAAAATTTACTGCATGCCTATTCTTGGATCTTATTTAGTAGCGCCACAATAACTAGTTACCTATGTGATTTAATATGTTCTCGTAATTTTGATTTCGATTTTTGTACAAAGTTTCACATACTAAACATTGGACCGAGCAGTGATCCCTGTAGCATTACTTCCAGGTTCTTTCCTGTCTTTAATTTTTCCCTTCGGCTAGCTTGCTCAATGCTCAACAACAAGTAAATCGCTTTCTTAAAATCGTATTTGATAAAGAAACATTATGTTACGAATACTACCCGATGGACTTGGGACTATTTTATATTAAGACCGTTTTACTAACGCACACTTAGTAAAAGGTTTTACCTAGTGAGCTAAATTGGAGCAACTATCTGCCATCCTAAGGAGTTGAAATTGTTTGTAATTTTGGTTAATACTTAAAAATTTTATGACAAGCATGCTATGATTCTATACTTAGTACCTACTGTATACAAGGCCTAAACTTTTTGACGATTAAAAAAACACTTGAAATGTATAATTACAGCATACTAAAAATGTGTTTTTGAATTTGTTGTCTGAGTAAAACTAAGTGCTAATAGTACTTCTTTGATAAAGAAACAGTGTTCTGTATCACATCGGCACACAAGACTTACGCACGTTTGAATTTATTGTAAACGAAGCGTGGGCGGCATAAAACTCCTTTGAAAATATAGATAATAATAAACTTGTTTATTCAAAATCTTTCATCGCAAGTAGTCTAATTTTAATCCTGTCTGACTAAAGAAGTCTGTCCAAGAAGACTGTTTAATTGACATACTTTTAAACAATGTTAGACATATTTTATAGCATCTTATGTTTACAAACATTTACATTTTTATAACGTAATCGATCACGACGCGTGTATATGTATAATTTGTGGTATGAACTAAAACATAATATATTATGATAAATATAATAATTAATTATTATTAATTATTATAATTATTATATGTTCCAACTTAGTTTTCATTATATATATTCTTTTATTATTTAAATTGTACTTTTATAAAGCAATTCTTAACTCTGTTAGTCGAAGATATGTGTGGTGTATGTTTGACCGACAGAGTAAAGAGTTGTATGAGAAGAAAGTGTTGTGGGGTAAAGGCAGATGTAGTAACAAGCATCGAGAAAGGCATGTTAAGATGGTTTGGGCATATGGAGAGGATGGATGACGAATTACTGACAAAGAAGATATATAAGGTAAGTGTGAATGGGTCAGGACGAAAGGGAAGACCTAAACGGACGTTCTCTGAGCAGATTGGAGACATCCTAAAAAAAGACAGTTCAGAGTGCCCTAAACAGAAGAGCATGCATTAGAAACTTGATGGGAGTAAATGCAGCAAGAGAGATATGTCAGGATCTTTGCAAATGGTGTTCCGTAGACTCTGCCCACCCCTTCAGGAAACAGGCGTGAGTCTATGTATGTATGTATGCTATCAAGCAAAATTCCTTCGCCTGTGCGTATTACGCTTATACATATATTATGAGAACGTGTGTGTTCTGAGGAATTCTCAAAAATGAATGAATAGGTACACAAATACGGTTATTGATATGAATAGTGATTATTGGTGTCTATATGAGTGACAGAGATAAACAAAATCTTTGTTTCTTATCTCTTTTTAAGCGTTTCCGTCATGTCAGAGTAATCATGTCATATGTTTTAATTATCACTATAGTTTATAGAGCGACAATAATATTTTACATCAAATACATAATAAAAGGCTACTTGTAGGAAAAAGATGATAATATTATAATAAAGATTTACAATCTCTAATATCTCAATGTCGCAAATTAAAAAGTTTCTGTATTTGATTGAATCAGGCGTTACTTGGCGGCACTCCATT